>CM060934.1:1011956099-1016956099 GCA_030765085.1 Allium cepa | reverse complement strand
ATAAGAACTTCATCTCTCAATCCATCTATATCGGGAACACCTAGTCGTCCTTGTTTCCGAAGCTAACCCTCTCGATCGACTTCGAATCCTTTATCCTTCTCTGGGTCTGATCCAGATTCCAAATCTAGGATAATCTTGACAAGCTTATCGTCTCGCTTTTGGCTCTCGCCAATTCTTTCCACAAGAGTAGGTCTTATCGATAAGTTTGCCAACATCTCAAGTTCCAATTCACATCTAGGCCTGAAATCAAACCCAGCCAAAAACTCGAGACTCTTCCATTCTGAAAACATGGCTCCCAATCCTCTATGTCTTCGATTTAACGCATCTGCCACCGCGTTACCTTTTCCCGGAGTATAGGCTATACCAAAATCATATGATGCTAAAAACTCTAGCCATCGCTGCTGTCGGAGATTCAAATCCTTTTGGGAGAAAAGATACTTCAATGACTTATGATCCGTAAACAACTCGAATCGAACTCCCAGTAGGTAATGTCTCCACATCTTCAAAGAAAATACAATCGCCGCTAACTCCAAATCATGAGTCGGATAATTCCTTTCATGCGGCTTCAGTTGTCGACTTGCATATGCAACAACTTTATCCTTTTGCATCAGCACTGCTCCAAGTCCAGTACCACATGCATCGGTGTAAACCACAATCTCATCATTCCCACTTAGAATAGTCAAAACAGGAGCACTTGTCAGTCGCTCTTTCAGGATTCCGAAAGCTTGCTCACACTTAGCTTCCCATCTAAATACTTGATTCTTTTTCGTCAATCCTGTTAACGGTGCAGCTATCTTGGAAAAGTCTTTGATAAACCGACGATAGTATCCTTCTAATCCAAGAAAACTTCTCACATCAGATGCATTCTTAGGTCTAACCCAATCCTGGATTGCTGCCACCTTGGCGGGATCAACCGCTATTCCATTTCCAGAGATAACATGGCCTAAGAATCTCACTTCGCTCTTCCAGAAGTGACACTTCGAAAACTTAGCCCTCAGCTGATGTTTTCGCAGAATTTCCAAAACAATACGCAAGTGCGTCTTGTGCTCTTCTTCAGTTCTGGAATAAATCAGAATATCATCCACGAACACAAGTACGAACTTGTTCAACTGATCTCTGAACACTCTATTCATAAGATCTACAAAATATGCTGGTGCATTGGTCAATCCAAACGGCATTACCAGCCACTCATAGAAACCAGATGGTTTCCTAAAAGCAGTTTTTGGAACACTATCCTTTGCAACTCTCAACTGGTGAAATCCCTTTTCCAAATCCATCTGAGAAAACACCTTAACTTTGTGAAGCTGATCAAACAAGTCATCTATTCTCGGCAATGGATACTTGTTCTTCTTAGTCACTTTATTCAGCTCACGATAATCCACACACAACCTCATCGATCCATCCGCTTTGGTTGCAAACACAACCGGTGCACCCCATTCGGATACACTACGCCGAATGAATCCTTTCTGTAAAAGGTCATCAACTTGCACCTTCAATTCTTGTTGTTCCCTAGGTGCCATCCGCTTAAGAGGCATCACAATAGGTCTGGCTCCTTCAACTAGATCAATACGAAACTCGATCTCCCTATGCGACGGTAACCCTTTGACCTCGTCAAAGACATCCTCAAATCCATTCACAATAGGCACCGATGACAGTCCATCCCGTGGAACAACCAGCGAATACATGAAACTCATGAAGACGCCTTCCTCATGCTTACATCGTATCACAAGCTTTCGCCCTTCCACATTCTCGACTGTCACCTCTAGCCTCTTACAATCAACCCTTGCCGCATACTTCCTAAGCCAGTCCATACCCAAAATAATTCTGAACCCCACAAAGTTTAGAACAAAACAATCACAAACAAAAGAGCAATCATGACTCGAGACAACCAGACCACGGCATACCATACACAAACAAGACGAACCACCAACTGGATTAGTCACAACCAATGGTCTATCAACAATATCCGGTTCCAAACCCAACCGGCCTACAAGATCATTACAAACAAATGAATGCGACGCCCCAGTATCAAACAACACTCTAACTGGAACACCACATAAAGAAAGAGTACCTTTAACCATCACACTCTTTCCCTCCTCTTCAGCAGTAGGAGCCTTCAAAGATGATGGCACAGCCCCCAAAGCATAAGCTTGCACAATCTGATTGTCCTTCCTCGGTTCTGGACAATTCCTCTTGATATGACCCAGTTCGTCACAGTTGTGGCACTTCACCGACACTCTCGGATTCTTGCAATCTCTAGAGAGATGACCCTTCTGCCGACAGTTGTAGCAGGTCACTTCACCCTTCGGCTTCTTCTGACCACCTAGCCCTTCTACTGCTGCTGCTTTCTCTTCTTGTTTCCACTTGGCTCCTTGGTCACAACAACAACAGATCCTTCTTTAGGAAACAAATTCTCATGCCTGAGAGCTTTCTCCACAAGCTTCTCAAATGGGTCATCCAAATGATCCACCAACTGCCTCCCAAGATAACTGTCCAAGCCTGTCACAAACTTCTCATTCTTCTGATAAGGAGATTCAATATATGACTGAGCATGCTTGGACAAGGCTTCAAACTCAGAAACATACTCAAGAACTGGTCTTCCACCTTGCTTGAGTTCCACAAACTTCTTGAACATAACAGATTTCTGAGCTGTAGAAATGAACTTAGCTTCAAATCTAGCTTGGAATTGCTCCCAAGTGATCTCTTCCTCTGGAGTATCAATGGTGACAGAGTTCCACCAATCAGAAGCTCTTCCTTGAAACTGTCTTGTTGCAAGCTTCCTATTAGTTGCATCCTCAATTCCCAAATCACCAAAAATCCTTCTACAAGCATCAATCCGCCTTTGAACTTCAATGGTTGATTCTGTCCCCAAGAAAACCTTTCCTCCAAGAGCAGTATAGTCCTTACACAACTTAGCAAAATCCACTGGTTTTAGAGTTTGAACTTGAACTCCAACATCTACTGATGGCCCTAGAACTGGCATCCTTCTCATGATCGAAGTCATCATAGCCTCGAACGTAGAAGCATAATCAGCAGCCCCCTCAACAGCACGGCCTCCTCTAGCAGCTGGTCTCCCTCTTCGACTCATTCCTAATATCTAAAAGAAATGATTAATATACCCTGGGGAAACAACTGCATAATAAGTTCAAATCCCTCTAAGCTACTATATTATATATAGTAATCATCCATCAAAATTACAATTACATCTCTCATATGTAGTTACGTCAGCGAGCGTTGGCTAAAATCGATTAACCAAGGCTCTGATACCAAATGTGATGACCGCCCATGACTCCTGCACCAAACAAGAGAATAGTGCGCTGTAAAGTGTGCCAGGCAGCCATGGATGATCGTCAGGGTAAGGTAAAACAATAAGCTCTATCGTATTACTCACAACGCATGGATGAAATACAATAGAAAGTATACATAGTGAAGCTCTATAGAACAGAATCTCATCATATAGACTCATAATAGTTTGGTACAACAATCTGGAAAGTTAATACATCAAGCCTCACTACATAACACTCAGAGAATCATACAAATAGCGGAACATCCAGTACATAAAGTAAGAAAACAATATGCGAAAGCCTCCAGCTCGTCTTCGTCATCAACAGCGTTGGTCACTAAGAACAGCACCTGTCACCTGCTATCTAGTCTTCCCATCCCAACATGGATGAACAGCCCAAGGTGATAAGAGTTAAATATAAAACCTTAAGTCAGACAAAAGTCTTAGTGAGCAGTAAATCAACTATCAAACATACCAAAAGAGCATAAAGGGTAAAAAGGAATAGGAACCCAACCATCCCACTCCACCTCTTTCTACAGTGATAGCCCCCAGACCCACTAAGCAGAAACAACATAGCAAAGCAGACAATTAAAGTAAAGCAATTATCACTCGGGTCAAGGTCGATGTTTTCCAAGTACAAACCCCCAAGGCCTAAACCAAGATCAGGTAAGCACCCCGAAAACATCGCTCTTGGCCCAAGCGACGATACAACCAAAACATCCAAACATCCATGACTCTGGCTATCACTGTTATCATTGCCTCGATTTCACCGTTAATTGAATGACCGGCCCATTATTTCATCCGTCCGCCAAGGGCTAATGGTAACCCTGGTTCTAGACATAACTCTGCACGTCGTCGTGACCCGTGCCTAGGACTATCGAATCTGCCCAGAGTACTAACACGTCATCGTGACCCGTGTCTGGGACGTCGTCGTGACCCGTCCCAACGTACTCTTGCTTTGAGCATGCTAGAACCTTCAACAACGATGAAATCTCAGCCTTCTAGTCATCCTCCCTGACGACTATTCTCATACTAGCTCAAGCGCCTCTCGAGCCAACCATTATCAACAAACTCGGACCACATCACTGAGTTATCAACATGCTTAGAATGATCCCGTCTGGATTAAACCAAGGCTTTCTCATATCATACTTTGCTTCATCGCATCATAGCAAAGTCCCATCTCAACATCATGCTTTGCCTCATCACATCATAGCAAAGTCCCATCTCAACATCATGATCAAATCTATCCATATGAGCTTTACCGTCCGTTTCATATGCCACGAGTAGCTTTCCTTATTCAAGAGCATTTCCACTTAGCTTTTGAATCATCTTCGACCAACTTGTCCAAATCAAGTCATCAATCAACTAACTTCGAACAATCAATCAAATCAATCATTAATCCAAGTAATAAATCATTCAAACAAGATCTAAATAAACAGTTATAACAATAATGGCAGTTTCGTAAATAAAGGGTCCAAATCTAACAAGCATGAATTCTAAGTAATATCTTGATGAATGAACTAGCATAGGTTAACATGTAGTAAAACGGATATCAAAACTTTATGAACAATGGATCTACATGCAGACTTAAGGAAAATGCATGAAATCGCTATCTTTAAAACACAAACAAACCACCGATCCAATATACTCCTTTGGGTCCGTGTGAGAAATAACCACCACTCACCGAATCACCTAAACACCTCAAAAACAACAAACTCCAGATCTGGACAGCAAAGGATCTAGCTTGATCCGACAAGGTTTCCCTTCAAATGATGAAATCTCTCTTCGATGGATGGAGATCTTCAACTTTGGCTCTTGGATCTTCGATTTGATCTTCAATCTTGGATGGAAGGAAGCACTAGATTAGAGTGGAGAAAAGAAGTGAAGAAGTGTTGTAGTCGAGCTCTCAAAATGGCAGCACTTCGTCGCTTCAAAATCCGGATCCCAAAAAATGAAGATAGGCACTTCTATTTATAGGCTGGAAATTCCTTAAGTCGGCCGTTCCCTTGAGTCGTCACCGACCTAACGACCTACGACTCAAGAATCCCATGACCTACCGACCTAACACAGCACATGGTCTAACACAAACACGGCTCAACACTGCTGCCGACCTAACGCTAGAGACGACCTAGCGACTTAACTGCACTGCCGACCTAACACAAGGGACAACTCAACACACACGGCTTAGCGACCCAACGACTTAACACCCTTAACTCGTTCACGACCTAAGCCTTCGGTCGCTTAACCCCTTAAGCCACTAACCCTTGAGTCAGCATTCCCTAAGCCATTAGTTCCCTTAGGTTGGCCAATCACCTTAAGTCGGTCAATTCTATGGGTCGGTTACTACTATAGGTCGGTCTCCCCTTAAGTCGGCAACCACTATAGGTCGCTCCAAATTCTTAACTCGGCCACTGCCTAAGTCACCCTACCTCCTTAACTCGGTCCACCCCTTAGGTCGCTAGCTCTTGGGTCGGCCCATCTCCTTAACCCGCTAACCACCTTAAGTCGGCCAATTCCTATAAGTTGCTCATCCTATGAGTCGGTCAACCTCTTAAGTCGGTCAAACCTTAAGCCGTTACCCCTTAGGTCGGCTAAACTCTTAGATAGGACCATATCTTAAGTCGCTACAACTACTAGGTTTCTCTCTTCCTATAGGTCAGTCAAACTCTATAGGTCACTCCTTCGACCTAAGCACGATACGATCTAACTCTGGTTGATTCAAACAATACTAACGACCCGATGACAACTATTCTACGATTTATCGACACGTAGAATACGGGTCGTTACATTAACAAACTAAAAGGCTAACATTAAATTAGAAAGATATAAAAATTTATGATATTTTACTCAAAAGTACACTTATGGTTTTTCTTTAAACAACTTTCAAACAAAGGTACACGATAATCAGAGGAATTATATTCAAACAACAATCATATAAAATTTTATGTTCCATTTTCAAATGATTTCTAATGGACAACATATGTAATTTATTTAAGTTAAAAAAATAAAGTCATACAAATTATCTAAAAATTAGGTTTCTAACAACGCAGCTTTTTGTTAACAATAATTTCCGACAAAAGAACAAAAAGGAACTTAGGCATATATTAGTTCATGATAAAATTTCAGACCTAAACTATATGAACAACATGAACAACAAATTAAGTAAGATGTAATATGTCATAGCTCTACTATTAAGTAGATGAGCATGTAATCAGAGAGGGTTGTAACACAAAATGGATCAAAATCAGATTAACATTATGAATATATATATTATTAAAAGGGATCCGACAAAAGAAGATTTAGTTCAAGTTAAATTGATAAGCTTATTTTCAAATGTGCTATGCAAAAGATCTAACTCATATAACCAAGATGAATATAAGAATAAATAAAACTAGAATGCTACCTAAGATGTAGCCAAAAGAATGCACCTTGAATGATGAATAAAAAGCTCCTAGATTCCTAAATCAACCTTAAAATTTTGCATTGGTCAAGAGGTATTAACCAAATTTTTTATTTGATTTTATTGTGATTTTGATTTTGGAAATTTCCAAGCAATGGACGAATTTCTGTCATAAGGAGGAAGAGAGAGGAGAGAAGGAAAAGTGAATGATCAGTTAAGTAAATGAAATGAAAAAGAGAACTTATTTTAAATGAAACATTAAAACCTTTCAATTGCCTCGTGTCTTGAGTCATTGGTATCTCGATAATGGGATTACCAATCTTGACATTGATACATGGTCGTATCTTGATGTATTCACTGTAGAGGGCAGCTGCTTTGGCTGGACCACATCAGTTTGGCTCCTTACGTACTTGTAACGACCCATAAATTTTAATAAATAAATTGGTTAATTTAATTAAGATGTTGCAATTAAATTTAGGAAGAAATAAAAAAATTATAATTTATATTGAAGTAAATGTTAAGAATGAAATGTTATAATTAGTGGTGATTGAATGAATTCAAAGTTATATTAACCAATGAAGTAATACGTAATAAATTGGAAATTTATCCAATCAATGTTAGATAAGTAATTATAATGTTTGTTGTTGATAATAAACGTTACCTTAATGATTTTTAATATAGTAACGGAAGTGTGAATGAAAATTTAATAGAAACACAAATTTATTTATAAGGACACAAGAGTATATATTGAACGAATTGATGAATTAGTATAAAATTGATGATAATTGGATAAGAATGGTGTTATGTAATAAATTTTGTTATTTAATATTTGAAGGAATAAAAATTTAAAATCCGTTAATGAATTTATAACGGGAATGAATTGTAAGAATGTTAATGTAAGCTAATAAATAATTAATTCAATGCAAACCCAATTGATTGGAACAACTATTTGGGTTATAATTGATTGTAAATAGGAATATTTCGTAATAAATGAAATATAAGAAAAAAATGTAAGTATTGAATTAATTAATGAAATAATACAGTGTTAATGACAATTAATTAGAATTTGTGGTAGAATTTTAACCTGTGTTGGCAAGTAATAAACTTATAAATATAAGTAAGTAAATAGGTGACAATTAATATATGTTTTCATTTATTTAGTATGTTAAATAAAATTTGGAAATCAAATTGCAATTAAAGGAAATTAAGTAGTACGTTAATTGGAAATAAATTTTATTAAATGTTACATTAATGTGAAATGTAATACAATGGTTATGAGTTGTTAAATTTGGTATATTAAGGTAATGAATGGAAAGAAAACAAGGTAACTAAGTTTATATAGAATGGTAATGAACTTAATAAAAGATTTGAATTGAAACAAATCAATCCATTAAAATCCAAATTTTATTAAGTGTAATTATTGTAGCAATTGAAATTAAAGGTTATGCAATTTGAAATAAAGATAATATAAGGAGATTTATGTAATAGTTTTGAATCCAATGTTTAATCCATCTATTTGACAATAATGAATGGAATAATAATTTATTTATTTAATTAAACGGAATTTTGGGAATTTTATTTATAATTTGTGAATTTAATGAAATTGAGGTTAATATTGGAATTTATAAATTAATCATCTCTAAATTGAAATTGAAATTTGTTTAACACCATTGTAAATGATTGAGAAATCAAATGATAAGAATTGTCAATTTTAGAATTTAAATTGGAAATTTGATTTAATTAATAAATTGTTAATTTATTTAATTAATGTAAAAATAGCCATTTTGGACACTGACTCGGATTTCGACGAAACTAGTTTCATCGGATCCGTAACGGTGAATTATTGTAGGATTTCAAGTTTCGTAGCGATCGGACTTGTCGTTTGATCGTACGGACTTGAAACGCCTTGAAATTAATGAAATTGAAATAAATTGAAATCAATTTCAAAAATATTGATTTTTCCATAACTTCTTCATACAATGGAATTTGGACTTGAAACCTTTTCTATTGCATTTATAATATTTATAACATATATTTTGATATATGGGCTGACCCAATTTCATTCCAGAGTTGAAACGGGCTTTTTGGGCCACTTTGTTGTTAGCGCATATATTCAATCCGATCCATCTATTTTAATTTCAACTCTGCCTATAAATATCCTGTTATAAACCCTAGCCTATCTCCATTTCTCATTGATCTGCGTGTACAATTTCTTCACCTCTTTATTTCGATGGTACACAAATACTTAATATCAATTGCAATTCAAAAATCAAAGTGAAATTTCAAACTCCTCAAAAAAAATTTAGAAAAATTATATATCGAAGCTCTCGAAGAGCGCATCTCAATTCTATGATCTGTTTTCCTATTCGATGCACTGTTTAGCTAGAAATCGCAAAACCATTTTCGGCCGTTCATCGCTCGTCGTTGAACATCGACTGATCGACGAACCAATTTTGGGTTTTGTAAAGCGGACGATGGGGAGTTCATAGGTATGCTTCGTTTCGCAAATTGATGGTTGGATGTGGAGGATTTTTCAATTAGGGTTTCGTACCCTATGGCGGCTGCTGCGTATTTTCTTCATCGTGAGGGCGTTGCTCGTGGCCGATGGCGTGGGGAGCATCACACACATGGGTGCAACGTAAAGCGGTAGCGTGCGGCGCGTGGATTGGCTAGCTGTAGCGGTAGGGTTGGATGCGTGCGTGTTTTGTCGGCGGCTCTGTAGGGTTCTGCAGATGGGGGTTTGCGTGCGTGATGTAAGAGATAGTGACGTGACAAGGGTGTAGCGACCCATCTTCCTATCTCCAGGAAGATGCGTCACTAATGAAGAAAGAAAGGGATAGAAAAAGAAAAGATAAGAAAGAAGAAACACAACAACATCAGATAACTCATAGCGGAACGAATTAAATATAATATATCACCTAAAATATTACATAGTATCATATTACCTCAGAGTATACAACTTATACAACACATATTAGACAGTTATAAACATCTGTCTAACTATACAACTCAAGTACACAAGATATAGAAACCTTACAAACATAGTGGAACCATAATATATCTACATGTGGAAGCCTCCTGCTCCATATCTCCTCCAGAATTAGTCAAGCAAACCTGAATCCCTCGATTACTCGTACATAATATGAGTACCCAAGAGTTTAATAAAACAGAAAATAAACACTCGGGTCAGATAGGGGTCTGGTGTGAGTAAACGGGTTAAAATTGCTTAATTTAAGAAAAACCTTTGAAAAGAAAAGGTATCACGTAAGACTTCCCGCACATAAACATGGAAAAGTATTTACCTTACGCTAACCAAAACATTTGATAGGAAATCCAGTGATATTATAATAGTGTCTAGGGTTTTCAAGTAAATAAGAAATAACCGAAATTGTTACATGATTAAATTCCAGCTACTTGCCACAAAAGTGGGTAATACAAACAAAACCGTAGGGTCTCATAGGAAGAATTGGTTTCCATCAATGGCAGGGCTACCGGGGTACCGCCCGTCGCAGTACATGGCCTAGATCATAGTACCGAGGATTACGCCCAATCATGTGCATCACAAAGCCGGGACCACCTCGTACTCGACAGTCCCGAGTAAGATCACCCTATGGTTGGCGCGACCAACCACCCACTAAGCCAAAATGAAGGGACATCTAGACAGGAATGACCTCACCCTGAAATGGGTGCTACCCACCTAGCCTTGCTGCACCTCCCCTGTTTTAGCCATTCCCGGGTTGATGAGGCTTGAGGCTGCGATTACCTTTATAGAACACATCTATCTTAGAATGTTCATCGTCCACCTGACGATGTTCTGAAAGCATTCAATCCATACAAGTTCGTTCCGGGTTCGAATGAAACCGAAGGCACTATCTCGTTGCACTCATTATGGAATCACCCTCAGAGTCAACGACCATAGCCCTTGCACTCTAAATCACCATCTCGAATCTATAAGTACTATCACCGTCAAACTCATTACGGAATCACCCACAGAGTTATGCTGACGTATAGTTCTTACACCTCGAGTCTTCACTTGCACTCCACTTGGATTCACGACCTAACGTTTAATTGGAATCGATGTGGTTTTCGGATATCCAAATATGGAAATCCGATCCCGGTCTCATCGAAATCCAAACACCGTTTTAATGTCCAAGTTGTTTAAGGGTTTAAACATTTAACTTATATTCAAGATGATATAAGCAGATAGACGAACCACATTATCACAATAGATAATTCATATCAAACATTAATCTCACAAAGCAGCATATCACATAAGAGAGATATCCAAATCATCAAGTATCAACCAATCACCCAATATCATTCATCCAATATTAACCAATCATCCAATATCAATCATTTTATAAGCAGAATTGATTAACTCTTAATCAATTGGATTACCTTAATCTTTCATTATTTATTTATTCCAAATAAATAAATTAATCATCTCTTAATGATCTTCCTGAATTAATCTTCCTTGATTAATTAACCTTTAATTACATTTAAGTAATTATCCTTAGCCATATTCAGTAATTAACCTTTAATTATTATCATTAATTACAATAATTAATGATCCTTCATTTACTTCCACTAATTAATCAACTATAATTAATCACATTAAACCTCAATTAATTACAATTAATTAATCACACTTTAATTAATCACTTTTATTAATCAACCTTGATTAATTAATTATATTAACTAATGATCCTTATTAATTAATAATTCCTTTAATATATTAATAATTAACTTGTAATTAATCATCTCATTAATTATAAACAGTAACTAATAATTTTGTAATTGCTTATCTTAATTAATTAACTTCTTAATTAATTATATTAACCCTTGATTAATTAATCTAATTAATTAATCTTTAATTACTTCATTAATTAATTATTATTTAGTAATCCTTAATTAATTACTTTATGAATTAATTACATCTTTAATTAATTACATTAGTAATTAATCTTAAATTAATATCATTCACTAATTAATTAATCTCATTAATTAATTAACTAAAATTAACTAAGTAATTAACCCTTAATTACTTGCATAAGTAATTATCTTGTAATTACTTCATTATATGATTACTCTATTAATTAATTACTTAACAAGTAATAAATCCAATCATTAAATAATTCTTAATTCATTGATTAATTAATTACTCCATAATTAATTAACTTCAAAACAATTATATTAATTAATTCCTTAATTAATAACATCAAGTGATTAACCATTAATCACTTCAACTTTAATTACTCCCATGAGTAATTCCATAAGTAATTACTTCCATTAATTACATTTAGAAATTCACCATTAATTACTTCATTTAATAATTATACTTAATGAATCCTAATTAAGTGATTATTTAAAGTTAAATAATCAATTAACTAATTATTTAAAATTAATTAAACAATTAATTAATTAACTTCTTATATTTCAAAATCCTTAATTAATTAAGAAAAACATTTATCTTAATTAATCTCTTTACTTATTAACAAATCATAATAATTAAGCATTTTTAAATTCATAACAATACTAAATTAACCATATTTATTTTCATAATATAATTATTTGAATAAATCAAATTTTAATATCTTTAAAGACAAATTATTTTATTTGGTTTACAAAATTATAACAATAACTTTATTTGAAAATAAAGCATTTAGAAACCAAATTTAAAATTTAAAACACTTTAAATTATCTAAATTTAAACCTATTTATTTTTAATATAAATTGAAAACTTAGTTATTAAAACATTACTTAAAACTTTGATTTAACACTTAAGATTCAATCACTTCTTTTTAAATTTAAAATTCAAAATTTAATTAAGATAATTACTGACAAAAAAAATCATCTTAAAACCACTTAAATTTGCAAATAAATTTAATTAATACTTTTATAAGTTTGATTAACATTTATTTTAAAACTAAAAGTTTTAAATTGTTTTCTTTTATAAAACTTGAACTTGTTTCATTCAATCAACATGTTAAAATTTGCAAACACCATCTTACTGTACAAACAAGAAAACGCAAGCGACCTCAATATACTCGAGACAATCACCTACTAATCCCCATGCTCGCCTCGAGTTACTCACTATCTATATTCTCTTCGAGTCGTCCCACAGGAAAACATGAGTGCTACTTCGAGTTTCAACTCAAGAATAACTGTTCTTCCCCAAATCATATTTCCAGTCACCAAAATCGTGCACACATCCAACACGGTGCACGTGTCCCACTGTCTCCGGCCGCCGAAGATAGTCACACCCATCGCCGACCATCCCATGACCACGTGCGAACCCAAAAACATACCCATATCCAACAAATATTAATCAAATCGAAATTCGAGCATTCTCACGAAAAACCGCAGCTAACATGAACACCAATTCCACCCAATGTCGATCATCACGGCAACGATGATCCTCGCCGACCTCTCCATCGAAACGCCACGTCACGAGCTTCAACACCCCCAAACACGATCAAACTCGATCCACCCCTCATGTCGAAATTGTCTCGACAGTCAAGCCGAGCACAAACGAAAATAGAAACCCTAGTTCGATCGATCCCAATCACTACAGCTATAGGAAAATTTTGATAACATTTTCCCCCTTATCCATATCACAAAAGCTTGCTTCTGCCAAGATTTCAACCCCAAACATCAAGTTGATCTTCGACAATTCGTCAGATTGCCGAAATCATCCATTTCCAATTTCCTGACAGATTATCAACTTAAAAATTATGAAATGCATGTTAAAATTCATCATTTCTAACATGTAATCCATTTACACAATCCAAAACAGAAATTAAAAAGGTTGATTTTTATCATAATTATGCATTTCTCTGATATTATCCCTTTAAACATTATCTGTTAAATTTAAAGAAAACTGTAACTATTTTTAAAATCTTCATTATACATCTATAAACAAATTCCTTTATATACCTAAGGCTGATATGGATTCGATTCATAGATATTGAATTTTGAAGCAAAACATCCATACTGGACAACAGAGAACAGAAATAAACAGGTTCACACAACATAAATATACCAATTCATATAAATTCAAGGCAACGAACTTCGACACAAGCTATATCATCACATGCATAGTGGTTAAAGTATAGAACAAACTGTTTTTAAAATAATTTACTCACCTTTTTATAATATGCAGAGCATTTTCCCAGGCCTGAGATCTGAGTTGTTTTAAATTGCCTTTGATTTTCTTTTGATGCTTTGCTGATGAAACACTTGCATGTTTGAAATCTTTGCATGCTTACAATTTGTTGTTTAAAAGTGTTGATTTAAAGTTGCTGAAACAGATCTTGAACTTGCAGGTTTGAAAGTTGCAGTTGAATTGTTGTGAAGAACATTAATTTGCAGATTTGAAAAACTTTCCAATTGAACTTCAGATTTTATCTTTGCATGCATATTTAGTTTCAGGTTTTTTTTAAAAAGAAATTTCCTGGTTTGAGTTAAGAAGTGAAGGCAAAGGAGAATGTGTTTGTGAAAAACTGATTTTCTTTTTAAAAACATTTATTAAAAATTAAAATGAATAGGTTGCCACTTGTGGATTAAACTTAAATTTGTCATTCAATTTGTTTTAATTGCTTTATTTGCCTTACATGTGTTATTAAGGGGTGTTAATATGTTTACACATGTTTATTATGTATTTTTAATTAATTTTCATTTAATTTAAATATTAATGTAAGCTTAATTATTTAAGTTACTTAATTAATAAATATTTAGATATGTATATAAATTTACCTTTTTAAAGAAAATATCCTAAAACTCATTATAACACAAATAAATTTTTATACCTATATTTTAAAAATCTAAAACATTTATATTCATACATTTTTATAACCATTTTAAAATTTGAACGCTTTAAAGAAAACAAAAATAAAACATTGATTAAATCTTTTTTTAAACTATCATATTTAAAATAAACAATTATCTTATACTTTTGAAAATAAATTGAATTAAACTTTAATTAGCTTTTGAAAAGAATACTAATCTTAAAACAAAGCTTTAAATTACAATTCATACATATATAAATTATCAATAGATTAAATAAAATTTCAAAACACTCCAAATTATAACATATACATATACATATACATATACATATATATATATATATATATATATATATTACAATTTGAAAAATTCATCTTTAATTTAAAACAAAAGATCTTCTAGTCACAATATATATCAAATATATATATTATAAATAGAATAAAATTTTATTAGCTTTGAAAAATAAATCTTATCCATTTTAAATTGTAAAAAAGACATTGATTAAAATTACCAGATTAAATATTTATTAACCTTTAAAAGATTAAATTTACCAATTTAAATTAAAATTATAAAGAAAAATTATCAAATAAAATTAATTATTAATACAGATTATTAAATTGATATTGCCTAAAATTCCAGGTCGTTACAATCCTCCCCCCTTAAAAGAATTTCGTCCCTGAAATTTAAAAGCAAAGGTAATTTAATAACCCTGCAAAGATTTCAAATTTCAAACAGCAAAGCATACCTATCAACCAGTTATTAATTACCATTGCAATCAATCAAACAAACATATCTAACTAATTATCCTGACACAAATCAGAATAAATCTTACTAATACCATCTCGAGTTTCCCAAGTATAAATCACTGGGAGACTCGCTCTACAGAAGCTAAACTAACTACACCACCAAAATCCAGAGCTATTCTCATATCTAGATCCATCAATCTGAACAGAACATCAGACTATACCCAAGTCCTGCTCAATTTCCAAATCCAACTGAACTACAGATTCAACAACCAACAATGAATCATACACGCACTCCCTCAGAGATACGTGAAATACAATGAATTCCAGCTATCCACACTGGCAATTCAATCTTATCCTATCACTGTTCTCTTAACCAGAGAAATCTTAACAACAATGAAGTCTCCAACTTCGAATTCCAAACTCCTTATCTCAAATCTGCATAACTCAACAGACAATCCTGGGCTGCCCATCTTCTTCCTGATCAGCACAACCTATGCTAATTCTTCCAGAAACAACTAGACCAAACCAAACCAGTTTCTGGATCCTATCCGACAGAAAAGTCTTCCAAAATCCATCGAAATCCAGAACACAAGCTCTACTTCCCAAGCAATAGCATACTGAACTTGCTTCTTTCCTTATGTAGCTGCTACCTCGCTTCCGTTGCACAACTCTGATTCTGAAATAGATGAGAATACTGTTGATGAACACAAGTACAAACTTATCCAATATATCCGGGAAACTTTTTTCATCAAATCCATTAAATCTTAATGACAGATCAGACTCGGTCACACAACCTTATAACAGAATCCAACTCAAAAAACTAGATCTGACCAATCCAAATCCAAAAAAATTTTGAGCTGCTACACCAACTCTACTACTAGGCTAACTACCGAAATCGCTTCTGGAACCCAATCAATATGGAACTCAACTCCAGATGCTAACAAACTTCTGATTATCTCAGTAGCTCCTACTTCCACATGAGAACCCTCAGTCTCAAACAAAAGATTGCCCAAGATAAATTTCGAAACTAATCGCAAGTCACTTTTGCGATCCTACCTAGTTCAGATTTCATAGAAAACCTTCCTCTCTTTACCAATTAGAACAGCCTTAAGTTTCTCCAAACAAGGTTAACCCTTCAAGAAAAAATTCACCATCTTCCCAGACTGCTGAAAGAAGAACCACCAACGTTCCTGAACCATCGGAGAAACGACCACACTGCTGCTTCCAAACTCTACCTCGATGATACTGCGAAGCTAAAAGACCTTCTCGTCAGCACATCGAACACTTCGAGTTGCACTGCTACCATAGCTAACCAAAGACTTCTAATCCAAAGGCTCCTCGAAAACAAAAACTGTCAACAAACCACACAACAGACCTTCGAGATGGCAGACATCCCAAAAGAAACTAGGGCTCCAAACCAAGCTTCAACATCTCTCTTTCCTTAAGGAATGACAAATGAGACCATGCCGAAGCGAAGCAACTTATGAACCTTAGTCTCATATTCCAGAACAGACAACCTCCATGCTAAAGATCCAGATAACTTCTACACAGACGAGTCTTTCCTACAGCAGGTAAAGACTGCTCCTCAACCACTTCTAAAACTGCTTCAAGAGAAAACATCTTCGAAACATCCATGGATACTACATCTCATCACGCAGTTACCAAGATATCATCACTTACTTCTGCACTTTCGACAGATCCAAACTTACACTTCAAAGGTGGACTCCGAACCTTTTTTTTTAAAATCCTTTGGATATCAGAGAAATCTTACTCCAAATTACAAATCTCACTCGAGACGGCATTAGGTCTACAGTCTCGACAAATACTTCCAACCTCAAACATACGGACCTCTTCCATTAGTGGTAGTCGTGTTACATACACACACCACTACTCCATCTACCTCTAAAACTT
The DNA here is from genome assembly GCA_030765085.1 of Allium cepa. Lineage (NCBI taxonomy): Eukaryota > Viridiplantae > Streptophyta > Magnoliopsida > Asparagales > Amaryllidaceae > Allium > Allium cepa. The sequence continues at coordinate 1,016,938,971 of CM060934.1, read as the reverse complement.
ACGTTGGAAAATCCGAACAAATAACCCAACAGATTAGGTAGATATAGATGTATATAGTTATATATAAAAATTACAAGTACGCTCTCTCAAGAAAGACACCACTCCAGAGCCTAGGTATTCACTCAACCTAATGCTCTGATACCATCTGCAGCGACTCGTCTTCCTGCCTCCAGGAAGACGCGTCACTAATGAAGAAAGAAACAGATAGAAGAAGAAAAGATAAGAAAGAAGAAACACAACAACATCAAATAACTCACAACGGAACGAATGAAATATAATATATCACCTAAAATATTACATAGTATCATATTACATCAGTGTACACAACTTATACAACACATATTAGACAGTTATAAACAACCGTCTAACTATACAACTCAAGTACACAAGATACAGATACCATACGAACATAGCGGAACCATAATATATCTACACGTGGAAGCCTCCTGCTCCATATCTCCTCCAGAATTAGTCAAGCAAACGTGAATCCCTCGACTACTCATACATAATATGAGTACCCAAGAGTTTAATAAAACAGAAAATAAACACTCGGGTCAGACAGGGGTCTGGTGTGAGTAAACGGGTTAAAATTGCTTAACTTTAGAAAAACCTTTGAAAAGAAAAGGTATCACGTAAGACTTCCCGCACATAAACATGGAAAAGCTTTTACCTTACGCTAACCAAAACATTTGATAGGAAATCGAGTGATATTATAATAGTGTCTAGGGTTTTCAAGTAAATAAGAAATAGCCAAAATTGTTACATGATTAAATTCCAGCTACTAGCCACAAAAGTGGGTAATACAAACAAAACCGTAGGGTATCGTTGGAAGAATGGGTTTCCATCAATAGCAGGACTACCGGGGTATCGCCCGTCACAGTACGTGGCCTAGATCACAGTACCGAGGATTACGCCTAATCCCCTACATCACAAAGCCGGGACCACCCCTTACTGGACAGTCCCGAGTAAGATCACCCCGTGGTTGGTGCGACCAACCACCCACTAAGCCAAAATAAAGGGACATCTAGATAGGAATGACCTCACCCTGAAATGGGTGCTACCCACCTAGCCTTGCTGCACCTCCCCTGTTTTAGCCATTCCTGGTTTGATGAGGCTTGAGGCTGCGATTACCTTTATAAAACACATCTATCTTAGAATGCTCATCCTCCAGCTGACGATGTTCTGAAAGCATTCAATCCATACAATTTCGTTCTGGGTTCGAAGGAAACCGAAGGCACTATCTCGTTGCACTCATTTTCGAATCACCCTCAGAGTCAACGACCATAGCCCTTGCACACTAAATCACCATCTCGAATCTATAAGTGTTATCTCCATCAAACTCATTACGGAATCACCTACAGAGTTATGCTGACGTATAGTTCTTACACCATGAGTCTTCACTTGCACTCCACTTGGATTCACGACCGAACGTTTAATTGGAATCGATGTGATTTTTGGATATCCAAATATGGAAACCCGATCCTGGTCTCATCGAAATCCAAACGCCATTTTAATGTCCAAGTTGTTTAAGGGTTTAAACATTTAACTTATATTCAGGATGATAATAATCCTTAATTAATCACTTTATTAATTAATTGCATCTTTAATTAATTACATTAGTAATTAATCTTAAATTAATCTCATTCATTAATTAATTAATCTAATTAATTAATTAACTAAAATTAACTAAGTAATTAACCCTTAATTACTTACATAAGTAATTATCTTCTAATTACTTCATTAGATGATTACTCTATTAATTAATTACTTAACGAGTAATAAATTCCATCATTAAATAATTCTTAATTCATTTATTAATTAATTACTCCATAATTAATTAACTTCAAAACAATTATATTAATTAATTCCTTAATTAATAACATCAAGTGATTAACCATTAATCACTTCAACTTTAATTACTCCCATGAGTAATTCCATAAGTAATTACTTCCATTAATTACATTCAGAAATTCACGATTAATTACTTCATTTAATAATTACACTTAATTAATCCTAATTAAGTGATTATTTAAAGTTAAATAATCAATTAACTAATTATTTAAAATTAATTAAACAATTAATTAATTAACTTCTTATATTTCAAAATCCTTAATTAATTAAGAAAAACATTTATCTTAATTAATCTCTTTACTTATTAAAAAATCATAATAATTAAGCATTTTTAAATTCATAACAATACTAAATTAACTATATTTATTTTCACAATTTAATTATTTGAATAAATCAAATTTTAATATCTTTAAAGACAAATTATTTTATTTGGTTTACAAAATATATCAATAACTTTATTTGAAAATAAAGCATTTAGAAATCAAATTTAAAATTTAAAACACTTTAAATTGTCTAAATTTAAACCTATTTATTTTCAATATAAATTGAAAACTTAGTTATTAAAACATTACTTAAAACTTTGATTTAATACTTAAGATTGAATCGCTTCTTTTTAAATTTAAAATTAAAAATTTAATTAAGATAATTACTTACAAAAGAAATCATCTTAAAACCATTTAAATTTGCAAAAAAATTTAATTAATACTTTTATAAGTTTGATTAACATTTATTTTAAAACTACAATTTTTAAATTGTTTTCTTTTATAAAGCTTGAACTTGTTTCATTCAATCAACAGGTTAAAATTTGCAAACACCATCTTACTGTACAAACCAGAAAACACAAGCGACCTCAAAATACTTGAGACAATCACCTACTAATCCCCGTGCTTGCCTCGAGTTACTCACCATCTACATTCGCTTCGAGTCATCCCACAGGAAAACACGAGTGCTACTTCGAGTTTCAACTCGAGAATAACCTTTCTTCCCCAAATCATATTTCCAGTCACCAAAATCGTGCACACATCAAACACGGTGCACTTTGTCATTCAATTTGTTTTAATTTCTTTATTTTCTTACATGTGTTATTAATGGGTGTTAATATGTTTACACATGTTTATTATGTATTTTTAATTAATTTTCATTTAATTTAAATATTAATGTAAGCTTAATTATTTAAGTTACTTAATTAATAAATATTTACATATGTATATAAATTTACCTTTTTAAAGAAAATATCCTAAAACTCATTATAACACAAATAAATTTTTATACCTATATTTTAAAAATCTAAAACATTTATATTCATACATTTTTATAACCATTTTAAAATTTGAACGCTTTAAAGAAAACAAAAATAAAACATTGATTAAATCTTTTTTTAAACTATCATTTTTAAAATAAACAATTATCTTATACTTTTGAAAATAAATTGAATTAAACTTAAATTAGCTTTTGAAAAAAATACTAATCTTAAAACAAAGCTTTAAATTACAATTCATACATATATAAATTATCAATAGATTAAATAAAATTTCAAAACACTCTAAATTATAACATATACATATACATATATATATATATATATATATTACAATTTGAAAAATTCATCTTTAATTTAAAACAAAAGATCTTCTATTCACAATATATATCAAATATATATATTATAAATAGAATAAAATTTTATTAGCTTTGAAAAATAAATCTTACCCATTTTAAATTGTTAAAAAGATATTGATCAAAATTACCAGATTAAATATTTATTAACCTTTAAAATATTAAATTTACCAATTTAAATTAAAATTATAAAGAAAAATTATCAAATCAAATTAATTATTAATACAGATTATTAAATTGATATTGCCTAAAATTCCGGGTCGTTACAAAGGGGGTAAAGTGTCCCTTTTTTTTAATTTTTATAATTGAGATTCAAACACATTTATCCCTATATCTTTCACATACGAACACTAATTCATGCGCGGTTTTTTTGTTAGGATCATATTGAAATTCCGAAAAATTTGGCGCTGGTTTGGATGAATTCTGACACTGTCAAATTTTTGTGTTTAAACTGAATTTAAATTTAATTTAAATTCAAAAGGTGAGTGTTTTAACCCACTCACAACTTCTAAAATTTCTTATGTTTGTTAAATTTATTTAGGATGTGATTAGAAACTTATGTATGACTGTTTGGCGTATTTTTAATCATCATCCTAGTTAAATTAAATATAATTGAATTGAATTGTTATTTAATTTATTTATTGCATATAAACTACTAGTTAAATTTTCATTTTATTTATTATTGAATACAAACTGCTATTTGATACCTGTTGTTTATTATCCGTTATATATTGATGATATTGTTTGAATTGGATGATGATTGTGATCAATGGTTGATGATTGATATTGGATGGATGGATGTTGTATTTTGTATCGTTATAAACTGCAAATTGTTATGCACTTTATTTCATTTGGGATTGCGGTTTGAAATGATATATAACCGTATTTTTATTTAAATTGCGGATTGAAATGATAAATATCTGTATCACTTGACCATAGGACAGAAAATTATATACAGACACCGTCGGTCTATATATATAAATATTTTGAAAATGATTTCTATGGTTTTGGATAGAATTATACGGGTTAAATAAATATTGATTCTTTTTGTATTATGTAAAATATTATATATATATAGTTAAATTCATGTATTTAAGCTATGTATAAATCTGTTAAATGACAATAAGTTAAGAAATGAAGTTTGATTTATTAAAATAAATATGGTTAAGTATTTAAATCATATTTTTATATAGAGATTAAAATGATGTAAATAAATTAAGATTTGGAAAATAAAATATGAAATGGTTGTGAATCAAATTATTTAAGAATTTTACTCAAATAAAATTTGATTTGAAATTTAGATAAATTTGAGATTTTATGAAATTTAATTTATTTAAGAATTAAACCAACAGGGTTGATGTGAAATTTATTAAATTGGAAATTTTAAAAGGCATAATTATTATAACTTGATTTTCGGGTCTAGATGAATTTAATGATTATTTCTAGTATAATGAATTGAAGGCAATATCTAGTTATTTGTAAATTGAGTTTTATTTAAATAATAAGGGGTTTACTATATAAAATATTTCAAAACTAAATAATAGGAAATTTAATTGTTGAATCGGAATTATCAAATTTAGTTTTGAAATTTTGGAATATTTAAAGCCTTGAAATATATCGAAATTGAAATGTTTATAGAAATTGAAATGTTTCGAAGTTATGAATTTCATAGCATTATGTTTTAAAGGTGTTAAAATTTAAAATGTTTGGGTTTGAAGTATAAAATTTGGAAGTGCTATGATTTAAAAAAAGGGATATATTTGAAATAAAATGATATTATATTGATTTGAAATAAAAGAAATATCATATTGATTTGGTTTTTAAATTTGAAATGATATCGTATTTATATGGTTTTTGAAATAAATATTATATCCTTGTTTTTGAAATATAAATTATTTTGAAACGAACATGGTGTTATAATAACGTTGGGTTGTTAAAGAGACCTAGATCGGAAGTTGTCATACTCTCTGCCAACTCCGAAAACTACTTTAACAACCGTGTACACGGTGGAGATTCCAGAATGAAGTAGGATGGTGTTGGCGTTTCCTTTGAGGTAAACACGTGGACCCGACTCCCGTGAGTTGGCATAAGGTGGCTAAAATAGGAACGATTGACGGGCTCATGAGGTAGCACCTTTGATTGGACACATCCCTTCGATATTATACTCTGACTTTTGGATTGATTCGGTGACCACTTTTGATTTTTATGGTTTGAGGGTGTGGCTCGAGGTGGGCGGTAGCTGCACGCTACGCGTTACCACCGGCCCGAAAGCATAATTGGTATATCTACCCTGTCATTGCCTTGTTGTGCCGTGTCACCTACCCTATCGCGCTTTGTACGAGTTTGGTTTTATACCGTAGCCCGTGTGGTATCCTCTAGTGGCTTCCTGATCGGGAGGGACTATGATATTGGATGGACTACTGGGACTATGATATTGGATGGACTACTGGGACTATGATATTGGATGGACTACTGGGACTATTACATGTTAAGCTGGAAAATGTAAAGCCTTAATGCTATTTAAAAGTAAGTTTATTTTACTATAGACATTATTATAATAGCGAAATATTACTATATAGTAAATAGTTTAATGGATCCTTAGGAGATTTGAATCCCAAGCATCTGTTAAGTTACTGAACTCACGTTAGACACTGGATAGGAGATGTAAAATCCCGTAAACATCTCTAACGCCATTCCACTCATATTTTATTGTTGATTTAACTTACATAAGATCTTTTAGTTCTGACTCGGGCGTTTAGTCTTTTCAATTCGCTCGGGTCAGTCCGAGCATTTCAAGATTTGAAGATTTTATTCTGGAGGACGAAGACGAAGATTTGTATTACTATTATCTATTATATTATTCCACTACACTATTGTATTCCGCTGCATTATCAATATTCTCTGGTATGTGTAACTCTAATATGTATTATATAAGTAAATCAAATGTTTTTGTAAAACAGCTTCATCAACTGTATATTTGATTATTATAATTTATCGTTCCATTGCAAGATTATGTTTTGTTCTTTTTCTTCCTCTGCCTTTTCTTATTTACCCCATAACAATCCGCCCTTTTGTGTGGTTTAAGTCTGACGTGTGTGGTTTATCATTGATTTAAGCCGTCCAAAAAGGCAGGACGTTACATCTGGTATCAGAGCTTTGGTTTAGCGATAAACCTTAGCTTTGTGGGGTCCGACTCTTTATTAATAGGGTAGTACTACGCTATAATGTGTCGCTGAGTACATATATGAGAGAGCGTATTTGTTGGTGCTGTAAAAAGGTTTTAATATTGTGTTTATCTGTTCCGTTTTGTATTTATAAATTCTGGGTGATGCATGGGACGCTATGACATCAATAGGGGTTTCTAAACACTTAATAGGACAGACCGACATAATATTTTTTTAATATAGGTGAATGAAATAATTTTGCCTATTATATTTTCTATATAAAAAATAAATTTTATAAATAAGATACATACATACATATATATATATATATTTGGTTGCAATATATTGGTTGTTAGGTAATGAAATTTATAAATAATAGTTGAAATAAGATTGAAATTTAAATAAATAAAATTGGAACTTTAGAACTTAAGTCCCAGGGTTTTTGAAACTTTCTTTTGAATGATTTTGAAATATAATAATAATATTTTAGAAGTATTTTCTGATATAAATATTTCAATACAATTTGAAAGAATTGTTTTAAAGAAAATCTGGAAAGATATAAGTTGTACTCCCCTCTATGTCGCTGGAATATAACTTCGGTGATGAGTGCACACATCATCGACATTCATTTTCGAGTTTCGAAGTGGGAAGGCCACTGTAGTAGTTTACTGCAGATTTGTTTTGATAAACAAATGTAAATTTTAAATTGTTTTAAATATAATTTGATATATAAATTGTAAGTATATATTTATCTGTTATTTTAAAATGATTTGAAATTTAACCCGATATTTAGTTCTTAAGTTTCCATTAATTAATAGTTTCAATTATTATAGTGAATTTGAGCGTAGGTAATTAAAAAAATTGAAACCTCTAAAGGAAATAAGAGATTTAATACTAAGTTATAAATTATATAAAAAGAAAATTTAAATTTGTAACATATAAAACAAAGGAAATTATTATTGAACATTAAATTAATTAAAGGAAATAGAATAACCTTGTATAACTTTCAATTACATCCTTCAAAACATATATATAACTTACCGAATATTAAAAGTTGAAATGTTTAATAAGAAATTGTAATGGAAATTGTACAAGTAAAAGTAGGTAATGAAAGTGCTCAATAAATTGCTTTTATTTATAAGAATTGATGTTATAGAGTTATAAACTTAAGTTGTAATTAAAATGTTACTATAATTAAATATAATAGAAATCTAAGCACTAAAAAAATAAATGAAATTGAGAAATGCATAAATGTAATGCAATAAAAAGAAACTTACACAAATCTATTAATTTGAATATAAAAGATTTAATGGATATAAATTGGTATATTTTATTTAATTAATTAATTTTGTAAATTTATGTGACGCCCCACCTCTATACCCACGCTAGCCAAGAACACTACGGAGTAGTGCTGTCAACTAGCACAGAGAATAAGGCTGTTGAGGAGTGACCATCCATGTAATTGCTTATCACACGGTGGCTATAAATAATCTTCGGAAACAAACATAGAAATAAGCATAACACAAATCAGTCACAGACATCCATATCTCAAAGGCGGAAGAAGATATGAATATAAAACTAACACATGAAAGTGTACATCAGAGTAGTGGTCAAAAAGATCAACAATAATACAAAAGAATAGCAACATGTGTTATACAAAAGAATACAACTATGAGTCTATATCTCAAGTGCATACAACAAAAACTGCTAATCTAAATAGTTAGCCAAAAGTCAGAGTAACAAATCCCGGGAAGAAGTCAAGCAGAAGCACCTGTAACATCTCGGCCTGACCCGAGTATTATTTAAGAAAATAATAAACGGATCAGTCTAGCTATAAATATCAGATGACATGATATAAAATAAAAGATATGGCATAAACATAAAATATCCATACTGACATGCTACTATAAGTATGCAAATGATGATCAACAGAAGATCAATCAATAAGAGATAAATCAATATCACAAGAATCTTCTCAAAGATCCAAAGAGGGCATCATACCCTAAACTTGTACTTATAACAAGTCAATGACATATGTAACGACCCGTATTTTACGAGTCGATAAATCGTAAAATAATTGTAATTAGGTCGTTCGTATTAAGTATTTCATCCAGAGTTTAAGTCGTGTAAAAGTTAACTCGTGTGGTGCTTAAGTCGTGGGTAGCTTGGGTCGTATGGAAGTTAGGTTGGGTGGAGCGACTTATAGGAATAACGACCTAAGTATTTTAAGCAAGTTAAGGGATAGGTCGTGGACGAGTTAAGGAATGGAGTGACCTACAAGTTTAGACGAGTTAGGGTGTTAGTGTTAGAACGAGTTAACAACATGGTGGTGAGTGACTTAAGGTAGCTAACGAGTTAGGGAAGCCAGCGACTTAGGGGATTGACCGACCTAAGGAATAGACGACTTAAGCATTTGGACGACCTAAAATATAGTTAACGACCTAAGAGAGTTAGGTCTCGTGTAGGTGTTAAGGCTTAAGTCGTAAGCGATTTATGTTAGGTCGCGTAATGGCTTAGGTCGCGGGTTAGTAGATAGGTCGGTTGAACGACTTAGGGACTGGGAAGAGCTAGTAGTTGTAGCGAGTTAGTGGAGTTTACGACCTAGTGATTAACGTGTTAAGACTTAGGTCGTTAAGTCGTAAAGTGGTTAAGTCGTAGGACGCTAAGTCGTTTTCGCTGATGAGTCGTAGGTTGCGAGGGTTGTTAAGTCGAGCATTAGCTTGTTTCGTTAGGTCGTTCCTGTAGTAGGCCGCATGAAGGCTTAAGGGGTTAGGTCGTGTATGTTTTAGGTCGTGCATAGGTTTGAACCGATAGGTCCTTAGGTGGATGGGGGATCTTTAGGTCATAGGTCGTGGACATTGGTAGGTCGTGGACGACCTAAAGGCGAGCGACCTAAGAGCGAGCCTATAAATACACGGTCTATCTTCACTTTTTGGCACCGGATTTTGAAGTGATGAAGTGCTGCCATTTTGAGAGCTCGACTACAACATTTCTTCACTTCTTTTCTCCACTCTAATCTAGTGCTTACATCCATCCAAGATTGAAGATCAAGGTTGAAGATCCAAGATCCAAAGTTAAAGATCTACATTCTTCAAAGAGAGATTTCATCGATTGAAGCGAGATTTTGCCGGTTCAAGCTTAGTTCTTCGCTGTCCAGATCTGAAGTTGTTATCTTTTGAGGTGTTTAGGTATTTTGGTGAGTGGTGGTTATCTCTCACATGGACCCAAAGGAGTATATTGGATCGGTGGTTTGTTTATGTGTTAAAGAGAGTGACTTCGTGCATTTTTCTCAAGTCTGCATGTAGATCTAATGTTCATGATGATTTGACATCTATTTTACTACATGTTCACTTATGCAAGTTCATTCATCAAGTTGTAGAGATATTGTTCATAATTCATGCTTGTTAGAATGCATGTTAGATTTGGACTCTTTATTTACGAAATTGCCATTATTGTTGTAATTGTTTATTTAGATCTTGTTTGAATGATTGATTACTTGGATTAATGTTTGATTTGATAGATTGTTGCAAATTAGCTAATAGTTGATTTGGACAAGTTGGTCGAGGATGATTCAAAAGCTAAGTGGAAAGGCTCTTGAATAGTGAAAGCTGCTTGTGACATATGAAGCGGATGGTGAGGCTCATATGGATAGATTCGATGACGATGGACTTTGCTAATGCGATGAAGCAAAGTTTGATGTGAGACAGCCTTGGTTTAATCCAGACGGGATCATCCCAAGTATGTTGATAACTCGAGGGATGGTTCGAGTTGGTTGATAATGGATTGCTCGAGAGGTAGCTTGGGCTAGTATGAGAATAGTCGTCGAGAAGGATGACTAGGAGGCTTGGATTTCATCATTGTTGAAGGTTCTAGTAAACTCAAAACAAGAGTACATGGGGCGCCCAAAACGACTACAGGTAGGTGGTCGGGACACCCAAAAGGCTACAGGCAGGTGGTCGAGTACTCTGGGCAAAGTAGGTAAGTCCTAGGCACGGGTCACGATGACGTGCGGAGTTTGTCTAGAAGCGGGGTTACCATTAGCCCTTGACTTACGGCTGAAAGAATGTGTCGGTCATTCAATTAACGGTGGTTTCGAGGCAATGATAACAGTGATAGCCAGAGTCATGGATGTTTGGTTGTATCGTCACTCGGTCTCAAGAGCGATGTTTTGTGGGTGCTTATCTGATCTTGGTTTAGGCCTTGGGGGTTTGTACTTGGAAAAAATCGACCTTGACTCGAGTGATAATTGCTTTACTTTAATTGTCTGCTTTGCTATGTTTGTTTCTGCTTAGTGTGTCTGGGGCTATCACTGTAGAAAGAGGTGGAGTGGGATGGTTGGGTTCCTATTCCTTTGTACCCTTTATGTTCTTTTGGTATGTTTGATAGTTGATTTACTGCTCACTAAGACTTTTGTCTGACTCAAGGTTTTATGTTTAACTCTTATTACCTTGGGCTGTTCATCCATGTTGGGATGGGCAGACTAGGTAGCAGGTGACAGGTGCTGTTCATAGTGGCCAACGTTGTTGATGACGAAGACGAGCTGGAGGCTTTTGCATATTGTTTCCTTACTATATGTACTGGATGTTCCGCTGCTTGTATATGTTTTGAGTGTTATGTAGTGAGGCTTGATGTATGGATTGTTTAGATGTTTGTATCAAACTCCAATGATGCTTATATGATGATATTCTGTTCTATGGAGCTTCACTATATTTATATTTCTCTATTGTATTTTATCCATGCGCTGTGAGTTGTACGATAGAGTTTTCTGTTTTATCTTACCCTGACTATCGTCCATGGCTGCCTGGCACACCTTTCAGCGCACCATTTCCCTGTTTTAGTGCGGGAGTCATGAGCGGTCGTCACATTTGGTATCAGAGCTTTGGTTAATCGATTTTAGCCAACGCTCGCTGACGTAATTACGTATGAGAGACGTAATTGTATTTTGATGGATGATTACTATATATAATATAGTAGTTATAAGGATTTGAACTCCTTATGCAGTTGTTTCTCAAGGTGTTCTTAATCATTCCTTTTTGTTGATATTAAGGATGAGTCGAAGAGGGAGACCAGCTGCTAGGGAAGGCCGTGCTGTTGATGGGGCCACTGATTACGCTGCTATGTTCGAGGCCATGATGACTTCGATCATGAAAAGGGTGCCAGCTTCGGGACCATCAGTAGATGTTGGAGTTCAAGTTCAAGCTCCAAGACCAGTGGATTTTGCTAAGTTGTGCAAAGACTATACTTCTCTTGGAGGAAATGTTTTCTTGGGAACAGAATCAACCACTGAAGTTCAGAGATGGATAGATGCTTGTAAAAGGATTTTTGGTGATTTGGGAATTGAGGATGCAACTAAGAGGAAGCTTGCATCAAGACAGCTTCAAGGGAGAGCTTCGGATTGGTGGAACTCTATCACCATAGATACTCCAGAGGAAGAGATCACTTGGGAGCAATTCCAAGCTAGATTTGAAGCTAAGTTCATTTCTACAGCTCAGAAGTCTGTTTTGTTCAAGAAGTTTGTGGATCTCAAGCAAGGAGGGAGATCAGTTCTTGAGTATGTTTCTGAGTTTGAAGCTTTGTCCAAGTATGCTAGATCGTATATTGAGTCTTCATATCAGAAGAATGAGAAGTTTGTGACAGGCTTGGATAGTTACCTTGGGAGGCAGTTGGTGGATCATTTGGACGATCCGTTTGAGAAGCTTGTGGAGAAGGCTCTCAGGCATGAGAGTTTGTTTCCTAAAGAAGGATCTGTTGTTGCTGTGACCAAGGAGGAGTCCAAACCACAACAAGGGGGGAACAAGAAGAGGAAGCAGCAGCAGCAAAGGGGTAAGAATGGCCAGAAGAAGCCGAGGAGTGAAGTGACCTGCTACAACTGCTAGCAGAAGGGCCATCTCTCCAGAGATTGTAAGAATCCCAAGGTGCCGGGAAAGTGCTATAACTGCGATAAGCTGGGACACATCAAGAAGGATTGTCCAGAACCAAGGAAAGACTGGCAGATTGTACAAGCTTATGCTTTGGGAGCTGTGCCGTCGTCTTCAAAAACTCCTACTGCTGAAGAGAAGGGGAAGAATGTAGTGGTTCAAGGTACTCTTTCCATATGTGGTGTTCCAGTTAGAGTATTGTTTGATACTGGGGCGTCGCATTCGTTTGTTTGTAATGATCTTGTAGGCCGGTTGGGTTTGGAACCGGATATTGTTGATAGGCCATTGGTTGTGACTAATCCAGTTGGGGGTTCGTCATGTTTGTGTATGATATGTCGTGGTCTGGTTGTATCGAGTCATGATTTCTCTTTTGTTTGTGATATTTTGTTCTGAACTTTGCGGGGTTCGGAATTATTTTGGGTATGGACTGGCTTAGGAAGTACGCGACAAGGGTTGATTGTAAGAGGCTGGAGGTGATAGTCGAGAATGTGGAGGGGCGAAAGGTTGTGATACGATGTAAGCATGAAGAAGGCGTCTTCATGAGCTTCATGTATTCGCTGGTTGTCCCACGGGATGGACTGTCATCGGTGCCTATTGTGAATGGATTTGGGGATGTCTTTGACGAGGTCAAAGGGTTACCGCCGCATAGAGAGATCGAGTTTCGTATCGATCTAGTTGAAGGAGCCAGACCTGTTGTGATGCCTCTTAGGCGAAGGGCGCCTAGGGAGCAGCAAGAGTTGAAGGTGCAAGTTGATGACCTTTTACGGAAAGGATTCATTCGGCGTAGCATGTCCGAATGGGGTGCACCAGATGTGTTCGCAACCAAAGCGGATGGATCGTTGAGGTTGTGTGTGGATTATCGTGAGCTGAATAAAGTGACTAAGAAGAACAAGTATCCATTGCCGAGAATAGATGACTTGTTTGATCAGCTTCACGAAGCTAGGGTGTTTTCTCAGATGGATTTGGAAAAGGGATTTCACCAGTTAAGAGTGGCAAAGGATAGTGTGCCGAAGACTGCTTTCAGGACACCATTTGGTTTTTATGAGTGGATGGTAATGTCGTTTGGATTGACTAATGCACCAGCATATTTTGTGGATCTTATGAATAGAGTATTCAGGGATCAGTTGAACAAGTTCGTACTTGTGTTCGTGAATGATATTTTGATTTATTCCATAACTGAAGAAGAGCACAAGACGCACTTGCGGATTGTTTTGGAAATCATGCGAAAACATCAACTGAGGGCTAAGTTTTCGAAGTGTCACTTCTGGAAGAGCGAAATGAGGTTCTTAGGCCATGTTATCTCTGGAAATGGAATAGCGGTTGATCCCGCCAAGGTGGCAGCAATCCAGGATTGGGTTAGACCTAAGAATGCATCTGATGTGAGAAGTTTTCTTGGATTAGCAGGATACTATCGGCGGTTTATCAAAGATTTTTCCAAGATAGCTGCACCGTTAACAGGATTGACGAAAAAGAACCAAGTGTTCAGATGGGATGATAAGTGTGAGCAAGCTTTCGTAATCCTAAAAGAGCAACTGACAAGTGCTCCTGTTTTGACTATTCCAAGTGGGAATGACGAGATGGTGGTTTACACCGATGCATGTGGTACTGGACTTGGAGCAGTACTGATGCAAAAGGATAAAGTTGTTGCATATGCAAGTCGACAACTGAAGCCGCATGAAAGGAATTATCCGACTCATGATTTGGAGTTAGCGGCGATAGTTTTTGCTCTGAAGATGTGGAGACATTATCTATTGGGAGTTCGATTCGAGTTGTTTACAGATCATAAGTCGTTGAAGTATCTTTTCTCCCAAAAAGATTTGAATCTTCGGCAGCAACGATGGCTAGAGTTTTTGGCATCATATGATTTTGGTATAGCATATACTCCGGGAAAAGGTAACGCAGTGGCAGATGCGTTAAGTCGAAGACATGCAGGATTGGGAGCCATGTTTTTAGAATGGAAGAGCCTTGAATATTTGGCTGGATTTGACTTCAGGCCTAGATGTGAATTGGAACCTGAAATGTTGGCAAACTTATCGATAAGACCTACTCTAGTGGAAAGAATTGGCGAGAGCCAAAAGCGAGACGATAAGCTTGTCAAGATTATCCGAGATTTGGAATCTGGATCAGACCCAGAGAAGGATAAAGGATTCGAAGTCGATCGAGAGGGTTGGCTTCGAAAACACGGACGACTAGTTGTTCTCGATATAGATGGATTGAGAGATGAAGTTCTGAGGGAAAGTCATCACTCGAAGTTGACAATTCATCCTGGTGGAAATAAGATGTATCGGGATATGAAGAGAACCTATTACTGGGAAGGTATGAAGAAGGATGTTGGAAATTTTATTTCCAAGTGCATGAACTGCCAGATGGTGAAAGCCGAACAGAAGAAACCCAGTGGATTACTTCAGCCACTAGAAGTTCCTACATGGAAGTGGGAGCAGATATCGATGGATTTTATCGATGGATTACCTAGAACAAGAACGGAGAATGAAGGAATTTGGGTCATCGTAGATTGTTTGACTAAGAGTGCATGATCCATTCCTGTTCGATCAACTAGGACTGCATCGAAATTGGCTGAGTTGTATGTTAAGTGGATAGTTCGATTCCATGGTATTCCCAAGAGTATAGTGAGCGATCGAGACCCATTGTTCACTAGTGGATTTTGGAAGAGCTTCCAGGAAGTTTTGGGAATCGAGTTGTGTTTGAGTACAGCTTATCACCCCCAAACAGATGGTCAGACCGAGAGAGTCAACCGAGTTTTGGAAGATCTCCTGAGAGCATGTTTTGGATTTCGGAGGATCATGGGAAGATCATCTTCATTTGGTGGAATTTGCGTATAACAACAGTTACCAGTCAAGTATTGGTATGGCACCATATGAAGCATTGTATGGAAAATCGTCTAACTCTCCGACAGGTTGGTTGGAAACTGGAGAAAAGCTGATACTTAGGCCAGAGATGATTCGACAGACTTCGGATTGCATAGAATCATTCGGCAATGAATGAAGGCAGCCCAAGATCGTCCGAAAAGTTATGCCGATAAGCGTCGAAAAGATTTGGAATTCGACGTAGGAGATATGGTTTTTGTGAAAATTTCTCCACTGAAGAATGTTATTCGATTCGGGAAGAAAGGGAAATTGACTCCGAGATTTGTTGGACCATTCCCGATCATCGAGCGAATTGGAAAGCTCGCTTATAAGTTGGAATTACCAGAGAAGATGTCGGGCGTGCACAACGTTTTTCATGTATCGTATCTACGGAAGTATGTGCACGACTCGAATACAGTGGTTTCTGCTGATAGCTATGAAGATTTAGAGGTTGACCCAGTTGTTACGAGACCTCGTAAGCCGCTTCGTGTTGTTGAAACCGACACGAAACAGCTTAGGAGGAAAACGATTACGTTGCTCAAGATACAATGGAGTGATGATGTTAACAACTGTACATGGGAGGAGGAAGAGAGGATGAAAGCAGCTCATCCTGAACTCTTCGAGGTATGGCCCTAAGGTGTCGTGACATCTCATGAATTTGTAACTTGTTCTAATATTAGAATTCTGCGTGTTAGGCTAGTCATTGGACGCATGGTTTGTTGATTGCTATGGATGGTAGGCATGCAGAATAGTTATGATTGCTCTTGTTTGTTTGGAATTTCGGGGGCGAAATTCCTAAGGGGGAGATAATGTAACGACCCATATTTTACGAGTCGATAAATCGTAAAATAATTGTAATTAGGTCGTTCGTATTAAGTATTTCGTCCAGAGTTTAAGTCGTGTAAAAGTTAACTCGTGTGGTGCTTAAGTCGTGGGTAGCTTGGGTGGTATGGAAGTTAGGTTGGGTGGAGCGACTTATAGGAATAACGACCTAAGTATTTTAAGCAAGTTAAGGGATAGGTCGTGGACGAGTTAAGGAATGGAGTGACCTATAAGTTTGGACGAGTTAGCTGTTAGTGTTAGAACGAGTTAACAACATGGTGGTGAGCGACTTAAGGTAGCTAACGAGTTAAGGAAGCCAGCGACTTAGGGGATTGACCGACCTAAGGAATAGACGACTTAAGAATTTGGACGACCTAAAATATAGTTAACGACCTAAGAGAGTTAGGTCGCGTGTAGGTTTTAAGGCTTAAGTCGTAAGCGATTTATGTTAGGTCGCGTAATGGCTTAGGTCGCTGGTTAGTTGATAGGTCGGTTGAACGACTTAGGGACTGGGAAGAGCTAGTAGTTGTAGCGAGTTAGTGGAGTTTACGACCTAGTGATTAACGTGTTAAGACTTAGGTCGTTAAGTCGTAAAGTGGTTAAGTCGTAGGACGCTAAGTCGTTTTCCCTGATGAGTCGTAGGTCATGAGGGTTGTTAAGTCGAGCATAAGCTTGTTTCGTTAGGTCGTTCCTGTAGTAGGCCGCATGAAGGCTTAAGGGGTTAGGTCGTGTATGTTTTAGGTCGTGCATAGGTTTGAACCGATAGGTCCTTAGGTGGATGGGGGATCTTTAGGTCGTAGGTCGTGGACATTGGTAGGTCGTGGACGACCTAAAGGCGAGCGACCTAAGAGCGAGCCTATAAATACACGGTCTATCTTCACTTTTTGGCACCGGATTTTGAAGTGACGAAGTGCTGCCATTTTGAGAGCTCGACTACAACATTTCTTCATTTCTTTTCTCCACTCTAATCTAGTGCTTACATCCATCCAAGATTGAAGATCAAGGTTGAAGATCCAAGATTCAAAGTTAAAGATCTACATTCTTCAAAGAGAGATTTCATCGATTGAAGCGAGATTTTGCCAGATCAAGCTTAGTTCTTCGCTGTCCAGATCTGAAGTTGTTATCTTTTGAGGTTTTTATGTGTTTTGGTGAGTGGTGGTTATCTCTCACACGGACCCAAAGGAGTATATTGGATCGGTGGTTTGTTTATGTGTTAAAGAGAGTGATTTCGTGCATTTTTCTCAAGTATGCATGTAGATCTAATGTTCATGATGATTTGACATCTATTTTACTACATGTTCACTTATGCAAGTTCATTCATCAAGTTGTAGAGATATTGTTCATAATTCATGCTTGTTAGAATGCATGTTAGATTTGGACTCTTTACTTACGTAATTGCCATTATTGTTGTAATTGTTTATTTAAATCTTGTTTGAATGATTGATTACTTGGATTAATGTTTGATTTGATAGATTGTTGCAAATTAGCTAATAGTTGATTTGGATAAGTTGGTCGAGGATGATTCAAAAGCTAAGTGGAAAGGCTCTTGAATAGTGAAAGCTGCTTGTGACATATGAAGCGGATGGTGAGGCTCATATGGATAGATTCGATGACGATGGACTTTGCTATGATGCGATGAAACAAAGTTTGATGTGAGCCAGCCTTGGTTTAATCCAGACGGGATCATCCCAAGTATGTTGATAAGTCGAGGGATGGTTCGAGTTGGTTGATAATGGATTGCTCGAGAGGTAGCTTGGGCTAGTATGAGAATAGTCGTCGAGGAGGATGACTAGGAGGCTTGGATTTCATCATTGTTGAAGGTTCTAGTAAACTCAAAACAAGAGTACATGGGGCGCCCAAAATGACTACAGGTAGGTGGTTGGGACACCCAAAAGACTACAGGCAGGTGGTCGAGTACTCTGGGCAAAGTAGGTAAGTCCTAGGCACGGGTCACGATGACATGCGGAGTTTTTCTAGAACCGAGGTTACCATTAGCCCTTGACTTACGGCTGAAAGAATGTGCCGGTCATTCAATTAACGGTGTTTTCGAGGCAATGATAACAGTGATAGCCAGAGTCATGGATGTTTGGTTGTATCGTCACTCGGTCTCAAGAGCGATGTTTTGTGGGTGCTTATCTGATCTTGGTTTAGGCCTTGGGGGTTTGTACTTGAAAAACATCGACCTTGACTCGAGTGATAATTGCTTTACTTTAATTGTCTGCTTTGCTATGTTTGTTTCTGCTTAGTGTGTCTGGGGCTATCACTGTAGAAAGAGGTGGAGTGGGATGGTTGGGTTCCTATTCCTTTGTACCCTTTATGTTCTTTTGGTATGTTTGATAGTTGATTTACTGCTCACTAAGACTTTTGTCTGACTCAAGGTTTTATGTTTAACTCTTATTACCTTGGGCTGTTCATCCATGTTGGGATGGGCAGACTAGCTAGCAGGTGACAGGTGCTGTTCATAGTGGCCAACGCTGTTGATGACGAAGACGAGCTGGAGGCTTTTGCATATTGTTTCCTTCCTATATGTACTGGATGTTCCGCTGCTTGTATATGTTTTGAGTGTTATGTAGTGAGGCTTGATGTATGGATTGTTTAGATGTTTGTATCAAACTTCTATGATGCTTATATGATGATATTCTGTTCTATGGAGCTTCACTATATTTATATTTCTCTATTGTATTTTATCCATGCGCTGTGAGTTGTACGATAGAGTTTTCTGTTTTATCTTACCCTAACTATCGTCCATGGCTGCCTGGCACACCTTTCAGCGCACCATTTCCCTGTTTAAGTGCGGGAGTCATGAGCGGTCGTCACAACATAAATTCTAGAAATCAACACAAGAAATCCAAAAATCACAGAAAAAGGGAAAGAGGCCTATCACATGACGGTCCGAAGACCATGGGGAGCTACCCCATATGGGTGAGTCGGAATCGCCCAGATGAGGTCTAGGCTAACCAAAAAGCAAAAAGGTATGTGTGAGTGGAATCACACAAATGGTGTCTAGCCTAACCTCGCAACAAAAAGGTATGTGTGAGTGGAATCACACAAATGGTGTCTAGACTAACCTTGCGGACAAAGAGATATGTGTGAGTCAGAATCACACCTATGAGGTCTAGTCTAACCTTGCAAACAAAGAGACATCGCACAATTGCTAGTCTAAATCATAAAATGATCGTCATGATCAACGAGAAGTGTCAATTACAATAAGCTGGTAAATATATGAGCTTAGCTTCATGTCCCATAACCACTAGCTTAACTTAAATATTTACGAACAAATTGTAGATCTCCACTAGAAAATTGTCACAAGAGATTCAATCGAACAAGTCCAAGAATTAACCGACAAAGTAAACGCAAGCGTTTCATACCACTTGTTTTACTAAGACGTTTAATTCAATTTCTCATACGAGTGACGTAAAGGTTTGTATATACTAGTAGATTGGAAAACGGTTTAAGAAAAGAGCTTTGTTATTGAAAATAGGGTTGAAATCATTTTGTTGAAAGAGTTTTGGTATTTACTACTAGTATTGAAACCTTTGTACATTTTAAAGTGACAAATCACAAAGATGATTGTAGAACAATCGATCATCAAAATTCACATACGAAGACGTGAATAAATTCCAAAGAAATCGATAAAGAATCCAACGAAATAGATATTCAAAAATCCATACAATCGACCGAGAAGCCCAAGATAGCATGTCTCGAAGAATGGTCAACTCCGCATCTCAACAAAACAAGTTCCGTTGAACGTTCTTCAGATAAGATCCCCCACGGAGGGGGGTCCAGGGGGTTGTGGAAACCCCCCAAGGTGGGGGTGCGGGGGCAACGCCCCTGCTACGGGGTTCGACCTGCCCGGTCAGGTCGCGGTACGACCTAGTGAAGACCTAAGGGAGGATAGGATCGAGCGATTTAAGGGGTTACGTGACCTAATGCAACAAAGGCCGAGCGACTTAAGGGGGTACGCGACTTAATGGATCAAAGGCTGAGCGACTTAACGGGGTACGCGACTTAATGGAACAAAGGCCGAGCGACTTAACGGGGTACGCGACTTAATGGAACAAAGGCCGAGCGACTTATAGTGCCACGCGACCTAAAATGGGAACGACCCAACGTGATAAAGGCCGAACGAGATGACACGAGGGGCGACCTAGCAAGACTCGCGACCTAAAAATGAGAAGGTCGAACGAGTTAAGGGGATTGCGCGACCTACGGCCTTGCGACCTACGACCTAACGACTTAAAGGCTTAAACCATGCGAACGACTCAAGGTCATACGACCTAAAGGGGGACGACCTAAGGTCACGCGACCTAACGTACCGATGCGACCTAACGAGTTAACGGTTTATAAGGTCGAGCGACTTAAGAGGTTTAACACGCGAGAAACCTATCGTCCAACGACCTAACCACTATAACAAGGCCGAGCGACCTACGACTTAAAACCCACCGACCTAATTCCGAGGCGAACGACCTAACACGTGCGAACAGTTTTAAGGCCAGAAACGAGCTATTCTCTGAGTGACTTTTCAACTCGAACGACCTAACATAGGCAGAACGACCTAAGTGCGGTTTTTCACCAAAGACACTAAAAATTAGAGTTTTTCGCCAATCCAATCCAAACCAAATGCAAATGTACATGCTAAAGTGATGGGGAATCATTCCCAACAGTCCAATATAGTTATAGACTAGAATTGTGAGATAAAAATCTCATCTTTGCACCAAATTTATGAAGAAAAGCTTGAAAGCAATGGAGGAGTAATCACAAGCTTGAGTCCAATATCTTCTTCTTGAATTTGGAATTGAATGTTGGATTTGCAAGAGAATTCGAGCTTGGAATATTAATTTCCCCTTTCACTCGCCATTAGTGCTAAAGCTTGGTTGTTAGGAAATTTATGAAGAGTGAGGAGAAGGAGAGAAGTGGGTTTGAGTTATAATGGCTAATCTAACCCAAAGTCCAAAGCGGGAAAAGTAAGTGAAATTCCACTAACTCCAAACCTATCAATGTTTATACTTAAAAAATTGTAAACGGCATTTCGAACTCAATGGAAGTGGTCTCGAGTCCTAATTTGACCATTTGCAAAAAGTAGCTTTTCGGACCAATATCTGATTAACGACAAAATATTTACATAACATATTTAAATATAAAATCGATACATATGCGGGTTGTTACAATTTATTTGTTTATAAATTTAATATTTTAAGTAAGATATATTGATTCTTAATTCTTCTTTTACCTTCTTTTTCCTTTTCGGGGACGAAAAGTTTTGAGTGGGGGAGAGTGTAACGACCCGTAAATTTTGACAAATAAATTTGTTAATTTAATTAAGATGTTGTAATTAAATTTAGGAAGAAATAAAAAATTTAAAATTTATATTGAAGTAAATGTTAAGAATGAAATGATATAATTAGTGGTGATTGAATGAATTCAAACTTATATAAACCAATGAAGTAATACATAATAAATTAGAAATTTATCCAATCAATGTTAGATAAGTAATTATAATGTTTGTTGTTGATAATAAACGTTACCTTAATGATTTTTAATATAGTAACTGTGGCGCCCCACCTCTATACCCACTCTAGCCAAGGACACTACTGTGTAATGCCGTCCACTAGCGCGGAGAATAAGGCTGTTGAGGAGTGACCATCCGTGTAATTGCTTTGTGCGAGCATCAATATGTCAGATGGTACAACATGCATAGAAAACCCGACATACCGATACAAACTCAAAGTTACTACACAGTGGCTATATATATTCTTCGGAAACAAATATAGAAATAAACATAACACAAATCAGTCACAGACATTCATATCACAAAGGCGGAAAAAGATATGAATATAACACATGAAAGTGTACATCAGAGTAGTGGTCAAACAAGATCCACAATATCGCAAAAGAATAGCTACAAGTGCTGGACAAAATAATATGGATACATCAATGAGTCTATATCTCAAATGTATACAACAAAAAACTACTAATCTAAGTAGTTAGCCAAAAGTCAGGGTGATAATCCTAGATGTGAAGTCAAGCAGAAGCACTTGTAACATCTCGGTCTGGCCCGAGTATTATTTAATAAGAAAATAATAAACGGATCAGTCTAGCTATAAATATCAGATGAAATGATATAGAATAAGAGATATGACAAAAACATATGATAACCAAATAGCCATACTGTGATAAGTATGCAATTGAAAATCAACTAGGGGATTAATCAATATCACAAGAATCTTCTCAAAGATCAAAAGGAATGTCATTTTATTTTTATTCACCAAACCATAAATATTGACAATAACATCAATGCCAATCACAAAAGTTAATTACACACAAATTCATCAATACACATATATTGATAAAACTTATCAATGAAAATCACTAAAATTGGTGAAACACAAATTCTAGAAATCATCAATGGAAATCCAGAAATCACAAAAAAGGGGAGGCCTATCACAAAACGGGAGCATGAAAACTCACCAACACGTGTATCACAAAATGGAACACTATTCCATTGTTGCTAACCATCAATTTTGAGACGAAGCTCCGCAAAACGGCCCGAAGACTATGATTCGCTACCCCCTAAATTGAGCCAAAGCTCCACAGAAACGGGGTTTAGTATCCCTCGTAGACAAAGAGACATCGCACATTTTCTAGTCTAAATCACAAAAATGATCATTAACGATCATCAAAAAGTGTCAGTTATAGTAAGCTAGTAATTATATAAGCTTAGCTTCATGTCCCATAACCACTAGCTTAACTTAAATATTTACGAACAAATTGTAGATCTCCACTCGAAAACTGTCATAAGAGGTTCAATCGAACAAGTCCAAGAATTAACCGACGAAGTAAACGCAAGCGTTTCAAACCATTTGTTTTACTAAGCTGTTTAATTAGATTTCTCGTACGAGTGAGATAAAGTGACAAATCACAAAAATGATTTTAGAAACAATACATCACAAAAATTCACATTCGAAGACGTGAATAAAAAATCCAAAGAACTCGATTCCAAGTCCATCAAAGTGGAAATACCCTTGCGACTAAACAACCACGACTTACGACTTAACATAAGTCAACACAAGAAATCGGCGGCTCAACTCATACGATTCCATGACATACTACACAAGGGATCATCGACTTAAGGAATAGCATGCGGCCTAACTGCGCGACTTAAGAAGATAGCTGCAACGACTTAAGGAGCTAGCGGCATAAGTAAGCAACCGAGCGACCTATGTAGTCAGCGACCTAAGAGGTTGCGACTTATATCATGGCGCGACCTAAGGGGTAGGAATAGGCCGAACGATTTATGGAAAGGAACGACCTAATAGGCCGAGCGACCTATGGTATAGGGGCATGCTGAGCGACCTGAGTTGGAAGCGACTTAAGGGCCGAAAAGGACCTAAGATGCAAGCTGCTTAAGGACCAAAAACAACCTACGTTGATAAGCAGGCCGAGCGACCTAGGAAATGGTGCGACCTAACATGGCGCGACCTAACAGCAGATATTACTTAAAACAGGCCGAGCGACCTAAGTGGTTGAGACCTATAGCAGGTGTGACTTAACAGACCAAGCGACCTAAGGCAATTGTGACTTTTGGGAATCCTAAGCAATGCCGAGCGACCTATGGGTTGCGACCTAACTGCGAGGCGAGCGACTAAGTGGTGGAACGACCAAACGGCCAAGCGACCACAGATGGGACGACCTAGGCATGGTGCGACCCAAATGGTTACGACCTAAGGCTATGAGAAGGCCGAGCAACTTAAGTGGGAACGACCAAACTACGGAGCGACTTAAATGCAGGCCGACCTAACTGCAGGCCGAGTTAACTGCAGGCCGAGAGTCTTGTGTGCAGGCCGAACGACCTAAGCAACGAAATGCAAAAACTCTCTCAATTTGCAACCGATCGAGCATGGACGCTAGTGGATTACGCCCATCGACTACCCGGTCCTATTGGCTCCCCGATGCATCACCAAAAACGTGTTCGATCATCAAAGTTAGGATTTTTAAAGATTTGAACCCCGAACACTAAAAATTGGGATTTTCACCAATTCAATCCAAACCAAGAGCAAATGCACATGAAAAAGTGTTAGGAATTCATACCCAACAATCAAAGATAGTTATATACAAAGATGTGAGATAAAAATATCACCTTTATCCATAATCAATGAAGAAGAAGCTTGAAAGCAAAGGAAGAATCAATGGCTTCTCTTTGAATTTGGAGTTAGATGTTGGATTTGCAAATGAACTAGGGCTTGGAGTTTTAATTTCCCATTCCTTCCTCCATTTTTGATGAAGCTTGAGTGTTAGAAAATGAAAGTGAAGTTATGAAGGGAAGGGGGTTGAGCTAGAATTAATAGTTTAGGCTAATGGGCTAAACCAAACACAAAGCCCAAAGTGAATAAATGGCAAAATTCCACTAACTCCAAACATATCAAAGTTTATATTCAAAAAGATCGCAAACGGTGTTTTGAACTCAATGGAAGTGGTTCCGAGTCCTAATTCGACCGTATGCAAAAAAGTAACTTTTCGGACTAAAATCCGACTAACGATAAAATATTTAAATATTCAATCGTAAAATATGCGGGTTGTTACAGACTCCCCTCCTTAAAGAAATTGCGTCCTCGCAATATATAAGAAGAAAATACAAGGTAACAACCATGAAAGCATATCAACACAAAAGGAATTTGAAATAAGAAATTCACCTCAAAGAGCACGGGAAAGTAAGTCCGGATGTGTTCGCTCGATGAACTCACTAGATTCCCAAGAGCAATTCTTAGGATTTAAGGACCATTGAACTTTAACAAGCGGAACATCTTTATTTCGAAGGTGTTTGACCTCCGAAGAAACAATACGAATAGGATGTTGCTCATAAGTTAAATTAGGATAAACTTCAATTTCTTCCACAACACCGGGCTCAAGAATAGAATCGGAATCTCGAAGGCATTTCCGTAATTGAGAAACGTGAAACACGTCATGAATAGCAGAAAACTGAGCCGGTAATAAAAGGCGATAAGCCACGGAACCAATACGTTCGGTGATAGGAAACGGCCCAATATATCGAGGCGCTAATTTTCTCGATCGACTGAAACGTACAACACCCTTCATAGGTGAAACACGAATAAACACAAGATCTCCCACAGAAAATTCTAATTTCCTTCTCCGGTTACCAGCATAGGATTTTTGTCCGCTCTAGGCTTCTTACATCCTATGACGAATAAGATCAATCTTTTCTGTGGAATCACGAATAAAATATGGACCTAAAACCAGCTTCTCACCGGCCTCAAGCCAACAAGAAGGAGATCGACATGGCCTTCCATAGAGCGCCTCAAAAGGTGCCATACTAATAGTAGATTGGAAGCTATTATTATAGGAAAACTCAACAAGAGAAATATGATCTTCCCAACTTCACCAAAATCAAGAACACATGCACAAAGAAGATCTTCAAGAGTTTGATTCACTTGCTCAGTTTGTCCACCGGACTGGGGATGATAAGCGGTGCTAAAATTAAGCTTCGTTCCCATAGCTTTTTGAAGTCTCTTCTAAAATCCTTTAGTAAACAATAGATCTCGATCACTAACAATAGAAGTAGGAACTCCATGCAATTTTACAATTTCTTTAATAAATAGTTTAGCCAAAATATGAACGGTCCAGTTAGACCGAACGGGAATAAAATGGGCGGATTTAGTAAGTCTATCAACTATCACCCATAAGCTATCATGGCCCGAACGAGAACGGGGAAGGCCATCTATAAAATCCATGGAAATTTGGTCCCACTTCCAAATTGGAATTTCTAAAGGTTCCAATAACCCACCGGGCCTTTGATGTTCGGCTTTGACAAGTTGGCAAGTCATGCAACACTTAACAAAGTTAGCAATATCAGACTTCATTCCCTCCCAATAATAAAGTCGCTTCATATCCGCGTACATTTTACTACTACCGGGATGAATGGTAAATTTAGAACGATGAGAATCTTCTAAAATATCTGTATGAAGATCACTAATATTTGGCACGATAAGTCTACCAAATTTTTTAATGCCGCCACGAGAATCAATATCAAAGTCTCTCAAAGCTTCAATATCAATTTTATCCCTAAAATTTTGGCCAAGAAGAGCCATTTCGGGATCTAGCTTTTGAGCTTCGAGAATACAGTCTATAAGAGAAGGATGAGCCTCAAGGCTACATAAAACAAGAGATGAAAATAAATCGAAACTCGATCTCGAATCTCACAAGTGGATAGAACCTCAAGATCATTCCATTCGGATATCATCATAAAAACAACCGGTTGTTGCTTACGACTAAGTGCATCCGCAACTCGATTTCCCTTTCCGGGATTATAAAGAATATCAAGATCATAAGCTGCAAGAAATTTGAGCCAACGTTGTTGATGCAAATTAAGTTCCTTTTGAGAAAATAGATACTTCAAAGATTTATGATCGCTGTAAAGAATAAATTTTTGTCCCAAAAGATAATGGCGCCAAATACGAAGGGCGAAAACAATAGCTGGGAGCTCTAAATCATGAGTGGCACATCTAGTCTCAGCTGGCTTCAATTGCCTAGAAGCATAAGCGATAACATGTTATCTTTGCATAAGAACGACACCCAAACCAATGCGACTAGCATCGGTATAAACAGTAAAATCTTGGTTTCCCTCGGGAATCACAAGAAGAGGAGCATCGGAAAGGAGTTCTTTTAATTTATGAAATGAAGCTTCACATTTGTCCGACCAAATGTAGTTAGCACCTTTCTTTATTAAGCTAGTAAGAGGCAGGGCTATTTTGGAAAAGTCCTTTATGAAACGGTGGTAATAACCTTCCAATCCAAGAAAATTACGGATCTCCATCACGCTCTCCGGTCTCTTCCAATTTTGAATCGCTTCAATCTTTGAAGGATCCACGGAAATTCCGTATTCGAAAATAATATGGCCGCGAAACTTCGCAAATAATATGACCGAGAAACTTCGTACGAGATTGCCAAAAGTGGCATTTAGAAAAAATTTCTTTTAATTGATTACTCCTAAGAGTTTCCAGCACAATCCGACGATGCTTTTCATGCTCCTCCACGGTTTTTGAATACACTAGAATATCATCAATAAAGATGAGAACAAATCGATCGAGGAAATCTTTAAAAATTCGATTCATAAGGTCAACGAAATAAGCCGGAGCATTCGTTAAACCAAATGTCATAACAAGCCATTCATAAGATCCATAACGAGTACGGAACGATGGCAAAGGAATGCTATCCTCTGCAATACGAAGTTGATGAAAACCGGTAGCCAAGTCTAATTGTGAAAAGACTCTAGCACCGCTAAGTGGATCGAATAGATCATCAATCCGAGGTAAAGGATATTTATTATTGATAGTAAGATCATTAAGCTTGTGGTAGTCAACGCAAAGCCTAAGTGTACCATCGGATTTCTTCACGAAAATAGTCGAAGCTCCCCAAGGCGAGGAACTAGAGCGAATAAATTGCTTCGTCTCCAATTCGAATAATTGTTTGCGCATCTCCTCATTTTCCTTATTGGACATGCGATAAGGAGGACGAGTGATAGGTTGAGCTCCAGGGATGAGATTAATTTTGAACTCAATTGCTCGCATAGGTGGTGATCCTAACACGGGCTCAAATATGTCGGAAAACTCACGAACAATGTGAATAAGAGAAATAATATCTTCCTCATCATCATTATCGTCATCATGAGGATTTAAAGAATATAAAGATGCCACCAAGCTGGAATCCAAATCTTTAAGGTCAATAGAAATCTGCTTAACAGATTGAGGATGTCGAAGATGAATAGTCCGCTCAGGACATAGGATTTGAGCTTCATAGCGGTTAAGCCAATCCATTCCCAAAATCATTCCAAAGCTAAGGTAACGCATAATATGCAAATTAGCACGGAAAGAGTAATCACACAAAATAATTTCGACATCTTTACATAATAAACTGATTATTGCGGATCCACCAACCGGATTCGCAATTCTCAAAGAAGTCATTAAACACAAAACATCCAAAGAAAAAGTATCAACAAGTTCTTTTGAAATAAAAGAATGGGACGCACCCGTATCAAAAAGAACTCGAATAGGATGATCACGAAATAAAATAATGCCATCAAGGATAGAATGAGAAATACCTTGACCACGAGATGTATTGCCAGGGGCTTGAGAAACATTAAGCTTTCCCTCCTTCTTGCCTTGAAGTTTGGGACAAGAAGATAAATAATGATCCGGGCTTTTGCAATAGCGACAAGCACGAGGCTTTGAACACTTGTTCGCATAATGGTCCTTAGAACCACAATTATAGCATTGCCCACTAGTAGAGGTAGAAGTCTTTGCCACTGAAGTTGTTTGCTTCCCTTTCTTATTGGGATAAGGACCCTTGAACTTATTAGGCCTTTTCTTGCTGTTGAAGTTTGGTTTGGCACCCATAACTTCAACATCGCTCTCCCTATCTGCCTCTTCAAGACGAAGAGCGATATCAATGAGTTGATCAAAAGAAACTTCTAACTTTAGAAGTAATGGCTTCTTGAGATTTTTGTTTAAGCCATAGACAAATATTTGGTTTTTATTCAATGGGGTGTTTATGTACTCGACCCCGTATTTAGAAAGTGACTCGAAAGATGCAACATAGTCTGTCACGGAAGATTCACCTTGAACAAGGTCTATGAGACGACGAGCCAAAGTCACCTTCTCAGCTTCTGGCACGAATTTTAACTCGAAGCGTTCCCAGAATTTCTCCCAAGTAAGATCCGCTTCAATTATTTCAGAAATTAGAAGCTCATACCAATCTAATGCTCTTTCTTGGAGAATACTTGACGCCACCTGAACACGGTGAAGATCAATAAGATTCATGCGAGAAAAGATTCGATCGCACGTTCTCAGCCGAGCTTGGACTTCAATAATTGTCTCAGAACCATTGAATGGATTCCCACCCAAATTGGTATAACCGTTGCTCAAATGTGCCAATCTAGACTTAGGGTGAGTATACTACGGATTTGAATCGGCTGCTTGAGCATTCCATACGAGATCAAGAAGCTGCTGGGCAGACATAAATACTCCATCTTGGGGAGTAGCACTAGATTGACCGACGTTGGGACGGCCAGGTCTAACCATTTCTCTTCCTTTAAAAAGAAAGAAAGAAGAAGGATAAGGTTATTCATCAAATTAATATCAAGCAAATCTAGATAGATAAACAAGGAATCATAAAGAAAATAGGATGAATCGGTACGAAGACTCGAATTAAATCCTAAAGCACGACTCCTAAGATGGACTTAGGACGATGATCCTTGTTAGATTATTCTACATTGTTCCGAAGCTTGGCTCTGATATCAAGCTGTGGCGTCCCACCTTTATACCCACTCTAGCCAAGGACACTACGGTGTAATGTCGTCCGCTAGCGCGGAGAATAAGGCTGTTGAGGAGCGACCATCCGTGTAATTGCTTTGTGCGAGCACCGATATGTCAGATAGTACAACATGCATAGGAAACCCAACATACCGATACAAACTCAAAGATACTACACAGTGGCTATATATATTCTTCAGAAATAAATATAGAAATAAACATAACACAAATCAGTCATAAACATCCATATCACAAAGGCGGAAAAAGATATGAATATAACACATGAAAGTGTACATCAGTGTAGTGGTCAAACAAAATCCACAATATCGCAAAAGAATAGCCACAGGTGCTAGACAAAAGAATATGGATACATCAATGAGTCTATATCTCAAATGTATACAACAAAAACTACTAATCTAAGTAGTTAGCCAAAAGTCAAGGTGATAATCCCAGATGTGAATTCAAGCAGAAGCACCTGTAACATCTCGGTCTGACCCGAGTATTATTTAATAAGAAAATAATAAATGGATCAGTCTAGCTATAAATATCAGATGAAATGATATAGAATAAGACATATGACAAAAACATATGATAACCATACAGCCATACTGTGATAAGTATGCAATTGAAAATCAACTAGGGATTAATCAATATCACAAGGATCTTCTCAAAGATCAAAAGGAATGTCATACTCTTTATTTTTATTCACCAAACCATAAATATTGACAACAACATCAATGCCAATCACAAAAGTTAATGACACACAAATTCACCAATGCACATATATTAATAAAACTTATCAATGAAAATCACTAAAATTGGTGAAACACAAATTCTAGAAATCATCACTGGAAATCCAGAAATCACAAAAAGGGGGAGCCCTATCACAAAACGGGAGCATGAAAACTCACCAACACGTGTATCACAAAATGGAACACTATTCCATGGTTGCTAACCATTAATTTTGAGCCGAAGCTCCACAAAACGGCCCGAAGACCATGGGTCGCTACCCCACCAAATTGGGCCGAAGCTCCACAGAAACGGGGTTTAGTCTCCCTCGTAGACAAAGAGACATCGCACATTTGCTAGTCTAAATAACAAAAATGATCATCAATGATCATCAAGAAGTGTCAATTACAGTAAGCTAGTAATTATATAAGCTTAGCTTCATGTCCCATAACCACTAGTTTAACTTAAATATTTACGAACAAATTGTAGATCTCCACTCGAAAACTGTCACAAGAGGTTCAATCGAACAAGTCCAAGAATTAACCGGCGAAGTAAATGCAAGCGTTTCATACCATTTGTTTTACTAAGCCGTATAATTAGATTTCTCGTATGAGTGAGATAAAGTGACAAATCACAAAAATGATTGTAGAAACAATACATCACAAAAATTCACATTCGAAGACGTGAATAAAAAATCCAAAGAACTCGATTCCAAGTCCGTCAAAGTGGAAATACCCTTGTGACTAAACAGCCACGACTTACAACTTAACATAAGTCAACACAAGAAATCGACGGCTCAACTCATACGATTCCACGGCATACTACACATGGGATCATCGATTTAAGGAATAACATGCAGCCTAACCGCGTGACTAAAGAAGATAGCTGCAACGACTTAAGGAGCTAGCGGCATAAGTGAGCAACTGAGCGACCTATGTGGTCAGCGACCTAAGAGGTTGCGACTTATGGTATGGCGCGACCTAAGGGGTAGGAATAGTCCGAACAATTTATGGATAGGAACAAACTAACAGGCCGAGCGACATATGGCATAAGGGCATGCTGAGCGACCTAAGTTGGAAGCGACTTAAGGGCCGAAAACGACCTAAGATGCAAGCGGCTTAAGGACCGAAAACGACCTACGTTGATAAGCAGGCCGAGCGACCTAGGAAATGGTGCAACCTAACATGGTGCGACCTAACAGCAGATGTTATTTAAAACAGGCCGGGCGACCTAAGTGGTTGCGACCTATAGCAGGTGCGACTTAACAGACCGAGCGACCTAAGGCAACTATGACTTTTGGAAATCCTAAGCATTGCCAGGCGACCTATGGGTTGCGACCTAACTGCGAGGCGAGCGACCAAGTGATGGAACGACCAAATGGCCAAGCGAATTAAGATGGGACGACCTAGGCATGGCGCGACCCAAATGGTTGCGACCTAAGGCGTATGAGAAGGCCAAACAACTTAAGTGGGAACGACCTAACTCCGGAGCGACCTAACTGCAGGCCGAGCTAACTGCACGCCGAGCTAACTGCAGGCCGAGAGTCCTGTGTGCAGGCCGAACGACCTAAGCAACGAAATGCAAAAACTCTCTCAATTTGCAACCGATCGAGCACGGACGCTAGTGGATTACGCCCATCGACTACCCGGTCCTATTGGCTCCCCGATGCATCACCAAAAACGTGTTCGATCATCAAAGTTAGGATTTTTAAAGATTTGAACCCCAAACACTAAAAATTGGGATTTTCACCAATTCAATCCAAACCAAGAGCAAATGCACATGAAAAAGTGTTAGGAATTCATACCCAACAATCAAAGATAGCTATAGACAAAGATGTGAGATAAAAATCTCACCTTTACCCAAAATCAATGAAGAAGAAGCTTGAAAGCAAAGGAAGAATCAATGGCTTCTCTTTGAATTTGGAGTTAATGTTGGATTTGCAAATGAACTAGGGCTTGGAGTTTTAATTTCCCATCCTTCCTTCATTTTTGATGAAACTTGAGTGTTAGGAAATGAAAGTGAAGTTATGAAGGGAAAGGGGTTGAGTTAGAATTAATAGTTTAGGCTAACGGGCTAAACCAAACCCAAAGCCCAAAGTGAATAAATGGAAAAATTCCACTAACTCCAAACATATCAAAGTTTATACTCAAAAAGATGGCAAATAGTGTTTTGAACTCAATGGAAGTGGTTCCGAGTGCTAATTCGACCGTATGCAAAAAAGTAACTTTTCGGACTAAAATCCGACTAACAATAAAATATTTAAATAAAATAATTAAATATTCAATCGTAAAATATGCGGGTTGTTACAGTAACGAAAGTGTGAATGAAAATTTAATAGAAACATAAATTTATTTATGAGGAAACAAGAGTATATATTGAACAATTTGATGAATTAGTATAAAATTAATGATAATTGGATAAGAACAGTGTTATGTAATAAATTTAGTTATTTAATATTTGAAGGAATAAAAATTTGTAATCCGTTAATGAATTTGTAATGGGAATGAATTATAAGAATGTTAACGTAAGCTAATAAATAATTAATTCAATGCAAACCCAATTGATTGGAACAACTATTTAGGTTATAATTGATTGTAAATAGGAATATTTTGTAATAAATGAAATATAAGAAAAAATGTAAGTATTGAATTAATTAATGAAATAATACAGTGTTAATGACAATTAATTAGAATTTTTGTTATATATGGAATTTTAACCTGTGTTGGCAAGTACTAAACTTATAAATGTAAGTAAAGGTAAATAGGTGACAATTAATATATGTTTTTATTTATTTAGTATGTTAAATAAAATTTGGAAATGAAATTGCAGTTAAAGGAAATTAAGCAGTACGTTAATTGGAAATAAATTTTATTAAATGTTACATTAATGTGAAATGTAATACAATGGTTAGGAGTTGTTAAATTTGGTATATTAAGGTAATGAATGGAAAGAAAACAAGGTAACTAAGTTTATATAGAATAGCAATGAACTTAATAAAAGATTTGAATTGAAACGAATCAATCCATTGAAATTCAAATTTTAATAAGTGTAATTGTTGTAGCAATTGAAATTAAAGGTTATGCAATTTGAAATAAAGATAATATATGGAGATTTATGTAATAGTTTTGAATCCAATGTTTAATCCATATATTTACAATAATGAATGGAATAATAATTAATTTATTTAATTAAATGGAATTTTGGGAATTTTATTTATAATTTGTGAATTTAATGAAATTGGGTTAATATTGGAATTCATAAATTAATCATCTCTAAACTGATATTTAAATTTGTTTAAAACCATTGTAAATGATTGAGAAATCAAAATTATAAGAATTGTCAATTTTAGAATTTAAATTGGAAATTTGATTTAATTAACAAATTATTAGTTTATTTAATTAATGTAAAAATAGCCATTTTGGCCACTAACTCGAATTTCAATGAAACTAGTTTCATCGGATCCGTAACAGTGAATTATTATAGGATTTCAAGTTTCGTAGCGATCGGACTTATCGTTTGAACGTTTGGACTCGAAACGCCTTGAAATTAATGAAATTGAAATCAATTTGAAAAATATTGATTTTAGCATAACTTCTTCATACAATGGAATTTGGACTTGAAACCTTTTCCATTATATTTAAAATATTTTAAAACATCTATTTTGATATATGGGTTGACCCAATTTCATTCCGGAGTCGAAACAGGCTTTTTGGGCCACTTTGTCGTTAGCGCGTATATTCAATCCGATCCATCTATTCTAATTTCAACTCTGCCTATAGATACTCTATTATAAACCATAGCCTAGCTCTATTTCTCATTTGTCAGCGCGTACAATTTCTTTCACCTCCTCATTTCGATGGTAGACAAATACCTAATATCAATTGCAATTCAAAAATCAAAGTGAAATTTCAAACTCCTCAAAAAAATTCAGAAAA
Organism: Allium cepa; assembly: GCA_030765085.1. Taxonomy (NCBI): domain Eukaryota; kingdom Viridiplantae; phylum Streptophyta; class Magnoliopsida; order Asparagales; family Amaryllidaceae; genus Allium; species Allium cepa. The sequence goes on along the minus strand of CM060934.1, from coordinate 1,016,904,752 downwards.
ATTATATATCGAAGCTCTCGAAGAGTGCATCTCAATTCTGTGATCCATTTTTCAATTTGATGCATTGTTTAGACAGAAATCACAGAACCAGTTTCGGCCGTTCATCGCTCGTCGATGAACATCGACTGATCGACGAACCAATTCTTGGTTTTGTTGAGTGGACGATGGGGAGTTCATCGGTATGCTTTGTTTCGCAAATTGACGGTTGGATATGGAGCATTTTTCGATTTGGGTTTCGTACCTTATGGCGGCTGCTGCGTATTTCTTCATCGTGAGGGCGTCGCTCGTGGCCGATGGCGTGGGAGCATCGTGCACGTGGTTGCAACGTAAAGCGGTGGCGTGCGGCGCGTGGATGGGCTAGCTGTAGTGGTAGGGTTGGATGCATGCATGTTTTGCTGGCGGCTCGGTAGGGTTCTGGAGATGGGGGTTTGCGTGCGTGATGTAAGAGATAGTGACGTGGCAAGGGGTAAAGTGTTCCTATTTTTTAATTTTTATAATTGAAATTCAAACACATTTATCGCTATATCTTTCACATATAGACACCAATTCACACGCGGCTTTTTTTGTTAGGATCGTATTGAAATTCCGAACATTTTGGAGCTGGGTTGGACGAATTCTGAGACTGTCAAATTTTTGGATTTAAATTGGATTTAAATTCAATTTAAAATCAAAATGTGAGTGTTTTAACCCACTCACAACTTCTAAAATTTCTTATGTTTGTTAAATTTATTTAGGATGTGATTAGAAACTTATTTACGACTGTTTGGCGTATTTTTAATCATCATCTTAGTTAAATTGAATATAATTGAATTAAATTGTTATTTAATTTATTTATTGCATATAAACTACCAGTTAAATTTTCATTTAATTTATTATTGAATATAAATTGCTAGTTGATACCGGTTGTTTATTATCCGTTATATATTGATGATATTATTTTAATTGGATGATGATTGTGATCAATGGTTGATGATTGATATTGGATGAATGGATGTTGTATTTTATATCATTATAAACTGCATATTGTTACGCACTTTATTTCATTCGGGATTGCGGTTTGAAATGATATATAATCGTATTTTTATTTTAAATTGCGGATTGAAATGATAAATATTTGCATCACTTGACCATAGGATGGAAAATTGTACGGGTTAAATTGCGGATAGAATTATACGGGTTAAATAAATATTGATTCTTTTGTATTAAATAAAAATATTATATATATAGTTAAATTCATGTATTTAAGCTATGTATAAATCTGTTAAATGACAATAAGTTAAGAAATGGAGTTTGATTTATGAAAGTAAGTATGGTTAAGTATTTAAATCATATTTTTATATAGAGATCAAAATGATTTAAATAAATTAAGATTTGGAAGATAAAATATGAAATGGATGTGAATTAAATTACTTAAGAATTTTACTCGAATAAATATTGATTTGAAATTTAGATAAATTTGAGATTTTATGAAATTTAATTTATTTAAGAATTAAACTAACAGGGTTGATGTGAAATTTATTAAATTGGAAATTTTAAAAGGTATAATTATTATAACTTGATTTTTGGGTCTAGATGAATTTATTGATTATTTCAAGTATAATGAATTGAAGGCAATATCTAGTTATTTGTAAATTGAGTTTTATTTAAATAATAAAGGGTTTATTACATAAAATATTTCAAAACTAAATAATAGGAAATTTAATTGTTGAATCGAAATTATCAAATTAGTTTTGAAATTTTGGAATATTTAAAGCCTTAAACTATATCGAAATTCAAATGTTCATAAAAATTGAAATGTTTCGAAGTTACTAATTTCATAGCATTATGTTTTAAAGGTGTTAAAATTTCAAATGTTTGGGTTCGAAGTATAAAATTTGGAAGTGCTATGATTTAAAAAAGGGACATATTTGAAATAAAATGATATTATATTGATTTGAAATAAAAGGAATATCATATTGATTTGGTTATTAAATTTCAAATGGTATCGTATTTATATGGTTTTCGAAATGAACATTATATCCTGGTTTTTGAAATATAAATTATTTTGAAACGACCACGGTGTTATAATAATGTTGTTGTTAAAGAGACCGGGATCGGAAGTTGTCCTACTCTCTGCTAACTCCAAAAACCACTTTTGTGATACCCAGGAATTTTTAGAAATATCAATTTAATAATCTTTATTTAAAATTAAATTGATTTAATAATCTTTGATAAAAATTTGAATTGATTTAATAATATAATTAAATAAATATTTAATTAGTGAATTTATCTTTTAAAAGCTAAATAAATGTTTCTATCTATAATGTGTATATATATATTTGTATATATTATAGAAAATCATTGATTTGGAATTTAATAAATAAATAAAGTTTTGTTTTCAAATTCTAACAATATATTTAATAATTTGGAAATTATGACTTAAATTAATATTAAGCTTTTCAAAGTTATTTAAATTAATAACTATATGGTTTGTAAATATTTAAGATAAATGATATTGTTCAAAATTATAACTTAGATTAATTTTAAATTTAAAATAAAAGGTTTGTTTTATTTCTTTTTAAATATTACTTGATAAATATGATATGCAAATTTTATATATAAGTTTAAAGTACAATATAGCATATGGTCTTAATTCATTTAATAATAGAAGTGATTTATAATCTCTTCTATAAATCATTTAAAATTGTTAAATTTGTTATTTTCAAATAATTAATATAATGTCTTGTTTTTATAAACATAAATAGATTTTATAGAAATAGAATTGTTATTTTAAATTTAATAAGTAGTTATATATGTATATATAACTTGATATTTTAAATTGGATTTCTATAATTTAATTTGAATTTGAATTAAAGATATTTGTATAAGCTTTTATTTATAAATATAATTGATTTTATTTTCTTTGAAATTATCTATATATATGAATAAGTATTTGTAATTTTAAATTAATATACAAGCTTTCATGTAAACATTTAAAATAAAAGGAAAATAAAACAAAGACAAGTGTTAACATATTAAGTAATCAAACAACATGTGTTAATTTATGAATTAAACAATATGACAAGTGTCATGTTTGAATTATATTTTTCTTCCACTTCACTCTTTTTCCTATCTTTTATTCAAAAGCTAAGAAAAGAAAATCTGAAAACACCTCAAACAAAAAATCAAAACACTGTAAAACTATATCATTCCTCAGATCAACAACTTGTAGTTCAGTTTCAAAATCAAATAAGAGATCAATCAAACAATCCTCTCGGTTTGAAAGCAACCTGGAATCAAATTTTTCAAAAATCAAATGTCTGCAAGTCTTCATCTGGAAATCATCAGGATGCAAGCATTTTCAAGCCAGCATTTCTTTTCAAATCTGGAACTCCTACATGCATGTAGTTTTAGACAGGGAGCAAAAGCATTTCAGTTTCAAAACATCTCAGCACTCAAGTTTTAAAAGTTTTCAAGGATTCAAAAGCTTTTCAAAAATGAAGAGGTTCTGTTTTTCTGAGAAAACAGGTGAGTAACTTTTTAAAATTTAAAATATAATTTGGTTGCATGCTAATATGGTTGAAATGAAAAGGTATTGCATGAATATATAAGTGAAATATGATATGATTATTTACAGTATGCATGCTGTGTATATGTGCTTTGTTCTGCATTGTTCCCAAGCTCCGAATTTGATTTAAATCCTGTATTGCATAATCTTGTTTTGATAAGATTTGATTATCAAACAAAAGTTGTTTGATTTAACATGGATTAATGATTAAAATTTTAAGTAAGCCAAAATGAAGCATGTTTGTCTCTGGAAATATAAAACATCGGTGCATATTAAAATAAAGTAAAATCCTAACTTTTTAATTTATAAATTCAGTATTATAAACTGAATACTTAAGCAAAAACATGATTTTAAAAACAAGAATCATAATTTTTAGTCTGGGATTAGGGGAGCAGTTCTAGGATGAACAAAAGAGGGAAATTTGGGAAATTTTGGTGATCTCGGGGTTCTGGAGGGTTGAAGTTTCTTCTGGAGGAAGAGGGACGAATGGTGAGACCGTGAAAATTGCCAGGAAGATGGTCAGAGACCGGTGGCGGCGGGGATTGTTCGTTTTTGTTTGTAGACATAGTTTTGAAGATGACTAGAAGTTTGATCATCTCGAGGCCTAGGATTGATCGAGTGCCACTATACTTAGGGAAATGGAAGGGTGGCTATCGATGAAGTTGTGGCTGGAGATGTAGGTATTCTAGTGATCGGAGATTGGGAATCGAAGACGTTCCAGGTTTTGGTTCATGTTATAGGCTTTGGGTTGAACACTTGAATTTGATTTCCAGTTTTTTATCGATGTTCTGATGTTTGTAATGATGCGCGAGGTTGTTATCTTGATGTGGTAATGCTTTAGAAGTTGACCGGTGATGGTCAAAGCCACCGTGCATGTGCACGGTGCTCTTTGTTTTCTGATGATCTGGGCATAGTAGGTGGGGTATTGTACTCGAATAAATACTCGAGTCATTTAATGTTACACCCGAAGTCAAGTGAGGTTAGACTCGAAGGGAAATAGAACAGGCTAGAGTAAATTTTAGATTACAGGTTTTTGTTTAAAACCTGACGGTGTATCACTTTTTTTTGAAATTTAAACTAAAAAAAGAAGCAAAGCAAGTTTTAGACCAAAGTTTTGAAACAAGTTTAAATCTGAATTCAAATGTGTTTGAATTCTAGTTTTTAAAATAATAAGTTTTATAAAAATGGAATGCTTTTAACAACTAAAAATTGGTTAAGGTATTTTATAAAGTGGTTTTAAAATCTAAAAAATAAGATTTAAACAGGATTTTAAATTTAAGTTAAAATCTGAATTTAAAGCTTAGTTTGAATTCTAGTTTGAAATAAATAAAGTTTTTGGATTTAAATGTTTTAAAACAACTTTGAATGTTTTAAATATGGTTTGAAATTTTGAAATGATTTTGGTTTAAATTTCTTCTAAATTTCTTTTATAAGACAAGTATTTCTTTAACATGTGATTTAAAAGGTTTTTGAATTGTTAACTTTGTTAAAGTTAAAATTGTTTTCATTTTAAATCTTAAATTTAAAATGGAATTTAAAGGAAAATTTAAAGGCTAATTGTTTTTAAAATACTTGGTTAATGATAATTTAATCGTTAATAAGATTAATGTTTATCTTAAAGTTAATTAGAATTTAATGATTTATAATTCATTAAAATGATTAAGGTAATTAAGATTTGTAATTAATTAAGGGTTTTATTTAATTAATTAAAGAATTAAGTAAGTTAATTAAGATTAATTAAACTGTAATTAAGAAATCATTAATTAGATAAGATTTGATTTTTAAATTAATGATTTGAAATTTATTAATCAAGTAATCAAAAATTAATCAAGCTATAGATTAACATTTAATTAATTAAATAATTAGAGATTAATTAATAGGTTTATAGATAATTTAATTTGTAATTAATAATGATTAATCACAGTTAATTACTTAAGAAAAGTAATTAAAAATTTGTTAATGGTTAATGAAGGTCATTAACTTAGGATTATTTAATAATTAATTAATGTGATTAATTTTAATAACTAATTAGATTAATTAATTTAAAGATAATCATTGTGAATTGTTTAAGTGTAATTACTTAATGGAAGTAATTAAGAAATTAATTACTAATTGTAATTAACTAAGTTTATTTTGATTAGCTTAAGTTAATTAATTAAGTTTAATTAATTTAAGATAATCACTGGATAATTTAAGAAGTAATTACTCAATGTAATTAATAAAGAATAATTACTTAGTGATGTAATTAAGAAGATAATTACTAGATGTAATTAAATTGAAGGATAATTAGGTAATGGAAGAGTTTTGGAAATTAGTTACTTTGTGTAATTAATATAAAGAATAATTACTTAGTGGATGTAATTAATAATTAATTACTTGGTGTAATTAATTAAGAATTGATTAATAAAGTTATTTGAAGATAATTAAGAGATGTAATTAATTAAGGATAATTAATTACTTAACGAGATTAATCTAGGGCAATTAATAAATACTAAAGATTAATTATTAAAGATAATAAATTAAGGAGTAATAAATTTATCTAATGAAGTAATTAAAGGTAGTTAATTACTGAATGTGATTAATCAAAAGTGATTAATCAATATGGTTTAATTAAAGATTAATTACTTAATGTAATTAATTTAAATAAAGTAATTAATTAAAATGAAATCAGGGATCATTAATCAATATAATGATGTAATTAAGGATTGATTAATTAAGAATGATTAATCAATAAAGGAATTAATTAATATAATTAATTAAGGATTAATGTAATTAATTATAGCTAATTAATTAATGAAGTAATTACAAGTTAATTACTGGATTTGGTTTAGGATAATTAATTTGTGAAATTAATTAAAGGCTAATTACTTGAATGTAATTAAAGGATAATTAATCAAGGGTGATTAATTAAGAAGATTTATTTGAGGGTAATTAATTAATTGATTTGTAATTAATTAATGGTTATGTAAGTAAGATTTATAATGATAAGTAATTAATTTAATATATTTTAAATTAATTAAGGATGAAGTAATTAATTTAATTCATTTTAAATTAATTATAGATAGTGATTTATCCTTGCTTATGTATGGATGATTGATATCGATTTCCTTGAATAGTTTGAGATCTCAGATATGAGATAAGTGATGTTGTGTGATATGGATGCTTTGGTTGCATTGTGATGATAATATGAATTATCTGTTTGTGATTATAATATGAATTATCTGTTTTTGATGATAATGTTGATTATCTATTGTGATATTGTGAATTATCTATCTGTGTGTATATAGATAATATTGAATTGAATTGTTTTAACTTTAAAACAACTTGGACCTAAAAGATGGCATTTTGGATTTCGACGAGACCGGGATCGGGTTTCCATATTTGGATATCTGAAAACCACATCAATCCAAATTAACGATAGGTCGTGAATCTCAAGTGAAGATGAAGATTCATAGTGCAAGGGTTATCGTCGTCAACCCTGAGGGTGATTCTAAAATGAGTGTAACGAGATAATGCCTTCAGTTTCGTTCGAACCCGGAACGAACTTGTATGGATTGAATGCTTTCAGAACATCGTCAGGTGGACGATGAGCATTCTAAGAGATGTTTTCTCTAAAGGTAATCGTAGCCTCAAGCCTCATCAACCGAGAATGGCTAAAACATAGGAGGTGCAGCAAGGCTAAGTGGATCATGCCCAAGTAGGAGGAGATTTACCCATGTCTAGAAGTCCCTTTATATTCGGCTGTGTGGGGCAGTTGATTGCAACAACTGCTGGGGTTGTCTTGTTCGGAACTGTTCAGTTAGGAATGGTTTCTGCTTTGTGTTGCAGGGGATTGGGAGTAATCCTAGGTACGGTGATCTAGGCCACGTACTGTGACGGGCGGTACCCCAGTAGCCCTGCCATTGTATGGAATCCAATCTCCAATAAGTGTCGTATGTTTTGATTGTGCCCAACTATGTTGGAACGTGAGATGTAAGCATTCCAGCTATTTCTCATTTACTTGAAAACCCAAGACACTATTACAATATCATCGGATTTCCTATCAAATGTTTTGGTTAGCGTAAGGTAAAAAAATTTCCATGTTTATGCGTGGGAAGTCTTATGTGATATCTTTGATTTCAAAGGATTTTTAAAGTTAAGCAACCTTAACCTGTTACTCACACCAGACCCATGTTTGACCCGGAGTTTATCTTCTGTTTTCTTGAACTCTTGGGTTCTCAAATTTTTACGAGTAGCCAAGGGATTCAGGTTAGTTTTGATGAATTATGGAGGAACAATGGAGCAGGAGGCTTCGACGTTAGATATATAGTTTCCGCTGTGTACTCTCTGTGTTGTATTTGAGTTGTATTTGAGTTGTATAACTAGACAGATGTTTATAGCTGTCTGGTATGTGATGTATATGCTGTGTAACTCTGATTGGTATTATATATTATGTAATACTTATGTTATTAATATAATTTATTCGTTCCGCTGCTGAGATTCTGGTGTTGTTTCTTCTTTCTCTTCTTTCTCTTCTCCTTTCTATCCCTTTCTTTCTTAAAGATGATACGACTTTCTGTGGAGAAAAAGTCGGATCATCACAGTTGGTATCAGAGCACTAGGTTGAGTGAAGACCTAGGCTTTGGAGTGATTTCATTCTTGAGAGAGCGTATTTGTAATTTTGATATATATATATATATATATATATATATATATATATATATATATCTACCTATTTGTTGGGTTACCTATTCGGGTTTTTCCAATATAAGCTATAAAGGTAGATGGGGTAGTGGTGTGTATAACGCGATTACCATTGGTTGGAGTTTGTATGTTTGAGGTTGGAAGTGTATCTATTAAGACTGTAGATACAATACCATCTCGAGTAAGCTTTGCAGTGGTGTATGGATTTCATCAATCACTGAAGGAAACCTGTTATGGTTCGGAGTCCATCTTTGAAGTTGGATGAGTAGAGTTTGGGTCTGTCGGTCGGGCTGAAGCGAGTGACGGTATCTTGATACCTCAAGATATAGTAGCTGCGTGATGAGATTCGGTGACTATGGATGTTTTCGAAGATGATTTCTTTGGAACAAGTTAAAGGAAGTGGGTCTGCTTCGGTGTTGTGGCTGAGTTCACAGGGTGTTTCTATTTGGTTTGAAGTCTGTGTTTCTCGAAGAGCTTTGGATTAGGAATTCTTTGGCATCTATGTTAGCAGTGCAGCTCGGAGTGTTCTTTAGGTCGGCAAAAGGTCTTCTGGCTTAGCAGTGTCTGAGAGATGGAGTTTAGAAGCAGTATAGTGGATCCATTTCTTCGATGGATTGGCTAGCCAGCGTATGCTGTTCTGATTAGAAAAGAGAGAATGGTTTTCTTTGGATGTTAGGATGGATTGATCGCAAAAGTGACTTGGGATAGCTTAGTATTCTCTTGGTTATCGGAGATCTTCTAGGTTATGTTGTCCAGTTTGTGCTTGTGTTCATCATCAGCATTCTCATCTTCTCCAGATCAGAGTTGTACAGCGGAAGCAGTTTGGGAGTGCATCTGCTTTTCTTTTCCGGATAGGAGAAGTCTGTTTTCTTCTGATGGTTGTGAATGGAGTTTGTACTTGATCTTGGTTGATCTTGGAGGATCATTCTGGTGGATTGGGTTTGGTCCAGTTTGTTTCTAGAGGAATCAGCAAGGGTTGAGCTGATCAGTAAGGATGTAGGCAGCCCAGGATCGTCTGAAGAGTTTTGTGGACCAGAATCGGAGATCTGATTTTGGATAAGTTTTCTCCATTTTTAGGAGCTATAAGATTGGGTAAGGTTGGGAAGCTAGCTCCGAGGAGTTTTGGATCTCTTTTGTGTTCTATTTTGGATAAGTGTTTGGTCTTCAGTATTGAATTGCCAGTTTGGATAACTGGGATTCATTGTGTTTCAAGTATCTCTGAGGGAGTACGTGTATGATCTATCTCTGGTTGTGGAATCAGCTGCTCTGGGAGATTTGTTTGTTGATTCAGACTTGTCTGTAGTCTGATTTCTTGTTTAGTTTGGCAGATAGAGATAAGTAGGAAATCTATAGCTTAGTAGTGTTGATTGTTTGGGTTCTGTAGAGCGAGTATCCTGGTGTTTATACTTGGGAAACTCGAGAAAATTCTATTCAGAATTTTTGTCTGGATAGTTAAATTTGTTTGTTTGGGTAAATTGGTTGCTATGGTTGTTAACATATGGTTGATAATATATGCTTATGGTTTAAAATTAAATTTTTAATGAGATTATTAAATTACCTTTTTTTTAAATTTCGGGGACGAAATTCTTTTAAGGGGGAAGGAATGTGATATCCCGGAATTTTTGGCAATATCAATTTAATAATCTTTATTTAAAATTAAATTGGTTTAATAATCTTTGATAAAAATTTGAATTGATTTAATAATCTAATTAAATAAATATTTAATTAGTGAATTTATCTTTTAAAAGCTAAATAATTGTTTCTATCTATAATGTATATATATATATATGTATATATTACAAATAATCTTTGATTTGGAATTTAATAAATAAATAAATTTTTTTTTTCAAATTCTAACAATATATTTAATAATTTGAAAATTATGATTCAAAATAATATTAAGCTTTTCAAAGTTATTTAAATTAATAACTACATGGTTTGTAAATACTTAAGATAATTGTTATTGTTTAAAATTATATCTTAGCTTAATTTAAAATTTAAAATAAAAGGTTTTTTTAATTTCTTTTTGAATATTACTTGATAAATATGATTTGAAAATTTTATATATAAGTTTAAAGTACAATATAACATATGGTCTTAATTCATTTAATAATAGAAGTGATTTATAATCTCTTTTATAAATAATTTAAAATTGTTAAATTTGTTATTTTCAAATAATTAGCATAATGCCTTGATTTGATAAACATAAATAGATTTTATAGAAATAGAATTGTTATTTTTAAATTTAATAAGTAGTTATATATGTATATATAACTTGATACTTTAAATTGGATTTTTATAATTTAATTTGAATTTGAATTAAAGATATTTGTATAAGCTTTTATTTATAAATATAATTGATTTTATTTTCTTTGAAATTATCTATATATATGAATAAGTATTTGTAATTTATAAATTAATATAAAAGCTTCCATTTAAACATTTAAAATAAAAAGAAAATAAAACAAAGACAAGTGTTAACATATTAAGTAATCAAACAACATGTGTTAATTTATGAATTAAACAATATGACAAGTGTCATGTTTGAATTATATTTTGTTTTTGTTTTTTTAAAATGAAATTCAGCCTTTATAAATCATATTTTTCTTCCCCTTCACTCTTTTTCCTATCTTTTATTCAAAAGCTAAGAAAAGAAAATCTAAAAAACCCTCAAACAAAAAATCAAAACATTGTAAAACTGTATCATTCCTCAGATCAACAACTTGTAGTTCAGTTTTAAAATCAAATAAGAGATCATTCAAACAATCCTCTCTGTTTGAAAGCAACCTGGAATCAAATTTTTCAAAAATCAAATGTCTGCATTTCTTCATCTGGAAATCATCAGCATGACAGCATTTTCAAGCCTGCATTTCTTTTCAAATCTGGAACTCCTGCATGCATGTAGTTTTGGACAGGGAGCAAAAGCATTTCAGTTTCAAAACATCTCAGCACTCAAGTTTTAAAAGTTTTAAAGGATTCAAAAGCTTTTCCAAAATGAAGAGGCCCTGTTTTTCTGAGAAAACAGGTGAGTAACTTTTTAAAATTTAAAATATAATTTGGTTGCATGCTAATATGGTTGAAATTAATAGGTATTGTATGAATATATAAGCGAAATCTGATATGATTATTTACAGTATACATGCTGTGTATATGTGCTTCGTTCTGTATTGTTCCCAGGCTCAGAATTTGATTTAAATCCCTTATTACTTAATCTTGTTTTTGATAAGATTTGATTATAAAACAAAAGTTGTTTGATTTAACATGGATTAATGATTAAAAATTTAAGTCAGTCAAAATGAAGCCTGCTTGTCTCTGGAAATATAAAACATCAGTGCATATTAAAATAAAGTAAAACCCAAACTTTTTAATTTATAAATTCAGTATTATAAACTGAATACATAAGCAAAAACATGATTTTAAAAACAAGAATCATAATTTTTAGTCTGGGATTAGGGGAGCAGTTCTGGGAAGAAATAAAGAGGGAAATTTGGGAAATTCTGGTGATCTCGGGGTTCTGGAGGGTTGAAGTTTCTTCTATAGGAAGAGGGGCGAATGGTGAGGCTAGGAAAATTGCCAGGAAGATGGTCAGAGACCGATGGTGGCGGGGATTGTTCGTTTTTGTTTGTAGACCTAGTTTTGAAGATGACTGGAAGTTTGTGTAAGAAATGCGGATTATGGATCTTAAGGCTAAGGTTAACACTAGAGGGGGGTGAATAGTGTTAATAAAGAATTACTAAATCTTTTTAATTTATGTTAATTAAGACACAAAAGTATGCAATATACAGTCACAGATATGATCACAGAAACAATCACAGATGTAGAAATAAAATAAAATTAGTAAAGGAAAGAACACATCGGATTTTATACTGGTTCGGAGTTATCCTACATCCAGTCCCGCAACACAAGTACAGATTTCCTTTCAAAAGCAATTGTACAATTACACCCTCGGTTTCAAGGCTACAAGGTATACCCTCCAGAATTTCAATCCTCTGGGTGAAGATACTTGATTTCCGGGCCACAAGTTTACCCAATTGATTTACCAAGGCTACAATCACACCTTTTCCCTTTTGATTGATTTCCAAGGCTACAATCACACCTTTTTCCTTTTGATTGATTTCCAAGGCTACAATCACACCTTTTCTCGCTTAATAGATTACAAAGAAGTCTATAACTCTGAATAGCACTGAGAATCTTGTAGAGATAGGGATATAGAATCAAACTAGAAGTAATCGAGTATGATTCAATGTTGATTTCGGCAGAGTAATGATAAGAATATGTATTAAGAAATGAAGAAGAAGAAGAGGAGCGAAAACCCTAAAAAAATGATTGAAAATTCGTTGAAACTGACCCCTATTTATAGAAGAACAACAGCCATGACCATTCATGAAGAGTTATGGCGAATAGACACTTCTTTTGAAATTTGAATTTTTGAATCAAACTGTCACCATGTCGACATGGTCATGCTAGGCATATCGACATCCCATAGGTTTTTTTGGTGTTTTTGATTTTCTTTAAAAATAACCTTTATCCTATATAATTTTTTTTTAAAACTTTATAAATATACTTGACTATAGTTAAAATTCATAAGTAAATATAAAGAATAATATATATAGATTTTAACTATAATTTTATATATAAATCTAAGTATAAATATTTAAAAGTTAAATGTATTATTTAAACAGACAGTTTAAAATCAAGAGTAATTTGACTTTGAAAATAAAGATAATTTTAAGGATAAAATTATTTAAAATCAGGATAAAGGGTTTTGAATCTTTTAAAAGGAAAGTTTTGAAAACATTTTGAAAACAAGATATAATTTTGAAAAATCATTTTTAATAAAAAGTTAGCGGATACAAAACAATGTTCCACTAGATTTTTCGTAAGTTCCATTCTACTTAGGGTTCCATCCCTTTAATAGGCTCGAAGTGGATTCCATTCCACGAATAAATTAGATTTTAAGATGCCAGTGCTTTTCTATGAGTTTTAACAAAATTCCCAATAATAATAAAAAATACTTAACTTTGAAATCATAAACTCTTGATAATCTTGATACTCATGAGTCTTCTATCTTGATATGTTGAATCTCTATACTGTACAGTCTTCTTTCTTAGTACCTGCATGGTTAAATCCTACATATACATATATATCTAAACTTATAATGTTAGTATTTATATTTTATAAACTATTCTAAGGTTGTTGTCATCAAAACCATCATTTCACGGACTAACAATCTCCCCTTTTTTGATGATGACAACCTTTGTTTATAAAATTTTACTTACATCCTAATAACTCCCCCTAAAACTAATAACTCCCCCTTAATCTATGCCTAATTACCCTATTTTATATTTCTCCCCCTTTGTCATCAAAAAAAACTAACTCCAAACTATATAACTCCCCTTGAATCTAATACTACATGACATGTGTTATAATGATAGTATTATCATATATAATCAACACTTAACTCTAAAAACTAAAACTTAAATAATCAGCAATTAACTCTAAAAACTAAAACTAAATCCTAAATTACTAACTATCCTAACTAAAAATCTATGATAGTACTTATAATAGATAGAAATCAAATATAAGAACATAAATTATTTATTAAGTTTATTTCAACACACTCATCAAAACCAATCATATCAGACAAGTCAAACAAATCAATCAAGTCAAACAAGTCAATCAAGTTAATCAAATCAAACAGGTCAATCAAGTCAAACAAGTTAATCAAGTCAATCAAATCAAACAAGTCAATCAAAACATACCAAACAAATCAAAAACTAATAATCCTATATTATAAGGCAATACTACAAACTCCACCTAAATAAAATACACTTATGTAATGCAGTATGAAATGTATGACATATGCAATGTAGCATGAGATAATATGCAAAATGAAGTGCAACTTGTAATGCAAACGATTATGATATGCATTGTAATTTATGATGTAATATGCAATGAAATGTGATATGAAATAGGATGCATAATGATATGTAATAAAATGACAATAAAGTAAAATAATTTATAGAATGATATGATGATATATATACTATGGTAAGAGATATTCAGACTATAAGATAAACATGAGTGATAAGTAATATCTAATTGGCAAGCATATATATATATATATATATATATATATATATTTATGTGTGTGTCTATATATGTATGTATACATATATCAAACTATTTATTATACTTCAACCATACAAAGGTAAAACACACCAATTACTAGACTTAAGTTAAGAAAACTAATGAATGAGACTGAAAGAGTTGTAAAGTAAGAGTTTGAAGGTAATAATGATATTAAAACTATAACATAATTGTGAAAGGTAGTAATCAAACTTAATATTAAAATCAAATGCTAAGGAATAAGTACTTATAATATATATGATCAAAAATGGTTTTTATAAAGATTAATATCCTCCTTATTTAATTCCTTTTTTAAAAATAAAATAAATTATTATTGGTTTAAATATTTAGAAACATGTTTAAACATCTTTTAAATTTACAAAATATCATAATGAAATAAAGTAATAAAGATTGAAAAACTAAAATAAACATGTGCTATATTAAGGCCTCTTACTTTAAAAAATTTAATTAATTACTAAAAAAAAAATTTAAACATGAAATTAAAATCTTTAATATAAGTTAGAAAATAATTTCTAAAAAGAATAGAGAAAAATACTTAATTTAAATATTATTTTTACATAATCTAAAGTCTCAAACAGAAAAGACAGCATTTACAGAATGCTATAAAAAGTTTTTGCAATAAAATATATTCAAAACTTTATAAAACTAAAACTGTAGATTTTACCAAATGCCGTGTAAAGTTTCTGAAACTTTACAGCGTTTCAAAGCACAACAATGCTACAAAAACCAATTTGCAGTACCTACAAAACATTACAGAAGGAAATAAGCATTTTAGAAATGCTATATAAAATTCCGGTCATGTGATGTGGTGAAATCTAATTAATTGAAGATACAGAAGAAAATAAGCATTTTAGAACGCCGAACCTTCATAGTGAGAGTTTACACTTTGACATCCCTGCTTTGCTTTCTACTTTGATTTTGATTTGAACATTTAGACTCTGTTGGTATGGACATTTCTGTTGTGAGATTCGTATAATAATTGCTTTTATATTTGCAATTCCATGAAAGAATTTACCTTCATGCCCGTTGGATCGCGAACGGTCCACGAGCACCTTTTGTATGGCGATGAACCGCCAAAGTCTTTGATTCAGAAACTCCCCCGAACATGAATTCCGGCATCGATAATACTAAGTCCCTCCCGGGCACACCTAATTCGCCTCGAACGGCAAACGATCGCGAACGATCACAATTAGCCTCGAACGGCACACGATCGCGAACGATCACAATCAGCCTCGAACGGCACACGATCGCGAACGATCACAAATCGCCTCGAACGGCATCCGACCGTGAACGGTCACGATGCACTTGTATGACAGTTGATCGTGAACGATCACTTTCGGTCTCAAACGGCACCGACCGCGAACGGTCATGATTCACTTATTATGAAACCTGACCTCGAACGGTCACCATTCGTCTTGAACGACACTTGATCGCGAACGATCACCATTTGCCGCAAACGGCATCGACCGCGAACCGTCCCATTCAATCTTTTGCCATGAACATCATCGACCGCGAACGGTCCTATTCCATCCTTTGCCACAAACGGCGCAGACCGCGAACGATCCCGATTCATCCCAAATAGCTCGATCCCGAACGATCATCATTTGAGGACATATGAAACTATCAAGTTCTTTAAGGTCGATGATAAGATATGAACATCCAACTCGAGGCATTACAAAACACACCTTCCTACCGCAAGGCATGTTTTGGGGGGCAAATATTATCCCGCTTTTTGGCAAAGCCGCGATACCAAAAGATCGATCAAGAACAAAAGACAGTTCGTCTCATAGATTGGTTGTACTTCACTTTGTTATGGATATCAATGAATTTTTATCCGAGCCCGGATCAAGCTACAATTGATAAGACATGACAAGCAAGACCATGAAAGCCAGTGTTTCAAATTTCAGGTTAATCGGAGTTTGTATGAGCGAGATATGATCGATGCAAGTTAGCCAAAGTACACAGTTCGAAACCATCAGCTTGTTGAGTGGACGCCCCATTTCGAACCGATGGAGTTCGAATCCATCAGTAACTCCTTTATTCGAATCCATCGGTTTGCACATACTTCGAGTCAAACGAGTTCGAACCGATCAGGCGTGATATTAGTTGCTTCGAACCCAACGGTTTGAACCCATCAGATAGGCATCATCTCAACAAGTTCGAATCCATCAAGCTCCGTGTACTTCAAATCGGTGACATTCGAATCGATCAGCAGAATATTGATCACTTCAAATCGATCGGTTCGAATCCATCAGATAGGCGTCACCTCAAAAAGTTCGAATCCATCAGGCTCCGTGTAGTTCGAATCGATCACATTCGAATCGATCAGCAAGATATTGATCCCTTCGAATCGATCGATTCGTATCCATCAGATGGGCATCGTTCGTGTCCATGCCAGAGCACTTCGAATCCATCACCATAAGTATCTTCGAATCGATCGGACTCACGCCCAAGCACTGCTTCGTATCGATCGTCTTCGCATCCATCTGGTTCGAATCCAAGAACAATCGCTTGTTCGAAACCACCAAGTCAACTATGACGTGTCATCCATCGGCTCAAACGCGCCGATATACATGGAGTCGAAGCGGTCAACTCGGAGATAAAACAGGATCGATGCGAGGAGTGCGCGCCACGTCACCAGAGATCCACATGACCGATCGAGTCGAAGGGAATGGATTCAAAGTGATGGGTTCGAATGCAACAGTCCTCACGAAAAACCACAACTTGAATCGATCATATCTCCTAAACCACTGATCCAAATGCGACGAAATTTCCACAGTAGCTTCCATACAAGGTAAAGATTGTTCCTGCCAAGTTTCAGCTCGATTGGATCATTTCTTGATGGGTTCGAAATCACTTCGAATCGATGTCAGATCGAGTCGAAACTTGGTGGGGTCGGTCGCGTGGGCCCACTCACGTGCCAGAAGAAGTCTCCCGAGGTTTGAGCGAGATCTGGGCCTCCAACGCCTATAAATAGCACCCTGAAGCCTTCAGAAAAGGGGATCTTTTGGAGCTTCCACCATTAAACGTCCAGACCCTGTCGGGTTGAATTCCAAACTTCATTAACGCTGTTGTATTCAGATTCCAAAGCTATCATCAGCTGTAATCCGTTGTAATCAATTAATATCATCAAGTGAAGCAATAAAGAAAGAACCTTCAAAGTGGACGTAGGCACGAACGTCGAACCACTATAAATCTAGAGTTGTTTATTGTTATTTGTGATTTGCTGCATTTATTATCTCTTAGATCTGAGTTCTGTGTTAATTATTACGGATCTGTGTTGATAAACGGGTGCTTTCACGACTATTGGGTGTTTGTGGTCAATTTTGACGCAAACATATTCTAACATTCTAAATTCATTCTATTAATTTCTTAAAGATATAAAACTAGTATCTTAAAAGAAAATAGAGTATGAGAAGTAAAAATAACATTAGAAAAGTTGAAATCATGAATGAAGGTATGCTTTTCTACTTAGTATAGCTGTAATAAATTAGTTGTAGATTATGTTTGAAAGAAAACACATTTTAAAAGACCTTTTAAAAAAAATTAGACTTATGTATCATTATTTATACTATGGTGTACCTAACTAAATTTCTGTACCTAACTAAATGCATAACTATATATTCCTAGATGCAACAATAAAGATGAAATAATAGTAAAGCGTACCAATTTTGGCACTCCGTCTTTCTAACTTTGTTGCTCTTCCATTTTCGTGAACCACACATTTATATCTTTCAGAATTTAACGACGAGATCTGTTCTATTGCGACGAGGTCGTTTTTCTGATCATCGTAGTATATTCATTTGTTGAATTTGAAGACCGTATGAGAAAGATACAAATGATTTAGTAGATCGACTAACTCGGCGCCAAAACTCTGAATTTGAATTTTGAATGAATGGACACTTCAACCACTATAAATAGGCCCAACGGTCACCACTTTTCATTTTAATTGCTCTTCTTCTTCTTCTTCCCGTTTTTCTATATACTATCAAACTTCTAGAGGGCATATCTCCTTCGTTTCTTAACGGAATTGGATGAAACTAGTGGCAAATCGAAGAGGAAGGCAAGGGCTAAGATCTAGTAATAGTTTGGTGTCTAATTTGGACGGTATTGTGATGCAACAGGCCGAACAGTAAAAGAAATGTAGAAGATCTCGTACACAGTTTTTCAGTTTTGATAGCCAAATTCAAATTGTCATATTTCACTCAATTTTGATCAGAATTTGATGATCCACCCAACAAAACGACCGCGAGAACAAGAATTACAATCTAGAAAAGGTGTGGGAAAAAAATACTCAAATATATGGATGCAATTTGAAGAATACCTTTGACAGTTTTGTCTTTCTTTTTCTCTTTGTTCATCAAAACTTCATTTGACCACAACTTGGTCATTTCTTGATGGATTCACACGATACCAGTGGCATTGCGAACCAGATGGAGAGAAGTACAGTATCAAATCAAGTTGTGATGAGAATCAAATTTTTTGTATTGATCTGGTACCCATTTCATTGTCGATTTTCAATATATATCCACTTGTTCTTCTTGATCGATAAATGATTATCTGATATCTTTTAAACAACAGTCATTAGACATAATTCTTCTCCTGCAAAACAAAATACCCTTTTAAAGAATCAAGTGACTTTTCAAAATAACTAAATATAGATTTTAACAAAAATTTCATGATGATTCTATGACATATTCATATGAAAATAGTGTTAATAAAATCCCCAAAAATAGCCATTTTAAAAACTTTTTCAAAAATCAGATTATGAAACTTTGAAAACCTTGCTCTGATACCAATTGTGACAAAAGCGGATTATGGATCTTAAGGCTAAGGTTAACATTGGAGGGGGGTGAATAGTGTTAATAAAGAATTACTAAATCTTTTTAATTTATGTTAATTTAGACACAAAAGTATGCAATATACAGACATGGATATGATCACAGAAACAATCACAGATGCAGAAATAAAATAAAATTAGTAAAGGAAAGAACACATCGGATTTTATACTGGTTCGGAGTTATCCTACATCCAGTCCCGCAACACAAGTACAGATTTCCTTTCAAAAGCAATTGTACAATTACACCCTCGGTTTCAAGGCTACGAGGTACACCCTCCAGAATTTCGATCCTCTGGGTAGAGATACTTGATTTCCAGGCCACAAGTTTACCCAATTGATTTACCAAGGCTACAATCACACCTTTTCCCTTTTGATTGATTTCCAAGGCTCCAATCACACCTTTTCTCGCTTAATAGATTACAAAGAAGTCTATAACTCTAAATAGCACTGAGAATCTTGTAGAGATAGTGATAGAGAATCAAACCAGAAGTACTCGAGTACGATTCAATGTTGATTTCGGCAGAGTAATGATAAGAATATGTATTAAGAAATGAGGAAGAAGAAGAGGAGTGAAAACCAGAAAAAAGTGATTGAAAATTCGTTGAAACTGACCCCTATTTATAGAAGAACAACAGCCATGACCATTCATGAAGAGTTATGGCGAATAGACACTTCTTTTGAAATTTGAATTTTTGAATCAAACTGTCACCATTTCGACATGGTCATGCTAGGCATGTCGACATCCCAAAGGATTTTTTGGTGTTTTTGATTTTCTTTGAAAATAACCTTTATCTTATATAAAAACTATTTTAAACTTTATAAATATACTTGACTGTAGTTAAAATTCATAAGTAAATATAAACAATAATATATATAGATTTTAACTATAATTTTATATTTAAATCTAAGTATAAATATTTAAAAGTTAAATGTATTATTTAAAAAGATAGTTTAAAATCAGGAGTAATTTGACTTTGAAATAAAGATAATTTTGAGGCTAAAATTATTTAAAATCGGAATAGAGGGTTTTGAATCTTTTAAAAGGAAAGTTTGGAAAACATTTTGCAAACATGATATAATTTTGAAAAATCATTTTGAATAAAAAGTTAGCGGATACAAAACAATGTTCCACTCGATTTTTCGTAGGTTCCATCCTACTTAGGGTTCCATCCCTTTAACGGGCTCGAAGTGGATTCCATTCCACGAATAAATTGGATTTTAAGATGCAGTGCTTTTCTATGAGTTTTAAAAAAATTCCTCATAATAATAAAAGATACTTAACTTTGAAATCTTGAACTCTTGATAACCTTGATACTCATGAGTCTTCTATCTTGATATCTTGAATCTCTATGCTGTACAGTCTTCTTTCTTAGTACCTGCATGGTTAAATCCTGCATATACATATATATCTAAACTTATAATGTTTGTATTTATATTTTATAAACTATTCTAAGGCTATTGTCATCAAAACCATCATTTCACGGACTAACAGTTTGATCATCTCGAGGCCTAGGATTGATCGAGTGCCACTATACTTAGGGAAATGGAAGAGTGGTTATCGACGAAGTTGTGGCCGGAGATGTAGGTATTCTGGTGATCGGAGATTGGGAATCGAAGACATTCCAGATTTTGGGTTGAACATTTGAATTTGATTTCTAGTTTGTTATCGATGTTCTGATGTTTGTAATGATGCGCGAGGTTGTTATCTGATGTGGTAATGCTTTAGAAGTTGACCGGTGATGGTCAGAGCCACCATGCATGTGCACGGTGCTCTTTGTTTTCTGATGATTTGGGCATAGTAGGTGGGGCTATTGTACTCGAATAAATACTCGAGTCATTTGATGTTACTCCCGAAGTCAAGTTAGGTTAGACTCGAAGGGAAATAGAATAGAATTGAGTAAATTTTAGATTATAGGTCTTTGTTTAAAACCTGACTGTGTATCAGTTTTTTTGAAATTTAAACTAAAAAAAAAGAAGCAAAGCAAGTTTTAGACAAAAGTTTTGAAACAAGTTTAAATCTGAATTCAAATGAGTTTGAATTCTAGTTTTTAAAATAAATAAGTTTTATAAAAATGGAATGTATTTAACAACTAAAAATTTGTTAAGGTATTTTATAAAGTGGTTTTAAAATCTAAAAAATAAGATATAAACAGGATTTTAAATTTAAGTTAAAATCTGAATTTAAAGCTTAGTTTGAATTCTAGTTTGAAATAAATAATTTTTTTGGATTTAAATGTTTTAAAACAATTTTGAATGTTTTTTAATATGGTTTGATATTTTAAAATGAATTTGGTTTAAATTTCTTTTAAAATTATTTTATACGACAAGTATTTCTTTAACATGTAATTTAAAAGGTTTTTGAATTGTTAACTTGGTTAAAGTTAAAATTGTTTTCAATTTAAATCTTAAATTTAAAATGGAATTTAAAGGAAAATTTAAAGGGAAATTGTTTTTAAAATACTTTGTTAATGATAATTTAATCATTAATAAGATTAATGTTTATCTTAAAGTTAATTAGAATTTAATGATTTATAATTCATTAAAATGATTAAGGTAATTAAAATTTGTAATTAATTAAGTAATTAAGGGTTTTATTTCATTAATTAAAGGATTAAGTAAGTTAATTAAGATTAATTAAATTGTAATTAAGAAATCATTAATTAGATAAGATTTGATTTTTAAATTAATGATTTGAAATTTATTAATCAAGTAACTAAAAATTAATTAAGCTATAGATTAACATTTAACTAATTAAATAATTAGAGATTAATTAATGGGTTTTATAGATAATTTAATTTGTAATTAATAATGATTAATCTCAGTTAATTACTTTAGAGAAGTAATTAAAGATTTGTTAATGGTAATGAAGGTCATTAACTTAGGATTATTTAATAATTAATTAATGTGATTAATTTTAATAATTAATTAGATTAATTACTTTAAAGATAATCACTGTGAATTGTTTAAGTGTAATTACTTAATGGAAGTAATTAAGAAATTAATTACTAATTGTAATTAATTAAGTTTATTTTGATTAGCTTAAGTTAATTAATCAATTTTAATTAATTTAAGATAATCACTGGATAATTTAAGAAGTAATTACTCAATGTAATTAATAAAGAATAATTACTTAGTGCAGTAATTAAGAAGATAATTACTGGATGTAATTAAATTGAAGGATAATTAGGTAATGGAAGAGTTTTGGAAATTAGTTACTTTGTGTAATTAATATAAAGAATAATTACTTAGTGGAAGTAATTAATAATTAATTACTTGGTGTAATTAATTATGAATTGGTTAATAAAGTTATTTGAAGATAATTAAGAGATGTAATTAATTAAGGATAATTAATTACTTAACGAGATTAAACTAGGGTGATTAATAAATATTAAAGATTAATTATTAAAGATGATAAATTAAGGAGTAATAAATTTATCTAATGAAGTAATTAAAGGTAGTTAATTACTGAATGTTATTAATCAAGAGTGATTAATCAATATGGTTTAATTAAAGATTAATTACTTAATGTAATTAATTTAAATGAAGTAATTAGTTAAAATGAAATCAGGGATCATTAATCAATATAATGATGTAATTAAGGATTTATTCATTAAGAATAATTAATCAATGAAGGAATTAATTAATATAATTAATTAAGGATTAATGTAATTAATTATAGCTAATTAATTAATGAAGTAATTACGGGTTATTTACTGGATTTGGTTTAGGATGATTAATTTGTGAAATTAATTAAAGGCTAATTACTTGAATGTAACTAAAGGATAATTAATTAAGGGTGATTAATTAAGAAGATTTATTTGAGGGTAATTAATTAATTGATTTGTAATTAATTAACGGTTATGTAAGTAAGATTTATAATGATAAGTAGTTAATTTAATTTATTTTGAATTAATTAAGGATGAAGTAATTAATTTAATTCATTTTAAATTAATTATAGATAGTGATTAATCCTTGCTTATGTATGGATGATTGATATTGATTTCCTTGAATGGTTTGAGATCTCAGATATGAGATAAGTGATGTTGTGTGATATGCATGCTTTGGTTGCATTATGATGATAATATGAATTATCAGTTTGCGATGATAATATGAATTATCTATTTATGATGATAATGTTGATTATCTATTGTGATATTGTGAATTATCTATCTGTGTGTATATAGATAATATTGAATTGAATTGTTTTAACTTTAAAAAAACTTGGACCTAAAAGATGGCGTTTTGGATTTCGATGAGACCGGGATCGGGTTTCCATATTTGGATATCCGAAAACCGCATGATCCAAATTAACGATAGGTCGTGAATCTCAAGTGAAGACGAAGATTCAGAGTGCAAGGGTTATCGTCGTCAACCTTGAGGGTGATTCCAAGATGAGTGTAACGAGATAATGCCTTCGGTTTCGTTCGAACCCGGAACGAACTTATATGGATTGAATGCTTTCAGAACATCGTCAGGTGAGCGATGAGCATTCTAAGAGACGTGTTTTCTAAAGGTAATCGTACCCTCAAGCCTCATCAATCGAGAATGGCTAAAACATGGGAGGAGCAGCAAGCTAACTGGGTCATGCCCAAGTAGGATGAGATTTACCCCTGTCTAGAAGTCCCTTTATATTCGGCTGTGTGGGGCAGTTGATTGCAATAACTGCCGGGGTTGTCTTGTTCGAAACTGTTCAGTAATGAATGGTTTCAGCTTTGTGTTGCAGGGGATTGGGTGTAATCCTCGGTACGGTGATCTAGGCCACGTACTGTGACGGGCGGTACCCCAGTAGCCTTGCCATTGTATGGAATCCAATCTCCAATAAGTGTCGTACTTTTTGATTGTGCCCAACTATGTTGGAACGTGAGATGTAAGCATTCCAGCTATTTCTTATTTACTTGAAAACCCTAGACACTATTATAATATCATCGAATTTCCTATCAAATATTTTGGTTAGTGTAAGGTAAACACTTTTCCATGTTTGTGTGTGGGAAGTCTTACTTGATACCTTTGTTTTCAAAGGATTTTTAAAGTTAAGCAACCTAAACCTGTTACTCACACCAGACCCATGTCTGACCCGGAGTTTATCTTCTGTTTTTCTTAAACTCTTGGGTACTCAAATTTTTACGAGTAGCCAAGGGATTCAAGTTAGCTTTGACGAATTATGGAGGAGCAATGGAGCAGGAGGCTTCGGCGTTAGATATATAGTTTCCGCTGTGTACTCTCTATGTTGTATTTGAGTTGTATCTGAGTTGTATAACTAGAGAGATGTTTATAACTATCTAGTATGTGATGTATATGCTGTGTAACTCTGATTGGTATTATATATTATGTAATACTTATGTTATTAATATAATTTATTCGTTCCACTGCTGAGATTCTGGTGTTGTTTCTTCTTTCTCTTCTTTCTTTTCTCCTTTCTATCCATTTCTTTCTTAAATATGATACAACTTTCTGTGGAGAAAAAGTCGGGTCGTCACAACTTTAACAATCGTGTACGCGGTGGGGATTCCAGAATGAAGTAGGATGGTGTTGGCGTTTCCATTGAGGTAAACACATGGACCCGACTCCCGTGAGTTGGCGTAAGGTGGCTAAAACAGAAGCGATTGACGGGCTAATGAGGTAGCACCTTTGATCGGACACATCCCTTCGATATTATACTTTGACTTTTGGATTGATTCGGTGGACACTTTTGATTTTTTTGATTTGGGGGTGTGGCTCGAGGTGGGCGGTAGTTGCACGCTACGCGATACCATCGGCCCGGAACAGTAATTGGTATATCTACCCTGGCATTGCCTAGTTGTGCCATGTCACCTGCCCTATCGCGCCTTGTATGAGTTTGGTTTTCTCCCGTAGCCCCTGTGGTATCCTCTGGTGGCTTCCCGATCACGAGGGACTATAATATTTGATAGACTACTTGGACTATTACGTGTTATGGTGGAAAATGTAAAGCCTTAATGCTATTTAAAAGTAAATTTATTTTACAAAAGACATTATTATAATAGCGAAATATTACTACATAGTAAATAGTTTAACGGATCCTTAGGAGATGTGAATCCCGAGCATCTCTTAAGTTACTGCACTCACGTTAACACTGGATAGGAGATGTAAAATCCACGTAAACATCTCTGACGTCGTTCCACTCATATTTTATTGTTGATTTAACTTACATAAGATCTTTTAGTTCTGACTCGAGTGTTTTGTCTTTTCAATTTTCTCGGGTCAGTCCGAGAATTTCAGATTTGAAGATTTTATTCTAGAGGACGAAGATTTGTATTACTATTATCTATTATATTATTCCACTACACTATTGTATTCCGCTGCATTATTAATATTCTCTGGTATGTGTAACTCTGATATGTATTACATAAGTAAATCAAATGTTTTTGTAAAATAGCTTCATGAACCGCATATTTGATTATTATATTTTATCGTTCCGCTGCAAGATTCTGTTTTGTTCTTTTTCTTCCTCTGCCTTTTCTTATTTACCCCATAACAATCCGTCTGTTGTATGGTTTAAGTCTGGCGTGTGTGGTTTATCGTTGATTTAAGCCATCCAAAAAGGCGGGACGTTACAGTACTATTTTAGCTCGTTACTCCAAATTAGCTCTTTATCAAATCTTGAAGGTGTTGGCACTCGTTTTTCTCATGTCTGTCAATCTCCTAGGAAATGAAAATTCTTTTGGATCTTTCTCCCGATCATCGTGCTCTCTCATAGCTAGCTTCCATTAGTGGGTCATCCATATAGTATCAAGATAAATCCTCTTTGGGGTTTTAGTTAGATCTGTACAAGAAGAGAGTTCCTATTCCCTCCTTTGTCGCTTCCATCCTCCAAAGTCATCGTCACTTTTCACTTTCCTTTGTCTCTAC
Source organism: Allium cepa (assembly GCA_030765085.1). Classification (NCBI taxonomy): domain Eukaryota; kingdom Viridiplantae; phylum Streptophyta; class Magnoliopsida; order Asparagales; family Amaryllidaceae; genus Allium; species Allium cepa. The sequence continues at coordinate 1,016,878,665 of CM060934.1, read as the reverse complement.
CTTGTCCTGCTCTAGACGGTCCTCTATCATATATATCATTAAGCTCGGCATTATCAGTTTGTTGTCCTCATGACACAAATATTTCTTAGTTTCATGACAATAATTTATGAGATCCGTCACTGGATCCCTTTTATGTTCAACTTTGAAGTCGGTCTTGCTCATAACTCCATGCATTGCTGCCATTAGGACTATCAATGAAATCGTTTTATCTATTACAGTTGTTGCCATGTTAAGTCTCTTCAGATAAATTCCCAAGGTCACTCCGGCCCTTTGCTTCATGCTAGAAAGCATTATGAAATTCATTAGTCAAGAGATATGAACTCTGGACTCTCATGAAAACCTATCCACAAGTCTGTCCTACATGCTTATGGACCCATTACCTAACTGCCTAAACCACATAACAGCTAACTCCATCAAGTATAATGGGAAATAGTGACCCATTACTTCCTTAGAAGCTACAAACACCACCATATGGTTGATATATCTCACTAAATGAAAAACTAGATATGTCCTCCCATCTCACGGCTCGAGCGTCGGTAGCTTAAAATCGGGTGGATTCCTAACATACAGATATTAGGGGTGAATGTATTCCTATTCACGTCCTTCGATCTTTGGTCTAGAGATCCACCACTTACTATTCTTCCAATCATCTCGATTATTCGTCGCTGTTGTCTAATGGAAGTCTTCCATCCATAACTACATTTTGCCACCCTTCCATTATTCGTACAGGAAAGTTCTGGCACGTACTCCAACGTCTTTGCATTTTGACTTGTGTTTTTGGTTCGAGCATCATCAACTCATAGCATCCCAGCTCGCCTTAAGCCCAAACCAACCATGCCGTGGTATATATAGGTCAGTACCAACCTATTCTTGTTGTGAGGGCACAATTCTAGTTGGCTCTATTACAAACCAGATGTTCCTTCATTGTTTTTTGGTCTTTGGTTTCGAATTCCATCTGCTCCATCTATTCTTTGTTGATCCATTCTTTTGAAAAGTCCATCAAGCAACGTTTGCTATCGATCTATTATTCCATTTTGCATCTCTTTCATCATCCTCTCTATTTCTTCTCTGATCACATAGTCTTGCGGACCAGAACTTAATGACACCTCCTACCTCCCCTATCTTCTAGCTGACTACTTAGTCATGCAGTTGCTCTTGTTGTAGGTGTCTTCTTCTCTTCCAAACTATAGATCCAAGCTTTATGTCTTCAAATCTAGCTCCTTCTCAGTGAAAGCACCAATAACGTTATGTTGGATAATGGCACAATAGCCCAATATAAAATGAATGCACCAAAAAAGCGGATCTATCAGAATAATCAAAAGAAATAGAATATACAAGCACATTATATAGTGGTTCAATGAATGTTCCGACCTACTCCCCTTTATTCTTATTATTTGATTGATTCTCTCTAGAATTCAACGGTTACAGCTTAGATCCCATCACAATCTAGTAAATCTCATATTTTGTAGTGTTTTAAGGAAGAAGACATAAAAGAATTGAAGTGTCCCAAGTCCTTTTCTAATTGCATGTAGCTTCCTATTTATAGTGGAAATCCAATGTAGATCTCACAATCAGGCCTTAAAAACATTCAAATCTCCATGATCTGAACATCCAACATGAAGACCTAGTCACGCTTCACGATTATCAGGAAAAAAATACAATTGGTACCAACATGATTAGGTCAGTATTGATATGAATTATAGTATCAAAAAGTCTCTTTTTCCTCCAAGTCTTAGCTCCACTCACTGAACTCTTACAATATATGTGATATCCCGGAAATTTTAGCAATATCAATTTAATAATCTATATCTAAAATTAAATCGATTTGATAAAATTTTAACAAAAATTTACTTGATTTAATAATCGAATTAAATAAATGTGTAATTTATGAATTCTATCTTTTAAAGGCTAATAATTGTTTTCCTATTTATAATGTATACTTTATAAATAGATAAGTTTGATTTGAAGTTAAATAAAAAAATAAAATATTTTTTTTAAATTTTAATATTCATTTTTATAAATTAAGGATTTTTATTTTTATTTAATAAATAACTAATTGTTTTAAATTGTATAATTGTATTTTCATAAGATAAACAAAGGTTTATTTTATTTCTTTTTAAATATATCTTAATAATTATAATTTGGAATTATATGAAATTTAAGATACTTTTTATATATTAAACATTAATTCTTTTAATTAAGATAAACAAGGCAACTAATTTATAATTTGTTTATAAATAATTTAAAATTGATAAATGAGTATTTTCTAATAATAATAAATGTATAAATGTAGATATGTTTTAAAAGACAAAATTATTATTGTCAAATTAAATATGTTAATATAAATTAGTTTTAAAATTGGATTTTAAATGTATAAATAGCATTTGAATTTAAATTCATTTTGAAATTCAAATAAATAAACATATATGAATAACCATATTTAAATTTTGTAAGTGAGCTTTCATGTTTTATAAATTGTTTTATTTCATTAAAAAGAAATATATATACATTTATTAATGGAACTACTATATATATATTTAATAAAGAAAAGAGGATTTTTATTTATCTTTAAATTAAAAATAATAATTAATATGTGCATGGAACAAGTGTAAACAATTAATCTTCTTATTTGACAAGTGTTATCTCTATATACAAGTGTCCTTTTCATTTTAATTTTTCTTTTGATTTTCAAAATAAATCATTCGTACTTGTATAAAAACATATTTCCTTCATTCCCATCTTTTTCTAATCTTCATTTCCAAAGATAAATCTCAGCTGAAACAATTACATATTTCAAAACTGTAAAAAAATTCTAAGCAAACTAGAAAATAGCATATGCATTCTTCTTCAACTCAATCAGATGCATACCTTTAAGTCTGAAATCCTCTGCAAATCTTTTTTTCAAATCCTCATATCAAAATCATATTCCCTACCCTGTTTAATTTAAAAGCAAATCTGCACATTTTCAAAGCATTACAATTCTTGTACATAGCCTGCATTACACCAAATCTACGATTCCAAAAGTAGCTTGCAACTTCAAGTTTTCCAAATTTAAAGATTTAAATACATATGGAATCAAATCTGCAATGCAAGTTTGAACAAAATCAAAGAATAGTCTGCATGCAAATCTAAGTGCAAGGCAACAGCAAACATGCAAGTTAAAGAAAATTTCAGCAACTTAAATTTATGCTTTGTCTTTTAAAGGACAGGTGACTAACGTCTTTTTTTTCTTTTAAACCTAAGTATAATATGTTGCTTGTTTTATGAATGAAATGAGTATGCCATGTGTTTATATACTTAATAGCATGTTGAATGGTGTGTTTTGTGAACAACTTCTGTTTACTTAAAAATAAATTTGTTGCATGATTATGACTGAAATAGGGATGTCTGTAAGTAACAATTACAGTACTTAGATTTAAGTAAATATTTATGTTGCCTGATTATCCATAAAACAATATGTTATAAATGAATTTATCAGTGAAATTTTGTGTATGTATGAAATGTTGTTGTGCATGCATTTGTATTGCTTCTGACTCTGGTTCCAGGTCCAGATTCCTTTAAAAATAAAAAAATAAAATCCTTTTTGTTCTGGTTTAAATTTTTTGAAAGATTAAGTCTTGAAGCAAATGTGTTAATTATAACATAGTTTAGTTTAGAAATATATTTAAGTAAAATAAAGTTGGGAGATGTCTCTGAAAATTGTAAAACTTCAGAGTATGTTAAATTATGTTGAAACTCAGACATTATAAAATATAAATTCAGTATTATAATTTGAAAACTTAAACAAAATAATGATTTTTAAAACTAAAATCATATTGTTTAGTTAGGGATTGAGACTGCAGTACCCATTTGAACTGAAGTTGGGTTTTGGCCAATCTTTGATGACCAAGTTAATTTGAGTGTTTGGGTTTTTTGGTGGAGGTAGAGTGGTGATCAGGGAGTGGGGCAAAAATGTCAGGAAGATGAATAGGGCTTGGTGGAGGCGATGGGAGGTTGGCGAAGTTTGTAAACCTAGTTTTGTTCGGTCTGGTAATTTTGATCACATCGCTCGTTTCAATGGATCGAGTGTATCAGGATTCATGGTATTGGTAGAAGGAGCGTTGATGTAGACAAGACCGGAGTTGCAATTAACAAGGTTGCCGGAGGAGGGAGAAAAGAGGGTTTTTCAGTTTGGTAGTGAAGTTCCAATGTTGTTGTCAGGTTTGAATGGAGGAGGGGAAACTCGATTTCGATTTCGAAGGGGAGGTGAGTTTGTGATGGTCGTAATGGGTTCCAGGGATGGACGTTGACTTGCTGGAAGATTTAGAGGTGGCCGGAGATGGCCAAGACCACCGTGCATGTGCACGGTGAAGAAGAGAGTGTCAGGGGGATTTGGGTTTTGCTGTAGTTCTTATTTGGGGTAGCAGCTATGTTGGTGTCGAGTGACTCTCGGGTATTTCTAGTAAGTGACTCGAAGTTATTTGGTTTACGACTCGAAGTATTTTATCTAGGCTCGGGTTGCTTTCTGAAATTACAGGTTTTTGAAAACCTATAGTTTTAATTTAAAGATTTGTTTTAAAATCTAATGCAGGATTTTGTAAAACAGAATTTAAATCAAAATTTAAGGTATGGATTTCAAATGAGATTTGAAACCAGGTTTGAAATTTAAATTTAAACTTTGAAACAAAAATGTTTAAACAACTTCAAAGAGTTTAAATATTTTAATTTAGGATAAAGCTTTAAATTTAAGTAGAGATTCAAACATGAGTTTAAATCTGAAATCAAATTCCAATTTGAAACAATGGTTTGAAATTAAGGAGGGTTTAAGGCAAATTTAAATGTTTAAACAAATTGGTTGTTCAAACATATTTAAATATGATTTGTATTTTTAAATGAATTTGGAGTTTAAATTTCTTATAACTTCTTTATAAAATAAGAATAAAGCTTTAAAAGATTTTAAAATGTTTTTAAAACTTTGTTTAAGTTAAGTTTGATTTCTTATTAAATTTAAAATTTAAAATGTAATTTGGAAACAATTTTAAGTTAAATTGTTTAAGGTTACTTTATTTATGATAAAGTAAATCATTAATAAGTAATGTTTTATTTTTAAGTAAATAAAAAATTTAATGATTTTTGTTTCATTAAATTAGTAAGGTAATTTAAATAATTTAATTAATTAATTTAATTAAAGATTTGAAATTAATTAAGGTTAATTAAATTTGAAATTTATTTAAGTTAATTACTTAAGAAAGGTAATTAAGAATATGTTAATAAGTTAATGAAGGTCATTAACTTATGATTATTTATTTATTAATTAATGTAATTAATTTTGATAAATTAATTGGATTAATTAATTTAAATAATCAATTATAAAACTTAATTAAGTATGATTACTTTATGGAAATAATTCAAGATATTAATTACTCTTTGTAATTAATTTATTAATTGGACTAGTTTAAATTAATCAATTAAGTTTAATTAATTTAGAATAATCATTAAATGAGTTTATAAGTAATCATTAAGAAATAATTACTTAGAGAAGTAATTAAGATAAATAAATTACTAGAAGTAATTAATTGAAGTATGGTATTTTGGGATTAATTACATTGTGTAATTAATGTAAAGATAATTTCTTTATGAAGTGATTAATAATTAATTACTAAATGTAATTAATTTAAGCATTTATCAATTAAGTTATTTGAAATAATTAAGTGATGTAATTAATTAAGAGTAATTAATTACTAATGAGATTAATCAAGATTGATTAATAAATATAATTAATTATTAAATGTAATTAATTTAGAAGTAATTAAAGAAGTAATTAAGGGTAGTTAATTACTAAATGTAATTAATCAAGAATGATTAATAATTATTGTTTAATTAAGGTTAATTACTTAATGTAATTAATCAAATAAGTAATTAATTTAAAATTAATTAAGGATCATTAATTAATATAATTAATGACGTAATTAAGGATTAATTAATTAAGATTAATTAATCAATGATAAGTGATTAAGGAAGTAATTAATTGATGTAATTAATTAAGGACTAATGTAATTAATTATAATTAATTAATTAATGAAGTAATTAAAGGTTAATTACTGAATTTGGTTAAGGATAATTAATTTGTAAAATTAATTAAGGATAATTACTTGCATGTAATTAAAGGATAATTAATCAAGGGTGATTAATTAAGGTGATTAATTTGGGGATAATGATTTAATTGATTGATAATCAATTAAGAGTTAAGTAAGCAAGTTTTAAATGGTGAAGTAATTAATTTAATTCATTTTAAATTAATTAAAAATAGGTAATTAATTTAATTCACTTTAAATTAATTACAGATAGAAGTAATTAATTTAATTCATTTTAAATTAATTAAAAATAGGTAATTAATTTAATTCACTTTAAATTAATTACAGATAGAAGTAATTAATTTAATTCATTTTAAATTAATTATAGATGTGTGATTATAGATCTTTGCTTATGAATGGATGATATGGTTTGCCCTGAATGGTTTGAATCTCAGACATGAGATAAATAGTGTTGTGTGTTATGGATGCATTGGATTGCATTGTGATGATGATATTAGTATCTATTGACAATGAAAATATAGATTGTCAATTTGTGGTGGCTACTTGTTTATGATAATATTGTTGATTATCTATTATGATGATGCGAAGTATCTATCTGTGTGTATATAGATAGTTTAAATTGAATTGTTTTAAACTTAAACAACTTGGACCTAAAAGACATGCTTTGGATTTCGATGAGACTGGGATCGGGTTTCCATATTTGGATATCCGAAAACCACATCGATTCCAATTAACGTTAGGTCGTGAATCTAAGTGGAGCAAGTGAAGACGCGAGGTGTAAGGGCTATACGTCAGTATAACAATGTGGGTGATTCCGTAATGAGTTTGACGGAATAGTGCTTATAGATTCGAGATGGTGAATCAGAGTGCAAGGGATATGGTCGTTGACTCTGAGGGTGATTCCAATAATGAGTGCAACGAGATAGTGCCTTCGGTTTCGTTCGAACCCGGAACGAACTTGTATGGATTGAATGCTTTCAGAACATCGTTAGGTGGACGATGAGCATTCTAAGATTTGATGTCCTATAAAGGTAATCGTAACCTCAAGCCTCATCAACCGAGAATGGCTAAAATAGGGGAGGTGCAGCAAGGCTTCGTGGGTAGCTCCCACTGGAGAGCAAGATTTATCCCTGTCTAGAGGTCCCTTTATATTCGGCTGTGTGGGCGGTTGGTTCGCGACAACTGCCGGGGTTGTCTTGTTCGGAACTGTTCAGTAAGGAACGGGTCCGGCCTTGTGTTGCAGGGGAGTGGGAGTACTCCTCGGTACGGTGATCTAGGCGACGTACTGTGACGGGCGGTACCCCAGTAGCCCTGCCATTGTATGGAATCCAAAATCCAATAAGTGCCAACGGTTTTGAATGTATTACCCACTTTTGTGGCTAGTAGCTAGAATTTAATGAATGTAACAATTTCAGCTATTTCTTATTTACTTGAAAACCCTAGACACTATTATAATATCATCGGATTTCCTATCAAATGTTTTGCTTAGCGTAAGATAAAAACTTTTCCATGTTTATGTGTGGGAAGTCTTACGTGATACCTTTCTTTTCAAAAGTTTTTCAAAAGTTTAGCAACTTTAACCTGTTACTCACACCAGACCCATGTCTGACCCGGAGTTTATTTTTGTTTTTCATAAACTCTTGGGTACTCAAATTTTTACGAGTAGCCAAGGGATTCAGGTTAGGATTCAGGTTAGCTTTGACGAATTATGGAGGAGCAAATGGAGCAGGAGGCTTCTGCGTTATAGATATATAGTTCCGCTGTGTTTTCTCTGAGTTATTTGTGATGTTGTATTATGTTGTAAATACTAGACAGGTGTTTATAACTGTCTAGTATGTGTGGTATTATCTGTGTACTCTGTTAGTGGTTGTAAACTATGTAAATATTTTATGTTTATTAATATAATTTATTCGTTCCACTATTTAGATTCTTATGTGTTGTTTCTTCTTTCTTCTCTTTCTTTCTATTCTCTATCCCTTTCTTTCTTATTAGCGATGCGACTTCCTGGAGTTTGGAAGTTGGGTCGTGACAGTGGTATCAGAGCATAAGGTTGAGTAAATACCTAGGCTCTGGAGTGGTGTCTATCTTGAGAGAGCATATTTGTAGTTTTGATATATATATATATATATATATATGTGTGTGTGTGTATATATATATATATTATTTCTACCTATCTGTTGGGATACCTGTTCGGGTTTTCCCAATATAAGTTATAAAGGTAGATAAGGTAGTGGTGTGTATAACACAACTACCTTTGGTTGGAGTTTGAATATTTGAGGTTGGAAGAGTATTTGTCGAGACTGTAGACCTAATACCGTCTCGAGTGAGTTGTGCAGTGGTGTAGAGATTTCATCGACTGTGAAGGTAACCTGTAAAGGGTCAGAGTTCATCTTTGAAGATGGATGAGTAGAGTTTGGATCTGTTGGTTGGCAGAAGTGTGTGGTGGTATTTTGATACCTCAGGAAGTGGTAGCTGCGTGATGAGATGGAGTGACTTTGGATTATGTCTCCAAAGATGTTTTCTTTGGAACAAGTTTTGGGAAGTGTGTCTGCTTCGGTGTTGTGGCTGGGTTCAGCAGGATGTGGTGGTTGGCCTTGAGGGCCGAGTTTCTCGAAGAACTTCAGCTAAGGAAGTTTTGGCATTGGTGTCAGCAGTGCAACTCGGAGTGTCTGTGTTGACAGGAGTTTTCTGGCTGAGTAGATTCTGAAGGTGGAGTTCAGAGTCAGCAGAGTGGACCCAATACATTATTGGATTGGCTAATTAAGAATAAGCTGTTCTGTTTGGTAAAGAGAGAACAGTTTTCTTTGGGAATTGGTCTATATTGATCGCAAAAGTAACTTGCGATAGGTTGAATGATCTTTTGAGGTATTGAAGAATTTTTGGTTGTCTTTTGAGAAGTCGGAGGTTTGTCCACTTCTGAAGATTGAGTTTTCTTATCGACCGGATTCCAGGAGTGCTACCGATGAATCAGCTAGTAGAAGGATGGTTTCTCAAGATAGAGTTGAGTGAGGCAGCTCAGAATTGATAGAACTTCTGAGTTTTCTTGGATATGTTGAGCCATATTTCTGGGAAGTGATGTCCAGTTTGTGCTCATATTCTTCATCAGCAATGTCTTCTATGCCAGATCAGAATTGTGCAGCGGAAGTAGTTTGGGAATGTTTCTGTTTTGTCTTTTACGGATAGAAGAAGTGAGTTTGTTCTTCTGAGGTTTGAAGAGTGGAGTTGGTGGTCTTAGTCTTGGTTGATCTCGAGGAGATCATTGGGTTGGGATGTTTTTGGTTCTGTTGTTTCTTGAAGCATCAGCAAGGGATTTAGCTGATCAGTTTGGATATTGGCAGCCCAGGATCATCCGAATAGTTTTGTGGATAAGAGACAAAGGAATTTGGATTTCGGAGTCGGAGATTTGTTTTTGATCTCTTCTGTGTTTTAGTTGGATTGATGTTGGTTTTCAAGAGTTGAATTGCCAGTTTGGATAATTGGATGTATGAGATTCACGTATCTCTGAGGGAGTACGTGTATGAGTTATCTCTGGAAGTGGAACTAGCTATTCAGGAAGGTTTGGTAGTTGAGTCAGACTCGTCTGTAGTCTGATATCTTGTCTGGTTCTATAGGTCTAGATGAGTAGAAGCTCTGTAGCTTCGTAGTTTAGATTGTTTGTATATTGTGGGGCGAGTATCTCGGTATATATATATATATATATATATATATATATACACATACATACATACATACTTGGGGAAACTCGAGAGATTTTTTATCCAGAATTTTTCTGGATAATTAAATTTGTTTGATTAAATAGATTGGTTGCTATGGTTGTTAGCATATGATTGATGTATGTTTGTGATTTAAAATTTAAAATTTTAAATAGGTTATTAAATTACTTTTGCTTTTAAATTTCGGGGACGAAATTCTTTTAAGGGGGGAGGAATGTGATATCCTGGAAATTTTTGCAATATCAATTTAATAATCTATATCTAAAATTAAATTGATTTGGTAAAATTTTAATAAAAATTTACTTGATTTAATAATCCAATTAAATAAATGTGTAATTTATGAGTTCTATCTTTTAAAGGCTAATAATTGTTTTCCTATTTATAATGTATACTTTGTAAATAGATAAGTTTGATTTGAAGTTAAATAAACAAATAAAATATTGTTTTTAAATTTTAATATTCATTTTTATAATTTGAGGATTTTTATTTTTATTTAATATATAACTAATTGTTTTAAATTGTATAATTGTATTTTCATAAGATAAACAAAGGTTTATTTTATTTCTTTTTAAATATAGCTTAATAATTATAATTTGGAATTATATGAAATTTAAGATACTTTTTATATATTAAAAATTAATTCTTTTAATTAAGATAAACAAGGCAACTAATTTATAATTTCTTTATAAATAATTTAAAATTGATAAATGAGTATTTTCTAATAATAATAAATGTATAAATGTAGATATGTTTTAAAAGACAAAATTATTATTGTCAAATTAAATATGTTAATATAAATTAGTTTTAAAATTGGATTTTAAATGTATAAATAGCATTTGAATTTGAATTCATTTTGAAATTCAAATGAATAAACATATATGAATAACCATATTTAAATTTTGTAAGTGAGCTTTCATGTTTTATAAATTGTTTTATTTCATTAAAAAGAAATATATATACATTTATTTATGGAACTACTATATATATTTAATAAAGAAAAGAGGATTTTTATTTATCTTTAAATTAAAAATAATATGTAATATGTGCATAGAACAAGTGTAAACAATTAATCTTCTTATTTGACAAGTGTTATCTCTTTATACAAGTGTCCTTTTCATTTTAATTTTTCTTTTTATTTTTAAAATAAATCATTCATACTTGTATAAAAACATATTTCCTTCATTCCCATCTTTTTCTAATCTTCATTTCCAAAGATAAATCTCAGCTGAAACAATTACATATTTCAAAACTGTAAAATAATTCTAAGCAAACCAGAAAATAGCATAAGCATTCTTCTTCAACTCAATCAGATGCATACCTTTAAGTCTGAAATCCTCTGCAAATCTTTTTTTCAAATCCTCATATCAAAATCATATTCCCTACCCTGTTTAATTTTAAAGCAAATCTGCACATTTTCAAAGCATTACAATTCCTGTACATAGCCTGCATTACACCAAATCTGGTATTCCAAAAGTAGCTTGCAACTTCAAGTTTTCCAAATTTAAAGATTTAAATACATATGGAATCAAATATGCAATGCAAGTTTGAACAAAATCAAAGAATAGTCTGCATCCAAATCTAAGTGCAAGGCAACAGCAAACATGCAAGTTAAAGAAAATTTCAGCAACTCAAATTTATGCTCTGTCTTTTAAAGGACAGGTGAGTAACTTCTTTTTTTTTCTTTTAAACCTAAGTATAACATGTTGCTTGTTTTATGAATGAAATGAGTATGCCATGTGTTTATATACTTAATAGCATGTTGAATGGTGTGTTTTGTGAACAACTTCTGTTTACTTAAAAATAAATTTGTTGCATGATTATGACTGAAATAGGGATGTCTGTAAGTAACAATTACAATACTTAGATTTAAGTAAATATTTATGTTGCCTGATTATCCATAAAACAATATGTTATAACTGAATTTATCAGTGAAATTTTGTATATGTATGAAATGTTGTTGTGCATGAATTTGTATTGCTTCTGACTCTGGTTCCAGGTCCAGATTCCTTTAAAAATAAAAAAATAAAATCCTTTTTGTTCTGGTTTAAATTTTGTGAAAGATTAAGTCCTGAAGCAAATGTGTTAATTATAACATAGTTTAGTTTAGAAATTTATTTAAGTAAAATAAAGTTGGGTGATGTCTTTGAAAATTGTAAAACTTCAGAGTATGTTAAATTATGTTGAAACTCAAACATTATAAAATATAAATTCAGTATTATAATTTGAAAAATTAAACAAAATAATGATTTTTAAAACTAAAATCATATTGTTTAGTTAGGGATTGAGACTGCAGTACCCATTTGAACTGAAGTTGGGTTTTGGCCAATCTCTGATGGCCAAGTTAATTTGAGTGTTTGGGGTTTTTGTTGGAGGTAGAGTGGTGATCAGGGAGTGGGGCAAAAATGTCAGGAAGATGAATAGGGCTTGGTGGAGGCGATGGGAGGTTGGCGAAGTTTGTAAACCTAGTTTTGTTCGGTCTGGTAATTTTGATCACATCGCTCGTTTCAATGGATCGAGTGTATCAGGATTCATGGTATTGGTAGAAGGAGCGTTGATGTAGACAAGACCGGAGTTGCAATTGACAAGGTGGCCGGAGGAGGGAGAAAAGAGGGTTTTTCAGGTTGGTGGTGAAGTTCCAATGCTGTTGTCAGGTTTGAATGGAGGAGGGGAAACTCGATTTCGATTTCGAAGGGGAGGTGAGTTTGTGATGGCGTAATGGGTTCCAGGGATGGACGTTGACTTGCTGGAAGATTTGGAGGTGGTCGGAGATGGCCAAGACCACCGTGCATGTGCACGGTGAAGAAGAGAGTGTCAAGGGGATTTGGGTTTTGCTGTAGTTCTTATTTGGGGTAGCAGCTATGTTGGTGTCGAGTGACTCTAGGGTATTTCTAGTAAGTGACTCGAAGTTATTTGGTTTACGACTCGAAGTATTTTATATAGGCTCTGGTTGCTTTCTGAAATTACAGGTTTTTGAAAACCTGTAGTTTTAATTTAAAGATTTGTTTTAAAATCTGATGCAGGATTTTGTAAAACAGAATTTAAATCAAAATTTAAGGTATGAATTTCAAATGAGATTTGAATCCAGGTTTGAAATTTAAATTTAAACTTTGAAACAAAAATGTTTAAACAACTTCAAATAGTTTAAATATTTTAATTTAGGATTAAGCTTTAAATTTAAGTAGAGATTCAAACATGATTTTAAATCTGAAATCAAATTCCAATTTGAAACAATGGTTTGAAATTAAGGAGGGTTTAAGGCAAATTTAAATGTTTAAACAAATTGGTTGTTCAAACATATTTAAATATGATTTGTATTTTTAAATGAATTTGGAGTTTAAATTTCTTATAACTTATTTATAAAATAAGAATAAAGCTTTAAAAGATTTTAAAATCTTTTTAAAACTTTGTTTAAGTTAAGTTTGATTTCTTATTAAATTTTAAATTTAAAATGTAATTTGGAAACAATTTTAAGTTAAATTGTTTAAGGTTACTTTATTTATGATAAAGTAAATCATTAATAAGTAATGTTTTATTTTTAACTAAATAAAAAATTTAATGATTTTTGTTTCATTAAATTAGTAAGGTAATTTAAATAATTTAATTAAATAATTTAATTAAAGATTTGAAATTAATTAAGGTTAATTAAATTTGAAATTTATTTAAGTTAATTACTTAAGAAAGGTAATTAAGAATTTGTTAATAAGTTAATGAAGGTCATTAACTTGTGATTATTTATTTATTAATTAATGTAATTAATTTTGATAAATTAAATGGATTAATTAATTTAAATAATCAATTATAAAACTTAATTAAGTATGATTACTTTATGGAAATAATTAAAGATATTAATTACTCTTTGTAATTTATTTGTTAATTGGATTAGTTTAAATTAATCAATTAAGTTTAATTAATTTAGAATAATCATTAAATGAGTTGATAAGTAATCATTGAGAGATAATTACTTAGAGAAGTAATTAAGATAAATAAATTACTGGAAGTAATTAATTGAAGTATGGTATTTTGGGTTTAATTACATTGTGTAATTAATGTAAAGATAATTTCTTTATAAAGTGATTAATAATTAATTACTAAATGTAATTAATTTAAGCATTTATAAATTAAGTTATTTGAAATAATTAAGTGATGTAATTAATTAAGAGTAATTAATTACTAATGAGATTAATCAAGATTGGTTAATAAATATAATTAATTATTAAATGTAATTAATTTAGAAGTAATTAAAGAAGTAATTAAGGGTAGTTAATTACTAAATGTAATTAATCAAGAATGATTAATAATTATTGTTTAATTAAGGTTAATTACTTAATGTAATTAATTAAATAAGTAATTAATTTAAAATTAATTAAGGATCATTAATTAATATAATTAATGATGTAATTAAGGATTAATTAATTAAGATTAATTAATCAATGATAAGTGATTAAGTAAGTAATTAATTGATGTAATTAATTAAGGACTAATGTAATTAATTATAATTAATTAATTAATGAAGTAATTAAAGGTTAATTACTGAATTTGGTTAAGGATAATTAATTTGTAAAATTAATTAAGGATAATTACTTGAATGTAATTAAAGGATAATTAATCAAGGGTGATTAATTAAGGTGATTAATTTGAGGATAATGATTTAATTGATTGATAATCAATTAAGAGTTAAGTAAGCAAGTTTTAAATGGTGAAGTAATTAATTTAATTCATTTTAAATTAATTAAAAATAGGTAATTAATTTAATTCACTTTAAATTAATTACAGATAGAAGTAATTAATTTAATTCATTTTAAATTAATTATAGATGTGTGATTATAGATCTTTGCTTATGAATGGATGATATGGTTTGCCCTGAATGGTTTGAATCTCAGACATGAGATAAATAGTGTTGTGTGTTATGGATGCTTTGGATTGCATTGTGATGATGATATTAGTATCTATTGACAATGATAATATAGATTGTCAATTTGTGGTGATTACTTGTTTATGATAATATTGTTGATTATCTATTATGATGATGTGAAGTATCTATCTGTGTGTATATAGATAGTGTAAATAGAATTGTTTTAAACTTAAACAACTTGGACCTAAAAGACACGCTTTGGATTTCGATGAGACCGGGATCGGGTTTCCATATTTGGATATCCGAAAACCACATCGATTCCAATTAACGTTAGGTCGGGAATCTAAGTGAAGCAAGTGAAGACTCGAGGTGTAAGGGCTATACGTCAGTATAACTCTGTGGGTGATTCCGTAATGAGTTTGACGGAATAGTGCTTATAGATTCGAGATGGTGAATCAGAGTGCAAGGGCTATGGTCGTTGACTCTGAGGGTGATTCCAATAATGAG
Organism: Allium cepa; assembly: GCA_030765085.1. Lineage (NCBI taxonomy): Eukaryota > Viridiplantae > Streptophyta > Magnoliopsida > Asparagales > Amaryllidaceae > Allium > Allium cepa. The sequence goes on along the minus strand of CM060934.1, from coordinate 1,016,863,519 downwards.
TGCAACGAGATAGTGCCTTCGGTTTCGTTCGAACCCGGAACGAACTTGTATGGATTGAATGCTTTCAGAACATCGTCAGTTGGACGATGAGCATTCTAAGATTTGATGTCCTATAAAGGTAATCATAACCCCAATCCTCATCAACCGGGAATGGCTAAAACAGGGGAGGTGTAGCAAGGCTTCGTGGGTAGCTCCCACTGGAGAGCAATATTTATCCCTGTCTAGAGGTCCCTTTATATTCGGCTGTGTGGGCGGTTGGTTCGCGACAACTGCCGGGGTTGTCTTATTCGGAACTGTTCAGTAAGGAACAGGTCCGGCCTTGTGTTGCTGGGGAGTTGGAGTACTCCTCGGTACGGTGATCTAGGCCACGTACTGTGACGGGCGGTACCCCAGTAGCCCTGCCATTGTGTGGAATCCAAAATCCAATAAGTGCCAACGGTTTTGATTGTATTACCCACTTTTGTGGCTAGTAGCTGGAATTTAATGAATGTAACAATTTCGGCTATTTCTTATTTACTTGAAAACCCTAGACACTATTATAATATCATCGGATTTCCTATCAAATGTTTTGGTTAGCGTAAGGTAAAAACTTTTCCATGTTTATGTGTGGGAATTCTTACGTGATACCTTTCTTTTCAAAAGTTTTTCAAAAGTTAAACAACTTTAACCTGTTACTCACACCAGACCCATGTCTGACCCGGAGTTTATTTTTGTTTTTCATAAACTCTTGGGTACTCAAATTTTTATGAGTAGCCAAGGGATTCAGGTTAGCTTTGACGAATTATGGAGGAGCAAATGGAGCAGGAGGCTTCTGCGTTATAGATATATAGTTCCGCTGTGTTTTCTCTGAGTTATTTGTGATGTTGTATTATGTTGTAAATACTAGACAGGTGTTTATAACTGTCTAGTATGTGTGGTATTATCTGTGTACTCTGTTAGTGGTTGTAAACTATGTAAATATTTTATGTTTATTAATATAATTTATTCGTTCCGCTGTTTAGATTCTGATGTGTTGTTTCTTCTTTCTTCTCTTTCTTTCTATTCTCTATCCCTTTCTTTCTTATTAGCGATGCGACTTCCTGGAGTTTGGAAGTTGGGTCATGACAATATATCACAAAACCTGGGCAGCGGTTGTCAATATAGGTTAGTAGCGACCTGAGTCTTAGGGTCTGATCTCCACCAAAACTTTTGTGTATCTTCATTTCTTCATCCTTAATATTCTTGAAGTCTTTGGATTCATTTCTTCATCATTCCACAGTCAAATCTGTCTATTCCGTAGTTAAATACTTAAGTGATATATGTATATAACTATAAAGGTTATACTTGAAATTTATCTGAAATTATTTAAAATAAATTAAACAAAAGTTTCAAATTTATTAAATTATTTAATTAGACCGTTTAATTAAACAAATGATTAATTTGATACATAATTAATTAAATTTATATTGGTTAAATATCTACAAAACAACAAAGGTTATGGTTTAATAATTTAGACTATTTTTGTTTTCTAAAAAAAATTTAGAAATTAAACTAAATCCATTTTTCAAAGTCTTTTAAATATTTAACTAAAATGTTTAATTAAGTACATAATTATTTAAGTAGTTAATTAATTAGTGTATATATATAGATATTTATTGGAGGGGGGTGTGACGACCCGAAATTTTTGAATATTTGAAATTGAAATATTTAATTGATTTTAAATATTTAAATATGAATTTCTAATTTGAATTTCAAATATCACTATTTATTTGGAAATTAAATTATTGAAAGCTGGGTAAATTATTGAATCTTCAGTTTTATATTTGTTAAAAATATTTTAAGGGCTTATAAAATTTATATTTGTAGTCCTGAAAATAATGAAAGCTTTAAAATTGAAATTTGGAGTGTTTTGTTCAGTTCTGAAAATGTATCATTTAAATCGATATTTAAATTAGCCTTCCAAGGCACAGCCTCAGATTTCGACGAGACCTGTTCCATTGGATCCGTAATAGTGTATTATTATCGGATTTCAAATTTCGTAGTATTTGGAGATAAAGTGTGACCGTACGGTAGGTAAACGCACTGAAAATCTACATTGAAATTCAATACAATAACTGCTCCAAAAAGCAATCTTCTCCGTCCGATCGAATTAGGACTCGAAACCTTTATCATCGCTTTCGGAATAAGGGTTTAGCATTATAAACGTCTAGCGGCACGCCTCGATAGGAGGTCGAAATTGTGAATTGCGTAATTGTGACGATTTGAATTTAAATTTAAATTCAAATTTAAATAATATTGTTGCATTAAAATATTGTGTCAAGACCTTGCATACACGTATAGATTTTTGATGCACATGCCCTCCTTTGTTTTACATGTGTCCCCTCTTCTTTTATATTTACAGCCGAGTATTTTATAAGAAAAAGAAACTGGAGCTTTGCATTTATCTTCAAAACAAAAATCAAAATAAGAAAGCATCAAAATAAAATAATGGTGGCCTAATTAATTCGCCATTCACCCAAATCTGCCGCTTTCGAATCGCAATAAATGGGGCCAACTACATTGTCGCTAGGCAATAAATTAGAGGCACGCTTATGAGGATTTCGCAATGGGGCTGCTCCCTTTCGATTATCGAAGCACGATCACTGTTGAGGTTGCGGCGACGATCGCAAGGGAAGGAGCGATTTGCATCAAGCAGGATCACGTGGCCATTGGGTTTCATCTAGTGGAAATTCGCGGCAGTGATGGACAACTCGCTCGTGAGTTGTCGCGGTCGAAATTTGGAGGTGGCTGTCAGAGGTGTTGGGGAAGGATAGTTGCGATCGTGTGATACTGGTTCATCATGAAGTACGTCAGAGGTCAACGACGTCGATTTCGGAAGTGAGGTCGTGGATCGAGTCAGTTAGTCGCGTTAGTTCTCGATCGCATATGAGGTATTCATATTGATCTCTCCAACTTAAATATGTAATATCGATAGATATGTACAGAAACAAATAAAATACAAGTATACCTACATTCGTATTTAATGTATAGGTATAGCAGAGAAAAATATATATAGGGTTTAAATTTTACAGCATTAAGAGAATTCGTAAATTATAGTGAACTCGGATCCGAAGTTTTACAGTAAAGAAGATGTGGTAGTTAATTAAACTATTATCAGTTGCAAACTGAAGAGATAAATAAATGTATTAGGCTATTATTTAAAAAATTTAAATTAAATTTATTAAGTGGTAAATAAATTGTTAGATTTTTCCTAACATTTATAAATGATAAAATGTTTGTTAGAAGGTCAAAAATCGTGAAAACAAGCTGTAATGGTAATGTATTGGAAATAAATAAGGCAAACGTGAGATCTTCTCACTCATTTGGTTTGCCTAGTTAATTTAAATGAATAAATTTAAATTAGTGGATATGCTTGGATGAATTTAATAATTTATCTGTTGCGTGAAATTATATATAGTAATGTGTGTGTATATATATTGGAGTGATTGATTTCCCGCATTATATAGCGGATGAGACCTTATGCGCCCTACATTATAGCGGACGACCCTTATACCACGATATTTCGCCTTGTATTTATTTCATATGCTGTGATATGATTTATTGATAATCTGTGATTGATTATATTGGTAATTGAAATTATTGAAGGCTATGGTTTGGCCGATTATATTTTGGTATTTTAAGATACCAGAAATATAAAAATTGGATTTTTGGAAAGAAATTAAAGTAGAGAATTTTAAGTAAAATAATTTTATAGAATTGGATAAATTAAAAGAAGGGATTTGGAAAGGATAAAAGTTGATTTTTGAAATCTATTGAATTAATTCCAAGTATGGGAAAAAGATTTTTTTAATAAATGGAAATAAATGGACTTTGAGAACTTAAGTAGTATTGTTTAAAAGTTGAAGAATATATTTAAAATTCGGATTTTAAATGGCTTGGGAGATATAAAGGGAGAATTTTGAATAAAGAATGAAATGGATATTTTCAGTTTAAAATAAGATGTTGAATTGTAAATAAAGAAGTGAATTTGGAATTAATAGATTTTGAAATAAGTTTGGATAAATAAAGGAGTAATTTTTAAATGGAGTAAAATTTGGAAATCGATTTGGAAATCGATTTAGTGTTGAAACTGTGTTTTTTAAAAGGAATGAGACTATGGAATTTATAAACTGGGTTAATAAAGTGAAATAAGATATCAGTAGATGTTTGGAAGTATAAATTCACGGTGGGAATTTATAAAGGAATGGGTATTTTCTTTAAAAATAAATAGGGGTTTATTTTTTAAAGGTGTGAAAGGAAAGTGTTTTTCCCTGATAAGCCAAGTACGTTTTCAAGAAATTTTTTAAGTATAAGTTTAAATTTTTTAAAGATGTTTAAAAGAATGTTTTTAAGAATTATTATTTAATTTTTTTAAAATTTAAAAGGTAAATATTTTATTAAATTAGTTGTATTAGTAATAATTTTAAAGGGTTAATTGGTATTATGATTTAAAAAGATAATTATTAATATTTATATTTTGTAAAGTAATTTTATTTTAAATATAGTGTGGCTAAAGTTTTCATTTGGAAAACTTGTATAGAATTCAATAACTTTTATTTTTAAAATTCGTTTTGGCTTAAGTTTTGTGAGAAATGCGGGTAACGGATCTTAAGGCTAGAATAAACACTAGAGGGGGGTGAATAGTGTTTATAGGAATTACAAAATCTTTTTGAGTTTATACTAATTTGAACACAAATGTATGCAATATTCAGACGTAGATATGATCACAGAATCAAACACAGATGCAGAAATAATGTAAATGCAATAAAGGAAAGAACACACTGGATTTTGTACTGGTTCGGAGTTACTATACATCCAGTCCCGCACACAAGTACAGATTTCCTTTCAAAAGCAATTGTACAATTTCAACCCTCGATTTCAAGGCCATGAGGTACACCACTCCAGATTCACAATCGATTTTATGGGCAACAAGTTCAACCAATTGATTTCATAGGCTACAATCACAACTTTTTTCCCTTGATTGATTTCACAGGCTACAATCACACCTTTTCTCATTTATTTATTACAAAGAAGCCTGTAACTCTGAATAGCACTGAGATCTTGTTGAGATAGTGATAGAGAATCAAACAAGTGATGATCTAGTTAGATTTAATGCTGATTTCAGGAGAGTAATGGTGAAAATATATGTAAAGAAATGTCGAAGAAGAAGAGGAGTGAAATCAGAGAAAAATTGTGTATAAATTCGTTTAAAACTGCCCCTATTTATAGTAGAACAACAGCCATGCCCATTCGTGAAAGGATATGACGAATAGACACTTCTTTTGAAATTCAAATTTTTCAAACAAACTGCCACCTTGTCAACACGGGTCCCAGGGGTTGTCGACAAGCCTAAGCTATTTATGGTGATTTGTTTTTCTTTGAAAATAACTTCTATCTTGCATTATAACTATTTTTAAACTTTATAAATGTACTTAACTATAGTTAAAATACATAAATAAATATAGAGTATAATATTTTGGTATATATAAAATTTTACTATAATTTTATATTAAAATCTAAGTATAAATATTAAAAGTTAAATATATTATTTTTATTAAAAGATAGTTTAAAACCACGGATAATTTGATTTTGAAAATAAAGATTATTTTGAGGCTAAAAATATTTAAATACCAGGATAGATGTTTTTGATTCTTTTAAAAGGAAGATTTTGAAATCATTTTGAAAATAAGATATAATTTTGTTAAAAACATTTGAATAAAAGTTAATGGATACAAAACATGTTCCACTTGATTTTCGTAGGTTCCATCCTACTTAGTGTTCCATCGCTTTAACGGGCTCGAAGTGGATTCCATTCCATGAATAAATTGGATTTTAAGATGCCAGTGCTTTTCTAGGAGTTTTAACAAAATTCCCAACTAAATTATAATCTTGAAATCTTGAACTCTTGATAATCTTGATACTCATGAGTCTTCAATCTTCATATCTTGAATCTCTATATTGTACAGTCTTCATTCTTTGATACATGCATGGTTAAATCCTACATATACATATATATCCAAACTATAATATTAGTATTTATATTTTATAATCTTATTCTAAGGTTGTTGTCATCAAAACCATCTCCTTAGGGACTAACAAGTTTTACACGAAAAATTATTATTAAATTTCCAAACTGGTATTTTAAATAAAGGGTTTTAAATAGTTTTTATTTTAAGTATTTTAAAGTATATATTTTTAGATAAAGTGATTTAAATTATTTTAAAATCTAAAGCATTTAGTCTTGGTGATTTTCCATGGAAATAAACAATATTTGGAATTTATTCCGCGAGAGGAAGTGATTTGAAAATTGTTTTCAAAGGGTTGAGGTGTAGGAAAATATGTTGCAAAGATATTTTTAAATAAATAATTTGGGAAATTGTTAAGGTCAGATGATTGTTGTGAATGTTGTTTGATAGTAATATCTTGCAAAGATATGTTGAAATAAATAATTTGGAAATTATTTAAATCTGATGGTTGTTTATGTATTTTATTTGCTAATTAAATAACCGACTATCAATATTGGCCTTTAAGACGACATTTGAATTTCGATGAGACCGGGATCAGATTCCAAATGGTTATACGAAATCTAGATCGGATCTTAAAGGTGGATCTTCTGTTTGAAAGATTAAAAATGGAAATTTATATCCACATGTTTTAAAATAAGCGCTCAATATTCGGAAAGGCCAGGGGAGGACATTAAGACATAAAACCCGTTCCGAATAATGATACAACGGAATGGAATTGCATTTGTAGATGGTGGTTGAAGATCGGGTATTTTCAAAAACGAAGCGATTGCATGTTGATTGTCTCTACACCGAGTTGCTCCGGTATAGAGGTTACCCTATGCGATGGGAAGTCCGGACGTGATTAGGGGATATCCGGATTTGCAAGGACTTTTTCCTTAATTGGACGAAGTGCCTTCGGTTCCATTCAAACCCAGGATGGACTTGTATGGATGTATGTCTGACATTACACTTTGAGATATAAAGCTGGTTTCTATCAAAGATATTTATGTTGCTGGTGGAGAATTTATTCTCTTAACTTAATACCCTTCTCTGAGACGTACGAGCTCAAAGGTTATGTAGTTGATAGTTATTAGTGATATATTCCCAATTTGGTAATGTAGCATGCTAAGTATTGAGCATTGGTTGATCGAAGCATGGCTTTTGTGTAAAGCATAGATTTGTGGGACGAGACTTCATCGTACCTCACACCCCGGAAATGGTCGAAACAGGAAGAATGCAGCAAGGTTATGGGGTTCGCGACCCTAAGAGTATGTACATTTCCTTCTGGATAAAATGTGGTATTCTGGTATGGAGCCCAGTTATTTTACTTATGCGGTTGTTAGTTGTTGAGGCGCCTCGGTAAAGGATGGTTACGATCGGGGGATGACATACTCGTGATAGTTAGTTACCTAGTTACAGAGGTAACCCGACCATGTGTTGGCAGAGATCCGGTTAGTTTGTTGGGACGTCCCTCCAGAGGCGTACCCATTCGGATAAACGAAGTTCCTTAGCCTTGACCATTTGTTGAATTCTAAACAAAACAATACGAGCCCTTAACGGTTTTAGTTGTAAAACCTGCCATTTAACATGGTAGCTATAGTAGGCATACAATAATGGTACGTATGTTGGCTAAGATTAATACTATACTTGCAAATGTTTTTCCACACTATGCACTAATAATAATATCTAAAGAATTTTTGCGTATCAAGCTTGTTCGACTAATATAAGGAGAAACATCCCCTATGTGTACGATTGCATTTGAGTGTGTGCCGGGAGACCTTATGGTAAGTCCATTTTCCAAAAGCATGAACAAATTCATTTTTGTACAAATAACTGTTTTTAGTTCTCAAACCAGTCCCATGACTGACTCGGAGTTTATTGTTCCCTTTTCTAAACTCTGGGTGCCCCTAATTTTTCACACGGGCAGCCTAGAGTCGGGTTATCACTAGGTTCTGGAGCTAACTCAGGAAGTAGATGTGGATTTGGATATTTGAACTTTGGAGCTTAGGAAATGAAGATGCAGTATGTTAAACTCTATTGGAAGACCACGTTGATGTTATTTTTCCACTGTTATGTTGTATTTCGCTGTTGCGTCATATATATGACTCTGATGATGTAATGTGTAAACTGATATAGTTGTTTTGTTCAAAGATTAGTCATTTATCTATTATATATTGTTCCGTTGTGATTGTGAGATTCTGATATTGTTTCTATTTCTCCTTCTACCTCCTTCTTCTTTAACGCCAACGATTTGGTTTTCTGGCATTCGATCGTCCGGCATTAAAAAGAGTGGACGTATTGATGTCGATTTTCGAGCGTCGAAAAATTGGGTCGTTACAATTTGGTATCAGAGCTGAAGGTTAAGCGAGAACCTTGGCTCTGGTGGGGATTACTCATTTTAAATAGAGTCTATAGTACTCTAAAATGAGTTTGAGTGTATTATTAGATATGAGCGCGTATTTGTTAGTGAATATAAAAATTGTTTTTATATTGTGTTGACTTATTGGTTGAGTGTTTATGAATTCTGGTCGATATGTGGGACGCCATTTTATCGTTAGGGGTTTCTAAACTCTTAAACAAGATAAACCGACATAGTATCGTTTTAAAATAGGGTAAATGAAATAATTTTACCCAAATTATTTTTGTATATAAAATAAAAAAAAATCCATAAATTATTATAGTATATATATGGTTGCTCGATTGTTAGAAAGTGATAATATTAAATTATTATCATTATTGTGTGGAAATTGGACTAGAAATTAAAATTATAACCAAAGGTTAAGGAATAAATTTATATAATAAAATGGGATTTGTAAATTATAATGTGGTTTATAATTCGAAATGAAACAAAAAAATTCCAAATTAATTTTTGTATATAGATTGAAAGGATTTGGGATTTAAAATTTAGAGAAATTTAATTCCTTTTGAGTTTGGAAATGATTTTCAAAGATTTTGGAGGAATAATAAGTGTATTGTTTAGAAATGTTTTTGAATTGGATTTGAAATCTGGTGAGATTTGGAATTTAAAAATGTTTTTGAAGAGATAAAAGCACTAAACTCTTTTCGGTCGTTGGAAAATAATTCCGATGATGATCGCGACATCATCGGTGTTCATTTTCGAGTTTCCAAGGGTACCTGTGTAACAGCCTTCCTTTTTGTACGTTTTAAATCGACGATAAACCACACACGCCAGACTTAAACCGTGCAAAAGGGTGAATTGTTATTGGGGTGAATAAAAAAAAGGAAGAAAGAAATAAAACAATACAGAATCTCACAGCGGAACGACAAAATATAATAATCAAACAACAGTTCATGAACTGTTTTACAAAACATTTGATTGTACTTATATAACACAGAATCAGACTTACACATACCAAAAATAATAAGCAACAATGCAGCGGTACTATATAGTAAATAATAGTAATATAATCTTCATCGTCGTCCTTCAGAATTAAGGCCTTCAAATCTTGAAATGCTCAGGCCGACCCAAGCGAAATGAAAGGACAAAACACTCCAGTTGGAAGTAAAAGACCTTATGTGAGTGAAATCAACAGAAATAAATATGAAAGGAACGACATCAAAGACGTTTACGGGATTTGACATCTCTTATCCAGTGTCTAACGTGAGTGCAGTAACTTAAGAGATGCTCGGGATTCACATCTCCTAAGGATCCGTTAAACTATTTACTATGTAGTAATATACGCTATTATAATAATGTCTAGTAGTAAAATAAACTTACTTTAAAATAGTTTTAAGGAGTGACCAATATTCCCCTTAACACATAAATAGTGCCAGTAGTCTATACAGTACCGTAATACATCCTGATCGGGAGGCTACCAGAGGATACTCCATAGGTACAACATAAATCAAACTCGTACAAGGCGCGCTAGGGTTGGTGACACGGCACAACTAGGCAATACCAGGGTAGATATACCAATTACGCTTTCGGGCTGGTGGTAACGCGTAGCGTGCAGCTACCGCCCACCTCGAGCCACAGCCCAAATAAAAAAAAATCAAAAGTGGCCACGAATCAATCCAAAAGTCAGAGTATAATATCGAAGGGATGTGTCCGACCAAAGGACCTACCGCATTAGCCCATCAATAACTCCTGTTTTAGCTACCTTACACCAACTCACAGGAGTCGGGTCCACGTATATACCTCAAAGGAACGCCGCCACCATCCTACTTCATTTTAGAATCTCCACCACATACACGGTTGGTAAAGTGGTTTTTGGAGTGGGTAGAGAGTATGACAACTTCCGATCTCGGTCGCTTTACCAACCAAACGTTATTATAACACCACGGTCATTTTCAAAATAGTTTACACTTTAAAACCAAATATCATTTCCCTTTCAAAACCAAATCAATACGATATCATTTTCATTTCAAGTATATCCTTTTCTAAAATCATAACACTTTCAAAGTTATAACATTTCGAAATCAAAACACTTAAATATAACACTTTCAAATTATAATACCATGAAAACCCATAACTTTGAAACATAACTTCCACGACTTAATTTGTTTAAATATTTAAAACACTTTATTTAATAAAATAGCTTCTTCAATTTCACAAATCAAATCCAACACAACTCGAATTTCTACATTTTATATTTAACCAAATCCCAAATCATAGATTTCAATTCAATTCAGTTTCCAAATAAACTATTCCAAATTTATCGATTTCAAAACAGATTTGACCCAGAGAACAAACCATTTCAAATTCAATATATTTCGAACTTTAAGTATTGAACAATTTCAAAACTAAGTTTGGTAATTCCAATTCAATAATTCAATTTTCTATTATTTAGTTTTGAAATACTTTATATAATAAATCCATTATCATTTAAATAAAACTCAATTTACAAATAACTAAATATTTCCTTCAATTTATTTATACATGAAATATTCATTTAATTCACCTTAAACCAGAATCAAGTTATAAAAATCATACTCTCTAAAACTTCAAATTTAATAAATTTCACATCAAGCTTATTCGATTTTAATTCTTAAATAAATTCAATTTCAAATAAATCTCAAATTTATCTTCCAAATAATTTGATTTCAATCATTTAAACTCTATATAAAAATATAATTTAAATACTTAACCATATTATCTTCAATAAAAATCTAACATATTATTAAGTTTATTCTATATTAAAACGAATTAAACATAGCTTAAAATCATGGTTAAAATAACATTTATATAATATCTAAAATAAATATTTATCTAAAACCATATATTTCTTTACAAAAACATAGAAATCATTTTCAAAAATATTTATATATAGACCAGCGGTGCGTGTATATAATTTTCTATCCTATGTCAAGTAATACAGATGTTTATCATTTCAATCCGCAATTTAATATTTTACGGTTGTATATCATTACAAACCGCAATCCTGAATTAAATAAAAATCCATAACACTTGTAGTTTATAATAATATAAAATACGACATCCATTCATCCAATATCAATCATCAAACATTTATCACAATCATCATCCAATTCAATCAATAACATCAATATATAACAGATAATAAATAACAGGTATTTATAGGTAGTTTATATTCAATAATAAATTAAATAACTATTATATCTAAATAAATTCAAATAATCTGAGATGATGATTCAAAATATGCCAAATAGTCATAATTAAATTTCTAATCACATCATAAATCGATTTAACAAACATAGGATATTTTTAGACGTTGTGAGTGGGTTAAAACATTCACCTTTTGAATTTAAATTGAATTTAAATCCAATTTAAACCCAAAATTGAACAGTCTCAGAATCTGTCCAAACCAAAGCCTAAATGTCTGAAATTTTAATACGATCCAAGCATAGAAAACCGCGCCCAAATCCAATCTCGAATGAGAAAGTTATGATGTTAGAACGATTGAAAATAAAATAAAAATAAAAGTAAACAAATGAAATTACTCTGCGAGTCATCATCCAATGTTCACGTGAACCCTAGGTTGTGCATGCGACATCACAGCTTGTTGCATGTGAACCCAACAGAGCCGCCAACGATCGTTTGAAAACGCCACCACCTCGCTCGATGTGGACAAGATCTGATACCACCTGAGTGATTCTCCGCCTCAGCCGACCCTACTGGCCATTCGCCACGAGCTCCGCCCCCTCCTAGAACGGTGCGCCGCCTATGAAATCAACCAATTTCGACAAAAAAAAGCGACTTTAGGCCCAAGCAACCATGACAATCTCCATGGCTCGACGCCCTCTACAGTGCATCGCAACCCGATCGTTGTTTCGACAAAAATCCACCGCACGATCAAACCCCCACTAATGAATGGCCGGAATTTGTTCTTCAGTCTCTGGTCAAACAGAGATTCAAATTAGAAAATGAATCATATATTTGACTTGCGCTCATCGAGAGCTTCAAATCAATATATAATTCGATATAGTTTGTGGAGTTTGAATTTTTGGCTTTGAATTTTATTTGAAATTGCAATTGGAATTTTTGTTTTTCTCTGCCATTGGAATAAGGAGGAGAAACTAGAATTGTACGTATAGAATAATGAACATAAAAAATTGGCCAGTGTTTATAACGAGGCATATATAGGCAAAGTTGGAACTTGAATGGACTGGATTGATTTGGATTGAAAGTTGAACGACAAATGGCCTGAAAAGCCCGTTCTGACTCCGAAATGAAAATGAGTCAACTCATATATCAAAATAGATGTTTTTAAATATTTTAAATGCAATGGAATAGGTTTCAAGTGAAAATACCGTCGTATGAAGAAATTATGCTAAAATCAAGTTATTTCAAATTGATTTCAATTGATTTTAATTTAATTGATTTCTAGACGTTTCAAGCCCGTATGATCAAACGACAAGCCCGATCATTATGAAACTTGATATCCTATAATAATTCACCGTTACGGATCCGATGAAACTAGTTTCATCGAAATCCAAGTCAGTGGCCAAAATGGCTATTTTTCAGGTTAATTAAATAATTTAATATTAAATTAATTAATCACTTCTTTAATTCAAATTTAATTATTTACCATTTCTATCATTTCTGATTACAAATAAACTTATAATACAAAAATTTCCATGTCGATCAAATAAGGATTTATTGCAAAATTTATAGTGTTTACCTTAAATTTAAGTAAATTCAAATAAATAAATTCAATTTGTTTTCAATCTCTTTATTCAATCAATCATCATTTTATGGATAAATTTAACATTAGTATATATCCAATTGCCCTCATATTTTTACAGTCATCAACTAAATTCATATTAACATAGTTTTTAATTACGTTTAATTGCAATGGATTTAGATCAAATTAAATAAATTAAATAAATGGACAAACAATTAATAATTATCACTATTTGCCTAATTTAATCCCATTTATAATTTATTATCAACCAAAAATCATTATAATTACTTATCTAACATTGATTCTATCAAATTACAATTTATTACATATTATTTCATTAATCTATATAACTTTTAATTTATTTCCCAATTTACTATTTACAATCAATTATAACCTTACAATTTTATCAATCAATTGGGATTGCACTAAATTAGTCATTTTTTAACTTGCATTAACATTATTACCTTAATTTACATTCTATTACTATTGATAATGTGTTATTTCATTGGTCGTTTAAATAATTACATTTGTTTTCCTATATTCACTTTGTAACCAAAGATAGCCTTTCGATCATCTTATTAAATTTGAATTCCATTAACTTACTAAAAATTCACTTGAGTTAAATTTGTTACATTTCGTTTTAGTTATCATTTCATTCTCAAATTACAAATGTTTATTTCTTCCAGATTTAATTACCAAAATCATATTAAATTAACAAATTTCAAAACATCGAAATTTATGGGTTGTTACACTCTCCCCCACTCAAAACTTTTCGTCCCCGAAAAGGAAAAAGAAGGGAAAAGATGAATTAAGTAAACAATGCATCTTATTCAAAAATATTAACTTTATGAACAATTAAATTTACAAAATTAATTAATTTAAATAAAGCATATCAACTTATAACCATTAAACCCTTTTATCAAGTAACAAAATTTTTGGAAAATACTTCATAAAATTTTCTAAGTCCAAAATTCACAAAATTTTTTGGCAGTTTCCTTTGTACGGTGAGGCTCGGGAGCAAATATAATATTAAATATAACAATATATAACATATATCTAAATTTTCAAAATAATATATATCCCTACAGTGGGAAAAACAATATAATATCTTTAGAAAACCATAATCCGAGAACGTACCTATTTGTCGAGCAATTAACGCTTAATTATTAAACAACAAGCAGTAGCAATTGCTTCCATAACCTGTATTTCACTTATATAATCCAAAAGGGTTAATAGTTATATAAAATGAAATATTTAAAGTTGTTTCAACCACTAACAAACAAATCAATGTAAACAACAATCACTTGCAACAATATACAATCATCATATACAATCAACACAAATCAATTTATTCATCCACATCAACCAAAACAAGTAGTTAGCTTAGGCTTAGACACCTTTAAATTGTAAAGAATGGCAAATGAACTATTAAGTATACCATTTACTCAATAGTCTTAGATAAAACTGAATAGATTATTGATACATCCAAACAATTTTAAAGTATCCTTGCCCAACCAACCATAAACCAAAAAATAACAAATTCTAACATTATTTAAGTTTATTCTAATAAATTTTCTTTCACAACATTTGTTGTTTATCCATAGTTTCAACTTTTCTTAAATTCAACATCTTTTACTTACAGTATTCATCATTCTACTTATTTTCATTATAAATAACTTCAACATTTACTTAAGTTTATTATCATTTACTTATAACCTTTCTATTATGTTTATTTAGCAGCATTAGAGTCATAACTTAAGTTTATAACAATTATAACATTAAATTCTTTTTTGTAAAGCAAATTCATTATATACTTTCTATTACATAAGTTTACTTCTAAATTTTTCCATTACATTTTCTTATTAGCCATTTCAACTTTTAAATCTTTTGGTAAGTTATATATATGCTTTTTAAGAATGCAATTGAAATTTATACTAGTTTATCTCATTTCTTTTAATAAATAAAACGTTCAATAATCATATCTTTTGTTTTATAGGTTACTAATTTCAACTTTCTTGTAGTTTTCTTTATAACCTAGCATTTAATCTCTTATTTTAATTAGAGGTTCCAATTATTAATTTGTTATATTCCATTTCACTACCATAATTGAAACTATTAATTAACGGAAATTTAAGAACTGAATACCGGGTTAAATCTCAAATCATTTTAAAATAATAGATAGATGTATACACTTACAATTTATATATTCCATTTTATTTAAAATAATTTAAAATTTGTAACGACCCGTAAATTTTGACAATTTAAGTTGATTAATTTAATTAAGATTTTGTAATTTAATTTAAAAAGAGATGAAATATAAAGAGTAAATAAAACTAAATATTAGTATAGGGAATAAATCCTAATAAAGGTAGTAGTGAGAGCGTACACTTTGAATTTTTTTTTATATATGAAAGGTAAGCAGTAAAATTATCCAATGCAATATTCGATTTATTAAAAGTAACTGCATGAAAATCTAGACAGTAAAGTTAATCTAGCTGAATTTGTATGAATTGAATGAAATAGGTTTAATATGAATGGTATATTAGGTTATAAAATCAAATGAGAAAAGCAAGCGTAATTATTTGATTTATCTAATGAATTGAACATGTTGAATAGTAACTGAATGTTAATAAATGGAAAATTATACAATTTTGTTAGATGATTTGGTCATAATGTTTAATAATTGATTAAATAATAACGGAAGTATGTATGCAAGTTTAATAGAAACATGAATAGCATGAATATAATTAAATGAAACCATGCAATAATGTGGTAAATGATGGCATTTATGAATGAAATAAGATTTGTAGGTAATTTGAATTTAATTCTAAAATGTGTAAACTGAATGTAATTTAATGTAATAAGGAGTGCAATAACAATTGATTGGGATTCAAATTCATCTTAAATAAAATTTCTATAGTAATTGAAATTTACTATTTTGCGATTTAGGTGAGAAATAAAGTTTTAATGAAATTAAGGAATGTAATCTAATTCCATGTAAAGAGTCAATATGTATAATAGCAAGGTTTTAATTAAATAAATGGTTTTATGTAGATTTCAACTGATAATTTATGAAGTTTAATGTGAGATCATATTTGCAATTAATTTTCTTAAGTTGTGCAGTAAGGTAGGTTAATTTGTCAATAAATATAGTTGATTCTATAAGATGAAATAAAGGTTAGTATTAATTATAATATGAAGATTTTTGATAACGTTATTTGGGATTGAGGGATAGGTTGAAATTTGATAATTAAGATATTTAGACGTACAGTATATAAAGAAAGATATATTGATTCGATTTAATAAATTGGGGATTTAATATTATCAAAGAGAATTAAATATTGTCCTAATGTAATTTAGATAAATTGTGTAATTAAATGCTGGCTCCATTCAGAATATGACAATGGGTGTAATAACTTGGATTGTAAGAAATAGTTATAAGTTACATGTCTAATTTGGTTGATGAAATTTAAATAGAAATAAATGTTAATACACTGAATAAAAGTTACATTTAATATGAGAAGTAATACCATGTTAGAAGTGGTCAAATTTAGGGTGTTAAGACTTATAAATGGAAATTAAGAGGCAGTTGAAATTTAGTGGACTTTAATGTGCATTAATGAGAAATTTACGCTATGACTAAAGAGGTAAATGGAATAAATACAAACCAATGTGGATTGTATACATGGGATGACAATTTTAGTGAATAATAGGATTTAAACCTAAATAAATAAATTCCTTGAAATTTAAGTTGTAATCGCTGCATAAATTGGAATTGTACGTTAATTTTGGATTATTCTATAATAAATTTATGTAGGAAGTTGTTTAAGGGATTCTAAATTTAACAAGTAATCCAAACTGACAAAATTTGAAAATATTTAAAGTTGAGTTGTAAATCTGATTCAATTAACCTATTAATAATTTATTCATTTGGAATATAAATGGCAATGATAGGATTTATTGCAATTAAAGGTAATGTAATTTGTACGCTATTTTAAATTAAGTCAAAACGGGTGGATATTAGGAACAAGACCTAAAAATAGGGTAGATACATTTTATTTCAATAAGACCTGTATGACTAGAGTGGAGGATTTTATTTTGGAGTCTATGTTATAATTTCAAAGTTTAGTAGATATTGAAATAAAGCAAACATTTGAATCTATGAATCTATCAACTCAAATTTTCATTTAAATTTGTTTGATCATTGTAATTTGTTTGAGAAAATAAAGAGGTATAATAAGTTTAGGTGTAAATTGAAGTATGTATGGGAAAATGAACTATTTGTAGGGAAATATTTGGTAAAAAGGGTGGGACTAAGGAAAGGTTATTGTTTGTTGGAAACATTAATTAATATGGGAATATAATTAGACAAGCGTAACCCATGCAAGTGTATAATTAAGAAATGAAGCAATAATTAATAATTATTAACCAATCCAAAATTTGGTAACCCATCTAATTAGTGATTGGTATATGCTATTTATTTAAGTAACAGTGCAATACCAATTTATGTATTTGCGAAATGTTAATAAAATATTTATAGTATGGAATTCAAAACTATATATACATAGGAATGTGGATTTTATAGTATGTAAACTTAGTCGATTTACAATAGTTAAATCTATTGGGAATGAATAAGAATCTAAGATAATTATTATGGTAATTTGAAATTTACTTAAAAATGGAAATTATTTATGAATTTGAAATTTAATGAAATTATATTGAAACTTAAATAAAGCGTCTAAATTTATATTTGTAAATACGTTTAAAATTCAATGTAAATGTTTGAGGAAGAAATTTATTTATTTACTAATCCGTAACGTATCCAATTAATATGAAATATTCTAGTGGGCCAACAACCGTTTTGCTCGTTTAAAATTCGTGCCTACCTATTCGTTTTCACTTTGTCTATAAATAGGCTGTGTAAACCCTAGCCTCCATCTATCTTCATTTCTCTGTGTGTTCTTTTCTTCAACTTCTTCTTTTCCAATGGCTGCAAAATTCTAGATCCGATTACAGTCCAAAATATAAATAAAAATTCAAACTCCTCTAAAAATTTCAGAAAAATTTATGTCATAGTTCTCGAAGAGAGGTATTCTTTATTTTAGTTTATTTGATTTTCAATACAATTTCTTTAACGTTTAACTTGTGTAATTTTCACATACCGTGTCCGATTCACGCGAGATTATTTTTGTTAGGATCGTATTGAAATTTCAGATCTGTTGACGCTGGTTTGGATGAATTTGGAGACTGCGAAATTTTGGGTTTAAATTGGATTTAAATCCAATTTAAATTCAAAAGGTGAGTGTTTTAACCCACTCACAACTTCTAAAATATTTTATGTTTGTTAAATTGATTTTTTGATATGAGTAGAAATTTATATATGATTTGTTTGGCATGTTTTATTCATCTTCTCAGTTAATTCGCATTTTTATTTATTTAAATGTTTATTATTTTAATTATTGCATATAAATTTACATTTAGAATTTACTTTGCATATAAACTGCTAGTTAACAGTTACAAAATTTATTATTGAATATAAACTGTTATTTATTACTTGTATAATTTATATGCTCTATATCGATGACTGTTTAAATTGGACGATGATTGCAAATAATGGTTGATGATTGATATTTGGATGAATGGATGCTATATTTATATTGTATAAACTGCAAGTCATCATGCATTTTCATTTCATTCGGGATTGCGGTTTGAAATGATATACAACCGCATTTTTTATTTTAAATTGCGGATTGAAATGGTAAACATCCGTATCACTTGACCATAGGATAGAAAATTTTATACAGGCACCGCGGTAAATATATAAAATTATTTTTGAAAATGTTTTACTATGGTTTTGTAAAGCTATACATATATATATGGTTTGTGGGCTTTGATTTGATCATTAATAAAAGCTATATATATATATATATATATAGAAATTTTTCGGTTTTAGGCTTTGTATAAAAATTGATTTGAAGTATAAACCAAAGTTTGATTTTAAGATCAAATACGATTAAGCATTTAATTAAAATTTAATTTCTGGTAGTTCTATTGACTTAAATGAGAATAAAATTGGAAGTTGAATATTAGGTTAAATCGGAATTCAAATAAAAGTTAAATTTTTAAAGGATATGATTTATAACTTGATTTTGTGTAAAGTGATTTAAATAAGTATCAGGTTGTTTTAAATGAATATATCAAGTTAAATAAATTGAAAAAATTTCCAGTTATGTGAAGTTAAAGGTTTACTTAAATTATATTGAATTCAATAAGTAAACATTTCAAGTCTAAATAATAAGTAATTGGATTTGATACATATGGGTTTGTCAAATAAGTTTGTTTTTGTAATGGTGGAATATTTAAAGCTTTTAACCATAAGAATTGAAATGGTATTTGGAAGTTTAAATCGATATTTAGAATTGATTTGTGAAATCTAAAGAAGCAATTTTGTTTTATAAAAGTAGTTAAATATTTAACCATTTAAGAGATGGAAATTAGTTTCAAAGCTATGTTTTTCCAAGGTAATATAAGTTGAAAATATTATATTCAAGAGTTTTGATTTCTAAATATTTTACTTTGGAAACACTATGATTTTGGAAAAAATATATATTGGAAAATAAAAAGATATCATATTGATTTGGGGTTTTAAGAATAAAATGATATCGTTTTTATATGGGTTTTAAATGGATATTTTATTTTGGTTTTAAAAGTATAATTATTTTTAAATGACTGCGGTGTTATAATAACGATTGGTTGGCAAAAAGACCGGGATCGGATATGGACATACTCTCTGTCGATATCGAAAACCACTTTGACTAACCGTGTACGCGGTGGAGATTCCAGAATGAAGTAGGTTGGTGGCGGCGTTTCCTGTAAGGTAAATACGTGGACCCGACTCCCGTGAGTTGGCATAAGGTGGCTAAACAGGAGTGATTCTCGGGCCAATGAGGTCATACCTCTGATCGGACACTCCTCTTCGATACTATACTTTGACTTTGGATTGATTCAGTGGCCACTTTATTATTTTTTTGATTTTGGGGGAGTTTGTTCGAGGTGGGCGGTAGCTGCGCGCTGCACGTTTCCATCAGCCCGGATAGCAGTTGGTATATCTACCCTGGTATTGCCTAGTTGTGCCGTGTCACCTACCATACCGAGCCTTTACTACGAGTTTCTATTTGTGTCGTACCTATGGAGTATCCTCTGGTAGCCTCCCGATCAGGAGGTATTACGGTACTGTATAGACTATTGGCATTTTACGTGTTAAGGTGGAAAATGTAAAGCCTTAACGCTATTTAAAAGTAAGTTTATTTTACAATTAGGCACTATTATAATAGCGAAATATATTACACAGTAAATAGTTTAACGGATCCTTAGGAGATGTAAATCCCGAGCATCTCTTGAGTTACTGCACTCATATTTATTTCTAAAAATTTAACTCACATAAGATCTTTTAGTTCTGACTCGAGTGTTTTGTCTTTTCAATTCGCTCGGGTCAGTCCGAGCGTTTCAGGATTGAAGTTTTAGCTCTGAAGGACGAAGACGAAGATTCGTATTACTATTATTTATATTATTGTACCACACTCATATTGTTGCGCTGTATTGTTATATGGTATGTGTACTCTGATATGTATGGTATAAATAAAATCAAAGGTTTTTTAAACAGATTTATGAACTGTATATTTATTATTATATTTTATCCTTCCGCTGTGAGATTCTGTTTAGTTTTTTTCTTTCTCTGTATTCTTATTTATCCCATAACAATCCGCCCTTACGTATGGTTTGAATCGTCACGTGTGTCTGTTTAAATCGTGCGAAAAGGGGACGTTACATCTAGTATCAGAGCTTTGGTTTAGCGATAAACCTTTAGCTTTGTGGGGTTTGACTCTTTACTAATAGGGTAGTAATACCCTATGGGAGTCACTGAGTGTATATATATGAGAGAGCGTATTTGTTAGTGTTATAAAAAAGTTTTAATATTGTGTTAATCTGTTCCGTTTTGTATTTATAAACTCAGGCTGGTGCATGGGACGCTGTGACATCAATAGGGGTTTCTAAACACTTAATAGGACAGACCGACATAATATTTGTGAATGAAATAATATTACCTATTATATTTTCTATAAAATAATTTTTCAAAATAATATATATATTTGGTTGTAATAGATTGGTTTTTAGGTAATGAAGGTTTTGAATAATGATAGAAATAAGATTTAAAAATAAGATAAATGAAATTTGGAAATTTAGGACTTAAGATCCGGCGTGTTGGAATTTTTCGTAAATTTTTTGGAATATAATTGTTATAAGTATTTTCTGATATGAATATTGTAACGACCCTGAATTTTTAATAATTTAAATTTGAATATTTAATTAATTTTAAATATTTATAAGTGAATTTTTAAGTCAAATAAATTTTTATTTGAATTTTTGGATTTAATTGGATAATTAAATCGATAATTTAATATGTTAAATTATGGAAATAATTGAACATAGAGTTAAATATGATAGAAAATGATTTGTAAAGTTTTATTTAATCATACTGGAGTTATAGAAATATTTTAGAACTTTTAAAATCGAATTAAAAGTTAATTTGTGAAAATTGAATATTTTAATATTTAATAATCGACTGTAAAATAGCCAATTTTTGAACAGTCTCAGAATTGAACGAAACTAGTTCCATTGGATCCGTAATAGTTAGTTATTACCGGATTTCAATTTTCGTGTCAATCGGAGCTATCGTTTGATCGTGGCAGCTCGAAACGCATCGATTTATTTTTAATTTAAATTTGGCGAGCCAAATTAGCCATTTTTCAAAAAGTCTCGGATTTTGACGAAACCAGTTTCATCGGATCCGTAATGTGATATTATTGTAAGGTTTCAAATTTTAAGTCAATTGGATTTACCGTTTGTCCGGTACAAATTAAAACGCCTAGAAATCGGTTTAAATCGGTTTAATTTAAATTGAACGTTTTCAGCCATAACTCGCACATACTTCCGAATTAGCTTCCGAAACCTATTCCATTGTGTCCGGAACGCGGGATAAACCCTAGGTACGCTGGTTACGGCGTCTAAATCGGAGTTCGGAATTTCCGGGATGAATAGTGTCGCTCGTTCCTTATAAATAGCCCTACCCCTTCACAAATAAAAAAAAAAGAAAATCAAAACCCTAATTCAGTTGCTAGCCGCCACTTTATAACCTAAGGCCAGAAATTGCCCAATTTAAACTCTCAATCTCTTCCAATCTACAAAGAATTAGGAGGAGTGATCAACTACAAACTTATAGAGCACATCAAGAGCTTTAATTCCATACGGAGATGATCGGAAATGGAGTCGCATAGGAGGAGCAATTGATGGCCGTTCGTGGGCTGTAGAGGGTCGTGCGCGCGCGTCATGGGCAGGCCGAGTTGGCCATGGTGGCAGGTGGGGGTAGCTTGCGTCGTGCTCTTCGTCGTGGCGTTGGTGTGATGAAGTATCGTCGTGTGGTTGTGGAGTAAAGTGAAACCCTAGTTGGTCCATGATGGGTTCAAGGTGCGGCCTTGCTTCCTGTAGAAAGAAGACGTGAGGGAGATGAAGAGCAGGGGCCGTTGGATCTAGATCTGATGGTTAGGATTGAGGAGAGGTTAAAAATTATAAAGTTATGTTGAAATGTGTTTATAAAAACGTGTATAAACTTGTAAAATTCGTATCTTTTTCATACGAGGTCGAAAAAATGCAAATCCAGTTGCGTTGGAATCGTATGGACGAGCACTACGCGATGGAGTTGGTTTGGAGTCGTTTGGAGTTAGTGAGAATTTCGGGTAAAATTAAACGCGCGTTTAATTTTATTCGAAATAAAAGCTAAAACGGAAATTGAAACCAAGGTGAGAACTTCTCACTCAATCGAATAGATTTCGATTTTTATTTTAAATAGTTAGATTTAAAATATTTGAATGCATGTTTGAATGATGACTGTAAATTATTGATTGTTAAAATAGACATTATACGCCGTTAGTAAGCGGATGTTATTTAATAAAAACATATACCGCGAATATTTCATAAACAGTGAAATTGGTATTATATGTAATATCAATATATATATATTGGCATATGTATATATTGCAGTTGATTGATTTCCCGCAATTTTTGTTTAGCGGATGAGACCCTATTACGCCGTTATTAAGCGGATAATATTTATTAAGAACATGTACCGCGATAATTTCGTACTGGAGCGAAATTGGTATTGTGCTAATG
Organism: Allium cepa; assembly: GCA_030765085.1. Classification (NCBI taxonomy): domain Eukaryota; kingdom Viridiplantae; phylum Streptophyta; class Magnoliopsida; order Asparagales; family Amaryllidaceae; genus Allium; species Allium cepa. The sequence continues at coordinate 1,016,840,145 of CM060934.1, read as the reverse complement.
TTTTTGGATGCAGGAAACAGGTTGGAGGGATCCAACTGGATTCCTCAACAGTATTTATTTTATTTCAGATATTTTGATATTTGATGGATTATCATATCGATATATGATATCGTTGTAGTCGTGATTGACTATTTGGTGTGTAGCATCATTGGACCAAATTTCTGGTATTTTAAAAATATTTTTAAAGTAATTTTTGAAAAGATAAAATATTTTGGAATTGATCCATTTTAAATAAATGAACGTTATAATTCTTAAAGTTATAAAAATTATAATTTTTGAGAAATACGGTTAAAAGCTGATTTTTGAAAAATAGGAATTAATGACTTTATAAAATAGTTTAAACTGGATTTTTGAATTTATTATCAAAAGTTTAAATATAGGATTTATAAAATTGATTTTTTTTATAAATCAAAATGGTGAAATTATAAAGGGAATTAAAGACGTTTCAGAATAATAATATAAACTGATTTATATTAAGAGATTTATAAATGGATATTTATAAATTGAAATATAGACATTATAAAACGAGTATTTTATAAGTGTTTGAATTAAGTGAAAATGAATTTCATTAAAGAATGAAATTTATAGAGTTATAAACTGTGAAGTTATAAATGAAATCTATAAATAGTAAGATTTATAAATTTGGTGAAATTATTTGAAGAATAGATTGATTAAATAAATAAATCTTATAAGTTATAAGGTTTATAAATTGAAAAGTCTTTAAAAAGAACGATTTTGTAAAATAATCGTTTTATAAGTAGTTAACTTATAATATGAACTTTTAGTCTATAATTGAATTATAAACTGAATAGGTAAATAAAAGGATTTATAAAAAAGGAAGTTTTTATAAATAAATAGAAAAGGAATTTATAAACGTTGTTTTATAAATTCGCAAATGACTTATTTTGACAAGTTAATTGTTATAACTTAGAAATGGAGTTATATTCACATTTTTTAATAGTGAATAATCCTTTGAATTAAAATGAATAAAAGGATGAGATTTGTTAACGAAGTTTATTCACATTTTTGAATAGTGAATAACACGTTAAAGGAATTGTTTTGAATGTGATGTTTAAATAGAATTAAAACAATCTAACGATGTTTTTAAACATGTTGAGATTCGAAACCACAGATTTCAACATTTATTGTTGAAATAGATGTTTCGAGAAACGAAAGGAGATGATGGACTATAACACTGTTGTTATAGTAAATGATTTCCGAAAGGAAATGTTTTTGTATAGTATTGGGATTTATATATCTATTTTAATTTCGAATCCCTATACTAGTGATTTTGGGTGGTCGTAACGATGTTTTACGTAACATTCGTTTTGGCCCAAATAAATATGTTTAAGTGAATGATTTCCTTAATAGAATGAAATATATACTTAATTCGATTTAAGTATATTGAATATTTTCTAAGTGTTGAAAATAAAAAGATTTGTGAATTACTTATGAATAAATAAGTATGGAAATGTTTTCCAATATGAAGTGAAAAATTAGAATTTATCTTTTTAAAGATAAATTGAAATGAATTATTGAAATCGTATATGCACGAATATTTTGAAATACAAATTCATTATGGAATTTATATGTGAAAAGTGAAATTGGTTAAAAATAAATATTGATTTATTTTTTGAAGTGTTGAAACTATATATATAGTAAAGATATTTTGGAAAATAAATAATTTGGAAAATTATTTGGAATCTGGTGATGTATGCATATCCAGTGATAGTTCAATAACCGACTATCAATATTTCCCTTTGAATGGGTATTTGATGTGAATTGATTGAATTTGAATGCACACTTATTTTTGAATAAGCGCTCACTATTCGGGTTAACCGGGAAAGGACCATGGGGTCGTATAACCCACTCCGAATATGTGATACGTCGTTGTGAAATTGCATTGAAGATCGGTGTTGAAGACCGGTATTTGCGAGAGCGATAGGATGACCTATCGATTGTTTCTGCACCGAGTCGCGCCGGTATAGAAACTCCCTAAGTGATGGGAAATCCGATCAGGATTGTGAATATCCGGATTGCAAGGACTTCTTTGTAAGTGCCTTCGGTTTTGTTCGAGCCCGGAACAGACTTGTATGGATTGTATGTCTGACATTACAATTTGAGATATAAAGCCGATTTCTTTCAAATATATTTCTGTTGGTGGCGGAGAATTTATTCTTTGCTTAACACCCTTCTTTGAGACGTACGAGCTCAAAGGTTATATAGTTGAAGTTATCAGCGATATATTCCCAGTTTGGTAATGTGACATGCTGAGTGATGCTGAAATGATCATTGTGTTGATTATTGTGATAGGATCATTTATTTGATCGTCTATCTTAGTGATCATTGTGTTGATCATTTATTGACCCAAAGCATGGCTTTTGTATAAAGTATGTTTTTGTGGACGTGAATTCGTCGAGCCTCACATCCCGGAAATGGTCAAAACAGGAAAGAAGCAGCAAGGTTATGAGGGGTAGCACCCTTTAGGATGTGTCCATTTCCTTCTGGAAAAGGGTGGTATCATGGTAAGGAGCCCAGATACTTACTCATGTTGAAAACACTTTGTTATGATTGTGTGAATTGATTAGAGAGCGCTCTCGGATAAAGGTCCCAAAGGACCGGGGGATGGCATATTCGGTCAGTTGTTACTCAGTTAGGAGTAACCCGGCCTTGTGTTGGTTGAGATCCGGTTTGGTTCTCGGGGATGTCCATCCAGAGGCATTCTCAGTGGCAATGGGAAGTTCCTTGGCCTGACCATTTGTTGGAAATCCAATTCCCAATACGAAACTTGTACGGTATTAGTTGTAGAACCTGCTATTCACTTATGGTGGTCACCACTGTTTGGATGGTAGCTATAGTAGGCATAGTTCGAAATGTCTATGCTGGCTAAGATTTATATTCTACTTTCGAAATGAATTTTTTCTACACTATACACTAATAATAATATCAAATGTTATTTTAAATGCGTATCAAGCATCTTTGACTATCATAAGGAGAAATCTCCTCCGATTCTGCGTTTGCATTGTGTGTGTGTGCGGGAGGCCTTATGGTAGTCTCATTTTTAAAAGCATTGCGAATTGAATTTAAAAATATTCCTCTACTTTGATTTTAAAGATAAATAAACTGTTTTGAGTTTTCACACCAGTCACATGACTGACTCGGAGTTTATTGTTTTCTTTCCTAAACTCTGGGTGCCCACCAATTTCCACACGGGCAGTTAAGAGTAAGGTTTATCAGGATATTCTGGAGTTGCTGGAGGCAAGCTGGATGGCATGGCGTATTACTAGTATATAGTATTTCTTTTTCCGCTGCACTGTTTATTGTTGTATGTGGTTGTACACTCTGATGATATGATGTAATGTAATGAAATGTAATGTAATAACTGATATAGTTCTTTGTTTAAAGATTATTCATTTATTATTATATGTTGTTCCGCTGCGAATTGTGAGATTCTGATGTTGTTCTGTTGTTTCCTTTCTGTTCCGTTCTATTCTCTTTTCTTCTATGTTTTCAAAATGTTCTCTATTCTCTTTTTCTTTCTATTTTTAAAATTTTCTATCTTCTGTTTTTCTAATTCTCTGTTTTCTAAAAATTGTCTATTTTCTTTTCCCTCTATTTTTCTTTTTCTTTCTTCTTTTTCTCTCTTCTTTCTTTTCTTTTCTTTTTAAAACCCATAACTATTCGGTTTTTCGGCAACGAAAATCCGTATACGTTACATTTGGTATCAGAGCTGATGGTTAAGCGACAACCATGGTTCTGTTGGGTATTACTCATTAGAGATAGAGTCAGTAGTACTCTAGAATGAGTTTGAGTGTAATAATAGCTATGAGAGCGTATTTGTTAGTGTATATAAAATTGTTTTATATTGTGATGATTGGTTTATTGAGTGGCATATGAACTTTCGTCAGCACAGCCTCGAAACTGAGCCGAAGGGGTTTCTAAACACTTGAATAGAACAATTCGACACAATATTGATTTTAAATTGGGTAAATGGAATAATTTTGCCTTGATTATATTTTTATATGTAAAGGAATAATTTTTCAGAATTATTAAAGTGTATATAAGTTGATTGTTAGGTTGTTTGAATAATCTAAATAAAAGAATAATTGTATAAGGAAATGAATTATAAGAATTGAAATTATAATTAAAGTAATTTACAATTGTGAAATAAACTTATATATATAAGAAGTGAAACTATATGAATATATTTATGAATATGAGTTATAAATAAGAAATGAATTTAAAGTTAAATGGAAGTATAACTTAAGAATTGTTGAATAAAGTTGATATTGATATCAAACTAAATTAATGAAGTTAAGTAATAAATATGAACTTGAGTTATATAATAGAATTCAACTTTGTGATTGAATGTTAATCAATTGAATGTAATTTAAGTTGATATGGAATAATGAATGAAAGTATTAATTCATTGAAATCAAATGTTATTAGAAGTTGAATAAATTGAATGAGAATGAATATAAGCAAAGGAATTTGGTTGTATTATATATACTTTGGTTGTTATATGATTGTTGATTGATTGTATGTAATTCATTAAGTGTTAATGAAATTGAAAGCTATGAAATTGAATTCAAATTAGAAGTAAATAAATTTGAATAGAATTGAACGTGAATTGGATTTAATTAGTGAATGCAAACTAATTAAAATTGAGAATGAATGTTGATAAAATCCAATGTTAATAAATCAAATATGATTTAGAGTGAAAACCTATTTCATTTAATATTAATGAGAATATAAATGAACATTGATCGGTTATGGATGATAGTTGGTTGATGGTTGAATATATATTGCTTTTGTTTCATTTGATATGTTGACATATATAGTTATTATATTGCTATATGATGTCTGTTGATACTATTTTCATATATGCATGATTCTCATGTTGTTTGTTGAGTTTAGTAGGTGCGGATCGCGTTTGCTTCGCATTTGGAGTTCGCTTTAGCGCTATATTAGCCGTATATGCTTGCTAATAAAAATATAAGGTACATATCTCGGATTAAATATCGCACTTTTATACTTTTTTCCCTTCGGGATGCCTCATTACTTGATGAGATGTATATTTGTGATATATATACTGTCATTTTTTTTTCGGATCGAGCCGCGCAAAGGAGACTATGGCGAATTTTTCCGAAAATTTAAGGCGTTAGAAAAATTTTGAGAAAATGGGAAAATTTTGGAAACTTTAACTTTGTTTTAGAGTTGAAAGTTAAACGATAGTAGTTGTTTTTGAAAACATAACTAAGTATGATTTGAAAACTTAGTAAAAGTTATCATAAGAAGTTTAATTATGAATTTTGGAAAATTAATAGATTTTGTAACCTTTCTTACTTGCAATTTCGAGGACGAAATTCTTTTAAGAGGGAAAGATTGTAACGACCCTGAATTTTTAATAATTTAAATTTGAATATTTAATTAATTTTAAATATTTATAAGTGAATTTTTAAGTCAAATAAATTTTTATTTGAATTTTTGGATTTAATTGGATAATTAAATCGATAATTTAATATGTTAAATTATGGAAATAATTGAAAATAGAGTTAAATATGATAGAAAATGATTTGTAAAGTTTTATTTAATCATACTGGAGTTATAGAAATATTTTAGAACTTTTAAAATCGAATTAAAAGTTAATTTGTGAAAATTGAATATTTTAATATTTAATAATCGACTGTAAAATAGCCAATTTTTGAACAGTCTCAGAATTGAACGAAACTAGTTCCATTGGATCCGTAATAGTTAGTTATTACCGGATTTCAATTTTCGTGTCAATCGGAGCTATCGTTTGATCGTGGCAGCTCGAAACGCATCGATTTATTTTTAATTTAAATTTGGCGAGCCAAATTAGCCATTTTTCAAAAAGTCTCGGATTTCGACGAAACCAGTTTCATCGGATCCGTAATTTGATATTATTGTAAGGTTTCAAATTTTAAGTCAATTGGATTTACCGTTTGTCCGGTACAAATTAAAACGCCTAGAAATCGGTTTAAATCGGTTTAATTTAAATTGAACGTTTTCAGCCATAACTCGCACATACTTCCAAATTAGCTTTCGAAACCTGTTCCATTGTGTCCGGAACGCAGGATAAACCCTAGGTACGCTGGTTACGGCGTCTAAATCGGAGTTCGGAATTTCCGGGATGAATAGTGTCGCTCGTTCCTTATAAATAGCCCTACCCCTTCGCAAATAAAAAAAAAAAGAAAATCAAAACCCTAATTCAGTTGCTAGCCGCCACTTTATAACCTAAGGCCAGAAATTGCCCAATTTAAACTCTCAATCTCTTCCAATCTACAAAGAATTAGGAGGAGTGATCAACTACAAACTTATAGAGCACATCAAGAGCTTTAATTCCATACGGAGATGATCGGAAATGGAGTCGCATAGGAGGAGCAATTGATGGCCGTTCGTGGGCTGTAGAGGGTCGTGCGCGCGCGTCATGGGCAGGCCGAGTTGGCCATGGTGGCAGGTGGGGGTAGCTTGCGTCGTGCTCTTCGTCGTGGCGTTGGTGTGATGAAGTATCGTCGTGTGGTTGTGGAGTAAAGTGAAACCCTAGTTGGTCCATGATGGGTTCAAGGTGCGGCCTTGCTTCCTGTAGAAAGAAGACGTGAGGGAGATGAAGAGCAGGGGCCGTTGGATCTAGATCTGATGGTTAGGATTGAGGAGAGGTTAAAAATTATAAAGTTATGTTGAAATGTGTTTATAAAAACGTGTATAAACTTGTAAAATTCGTATCTTTTTCATACGAGGTCGAAAAAATGCAAATCCAGTTGCGTTGGAATCGTATGGACGAGCACTACGCGATGGAGTTGGTTTGGAGTCGTTTGGAGTTAGTGAGAATTTCGGGTAAAATTAAACGCGCGTTTAATTTTATTCGAAATAAAAGCTAAAACGGAAATTGAAACCAAGGTGAGAACTTCTCACTCAATCGAATAGATTTCGATTTTTATTTTAAATAGTTAGATTTAAAATATTTGAATGCATGTTTGAATGATGACTGTAAATTATTGATTGTTAAAATAGACATTATACGCCGTTAGTAAGCGGATGTTATTTAATAAAAACATATACCGCGAATATTTCATAAACAGTGAAATTGGTATTATATGTAATATCAATATATATATATTGGCATATGTATATATTGCAGTTGATTGATTTCCCGCAATTTTTGTTTAGCGGATGAGACCCTATTACGCCGTTATTAAGCGGATAATATTTATTAAGAACATGTACCGCGATAATTTCGTACTGGAGCGAAATTGGTATTGTGCTAATGTTTTTGGATGCAGGAAACAGGTTGGAGGGATCCAACTGGATTCCTCAACAGTATTTATTTTATTTCAGATATTTTGATATTTGATGGATTATCATATCGATATATGATATCGTTGTAGTCGTGATTGACTATTTGGTGTGTAGCATCATTGGACCAAATTTCTGGTATTTTAAAAATATTTTTAAAGTAATTTTTGAAAAGATAAAATATTTTGGAATTGATCCATTTTAAATAAATGAACGTTATAATTCTTAAAGTTATAAAAATTATAATTTTTGAGAAATACGGTTAAAAGCTGATTTTTGAAAAATAGGAATTAATGACTTTATAAAATAGTTTAAACTGGATTTTTGAATTTATTATCAAAAGTTTAAATATAGGATTTATAAAATTGATTTTTTTTATAAATCAAAATGGTGAAATTATAAAGGGAATTAAAGACGTTTCAGAATAATAATATAAACTGATTTATATTAAGAGATTTATAAATGGATATTTATAAATTGAAATATAGACATTATAAAACGAGTATTTTATAAGTGTTTGAATTAAGTGAAAATGAATTTCATTAAAGAATGAAATTTATAGAGTTATAAACTGTGAAGTTATAAATGAAATCTATAAATAGTAAGATTTATAAATTTGGTGAAATTATTTGAAGAATAGATTGATTAAATAAATAAATCTTATAAGTTATAAGGTTTATAAATTGAAAAGTCTTTAAAAAGAACGATTTTGTAAAATAATCGTTTTATAAGTAGTTAACTTATAATATGAACTTTTAGTCTATAATTGAATTATAAACTGAATAGGTAAATAAAAGGATTTATAAAAAAGGAAGTTTTTATAAATAAATAGAAAAGGAATTTATAAACGTTGTTTTATAAATTCGCAAATGACTTATTTTGACAAGTTAATTGTTATAACTTAGAAATGGAGTTATATTCACATTTTTTAATAGTGAATAATCCTTTGAATTAAAATGAATAAAAGGATGAGATTTGTTAACGAAGTTTATTCACATTTTTGAATAGTGAATAACACGTTAAAGGAATTGTTTTGAATGTGATGTTTAAATAGAATTAAAACAATCTAACGATGTTTTTAAACATGTTGAGATTCGAAACCACAGATTTCAACATTTATTGTTGAAATAGATGTTTCAAGAAACGAAAGGAGATGATGGACTATAACACTGTTGTTATAGTAAATGATTTCCGAAAGGAAATGTTTTTGTATAGTATTGGGATTTATATATCTATTTTAATTTCGAATCCCTATACTAGTGATTTTGGGTGGTCGTAACGATGTTTTACGTAACATTCGTTTTGGCCCAAATAAATATGTTTAAGTGAATGATTTCCTTAATAGAATGAAATATATACTTAATTCGATTTAAGTATATTGAATATTTTCTAAGTGTTGAAAATAAAAAGATTTGTGAATTACTTATGAATAAATAAGTATGGAAATGTTTTCCAATATGAAGTGAAAAATTAGAATTTATCTTTTTAAAGATAAATTGAAATGAATTATTGAAATCGTATATGCACGAATATTTTGAAATACAAATTCATTATGGAATTTATATGTGAAAAGTGAAATTGGTTAAAAATAAATATTGATTTATTTTTTGAAGTGTTGAAACTATATATATAGTAAAGATATTTTGGAAAATAAATAATTTGGAAAATTATTTGGAATCTGGTGATGTATGCATATCCAGTGATAGTTCAATAACCGACTATCAATATTTCCCTTTGAATGGGTATTTGATGTGAATTGATTGAATTTGAATGCACACTTATTTTTGAATAAGCGCTCACTATTCGGGTTAACCGGGAAAGGACCATGGGGTCGTATAACCCACTCCGAATATGTGATACGTCGTTGTGAAATTGCATTGAAGATCGGTGTTGAAGACCGGTATTTGCGAGAGCGATAGGATGACCTATCGATTGTTTCTGCACCGAGTCGCGCCGGTATAGAAACTCCCTAAGTGATGGGAAATCCGATCAGGATTGTGAATATCCGGATTGCAAGGACTTCTTTGTAAGTGCCTTCGGTTTTGTTCGAGCCCGGAACAGACTTGTATGGATTGTATGTCTGACATTACAATTTGAGATATAAAGCCGATTTCTTTCAAATATATTTCTGTTGATGGCGGAGAATTTATTCTTTGCTTAACACCCTTCTTTGAGACGTACGAGCTCAAAGGTTATATAGTTGAAGTTATCAGCGATATATTCCCAGTTTGGTAATGTGACATGCTGAGTGATGCTGAAATGATCATTGTGTTGATTATTGTGATAGGATCATTTATTTGATCGTCTATCTTAGTGATCATTGTGTTGATCATTTATTGACCCAAAGCATGGCTTTTGTATAAAGTATGTTTTTGTGGACGTGAATTCGTCGAGCCTCACATCCCGGAAATGGTCAAAACAGGAAAGAAGCAGCAAGGTTATGAGGGGTAGCACCCTTTAGGATGTGTCCATTTCCTTCTGGAAAAGGGTGGTATCATGGTATGGAGCCCAGATACTTACTCATGTTGAAAACACTTTGTTATGATTGTGTGAATTGATTAGAGAGCGCTCTCGGATAAAGGTCCCAAAGGACCGGGGGATGGCATATTCGGTCAGTTGTTACTCAGTTAGGAGTAACCCGGCCTTGTGTTGGTTGAGATCCGGTTTGGTTCTCGGGGATGTCCATCCAGAGGCATTCTCAGTGGCAATGGGAAGTTCCTTGGCCTGACCATTTGTTGGAAATCCAATTCCCAATACGAAACTTGTACGGTATTAGTTGTAGAACCTGCTATTCACTTATGGTGGTCACCACTGTTTGGATGGTAGCTATAGTAGGCATAGTTCGAAATGTCTATGCTGGCTAAGATTTATATTCTACTTTCGAAATGAATTTTTTCTACACTATACACTAATAATAATATCAAATGTTATTTTAAATGCGTATCAAGCATCTTTGACTATCATAAGGAGAAATCTCCTCCGATTCTGCGTTTGCATTGTGTGTGTGTGCGGGAGGCCTTATGGTAGTCTCATTTTTAAAAGCATTGCGAATTGAATTTAAAAATATTCCTCTACTTTGATTTTAAAGATAAATAAACTGTTTTGAGTTTTCACACCAGTCACATGACTGACTCGGAGTTTATTGTTTTCTTTCCTAAACTCTGGGTGCCCACCAATTTCCACACGGGCAGTTAAGAGTAAGGTTTATCAGGATATTCTGGAGTTGCTGGAGGCAAGCTGGATGGCATGGCGTATTACTAGTATATAGTATTTCTTTTTCCGCTGCACTGTTTATTGTTGTATGTGGTTGTACACTCTGATGATATGATGTAATGTAATGAAATGTAATGTAATAACTGATATAGTTCTTTGTTTAAAGATTATTCATTTATTATTATATGTTGTTCCGCTGCGAATTGTGAGATTCTGATGTTGTTCTGTTGTTTCCTTTCTGTTCCGTTCTATTCTCTTTTCTTCTATGTTTTCAAAATGTTCTCTATTCTCTTTTTCTTTCTATTTTTAAAATTTTCTATCTTCTGTTTTTCTAATTCTCTGTTTTCTAAAAATTGTCTATTTTCTTTTCCCTCTATTTTTCTTTTTCTTTCTTCTTTTTCTCTCTTCTTTCTTTTCTTTTCTTTTTAAAACCCATAACTATTCGGTTTTTCGGCAACGAAAATCCGTATACGTTACAAATATTTAATATAATTTAAGAGAAATTGTTTTAAAGAAGATTTTTGGAGAAAATAAGTTTTGTACTTTCCTCTCTGTCACTGGAAAATAATTTCGGTGATGAGTGCATGCATCATCGACATTCATTTTCGATTTTCGAAGTGGGAAGGCCACTGTAGTAATTTACTGCAGAATTGTTAAGAAAATTTTATCGTTTTAATTATAATTGGATATATATGATATCTATCTATTATTTTAAATGATTTAAAATTTAACCCGGTATTTGGTTCTTAAGTTCCAGATTTATTAATAGTACAATTAAGTGTAGCAAATTTGAACCTTTAAAAAAAAATACAATAGGAAGAGAAGTAATGTAAATAAACGGTTGTAAACCTTAGTAAATGGATAAAGGAAATTCTTTATTTATTAGAATTGATGTTATAAGGTTACAAATTAGGTGTAATTAAAATGTTACTATTATTAAATATTAGCATAAAATAAATGAATGAAAGTAAAAGTAAGTTGAAATTGTAACTTATAAAACGAATATATAATTAATGAACCACTAAGAAAATAAAAGGAATTGAGAAGAAACTTGTATAAATTTTCACTTACATTCTTAAAGCATATATATAACTTGCCATATAATAAAAGTTACAGTGTTAGTAAGAAAATGTAAGGGGGAAATCTCACAAGTAAAGCTTGAGATAATGAAAGTATTCAATGAATTTGCTGTTATAAATGGGAATTTATTGTTATAAACTTAAGTTGTAAATTTAAATTTTACCATAATTAAAGGTAAGTATTATAATTAGATGATTTTAAAACTTAAGTAAATAGAATGAAATTCTATAATAAATGAAACTGTGAGAAATAAATAAATAAAATTTAGAAATACATAAATGGAATGCAATAAAAAGAAAATTACATGATATTTAAAATGGAAGATGAATATTGTAAGTAATAAATGAAAATAAATGAGGTAATCAATCAATAATGAAAGAAAGGAAATCAAACAACTAAAGTATGAAATAAAGATTTATAATAAGTTAAATTGATTGTTGGGTTGAATGGTTATTGTTTGATTTATGTTTGGTTGGGTAAGGAAATTTGAAGTTGTTGGATGAATAAATAGTTTATTCCATCTAAGACTGTTGAGTAAATGATGCACTTGATAATTATTTTTCATTCCGTACAATTTCAAGTTTGAACCCAAACAACTATTTGATTTGTGTGATTGTATGGTTGTTTTGTAATTGTATGTATGTTGTTCGAGGAAATTGATGGTTGTTGTATTAATTTGGATGATTAGTGATTGGAACTACTTAGATATTTAAATTTTGGACTTAGAAATATTTTGAAATGTTCTCCAAACTCTAATAAATTTAAGTATAAAAAGATAATGTTGTAAATTTGTATATTTTAAGAAAAGTAACAGATACTGTAAATTTAATTGTTTATAAGGTAATGTTTTGAATAAGATATGTAGATTCTAAATCCTTCTTTTCCCTTCTTTTTCCTTTTCGGGGACGAAAAGTTTTGAGTGGGGGAGAATGTAACAACCCGTAAATTTTGACAATTTAAGTTGATTAATTTAATTAAGATTTTGTAATTTAATTCAAAAAGAGATGAAATATAAAGAGTAAATAAAACTAAATATTAGTATAGGGAATAAATCCTAATAAAGGTAGTAGTGAGAGCGTACACTTTGAAATTTTTTTTATATGTGAAAGGTAAGCAGTAAAATTATCCAATGCAATATTCGATTTATTAAAAGTAACTGCATGAAAATCTAGACAGTAAAGTTAATCTAGCTGAATTTGTATGAATTGAATGAAATAGGTTTAATATGAATGGTATATTAGGTTATAAAATCAAATAAGAAAAGCAAGCGTAATTATTTGATTTATCTAATGAATTAAACATGTTGAATAGTAACTGAATGTTAATAAATGGAAAATTATACAATTTTGTTAGATGATTTGGTCATAATGTTTAATAATTGATTAAATAATAACAAAAGTATGTATGTAAGTTTAATAGAAACATGAATAGCATGAATATAATTAAATGAAACCATGCAATAATGTGGTAAATGATGGCATTTATGAATGAAATAAGATTTGTAGGTAATTTGAATTTAATTCTAAAATGTGTAAACTGAATGTAATTTAATGTAATAAGGAGTGCAATAAAAATTGATTGGGATTCAAATTCATCTTAAATAAAATTTCTATAGTAATTGAAATTTACTATTTTGCGATTTAGGTGAGAAATAAAGTTTTTTATGAAATTAAGGAATGTAATCTAGTTCCATGTAAAGAGTCAATATGTATAATAGCAAAGTTTTAATTAAATAAATGGTTTTATGTAGATTTCAACTGATAATTTATGAAGTCTAATGTGAGATCATATTTGCAATTAATTTTCTTAAGTTGTGCAGTAAGGTAGGTTAATTTGTCAATAAAGATAGTTGATTCTATAAGATGAAATAAAGGTTAGTATTAATTATAATATGAAGATTTTTGATAACGTTATTTGGGGTTGAGGGATAAGTTGAAATTTGATAATTAAGATATTTAGACGTACAATATATAAAGAAAGATACATTGATTCCATTTAATAAATTGGGGATTTAATATTATCAACGAGAATTAAATATTGTCCTAATGTAATTTAGATAAATTGTGTAATTAAATGCTGGCTCCATTCAGAATATGACAATGGGTGTAATAATTTGGATTGTAAGAAATAGTTATAAGTTACATGTTTAATTTGGTTGATGAAATTTAAATAGAAATAAATGTTAATACACTAAATAAAAGTTACATTTAATATGAGAAGTAATACCATGTTAGAAGTGGTCAAATTTAGGGTGTTAAGACTTATAAATGGAAATTAAGAGGCAGTTGAAATTTAGTGGACTTTAATGTGCATTAATGAGAAATTTACGCTATGACTAAAGAGGTAAATGGAATAAATACAAACCAATGTGGATTGTATACATGGGATGACAATTTTAGTGAATAATAGGATTTAAACCTAAATAAATAAATTCCTTGAAATTTAAGTTGTAATCGCTGCATAAATTGGAATTGTACGTTAATTTTGGATTATTCTATAATAAATTTATGTAGGAAGTTGTTTAAGGGATTCTAAATTTAACAAGTAATCCAAACTGACAAAATTTGAAAATATTTAAAGTTGAGTTGTAAATCTGATTCAATTAACCTATTAATAATTTATTCATTTGGAATATAAATGGCAATGATAGGATTTATTGCAATTAAAGGTAATGTAATTTGTACGCTATTTTAAATTAAGTCAAAACGGGTGGATATTAGGAACAAGACCTAAAAATAGGGTAGATACATTTTATTTCAATAAGACCTGTATGACTAGAGTGGAGGATTTTATTTTGGAGTCTATGTTATAATTTCAAAGTTTAGTAGATATTGAAATAAAGCAAACATTTGAATCTATGAATCTATCAACTCAAATTTTCATTTAAATTTGTTTGATCATTGTAATTTGTTTGAGAAAATAAAGAGGTATAATAAGTTTAGGTGTAAATTGAAGTATGTATGGGAAAATGAACTATTTGTAGGGAAATATTTGGTAAAAAGGGTGGGACTAAGGAAAGGTTATTGTTTGTTGGAAACATTAATTAATATGGGAATATAATTAGACAAGCGTAACCCATGCAAGTGTATAATTAAGAAATGAAGCAATAATTAATAATTATTAACCAATCCAAAATTTGGTAACCCGTTTAATTAGTGATTGGTATATTCTATTTATTTAAGTAACAGTGCAATACCAATTTAGTATTTGCGAAATGTTAATAAAATATTTATAGTATGGAATTCAAAACTATATATACATAGGAATGTGGATTTTATAGTATGTAAACTTAGTCGATTTACAATAGTTAAATCTATTGGGAATGAATAAGAATTTAAGATAATTATTATGGTAATTTGAAATTTAGTTAAAAATGGAAATTATTTATGAATTTGAAATTTAATGAAATTATATGGAACTTAAATAAAGCGTCTAAATTTATATTTGTAAATACGTTTAAAATTCAATGTAAATGTTTGAGGAAGAAATTTATTTATTTACTAATCCGTAACGTATCCAATTAATATGAAATATTCTGGTGGGCCAACAACCGTTTTGTGCGTTTAAAATTCGTGCCTACCTATTCGTTTTCACTTTGTCTATAAATAGGCTGTGTAAACCCTATCCTCCATCTATCTTCATTTCTCTGTGTGTTCTTTTCTTCAACTTCTTATTTTTCAATGGCTGCAAAATTCTAGATCCAATTACAGTCCAAAATATAAATAAAAATTCAAACTCCTCTAAAAATTCCAGAAAAATTTATATGTCATAGTTCTCGAAGAGAGGTATTCTTTATTTTAGTTTATTTGATTTTCAATACAATTTCTTTAACGTTTAACTTGTGTAATTTTCACATACCGTGTCCGATTCACTCGAGATTATTTTTGTTAGGATCGTATTGAAATTTCAGATCTGTTGACGCTGGTTTGGATGAATTTGGAGACTGCGAAATTTTGGGTTTAAATTGGATTTAAATCCAATTTAAATTCAAAAGGTGAGTGTTTTAACCCACTCACAACTTCTAAAATATTTTATGTTTGTTAAATTGATTTTTTGATATGAGTAGAAATTTATATATGATTTGTTTGGCATGTTTTATTCATCTTCTCAGTTAATTCGCATTTTTATTTATTTAACTGTTTATTATTTTAATTATTGCATATAAATTTACATTTAGAATTTATTTTGCATATAAACTGCTAGTTAACAGTTATTAAATTTATTATTGAATATAAACTGTTATTTATTACCTGTATAATTTATATGCTCTATATCGATGACTGTTTAAATTGGACGATGATTGCAAATAATGGTTGATGATTGATATTTGGATGAATGGATGCTATATTTATATTGTATAAACCGCAAGTCATCATGCATTTTCATTTCATTCGGGATTGCTGTTTGAAATGATATACAACCGCATTTTTTTTATTTTAAATTGCGGATTGAAATGATAAACATCTGTATCACTTCACCATAGGATAGAAAATTTTATACAGGCACCGCGGTAAATATATAAAATTATTTTTGAAAATGTTTTACCATGGTTTTGTAAAGCTATACATATATATATGGTTTATGGGTTTTGATTTGATAATTAATAAAAGCTATATATATATAGAAATTTTCCGGTTTTAGGCTTTGTATAAAAATTGATTTGAAGTATAAACCGAAGTTTGATTTTAAGATCAAATACGATTAAGCATTTAATTAAAATTTAATTTCTGGTAGTTCTATTGACTTAAATGAGAATAAAATTGGAAGTTGAATATTAAGTTAAATCGGAATTTAAATAAAAGTTAAATTTTTAAAGGATATGATTTATAACTTGATTTTGTGTAAAGTGATTTAAATAAGTATCAGGTTGTTTTAAATGAATATATCAAGTTAAATAAATTGAAAAAATTTCCAGTTATGTGAAGTTAAAGGTTTACTTAAATTATATTGAATTCAATAAGTAAACATTTCAAGTCTAAATAATAAGTAATTGGATTTGATACATATGGGTTTGTCAAATAAGTTTGTTTTTGAAATGGTGAAATATTTAAAGCTTTTAACCATAAGAATTGAAATGGTATTAGGAAGTTTAAATCGATATTTAGAATTGATTTGTGAAATCTAAAGAAGCTATTTTGTTTTATAAAAGTAGTTAAATATTTAACCATTTAAGAGATGGAAATTTGTTTCAAAGCTATGTTTTTCCAAGGTAGTATAAGTTGGAAATATTATATTCAAGAGTTTTGATTTCTAAATATTTTACTTTGGAAACCCTATGATTTTGGAAATAATATATATTGGAAAATAAAATGATATCGTATTGATTTGTGGTTTTAAGAATAAAAATGATATCGTTTTTATATGGGTTTTAAATGGATATTTTATTTTGGTTTTAAAAGTATAATTATTTTTAAATGCCCGCGGTGTTATAATAACGATTGGTTGGCAAAGAGACCGGGATCAGATATGGACATACTCTCTGTCGATACCGAAAACCACTTTGACTAACCGTGTACGCGGTGGAGATTACAGAATGAAGTAGGTTGGTGGCGGCGTTTCCTGTAAGGTAAATACGTGGACCCGACTCCCGTGAGTTGGCATAAGGTGGCTAAAACAGGAGTGATTCTCGGGCCAATGAGGTCATACCTCTGATCGGACACTCCTCTTCGATACTATACTTTGACTTTGGATTGATTCAGTGGCCACTTTATTATTATTTTTATTTTGGGGGAGTTTGTTCGAGGTGGGCGGTAGCTGCGCGTTGCGCGTTTCCATCAGCCTGGATAGCAATTGGTATATCTACCCTGGCATTGCCTAGTTGTGTCGTGTCACCTACCATACCGAGCCTTTACTACGAGTTTCTCTTTGTGTCGTACCTATGGAGTATCCTCTGGTAGCCTCCCGATCAGGAGGTATTACGGTACTGTATAGACTATTGGCATTTTACGTGTTAAGGTGGAAAATGTAAAGCCTTAACGCTATTTAAAAGTAAGTTTATTTTACAATTAGGCACTATAATAATAGCGAAATATACTACATAGTAAATAGTTTAACGGATCCTTCGGAGATGTAAATCTCGAGCATCTCTTGAGTTACTGCACTCATATTTATTTCTAAAAATTTAACTCATATAAGATCTTTTAGGTCTGACTCGAGTGTTTTGTCTTTTCAATTCGCTTGGGTCAGTCCGAGCGTTTCAGGATTGAAGTTTTAGCTCTGAAGGACGAAGACGAAGATTCGTATTACTATTATTTATATTATTGTACCACACTCATATTGTTCCGCTGCATTGTTATATGGTATGTGTGCTCTGATATGTATGGTATAAATAAAATCAAAGGTTTTGTAAACAGATTTATGAACTGTATATTTATTATTATATTTTATCCTTCCGCTATGAGATTCTGTTTAGTTTTTTTCTTTCTCTGTATTCTAATTTATCCCATAAGAATCCGCCCTTACGTATGGTTTGAATCGGCACGTGTTCTGTTTAAATCGTGCGAAAAGGGGACGTTACAAAATTTGTTTATCAATATAAATCTGCAGTAAAATTACTACATTGGCCTTTCCACCTAGAAACTCGAAAATGAATGTCGATGATGCGTGCACTCATCACTGAAATTATTTTCCAACGACGGAGAGGGGAGTACAGAAATTATTTCTTTTCAAAATTTCTTTAAAGCAATTCTTTCAAATCATGTTGAAATATTTATATCAGAAAATACTTCTAAATAAGATTATTATTATTATATTCTAAAATCATTCGAAAGAAATTTTCAAAACCCTGGGACTTAGATTCTAAATTTCCAATTTTCCTTTATCTTATTTTTAAATCTTACTCCCAACCAATATTTATAAATTTCACTACCTAACAACCAATATATAACAACCAAATATATCATTTATAAATAAATATTTTATATACAAAAATATACAATAGGCAAAATTATTTCATTCACCTATATTCGAAACACATATTGTGTCGGTCTGTCCTATTAAGCGTTTAGAAATCCCTATTGATGTCATAGCTTCCAATGCACCAACCAGAATTTATAAATACAAAAAGGAACAAATTAACACAATATCAAAACCCTTTTATAACACTAACAAATACGCTCTCTCATATGTATACACTCAGCGACTCATCATAGGGTATTACTACCCTATTAGTAAAGAGTTAGACCCCACAAAACTAAGGTTTATCGCTAAACCAAAGCACTGATACCAAATGTAATGGCATCAGAGATGTTTATGGGATTTGACATCTCCTATCCAGTGTCTTACGTGAGTGCAGTAACTTAAGAGACGCTCGGGATTAACATCTCCTAAGGATCCGTTAAACTATTTACTATGTAGTAATATACGCTATTATAATAATATCTAATAGTAAAATAAACATACTGTAACGACCCGATATTTTCAACCATTCGCATCCACACACGTCGGATTTGAATTGCTCAAAATGCCAGATTGTTAATTTAAATCTGGCAAAGCTCAGCATATACAGTAAATAAATCAATCACAAAATCACAGACACAGAGTAATATAATAATAACGCAGCGGAATAAATAAATAATAGTTTATGAAGCTATTATATAAACATGGAGTTTGAAATAAAATACAACAGAATATCTCGAACACAGTGAAGTCTCGAAACCAAATATATGACTTCTGTGAATGAGTCAACTGGAAAGCTAGAAGATGAATCAATAGTTGGATCTCCAAGCGAAGCTCCAAACTCCAAAGGTGAGTCTCAAATGCTGAATTACTTAATTTGACCCGAGTGTAAAGAAAAAACAAAAAATACTCGAGTTAGGATTAACATTCTTATATCAATAAATCCAACTCAAGTGAAATATCAACTGAAATACAAGTAACGTAGGGTATGTTTGGGAATAACCATCTTCTAAGGATTCATGGAACTATCTACAAGGTAAGAACATACACTATCACACCGTGGTCATTTCAAATTAATTTACTTCAAAACCAAAATATCATTTTCCTTTCAAATATATCTATTTTCCAAAATAGTATATATAAATATTAAATAATTTATAAAGAAAGTATTTCAATTTACTCAGCTTTCACAAATCGCTTCAAAAATAAACTCGACTTTCCCATTCAAATCAAATTAAATCTCAATTTATCAATTTCCATTCAATTCAGCTTTTT
The DNA here is from genome assembly GCA_030765085.1 of Allium cepa. Taxonomy (NCBI): domain Eukaryota; kingdom Viridiplantae; phylum Streptophyta; class Magnoliopsida; order Asparagales; family Amaryllidaceae; genus Allium; species Allium cepa. The sequence continues at coordinate 1,016,820,363 of CM060934.1, read as the reverse complement.
TTTAATAACAAATTCAAATTTTATTGATTTCAAATACAGACCTAAATCACAAATAAACCATTTAAATTCTAGTATATTTCAAAGCTTTAACTTCCATATTTCAATGTTAAATTTAACCGTTTCATATAGATCTCGATTTAACCTCATTATTATTTAGTCTTGAAATATTCACTTAATAAATTCAATATTATTTAAATAAGCTAAATTTACTTTTAAACTAAAAATTCCTTTCGATTTACTTAAACTTGAAATATCCATTTAATCACTTTAAATCAGAAATCAAATTATAATATCAAATCCTAACTTTAAATTCAACAGTTCAAATTGATTTAATTTAATAAAGTAAACATAATTTTAATCAATTCAACTTTTTCTTCTTAACCTTAACTTATTCAAATTATTACAACAATCTATTTTAATATATAATTTTAAAAAATTACTTAAACATGTTATATGTATTAAATCGATCCCCACAATATTGTAATTAAATCTTTATATAAAATTTCCATATATATATATATATATATAATATTTTAAGAACCAATGTTTATTTAAAACCATATATTTCTTTCAAAACCATAGAAATTATTTTCAAAACACTTATATATAGGAACCAACGGTATCCGTATATATTTTCCTATCCTATGGTCAAGTGATACGGATATTTATCATTTCAATTCGAAATTTAAATATATGAGGGTAAATATCATTTAAACCCGCAATCCCAAATTCAATTCAAATGAAAATCGCTTGGGTTTATCATTTCAACCCATAATGATTTTCCCCTATTCTATAGTCCGTTTGGGTATGTATCATCTCAACCCATAGTGAATTCTATGTTAACATGGAACTTGTAGGGTGATAACATATATAATAATAATAATATAATAGGCATATATATCATCAATATAATATAAAATAAACAACAGGATATGGTGTCATATCCCACAGGTGAACAGATACATAATAATAGCAATATACCATAATTTATAACATATTTCAGTTGTCATTTCAATTGAAATCAAATTTAATAAATAAAAGAACGTTAATCGTGAGTGATTGCTCACCTTTCGAGGCTATAGAAGTTTGACAACAGAACAACCTACGAATTGCAAGTACGAATCCCAAAGCAAAGGTATATTAGCACGAATTAGATAGACAAGCTAATGACATAAATTGATGAGAGCAGATCAAAAATCTGTTTAATATAAACTGAAACAAAATAAATTTCATATCCATATCTTTAATGATTAGTGTAAATTTTAGACTCATAATTTAAAAGTAATATACATGTTACTAAAGAAAAAAATCCAAACATCAATATTTGTTATACAATCAACATAAACTATTTATTAAAATATATATATAACTAAACGGAAATCGATAAATTTTAAAAATCTAAATATATATATATATATCAGAAAATCAGTATAAACCAATCCTACTTTTATATAAAATAAGACGGCACAAACAACATTTTAAAACAATGTTTATATACATATATGTTAATCACAACAAACCGATATATGTAATATAATAAAATCAGAAGATGACAAATTATACAGACGCATGATAAAATATGATATATTCACTGTTAAACAGCCTATACATATCACTCAACAGTTTTAAAGTAAAATATATATAAGTATAATACTGACTGACAAAAAGAATCTGCATAGCCAAACAAACGTGTTTGCATAAACACGTATAAATAATAAATTATATATACAAACATATTGGAAATAAAATATATATAATTTATTGCAAAATTTTTACTTAATTAATATACTGTATACATATCTGTATAACCGCAACCAAAATAATAGAATAAACTATATAAATTTATATAACTACCTAACATTTTATATACAAACATACATACATATATATATATATATCCACTTACAAACTACTATATAATAATATATATAATACTTTACTAACTTAAATATACACTATACATAGCTACAGACTGTATGATTCAAAAATATAAACAACTGTTCTGAATATAAATACTTACAATATAAACCACATGATAAAGCTGGATAGACATCGGCAGGTGGTGGACCAAGTGTGGAGTGGAGTTACAGGTGGCGGGTGGTTCGATGAGGCGGAGAACGGCCGGTCAGAGTGAAGGTTGTATGCGGGTGACATGGCCATGCTTCTCCGGATGATTTCCATGCGCTTCATAATTTTCTTTTTTTTAATGGTGAGATGCTACAAAGGAATAGAGGGCACATGAAAAAAAGGACAAACTGTCGACGTGGGCAAGAGGAACGTGAGCAGGTTCATATATATGGACGCTACAAACTTTATTTTTATTTCCTCTTTTTTTTTAGGTGCAATTGTGTTTTAAAGGAAAGGCTAAAGGAAGGGGATAGGCTAAACTAAGGCAAAATGAAGAAGACGTGAGGCTTCCAGGAATAACTATAAATACAACACAGCTTTGCTTATTATATTATTAATTTCAATGGAAAAAAGAAGAAGAAAGGACAGACACAAATGGACCAAAATACACATTGAATATAAGGAATAGCAAAGGATGAAAGTTGGATTTTTGAAAGTAGTAAAAGTCTGAATTCAGGGAATAAAAATGGCTAGTGTATATTTATTTTGTACGGTAGATAAATGAAAGGCCACGGGGAGTCAGAAGGTTGGAAAACGGTTATCGATACGGTAATCGTTTTACTGATTTCATGGCGTAGCAGACCCCAAAATATACAAATGAATATTGCACAGAGATCAACAAGACTAGATGATCGAAACGGTACACAGGTATTAGTGGCAGAATCATCCAATCAAAGAGTCGATACAGACATTGATATATGTTGCTATTCCGAATGGAAAAATCCAAACGGAGCTAGAAACGTCCGAAATTTGCGAAACGAATTACGCAGTCTTATTCCGAGTGTTCTAAATAAATTTTCTCATGTTGAAATATTTAAGTTTCGGAATACTTTTAAATTCAACTGTTATTTCGCCGAAAATAAGATCGACGGAGCAATAACAATCAAAATCTGGAGAAACGAAGTATGACGTCTAGCTCAGAAGATGATTTACAATTTTCCTATAGAAAAATTTTCAGGTTTGGAAATTATTTTATTACCATCCATTTTTAACCGATTTAAATTGGAAAAAAATTTCACAATAAAATAAATTTCAATATTATCGGATGAAAATTTATCAGTTGCTATTTTTAAAATATACGTATTTCAAATATTAAATTTTTATTTCAAATTATTATCGTTTAAAATTTTCTCAAAAAATCAATTAAATACGTTATAAAACCAATTAAAATTAATTAAAATTTAGGGGACGTTATACTCTCCTCCACTCAAAACTTTTCATCTCCGGAAAGGAAGGAGATAGAAGAATGGGACAATCCGAAAGAAAAATTACATTTGAAAAACAAAACAAAACAATTAATTTAAAACCATATAAATTTCAATTTAAATTGATTAATATTAGTATTTTGGTTAATCTCATTTTATTAAATTCATTCACTTATTTATATAAAGATCAATTATTTTCATAAAACATTAATAATTTTACTATTAAATCAGGTAGTATTTAAATAAACAATATTTTAAAAAAAGATATATACAAAAGGAAAAGTAGGTAGATTCGAAAAAAAGAATAAAGGTGAATAAATAAAGCTGAGCAGATAAGGTAGATTCAAAATAATTGATCGGGCATGAATAGTTAATTCAACCATAAGAATTTCAATTTCAAATATTGATACAAAATTTCTTTGTTGGAAATAATTTTAAAATAAAATGCCTTTATATCGAAACAAATTTTCCTTTCTGAAAATACTTTTACAACTCGATGTCTTAACAAGTTTATTCTCGTTCCTGCAGACTCTGGCCACGCGTTGATCAGGCGCAAAGCTAAAATTCTCCAGGTACTTAGTAGACTTGTTTCAACATCCAATGAAAATACTGGAAAACATTTAAAACTGATATGGAAAGTGCAATCCAAACAAATTAACCAAACCAAAACATTTTTCTAACCACGGATCGTAGATACACAATGGTTACGCCTAGATCCCCTAGCAAACCTCCGTACCCGTAAGCTATCTCAGCCTGCGAATTACGCCATGATGACTAGTAGACTGCAGATACACGGATACACAATGGTTACGCCTGGATCCCCTAGCAAACCTCCGTACCTGTAAGCTATCTCAGCCTGCGAATTATTCCATTATGACTAGTAGACTGTAGATACACGATGGTTATGCATGGATCCTCCAGGAAACATCCGTACCCTTAAGCTATCTCAGCCAGCGGATTTCGCTACTAATACGACCTACATAGATCGCATGATACACAATGGTTACGCCTGGATCCCCAAGGAAACATCCGTACCCCTAGGCCATCTCAACCAAGCGAATTACGCTATGCAGTCGCGATCATAAGATCATGGAGATCGCCATGGAATTCGATGGACACTCGAGTATCATATACGGAAAACCCAAATCAGAGAGAATAATATCGATAGAATGAATCCACAACGTGGCCACAAAGTGGATATCAAGCACAAGGCACTTTCCATATCTTTACTTCGAAAATATGTATCATATAGTACCTTTTCAAATCACTTTCAAATATCATACTTATATAAAGCCCATTTTATGTAAGATTCCATTTTCAAATCGAATACTTTTCAAAATCAATAGTATATCAAATCACACTTATATAGACTTCGATTATATAAGATTTCTCTTTCCAAATTGAGTACCTTTCAAATCGATAATTTTCGAATCAACTTCATACTTATACAAATCAATTTTATATAAGTTCAATAACTCCCAAATCAAGTATTTAGTAAAATAAGATTCTCAATTTTATTTCAATATCAGTTCAGTTTCAAAATCGTATACGATTTCGCCAAATCATTTCTTCCAAATTAAATATCTTTAGTTTCAAAGTTACTTAAATAATAGATGCAGAAAATGCTTCTAGTTTCCAAATCAATTCAATTCAAATTCATTTCCAAAATCATCATATAAATACTGGGTTTTAAATTCCATTCTACTTTCGAAACCAAATATTTTTTCTCAAAATCAATTATACCTAAAATGATTTCCAAGTTCAATCCCTTTAAAAGCTTTAATCCATTTATTTCCATTTGAAAGATCCAATTTTCCTCTTGCTCATTATTATTCTAAATATATATGGTTTTATAAAAGATGTTACTAAATTAAAACATCTAAAACCAAATTTTATTTAAAACATTTCAAAATTAAATTTCATATTAGTATACTTCAGAATAGTCTTATTCATTTACTTAACAAAACAGTTTCAAGCTTATGTACCTTACCAAATAATTTATACTTTTCAAAATTACTTAGCTTTGAAAATTATACCATGATTTGGAAGTGTTCTAACGTTCAAAATATTGGAGAAATCAAATTTCCAATTCAAGAGTTGGAAATCAGTAAATCAATTTCAATATATAAAATTATATCAAATCAAATCCGAAACTCGAGGGCTGAATGCCGGGTTCACTTCAAATCATTTCAAATCTATATAAATATGTCTTTCGAACATCAAATCATACTTTGGAATTTGAAATTAAATTTGGTTTCACAAAATCACTCGCATAGCAAAGTTATTAAAGTGGCCTCTCCCCCACTCTGAAACTCGAAAATCAATGTCGATGATGCATGCACTAATCACCGAAATTATTTTCCAACAACATAAGTGAGTTCTGGACTTCTAATTTCTTGAAAACTTCTTTGAAATTTCTTTTCCGAGATCATTGGAACTCATTTGAAATCATTTGAAACATTTATTATTCGAAAAATACTTTTAAATCGAAATATTATATATTTTCCAAAATCTTAAAGCCAATTTCAAAACACCGAAATTCATTCTCTCGAATTTCAAATTAAAATCCTTCAGTTATAATAATTTTTATATAAATCTTTCTTACATAAACTCTTTCAAATCCTTTCGAAATTTCAAATTCTCGTTTTTTTAAAAGGTATATAATCCTTGTCAAAAACATTTTCACTTTTATATATTGAACAAAATCATACTTATCAAAATAATAACTTCGATATATAAAACAATTTCTAAAATACAACAAATTTGAATTTTCAAAGGATGATTCAAGAATGGATTTCAAAACAAAGATAAAGATTCAATTTAAAGGAACTCTAATCAACTAGAATTCCGATTCGAAGATAAGCTCGATCGAAGATGAGATAATTAAATTTCAAAATAGGAGATGGATATGCTTATATAAATCGTGGGTGACCTTAACCGGGTCAACTGTGACTTCAAGAACAAGGTCGATGCAGAATTCCGAGGAAAATCAACATTCGACCGCAAAGGATGGTGGCATCTAAACCAAGGATACATAAATCTCCGGTGAAGCAATGCGAATTGTAAAGGAGTTTCACCCCTTACAAATCATTCAAAGATTGGCGGGATCGCCTATTCTTATAGAGATCATTCGAAGTGGAGTTATGGAATACTCCAAAATCAAGAAACATGAATAGGGAGAGAAGATAATGGATTTCAAAACTGCAGGGAACGTTCGAAAGTCCAAAGGAAAACCAAATCAAGGATGAAGAAATTCAAGCTCAAACGAAAATGATTCCGCAAATAAATTTACTATATATGCTAAGTTTTCCTAGAGCCAAAGCTCTGATACCAACTGTAACGGGCCGCTCCAGTGGGGTAACGCCCACTATAGCATACATTGGTACTTGTGTTCTGCCATTACAGCCAGCCTCTCGACTACACCACCAACCACCGCGGGGACATGTAGGAGTAAGAGTCAACCGTTCGCTACCAAACGAGGAAGCGAGAACCCCCTATCATGCTGCACCCTCCAAATGCAATGGCAGACACATATGTCGGACTTGAATCGCTCAAAATACCAGATTGTTAATTTAAATTTGGCAAAGATCAGCATATACGGTAAATAAATCAATCACAAAATCACAGATACAGAGTAATATAATAATAACACAGCGAAATAAATAAATAGTAGTTCATGAAGCTAATATATAAACATAGAGTTTGAAATAAAATACAACAGAATATCTCAAATACAATGAAGTCTCCAATCCAAATAGGTGACTTCTGTGAATGAGTCAACTGGAATGCTGGAAGCTGAATCAATAATTGGATCTCCAAGCGAAGCTCTAAACTCCAAAGGTGAGTCTCAAATGTTGAATTGCTCAATTTACCAGAGTGCAAAGAAAAAACACAAAACATTCGAGTCAGGATTAACATTCTTATATCAATAAATCCAACTCAAGTGAAACTGAAATACAAGTAACTTAGGGTATGTTTGGGATAATCATCTTCTAAGGATTCGTGGAACTATCTACAAGGTAGGAATATGCACTATAACACCATGGTCATTTCAACTTAATTTACTTCAAAACAAAAATATAATTTTCCTTTCAAATATATCTATTTTCCAAAATAGTATATATAAATATTAAATAATTTATAAAGAAAATATTTCACTTTACTCAGGTTTCACAAATCGCTTCAAAAATCAACTTGACTTTTCCATTCAAATCAAATTAAATCTCAATTTATCAATTTCCATTCAATTCATTTTTTTAATAACCAATTCAAATTTTATTGATTTCAAATACAGATCTGAATCACAAATAAACCATTTAAATTCTAGTATATTTCAAGGCTTTAATATTCCACATTTCAAAGTTAAATTTAACCGTGTCATATAGATCTCGATTTAACCTCATTATTATTTAGTCTTGAAATATTCACTTAATAAATTCAATAATATTTAAATGACCCAAATTTACTTTTAACTAAAAATTCCTTTCGGTTTACTTAAACTTGAAATATCTATTTAATCACTTTAAATCAGAAATCAAGTTATAAGACCAAATCTTAACTTCAAATTCAATAGTTCAAATCAAATTTAATTTAGTAGAATTCTTAATTAATTACAATTTTAATTAATTCAACTTTTCTTCTCAACCATAACTTATTCAAATTAATATAACAATCTATTTTAACATATAATTTTAAATAAATACTTTATATGTATTAAATCAATCCCCACAATATTATTATTAAAGCTTTATATAAAATTTTCCATATATATATAATATTTTAAGAACCAATGTTTATTTAAAACTATATATTTCTTTCAAAACACTTATATATATGGACCAACGGTGTCTGTATATATTTTCCTATCTTATGGTCAAGTGATACAGATATTTATCATTTCAATCCGAAATTTAAATATATATGGGTAAATATCATTTCAACCCGCAATCCCTAATTCAGTTCAAATGAAAATCGCTTGAGTTTATCATTTCAACCCATAACAATTTTCCCCTATTCAAAAGTCCGTTCGGGTATGTATCATTTCAACCCATAGTGAATTCTATGTTAACAGGGAACTTGTAGGGTGATAACATATATAATAATAATATAACAGACATATATATCATCAATATAATATAAAATAAACAACAGGATATGGTGTCATATCCCACAGGTGAACAGATACATAGTAATAGCATATGTACCACAATTTACAACATATTTCAATTGTCATTTCAATTGAAATCAAATTTAATAAATAAAAGAACGTTAATCGTGAGTGATTGCTCACCTTTCAAGGCTAGAGAAGTTTGACAACAGAACAAGCTGCGAATTGCAAGTACGAATCCCAAAGCAAAGGTAGATTGACACGAATTGGATAGACAAGCTGATGACAGAAACTGGTGAGAGCAGATCAAAAATCTGTTTAACATAAACTGAAACAAAATAAATGTCATATCCATATCTCTAATGATTAGTGTAAAATTTAGACTCATAATTTAAACGTAATATATATGTTACTAAAGAAAAAAAATCCAAATAACAATATTTTTTATACAATTAACATAAACTATTTATTAAAATATATAACTAAACAGAAATAAATAAATTTTAAAAATCTAAATATATATTTATATATATATATATATATCAGAAAATCAGTATAAACCAGTACCTACTTTTATATAAAATAAGACGGTACAAACAACATTTTAAAACAATGTTTATATACATATATGTTAATCACAACAAACTGATATATGTAATATAATAAAATCAGAAGATGATAAATTATACAGACGCATGATAAAATATGATATATTCACTGTTTAACAGCCTATACATATCACTCAACAGTTTTAAAGTAAAATATATATAAGTATAATACTGACTGACAAAAAGTATCTGCATAGCCAAACAAACGTATTTGCATAAACACATATAAATAATAGATTATATATACAAACATGTTGCAAATAAAAAATATATATAATTTATTACAAAAATTTTACTAAATTAATATACTGTAAACATATCTTTATAGCCGCAACTAAAATAATAGAATAAAATATACACACTTTTATAACTATATAACATTTTATATACAAATATATATATATATATATATATATATATCCACTTAGAAACAACTATATAATAATATATATAATACTGTACTGACTTAAATATACACTATACATAGCCTACATACTGTATGAATCAAAAATATAAACAACTGTTATGAATATAAATACTTACAATATAAACAACATGATAAAGCTGGATATACATCGGAAGGTGGTAGACAAAGTGTGGAGTGGAGTTGCAGGTGGTGGATGGTTCGATGAGGCAGAGAACGGCTGGTCAGAGTGAAAGTTATATGTGGGTGACATGGCCGTGCTTCTCCGGATGATTTCCATGCGCATCATAATTTCTTTTAATGGTGAGATGCTACAAAGGAATAGAGGGTGTGTGAAAAAAAAGGACAAACTGTCGTCGTGGGCAAGAGGAACGTGAGCAGGTTCATATATATGGATGCTACAAACTTTTTTTATATTTTCGCTTTTTTTTAGGTGCAATTGTGTTTAAAAGGAAAGGCTAAAGGAAGGGGATAGGCTAAACTAAGGCAAAATGAAGAAAAGTGAGGCTTCCAGGAATAACTATAAATGCAACACAACTTTGCTTATTATATTATTAATTTCAATGGAAAAAAGAAGAAGAAAGGACAAACACAAATGGACCAAAATACACATTGAATATAAGGAATAGCAAAGGATGAAAGTTTGATTTTTGAAAATAGTAAAAGTCTGAATTCAGGGAATAAAAAAGGATAGTGTATAATTATTTTGTACGTTAGATAAATGAAAGGCCATGGGGAGTCAAAAGGTTGGAAAACGGTTACCGATACGGTAATCGTTTTACTGATTTCGTGGTGTAGCAGACCCAAAAATATACAAATGAATATACCACGGAGATCAACACGATGAGACGATCGAAATGGTATACAAATTTCCATGGCAGGATCATCCGATCAAAAAGTCGATACAGACAGTGATATACGCTGCTATTCCGTATGGAAAAATCCAAATGGAGCTAGAAATGTCAGAAATTTGCGAAACGAATTACGCGGTCTTATTCCGAGTGTTCTAAATAAATTTTCACATGTTGAAATATTTAAGTTTTGGAATACTTTTAAATTCAACTGTTATTTCGTCGATAATAAGATCGACGGAGCAATAACAGTCAAAATCTAGAGAAACGAAGGATTACATCTTGCTTAAAAGATGATTTACAATTTTCCTATAGAAAAATATTCAGGTTTGGAAATTATTTTATTACCATCCATTTTTAACCGATTTAAATTGGAAAAAAGTTTCACAACAAAATAAACTTCAATATTATCAGATGAAAATTTACCAGTTGCTATGTTTAAAATATACGTTTTTCAAATATCAAATTTTTATTTCAAATTTTTGTTATTTAAAATTTTCTCAAAAATTCAATTCAGTACGTTATAAAACAAATTAAAATTAATTAAAATTTAGGGGTCGTTACACTTACTTTAAAATAGCATTAAGGAGTGACCAAATATTCCCCTTAAACACATAAATAGTGCCAGTAGTCTATACAGTACCGTAATACCTCCTGATCGGGAGGCACCAAAGGATACTCTATAGGTACGACAAAAATCAACCTTGTACAAGGCATGCTAGGGTAGGTGACGCAGTACAACTAGGCAATGCTAGGATAGATATACCAATTACGCTTTCGGGCTAGTGGTAACGTGTAGCGCGCAGCTACCGCCCACCTCGAGCCACACATCCAAATAAAAAAATCAAAGCCGGCCACCGAATCAAGGCAAAAGTCAGAGTATAATATCGAAGGGATTTGTTCGATCAAAGGAGCCACCTCATTAGCCCGTCAGTCGCTCTTGTTTTAGCCTCCTTATGCCAACTCACGGGAGTCGGGTCCACGTATATACCTCAATGGAACGTCGCCGCCATCCTACTTCATTATGCAACCTCCACCGCATACACGGTTGTTAAAGCGGTTGTCGGAGTTGGCAGAGAGTATGACAACTTCCGATCCCGGTCTCTTTAACAACCAAACGTTATTAAAGCACCGCGGTCATTTTCAAAATAGTTTATACTTTAAAACCAAATATCATTACCCTTTCAAAACCAAATCAATATCATTTTCATTTCAAATATATCCTTTTCTTAAATCATAACACTTTCAACGTTATAATATTTCAAAATCAAAACACTTGAATATAACACTTTCAAATTATAATACCTTGGAAACTCATAACTTTGAAACATAACTTCCACCACTTAAATGGTTTAATAAAATACTTTATATAATGAAAGAGCTTTTTCAATTTCACAACTCAAATCCAACACAATTCGATTTTCTACATTTCATATTTAACCAAATCTCAAATCATAAATTTCAATTCAATTCAGTTTCCAAATAAACTATTCCAAATTTATCGATTTCAAAACAGATTTGACCCACAAAATAAACCATTTCAAATTCAATATATTTCAAACTTTAAGTATTTAACAATTTCAAAACTAAGTTTGGTAATTTCGATTTAACAATTCAATTTTCTATTATTTAGATTGGAAATACTTTAAATAATAAATCCATTATCATTTAAATAAAACTCAATTTACAAATAACTAAATATTTCCTTCAATTTATTTATACTTGAAATATTCATTTAATTCACCTTAAACCAAAATCAAGTTATAAAAATCATACTCTCTAAAATTTCAAATTTAATAAATTTCACATCAAGCTTATTTGAGTTTAATTCTTAAATAAATTCAGTATTAAATTAAATACTTAACCATATTATCTTCAATAAAAATCAAACTTATTATTAAGCTTATTCTATATTAAAACGAATTAAACATAGCTTAAAATCAAGGATAAAATAACATTTATATATATCTTGTAACGACCCGTCAATTTTAACCGTTTTAATAGTGTGATTAATTGAAATTTTGTGAAATTTAAAAATAAATTTTTGAAATAAAAATTTAATATACCGAATACGTATATTTAAATATAGAAGATGGTAAATTTTCATCTGATTTTATGAAAATTTATTTCATTGTGAAATTCTATTAAATTCAAGTCAGTTAATAATTGTTGATAAAAAAATATTTTTCAAACCAGAATATTTTTACATAAAAAAATTCTAAATCATCTTCTGACCGAGATGTCATTTTACGTTTTTCAAATTTGGGCTTCTTTAGCTCCGTCGATCTTATTTTTCTGCGTTTTTGCTGCATTTTCCACTAGTAGAAAATTTTGAATTTTTATAATTCAATCGTACCACTGATATCCATATACCGTTTTGATCGTCTCGTCGTGCCGATCTCTATGGTATATTTATTTCTCTATTTCGAAGCCCGTTGTGCAGTGCAATCCGCGAAACGTCTACCGTATCGGTTTTGAAATTGGGCTTTTGAACTTCTGGTGACTATTCATTTCTTAGCGTGTTTAAGCCAACATCCACCTGCCTTTAAAATTCCCAGATAATAATGTCGAACTCTTGCCATTCCATCGGTTCGTACTTTTCTTTTGGTATATTGTTCTTGTTGAGAATATTGTATAATATATTAAATTATATTTGTATTAGCTGTAGCTTGGTCCTTCATCATTTCCTTGCACGCAATGACTTCTCTTCTCCCCATACGTCATATTTTCTTCATTTATTCTTCTCCCTCTTTTCTTTTTCTCTCTTTTCCTCTCACCTAGATGATCACCGAATCCCACTTCTCCCCTTATTATCTTTCACACGAGCAGCCTCGGCCGAAGCCAAGCAAGCTCACCCCTAGTGTCCAACTCCCCATCTTCACGCAAGCCCGTTCACCACGTTCCACCTCCCATTTCTCATCAAAACTCCACCACCGACCGCCTATTCCCATCGACAACCGACATCCACCTCAGCATCTTAGCAACCGTGCTCCCGTCTCCCTAGAATCCACTGCCTCGTCTTCCTCCTCTCGCCACCTTCCAGGAACTGCCTTTGAAAAGCCCTTCAGGAAACCATGCCTACTTCCACCACTCTTGCTTGGCCACCCACTGTGCTTCATTTGCCAACCGTGTATATGCATGTATCATAATCTACATTTGATATTTTAAATATGTGTATTATAATTGGTGGTTGATATTTGTCCAGCTAGCTTCCACTTTCTCTTTTATATATATAAAAAGTGTTTTATATATTATAAAGTTCATGCTGTTGTTCTGTTTTTAAAAAAAAGGGAAAAAAGTATATGTTTATAATATGATTGGAGTTTATACAAGTCATATTTGTTGTTCGTGTATAAATATAGATGATGGTGCGAGTTATTATTATATGTGTTGGTTGGTCGCATGAAAATAGTTGGATATATGTTTACTGTATGTATATTTTGAAGAAAGAAAATATTTTAAAGAAGTTATTTGTATATATCCATTAGTTTATATACTTTTATATGTTAGTTAAACATAAAGTTATGTTAGTAATATACATATATAAACTACTATTTTATCTGTTAGTATAAGATTTATACAGTTTGAAAATATATGTTGCTTTTGGTTTATATAAATATAGTATAAATTTTATTAAAGTCTAGGCCCTATGTTCGAAGGTATTATATAAAGCAGTATCATATATATATTTCAACAGTTATATTGATATTTTCATATATACAAAGCATATAATCTTTATAAAGTAGGTATATATTTGTGGTGAAAATATGTTTTGAGTATATAAAGTGTGAAGTGGCTGTTGGACTTTAAAATATAAGTATACAATAGATATACCGTGGGTTTGTTGAAAGTAGATTTAGTATAATATGTATGTAAGTATAAAACATATATATGTTGATATATACTGGTATACAATAGCTTGGTTTTCAAATTTTATATAGATATAGTAAGTTTGGGATTAACTATTTATTTGAAATAAATATTATACTACAAAGCAGTTGTACTAGTTTGTTAAAGTATATGTATACCAAAGTGATAAACATTGGTATTTGGGTACATGGATATATGTTTTGAATATGTTGATTTCAAATAAGAATATATATATATATATATATATATATAAGTATTTACTTCAAAATATTATCTGTATATATGTTTGATTTTAATGTATGTGAGTTTGTATATGTTTATATATATTAATTTTTATAAATGAGTATTCATAAATTTAGGTTTTAGTTTTTATATTGATTTGTCAAAAATATATGTATATAGATATAACATTTACTTGTTTGCTTTATGTTAAACAAATTTTGATTTGTTCTCATTCAATTTCTGTTATTAGCTCTATCCATCATATTCGTGCCAATCTAGCAATGCCTTGGATTCGTAACTCATCTCATTCTTGTGCTTCTCTCTAGCCTCGGCGGTGAGCAATCACTCACGATTAATGTTCTTTTATTTATTAAATTTGATTTCAATTGAAAAGACAATTGAAATATGTTGCTGTTAGTTATTTACACTGTTATATACGTGCTATTACCTATATCAGTTCACCTTTGACATCTGACACCTTTATTTGTTATTTATATTGCTGATATATGCCTGTTATATTATTATCATGTCTGTTATCACTCTGCAAGTTCCCTATTAGTATAGAATCACTATGGGTTGAAATGATACATACCCGAACGATCTGTAGAATAGGAGAAAATCGTTATGGGTTGAAATGATAAACCCAACGATTTTCATTGAATTGAATTTGGGATTACGGTTGATATATATATATATACATACCCGTACATATTTAAATTATGGATTGAAATGATAAATATCCGTATCACTTGACTATAAGATAGAAAATTATATACAGACACCGTTGGTCTATAAATAAATAATTTGAAATGATTACTATGGTTTGGAAGGAAATTATGGTTTTATATAAATATTGATTTTAGATATTATATAAATGCTATTTTATATATAGTTAAATACTTGATTTTAAGCTATGTATAAAAAAAATTTAATATAAAATAAGCTTAATAATTAAGCTTGATTTTATTAAAAATAATTATGATTAAGTATTTATTTAAATTATATGATAGTATAGAGTTATAATGATTTAATAAATCAAGGCTGGGAAGATAGATTTGAAATTGTATTTAATTAATAAATATATTTAAATTAGAATCAATTTGAAACTTATTGAATTTGAGATTTTTAAAGGATATGATTTTTATAACTTGATTTGGTTTAAGGTGATTTAACGAATATTTCAGTTTAAATGAATTGAAGGAAATATTTAGTCATTTGAAATTTGGGGTTTTATTTAAATGATAATGGATTTAGTAAGTAAATATTTCAAAATAAATAATAGTAAAGTGAATTTGATATATATATATATGGGATTATCAAATCTTGTTTTGAAATGTTTGAATATTTAAAGCTTTGAAAATATTTGTAACGAGCCGTATTTTACGTGTCGATAAATCGTAAAATGGTTATATTAGGTCGTTAGTATTGTTTGAGTCAACCTGAGTTAGTTCGTGTTGTGGTGTTTAAGTCGTAGGAAGCTTGGGTCGTGTGGCCGAGTTAAGGTAGTGACCGACCTATAGTGCCTGACCGACTTAAGGAAGTTGCCGAGTTATAGAAGTTAACTTGTGTAGAGGCTTAGGTCGTGGTGTAGCTTAGGTCGTATGGTGGCTTAGGCAAGCGGCTTAAGATATGGAGCGACTTAAGTTGGGACAGGTTAGCGACCTAGTAGTTGTGAGTGTTAGCTCGTGCAGATTTTGGCTCGTATGATGTTTAGGTCGAGGGGAGCGACTTATAGGATTAGCGACCTATAGGATGGGAGCGACCTAAGGCAGATATCCGACCTATAGGAATGAGTGACTTAGGGTTAACGACCTAACAGTTAGCCGAGTTAACAAGATAAGTGATAGGTCGTATACGAGTTATGGTTTCTGACCGACCTAAGTATCGACCGAGTTAAGGAGAAGCGACCCAGTAGTTAGCCGACCTAAGAGTTAAACGACCTATAAGAATGGACTGACTTAAGGGTGTTTACGACCTAAGGAAGTTGGTCATGTTAGTTAGGTCGTAGACGACCTAAGTTAGGACGGCAGGGTTTTTAGGTCATGTGAGTTTAGGTCTGCACATGCTAAGTCGTTAGCGACTTAGTGATGAGTCGTAGCTCGTGTTGCTATTAGGTCGGGGAGGTGGCTAGACCGTTAGGTCGAGTTTCCATTGAGTCATAGGTCGTTGGGAATGGTAGGTCGGCAATAGTTAGGTCGCTAGGTAGTTATGTGGTGCAGTTAGGTCGATTAGACGACCTAAGGTAGGTTGCATAGATTGTTAGGTCGCGCGCTTATGTTTTTAGGTAACATGCATACTGTGGGTCTTAGGTCGTAGTATGGTTAGGTCGAGACTTTTTAGGTCGGCAACGACCTAATAGCGAGCCTACGAGTTAAGATCTGGGCGACCTAAGGGTGATTTCAGCCTATAAATAGAGGGGTTTGGCTCACTTTTTGGCACCGGTTTTTGAAGCGACGAAGTGCTGCCATTTTGAGAGCTCGACTACAACATTTCTTCATCTTATTTTCTCCATTCCAATCTAGTTCTAACATCCATCCAAGATCGAAGATCGAGATTGAAGATCCAAGAGCCAAAGTTGAAGATCTTCATCCAACGAAGCTAGATTTCATCGTTTCAAGCGAGATTTCGACAAATCAAGCTTGAATCCTTGCTGTCCAGATCTGAAGTGATTAGTTTTTGAGGTGTTTGGGTGATTCGGTGAGTGGTAGTTATCTCTCACGCGGACCCAAAGGAGTATATTGGATTGGTGGTTTGTTTGGGTGTTAAAAATAGTGATTTCATGCATTTTTCTTAGATCCAAGTCTAGATCCATTTCTTATGAAGATATTTACTTATGCAAGTTCATTTATCAAGTTAGAGAAACAAAACCCATGATTTATATTTGTTAGATCTATGATAGAAACCCATGATTCATGTATGCTAGACTTATGCTCATTTATTTACGAAATTGCCACTATAGTTAATATTGCTTATTAGATCTTGTTTGAATGCTTGATTGTTTGGATGTATGATTGATTTGATTGTTTCAAGTTAGCTAGTGGTTGATTTGGAACAAGATGGTTGAGGATGATTCAAAAGCTAAGTGGAAAGGCTCTTGAATGGTGAAAGCTGCTTGTGGCATATGAAGCGGATGTTGAAGCTCATATGTATGGATTAGATGATTTTGAGATGGGACTTTGCCATGATGCGATGAGGCAAGCCATGATGTTGAGATGGGACTTTGCCATGATGCGATGAGGCAAGCCATGATGTTGAGATGAGACTTCGCTGTGATGCGATAAAGCGAAGCATGATGTGAGATAGCCTTGGTTTAATCCAGACGGGATCATCCCAAGCATGTTGATAACTCGATGATGCGATGCGAGTTGGTTGATAATGGTTAGCTTGAGAGGCGCTTGAGCTAGTATGGAAATAGTCGTCAAGGAGGATGACTAGGAGGCTGAGATCTCATCGTTGTTGAAGGTTCTAGCATGCTCAAAGCAAGAGTACGTTGGAACGGGCTGCGACGACGTTCCAAGCACGGGCTGCGACGACGTGCTAGTACTCTGGGTAGTTGCGAAAATTCCTAGGCACGGGCTGCGACGACGTGCGGAGTTATGTCTAGAACCGGGGTTACCATTAGCCCTTGACAGATGGATAAAAGAATGAGTTGGTCATTCAATTAACGGTGAAATCAAGGCAATGATAACAGTGATAGCCAGAGTCATGGATGTTTGGCTGTACCATCATTCGGTCTCAAGAGCGGTGTTTTCTGGGTGCTTATCTGATCTTGGTTTAGGCCTTGGGGGTTGTATTTGGAAAACATCGACCTTGACTCGAATGATTATTGCTTTATTTTAATTGTCTGCCATGTTATGCTTGCTTCTCCTTAGTGTGTGTCTGGGGGCTATCACTGTAGTAAGAGGCGGAGTGGGATGGTTTGGTTCCTATTCCTTTTATCCCTTATGCTCTTTTGGTATGTTTGATAGTTGATTTACTGCTCACTAAGACTTTGTCTGACTCAAGGTTTTATGTCTCCTCTTATTACCTTGGGTTGTTCATCCATGTTGGGATGGGCAGACTAGGTGACAGGTGGCAGGTGCTGATCTTAGTGGCTCACGTTGATGATGACGAAGGCGAGCAGGAGGCTTTACATATTATTTTCATATTCTATGTACTGGATATTCCGCTGTTTGTTGATTACTCTGAGTGCTATGTAGTGAGGCTTCTTGTATTCATGATTCAGACCATGTATAAAGCTATTATGATTAGATGATGATATTCTGCTCTATGGGAGCTTCACTATATTATATTTCTCTATTGTATTTTATCCATGCGCTGTGAGTTTTACGATAGAGTCTGAAATGTTTATTTTACCCTTGACGGTCACTCATGGTTGCCTGGCACACTTTCAGCGCACCATTCCCTTGTTTCCGTGCGGGAGTCATGGGCGGTCGTCACATTTGGTATCAGAGCTTTGGTTAATCGATTTTAGCCAACGCTCGCTGACGTAACTACGTATGAGAGACGTAATTGTATTTTGACGAATGATTACTATATATATAATATAGCAGTTTAGAAGGATTTGAACTCCTTATGCAGTTGTTTCTCAAGGTGTTCTAAGTCATTCCTTTTTGTAGATATTAAGGATGAGTCGAAGGGGGAGACCAGCTGCTAGGGAAGGCCGTGCTGCTAGGGAAGCTGTTGATTATGCTCCTATGTTTGAGGCCATGATGACTTCGATCATGAGAAGGATACCAGCTTCAGGGCCATCAGTGGATGTTGGAGTTCAAATTCAAGCTCCAAGACCGGTGGATTTTGCTAAGCTTTGTAAGGACTATACTGCTCTTGGAGGGAAGGTTTTCTTAGGAACGGAATTGACCATTGAAGTCCAAAGATGGATAGATGCTTGTAGAAGGATCTTTGTAGATTTGGGGATTGAGGATGCAACTAAGAGGAAGCTTGCATCAAGACAGCTTCAAGGGAGAGCTTCTGATTGGTGGAACTCTATCACCATCGATACTCTAGAGGAAGAGATTACTTGGGAGCAATTCCAAGTCAGATTTGAAGCTAAGTTCATCTCTACGGCTCAGAAATCTGTCTTGTTTAAAAAGTTTGTGGAGCACAAGCAAGGTGGAAGACCCGTTCTTGAGTATGTTTCTGAGTTTGAAGCTTTGTCCAAGTATGCCAGATCGTATATTGATTCTCCCTATCAGAAGAATGAGAAGTTTGTGACCGGTTTGGATGTTTATCTTGGAAGACAGTTGGTGGATCATCTGGATGATCCGTTTGAGAAGCTTGTGGAGAAAGCTCTCAGGCATGAGAATTTGTTTCCTAGGGAGAGTTCTGTTGTTGCTGTAACCAAGGAAGGGTTTAAGCCACAGAAGGGTGGAAACAAGAAGAGGAAGCAACAACAACAAAAGGGTAAGGATGGCCAGAAGAAGCCGAAGGGCGAAATGACTTGCTATAATTGCCAGCAGAAGGGCCATCTCTCCAAGGATTGTAGGAATCCAAAGGCGCCGGCGAAATGCCACAACTGTGACAAGCCAGGGCATTTCAGGAAAGATTGTCCAGAACCGAGGAAGGACAGGCAGATTGTGCAAGCTTATGCTTTGGGAGCTGTGCCGTCGTTTTCAAAAGCTCTTACTGCTGAAGAGAAAGGGAAGAGTGTGGTGGTTCAAGGTACTCTTTCCATTTGTGGTGTTCCAGTTAGGGTGTTGTTTGATACTGGGGCGTCGCATTCCTTTGTTTGTAATGAGTTAGTAGACCGGTTGGGTTTGGAACCAGATATTGTTGATAGGCCATTGGTTGTGACTAATCCAGTTGGGGGTTCGTCATGTTTGTGTATGATATGTCGTGGTCTAGTTGTATCGAGTCATGATTGCTCTTTCGTTTGTGATTGTTTTGTTCTGAACTTTGCGAGGTTTGGAATTATTTTGGGTATGGACTGGCTTAGGAAGTATGCGGCAAGGATTGATTGTGAGAGGCTAGAGGTGACAGTCGGGAATGTGGAAGGGCGAAAGGTTGTGATACGATGTAAGCATGAGGAAGGCGTCTTCATGAGCTTCATGTATTCGCTGGTTGTTCCACGGGATGGACTGTCATCGGTGCCTATTGTGAATGGATTTGAGGATGTCTTTGACGAAGTCAAAGGATTACCGCCGCATAGGGAGATCGAGTTTCGTATCGATCTAGTTGAGGGAGCCAGACCAGTTGTGATGCCTCTTAGGCGGATGGCGCCTAGGGAGCAACAAGAGTTGAAGGTGCAAGTTGATGACCTTTTGCGGAAAGGATTCATTCGGCGTAGTGTGTCCGAATGGGGTGCACCAGTTGTGTTCGCAACCAAAGCGGATGGATCGTTGAGGTTGTGTGTGGATTATCGTGAGCTGAATAAGGTGACTAAGAAGAACAAGTATCCATTGCCGAGAATAGATGACTTGTTTGATCAGCTTCACGAGGCTAAGGTGTTTTCTCAGATGGATTTGGCAACGGGATTTCACCAATTAAGAGTGGCGAAGGATAATGTGCCGAAGACTGCTTTTAGGACACCATCAGGTTTTTATGAGTGGCTGGTAATGCCGTTTGGATTGACTAACGCACCAGCATATTTTGTGGATCTTATGAATAGAGTATTCAGAGATCAGTTGAACAAGTTCATACTTGTGTTCGTGGATGATATTCTGATTTATTCCAGAACTGAAGAAGAGCACAAGACACACTTGCGTTTGGTTTTGGAAATCTTGCGGAAACATCAGCTGAAGGCTAAGTTTTCGAAGTGTCACTTCTGGAAGAATGAAGTGAGATTCTTAGGCCATGTTATTTCTGGAAATGGGATAGCGGTCGATCCCGCTAAGGTGGCAGCGATCCAGGATTGGGTTAGACCTAAGAATGCATCCGATGTGAGAAGTTTTCTTGGATTAGCAGGATATTATCATCGGTTTATCAAAGACTTTTCCAAGATAGCTGCACCATTGACAGGATTGACGAAAAAGAATCAAGTGTTTAGATGGGATGATAAGTGTGAGCAAGCTTTCGTAATCCTGAAAGAGCGACTGACAAGTGCTCCTGTTTTGACCATTCCTAGTGGGAATGATGAGATGGTGGTTTACACCGATGCATGTGGTACTGGACTTGGAGCAGTGCTAATGCAGAAAGATAAAGTTGTTGCATATGCAAGTCGACAACTGAAGCCGCATGAAAGGAATTATCCGACTCATGATTTGGAGTTAACGGCGATCGTATTTGCTTTGAAGATGTGGAGACATTATCTTTTGGGAGTTCGATTCGAGTTGTTTACGGATCATAAGTCGTTGAAGTATCTGTTTTCCCAAAAGGATTTGAATCTTCGGTAGCAACGGTGGCTAGAGTTCTTAGCATCGTATGATTTTGGTATAGCTTATACTCCGGGAAAAGGTAACGCAGTAGCTGATGCATTGAGTCGAAGACATGCAGGATTGGGAGCCATGTTTTCGGAATGGAAGAGTCTCGAGTATTTAGCTGGATTTGACTTCAGGCCTAGATGTGAATTGGAACCTGAAATGTTGGCAAACTTATCGATAAGACCTACTCTTGTGGAAAGGATTGGCGAGAGCCAAAAGCGAGACGATAAGCTTGTCAAGATTATCCGTGACTTGGAATCTGGATTGGAACTAGAGAAGGATGAAGGATTCGAGGTCGATCGAGAGGGTTGGCTTCGGAAGCAAGGACGACTAGTTGTTTCCGATATAGATGAATTGAGAGATGAAGTTCTGAAGGAAAGTCATCACTCGAAGTTGACAATTCATCCAGGAGGAAATAAGATGTATCGGGATATGAAGAGAACCTATTACTGGGAAGGTATGAAGAAGGACGTTGGAAATTTTATTTCCAAATGTATGAACTGTCAGTTGGTAAAAGTTGAACAGAAAAAGCCAAGTGGATTACTTCAGCCATTAGAGGTTCCTACATGGAAGTGGGAGCAAGTGTCGATGGATTTTATCGATGGCCTACCTAGAACCAAGGCGGGAAATGAAGGGATTTGGGTCATCGTAGATCGGTTGACCAAGAGTGCAAGATTCATTCCTGTTCGATCGACTAGGACTGCATCAAAGTTGGCTGAGCTTTATGTTAAGTGGATAGTTCGATTCCATGGTATTCCGAAGGGTATAGTGAGCGATCGAGACCCATTGTTCACTAGTGGATTTTGGAAGAGCTTCCAGGAAGTTTTGGGAACCGAGTTGTGTTTGAGTACAGCTTATCATCCCCAAACAGATGGTCAGACTGAGAGAGTCAACCGAGTTTTGGAAGATCTTCTCAGATCTTGTGTTTTGGATTTCGGAGGATCGTGGGAAGATCATCTTCATTTGGTGGAGTTTGCGTACAATAACAGTTACCGGTCAAGCATTGGTATGGCACCGTATGAAGCGCTGTATGGAAGACCGTGTAACTCTCCGACATGTTGGTTGGAAACTGGAGAAAAGCTAATACTTGGGCCAGAGATGATTCGTCAGACTACGGATTGTATAGAGATCATTCGGCAACGAATGAAGGCAGCCCAAGACCGCCAGAAAAGTTATGCTGATAAGCGTCGTAAGGATTTGGAATTCGACGTAGGTGATATGGTTTTAGTGAAGATTTCTCCACTGAAGAATGTTATTCGATTTGGAGAGAAAGGAAAGTTGACTCCGAGATTTGTTGGACCATTCCCGATTATCGAGCGAATTGGAAAGCTCGCTTATAGATTGGAGTTACCGGAAAAGATGGCGGGTGTGCACAATGTTTTTCATGTATCTTATCTACGGAAGTATGTGCACGACTCAAATACGGTGGTTTCTGCTGATAGCTGTGAAGATTTGGAGGTTGATCCAGTTGTTAGAAGACCTCGTAAGCCGCTTCGTATTGTTGAAACCGATACGAAACAGCTTAGGAGGAAGACGATTACGTTGCTCAAGATACAATGGAGTGATGATGTTAACGACTGTACGTGGGAGGAGGAAGAGAGGATGAAGGCAGCTCATCCTGAACTCTTCGAGGTATGGCCCTAAGGTGTCGTGACATCTCATGAATTTGTAGCTTGTTCTAGTCTTAGAATTTAGACTAGAATTCTGCATGCTAGGTTAGTAATTGGATGCATGGTTTGTTGATTGCTATGGATGGTAGGCATGCGGAATAATTTTGATTGCTCTTGTTTGTTTGGAATTTCGGGGGCGAAATTCCTAAGGGGGAGAGAATGTAACGAGCCGTATTTTACGTGTCGATAAATCGTAAAATGGTTATATTAGGTCGTTAGTATTGTTTGAGTCAACCTGAGTTAGTTCGTGTTGTGGTGTTTAAGTCGTAGGAAGCTTGGGTCGTGTGGCCGAGTTAAGGTAGTGACCGACCTATAGTGCCTGACCGACTTAAGGAAGTTGCCGAGTTATAGAAGTTAACTTGTGTAGAGGCTTAGGTCGTGGTGTAGCTTAGGTCGTATGGTGGCTTAGGCAAGCGGCTTAAGATATGGAGCGACTTAAGTTGGGACAGGTTAGCGACCTAGTAGTTGTGAGTGTTAGCTCGTGCAGATTTTGGCTCGTATGATGTTTAGGTCGAGGGGAGCGACTTATAGGATTAGCGACCTATAGGATGGGAGCGACCTAAGGCAGATATCCGACCTATAGGAATGAGTGACTTAGGGTTAACGACCTAACAGTTAGCCGAGTTAACAAGATAAGTGATAGGTCGTATACGAGTTATGGTTTCTGACCGACCTAAGTATCGACCGAGTTAAGGAGAAGCGACCCAGTAGTTAGCCGACCTAAGAGTTAAACGACCTATAAGAATGGACTGACTTAAGGGTGTTTACGACCTAAGGAAGTTGGTCATGTTAGTTAGGTCGTAGACGACCTAAGTTAGGACGGCAGGGTTTTTAGGTCGCGTGAGTTTAGGTCTGCACATGCTAAGTCGTTAGCGACTTAGTGATGAGTCGTAGCTCGTGTTGCTGTTAGGTCGGGGAGGTGGCTAGACCGTTAGGTCGAGTTTCCATTGAGTCATAGGTCGTTGGGAATGGTAGGTCGGCAATAGTTAGGTCGCTGGGTAGTTATGTGGTGCAGTTAGGTCGATTAGACGACCTAAGGTAGGTTGCATAGATTGTTAGGTCGCGCGCTTATGTTTTTAGGTAACGTGCATACTGCGGGTCTTAGGTCGTAGTATGGTTAGGTCGAGACTTTTTAGGTCGGCAACGACCTAATAGCGAGCCTACGAGTTAAGATCTGGGCGACCTAAGGGTGATTTCAGCCGATAAATAGAGGGGTTTGGCTCACTTTTTGGCACCGGTTTTTGAAGCGACGAAGTGCTGCCATTTTGAGAGCTTGACTACAACATTTCTTCATCTTCTTTTCTCCATTCCAATCTAGTTCTAACATCCATCCAAGATCGAAGATCGAGATTGAAGATCCAAGAGCCAAAGTTGAAGATCTTCATCCAACGAAGCTAGATTTCATCGTTTCAAGCGAGATTTCGACAAATCAAGCTTGAATCCTTGCTGTCCAGATCTGAAGTGATTAGTTTTTGAGTTGTTTGGGTGATTCGGTGAGTGGTAGTTATCTCTCACGCGGACCCAAAGGAGTACATTGGATTGGTGGTTTGTTTGGGTGTTAAAAATAGTGATTTCATGCATTTTTCTTAGATCCAAGTCTAGATCCATTTCTTATGAAGATATTTACTTATGTAAGTTCATTTATCAAGTTAGAGAAACAAAACCCATGATTTATATTTGTTAGATCTATGATAGAAACCCATGATTCATGTATGTTAGACTTATGCTCATTTATTTACGAAATTGCCACTATAGTTAATATTGCTTATTAGATCTTGTTTGAATGCTTGATTGTTTGGATGTATGATTGATTTGATTGTTTCAAGTTAGCTAGTGGTTGATTTGGAACAAGATGGTTGAGGATGATTCAAAAGCTAAGTGGAAAGGCTCTTGAATGGTGAAAGCTGCTTGTGGCATATGAAGCGGATGTTGAAGCTCATATGTATGGGTTAGATGATGTTGAGATGGGACTTTGCCATGATGCGATGAGGCAAGCCATGATGTTGAGATGGGACTTTGCCATGATGCGATGAGGCAAGCCATGATGTTGAGATGAGACTTCGCTGTGATGCGATAAAGCGAAGCATGATGTGAGATAGCCTTGGTTTAATCCAGACGGGATCATCCCAAGCATGTTGATAACTCGATGATGCGATGCGAGTTGGTTGATAATGGTTAGCTTGAGAGGCGCTTGAGCTAGTATGGAAATAGTCGTCAAGGAGGATGACTAGGAGGCTGAGATCTCATCGTTGTTGAAGGTTCTAGCATGCTCAAAGCAAGAGTACGTTGGAACGGGCTGCGACGACGTTCCAAGCACGGGCTGCGACGACGTGCTAGTACTCTGGGTAGTTGCGAAAATTCCTAGGCACGGGCTGCGACGACGTGCGGAGTTATGTCTAGAACCGGGGTTACCATTAGCCCTTGACAGATGGATAAAAGAATGAGTTGGTCATTCAATTAACGGTGAAATCAAGGCAATGATAACAGTGATAGCCAGAGTCATGGATGTTTGGCTGTACCATCATTCGGTCTCAAGAGCGGTGTTTTCTGGGTGCTTATCTGATCTTGGTTTAGGCCTTGGGGGTTGTATTTGGAAAATATCGACCTTGACTCGAATGATTATTGCTTTACTTTAATTGTCTGCCATGTTATGCTTGCTTCTCCTTAGTGTGTGTCTGGGGGCTATCACTGTAGTAAGAGGCGGAGTGGGATGGTTTGGTTCCTATTCCTTTTATCCCTTATGCTCTTTTGGTATGTTTGATAGTTGATTTACTGCTCACTAAGACTTTGTCTGACTCAAGGTTTTATGTCTCCTCTTATTACCTTGGGTTGTTCATCCATGTTGGGATGGGCAGACTAGGTGACAGGTGGCAGGTGCTGATCTTAGTGGCTCACGTTGATGATGACGAAGGCGAGCAGGAGGCTTTACATATTATTTTCATATTCTATGTACTGGATATTCCGCTGTTTGTTGATTACTCTGAGTGCTATGTAGTGAGGCTTCTTGTATTCATGATTCAGACCATGTATAAAGCTATTATGATTAGATGATGATATTCTGTTCTATGGGAGCTTCACTATATTATATTTCTCTATTGTATTTTATCCATGCGCTGTGAGTTTTACGATAGAGTCTGAAATGTTTATTTTACCCTTGACGGTCACTCATGGTTGCCTGGCACACTTTCAGCGCACCATTCCCTTGTTTCCGTGCGGGAGCCATGGGCGGTCGTTATAATATTGAAATTGAAATGGTTTATTTTATGGTTAAAAATCTGTATTTGAAATCGATATAATGTGAAATGGTTTATTGAGAAACTAAAATAAATTAAATGGATGATTTGAGATTTGATTAAATTTAAATTTTGGAATTTGAATCGATTTGAATCGATTTGTGAAATTTGAGGAAGCTATTTTATTATATAAAGTATTTTTAAAACTATATTAAAACTATTTATATATGTTACTTTATAAATTTATTTCATATAAACTATTTTAATATAAATTATTTTTATATAAACTATTTTAAATTATAAACTATTTTATTATGTATACTATTATTTATATTTAAACGGTTAAGTGGGAAGTGTTATGATTCCATGCATTATGATTTCTAAATTTTGATTTCCAAAGAATTATGATTAACAAAGTGTTTGGTAAAAGAATGTTGTTTAAATTTAAGTAAGTTATTAAATTAAGTTTTGAAATTATTTAGTAATTAAATAAAATTGAATTCTTTAATAAGTGAAATTGAATTCTTTAATAAGTGAAATTGAGTTTCTTTAATAATTAAGTTTTGAAATTTGTTTAAATTAAATAAGTAAATAAGTGAAATTGAATTTCTTTAATAAGAAATAAAATGCGATTGATGGAAATTATTATGAGACTTGTAATTTAAAATTTTAATTTGACGAATTTATTTTAGTTTAATTCATAAGTTTTGATATAATGTAGGTAAACTTAAGTGATTGATTTAATGAATTGGAAATTCAATTGAAATTATTTTGAAATGATAAATTTACTTAATTTAAATGATTACTGAATGAATCCATCAATGAATTTAAATTGTTTTGAATGTTAAATTAACTTAATTTAAATGATTATGGAATGAAACCTATATATGAATTTAAATCAATATTTGAATTGTTTTAAATAAAAACTAAAGTTGAATTATAGAGTTTTGAAATGGTAAATTTGGAAATTTTGAAACGTAAATTATAGAAATTTATATAGAAAGACGAATGAAATGTTGGCTTTCAAATTCTAAGTCGGATTGAAACTGATTTGGTTTTTTGAAATTTATTAAATGACCAATCGGTGTAATAATTACGAAAGTTATTAAAGAAAACGGAATCGGTTAGGGACATACGCACTGTCCTAACTGAACACCATTTTAATAACTATACGCGGAGTGTGATCCAGAATGAAGTGGTTGGAATGATGTACGTTGATGATTGAAGAAAGAGAACGATAATGGATGACCTTGACACTTGTGTCAAATTGGAAATGACTAAAACAGAAGTTGTGCCAGGCCAATGAGGTTAGCCACCTCTAAGCGAATACACTTCTTCCTATACAACTCATTACTTATTTATGATTGGTGTGCACCCTTGAATCAGAAGTGTTGTTTCGCGGTGTTTCGATCGTTGCGGCGATGCATTCTCACCAGTCAGGATCAGGCAAACGGTAGTTTCACTACCTTGGGTATTGTCTCATGTGCCTTGTCATACTTGTATCCCTATGCGCGACCACTATGATTTGTTTTGTGTTATACCTATGGAGTACTCCCTGATAGCCCACTAGTTTACAGTGGAGTTTACAGTACTGTATAGACTATGACGCTTATATAAAATGTGTTAAGGGGGATAATGATAACGCCTTAATGCTATTTTGATATTTTATATTACTAATAGGAATTATTTACTTAGCATACATATAAATGTTTAACTGATCCTTAGAGCATGGTTATCCCAAACGTCCTTTGAATTACTTGTATTTCAGTTGTTATTTCACCTGAGTTGGATTTATGGATATAAGAACATTAATTCTGACTCGTGTGTTTTGTGTTTTGCTTTACATGCTGGTCAGACTGAGTGGTTTAGCTTTTGAGACTCGCTATTGGAGTTTGAGCTTAGCCTGGAGATCGAGCTATCTATCCGGCTTTCAGATGTTCAGTTAATTCTAGTGATGTATTCTGATTCTTGTATTTGACTATCGTATTCGATACTTTGGTTGTAACTTATTTAACTCTGTTATATATATAGTAGCTTCATGAACTACTATTCTTTTGTTTTCGCTGCATATTGTTATATTACTCTGTGTCTGTGATTCTGTGATTTATTTATTTACTGTATATGCTGAGGTTTTTCCAAACATAAACTTACAATCTGGTATTTTGAGAAATTTAATTTCGGCATGTTTAGATGCGAATGGTTGAAAATATAATGTCGTTACATTTGGTATTAGAGCTTTGGTAGCTCTAGGAAAAACTCTGCATATAGGGTAAAGTATTTACAGAATCACTTTCATTTGAGATTGAATCTCTTCCTTTTGACTCGATTCCTTTGAATTTTGGAACATTCCCTGCGGTTCCAAAATCCATTTGTGCCCCTCACTATTCGTCTTCTTTTAATTCTGGATTATCCCATAACTCCACTTCGAATGATCTTTATAATAAATCGACGGTCTCGCTAATCTTTAAATGATTTGTAAAGGGGTGCAACTCCTCTACAATAGGCATTGATTTACTGAAGATTTCTGTATCATCGGTCTACGATACTATCTATTCCTACTATACTTGAATTCTATCTCTTGCGATCGAATGTCGATTTGCCTCGGAATTCTGCATCGATATTATTCTTCAAGTCACGATCGACCCGGTTAAGGTTGCCTGCAATTTATATAAACTTATCTGTCTTCCTATTTTGTTATTTAATTACCCTATCTTTGTTTCCAACCTATCTTCGAATCAAATTTCTCTTTGATTTGAGCCCATCAAATTTGAATATCTATCCTTGCTTTGAAATCCATTCTTGTATCGTCAAGCGAGGAAGTGTATTTGCAAATTAATATTTATAGTGTTGTACATATATATTGTGTTGTTGAATTGTTGATGATGATTTGGGTTTTCGATCGATTCGTCTGCTCAAAGCTATCGATAGATTTTCAAAACACTTGAACGGAACAAACTAACACAATATTGTTTTCAAATTTGGTAAATAAAATAATTTGGTATGATTATATTATATACAAGTATAAATTTTTCTGAAATTAAATCGTTAATGAATTTGTTGTCAGAAATGATAATACTTGATTTTTATTTACTATTTTGTAAACCATTGACTAATCCAATATGATAAATAAATGAAAGTATAGAACAAGGTTTAAAATTTTAATTAGGAATTGAAATGGATTTAAATTAGAATTTTAGAATTATTTTTCGAAAATTTCAAACTTTGGTTTTAAAGGTTTTAAATGTATTATCTAGTATTTTCAAATAGAAATCGTTCCAAAGGATTTTAAATGCTTAAATCAGTGCTCTTCTCTTTGTCGTTGGGAAATAACTCTGGTGATGACGGCCGCATCATCGACATTCATTTTCGAGTTTCGAAGTGGAGAGACTATTCTGTAGCACTTCTACACTATTGTTTGGAAAAATATTTTGATTTGAATTTCTTTAGTATGACTTGATTTATAATATATAAATCTTTGCTTACAGATTTGATTTGATATATGGTACAAAATATATTTATCTCTAAATTGTTGAAATTAATTGGAAATTTAGTCCTTAAATTTATATTAAAGGTGATTTTAATTATAAAATAAAGCAAAATTTTTAAATAAATTGAATTGGGATAATTTTACTTGTATAATACAATACAAAATGATTATATAAGTAAAATTTGAGTGGTTATAATAAATATTAAACACTTAATTTTAATTACAAATAGAGATAAATAGAATAATAAGTTAATAGAATAAATGAGATAAATAAAATAAATTCTGTTTGAGAGAATTAATAAATTGAAATAAAATCAATTCAATGAAATATCTTGAATTAATTGAATTAAAATTGAATTTTGTTTTGAAGGAAACCTTTTTGTATCTAACATTAATAAATGTGAAATTAAATCAATTTAATGGAAACCTTGAATTTAAAAACAAATTGTTGAATATAAATTTATTTAAATTGGAATTTATATGGTTTGAACTAATTGTTTTTATTTTGTTTTTAATCTATTTTTTTCTGGTTGTTTCTATTCTCATACCTCCTTTCTTTTCGGGGACGAAAAGTTTTGAGTAGGAGAGAGTGTAATGACCCGTAAATTTTAACTGTCTTAATAATGTGATCAATTGAATTTTTGTGAAATTTAAAAATAAAAATTTGAAATAAAAATTTAATATTTGGAATACGTATATTTAAATATAGAAGATGGTAAATTTTCATCTGATTTTATGAAAGTTTATTTCATTGTGAAATTCTATTAAATTCAAGTCAGTTAATAATTGTTGATAATAAAATATTTCTCAAACCAGAATATTTTTACATAAAAAAATTCTAAATTATCTTCGGACTGAGACGTTATTTTTTGTTTTCCAAATTTGGGCTTTTTTAGCTTCGTCGATCTTATTTTTCTGCGTTTTTGCTGCATTTTCCGCTAGTAGAAAAATTCAAATTTTTATAATTCAATCATACCACTGATATCCGTATACCGTTTTGATCGTCTCGTCGTGCTGATCTCTATGGTATATTTATTTCTCTATTTCGGAGCCCGTTGTGTGGTGCAATCCGCGAAAAATCTACCGTATCGGTTTTGAAATTGGGCTTTTGAACTTCTGGTGACTATTCATTTCTTAGCGTGTTTAAGCCAACAACCACCTGCCTTTAATATTCCCAGATATTAGTGTCGAACTCTTGCCATTCCATCGGTTCGTACTTTGCTTTTGGTAAATTGTTCTAGTTGAGAATATTGTATAATATATTAAATTATATCTGTATTAGCTGTAGCTTGGTCCTTCATCATTTCCTTGCACGCAAAGACTTCTCCTCTCCCCATACTTCATCTTTCCTTCATTTATTCTTCTCCCTCTTTTTTTCTTTCTCTCTTTTCCTCTCACCCATATGATCACCGAAACCCCACTTCTCCCCTTATTATCTTTCACACGAGCAGCCTTTGCCGAAGCCAAGCAAGCTCACCCCTGGCTTCCAACTCCCCATCTTCATGCAAGCCCGTTCACCATGTTCCACCTCCCACGTCTCATCAAAACTCCACCACCGAACACCTATCCCATCGACAACCGACATCCACCTCAGCGTCTTAGCAGCCTTGCTCCCGTCTCTCTAGAATCCACTGCCTCGTCTTCCCCCCTCGCCACCTTCGAGGAGCCGTATCTGAAAAGCCCTTAAGGAAACCGCGCCTACTTCCATCACTCTTGCTCGGCCACTCACCGTGCTTCATTTTCCAACCGTGTATATGTATGTATCATAATCTACATTTGATATTTTAAATATGTGTATTATGATTGGTGGTTGATATTTGTCCAGCTAGCATCCTCTTTCTCTTTTATATATATGCAAAGTATTTTATATATTATGAAGTTCATACTGTTGTTCTGTTATAAAAAAAAGGAAAAAATATATATTTATAATATGGTTGGAGTTTATACAAGTCATATATGTTGTTCGTGTATAAATATAGATAATAGTGCGAGTTATTCTTATATGTGTTGGTTGGTCGCATGAAGATAGTTGGATATATGTTTGCAGTGTGTATATTTAAAGAATGAAAATATTTTAAAGAAGTTATTTGTATGTATCCATTAGTTTATATACTTTTATATGTTAGTTAAACATAAAATTATGTTAGTAATATACATATATAAACTACTATTTTATCTGTTAGTATACGATTTATACAGTTTGAAACTATATGTTGATTTTGGTTTATATAAACATAGTGTAAATTTTATTAAAGTCTAGGCCCTGTGTTCGAAGGTATTATATAAAGCAGTATCATATATATATATATATATTTCAACAGTTATATGGGTATTTTCATATATACAAAGCATATAATCTTTATAAAGTAGATACATATTTGTGGTGAAAATATGTTTTGAGTATATAAAGTGTGAAGTGGCTATTGGACTTTTAAATATAAGTATACAGTAGACATGATGTGGTTTGTTGAAAGGAGATTTAGTATAATATGTATGTAAGTATAAAACATATATATGTTGATATATACTGGTATATAGTAGCTTGGTTTTCAAATTTTATATAGATATAGTAAGTTTGGGATTAACTATTTATTTGAAATAAATATTATACTACAAAGCAGCCGTACTAGTTTGTTAAAGTATATGTATACCAAAGTGATAAACATTGGTATTTGGGTATATGGATATATGTTTTGAATATGTTGATTTCAAATAAGTATATATATAAATATTTACTTCAAAATATAATATGTATATATGTTTGATTTTAATGTATGTGAGTTTGTATATGTTTATATATATTAATTTATACAAATGAGTATTCATAAATTTGGGTTTTAATTTTTATATTGATTTCTCAAAAATATATGTATATAGGTATAACATCTACTTGTTCGCTTTATGTTAAACAAATTTTTATTTGTTCTCATTCGATTTCTGTTATCAGCTTTATCCATCATGTAACAACCCCCATATTTTACGATTGTGTATTTAAATATTTTATTCAAATACAGCATCATTAGTCGGATTATAGTCTGAAATGCTACTTTTTGCATACGGTCGAATTAGGACTTGGGACCACTTCTATTGAGTTCAGAACTTCGTTTGCAACCTTTTGGTGTATAAACTTTGATATGTTTGGAGCTAGCTAAAATTTGACCTATGCGCTTTGGACTTTGGGTTTGGGTTAGCCTAAACTATTAACTCTAGCTCCACCCCTACTTTTCTTCATTCACTTTCATTTCCTAACAGCTTCAAGCTTTCATAAAAATGGGGGAAGAGAAAGAGAATTATAATTTATAAGCCCTAGTTCCATTGCAAATCCAAATTTTAACTCCAAATTCAAAGAGAAGCTATTGGTAAGCATCCTCTTCTTCTTCTCCAACTCATTCTACCTTCAATTTCAGAAATTCCTAAAGTCTAACTTAGGAAATGTTTTTCTTTTAAGCTTATATTCAAGCTTCTTGGGTTGGAATTGAGGAGTGATTGTTTTTACCTTGCTCTATATCTTCTTCTTCCTTGATTTTGTGCAAAAGGTGAGATTTTTATCTCACATCTATGTCTATAACTATCTTTAATTGTTGGGTATGAATTCCTAACACTTATTCATGTGCATTTGCTTTTGGTTTGGATTGATTTGGTGAATATTTTAATTTTTTGTGTTTTGAAGTCAAATCCTTAAAAAAAATCCTAACTTTAATGTTTGAACATGTTTTTGGAGTGTGTCGAGGAGCCCATAGGACTCGGTTGTCGCGTGGCATAAATCTCTAGTTGCAATTGCTCGATCGATTGGCTCCGTTTGGATTCTTGCCCCTTTGGGGAATAGGATGGAAATGCTGGGTAATAGGCACCAGTCGACTGGCACTCTGAGTCCAATCGACTGACCTGTAACCCGAGAGTTTTTCAGGGTCTGGTCCTGTCGACTGTTCTCAGAGAGCCAGTCGACCGACCTATTTGTATTCAACCGACTTTGCCTATTTCGCCTATTTTGTTTGAAATTCCAATTTCTATCGATTCGTGGTTTTCCGATTTGTTGTTATCATTTATTATCGAACTTGATGACTTCTATTTTGGAATTTTTGGGTATATCAATTTTGATGGATTTGGAATTGATTTCTTTGGATTTAATTCACGTCTTTGAAAGTGAAATTTTGGTGATTGATTGTTTTTACAATCATCTTTATAGATTTTCACTTCTAAATACAAAGGTTTCTATACTAGTAGTAAATATTCAAACTCTTTCACAAAGATGATTTCAACTCTATTTTCAATATCAAACTCGTTTATAAAACTGTTTACCAACCTATTAGTATATACAAACATTTACCTCACTCATATGAGAAATCTAATTAAACGGTTTAGTAAAACAAGTGGTATGAAATGCTTGCGTTTATTTTGTCGGTTAATTCTTAGACTCGTTCGATTGAAACTCTTGTGACAACTTTCGAGTGGAGACTTACAGTTTGTTCGTAAATATTTAAGTTAAGCCAGTGGTTATGGGACATGAAGCTATGCTCATCTATTTACTAGCTTAGTGTAATTGACACTTCTTGATGATCGATGATGATTATTTTGTGATTTACACTAGCAATGTGCGATGTCTCTTTGCCTGCGAGGGAGACTAAACCCCGTTTTGTGGAGTTTCGACTCAAATTGGTGGGGTAACGACCCATGGTCTTCGGGCTGTTTGTGGAGCTTCGGCTCAAATTGATGGTTAGCAACCGTGGAATAGCGTTCCGTTTGTGATGCATTTGTTGGTGAGTTTTTATGCTCCCATTTTGTGATAGGCCACCCCCTTTTTGTGATTTCTGGATTTCTATTGATGATTTCTAGAATTTGTGTTTCACCAAAATTTGTTATTTATATTGATAAGCTTTATCAATATTTTTGCATTGGTGAATTTGTGTTTCAACAACTTTTACGATTGGCATTGATAAGTTTGTCAATATTTGTGGTTTGGTGAATAGTAAAGAATACGACATTCTTTTTGATGTTATGAGATTTCTTGAGATATTGTATGATTTTTATTTTTTTCAAATGTATACTTTTCATAGTATGATGTTATTGTTATCATACGTTTTGTTCTATCTCTTATTCCATCTCATTTTATCTGATATTTACAGCTAGACGGATCCGTTTATTATTTTCTTATTAAATAATACTCGGGTCAGACTAAGATGTTATAGGTGCTTCTACTTGACTCCTCATCTGCGAGTATTACCTGACTTTTGGCTAACTACACTATATTGGTAATTTTTGTTGTTATACATTCGAGATAGAGACTCCTTGATGTATACATATTCTTTTATCTAGCACTTGTATCTATTCTTTTGTTATACAGTGGATCTTGTTTGACCACAACTCTGATAAACACTTCTTAGTGTTATGTTCATATCTGTTTCCGCCTTTGTGATATGGATATCTGCGACTGATTTATGTTATGATTATTTCTATATTGTTTCCGAAGATCATATATAGCCACTGTGTAGATGCTTTGAGTTTATATCGGTGTGTCGGATTTCCTCTTGTCATACTATCTAACATACCGTTGCTTGCACAAGACAATTACACGGATGGTCACTCCTCAACAGCCTTATTCTTCGCGCTAGTTGACGGCATTACTCCGTAATGTCCTTGGCTAGTGTGAGTATAAAGGTGGGGAGTCACAGCCCGGTATCAAAGCCAAGCTTCGGAATAGTGTAGAATGATTTAACAAGGATCATCGTCCTAAGTCCATCTTAGGAGTCGTACCTTAGGATTTTATTCAAGTCATTGGACCTATTCTATCCTATTTTCTTTGTGATGCCTTGTTTAATCAATCAAGATTGGTTTGATATTCATTCTTAGACTAAACTTTTTCTTCTTCTTTCTTTCTTTCTTAAAGAAGAGAATGGTTAGACCAGGCCGTTCTAGCACTGGTCAATCTAGTGCTACTCTCCAGGATGGAGTATTTATGTCTACCCAACAGCTTCTTGATATTGTAAAGAATGCTCAAGCTGCCGGACCCCTTCCAGAGCCTACTCACCCTAAATCTGGGTTTGCACGTTTGTGCAGTGATTATACCAACTTGGGTGGGAAGCCATTCAAGGGTACCGAAAACATCATTGAAGTCCAAGCTTGGCTTAGAACATGCGATCGCATCTTTTCTCGCATGAATCTTATTGGTCTTCATCGAGTCCAAGTGGCTTCTAGTATGCTACAAGAAAGAGCATTAGATTGGTACAAACTTCTGATTTCTGAAATTATTGAAGCGGATCTTAGTTAGGAGAAATTTCGGTAAATATTTCAATCGAAGTTTGTACCAGAAGCTGAGAAAGTGACTTTAACCCGTCGTTTTATAGACCTTGTTTAAGGTGAGTCTTCTGTGGCAGAATATGTCGCATCTTTTGAATCTCTCTCTAATTATGGGGTCGAGTATATAAATACCCCATTGAAGAAAAAGCAGAGATTTGTCTACGGCTTGAATAAGAATCTCAAGAAGCCATTACTTCTGAAATTTGAGGTTGCTTTTGATCAGCTTGTTGATATCGCTCTTCGACTTGAAGAGGCTGATAAAGATTGTGATGTTGAAGTTGAGGGTGCCAGACTGAACTTCAACAACAACAAGAAGAGGCCTAATAAGTTCAAGGGTCCTTATCCCAACAACAAAGCAAAACATGTAGCAAAGACTCCTAACTCTAGCCGTGGAGAATGCTACAATTATGGTTCTAAGGACCATTATAAAAATAAGTGTTCAAATCCCCTTACTTGTCGCTATTGCAAAAGCTCGGGCGATTATATATCTTCATGTCCCAAACTTCAAAGTAAGAAGGAGAGAAAGCTAAATGTTGCACAAGCCCCTTGTGACACTTCTCGTGGTCAAGGAATTTCTCATTCTATCCTTGATGGCATTATTATGTTTCGTGATTAACCTATTTGAGTTCTTTTTGATACGGGTGCATCCCATTCTTTTATATCAAAAGAACTTGTTGATACTTTTTCTTTAAGTGTTATGGCTTTAATGACTTCTTTGAGAATTTCGAATATGGTCGGTGGATCCGCAACACTTAGTTTGTTTTGTAAAGATGTTGAGATTATCGTGTGTGATTTTCCTTTCTGAGCCGATTTGCATGTCATGCGTTACTTGGGCTTCGGAATGATTTTGGGAATGGATTGGCTTAACTGTTATGAAGCCCATATCCTATGTCTTGAGCGGACTATTCATCTTCGACATCCTCAATCTGTAAAACAGATTTCTATTGTTCTTAAAGATTCGGATTCCAACTTCACAGCATCTTTATATTCTTTAAAACCTCATGATGACGATAATGATGATGAGGAAGATGTCATTTCTCTTATTCACGTTGTTCGTGAATTTTCTAGCATATTTGAGCCCGTTTTAGGATTACCCCCTAAGTGAACAATTGAATTCATAATTAATCTCTTGGAGCTTTGCCCATTACTCTTCCTCCTTATCGTATGTCCAATAAAGAAAACGAGGAGATGCGCAGACAATTATCTGAATTGGAGACGAAGCAATTTATTCGTTCTATTTCCTCTCCTTGAGGAGCTTTAGCTATTTTTGTGAAGAAATCTGACGGTACACATAGGCTTTGCGTTGACTACCGCAAGCTTAATGATCTTGCTATCAAGAATAAATATCCTTTACCTCGGATTGATGACTTATTTGACCGACTTAGTGGTGCTAGAGTCTTTTCACAATTAGACTTAGCAACCGGATTTCATCAGCTGCGTTGCACAGGATAGCATTCCTTTGACATCGTTCCGTACTCGTTATGGATCTTATGAATGACATATTATGCCATTTGGTTTAATGAATGCTCCAGCTTATTTCGTTTACCTTATGAATCGAGTTTTCAAAGACTTCCTCTACCGATTTGTTCTCATCTTTATTGATTATATTCTTGTGTATTCAAAAACCGAGGAGGAGCACGAAATCATCTTCGGATTGTGTTGGAAACTCTTAGAAGCAATCAATTGAAAGCGAAATTTTCTAAATGCCACTTTTGGTAATCTCAGGTGAAGTTTCTAGGCCATACTATTTCTGAATCCGGAATTTCCATAGATCCTTCAAAGATTGAAGCGATTCGAAATTGGAAGAAACCGTAGAGTGTGACGGAAATCCGTAGCTTTCTAGGATTGGCGGGTTATCACTGCCGATTCATAAAAGACTTTTCAAAAATTTCCATGCCTCTTACTAGCTTGACAAAGAAAGGAGTTAAATACATTTGGTCATACAAATGTGAAGCTTCATTTCAAATTTAAAGAACACCTTTCTGATGCTCATATTCTTGTGATTCCCGAAGGGAACCAAGATCTTATTATTTATACCGATGCTAGTCGTGTTGGTTTGGGTGCCATTCTTATGCAAAGGGATCGTGTTATTGCTTATGCTTCTAGGCAATTAAAGCCAGCCAAGACAAGATATGCCACTCATGATTTAGAGCTCGTGGCTATTGTTTTCAACCTTCGAATTTGGCGTCATTATCTTTTGGGAGAGAAATTTGTTCTCTACACCGATCATAAATCTTTAATGTATTTATTTTCCCAAAAGGAACTCAATTTTCATCAACAACATTGGCTCGAGCTCCTTTCATCTTATTATTTTGATATTCTTTATACTCCCGGAAAGGGAAATCGTGTTGTTGATGCACTTAGTCGTAAGCAATAAGTGGTTGTTTCTATGATGATATCCGAGTGGAATGATCTCGAGACTTTGTGAGATTCGAAATCGTGAATCCAACTTATGTGCATCTCTTGTTTTATGTAGCCTTGAGGCTCATCCTTCTCTTTTAGACCGCATCCTTGAAGCTCCAAAGCTAGATCCCGAATTGGCTTTTCTTAGCCAAAATTTTAGGGATAAAATTGATATTGAAGGTTTGAAGGACTTTGATATTGATTCTCGTAGCGGTATTCGAAAATTTGGTAGGCTTATCATGCCAAATATTAGTGATCTTCGTAAAGATATTTTAGAAGATTCTCATCGTTCTAAATTTACCATTCATCCCGGTAATAGAAAAATGTATGCGGATATGAAGCGACTTTATTATTGGGATGGGATGAAATCTGATATTGCTAACTTTGTTAAGTGTTGCATGACTTGCCAACTCGTTAAGGCCGAGCATCAAAGACCCAGTGGGTTATTGCAACCTTTGGAAATTCTAATATGAAAGTGGGATCAAATTTCCATGGATTTTATTGACGGCCTTCCCCATTCTCGTTTGGGTCATGATAGCCTATGGGTGATAGCTGATAGACTTAACAAATCCGCCCATTTTATTCCCGTTCGGTCCAATCTGACCGTGCCTCTTTTGGCCAAACTCTTTATTAAATAAATTGTTATATTACATGGAATTCCTACTTCTATTGTTAGCGATCGTGATCCATTGTTTACTAGTGGATTTCGAAAGAGTCTTCAAAAAGCGTTGGGAACGAAGCTTAATTTTAGCACCGCTTATCATCCTCAGTCCGATGGACAAACCGAGCGTGTGAAAAAAAATCTTGAAGATCTTCTTCGTTCATGTGTTCTTGATTTTGGTGGAAGTTGGGAGGATCATATTTCTCTTATTGAGTTTTCCTATAATAATAGCTTTCAATCTAGTATTGGCATGGCACCTTTTGAGGCACTTTATGGAAGGCCATGCCGATCTCCTTCTTGTTGGCTTGAGGTCGGCGAGAGTCTGGTTTTAGGTCTAGATTATATTCGTGATTCCACAGAGAAGATTGGCCTTATTCGTCATAGGATGAAAGAAGCTCAAAATGGGCAAAAATCCTATGTCGATAACCGAAGAAGGAAATTAGAATTTTCTACGGGAGATTTTGTGTTTATTCGTGTTTCACCTATGAAGGGTATTGTGCGTTTCAGTCGATCGGGAAAATTAGCACCTCGATATATTGGTCTATTTCCCATCACCGAACGCATTGTATCTGTAACGACCCGTAAATTTCGATAATTTAATTTGTTGAATTATAAGAATTTTGTAATTAAATTTTAAAAAGAAATAAAAATTTATGATTTATAATGAAGTAAATGTTTAGAATGATTTGTAGCAATGGTTATTAAAAAATAATTTTTGACAATTGAATTGGAAAAAAATTAAATAAAATGAAATAGTGTAAATTGTTGCACTTGGGAATTAAATTGACAATAAGTAAATAAATGTAAGTGTTGTATAAATAAAGGAATTTGTACATAATTAATAATGATTGAATTGGAATTTAAATTAAATAAATGAATATAAATAAAGGTTACAATAATGGGAATAAGAATATAGCAAGTAAATGGAGGCAAACAATAGTAACCAGTTTATAGCATAATAATAGGCATAATATAAAGATGGGAATTTAATTAAAATCAAGGGAAATAATGTAGATGTATACTTAGCTACAAATTGGATATATGGAAATAAATGTAAGCATTCAATTAATTAATGAATTTGAATTTCAATAAATGGTAACTGAATAAAAGTCAATGTTCTATAAGTAATCATATTATTTGCTTGAAAGTAATAAACTTAAAGTTAATTAAATTTTAATGGTTACAATTGTATAAGTTACTTATATGTTTAGTTCATAAAAAAATTTAATTTGAAAGCAATTGCAGTAGTCGACTTGATTAGTGGCGATTGAATGAATTCAAAGTTATATTAACCTATGAAGTAATACGTAATAAATTGAAAATTTATACAATCAATGTAGATAAGTAATTTTAATGTTTATTGCTGATAATAAACGTTACTTTAATGGTAATTAATAAAATAACGGAAGTGTGAATGTAAATTAAATAGAATCGTAAATTTATTGATAAGGTAATAAATTGGTAAAAAGAATGGAATTAAGGTAAATGCATTAATTGGATTTAAACCTAAATTAATGTGTACAATTGCTAGAAGTACACATTTAGAAATGGAATATTTATTCAAATTAAGAGGTAAATAGGCATATATTAGTGTAATGGGATAAAATTAATGTAATTAGGTAATAATGTAAGTGATGTATCAATAAAGGAAATTTGTAATTTATTATTGAATTTATACCGAGAATGAAATGTAAACAAATAAATAATTAATTCAATGCAATCCCAATTGATTGAAACAACTACTTGGGTTATAATTGACGGTAAATAAGAATATTTAGTTATACATTAATATAAGAAAATTAAATGTAAATATTGGATTAATCAATGAATTAATAATGAATAAATAGAGATTGAATAAAAATCAAAGTTCTGTACTCCCCTCTCTGTCATTGGAAAATAATTTCGTTGATAGCGGCCGCATCATCGACATTCATTTTCGAATTTCGAAGTGGGAAGGCCACTGTAGTAGTTTTGCTATAGATTTATTTTGATAAACAAATATAAATTTTAAATTGTTTTAAATATAATTGGATATATAAATTGCAAGCATATGTTTATCTGTTATTTTAAAATGATTTTGAATAAAACGCGATATTTAATTCTTAAGTTTCCTTTAATTAATAGTTTCAATTAAGTGTAGTAAAATGTAATATAACTAATTTATAAATTGGAACCTTTAATTAAAATAAGTGATTTAATGCTAAGTTATAAATGAGATTAAAAGAAAGTGAAATTGTAATCTTATAGAACGAAAGATATAATTATTGAACCATTAATTAATTAAAAGAAATAAGATAAACTTGTATGATTTTAAAATTACATTCTTAAATGCATATATAACTTACCAAAAGATGTAAAAAGTTGAAATGTTAATAAGAAAGCGTAATGGATGTTATACAAGTAAAGCTTATGTAATAGGAATGTTAAGTGAAATTCTTCTATAAATAAGAATTTGGTGTTGTAGTGACGTGACGCCCCGCCTTTTCGTACGTTTTGAATCGACGATAAACCATACACCTTAGACTTAAATCATATAGAAGGGCGGATTGTTATGGGGTAAATAAGAAAAAGTAGAGAAAGAAAAGCAAAATAGTATCTTGCAGTGGAACAATAAAATATAATAATCAAATATACAGTTCATGAAGCTGTTTACAAAACATTTGACTATACTTATACAATACATATCAGAGTTACACATACCAGAGAATAATAATTAATGCAGCGGAATACAATGGTGTAGTGGAATAATATAGTTGATAATAGTAATAATAATTCTTCGTCTTTGTTCTCCAGAATAAAAATCTTCAAATCCTAAAATGCTCAAGCTGACCCGAGCGAATTGAAAAGACAAAACACTCGAGTCAGAACTAAAGATCTTATGTAAGTTAAATCAACAGAAATTAATATTAGTGGAACGGCATCAGAGATGTTTACGGGATTTGACATCTCCTATCCAGTGTCTAACGTGAGTGCAGTAACATAAGAGATGTTCGAGATTCACATCTCCTAAGGATCCATTAAACTATCTACTATGTAGTAATATACGTTATAATAGTGTCTAAAGTAAAGTATAATATACTGAAAATAGCTTTAAGGGGTTACCCATATAGCCCTTAACACACTTTTATATTCCCATAGTCTATACAGTACCGTAATCTCCCCCGTACTGGGCGTTGTCAGAGGGCACTCCAAAGGTATGGTACAAAAAAAAATCGTATAAAGCGCGCTAGGGTAGGTGACACGACACAACTAGGCAATGCCAGGGTAGATATACCAATTACGCTTCCGGGTCGGTGGTAACGCATAGCCCCAGCTACCGCCCACCTCGAGCCATACCCCAAATCAAAGAAATCAAAAGTGGCCACCAAATAAGTCCAAAAGTCAAAGTATAATATCGAAGGGATGTGTCCGATAAAAGGTGCTACCTTCTTAACCCGTCAATCGCTCCTGTTTTAGCCACCTTTTGCCAACTCACGGGAGTCGGGTCCACGTATTTACCTCAAAGGAAACGCCGCCGCCATCCTACTTCATTCTGGAATCTCCACCTCGTACACGGTTGTTAAAGTGGTGTTTGGAGTTGGCAGAGAGTATTACAACTTCCAATCCCGGTCTCTTCAACAACCAAACGTTATTATAACACCGCGGTCTTTTCAAAATAATTATGCTTTAAAACCAGAATATAATATCCATTTCAAACCCATATAAATACGATATCATTTCCTCTTCAAAAACAAATCAAATTTGATATCATTTTCAAATATATCCTATTCTAAAACCATAACATTTCAAAGTTATAATATTTCGAAACCAAAACTTGAAATATAGCCTTTCAAAACATAAAACTTTGAATTTCATAACTTTGAAACATACTACACCACTTAAATGGTTTAAATATTTAATTACTTTATATAGTAAAATAGCTTCTTCCCCTTCACAAATCAATTCCAATATGGATTTTAAATTCCCAAATAAACCAATATAATTTCCATATATTTCAAATTTTTAATTATTCCACCATTTCAAAACTTATTCTTTGATAATTTTATATATATCAATTTCAACTACTATTATTTAAATTTAAAATGTTTACCTAATAAATCAAATATCAATTTAGGAAAACCTTTAGACTTTAAATATGTAACAACCCGCATATTTTACGATTGAATATTTAAATATTTTATTTAAATATTTTATCGTTGGTCGGATTTTAGTCCGAAAAGTTACCTTTTGCATACGGTCGAATTAGGACTCGGAACCACTTCCATTGAGTTCAAAACACCGTTTGCGATCTTTCTGAGTATAAACTTTGATGTGTTTGGAGATGGTGGAATTTTGCCACTTTTCAATTTGGACTTTGGGTTTGGTTTAGCCCATTAGCCTAAACTATTAATTCTAACTCAACCCCCTTCCCTTCATAACTTCACTTTCATTTCCTAACACTCAAGCTTCATCAAAAATGGAGGAAGGAATGGGAAATTAAAACTCCAAGTTCAAGTTCATTTGCAAATCCAACATCTAACTCCAAATTCAAAGAGAAGCCATTGATTCTTCCTTGCTTTCAAGCTTCTCCTTCATTGATCTTTGTAAAGGTGATATTTTTATCTCACATCTTTGTCTATTACTATCTTCAATTGTTGGGTATGAATTCCTAACACTTCTTCATATGCATTTGCTCTTGGTTTGGATTGAGTTGGTGAAAATCCCAATTTTGGGTGTTTTGGGTTCAAATCTTTAAAAATCCAATCTTTAATGTTTGAACATGTTTTTGGTGATGAATCGAGGAGCCAATAGGACCGGGCAGCCGGTAGCCCTAATTCCCTAGCGTTCGTGCTCGATCGGTTGCAAATTGAGTGAGTTTTTGCACTTCAAACCCCTAGGTCGCTCCTCAACAGCCTTATTCTCCGTGCTAGTT
This sequence comes from Allium cepa, assembly GCA_030765085.1. NCBI lineage: Eukaryota > Viridiplantae > Streptophyta > Magnoliopsida > Asparagales > Amaryllidaceae > Allium > Allium cepa. Next base: position 1,016,775,931 of record CM060934.1, on the reverse strand, counting down.
GACGACATTACACCGTAGTGTCCTTGGCTAGCGTGGGTATAGAGGTGGGGCGCCACAGCTTGGTATCAGAGCAAAACTTTGGAATAATGTAGAACAATCTAGCAAGGATCATCGTCCTTAGTCCATCTTAGGAATCGTGCTTTAGGATTTAATTCAAGTCTTCATACCGATTCATCCTATTTTCTTTATGATTCCTTGTTTATCTATCAAGAATGCTTGATATTCATTTGGTGAATAACCTTATCCTTCGTCTTTATTTCTTTCAAAAGGAAGAGAAATGGTTAGACCTAGCCGTCCTAGCGTCGGTCAATCTCGTATTACTCCCCAAGATGGAGTATTTATGTCTGCCCAGTAGCTTCTTGATCTCGTAAGGAATGCTCAGGCAGCTGATTCAAATCCGGAATCTGCTCACCCTAAGTTTGGATTTGCACGTTTGTGCAACGATTATACCAATTTGGGTGGAAAGCCATTCAAAGGTTCTGAAACTATTATTGAAGTTTAGGCTTGGCTGAGATCGTGCGATCGAATCTTTTCTCGCATGAATCTTGTTGATCTTCACCGTGTTCAGGTGGCCTCTAGCATGCTCCAAGAAAGAGCATTAGATTGGTATGAGCTTCCGATTTATGAAATAATTGAAGCGGATCTTACTTGGGAGAAATTACGAGAACGCTTCGAGTTAAAATTTGTGCCAGAAGCCGAGAAGGTGACTTTGGCTTGTCGTTTTATAGACCTTGTTCAAGGTGAATCCTCTGTGGCAGATTATGTCACATCCTTCGAGTCACTTTCTAAATATGGGGTCGAATACATAAACACCGTGTTAACGGTAAAAATAGCTTTAACGCTAACACCCGGTGTATCTCGTGATGAAGTGAAAGTACCACCCGTTTATACGGGAAACCAAGTGAAAAGAAAAGTCGCAGAAAAGTAAAAGAGACAGAGATTTTTATAGTGGTTCGGCTTCTAGTAAGCCTACATCCACTTTACATTCTTCATTATCTTCTTTGTACACACTTTTACAAGATTACAACACTTTTACAGCATGATATCTCGATTACAACACCTTTTCAACACGATCTTACAATTACAACATGAACGGAGAAAGAAGTTAGAACGTTGATGGTGAATTGCTCTTCGAGTCTCTCTTGGATGAAGTAGATCTCTTGATGAAACGGGTGGTGCTTTCACTTCATCACGAGATACACCGGGTGTTAACGTTAAAGCTATTTTTACCATTAAATTTTGGTGCTTTCACTGAGAACCGAACTCAGGAATTCGAATAATCAGGAGTTGAATTCGAGAAATCCGAAGAGTTATGGTAAGGCGATCGAGTAGATTACAAAGACCAGAGAATAGTCAGCACGAAGGAAGTCAAGAGGCTTCTTCAAGAGCAAGCCAAACTTCAGCCTTCGTTACAAGAGAGGAGATGGAGGCAATGATGAAAAGGCAAGAGGATTTGATCCAGAATTTGTTTCATCAGATTGAGCAATTTGGAGCGCGGAATCAAAGAGGAACAGAAGCCCAACTAGAAGAACAAATTCCACCGTCCCCTCATGAACTCGGGGGGAAAGAAGAAGGCAATGGGCAAGGACTATCGCTCAGTGACAATGACAGATTAGTGGAAATGGTCAAAAAGGCTATGAGAGGTGGTTTGGTAAACAAAGAGTTGGAGGATGTCAATAGAAGTTCTTTTACCACAGCAATCAGGCGAGCTAAAAATCCACCATACTTTAAGCTACCATCGCTAGACATGTATAATGGAAGGACGGACCCTACAGTTCATCTTACGAAATATATGAGGCATATGGAAGTGCTGGGGGTATCAGAAGAAGTGATGGCTCGGTGCTTTCCACTATACTTGATAGATATTGCGTCACTATGGTTCAGACAACTGGAGAATAGGTCGATCAAGACTTGGAATGATTTTATCGAAAGGTTTATGAGGCAATTCAGGGTTCACATCTCGATACCCAAGAATGTTATGAGTTTGACATCACTAAAGCAAAGAACTGGAGAATCTCTGAGAAGCTTTTTAACGCGATTCAACGTAGCTGCGGCATCAGTGGACTGACCAGATCCATCCATGGTTCTAATGGTGGCCGTGTCGGGCATAGCTAACGGCACAGAATTCAAGAATTCATTGACCAAAGATCCTTCTATGGATTTAGGAGAATTTTTCCATGAGGCCGAAGGGTTCTTGCGGTTAGAAACGCAAAGGCTGAAACAGAGGAAGGGGAAGGAATCGATGTTTTTGCAATCAAAGGTGAGAATCCTCCTGTGAAAGGTGCAGAAAATAACAAAGGTAAACGAAAAGCTGAGGATAACAACGATAAATCAACATGACAGCAAAGAGGATCAAGATTCACCTCATACACAGAGTTAAATGAGACTCTGGAGCGGATTTACCAAGAAACCAAGGGACAGATTCCTTATCGAAAGCCAATAAAGAGAGATCCAACTAACAACGAGAAAAAGTCGGACAAGTATTGCTTATTCCATGAGCTAAATGGCCATAGCACGAATGACTGCAGACACTTGAAAGATGAAATTGAGGGGCATATCCGGAATGGTTTGTTATCTCAATATGTGAAAAAGAAGGCTATAACGGTGGAACAAGAACGACCGCCTGCACCAACTGGAGACGTCTCAAGATCAAAGCATCGACTTATCATCGAATAATTGAGGTTATGACGAATGAGTGGAAAATCTAGATCAACACAATTAAGTTGTTCACACATGTATGGGACCACGATCGATCCACAGGCATGCTCTGATACAACTATAAATCATACTGATGTAGATGTTTGCACTCGGACGTCAATTCTTTGCTTTTGAATTTTATTTCTGATAGTTGACTACTCTTCTTTTGTATTTTACTTCTGATGACTGATTACTTTGCCTTCTGTGTTTGGACTAGGCTTGACATTGCTTTCATGATTTGTTTCCGACGATTGAGTTTGACTCTACATGGCTTTCATGTTTTGCTTCTGATGTTTGAGTTTGACTCTACTGTGCTTTCATGATTTGCTTCCGATGTTTGGATTTGATTCCACATTGATTTCACGATTTACTTCAAATGTTTGGATTTGATTTTTTCAGACATTTCTACTTCACAACTTTTCAGTTGAATATTTGATTTTTCATGATTTTGAAATGTGTAAGCCCTACGAACAGGCATCATCAAGCCCTACGAACGGGCACCTGACTTCGAACAGTCTCAATGATTAAGTCCTATGAACAGGCACCCGACTTTGAACAGTCAAAAACTCATGGATTTAAGTGCTTGACCGCCAACAGTCGCTTGACTGTGAACGGCCGCGGTTCAATTCATAACTCGATCCAAAGCGATCATCGCGTAGATTTAAGTGCTTGACCGCGCAGGGCCGCACTTGACTTCATATGACTCGATCACGAATGGTCGTCGTTTGAAGTTAAGCGCTTGACCATGAACGGCCGCGCTTCACACCGCCAACAGTCGCACTTTCACCTCAAATGGCCCGATTCCGAATGGTCGTCGTTTGAAGTAAAGCGCTTGACTATGGACGGTTGCATTTCAGCTCACTTGGCTTGATCCCGACCAACATATAAAGTTGAGTGCTTGACCACGGACGACCGTGCTACACCTCAAATGGCTCGATCCCGGACGATCGTCATTTGAAGTTAAGCGCTTGACCGCGAGCGGCCGCGCTTTACCACTTGATCGCTCAGGGCCGCACTTTACCACAAATGGCTCGACCCCGAATGGTCGTCATTCGAAGTAAAGCGCTTGACCATGAATGATCGCATTCCACTATAAATGACCCGATTCCGAACGATCATCGCATGGATTTAGACGCTTGACTGCGCAGGGCCGCACTTCACCTCAAATGACTCGACCACAAATGGTCGTCACTTGAAGTTAAGCGCTTGACCATGAACGACCGAGCTTCATCCCAAATAACTCGATCTCGAACGGTCGTCATTTTGGGGCCATATAAACTGTCAATTCCTTTACAGGTTATCAACAGGATATGAACGTCCGGATTGTGGCATTACAAAACACACCTTCCTACCGCAAGGCATGTTTTGGGGGGCAAGTGTTATCCCGCCTTTTTCAGTAAGGCCGTGATATCAAAAGATCGACCGAGAGAAGCAAGATAGCCCGTCTCAAAGATTGGTCAATTCAACATCTCAACAAAGCAAGTTCTGTTGAATGTTTTTTCATCTAAGATCCCCTACGGAGGGGGAGTCCAGGGGGGTGCCAACCCCCCAAGGTGGGGGTGCGGGGGCAACGCCACCGCGACGGTGTTCGACCTGACTCGTCAGGTCGTAGGAGACCAGGGGGCAGCGCCCCCGGCGGGGTGCGGGGCAGCGCCCCGTCCAAAACGGTATACGACTTAAAGAATGAAGCGACCTATCTTCTACTCGACGCCAGCGCCTACAACCTAAGAAGACCTCGCGACCTAAGACGTGACCAAGTTAAGCGACCTAGCGGCTTAACACATGGAACGACCTAAGCTGGACCAAGGGTCAACGACTTAACGGGTTAACCTATCAGCGACTTAAGGCATAAAGCGGCTCAACCGAGTTAACGAGCTAATAGGAGAAGCGGCTCAACGACCTAAGGCTAAACAAGTTAGCAACTCACTAGAAGGTCCGACCTAACATAGTCCACGGCTTATAGGAGTCCACAACCTAACGACTTAACTATGTGGCACGACCTATGACTTATCTTAGGTCGTCCACACGACCTAACTCCTTAAGTCGTCCCTGCCGACCTAACTCCTTAAGTCGTCCCTGCCGACCTAACTCCTTAAGTCGTCCCTGCCGACCTAACTCCTTAAGTCGTCCCTGTGACCTAACTCCTTAAGTCGTCCCTGTGGACCTAACTCCTTAAGTCGTCCCTGCCGACCTAACTCCGATTTCACCTATAAATACTCCATCTACTCCACTTAGAAGGGGGACTTTGGCTGGATTTCAAGGCACCTACACTCTGATGATTTCTGGACTCTCCGAGCACCTCAACCATCAAAGATTCTTCATCAAGAGATCTACTTCATCCAAGAGAGATTCGAAGAGCAATTCACCATCAACGTTCTAACTTCTTTCTCCGTTCATGTTGTACTTGTAAGATCGTGTTGAAAAGGTGTTGTAATCGAGAGATCATGCTGTAAAAGTGTTGTAATCTTGTAAAAGTGTGTACAAAGAAGATAATGAAGAATGTAAAGTGGATGTAGGCTTACTAGAAGCCGAACCACTATAAAAATCTCTGTCTCTTTTACTTTTCTGCGACTTTCACAAGAGGATTCTCACCTTTGATTGCAAAAACATCGATTCCTTCCCCTTCCTCTATTTCAGCCTTTGCGTCTTCTAACCGCAAGAACCCTTCGGCCTCATGGAAAAATTCTCCTAAATCCATAGAAGGATCTTTGGCTGGATTTCACCTATAAATACTCCATCTACTCCACTTAGAAGGGGGACTTTGGCTGGATTTCAAGGCACCTACACTCTGATGATTTCTGGACTCTCCGAGCACCTCAACCATCGAAGATTCTTCATCAAGAGATCTACTTCATCCAAGAGAGATTCGAAGAGCAATTCACCATCAACGTTCTAACTTCTTTCTCTGTTCATGTTGTAATTGTAAGATCGTGTTGAAAAGGTGTTGTAATCAAGAGATCATGCTGTAAAAGTGTTGTAATCTTGTAAAAGTGTGTACAAAGAAGATAATGAAGAATGTAAAGTGGATGTAGGCTTACTAGAAGCCAAACCACTATAAAAATCTTTGTCTCTTTTACTTTTCTGCGACTTTTCTTTTTACTTGGTTTCCGGTATAAACGGGTGGTGCTTTCACTTCATCACGAGATACACCGGGTGTTAGCGTTAAAGCTATTTTTACCGTTAACACACCCCATTGAAGAAAAACCAAAGATTTGTCTATGGCTTGAATAAAAATTTCAAGAAGCCATTACTTATAAAATTAGAAGTTTCTTTTGATCAACTCATTGATATCGCTCTTCGTCTTGAAGAGGCAGATAGGGAGAGTGATGTTGAAGCTATGGGTGCCAAACCGAACTTCAACAACAAGAAAAGGACTAGTAAATTCAAGGGTCCTTATCCCAATAAGAAAGGGAAGCAAGCCTCTTCGGCAACTAAGACTTCTACCTCTAGTAGTGGGCAATACTTCAATTGTGGTTCTAAGGACCATTATGCGAGCAAGTGTTCAAAGCCTCGTGCTTGTCGCTATTGCAAAAGCCCGAATCATTATTTATCATCTTGTCCCAAACTTCAAAATAGGAAGGAGGGAAAGCTTGATGTTGCTCAAGCCCCTGGCAACACATCTCGTGGTAAAGGTATTTCTCATTCTATCCTTGATGGTATTATTTTATTTCGTGGTCATCCTATATGAGTTCTTTTTGATATGGGTGCGTCCCATTCTTTTATTTCAAAAGAACTTGTTGATAATTTTTCTTTGGATGTTATGTGTTTAATGACTTTTCTGAGAATTGCGAATCCGGTTGGTGGATCCGCAATAATCAGTTTATTGTGTAAAGATGTCGAGATTATTTTGTGTGATTTTTCTTTCCGAGCCGATTTGCATGTCATGCGCTACTTAGGCTTTGGAATGATTTTGGGAATGGATTGGCTTAACTGTTATGGAGCCCAAATCCTATGTCTTGAGCGGACTATTCATCTTCAACATCCTCAATCTGTTAAGTAGATTTCTATTGATCTTAAAGATTCGGATTCCAGCTTGGTTGCATCTTTATATTCTTTAAATCCTCATGATGACGATAATGATGATAAGGAAGATATTATTTCTCTTATTCACGTTGTTCGTGAATTTTCCGACATATTTGAGCCTGTTTTAGGATTACCACCTAAGTGAGCAATTGAGTTCAGAATTAATCTCATTCTTGGAGCTCAACCTATCACTCGTCCTCCTTATCGTATGTCCAATAAAGAAAATGAGGAGATGCGCAAATAATTATCCGAATTGAGACAAAGCAATTTATTCGCTCTAGTTCCTCTCCTTGGGGAGCTTCAGCTATTTTTGTTAAGAAATCCGATGGTACACTTAGGCTTTGCGTTGATCACCGCAAGCTTAATGATCTTACTATCAAGATTAAATATCCTTTACCTCGGATTGATGATCTATTCGATCAACTCAGTGGTGCTAGAGTCTTTTCACAATTAGACTTAGCTACCGGTTTTCATCAGCTTCGTATTGCAGAGGATAGCATTCCTTTGACATCGTTCCATACTCGTTATGGATCTTATGAAGGCTTGTTATGCCATTTGGTTTAACGAATGCTCCGGCTTATTTCGTTGACCTTATGAATAGAGTTTTCAAAGACTTCCTCGATCGGTTTGTTCTCATCTTTATTGATGATATTCTTATGTATTCTAAAATCGAGGAGGAGCATGAAAAACATCTTCGGATTGTGTTGGAAACCCTTAGGAGCAATCAATTGAAAGCAAAATTTTCTAAATGCCACTTTTGGCAATCTCGTGTGAAGTTTCTTGGTCATATTATTTCTGAATCCGGAATTTTCGTGGATCCTTCAAAGATTGAAGCGATTCAAAATTGGAAGAGACCGGAGAGTGTGACGGAAATTCGTAGTTTTCTCGGATTGGCGGGTTATTACCGTCGTTTTATTAAAGACTTTTCTAAAATTTCCGTGCCTCTTACTGGTTTGACAAAGAAAGGTTTCTAATACGTTTGGTCGGACAAATGTGAAGCTTCTTTTTAGAAATTAAAAGAACTCATTTCTGATGCCCTTCTTCTTGTTATTCCCGAGGGGAATCAAAATTTTGTTGTTTATACCGATGCTAGTCGCGTTGGTTTGGGTGTCGTTCTTATACAAAGAGATCGTGTTATTGCTTATGCTTCCAGGCAGTTGAAGCCCATCGAGTCTAGATATGCCACTCATGATTTAGAACTCACAGCTATTGTTTTCGCCCTTCGTATTTGGCGTCATTATCTTTTGGGAGAGAAATTTGTTCTCTACACCGATCATAAATCTTTGAAATATCTATTTTCTCAAAAGGAACTTAATTTGCGTCAATAACGTTGGCTCGAGTTTCTTGCACCTTATGATCTTGATATTCTTTATACTCCTGGAAAGGGAAACCGTGTTGCCGATGCCCTTATTCGCAAGCAACAAGCGATTGTTTCTATGATGATATCCGAATGGAATGATCTCGAGATTTTATCCACTTGTGAGATTCGAGATCGTGCTTTTGAGTTGTGTTCATCTCTTGTTTTCCTTGAGGCTCATCCTTCTCTTTTAGACCGCATTCTGGAAGCTCAAAAGCTAGATCCCGAATTGGCTCTTCTTGGCCAAAGTTTTAGGGACAAAATTGATATTGAAGGTTTGATGGAGTTTGATATTGATTATCGTGGCGGCATTCGAAAATTTGGTAGACTTATCGTGCCAAATATTAGTAATCTTCGTAAAGATATTTTAGAAGATTCACATCGTTCTAAATTTACCATTCATCCCGGTAGTAGTAAAATGTACGCGGATATGAAGCGACTTTATTATTGGGAGGGAATGAAATCTGATATTGCCAACTTTGTTAAGTGTTGCATGACTTGCCAACTTGTCAAGGCCGAACATCAAAGGCCCGGTGGGTTATTGCAACCTTTAGAAATTCCAATTTGGAAGTGGGACCAAATTTCCATGGATTTTATAGACGGCTTCCCCGTTCTCGTTCGGGTCATGATAGACTTACTAAATTCGCCTATTTTATTCCCGTTCGGTCTAATCAAACCGTACCTCTTTTGGACAAACTTTTTATCAAAGAAATTGTTAAATTGCATGGAGTTCCTACTTCTATTGTTAGCGATCGAGATCCATTGTTTACCAGTGGGTTTTGGAAGAGTCTTCAAAAGGCTTTGGGAACGAAGCTTAATTTTAGCACCGCTTATCATCCCCAGTCCGATGGACAAACCGAGCATGTGAATCAAACTCTTGAAGATCTTCTTCGTAAATGTGTTCTTGATTTTGGTGGAAGTTGGGAAGATCATATTTCTCTTGTTGTTTTTTACCATATTAATAGCTTCCAATCTAGTATTGGTATGGCACCTTTCGAGGCACTCTAGGGAAGGCCATGCCCATCTCCTTCTTGTTGGCTTGAGGCCCGTGAGAAGCTGGTTTTAGGTCCAGATTTTATTCGTGATTCAACAGAGATGATTGAACTTATTCGTCATAGGATGAAAGAAGCCCATAGTAGGAAAAAATCCTATGCCGATATCCGGAGAAGGAAATTAGAATTTTCTGTGGGAGATCTTGTGTTTATTCGTGTTTCACTTATGAAAGGTGTTGTACGTTTCAGTCGATCAGGAAAATTAGCGCCTCGATATATTGGGCCATTTCCTATCACCAAACGTATTGGTTCCGTGGCATATCGCCTTTTGTTATCGTCTCAATTTTCCGCTATTCATGACGTGTTTCACGTTTCTCAATTACGGAAATACCTTCGAGATTCCGATTCTATTCTTGAGCCCGGTGTTGTGGAAGAAATTGAAGTTTCGCCTAATCTAACTTATGACCAGCATCCTATCCGTATTATTGCTTCAGAGGTCAAACGCCTTCGAAATAAAGATGTTCCGCTTGTTAAGGTTCAATGGTCCTCAAATCCTAAGGATTGCTCTTGGGAATCTAGAGAGTTCATCGAGCGAACACATCCAAACTTACTTTCCCGTGCTCTTTGAGGTGAATTTCTTATTTCAAATTCCTTTTATGTTGATATGCTTTCATGGTTGTTACCTCGTATTTTCTTCTTAAATATTGCGAGGACGCAATTTCTTTAAGGAGGGGAGTCTGTAACAACCCGCATATTTTACGACTGAATACTTAAATATTTTATTTAAATATTTTATCGTTAGTCGGATTTTAGTCCGAAAAGTTACTTTTTGCATACGGTCGAATTAGGACTCGGAACCACTTCCATTGAGTTCAAAACACCGTTTGCGATCTTTCTGAGTATAAACTTTGATGTGTTTGGAGTTAGTGGAATTTTGCCACTTTTTCACTTTGGACTTTGGGTTTGGTTTAGCCCATTAGCCTAAACTATTAATTCTAACTCAACCATCTTCCCTTCATAACCTCACTTTCATTTCCTAACACTTAAGCTTCATCAAAAATGGAGGAAGGAATGGGAAATTAAAACTCCTAGTTCAAGTTCATTTGCAAATCCAACATCTAACTCCAAATTCAAAGAGAAACCATTGATTCTTCCTTGCTTTCAAGCTTCTCCTTCATTTATTTTGTGTAAAGGTGAGATTTTTATCTCACATCTTTGTTTACAACTATCTTTAATTGTTGCGTATGAATTCCTAACACTTTTTCATATGCATTTGCTCTTGGTTTGGATTGAATTGATGAAAATCCCAATTTTTGGTGTTTGGGTTCAAATCTTTAAAAATCTAATATTTCATGTTTGAACACGTTTTTGGTGATGAATCGAGGGGCCAATAGGACTGGGTAGCCGATAGGCGTAATCCCCTAGCGTTCGTGCTCGATCGGTTGCAAATTGAGTGATTTTTTGCACTTCAAACCCCTAGGTCGCTCGGCTTGCACATGGGTGATTCTCAGCCTACAGTTAGGTCGGCCTGCCATAGGTCGCAACCCATAGGTCGTTAGGTCGCTCGGCCTCCTTTTACCTCTTAGGTCGTTTCATCTTTAGGTCGCTAGGTCGCTCGGCTTGCTTGCATTGTTAGGTCACTCGGCCTATCCTTACCACCATAGGTCGCTGGTCCTAGGTCGGCCTGTCTTAGGTCGCTCGCCTTGTGTTAGGCCATTCCATATTTAGGTCGCTCGGCCTGTTAAGACGCGCCATGCCTTAAGTCGCCTCGCAGTTAGGTCGCGATCCATAGGTCGCTCGGCTTGCTTGCATCGTTAGGTCGCTCGGCCCATTAAGTCGCACGATTCAACTTAGGTCGCGTACCCCTTAGGTCGCACCACCTAGGTCGCATGCTTGCTGCCTTAGGTCGCTGACCTCCTTAGGTCGCTTGGCCTGTTTGCACTGATAGGTCGCTTCACGCCTTAGGGTCCGTTGTTCCTAAGGTCGCATGCTGTTAGGTCGCGCCACCTTTTAGGTCACCCCTGCACTTATGCCGCTACCACTTAGGTCGTTTGCACTGTTGAGTCGCACCATTCCTTAGGTCGCTCACCCCTACACTTATGCCGCTACCTCTTAGGTCGCTCATCTGCTAGGTCGCGCCGTGTCGAGTAGCAAGGGTATTTCCACTTTGATGAATTTGGAATCGAATTCTTTGGATTTCATTCACGTCTTCGTATGTGAATTTTTGTGATTGATCGTTTCTACGATCATTTTTGTGATTTGTCATTTTAAAAATATACAAACCTTTACCTCACTCGTACGAGAAATCTAATTAAACGGTATAGTAAAACAAATGGTATGAAACGCTTGCGTTTACTACGTCGGTTAATTCTTGGACTTGTTCGATTGAATCTCTTGTGACAATTTTCGAGTGGAGATCTACAATTTGTTCGTAAATATTTAAGTTAAGCTAGTGGTTATGGGACATGAAGCTAAGCTTATATATTTACTAGCTTACTGTAATTGTAACTTCTTGATGATCGTTGATGATCATTTTTGTGATTTAGACTAGCAAATGTGCGATGTCTCTTTGTCTACGAGGGAGACTAAACCCCGTTTCCGTGGAGCTTCGGCTCAATTTGGTGGGGTAGCGATTCATGGTTTTCATCTTCGGGCCGTTTTGTGGAGCTTCGGCTAAAAATTAATGGTTAGCAACCATGGAATAGCGTTCCATTTTGTGATACACGTGTTGGTGTGTTTTCATGCTCCCGTTTTGTGATAGGCCTCCCCCTTTTTGTGATTTCTGGATTTCCATTGATGATTTCTAGAATTTGTGTTTCACCGATTTTCGTGATTTACATTGATATGTGTTATCAATATTTGTGCATTGGTGAATTTGTATGTCATTAACTTTTGTGATTGGCATTGATATTATTGTCAATATTCATGGTTTTGGTGAACGAAAATATAGAGTATGACATTCCTTTTGACCTTTGAGAAGATTCTTGTGATATTGATTAATCCCTAGTTGATTTTCAATTGCATACTTTTCATAGTATGACTTTAGGGTTATCATATGTTTTTGCCATATCTCTTATTCTATATCATTTCATCTGATATTTATAGCTAGACTGATCCGTTTATTATTTTCTTATTAAATAATACTCGGGTCAGACCGAGATGTTACAGGTGCTTCTTCTTGACTTCACATCTGGGATTATCATCTTAACTTTTGGCTAACTACTTAGATTAGTAGTTTTTGTTGTATACATTTGAGATATAGACTCATTGATGTATCCATATTATTTTGTCTAGCACTTCTAGCTATTCTTTTGTGATATTGTGGGTCTTGTTTGACCGCTACTCTGATGTACACTTCCATGTGTTATATTCATATCTTTTTCCGCCTTTGTGATATGGATATCTGTGACTATTTGTATTATGTTTATTTCTATATTTGTTTTTGAAGAATATATATAGCCACTATGTAGTACCTTTGAGTTTGTATCGATGTGTCGGATTTCCTCCTGAAACCAAATGCATGTTGTACTATCTGACATATCGGTGCTCGCGCAAAGCAATTACACGGATGGTCGCTCCTCAATAGCCTTATTCTCCGTGCTAGTTGACGGCATTGCATCGTAGTGTCCTTGGCTAGCGTGGGTATAGAGGTGGGGCGCCACAAAATAACTGGATATTCTTTCAATTATATTAACTTGATAATATTCATTTAAATCAATTTGATATTAATTTAAACCCTCTAAACAAAAATCATGTTATAAAATCATACCTTTTAAATCTCAATTTATTTATATTTCAAATCAATTTTTCGAGGATAATTCTTAAATCTTAAATTCAAATCAAATTCACATTTATCTTGTAGCCTTAAATTTTCTCGAGTCGTTATAAACTCTATATACAATAGAATACTTAACCATATTATACAAAAGAAATCAAACTTTATTATTTAGCTTATTTTATAATTCAAAATAAATTTATACATAGCTAAATCAATAATAAAATAGCATTTATATAACATCTAAAATCAATATCGGTATAGCCCATATATTTCTTTACAAAACCATAAAAATCATTTCAAAAATAATTTGTATATATATACTGCGGTGCCTGTATATAATTCTCTATCCTATGGTCAAGTGATACGGATATTTATCATTTCAATCCGCAAATAAAAATAAAATGCAGTTGTTTATCATTTCAAACCGAAATCCCGAATCAAAATAATGCATAACAACTTGCAGATTATGATAATATAAATAAAACATCCATTCATCCATCATAAAAACATACATCCATCACAATCATCATACAAAACAATCAATCAATATCAATATATAACTGATAATATATAACAGGTAATTAACTGGCAGTTATATTCAATACTAAATTAGATAACGATTTAATTTCAATAAATTCCATTAACTGAGATGATGATTAAAAGTATACAAAACAGTCATGAATAAATGCATAATCACAACATAAATTAATTTACCAAACATAAGAAATTTTAGAAGTTGTGAGTGGGTTAAAGCACTCACCTTTTGAATTTTAAATTTAATTTAAATCCAATTTAAACCAAAAAATTTGACAGTCATCAAATTCATCCAAACCAGCATCAAAGTATCTGGAATTCAGGTACGATCCTAACAAAAAAACCCCGCGTAAAACAGATAGCGTACGTAAAAGTTATTAAAGTTTGAACCTTTGAATAATAAAAGCTAAAAATAGATAAAAAAGAAAAAAACAAGTACACGTCACCAGTAGCGTCTCCTACACGAGCTTTAGAAATCGATCGAGCAAATAACCCTAGCAGCCGCGACTTCACGAATTTATTGCCGCCTCCACGCCGCTTATCACCCTGATCTGCCTTCGCCGTTGGCAAGCCCACGCCGAGCCGCACCCAACAACCTCTAGCGTCGCAATTTCATGCTCCCATGTCCACTCGCCGCCGCCTCCCAATCCTCACCAAAATCTGGTGATCGCGGCCACCTTGATTAAGGCAACTCCATCCCTGTGACCTCCTCGACATCCTCTACAGTGCAACACAACTCGATATTCGTTACGATGAAAATCCACCGCACGATCAAAACCCCACCAATGGACGGTCGGAAACAAATCCCTCTTTTCTGACTAAACAGTGATTCAAACCGTAAGACGAATTAAAGATCCGCGATGCGTACATCAAGAGCTTTGATATATAATTTTACTGAATTTTTTTGAGGAATTTGGAATTTCAATTTGATTTTTGAATTGCAATTGATATTAGGTATTTGTCTGCCATTGAAATGAGAAGGTGAAAGAAATTGTATGCGCAGACAAATGAGAAATAGAGTTAGGCTAGGTTTATAACAGGGTATTTATAGACAAGGTTGAAAAAAATAGATGGACCCGATTTATAAACGTGTTGAACGATGAATGGCCCGAAAAGCCCATTCTGACTCCGGAATGAAATTGGGTCAACCTGTATATGAAAATAGATGTTTTAAAATATTTTAAATGCAATGGAAAAGGTTTCGAGTCCAAATTCCATCGTATGAAGAAGTTATGCTAAAATCAATATTTTTCAAATTGATTTCAATTGATTTCGGTTTCATTGATTTCAAGGCGTTTCGAGTCCGTACGATCAAACGACAAGTCAGATCGCTACGAAACTTGAAATTATACAATAATTCACCATTACAGATCCGATGAAACTAGTTTCGTCGAAATCCGAGTCAGTGGCCAAAATGGCTATTTTTCTACTTAATTAGATAAATTTATAATTAATTAACTAAATCAAATCTTAAATTTTATTTCTTAATTGACAAATTTCCTCATCTTTGATCTCTCAATCATTTACAATGATTTAAACAAATTTAAATGTCAATTTAGAGATGATTAATTTATAAATTTCAATATTAGTCCTCAATTCCATTAAATTCAAAATTATGAATTTAATTTCTAATAATTCTATTAAATTCACTTTTCATTCTATTATTCAATTCATCATTATCAAAAGGATAAAATGAACATTGGATTTACAAACTATTACCTTAATATTCTTACATTCCATATTGATTTCAATTAACGCAAAAATTAGAGACTTAATTCCATTAAATTGCAATTAATCCAATTATTGAATTTTATACTTTAATTAAATTAATAAATTTTGCTTTCTATTCTTTAAATCAACCAATTGTCATATTATAAATAGAGTTAGCATTAATTTCAATTAATTCCTTAATTTATACAAATATAACCTTAAATTGAGATTCATTGCAATTTATTACAAACTTGATTTAATGGACTACATAAATGATTACTTTATAATAATCGTTGCCACTAACCCTTAATCATATTTGTATAAGTTATCATTTCCAAGAAATTACAATACAGAGCTTTGATTTTTATCCAATCACTATTTATTCATTATTAATTCATTGATTAAACCAATATATACATTTACTTTTCTTATATTAATTTATTACCAGATATTCCCATTTACCGTCAATTATAACCTGAATAGTTGTTTCGATCAATTAGGATTGCATTGAATTAATTATTTGTTTGTTTACATTTCATTCCCGTTATAAATTCATTAACAAATTACAAATTTCATTTATTGATACATCACTTACATCCATACCTAAATACATTATTTTTATCCCATTACACTAATATATGCCTATTTACCTCTTAATTTGAATAAATATTCCATTTCTAAATGTGTACTTCTAGCAATTGTACACATTAATTTTGGTTTAAATCCAATTAATGCATTTACATTAATTCCATTCTTTTTACCAATTTATTTCCCTATCAATAAATTTACGATTCAATTTAATTTACATTTACAATTCCGTTATTTTATTAATTACCATTAAAGTAACGTTTATAATCAACAAAAAACATTAAAATTACTTATCTACATTGATTGTATAAATTTTCAATTTATTACGTATTACTTCATCGGTTAATATAACTTTGAATTCATTCAATCACTACTAATCAAGTCAATTATTGCAATTGCTTTCAGATTAATTTTTTTTATGAACTAAACAAATAGGTAACTTATGTAATTGTAACCATTAAAATTTAATTAGCTTAAGTTTATTACTTTCAAGCAAATAATATGATTACTTATAGAACATTGACTTTTATTCAATTACAATTTACTGAAATTCAAATTCATTAATTAATTGAATGCTTACATTTATTTCCATATATCCAATTTGTGGCTAAGTATACATCTACATTATTTCCCTTGATTTGAATTAAATTCCCATCTTTATATTATTCCTAATATTGCGCTATAAACTGGTTACTATTGTTTGCCTTCATTTACTTGCCATATTATTATTCCCATTATTGTAACCTTTATTTATATTCATTTATTTAATTTAAATTCCAATTCAATCATTATTAATTATGCACAAATATTTATACAACACTTACATTTATTTACTTATTATCAATTTAATTCCCAAGTGCAACAACTTACACTATTTCATTTTATTTAATTTTTTTCCAATTCAATTGTCAAAAATTAGTTTTCAATAACCATTGCTACAATTCATTTTAAACATTTACTTCATTATAAATCATAAAATTTTATTTCTTTCTAAAATTTAATTACAAAATTCTTTTAATTCAACAAATTAAATAATCGAGATTTAAGGGTCGTTACAGGTTCCGTGGCTTATCGCCTTTTATTACCGACTTATTTTTTTGCTATTCATGACGTGTTTCATGTTTCTCAATTACGAAAATGCCTTCGAGATTCCGATTCTATTCTCGAGCCCAGTGTAGTGGAAGAAATTGAAGTTTCACCTAATTTGACTTATGAGCAACATCGTATTTGTATTATTGCATCGTAGGTTAAATGCCTTCGAAATAAAGATGTCCCTCTTGTGAAGGTTCAATGGTCCTCAAATCCTAAGGATTGTTCTTGGGAATCTAGAGAATTCGTCGAGCGAACACATCCGGACTTACTTTATCGTGCTCTTTGAGGTGAACTTTTTATTTCAATTTTCTTTTGTGTTGATATGCTTTTATGGTTGTTACTTTTTATTTTCTTCTTAAATATTGCGAGGACGCAATTTCTTTAATGAGGGGAGTCTGTAACAACCCGCATATTTTACGATTGTGTATTTAAATATTTTATTTAAATACGTCATCGTTAGTCGGATTATAGTCCGAGTGCTACTTTTTGCATATGGTCGAATTAGGACTCGGGACCACTTCCATTTAGTTCAAAACGCCGTTTGCGACCTTTTTGAGTATAAACTTCGATATGTTTGGGGCTAGCTAAAATTTGACCTATGCACTTTGGACATTGGGTTTGGGTTAGCCTAAACTATTAACTCTAGCTCCACCCCCACTTCTCTTCATTCACTTTCATTTCCTAATACCTTCAAGCTTTCATAAAAATGGGGGAAGAGAAAGAGAATTAGAATTCCTAAGCCCTAGTTCCATTGCAAATCCAAGTTCTAACTCCAAATTCAAAGAGAAGCTATTGGTAAGCATCCTCTTCTTCTTCTCCAACTTATTCTACCTTCAATTTCAGAAATTCCTAAGGTCTAAGTTAGGAAATATTTTTCTTTTAAGCTTAGATTCAAGCTTCTTGGGTTGGAATTGAGGAGTGATTGTTTTTACCTTGTCCTATAGCTTCTTCTTCCTTGATTTTGTGCAAAAGGTGAGATTTTTATCTCACATATATGTCTATAACTATCTTTGATTGTTGGGTATGAATTCCTAACACTTATTCATGTGCATTTGCTTTTGGTTTGGATTGATTTGGTGAATATTTCAATTTTTGATGTTTTGAATTCAAATCCTTAAAAAAAATCCTAACTTTGATGTTTGAACATGTTTTTGGAGTGTGTTGAGGAGCCTATAGGACTGGGCTGTCGCGTGGCATAAATCCCTAGTTCCAATTGCTCGATCGATTGGCTCCGTTTGGATTCTTGCCCCTTTGGGGAATAGGCTGGAAATGCTGGGCAACATGCACCAGTCGACTGGCACTCTGAGTCCAGTCGATTCACCTGTAACCCGAGAGTTTTTCAAGGTCTGGTCTAGTCGACTTTTCTCAGAGAGCCAGTCGACTAACCTGCTTGTATTCAACCTACTTTGCCTATTTCGCCCTTTTTTTTTTGAAATTCCAATTTCTATCGATTCATGGTTTTCCGATTTGTTGTTATCATTTATTATCAAACTTGATGACTTCTATTTTGGAATTTTTGGGTATATCCATTTTGATGGATTTGGAATCGATTTCTTTGGATTTAATTCACGTCTTTGAACGTGAAATTTTGGTGATTGATTGTTTTTACAATCATCTTTATGGATTGTCACTTCTAAATACAAAGGTTTCTATACTAGTAGTAAATATTCAAACTCTTTCACAAAGATGATTTCAACTCTATTTTCAATATCAAACTCATTTATAAAACTGTTTTCTAACCTATTAGTATATACAAACCTTAACCTCACTCGTATGAGACATCTAATTAAATGGCTTAGTAAAACAAGTGGTATGAAATGCTTGCGTTTATTTTGTCGGTTAATTCTTAGACTCGTTCGATTGAAACTCTGGTGACAACTTTCGAGTGGATACATACAGTTTGTTCGTAAATATTTAAGTTAAGCCAGTGGTTATGGGACATGAAGATAAACTCATCTATTTACTAACTTAGTGTAATCGACACTTCTTGATGATCGATGATGATCATTTTGTGATTTAGACTAGCAATGTGCGATGTCTCTTTGTCTGCGAGGGAGACTAAACCCCATTTTGTGGGGTTTCGACTCAAATTGGTGGGGTAGCGACCAATGGTCTTAGAGCCGTTTGTGGAGCTTCGGCTCAAATTAATGGTTAGCAACCATGGAATAGCGTTCCGTTTGTAATGCACGTGTTGATGAGTTTTCATGCTCCCGTTTTGTGATAGGCCTTCCCCTTTTTGTGATTTCTGGATTTCTATTGATAGTTTCTAGAATTTATGCTTCACCAAAATTCATGATTTATATGTATAAGCTTTATCAATATTTGTGCATTGGTGAATTTGTGTTTCAACAACATTTACGATTAGCATTGATAAGTTTGTCAATATTTGTGGTTCGGTGAATAGAGTAAAGAATATGACATTCTTTTTGATGTTATGAGATTTCTTGAGATATTGAATGATTTTTGTTGTTGTCAAATGTATACTTTTCATAGTATGGCATTATTGTTATCATACGTTTTGTTATATCTCTTATTCCATCTCATTTTATCTGATATTTATAGCTAGACTGATCCATTTATTATTTTCTTATTAAATAATACTCGGGTCAGACCGAGATGTTACAGGTGCTTCTACTTGACTCCTCATTTGGCAGTATTACCTGACTTTTGGCTAAGTACACTATATTGGTAGTTGTTATACATTCGAGATAGAGACTCCTTGATGTATTCATATTTTTTTGTCTAGCACTTGTATCTATTCTTTTGTTATACTGTGGATCTCGTTTGACCACTACTCTGATAAATACTTCTTAGTGTTATGTTCATATCTGTTTCCGCCTTTGTGATATGGATATCTATGACCGATTTATGTTATGATTATTTCTATATTTGTTTTCGAAGATCATATATAGCCATTGTGTAGATTCTTTGAGTTTGTATCGTTGTGTCAGATTTCCTCTTGTTATACTATCGGACATACCGTTGCTCGCACAAGGCAATTACACGGATGGTCGCTCCTCAACAGCCTTATCCTTCGCGCTAGTTGAGGGCATTACTCCATAGTGTCCTTGGCTAGCGTGAGTATAGAGGTGGGGCGTCATACATCATATTCGTGCCAATCTAGCGATGCCTTGGATTCGTAACTCATCTCATTCTCATGCTTCTCTCTAGCCTAGAAGGCGAGCAATCACTCACGATTAATGTTCTTTTATTTATTAAATTTGATTTCAATTGAAACGACAACTGAAATATGCTGCTGTTAGTTATTTACACTGTTATATACGTGCTATTAACTGTATCAATTCACCTTTGACATATGACACCTTTATCTGTTATTTATATTGATGATATATGCATGTTATATTATTATCATATCTGTTATCACTCTGCAAGTTCCCTATTAGTATAGAATCACTATGGGTTGAAATGATACTTACCCGAACGATCTGTAGAATAGGAGAAAATCGTTATGGATTGAAATTATAAACCCAAACGATATTCATTGAATTGAATTGGGATTACGGGTTGAAATGATATATATATACCCGTACATATTTAAATTATGGATTGACATGATAAATATCCGTATCACTTGCTATAGATAGAAAATTATATACAGACACCGTTGGTCTATAAATAAATAATTTGAAATGATTACCATGGTTTAGAAGGAAATATATGGTTTTATATAAATATTGATTTTAGATATTATGTAAATGTTATTTTATATATAGTTGAATTCTTGATTTTAAGCAATGTATAAATTTGTTTTAATATAAAATAAGCTTAATAATTAAGTTTGATTTTATTAAAATTATAGTATGATTAATTATTTATTTAAATTACGTGTTAATATAGAGTTATAACGATTTAATAAATTAAGGTTGAGAATATAGATTTGAAATTGATTTGAAATTATATTTAATTAAGAAATATATTTAAATTAGAATCGGTTTGAAACTTATTGAATTTGAGATTTTTAAAGGATATGATTTTTATAACTTGATTTGGTTTAAGGTGATTTAACGAATATTTCAAGTTTAAATGAATTAAAGCAAATATTTAGTCATTTGAAATTTAGGGTTTCATTTAAATGATAAAGGATTTAGTAAGTAAATATTTCAAAATAAATAATAGTAAAGTGAATTTGATATATATATATATATACATGGAATCATCAAATCTTGTTTTGAAATGTTTAAATATTTAAAGCTTTGAAAATATTGAAATTGAAATGGTTTATTCTGTGGTTAAAAATCTGTATTTGAAATCGATATAATGTGAAATGGTTTACTGAGAAACTGAAATAAATTAAATGGATGATTTGAGATTTGATTAAATTTAAATTTTGGAATTTGAATCGATTTGAATCTATTTGTGAAATTTGAGGAAGCTATTTTATTATATAAAGTATTTTTAAAATTATATTAAAACTATTTATATATGTTACTTTATAAATTTATTTCATATAAACTATTTTAATATAAATTATTTTAATATAAACTATTAAAAATTATAAACTATTTTAATATATATACTATTATTTATGTTTAAACAGTTAAGTGGGAAGTGTTATGATTCCGAGCATTATGATTTCTAAATTTTGATTTCCAAAGTATTATGATTAACAAAGTGTTTGATAAAAGAATGTTGTTTAAATTTAAGTAAATTATTAAATTAAGTTTTTAAATTAATTAATAATTAAATAAAATTGAATTCTTTAATAAGTGAAACTGAATTCTTTAATAAGTGAAATTGAGTTTCTTTAATAGTTAAGTTTTGAAATTTGTTTTAATTAAATAAGTAAATAAGTGAAATTGAATTTCTTTAATAAGAAATAAAATGTGATTGATGGAAATTATTATGAGACTTGTAATTTAAAAATTTTAATTTGACGAATTTAATTTAGTTCAATTCATAAGTTTTGATATAATGTAGGTAAACTTAAGTGATTGATTTAGTGAATTGGAAATTCAATTGAAATTATTTTGAAATGATAAATTTACTTAATTTAAATGATTAGTGAATGAATCCATCAATGAATTTAAATTGTTTTGAATGTTAAATTAACTTAATTTACATGATTATGGAATGAAACCTATATATGAATTTAAATCAATATTTGAATTGTTTTAAATAAAAATTAAAGTTGAATTATAGAGTTTTGAAATGGTAAATTTGGACGTTTTGAAACGTAAATTATAGAAATTGATATACAAGGAGGAATGAAATGTTGGCGTTCAAATTCTAAGTGAGATTGAAATCAATTTGTTTTTTTGAAATTTATTAAAACGACCAATCGGTGTAATAATTACGAAAGTTATTAAAGAACCCGGAATCGGTTAGGGACATACTCACTGTCTAAACCGATTACCACTTTAATAACTATAAGCGGAATGTGATCTAGAATGAAGTGGTTGGAATAATGTACGTTGATGATTGAAGAAAGAGAACGATAATGGATGACCTTGACACTTGTGTCAAATTGGAAATGACTAAAACAAGAACCGTGCCGAGCCAATGAGGTTAGCCAGCTCTAGGTGAACACACTTCTTCGTGTGCTACTCATTACTTGTTTTTTATTGGTGCGCACCCTTGAATCGGGAGTGTTGTTTCGTGGTGTTGCGATCATTGCGGCGATGCGTTCTCACCAGTCCGGATCAGGCAAACGATAGTTTCACTACCTTGGGTACTGCCTCATGTGCCTTGTCATACATGTATCCCTATGCGCGATCATTATGATTTATTTTGTGTTACACCTATGGAGTACTCCCTAGTTTACGGTGGAGTTTACAGTGCTGTATAGACTATGACACTTATATAAAATGTGTTAAGGGGATAGTGGTAACGCCATAACGCTATTTTGATATTGTATATTACTGATAGGCATTATATACTTAGCGTACACATAAATGTTTAACGGATCCTTAGAGGATGGCTATCGCAAATGTCCTTTGGGTTACTTGTATTTCAGTTGTTATTTCACTTGAGTCGGATTTATTGATATAAGAATGTTAATCCTCACCCGAGTGTTTTGTGTTTTGATTTACGCTCGGTTCAGACTGAGTGGTTCAACTTTTGAGACTCACCTTTGGAGTTGGAGCTTAGCCTTGAGATCCAGCTATCTATCCAGCTTTTAGATATTCAGTTGATTCTAGTGATGTATTCTGATTCTTGTATTTGACTATTGTATTCGAGACTTCGGTTTAACTTATTTAACTCTGTTATATATATACTAGCTTCATGAACTATTATTCTTTTATTTCCGCTGCATATTGTTATATTACTCTGTGTCTGTGATTCTGTGATTTATTTATTACTGTATATGCTGAGTTTTGCCAAACATAAACTTACAATCTGGTATTTTGAGCAATTCAATTTCGGCATGTTTGGATGCGAATGATTGAAAATATCAGGTTGTTACATATCTAAAATCAATATTTGTCGAAAACCATATATTTCTTTACAAAACCACAGAAATCATTTTCAAAAATATTTATATATAGACCAACGGTGCCTGTATATAATTTTCTATCCTATGGTCAATTGATACGGATATTTATCATTTCAATCCGCAATTTATTATTTTACGGTTGTATATCATATCAAACCGCAATCCCGAATGAAATAAAAATCCATAACACTTGCAGTTTATAACAATATAAAATACAACATCCATTCATCCAATATTAATCATCAAACATTCATCACAATCATCATCCAATTTAATCAATAACATAAATATAGAACAGATAATAAATAACACGTATTTACTGGCAGTTTATATTCAATAATAAATTAAATAGCCATTTTATCCAAATAAATTTAAATAAACCGAGATGATGATTCAAAATATGCCAAACGGTCATAAATAAATTTCTAATCACATCATAAATAAATTTAACAAGCATAAGAAAATTTTAGAAGTTGTGGGTGGCTTCAAACACTCACCTTTTGAATTTAAATTGAATTTAAATCCAATTTAAACTCAAAATTGAACAGTTTCAGAATCCATCCAAACCAGAGCCAAAATGTCCGGAATTTTAGTATGATCCTAGCGCAGAAAACCGCGTCCAAATCTGATCTCGAATGAGAAAGTTGCGATGTTAGAACGATTGAAAATAAAAATAAAAGTAAACAAATGAAATTACTCTGCCGAGTCATCATCCAACGTTCACGTGAACCCTAGGTTGTGCATGCAACATCATATCCTGTCGCATCTGAACCCAACAGAGCCGCCATCGATCATTTGAAAACGCCACCGCCTCGCTCGATCTGGATAAGATCTAATACCATCGGAGTGATTCTCCGCCTCAACCGACCCTACTGGCCATTCGCCACAAGCTCTGCCCCACCAAGAACGGTGCACCGCCGATGCCTAAATCAACCAATTTCGGCTAAAACGAGTGACTTTAGGCCCAAGCAAACATGCCAATCCCCATGCTTCGGCGCCCTCTACAGTGGAGCGCAACCCAATCGTTGTTTCGACGAAAATCCACCACACAATCAAACCCCCACCAATGGACGGTCGGAATTTTTTCTTCAATTTCTGGTCAGATAGAGATTCAAATTGGAAAACGAATCATATATTTGACTTGCGCTCGTCGAGAGCTTCAAATCCATATATAATTCGATATAGTTTGTGGAGTTTGAATTTTTGGCTTTGAATTTTATTTGAAATTGCAATTGGAATTTTGGTTTTTGCCTTCCATTGGAATGAGGAGGAGCAACTGGAATTGTACGTACAGAATAATGAACATAAGAAATTCGCTAGGGTTTATAACGTGGTATATATAGGAAAAGCTGGAATTTGAATGGACTGGATTGATTTGGATTGAAAGTTGAACGACAAATGGCCCGAAAAGCCCGTTCTGACTCCGTAATGAAAATGAGTCAACCCATATATCGAAATAGATGTTTTTAAATATTTTAAATGCAATGGAACAGGTTTCAAGTCCAAATTCCATCGTATGAAGAAGTTCTACAAAAATCAAGTATTTCAAATTGATTTCAATTGATTTCAATTTAATTGATTTCTATGCGTTTCAAGCCCGTATGATCAAACGACAAGCCCGATCATTATGAAACTTGAAATCCTTTAATAATTCACCGTTATGGATCCGATGAAACTGGTTTCGTCGAAATTCAAGTCAATGGCCGAAATGGTGATTTTTCAGGTTAATTAAATAATTTAATATTAAATTAATTAATCACTTCTTCAATTCAAATTTAATTATTTACCATTTTTATCATTTCGGATTACAAATAAACTTATAATTCATTAACCAAAATTTCCATGTCGATTAAATAAGGATTTATTGCAAAATTTATAGTGTTTACCTTAAATTTGAAAATAAATTCAGTTTGTTTTCAATCTCTTTATTCAATCAATCATCATCTTATGGACAAATTTAACTTTGGTATATAACCAGTTACCCTCATATTTTTACAATCACCAACTAAATTCATATTAAAGTAGTTTTTAATTACGTTTAATTGCAATGGATTTAGATCTAATTCATTAAATTAAATAAAAGGTTAAACAATTAATACTTATCACTATTTGTCTACTTTAATACCATTTATACTTTATTATCAACCAACAATCATTATAATTACTTATCTATCATTGATTCTATCAAATTACAATTTATTACGTATTATTTCTTTAATTTATATAACTTTGAATTTATTTCCCAATTTACTATTACTATCAATTATAACCTTACAATTTTTTCAATCAATTGGGATTACACTAAATTAGTTATTTATTAACATGCATTAACATTATTACCTTAATTTACACTCAATTACTATTAACAATGTGTTATTTCATTAGTCATTTGTTTGCACAAAAAATGGGCAAACACCTCCAAGTCGTATGAATTAGTTGATTTTACGTTGTTTCTAGTGATTTGGGTGATTTACGCAAATATATAAAAAGCAGGGACTAAACTGTAAAAGACACACAGATTTATAGTGGCTCGGCCAGAACGTGCCTACGTCCACTTTATATGTTATTCTCCTTTTCCTTTCAGATTACAAGTACAAAGCTTTGATTACAAGTAATTGAAAGTTGTTTGAAAGTTATATCCGTGCTTGAGCTCTCAAACATGTCTGCCATTGTTGTACCCCTGCCCCTCTATTTATAGAGTGAGGCTGGGGGTAGGGGTCCTGGATGTATATAGCAGCTGGTGGGCCTGGGATGAAGCAATCTGGCCTGGCAACGTTGGTTCGGCAACGCCTTGGTCCGGTAGCGCTTCGGTCCGGTGGTAGATGAATGTAGCTTGGTTCGGTGGAGGCTGGGCATATGGGTTGGTTCGGTGGCGCATGGTCCGGTGACTCTATGACTCGGTGATAGGTGCAGTAGGTTGGTCCGGTGAAGAGTTGGGTTTGGACCGGTGGTAGGTGGATTAGGTTGGTGATGAGGTGGTTCGACAGGCATGAGAGAGGGGGTTGGCTCGGTAGTGGAAATGCACCTAACACTTGCCCCCCAAAGTGGGGCATGTGCATGTACATGGCGTGCTTTGCTTTGAACTTGGGTGCTTCCATCCAGTTTCCATCGCCGAACCACCTGGTCCGGTCATTAGTATTTGCCTATAAATAGGGGCTCAACGCTTTCGTTTTCCCCATTAGCCGAACCAACTCCCTGTTTTTCCGAATCAATCCATCGTCTCTGCCGAATCGAACGTGTTACCCGAATAAATTCTCACTTTTGCCGAACCAAGTGAGGGTCTACTATGCCGAATGACCTTTTGTCTTTGAATTGCCGAATGAGGTTTTACTCTGTACCACCGAATGAACTCCTTGGAGCTCAAGTGCCAAACGAGTCTCGTGCTTTGCTTTACCGAATGAGCTCCGTGGTGTGAGTGTCGAATGGCCTTTCGGTCTTGTGCTACCGAATGAACCTGAAAACCTTCATCCCTTGAGTTTTAAATTCGAGCGAAATTCCAGACCACATGCCTTTGTTTACTTATATCTTTATACTCCTCATTTTAACAGTGCGTTTGTTTTTTGGTGTTGTAGATAAATGTCTCGTAAAGTTGAAACTCGATCAGAGAAGAGAAAATCTACGGACCGAAATGAGCCTCCCGTTGTGCCCCCTGCCCAGCCAGGACCAGCGCGACAGGGACCTGCCCTAAGGTCATTAGTGGACGGATATGGCCCCCAAGAGCTTTTGAACTCTCCTCCCGATTGTTATCCGAGCTCCCTCAAAGAAGGGCAACTTGATGCCATCGCTCGCTCCTTTTGGATTGACAGGGCGAGTATGCTGTTGCCGGGAGATAGTGTGATGCCGTACGATCCTCCTGAAGGATATTTCACCTACAGCCGATACCATTGTATGTGCGGGGCCATTCCCCCAATCAATGCCTGGATAGTCAGCTTTCTTACCTATTTGAAGGTGGCTCCATTCCAACTTCAGCCCAATTCCTATGCTATCCTGGTGTGCTTGTTCATCATTTTTCAGAGGAAATATGGGAGTCCCCCTTCCAACCCGGTGATCCGGTATTTGTACAACTTGAGAGGCTATAAGAAGGGGTCTCCATATATCAGCTTGGAAGCGGCCGTGCCCTTCAAGCCCGTTCTGGATTTGTATTCGAAGCTCAGTACGTTCAAGAAAGAATGGTTCTTCATCAAGTATGACTCTATTTCCTTCTGTCTTTTCACTTCTGGCTGTAAGTTGAGCTTCATTTATATTTTCCTTGTTTCGACCCTAATGCTTCCTCTTATATGCTTTTCTTTCTTGCTAGCGACAGGTGGCTTTGCGGTCGTGGAGAACGATTCCTTGGCTCGGATGGCTGCGGAAATAAAGGCTATTTCGGGACGGGATAGGTCGGCTTCTTACCCGATCAGGAATGTCACTCTCCTGGAGTACAACTTAATTCTGCCACGCCAATCTGTGGTTAAGCAGAGAGATACAACCGAGGAGAGGGCTGCCAAATCTAAAGACGGGGCTACTGCGAAGAGTAGCAAGAGGAGACCTTTCTCGGTACCTCCAGTCGTCGGGGGGAAGAAGCTTAAGAAATCTGATGGACCCTCTCCCAGCACATGCCCAGATGTTCCGGAGGAGGAAAGTGGAGAGGAAGAAAGAGGCGAGGAGGAGAGCGGAGGTGATGGAGAAGGTGACGGTGGTAACGGTGGCGAAGGGCAGAGTGGTAGTGGCACTGGTGCCTTGACTTCTGGGCAAGCGGGTGAGATTCAAGAGTGGACTGATGATAACTTCCGTCAAGCCTTCGAGGGGCTGGGGGAAGGGCCGGCCTTGGTGGAGAAATCGAAGAGGTCTGATAAGGCCGGGACGGGTGCCAGTCTATCTTTTGAGGGTATTTCAGCTAAGGCAACTCCGGCGGTTCAAGGTGAATTCTTAACTTTCGCAGACTCCCTTTATGATAAGGACTTAGTAATATCTTATGGCTAAGTCCCGTCCTGGAATGAGATTCAGGACTTATTGCAGTATCCCACTCCCCCTCAGGGTTTGTAAAATAAACGTGTTTTCCTACTCCTTTTAACTTAACATATTTCTCGGATCATAGTTTCATGCATGCTTGTAACACTTGGTTCTTATTCCAGGAACGGGTAAGGTGGCGAAGACATCAGATATCCGGCACCGCCTTGAGCTGTACAAGCTACTCAAAGCTTCCGCTAAGCCAAAGCCATCAACTAGCCATCCCGGGGATGTGGTTGGCTATCGCCCTCTTCTCGGAGTTATTGAAGAAGATATGCAAAAGAGGAAGAGGGGCCGATCTTTGTTTGAACCTTCACCTGGCCCTCAGCCTCTAGTCCAGCCTATCCACGATATTACTGAGGAAGATACTGAGTTTATGCCTTCCCCACATCCATCCAAAAATCCAACCGTCACCCCGATAGACCACCCTGGTTTGGTTCGCAACCCATTTGCCGGCCATCCGGATCTGGACCCGAGTTTTCAGGACATTTCTTTTGACGAGGCCACGGGTGAGCATCTTCTTCCCCGCAATCCCATCGTACGAGTGCTTGATGAGGCTAAGTCCTTAGACCTCGATTTGCTTACTACTCGGATTGTGACCATGGGGTATGAGGCCAAGGCAAACATCGATCGGGTGGTTGAAGAGACCAAGAGGCTAATGCAGCATCACGCTAGACTGGCCAAGGCTGGAGAGGAAATCGGAAGTGCTGACATTCGGTTGCGGCTAAAGGTTTCTGATCAGGCCAAACAACTTGCCGATCAGGCTATCCAGATATCCCAGCATGAGGCGACCTCCAGACGACTGAAGAAAACCATGGAAGAGGCTAGCAAAGCTGAGTTGCAAAAAATAGAGGCTGCTTGCAAAGAACGAATTGACATAGCCATCGCAACGGTGGATGAGGTTCGGAGAGCGGATCTTGAGAAGGTAGAGGAGTTATCTGGGAGGCTTGAGGACGCAGAGCTTGCTCAGGCCAAGCTGAAGGAGGAGATGGAAGTGATGCGGAAATCCCTTCAGGTTGACTGCTCGAGTTACCGATTGGAGAGAGATGCTGCCGTCGCACGGCTGTCGGCTTCTGAGGCCCGGATGAAACAGTTTGAGGAGAACGAGGGGATGATGGATGAGATGCTCCAGGACATGTATTTCCGAACTTGGAGGCAGGGCAACCTGTCCTGGATGGACGACTATCCCTGGGTCATGGCTAGAATATATCTTCGGGCTTTGGAGGAGGCTAAGGTCGATGCAGATAAGGAAGGTGGTGCGGCTTTCAGGATGGATGTGGTTACGGCCCAATTCACCAAGGAAGAGAAGGTGGCGGTTAAGGAGGGCATGCGGCTGCTTGCTGCGGACGAGGTAGGCGTGCAGCTAGATGATGATGATCAGGGAGCAGACGCTGGTAAGTCTTCCTTTTTAGTCTTTTCATGATTTGATTGCTTATCTTTCATGACTATTGATGGATTCTCTTCTGAATTGGGAAGGCGGGACCTCTGGAGTACATGCGGGGAGTTCTGACCCTGTAGTTAAGTAGATCCGGATGGCAGGCAGGATAGAGGCGGAACCCCGATGTAGTCGACTTTTTTATTTGGTCTGTTTGACATTCCTGTATATACAAGTCCAAAACATTATTGTATTTCCAGGCTGTAATTATGTCATTGCAATGAACGTCTTTATGTAACTTTATAACATAAGCAGATTCTGTCATGTTCGAATGTGGTTGTTATTTTGATGTGTTGCGTAAGAAATTCAGCTGCGTGTTTATGCATGTGATCTAATCGTATGTGATGCTGAGTTTCTGCTCAAAATATTATTTCATGTCTTGCAATGTCAATATGATGTGTGAATAAATTAAAGCTACATTTTTGTATACAAGAGAAGAAAGTACCGCCCTTCGTGTTTTAGTTGTAGAGGGATGCTTTGAATGTCTTGTGCGACTGAGTATGGAATGTAGCTGAGTGTTCCGTCATCCGAATGTGAGTTCATATTTCCGCCAGCGAGAGTTCCCCTATTTTGTGACCTGTACTTTAGGGACTGTTATATAGGATAGGAGAAAAGTTTTTAAATGAAATGGAAATATGAGAAACGGTAATACTTCCAATCACAGAAGGCCATCGATATGCTTAAGTTCGTGGCAAACGGGTTTTGTAGTCACTTTCCCTAGCTGTGGGTCTTGGAGACATTTTTCACCCATCTTACACCTCCGCGGGGAGTTTATCTTTTTTACCACAGCCGCACTTAAGACATATCGGAGCCGAGATCGCGCACAGTAACTACCTGAGCCATTATGGCCCGTAATCGAGGGTATTATTCGATTTACTATGGCCGGCTAGCGTGGGTGCCGATCGTCAACCGTGAACTACCCCTGGCTGGCCACACCTTATGTTGGGGCTTAAAGTAGGTTCACAGTTGCCGGCGAGCCGAACGCCGTAATGAGCTTCCATCGGCTATAGTCGGCCTCCTTGATGGCTTATAATCGGCTCATTATAGTTGTCTTTGAGGGTAGTCGCGAGCAACGAGTTAGCCCGCAGCAGAGGGATGCTGGAGCAAAAGTGTCTCATTGGCGAGTGTATAGATTCGCATAGTACCTGTTGGGTCTTGTCCAGGCGAGGTTGTGCCGTGAAGTGTTCAGAGTGGAAATGTCGTTATACATGATTTTGTTCAACAGAAAAGGATAAAGCTTAACAAGCAGCCAAGATATAAAGGAACAAGCTAAAAAGAGACAAGATGTTTAAAGTGGTTCGGCACGAAAATGCCTACGTCCACTGATTCTCTTTGTTAATTCACTTCATATGGACAGTACAAGTTAAGAAAAGTATCGACGGAGGTGTTGGATGTTCCATGCCCTCTGGAACACCTCTCCGTCCACTGTTGACAAAATATAAGCTCCGTTGTGGAGATCTTTATGAATTATATAGGGTATGTCCCAGATTGGATCTAGCGCTCCGGGGCGCGGGAAGATCCGTCTGAGGACAAGTTCTCCTTCTCGTAAGCTGCGGTGCTTGACTTTGGATTTGTATTGTGCTGCCACTTTTTGCTTGTGAGCTGCCGCTTTAAGTGCTGCATCATTTCTTCTTTCTTCAATTAGATCCAAAGACATGTGTAGGAGTTCTTCATTCTCTTCTAGGTTGTAGTGGATCCTACGGTGGGAAGGCACTACAGTTTCAGTTGGGAGCATGGCCTCCGATCCATATGCCAAAGAGAAAGGAGTATGCCATGTTGATGTTCTGTAAGATGTGCAGTAGGCCCAAAGTGTCGTAGGAAGTTCATCCACCCAATCGCCTTTTGACTTTTCAAGTTTCTTCTTGACTAGAGTTTTGATAATTTTGTTGACAGCTTCGACTTGTCCGTTTGCCTAGGGGTAAACTACAGATGAGAAGCTTTTATGAATTTCGTGCTCTTGGCACCAGTCGGTGAACTCTTCGCTGTCAAATTGAAGTCGGTTGTCCGATATGATTTTGAGTGGAACCCCGTACCTGCATAAATTATTTTTGATCAAGAAGTTAATAACTTTTGCCGAAGATATTTTATTTAGAGGTTCCGCTTCCACCCATTTGGTGAAATAGTCAACTGCCACTATGGCATATTTGGCTCCGCCTCGGCCCATTGGCTGTTCGCCAATTAAGTCAATTCCCCATATTGCAAAGGGCCAAGGGCTGGTCATTTGAGTAATTTCATTTGTTGGTAGTCGAGGAATCTTAGCAAATTTCTGATATCTGTCACATCTTTTGACGAAGTCTAAGGCGTCTTTGTTTAAAGTGGGCCAGTAATACCCATATCGGAGTATTTTCTTTGCTAGAGTCTGTCCTCCGGTGTGATCTCCGCAACTTCCTTGATGGATGTTGGACAAGACTTCCCTGGCCTCCCTTCCAGCGATACACCTTAATAAGGGATTAGAGAAGCCGCGCCGATAGAGGATGCCTTCTTGTAATGTGTAGCGGGAAGCTTTCCTTAAGATTTTCTTAGCTTCGTTACGCTCGTCGGGCAGTGTGCCACTTTGTAAGTACTTCCGGATGGGAGTCATCCAAGTTTCCTCTTCAATTGCAGCTATCATATTCATTGGCTCGTAACTCGGGGTCAGTTGCTTTGAGATGGTTACTGTTCGGAAAGCGGTGCCATTCTCCATGCTAGCCTGCTTTGCCAGTTCGTCGGCCTCCTGATTCTCTTCTCGAGGAATGTGTTTGATTAAATAGTGATCCAATTGATTGAGCAGCGGCTTGGTCTTCTTTAGATATGCTATGAGTCGTTCTCCTCGAGTCTGGAATTCTCCTAGTATTTGATTTACAATAAGTTGAGAATCACTATGGAGACATAAAGAACTAACTCCAATCTCCAGGGCAAGTTCTAATCCGGCTATCACTGCTTCGTATTCTGCGTCATTGTTGGTGGTAGCGAACTCCAACCTTAGGGTGTAGTGCAACTTCCTTCCTCTGGGGGTGATTATCACAACACCTGCCCCCGAGCCTTGTTCATTTGATGCTCCATCTACGAAGAGATTCCACTTGATATCTTCTGCTATTTCAGATTGCTCCTTACCTTCGTTAGTAGTGAATTCGGCAATGAAATCAGCTATGGCTTGCCCCTTGATAGCGGTGCGAGGATGGTAGGTGATATCATATTGACTCAGTTCAATACACCATTTAAGTAGTCGCCCAGAAGTGTCGGGACGATGGAGTACCTGCCTTAACGGTTGATCGGTTAAAACTCTGATGGAATGAGATTGGAAATAGTGTCGCAGCTTCCGTGACATAATTAGCAGACAGTATGCTAGCTTTTCAAGTTTAGGGTATCTGGCTTCTGCCCCTGTAAATCTCTTTCTTACAAAGTATACGGGCCGCTGCGCGCGATTGTCTTCTCTCACCAAAGCGGCGCTTAAAGCATGGGACGATACAGCAAGGTATAGGTATAGTTCCTCGCCTTCATTTGGAGTTGAGAGTACTGGTGGTCTCTGGAGGTGTCCGATTAAGTTAAGGAAGGCTGTCGAGCATTCGTCAGTCCATTCGAACTTCCCTTTGTCTTTCTTTAGAGCTTCAAAGAAAGGGGTGCATTTGTCGGTTGCTTTAGAGATGAACCTGCTTAGGGCAGCCACCTTCCCGTTTAGGCTTTGCATCTCTCTTCGAGTGGATGGTATCTTGATATCTTACAAAGCCCGAACTTGTTCGGGGTTTGCTTCAATCCCCCTGGCATGGACAATGAATCCCAAGAACTTTCTCGACGACACTCCGAAGGAGCACTTTAGAGGGTTCAGCTTCATTCCGTATTGGCGAAGTACTTGAAACATCTCATCCAGGTGGTTTATATGATCGTTGGCTTTCCTCGATTTTACCAACATGTCATCCACATAAACCTCCATAGTTCGTCCTATTAGTTCCGCAAACATCTTGTTGACGAGGCGCTGATAAGTAGCTCCGGCGTTTTTAAGTCCAGAAGGCATTACTCTGTAGCAGTATAATCCCCGGTCAGTGATGAAACTAGTGTGGTCTTGATCGGGGGCGTGCATAGGGATCTGGTTATATCCTGAGTATGCGTCCATAAAAGATAAGAGTTCGAGTCCGGCGGTGCTGTCCACGAGCTGATCGATTCGGGGGAGTGGGAAGCAGTCCTTCGGACACGCGATGCATGTTTGCCACTTCCCATTAGCCTTCTTTACCAGTACCGGGTTGGCGATCCATTCTGGGTAAATGGCTTCTCGTATGAAGTAATTGGCAAATAGGTTCTTTACTTTTTCCTCGAGGGATGCTGATCGTCCTTTCCCCATGCTTCTCTTTTTCTGATTTACTAGCACCTTGATGGGATCGATGTTCAGTACGTGGCATGCTACATCTGGGGAGATTCCTGTCATGTCAGCGTGCATCCATGCAAATACATTCATGTTGTGGCAAAGAAAATCAATGAGTTGATCCTTTAATTCTTCTTTTAGTTGAGATCCGATTTTCAATAGTCTACTTGAGTCATGTTTGTCTACAGCTACGAATTCCATAGCCTCTGCAGGCTCGGCGGTGGCCTCCTCCTCTTTGTCCCTGGGGTCTAATTCATTGAAAGAGTCACTAGTATATCGAAGAGGAGGGGCTTTCTTTAGTTGCTATGCTTCCAAGCTTTTCATGCAGAGAGTAGTCTCTGCATTTTTCCCTTTATCTTTTCTACGGTTATTGCGAAGTTCGGTTACATAGCAGTCTCGAGCAGCGTCTTGATCTCCCTCCATTTCTCCTATTTCGTTATCTATTGGAAATTTCATCTTCAGGCACCATAGGGCTAGGACAATTTGGAAGTCAGACAAGGCTGGTCTTCCAAAAAAGGTGTTGTAGGCCGAATGATTCTATTAGTACAAATGTTTGTTTTCGCACAACGGAGCGGGGATGACTTCCTATTTCAACAAAGAGGTCCAGTTGCCCGAGGGTCATCTTCGCATCTCCAGTGAAACCATGTAGTGATTTGTTGCAGGGAGACACATCCTTCATTGACAGCTTCATTTTGTCGAAAGCATGCTTGAATAGGATATTTACTGAGCTTCTAGTGTCTATTAAAATTCGGAAAACTTTGGCTGGACCGAACCAGGCAGAGATGACCATAGGATCCATGTGTGGGTACTGTCTTCCCTCTAGATCACACCTACTGAATGTGATGTCGTCATTCTCTTTCCGTTTCGGGTGGCGTTCTTCCATAACAGAATTAACGTAACCTTCATCGTTCCTAAGTGACTTACCATATCTTTCCATCTCTGCCCAGCTTCTGTCGGCAATGTGTGGTCCTCCTGATATGGTATGGACCACTATCTTCTCTTGACTATAGCCGCTGGTGTTGCGATTTCCTCCGCCTACTTCCGGGAGGGACAGCCCCGGGTTCTCATTAACAGGAGTTGAAGTCCTGTTCTGAACTTTCAC
Source organism: Allium cepa (assembly GCA_030765085.1). Classification (NCBI taxonomy): domain Eukaryota; kingdom Viridiplantae; phylum Streptophyta; class Magnoliopsida; order Asparagales; family Amaryllidaceae; genus Allium; species Allium cepa. The sequence continues at coordinate 1,016,740,844 of CM060934.1, read as the reverse complement.
AAAGCGTTCTAGTCTCTTCCTTCTGATGTGTTCTTCAATCAAGTCCCGGAGATGGTGGCATTCATTGGTGTCATGTCCATGGGATTCGTGGAAGCGGCAGAACTTTCCAGAATTGAGTGTGTTATCTGACTCCTTCTTGTGTGGGGGCAGCTTGTATCTCACTTCGTCTTGAGTGGCTAGGAAGATGTTTTCGATTGTTTCATTCAAAGGAGTGTAGGAGTCAAATCTTGGTCCTGGTCTATATAAGCGCTTTTCTCCCTTTGGACGCACTCTCTGAACAATCGCGCCATCCTCTCGTCAGAACTTGGAGCGGATAGAAATGAGTTTGGTTCTTCCCTGCGGGATCGATTCCGTCCAGATGACCTGTAAGGATGGTATCGTCTATCACTCCTGACATTCTCCAATGGCTGCCTCTGGTCTTCTGGGGGCATGCTGGGGTCAGCCACAGTTGGCCCTTGCCTTGATCTTTCCCTGCTGGGTTCTCTTCTCAGCACTTCCTCGGGTCCAACTTCGGGCTGGACTCCAGCTCGACCCCGTTCTTTGGTGTTTCCATGGTTAGGTAGCATGGCGGGCTCAGCTACATCCGACCCATGCCTGGTACCTCCCCCGTTGGGTTCGGTTCCAAGCATTTCCTCGGGTCGGAATTCGGGCTGAGTCCGGGCTCGGCTCCTACCATAGCTGTTTCTGTTGTTAGCCTCTTCGAAGACGAAAGACCCTTTTCGTCTCCTAGATACTCCAGACTGGGACTCACCCCATGATTCAGTGTTGCGGTGGGTTTCTTCGACATCCCTTAAGTGTGACATGAGTTGATTCACTAAGGCTTCTTGTTGAGATGCGAAGCGGTTAGTTACTTCAGCCACAACCCTGTCCAGATCCGCCCTAGTAATTGGTTGTTCCGTAGCAGGGGCTGTCAGATTTTCCTGATTTAAATTTGCTGTTGGAACTGGACGATTGTCTTGGTCTCTGATCCTTGGATCTGGGATACTGCCAGTTGCGATGTTCTTTCCTTTGTTAGCATCTTTCTTCCGTCCGGGAGGCATGTTTTCCAGGCAATGAATGACGCTGATAGAAAAAGGGTAAGTGGGGGAAGCTGAAGCTTCGAGCTCCTTTTCTCAGCGAAAGCACCAAAAATGTTTGCACAAAAAATGGGCAAACATCTCCAAGTCGTATGAATTAGTTGATTTTATATTATTTCTAGTGATTTGGTTGATTTACGCAAATATATAAAAAGCAGGGACTAAACTGTAAAAGACACACAGATTTATAGTGGTTCGGCCAAAACGTGCCTACGTCCACTTTATATGTTATTCTCCTTTTCCCTTCAGATTACAAGTACAAAGCTTTGATTACAAGTAATTAAAAGTTGTTTGAAAGTTCTATCCGTGCTTGAGCTCTCAAACATGTCTGCCATTGTTGTACCCCTGCCCCTCTATTTATAGAGTGAGGCTGGGGGCAGGGGTCCTGGATGTATATAGCACCTGGTGGGCCTGGGCTGAAGCAATCTGGCCTGGCAACGTTGGTTCGGCAATGCCTTGGTCCAATAGCGCTTCGGTCAGGTAGCGCTTCGGTCCGGTGGTAGATGAATGTAGCTTGGTTCGGTGGAGGCTGGGCATATGGGTTGGTTCGGTGGCGCATGGTCCGGTGACTTTATGATTCGGTGATAGGTGGAGTAGGTTGGTCCGGTGAAGAGTTGGGTTTGGACCGGTGGTAGATGGATTAGGTTGGTGATGAGGTGGTTCGGCAGGCATGAGAGAGAGGGTTGGCTGGGTAGTGGAAATGCACCTAACATCATTTAAATAATTACATTTGTTTTCCAATATTCACTTTGTAACCAAAGATAGCCTTTCGATCATCTTATTAAATTTGAATTCCATTAACTTACTAAAAATTCACTTGAGTTCGCTTTGTTATATTTTGTTTTAGTTATCATTTCATTCTCAAATTACAAATTTTTATTTCTTCCAGATTTAATTACCAAAATAATATTAACTTAACAAATTTTAATTTTAAAACATCGAAATTTACGGGTCGTTACAACCCGAATGTTTTGAATTGAGAATATATGTGAAATTGAGTTTGATTTTGAAATAGTTTCATTTTTGGTATAATTAATTTCAAAAATGATTTTGAAATACTTAAGTGATTATTTAAACTCTGGAATCTTATTTAAAAATGGTTATGGAATATTTATAAGTTTAAAAACTTATAAGGGTTTGGAAAAGATTAATTGGAAAGGGAAATTTAAGCCTAATAGGATAAATAAAATGGTACTAAAATTGGTCAGAATAAGATTCATCTTGGAAGGGTTAAATAAAAGTAAGTGTGAAAACAAAATAAGTTGGAAGGTAAGCTAAATTAATTGAAAAGAATTAAAAGAAGTTAGCAAATGGAATTTAAATAAGTAGAAACTTATATAAGTTTAGAAATTTGAATGGAAATGGAACATAATTGAATTGGGTTAAATAAAGTAAAATTCAAGTTAAACATTGGAATTGAATTTGAATTGTGTTAAATAAGGTGGAGCAGAAGAATTAGTTTGGGTTGGACTAAATAATACAAAGGACTGAAATAAAATTTGTAAGTAAACTAATTGATTTAAATGGGCAAGCAAATAAATTGAAAATGAATATTGGGCTGATATTTAATTTAAAATTATGTAAGTAAAGTGAAGTTGTGGATTAAGTCAAAGTAGAATAAAAATAAATTGAAGTTTGGAAATAAAAACCATTGAGATTTAAAAATAAATTAGTAAGTGGAACTAATTAAAGAAATGGGTTTGAGAAAGGGTGAATAGAATTTAATATTTAATTTGATTTGGAAATAAATTAAGAATTGAAGACAAAAATTGAATTCATAATGGGATTGAAAATTAGATTCAAATAAAATGATGAAATGGATTAGATACGAATGAAGGATAGTTGATAAAAATTCAGTATTCAGAATTTTAAGAAAAACTGGATTCAAATGAAATTGAAATGCAAATGAATATAAATGGACATAAAATCAAGGTGATGAAGTATAAAATAAATATAAGAAGTGTATAAAATACTTATATTGAACTTGAGAAACAAATGGTGAAATTCTTAAGTAAAATCTGCAATTGGGAAAATATACTAAGTAAGTATTTGAATGGAGTAAAAAAAAGTGTTGGAAATGAAATTTTTTGATAGAAATCAATATAAATGTGAATAAAAGAGAATTGATATAGCCAATAATCAATTAGAAATAAATGCGTGGGATGTATGTATATTAGTTTATTCGCATAGCAATTTAATCCAATTTCGAGCATAGAATTTCAAGATAGTCATATTAATCCGAGTTAGGATATTTCACTCGATTTTCGATGGCGAACCCTAGACATGGATTTTTGGTTGATTCTAGAAATTCTCTATCATAGTTTATGACTATGCAAGGAGAATCACGGTTTCTAAACAAGAAACCAGATCTGAGTCCGCACTGGGAAGTCGGGTGGACGATACTAGTTTGGAAGTGAAATCGTGTGATTGAGTGAGCGATCGAATTTGATATTGCGTACGGATAATATATGTGCATCATACGGACTTGAATGGAATAGATATTGAAAATTTTGTAAACAAATGTATAAAATGATTTTGAAGTTATAATTGGACATTATTGCTAAGTAGCATACAGGTATCTAAAGGCAAAGGACAAATGATGTTTTGATTTCTGAAGATAAATTTGAATTGTCCAACAAAAAGGTATGTATTTGAATTTCTGTATGAAATTCGATGATTTTCTAATCTAGCCACTTGGCTTTTTGTTTTCTTTTGAAATCTAAGGGCCCGTTGAGGCATTTTGTAGTTGTGCCGAGCTAGCCACACAAAGGATATCGTGGCAAAAAATTTCGAAAATTTAGGGAGAAGAAAATTTTTAGAAAATTTTGATAATTTAAAATTTTTGATTTTGAATTTAAATTTGAATGGTTGGGTAAGTAATATTGGTTGGAAACTATGGAAGGTTTTAGGAAGTTAGTAGAAGTGATAGTGGGAGTTTAATAAAAAAGATTTTTGTTGAGAAGTTGTTAAAACTGTTTGGTTTTGGGAAAATGATAAATGAGTTATGGACCGTTCTTCTTAACTAGAAATTTCAGGGACAAAATTCTTTTAAGAGGGGAAGAATGTGACGACCCGAAATTTTTGGATATTTGAAATTGGAATATTTAATTGACTTTACATATTTAAAAGTTAATTTCTATTTTGAATTTCAAATATCACTATTTATTTGGCAATTAAATTATTGAATTTAATTATTAAAAGTTGGGTAAATTATTGAATCTTCAGTTTTGTGCTTGTTAAAAATATTTCAAGGGCTTATAAAATTTATACTTGTAGTCCTGAAGATAATGAAAGCTTTAGAATTGAAATTTGAAGTGTTTTGTTCAATTTTGAAAATACATCGTTTAAATCGATATTTAAATTAGCCTTCCAGGGCATAGCCTCGGATTTTGACGAAACTAGTTCCATTGGATCCATAATAGTGTATTTTTATCAGATTTCAAATTTCGTAGTGTTTAGAGATAACGTGTGACCGTACAGTAGGAAAACGCGCTGAAAATCTATATTGAAATTCAATACAATAATTGGTCCAAAAGGCTATCTTCTCTATATGATCGAATTAGGACTCGGAAGCTTTTCCATCACATTCGAAATAGGGGTTTAACATTATAAATGCCTGGTAGCACACCTCGATAGGCGGTCGAGATTGTGAATTGCATAATTGTGATGATTTGAATTTAAATTCAAATTCAAATTTAAATAATATTATTGCATTAAAATTCTATGTCAAGACCTTGCATACACGCATAAATATTTGATGCACATGTCCTCCTTTGTTTTACACACGTCCCCTCTTCTTTCATATTTACAACCAAGTATTTTATAAAAAAAGAAACCGAAGCTTTGCATTTATCTTCAAAACAAAGATCAAAATACGAAAGCATCAAAATAAAATAATGGCGACCTAATTAATTCACCATTCACCCAAATCAGCTGCGTTCGAATCACGATAAATGGGGCCAACTGCATCGTCGTTAGACAATCAATTGGAGGCATGCTCAGGAAGATTTCGCTATAGGGCTGCTCCCTTTCGATAATCGAAACATGATCACCGTTGTGGGTGTAGCAACGTTCGCAAGGGAAGGCGCGATTTGCATCGAGAAGGATCGCGTGGCCATTGGGTTTCTTCTGGGGGAAATTCACGACAGTGATGGACAACTCACTCGTGAGTTGTTGCGGTGGCAATTAGGGGGTGGCTGTCAGAGCTGTTGGGGAAGGATTGTCGTGATCGTGTGATACTGGTTCGTCATGAAATTCATCAGGGGTCAACGACATCGATTTTGGAAGTGAGGTCGTGGATCGAGTCAGCGAGTCGCATTATTTCCGGAATATGAGGTATTCATATTGTTCTTTCCAACTTAAATTGGTAATATCTACATATATGTACAGAAACAATTAAAATACAAGTATACGTACATGCATGTTTAGTGTATAAGTAAAATAGAGAAAAATATATATAGGGTTTAAATTTACAGTGTTAAGAGAATTCGTAAATTACAGTGAACTTGAATTCCGAAGTTTTATAGTAAAGTAGATCTGGTAGTTAATGAAACTATTAACAGTTGCAAACTGAAGAAATAAATAAATGTATCAGGCTAGTATTTATTTAAAAAAATTAAGTTAAATTTATTAAGTGGTAAATAAATTGTTAGATTTTTCCTAACATTTATAAATGATAAAATGTTTGTTACAAGGTCAAAAATCATGAAAACAAGCTTGAACGGAAATGGATTGCAAATAAAAAAGGCAAAGGTGAGATCTTCTCACTCATGTGGTTTGCTTGTTAATTAAATGATTAAATTTAAATTATTGGATGTGCTTGGATGAATTTTATAATTTATCTATTGGGTGATATTATATATATATATATATATTGAAGTGATTGATTTCCCGAATTATATAGCAGATGAGACCCTATGTGCCCCGCGTAATAGTGGATGACCCTTATACCGTGATATCCCGCCTTGAAGCAGGATTGGTATTTTAAATTGTTGTGATAAGATCTATGGATGTAGGAAAACAAGTTGGAGGGATCCAACTGGATTCCTCAAATGTTTGAATTTATTTCATATGGTGTGATATGATTTATTGATAATCTGTGATTGATTATATTGGTAATTTAAATTATTGAAGGCTATGGTTTGGCCGAATATATTTTGGTATTTTAAGATATCAGAAATATAAAAATTGGATTTTTGGAAGGAAATTAATGTAGAGAATTTTAAGTAAAATAATTTTAGAGAATTGGATAAATTGAAAGAAGGAATTTGGAAAGGATAAAGGTGGATTTTTGAAATCCTATTGAATAAATTCCACGTATGGAAAAAAGATATTTTTAATAAATGGAAATAAATGGATTTTGACAACTTAAGTAGTATTGTTTAAAAGTTGAAGAATTTATTTAAAATTCGGATTTTAAATGGTTTGGGAGAAATAAAGGGAGAATTTTGAATAAAGAATGAAATGGATATTTTCATTTTAAATTAAGATGTTGAATCATAAATAAAGAAGTGAATTTGGAATTAATAGATTTTGAAATAAATTTGGATAAGTAAAAGAGTAATTTTAAAATGGAGAAAATTTTGGAAATCGATTTGGAAATTGATTTAATGTTGAAACTGTGTTTTTTAAAGGAAATGAGACTATGGAGTTTATGAACTGGGTTTATAAAATGAATAAGATATTAGTAGATATATGGAAGTATAAATTCATGGTGGGAATTTATAAAGGAATAGGTATTTGTTTTAAAAATAAACAAGGGTTTATTTTTTAAAGGTGTGAAAGGAAAGCGTTTTTCCCTGATAAGCCGAGTACGATTTCAAGTAGATTTTTAAGTATAATTTAATTTTTTTAAAGACGTCTAAAAGAATGTTTTTGAGAATTATTATTTAATTTTTAAAAATTTTAAAGGTAAATATTTTATTAAATTAGTTATAGTAGTAATAATTATAAAGGGTTAATTGGTATTATGATTTAAAAAGATAATTATTAATATTTATATTTTATAAAATAGTTTTATTTTAAATATAGTTTGGCTAAAGTTTTTATTTGGAAAACTTATATAGAATTCAATAACTTTTATTTTTAAAATTCGTTTTGGCTTATGTTTTACATGAAAAATTATTATTAAATTTCATAACTGGTATTTTAAATAAAGGGTTTTAAATAGTTTTTATTTTAAGTATTTTAAAGTATATATTTTTAGATAAAGTGACTTAAATTATTTTAAAATCTAAAGCATTTAGACTTGGGAATTTTCAGTGGAAATAAACAATATTGGAATTTATTCCACGAGTGGAAGTGATTTGAAAACTGTTTTCAAAGGGTTGAAGTGTAGGAAAATATCTTGCAAAGATATTTTGAAATAAATAATTTGGGAGACTATTAAGGTCTGATGATTGTTGTGAATGTTGTTTGATAGTAATATCTTGCAAAGATATTCTGAAAAAAATAATTTGGGAAATTATTTAAATCTGATGGTTGTTTATCGATGTTGTTTGATAGTTAAATAACCGGCTATCAATATTGGCCTTTAAGACGACATTTGAATTTCGATGAGATCGGGATCGGATTCCAAATGGTTATCCGAAAACCACATCGGATGTTAACGGTGGATCTTTTGTTTGAAAGATTAAAAATGGAAATCTGTATCCACATGTTTTAAAATAAGCGCTCATTATTCGAAAAGGCCAGGGGAGGACATTAAGTCATAAAACCCATTCCGAATAATGATACAACGGAATGGAATTGCATTTGAAGATGGTGGTTGAAGACCGGGTATTTTCGAAAGCAAAAGGATTGCCTGTTGATTGTCTCTGCACCGATTTGCTTCGGTATAGAGATTACCCTTTGTGACGGGATGTCCAAACATGATTACGGGATATCCGGATTTGCAAGGACTTTTTCCTTAATTGGACGAAGTGCCTTCGGCTCCATTCAGACCCAGGATGGACTTGTATGGATGTACGTCTGAAATTACACTTTGAGATATAAAGCTGGTTTCTATCAAATATATTTCTGTTGGTGGCGGAGAATTTTTTCTCTTAGCTTAACACCCTTCACTAAGATGTACGAGCTCAGAGGTTATGTAGTTGATAGTTATTAGTTATATATTCCCAATTTGGCAATGTGGCATGCTATATGTTGAGCATTGGTTGATCGAATAATGGATTTTGTGTGAAGCGTAGCTTTGTGGGACGAGACTTTATTGAACCTCACACCTCGAAAATGGTCGAAATAGGAAGAATGCAGCAAGGTTATGGGGTTCACGACCCTAAGGTATGTACATTTCCTTCTGGATAAAAAGTGGTATTCTGGTATGGAGCCTAGATATTTTACTTATGTTGTTGTTGGTTGTTGAGGCGCCTCGGTAAAGGTCGGTTATGACCGGGGGATGGAATACTCATGTCAGTTAGTTACCAAGTTACAGAGGTAACCGGCCTTGTGTTGGCAGAGATCCGGTTAGGTTCTCGGGATGTACCTCCAGAGGCGTACCCATTCGGATAAAGGAAGTTCCTTAGCCATGACCATTTGTTGGAAATCCAGACAAAACAATATGATCCCTTTACGATTTTAGTTGTAGAACCTACCATTTAACATGGTAGCTATAGTAGGCATACTATAATGGTGCGTATGCTGGCTAAGATTAATATTATACTTGCAAATGTTTTTCCACACTATGCACTAATAATAATATCAAAAGGATATTCGTTTATCAAGCATGTTTGACTACTATAAGGAGAAACCTCCCCCATGTGTGCGATTGCATTTGAGTGTGTGCCGTGAGACCTTATGGTAGTTTCATTTTCCAAAAGCACGAACGGATTTCTTTTTGTACAAATAAGTGTTTTTAGTTCTCACACCAGTCCCATGATTGACTCGGAGTTTATTGTTCCCTTTTCTAAAATCTAGGTGCCCCTAATTTTCCACACGGGCAGCTTAGAGTCAGGTCATCAGTAGGTTCTCGAGCTAAGTCAAGAAATAGATGTGGATTTGGATATTTGGACTTTGTAGCTTTGGAAATGAAGATGTAGTATGTTGAACTCTCTTGGAAGACCATGTTGATGTTATTTTCCGTTGTTATGTTGTATTCAGCTGTTATGTCATATATATGACTTTGATGATGTATTGTGTAAACTGATATAGTTCTTTTGTTTAAAGATTAGTCATTTATCTATTATATATCGTTCCGCTGCGATTGTGAGATTCTGATATTGTTTCTATTTCTTCTTCCACCTCCTTCTTCTTTAACCCTAATGATTTGGTTTTCCGACATTCGATTCTTTGGCATTAAATACAGTGGACGCATTGATGTCGATTTTGGGGCGTCGAAAAATCGGGTCGTTAAAGGGGGTGGCGTACGAAACTATAACGATTATAGTATAATATTCTTCTTAATTAGTTTAAGGTGAATAAAATAAAATTTCTAAAATCACAAATAAAATTTAACTAAATTAAAGAATTAAAATTAGTTAAATATGATTTAGTTAATAAGCTAAAAGTTAATTAAATACGATTTGACTAATAATATACATATGTATTTTATAAGTTAACGATTATAAATGGTTATAAATAAATTAAAATTACATAAATATATATGTATAAATATAATGAAACTGAGACTAAAATAAACCCAGAACAAATTTTGGGAATAAGTACATCATAAATTATGTATACTATGTTTTCGAGTATGTGAGACACTTGAATCACTAGTGTATTCCGTAAAAAATATATTATTCCTTAAATCGATATAATTATAATGTTTATACTAGAGATTATGAATCTATAATGTATAAAGCCATCTTTTATCACACACACACATATACATACACATACATACATATACATACATACATAGATATATATATATATATAGACACACACACACAAAAAATTACATACTCGCTACTTATTGCGAAAACTCAAGCTTGGATGTTATGTCTAGTAATATTAATGTGTTATTAGACATGGTAAGGTACATGCATGTATTTGTTGAGAAAACTCAAGATATGTGCATTATACTTAGGCCATAATGAACTGATGGGTGAGAGTGAATAATCTCTCTTGATCTCTTAAGTAAACTCAAGATTGAGATCAAAGGAACAAGGTTAGGAGTTGTATATGATATAGCCAATGAGTAGTTATCAACCGCTTGTACGCCTATGATTTGTTGAGCAAATTTAAGGTTAGAATACCAAGACAATTGAGTCCTAACGCTCACTAGAGAAACTGAAAGACTTATATATTTCTATTAGGGTTTTAAGGAATGTAGAAAGCTAATATGTGCCTTAATAGAAAAATGAAATGATAACATTTATCCTTTCTAATGCTATAGGTACATATGTTATATAAAATTAAATCATTTACTTCAATAATATTATGCATCCTATAGAATTAATAAAAAAATTAATTAAAATGTATAAATAACCAAATTAAGATTCATAAAGAAGTATAAAATATACTTACCAGTAAATCATTGCATGTTGCACTTCAAGTACCATGCATGAGTCAAATTATACAACTTTTAATGACATTCTAACTTGGTCATTTAAGGTGTTTGTTTGCCCAAGACTGTGTATTATGATCCATGAGTTTTGAACACTAAAGCAATATAAGAAGACATTTAATACAGATTATATCACATATAAATATTGCATGGTGAATAGCCATATTCGTAATCATAACGACCCGTAATTTTCGATAACTAAAAATAGTTAATTTAATAAAGTTTTGTAAGTTAATGTTGGAAGAAATAAAATTTTGTGATTTAATAATAAGAATATAACGGGAATGCAATGTAATAGTATTAGTTTAAGGTAATTTATAACTGCTTTAAATGAAATTCCAATTAATTAAAATGATTAAAGAGTTATAATTGGTTAAGATTTTAATAATGTGTGTATAAATTGATAATCGGATTTAAGGAGTAATCGATAATATAAATGTGTATTAATTAATGAAATAGTGAGTAATAAATTGTAATTGAATAAAATTTGTTTTGGGTAAATAAATATAACATTTGTGTGCTGATAACATGTAATAACCTGTTTATTTCAAACCATTCAAATCGACAATCATCCACTCATATTGGACTTGAATTGCTCTAAACAACAGATTGTTAATTTATATTTGGCAAAACTTAGCATATACAGTAAATAAATTAATCACATAACCACAAACACAGAGTACTACAACAATAAGCAGCGGAAAAGATAAATAGTAGTTTATGAAGCTAGTATAAACATCAGAGTGTGAAACAAAATACAACATAATCTCAACTACAAATGAATCTCTAATATATAAGCAACTAACAAGTCTGAACATAATTTGGAAATCTTGAAAGCTAGATAGAAAGATGGATCTTCAAGAAAAGCTCCAAGCTCCAAAGGTGAGTCTCAAAAGATGTGACACTCAGTCTGACCCGAGCATAAAGCAAAAATAAAACACTAGTGTCAGGATTAACATTCTTATATCAATAAATTCAACTCAAGTGAAATGTCACTTGAAATACAAATGACTTAAAGAATGTTTGGGATTTCCATCCTCCAAGGATCCGTGGAACTAACTACCATGTAGTAATATACGCTATTATAATATGTCTGTCGGTAAAGTAAACTAAAATAGCGCTAAGGCAATACCCATATCCCCCTTAACGCATTTTGTATATTCTCGTAGTCTATAGAGTAACATAATTCCTCCGTAAACTAGAGGGTTATCAGAGGGCACTCCATAGGTATGGTACAAACCAAACTCGTCGAAGGCAAATAAGGCATGTGACAAGGCACGTGAGGTAATTCAAGGGTAGGATTCTACCGTTTTCACTCCCAATTTGGTGATAACGCATAGTAGCTACTACCGCCCACCATGAGACGCATTCATAAATCAAAGATTCACCCAATCAAATCACAAAAGCTACAGAATGGTATTGAAGAAATGTGCTCGATAGGGGAATAATATGATGTAACAACCCGCATATTTTACGATAGAATATTTAAATATTTTATTTAAATACTTCATCGTTAGTCGGATTATAGTCCGAAAAGCTACTTTTTGCAAACAGTCGAATTAGAACTCGAGGCCACTTCCATTGAGTCCAAAATGGCATTTGCAACCTTTTTGAGTATAAACATCGACATGTTTTGAGTAGAGTGAATTTTGCTATTTTTCACTTAGGGATTTGGGTTTGGGGTTGAGTTCAGCCCACTAACCCAACTCATCTTATATCATTACTCCACCACCTCTCCTCTTCATTGCTTCACTTTTATTTTCTAACACTCAAGCTTCGTCAAAAATGGAGGAAGAGATTGAAAACTAAAATCCTAAGCCCTAGGTTCTTTGCAAATTCAAGTTATAGCTCCAAATTCAAAGAGAAGCTATTGGTAAGCATCCTCTTCTTCTTCTCCAACTCATTCTACCTTCAATTTCAGATATTCCTAAAACTAATTTAGGAAATGATCTTCTTTTGAGCTTAGATTCAAGCTTCTTGGGTTAGAATTGAAGAGTGATTGTTCTTGCCTTGCTCTATAGCTTCTTCTTCATTGTTTTCAGTAAAAGGTGAGATTTTTATTTCACATCTATGTCTATATCTATCTTTACTGTTACATATGAAATCCTAACTTCTATTCCGTGTTCATTTGCTTTGGATTGAATTGGTTTTATGAGTGTTCCAATTTTTGGTGTTTTGAAGTCAAATCTTTGAAAATCCTAGCTTTGTTATTTGAATATGTTTTTGGTGATGCTTCGAAGAGTCTATAGGGCTGGGTTGTCGATTGGCATAAACCCCTAGTGCCCATTGCTCATCCGGTCGCGAATTGGCTAGAGTTTGCTCTTCATTTAGAAAGGCTGGAAATGCTGGAAAACAGGTACCAGTCGACTGACCCTCTGAGTTCAGTCGACTGTCCTGGAACCGGAGAGTTTTTCCAGGCATTGGCCAGTCGACTGTTCTCATAGTGCCAGTCGACTGACCTGCTTGTATTCAGTCTACTTTGCCTACTTAGCCTATTTTGCTTGTAATTCCAATTTTTATCGATTTATGGTTTTCCGATTTGTTGTTATCATTTATTATCGAATTTGATGACTTCTATTTTGGAATTTTTGGGTATATCCATTTTGATGGATTTGGAATCGATTTCTTGGATTTGATTCACGGCTTCGAATGTTAATTTTGGTGATTGACTGTTTCCATAATCATTTCAGTGATTTGTCACTTTAAAAATATAAAGGTTTTCAGCTATCAGTTTGTCCAGCTTACTTCATCCATTTTATGAATCGAGTATTCTACGAATATTTCGATGACTCCATTGTCGTATTTTTTGATTTTTGATGAAAACAGCAATTTAAAAATTTTGCGAATCTTTTTCATAAGATTTATTTATAAGTATGATTGGATTTTTGTTCTTGAAACGAACAGAGAATATTCATAAAGTTTTTAAGAGATATTTTTTATCCTATAGAAGATGATTTTGTGATTGTATTGTCCAATGAGTGCTTTAAGAATTCTGGTCGGTGCGCTAGATCAACGTTATCGATAGGAATTTCCTAAATGCTTTGATGAGACAATTTGACACGATATATTCACTTGTAAAAATGTAATTTTTTCTAGAAAGATTATTACATAAAGATAATTGAGATTTTCAAAGTTTAGCTTTTTGGCAAAGAAGATTATTTAAAAAGAACTCTTTTTCGATACTCTTATTCATGTGATTCCCGAAGGGGAACCAAAACATTATTGTGTATACCGATGCTAGTCATATTGGTTGGGGTGCCGTTCTCTTGCAAAAGAGAACGTGCTATCACTTTTGTTCCTAAATAATTTAAGCCGATCGAGACTAGGTATGCCACTCATGATCTATTGCTCGCGGCTATTGTTGTCGCTTTCAGAGTTTGGCATCATCATTTATTTTTGGGGTAGAAATTCGTTCTCCACTCCAATCATAAATCTTTGAAATTTTATTTTCTCATAAGGAGCTTAATGTTGGCTCGAGTTCCTTGCATCTTATGATCTTGATATTCTTTATACTCCCGAAAGGGGAAATCGTGTTGCCATTGCCCTTAGTCGTAAGCAACAAGTGGTTGTTTCTTTGATGATGTCCGAATGGAATGATTTTTTTACCAAGTTCATCGGACGTTTCGATGTACTACGTTTTATTGGGCTTCGTCTCATTTTTTTTATGGACTAGAGTTCGATGTTCTTTTAGGGTGTTCGGTTCATCGGATGTACCGTTATTATACTACATCGATGTCCTGGGTTTTCGGTTCATTTGACGTATCGTTTGTACTACGTCGGTGTTCCGAATTATTTGAGCTTCGGTTCATTTGACGTACTGTTTGTACCACGTCGGTGTTCCAAATTATTTGAGCTTCAGTTCATTTGACATACCGTTTATAATGCGTCCGTGTTCTGAATTATTTGAGCTTCGGTTCATTTGACGTACCGTTTGCACTTCGTCGGTGTTTCGAATTATTTAAGCTTTGTGTGACGCCCCACCTCTATACCCACGCTAGACAAGAACATTACGGTGAATGCTGTCGACTAGCATGGAGAATAAGGCTGTTGAGGAGCGACCATCCGTGTAATTTCTTTGCGCGAGCACCGATATGTCAGATAATATAACATGCATTCTATTTCAAGAGGAAATCCGACATACCAACACAAACTCAAAGCTACTACACGGTGGCCATATAAATCCTTTGGAAACAAATATAGAAATAAACATAACACAAATCAGTCACAGACAATTCATATCACAAAGGCGGAATAAGATATGAATATTACACTAGGAAGTGTACATCAGAGTAGTGGTCTAAAAAGATCCACAATATCACAAAAGAATAGTTACACGAACTACACAAAAGAATAAGTATACATTAAGGAGTCTATATCTCAAATGTATACAACAAAATAACTACTAATCTAAGTAGTTAACCCAAAAGTCAAGGAGTTAATCCCGGATGAGAAGTCAAGCAGAAGCACCTGTAACATCTCGGTCTGACTCGAGTATTATTTAATAAGAAAATAATAAACGGATCAGTCTAACTATAAATATCAGATGAAACGATATAGAATAAGAGATATGACTAAACACGTAATAATCACAATGCCAAGCTGTGATATATATATATATATATATATATATACTTAGTTGATAATCATCAAGAGATTAATCAATGTCACCAAATCTACACAAGAATCAAAGAAGTGTCATACTCTTTATTTCGTTCATCAAACAACAAATATTGATGATAATATCATTGTCAATCACCAAAGTCAAAGACGCACAAATTCCAGAAGACAACACAAGAAATCCAGAAATCACAAAATTCAATGACACACAAATTCACCAATGCACAAATATTGATAAAACTTATCAATGGAAATCACGAAAATTGGTGAAACACAAACTCTAGGAATCTACACAAGAAATCCAGAAATCACAAAGGGGGGAAGGCCTATCACAAACGGGAGCATAAAGCTCACCAACACGTGTATCACAAACGGAACGCTAATTCCATGGTCGCTAACCATCACAAATTGAGCCGAAGCTCCACAAACGGCCCGAAGACCATGGGTTGCAACCCCATCACAAATTGAGTCGAAACTCCACAAAACGGGGTTTAGTCTCCCTCGCAGACAAAGAGACATCGCACATTGCTAGTCTAAATCACAAAGATGATCGTCATGATCAACGAGAAGTGTCGATTACACTAAGCTAGTAAATATATGAGTTTAGCTTCATGTCCCATAACCACTTGCTTAACTTAAATATTTACGAACAAACTGTAAGTCTCCACTAGAAAATTGTCACAAGAGGTTCAATCGAACAAGTCCAAGAATTAACCGATAAAGTAAACGCAAGCGTTTCATACCACTTGTTTTACTAAGCCGTTTAATTAGATTTCTCATACGAGTGAGGTAAAGGTTTGTATATACTAATAGATTGGAAAACGGTTTTATAAACGAGTTTGGTATTAAAATAGTATTGAAATCGTTTGAGGAAAGGGTTTTGATATTTACTACTAGTATAGAAAACCTTTATATTTTTAAAGTGACAAATCACGAAGAAGATTGTAAGAACAATCAATCACAAAAATTCACATACGAAGACGTGAATAAAATCCGAAGAAATCGATAAAGAATCCATCGAAATGGATATTCAAAAATCCCTAAAAAGAGTCATCAAAATCATAATAGATGATAACAACAAATAGGATTATCACGAATCGATTTAAATTGGGATTCCAATCCAAAAAGGCAAATTGGACTCAAACAGCAGGTTCAGTCGACTGAACAGAGAATTTCAGTCGACTGACCCTGTACATGGAAATTTTCCAGGTTCAGGAAACTTTCTGTTTCCGGTTTCAGTCGACTGTGCAGAGTTTTTCAGTCGACTGAATCATGCCTGGAAACTCTCGGGTTTCAGGTTCAGTCGACTGAACAGAGATTTCAGTCGAGTGAATCATGCCTGGGCTGTTTTTCAGCCTTATTCAAATGAAGAGCAAACTCTTCCAAAATGCAATTGGACGAACATTGGCTCTAAGGGTTTATGCCAATCGGCAACCCGGCCCTATATGCTCCTCGATGCATCACCAAAAGCATGATCAAACATCCATAAAAGGATTTCACACAAATTTGACTTAAAAGATCAAAAATTGGGATATTCACAAAACCAATTCAAATCAAGAGCAAATGCACATGAAGAAGTGTTAGGAATTCATACCCAACAACCAAAGATAATTATAGTCATAGATGTGAGATAAAAATCTCACCTTTTCACAAAATCGAACAAGAAGAAGCTTGAAAGCAAATGGAGAATCAACCTTTCTTCAATCACAACCCAAATGAGCTTGAATCTAAGCTCAAAAACAAGAACATTCCCGAAATTAGGTTTAGGAAATTTATGAAATTGAATGGAGAAAGAGTTGGAGAAGAAGAAGGAGATGCTTACCAAGGGGTTCTTCTTGAGTTTGGAGCAAGGAGATGGATTTGCAAGAGAAACTAGGGTTTTGGAATTTTAATTTCCAATCTCTCCCACCATTAACACTCTAAAAATTGAAATGAGAAGAGAATGAGGGTGAGTGGGGGAAAAGTGGCTCAGATTTGAGCATAAGTTAACATAGGGTTGAGCCCAAAAACCAAACCCAAAGTAAAAAGTAGCAGAAATCAACTTTCTCCAAACATATCGAAGCTTATACTCAAAAAGGTCGCAAACGGCATTTTAAACTCAATGGGAGTGGTCCCAAGCCCTAATTCGACCGTATGCAAAAAGTAGCTTTTCGGACTAAAATCCGACTAACGATAAAATATTTAAATAAAATATTTAAATATAAAATCGACAAATATGCGGGTTGTTACAGACTCCCCTCCTTAAAGAAATTGCGTCCTCGCAATATTACAAGAAGAAGATATATAGTAACAACCATAGAAGCATATTCAACACAAAAGAAGTTTGAAATAAGAAGTTCACCTCAAAGAGCACGAGAAAGTAAGTCCGGATGTGTACGCTCGATGTACTCTCTAGATTCCCAAGAACAATCCTTAGGATTTGAAGACCATTGAACTTTAACAAGCGGAACATCTTTATTTCGAAGTCGCTTGACTTCCGAAGCAATGATACGAATAGGATGTTGCTCATAAGTTAAATTAGGCGAAACTTCAATCTCTTCCACAACACCGGGCTCAAGAATAGAATCGGAATCTCGAAGACATTTCCGAAGTTGAGAAACGTGAAACACGTCATGCATAGCAGAAAACTGAGCCGGTAATAAAAGGCGATAAGCCATGGAACCAATGCGTTCAGTGATAGGAAATGGCCCAATATATCGAGGCGCTAACTTTCCCGATCGACTGAAACGTACAACACCTTTCATAGGTGAAACACGAATGAACACAAGATCTCCCACAGAAAATTCTAACTTCCTTCTCCGGTTATCGGCATAGGATTTTTGTCTACTCTGGGCTTCTTTCATCCTATGACGAATAAGATCAATCTTTTCTGTAGAATCCCGAATAAAATCTGGACCTAAAACCAGCTTCTCACCGGCCTCAAGCCAACAAGAAGGAGATCGGCATGGCCTTCCATAGAGTGCCTCAAAAGGTTCCACACCAATACTAGATTGGAAGCTATTATTATAGGAAAATTCAACAAGTGAAATATGATCTTCCCAACTTCCACCAAAATCAAGAACACAAGAAGAAGATCTTCAAGAGTTTGATTCACACGCTCGGTTTGTCCATCGGACTGGGGATGATAAGCGGTGCTAAAATTAAGCTTCGTTCCCAAAGCTTTTTGAAGACTCTTCCAAAATCCACTAGTAAACAATGGATCACGATCACTAACAATAGAAGTAGGAACACCATGCAATTTAACAATTTCTTTGATAAATATTTTGGCCAAAAGAGGAACAGTTCGATTAGACCGAACGGGAATAAAATGGGCAGATTTAGTAAGCCTATCAACAATCACCCATAAGCTATCATGACCCGAACGAGAACGGGGAAGGCCATCTATAAAATCCATGGAAATTTGATCCCACTTCCAAACTGTAATTTCTAAAGGTTGCAATAACCCACCGGGCCTTTGATGTTCGGCCCTAACGAGTTGGCAAGTCATGCAACGTTTAACGAAGTTAGCGATGTCAAGTTTCATTCCGTCCCAATAATAAAGTCGCTTCATATCCGCGTACATTTTACTACTACCGGGATGAATGGTAAATTTAGAGTGATGAGAATCTTCTAAAATATCTTTACGAAGATCACCAATATTTGGCACGACAAGTCTACCAAATTTCCGAATGCCGCCACGAGAATTGATATCAAAGTCTTTCAAACCTTCAATATCCATTTATCCCTAATATTTTGGCCAAGAAGAGCCAAGTTGGGGTCTAGCCCTTGAGCTTCAAGAATGCGGTCTAAAAGAGATGGATGAGCCACAAGGCTACATAAAACAAACGATGAGCATAAATCGGAAACACGGTCTCGAATTTCACAAGTGGATAAAATCTCGAGATCGTTCCATTCAGATATCATCATAGAAACAACAGCTTGTTGTTTACGGCTAAGGGCATCGGCGACACGATTTCCCTTACCGGGAGTATAAAGAATATCAAGATCATATGGTGCAAGAAATTCGAGCCAACGCTGTTGACGCAAATTAAGTTCTTTTTGAGAGAATAAATATTTCAAAGACTTATGATCTGTGTAAAGAACAAATTTCTCCCCTAAGAGATATTGACGCCAAATCCGAAGAGCAAAAACAATAGCCGCAAGCTCTAAATCATGAGTGGCATATCTAGTCTCAGCAGGCTTTAATTGCCTAGAAGCATAAGCAATAACGCGTTCCTTTTGCATAAGAACGGCACCCAAACTAATGCGACTAGCATCGGTATAAACAACGAAATCTTGATTCCCTTCGGGAATAACAAGAATAGGAGCATCAGAAAGAAGTTCTTTTAATTTCTGAAAAGAAGCTTCACATTTGTCCGACCAAATGTATTTAACACCTTTCTTCGTCAAGCTAGTGAGAGGCACGACAATTTTAGAAAAGTCTTTAATAAAACGACGGTAATAGCCCGCCAATCCAAGAAAACTATGAATCTCTATCACACTCTCCGGTCTCTTCCAATCTTGAATCGCTTCAATCTTTGAAGGATCCACGGAAATTCCGGATTCGGAAATAATGTGACCGAGAAACTTCACACGAGATTGCCAAAAGTGGCACTTAGAAAATTTTGCCTTTAATTGATTACTCCTAAGAGTTTCCAACACAATCCGAAGATGTTTTGCATGCTCCTCCTCGGTTTTAGAATAAACAAGAATATCATCGATAAAGATGAGAACAAACCGGTCGAGAAAGTCTTTAAAAACTCGATTCATTAAGTCAACGAAATAAGCCGGGGCATTAGTTAACCCAAATGGCATAACAAGCCATTCATAAGATCCATACCGAGTGCGGAACAATGTCAAAGGAGTGCTATCCTCTGCAATACGAAGCTGATGAAAACCGGTAGCCAAGTCCAATTGTGAAAAGACTCTAGCACCACTAAGTTGATCGAATAGATCATCAATCCGAGGTAAGGGATATTTATTTTTAATAGTAAGATCATTAAGCTTGCGGTAGTCAACGCAAAGCCTAAGTGTACCATCGGATTTCTTCACAAAAATAGCCGAAGCTCCCCAAGGCGAGGAACTAGAGCGAATAAATTGCTTGGTCTCCAATTCTGATAATTGTTTACGCATCTCCTCGTTTTCTTTATTGGACATACGATAAGGAGGACGAGTGATAGGTTGAGCTCCCGGAATAAGATTAATTCTGAACTCATTTGCTCGCTTAGGTGGTAATCCTAAAACGGGCTCGAATATGTCGGAAAATTCACAAACGACGTGAATAAGAGAAATAATATCACCCTCATCATCATCATCGTCATCACGAGGATTTAAAGAATATAAAGATGCAACCAAAGCAGAATCTGAATCTTTAAGAATAACAGAAACCTGATTAACAGATTGAGGATGTCGAAGGTGAATAGTCCGCTCAGGACATAGGATATAAGCTTCATAACGGTTAAGCCAATCCATTCCCAGAATCATTCCAAAGCCTAAGTAATGCATGACATGCAAATCGGCTCGGAAAGATAAATCACGCAAAATAATCTCGACATCTTTACACAATAAACTGATTGTTGCGGATCCACCAACCGGATTTGCAATTCTCAAAGAAGTCATTAAACACAAAACATCCAAAGAAAAAGCATCAACAAGTTCTTTTGATATAAAAGAATGGGACGCACCCGTATCAAAAAGAACTCGAATAGGATGATCACGAAACAAAATAATTCCATCGAGAATAGAATGAGAAATACCTTGGCCACGAGATGTGTTGCCAGGGGCTTGAGCAACATTTAACTCTCCCTCCTTCTTGCCCTGAAGCTTGGGGCATGAAGATATAACATGACCGGGAACTTTGCGGTAGCGACAAGAAAGAGACTTTGGGCACTTGTTCGCATAATGGTCCTTCGAACCACAATTATAGCATTCCCCACGACCAAAGGAAGAAGTCTTTGCCACGGAGGTTGCTTGCTTCCCTTTCTTATAGGGATAAGGGCCTTTAAATTTGTTTGGTCTCTTCTTGTTGTTGAAGGTTGGTTTGGAACCCACTACTTCAACGTCATTTTCCCTATCCGCCTCTTCAAGACGAAGAGCGATATCAACTAGTTGGTTGAAAGAAACTTCTAACTTTAAAAGTAATGGCTTCTTGAGGCTTTTGTTTAAGCCATAAACGAATCTCTGATTCTTCTTAAGAGGGGTGTTGATGTATTCAACCCCATATTTGGAAAGCGACTCGAAGGAGGCGACGTAATCGATCACGGAGGACTCACCTTGAACAAGGTCTATAAATCGTCGAGCCAATGTCACTTTTTCAGCTTTCGGTATGAATTTCAACTCGAAGCGTTCTTGGAATTTCTCCCAAGTGAGATCTGCTTCATTAGTTTCAGAAATAAGGAGCTCGTACCAGTCCAATGCTCTTTCTCGGAGCATACTAGAGGCCACCTGAACTCGGTGAAGGTCAATAAGATTCATGAGAGAAAAGATTCGATCGCATGACCTTAGCCAAGCCTGTACTTCAATAACAGTTTCGGAACCTTTGAATGATTCCCCACCCAAATTAGTGTAATCGCTACACAAGCGTGCAAATCCCGACTTTGGGTGAGTAGGTTCCGGGTTAGCTCCAGCTGCTTGAGCATTTGTTACCAAATCAAGAAGCTGTTGAGCAGTCATAAAAACTCTATCTTGGGGTGGAGTGCTAGATGGCACGGCTCTGGGGCGGCCAGGTCTAGACATTTCTCTTCCTTAAGAAATAAAGAAGAAGAAGAAAAGGTTATTCACCAAATTGAATATCAAGCAATCTTGATAGATAAAACAAGGAATCATGAAGAAAATAGGATAGAACGGTATGAAGACCCGAATAAAATCCTAAAGCACAAATCCTAAGAAAGACTTAGGACGATGATCCTTGTTATAATATTCCATATTGTTCCGAAGTTTGGCTCTGATACCAAGCTGTGAAGCCCCACCTCTATACCTACGCTAGACAAGAACATTACGGTGAATGCTGTCGACTAGCATGGAGAATAAGGCTGTTGAGGAGCGACCATCCGTGTAATTTCTTTGCGCGAGCACCGATATGTCAGATAATATAACATGCATTCTATTTCAAGAGGAAATCCGAAATACCAACACAAACTCAAAGCTACTACACGGTGGCTATATAAATCCTTCGGAAACAAATATAGAAATAAACATAACACAAATCAGTCACAGACAATTCATATCACAAAGGCGGAATAAGATATGAATATTACACTAGGAAGTGTACATCAGAGTAGTGGTCTAAAAAGATCCACAATATCACAAAAGAATAGTTACACGAACTACACAAAAGAATAAGTATACATTAAGGAGTCTATATCTCAAATGTATACAACAAATAACTACTAATCTAAGTAGTTAACCCAAAAGTCAAGGAGTTAATCCCGGATGAGAAGTCAAGCAGAAGCACCTGTAACATCTCGGTCTGACCCAAGTATTATTTAATAAGAAAATAATAAACGGATCAGTCTAACTATAAATATCAGATGAAACGATATAGAATAAGAGATATGACTAAACACGTAATAATCACAATGCCAAGCTGTGATATATATATATATATATATACTTAGTTGATAATCATCAAGAGATTAATCAATGTCACCAAATCTACACAAGAATCAAAGAAGTGTCATACTCTTTATTTCGTTCATCAAACCATAAATATTGACGATAATATCATTGTCAATCACCAAAGTCAATGACGCACAAATTCCAGAAGACTACACAAGAAATCCAGAAATCACAAAAGTCAATGACACACAAATTCACCAATGCACAAATATTGATAAAACTTATCAATGGAAATCACGAAAATTGGTGAAACACAAACTCTAGGAATCTACACAAGAAATCCAGAAATCACAAAGGGGGGAAGGCCTATCACAAACGGGAGCATAAAGCTCACCAACACGTGTATCACAAACGGAACGCTAATTCCATGGTCACTAACCATCACAAATTGAGCCGAAGTTCCACAAACGGCCCGAACACCATGGGTTGCTACCCCATCACAAATTGAGTCGAAACTCCACAAAACGGGGTTTAGTCTCCCTCGCAGACAAAGAGACATCGCACATTGCTAGTCTAAATCACAAAGATGATCGTCATGATCAACGAGAAGTGTCGATTACACTAAGCTAGTAAATATATGAGTTTAGCTTCATGTCCCATAACCACTTGCTTAACTTAAATATTTACGAACAAACTGTAAGTCTCCACTAGAAAATTGTCACAAGAGGTTCAATCGAACAAGTCCAAGAATTAACCGATAAAGTAAACGCAAGCGTTTCATACCACTTGTTTTACTAAGCCGTTTAATTAGATTTCTCATACGAGTGAGGTAAAGGTTTGTATATACTAATAGATTGGAAAACGGTTTTATAAACGAGTTTGGTATTAAAATAGTATTGAAATCGTTTGAGGAAAGGGTTTTGATATTTACTACTAGTATAGAAAACCTTTATATTTTTAAAGTGACAAATCACGAAGAAGATTGTAAGAACAATCAATCACAAAAATTCACATACGAAGACGTGAATAAAATCCAAAGAAATCGATAAAGAATCCATCGAAATGGATATTCAAAAATCCCTAAAAAGAGTCATCAAAATCATAATAGATGATAACAACAAATAGGATTATCACGAATCGATTTAAATTGGGATTCCAATCCAAAAAGGCAAATTGGACTCAAACAGCAGGTTCAGTCGACTGAACATAGAATTTCAGTCGACTGACCCTGTACATGGAAATTTTCCAGGTTCAGGAAACTTTCTGTTTCCGGTTTCAGTCGACTGTGCAGAGTTTTTCAGTCGACTGAATCATGCTTGGAATCTCTCGGGTTTCAGGTTCAGTCGACTGAACAGAGATTTCAGTCGACTGAATCATGCCTGGGCTGTTTTTTAGCCTTATTCAAATGAAGAGCAAACTCTTCCAAAATGCAATCGGACGAACATTGGCTCTAAGGGTTTATGCCAATCGGCAACCCGGCCCTATATGCTCCTCGATGCATCACCAAAAGCATGATCAAACATCCATAAAAGGATTTCACACAAATTTGACTTAAAAGCTCAAAAATTGGGATATTCACAAAACCAATTCAAATCAAGAGAAAATGCACATGAAGAAGTGTTAGGAATTCATACCCAACAACCAAAGATAATTATAGTCATAGATGTGAGATAAAAATCTCACATTTTCACAAAATCGAACAAGAAGAAGCTTGAAAGCAAATGGAGAATCAACCTTTCTTCAATCACAACCCAAATGAGCTTGAATCTAAGCTCAAAAACAAGAACATTCCCGAAATTAGGTTTAGGAAATTTCTGAAATTGAATGGAGAAAGAGTTGGAGAAGAAGAAGGAGATGCTTACCAAGGGGTTCTTCTTAAGTTTGGAGCAAGGAGATGGATTTGCAAGAGAAACTAGGGTTTTGGAATTTTAATTTCCAATCTCTCCCACCATTAACACTCTAAAAACTGAAATGAGAAGAGAATGAGGGTGAGTGGGGGAAAAGTGGCTCAGATTTGAGCATAAGTTAACATAGGGTTGAGCCCAAAAACCAAACCCAAAGTAAAAAGTAGCAGAAATCAACTTTCTCCAAACATATCGAAGCTTATACTCAAAAAGGTCGCAAACGGCATTTTAAACTCAATGGGAGTGGTCCCGAGCCCTAATTCGACCGTATGCAAAAAGTAGCTTTTCGGACTAAAATCCGACTAACGATAAAATATTTAAATAAAATATTTAAATATAAAATCGACAAATATGCGGGTTGTTACACTTTGGTTCATCTGGCATACCGTTATTGTACCACACTGTTGTACCAAATTATTTGAGTTTCTAGTTTCTCGGGCGTACCGTTAGTGTACTACGTCGTTGCACCGGTTCAATTTTTCTACTGTTCATAACATTTTCCACGTCTCTCAACTATGGAAATGCCTTAGGGATACCGATTTTATTCTTGAGCCCGGTGTTATTGAGGATATAAAAGTTTCACCAGATTTGAATTTTGAGCAACACCCTATTCGCATCATTGCTTCGAAGGTTAAACGCCTTCGAAATGAAGATTTCCCTTTTGTGAAAGTTCAATGATCCTCAAATCCTAAGGATTGCTCTTGGGAATTCGGAGAATTCATCGAGCGAACGCATCCGGACTTACTCTATCGTGCTCTTTGAGGTGAACTTCTTATTTCAAATTTCTTTTGTGTTGACATGCTGGTTGTTACTTTTTATTTTCTTCTTAAATATTGCGAGGACGCAATTTCTTTAAGGAGGGGAGTCTGTAACAACCGGCATATTTTATGATTGAATATTTAAATATTTTATTTAAAACTTCATCATTAGTCGAATTATAGTCCGAAACGCTACTTTTTGCAAACAGTCGAATTAGAACTCGAGGTCACTTCCATTGAGTGCAAAATGCCATTTGCAACCTTTTTGAGTATAAACATCGACATGTTTTGAGTTGAGTGAATTTTGCTATTTTTCACTTAGGGCTTTGGGTTTGGGTTCAGCCCACTAACACAACTCATCTTATATCATTACTCCACCCCCTCTCCTCTTCATTACTTCACTTTCATTTCCTAACACTCAAGCTTCATCAAAAATGGAGGAAGAGATTTGAAACTAAAATCCTAAGCCCTAGGTTCTTTGCAAATTTTAGTTATAGCTCCAAATTCAAAGAGAAGCTATTGGTAAGCATCCTCTTCTTCTTATCCAACTCATTCTACCTTCAATTTCAGAAATTCCTAAACCTAATTTAGGAAATGATCTTCTTTTGAGCTTATATTCAAGCTTCTTAGGTTATAATTGAAGAGTGATTGTTCTTTCCTTGCTTTATAGCTTCTTCTTTATTGTTTTGAGTAAAAGGTGATATTTTAATCTCATATCTATGTCTATATCTATCTTTATTGTTAGTTATGAATTCCTAACTTCTATTCCGTGTTCATTTGCTTTGGATTGAATTGGTTTTATGAATGTTCCAATTTTTGGTGTTTTGAAGTCAAATCTTTGAAAATCCTAGCTTTGTTATTTGAACATGTTTTTGGTGATGCTTCGAAGAGCCTATAGGGCTGGGTTGCCAATTGGCATAAACCCTTAATGCCCATTGCTCGTCCGGTCGTGAATTGCCTAGAGTTTGCTCTTCATTTAGAAAGGATGGAATGCTGGAAAACAGGCACCGGTCGACTGATCCTCTAAGTCCAGTCGACTGACCTGAAACCCGAGAGTTTTTCCAGACATTGGCCATTTGACTGTTCTCAGAGTGCCAGTCGACTGACCTGCTTGTATTCAGTCAACTTTGCCTATTTAGCCTATTTTGCTTGCAATTCCAATTTTTATCGATTCATGGTTTTCCGATTTGTTGTTATCATTTATTATCGACTTTGATGACTTCTATTTTGGAATTTTTAGGCATATCCATTATGATGGGTTTGGAATCCATTTCTTGGATTTGATTCACGGCTTCGAATGTGAATTTTGGTGATTGACTGTTTCCACAATCATTTCTGTGATTTTTCACTTTAAAAATATAATCGTTTTCATACTAGTAGTAAATATCCAAACTCTTTCATCAAAACAATTTCAACACTATCTAAATACAAATGTAACGACCCATGAATTTCGTTAATTAAATTTGTCGTATTAATAAGATTTTGAAATTAAATTTATAAAGAAATATAATTATTATAATTTGTAATGAAGTAAATGTTAAATATTAACCTATGTAATATTATATTCATTAAAATAGACTTAATTAAAAAGGTTGAATTAAATAAATCCTATTTATTGGAACTTAATTTATTGGTATGCAAATTTATAATAAATGAGTTATTGCAAGAAATTGAAATTTGAATAGAATTCTAATGAATGAAAGCAGTGAAAGGATTTTACCCGGATGTAATTGTATATGAGAAATAGAGGAAAGTATTAAATTGATTAATGTAATAAAACATTGTTAATGGTATTTGATTGTAAATTAAGGAAACGTGTTAATGTAAGTTAATATTTAATGAACTTGAATGAACGTTACAATTTAACTAAAATTCAAATATTATGACTTAGCTATAAATGGAATATGATAAGAACAAATGTAATAATTGTATTTAAGGGTGAAATAATATATTGATTTATTTGTAACCGAATGTACATTAATGCAATTATGTTAATGTAAGTTTATAAATAATTAATTTAGCACAATCCCAATTAATTGAAATAACTATAAGTTCATAGTTGTTGTATCTAGTAAATTTGGAAATTTAATCCCAATAAATGTAATAAAGTATTAGAAATGTATATTGTTTCATAAGATAGTATAAAGAAAATGTAAACTTGTGATCTACGTATGAAAAAATAACCAAAATTAGGGAAATAGTGTAAATGTAAGTAAAGTTGTAACAAATTGGTTTACTAAATCAAAATTCGAATATCAATAATGTAATGTTTATGAGAATTAATGCAAGGGCTGAAGGTAGGTATGTAATAAATAAATAGAAACGGGAAATTTTTCATAAGTAATAAATTGAAAAAAAAAAAAGGGATGGAACTAAGGTTTGGTTTTAAAACCTTAATTTATGTGTGTAATTAATAAGATTTCACATTTGAAACATATCCATTAATACAAATAAAGAAAAAGAGGCAATGGTGTAAAACTTTAATCATTTACCCATTCATGTAATGCATTGAATTTGGTCTAAATCAATTTCAACATTTGGTTGTCAATAATAGATTATGAGTGAATAAACGTTAAAGGGTAACAAGTATTGTAAGTTAACCTTTTAGACAAATATATTAAATTATAACTTGTAATCAACTGCAATAAATATAAACAAATTTTTATGTTAACGTTAATTTAAGTAATTTTTGAAAATAATGAAAATTCCATTTATAATATGACTATTGGTTGTGGTAACCATTGTAAATAAAGATTTGTTGATTTATTTGAATGAATTTAAAGTATGAAACCAAGTAAATAATTAATGGAGAATATAAATAATAATAAATGTACGTTTTTGGCAAATACAGTAAAATTGGAATAAAATGTTATGCAACTGAAGTAAAGATGAAAATAGAAATGGAATACAGCTTTATTAATTTATTGGAATTTAGAATTCATTAAAAGGATTTAATTGCAATTTAATGGATTTAATATTTAAAAAGGGAATTTAGATGAAATGTGAGGATATTAATGTAAATAGTTTTGAATCCAATGTTAAATCCATCTATTTGACAACAATGGGTAGTAAAATGATTTGTTAATTTAATTTAATAGAAATTTTGGAAATAAAATTTATAATTTTTGAATTTGAATGGAATTGAGGAAAATACTGAAATCGATAAGATAATCAACTTTAAATTGACTTTTAATTTGTTTAAAACATTGAAATTTATTGAGAAATATAAAAGTGATAAAATTTGTCAATTTTAAGATTGAAATTTAAAATTGGATTTAATTAATTAATTATTTATTTATTTAATTAATGGACAAATAGGCATTTTGGCCACTGACTCGGATTTCGACGAAACCAATCTCATCGGATTCGTAACGGTGAATTATTGTAGGGTTTCAAGATTCGTAGCGATCAGACTTGTCGTTTGATTGTACTGACTCGAAACGCCTTGAAATTTATGAAATTGAAATCAATTTGGAAAATATTGATTTGAGCATAACTTCTTCATACGACGCACTTTGAACCCGAAACCTTTTCCATTGCTTTTAAAATATTTTGAAACATCAATTCTGATATATGGGTTGGACCAATTTCGTTCCGGAGTCAGAACGGGCTTTTCAGGCCATATATCGTTCAAGGCGTATATCAATTGGACCCACCCATTCTAAATTCAATTTTGCCTATAAATATCCTGCTATAAACCCTAGCCTCCCTATTTCCCACTGTCTGTACATACAATTCTTTCTCTCCTCCTCAATGGCGGACAAACAAATGCTAGATCAAATTACAAATCAAATTCATATCCAAAAATTCAAACTCCTTAGAAAATTCAGAAAAAAATATACGTTGAAGCTCTCGAAGTGCGTAGTCTTCTGGTAAAATTCATTTTTCTTTGTGGATTGTCGTTTGACGGGTGAAAATCGAATAAGTCTCAGTCGTCCATCATGCGTCGTTGAAAGTTGTCGGATCGTCGAAACCTTTCTGGGTTTTGGAGAGAGGACGAAGGGGAGCGCATCTATATGGTTTGTTCGTCATTTTGAAGGTCGGATTGGTAGCTTAAATTCGACTTGGGTTTAACAAAATGGCGGCTGGGTGAGTTTGTGGCTGCATCTGAGGCAACGGCGTGCGCCTGGGGGTTGCGCAAGATGAGGGGGACGGTCGGCCTGACCGGGGCGAGGTCGCGGTGAATGGACGACCAAAATCGTGGTGGCTTAGCAGCTCGTTGCGTTCAAGTTTAGGGTACTGGATTCAGGGGCGTGCGTACGTTCCTGTAGCTAATTATTGAAGATAGGATGTGTGACGTGGCAAGGTGAGGATTGTGTTCTTTTTTTTTTGAATTTCAATCGCATTAATCGTCATAACTTTCTCATATGGTGACCGATTTTTGCGCGGTTTCTTTTGTTAGGATCGTATTCAAATTATGGACTTTTTGGCATAGGTTTGGACGAATTCTGAGACTGGGCAATTTTTGGGTTTAAATTGGATTTAAATTTAATTTAAATTTAAAAAGTGAGTGTTTTAACCCACTCACAACTTCCTAAATTTCTTATGTTTGTTGAATTGATATATGATGTGATTTGAAATTTATTTATGATTGTTTGGCATATTTTGATCATCATCCCAGTAAAATTTAATTATTTAATTTAATTGTTATTTAATTATTCATTGCATATTAACTGCCAGTTAAATTGTTCTTTATTTATTGCATATAAACTGCCGTTAAACAGTTATAATTTATTTTTGAATTTAAACCGATAGTTGATACCTGTTATTTATCGCCTGTTATATATTGATGTATTGTTTGAATTTGGATGATGATTGTGATAAATGGTTGATGGTTGATATTGGATGAATGGATGCTGTATTTTATATTTCCATAAACTACAAGTTTTTATGCATTTTCATTTCATTCGGGATTGCGGTTTGAAATGATATATAACCGTAATTTTTATTTTAAATTACGGATTGAAATGATAAATATCCGTATCACTTGACCATATGATAGAAATTTTATACATACACCGCGTATATATATATATATATATATATATATATATATATATATATATATATTGTGAAATGATTTTCTATGGTTTTGGAAAGGAATATACAGTTTAAGAAATACTAATTTTTGATGTTATATTAATATTATTGTATATATATATAGTTAAATTCTTGAATTTAAGCTATGTGTAAAAATTGATTTAATAAAAATGAGTTTAATAATGGAGTTTGATTGTTTTATATTATATGGTTTAGTACCTATTTAAGATATTGTATATATAGAGTTTTTAAATGACTTAAATGAAATTTAAGTTGGAATATAAATATGGAATTGGTTTAAATTGAATTATTTAAGAATTATACTTGAATAAATTTGATTTGAAATTTTATAAAAATGGAGATATTTAAGGGTATGATTCTTATAACTTGAATTGGTATAAAGTAATTTAATTGAATTTAAAGTTGAGATAAATGAATTTATCCAGTTAATTAAATTGAAAGAATATCCTATTGTTGGGAGCTAAAGGTTTTCTTAAATTAAGTTGAATTTATTAAGTAAACATCTTAAATTTAAATAATAGAAATTGAATTTGATATATATGGAACTATCAAAGAATTAGTTTTGAAATGGTGGAATATTTAAAGCTTTCAAATATATGGAAACTGAAACGTTTAATTGGGATTTAAATCTATATTTGGAATTGATTTGTGAATGTGAGGAAACTATTTTTTTATATAAAGTAATTTATATTTTAACCATTTAAGTGGTGTGGTTATATTTCAAAGTTATGTAATTCAAAGTTTTATGTTTTGGAAGGCTATATTTCAAGCGTTTGGTTTCGAAATATTATAACTTTGAAACTGTTATGATTTTGAAAAAGGATATATTTGAAATAAATGATATCATATTGTTTGGGTTTTGAAATAGAAATGATGTCGTATTTATATGGTTTTGAAATGGATATTATATTATGGTTTTGAAGTATAATTATTTTAAATGACCGCGGTGTTATAATAACATTTGGTTGTTAAAGAGACCGGGATCGGAAGTTGTCATACTCTCTGCCAACCCCTAAAACCACTTTAACAACCGTGTACACGGTGGAGATTCCAGAATGAAGTAGGATGGTGGCGGCATTTCCTTTGAGGTAAATACGTGGACCCAACTACCATGAGTTGGCATAAGGTGGCTAAAACAGGACCGATTCTCGGGCCAATGAGGTAGCAGCTTTGATCGGACACATCCCTTCGATATTATACTTTGACTTTTGGATTGATTTGGTGGCCACTTTTGATTTTTTTTGGGTGTGGCTCGAGGTGGGCGGTAGCTGCGCGCTACACGTTACCACCAGCCCGGATGTGTAATTGGTATATCTACCTTGGCATTGCCTAGTTGTGCCATGTCACCTACCCTAGCGCGCTTTGTACGAGTTTCTATTTGTGTCGTACCTATGGATTATCCTCTGGTAGCCCCCCGATCAGGAGGTATTACGGTACTGTATAGACTATTGGCATTATTTCTGTTAGGGGTTATTTGGGTAACCCCTTAACGCTATTAAAAAGTAAGTTTACTTTACTATTAGACATTATTATAATAGCAAATTATACTACATATTTAATAGTTTAACGAATCCTTAAGAGATGTAAATCCCGAGCATCTCTTGAGTTACTGCACTCGTACTTATTTCTGTTGATTTAACTTACATAAGATCTTTTAGTTCTGACTCGAGTGCTTTTTCTTTTCAATTCGCTCGGGTCTGTCCGAGCATTTCAGGATCGAAGACTTTACTTCTAGAGGACGAAGACGAAGATTTCGTTATTATTATTATATTATATTTTTCCACTACACACTGTATTCCGCTGCATCGATTTTTATTCGTTGGTATGTGCAACTCTGATATATATTGTATAAGTAAAATTAATTATTTTATAAACAGCTTCATGAACTGTATATTTGAATATTATATTTTATCCTTCCGCTGTGAGATTCTGTTTTGTTTTATTTCTTTCTCGTTTTTCTTATTTACCCCATAACTATCCGCCATTTTGTATGGTTTAAGTCTGACGTCTGGGGTTTATCGTCGGTTTAAAGCGTGCAAAAAGGCGGGATGTTGCATCTGGTATCAAAGCTTTGGCTGAGCGATAAACCTTATCTTTGTGGGGTTTGACTCGTTATTAATAGGGTAGTAATACCCTATGATGAGTCGCTCAGTGTATATATGAGAGATCGTACTTGTTAGTGATATAAAATGGTTTTAAATTGTGTTATCAGTTCCGTTTTGTATTTATAAATTCTAGTTGGTGCATGGGACGCTATGACATCAATAGGGATTTCTAAATACTTAATAGGACAGACCGGCACAATTTTTGTTTTGAATATAGGTGAATGAAATAATTTTGCCTATTACATTTTCTATATATATAAAATAAATTTTATATATAAGATAATATTTGGTTGCAATATATTGGTTGTTAGGTAATGAAATTTATAAATAATAATGAGTTGAAATAAGATTGAAAATAAAATAAAGGAAATTGGAAATTTAGAACTTAAGTTTCGGGGTTTTGAAAATTTCTTTCGAATAATTTGGAATATAATAATATTATTTAGAAGTATTTTCTGATATAAATATTTCAATATGGTTTAAAAGAATTGATTTGAAGAAATTCTGGAAAGAATAAGTTGTACTCCCCTCTCTGTCGCTGGAAAATAATTTCGGTAATAAGTGCACGCATCATCGATGTTCACTTTCGAGTTTCAAAGTGGGAAGGCCACTGTAGTAGTTTACTGCAGATTTGTTTGATAAACCAAATATAAATTTTTAATTATAATTGGATATATAAAATTATAAGTATATATTTATCTGTTATTTTAAAAGATTCTTAGATAAAAACCCGGTATTTAATTCTCAAGTTCCGTTAATTAATAGTTTCAATTAGTTTAGTGAAATGGAATTTAATTAATAATTGAAATCTCTAATTAAAATAAGAGATTAAATGATAGGTTATAAATGAAATAATAAGGAAGTTGAAATTTATAATCAATAAAAGCAAAGGATATAATTATTGAACCTCTAAATTATTGAATATTAGATTAAATTAAAAGAAATGAGATAAATGTGTATAATTTCAATTACATTCTTAAAGCATATATATAACTTACCATATAATTAAAGTTACAATGTTAATAAGAAAATGTAATGGGAAATCTTACAAGTAAAGCTTGAGGTAATGAAAGTATTCAATAAATTTGCTGTTATGAATGAGAATTTAATGCTATAAACTTAAGTATGACTGAAAGGTAAGCACTAAAATAATAAATAAGCATTTGGTGTTGTAGTTGTTGTAAAGTTAAGTATAATTGGAAGACTACTAATTAAATATAATAGAAGGCATGTATTGTACGTAAGAAATTTGAACTTAAGTAAATAAGTTGAAGTTATTTCTAAATAAAAATTGTAAGAAATGAATGAAAATAAAAAGATAAATCAATGAATGAAAGAAATAAATAAAATAACAAATGTATGAATGAAATTAATAGGAATAAACTAAATCTGTTGTTTGAAATAGTTGTTGTTCGTTTTGGTTTATGGTTGTTTGGGTAAGGATACTTTAAAAGTGTCTAAATGAATGAATAAATCTATTTAGCTTCATCAAAGACTGTTAAGTAAATGGTGCACTAAGTAGTTTATTTTCCATTCTGTGCAATTTAAAGTTGAACCCGAACAACTATTTGTTTTGTTTGATATGAATGAATGATTGATATGTGTTGATTCTAAGTGATGGTTGTATGCCAGGTTGCAAGTGATTGATGTTTGCATTTATTGTTGTTATGGTTGAAACAACTTCAATATTTCATTTTATATAAGTATTAACTCTATTAGATTATATAAGTTAAATGCAGGTTATGGAAACAATTGCTACTGCTTTTGGTTCCATAAAAATAAGCGTTAATTGCCCGACAAATAGGGACATTTTCGGATTTCGGTTTATAGCGTTATTATATTATTTTCCTGGGTTAGGATATATATTATTTTGGAAAACATTTGTTGTATATTGTTATATTGATATTATATTTTCTTCCGAGCCTCTCCGTACAAAGGAGACTCTGCCAAAAATTTACGTAAATTTTGGACTTAGAAAATATTTTGAAAATGTTTTCCAAACTTTATTAATTTGAGTATAAAAAGATTTAATGGTTATAAATTGGTATATTTTATCTAAATTGATTGATTTTGTAAATTTAATTGTTTATAAAGTTAATGTTTGAATAAGACATATTGATTTCTTAATTCTTCTTTTCCCTTCTCTTTCCTTTCTGGGGACGAAAAGTTTTGAGTGGGGGAGAGTGTAATGACCCGTGAATTTCGTTAATTAAATTTGTCATATTAATAAGATTTTGGAATTAAATTTATAGAGAAATATAATTGTTATAATTTGTAATGAAGTAAATGTTAAAAATTAACCTATGAAATATTATATTGATTAAAATAGACTTAATTAAAAAGGTTGAATTGAATAAATCCTATTTATTGGAACTTAATTTATTGGTATGCAAATTTATAATAAATGAGTTATTGCAAGAAATTGAAATTTGAATAGAATTCTAATGAATGAAAGTAGTGAAAGGATTTTACCCGGATGTAACTGTATATGAGAAATAAAGGAAAGTATTAAATTGATTAATGTAATAAAACATTGTAATGGTATTTGATTGTAAATTAAGGAAATATGTTAATGTGAGTTAATATTTAATGAACTTGAATGAACGTTACAATTTAACTAAAATTCAAATATTATGACTTAGCTATAAATGGAATATGATAAGAACAAATGCAATTATTGTATTTAAGGGTGAAATAATATATTGATTTATTTGTAACCGAATGTACATTAATGCAATTAGGTTAATGTAAGTTTATAAATAATTAATTTAGCACAATCCCAATTAATTGGTAAGGTCTTAGTTGTTGTATCTAGTAAATTTGGAAATTTAATCCCAATAAATGTAATAAAGTATTAGAAATGTATATTGTTTCACACGATAGTATAAAGAAAATATAAACTTGTGATCTACGTATGAAATAATAACCAAAATAAGGGAAATAGTGTAAATGTAAGTAAAGTTGTAACAAATTGGTTTACTAAATCAAAATTCGAATATCAATAATGTAATGTTTATGAGAATTAATGCAAGGGCTGAAGGTAGGTATGTAATAAATAAATAGAAACGGGAAATTTTTCATAAGTAATAAATTGAAGAAAAAAGGAATGGAACTAAGGTTTGGTTTTAAAACCTTAATTTATGTGTGTAATTAATAAGATTTCACATTTGAAACATAGCCGTTAATACAAATAAAGAAAAAGAGGCAATAATGTAAAACTTTGACCATTTACCCATTCATGTAATGCATTGAATTTGGTCTAAATCAAATTTCAACATTTGGTTGTTAATAATAGATTATGAGTGAAAAGGGTAACAAGTATTGTAAGTTAACCTTTTAAACAGGTATATTAAATTATAACTCGTAATCAGTTGCAATAAATATAAACAAATTTTTACGTTAACGTTAATTTAAGTAATTTTTGAAAATAATGACAATTCCATTTATAATATGACTATTGGTTGTGGTAAAGATTATAAATCAAGATTTTTTGATTTATTTGAATGAATTTAAATTATAAAAGCAAGTAAATAATTGATGGAGAATATAAATAATAATTAATGTACGTTTTTGGCAAATACAGTAAAACTGGAATAAAATGTTATGCAATTAAAGTAAAGATGAAAATAGAAATAGAAATAGAATAAAGCTTTATTAATTTATTGGAATTTAA
This sequence comes from Allium cepa, assembly GCA_030765085.1. NCBI lineage: Eukaryota > Viridiplantae > Streptophyta > Magnoliopsida > Asparagales > Amaryllidaceae > Allium > Allium cepa. The sequence goes on along the minus strand of CM060934.1, from coordinate 1,016,704,609 downwards.
AATTTAATAAAAGGATTTAATTGCAATTTAATGGATTTAATATTTAAAAAGGGAATTTAGATGAAATGTGAGGATATTAATGTAAATATTTTTGAATCCAATGTTAAATCCATCTATTTGACAATAATGAGGGGAAAAATGATTTGTTAATTTAATTTAATAGAAATTTTGGAAATAAAATTTATAATTTCTGAATTTGAATGGAACCGAGGAAAGTACTGAAATCGATAAGATAATCAACTTTAAATTGACTTTTAATTGGTTTAAAACATTGAAATTGATTGATAAATATAAAAGTGATAAAATTTTTCAATTTTAAGATTGAAATTTAAAATTGGATTTAATTAATTAATTATTAATTTAATTAATTAATGGAAAAATTGCCATTTTGGCCACTGATTCGGATTTCGACGAAACTAGTCCCATCGGATCCGTAATGGTGAATTATTGTAGGGTTTCAAGTTTCGTAGCGATCGGACTTGTCGTTTGATCGTACTAACTCGAAACGCCTTGAAATTTACGAAATTGAAATCAATTGAAATCAATTTGGAAAATATTGATTTGAGCGTAACTTCTTCATATGATGCAATTTGAACCCGAAACCTTTTCCATTGCGTTTAAAATATTTTGAAACAACTATTTTAATATATTGGATGAACCAATTTCATTCCGGAGTCAGAACGGGCTTTTCGGGCCATATATCGTTCAACGTGTATATCAATTGGACCCACCCATTCTAATTTCAATTTTGCCTATAAATATCCTGCTATAAACCCTAGCCTCCCTAATTCCCATTTGTCCATACGTACAATTCTTTCTCTCCTCCTCAATGGTAGACAAACAAATGCTAGATCAAATTACAAATCAAATTCATATCCAAAAATTCAAACTCCTTAGAAAATTCAGAAAAAATATATGAAGCTCTCGAAGTGCGTAATCTTTTGATGAAATTTGTTTTTCGTTTTGGATTGTCGTTTGACCGGAAAAAATCGAAGAAGTCTCGGTCGTTCATCACGCGTCGGTGAAAGTTGTCGGATTGTCGAACCCTTTCTGGGTTTTGGAGAGAGGACGAAGGGGAGCACATCTATATGGTTTGTTCGTCGTTTTGATGGTCGGATTGCTCGCTAAAATTCAACAAGGGTTTAACAAAATGGCGGCTGGGTGAGTTTGTGGCCGCATCTGAGGCGACGGCGTGCGCTTGGGGGTTGCGTGAGATGAGGGGGACGGTCGGCCTGACCGGGGCGAAGTCGCGGTGAATGGACGGTCGAAATCGTGGTGGCTCAGCAGCTCGTTGCATTCGAGTTTAGGGTACTGGGTTCAGGGGCGTGCGTGCATTCCTGTAGCTAATTATTGAAGATAGGATGTGTGACGTGGCAAGTTGAGGATTGTGTTCTTTTTTTATTTTAATTTTTGAATTTCAATCGCATTAATCGTCATAACTTTCTCATACGGTGCCCGATTTAGGCGCGGTATCTTTTGTTAGAATCGTATTGAAATTCCAGATATTTTGGCGTTAGTTTGGATGAATTCTGAGAATAAGCAATTTTTTGGTTTAAATTGGATTTAAATTCAATTTAAATTCAAAAGGTGAGTGTTTTAACCCACTCACAACTTATTAAATTTCTTATGTTTGCTAAATTGATATATGATGTGATTTGAAATTTGTATATGATTGTTTGCCATATTTTAATCATCATCCCTATAAAATTTAATTATTTAATTTAATTGTTATTTAATTATTCATTGCATATTAACTGCTAGTTAAATTGTTATTTATTTATTGCATATAAACTGCCAGTTAAATAGTTATAATTTATTTTTGAATATAAACGGATAGTTGATACCTGTTATTTATCACCTGTTATATATTGTGTATTTTTTGAATTTGGATGATGAATGTGATAAATGGTTGATGGTTGATATTGGATGAATGGATGCTGTATTTTATGTTGTTATAAATTGCAAGTTATTATGCATTTTCATTTCATTTGGGATTGCGGTTTGAAATGATATATAACCGTAAATTTTATTTTAAATTACGGATTGAAATGATAAATATCTGTATCACTTGACCATAGGATAGAAATTTTATACAGACACCGCGGTATATATATATATATATATATATATAAATATTTTGAAATGATTTTCTATGGTTTTGGAAAGGAATATACGGTTTAATAAGTATTAATTTTTGATGTTGTATTAATTTTATTTTATATATATAGATGGTTAAATTCTTGAATTTAAGCTATGTATAAAAATTGATTTGATAAAAATGAGCTTAATAATGGAGTTTGATTGTTTTATATTATATGGTTTAGTACCTATTTAAGATATTGAATATATAGAGTTTATAAATGACTTAAATGAAATTTAAGTTGGAATATAAATATGGAATTGGTTTAAATTGAAGTATTTAAGAATTGTACTTGAATAAATTTGATTTGAAATTTTATAAAAATGGAGATTTTTAAGGGTATGATTCTTATAACTTGAATAGGTATATAGTAATTTGAATGTTTATAAAGTTAAGGTAAATGAATTTATCAAGTTAATTAAATTGAAAGAATATCCGGTTGTTGGGAGTTGAAGGTTTTCTTAAATTATATTGAATTTATTAATTAAACATCTCAAATCTAAATAATAGAAATTGAATTTGATATATATGGAATTATCAAAGAATTAGTTTTGAAATGGTGGAATATTTAAAGCTTTGAAATATATGGAAATTGAAACGTTTATTTGGGATTTAAATCTATATTTGGAATTGATTTGTGAAGGTGAAGAAACTATTTTTTTTATATAAAGTAATTTATGTTTTAACCATTTAAGTGGTGTGGTTACATTTCAAAGTTATGCAATTCAAAGTTTTATGTTTTGAAAGGCTATATTTCAAGCGTTTGGTTTCGAAATATTATAACTTTGAAAATGTTATGATTTTGGAAAAAGGATATATTTGAAATAAATGGTATCATATTGTTTGGGTTTTAAAATAGAAATGGTATCGTATTTATATGGTTTTGAAATGGATATTATATTCTGGTTTTGAAGTATAATTATTTTAAATGATCGCGATCTTAAATAACATTTGGTTGTTAAAGAGACTGGGATCAGAAGTTGTCATACTCTCTGCCAACCTCGAAAACCACTTTAACAACCGTGTACGCGGTGGAGATTCCAGAATGAAGTAGGATGGTGGCGGCGTTTCCTTTGAGATAAATACGTGGACCCGACTCCCATGAGTTGGCATAAGGTGGCTAAAACAGGAGCGATTCTCGGGCCAACGAGGTAGCACCTTTGATCGGACACGTCCCTTCGATATTATACTTTGACTTTTGGATTGATTCTGTGGCCACTTTTGATTTTTATTTTTGAGGGTGTGGCTCGAGGTAGGCGGTAGTTGCGCGCTACGCGTTACCACCAGCCCGGATGCGTAATTGGTATATCTACCCTGGCATTGCCTAGTTGTGCTGTGTCACTTACTCTAGCGCGCCTTGTACGAGTTTCTATTTGTGTCATACCTATGGAGTATCCTCTGGTAGACTCCCGATCAGGAGATATTACGGTACTGTATAGACTATTGGCATTATTTCTGTTAAGGGCTATATGGGTAACCCCATAACGCTATTAAAAAGTAATTTTACTTTACTATTAGACATTATTATAATAGCGAAATATACTACAAAGTAAATAAGGATCCTTAAGAGATGTAAATCCCGAGCATCTCTTGAGTTACCGCACTCATATTTATTTCTGTTGATTTAATTTACATAAGATCTTTTAGTTTTGACTCGAGTGTTTTTTCTTTTCAATTCGCTCGGGTCAGTCTGAGCATTTCAGGATCGAAGACTTTACTTCAGGAGGACGAAGACGAAGATTTCATTATTATTATTATATTATATTATTCCACTACACACTGTATTCCGCTGCGTCGATTTTTATTCCTTGGTATGTGGAACTCTGATATATATAGTATAAGTAAAATTAAATATTTTGTAAACAGCTTCATGAACTTTATATTTGATTATTATATTTTATCTTTCCACTGTGAGATTCTGTTTTTTTTAATTTCTTTCTCGTTTTTCTTATTTACCCCATAACAATCCGCCCTTTTGTATGTTTTAAGTCTGACGTGTATGGTTTATCATCGATTTAAAGCATGCGAAAAGGCGGGATGTTACAACATAGCTCATTTATCAAAACCGTTTTCCAATCTATTAGTATATACAAACCTTTACCTCACTCGTATGAGAAATCTAATTAAACGGCCTAGTAAAAGAAATGGTACGAAACGCTTGTGTTTACCTAGTCGGTTAATTCTTGAACTTGTTCGATTTAAACTCTTGTGACAATTTTCGAGTGGAAATCTACAATTTGTTCATAAATATTTAAGTTAAGCTAGTGGTTATGAGACATGAAGCTAAACTCATGTATATTTACTCGGTTAGTGTAATTGACACTTCTTGATGATCGATGATGATCATTTTATGGTTTAGACTAGCGATGTGCGATGTATCTTTGCCTGCGTGGGGGATAGTACCTCGTTCTTAATGAGCTTCGTCTCATTTCTTTTATGGGCTAGCAACCCATGTTCTTTTATGATATTCGGTTCATCGGATGTACCGTTATTGTACTACATCGATGTACCGGCTTATCTGGATCAATGGATGAACCGATATTGTACTACATCGTTGTTTCGGTTTGTCGGGTTCATTGGACGTACCGTTATTGTACTGCGTCGATGCTCCAAATTTATTGATGTTTCAATTCATTGGATGTACCGTTATTGTACTGCGTCGATGTTCTGAATTTATGGTTAGCGACCATGGAATAGCGTTCTGTTTTGTGATACACGGATTGATGATTTTTTATGCTCCCGTTTTGTGATAGGCCTCCCCTTCTGTGATTTCTGGATTTCTAATTGATGATTTCTATAATTTGTGTTTCGCTAGTTTTATGATTAGCATCGATGTGATGTCAATATATTTGCTTTGGTGAAAAAATAAAGAATATGATATTCTTTTTGAATCTATGAGAAGATTCTTGTGATATTGATTAATCACTGGTTGGTTTTTTCAATTGCATACTTATTACAGTATGGCATTATTTTCATACGTTTATTGTATCTCTTATTTTATCTCATTTTTATCTGATATTTATAGCTAGACTGGTCCGTTTATTATTTTCTTATTAAATAATACTCAGGTCAGAACGAGATATTACAGGTGCTTCTGCTCGACTCCTCATCTGGGAGTATTATCTGACTTTTGGCTAACTACATTAGATTGGTAGTTTTTGTCGTTATACGTTCGAGATAGAGACTCCTTGATGTATACATATTCTTTTGTGTAGCACTTGTATCTATTCTTTTGTGATATTGTGGATCTTGTTTGACCACTACTTTGATGAACACTTCTATGTGTTATGTTCATATCTGTTTCCGCCTTTGAGATATGAATATCTGTGACTGATTTATGTTATGCTTATTTCTATTTTTGTTTCCGAAGATCATATAGCCATTGTGTAGTAGTTTTGAGTTTGTATCGGTATGTCGGATTTCCTCTTATGCATGTTATACTATCTGACATACCGTTGCTCGCACAAGGCAATTACACGGATGGTTGCTGCTCAACAGCCTTATTCTTCGCGCTAGTTGACGGCATTACTCCGTAGTGTCCTTGGCTAGCGTGAGTATAGAGGTGGAACGTCACAGTTGACTTGGCCCGATATAGCTCCTGTTTTAGCCACATTAAGCTGACTCATGGGAGTCAGGGCTGCGCTAAAAGCTCATATAGGATCGTCGCCAAACATCCTACTTCATTTTGGAATCTCCACCGCATACATAGTTGCTAAAGTAGTTTTCGGTATTGGCAGAGATTATGACAATATCTGATCCCAGTCTCTTTAACAACCAAACGTTTATTTCACACCGTGGTCATTTCACTTCAAATAGTTCATACTTCATATCAAAATATCATATTCATTTCAAAACCACATCAATTCAATATCATTATTCACTTTAAAAAATATTTGTTTCCAGGATTATAACACTTTATATTTATAACACTTTCGAAATCATAACACTTTCGAGATCATAACAGTTTTGAAATCATAACACTTTCGTAATCACAATAGTTCCAACTTAACCTGTTTAGATATTGAAAATAGTATATATATTAAAATAGTTATAAATTAAAATAGTTTATATATTAATATAATTTTTATATTAAAATAGTTGTAAATTAAAAATGTTTACATTTATTTAAAAAGATTATACTGAAATAGTTTCCAAATTGGATTTGTTTCATCCAATTTTACTAATCGATTCAAATCAACTTAAATTCCAAAATTCCATTTAAACCAATCTCGGTTCATCAATTACAATTCAATTCAAATTCTCAATAAAACATTTTTAATTTATATCTATTTCAAATATAGATATGAACTACAAATTGTACCATTTCAATTTCAATAGGTTTCAAAGCTTAAATATTCAAACATTTACAATAACTCAACTTGATAAATTCCATTTATATTTCAAATTCAACTTTATTATTATTTAGCTTTGAAATATTCACTTAATCAATCCAATAACATTTAAATAAAATCTCAAATTACAAATTTAAATAAAAACTATATATCCCATTTCAATTTATTTAAATTTGAAAATGTTCATTTGATCACCTTTAATCAAGTTATAAAATCATATCTTTAAAATCATATCTTTAAAATCTCAAATTCAATAAGTTTCAAATCAATTTTATTTAAGCATAATCTTAAAAAAATACAATTTCAAATCAATTTCAATTTATCCTCCCAACCTTAGTTTACTAAAGTGGTTACAAAATATAATTTTGAGTAAGTACCTAAACATATTTTATACTAATTAAATTAAATTTTATTAAATTAAATCTTATCATTAAATTTATTTTATATTAAATCTATTTTTATATATTTTAAAATAGTAAAATTATAAGTAAATTCTTAAAAATTATATTTTCAAATCTAACTCATAAATTTAAAATTTCCAGAACATACAATTTTAAAAATCTAAAATTTAGACATATATAAAAATAACATTTATATATTATATTTTAAAAATCAATATTTATTAAAAACCATGTATTTCCTTTCAAAACTTTCGAAATAATTTACAAAGTATAGACCAACGGTGTTCGTATATAATTTTCTATCCTATGGTCAAGTGATACGGATATTTATCATTTCAATCTGCAATTTAAATTTCTACGGATATATATCATTTCAACCCGCAATCCCAAAAAATTCAATATTAATGAAAATCACTTGGGTTTATCGTTTCAACCCATAACAATTTTCCCCTATTCTACAAGATCGTTTGGGTATGTATCATTTCAACCCCTAGGGAACTCTAAACTAACAAGGAACTTGCAGAGTGAGAACAAATACGATAAAATATAACATATCAACAACAAGCATATATCATCGGTGATAAATTTAAACATTATATACGACAATTATAGTGGCATATGTCATAGGTAAACAATTGCAGATAATGCGATGCAGCGCACCATACTAACTTGATTGCTTTAGGTAACTTGGATGCCTTAGGTCGCTTGCGACCTAATGAGATAGAGGACATGGATAGCATAGTGGAAGGCGATGAAGAGAACCAACAGCTTATTCATAGGTCGTTGGAATGACCTAACAAGCTAAATCAGTAGGATAAGTCGCTGGAACGACCTAACAACCTAAGTCAGTATGATAAGTCCCTGGAACGACCTAGCGAGTTAAAGCAAACCTTAAATCACCTAGGTTCCTTAGGTCGCTCAAGCAAGCTAACGACCTATGATACGTCGCGAGCGACCTAGCGAGTTAGCTCACTCAGTATGCCGTGCTTTTCTTATGATGCTCAAGGTCGCGTAAAGCTTAGGTCGCAAGGTTGCTTATGTCACTCAGATGTTAGGTTGTGTGAAGAAGATCCAGTGCTGAGAAGTCCTAGGTCATATGCCGCTTGTCTATACTGAGTCGCATGATGTTGTAGTGTGTTAACTCGTGTATTGTGTTTGTGTTGTACATATTTGTTAACTCGCATTATGTTGTAAGTCGCAAGCAGTAGGTCGTAGGTCGTTTGTGCTGTATAGGTCGTGAGTCGCTGTTTGTTTTAGGTCGTTGATGTTAGGTCGTGCATGTGTCGCGCGTGAGTTGTAAACTGCCTATAAATATGGGAGTTGTGTCATTTGTAAACTAAGTTGATTTTGAATAAAACTTTATTTGTGTGCTTTGTGCCACTTTTAAATTGGAAGTTGAGTGTGAGCTCCTTTCTCCATTTTTGGTTATTCGAGTGCGCTCGAATCAACGGATTTGAAGAAGATTCACGGCATCTCGTGCGCGAGATCAACGCAGAAGAATCATGGATCTTTTAACACGGTATCGTGCGCGATCAACAGGTTGGAGATAGCTAGAATTCGGTATCTCTCGAGATCAACGAATTTGGGCATTCGGTATTTTCAGTCCATCGATTGCTACTTCCATCGTTGTATCCATTTCTTGAATATCCGCTGCGTCAGTTTGGTATCAGAGCTAGACTTAGCCAATCATAGCTAAGCCGAGCCTATTGGAGAAGATTTGAAGTATTGAAGTATTGGAGATTGTTGTTGTTAAGTGTTGGAGTTTAAGCCGAGCTTGTTTGAAGTTTTAGAGCAAGGCCGAGAGTTACAAGCCGAGCAAGCTAAGTGCAGGCCGAGAGAATTGAAGTCTTTGGATTTGTTGAAGATTCGACAATGCCTCTGAGACGTGCTAATCGATTTCAAAATGTTGAGGATGTATACCGTAGACAAGAAGCTGAGAAAATGGAACAACGTATTAATGAAAAGTTTGATGAAGGTATTGGGAAGTTAGAGAAATTGATGAATGATTTGAATCAAAGTCAAAGGAGAAGGTCGCCAGTCTCGAACCATGGAGGAAACAAAGTTTCACCGTCGGTTACGGAAGCAAGGAGGGTGTCACCACAATCCCATCGAGATCAAAGAGAATTATCAGTTTCAACGAGAAGAGAACATCATGAGTATCGAGGTGAAGAGAGAAGAACTTATCATGGATTTGAAAATGAGCCATATCGTGATGCTGAAAGGCATAGTAGAAGAGATATGCGTGGTCATAGAGATGTTGATGGTCGAGATCGATATCGAAGTACATTTGATTTTGATGAAGATGGTGATAGATATAGTGTTCATTATCGAGATCGAGACCAAGTTCGAAATCAATATCGAGAGGTAGAAGATGATCGTAAACGGGAGTCGGGGATGAAAACTGAAATTCTAGAATTCAAAGGTGGAATGATTGCGGAAGAATTTTTGGATTGGTTATCTAATGTTGAAGAAATTTTTGACTTCAAGGAAGTTCTCGTGCATCGAAGAGTTAAGTTGGTTGCTACTCGTTTGAGAGGAAGAGCTATGGCATGGTGGCAGCAAACTAAACTTACACGGGAGAGAATGGGGAAGTCGAAAATTGAGTTATCGGAGAAGATAAAGAAGTTGATGAGAGCTACTTTCTTGCCTTATAATTATCAGTCTCTTATGTATCAATGCTTAATTAGAGACAGGGAACAAAGACGGTGAATGATTATGCAGATGAATTTTATCAGTTGATTGCCAGAAATGATATTATGGAGACAGAGGAACAGTTGACAGCTAGATTTGTTGGAGGGTTGAGAATGCAGATTCAAGATATGGTGAATATGTTTGATCCGAGATCCGTAGCTGAAGCACACCAAAAGGCTCTAGCTTGGGAGAAGCAAGGCAGAAAGGTGGTGGTGTGTTTACAAATTCCAACAATCAAGTGAAAGGGGCTAGTAACAATACGAATGTTTCCAAGGCCGTTACTAAACCACTTGTCAATGAAGTTGCTAAGACCATGGTCAACAACAATTTCAAGTGCTATAACTGTCAAGAGTTTGGTCACAAGAGCAATGAATGTCCGAAGCCGAAGAAGCGAGCGATGATTGCTGAGGTTGAGGATGAGGGTGCAGAAGCGGAATGTTTTAATTCACCACAAATTGAGGATGAAGAAGAATTGTCGGGAGACGAAGGTTGTAATCTGATGATGAGGAGGTCGTGTTTGACTCCGAAGCAAGAGAATGATTCTAGTTGCTTGAGGAGTAATATTTTCCAGTTAACGTGCACTATCTTGGGAAGGGTTTGCAAATTTGTCATTGATGCAGGAAGTTGTGATAATATCATTTCTTCAGAAGCTGTCAAGAAGTTGGCGTTAAAGACAGAAAAACATCCTAAACCTTACAAGTTAGCTTGGTTGAGGAAAGGTGGGGAAGTGAAGGTTGGTCGAAGAGCTCGTGTAACTTTCTCCATTGGGAAGAAGTACAAAGATGATATCTAGTGTGATGTTGTAGATATGGACGTTTGCCATTTTTTGTTGGGAAGACCGTGGCAATATGATAGAGCTGTGCAACATGATGGTCGTACCAACAGCTACAGTTTCATGTTCGAGGGCACTAAAATCACTTTGGTTCCTAAGAAACGATAACAAGAAGAAAGCAAGTTGGAGGAGATTGAAGAGCTGAAAACTTTGCTATCTTTGAAGGAGTTTGTTAAAGAAGTTGAGGACGAGCCTGAAGTAATTTTGTTGATTGGATGTGAGAGTAATGAAGTGGTTGAAAGTCCTGAAGAAGTAAAGCCAGTACTGGAAGAATTTGAAGATGTATTTCCGAAAGAACTGCCAACGGAGTTACCACCATTGAGGGACATACAACACCAAATAGATATTGTTCCAGGAGCCGTGTTACCACATCGACCACACTATAGAATGAGTCCAAAGGAACATGAGGAGTTGAGAAGGCAGGTGGAAGAATTGCTTGAACAAGGGCGCATATAAGAGAGCTTAAGTCCTTGTGCCGTACCAGCTTTGTTAGTGCCAAAGAAGGACGGTTCGTGGAGGATGTGTACGGATAGCAGAGCACTGAACAAAATAACTATCAGATACAGATTTCCTATGCCCAGATTGGATGATTTGTTAGACCAGTTGATTGGGGCTACTATCTTTTCGAAGATTGATCTTAAAAGTGGTTATCATCAAATTCGCATAAGACCAAGAGATGAGTGGAAGACCGCAATCAAGACTCGAGAAGGATTGTATGAATGGTCGGTCATGCCGTTTGTTCTATCGAATGCACCAAGTACATTCATGAGAGTGATGAACCAAATTTTCAGACCATACATTGGGAAGTTTGTTGTGGTTTATTTTGATGATATCTTGATCTATAGTGCGAGTACAGAGAAGCATATTCTGCATTTGCGGAAGGTGTTAACTATTCTTCGTCAAGAGCAGTTTTATGCAGCAATGAAGAAATGCATGTTTATGATGCGGAGTGTTTTATTTATGGGATATGTTGTGTCTGAGGAAGGTTTACAGGTGGACCAGAGTAAGGTTGCAGCAATCAGAGATTGGCCACAGCCCAAGACTATTACAGAAGTCCAAAGTTTTCATGGGTTGGCTTCATTTTATCGGAGATTTATACCATACTTTTGTAGTGTGATGGCACCGGTTACTGATTGTATGAAGGGCAAGCAGTTTTCATGGTCGGAGGAAGCAGGAAATGCTTTTGAGGGAATCAAGGAACTTTTGACGACAGCACCAATTCTAGTTTTGCCGAATTTTCAGTTGTTGTTTGAGTTACATACTGATGCATCGAAGGTTCGGATTAGAGGGGTGTTGAGTCAGAAGGGACAACCTATTTCTTATTTCAGTGAGAAGCTTTCGAGATCAAAGATGAGATATAATACTTATGATGTAGAATTTTACGCTGTTGTGCAAGCTATGAAGCATTAGAGACACTATTTGTTCCATAAAGAATTTGTTTTATATACTGATCATGAAGTGTTGAAGCATTTGCAAGGGCAGGACAAGATTGCAGCTAGGCATGCCTCGTGGATTACATACTTACAACAGTTTACATTTGTTGTGAAATACAAATCGAGAGTTACAAACCGTGTGGCAGATGCATTGAGTAGAAAGAATCATTTGTTGACTACAATGAGGGTTGAAGCGACAGGTTTGATGTATTGCCAGAATTATTTGTTGATGATCCTTACTTTACAAAGGTTGTAGACGAAGTCAATAAGGGAAAAAACAGATGAATTTGTGTTGGTGGATGGTTTTCTTTTCAAGGGAAATCAATTATGTATACTAGATTGCAGTTTGCGAATTAAGATTTTGAAAGAATTGCATGAAGAAGGTCATGTGGGAAGAGATAGTACTTTGCAGTTGATTTCTCAATCATATTTTTGGCCTTCCATGAGGAAAGAAGTTGAGAGATTTGTGGAGAGATGTCACATATGTCAAGTTTCCGAAGGAACAGCTACGAATGCAGGATTTTATATGCCATTGCCTGTGCCTACTAGACCATGGGTTGATATTAGTATGGACTTTGTTTTGGGTTTGCCTAGAACTCAATGTGGAAATGATTCCATATATGTGGTGGCAGATAGATTTTCGAAGATGGCACATTTCATAGCTTGTAAAAAGACCGCCGACGCAGTCCGTGTTGCTCAGTTATTCTTTAAAGAGATTTATCGATTACATGGGTTACCTGAGACCATTGTTTCTGGCAGGGATACGCGATTTCTAAGACATTTTTGGATGAGTTTGTGGAAGACGGTTGGAACGAAACTGAATTTTAGTAGCACTTATCATCCGTAAACAGATAGGAAAACGGAGGTGGTGAATAGATCATTGGAAACTTGCTGAGATGTCTTGTAAAAGATAATTTGAAGAGTTGGGATATGAAGTTATGTCAAGCGCAATTTGCACATAATCACGCTGTTAATCGAAGTACTAGATTCAATCCATTTCAAGTTGTATATTCAGCAATTCCGAAGGGACCGTTGGATTTGACGACAGTGCCATATCAGAAGGGAGTTGTTAAGCGAGCTTGTGATTTCGTGAATGAGCTACAAGAGTATCACAGAACTGTTCATGAACAATTGCTTGCATCAAATGAGAAGTATAAACAACTGGCAGATAAGAAGTGAAGGGGTGTAGAATTTAAAGAAGGAGATTTTGTATATGCATTGTTGACTAAAGATCGATTTCCTATTGGTACTTACAATAAGATGGCGGCTAGAAAAATTGGTCCTTTGGAAGTCGTAAAGAAGATTAATGAGAATGCGTATCAGTTGAGACTGCCAGATCATATCCATACTGTCGATGTTTTCATGTCAAACACTTAATTCCGTATTATGGGGAGAAGTTTGTCGAAGTAGAGGAAAATGTGAATTCGAGGTCGAATTCTTTTCAACCCGGGGAGGATGATGCATCGCACCATACTAACTTGGTTGCTTTAGGTAACTTGGATGCCTTAGGTCGCTTGCGACCTAACAAGATAGAGGACATAGATAGCACAGTGGAAGGCGATGAAGAGAACCAACAGCTTATTCATAGGTCGTTGGAACGACCTAACAAGCTAAATCAGTGGGATAAGTCGCTGGAATGACCTAACAACCTAAGTCAGTATGATAAGTCGCTAGAACGACCTAGCGAGTTAAAGCAAACCTCATATCACCCAGGTTCCTTAGGTCGCTCAAGCAAGCTAACGACCTATGATAAGTCGAGGGCGACCTAGCGAGTTAGCTCACGCAATATGCCGTGCTTTTCTTATGAAGCTGAAGGTCGCGTAAAGCATAGGTCGCAAGGTTGCTTATGTCGCTCAGATGTTAGGTCGCGTGAAGAAGATCCAGTGCTGAGAAGTCCTAGGTCATACGCCGCTTGTCTATACTGAGTCGCATGATGTTGTAGTGTGTTAACTCGTGTATTGTGTTTGTGTTGTAGATATTTGTTAACTCGCGTTGTGTTGTAAGTCGCGAGCAGTAGGTCGTTTGTGCTGTATAGGTCGTGAGTCGCTGTTTGTTTTAGGTCGTTGATGTTAGGTCGTGCATGTGTCGTGCGTGAGTTTTAAACTGCCTATAAATATGGGAGTTGTGTCATTTGTAAACTAGGTTGATTTTGAATAAAACTTTGTTTGTGTGCTTTGTGCCACTTTTAAATTGGAAGTTGAGTGTGAGTTCCTTTCCCCATTTTCGGTTATTCGAGTGCGCTCGAATCAACGGATTTGAAGATGATTCACGGAATCTCGTGTGCGAGATCAACGTAGAAGAATCGTGGATCTTTTAACACGGTATCGTGCGCGATCAACGTGTTGGAGATAGCTAGAATTTGGTATCTCTCGAGATCAAAGAATTTGGGCATTCGGTATTTTCAGTCCATCGATTGCTACTTTCATCGTTGTATCCATTTCTTGAATATCCGCAGTGTCATAATGACATATAGTATTAACAATTAAATAACTTAACAATTCAAATTTAGTAGTCTATTTCAATCATCATTTCATGTGAATTAAATTTTCTAAATATAATAATGTTATCGTGAGTGATTGCTCACTTTCGAGCATCGAGAAGATAGACAACACAACAAGCTATGAATTGAATCACGAACCCGAAAATCAACCTATCCAAACGAAATCTCAATGCAAAGCAAGGTGAACACGGATTCGACGAATAAAGATGATAATAGAAATCGATGAAACGAATTAAAAATCCGTTGGATATAAACCAAAACGAAATGTATATTATATCATTATATATTTTTCTCTAAAATTAATATAAAATTTAAAACACATACATATTAAAATCAAAATCTACATATATACATACATATACATACATATATATATATATATATATATATCAACATCACTATTTAATTTAAACAAATTAGAATAAATCTATATATATATATATAGATGTATACATATTCCAGATCATTTCTACTTAAACCCATACTTAAAACAAAACGCTTACCTTATATTATAACCCATACTTTATGTACATACCTATATATCAACAAATGTATAATATATAACTTATATAACTTATATATATATATGCAAACAGATTGTATATAACTAATGTAAACTTACACATCACAAACCAATAGACCATATATATATATATATATATACAAATATAAACTTATACGTTGTAAACAGCAGATCAACTATATAAACTAATATATTATATAAAATAAAATGTTTGATTATAAAATATAACAGATATGAAGAATAAATACTTTGTGCAAAAATATAACTTTGTACATATATATATACTATTTTTTCTTTTCGTTCCACAACAAAAGCAAGACTACTATGATATACTATATATATAACTATATATAACTTACATATATATTATTCTTATGTAATCCATAAACAAAGGAGAGGTGCTATGCTTGGCTTCAGGTTAGAGGGTGCCGGAGGTGGCGAAGAGAGGTGCAGGCGAGGGTTTAAGGCCGGAGTGGATTTCATGAGAGACAAAGGGGAGGGCTGCATAGTCAGGTGGTTGTCGAGGCCGTGGAGATGTTGTTGGGTTTGTGTTTGATGGCTGCAAGGTGGGCGCTAGGCAGGGCGAGGCAAGGGAATGACGCCGAGGGGTGGTTCATTAGGCGATGGACATTGGTGAGTTTCATTGGTGATGAGGCTTGGCTGATTTGGTTAAAGGAGATGGGTAGTTCGGCCATTAAGAAGGTGGAGCGGCCATAGGTGGTCACAGCTATAAGTTGTGAGGTAGAGGGTGGAAGAAAGCTTGGCTGGCGTTGATGGGTGAAAAGAGAGGAGGCGGAGGGAGTCTTCGATGGCGAAGATGGAGATGAGCAGGCACAAAACAATAAGCTTCAAGTGGAAGAAGAAATGAACGCTACTGAGACGAAAGTAACTTTTTATAATGTATAATATATATATTCTAAAGTATAGAACAAAATTGACCAAGAAAAAATGGGAGAGAAAATGAAAGCAATTAATATATTGAACGATAGGAATAGTAATAGTCGGATATTAAATACAGGGAATAATTGGAAGCCAATGGCTATTGGTTAATACCGTGGATAAGGAAAAGACACCAGAAACCAAAAGACTTTACAAACGGATACCGATACGGTTAGCCATTTCTTGGATCCCGCCACGTACTGGATGCTGAAACACACAAATGAATATACTGCGGAGATTAGTATGACGAGATGAATAGAATGGTACATAAATATGAGTGATTCGATCATCCTATCAAAAGTCGATATCCGCTGCCGAAAATGTAGCTAAGCTGCCGAAAATAAGATAAACGGAGCTATAGCCTATCCAAATCTGGCGAAACAAAATATGACGCCTCACTCAAAAAATGATAAACATTTTATTTATAGAAAAATATTCAGATTTCAAAAACATTTTATTTTCATCAATTAACTAATTTTAAATTGAAATTGAATATTAGACAACAAAACTAACTTCCATATTTTCTGATGAAAATTTACCATTTTCTATGTTTAAATAGACGTATTCCAAATATTGATTTTTCATTTGAAAAATTAACTATTTTATTACAAGAAAAATTTCAGCTAATCATGTTATGAAAACTGTTAAAATTACCGGGTCGTTACACTCTCCCCGACTCAAAACTTCGTCCCCGAAAAGGAACAAGGTGTGAGATATAGAAGTAATAGAAAGATAAAATAGATTTGAAATACATGGTACCAGATACAACAATTAATTTAAAACCATATACATTTTCATTTTTGGTAATCTTATTACTTAGATTTATGTTGTATTATTCAATTATATATTCTCACTAACATTTTAACTTTTTGAATATCTCAGGTAAGTTATATATGTTTTTAAAAATACAATTGAGTATTATACAAATCAAATTTATCCTAGTTTCAAGTTATTTCAATTCCATTTCTCACTTTTGACACTCCAATTATTCAAATTTTTTTTCTTCATTTCAATAATTGAAAACCATTACTTAACAGAAACTTGAGAGTTAAATTTCCAGCTTCAATTCAAACCACTTTGAAATAAATATACACATACATTCATATATATATATATATATATATATATATAAACACACACACACTATACAATACTCGAGAAGTTCAAATCAAATAGATATTTCAAACAAAAGAGTAGCAAAGCTATTACGAGGTCTCTTCAGCTCGAGACTCGAAAATGAATGTCGATGAAGCTGCAGTCATCACCAAAATTATTTTCCAGCGACAAATGAAGAGAGTACATACCTGCTTCTTTTAAAAAATTTTGGAAACAAAATTTCATTCGAAAATACTTTCAAAAAATATAGTTTTTCAAAACTTTAAAAACCAAATTTTGAAATAGACCGAAAATTAAATTCTCATATCCCTAATTTAAATTCATTTTATCTATAAATTATTTTTAAAATTTTAAACTTCTTATAACATATAGGAATGGTTAATAGTTCATGAATGTTAACAAACAATGAATGATAATCTAGTGTTATCATTTCTAACAACCAATTCATTTATCCTTTTAATTCAGAAAATTATACCTATATATAAAATATAATCATACATAAAATTATTTCATTTACCAATTTCGGAAATAATATTGTGTCAGTTTGCTCTATTTAAGTGTTTTGGAATTTCTATCGATAGCGTTGGCCAAATGAATTGATCAAAACCCAAAATCAAACATAACAATTCAAACAACACAATATAAAACAATTTAATATCAATTACAAATACACTCCCTCACTCCATGATTCAAGAATGGATTTAGAATAAGGATAGATATTCAAATTTAGAGGAGTCTTGATCAAAGAGAATTCAACTACGAATATTGGATAGAAAGGAAGATAAAATGGTTAATTAATCACAGCGACATTAACCGGGTCAACCGAGATTCAGAAAGACGAGACTATCATTGACGGAGATGGAACTACCTTTTGAGAACTTTATGGAACAGATGATTCTTGAGATCGATGAAAAAGGCAGGAGCATTGGTTAAAAAGGATGACTAACCATTCATTGAAACTATTCTTCGGGAAGAAGGACAATAGGTCGAGCTCTAGAGATAGGGTCGATGCAGAATTCAATTTCCCGCTAGAGAGGGAGACAAATGACCAAACCGAAACATTAGTATAATTCCTGACTATCGGGCGGAGTCAATATCACTAGGCTGAGAATTAAGTGGAAGATGAAGCTTCCTGCATAATCTTGAGGCAATTGACATTCAATCATAAGAGGATTACCCGGGTTGCCTAATAGAGAAACGGTTCGGGCTATTCAAGAAATAACAGCGTTAAAATCGAGGACGTAGAGGTCTCCGTTGAACCGACGCCTATTGTAAAGGAGTTTCACCCCTTTACAAATCATACCAAGGTTGGCGGGACCACAAATACGGTCAGTCATGCACAAGGATGAATTTTCCAATTGAGGTGGCAAGATATACGCAAATTTGTTACCGAGATCAATAGGAATAGAGCTATAGGATGCTTCGTAATCAAGAAGAACACGAATAGGAAAAGATAAGAATGGATTTTAGAAATGAGGAATGTTCCAAAATCCAAAGGAAATCCGAAACAAAGATGAAGAAATTCAAGCTCGAACGAAGGTGATCCTATAATTGATTCTACTCATTCTACGGTATCACTACCCTATCTCTAATAAGCTTTTACTCCATATGCTAAGTTTTTCCTAAACCAGAGCTCTGATACCACTTGTAACAACCTGTTTAT
Source organism: Allium cepa (assembly GCA_030765085.1). Lineage (NCBI taxonomy): Eukaryota > Viridiplantae > Streptophyta > Magnoliopsida > Asparagales > Amaryllidaceae > Allium > Allium cepa. The sequence goes on along the minus strand of CM060934.1, from coordinate 1,016,686,019 downwards.
TTCGAACCATAATCATCCGTTCATGTTGAGCTTGAATTGCTCAAAACAACAGATTGTTAATTTATATTTGGAAAAACTTAGCATATACAGTAAATAAATCAATCACAGAATCACAAACACAGAGTACTACAACAATAAGCAGCGAAAAAGATAAATTGTAGTTCATGAAGCTACTATAAACATTAGAGTCTGAAACAAAATGCAATAGAATCTCAAATACAAATGATTCTCTAATACATAAGCAACTGATAAGTCTGGACATAAACTGGGAATGAACTGAAATAACTGAAAGCTAGATAGAAAGACAAATCTTAAAGAAAAGCTCCAAAGGTGAGTCTCAAATGTTGTGACACTCAGTCTGACCCGATCATAAAGAAAAACACAAAACACTCGAGTCAGGATTAACATTCTTATACCAGTAAATTCAAATCAAGTGAAATGTTAATTAAAATACAAATAACTTAAAGGATGTTTGGGATTTCCATCCTCTAAGGATCCTATGGAACTATTTACTATGTAGTATTATACGCTATTATAATATGTCTATCGGTAAAGTAAACTATTAAAATACATTAAGGCATTACCTATATCCCTCTTAACACATTTTATATATTCCCATAGTCTATACAGTACCGTAATTCCTCTGTAAACTAGTGGGCTATCAGAGAGCACTCCATAGGTATGGTACAAACCAAACTCGTAGAAGGCGCGATAAGGCACGTGACAAGGCACGCGAGGCAATGTCGGGGTAGGATTCTACTGTTTCCACTCTCGGACTGGTGGTAAGGCATAGCAGCTACTACCGCCTACCTCGGACACACTCCCAAATCAAAGGTGCACCCAATCAAATCCCAAAAGCAATAGTATGGTATCGAAGAAATATGCCCGATAGGGGGGATGACCCCACTTGGCCTGGTATAGCTCCTGTTTTAGCCACATCCAGCTGACTCACGAGAGTTAGGGTTGCGCTAAAACCTCATATAGAATCATCGCCAAACCATCCTACTTCGTTCTTGAATCTCCACTACGTACACGGTTGTTAAAGTGGTTTTCGGTATTGGCAGAGAGTATGACAATATCTGATCCCGGTCTCTTTAATAACTAAACTTTTATTTCACATTGTGGTCATTTCATTTCAAATAGTACATACTTCATATCAAAATATCATATTCATTTCAAAACCATATCAATTCGATATCACTATTCACTTTAAAAAATATTCGTTTCCAGAATCATAACACTTCAAATTTATAACACTTTCGAAATCATAACACTTTCGAGATCATAACACTTTTGAAATCATAACACTTTCGTAATCATAGCAGTTCGAACTTAAACAGTTTAGATATTGAAAATAGTATATATATTAAAATAGTTACAAATTAAAATAGTTTATATATTAAAATAATTTATATGTTAAAATAGTTATAAATTAAAAATAGTTTATATTTATTTAAAGAGATTATACTGAAATAGTTTCCAAATTGGAATTATTTCATCCAATTCCACAAATCGATTCAAATCTACTTAAATTCCAAAATTCCATTTAAATCAATCTTAGTTCATCAATTACAATTCCATTCAAATTCTCAATAAATCATTTTTAATTTATATTGATTTCAAATGTAGATACAAACTACAAATTAAACCATTTCAATTTCAATAGGTTTCAAAGTATGAATATTCGAACATTTACAATAGCTCAATTTGATAAATTCCATTTATATTTCAAATTCAACTTTACTATTATTTAGTTTTGAAATATTCACTTAATCAATCAAATATCATTTATACAAAATCTCCAATTAAAATTTTAAATAAAAAATAGATATCCTATTTCAATTTATTTAAATTTGAAAATATTCATTTAGTCACCTTTAATAAAGTTATAATATCGTATCTTTAAAATCGCAAATTCAATAAGTTTCAAATCAAATTTATTTAAGTATAATTCTTAAACAAATACAATTTCAAATCAATGTCAATTTATCTTCCCAACCTTAATTTATTAAAGTTATTACAAAATATAATTTTAAATAAACACCTAAACGTATTATATACTAATTAAATTAAATTTTATTAAATTAAATCTTATTATTAAATTTATTTTACATTAAATTTATTTTTATATACTTAAAATAGTAAAATTATAAGTAAATTCTTAAATATTATATTTTCAAAACTAACTTATAAATTTAAAATTTCCAAAAAATATAATTTTAAAAATCTAAAATTTAAACATATATAAAAATAACGTTTATATATATATATATATATGTATGTATTATATTTTAAAAATCAATATTTATTAAAAACCATACATTTCCTTTCAAAACTTTGGAAATCATTTTCAAAATAAAGACCAATGGTGTTCGTGTATAATTTTCTATCCTATGGTCAAGTAATAAAGATATTTATCGTTTCAACCCGCAATTTAAATATCAACGGGTATATATTATTTCAACTCGCAATCCCAAAAAATTTAAAATTAATGAAAATTGCTTGGGTTAATTATTTCGACCCAAAACGATTTTCCCCTATTCTATAAGATAGTTCGGGTATGTATCATTTCAAAAATAGGGAACTCTAAATTAACGAGAAACTTGTAGAGTGAGAACAAATATGATAAAATATACATATCAACAACAGGCATATATCATCAGTAACAAATTTAAATATTATATACAACAGTTATATTGTCATATGTCATAGGTAAACACTTGCAGATAATGGCATATCGTATTTAACAATTAAATAACTTAACAATTCAAATTAAACAGCCTATTTCAATCGTCATTTCATGTGAATTAAATTTTCAAAATATAAGAATGTTAATAGTAAGTGATTGCTCACCTTTCGAGGATAGAGAAGATAGACTACGCGACAAGCTATAAATTGAATCATGAACCCGAAAATCAACCAATCCAAATGACAAATCTCAAAGCAAAGCAAGGTGAACATGGATTCGAAGAACAAAGCTGATAATAGGAATCGATGAAACAAATTGTAACAACCCGCATATTTATCGATTGTGTATTTAAATATTTAATTTAAATATTTCATCGTTCGTCGGATTTTAGTCCGAAAACCTACTTTTTGCAAACAGTCGAATTTGGACTCAAGACCCCTTCCATTGAGTTCAAAATGTTGTTTGCAACCTTTTTGAGTATAAGCTTGATATGTTTGGAGTTAGTAAAGTTTTTCTACTTTTTCATTTGGGTTTGAGTTTGGGTTTCAGCCCAATGTTCCATCTTAAGACTCTAGCTCTACTCCAACTCTTCATTACTTCATTTCATATTCCTAACACTTCAAGCTAAAGCAATAATGGGGGAGAGAAGAGGAAATTAAAACTCCAAGCCCTAATCTTCATTAGCAAATCCAAATTCTAGCTCCAAATTCAAGAGAACCCATTGGTAAGCATCTCCTCCTTCTTCACCAACTCATTCTCCTTCCAATTTCAGAAATTTCCTAAACCTACTTTGGGAAATATTTCTCTTTTAAGCCTAGAATCAAGCTTCTTGAGTTGGGATTGAAGTGTGGTTGATTCTCCTTTGCTTTCAAGCTTCTTCTTCATTAATTTGGGTTCAAAGGTGAGATTTTTATCTCACATCTTAGTCTATAATTATCTTCGATTGTTAGGTATGAATTCCTAACACTTATTCTTGTGCAATTGATTTTGGTTGCGATTGATTTGGTGTATATTCCAATTTTTGGTGTTTTAAAATCAAAATCTATGAAAATCCTTTTATGGATATTTGGACATTGATATTTGAGGCGTATCGAAGAGCCGTTAGGGCTGGGTTGTCGCTTGGCGTAAATCCATAGTCGCTGTCGCTCGGTCGATCGCTTTCGGTATCCGTTTGGCCATTTTGGCCTAGGTTCAGGGAATGCCCTGAACCCTTGAATCAGACGTCTGAAACGTAGTATTCAGACGTCTGAATATTATAGTGGGAATTTTTATTCCCCGGTATTCAGACGTCAGAATCTATATTTCAGACTTCTAAATTGGTTCATTTTGAACCAGAAAGGAAATAGGCTAAAAAGTGCCTATTTCAGACGTCTGAATTCAAGGATTCAGATGTCTGAATCCTTGATTTCAGACGTCTGAATCTGCACTCTTTTGCCTATTTGACTATTTGCTTGAGAATTCCAACTTTAATCGATTCGTGTTGATTCCCTTTTGTTATTATCACTTATTATCGACTTTGATGACATTTTCTTCGTGATTTTTGGGAATATCCATTTCGATGGATTCGGTATCGATTTCTTTGGATTTTATTCACGTCTTCGAATGTGAATTTTGATGATTGATTGTTTCTACAATCATTTATATGATTTGTCACTTTAAAAATATAAAGGTTTTTAATACTGGCAGTAAATATCAAAATTCTTTCATCAAAACGATTTCAACACTATTTTATTACAAAGCTCGTTTCTTAAACCGTTTTCCGTTCTATTAGTTATACAAGCCTTTACCTCACTCGTATGAGAAATCTAATTAAACGACCTAGTAAAACGAGTGGTGTAAAACGCTTGCGTTTACTTCGTCGGTCAATTCTTGGACTTGTTCGATTGAATCTCTTGTGACAATTTTCTAGTGGAGATCTACAATTTGTTCGTAAATATTTAAGTTAAGCTAGTGGTTATGGGACATGAAGCTAAATTTATATATTTACTAGCTTAGTGTAATTGACACTTTCTTGATGATCATGACGATCATTTTTGTGATTTAGACTAGCAATGTGCGATGTCTCTTTGTCTGCGAGGGAGACTAAACCCCGTTTTGTGGAGTTTCGACTCAAATTGGTGGGGTAGCAACCCATGGTCTTCGGGCCGTTTGTGGAGCTTCGGCTCAATTTGTGATGGTTAGCAACCATGGAGTTAGCGTTCCGTTTGTGATGCACGTGTTGGTGAGCTTTATGCTACCGTTTGTGATAGGCCTTTCCCCCTTTTGTGATTTATGGATTTCTTGAGATGATTTCTAGAATTTGTGCTTCACCAATTTTCGTGATTTTCATTGATAAGTTTTATCAATATTTGTGCATTGGTGAATTTGTGCGTCATTGAATTTTGTGGTTGATATTGATATAATTGTCAATATTTATGGTATGGTGAATGAAATAAAGAGTATGACATTCATTTTGATCCTTGAGAAGGTTTTTGTGATATTGATTAATCTCTTGTTGATTTTCAATTACTTATTTATCACAGCTTGGCATTGTGATTATTATGCGTTTAGTCATACCTCTTATTCTATATCGTTTCATTTGATATTTATAGCTAGACTGATCCGTTTATTATTTTCTTATTAAATAATACTCGGGTCAGACCGAGATGTTACAGGTGCTTCAGCTTGACTTTTCACTTGGGATTGATTTCTCCGACTTTTGGCTAACTACTTATATTAGTAGTTTATTTTGGTGTACACATTTGAGATATAGACTCTATGATGTATACTTATTCTTTTGTGTAGTTCTTGTAACTATTCTTTTGTGATAGTGTGGGTCTTGCTTGACTACTACTCTGATGAACACTTTTATGTGTTCTATATATTCATATCTATTTCCGCATTTGTGATATGAATTATCTGTGACTGATTTGCGTTATGTTTATTTCTATATTTGTTTCCGAAGACATAATAGCCACTATGTAGTAGCTTTGAGTTTTTGTCGGTATGTCGGATGTCCTCTTGAAAAGAATGCAAGTTACATCTTATCTGGCATATCGGTACTCACACAAAGCAATTACACGGATGGTCGCTCCTCAACAGCCATATTCTTCGTGCTAGTTGGCAGCATTACTCCGTAGTGTTCTTGGCTAGCGTGGGTATAGAGGTGGGGCGTCACAACATGGTATCAGAGCCAAACTTCGGAACAATTTAGAATAATTTAATAAGGATCATAGTCCTAAGTCCTTCTTAGGAGTCGTGCCTTAGGATTTAATTCGAGTCTTCGTACCGATTCATCCTATTTTCTTTATGATTCCTTGTTTTATCTATCAAGATTGCTTGATATTCATTTTGTGAATAACATTCTTCTTCTTCCTTCTTTCTTTCTTAAGGAAGAGAAATGGTTAGACCCGGTCATCCCAGTGCCGGTCAATCTAGTGCTACTCTCAAAGATGGAGTTTTTATGTCTATCCAGCAGCTTCTTGATCTAGTAAAGAACGCTCAAGCAGCTGGTCCCAATCCAAAGCCTACTCATCCTAGATCCGGTTTTGCACGCTTGTGCAGAGACTATACCGATTTGGGCGGAAGTCCATTCAGGGGATCCGAGTGTTATAGAAATTCAAGCTTGGCTCAAATCATGCGATCGCATCTTTTCTCGCATGAACCTTATTAACCTTCATCGAGTCCAAGTGGCTTCTAGCACGCTCCAAGAAAGAGCGTTAGATTGGTATGAGCTTTTAATTTCTGAAATCGTTGAAGCGGATCTCACTTGGAAGAAATTCCGGGGAATGATTCGAATTGAAATTTGTGCCGGAGGCAGAAAAGGTAACTTTGGCCTTGCGTTTTATTGACCTTGTTCGAGGTGAATCTTCTGTGGCAGATAATGTCGCATCTTTCGAATCTCTTTCCGAATACGGGGTTGAGTACATTAATACCCATTGAAGAAAAATCAGAGATTTGTCTATGGCTTGAATAAGAATCTTAAGAAGCCATTACTCCTGAAACTTGAGGTTTCATTTGATCAGCTTATTGATATCGCTCTTCGTCTTGAAGAGGCCAATAGAGAAAGTGATGTCGAGGTTGGGAGTGCCAAACCGAACTCCAACAACAACAAGAAGAGGCATCCCTTTATTAGGTTCGAAAATCCTAATCCTAACAAGAGGGCGAAGCAAGAGACTTCTATAGCAAATACTCCCATCCCTAATCGCGGAGAATGCTACAATTGTGGCTCTAGGGACCACTGTATAAATAGGTGTCCAAGGCCTATTTCTTGCCGCTTTTGCAAAAGTGCGGATCATTATATATCTTCGTGTCCCAAGCGTCAAAGCAAGAGAGAAGGAAAGATGCAAGCCCCTAGCAACTCTTCTCTTAGTCAAGGTATTTTACATTCAATTCTTGATGACGTTATTTTATTTCGTGATCTTCTTATTCGAGTTTTTTTTGATATGGGTTTCATCTCATTATTTTTATATCAAAAGAACTTGTTGATTCTTTTCCTTTAAACATTTTTGGGCTTGATTGACTTCTTTGAGGATTGCGAATCCTGATAGTAGATCCGCAACACTCAGTTTGCTTTCTATTGATGTCGAAATTATTTTATGTGATTTCTCTTTCCGAGCCAAAATTCTTACTTAGGCTTCGGAATTGATTTTTGTAAGGATTGGCTTAATCGTTGTGAAGCCCATATCCTATTTTCCGTGTGGACTATTCATCTTCGACATTTTCTATCTGTTAAGCAGATTTCTATTTTTTCTTGTGATTCCGATTTCAAATTTTTGAAGGCATCATTTTATTCTTTAAGCCCTCAAGATGAGAAAAGTGTTATTTCTCTTATCTAAATAATTTGCGAAACTTTTCCGGTATTTATGAGTCTGTCTTAGGATTATCATCTAAGAAATCTTTTGTGTGGTGTTAAGGTCTTTCTAGTTTGACCTTGCCACCGATTTTCATTTGGCTACGAGTCGCGGGAGCTCGCATTCCACTTACCGCATTCCGCACTCGTTACGATTCCTATGAATGACTTATTTTGTCATTCAGTTTTTCCAGCTTATTTCATCCCTTTTATAAATCGAATATTCTATGAATATTTCGATGAGACCATTCTTGTATTTATTGATTTTGGATGAAAATAGAAATTTAAAAAATTTTGCAAATCTTTTTCATAAGATTTATTTATAAGTATAAATAGGATTTATGTTTTTAGAACGAACAAAGAGAATTTTCAAAAAGTTTTTAGAAACATGTTTATCCTATAAAAGATGATTTTGTGATTGTATTGCCCATTTAGTGTTTTAAGAATTTTGGTCGATGCGCTTGATCAACGTTATCGATAGGAATTTCCTAAACGCTTTGATGAGACAGTCAGACACGATAAATTGACTTGTAAAAATGTAAATTTTTCTAGAAAGATTATTAAATAAAGTTAAATGTAATTTTGAAAGTTTTAAATTTTCAGGAAAGAAGGCTATTTAAAAGAAATTCTTTCTTTTCGATACTCTTATTCTTGTGATTCCCGAAGGGAACCAAGACTTTATCTTTCGTACCAATGCTAATCGTATTGGTTTAGATGCCGTTCTCTTGGAAAAGATAACGTGCTATCACTTGTGCTTCCAAATCATTAAAAGCCGATCGAGACTAGGTATGCCACTCATGACCTAGTGCTCGCGGCTATTGTTTTCGCTTTTAGAATTTGGCATCATCATTTCTGGGGGAGAAATTTGTTCTCCACCTCGATCATAAATCTTTGGAATATTTATTTTCTCATAAGGAACTTCATGTTAACTCGAGTTCCTGGCATCTTATGATCTCGATAATCTTTTTATTCCCGGAAGGGAAATCGTGTTGCCAAATGCGCTTTGTCGTAAGCAACAAGTGGTTGATTCTTTGATGATGTTTGGATGGAATTATCTTTTTATCAAGTTCATCGGACATTTTGATATACTTCATTTTATTGAGCTTTATCGCATTTCTTTTATGGACTAGCGTCCAATGTTCTTTTATGGTGTTCAGTTCATTGGACGTACAGTTTTTGTACTACGTCGGTGTTCCGAATTATTTGAATTTCGGACCATTGGACGTACCTTTTTTGTACTACGTCGGTGTTTCAAAATTATTCGAGCTTTGGATCATCTGGCGTACCGTTATTGTACTACGCCGCTATTCCAAATTATTCGAGTTCCTCATTTCTCGAGCGTACCGTTTTTGTACTACGACGTTGCACTGGCTCAATTTTCTGCTATTCTTGACGCTTTCTGCGTCATTTAACGATGGAAATGATTTTAGGTTTCCTATTTTTATTCTTGAGCCCGATGTTATTGGAGAAAGTGAAGTTTCACCAGATTTGACTTATGAGCAACATTCCATTCGCATTATTTCTTCGGAGGTTGAGTGCCTTAGAAATAAAGATGTACTTTTTGTGAGAGTTCAATGGTTCTCAAATCCTAAGGATTGCTCTTGGGAATCCAGAGAATTCACCGTGCGAACCCGTTCAGGCTTACTCTTTCATGCTCCTTAGGGTGAACTTCTTATTTCAAATTTTCTTTTGTATTGATATGCTTCTATGGTTGTTACTTCTTATTTTCTTCTTAAGTATTGCGAGGACGCAATTTCTTTAAGGAGGGGAGTCTGTAACAACCCGCATATTTTATCGATTGTGTATTTAAATATTTTATTTAAATATTTCATCGTTCGTCGGATTTTAGTCCGAAAACCTACTTTTTGCAGACAGTCGAATTTGGACTCGAGACCCCTTCCATTGAGTTCAAAATGTCGTTTGCAACCTTTTTGAGTATAAGCTTCGATATGTTTGGAGTTAGTAAAGTTTTGCTACTTTTTCACTTTGGGTTTGAGTTTGGGTTTCAGCCCAATGTTCCATCTTAAGACTCTAGCTCCACTCCAACTCTTCATTACTTCATTTCATATTCCTAACACTTCAAGCTAAAGCAATAATGGGGGAGAGAAGAGGAAATTAAAACTCCAACCCTAATCTTCATTAGCAAATCCAAATTCTAGCTCCAAATTCAAGAGAACCCATTGGTAAGCATCTCCTTCTTCTTCTCCAACTCATTCTCCTTCCAATTTCAGAAATTTCCTAAACCTAATTTGGGAAATATTTCTCTTTTAAGCCTAGAATCAAGCTTCTTGAGTTGGGATTGAAGTGTGGTTGATTCTCCTTTTCTTTCAAGCTTCTTCTTCATTAATTTGGGTTCAAAGGTGAGATTTTTATCTCACATCTTAATCTATAATTATCTTCGATTGTTAGGTATGAATTCCTAACACTTATTCTTGTGCAATTGATTTTGGTTTGGATTGATTTGGTGTATATTTCAATTTTTGGTGTTTTGAAATCAAAATCTATGAAAATCCTTTTATGGATATTTGGACATTGAAATTTGAGGCGTATCGAAGAGCCGTTAGGGCTGGGTTGTCGCTTGGCGTAAATCCTTAGTCGTTGTCGCTCGATCAATCGCTTCCGGTATCCGTTTGGCCATTTTTGGCCTAGGTTCAGGGAATGCCCTGAACCCTTGAATCAGACGTCTGAAACGTAGTATTCAGACGTCTGAATATTATAGTGGGAATTTTTATTCCCCAGTATTCAGACGTCTGAATCTATATTTCAGACGTCTAAATCGGTTCATTTGGAACCAGAAAGGAAATAGGCTAAAAGGTGCCTATTTCAGACGTCTGAATTCAAGGATTCAGACGTCTGAATCCTGTTTTGGAAAACCTTTGGTTTTCCAGATTCAGACGTCTGAATCCTTGATTTCAGACGTCTGAATCTGCACTCTTTTGCCTATTTGCCTATTTGCTTGAGAATTCCAACTTTAATCGATTCATGTTGATTCCCTTTTGTTATTATCACTTATTATCGACTTTGATGAATTTTCTTCGTGCTTTTTGGGAATATCCATTTCGATGTATTCAATATCGATTTCTTTGGATTTTATTCACGTTTTCGAATGTGAATTTTGATGATTGATTGTTTCTACAATCATTTATATGATTTGTCACTTTAAAATATAAATGTTTTTAATACTAGTAGTAAATATCAAAATTCTTTCATCAAAACGATTTCAACACTATTTTATTACAAAGCTCGTTTCTTAAACCGTTTTCTAATCTATTAGTATATACAAGCCTTTACCTCACTCGTATGAGAAATCTAATTAAACGACCTAGTAAAACGAGTGGTCTGAAACGCTTGCGTTTACTTCGTCGGTTAATTCTTGGACTTGTTCGATTGAATCTCTTGTGACAATTTTCTAGTGGAGATCTACAATTTGTTCGTAAATATTTAAGTTAAGCTAGTGGTTATGGGACATGAAGCCAAGTTTATATATTTACTAGCTTAGTGTAATTGACACTTTCTTGATGATCATTTTTGTGATTTAGACTAGCAATATGCGATGTCTCTTTGTCTGCGAGGGAGACTAAACCCCGTTTTGTGGAGTTTCGACTCAAATTGGTGGGGTAGCAACCCATGGTCTTCGGGCCGTTTGTGGAGCTTCGGCTCAATTTGTGATGGTTAGCAACCATGGAATTAGCGTTCCGTTTGTGATAGACGTGTTGGTGAGCTTTATGCTCCCGTTTGTGATAGGCCTTTCCCCCTTTTGTGATTTCTGGATTTCTTGAGATGATTTCTAGAATTTATGCTTCACCAATTTTCGTGATTTTCATTGATAAGTTTTATCAATATTTGTGCATTGGTGAATTTGTGTGTCATTGACTTTTGTGGTTGATATTGATATAATTGTCAATATTTATGGTATGGTGAATGAAATAAAGAGTATGACATTCCTTTTGATCCTTGAGAAGGTTTTTGTGATACTAATTAATCTCTTGTTGATTTTCAATTACTTATTTATCACAGCTAGGCATTATGATTATTATGCGTTTAGTCATACCTCTTATTCTATATCGTTTCATCTGATATTTATAGCTAGACTGATCCGTTTATTATTTTCTTATTAAATAATACTCGGGTCAGACCGAGATGTTACAAGTGCTTCAGCTTGACTTCTCACTTGGGATTGATTTCTCCGACTTTTGGCTAACTACTTATATTAGTAGTTTATTTTGGTGTACACATTTAAGATATAGACTCTATGATGTATACTTATTCTTTTGTGTAGTTCTTGTAACTATTCTTTTGTGACAGTGTGGGTCTTGCATGACTACTACTCTGCTGAACACTTTTATGTGTTATATATATTCATATCTATTTCCGCCTTTGTGATATGAATTATCTGTGACTGATTTGTGTTATGTTTATTTCTATATTTGTTTCCGAAGACATAATAGCCACTGTGTAGTAGCTTTGAGTTTGTGTCGGTATGTCGGATGTCCTCTTGAAAAGAATGCAAGTTACATCTTATCTAGCATATCGGTACTCGCACAAAGCAATTACACGGATGGTCGCTCCTTAACAGCCTTATTCTCCGTGCTAGTTGACAACATTACTCCGTAGTGTTCTTGGCTAGCATAGAGGTGGGGCGTCACACAAATTAAAAATCAGCTTGATATAAACTAAAATGAAATGTATATTATATCGCTATATATTTTTCTCTAAAATCAATATAAAATTTTAAACCCATACATATTAAAATCAAAATCTATATTTGTACATATATACATATATATATATATATATATATATATATATATATATCAACATCATTATTTAATTTAAACACAAATAGAATAAATCTATATATATACATATATTCTATATCATTGCTACTTAAACCTATAGTTAAAACAAAACCCTTACCTTATATTAAAACCCAAAACTCATGTATATACTTATATATAAACTAACAGATCATATATAACTTATATTGTAACGACCTGTTAATTTTAATGGTTTTATTTATTTAATTAACTACATTTTTGTGAAATTTTAAACATTTGAATTTTGAAATATAAATTTGATATTTGGATTACGTCCAATTTAATATAACAAATGATAAATTTTCATCGGAAATTATGGAAGTTTATTTTCTTATGTAATTTTATTTAAATTCAAATTAGTTAAATTTGATGATAATTAAAAAATTTCCAAACCTGAATATTTTTACATAATAAATTTGTAAATCATCTTTTGAGTGAGATGTCATCTATCGTTTCATCCAATTTGAATTGCTATTGCTCCACTTATCTTAATTCTGGCATTTTAGCAGCATTTTTGGTACCGATATCGACTTTTGGTTGGATGATCGTGCCACTGATATATGTATGTCGTTTTGACTGTCTCATCGTGCCGATCTTTATGGTATATTAAATTATGTGTCTAGAAGTACGGTACGCAGCGGAATCCGTGAAATTGTGACCCGTGTCGGTGTCGGTTGAGCTTTTTGAATTCTTGTGTCTATTCAAAATTTTCCAACGTGTGTTAACTCAACAGCCACTAGTTATAAATATTTTCTAAATTTAAACTGAAAGCTTTTGTTGTCACCTACGTGTCTGTAACGACCCGTAAAAATTCGATGTTTAAAATGAGTTAAATTAATAAGATTTTTAATTTAAATTAAGAAAGAATTGAAAATCTTGTATTTTATATAGGGGTGGATGTAGAAATTAGACGTATCAATTGTAATTAAAATTTACAATTTAAAATTTATATTTCAATTAACTGTAAATAATGTAAATTGAATAGAAACGTAAGTTTATTCATAGAGCAGTAATTGATGAATAAAAAGTTTGAAACCAAATAAATTTATGGAAAACGTTTAATAGTAATCAATGTATATATTAGGCAATTGACAATTTATGGATTTGTTAAGATTTCAAAGTTATAATTGAGTGTAGATAGGAATATTTGGTAATTAATTAAAGTAAGAAAGAAACGTAAATGTTATACCTTGGTTACAAAATTTATATACGGAAGTGATGAAAATATGAATTAATTAATGTACGCATTATTTTATAATGGGATAAAACGTAAATTAGTGTAATAAAGATAATGCAGGTTGATAAGTATTCATAATGGTTTTTTGATGTTAAACGTTACTTTAATGATTGTAATATAAAATAACGGAAGTGGAAATTGAAATTAATAGAAGCGTAAACTTATTTTAAGGCAGTAATTGAATGTAGATTTATGAAATGGAGTTAATGCAAATCAATGGATTTGAATTTTACGTTAGTGTGAATTTAAAGGAATATGTGGTAATTGGATAAAATCAATATAGGATAATAGATGCAATGATTGTGGGTTAATAATAAGCGTGAAAAGGGAAGTGATTGTTATAGTAATTGAATGGAATTCCAATTTGTTGGAATAGAGTAAATGTATACATGGTAATAAATTTAATATAGGAAAACGAACTGAAATATTGAATTAATTGATATATATATATATATATATATAATAAATGATGATTATTGGATTGGGGAAATAAAAAATTGATAATTAATTGAATTAAAAGAAGGGGAGGCAGGATTTATTTATTTCTTTGAATTTACAGTTAAAAAATTGGATTTTTATTGCAAATATGTATAATTAAATATTTAATATTACACTAATTGAAATGAAGATAAAATTTGAATATATTAATGGAATGAAATATGAGATAAGTGTTAACTGTGTTATAGAGTAATAATAGACTCAATTAAATGGTGGAATTGAATCTAATCAGTTTAGTTGGAACTTATAAAAATTTGATTGGATCCAATTTATAATAAAAGGATTAATTACAATAAAATGAATTGAATATATAAAATGAGAATTTAAATGTTAGTGGGAATATTTATGTAATAGTTTTGAATCTAAGGTTTAATCCATCTATTTGACAGGAATGAATGGAATAAAAATTTATTTAATTAATTAAATGGAATTTTGGGGAATTTTATTTATAATTCGAAAATTTAATGAAATTGAGGTCAATACCGAAATTTATAAATTTATGAACTCTAATTTGACACTTAAATTTGGTTTAAATCATTGTAAATGATTGGGAAATTTAAAATGATAAGAATTGGTAATTTTTTTGGATAACATGGGGAACCTTAAGATCATGGTATTCATTGATACTCACTTAAGTAAACCCCACGCCGTGTGTCTACCCCGCTTTTATTTAGTCGTCACACACGGATGCTTAACGTTGAAACTCCCACTGATGGTTAGGTGCTGGGATTCGAACCTGCCCGGACACAGTCCTTTAGTCCCAATCTCCCAGCTCCCTAACCAACCGAGCTACGAACAACGGGTAAGAATTGCTAATTATCGAATTTAAATTGGAAATTTGATTAAATTGACAAAATTTTATTTATTTAATTATTATAAAAATAGCCATTTTGGCCACTGACTTGGATTTCGATGAAACCAGTTTCATCGGATCCGTATCGGTGAATTATTGTAAGATTTCAATTTCGAAGCGATCGGACTTGTCGTTTGATCGTACGAACTCGAAACGCCTTGAAATTAATAAAATTGAAATCAATTGAAATCAATTTGAAAATATTGACTTGAGCATAACTTCTCCACATGATGGAATTTGGTCTTGAAACTTTTTCCATCGCATTTAAAATATTTTAAAACGTCTATTTTGATATATGGGTTGACCCAATTTCGTTCCGGAGTCAGAACGGGCTTTTTGGGCCATTTTGTCGTCAGCACGTATATTCAACCCGATCCATTTATTCTATTTCAACTTTCTCTCTAAATATCCTGCTATAAACCCTAGCCTACATCTATTCTCAGTTGTCTATACGTACACCTCAACTTTCTCCTCCTCAGTGGCAGACAAACAAACTCCAGATCAAATTTCAAAATCAAATCCGAAGCATAAATTTCAAAGTCCTTGGAAAAATTTGAAAAAAAATATATGTTGAAGCTCTCAAAGTGCGTAATCACCTGGTGTAATTCGTTTCTCGATTTGATTTGTGTTTTGACCAAAAATTGGGGTTTTTGTCCCGACCGTTCATGTTTATCGTCGAGGTTCAACGGTGGATCTGCCATGATTCGCCTATCGGGATGTATAGGCGCGTAGAGATGATTAAGACAAGTCGATCCAGTGGTTCAAATCACGACGCAGTGGCCGAAGTTCGACGTGGTTTGGCTCGTTTTAGAGGCGTCGGTCGCACATGGTTAGGGGTGACCTGGTGTACAAAAGGGGGCGCTGGAGGTGCGGCCGGTCGCGTGGAGGCCAATGACGATGGTGGATCTGATGGACGTGACCTCTGGCGGTGGCGGCGAGCAGTATGATATGGCGGTTGAGATCGAGTTGTTGCGTGAGTTACTGTAATAGTTAGGGTTTCCTGGACCTGAACACGAACGATGACGTGGCGCATGAGTAAGAGAAGGTTATATTTTTTTTTTAAATTTTGATTTCAATCATTCTAACGCGAATATCTTTCACCTATGGACTCAGATTCAGGCGCAGTTTCTTGCGTTAGGATCTTATTTAAATTCCGGACATTTTGGCGCTAGTTTGGGCAAATTCTGAGACTGTCCAAATTTTGGGTTTAAATTGGATCAAACTCAATTTAAATTCAAATGGTGAGTGTTTTAACCCACTCACAACTTCTAAAATTTATTATGTTTGTTAAATTGATATATGATGTGATTTTAAATTTATTTATGGTTGTTGGGCATATTTTTAATCGTCATCTCAATTAAATTGCATTTATTCAAATTAAATTGTTATTTAATTTTATTCTTGCATATAAATTGACAGTTAAATTTATTTAGTATTTCATATAAATTGCTAGTTAAATTTATTTATTATTGCATATAAACTGCCAGTTAAACAGTTATTAATTTATTATTAAATATAAATTGTTTGTTGATACCTGTTATATTTTATATGCTCTATATTGATGTTTTGTTTAAATTGGATGATGATTTGAATAAATGGTTGTGGTTGATATTGGATGAATGGATGATGAATTTTATATGGTTATAAATTGCAAGTTAATATGCATTTTCATCTCATTTGAGATTGCGGTTTGAAATGATATATAACCATAAATTTTATTTTAAATTGCGGATTGAAATGATAAATATCTGTATCACTTGACCATAGTATAGAAAATTTTATATAGACACCACGGTCTATATGTAAAATGATTTTAACAAAATGATTTCTGTGGTTTGTAAAGAAATATATGGGTATATAGACATTGATTTCAGATATTATATAAATGCTATTTTATTATTGAATTTAGCTATGTATAAATTTGTTTGAATTATAAAATAAGCTAAATAATGTAGTTTGATTTCTTTTATATCATATGGTTAAGTATCCATTTAAAATTCTGTTGTATATAGAGTTTATAATAACTCAAATAAAAGTAAGGTTAAAGATAAATGTGAATATGATTTGAATTAAAGTATTTAAGAATTATCCTCAGAAATTTGCTTTGAAATGTAAAGAAATTAAGATATAAAAGGTATGATTTTATAACTTGATTTTTGATTAGAGGATTTAAATGAATATCAAATTGTTTTAAAGAATATTATCAAGTTAATTCAATTAAAAGAATATCATGTTATTGAAGTTTAAGGGTTTTACTTAAATAATATTTGTTTTATTAAGTAAACATTTCAAATTTAAATAATAGGAATTGGATTTTATATATATTAAATTATCAAAGAATCCATTTTGAAATAGTGGAATATTTAAAGATTGAAATATATGAACTATAAAAATTTAAGTTGAAATATAGAATATTTAAGCTTTGAAATATATGGGAATTAAAATGGCTTATTTGGAGGTTCAAATTGTTATTGGAAATTTATTGTGAACTTTAAAGAAGCTATTTTATTATATAAAGTAATATAGTATTTAAACCATTAAGTATTAAAAGTTATGTTTCAAAGCTATGGTTTCAAGTTATATAGATTTGAAAATGCTATGATTTTTGGAAAAGATATATTTGAAATAAAAATGATATCATATTGATTTGGGTTTTATAAATGGAAATGATATCGTATTTATAAGTTTTGAAATGGATATTATATTCTGGTTTTAAAGTATAAATTATTTTAAAATGACCGCTGTGTTATAATAACGTTTGGTTGTTGAAGAGACTGGGATCAGAAGTTGTCATACTCTCTGCCAATTTCGAAAACCACTTTAACAACCGTGTACGCGGTGGAGATTCCAAAATGAAGTAGGATGGTGGCGGCATTTCCTTTGAGGTAAATACGTGGACCCGACTCCCGTGAGTTGGCGTAAGGTGGCTAAAGCAGGATCAATTCTCGGGTCAATTGAGGTAGCACCTTTGATCGGACACATCCCTTCGATTTTATACTTTGACTTTTGGATTGAATCGGTGGCCACTTTTGATTTTCTTTTTGGGGGTGTGGCTCGAGGCAGGCGGTAGCTGCGGCTACGCATTATCACCAGCTCGGATGCGTAATTGGTATATCTACCCTGGCATTGCCTAGTTGTGCCGTGTCACCTACCCTATCGCGCCTTGTACGAATTTGGTTTTCTCCCGTAGCCTATGGAGTATTTAGGGTAGTCTTCCGATCTGGAGATGCGCTGATACTGGATGGACTACTGGGACTGTTATGTGTTAAGGTGGAAAATGTAAAGCCGTAATGCTATTTAAAAGTAAGTTTATTTTATAAATAGACATTATTATAATAGCGAAATATTACCACATAGTAAATAGTTTAACGGATCCTTAAGAGATGTAAATCCCGAGCATCTCTTGAGTTACTGCACTCATATTTACTTCTGTTGATTTAACTCACATAAGATATTTTAGTTCTGACTCGAGTGTTTTGTCTTTTCAATTCGCTTGGGTCAGTCCGAGCATTCAGGATTTGGAAGATCGTATTCTGGAGGACGAAGACGAAGATATTATTACTTATTGTAATATTCCTCTAAATTCATACTGTTCCGCTGCATTGTTATTGGTATGTGTAACTCTGATATATATTGTATATGGTAAATTTAAATATTTTGAAAACAGCTTCATGAACTGTATATTTGATTTTTATATTTTAACCTTCCGTTGTTAGATTCTGTTTTATTTTATTTCTTCCTTGTTTTTCTCTTATTTACCCCATAACAATCTGCCCTTCCGTATGGTTTGAATTGTCACGTGTGTCGATTTAAAGCGTACGAAATGTCGGACGTTACAGTGTCGATAC
Organism: Allium cepa; assembly: GCA_030765085.1. Taxonomy (NCBI): domain Eukaryota; kingdom Viridiplantae; phylum Streptophyta; class Magnoliopsida; order Asparagales; family Amaryllidaceae; genus Allium; species Allium cepa. Next base: position 1,016,667,246 of record CM060934.1, on the reverse strand, counting down.
ATTATTGCTAGGTTCATTTTATCTTATGTACTGTGTTTCAAAAAAAAGAATCAAATAGAATTTCCTGTTCTTATTTTCTTCCTCCTTCTTCTTTCTATTTTGCTTCTCCAGATCCACACATTTTCTCCCTCCGAGCCTACCTCCCATCCCTAATGCGCTCGCGCCCCGCCGTAGCCACCACATCTCACAACCGAGACCCACGACATGGCCTTGCAACCCAAACCCAAACACCTCAGGCCGCCACCTTCCCTGCTAGCCGAGCCACCATGTGCTGATCCAACTTCTCATCCACCCCTTGTTATCGCCATGACCCAATTCCCCTCGTCGTCCACTGCAAAACCTCCTCGACCCGACCTCCTTCTCATAGCCTATACGAGACCCGCTCCTCCTCCTTGATCTCAGTTGAATATCGACTTAAGCCACCATGGCGGAGCAGCCTGTTGTCTTCCCATCCTCCTCCTTGATTTCCATGCGCCTTCAACCTTGTTGGAGTTTGTGTAAAATTTAAAGTTATATAAGTTTCGGTATATATATATATGCACACATATAAGGTTCATAATAGTGGTATTTGATATCTTGTTTCGTATGTTGAGTTACATATATATATATATATGTATGTATGTACGTACGTATGTATGTATTTATATTGTCTCAACTGTTCCAAGGTATAATTTTTATATCTATACTATGTTTAAACGTCTGATGTTGCAGTTATCATATTTACCAAATAGTGAGTTTATAATTTTAAGTATATTTTTTATACTAGCTGAACTAAAATTTTACATTTTATAATATGTTTAAGAGGTTTATATATATATGGTTTACAGCAAGTTATGTATAAATATTCATTATTCGTATATATATGGTTTGTTAGTTGTTATATAGATGACTCATATATATATATAGGTTTGGTCTGAATAGGTCCGGTTTGATATTACTTTAAGCCATGTACACACACACACACACACACACACATATATATATATATATATTAGTTTACTAAGTTATATAATATTGGTTATGACAATCTATATAAGTACTTGCACATAACTATTGTTAATATTTTTATATATGTTAAATTGTTATATATGCAATATTCATATATTGTTGTGTAACTGTATATAAGTATAAAATTTAGTTTGCATGTATATATATAAATTATGGTCTGCATGTACATGCATTAGAATGGTCTGCATTTTTAATTTTATTTTTGATTTTATATATACTTTGACTTAGGATATATGAGGCTTTAAAATATAATATATTTTATTTTTATTATGTTTTAAATGGATATTGATTTTTTGTATATATTTTCAGTTCATATCAAAACTGATTTGATTTTTTTCCATTGATTCCGATTTATCGGCTTGTTCGTCGAACTCGAGTCCATTGTGCTTGCTTCGAAATTTGTGCTTGGATATATAACCCATTTCATTTGTCAACTCTATCTAGCCTTGAAAGGTGAGCAATCACTCACGATTAACATTCTTATATTTATTAAATTTGATTTCAATTGAAATGACAATTGAAATATGCTGTTGTTAGTTATTTACATTGTTATATATATGTTATTATCTATTTCTGTTATCACTCTGCAAATTCCCTGTTTGTGTAGAATTCACTATGGGTTCAAATGATACATAACCGAATGATCTGTAGAATAGGAGAAAATCGTTATGGGTTGAAATGATAAATCCAAGCAATTTTCATTGAATTGAATTTGGGATTGCGGGTTGAAATGATATATACCCGTATATATTTAAATTGTGGATTGAAATGATAAATGTCAATATCACTTGACCATAGGTTATAAAATTATATACAAACACCATTGGTCTATATATAAATATTTTGAAAATGATCTCTATTGTTTTGGAAAGAAGTATATGGTTTATTTTATATTGATTTTTAAGATATTATATATAAATGAATTTTATAAAGTTAAAAATTTAGATTTTCTAAAATCATATATTTTGAAAATTGTATAGTTATAAGTTAATTTTGAAATTTGAAATTTTAATAATTTATTTATAAATCTTATATTTTTAAAATATATATGTAGATTAATGTTTAATATTTTTTAATATTTATTTAAAATCTATATTTTTAAAAATAGAATTTATGATGATTTTAATAAATACAGGTTGGAAATTGGTTTGAAATTAATTTTTTTTAAGAATTATACTTAAATAAGTTTGCTTTGAAATTTATTAAATTTCAAATTTCAAAGATATGACTTTATAACTTAATTTTGATTTAAAAGTGATTTAAGTGAATATTTCAAATTTACATAAATTGCAATGGTATAATTAGTTTTATTTAAATTGATATTTGAAGTTTTATTCAAATGTTATTTGAATGATTAATTAAATATTTCAAAATAAATAATAGTAAAGGGAATTTTATATATATGGAATTATAAAATCTAGTTTTGACATGTTTGAATATTTAAAGCTTTGAAAATATTGAAATTGATAGGGTTTATATTGTGGTTAAAAATCTTTATTTGAAATCGGTATAATTTGAAATGATTTATTAAGAAACTAAAATAAATTGAAATTGATGATTTGAGATTTGATTAAATTTGAGTTTTTAGAATTCGAATTGATTTGGAATCGATTTGTGGAATTTGAGGAAACTATTTTATTGTATAAAGTATTTTTAAATTATATTTAAAACTATTTTATATTTTACTTTATAAATTATTTTAATATAAACTATTTTAATATAAATTGTTTGCACAAAAAATGGGCAAACACCTCCAAGTCGTATGATTTAGTTGATTATACGTTGTTCTTAGTGATTTGGGTGATTTATGCAAATATATAAAATATATGGACTAAACTGTAAAAGACACGCAGATTTATAGTGGTTCGGCCAGAATGTGCCTACGTCCACTTCATATGTTATTCTCCTTTACTTTTCAGGTTACAAGTACAAAGCTTTTATTACATGTATCTGAAAGTTGTTTGAAAGTTCTATCCGTGCTTGAGCTCTCAAAGTTGTCTGCCATTGTTGTACCCCTGCCCCTCTATTTATAAAGTGAGGTTGGGGGTAGGGGTCTTGGATGTATATAGCTGCTGGTGGGCCTAGGCTGATGCTATCTGGCCTGGCGACGTTGGTTCGGTGATGCACGGAAGTGGATTGGTCCGGTAGAGGTTGGTCCGGTGGTAGGTGAAGTGGGTTGGTTCGGTCGTTTCTGGAAGTGGAGTTGGTCCGGTGGGACGTTGGTCCGGTGGTAGGTGAAGTAGGATGGTTCGGCAGTACGTGGAATAGGTTGGTTCGGCAGGCAAGGAACATAGGCTGGTTCGGCGTTGGGTGGTAGAGGAGTTGGTTCGGTGGTGCCGGACCGGTCGAAACACACCCAACACTTGCCCCCCAAAGTAGGGCATGTGCATGTAGATGGCGTGCTTTGTTTTAAATCCTGGACGCTATCATCTGGTCTTTAATGGTGAACCAACTAGTCCGGTCATTGACATTTGCTTATATATAGGGGCCTAACGCTTTCGTTTTTCTATTAGCCGAACCAACCCTTGTCTTTGCCGAATCAAACACTCACCTCTGCCGAATCAAACATGTTAGCCAAACTAGAAATTTATTTTGCCGAACCAGGTGAGATCCTTTTCTGTCGAATGCGTTTTTGTTCTAGGCTACCGAATGATTTCAGGGACTCGACTCACCGAATGAATTTCGTGGAGTATAAGTGCCGAATGAACTTATATACTTGGATTACCGGATGAACTCATATCTTTGAATTACCGAATGAACTTTTGTTCTTGAATTTCCGAATGAAACTTGGGGATTCGAGTGCCGAATGGACCTTATATGCTTGGATTTTTATGTTTTGTATTGCAAGTGAAATTCTGGACTACATATACTTGCGTGTTTTTTCCTCTGTTCTAACGATGTACTTTCTCGTGGTGCAGATAAATGTCTCGTAAAGTGGAAACTCGGTCAGATAAGAAGAAATCCAAGGACGAAGGACAGTCCACCGTAGTGCCCCCAGCTCAGCCAGGACCGGAACGTCGTGGACCCACCACGAGATCGCTAGTAGATGGGTATGGTCCTCAAGAGCTTCTGAATTCTCCGCCTGACTGCTTTCCTAGCTCTCTTAAAGAAGAGCAGCTGATGTTATCTCCCGCTCCTTTGGGATTGATAGAGCACGCATGCTGTTGCCAGGGAAGAGGATCATGCCATATAATCCCCCTGAAGGATACTTCGCTTATAGTAGGAACCACTGCATGTGTGGGGCCATTCCTCCAATCAATGCTTGGATAGTTAGCTTCGTCACCTATTTGAAGGTGGCCCCTTCCAGCTCCAGCCCAACTCCTACGCTATCTTGGTGTGCCTATTTGTGATTTTCCAGAGAAAGTACGGGCGCCCCCTTCCAACCGGGAGATTCGGTACCTATATAACTTGAGGGGTTACAAGAAGGGGTCTCCATACATCAGCTTGGAATCGGCCGTATCCTTCAAGCCGGTCCTGGACTTGTATTCAAAGTTCACCATGTTTAAGAAGGAATGGTTCTTCGTCCAGGATGACTCCGTTTCTATCCACCGCTTCACCTCTGGCTGTAAGTTGAAGCTTATTTACAATTTTCGTTCTGACTGAAATGCTTCTTCTCATGTGTTTTTATTTCCTGCTAGCGACAGGTTTTTCGGTTGTGGAGAACGATCACCTGGTTCAGATGGCCACGGAGATAGAAGCCATATCGGGAAGGGATAGGTCAGCTTCTTACCTGATCAGGAATGTCACTCTCCTGGGACACAACTTGATTCTACCACATCAGTCTGTGGTCAAGCAGAGGGATACGGCTGAGGAAAGGGCTGCTAAATCCAAAGGAGGGGCTACGACAAAGAGCAGTAAGAGGAAACCCTTCTAGATAACTCCAGTCGTCGGGGGGAAGAAGCTCAAGAAAACTGATGGACCCTCTCCCAGCACGTGCCCAGATGTTCCGGAGGAGGAAAGTGGAGAGGAGGAAAGAGGCGAGGAGGAGAGCGGAGGTGATGGAGAAGGTGATGGTGGTAATGGTGGCGAAGGACAAAGTGGTAGTGGCGTTGGTGCCTTGACCTGTGGGCAAGCAGGTGAGATTCAAGAGTGGACGGATGATGCTTTCCGCTAAGCTTTTGAGGGGTTGGAAGAAGGGTCGGCCTTGGTGGAGAAACCAAAGAAAACTGATAAGGCCAGGACTGGTGCCAGTCCATCTTCTGAGAGCATTTCAGCTAGGGCAACTCTGGCGGTTCAAGATGAATTTTTGACTCCTCTTTTAACTTCACATGTTTCTTGGATTATAGTCTCATGCATGCTTTTAACACTTGGTTTTTATTCCAGGAACGGGTAAGGCGGCCAAGACATCAGACATTCGGCACCGCCTCGAGCAATTCCAACTCCTCAAAGCTTCTGCTAAACCGAAGCCTTCGACCAACCGTTCCGGGGACGTAGTTGGCTACCATCCTCTTCTCGGAGTTATTGAAGAGGATATTCAAAAGAGAAAGAGGAAGCGCTCCATGTTCGAACCTTCACTTGGACCTCAGCCCCCAATCCAACCTATTCATGATATCACGGGGGAGGATACTGAGTCCATACCTTCTCCGCATCCATCATAGAATCCTACCGTTACTCATGTTGATCGTCCCGGCTTGGCTCGTAACCCATTTGCGGGTCATCCAGATCTGGACCCGAGTTCTCATAATATTTCCTTCGATGAGGTTACCGGTGAGAACCTTCTACCCCGCAATCCTATGGTAAGGGTGCTTGATGAGGCTAAGTCTTTGGATCTCGACTTGTTGACCACTCGGATTGTGACTATGGGGGATGAGGCCAAGGCAAACATTGATCGAGTGGCTGAGGAGACCAGGAAGTTGATGGGGCATCACGCCCGACTGGTCAAGGACGGGGAGGAAATTGGGAGTGCCAACATAAGATTGCGGCTAGTGATTGCCGACCAGGCTAAGCAACTTGCCGATCAGTCCATCCAGATCTCTCAGCACGAGGCTGCCTCCAAACAGCTAAAGAAATCTATGGAAGAGGCCAGCAGAGCCGAGCTGCGAAAAATGGAGGCCATCTGCAAGGAATGGATCGATATAGCCATTGCAACGGTAGACGATGTTCGGAAGGCGGACCTCGAGCGGGTAGAGGAGTTATCCGGGAAGCTTGAAGCCGCGGAGCTTGCTCAAGCCAAGCCGAAGGAGGAGATGGAGGTGATGAGGAAATCCCTTCAGGCTGACCGCTCGCGATACCGATCGGAGAGGGATGCTGCCATTGCAAAGCTGTTGGCTTCTGAAGTCCGGATGAGGGAGTTCGAGGAAAACGAGGGGATGATGGACGAGATGCTCCAGGATATGTTCTTCCGTACCTGGAAGCATGGCAACTTATCCTGGATGGATGACTATCCCCGGATCATGGCCAGGATTTATCTTCGGGCTCTGGAGGAGGCCAAGGCTGATGCGGATAAGGAGGGTGGTATGGCCTTCAGGATGGATGTGGTTACGGCCCAGTTTACTAAGGAAGAGAAAGTGGCGGTGAAGGAGGGCATGCGGCTGCATGCCGCCGAGGAGGTAGGCGTGCAGTTGGGAGACGATGATCAAGGAACGGATGTTGGTAAGTCTTCTCTTTTAGCCTTTTCATAGCTTGGTTGCTTATCGTTTACCTAATAGATTCTTCTCCTGAATTGGACAGGTGGGACCTCTCGTCAGCATGCTGAGAGCTCTGATCCTGCGGTCAAGTAGATCTTGGGGGGTCGGAAGGATAGGGATGAAGTTCTGATGTTGCCGACTATTTTGGCTTGATCCGGATATTTTTGGTTTTACTTGACATTCCTGTATATACTAGTTCCAAAACATTAATGTACTTTCAGGTTGTAATTATGTCATTGCAACGAATGATTTTATTTTTTACATGTAATTTTATAACATAAGCTGATTCTGTCATATTAGGATGCTGTCATTATTTTGATGTGTTGCATAAGAAATATAGCTGTGCATGTGCTAGTGATTCCATTGTGTTTCGATGTCAAGTCCTGGCTTAAAATATAATTTCATGTCTTGCAATGTTAATGTGATGTGTGAATATATCAGAGCTACTTATTTGTATACAAGAGAAGAAAGTACCTCCCTTTCGATTTTTAGTTGTAGATGGTAGCTTTGAATGCCCTGTGTGATCGAACACGGAATGTAGTTGAGTGACCCGTCATCCAGCTGAGAGTTCTCATTCCCATTAGTGAGTGCATCCTATTTGGTGTCCTGTACTTTAAGGGTTGTTATAGAGGATAGGAGGAAAGTTTCTATAAATAAAATGAAAATATAAGGAATAGTAAAACTTCCAATCATGGAAGGCCTTCGATGTGCTTAAGTTCGTGGCAAACGGTTTTTGTAGTCACTTTCCCTAGCTGTGGGTCTTGGAGACATTCGTCACCCATCTTACGCCTCCGCGGGGAGTTTTCTTTTTTCCACAGCCGTACTTAAGACACATCGGAGCCGAGATCGCGCACAGTAACTACCCGGGCCATTATGGCCCATAATCGTGGGTATTATTCGATTTACCATGGCCGGCTAGCATGGGTGTCGATCGCCAACTGTGAACTGCCCCTGGCTGGCCACACCTTATGTTGGGGCTTATAAACGGTTCACAGTCGCCGGCGAGCCGAACACCGTAATGAGCTGCCTCGGCTATAGTCGGCCTTCTCGGTGGCTTATGATCGGCTCATTACAGTTGGCTTTGAGGGCCGTCGCGAGCGATGAGTTAACCCGCAGCAGAGGGATGCTGGACCAAAAGTGTCTCATTGACGAGGGCATAGATTCATATAGTACCTGTTAGGTCTTGTACAGGTGAGGTTGTGCCGTGAAGTGTCCGGAATGGAAATGCCGTTATACAGGATTTTGTTCAACAGAAAAGGATAAAGCTTAACAAGCAACCAAGATATAAAGGAACAAGTTAAAAAGAGACAAGTTTTTTAAAGTGGTTCGGCACGAAAATGCCTACGTCCACTGATTCTCTTTGTTAATTCACTTCATATGGGCAGTACAAGTTAAAAAAAGTATCGAAGAAGGTGTCGGATGTTCCATGCCCTCTGGAACACCTCTCCGTCCACTGCTGACAAAATATAAGCTCCGTTGTGGAGATCTTTATTAATTACATAGGGTCCGTCCCAGATTGGATCTAGCGCTCCGGGGCGCGGGAAGATCCGTTTGAGAACAAGATCTCCATCTCGTAAGCTGCGGTGCTTGACTTTTGAGTTGTATCGTGCTGCCACTTTTTGCTTGTGAGCTGCCGCTTTAAGTGCGGCATCATTTCTTCTTTCTTCAATTAGGTCCAAAGACATGTGTTGGAGTTCTTCATTCTCTTCTAGGTTGTAGTGGATCCTACGGTGGGAGGGCACTACAGTTTCAACTGGGAGCATGGCCTTCGATCCGTATGCCAAAGAGATGGGAGTATGCCCTGTTGATGTTCTGAAAGACGTGCGGTAGGCCCAAAGTGCCGTAGGAAGTTCATCCACCCAAGCGCCTTTTGACTTTTCAAGCTTCTTCTTGGTCAGAGTTTTGAGAATTTTTTTGACAGCTTCGACTTGTCCATTTTCCTGGGGATAAGCCACAGATGAGAAGCTTTTGTGAATTCCGTGCTCTCGGCACCAGTCGGTGAACTCCTCGCTGTCAAACTGAAGTCCATTGTCCGATATGATTTTGAGCGGAACCCCGTACCTGCATAGAACATTTTTGATCAAGAAGTTAATAACTTTTGCCGAAGATATTTTATTTAAAGGTTCCGCTTCCACCCATTTGGTGAAATAGTCGACTGCCACTATAGCATATTTGGCTCCGCCTCGGCCCATCGGCAGTTCGCCAATCAGGTCAATTCCCCATATCGCAAAGGGCCAAGGACTAGTCATTTGAGTAATCTCATTTGTTGGTAGTTGAGGAATCTTAGCAATATTCTAGCATCTGTCACATCTTTTGACGAAGTTTAAGGCGTCTTTGTTTAAAGTGGGCCAGTATTACCCATATCGGAGTATTTTCTTTGCTAGGGTTTGCCCTCCAGTGTGATCTCCGCAACTTCCTTGATGGATGTTGGACAGGACTTCTTTGGCTTCCCTTCCAGCGACACACCTTAATAAGGAGTTAGAGAAGCCGCGCCGATAGAGGATGTCTTCTTGTATTATGGAGTGGGAAGCTTTCCTCAAGATTTTCTTAACTTCGCTACGCCCGTCGAGCAGTGTGCCATTTTGTAAGTACTTCCAGATGGAAGTCATCCAAGTTTCCTCTTCGATTGCAGCTATCAGATTCACTTGCTCGAAACTCGGGGCTAGTTGCTTTGAGATGGTTATTGTTCCGGAAGTGGTGTCGTCCTTCATGCTAGCTTGCTTTGCCAGTTCGTCGGCCTCCTGATTCTCTCCTCGAGGAATGTGTTTGATTAAATAGTGATCCAATTGATTGAGCAGAAGCTTGGTCTTCTTTAGATATGCCATGAGTCGTTCTCCTCGAGTCTGGAATTCTCCCGGTATTTGATTTACAATAAGTTGAGAATCACTATGGAGACGTAAAGAACCGACTCCAATCTCTAGGGCAAGTTCTAATCCAGCTATCACTGCTTCATATTCTGCATCGTTGTTGGTGGCAGCGAATTCCAACTTTAGGGCATAGTGCAGCTTCCTTCCCCTGGGGGTGATTATCACAATACCTGCCCTCGAGCCTTGTTCGTTTGATGCTCCATCTACAAAGAGATTCCACTTGATATCTTTTGTTATTTCAGATCGATCTTTACCTTCGTTGGTAGTGAATTCGGCAATGAAATCGGCCATGGCTTGTCCCTTGATAGCGGTGTGAGGGTGGTAGGTGATATCATATTGACTCAGTTCAATGCACCATTTAAGTAGTCGACCAGAAGTGTCGGGGCGATGGAGTACCTGCCTTAGCGGTTGATCGGTTAAAACTCTGATGGAATGAGATTGGAAATAGTGTCGCAGTTTCCATGGCGCGATTAGCAAACAGTATGCTAGCTTTTCAAGTTTAGGGTATCTGGTTTCTATCCCTGTAAATCTCTTGCTTACAAAGTATATGGGCCGCTGCACGCAGTTGTCCTCTCTCACCAAAGCGGCGCTTAAAGCATGGGACGATACAACAAGGTATAGGTATAGTTCTTCGCCTTCATTTGGAGTTGAGAGTACTAGTGGTCTCTGAAGGTGTTCGATTAGGTTAAGGAAGGCTGTCGAGCATTCGTCAGTCCGTTCGAACTTTCCTTTATCTTTCTTTAGAGCTTCGAAGAAAGGGATGCATTTGTCGGTTGCTTTAGAGATGAACCTGCTTAGGGCATCCACTTTCCCGTTTAGGCTTTGCATCTCTCTTCGAGTAGATGGTATCTTGATATCTTGCAAAGCCCGAACTTGTTCGGGGTTTTCTTCAATCCCCCTGGCATGGACGATTAATCCCAAGAACTTTCCCGATGATACTCCGAAGGAGCACTTTAGAGGATTCAGCTTCATTCCATATTGGCGAAGTACTTGAAACATCTCGTCCAGGTGGTTTATATGATCATTGGCTTTCCTCGATTTTACCAGCATGTCATCCACATAAACTTCCATAGTTCGTCCTATTAATTCCGCAAACATCTTGTTGACGAGGCGATGATAAGTAGCTCCGGCGTTTTTAAGTCCAAAAGGCATTACTCTGTAGCAGTACAATCCCCGGTCAGTGATGAAACTAGTGTGGTCTTGATCGGGGGCGTGCATAGGGATCTGGTTATATCTTGAGTATGCGTCCATAAAGGATAAGAGTTCGTGTCAGGCTGTGCTGTCTACGAGTTGATCGATTCGGGGGAGTGGGAAGCAGTCCTTCGGGCAAGTGTCATTTAAGTTGGAGAAGTCGATGCATGTTCGCCACTTCCCATTAGCCTTCTTTACCAGTACTGGGTTGGCGATCCATTCTGGGTAGATGGCTTCTCGTATGAAGTTATTGGCAAGTAGGTTCTTTACTTCTTCCTCGAGGGCTGCTGATCATTCTGCCCCCATGCTTCTCTTTTTCTGCTTTACTGGCGTCTTGGTGGGATCGATGTTCAGTACGTAGCATGTTACGGCTGGAGAGATTCCAGTCATGTCAGCGTGCGTCCATGCAAATACATCCATGTTGTGGCGAAGAAAATCGACGAGTTGATCCTTCAATTCCGCTCTTAACTGAGACCCGACTCTCAGCAGTCTACTTGGGTCGTGTTTGTCTACATATTTAAATTTCACAGCCTCTGCAGGCTCGGTGGTGGCCTCCTCCTCCTTGTCCCTGGGGTCTAATTCGTTGAAAGGATCGCTGGTATATCGAAGAGGAGGGGCTTTCTTTAATTGCTATGCTTCCAAGTTTTTCTTGCAGAGAGAAGTCTCTGCATCCTTACCTTTATCCTTCCTGCGGTTATTGCGAAGTTCAGTCACATAGCAATCTCGAGCGGTGTCTTGATCTCCCTCTATTTCTCCTATTCCGTTATCCGTTGGAAATTTCGTCTTCAGGCATCACGGGGCTAGGACAATTTGGAAGTCAGACAAGGCTGGTCTTCCTAAAAAGGCGTTGTAGGCTGAGTGGTTCTCTATTAGCACAAATGTTTGTTTTCGCACAACAGAGCGGGGATGACTTCCTATTTCGACAAAGAGGTCCAGTTGCCCGAGGGGCAACTTCGCATCTCCAGTGAAAACATGTAGCGGTTTGCTGCAGGGAGACACATCCTTCATTGATAGCTTCATTTTGTCGAAAGCATGCTTGAATAGGATATTTACTAAGCTTCCAGTGTCTACTAGAATTCGGAAAACCTTGGCTGGACCGAACCTGGCAAAGATGACCATAGGATCCATGTGGGGGTACTGCCTTCCCTCTAGATCACGCCTACTGAATGTGATGTCATTATTCTCTTTCCGTTTCGTGAGGCGTTCTTCTGTAACAGAATTAACGTAGCCTTCATTGTTTCTAAGTGACTTACCGTATCTTTCCATCTCTGCCCAGCTTCAGTTGGCGATGTGTGGTCCTCCTGATATGGTAAGGACCACTATCTTCTCTTGACTAGAGCCGCTGGTGTTGCGATTTCCTCCGCCTACTTCCGGGAGGGGTAGCCCTGGGTTCTCATTGGCAGGAGTTGAAGTCCTGTTCTGACCTTTCACATAGAGCTCTAGTCTCTCCCTTCTGATGTGTTCTTCAATCAAGTCCCGGAGATGATGGCATTCATTGGTGTCATGCCCATGAGATTCATGGAAGCGGCAGAACTTTCCAGACTTAATTGCATTATCTGATTCCTTCTTGTGCGGGGAGCGCTTGTATCTAACTTCGTCTTGGGTGGCCAAGAAGATGTTTTCGATTGTTTCATTTAAAGGAGTGTAAGAGTCAAATCTTGGCCCTGGCCTATATAAGCGCTTTTCCCCCTTCTTTCCCCCAACACTATCTCTGGAGTCATTTCTTCGAACATCTTTTGCTACTGCGGGTGTGTTGCCTCGAGCTGCCTTGGTTTGTTGCCCTGTCTGCCTTTCAATGGCAGCGTCTTCAAGTCTCATATATTTCCCGGCTTCATGGAAGAAATCGGGTAAGGTGGCTGGCTTTTCTTTCGTTAATCTCCAAGCAAATTTAGTATCCGGGTGCACACCACTGCAGAGGGCCATTAGGATAAGTTTCTCGTCGGCATCTTGGACTGCGGCCGCTGCGACATTGAATCGGGTTAGATATTGTTGCACTGTCTCTCCGGGTTTCTGTTTGATATTAGATAGTGAATAAGTGTCCTTTGGTTGTTCCACATGGATGCGGAACTGGCTGATGAACTTTTCTTTCAACATTTCCCATGAGCTGATGGACCCTTGGGGTAAATGGCAGAACCAAGAGGTAGCTAGATCTGCCAAGAATAGTGGGAAGCATTTACACAACACTCCCTCTGTTGCTTCGCTCATGAGCATATGCTGTGTGTATCTCTGCAATTGTACAACGGGGTCAGAGATTCCCTTGTAAGGTTTCATTGTTGGCATTTTCCATTCCCGGGGGGTGATGGCAGTTTCGATATTGCGGGTGAAGGGGCTGGTTATCCTAGTGCCTATCCCCCGATCCCTTTGGTCCCGTCGGACGCACTCTCTGAACAATCGCGCCATCCTTTCATCAGAACTTGGAGCGGATAGAAATAAGTTTGGTTCTTCCCTACGGGATTTATTCCGCCTAGATGACCTGTAGGGATGGTATCGTCTATCACTCCTAACATTCTCCAACGGCTACCTCTGGTCTACTGGGGGCACGCTGGGGTCAGCCACAGTTGGCCCTTGCCTTGATCTTCCCCTGCTGGGTTCTGTCCTCGGTACTTCCTCGGTCCAACTTCGGGCTGAACTCCAGCTCGGCCCCGTCCATTGGTGTTTCCATGGTTAGGTAGCATGGCCGCCTCAGCTACATCCGACCCCTGCCAGGTACCTCCCCCGTTGGGTTCGGTTCCAAGTGTTTCCTCGGGTCGAAATTCGGGCTGAGTCCGGGCTCGGCCCCTACAATAGCTGTTTCTGTTGTTAGCCTCTTCGCAGAAGAAAGGCCTTTGTCGTCTCCCAGATCCTCCAGACCGGCACTCACCCCATGATTCAGTATTGCGGTTGGATTCTTCAGCATCCCTTAAGCGTGACATGAGTTGATCCACCAAGGCTACTTGTTGAGATGCGAAGCGGTTAGTTACTTCAGCCACAGCCCTGTCCAGATCCACCCTTGTAATTGGTTGTTCCGTAGCAGGGGCTGTCGGATTTGCCTGTTTCCCATTTGCTGTTGGAACCGGACGATTGTCTTGATCTCTAATCACTGGATCTGGGATACTGCTAGTTGCGATGCTCTTTCCTTTGTTAGTATCTTTCTTCCGTCCGGGAGGCATGTTTTCCAAGTAATGAACGATGCTGATAGGAAAAGGGTTAAGCGGGGGGTCCTGAGTTCAGTCCTCAGTGAATGCACCAAAAATGTTTGCACAAAAAATGGGCAAACACCTCCAAGTCGTATGATTTAGTTGATTATACGTCGTTCTTAGTGATTTGGGTGATTTATGCAAATATATAAAATATATAGACTAAACTGTAAAAGACACGCAGATTTATAGTGGTTCGGCCAGAATGTGCCTACGTCCACTTCATATGTTATTCTCCTTTACTTTTCAGGTTACAAGTACAAAGCTTTTATTACAAGTATCTGAAAGTTGTTTGAAAGTTCTATCCGTGCTTGAGTTCTCAAACTTGTTTGCCATTGTTGTACCCCTGCCCCTCTATTTATAGAGTGAGACTGGGGGTAGGGGTCTTGGATGTATATAGCTGCTGGTGGGCCTGGGCCGATGCTATCTAGCCTGGCGACGTTGGTTCGGTGATGCATGGAAATGGATTGGTCCGGTAGAGGTTGGTCCGGTGGTAGGTGAGTGGGTTGGTTCGGTCGTTCCTGAAAGTGGAGTTGGTCCGGTGGGACGTTGGTCCGGTGGTAGGCGAAGTAGGATGGTTCGGCAGTATGTGGAATAGGTTGGTTCGGCAGGCAAGGAACGTAGGCTGGTTCGGCGTTGGGTGGTAGAGGAGTTGGTTCGGTGGTGCCGGACCGGTCGAAACACACCCAACATAAATCATTTTTAATATAAACTATTTTAATATACTAACTATTTTAATATAAACTATTTTAACTCATAACTCTTTTATATAAACTATTTTACTTTATAAACGATTTTATTATATATACTATTTTTAATATCTAAACGGTTTAAAGGAAGAATTTATGATTTCAAAGTGTTATGATATCCAAGGTGTTATGATTTCTAAAGTGTTATGGTTTTATAAACTTTATAATTTCGTAGGTGTTATAACTTTGAAGTGCTATGACTTTGGAAATGCATATATTTAAAATAGAAATGATATCTTATTGATTTGGTTTTGAAATGGAAATGATATCGTATTGATATGATTTTTAAAATGGAAATGATATTTTGGTTTTGAACTATAAACTATTTTGAATGGCCGCTGTGTTATAATAATGGTTGGTTGTGAAGAGACCGGGATCGGATATTTTCATACTCTCTGGCAATACCGAAAACCACTTTAACTACCGTGTACGTGGTGGAGATTCCAGAATGAAGTAGGATGGTGGCGACGATCCTATATGAGGTATATACGTGGACCTGACTCCCGTAAGTTAGCATAAGGTGGCTAAAACAGGAGCAATTGACGAGCCAAGTGAGATAGCTCCTTCTATCGGACACACTCCTTCGATACTATATTCTGACTTTGTGATTGATTTGGTGGCCACTTTTGATTTTTTTTTGATTTGGGAATGTGGCTCAAGGTGGGCAGTAGTGGCTGCTATGCGTTACCACCAGCCTGGAAGTGTAATTGGTATATCTACCCTGGCAATGCCTAGTTGTGCCATGTCACCTACCCTAGCGTGCCTTCTGCGAGTTTGTTTTGTGTCGTACATATGGAGTATGCTCTGGTAGCCTCACGATCTGGAGGTATTACGGTACTGTATAGACTATTGGTACTATAAAATGTGTTAAGGGGGATAATGGTAACGCCTTAACGCTATTTTAGTAGTTTACTTTACTGTAGACATTATTATAATAGCATATACTACTAAAAAGTATATAGTTTAACGGATCCTTAGAGGATGGTTATCTCAAATATCCTTTGAGTTGCTTGTATTTCAGTTGTTGTTTCACTTTGAGTTAGATTTATTGATAATAAGAATGTAAATCCTGAACCGAATGTTTTGTGTTTTTCTTTTCGCTCGGGTCAGATTGAGTGTACCAGTATTTGAGACTCACCTTTGGAGTTAGAGGTTTGCTTGGAGATCCATCTATCAATTATGCTTTTAGTTATTCAGTTGATTCCAGTGATGCATTCAGATTTTTTATTTGACTATTGTATTGAGACACCTATGTATTCGAGACTTCTATTGTAACTTGTTTAACTCTATTATATATATAGTAGCTTCATGAACTACTATTCCATTGTTTCCGCTGCATTTTTGTTATATTACTCTGTATCTGTGATTCTGTGATTATTTATTTACTGTATATGCTGAGTTTTGCCAAATTTAAATTAATAATCTGGTATTTTGAGCAATTCAAATCCGGCATGTGTGGATGCGAATCATTGAAAATATCAGGATGTTACACACACACACACACACACACACACACACATATATATGCAAACAGATTGTATACAACTAATGTAAACTTACACATTACAAACCAACAGACCATATATATACACACAAATATAAACTTATACATTGTAAACAACATATCAACTATGTAAACTAATATATTATATTAAATAAAATGTTTGATTATTAAACATAAAAGAAATGAAGAAGAAAGACTTGGTGCAAAAATATAACTTTGTATTGATACACACACACACACACACACACTATTTTTTCTTTTCTTTCCACAGCAAAAACAAAACTACTATGATATACTATATCTATAACTATATATAACTTACATATATATTATTTTTATGTAGTCCACAAACAATGGAGAGGTGTTATGCTTGGTTTTGGGTTAGAGGGCACCAAAGGTAGTAAAGAGAGATGCAGGCAAGGGTTTAAGGCCAGAGTGGCTGTCGCGAGAGATATAGAGGAGGGCTATACTGTCAGGTGGTTGTGAAATGATACATACCCAAATGATATATAGATTAGGGAAAAGTCGTTATAGGTTGAAATGATAGACTCGAGTGATTTTATGGATTTTTATTCAATTTGGGATTGTGGTTTGAAATGATATATAAACGTAAAATTTTAAATTATGGATTGAAATGGTAAATATTTGTATCATTTGACTCTAGGGTAGAAAATTATATATGGACATGGTTTTGGTTAAATCAAATGATTTTTGAATCTTTAAAATTTTGAATTCAGCTAGCAGCTATTTTGAAATAGAAATTGATTTATATAAACTGAATTATTTCTGATATTCCAAGCGTTAATGCTGAAATTGTAATTGGTTTAATGAATTGTGTAACATCCTGCCTTTTTGGACAGTTTTAAGCAGACACACTTGCCAACTCAAACCATACAGAAGGACAGATTGTTATTGGGGTTAATAAGAAAACGTAGAGAAAGAAAAAACAAAACAGAATCTCATAGCGGAATGACAAAATGCAATAATCAAATAACAATTCATGAAGTTGTTTACAAAATATTTGATTATATTTATACAACACCGATCAAAGTTATACTTACCAGAGAATAATAAATAATTGAGCGGAATCCATAATGCAGTAATTAAATATAATAAATAATAGTAATACAATCTTCGTCTTCGTCCTCCAGAAATAAGGTCAAATCCTGAAATGCTCAAGCTGATCCGAGCGAATTAAAAAGACAACACACTCGAGTCAGAACTAAAAGATCTTATGTAAGTTAAATCAACGGTAAATAAATATGAGTGTAAACGGCGTCGGAGATGTTTATAGGGTTTGACATCTTCTATCCAGTGTTTAACGTGAGTGCAATAACTTAAGAGATGTTTGAGATTCACATCTCCTAAGGGTATGTTAAACTATCTACAAAGTAGTATAATACGCTATTATAATAGTGTCTACAATAAAGTAAATTATTAAAATAGTGTTAGGGCGTTACCCATATCACCCTTAACATATTTGATATATTCCCATAGTCTATACAGTACCATAATTCCTCCATAAACCGGAGGACAATCAGAGGCACTCCACAGGTATGGTACAAAACAAACTCATAGAAGGCGCGCTACGACATGTGAACACGGTACACGAGGAGATGCCAGGGTAGATATACCAATTGCACTCTCGGACTGGTGGTAACGCACAACAGCTACTACCACCCACCTCGAACACACTTCCATAATCAAAATCGAGGGGTGGCCACCAAATTAATCACAAAGTCAAAATATACTATCGTATAAATATGTCTGATAGGAGGAATGACCTCACTTGGCCCAGTATAGCTCCCGATTTTAGGCATATTTAAGCTGACTCACGGGAGTCAGGGTCACGTCATACCTTATAAAGGAATTGTTCGCCAAATCATCCTACTTCATTTCTAGAATCTCCACCACATACACAGTTGTTAAAGTGGTTTTTGGTATTGACAAAGAGTATGACAATATCCAATCTCGGTCTCTTTAACAACCAAACGCTTATTATACACCAGATGGTTCTTTTACATTTCAAAAGTCAATTCACAATTTATATCGAAGTATTATCTTCTCAAAATCATAATACTTTCGAAATTATATTCACCTTGAAATCATGTTCTCTTTCAAATCATAATTTCTTCCAAAACCATATTTCCAAAACAGGTTAAATCCTTACTTCAAAATCATAATTTTCAATTTATTATACACTTAAATCCCAACTTAGGTCATTTCATCATTTCATCATTTTTGCTTTTAAACAAATGAATTCTTAAACACTTTCCTTTTACTTAATTTGAAAATTTAGAAAATAGTTTAAATGGTTATAAATAGGTAAAATAGTTATAATTATTTTGAATAAATTTTCGATTGTCAAAATACTCTAGAATAGTAAATATAGATTTAAAATAGATTCAACAAAATTAAAATAGATTAAATAGCTTTAAAATAGACTAATTATATTTAAATAAATTAAAATTGCTTAAAAAGATCAATTTTTTTTTTACATAGTTAGTATTAGTTAAATAGTTTAATAAATTTGAAAAATATGAATTATTAGAAATTTGAAAATAATGAATTCATTTAAAATAGTTTGTATTAAAATATAAGTTTGGAATTTATATCCAATTAAATTATTCATTTCATTTCAACTATTTAGACCAATTTCAATTTCCAAATCAACAAAACAAATTTCCCTTTTCAACATAAACTTGATTTTCTAAAAATACTTCAATTTATGTAAACCAAATTTTACTTCAAAGCGTTATTTAATTCCATTTAAAAATTAAGATTTTAAAACCATTTAATTTAACCAATTCGGTGTCCGAATATAATTCTCCACCCTAGGGTCAAGTGATACGGATATTTATCATTTCAATCCAAATTCTAAAATTTTACGGTTATATATCATTTCAAACCGCAATCCCAAATAAATATAAAAATTCATAAGATCGCTCGAGTCTATTGAAAGGAACGGCAGTTTAAGGATCTTAAGGCTAATTTAACACAGGAGGGGGGTGAATAGTGTTTAATGAATTCTCAGACATATATGAACTAAATTGAAATTATGATACAAACAAATGCAGAACCTAATCACAGAACAATCACATAATCAAACACTGATACGGAAAGTAAATAAAAAACAGTAAAGGGAAAGAACGCACCGAATTTTATAATAGTTCGGAGTTACCCTGCATCCAGTCTTGTACCAAGGACAACTACCTCATACATGTTTTTATTAAACCAGTGCCGAGATTACACTCCTCAATTTATAAAGGCCTTGAGGTACCCTCCAGTCTCACGAGTCTAGGTTAAACTCTCTTGATGTATGGGCCAAAAGATTACCTAATTGATTTCCAGGCACAACCACACCTTATAGACAGACTCGATAAACTTTTGATTACAAATTGATCCTATAACTCTGAATAACACTTTGATCTACGAGAGAGAACAGAGAGTCAAAAAAGAATGAAATTCTAATTTGATTCACTTGAGAATTTGGCAGAATTTCGCCATGATCTTAAAAATATGAAAATTATAGAATATGGATTTGTGGAGAAGAAGTGAAGGAAAAAAATGAAAATATTTGATTAAAAAATTCGTTTTTGAAGCCTATTTATAAAGCACCAACGGTCATAACCATTCGTGAAGAGATTCAAACAAATATACACTTCTTTTGAAAATAGAAACTTTTGAATTCAACGGCCACCATGTCGACATGGGGTATCCCATGATGTCGACATCCCCTTGTTACAAATAATGTTAAATTTGTTTTGAAAATGGTATTGAAATGAAAACAAAATGAAATGACTCCGAAGTAAAATAAACTAATTTTACTATGTTTTAAAATACAAAAACAAAGCATATTTTAAGGCTAAAACATCTTTTTGAAAATCATTTGAAAAGATAGTTTTAAGACTAAAACATTTTGAAAAGCAGTTTTGAAAATCGTTTTGAAAAACCATTTTGAAGTAGTTTTGCAAGCTTCTTCCTACAGAATATCTCATCACATCAGGACTCGAGAACTTGAACAAAAACAGGATGTTCATGGGTTTGTAAGCCACTTGTCCTTGGTTTGTAAGCTACTTGTCGTGGGTTTGTAAGCCACTAAGAAGGTAGAAATGGGTTCCATCCCAAATGAAATTCGAAATGAATATTTCCATGCTATTATGAAGTTTTAACAAAAACTAGACACACATCTTGAAATCTTGATCTTGATACTCATGAGTCTTCAAACTTGACTTCTTCATTCTTGATCTTTATACTGTACACTCTTCAATAATCAACAGCTGCCTTATATATATCCTGCATAATAACATTCATATTCATCTAGAAAATATTGTTAGTATATAAGTTATAATAAAATAAATTACAAAGGTTGTTGTCATCAAAACCACTATCTCCAGTTCCCAACAATCTCCCCATTTTTGATGATGACAACCTTATAAAATATACTTACAACTTCGATCATACCATAACTCCCCTTGACACCAAGCTTACTATTTTATATAACTTTCTCCCCCTTTGTCATCAACAACAAAACCATACTAAAACCCTAAAACTATACAACTCCCCTGTAAACTAATACTAGAACGAAGTATATTAAATGGAATGTGAAAGACATTAATATAATTATGTAATTATTATTCAATACATAAATATGTATAAGTATATTTTATACAATCCAATCAACACACACATCAATTCCAATCATGTCAAACAAATAAAAAAAAATCAATCAAGTCAAATAAGTCAAACAAGTCAATCAAGTCAAATAAGTCAATCAAGTCAAACAAGTCAAACAAGTCAATCAAGCAAATCCAATTAAATCAAACACTAATAACCCTATACTATAAGACAATAATACAAACTCCCCCTAAATAAAATATACTTGTTATGTGTACACGTATGCAATATGTAGTTTGCAATGCAGTATGAAATGTATGACATATGAAATGTAGCATGAGATGATATGCAGAATGAAGTGTAACTTGTGACGCAAATGATTATGATATTTCATGCATTGTAATTTATGATGTAATATGCGATGAAATGTGATATGAAATAGGGTGCACAATGATATGTAATATGAAATAAAATGATAACAAAGTAAAAATAATAATATACAGAATGATATGATGATATATACTATGGTAAGAGATATTCAAATTATAAGATAAACATAAGTGATAAGAAATATCTATAAAAATAATAATAATATACAAAATTATATGATGATATATACTATGTTAAGAGATATTCAAATTATAAGATAAACATAAGTGATAAGAAATATCTAATTGACAAGCATATATATATATATATATGTATGTATGTATGTATATGTATATGTATATGTATATGTATATGTATATGTGTGTATGTATGTGTGTGTGTGTGTATGTATGTATGTGTACATATGTCAAACTATTTATTATAAATCGTTCAACCAAACAAAGGTAATACACATCAATTACGAGACTTAGGTTAAGGAAACTAATAAATGGGACTGTAAGAGTAGTAAAGACAAGAGTTTAAAGGTAATAACTGGTATTAAAACTATAACATATTCATGAAAGGTAGTAATCAAACTCAATATCAAAATCAAATGCAAAGAAATATGGACTTAAACTATATATGATCAAATATGGTTTTTTTTATGAAAATTAATACCCTCCTTATTTAATTCTTTCAAAATAAATTTTGTTTTTAACTTAATTGTTTTTTTAAGAATCTAAATTTCATGTTTATAAAATACTTAACTTACTAATTAAAACCTATATATTAAATTATTATTGATTAAAATATTTAGAAACAAGTTTAAACAACTTTTAGTTTTTAAAAAAATATCATAATGAAATATGATATAACAAAGATTGAAAAACTAAAATAAACATGCGTCATGTTAAGGCTTCTTACATTAAAAAATTTAATTAATTATTAAAAGTTATTTAAAATGAAATTAATTTTAAAATATTCTAATATAAGTTAGAAAATAACTCTAAAAAGAATAGAGAAAAATACTTAGTTTAAATATCAATTTTTTATAATTTAAAATTTCTAACAGAAAAGACAGCATTTACAGAATGCTATAAAAAGTTTTTGCAATAAAAATATTCAAAACATTTTAAAATAGAATCTGCAGCATCTATAAAATGCTGTGAAAAGTGTCTGAAACACTACTATGTTTCAAAGCATAGAAATGTTATAACAACGTATCTGCAGGGTAACAGAAGCAAAGATAGCATTTCAGAAATGCTATCTAAAGTTCGGGGCCTGTTTTTAACCTGGTTTTGCTGTAAATAATTGATTTTTAACCCAATTTTTTTATAATAGTTAATCAAATTAAAGCACTTGAAAAGTATAAAAAGTAATAATGAAAAGACATGTGTAAAGACACTTGGCATTATGCATGTAAAAATTCTTTTATTGAAGAACAAGTGTAATGACACGTGTCATTTTGCATGTAAATCACTATCTTTTATATGATAAGTGTCATGTGATGTGGCGCAATCTTATTAAACGAAGAAGTCTATAGAAAGAGCCTTATTCTAACATTCTAAATTTATTCAATTATTTTCTTTTAAAAAAATAGAGTATGAGAAGTAAAAACAACATTAAAAAAGTTAAAATCACGAATGAGGGTATGATTTTCTACTTAGTATAATTTTAATAAATTAGTAGCAAGATATTATTTGAAAGGTAACACATTTTAAATGGCTTTTTTGAAAAAAAAAATTGACTGGTATATCGACATGTATACCATGGTGTGTCGATATATGGATCAAAATATCAAAATTTATAAAAGAGATAAATTTCTACACCTAACTAAATTCAAATAAATATTCCGAAATGCAACAATAAAGATGAAATAATAGTAAAGTGTACCTACTTTTGCACTCCTCCACCTTTCTAACTTTGTTGTTCTTCCATTGTCGTGAATCACACATTTATATCTTTCAGAATTTGATGACGAGATCTGTTCTATTACGACAGGCTCGTTTTTCTGATCAACATAGTATATTCATTTGCTGAATTTGAAGACCGTATGAGAAAAATACAGTTGATTTAGTAGATTGACCATCTTGGGCCAAAACTTTGAATTCGAATTTTGAAAGAATGGACACTTCAACCACTATAAATAGGCCCAACAGTCACCACTTTCCATAAAACTTTCTCTTCTTCTTCTTCTTCTTTTTCCCATTTTTCTATTTACTATCAAACTTCTAGAAGGCATATCTCCTTCATTTCTTAACGGAATTCGATGAAATCAGCGGCAAATCGAAGAGGAAGGTGATGGCTAAGATCTAGAAATAGTTTGGTGGTGAAATTTGGTCGGTATTATGGTGCCATAGGCCAAACAGTAAGAGAAATGCAGGAAATCCCTTACACAGTTTTCAGTTTTGGATAGCCAACTTCAAACAGTCATATCTCACTCAATTTTGATAGGAAGTTGATGATCCACCCAACTAAACGACCGTGGGAACAAGGACTACAATCTGGAAATGGAGTTGGGACATAATACTCAAATCTTTGGATGAAATTTGAAGAATTCCATTGACAGTTTTCATTAAAGCTTCGTTTGACTATAATGTAACATCCCGCCTTTTCACACGCTTTAAATCGACACACGTGCCAATTCAAACCATACGGTAGGGCGGATTGTTATGGGGTAAATAAGAAAAACAGAGAAGAGAAAAAACTAAACAGAACCTCACAGTGGAAGGATAAAATATAATAATAAATATACTGTAACATCCCGCCTTTTCGCATGCTTTAAATCATCACACGTGCCAATTCAAACCACACGGAAGGGCGGATTGTTATGGGGTAAATAAGAAAAAAACAGGGAAATAAAAACAAAATAGAATCTCACAGCGGAAGGATAAAATATAATAATAAATGTACAGTTCATAAACAAACATTTGATTCTTCTTTATACAATAAATATCAGAGTTCACATACCAATCATAATCAATGCAGCGGAATTAAACAGTGAAGTGGAATATAATTAATAATAATAGTAGAAATCTCCGTCTTCGTCCTCCAGATCAAAAGTCTTCGATCCTGAAACGCTCAGACTGACCCGAGCGAATTTGAGAAGACAAAAATACTAGAGTCAGAAGTAAAAGATCTTATGTGAGTTAAATTAATAGAAATAAATATGAGTACAGTAACTCAAGAGATGCTCGGGATTTACATCTCCTAAGGATCTGTTAAACTATTTATTATGTAGTATATTGCGCTATTATAATAGTGTCTAATTGTAAAATAAACTTACTTTAAAATAGCGTTAAGGCTTTACATTTTCCACCTTAACACGTAATAGTGCCAATAGTCTATACAGTGCCTGCATATCTCCTGATCGGGAGACTACGAGAAGACACTCCATAGGTACGACACAAATAGAAACTCGTAGTAAAGGCTCGGTATGGTAGGTGACACGGCACAACAAGGCAATGCCAGGGTAGATATACCAATTCCTATCCGGGCTGATGGAAATGCGTAGCCGCAGCTACCGCCCACCTCGAACAAACTCCCCCAAAAATCAAAGTAAAAGTGGCCACTGAATCAATCCAAAGTCAAAGTATAATATCGAAGAGGAGTGTCCGATCAGAGGAATGACTTCATTGGCCCGAGAATCGCTCCTGTTTTAGCCACCTTATGCCAACTCACGGGAGTCGGGTCCATGTATTTACCTTGCAGGAAACGCCTCCACCAACCTACTTCATTCTAGAATCTCCACCGCGTACACGGTTGTTAAAGTGGTTTTCGGAGTTGGCAGAGAGTATGACAACTTCCGATCCCGGTCTCTTCAACAACCAAACGTTATTATAACACCGCGGTCATTTAAAATAATTAAACTTTAAAACCAGAATAAAATATCCATTTTAAACCCATATAAATACGATATCATTTATATTTTTAAAACCCCAAATCAATACGATATCATTTAGACCCAAAATCATATAATGTCATTTTATTTTACAATATATATTCTTTTCCAAAATCATAGGGTTTTCAAAGTAAAATATTTAGAAATCAAAACTCTTGAATATAATATTTTCAAATCATACTACCTTGAAAATCATAACTTCGAAGCAAATTTCCATCTCTTAAATGGTTAAATATTAAATTACTTTATAAAAAACAATAGCTTCTTTAGATTTCACAAATCAATTTTCAAATATCGATTTAAACTTCCGAATACCATTTCAATTCTTATGTTTCAAAGCTTTAAATATTTCACCATTTCAAAACAAACTCATTTGACAATCCCATATATATTAAATTCAATTTACTTATTATTTAGACTTGAAATATTTACTTAATGAATTCAATATAATTTAAGAAAAACCTTTAACTTCACATGACTGGAAAATCTTTCAATTTATTATATATTCATTTAAATCAACCTGATATTCATTTAGATCACTCTACACAAACATCAAGTTATAAAATCATATCCTTTAAAAATTCTAACTTTTTATTTAATTCCAATTCAACTTAATATTCATATTCCAACCTTATTCTCATTTAAGTCAATGAAATTCCAGAAATTAAATTTTAAATAAATGCTTAATCTTATTTGACCTTAAAATCAAGCTTTATTTTAAACTTCAAATCAAATTATACAAAGCCTAAAGATCGAAAATTTCTATATATAATAACCTTTATCAATAACCAAATCAATATCCCATAAACCATATATATATATAACTTTACAAAACCATAGAAAATCATTTCAAAATATTTTTATATATATATACCGCGGTGCCTGTATAAAATTTTCTACCCTATGGTCAAGTGATACGGATGTTTATCATTTCAATCCGCAATTTAAAAATAAAATGCGGTTGTATATCATTTCAAACCACAATCCCGAATGAAATGAAAATGCATGATGACTTGCAGTTTATATGAGATAGAACACATCATCCATTCATCCAATATCAATCATCAACCAATTTATTTCAATCATCAGCAATTTAAACAAACATCAATATATAGCATATACAATATAACAGGAAATAAATAACATGTATTAACTAACAGTTTATATTCAAAAATAAATTTAACCACTGTTAAACTAGCAGTTTATATGCAAAATAAATGTAAATTTAACTGGCAATTAATATGAAATAAAAATAAATATAATCATGACAGGCAGATAATATGCAAATAAATAAATTCTAACTGCCAAATTATATGCAATAAATAAAATTAATTAACAGTTAAATTAAATAAATGCGATTTAACTGAGATGACGAATAAAACATGCCAAGCAGTCATAAACAAATTTCTACTCAAATCTTAAATCAATTTAACAAACATAAGAAATTCTAGAAGTTGTGAGTGGGTTAAAACACTCACCTTTTTGAATTTAAATTGAATATAAATCCAATTTAAACCCAAAAATTGGAAAGTCTTCAAATTCATCCAAACCAGTGCCCAAAACGTCAGAAATTCGGATACGATCCCAGCAAAACAAACCGCGCATGAATCCGAGCTCGTATGCAAAAGTTATGAAAATTTGAAAAATGGAAAATTCTGGTCCTGGGTCGGCTTCGGTGCGCCGCCTCAATTCCCCGATGCTTGCTTGGAGTTTTCGCCAAAATGACCCGGAGCGACCCGAGTCATTTTCTTCCTGACCCGAAGTTGCTCTAGGGTTTTCTCCTCTAAAACCCGAAGCGCGACCAGAAGCTGCTGCAGATCCGCAAAATATATATTTTTTTTTTTTAATTTGAATTTTTTTTTTTGGAATTTGGGAATTAGGTTTTGTCTGCCATTGGGATGAGGAGCTGAGAAAGAAGGTACGTACACACAAATGAGAATGAGGAGAAATTAGGGTTTATAACAGGGTATTTATAGGTAGGGTTGAAATAGAGTAGATGGACCAGATAAATAAACGTGCTGAACAATCTATGGCCCGAAAAGCCCGTTTCTACTCTAGAACGAAAATGGGTCAACCCACATATCAAAATATATGTTTAAAAATATTTTAAACGCGATGGAAAAAGTTTCACGTCCAAATTCCATCGTATGAAGAAGTTATGCTAAATTCAATTTTTCCAAATTGATTTAGATTGATTTAAATTGCATAAATTTCAAGGCGTTTCGAGTCAGTACGATCAAACGAAAAGTCCGATCGTTATGAAACTTGAAACACCATTATAATTCACCGTTACGGATCCGATGAAACTAGTTTCGTCAGAATCCGAGTCAGTGGCCAAAATGGCTAATTTTATATTAATTAAATAAATTAAAATTTTATTAATAAAATCCATTTTTTTTTAAATCTTAAATTTGACAAATTTTGTTACCTTTATATGTTTCAATCAAAGTACAATGTTTTAAACAATTTAAAGGTCAATTTAAAGTTGATTAACTTCCCATTTTAGTGTCAAATTTTCATTTTTATTAAATTTAGAAATTATCAAATTAAGTTTCCAAAAATTTCATTGAATTAAATCTTCATTCTTATTATTCAATCCATTATAGCCAAACGGATGAAATTAACATACATAAATATTTTTCAATTTCAACTAAATTTTCAATTAACGTAAAAATAAATGTTTAATTTTTACTTAATTGCAAAAACTCAATTACCTTAATTCTTTATATTCATATAAATAAACTAATCTTGATTTACAATCTTTTCATTCACCCATAGTCATACTATAAATGGAATTTACATTATCTTCAATTATTAATTACCATCATTTAAGATCTTAACATTTGTTCCATAAATTTATTTGCCCTGAAATATTTACTGCATTTATTAATTCCAATTTCATAATCACATTCAATCCATTAATTGGTATTGCATTGACATTTAACTTATTAGCTTATATCAACACTATTGTCATTAATTGCAAATGGATTACCAAATTTAGTCACTACCCTAAATAACTAACGTAAATTAATCTCCATTAATTCCACTGATTTAACTTTCATCCAATTAATTAATGATTCCCTCAGTTAGAAATAACGTAACATTTTCTTTATTTGTATTGCAAATAATTCAAAATTCAATTCCTAATTCTTAATATCCTCTAAATTACAACTTCCAAACATGGTATTAATCATCATTTACGCACCTCTAATTATTTTAATTTACATTAACATAATAAATAAATTACCTTTAATGAAATCTATCCCCCAACTTATTATATGCCATAAATTTAGACCTTACAACAGTTTCAATTAATTATATTTATTTATTGCGATTGAATACCAAAATTTATTTAACACACCAAATAAATGAACAATCTATATTCATTGTCACCTATTTTCTTTTAAATTCAGTTATAAGTTTGTTACCTACCAACCAGGTTATAATAACACTAATTTTTTTATTCCACTGCTATATATGACATATTTGCATCACATACTTGAATTTTTCAATTTCATCTTAATTCCAATTCACGGTAGTATAATTTCTTATTATAAACCCATTTATAATTTGCATACCAATTAATTAGTTTCAGCTAAATAGATTGATTCAATTCAAATCTTTTATTAAGTCTATATAAATCAATATACTACATCATTGGTAAATGTTTATTTCAATTATTCCTTTATTATTTACAAATCTTATTTCATTCATGAATGCCATCATTTATCAATTATTACATAATTTCATTAATTTACATTCAGTTACAACTAAATTAATACACTGATTTCATTTGTAAACTAAATGCTTACAATTTATATGCTTTCATTCCAAACAATATTTCAATTTGTACCGGACATTGATTTAATTCAATTTACTATTTAATATTATTAATTCATTAACTAAATTCACTATTTACCTTTGTTCTCTTATATGCAACTCGTAGCCTAGTATAACAATTTACATCACTTCAATTTATTCGTCATTTTGTTTCAACTGTAAATACTTAGCCTTATATTCCCATGGTTTCATTTCATTCTCAGCATTTGCTTCATTATTAATTATAAAATATTTATTTCTTGTAAATTAAATTTACGTAAATCTTATTAAAATGACAAATTTAATTAACGAAAATTATGGGGCGTTACACTCTCCCCCACTCAAAACTTTTCGTCCCCGAAAAGGAAAAAGAAGGAAAACGAAGAATTAAGAAATCAATATCATATTAAATATTAAATTTATAAACAAATAAATTTACAAAATTAATTTAGATAAAATATACTAATTTATTATCATTAATTTTTTTATTATACTCAAACTAATAAAGTTTGGAAAACATTTTCAAAATATTTTCTAAGTCCAAAATTTACGGAAAATTTTGGCAGAGTCTCCTTTGTACGGGGAGGCTCGGGAGAAAATATAATATCAAATATATCAAAATATCACATATAATATCCAAAATATAATATCCCAACACGGAAAAATATATAAATAGCGCTATAAACTGTAATCTGAAACATACCTATTTGTCGGGCAATTTACGCTTAATTTATGGAACCAAAAGCAGTAGCAATTGCTTCCATAACCTGCATTTCACTTATAAAATCCAAATGGTTAACAATTCATATAAAGTGAAATATTTAAGTGGTTTCAATCACTAATAACAAATCAATACAACAACCATCAATTTCAACAAACAGCATACACAACCAATACAAAGCAACCATTCAATCAAACAAACAAATAGTTGTTCGGGTTCAAAACTTTTAAATTGTACGGAATGAAGAATAAACCACTAGCGCATCATTTACTCAACAGTCTTAGATGAAACAAAATAGATTATTCATCCATCCCACCAAATTCAAAGTATCTTACCTAAACAACCATAACCCAAAACGATAACAAATCCAAGCAACAACCAACTTTACTTATTCTTAATTTCATTTCATACCTTTGTTGTTTTATTTCTCCTTTTATTTCATATATGGTTTATGTAACGACCCGGTAAATTCGAAGGTATTAAATGAATTAATTTAATATGATTTCTAATCTAATTTAGAATGAAATAAAAGTCTTAAGATTTTATTTGAGTAAATGTGGGAATTAGATATAGCAATTGTAAATTAATGTAACAATTTAATATTTATATGGCAATAGATTTGAATAATGTAAATTGTCATACTTAGTATAAGTTAAATATAAGAAACCAATAAATGTTGAATTTATGAATATTAATAATTATATTAACTAGAATGTGACTCATTAATATAAAAATCAATAGTGGAGATTGTACATTTGGTTGTAAAATGGATAGTGACTAAATAAGAGTGACCGTTGAATAAACCAATCAATAAGTGTAGATAAGTAATTTTAACGAATGCCGTCGATGATAAACTTACTTAAATTTGTAATAAATTAATTAGGTATATAAATAGTAAATTTGTGGACATGGTTGTTAAATATAACTAAATAATATGAAATAAGTATGCATTTATGATATGAAATATAGGTCAATGTTAATTTCACCTATAAATGTCCATTTATTGAATAGCAGGGTTTTAAATCAAGTAACGGATTTGTTAAAGTTTTAATTTATAATTTAATGTGAAATTTTTTGCAGTTAAAGTGGAAAAATTGAAAAATGAAGAATGTTGGATCCAAATAAGTAACCAAGAAAAATCTCATTTTTAATAAAATATGTGGGAAAAGAAATGAAACCAAAATGAAAATGTGAAAATATAAAATGTAATGAAATTCTAAGTAATAGTTACTTTGTTAGTTAAGTGAAAACTGATTTGATATTAAGTTGTAATTGGATAGAAATCAAATTTATTTGGAATTGATTTGCAATCAATTGAATTTATTGCAATTAAATGGATTCAATATTTAAAATAATTATGTAAATATTATTTGGAAGAAATTGAAGTTATTTGGGTAATAAGTATTGTAATTGGCTTATTTAGATACTTTAAAGTGAAACGGAAATTATTAACGCAAATAGTTGATTGCAATATTTAATTCATCTAATTGATGATAAAGATTTGTTAGATTTATTTAATAGGATTTTTGGGGCATTCAATAGGTAATTGCTAATTTTGAATCGAATTAAAGGGATTACTGAAATCAAAATTTAGCAACTTTTAAACCATTGCAATTGATTTTGAATATAAAGAGTTGTCTATTTAATTGAGTTAAATTTTTGAAATTGCGTTGTTGCAATTAAATGGGAAATAAAACGTTAAGGATAACCAGTATTCAAGATTTACCATCTATTTAGTATATTAATTGTAACTGATAATCAACTGCAATAAATAATAAATAATTATTACGTTAACGTTAATTTAAGTGATATTTGAGATTTAATATTTAGGAATTATGTAAATATAAGTTCAGATGAAATTGGAAATATTTACATATTGAAATATGAATCCAATGATAGATTCTTCTATTTGACAATAATAATGGAAAGTAAACTTAATTAGAATTTTGGAAATTTAATTTATAATTTGGTGAAATTAATGAAATTTGGGGATTTCTAAAATTTTAAATTCGAAAAGTTAAATTTTGTTTAAATTAGTATAGGTGATTGAAAAATTTATAATAATAAGAATCGTCAATTATCAAAAAGAAATGGGAAATTTGATTTAATTGACTAAATTTTAATTTATTTAATTAATATAAAAATAGCCATTTTTGTCACGGAATCGGATTTCGACGAAACCAATTTCATCGGATCCGTATCGGTGAATTATTGTAGGGTTTCAAGTTTCGTATCGATCGGACTTGTCGTTTGATCGTACGAACACGAAACGCCTTGAAATCGATTTAATTAAAATCAATTTGAAATCAATTTGGAAATTTTGTTTTCAGCATAACTTCTTCATACGATCAAATTTGGACATGAAACTTTTTCCATCGCGTTCAGAATATTTTAAAATACCTATTTGGATATATGGGTTTAATAAATTTCGTTCCGGAGTTAGAACGGGCTTTTTGGGCCAACTATCGGTTAGCACGTTCGTAATTCGTGCCCACCTAGCCTACTACTATTTGTCTATATATATGTTGTGATAAACCCTAGCCTCCATTCTATTCCCTTTTTGCTGTACGTTCATTTCTTCAACCCTCTCTCTTCCTCAATGGATGCATTTCAGATCCAATTTCAAAATACAAATCAAAGCTAAAATTTCAAACACCTCAGAAAATTCTCAAAAAAAATATATGTCATAGTTCTCAATGTACGTTATCTGCTGGTGTGATTCGTTTCTCGATTCAGTTTTTCGTTTGTCCAAAAATTAATGGTTTTGTATGGGTCGTTCATCACATCGTCACGAAATTGTGTCGGATCGCAAAACCCTTTCTGGGTTTTGCAGAGAGGACCAAGGGGAAGCGATCTATGTGGTTAGTTTGGTGGATCGACGGCTGGATCGAGCTAAAATTTTCGATTAGGGTTAGTTATAGGTGGCGACTGCCTACCTATTCACGGCCGATGGGAGTCATCAGTGGTCCAGGGTGTGTCGGCATGGAGGGAGAGTGGCGAGGGGGGTCCCAAGGTGGTGGCAGCGGTAGCGATGGACCGTGGGTGAAGGGGGCCGGTGTCGTTGTCTTCTCAAAGCAGTGCGTGCGTGTTGGAGGTGTTCGAGACGTGTACAGGGGTTGCGTGGGTGCTCTGGAGAAGAAAATGTGAGTGATGACGTGGACGTTGTGAAGTGGGTCAGTTTATGTTATATTTTTTGTGTTTTCAAATCGAAATTTTCGAATAACTTTCTCATACGTAGTCCGATTCACACGAGATTTTTTTTGTTAGGATCGTAATTAAATTCCAGATCTGTTGACGCTGGTTTGGACCAATTCGAAGGCCGTCAAATTCTTGGGTTTAAATTGAATTTAATTTCGATTTAAATTCCAAAGGTGAGTGTTTTAACCCACTCACAACTTCTAAAAGTTTTTATGTTTGTTAAATTTATTTTAGATATGAGTAGAGATTTATTTATGACTGCTTGGCATGTTTTATTCATCATATCTGTTAAATCGCATTATTTAATTTAACTGTTAATTTATTTTATTTATTGCATAAAATTTGACAGTTAGAATTTATTTTGCATATAAACTGCTAGGTTACAGTCATTAAATTTATTATGGAATAAAAACTGATAGTTAATATCTTTTATTGATTCCTGTATAACTCATATGCTCTGTATCGATGATTGTTTAAAATTGGATGATGATTGCAATTGATGATTGATATTTGGATGAATGAATGCTATAATTATATTGTATAAACTGCAAGTCATCATGCATTTTTCGTTTCATTCGGGATTGTGGTTTGAAATGATATACAACCGCAAAATTTTATTTTAAATTGCGGATTGAAATGATAAATATCCGTATCACTTGACATAGGATAGAAAATTATATACAGGCACCGTGGTCTATATATATAAAATATTTTAAAGTGATTTCTATGGTTTGTATGGAATATGGTTTATAATTTTTTAATTTTGATATTTTCTTATATATATATATGAAGTTAGAGATTTTGAATTTAAGCTGTGTATAAATCTCTTAAATAAAAATGGAAAAATTGAGAAAAATGGAGTTTGATAATTATATCATATGTTTAATGTTTAAGTTTGGAAATTTTAAGATATGATATTTATAACTGGACTTTTTCAAGAAAATTAAAAATGAATATGTTTGTATAAATTAAATTGAAGAAAATATTTAATTGTTAGAAATTGGAGTTTTATTTATGGATTTTATGTAAATATTCAAGACTAAAAAATAGTACATTTAATTTGCTGAAAGAAAAATTTCCAACTTTAGTTTTGAAATATTAATACTCCAAATGGATATATATATATATATATATATATAGAAATTGAAGTATTTTTGGAACTTGAAAGTGATATTTAAATTTTGGTTTAGACTTTAAATAAAGAAACATATTTGTAAAGCCATGGAAATTATTTTTCTTTACAAAGTTACCTTAAAGTTGAACCATTTATTTTATATACCGTTGAATATCCAAACCATTCAAGTTTTAGAAGTTATGGTTTTAAAAGTATGAATTCCGAAATACTATGTTTTGAAAGTATAATTCAAATATTTGGTTTCCAGATGTTATAAATTTAAAGCAGTATGATTTTTGGAAAAGAATTATAATTGGGATAAAAATGATATCATATTTTTTTTTTGGGTTCTAAAATGATATCGTATTCATAGTTTGAAATGGAAAATTTTATTCTGGTTTAAAGTATAAACTATT
This sequence comes from Allium cepa, assembly GCA_030765085.1. NCBI lineage: Eukaryota > Viridiplantae > Streptophyta > Magnoliopsida > Asparagales > Amaryllidaceae > Allium > Allium cepa. Next base: position 1,016,632,969 of record CM060934.1, on the reverse strand, counting down.
TTTAAATGACCGCGGTGTTATAATAGCGATGGGTTGGCAAAGAGACCGGGATCGGATATGGACATACTCTCTGTCGATACCGAAAACCACTTTGACTAACCGTGTACGCGGTGGAGATTCCAGAATGAAGTAGGTTGGTGGCGGCGTTTCCTGTAAGGTAAATATGTGGACCCAACTCCCGTGGGTTGGTATAAGGTGGCTAAAACAGGAGCGATTCTCGGGCCAATGAGGTCATTCCTCTGATCGAACGCACTTCTTCGATATTATACTCTGACTTTGGATTGATTCGGTGGCCACTTTTATTTTTGTTTTGGGGGTGTTTGTTCGAGGTGGGCGGTAGTGGCAGCTACGCGTTACCACCAGCCCGGATAGCAATTGGTATATCTACCCTGGCATTGCCTAGTTGTGCCGTGTCACCTACCCTATCGCGCCTTGTACGAGTTTGGATTTCTCCCGTAGCCCGTGTGGTATCCTCTAGTGGCTTCCTGATCAGGAGGGACTATGATATTGGATGGACTACTGGGACTATTATGTGTTAAGGTGGAAAATGTAAAGCCTTAACGCTATTTAAAAGTAAGTTTATTTTATAAATAGACACTATTATAATAGCGAAATATACTACATAGTAAATAGTTTAACGGATCCTTAGGAGATGTAAATCCCGAGCATCTCGTGAGTTACTGCACTCATATTTATTTCTGTAAATTTAACTTACATAAGATCTTTTAGTTCTGACTCAAGTGTTTTTGTCTTTTCAAATTCGCTCGGGTCAGTCCGAGCGTTTCAGGATTTGAAGATTTAGATCTGGAGGACGAAGACGAAGATTTGTATTATTATTATTTATAGTATTGCACTACACTCACACTGTATTCCGCTGCATTGATATTATTGGTATGTGAACTCTGATATTTAATTGTATAAAGAAGAATCAAATGTTTTGTAAACAGTTTTATAAGCTGTATATTTTATTATTATATTTTATCCTTCCGCTGTGAGATTCTATTTTGTTTTATTTCTTCTCTGTTTTCTTATTTACCCCATAACAATCCGCCCTTCCGTATGGTTTGAATTGGCACCTGTGTCTGTTTGAAACGTGCGAAAAGGCGGGATGTTATAGTTGGTATCAGAGCTTTGGTTTAGCGATAAACCTTAGCTTTGTGGGTCTGACTCTTTACTAATAGGGTAGTAATACCCTATGGGAGTCGCTGAGCGTATATATAAGAGAGAGCGTATTTGTTAGTGTTATAAAAAGATTTTAATATTGTGTTAATCTATTCCGTTTTTGTATTTATAAATTCTGGTTGATGCATGGGACGCTATGTCGTCAATAGGGATTTCTAAACACTTAATAGGATAGACCGACATAATATCTGTTTTAATATAGGTGAATGAAATAACTTTGCCTATTATATTTTCTATATATAAAAATATTTTATAAAGATATATATATTTGGTTGCTACAGATTGGGTGTTAGGTAATAAAAATATTTAGAATAATTGAAGCTAAGTTGAAATTATAATAAATCAAATTGGAGATTTAGAACTTAAGTCCGGGATTTTTGAAAATCTGCTTTCAAAGGATTTATGAAATATAATGATTTGGTTTATAAGTATTTTCTTATATAAATATCTAGTATAATTCGTAGGAATTGTTTAAAAGAAGATTTTGGAGAAAATAAATTTTGTACTTTCCTCTCTGTCGCTGGAAAATAATTTCGGTGATGGCGGCCGCATCATCGACTTTCATTTTCGAGTTTCAAAGGGGAAAGGCCACTGTAGTAAATTCTACTGCAGATTTATTTTGAAATTATCTAAAATTTTAATTGTTTTAAATATAATTGAGATATAAAAGTTGTAAGAAATTATTTATCTATTATTTTTAAAATAATTTGAAATTTGACCCGGTATTTAATTCTTAAATTTCCATTTCTTAATGGTTTAAATTATTTTAGTGAAATAAAGGGTAAGTAATTAATGAATTGAAACCTCTAATTTAGGTAAGAGAATAAATGCAAAGTTATAGAGGGCAATTTGAAATTTTTAACTTATGAGACAAAGAGTAATATTGTTGAACATTAAATTTAATTAAAAGATGAGATAAAACTTGTATAAGTTCTTTTGCATTTTCTTTAACATAAATAACTTACCAAATATGAAAAGTTGAAATGTTAGAAAAGAGATTGGAATAGAATATTATACAAGTAGAAATTTTGGAAATAATGAAGTATTCAATAAATTTGCTATATTAAATGAAAATTTAATGGTATAAACTTAAGTTATGATTGAAATTTTACTAAAATTAAAGGTAAGAATTCTAAATAGGTGATTTTAAGCTTAAGTAAATGAAATGAAATTCTTTAATAAATAAGGATTGATGTGTAGGGTTATAAACTTAAGTATGATTTACATGCTACTAGTTAATATAATAGGAAGTAAGTGACAAATAAATGACTATAAACCCTAAGTAATAAATTAATAAAATCCTTTATTTATAAGAATGGAGTTATAAGGTTAAGAATTTAAGAGTAATTAAAAAGGGATACTGTAATTAAATAAAATAGAAATGTAAGCATCAACTAAATGATTGAAATTTAAGCAGTGCATTAAATGCAATACAAATAAAAGGGAAACTTACATAACCTGAATAAATGAAGATGAATAATTGAAAGTAATAAGTAGAAATAAAGAAAACAACCACTGAATGAAGAAATAAAATTTAAAAGCTGTTAGAAATAAATGTAAATTTTTAAAGGATAATTTATGTGGTATATAAATGAAAATAAGTGATAATAAAAGATAAACTGCTATATGAATGAAAAGATCAAACAGCTAATGTATGAAAAAATTTATAATTAATTAATTGATCTGTTGGTTGAATTGTTATTGTTCGATTTATGGTTGGTCGGGTAAGGAAATTTGAAGTAGTTGGATGAATAAATAATCTATTCGATCTCATCTAAGACTGTTGAGTAAATGATGCACTGGATAGTTATTTTTCATTCCGGACCATTTCAAGCTTTGAACCCGAGCAACTATTTGTTTGTTGATTATATGGTTGTTTATATTTGTTGGGTATGCTGTTTGTTGAAATGGATGGTTGTTAGATAGATTTGATTGTTAGTGATTGAAACCACTTAGAGATTATTTGAAAATGTTATCCAAACTTATTTATTTAAGTGCATAAAGATATAATGATGATAAAACGGGTATATTCCATTTAAGGAAATAAATTTAGTAAATTATTGTTTATAAATTAAATATTTTGAATAAGATGTATTGTATTTAAATTTCTTCTTTTCCCTTCTTTTCCTTTTCGGGGACGAAAAGTTTTGAGTGGGGGAGAGTGTAACGACCCGGTAAATTCGAAGGTATTAAATGAATTAATTTAATATGATTTCTAATCTAATTTAGAATGAAATAAAAGTCTTAAGATTTTATTTGATTAAATGTGGGAATTATATATAGTAATTGTAATTTAATGTAACAATTTAATATTTATATGGCAATAGATTGGAATAATGTAAATTGTCATACTTAGTATAAGTTAAATATAAGAAACCAATAAATGTTGAATTTGTGAATATTAATAATTATATTAACTAGAATGGGACTCATTAATATAAAAATCAATAGTGGAGATTGTACATTTGGTTGTAAAATGGATAGTGACTAAATAAGAGTGACCGTTGAATAAACCAATGCAATAAGTGTAGATAAGTAATTTTAATGAATGCTGTCGATAATAAACTTACTTAAATTTGTAATAAATTAATTAGGTATATAAATAGTAAATATGTGGACATGGTTGGTAAATATAACTAAATAATATGAAATAAGTATGCATTTATGATATGAAATATAGGTCAATGTTAATTTCACCTATAAATGTCCATTTATTGAATAGCAGGGTTTTAAATCAAGTAACGGATTTGTTAAAGTTTTAGTTTATAATTTAATGTGAATTTTTTTGCAGTTAAAGTGGAATAAATTGGAAAATGAAGAACGTTGGATCCAAATAAGTTGTAACCAAGAAAAATCCCATTTTTAATAAACTATGTGGGAAAAGAAATGAAACCAAAATGAAAATGTGAAAATATAAAATGTAATGAAATTCTAAGTAATAATGACTTTGTTAGTTAAGTGAAAACTGATTTGATATTAAGTTGTAACTGGATAGAAATCAAATTTATTTGGAATTGATTTGCAATCAATTGAATTTATTGCAATTAAATGGATTCAATATTTAAAATAATTATGTAAATATTATTTGGAAGAAATTGAAGTTATTTGGGTAATAAGTATTGTAATTGGCTAATTTAAATACTTTAAAGTGAAACGGAAATTATTAACGCAAATAGTTGATTGCAATATTTAATTCATCTAATTGATGATAAAGATTTGTTAGATTTATTTAATAGGATTTTTGGGGCATTCAATAGGTAATTGCTAATTTTGAATCGAATTAAAGGGATTACTGAAATCAAAATTTAGCAACTTTTAAACCATTGCAATTGATTTAGAATATAAAAAGTTGTCTATTTAATTGAGTTAAATTTTTGAAATTGCGTTGTTGCAATTAAATGGGAAATAAAACGTTAAGGATAACCAGTACTCAAGATTTACCATCTATTTAGTATATTAATTGTAACTGATAATCAACTGCAATAAATAATAAATAATTATTACGTTAACGTTAATTTAAGTGATATTTGAGATTTAAAATTTAGGAATTATGTAAATATAAGTTTAGATGAAATTGGAAATATTTACATATTGAAATATGAATCCAATGATAGATTCTTCTATTTGACAATAACAATGGAAAGTAAACTTAATTAGAATTTTGGAAATTTAATTTATAATTTGGTGAAATTAATGAAATTTGGGGATTTTTAAAATTTTAAATTCGACAAGTTAAATTTTGTTTAAATTAGTATAGGTGATTGAAAAATTTATAATAATAAGAATCGTCAATTATAAAAAAGAAATGGGAAATTTGATTTAATTGACTAAATTTTAATTTATTTAATTAATATAAAAATAGCCATTTTTGTCACGGACTCGGATTTCGACGAAACCAGTTTAATCGGATCCGTATCGGTGAATTATTGTAGGGTTCCAAGTTTCGTATCGATCGGACTTGTCGTTTGATCGTACGAACACGAAACGCCTTGAAATCGATTTAATTAAAATCAATTGGGAAATTTTGTTTTCAGCATAACTTCTTCATACGATCAAATTTGGACGTGAAATTTTTCCATCGCGTTCAGAATATTTTAAAATACCTATTTGGATATATGGGTTTAATAAATTTCGTTCCGGCGTTAGAACGGGCTTTTTGGGCCAACTATCGGTTAGCACGTTCGTAATTCGTGCCCACCTAGCCTACTACTATGTGTCTATATATATGTTGTGATAAACCCTAGCCTCCATTCTATTCCCTTTTTGTTGTACGTTCATTTCTTCAACCCTCTCTCTTCCTCAATGGATGCATTTCAGATCCAATTTCAAAATACAAATCAAAGCTAAAATTTCAAACACCTTAGAAAATTCTCAAAAAAATATATGTCATAGTTCTCAATGTACGTTATCTGCTGGTGTGATTCGTTTCTCGATTCAGTTTTTCGTTTGTCCAGAAATTAATGGTTTTGTATGGGTCGTTCATCACGTCATCACGAAATTGTGTCGGATCCCAAAACCCTTTCTGGGTTTTGCAGAGAGGACCAAGGGGAAGCGATCTATGTGGTTAGTTTGGTGGATCGACGGCTGGATCGAGCTAAAATTTTCGATTAGGGTTAGTTATAGGTGGCGGCTGCCTACCTATTCACGGCCGATGGGAGTCATCAGTGGTCCAGGGTGTGTCGGCATGAAGGGAGAGTGGCGAGGGGGGTCCCTAGGTGGTGGCGGCGGTAGCGATGGACCGTGGGTGAAGGGGGTCGGCGCCGTTGTCTTCTCAAAGCAATGCGTGCGTGTTGGAGGTGTTCGAGACGTGTACAGGGGTTGCGTGGGTGCTCTGGAGAAGAAAATGTGAGTGATGACGTGGACGTTGTGAAGTGGGTCAGTTTATGTTATATTTTTTTTGTTTTCAAATCGAAATTTTCGAATAACTTTCTCATACGTAGTCCGATTCACACGAGATTCTTTTTGTTAGGATCGTAATTAAATTCCAGATCTGTTGACGCTGGTTTGGACCAATTCGGAGGCCGTCAAATTCTTGGGTTTAAATTGAATTTAATTTCGATTTAAATTCCAAAGGTGAGTGTTTTAACCCACTCACAACTTCTAAAAGTTTTTATGTTTGTTAAATTTATTTTAGATATGAGTAGAGATTTATTTATGACTGTTTGGCATGTTTTATTCATCATATCTGTTAAATCGCATTATTTAAGTTAACTGTTAATTTATTTTATTTATTGCATAAAATTTGACAGTTAGAATTTATTTTGCATATAAACTGCTAGGTTACGGTCAGTAAATTTATTATGGAATATAAACTGATAGGTAATATCTGTTATTGATTCCTGTATAACTCATATGCTCTGTATCGATGATTGTTTAAAATTGGATGATGATTGCAATTGATGATTGATATTTGGATGAATGAATGCTATAATTATATTGTATAAACTGCAAGTCATCATGCATTTTTCGTTTCATTTGGGATTGTGGTTTGAAATGATATACAACCGCAAAATTTTATTTTAAATTGCGGATTGAAATGATAAATATCTGTATCACTTGACCATAGGATAGAAAATTATATACGGTCACCGTGGTCTATATATATAAAATATTTTAAAGTGATTTCTATGGTTTGTATGGAATACGGTTGATAATTTTTTAATTTTGATATTTTCTTATTTATATATACATATGAAGTTAGAGATTTTGAATTTAAGCTGTGTATAAATCTCTTAAATAAAAATGGAAAAATTGAGAAAAATGGAGTTTGATAATTATATCATATGTTTAATGTTTAAGTTTGGAAATTTTAAGATATGATATTTATAACTGGACTTTTCCAAGAAAATTAAAAATGAATATGTTAGTATAAATTAAATTGAAGAAAATATTTAATTGTTAGAAATTGGAGTTTTATTTATGGATTTTATGTAAATATTCAAGACTAAAAAATAGTACATTTAATTTGCTGAAAGAAAATTTTCCATCTTTAGTTTTGAAACATTAATACTCCAAATGGATATATATATATATATATATATATAGAAATTGAAGTAGTTTTGGAACTTGAAAGTGATATTTAAATTTTGGTTTAGACTTTAAATAAAGAAACATATTTGTAAAGCCATGGAAATTATTTTTCTTTACAAGTTTCATTAAAGTTGAACCATTTATTTTATATACCGTTGAATATCCAAACCATTCAAGTTTTATAAGTTATGGTTTTAAAAGTATGAATTCCGAAATACTATGTTTTGAAAGTATAATTCAAATATTTGGTTTCCAGATGTTATAAATTTAAAGCAGTATGATTTTTGGAAAAGAATTATAATTGGGATAAAAATGATATCATATTTTTTTTGGGTTTTAAAATGATATCGTATTCATAGTTTGAAATGGAAAATTTTAATCTGGTTTAAAGTATAAACTATTTTTAAATAACCGCGGTGTTATAATAGCGATGGGTTGGCAAAGAGACCGGGATCAGATATGGACATACTCTCTGTCGATACCGAAAACCACTTTGACTAACCGTGTACGCGGTGGAGATTACAGAATGAAGTAGGTTGGTGGCGGCGTTTCCTGTAAGGTAAATACGTGGACCCAACTCCCGTGAGTTGGCATAAGGTGGCTAAAACAGGAGCGATTCTCGGGCCAATGAGGTCATTCCTCTGATCGAACGCACTTCTTCGATATTATACTCTGACTTTGGATTGATTCGGTGGCCACTTTTATTTTTGTTTTGGGGGTGTTTGTTGGAGGTGGGCGGTAGTGGCAGCTACGCGTTACCACCAGCCCGGATAGCAATTGGTATATCTACCCTGGCATTGCCTAGTTGTGCCGTGTCACCTACCCTATCGCGCCTTGTACGAGTTTGGATTTCTCCCGTAGCCCGTGTGGTATCCTCTGGTGGCTTCCTGATCAGGAGGGACTATGATATTGGATGGACTACTGGGACTATTATGTATTAAGGTGGAAAATGTAAAGCCTTAACGCTATTTAAAAGTAAGTTTATTTTATAAATAGACACTATTATAATAGCGAAATATACTACATAGTAAATAGTTTAACGGATCCTTAGGAGATGTAAATCCCGAGCATCTCATGAGTTACTGCACTCATATTTATTTCTGTAAATTTAACTTACATAAGATCTTTTAGTTCTGACTCGAGTGTTTTTGTCTTTTCAAATTCGCTCGGGTCAGTCCGAGCGTTTCAGGATTTGAAGATTTAGATCTGGAGGACGAAGACGAAGATTTGTATTATTATTATTTATAGTATTGCACTACACTCACACTGTATTCCGTTGCATTGATATTATTGGTATGTGAACTCTGATATTTAATTGTATTAAGAAGAATCAAATGTTTTGTAAACAGTTTTATAAAATGTATATTTTATTATTATATTTTATCCTTCCGCTGTGAGATTCTATTTTGTTTTATTTCTTCTCTGTTTCTTATTTACCCCATAACAATCCGCCCTTCCGTATGGTTTGAATTGGCACGTGTGCCTGTTTAAATCGTGCGAAAAGGCGGGATGTTACAGTTTATCTTTTTACTTTACATTTATTTCTTACAGCTTTTATTTCCATTCATTAATTTAGTGTTTATTACACTTGTTTGCACTCATACTTATATATATAATTAATTTTTCTCTTTTCTTTTCATATTGCATAGCTTTATTTATTTATAGTATTCATGTGCATATCAATTTCTTATCACATTAATCATTAATTTAAGTCTACAAATATATATTTACTGCATTCATCTTTTCTACTTATTTTATTCATAATAGCTTCAACCATATACTTAAGTTTCTAGTTGCCTACTTACAATACTCACTCTTTATCATATTTTATTATCATAGCATTCCATTTTATTTACTTAAATTTATCATCATCTATTTATAATGCTTACCTTTAATTATATTTTAAATATAGTAAAATTTCAATTATAACTTAAGTTTACAACAATTACAACATCAAATCCTTATTTATTAAAGAATTTCATTAATTACCTTCATTAGCTCAAATTTATTACTTGTATAATATCTATTACATTTCTTATTAACATTTCAACTTTTAATATTTGGTAAGTTATATATATGCTTTTTAAGAATGTAATTGAAAGTTATACAAGCTATACTCAATTTTATTTTTAATTAATATTCAGTAATTATATCCTTTATTTCATAGGTTACAATTTCAAATTTCATTTAATTTCATTCATAACCTATCATTAAATCTCTTATTTTAATTAAAGTTCAGTAATTATATCCTTTATTTCATAGGTTACAATTTTAAATTTCATTTAATACCATTAATAACATAGCATTAAACCTCTTATTTCATTTAGGATTTCAATTATTAATTACTTAGATTCCATTTCACTAGAATAATTGAAACTATTTATTTGTGGAAACTTAAGAATTAAATACCGGGTTAAATTTCAAATTATTTTAAAAATAATAGGTAAATATATATATACTTACAACTTATAAACCCAATTATATTTAAAACAAATTAAAAATTCACTTTTGTTTATCAAAATAAATCTATAGTAAAACTACTACAGTGGCCTTCCCACTTCGAAACTCGAAAATGAAAGTCGATGATGCGTGCACTCATCACCGAAATTATTTTCAAGCGACAGAGAGGGGAGTACATAACTTATTTCTTTTCAAAATTTCTTTTTAAACAATTCTTTCAAATTATATTGAAATATCTATATCAGAAAATACTTCTAATAGTATTATTATTATATTCCAAAATCAATTGAAAGAATTTCCAAAACCCCGGAGCTTATGTTCTAAATTTCCAATTTTATTTTCCATCTAATTTCACCTATTATTTATAAATTTTATTACCTAACAACCAATATATTGCAACCAAATATATATCTTATTTATAAAAACTAGCCTTATTTTATACATAGAAAATATAATAGGCAAAATTATTTCATTCACCTATATTAAAACAAATATTATGTCGGTCTGTCCTATTAAGTGTTTAGAGATCCCTATTGATGTCACAGCGTCCCATGCACCAACTAGAATTTATAAATACAAAACGGGACAGATTAACACAATATTAAATCTTTTTATAACACTAACAAATACGCTCTCTCATATATATATACACTCAGCGACTCCCATAGGGTATTACTACCCTATTAGTAAAGAGTCAAACCCCACAAAGCTAAGGTTTATCGCTAAACCTGGCTCTGATACCGGATGTAACATCCCGCCTTTTTGCATGCTTTAAATCGACACACGTGCCAATTCAAACCATACGGATGGGCGGATTGTTATGGGGTAAATAAGAAAAAAAACAGGGAAAGAAAAAAAATAGAATCTCATAGCGGAAAGATAAAATATAATAATAAATGTACAGTTCATAAACGTTTACAAACATTTGATTCTTCTTTATAAAATAAATATCAGAGTTCACATGCCAATCATAATCAATGCAGCGGAATTAAATAATGAAGTGGAATATAATTAATAATAATAGTAGAAATCTACGTCTTCATCCTCCAGATCAAAAGTCTTCGATCCTGAAACGCTCGGACTGACCCGAGCGAATTTGAAAAGACAAAAACACTTGAGTCAGAACTAAAAGATCTTATGTGAGTTAAATTAACAGAAATAAATATGAGTACAGTAACTCAAGAGATGCTCGGGATTTACATCTCCTAAGGATCCGTTAAACTATTTATTATGTAGTATATTGCGCTATTATAATAGTGTCTAATTGTAAAATAAACTTACTTTAAAATAGCGTTAAGGCTATACATTTTCCACCTTAACAAGTAATAGTGCCAATAGTCTATACAGTGCCTGCATATCTCCTGATCGGGAGACTACAAGAAGACACTCCATAGGTACGGCACAACTAGGCAATGCCAGGGTAGATATACCAATTGCTATCCGAGCTAAAACGCGTAGCCGCAGCTACCGCCCACCTCGAACAAACTCCCCCAAAAATCAAAGTAAAAGTGGCCACTGAATCAATCCAAAGTCAAAGTATAATATCGAAGAGGAGTGTCCGATCAGAGGATTGACCTCATTGGCCTGAGAATCGCTGCTGTTTTAGCCATCTTATGCCAACTCATGGGAGTCGGGTCCACGTATTTACCTTGCAGGAAACGCCTCCACCAACCTACTTCATTCTGGAATCTCCACTGCGTACACGGTTGTTAAAGTGGTTTTCGAAGTTTGCAGAGAGTATGACAACTTCCGATCCCGGTCTCTTCAACAACCAAACGTTATTATAACACCGCGGTCATTTAAAATAATTAAACTTTAAAACCAGAATAAAATATCCATTTTAAACCCATATAAATACGATATCATTTATATTTTTAAAACCCCAAATCAATACGATATCATTTAGACCCAAAATCATATAATATCATTTTATTTTCCAATATATATTCTTTTCCAAAATCATAGGGTTTTCAAAGTAAAATATTTAGAAATCAAAACTCTTGAATATAATATTTTCAAATCATACTACCTTGAAAATCATAACTTCGAAGCAAATTTCCATCTCTTAAATGGTTAAATATTGAATTACTTTATAAAACACAATAGCTTCTTTAGATTTCACAAATCAATTTTCAAATATCGATTTAAACTTCCAAATACCATTTCAATTCTTATGTTTCAAAGCTTTAAATATTTCACCATTTCAAAACAAACTCATTTGACAATCCCATATATATTAAAGTTCAATTTACTTATTATTTAGACTTGAAATATTTACTTAATGAATTCAATATAATTTAAGAAAAACCTTTAACTTCATATGACTGGAAAATCTTTCAATTTATTATATATTCATTTAAATCAACTTGATATTCATTTAGATCACTCTACACAAACATCAAGTTATAAAATCATATCCTTTAAAAATTCTAACTTTTTATTTAATTCCAATTCAACTTAATATTCATATTCCAACCTTATTCTCATTTAAGTCAATGAAACTCCAGAAATTAAATTTTAAATAAATGCTTAATCTTATTTGATCTTAAAATCAAGCTTTATTTTAAACTTCAAATCAAATTACACAAAGCTTAAAGATCGAAAATTTCTATATATATAATAACCTTTATCAATAACCAAATCAATATCCCATAAACCATATATATATAACTTTACAAAACCATAGAAAATCATTTCGAAATATTTATATATATATATATATATATATCACGGTTCCTGTGTAAAATTTTCTACCCTATGGTCAAGTGATACGGATGTTTATCATTTCAATCCGCAATTTAAAAATAAAATGCGGTTGTATATCATTTCAAACCACAATCCCGAATGAAATAAAAATGCATGATAACTTGCAGTTTATATGAGATGGAACACATCATCCATTCATCCAATATCAATCATTAACCAATTTATTTCAATCATCATCAATTTATTTCAATCATTAGCAATTTAAACAAACATCAATATATAGCATATACAATATAACAGGAAATAAATAACATGTATTAACTAACGGTTTATATTCAAAAATAAATTTAACCACTGTTAAACTAGCAATTTATATGCAAAATAAATGTAAATTTAACTGGCAGTTAATATGAAATAAAAATAAATATAATCATGACAGGCAGTTAATATGCAAATAAATAAATTCTAACTGCCAAATTATATGCAATAAATAAAATTAATTAACAGTTAAATTAAATAAATGCGACTTAACTGAGACGACGAATAAAACATGCCAAACAGTCGAACAAATTTCTACTCAAATCTTAAACCAATTTAACAAACATAAGAAATTTTAGAAGTTGTGAGTGGGTTAAAACACTCACCTTTTTGAATTTAAAATGAATTCAAATCCAATTTAAACCCAAAAATTGGACAGTCTCCAAATTCATCCAAACCTGTGCCAAAACGTCAGAAATTCCGATACGATCCCAGCAAAACAAACCGCGCGTGAATCCGAGCTCGTATGCAAAAGTTATGAAAATTTGAAAAATGGAAAATTCTGGTCCTGGGTCGACTTCGGGTTCGACTTCGGTGCGCCGCCTCAATTCCCCGATGCTTGCTTGGAGTTTTCGCCAAAACGACCCGGAGCGACCCGAGTCATTTTCTTCCTGACCCAAAGTTGGTCTAGGGTTTTCTCCTCTGAAACCCAAAGCGCGACCAGAAGCTGCTGCAGATCCGCAAAAAAAAATTTTGTTTTTTTTTTAAATTGAATTTTTTTTTTTTTTGGAATTTGGGAATTAGGTTTTGTCTGCCATTGAGATGAGGAGCTGAGAAAGAAGGTACGTACAGACAAATGAGATTGATGAGAAATTAGGGTTTATAACAGGGTATTTATAGGTAGGGTTTAAATAGAGTAGATGGACCAGATAAATAAACGTGCTGAACAATCTATGGCCCGAAAAGCCCGTTTCTACTCCGGAGCGAAAATGGGTCCACCCAAATATCAAAATATATGTTTAAAAATATTTTTAACGCGATGGAAAAAGTTTCACGTCCAAATTCCATAGTATGAAGAAGTTATGCTAAATTCAATTTTTCCAAATTGATTTAGATTGATTTAAATTGCATAAATTTCAAGGCGTTTCGAGTCGGTACGATCAAACGAAAAGACCGATCGTTATGAAACTTGAAACACTATTATAATTCACCGTTACGGATCCGATGAAACTGGTTTCGTCGGAACCTGAGTCAGTGGCCAAAATGGCTAATTTTATATTAATTAAATAAATTAAAAATTTATTAATAAAATCCAATTTTTTTTAAATCTTAAATTTGACAAATTTTATTACCTTTATATGTCTCAATCAAATTACAATGTTTTAAACTATTTAAAGGTCAATTTAAAGTTGATCAACTTCCCACTTCAATGTCAAATTTTCATTTTTATTAAATTTAGAAATTATAAAATTAAGTTTCCAAAAATTTCATTGAATTAAATCTTCATTCTTATTATCCAATCCAATATAGCCAAATGGATGAAATTAACATACATAAATATTTTTCAATTTCAACTAAATTTTCAATTAACGTAAAATAAATGTTTAATTTTTACTTAATTGCAAAAACTCAATTGCCTTAATTCTTTATATTCATATAAATAAACTAATCTTGATTTACAATCTTTTCATTCACCCATAGTCATATTACAAATGGAATTTACATTATCTTCAATTATTAATTACCACCAGTTAAGATCTTAACATTTGTTCCATAATTTTATTTGCCCTGAACTATTTACTGCATTTATTAATTCCAATTTCATAATCACATTCAATCCATTAATTGGTATTGCATTGACATTTAACTTATTAGCTTATATCAACACTATTGTCATTAATTGGAAATGGATTACCAAATTTAGTCACTACCCTAAATAACTAACGTAAATTAATCTCCATTAATTCCACTGATTTAACTTTCATCCAATTAATTAATGATTCCCTCAGTTAGCAATAACGTAACATTTTCTTTATTTGTATTGCAAATAATTCAAAATTCAATTCCTAATTCTTAATATCCTTTAAATTACAACTTCCAAACATGGTATTAATCATCATTTACGTAACTCTAATTATTTTAATTTACATTAACATAATAAATAAATTACCTTTAATGAAATCTATCCCCCAACTTATTATATGCCATAAATTTTGACCTTACAACAGTTTCAATTAATTATTTATATTTATTGCAATTGAATACCAAAATTTATTTAACACACCAAATAAATGAACAATCTATATTCATTGTCACCTATTTTCTTTTAAATTCAGTTATAAGTTTGTTACCTACCAACCAGGTTATAATAACACTAATTTTTTTTATTCCACTGCTATATATGATATATTTGCATCACATACTTGAATTTTTCAATTTCATCTTAATTCCAATTCACGGTAGTATAATTTCTTATTATAAACCCATTTATAATTTGCATACCAATTAATTAGTTTCAACTAAATAGATTGATTCAATTCCAATCTTTTATTAAGTCTATATAAATCAATATACTATATCATTGGTAAATGTTTATTTCATTTATTCCTTTATTACTTACAAATCTTATTTCATTCATGAATGCCATCATTTATCAATTATTACATAATTTCATTAATTTACATTCAGTTACAACTAAATTAATACACTGATTTCATTTGTAAATTAAATGCTTACAATTTATAAGCTTTCATTCCAAACAATATTTCAATTTGTACTGGACATTGATTTAATTCAATTACTATTTAATATTATTAATTCATTAACTAAATTCACTACTTACCTTTGTTCTCTTATATGCAACTCTTAGCCTAGTATAACAATTTACATCACTTCAATTTATTCGTCATTTTGTTTCAACTGTATATACCTAGCCTTATATTCCCATGGTTTCATTTCGTTCTCAGCATTTGCTTCATTATTAATTATAAAATCTTTATTTCTTGTAAATTAAATTTACTTAAATCTTATTAAAATGACAAATTTAATTAACGAAAATTACGGGTCGTTACATACACAGTTCATAAAACTGTTTACAAAACGTTCGATTCTTCTTCATACAGTAAATGTCAGAGTTCACATACCAATAAATACCAATGCAGCGGAATTAAATAGTGTAATGGAATAATATAGTAGATAGTAATACTACAAATCTTCGTCTCCGTCCTCCAAAATAAAATCTTCAAATCCTGAAATGCTCGGACTGACCAGAGCGAATTGAAAAGACAAAAAACTCGAGTCAGAACTAAAAGATCTTATGTAAGTTAAATTAACAGAAATAAATATGAGTGCAGTAACTCAAGAAATGCTCGAGATTTACATCTCCTAAGGATCCGTTAAACTATTTACTATATAGTATATTTCGCTATTATAATAGTGTCTAATTGTAAAATAAACTTACTTTTAAATAGCATTAAGGAGTTACCCAATCTCCCCCTTAACACAATAATACTCCCAGTAGTCCATCCAATATCATAGTCCCTCCTGATCGGGAAGCCACCAGAGGATACCACACGGGCTACGGGAGAAATCCAAACTCGTACAAGGCGCGATAGGGTTGGTGACACGGCACAACTAGGCAATGCCAGGGTAGATATACCAATTACGTATCCGGGCTGGTGGTAACGCGTAGCTGCTACTACCGCTCACCTCGAACAACACCCCCATATCAAAATAAAAAGTGGCCACCGAATCAATCCAAAAGTCAGAGTATAATATCGAAGGAGTGCGTTCGATCAGAGGAATGACCTTATTGGCCCGAGAATCGTTCCTATTTTAGCCACCTTATGCCAAATCACGAGAGTTGGGTCCACGTATTTACCTCAAAGAAACGCCGCCACCAACCTACTTCATTCTGGAATCTCCACCACGTACACGGTTGTTAAAGTAGTTTTCGGAGTTGGCAGAGAGTATGACAACTTCTGATCTCGGTCTCTTCAACAACCAAGCGTTATTATAACACCGCGGTCTTATCAAAATAGTTTACTTTCAAAACCAGAATATATACCCATTCCAAAACCATATAATACGATACCATTTTTCGTTTTAAAAACCAAATAAATTTGATATCATTTATAAAACCAAATCAGTATAATATCATATTTATTTCACATATATCTTTTCCACAATCATATTGCTTTAAAATTTAAATATCTGTAACCCAAACATTTGAATTATAACTTTCAAAACATAATACTTCGAAATTCATAGCTTTAAAACCATAACTTTCAAAACTTAAATGGTTTGGATATTCAACAGTATATAAAATAAAATAGCTGTGACATCTCGGAAATTTGGGGCAATATCAATTTAATAATATGCATTAAAAATTAAATTAATTTGATCATAATTGTTAATAATATTTGAATTGATTTAATAATCCTCTTTTAAATAAATATTTATCTGACTATTTTTCTTTTTAAAAGCTAATTTAAATTGTTTATACATATAATGTATATATGTATATTGGTATATATTATAAATAGATAAGTTTTGTCTATAGATTTAATAGATAAAGCTATGTTTTCTAATTCTATTATTTTTGATAATTTGGAAATTTAATATTGAATAAATAATAATATGATTTTAAAAATACTCAAGATAAATTTAATTTGTTTAAAAATAAATTCTAGCCTAGGTTTAAATTTAAATAAAAGATTGTTTTGTTCTTTTTTACTTTAGCTTCATAAAATAAACAATTTATTTATGTAGTGATTTCATTTATAAATCATTTTAATTTAATAATGAGTTTTATTAATAATATAATGTTTAAACAAGTTTATAAATGGAAATTGTTATATATGTGTGTTTGAATCGAAGTATGATTTGGAAATTTAAATTGAAGTTTGTTTTTTTTCCAAAATTAAAAATAAAGGCCTTCAAAATATTTTAATTTAAAATAAACTTTATAAACATGAAACTTAAGTGTAAACCAAGTATAGGGTTATAAAATAAGTCTGAATACATAAACTTTAGAAATTGTGATATTAACATAAGGTTAAGAAACAATAAGTAAATAAAGTAATAAACCAAAGCAAATGACTAAACCAAATTTTGAAATGTGTATCTAAAATACAAAAGCATGTAATCATGTCTGTACGATAGTTATGTTGGCAATTAAACAAAATAAAATAAAATGCTAGTAGCTCGTAGATTAAGATTCAGACAAGTATAAACGTCAAGTATAAAACAAAATAAAGTAAGAAAAATATGATGCAGGCATAGGAAAGTGTAGTCAACTTGTAAGAAATGCTAAGCAAAATGTTGTCGTTGTAAAAATATGCATGCCTTGTATAAAAAAATAAAAAAAATAAAGTTGCCAGGTAAGTAAAATAGGTATGTAGCCTGTAGTACTTGGAAATGCAAAGTAAGGTAAATATAAACAAAGCAAAATATCTAAATATAAAATATGGTATGTAGGAAACATAAAGTACAATAAAACATATGCAGGAAAGTATATATATGTATAAAGTACAAAAGCAAATCAGGTAAGCTATGAAGACTGTAAATAAGATGCAAAGCTAAGCAAAAATATCTTTGTGCATGTTAAACATATAAGGAAGTTTGAAGAGCAAGCTAAAGCAAAGCAGTAGAAATAGGATGCTAGCATAAGAAATGATAAAATTACCTAAGTAGGGAACATAAGTACTTAAACATTAAATGCTAGCACAACTTAAGTCAGTTCAAATTGCTTAAAAATTAACTCAACCTCCTAATTAAAATATCTAGCCTGATACAAACAAAAGCATAATTGTTCCTGCATGTGCAAACCCAGTTATTACCTTCCCCTGAAACTTCTTTATATATGTCATATTATTTTTGTTCGTTCACTAAACATATCAAATCCTGAAACAAGAAATACTGGCAAACATTTCCATTTATACAAACTTGAATAATGTTTGCAAATCCAACAAAGACAAGAAGATTAAGGAAATGAAGGCAAACTACTTTCCAGTTATAATGTTCAACTTGTTTCAGACAAAAAGAGGTGCTCTGTTTATTTTCAAAACTTTGGTGAGTAACATTTTTTTCAAAATCTCAAATATAAATATGGTTGCTATATTTATATCTTAAATAAGTTTGTATGTGTGTAAATATATGGGGATATCTCTGTGTATTTTTGGATGTGTGATGCGTGTGTGTTTGTAAATACCTGAAGAACATCTCTGCCTAAAATTTCAAGCCCAGTTTAGTTTAAAAATCTTTACTTCTTGATACATTTATTGTTAGGACTTAAGATCAAAATAAGACATGATTGTTTGCTTACAAGGAAGATGTCAAAATTTTATTTAAGCTAAACAAATTCAAAACTGCTCTGGAAAGATAATAAGAACAGTATAAGCTCAAGTTTGGGTAAAACTCAACTTCATAATTACTTAGTTCAGGCATATAAACTAGAACACTAAACAAAAACTTGATTTTTAAAATTAAAATCACTATTTATAATTAAGTGTTGAAGGTGTAGTTTGGGTTTGAACGAAAGTGGGTTATTGTCGATTTGTGGGTGATCAAGTGGACCAGAGTGCTCGATGTTCTTTGTGGTGAGGGACGAGTGACTGAAGAAGCCGGGAAAATTGGGTGGTGGATGATCAGAAGTAGGTGGAGGCAACGGTCACGAGATTTAATTTCTAAACCTAATTTTACGGTTGATCACATATTTGATCGCCACGACTTCGCCGCAGCGTCGAGTGTGGCCGGGTTTAGAGGGGTGGTGCCTGGGTCGTAGATGAGCGTGTAGGCGAAGGGGCGGTGATGCCGGGGGTCGGAGTTGCCATGCCGAGGCGCATTCATGAGTGGGTGATGGGTTTGAAAATTTATCAGGCTATGCTCGATTTAGATCGACATTGTAATAAGGTTGTCTGTTGATTCGTGGTCAATGTTGGAACGATTTGCGACTTGAAGGGGGTGGTCTCGATCGCCAGAGCCCGGCGCCGACTCCGTGCATGTGCATGGCGAACATTATGGGTTTTATTGTTTTGGGTTTGCCTAAGAGGAGATGCTCGAGTTTTACTCGAGTTATTCAAGGATTGGCTCGTGTTTTTTTTGCTTTTGACTCGAAGTGATTTTGCTTAGGGCTTGGGTAGATTTTGTTTACATGTTTTAAAGACTGTAAGTTTAAAATTTTTAAAAATCTGAGTTAAAAATTGTACAACAGATAATTAAACTAAGTTTAAACCTAGATGAAATCATAATTCAAAATGACTTTGAAATCTTAAAAGTTTTAAAATGTTTAAAAAGAAGGTTTTCAGTTTTTATTAAATATTATAACCTGGCAGTCCTTTTCAGATTATAAATTAATTTAAAATTTGAAAACAGAATTTAAACTGTGATTTAAATTCAAAAGATTTAAAGTATAGTTTCAAATGAAAATTTGAACCTTAAGGTTTTAAAATGGATTGGATTTGGAAATCAAGTTTTTAATTCAAGTTTTTAAAGGAAGTTTAAATCAAAGTTTTAAATTAAAGTTAAATTGGTGGATTCAAGATTACTTCGAATTCAATTATGTAAGTTTAAATCAGTTGTTAAACTATGAATGTCTCTTAGAAGTTTAAATTTAAATAAAGACTTAAGTGGTTGAATTTAAAGGCTTTTCTTATATAAGTTCATATGTAAATAATAAATGTTATTTACATTTATTTAAAGATTATAAATTGAATTTAAAATTTAGTTAATATAGAATAATAATCATTTTTGAATCTTAAATTCAAAATGGAATTTGAATTTGAATTTAAAATGTAATGTTCTAATATACTTTAATATTTATGAGTAATTAATAAAGACATAAATTATCGTAGGAATAATTAAGATATTTAAATGATTAAATGAATAAGTTAATCAAGAAATGACTTATTTTATAAACTAATAGTTTAGATTAATTTATACTAGAAATTAATTGAGAAAGTAATTTAAGAAATGTTATTAGTTAATGAAGATAATTAACTAAAGATTATTAATTAATTAATATATGTGATTAATTTTGATAATTAATTAGATTAATTAGATAATCTATTGTAAAATTGTTGAGTGTAATTACTTGACAAAAGTAACTAAGAGATTAATTACTTATTGTAATTAATTTTGATAAAATGATTAATTTAAGTTAATTAATTAATTTAAGAAAATCATTTGATGAATTGATAAGTATAATTACTTAGTGTATTAATAAAGCATAATTACTTGGGAAAGTAATTAAGGTTAATTACTGAATGTAATTAGTGAAAGATGATGTGTTAGTGAAGTAATTTGGATAATTACTTTTGTAATTAATCAAGGGATTAATTAATGGAGGTAATTAATTATGGGATAGTTAATTTATTAATATAAGTAATTAGTGCTAGTTAATTACTGGTTGTTATTAATCAAGAGTGATTAATAATTGAGTTTGATTAAAGATGAATCATTTAATTTATTGAAGTAATTAATTTAAATATAATTAGAAATCATTAATTAATATAATTAATGATGGATTAATTAAGGAATAATTAATATTGTGGTAATTTATTTATATAATTAATTAAGAATAAATGTAATTAATTATATTTAATTAATATAAATAAGGTAATTAAATGTTAATTACTATGAATGATTTACGATAATTAATTTGTGAAATTAATTAAAGACTAATTACCTATTGTAATTAGAAGATGATTTATCAAAGGTGTTTAATCAAGATGAACATCTAGAGAATAATTAATTAATTTGATTTATAATTAATTAATGGTTGTATAAGCAGGATTTATAGATGGAGTAATTAATTTAATTTACTTTAAATTAATTAGTGATAGAAGTAGTTAATTTAATTCATTTTAAATTAATTTTAGATTGTGATTCATAAATCATTGCTTATGGATGAATGATATTGATATTTCACTTGATTGATTGTGATCTCAGATATGACATGAATAATATCTATGTGATATGGATGTTTGGTTTAAGTATGATAATATTTAATTATCTGTTTGGATGATAATATTGGTTATCTGTATGTGATGATGATATGATTATCTACTGTGATATTATGAATTATCTATCTGTGTGTATTGATAATATTGAATTAAACTGTTAAGACTAAATAGACAACTTGGCCTTAAAAGACACGTTTTGGATTTCGATGAGACCGGGATCGGTTTTCCTTATTTGGAACATCCGAAAACCACATCGATTCCAAATTAACGATAGGTCGTGAATCTGAAGTGAAGATGAAGATTCAGAGGGCAAGGGTTATTGTCGTTAACTCTGAGGGTGATTCCAAAATGAGTGTAACGAGATAACGCCTTCGGTTTCGTTCGAACCCGAACAAACTTGTATGGATTGAATGCTTTCAACACATCGTCAGGCGGGCGATGAGCATTCTAAGAAATATGTTCTCTAAAGGTAATCGTAGCCTCAAGCCTCATCAACCGGGAATGGCTAAAACAGGGGAGGTGCAGCAAGGTTAGGTGGGTCATGCCCAAGCAGGACAAGGATATTCCCCGTCTAGATGTCCCTTTATTTTCGGCTATGTGGGCGGTTGATTGCAACAACTGTCGGGGTTTATCTTGTTCGGGACTGTTCAGTAAGGAATGGTTCCGGCCTTGTGTTGCAGGGGGTCGGGAGTGATCCTCGGTACGTTGATCTAGGCCACGTACTATGACGGGAGGTACCCTAGTAGCCCTGCCATTGTATGGAATCCACAATCCAATAAGTGCCAACGGTTTTGATTGTATTACCACTTTTGTGGCTAGTAGCTGGAATTTAATGAATGTAACAATTTCGGCTATTTTCTATTTACTTGAAAACCCTAGACCTATTATAATATCATTGAATTTCCTATCAAATGTTTTTGTTAGCGTAAGGTAAAAACTTACCCATGTTTATTTGTGGGGAGTCTTACGTGATACCCTTTTGTTTTCAAAGGATTTTCAAAATTAAGCAACTTTAACCTGTTACTCACACCAGACCCATGTCTGACCCGGAGTTTGTTCTTGTTTTTCATAAACTCTCGGGTACCCAAATTTTTACGGGTAGCCAAGGGATTCAGGTTTGCTTTGACGAATTCTGGAGGAACAATGGACCAGGAGGCTTCAGCTTTGTAGATATATATAGTTCCGCGGTGATGGTATCTCTGAGTTATGTGCTTGTGTTGTATCGAGTTGTATTAACTAGACAGGTGTCTATAACTGTCTAGTATGTGATGTATTATCTGTATAACTCTGATTGATGTTGTATACTATGTAAATACTTATGTGATTATTATAATTTATTCTTTCCGCTGTGAGATTCTGATGTTGTTGTTCTTTCTTCTCTATCTTTTCTATTTTCTCATCCCTTTCTTTCTTCAAGACGAAACGGTTTTCTGGGCTTAGGAAGCCGGGTCGTCACAGTTGGTATCAGAGTGCTAGGTTGAGTGAATACCTAGGCTCTTGAGTGATTTCTTTCTTGAGAGAGTGTATTTGTAATTTTGATATATAATATATTTGTTTTTATTTATTTCTACCTATTTGTTGGGTTACCTGTTCAGGTTTTCCAATATAAGTTATAAGGGTAGACAGGGTAGTGGTGTGTGTAACACAACTACCAATGGTTGGAATTTGAATGATTGAGGTTGGAAGTATATTTGTCGAGACTGTAAACCAAATACCGTCTCGAGTGGGCTTTGAGTGGTGTAAGGATTTCATCGATCTCTAAAAGGAAATCGGTTATGATTCGGAGTTCATCTTTGAAGTGTAAGTTTGGTTGAGCTAGAGTTTGGATCTATCGGTTGGACAGAAGCAAGTCATGATATCTTGATGCATCAAGGTGTAGTAGATGTGTGATGAGACACAGTGACCATGGATGTCTCCGAAGATGTTTCTTTGGAACAAGTAAGGAAGAGTGTCTGTTTCGGTTGTGGCTGTGTTCAGTTGGGAGTTTCTGTTTGGTTGGAGTCCGAGTTTCTCGAAGAGCTTTGGATTAGGAAGTCTTCTGGCTTAGCAGTTTTCTTGAGATAACTTCAGAAGCAGCAGAGCAGTTCCATTTTTTTGATGGATTGGCCACATAGGTGTAAGCTATTCTGTTTGATAAAGAGATAGCAGTATCTTTGGAATTAGGCTGGATTGATCACAAAAGTGACTTGCGATAATTTGAGTGTTTTCTTGTGTTTCAGAGACATTTTCTGGATGTCTTCAAGGAGTCAAAGATTTGCTAACATTTGGAGATTAAGTTTGGTATCGACTGGATTTCCAGGAGTGGTACTGATGGATCAGATTAGTAATTGGATGGTTATCGAGTTGGGTAGCTCAGATTTTGGGGGAAACTTCTGTATTTTATTTTTGGATATGTGAACTTTTTTTTTGGAATGTGTTGTCCAATTTGTGCTTGAGTTCATAATCAGCATTGGCATCTGTTCAGTCAGAGTTGCGTAGTGGAAGCATGGTGGCAACTGTTTTAGTTTGGAGGCAATGGGATGTTGCAGTGTTTGGATTGGAGAGTTCTACAGGAAATTTTTCAGGATCTGAGGCCAGATTGGAGTGTACCTGTTTTATCTTTTCCGGATAAGAGAAGTGAGTTCTGTTTTCTGATTTGGAATAGAGTTTGTGTTCTGAGTTTTGGTTGATCTTGGAAAGATCAATTTATTGGATTGTCTTTGGTTCAGTTTGTTTCTAAGGAACATCGGCAAGAGTTGAGATGATCAGTAAGGATGTAGACGGTCCAGGATCGTCCGAAGAGTTTTGTGGATAAGAGACGGAGGAATTTGGATTTTTGAAATTGGAGATTTGATTTTGGTTAAGTGTTTGGTCTTCAGGATCGAATTGTCAGTTTGGATAACTGGAATTCATTATGTTTCACGTATCTCTGAGGGAGTACGTGTAAGATCTATCTCTGGTTGTAGAATCAGCAGTTCAGGGAGTTTTGGTTGTTGATTCAGACTTGTCTGTAGTCTGATATCCTGTCTTGTTTTGTAGATCTAGATGAGTTGAAGCTCTGTAGCTTAGTAGTATTGATTGTTTGGATTCTGCAGAGCGAGTAACCCGGTATTTATACTTGGGGAAACTCGAGAAAATTCTATCCGGAATCTTGTCTGGATAGTTAGATTTGTTTGTTTGAATGAATTGGTTGCTACGATTGTTAGCATATGATTAATATATGCTTGCGTTTTAAAATTAATTTTTAATTGGATTATTAAATTACCTTTGTTTTAAATTTCGGGGACGAAATTCTTTTAAGGGGGGAGGAATGTGACATCCCGAAAATTTAGGGCAATATCAATTTAATAATCTACATTAAAAATTAAATTAATTTGATCATAATTGTTAATAATATTTGAATTGATTTAATAATCTTCTTTTAAATAAATATTTATCTGACGATTTTTCTTTTTAAAAGCTAATTTAAATTGTTTCTATTTATAATGTATATATGTATATTGGTATATATTATAAATAGATAAGTTTTGTCTTTAGATTTAATAGATAAAGCTATGTTTTCTAATTCTATTATTTTTGATAATTTGGAAATTTAATATTGAATAAATAATAATATGATTTTAAAAATACTCAAGATAAATTTAATTTGTTTAAAAATAAATTCTAGCCTAGGTTTAAATTTAAATAAAAGATTGTTTTGTTCTTTTTACTTTAGCTTCATAAAATAAGCAATTTATTTATGTAGTGATTTCATTTATAAATCATTTTAATTTAATAATGAGTTTTATTAATAATATACTGTCTTAACAAGTTTATAAATGGAAATTGTTATATATGTGTGTTTGAATGAAAGTATGATTTGGAAATTTAAATTGAAGTTTGTTTTTTTCCAAAATTAAAAATAAAGGCCTTCAAAATGTTTTAATTTAAATTAAACTTTATAAATATGAAACATAAGTGTAAACCAAGTATAGGGTTATAAATAAGTCTGAATACATAAACTTTAGAAATTGTGATATTAACATAAGGTTAAGAAACAATAAGTAAATAAAGTAATAAACCAAAGCAAATGATTAAACCAAATTTTGAAATGTGTATGTAAAATACAAAAGCATGTAATCATGTCTGTACAATAGTTATGTTGGCAATTAAACAAAATAAAATAAATGCTAGTAGCTTGTAGATTAAGATTCAGACAAGTACAAACATCAAGTACAAAAATAATAAAGTAAGAAAAATATGATGCAGGCATAGGAAAGTGTAGTCAACCTCTAAGAAATGCTAAGCAAGATGTTGTAGTTGTAAAAATATGCAGGCCTTGTATAAAAAATAAAATAAATAAAGTTGCCAGGTAAGTAAAATAGGTATGTAGCCTGTAGTACTTGGAAATGCAAAGTAAGGTAAATATAAACAAAGCAAAATATCTAAATATAAAATATGGTATGTAGGAAACATAAAGTACTAAAACATATGCAGGCAAGTATATATATGTATAAAGTACAAAAGCAAATCAGGTAAGCTATGAAGACTGTAAATAAGATGCAAAGCTAAGCAAAAATATCTTTGTGCATGTTAAACATATAAGGAAGTTTGTAGAGCAAGCTAAAGCAAAGTAGTAGAAATAGGATGTTGGCATAAGAAATGATAAAATTAGCTAAGTAGGGAACATAAGTACTTAGACATTAAATGCTAGCACAACTTAAGTCAGTTCGAATTTCTTAAAAATCAACTCAGCCTCCTAATTAAAATATCTGGCCTGATACAAACAAAAGCATAATTGTTCCTGCATGTGCAAACCCAGTTATTACCTTCCCCTGAAACTTCTTTATATATGTCATATTATTTTTGTTCGTTCACTAAACATATCAATCCTGAAAGAAGAAATAATGGAAAACATTTCCATTTATACAAACTTGAATAATGTTTGCAAATCCAACAAAGACAAGAAGATTAAGGAAATGAAGGCAAACTACTTTCCAGTTTTAAAGTTCAACTTGTTTCAGACAAAAAGAGGTGCTCTGTTTATTTTCAAAACTTTGGTGAGTAACTTTTTTTTTAAAAAACTCAAATATAAATATGGTTGCTATAATTATATCTGAAATAAGTCTGTATGTGTGCAAATATATGGGGATGTCTCTGTGTATTTTTGGATGTGTGATGCATGTGTGTTTGTAAATACCTGAAGTACATCTCTGTCCAAAATTTCAAGCCCAATTTAGTTTAAAAATCTTTACTTCTTGATACACTTATTGTTAGGACTTAAGACAAAAATAAGACATGATTGTTTGATTACAAGGGAGATGTCAAAAATTTATTTAAGCTAAACAAATTCAACACTGCTTTGGAAAGATAATAAGAACAGTATAAGCTCAAGTTTGGGTAAAACTCAACTTCATAATTACTTAGTTCAGGCATATAAACTAAAACACTAAACAAAAACTTGATTTTTAAAATTAAAATCACTATTTATAATTAAGTGTTGAAGGTGTAGTTTGGGCTTGAACGAAAGTGGGTTATTGTCGATTTGTGGGTGATCAAGTGGAACGGAGTGCTCGGGGTTCTCTGTGGTTAGGGACGAGTGACTGGAGAAGCCGGGAAAATTGAGTGGTGGATGATCAGAAGCAGGTGGAGGCAGCGGTCACGAGATTTAATTTCTAAACCTTATTTTACTGTTGATCACATATTTGATCGCCACGACTTCGCCGCAGCGTCGAGTATGGCCCGGTTTAGAGGGGTGGTGCCTGGGTCGTAGATGAGCGTGTAGGCGAAGGGGCGGTGATGTCGGGGGTCGGAGTTGCCATGCCGAGGCGCATTCGTGAATGGGTGATTGGTTTGGAAATTTATCAGGCTATGCTCGATTTAGATCGACATTGTAATAGGGTTGTTTGTTGATTCGTGGTCAACGTTGGAACGATTTGCGACTTGAAGGGGGTGGTCTCGATCGCCAGAGCCCGGCGCCGACTCCGTGCATGTGCACGACGAACATTATGGGTTTTATTGTTTCTGGGTTTGCCTGAGAAGAGATGCTCGAGTTTTACTCGAGTTATTCAAGGATTGGCTCGTGTTTTTTCTTCTTCTTTTGACTCGAAGTGATTTTGCTTAGGGCTCGGGTAGATTTTGTTTACAGGTTTTAAAGCCTATAAGTTTAAAATTTTTAAAAACCTGAGTTAAAAATTGTACGACAGATAACTAAACTAAGTTTAAACCTAGATGAAATCAGAATTCAAAATGACTTTGAAATCTTAAAAGTTTTAAAATGTTTAAAAAGAAGGTTTTCAGTTTTTTTAAATATTATAACCTGACAGTCCTTTTCAGATTTTAAATTAATTTAAAATTTGAAAATAGAATTTAAACTGTGATTTAAATTCAAAAGATTTAAAGTATAGTTTCAATTGAACATTTGAACCTTAAGGTTTTAAAATGGATTGGATTTGGAAATCAAGTTTTTAATTCAAGTTTTAAAGGAAGTTTAAATCGAAGTTTTAAACTAAAGGTAAATTGGTGGATTCAAGATTACTTCGAATTCAAATCTGTAAGTTTAAACCAGTTGTTAAAATATGAATGTCTCTTGGAAGCTTAAATTTAAATAAAGACTTAAGTGGTTGAATTTAAAGGCTTTTCTTATATAAGTTCATATGTAAATAATAAATGTTATTTACATTTATTTAAAGATTATAAATTGAATTTAAAATTTAGTTAATATAGAATAATAATCAATCTTAAATTCAAAATGGAATTTGAATTTAAATTTAAAATGTATTGTTCTAATATACTTTAATATTTATGAGTCATTAATAAAGAAATAAATTATCGTAGGAATAATTAAGATATTTAAATGATTAAATGAATAAGTTAATCAAGAAATGACTTATTTTATAAACTAATAGTTTAGATTAATTTATACTAGAAATTAATTAAGAAAGTAATTTAAGAAATGTTATTAGTTAATGAAGATAATTAACTAAAGATTATTAATTAATTAATATATGTGATTAATTTTGATAATTAATTAGATTAATTAGATAATCTATTGTAAAATTGTTGAGTGTAATTACTTGATAAAAGTAATTAAGAGATTAATTACTTATTGTAAGTAATTTTGATAAAATGATTAATTTAAGTTAATTAATTAATTTTAATTAATTTAAGAAAATCATTTGATGAATTGATAAGTATAATTACTTAGTGTATTAATAAAGCATAATTACTTGGGAAAGTAATTAAGGTTAATTACCGAATGTAATTAGTGAAAGATGATGTGTTAGTTTAAGTAATTTGGATAATTACTTTTGTAATTAATCAAGGGATTAACTAACGGAGATAATTAATTATGGGATAATTAATTTATTAATATAAGTAATTAATGCTAGTTAATTACTGGTTTTTATTAATCAAGAGTGTTTAATAATTGAGTTTGATTAAAGATGAATCATTTAATGTAATGAAGTAATTAATTTAAATATAATTAGAAATTATTAATTATTTTAATTAATGATGGATTCATTAATTAATAGTACTTTTAATTAATGAAGTTTTGTAAGAACAATGCCATCCCGTGAAACAGCGATATTGGCGATTAGTCGCGCGTCTTCTCCGTGAGTTTCCCTTCTCCCCCTTTCATGTCCTCATCCCCCCCTCTTCCCTCTTCCCTACGACTCCCCTCCCCCTCTTCAACTAGATCTGGACGCTGCTACAGAACCATGACTTCGGCTAATGAAGTTCAACCTAAACCTCTAACGTCCAGAGATTTTCCTCCCCTTAGTGCTTCCTACCTGACACCCAGAAACCAACTAGAATGCCCTCGTTCGAGTGATGTTACAGTGGTCGCCTCCTGTGCTCGAACTGCAGCGTCTTTGCCTGCGTCAATTTCTGGCATGCCGCTTCATTTTCCTTCGCATGGTACAGATTTGTGTGAAAATCGCGAATATGAGTTGGGCAAGCTAGGGTCTGGAACTTTAGTCAATGAGTGTGCTTTGGGTAGACAGTCTCCTTGTGATTTTGGCATGGTTAAGAATGTAGTTCCTGGATGTTGCACGAATAATGTTTGTTTAAATGCCACAGTGGGTGTTGGTCCAATTTCCTGTACCAGCGGTTTGGATACGCCCTTGTCCATTGCTTCTCATGAACTGCAAGCTGTTATAGGTCGTCCTGTGCCGCCTTCTACTGTGCCTACTTGTCCCAAACCTTGTTCTTCCTTATTTCAATCTCTGCCGCGTAGCGCAGGTGTTTACACCCCTATTGAATTTGAAATTGTGGAGGAGAATGGAGTTAAGATTCCTCCTCCAAATGTTATCCAAGCTGGTGTTGATTTTTGGTTTGAATATTTGGTTGGATTCTTTCTTGATCCTAATCATCGACTTCGTGATTCGTCCTCGGCTTTGCGGAAGGCTTGAAAGCTAAGTGGTAAATTGAATGTTAAGATGGTAGACTCTTTTTATTTTCTGAAGTTTTCCACCGCTCATGATCGTCGTCTTGTTCTTAGTGCCGAGCCTTCTTTTTTTGATGGTAGACCCTTTATCATCACTCCTTGGACTCCTACTGTGGCGTGTGCTCGCGAGCAAGTGCTTTCCATTCCCGTATGGGTGTATTTTTCTCAGATTCCATCTGCGCTTCAGCCTTTGCTTGGGTTGAATTGGTTAGCTTGCAACGTTGGAAAATTGAGGTGTTTTGACGCTAATACGGTAGCCCATGAAAAATTGATGTATGCTAAGGCACTTATTGAGATTGCCCCCTTTCAGCCTCTCCCTGCATCCATTTCTGTTCAGCTTGCTGTTGGGCATGTTGCGGAGGTTCGTGTTCGCTATGGATGAGTTCCAGATATTTGTTCCTCCTGTCACTCTTTTGGTCACCTGGAGGTCTCCTGCCATCATACAAAATCTACCGCTGCTGTTCCTAAGATTCCTCTGCCTCGGCCTCCCCTTCGGAAATGGATACCTAAGGTTCCTGCCCCTACTCCTCAGATCCCTCCTCTGCCTCCTCCTGATATGGGTCCGTCCTTTCCCAGTGATGATCCTGTCATCCCGTTAGTTGCTCCTGACCCTGCCTCCTTGCCGCCTCCTGTTGCTTGGGATGAGGCCGAAGGGTGTTGGATTGATCCCATTTCTGATATGAGGTATAATCCGGTTAGTGATTCCTTCTTCCGTTTTGTCTCTGATAATCTACTTGACCTTAGATGCCTTCGCTACAAACCATCCGGTGATTCTATTGTTCTTGATACGGACGGTGTGGATGCGAGTTCAAATGCTGACATGCTTGTTGATCTATCCTGGGATCGATCTTTTATCTACTCTTCTGATGATGTGGTTTATGATTCTTGTCTTGCTATCCAGTTCCGCCCTTTTGCTGGACTTTCCGGGTCTGTCCCTTTGTGCTCTACTTTGGTGTCTGGGGATGTTGGTGATTCTCCCTCGGTGGAGTGCTAGTTTTTTTGCTGTTTAGAGTTACTGTGACATAGTTGTCACGTACCTGTGCTGTTTTTTTCAGTTCTTTATAGTAGTTTAGGTGCTTCTGCCTTGCTCCTGTACTTCAATTTTTATTACGTTCGTAATAAAAAGTGGACGGTCAACTATAAAACAGGCGGGCCTTGCCAAAAAAATGATGGATTAATTAAGGAATAATTAATATTGTGGTAACTTATTTATATAATTAATTAAGAATAAATGTAATTAATTATATTTAATTAATATAAATAAAGTAATTAAATGTTAATTACTATGAATGATTTAGGATAATTAATTTGTGAAATTAATTAAAGACTAATTACCTATTGTAATTAGAAGACGATTTATCAAAGGTGTTTAATCAAGATGAACATCTAGAGAATAATTAATTAATTTGATTTATAATTAATTAATGGTTGTATAAGCAGGATTTATAGATGGAGTAATTAATTTAATTTACTTTAAATTAATTAGTGATAGAAGTAGTTAATTTAATTCATTTTAAATTAATTTTAGATTGTGATTCATAAATCATTGCTTATGGATAAATGGTATTGATATTTCATTTGATTGATTGTGATCTCAGATATGACATGAATAATATCTATGTGATATGGATGTTTGGTTTAAGTATGATAATATTTAATTATCTGTTTGGATGATAATATTGGTTATCTGTATGTGATGATGATATGATTATCTACTGTGATATTATGAATTATCTATCTATGTGTATTGATAATATTGAATTAAACTGTTAAGACTAAATAGACAACTTGGCCTTAAAAGACACGTTTTGGATTTCGATGAGACCGGGATCGGTTTTCCTTATTTGGAACATCCGAAAACCACATCGATTCCAAAT
Organism: Allium cepa; assembly: GCA_030765085.1. Classification (NCBI taxonomy): domain Eukaryota; kingdom Viridiplantae; phylum Streptophyta; class Magnoliopsida; order Asparagales; family Amaryllidaceae; genus Allium; species Allium cepa. The sequence continues at coordinate 1,016,601,086 of CM060934.1, read as the reverse complement.
TAACGATAGGTCGTGAATCTGAAGTGAAGATGAAGATTCAGAGTGCAAGGGTTATTGTCGTTAACTCTGAGGGTGATTCCAAAATGAGTGTAACGAGATAATGCCTTCGGTTTCGTTCGAACCCGGAACGAACTTGTATGGATTGAATGCTTTCAGCACATCGTCAGGCGGGCGATGAGCATTCTAAGAAATATGTTCTCTAAAGGTAATCGTAGCCTCAAGCCTCATCAACCGGGAATGGCTAAAACAGGGGAGGTGCAACAAGGTTAGGTGGGTCATGCCCAAGCAGGACAAGGATATTCCCCTGTCTAGATGTCCCTTTATTTTCGGTTGTGTGGGCGGTTGATTGCAACAACTGCCGGTGTTTATCTTGTTCGGGACTATTCAGTAAGGAATGGTTTCGGCCTTGTGTTGTAGGGGGTCGGGAGTGATCCTCGGTACGTTGATCTAGGCCACGTACTGTGACGGGCGATACCCCAGTAGCCCTGCCATTGTATGGAATCCACAATCCAATAAGTGCCAACGGTTTTGGTTGTATTACCCACTTTTGTGGCTAGTAGCTGGAATTTAATGAATGTAACAATTTCGGCTATTTTCTATTTACTTGAAAACCCTAGACCTATTATAATATCACTGAATTTCCTATCAAATGTTTTGGCTAGCGTAAGGTAAAAACTTGCCCATGTTTATTTGTGGGGAGTCTTACTTGATACCCTTTTGTTTTCAAAGGATTTTCAAAATTAAGCAACTTTAACCTGTTACTCACACTAGACCCATGTCTGACCCGGAGTTTATTTTTGTTTTTCATAAACTCTCGGGTACCCAAATTTTTACGGGTAGACAAGGGATTTAGGTTTGCTTTGACGAATTCTGGTGGAGCAATGGAGCAGGAGGCTTCAGCGTTGTAGATATATATAGTTCCGCTGTGATGGTATCTCTGAGTTATTTGCTTGTGTTGTATCGAGTTTTATTAACTAGACAGGTGTCTATAACTGTCTAGTATGTGATGTATTATCTATATAACTCTGATTGATGTTGTATACTATGTAAATACTTATGTGATTATTATAATTTATTCGTTCCGCTGTGAGATTCTGATGTTGTTGTTCTTTCTTCTCTATCTTTTCTATTTTCTCATCCCTTTCTTTCTTCAAGACGAAACGGTTTTCTGGGCTTAGGAAGCCGGGTCGTCACAATAGTTGAATTTAAAATTTCATTATAAATTAAATAATTTCCACGCCTTTACAATTATATTTATATTAAATTCAGTCTAAACCCATACCTTTAGATTCACTTTCAGTTTGAATAAAAACACTTTGATTTCAATATTTTCAAACTTTGAGTATTTAATAAATTTCAAAACTAAGGTTGGAAATTTCTATTCAACAATTCATTGTCCTATTATTTAGTTTTGAAACGTTTACATAATAGATCCATAACCATTTAAAATAAAACCCAATTTATTAACACTAAATATTTCCTTCCATTTATTTATACTAGCATTATTCATTTAATTTATCTTGAGTAAAAATCCAGTTATAAATATCATACCTTTAAAATTTCCAAGATTAATAAGTTTACACCAACTTGTGGAGTTTAATTTTTAAATAGCCCAATTCCAAATAAATTTCCAATCTTAATTTATTTGAACTGTTTAAAACTCTATATATATACACACACAATATCTTAAACTTGTACTTAATCATAATTATAAATTATCAAACTCCATTTTTCAACTTATTTATTTCCATTTAATAAATTCATATGTAAATTTCGTTAACTAGATCTGTCATATTTATAAGATTTTGGAACTTAATTTATAAAGAAATATAATTGTTAAAATTGGTAATGAAGTAAGTGTAATAATAAATTAACCTATGAAGTATTACATTGGTTGTAATAGACTAAATTTTAAAGATTGAATTTAATAAACCCTATTTATTTGGAACCTTGTTATTTATATGCAAAAGTATAATAAATGAGTTATTGCAAGAGATTGAAATTTTAATAGGATTCTAAATAATGAATACTGGAAAGGATTATACAGGTGTATAATTTAATACGAGCAAGGAAAGTATTTAATTGATTTCGTAATAAAAACATTGAAACAGAAATTGGGACAAATTAAGGAATTATGTTAATGTGAGTAATAATCTATAAACTTGGATGAACATTTCAATTTGATAAATTTTTCTAAATGATAAGGATTAGTATATAATTAGGGTAATTGGTATTTAATGGAATTAAGTGTTGGTATATTGTGTAGATAAGGATTTAGATGAAGTGGGTTAATTTATGAAATAAAATTTAAGGATAGCAACTACTAAAAATTACCTAATAAAATTGGTCAATGAATCTACTGTAAATAAAGTTCATTTAAAAATGTAGGTGATTATAATATTGTTATTAATAATAAACGTTACTTAAATGATTTTTATTATAGTAATGGAAGTGTAAAGGTAAATTGGTAAAAGCATAAATTTAGTTAAGTAGTAATTTGTGGTTTGGGAATAATAACGCATTAGTGTGATTCAAGATAAACGGTAACAAATATTTTAGGGTATATATTTATCTAGCCTGTTAATTTAATATGGGAAATTGCGATAAAACTAAATCTAATCATTGGTTGGTTAATGTGATTTTGTTAATAATGGAAATTATATAAAACATGCATTTAAGGGCGTGAAACCAAGTGAACCAATTTATTTAGAATAGTTAATCGTAATTAAAGGATATAATTTGATAAGTTATAATGAATGGAAATAGGAAGGTTATTAACTAAGGAAGAAATAGGTAACAATTGTATTCATTCGTAAGTGGAAATAAATCGTTAATGATAACAAGTATTTAAGATTAACCATCTACTTAGTATATTTAATTTTAACTATTAATCAACCGCAGGAAATAATAAATAATTATTACCTTAACGTTAATTGAAGTAATACTCGAAATTTAATATTCAGATATTATGTAAATATAAATTTAGGTGAAATTAGAGATATTTATGTAATGAAATATGAGTCAAATGATAAATCCATCTATTTGACAATAATAAATGGAAAGTAAATTAAATTTAATTTTTGGAAATTAAATTTATAATTTGGTGTAATAAATGAAATTTGGGAATTTCAAAATTTTAATTCGATAGGTTAAATTTTGTTTAAATTAGTATAGATGATTTAAAAATGTATAATATTAAGAATCGTCAATTATCAAAGAGGAATGGGAAATTTGATTTAATTGACTAATTTTTAATTTATTTAATTAATATGAAAATAACCATTTTGGTCACGGACTCGGATTTCGACGAAACCAGTTTCATCGGATCCGTATCAGTGAATTATTGTAGGGTTCCAAGTTTCGTAGCGATCGGACTTGTCGTTTGATCGTACGAACGCGAAACGCCTTGAAATCGATTTAATTGAAATCAATTTGAAAATATTGATTTCAGCATAACTTCTTTATACGACGGAATTTGGATGTGAAACTTTTTCCATCGCGTTCAGAATATTTTAAAACACCTATTTGGATATATGGGTTTACCCAATTTCGTTCCGGGGTCAGAACGGGCTTTTTGGGCCACGTTAGTGTTAGCACGTTTGTTTATCCGATCCATCTATTCAAATCTCTAACCTACCTATATAAACCCAGTTATAAACCCTAGCCCATCTATTCCCATTTGTTTGTGCATTCATTTCATCAGTTCCTTCTCTTCTTCCAATGGCTAGAAACCCTAGATCCATGTTCAATTTCAAAAATCAAATCCAAAGTCAAAAATTAAACTTCTCAGAAAAATTCCAAAAAAATATATGTTGAAGCTCTTGATGTACGTGTCACAGATCAATGGTCGTTTTTCTGTTCATATCTTCGTTTGTTTAGAAATTAATCGTTCATTCTCGGCCTTCCATCGCGACGAAATCAAGTACGTCCGATCATGGAATCAAGGTTACCGTTGGGTAGAGGCTAACCAGTGGAGGCCATCGGTGGGTTTGGTTCGCGAGTTCAACGGCTAGATCGTACTCCATAATTTGATTAGGGTTTCTTTAAGGGGGCGGCGGCTGCAAATATTGTTGGGTCATGGCCGATCGCCTACCGCGTGAGGCAAGGGGGGAGGGACCGGAGACAGGGCGCGAGCTTCTGGGGTGGGCGCGGCCTCGGCGGTGGATGGTCAACGACGAAAAGACGGCAGCTAGGGTTGCGTTTCTTCGTGTACTGGGGGGCAAGCTGGAACGCATGAGGGAGAGAGGGGAAGAACGCGCATGTTGACGTGGCATATTTAATTAGATTTGTTTCATTTAATTTTAATTTTTGTTTTTAAACGATTAAATCGCTATAACTCTTTCACACGAACTCCAATTCACATGAGATTTTTTTGTTAGGATCATAATAAAATTCCAGAAATTTTGACACTGGTTTGGACAGATTCTGAGACCGTCGAATTTTTGGGTTTAAATCGTAGTTAAATTCGATTTAAATTCAAAAGGTGAGTGTTTTAACCCACTCACAACTTCTAAAATTTCTTATGTTTGTTAAATTGATTTTAGATATGAGTAGAAATTTATTTATGACTGTTTGGCATGTTTTTATTTATTATCTCTGTTAAATCGCATTTAATTTAACTGTTAATTAATTTTATTATTGCATATAAACTGATAGTTAAGCAGTTAATAAATTTAATTTGAATATAAACTATTAGTTTATAACTGTCATTTATTTCCTCTTATATTGTATATGCCATATATTGATGTTTGTTTAAATTGATGATGATTGAAATAAATTGATGAGGATTATAATTAATGATTGATGATTGATGTTTGGTGAATGGATGATGTGTACTATATTTTAAAATCTGCAAGTTATCGTGTATTTCATTCATTCGGGATTGCGGTTTGAAATGACATACAACCGTATTTTTTTATTTTTAAATTGCGGATTGAAATGATAAATATCCGTATCACTTGACCATAGGATAGAAAATTATATACAGGCACCGCAGTATATATATATAAATTATTTTTGAAATGATTTTTCTATGGTTTGGATAGGATACGGTTAATAAATATAGATTTTGATATTATATAAAATCTTATTTTATATATACATCTATAGTTAAAGTATTGAAGATAAGCTATGTATGGATTTGTTAAATAAAATAAATAAGTTGAATGACGGGGTTTGATTATTTTATATTATATGGTTAAGTACACGTCAAGATATTGAAATTACATATAATTTTAAAGGATTTAAATTAATTAAGATTTGGAGTTAAATTGGAAAATTTATTTGGAATTGAGCTTAATTAAGAAGTTAACTTCATAAGTTGATGTAAAATTTATTAACTTGAAATTTTAAAAAGGGAATGATATTTATAACTGAATTCTATTCAAGGTGAATTAAATGAATATTTCTAGTATAAAAATTTAAGGAATTTTTCTTTTATAAGTAAATTGAGTTTTACTTAAATGATTACAGGTTTATTATGCAATTATTATTTCAAACTAAATAATAGGACTTTAAAATTGGTGAAATAGAAATTTCCAACCTTAGTTCCAAGTGTTTAATAGTCAAAGTTTGAAATATATTGAAACTGAAGTGGTTTATTTAAACTGAAAGCGATTTTAAATTTATGGATTTTGACTTAATCTTTAATGAAATAAATTGTAAGTCGCGAAAATTATTTTATTTTATAAATATATTTTGAATCCAAACTATTGATGTTATGTACATTTTGAATATCCAAACCATTTGAGTTTTAGAAATTATGGTTTAAAGCTATGAATTTTCAAAGTATTATAGTTTGAAAGTTATAATTCCATGTTTGGTTTCCGATTATTATAAGTTTGAAAACAATATGATTTTGGAAAACAAATATATATTTGAAATTAAATGATATTATTTTAATTTGGGTTTTTATAAAAATAATATCAAATGAGTTTGTTTTGGAAAGGAAATGATATCGTATTTATGGGTTTTGGAATGGATAATTATATTCTGGTTTTTGAAAGTATAATTAATTTTTAAATGACCGCGGTGTTATAATAACGTTTGGTTGTTGAAGAGACTGGGATCAGAAGTTGTCATACTCTCTGCCAACTCCGAAAACCACTTTAACAACCGTGTACGCGGTGGAGATTCCTGAATGAAGTAGGTTGGTGGCGGCGTTTCCTGTAAGGTAAATACGTGGACCCAATTCCCGTGAGTTGGTATAAGGTGGCTAAAACAGGAGCGATTGACGGGTTAATAAGGTAGCACCTTTGATCAGACAACATCCCTTCGATATTATACTATAACTCTTGGATTGATTCGGTGGCCGCTTTTGATTTTATTTGGGGGTGTGGCTCGAGGTGGGCGGTAGCTGCGCGCTACGCGTTACCACCGACCCGGAAGCGTAATTGGTATATCTACCCTGGCATTGCCTAGTTGTGCCGTGTCACCTACCCTATCTCGCCTTGTACGAGTTTCTATTTGTGTCATACCTATGGAGTGTCTTCTCGTAGTCTCCCGATCAGGAAATATACAGGCACTGTATAGACTATTGGCATTGTTTGTGTTGAGGGCTATATGGGTAACCCCTTAACGCTATTAAAAAGTAAGTTTATTTTACAATTAGACACTATTATAATAGCTAAATATACTACATAGTAAATAGTTTAACGGACCCTTAGGAGATGTAAATCCCGAGCATCTCTTGAGTTACTGCACTCATATTTATTTCTGTTAATTTAACTTACATAAAATCTTTTTGTTCTGACTCGAGTGTTTTTGTCTTTTCAAATTCGCTCGGGTCAGTCCGAGCATTTTAGGATCGAAGACTTTAGATCTGGAGGACGAAGACGGAGATTTCTACTATTATTATTAACTATATTTCACTACACTATTTAATTCCGCTGCATTGATTATGATTGGTATGTGAACTCTGATATTTATTGTATAAAGAAGAATCAAATGTTTGTAAGCAGTTTGTGAACCGTACATTTATTATTATATTTTATCCTTCCGCTGTGAGATTCTATTTTATTTTTCTTTCCCCGTTTTTTTTCTTATCTACCCCATAACAATCCGCCCTTCCGTATGGTTTGAATTGACACGTGTGTCGATTTAAAGCGTGCGAAATGGCGGGACGTTACAGTTGGTATCAGAGCTTTGGTTTAGCGATAAACCTTAGCTTTGTAGGGTCTGACTCTTTATTAATGGGTAATAATACCCTATGGAAGTCTCTGAGTGTGTGTATATATGAGAGAGCGTATTTGTTAGTGTTATAAAAGATTTTAATATTGTGTTAATCTGTTCCGTTTTGTATTTAAAAATTCTGGTTGGTGCATGAGACGATGTGACATCAGTAGGGATTTCTAAACACTTAATAGGACAGACCGACATAATATTTATTTTTAATATAGGCGAATGAAATAATTTTGCCTATTATATTTTCTATATATAAAATAATTTTTTTTCAAAAGATATCTATATTTGGCTGCAATAGATTGGTTGTTAGGTATTAAAGTGTATAAATAATAATAGATAAGATTGAAAAATAAAATAAATGAAATTCGGAAATTTAGAACTTAAGTTCCGGAGTTTTGAAATCTTTCGAATAATTTTTTTTGGAATACAATAATATTGTTTATAAGTATTTTCTGATATAAATATGACAATATAATTCGTAAAAATCGTTTTAAAGAAGATTTTGGAGAAAATAAGTTTGTACTTTCCTCTCTGTCGCTGGAAAATAATTTCGGTGATGGCGGCCGCATCATCGACTTTAATTTTAGAGTTCGAAAGGAAAGGCCACTATAGTAGTTCTACTCTAGATTTATTTTTGAAAAATATATAAATTTTGAATTGTTTTAAATATAATTAGAGATATATAAGTTGTAAGAATATATTTATCTATTGTTTTTAAAATAAATTGAAATTTAACTGGTATTAAATTCTTAATTTTCCATTAATTAATTGTTTCAATTATTGTAGTGAATTGAAACATAGATAATTAATAAATTAAAACCTCTAAAGGAAATAAGAGATTTAATGACAGGTTATATATGTTATTAAATGAAATTTGAAATTATAACCTACGAAATAAAGGATATTATTATTGAACGTTAAATTAATAATAGGTAATGAGGAAACTTGTGTAACTTTCAAGTACATCCTTTAAAAACATATATAACTTACCAAATATTAAAAGTTGAAATGTTTAATAGGAAATGTAATGAAAATTGTACAAGTAAAAGTAGGTAATGAAGTATTCAATGAATTTGCTATTATAAGTGAGAATATAATGTTGTAACTTAAGTTATAATTGAAATTTTAAAGGTAAGTAATTCAAATAGATGATTATCAACTTAAGTAAATAAAATGGAAATGCCAAGAAATTAAATGGGACATGAATACTATTGATAAACAAATGTAAATAAATGAGGGCATGCAATAAATGAATAAATAATTATAATGAAATAAAAAGAACTGGCATGATCTGAGATAATGGAAAGGAATAATTGTAAGTAATAAGTAAAAACAAATGAAACAAACAGTGAACGTGTAAATGAAATTAAAAATTTGTTAGAAATAAATGTAAATTATAAAAATGTATGTGGTATGAATAAAAAGAGAAATTAAAATATATGAGATGGAATTAATAATAGGCTAAGTCGATTGTTGTCTGGATTGTTGTTGTTTAATTGATGGTTGTTTGGGCAAGATACTTTAAAATTGGTTTGGGTGAACGAATAATTATTTAGTTTTATCTAAGACTGTTGAGTAAATGATGCGCTAGTAGTTTGTTCTTCATTCCGTACAATTTAAAAGTTTTGAATCCAAACAACTATTTGTTTGTTTGATTGTATGGTTGTTTTGTATTTGTTTTGTATGCTGTTTGTTGAAATTGTTGGTTGTTGTATTAATTTGTTGTTAGTGATTGAAACCACTTAAATATTTCACTTTATATAAATTGTTAACCCTTTGGATTTTATAAGTGAAACGCAGGTGATGGAAGCAATTGCTTCTGCTTTTGGTTCCATAAATTTAGCGTAAATTACCCGACAAATAGGTACGTTTCGGATTTGGGTTTATAGCGCTATTTTATATATTTTCCCGTGTAGGGATATATATTATTTTGGAAAATATTTGTGTATATTGTTATATTTATATTATATTTTGTCTCGAGCCTCTCCGTACAAAGGAGACTCTGCCAAAAAATTTCGTAAAATTTGGACTTAGAAAATTTGAAAATGTTTTACAAACTTTAATAATTTATGTATAAAAGATTTAAATGGGTATAAATTGGTATATTTTATTTTAAATTATTTTATTTTGTAAACTTATTTGTTTATAAATATAATAATTAAGAAAGATATATTGATTTCTTATTTCTTCTTTTTCCCTTCTTCTCCTTTTCGGGGTCGAAAAGTTTTGAGTGGGGAAGATTGTAACGACCCGTAAATTTCGTTAATTAGATCTGTCATATTTATAAGATTTTGGAATTAAATTTATAAAGAAATATAATTGTTAAAATTGGTAACGAAGTAAGTGTAATAATAAATTAACCTATGAAGTATTACATTGGTTGTAATAGACTAAATTTTAAAGATTGAATTTAATAAACCCTATTTATTTGGAACCTTGTTATTTATATGCAAAAGTATAATAAATGAGTTATTGCAAGAGATTGAAATTTTAATAGGATTCTAAATAATGAATAGTGGAAAGGGTTATACAGGTGTATAATTTAATATGAGCAAGGAAAGTATTTAATTGATTTTGTAATAAAAACATTGAAACAGAAATTGGGATAAATTAAGGAATTATGTTAAAGCGAGTAATAATCTATAAACTTGGATGAACATTTCAATTTGATAAATTTTTCTAAATGATAAGGCTTAGTATATAATTAGGGTAATTGGTATTTAATGAAATTAAGCGTTGGTATATTGCGTAGATATGGATTTAGATGAAGTGGGTTAATTTATGAAATAAAATTTGAGGATAGCAACTACTATAAATTACCTAATAAAATTGGTCAATGAATCTACTGTAAATAAAGTTCATTTAAAAATGTAGGTGATTATAATGTTGTTATTAATAATAAACGTTACTTAAATGATTTTTATTATAGTAACGGAAGTGTAAAGGTAAATTGGTAAAAGCATAAATTTAGTTAATTAGTAATTTGTGGTTCGGGAATAATAATGCATTTGTGTGATTCAAGATAAACGGTAACAAATATTTTAGGGTATCTATTTATCTAGCATGTTAATTTAATATGGGAAATTGCGATAAAACTAAATCTAATCATTGGTTGGTTAATGTGATTTTGTTAATAATGGAAATTATATGAAACATGCATTTAAGGGCGTGAAACCAAGTGAACCAATTTATTTAGAATAGTTAATCGTAATTAAAGGATATAATTTGATAAGTTATAATGAATGGAAATAGGAAGGTTATTAACTAAGGAAGAAATAGGTAACAATTGCATTCATTCGTAAGTGGAAATAAATCGTAAATGATAACAAGTATTTAAGATTAACCATCTACTTAGTATATTTAATTTTAACTGATAATTAACTGCAATAAATAATAAATAATTATTACTTTAACGTTAATTGAAGTAATCTTGAAATTTAATATTCAGATATTATGTAAATATAAATTTAGGTGAAATTGGAGATATTTACGTAATGAAATATGAATCAAATGATAAATCCATCTATATGACAATAATAAATGGAAAGTAAATTTAATTTAATTTTTGGAAATTAAATTTATAATTTGGTGTAATAAACGAAATTTCAGAATTTCAGAATTTTAATTCGATAAGTTAAATTTTTTTAAATTAGTATAGATGATTTAAAAATGTATAATATTAAGAATCGTTAATTATCAAAGAAGAATGGGAAATTTGATTTAATTGACTAATTTTTAATTTTTTAATTAATATGAAAATAGCCATTTTGGTCACGGACTTGGATTTCGACGAAACCAGTTTCATCGGATCCGTATCAGTGGATTATTGTAGGGTTTCAAGTTTCGTAGCGATCGGACTTGTCCTTTGATCGTACGAACGCGAAACGCGTTGAAATCGATTTAATTGAAATCAATTTGAAATCAATTTGAAAATATTGATTTCAGCATAACTTCTTCATACGATGGAATTTGGACGTGAAACTTTTTCCATTGCGTTCAGAATATTTTAAAACACCTATTTGGATATATGGGTTTACCCAATTTCGTTTCGGGGTCAGAACAGGCTTTTTGGGCTACGTTAGCGTTAGCACGTTTGTTTATCTGATCCATCTATTCAAATCTCTAACCTATCTATATAAACCCATTTATAAACCCTAGCCCATCTATTCTCATTTGTTTGTGCGTTCATTTCATCAGTTTCTTCTCTTCTTCCAATGGCTAGAAACCCTCGATCCATGTTCAATTTCAAAAATCAAATCCAAAGTCAAAAATTAAACTTCTTAGAAAAATTCCAAAAAATATATATGTTGAAGCTCTTGATATACGCGTCATAGATTAGTGGTTCATTTTTCTGTTCATATCGCCGTTTGTTCAGAAATTAATCGTTCATTCTCGGCCTTCCATCGCGACGAAATTAAGTACGTCCGATCGTGGAATCAGGGTTACCGTTGGGTAGAGGGTAACCAGTGGAGGCCATCGCTGGGTTTGGTTCGCGAGTTCAACGGCTAAATCGTGCTCCATAATTCGATTAGGGTTTCTTTAAGGGGGCGGCAGCTGCAAATATTGTTGGGTCATGGCCGATCGCTTACGGCGTGAGGCATGGGGGGAGGGACCGGAGACAGGGCGTGAGCTTCTGGGGTGGGCGCGGCCTCGGCGGTGGATGGTCAACGACGAAAAGACGGCGGCTAGGGTTGCGTTTCTTCGTGTACTGGGGGGCAAGCTGGAGTGCGTGAGGGAGAGAGAGGAAGAACGTGCATCTTGACGTGGCATATTTAATTAGGTTTGTTTCATTTAATTTTAATTTTTGTTTTTAAACGATTAAATCGCTATAACTCTTTCACACGAACTCCAATTCACGTGAGATTTTTTTTGTTAGGATCATAATAAAATTCCGGAGATTTTGACACTAGTTTGGACAAATTCTGAGACGTCGAATTTTTGATTTTAAATCGGAGTTAAATTCGATTTAAATTCAAAAGGTGAGTGCTTTAACCCACCCACAACTTATAAAATTTCTTATGTTTGTTAAATTGGTTTTAGATATGAGTAGAAATTTATTTATGACTTTTTGGCATGTTTTATTCATTATCTCTGTTAAATCGCATTTACTTAATTTAACTGTTAATTAATTTTATCATTGCATATAAACTGATAGTTAAACAGTTAATAAATTTATTTTGAATATAAACTGTTAGTTAATAACTATCATTTATTTCATGTTATATTGTATATGCCATATATTGATGTTTGTTTAAATTGATGATGATTGAAATAAATTGATGAGGATTATAATTAATGATTGATGATTGATGATTGTTGAATGGATGATGTGTACCATATTTTAAAATCTGCAAATTATCATGTATTTCATTCATTCGGGATTGCGGTTTGAAATGATATACAACCGCATTTTTTTATTTTAAATTGCGGATTGAAATGATAAATATCTGTATCACTTGACCATAGGATAGAAAATTATATACAGGCACCGCGTATATATATAAAAATTATTTTTGAAATGATTTTTCTATAGTTTGGATAGGATACGGTTAATAAATATAGATTTTGATATTATATAAAATCTTATTTTATGTATACATCTATAGCTAAAGTATTGAAGATAAGCTATGTATGGATTTGTTAAATAAAATAAATAATTTGAATGACGGGGTTTGATTATTTTATATTATATGGTTAAGTACACGTTAAGATATTGAAATTACATATAATTTTAAAGGATTTAAATTAATTAAGATTTGGAGTTAAATTGGAAAATTTATTTGGAATTGAGCTTAATTAAGAAGTTAACTTCATAAGTTGATGTAAAATTTATTAACTTAAAATTTTAAAAAGGGAATGATATTTATAACTGAATTCTATTCAAGGTGAATTAAATGAATATTTCTAGTATAAAAATTTAAGGAAATTTTCTTTTATAAGTAATTTGAGTTTTACTTAAATGATTATGGGTTTATTATGCAATTATTATTTCAAACTAAATAATAGGACTTTAAAATTGGTGAAATAGAAATTTCCAACCTTAGTTCCAATTGTTTAATATTCAAAGTTTGAAATATATTGAAACTGAAGTGGTTTATTTAAACTGAAAGCGATTTTAAATTTATGGATTTTGACTTAATCTTTAATGAAATAAATTGTAAGTCGCGGAAATTATTTTATTTTATAAAGAAATTTTGAATCCAAACTATTGATGCTATATACTGTTTGAATATCCAAACCATTTAAGTTTTAGAAATTATGGTTTAAAGCTATGAATTTTCGAAGTATTATCGTTTGAAAGTTATAATTCCATGTTTGGGTTCCGATTATTATAAGTTTGAAAACAATATGATTTTGGAAAAGAAATATATATTTGAAATAAATGATATTATATTAATTTGGGTTTTTATAAAAATAATATCAAATGAGTTTGTTTTGGAAAGGAAATGATATTGTATTTATGAGTTTTGGAATGGATAATTATATTCTGGTTTTTGAAAGTATAATTAATTTTTAAATGACCGCGGTATTATAATAACATTTGATTGTTGAAGAGATCGGGATGGGAAGTTGTCATACTCTCTGCCAACTCCGAAAACCACTTTAAAAACCGTGTACGCGGTGGAGATTCCAGAATGAAGTAGGTTGGTGGCGGCGTTTCCTGTAAGGTAAATACGTGGACCCAACTCCCGTGAGTTGGCATAAGGTGGCTAAAACAACAGCGATTGACGGGTTAAAAAGGTAGCACCTTTGATCGGACACATCCCTTCGATATTATACTTTGACTCTTGGATTGATTCGGTGGCCACTTTTGATTTTATTTGGGGGTGTGGCTCGAGGTGGGCGGTAGCTGCGTGCTACGCTTTACCACCGTCCCGGAAGCGTAATTGGTATATCTACCCTGGCATTGCCTAGTTGTGCCGTGTCACCTACCCTATCGCGCCTTGTACGAGTTTCTATTTGTGTCATACCTATGGAGTGTCTTCTCGTAGTCTCCCGATCAGGAGATATGCAGGCACTGTATAGACTATTGGCATTATTTGTGTTAAGGGCTATATGGGTAACCCCTTAACGCTATTAAAAAGTAAGTTTATTTTACAATTAGACACTATTATAATAGCGACATATACTATATAGTAAATAGTTTAACGGACCCTTAGGAGATGTAAATCCCGAGCATCTCTTGAGTTACTGCACTCATATTTATTTCTGTTAATTTAACTCACATAAGATCTTTTAGTTCTGACTCGAGTGTTTTTGTCTATTCAAATTCGCTCGGGTCAGTCCGAGCGTTTCAAGATCGAAGACTTTAGATCTGGAGGACGAAGACGGAAATTTCTACTACTATTATTAACTATATTTCACTACACTATTTAATTCCGCTGCATTGATTATGATTGGTATGTGAACTCTGATATTTATTGTATAAAGAAGAAGCAAATGTTTGTAAGCAGTTTGTGAACTGTACATTTATTATTATATTTTATCTTTCCGCTGTGAGATTCTATTTTATTTTTCTTTCCCATTTTTTTCTTATTTACCCCATAACAATCCGCCCTTCCGTATGGTTTGAATTGGCACGTGTGTCGATTTAAAGCGTGCGAAAAGGCGGGACGTTACATCATACATAGCTTAAATTCAAAAATTTAACTATATATGTATATATAAAGTTAGATTTTATATAAGATCGGAATTAATATTTATTAAACCACATCCTATCCAAACCATAGAAATCATTTCAAAAATAATTTTATATATATACCGTGGTGCTTGTATATAATTTTCTATCCTATGGTCAAGTGATATAGATGTTTATTATTTCAATCCGCAAATTTAAAAATTAAATAAAAATGCGGTTGTATATCATTTCAAACCGCAATCTCGAAAGAAATGAGAAAACATAATACCTTGAAGTTTATATAATATAGGACACACCATCCATTCACCCAATATCAATCATCAACCAATTTTTATTTTAATCATCATCAATTTAAACAAACATCAATAGAGCATATAAAATATAAAAGGTATCAACGAACAATTTATATTCAGAATAAATAAATAAATAACTGTATAACTAGCAGTTTATATGCAAAATAAATAAATTTTAACTGTCAATTTATATGCAATAATAAAATTAATTAACAGTTAAATTAAATAAATGAGATTTAACTGAGATGATGAAAAAAAGTGCAACACGGTCATAATTAAATTTCTACTCATATCTTAAATCAATTTAACAAACATAAGAAAACTTAGAAGTTGTGAGTGGGTTAAAACACTCACCTTTTGAATTTAAATTGAATTCAAATCCAATTTAAACCCAAAAATTTGACAGTCTCCAAACCCGTCCAAACCAGCGTCAGTAGATCTGGAATTTTATTACGATCCTAACCAAAAAAAATCGTGCGTGAAACGAATGTCATACGTAAAAGTTACGAGTTAAAACGATTGAATCAAAATTAAACATAATAGAATTAAAATAAAATAAAGTGGTACCACGTAACTAGGGCCCACGTATTTCTCCCTCAACTCGTTCGAACCGAACGAACAACCCAGCTGAAACTTACGCGTTTGACCGACCTTTGACCATCCTTCCACCACTCTTCCGGCCGCCGTTCACCACGCTACCACCCCTATCGAACTTCCCTCCTCTGGCAGCACCTAAGGCCAAAGTCCGGCCACCCAATTCGCCGCCGTCCCCATTTTAACCCTAAATCGCAAATCTTTGCGTCTACAGCCAGCCATCGGCGACACGACCACCCCCAAACCACTCGGCATCACGATCTCTCCAGAACCCAGAAACCAACTGCTCAATTTCTGGCCCAATCGAAAACGCCCAAAACGATACGTATGCTTCGCGAATTTTGACCTTTGACTGAGTTTTTCAGATGATTCATGCATCGATTGCAAAAACAGAAATTACGTGCAGATTGGTATCGATGAAATTTACAACATATATTTTTTTCAAATTTTTCTGAGGACTTTGAATTTTTGGCTTTGGATTTGATTTTTGAAATTTGAATTTGGATCTAGGGTTTGCATCCATTGAGGAAGAAGAGGAGCTGATGAAATTTGAACGCACAAACAAATGAGAATAGTAGAGGCTAGAGTTTATAACTGGGTTTATATAGGTAGGTTAGAAATAGAGTAGACGGATCCGATAAACAAACGTGTTGAACGATAATTGGCCCAAAAAGCCCGTTCTGACCCAGGAACGAAATTGGTTAAGCCTATATATCAAAATAGGTGTTTAAAAATATTCTGAACGCGATGGAAAAAGTTTCACGTCCAAATTCCATCGTATGAAGAAGTTATGCTGAAAACAATATTTTCAAATTGATTTCAAATTAATTTCAATTAAATCGATTTCAAGGCGTTTCGCGTTCGTACGATGAAACGACAAGTCCGATCGCTACGAAACTTGAAACCCTGCAATAATTCATTGTTACAGATCCGATGAAACTGGTTTCGTCGAAATCCGAGTCCGTGACCAAAATGGCTATTTTTATATTAATTAAATAAATTAAGAATTAGTAAATAAATCCAATTTTTTTATATTTCAGTTTTAGTATTGGAAAATTTTATCGCTTAATAATTCTCAAACATTTAAAATGATTTAACAATTTTTAAATGTCAATTCGTTAAAGATTAAATCAATATAAATCTTCAATTTCATAAAATTCAAAATTATAGATAAATTTCCAAAATTTCCATTAAATTGAATTAACCCATAATTATTCCATTCATAATTTCAAATAGAATGGTTTACCATTGGATTTAAAGTTATCACATAAATATTTCCCGTTTTCAACTTAATTTTTAAATTAACGTGATAATTACATATTTGATTTCATTCATTTGCAATAAATCCAACTATTATAAATTAAATAAATTAACTCACTATAAAAATTCAAATTCTATAATTCGTAAATTTTATCATATTGTATTACTTATTAATTTATAATTCTTTAAACCAATTCCCATCTCTATTTAAAGTAACTTAATTCACCAATTATAGAATTTATTTCAATTTCTTAAAATAACCTCTTTATTATACATTGAATCCAATTTATTTTGATAAGTTTCCAATTGAATGGATTAGATTCAATTTCAACCTTTAACTTACACTTAAGTTTAGGTCATAATCAATTTATAACGTGTTCCTTTCTTAGTTATTACTTTACATACTTCTCGTATTAATTTCACCATTAATCATAATTATTAAAGTAACGCTCATAATAAATACGACCCTATAATTACTCAACATTTAAACGGACGTTATTTCATTTTTCATTAGTGTAACATTCATTTATTTTATTATCACCTATTACAAATTCTAATTCCATTAACAAATAAGCAGGCAATTTATAATATATGTTACAAATTTTTAATTAATCACTATTCATTATTATTGCCTTTAATTTAGCATTACTTACCTTGCATTAACATTGTTACTTAAAATCCCTATCCAATTGCAATTAATATTCTAATGAATACATTTACTCTTTTCCGTTATGTTATTAATTATCATCAAGGCACATCTAGTTATCTTTATTGGTAAATGAGTGAATTTACTGGTAACCCACTATTATAACCTTTAATATACTTGTATATTTATTTATCAATCAATATTTACGTTTTTTTTTCATTCAAATTGATTTATAACCTAATATACATTTATATTAGTCCCATTTCATTTCATTCATTAATGGGTATTGCACTAACCTTGTTACTTTACATTACATTCAGTTTCCAAATTTTATAGAATTAAATTCTAATTACTTACCATTTAATCCATCAATTATTGATTCTATCCAAACATGTATTTAGATTTTATTTTAATTTATTTATTCAATGTTGACATCCACTTAATAAAATTTACTTTCATTTATATAGTTGTAATTCAATTCTGTTATTATTTCATTAGTACTATTTCCAATTTATTTCTTCCAGTATTAATTTCACAAATCAAATTTAATTAACAAATTATGATGGTTTCCATTATTTCTTCAATTGTATTTCATTTCAATACTAATTTATAATTTTTTTACAAAATTTCAATTACAAAATCCTATTTAATTAACAACTTTAATTGTCGAAATTTACGGGTCGTTACACTCTCCCTCACTCAAAACTTTTCGTCCCCGAAAAGGAAAAGAAGGGAAGAGAAGAATTAAGAAATCATTATATCTTTCATAAAATATTAAATTTATAACCAAATAGATTTACCAAATTAATTAATTTCAATACAATATACCAATTTATAACAATTAAATATTTTTATACTTAAATTAATAAAGTTCGTAAATCATTTTCAAAAATTTCTAACTCCAAAAAATTTCGAAATTTTTTGGTAGAGTCTCATTTGTACGGGGAAGGCTCGGGAGAAAGTATAATATAAATATAATAATATACAACAAATATTTTACAATAATAATATAAATCCCAACACGAGAAAAATATATAATAGCGCTATAAAACGTAATCCGAAAATGTACCTATTTGTTGGGCAATTAAAGCTAAATTTATGAAAACAAATGCAGTAGCAATTGCTTCCATATCCTGCATTTTACTTATATAATCCAAAGGGTTAACAATTTATATAAAGTGAAATATTTATGTGGTTCCAATCGCTAACAACAAATCAATACAACAACCATCCATTTCAACAACAGCATACACAATAAATAGAAAGCAACTATTCGATCAAACAACAAATAGTTGTTCGGGTTCAAAACTTTTAAATTGTACGGAATGAAGAATAAGCTACTAGATCATCATTTATTCAATAGTCTTAGATAAAACTAAATAGGTTATTCACACATCCATACAAATCTAAAGTATCTTCACGCCAACAACCATAAACCAAACAACACAATTCAAATCAAATTTACTTATTATTAATTTTATTTCATACATTAGTTGTTTAATTTCTTTTCTTTCATTCATTCGGTGATTCTTTTCATTCATATAACGGTTTATCTTTTTATTTTCATTTATTTCTTTCAATTTTATTTTCATTTATATTTCTTTCAGTTTTATTTAGAAATAACTTCAACCCTTTTACTTAGGTTTACAATTTCTCTTTATTAGATCACATTCATTTATAATTGCATGACCTCATCTATTTACCCTTTAGTTGCTTAAGTTTATAATCATCTATTTTTCATACTTACCTTTAATTATATTTACTTGGTAAAATTTCAATTATAACTTAAGTTCATAACATTAAATTCTCATTTAATAGTGGTTTCACTGAATACTTTCATTATTTCAAATTTCTACTTGTATAGTATTCTATTACAATCTCTTATTAAACATTTCAACTTTTAATATTTGGCAAGTTATATATATGTTAAAGAAAATGCAAATGAACTTATACAAGTTTTATCTCATCCTTTAATTAAATTTAATGTTCAATAATATTACTCTTTGTTTCATATGTTACAAATTTCAAATTTCCTTTAATTTCCATTTATAACCTAGCATTTAAACTCTATATCCTCTTATTAATATTTCAACTTCCCTTTTAACTTAGCCTTAAATCTCTTACCTAAATTAGAGGTTTCAATTATTAATTACTTACCTTCCATTTCACTACAATAATTGAAATAATTAATTAATGGAAATTTAAGAATTTAATACCAAGTTAAATTTCAATTTATTTTAAAATAATAGATAAATATATTCTTACAACTTATATATCTCTAATTATATTTAAACAATTCAAAATTTATATATATATTTTTTCAAAAATGAATCTGCAGTAAAACTACTATAGTGGCTTTTCCCTTCGAAACTCAAAAATGAAAGTCGATGATGCAGCCGCCGTCACTGAAATTATTTTCCAGCGACAGAGAGGAAAGAACAAAACTTATTTTCTCCAAAAAATCTTCTTTAAAACAATTCTTCCGAATTATATTGAAATATTTATATCAGAAAATACTTACAAACAATATTATTATATTCCAAAATTTATTCGATAAAGTTTTCAAAAACCCCAGAACTTAAGTTCTAAATTTCCAAATTTCATTTATTTTATTTTTCAATCTTATTTCTATTATTATTTATACACTTTATTACCTAACAACCAATCTATTTCAGCCAAATATAGATATCATTTGAATTTTTTTATTTTATATATAGAAAATGTAATAGGCAAAATTATTTCATTCACCTATATTTAAAACAAATATTATGTCGGTCTGTCCTATTAAGTGCTTAGAAATCCCTATTGATGTCACAGCATCCCATGCACTAACCAGAATTTATAAATACAAAACGGAATAGATTAACACAATATAAAAACATTTTTATAACACTAACAAATACGCTCTCTCATATATATACACTCAGCGACTCCCATAGGGTATTACTACCCTAATAGTAAAGAGTCAGACCCCACAAAGCTAAGGTTTATCGCTAAACCAAAATTCTGATACCAGATGTAACATCCCGCCTTTTCACACGCTTTAAATCGACACACGTGCCAATTCAAACCATACGGTAGGGCGGATTGTTATGGGGTAAATAAGAAAAACAGAGAAGAGAAAAAACTAAACAGAATCACACAACGGAAGGATAAAATATAATAATAAATATACAGTTCATAAAACTATTTACAAAACATTCGATTCTTCTTTATACAATAAATGTCAGAGTTCACGTACCAATAAATACCAATGCAGCGGAATTAAAGAGTGTAGTGGAATAATATAGTAGATAGTAATACTACAAATCTTCGTCTTCGTCCTCCATAATAAAATCTTCAAATCCTAAAACGCTCGGACTGAACCGAGCGAATTGAAAAGACAACACACTCGAGTCATAACTAAAAGATCTTATGTAAGTTAAATTAATAGAAATAAATATGAGTGCAGTAACTCAAGAGATGCTTGGGATTTACATCTCCTAAGGATCCGTTAAACTATTAACTATATAGTATACTTCGCTATTATAATAGTTTCTAATTGTAAAATAAACTTACTTTTAAATAGCGTTAAGGAGTTACCCAATCTCCCCCTTAACACAATAATAGTCCCAATAGTCCATCCAAAAGCCATAGTCCCTCCTGATCGGGAAGCCACCAGAGGATACCACACGGGCTACGGGAGAAATCCAAACTCGTAAAAGGCGTGATATGGTAGGTGACATGGCACAACTAGGCAATGCCAAGGTAGATATACCAATTACGCATCCGGGCTGGTGGTAACGTGTAGCTGCTACTACCGGCCACCTCGAACAACACCCCAAAATCAAAATAAAAAGTGGCCACCGAATCAATCCAAAAGTCAGAGTATAATATCGAAGGAGTGCGTTCGATCAGAGGAATGACCTCATTGGCCCGAGAATCACTCCTGTTTTAGCCACCTTATGCCAACTCACGGGAGTTGGGT
This sequence comes from Allium cepa, assembly GCA_030765085.1. Taxonomy (NCBI): domain Eukaryota; kingdom Viridiplantae; phylum Streptophyta; class Magnoliopsida; order Asparagales; family Amaryllidaceae; genus Allium; species Allium cepa. Next base: position 1,016,579,505 of record CM060934.1, on the reverse strand, counting down.
CCATGTATTTACCTCAAGGAAACGCCACCACCAACCTACTTTATTCTGTAATCTCCACCGCATACACGGTTGTTAAAGCGGTTTTCAGAGTTGGCAGAGAGTATGACAACTTCCGATCCCGAACAACCAAACGTTATTATAACACCGCGGTCTTATCAAAATAGTTTTACTTTCAAAACCATAATATATAACCATTCCAAAACCATATAATACGATACCATTTTTCGTTTTAAAAACCAAATAAATTTGATATCAGTTATAAACCCAAATCAGTATAATATCATCTTTCTTTCACATATATCTTTTCCAAAATCATACTGCTTTAAAATTTATAATATCTGAAACCCAAACATTTGAATTATAACTTTCAAAACATAATACTTCGAAATTCATGGCTTTAAAACCATAACTTTCAAAACTTAAACGGTTCGTATATTCAACAGTATATAAAATAAAACAGTTGAATTTAAATTTTCTTTATAAAGTAAATAATTTCCATGCCTTTACAATTTTATTTACTTTAAATTCAGTCTAAACCCATAACCTTTAGATTCACTTTCAGTTTGAATAAAAACACTTCGATTTCAATATTTTCAAACTTTGAGTATTTAATAAATTTCAAAACTAAGGTTGGGAATTTCTATTCAACAATTCATTGTCCTATTATTTAGTTTTGAAACGTTTACATAATAGATCCATAACCATTTAAAATAAAACCCAATTTATTAACACTAAATATTTCCTTCCATTTATTTATACTAGAATTATTCATTTAATTTATGTTGAATAAAAATCCAGTTATAAATATCATACCTTTAAAATTTCCAAGATTAATAAGTTTACACCAACTTATGGAGTTTAATTTTTAAATAAGCCCAATTCCAAATAAATTTCCAATCTTAATTGATTTGAACTATTTAAAACTCTATATATATACAATATCTTAAACCTGTACTTAATCATAAATATAAATTATCAAACTCCATTTTTCAACTTATTTATTTCCATTTAATAAATTCATACATAGCTTAAATTAAAAAAATTAACTATATATGTATATATAAAATAAGATTTTGTTTATGATCAAAATTAATATTTATTAAACCGCATCCTATACAAACCATATAAATCATTTCAAAATAATTTTTAATATATACCGCGGTGCCTGTATATAATTTTCTATCCTATGGTCAAGTGATACGGATATTTATCATTTCAATCTGCAAATTTTAAAAAAAATGCGGTTGTATATCATTTCAAACCACAATTCCGAATGAAATGAGAATGCATAATACCTTGCATTTTATATAATATAGAACACACCATCCATTCACCCAATATCAATCATCAACCAATTTTTATTTCAATCATCATCAATTTAAACAAACATCAATGGAGCATATAAAATATAACAGGTATCAACGAACAATTTATATTCAAAATAAATAAATAAATAAATAACTATTTAACTAGCAGTTTAAATGCAAAATAAATAAATTTTAACTGTCAATTTATATGCAATAATAAAATTAATTAACAGTTAAATTAAATAAATGCGATTTAACTAAGATGATGAAAAAAATTATATGCAAAACAGTCATAAATAAATTTCTACTCGTAACTTAAATCAATTTAACATACATAAGAAAACTTATAAGTTGTGAGTGGGTTAAAACACTCACCTTTTGAATTTAAATTGAATTCAAATCCAATTTAAACTCAAAAATTTGACAGTCTCCAAACCCGTCCAAACCAGCAACACTAGATCCGGAATTTTATTACGATCCTAACAAAAAAAATCGCGCATGAAACGGATGTCGTACGTAAAAGTTACGAGTTAAAACGATTGAATCAAAATTGAACATAATAGAATTAAAATAATATAAAGTGGTACCACATCACTAGGGCCCACGTGTTTCTCCCTCAACTCGTTCGAACCGAACGAATAACCTAGCTGAACCCTACGCGTTTGACCGACCTTTGATCATCCTTCCACCACTATTCCGGCCGCCGTTCACCACGCTACCACCCCCATCGAACTTCCCTCCTCCGGCCGCACCTAAGGCCAAAGTCCGGCCACCCAATTCGCTGTCGGCCGCCGTCGCCATTTTAACCCTAAATCGCAAATCTTTGCGTCTACAACTAGCCATCGGCGACACGACCACCTCTAAACCACTCGGCGTCACGATCTCTCCAGAACCTAGAAACCAATTGCTCAATTCTGGCCCAATCGAAAACGCCCAAAACGACACGTACACTTCGCGAATTTTGACCTTTGACTGAGTTTTCTGGATGATTCGTGCATCGATTGTAAAAACAGAAACTACGTGCAGATTCGTATCGATGAAATCTACAACATAAAATTTTTTCAAATTTTTCTGAGGACTTTGAATTTTTGGCTTTGGATTTGATTTTTGAAATTTGAATTTGGATCTAGGGTTTGCATCCATTGAGGAAGAGGAGGAGCTGATGAAATTTGAACACACAAACAAATGAGAATAAATAGAGGCTATGGTTTATAACTGGGCTTATATAGGTAGGTTAGAAATAGAGTAGATGGATCCGATAAACAAACGCGCTGAATGATAATTGGCCCAAAAAGCCCGTTCTGACCCCGGAACGAAATTGGTTAAACCTATATATCAAAATAGGTGTTTAAAAATATTCTGAACGTGATGGAAAAAGTTTCACGTCCAAATTCCATCGTATGAAGAAGTTATGCTGAAAACAATATTTTCAAATTGATTTCAATTAAATCGATTTCAAGACGTTTCGCGTTCGTATGATCAAACGCAATTCCGATCGCTACGAAACTTGAAACCCTACAATAATTCACTGTTACGGATCCGATGAAACTTGTTTCGTCAAAATCCGAGTCCGTGACCAAAATGGCTATTTTTATATTAATTAAATAAATTAAGAATTAGTAAATAAATCCAATTTTTTAATATTTCAGTTTTAGTATTGGAAAATTTTATCACTTAGTAATTCTCAAACATTTAAAATGATTTAACAAATTTTAAATGTCAATTCATTAAAGATTAAATCAACATAAATCTTCAATTTCATAAAATTCAAAATTATAGATAAATTTCCAAAATTTCCATTAAATTGAATTAACCCATAATTATTCCATTCATAATTTCAAATAGAAAGGTTTACCATTGGATTTAAAATTATCACATAAATATTTCCTGTAACGACCCAGGATTTTTAGTAATTAAAATTTGAATATTTAATTAATTTTAAATATTAATAAGTGAATTTATAAGTCGAATAAAATTTAATTCGAATAATTGGATTTAATTGAATAACTAAATCGATAATTTAATATGTTAAATTACAGAAATAATTGAAAATTGGGTTAAATATGATTGAAAATGGTTTGTAAAATTTTATTTTATCATATTGGAATTAGAATGATATTTTAGAACTTTTAAAATCGAATTAAAAGTTAAATTGTGAAAATTGAATATTTTAATATTTAATCGACTAGTGAAATTAGTCCATTTTCGAATAGTCTCAGAATTGGACGAAACTAGTTCCATTGGATCCGTAATAGTTAGTTATTACCGGATTTCAATTTTCGTAGCAATCGGAGTTATCATTTGATCGTGGCAGCTCGAAACGCATCGAATTATTTTTAATATTAATTTGGCGAGTTAAAATAGCCATTTTTCAAAAAGTCTCGGATTTCAACAAAACCAGTTTCATCGGATCCGTAATGTGATATTATTGTATGGTTTCAAATTTCGTGTCAATTGGATTTACCGTTTGTCCGGTACAAATTAAAACGCCTAGAAAATCGTTTAAATCGGTTTAATTTAAATTGAACGTTTATTGCCATAACTGGCACAGATGTCCGAATTAGCTTCCGAAACCTATTCCATTGTGTCCGGAACGCGGGGTAATCCCTAGAAACGCTGGTTAGAGCACGTGAATCGGAGTTCGGAATTTTCGGAATGAATAGTGTTTCGTTCGTTTTTCTATAAATAGCCCACATTCACAAGAGAAAAAAAATTTAACCTAACCCTAATTCTACAGCCGCCGCCTCCTATATTATGAACGGCCAGAAATCTCTAGTCTTCTTCCTCAAATCTCCTTCAATCCATGCATTAATACGAAAAGTTGTTAACTACAACATTGTAGAGGGCAATGAGATCTACGATGTGTACGGTGGAGATCGTAAATAACTCGATGGATTAATGGCAATTGGAGCTCGAATGGCCGAAGTTGCGCATGAATTTCGAGGAGGAGGGGGGAGCCGAGTGCCACCATGTCACGGCCGGTGGTAGAGGGTGCGAAGGCGAGTCGAATGGCGCCGGTATGATGGGTTCTCGACGTCGTTGGTGGTTGCAAAAATCAACCCTAGTTTGCTTGTTGGGTTCGTGCGCACGTTCTTTGCCTGGAGACGTGCGTGGAGATGGGGAAGAAAGCATATGGACGGTCTTGATGAGGGGGCAGTGGATCCAATGGCTCTGGATAGCTTAGGTTTATAAATAATTAATTATGTTGTAAATTTAGTTATAAAAATTCGAGTAAACTTGTAAAATCGATAACTTTTTCATACGAGGTCGAAAATGCGCGAAACAAGAAGCGTTGGAATCGTATGGACGAGCACTACGCTGTGGAATTGGATTGGAGTCGTTTGGAGTTAGTTAGAATTTCGGGTAAAATTAAACGCGCGTTTAATTTTATTCGAAATAAATCGCTAAACCGAAATTGAAATCAAGGTGAGAACTTCTCACTCAATCGAATCGGTTTCGATATTATTTTAAATAGTTAGATTTAAAATACTTGAATGCATGTTTGAATGATGATTGATATCTATTGATTGTTAAAACAGACATTATGCGCCGTTAGTAAGCGGATGTTATTTATTAAAAACATATACCTCGAATATTTCATAAACGGTGAAATTGGAATTATATATAATAGCAATATATATATATATTGGCATATGTATATATTGCAGCTGTTGATTTCCCGCATTTTTAGCGGATGAGACCCTATTGCGCCGTTATTAAGCGGATAATATTTTAAATCCCATATACCGCGATAATTTCGTACTGGAGCGAAATTGGTATTGTGCTAATGTTTGTGGATGCAGGAAAACAGGTTGGAGGGATCCAACTGGATTCCTCAACAGTATTTATTTGATTTCAGATATTTTGATATTTGATTGATTATCATATCGATATATGATATCGTTGTAGTCGTGATTGACTATTTGGTGTGTAGCATCATTGAACCAAATTTTGGGATTTAAAATGATTTTAAAGTGATTTTTGAAAGCATACGTTTATAAAATATTTTTGGAATCGATCCATTTTAAATAAACAAACGTTATAATTTTTAAAGTTATAAAAATTATGATTTTGAGAAATACGGTTAAAGATTGATTTTTGAGAAATATGGGTTAATGTTTTTATAAAGTAATTAAATTGATCCTACTTATGCATGTTTGGATTTTATTGGATGTCAAATTATTAATATCCATGATATGTGATGCTGTGTGATATATCCTGATTTGTGTTGTGACCTGTAATTTACTATCGGTGACCTTTATATATCTGTGATCTGTGAATGGACGATGAGCGTTATAGTTTTTATCGCTTATCAACTATATTTCTCCGTTTTGATCTGTGATGGTTGAATAATGTTGCACTATTGTGTGTTAAACCCTGGACCACACTTATACACACACAAAGATGGATTTCACGAGGAAATCAGTTGAGTCACATAAAAATTAAATTTAATGTTGTTTTGAAATTGAAATTTTAATTTCAATTGATTTTGAAAATGGATTTGGATTAAATGTTAAAGCTTTTGAAAGGGTGTTTTCAAAGATAAAAGCTATTTTGAATAACTTAATTAAATTTCCAATTTAAATAATTTAATTTGAATTTGAATTCAAAATAATTTGGAAATTGAATTCCATATTTGGAAATTACGGTTAAAAATGTTATAAATGTGTTTATATGAACTTAAAACCATTTTAAAAGTATAATTTTGAGAATTTGGATTTAACCAAAGAACTTTAACTCGTATAGATGAACCAAATTTTCAAAATGAAAACTGTTTGTTTTAAAAAGAATAAAAAGCTTTCAGATAAGAAATGAAATTCCAGTTTAATTAAAGGAATTTCAAGATTGAGTTGAAAAATGGTTTTCCAAGTTATGGATGAATTCTTTTTGAAAGCTATGAATTAAATCTGTTTATTTTTAACAGATTTAAAATGATGATTTATTTAAACCATTCAACGTGAAATTGTTTTGAAAGCTATAAGTTAAATCTTTGATTTAAAGATTTAACGAGTTAAATTGAAATGGAAATTGATTTGGAAAATCTGTGAATGAATCTTTTGTTTAAAAGATAAAAATGTGGAAATTGTTTAAACCGTTGTATGTTGGTAAAACGAATCTTTTTGTTTAAAGATTTGGAAATGGTAATTTGTTAAACCATTTGAAATGAGAAGTTTGGGTAACAAGTTGTGACTTAATTGAAATCCCATATCCATATGTTTTTAAAATATTTTCGCTCACTATTCGGGTTAGCCAGGAAAGGACCTTTGGGTCGTATAACCCATTCCGAGTATGTCATTCGTCGTTATGGATAGCATTTGAAGACCGGTGTTGAAGACTGGGTATTTGCTAGAGCGATAGGATGACCTGTCGATTGACTCTGCACCGAGTTGCTCCGGTATAGAGTTCTCCATATGTGATGGGGAATCCGATCAGGATTGTGGATATCCGGATTGCAAGGACTTCTTTGTAAGTGCCTTCGGTTCTGTTCGAGCCCGGAACAGAGTTGTATGGATAATATGTTTGACATTACAAATTGAGATATAAAGCAGATTTCTTTCAAATATATTTCTGTTGGTGGCGGAGAATTTATTCTCTTAGCTTAACACCCTTCTCTGAGACGTACGAGCTCAGAGGTTATATAGTTGAAGGTTATCAGCAATATATTCCCAATTTGGTAATGTGACATGCTGAGTGTTGCTGTGAAATGATCATTGTGTTGATCATTTGTGATAGGATCATTTGTTTGATCGTCTATCTTGGTGATCATTTCTATGATCATTTGTTGACCCAAAGCACAGCTTTTGTATAAAGCGTGTTTTTGTGGACGTGACTTCGTCGAGCCTCACAAACCGATAATGGTCGAAACAGGAATTGTGCGGCAAGGTTTTCAGGGATAGCTTCCCTAGGGTATGACCATTCCTTCTGGAAAAGGGTAGTATCATGGTATGGAGCCCAGATACTTACTCATGTTGAAACACTTATTATTATGGTGTGATGTTGGTTAGAGAGCTCTCGTTTAAAGGTCCCAAAGGACCGGGGGTTGCATATCTGAGGGTTTGTAATATCCCTTGGGAAAAGGGGTTCCCGGCCTTGTTTAGCAGAGAACGGTTTGGTTCTCGAGGCGTCCTTCCAGAGGCGTTTCCATGTGGCAATGGGAAGTTCCTTGGCCTGACCATTTGTTGGAAATCCAAAGAAACAATACGAGATTTGTACGGTTTTAGTTGTAGAACCTGTCATCTAATATGGTAGCTATAGTAAGCATACTATAATGGTACCTATGCTGGCTAAGATTTATATTTTACTTTCGAAATGATTTTTTCCTACACTATGCACTAATAATAATATCAAATGTTTCTTTTTAATGCGCATCAAGCATCTTTGACTATCATAAGGAGAAATCTCCTCCAAGTCTGCGTTTGCATTGTGTGTGTGGCGGGAGGTCTTATGTTAGTCTCATTTTTAAAAGCATTGCGAATTGACTTTAAAAATATTCCTCTATTTTGATTTTAAGAAAAATAAACTGTTTTGACTTCTCACACCAGTCACATGTGTAAGGACCCGATTCTTCGTCTTCCGAAAACTGACATCAATACGTTCACTGTATCAACTGCCGAGTAATCGGTTGCCAAAAAACCGAACACTTAGGGTTTTAAGAAAAGGAAAGAGAAGAAGAAGAGAGAAGAAGATAGAAAACTAGAGGGGAAAGAGAACACAAAATAGAAAAAATAGAACGGAAAGAAGAAAACAACAGAACTATAACAGAATCTCACAATTCGCAGCGGAACAACATATAATAATAAATGAATAATCTTTAAACAAAGAACTATATCAGTTATTACATTTTATACATTACATTTCATTACATCATATCATCAGAGTGTACAACAACAACAACAACAAACACTACAGCGGAAAAAGAAATACTATATACTAGTAATTACGCCATGCCATCCATCTTGCCTCCAGCAACTCCAGAAATATCCTGATAAACCTAACTCTTAACTGCCCGTGTGGAAATTGGTGGGCACCCAGAGTTTAGGAAGGAAAACAATAAACTCCGAGTCGTCATGTGACTGGTGTGAGAACTCAAAAAGTTTATTTATCTTTAAAATCAAAATAGAGGAATATTTTTAAAGTCAATTCGCAATGCTTTTAAAAATGAGACTACCATAAGGCCTCCCGCACACACACACAATGCAAACGCAGAATCGGAGGAGATTTCTCCTTATGATAGTCAAAGATGCTTGATACGCATTTAAAAGAACATTTGATATTATTATTAGTGCATAGTGTAGGAAAAATTCATTTCGAAAGTAGAATATAAATCTTAGCCAGCATAGACATTCCGAACTATGCCTACTATAGCTAACTATGTTTAATAGCAGGTTACCGCCACATTCCATAACAGGTTATACAACTAAAACCGTACAAGTCTCGTATTGTTTCTTTGGATTTCCAACGAATGATCAGGCCAAGGAACTTCCCATTGCCACGTGAGAATGCCTCTGGATGGACATCCCCGAGAACCAAACCGGATCTCTACCAACACAAGGCCGGGTTACCCCTAACTGAGTAACAACTGACCGAATATGCCATCCCCCGGTCCTTTGGGACCTTTCACCGAGCGCTCGCAATCAATTCACACAATCATAAAGTGTTTTCAACATGAGTAAGTATCTGGGCTCCATACCATGATACCATCCTTTTCCAGAAGGAAATGCACATATCCTAAAGGGCGCTACCCCTCATAACCTTGCCGCATCTTTCCTGTTTTGACCATTCCCGAGGTGTGAGGCTCGACGAAGTCACGTCCACAAAAACATACTTTATACAAAAGCCATGCTTTGGGTCAACAAATGATCATAGAAATGATCACCAGGATAGACGATCAAATAAATGATCCTATCACAAATAATCAACACAATGATCATTTCACAGCAACACTCAGCATGTCACATTACCAAATTGGGAATATATCGCTGATAACCTTCAACTACATAACCTCTGAGCTCGTACGTCTTAGAGAAGGGTGTTAAGCTAAAAGAATAAATTCTCCGCCACCAACAGAAATATATTTGAAAGAAATCTGCTTTATATCTCAATTTGTAATGTCAGACATACAATCCATACAAGTCTGTTCCGGGCTCGAACAAAACCGAAGGCACTTCTTACGAAGCCCTTGCAATCCGGGTATTCACAATCCCGATCGAATTTTCCATCACTTAGGAAATCTCTATACAAGGAGCTACCCAGTGCAGAGACAATCGATAGGTCATCCTATCGCTTTCGCAAATACCCGGTCTTCAACACAGGTCATCAAATGCAATTCATAACGACGTATCACATATTCGGAATGGGTTATACGACCCCATGGTCCTTTCCCGGTTAACCCGAATAGTGAGCGCTTATTCAAAAATAAGTGTGGCATTCAAATTCAAACAAATCACATCAATTACCCATTCAAAGGGAAATATTGATAGTCGGTTATTGAACTATCAATGGATATGCACAACATCACCAGATTCCAAATAATTTTCCAAATTATTTATTTTCCAAAATATCTTTACAAGATATAAAATTTCAATACCTCAAAAATAAATCAATATTTATCTTTAAACGACTTCCCTTTTTATTCCCAAATTCCATAGTGAATTTTCATTCCAAAATATCCATGCATATACAATTTCAATTATTCATTTCAATATTCCTTTTCAATTTATCTTCAAAAAGATAAATTCTCAAAATATTCACTTTATATTGGAAAACATTTCCATACTTATTTATTCATAAGTAATTCAAAAATTTTATTTATTTTCAACACTTGGAAAATATTCAATATACTTCAATCGAAATTAAGTATATATTTCATTCTTTAAGGAAATCATTCTTTTAAACATATTTATTTGGGCCAAAACGAATGTTACGTAAAACATCGTTACGACAACCCAAAATCACTAGTATAGGGATTCGAATTTAAGATAGATATATAAATCCCAATACTATACAAAACATTTCCTTTCGGAAATCATTTACTATAACAACAATGTTATAGTCCACCATTTCCTTCTATTTCTCGAAAACGTTTATTTCTACAATGAATGTTGAAATCTGTGGTTTCGAATCTCAACACATTTTAAAACATCGTTAGATCGTTTTAATTTCTATTTAAAACATCAAATCTAAACATTTTCTTTAACATATTATTCACTATTCAAAAACGTGAATATACTACGTTAACACATTTCATCCTTTTATACATTTCATTTTAAAGGATTATTCACAGTCAAAAATGTGAATATAACTCCATTAATAGGTTTCAACAATTTACTTATCAAAATAAGTCATTTGCAAATTTATAAAACAACGTTTATAAATTCCACTTCTATTTATTTCATAACTATTTCCTTTTTATAAATCTCCTTTATTAACCTATTCACTTTATAACTCAATTATAAACCAAAAGTTCATATTATAAGTTAAATGCTTATAATTTATTCGTTTGCAAAAATCGTTCCTTTGAACTTCATAATTATAAATCTTATAACTTATAAGATTCAATTATTTATCCAAAACCATTCTTTAATAACTTCACGAAATTTATAAATCTTATTATTTATAAATTTCACTTATAACTTCACCATTTATAATTCTATAAATTCAATTCACTTATGCAATCCATTTTCACTTCATTCAAACACTTATAAAAACTCGTTTTATAATTCAAATATTTTCATTTATAAATTATCAATTTATAAATCTTTTTATATAAATCAATTTATATTATTCTTTTAAAACATCTTTAATCTCCTTTTTTATTTCATCATTTTGATTCATAAAATAATTAAATTTTATAAATCCTATATTTTCAACTTTTCATAATAAATTCAAATATCCCGATTAAACTATTTTATAAAATCATTAACCCCATATTTTCAAAAATCAATCTTTAACTATATTTCTCAAAAATCATAATTTTTATAACTTTAAAAATTTATACGTTTATTTATTTAAAATGAATCAATTCCAAAAATATAGTATATTTTCAAAAAATCACTTTAAAAATCATTTTAAAATTCCAAATTTGGCCCAATGATGCTACATACCAAATAGTCAATCACGACAACAACGATATCATATATCGATATGATAATCCATCAAATATCAAAATATCTGAAATCAAAAATAAAAACTGTTGAGGAATCCAGTTGGATCCCTCCAACCTGTTTCCTGCATTCACAAACATTAGCACAATACCAATTCCGCTCCAGTACGGAATTATCGCGGTATATGGGATTTAAAATATTATCCGCTTAATAGACGGCGCAATAGGGTCTCATCCGCTAAAAAATGCGGGAAATCAATAACTGCAATATATACATATGCCAATATATATATATATTGCTATTATAATACCAATTTCACTGTTTATGAAATATTCGCGGTATATGTTTTTAATAAATAACATCCGCTTACTAATGGCGCATAATGTCTATTTTAACAATCAATAGATAACAATCATCTTTCAAACATGCATTCAAATATTTTAAATCTAACTATTTAAAATAAAAATCGAAACTGATTCGATTGAGTGAGAAGTTCTCACCTTGATTTCAATTTCGTTTTAGCGATTTATTTCGAATAAAATTAAACAGACGTTTAATTTTACCCGAAATTCTCACTAACTCCAAACGACTCCAATCCAATTGCATCGCGTAGTGCTCGTCCATACGATTCCAACGCAACTGGTTTCGCGCGGTTTCGACCTCGTATGAAAAAGATATGCATTTATGAAGTTACACACGATTTTAACTTACTAATTACAACATAATTTTAATTGATTTTAACATACACTCATCATCACCCTCCATTCCCAAATCCAACACATCAGGCCATCCATACCCTTCTCTCCTCTTCACATTTTCACGTCTCCAGGCCGAGCACGCAACCCCTAAATTCGACATTAGGGTTTAATTATGCAACTTCAACGCTCATCTATACTTCGATCAGGATATACCAATGGAAGCGCCTCACCTTCCTCCATCTACGACTGCAAAGCCATGAAGCTCGGCCATCCCCCTTTGAGTGCGCACGCAAATGAACGGCCACGCACGCAGCCACCTCCCCACCTCCATGTGACGCCAAACCCCATCATCACCGTATAGATCGAAAGCTCTCGTCGAGCTCTACATGTTTGTAGTCGATCACTTCTTCTAATTGTTTGTAGATTGGGAGTGATTGAGGGGGAAAGGAGGATGATTTCTGGCCTTTGGTTTCTATGGTGGCGGCTAGGTTTAGGAATTAGGGTTTTATTATTTTTTTCTAATTTATGAGAGAGAGAGGGGGCTATTTATAGAAGAACGAACGACACTATTCATTCCGGAAATTCCGAACTCCGATTCACGCGCCGTAACCAGCGTTTCTAGGGTTTACCCCGCATTCCGGACACAATCGAACAGGTTTCGAAAGCTAATTCGGACATCTGTGCGAGTTATGGCAATAAACGTTCAATTTGAATTAAACCAATTTAAACGATTTTCTAGGCGTTTTAATTTGTACCGGACAAACGGTAAATCCAATTGACATGAAATTTGAAACCTTACAATAATATCACATTACGGATCCGATGAAACTGGTTTCGTCAAAATCTGAGACTGTTTGAAAAATGGCTATTTTAACTCGCCAAATTAAAATTAAAAATAATTCGGTGCATTTCGAGCTGCCACGATCAAACGATAGCTCCGATTGACACGAAATTTGAAATCCGGTAATAACTAACTATTACGGATCCAATGGAACTGGTTTCGTCCAATTTTGAGACTGTTCAAAAATTGACTATTTTCACTAGTCGATTTAATATTAAATATTCAATTTTCACAAATTAACTTTTAATTCGATTTTAAAAGTTCTAAAATATCGTTCTAACTCCAATATGATAAAATAAAATTTTACAAATCATTTTCAATCATATTTAACTCAGTTTTCAATTATTTCCATAATTTAACATATTAATTTATCGATATAATTATCCAATTAAATCCAATTATTCAAATAAAAATTTATTTGACTTATATATTCACTTATTAATATTTAAAATTAATTAAATATTCAAATTTTAATTACTAAAAATTCTGGGTCGTTACAACCTTCCCCCCTTAAAAGAATTTCGTCCTCGAAATTAGCAAGTAAGAAAAGTTACAGAATCTATTAATTTTCCAAAATTCATAGTTAAACTTCTTACAATAACTTTACTAAGTTTTCAAATCATACTTAGTTATCTTTTCAAAAACAACTACTATTGTTTAACTTTCAATTCCAAATCAAAGTTAAAGTTTCCAAAATTTTCCAATTTTCTCAAATTTTTCTAACGCCTTAAATTTTCGGAAAAATTCGCCATAGTCTCCTTTGCGCGGCTCGATCCGTAAAAAAATGACAGTATATATATCACAAATATACATCTCATCAAGTAATGAGGCATCCCGAAGGGAAAAAGGTATAAAAGTACGGTATGTAATCCGAGATATGTACCTTATATTTTATTAGCAAGCATATACGGCTAATATAGCGCGAAAGCGAGCTCCAAATGCGAAGCAAACGCGATCCGCACCTACTAATCAATCAACAAACGACATGAGAAACATGTATATAGACAATAGTATCAATATACAACATATAGCAACATAATAACTATATATGTCAACATACCAGTTGAAACAAAACAACAAATGCAAACATCAACCAACTATCATTCATAACCAATATATATTCACTCATATTCTCATTAATATTTAATGAATTGGTTTTCAATTTAATCACATTTGATTCATTAACAGTGGATGTTTTTAACATTCATTTTCAATTATTTTATATTCACTAATTCATACTCAAGTTGGTTCACTTCCAAATCAAATTCAATTTTATTCAAGATTCACTTAACATCCAATTGGATTTCAATTACTTTAGCTTCCAATTTCATTAATACTTAATGAATTATATACAATCAACTAACAATCATATAACAATCAATGTATATTAATTACAACCAAATTCCTTTGCTTATATTCATTCAATTTGGTTGAACACCATCACTTTCAATTGGTTCAATTAAATTGATCTTCATTCAACTATTCAACTTTCCATTTAATAAACATCACTTGTTTTTACTTAACTTAAATTCCAACTTATAAATCAATTCAGCTTCCAAATTCTGAAGTAAATTTCCATTTTAACTTTAAATTCATTTTTTATTTACAACTCATATTCATAAATATATTCATATAGTTTCACTTCTTATATATATAAGTTTATTTCACAATTGTAAATCACTTTAATTATAATTCAATTCTTATAATTCTTTTGCTTATACAATTTTTTTTTATTTAGATTATTCAAACAACTAATCAATCAACTTATATACACTTTAATAATTCTGAAAAATTATTTCTTCATATATAAAATATAATCAAGGTAAAATTATTTCATTTACCTAATTTAAAACAATATTGTGTCGAATTGTTCTATTCAAGTGTTTAGAAACCCCTTCGGCATAGTTGTCGAGACCACGCTGACGAAGGTTCATATGCCACTCAACAAACCAATCATCATAATATAAAACAATTTTATATTCACTAACAAATACGCTCTCATAGCTATTATTACACTCAAACTCATTCTAGAGTACTACTGACTCTATCTCTAATGAGTAATACCCAACAGAACCATGGTTGTCGCTTAACCATATGCTCTGATACCACTGTAAGGACCCGATTCTTCGTCTTCCGAAAACTGACATCAATACGTTCACTGTATCAACTGCCGAGTAATCGGTTGCCGAAAAACCGAACACTTAGGGTTTTAAGAAAAGGAAAGAGAAGAAGAAGAGAGAAGAAGATAGAAAACTAGAGGGGAAAGAGAACACAAAATAGAAAAAATAGAACGGAAAGAAGAAAACAACAGAACTATAACAGAATCTCACAATTCGCAGCGGAACAACATATAATAATAAATGAATAATCTTTAAACAAAGAACTATATCAGTTATTACATTTTATACATTACATTTCATTACATCATATCATCAGAGTGTACAACAACAACAACAACAAACAGTACAGCGGAAAAAGAAATACTATATACTAGTAATTACGCCATGCCATCCATCTTGCCTCCAGCAACTCCAGAAATATCCTGATAAACCTAACTCTTAACTGCCCGTGTGGAAATTGGTGGGCACCCAGAGTTTAGGAAGGAAAAAAATAAACTCCGAGTCAGTCATGTGACTGGTGTGAGAACTCAAATAGTTTATTTATCTTTAAAATCAAAATAGAGGAATATTTTTAAAGTCAATTCGCAATGCTTTTAAAAATGAGACTACCATAAGGCCTCCCGCACACACACACACACACAATGCAAACGCAGAATCGGAGGAGATTTCTCCTTATGATAGTCAAAGATGCTTGATACCCATTTAAAAGAACATTTGATATTATTATTAGTGCATAGTGTAGGAAAAAATCATTTCGAAAGTAGAATATAAATCTTAGCTAGCATAGACATTCCGAACTATGCCTACTATAGCTAACTATGTTCAATAGCAGGTTACCGCCACATTCCATAGCAGGTTATACAACTAAAACCGTACAAGTCTCGTATTGTTTCTTTGGATTTCCAACGAATGATCAGGCCAAGGAAATTCCCATTGCCACATGAGAATGCCTCTGGATGGACATCCCCGAGAACCAAACCGGATCTCTACCAACACAAGGACGGGTTACCCCTAACTGAGTAACAACTGACCGAATATGCCATCCCCCGGTCCTTTGGGACCTTTCACCGAGCGCTCGCAATCAATTCACACAATCATAAAGTGTTTTCAACATGAGTAAGTATCTGGGCTCCATACCATGATACCACCCTTTTCCAGAAGGAAATACACATATCCTAAAGGGCGCTACCCCTCATAACCTTGCCGCATCTTTCCTGTTTTGACCATTCCCGAGGTGTGAGGCTCGACGAAGTCACGTCCACAAAAACATACTTTATACAAAAGCCATGATTTGGGTCAACAAATGATCATAGAAATGATCACCAGGATAGACGATCAAATAAACGATCCTATCACAAATAATCAACACAATGATCATTTCACAGCAACACTCAGCATGTCACATTACCAAATTGGGAATATATCGCTGATAACCTTCAACTACATAACCTCTGAGCTCGTACGTCTCAGAGAAGGGTGTTAAGCTAAAAGAAAAAATTCTCCGCCACCAACAGAAATATATTTGAAAGAAATATGCTTTATATCTCAATTTGTAATGTCAGACATACAATCCATACAAGTCTGTTCCAGGCTCGAACAAAAGCGAAGGCACTTCTTACGAAGCCCTTGCAATCCGGGTATTCACAATCCCGATCGAATATCCCATCACTTAGGAAATCTCTATACCAGGAGCTACCCAGTGCAGAGACAATCGATAGGTCATCCTATCGCTTTCGCAAATACCCGGTCTTCAACACAAGTCATCAAATGCAATTCATAACGACGTATCACATATTCGGAATGGGTTATACGACCCCATGGTCCTTTCCCGGTTAACCCGAATAGTGAGCGCTTATTCAAAAATAAGTGTGGCATTCAAATTCAAACAAATCACATCAATTACCCATTCAAAGGGAAATATTGATAGTCGGTTATTGAACTATCAATGGATATGCACAACATCACCAGATTCCAAATAATTTTCCAAATTATTTATATTCCAAAATATCTTTACAAGATATAAAATTTCAATACCTCAAAAATAAATCAATATTTATCTTTAAACAACTTCCCTTTTTATTCATAAATTCCATAGTGAATTTTCATTCCAAAATATCCATGCATATACGATTTCAATTATTCATTTCAATATTCCTTTTCAATTTATCTTCAAAAAGATAAATTCTCAAAATATTCACTTTATATTGGAAAACATTTCCATACTTATTTATTCATAAGTAATTCACAAATTTTATTTATTTTCAACACTTGGAAAATATTCAATATACTTCAATCGAAATTAAGTATATATTTCATTCTTTAAGGAAATCATTCTTTTAAACATATTTATTTGGGCCAAAACGAATGTTACGTAAAACATCGTTATGACAACCCAAAATCACTAGTATAGGGATTCGAATTTAAGATAGATATATAAATCCCAATACTATACAAAACATTTCCTTTCGGAAATCATTTACTATAACAACAGTGTTATAGTCCACCATTTCCTTCTATTTCTCGAAAACGTTTATTTCAACAATGAATGTTGAAATCTATGGTTTCGAATCTCAACACATTTTAAAACATCGTTAGATCATTTTAATTTCTATTTAAAACATCAAATCTAAACATTTTCTTTAACATATTATTCACTATTCAAAAACGTGAATATACTACGTTAACACATTTCATCCTTTTATACATTTCATTTTAAAGGATTATTCACAGTCAAAAATGTGAATATAACTCCATTAATAGGTTTCAACAATTTACTTATCAAAATAAGTCATTTGCATATTTACAAAACAACGTTTATAAATTCCATTTCTATTTATTTCATAACTATTTCCTTTTTATAAATCTCCTTTATTAACCTATTCACTTTATAACTCAATTATAAACCAAAAGTTCATATTATAAGTTAAATGCTTATAATTTATTCGTTTGCAAAAATCGTTCCTTTGAACTTCATAATTATAAATCTTATAACTTATAAGATTCAATTATTTATCCAAAACCATTCTTTAATAACTTCACGAAATTTATAAATCTTATTATTTATAAATTTCACTTATAACTTCACCATTTATAATTCTATAAATTCAATTCACTTATGCAATCCATTTTCACTTCATTCAAACACTTATAAAAACTCGTTTTATAATTCAAATATTTTCATTTATAAATTATCAATTTATAAATCTTTTTATATAAATCAATTTATATTATTCTTTTAAAACATCTTTAATCTCCTTTATTATTTCATCATTTTGATTCATAAAATAATTAAATTTTATAAATCCTATATTTTCAACTTTTCATAATAAATTCAAAAATCCCGATTAAACTATTTTATAAAATCATTAACCCCATATTTTCAAAAATCAATCTTTAACTATATTTCTCAAAAATCATAATTTTTATAACTTTAAAAATTTATACGTTTATTTATTTAAAATTAATCAATTCCAAAAATATAGTGTATTTTCAAAAAATCACTTTAAAAATCATTTTAAAATTCCAAATTTGGCCCAATGATGCTACATACCAAATAGTCAATCACGACAACAACGATATCATATATCGATTTGATAATCCATCAAATATCAAAATATCTGAAATCAAAAATAAAAACTGTTGAGGAATCCAGTTGGATCCCTCCAACCTGTTTCCTGCATCCACAAACATTAGCACAATACCAATTCCGCTCCAGTACGGAATTATCGCGGTATATGGGATTTAAAATATTATCCGCTTAATAGACGGCGCAATAGGGTCTCATCCGCTAAAAAATGCGGGAAATCAATAACTGCAATATATACATATGCCAATATATATATATATATTGCTATTATATATAATACCAATTTCACTGTTTATGAAATATTCGCGGTATATGTTTTTAATAAATAACATCTGCTTACTAACGGCGCATAATGGCTATTTTAACAATCAATAGATAACAATCATCTTTCAAACATGCATTCAAATATTTTAAATCTAACTATTTAAAATAAAAATCGAAATTGATTCGATTGAGTGAGAGGTTCTCACCTTGATTTCAATTTCATTTTAGCGATTTATTTCGAATAAAATTAAACGGACGTTTAATTTTACCCGAAATTCTCACTAACTCCAAACGACTTCAATCTAATTGCATCGCGTAGTGCTTGTCCATACAATTCCAACGCAACTGGTTTCGCGCGGTTTCGACCTCGTATGAAAAAGATATGCATTTATGAAGTTACACACGATTTTAACTTACTAATTACAACATAATTTTAATTGATTTTAACATACACTCATCATCACCCTCCATTCCCAAATCCAACACATCAGGCCGTCCATACCCTTCTCTCCTCTTCACGTTTTCACGTCTCCAGGCCGAGCACGCAACCCATAAATTCGACATTAGGGTTTAATTATGCAACTCCATCGCTCATCTATACTTCGCTCAGGATATACCAATGGAAGCGCCTCACCTTCCTCCATCTACGACTGCAAAGCCATGAAGCTCGGCCATCCCCCTTTGAGTGCGCACGCAAATGAACGGCCACGCATGCAGCCACCTCCCCACCTCCACGTGACGCCAAACCCCATCATCACCGTATAGATCGAAAGCTCTCGTCAAGCTCTACATGTTCGTAGTTGATCACTTCTTCTAATTGTTTGTAGATTGGGAGTGATTGAGGGGAAAAGGCGGATGATTTCTGGCCTTTGGTTTCTATGGTGGCGGCTAGGTTTAGGAATTAGAGTTTTATTATTTTTTTTGTAATTTATGAGAGAGAGGGGGCTATTTATAGAAGAACGAACGACACTATTCATTCCGGAAATTCCGAACTCCGATTCACGCGCCGTAACCAGCGTTTCTAGGGTTTACCCCGCGTACCGGACACAATGGAATAGGTTTCGAAAGCTAATTCAGACATCTGTGCGAGTTATGGCAATAAACGTTCAATTTGAATTAAACCGATTTAAACGATTTTCTAGGCGTTTTAATTTGTACCGGACAAACGGTAAATCCAATTGACACGAAATTTGAAACCTTACAATAATATCACATTACGGATCCGATGAAACTGGTTTCGTCAAAATCCGAGACTGTTTGAAAAATGGCTATTTTAACTCGCCAAATTAAAATTAAAAATAATTCGATGCGTTTCGAGCTGCCACGATCAAACGATAGCTCCAATTGACACGAAATTTGAAATCCGGTAATAACTAACTATTACGGATCCAATGGAACTGGTTTCGTCCAATTCTGAGACTGTTCAAAAATTGACTATTTTCACTAGTCGATTTAATATTAAAATATTCAATTTTCACAAATTAACTTTTAGTTCGATTTTAAAAGTTCTACAATATCGTTCTAACTCCAATTTGATAAAATAAAATTTTACAAATCATTTCAATCATATTTAACTCAATTTTCAATTATTTCCATAATTTAACATATTAAATTATCGATTTAATTATCCAATTAAATCCAATTATTCAAATAAAAATTTATTTGACTTATATATTCACTTATTAATATTTAAAATTAATTAAATATTCAAATTTTAATTACTAAAAATTCTGGGTCGTTACAATATGACTGACTCGGAGTTTATCGTTTTCCTTCCTAAACTCTGGGTGCCCACCAATTTCCACACGGGCAGTCAAGAGTTAAGGTTTATCAGGATATTCTGGAGTTGCTGGAGGCAAGCTGGATGGCATGGCGTATTATTAGTATATAGTATTTCTTTTCCGCTGTTTGTTGTTGTATGATGTTGTACACTCTGATGATATGATGAAATGTAATGTAATGTAATGTAATGTAATAACTGATATAGTTCTTTGTTTAAAGATTATTCATTTATTTATTATATGTTGTTCCGCTGCGAATTGTGAGATTCTGTTATTGTTCTCTTATTTTCTTTCCTCTCTATTTTCTACTATCTTCTCTCTTTTTCTTCTTCTTAAACCCTAACATTTCGGTTTTTCGGCAACGAAAAATCCTAGTCGTTTCATTTCCCGTTTTCAACTTAATTTTTAAATTAACGTAAAAATTACATATTTGATTTCATTCATTTGCAATAAATCCAACTATTATCAATTAAATAAATTAACTCACTATACAAATTCAAATTCTATAATTCATAAATTTTATCATCTTGTATTACTTATTTATTTATAATTCTTTAAACCAATTCCCATCTCTATTTAAAGTAACTTAATTCACCAATTATAGAATTTATTTCAATTTCTTAAAATAACCTCTTTATTATACATTGAATCCAATTTATTTTGATAAGTTTCCAATTGAATGGATTAGATTCAATTTCAACCTTTAACTTACACTTAAGTTTAGGTCATAATCAATTTATTACGTGTTCCTTTCTTAGTTATTACTTTACATACTTCTCGTATTAATTTCACCATTAATCATAATTATCAAAGTAACGCTTATAATAAATACGACCCTATAATTACTCAACATTTAAACGAACGTAATTTCATTTTCCATTAGTGTAACATTCATTTATTTTACTATCACCTATTACAAATTCTAATTCCATTAACAAATAAGCAGGTAATTTATAATATATGTTACAAATTTTTAATTAATCACTATTCATTATTATTGCCTTTAATTTAGCATTACTTACCTTGCATTAACATTGTTACTTAAAAACCCTATCCAATTGCAATTAATATTCTAATGAATACATTTACTCTTTTCCGTTATGTTATTAATTATCATCAAGGCACATCTAATTATCTTTATTGGTAAATGAGTGAATTTACTGGTAATCCACTAAAATAACCTTTAATATACTTGTATATTTATTTATCAATCGATATTTAAGTTTTTTTCTTTTTCATTCAAATTGATTTATAAACTAATATACATTTATATTAGTCCCATTTCATTCCATTCATTAATGGGTATTGCACTAACCTTATTACTTTACATTACATTAAGTTTCCAAATTTTATAGAATTAAATTCTAATTACTTACCATTTAATCCATCAATTATTGATTCTATCCAAACATGTATTTAGATTTTATTTTAATTAATTTATTCAATGTTGACATCCACTTAATAAAATTTACTTTCATTTATATAGTTGTAATTCAATTCTGTTATTATTTCATTAGTACTATTTCCAATTTATTTCTTCCAGTATTAATTTCACAAATCAAATTTAATTAACAAATTATAACGGTTTCCATTATTTCTTCAATTGTATTTCATTTCAATACTAATTTATAATTTTTTTACAAAATTTCAATTACGAAATCATATTTAATTAACAACTTTAATTGTCGAAATTTACGGGTTGTTACACATAACTTGGTCATTTCTTGACGGATTCGCATAAAACCAGTTGCATTGTGAAGCAGATGGAGAGAAATATAGTATCAAGTCAAGTTGTAGATGAGAACCAAAAGTTTTGTATTGATCTGGTACCCATTTCATTGTCGATTGTCAATCGCATATCCTTTTGAGTTATCTCCAAAGTTGACCAATCCACCATCTTGATATATGATGTCATTGAGTATCTCAGGATTTCCAGTCATATGCCTTGAACAACCACTATCAAGTATCCATTTATCTTTCTCAATTTGCGCAGTTTGTCCATTGGTTGTTGATTCTCCAAAAGCCATGTATCATGTCTGTTCCTGCATAACAAGCCAATTCGGCAGATAACTTGATTTTTTATAAAAACTATATGCACACTTATGATACTTTGATGTAATGCATAAATTCAAACTAGTGTTAACAAAATTTTGTAAAAATGCAATTTTTAACTATTCAAGTTTCAGATTATGAAAGTATGAAAACCTGGCTCTGATACCAATTGAAAGGAACATGGGATTAAGGATCTTAAGGCTAATTTAGCACTAGGGGTGAATAGTGTTTAATGAATTCTAAGACTTATATTAACTAAATTGAAATTATGACACACAAAAAATGCAAAATTTAATCACAGAACAATCAAACAATCAAACATTGATGCAAAAAGTAAATAAAAAGCAGTAATGGGAAAGCACACACCAAATTTTATACTAGTTCGGAGTAATCCTACATCCAGTCCTGTACCAAGGCAAACCACCTCATACAGGTTTTTATTAAACCAGTGTCGAGATTACACTCCTCAATTTATAAAGGCCGTGAAGTACCCTCCCGTCTCACGAGTCCGGTCCAAACTCTCTTGATTTACGGGCCACAAGATTACCCAATTGATTTTCAGGCACAACCACTGTGACGCCCCACCTCTATACCCACGCTAGCCAAGAACACTACGGAGTAGTGCTGTCAACTAGCACGGAGAATAAGGCTGTTGAGGAGCGACCATCCATGTAATTGCTTATCACACGGCGGCTATAAATAATCTTCGGAAACAAACATAGAAATAAGCATAACACAAATCAATCACAAACATTCATATCTCAAAGGCGGAAGAAGATATGAATATATAACTAACACATGAAAGTGTACGTCAGATTAGTGGTCAAAAAGATCCACAATAATACAAAAGAATAGCAACACGTGCTATACAAAAGAATACAACTATGAGTCTATATCTCAAGTGTATACAAAAAACTTCTAATCTAAATAATTAGCCAAAAGTCAGAGTAGCAAATCCCGGGAAGAAGTCAAACAGAAGCACCTGTAACATCTCGGCCTGACCCGAGTTTATTTAAGAAAATAATAAACGGATCAGTCTAGCTATAAATATCAGATGACATGATATAAAATAAAAGATATGGCATAAACATAAAATATCCATACTGACATGCTACTATAAGTATGCAAATGATAATCAATAGAAGATCAATCAATAAGAGATAAATCAATATCACAAGAATCATCTCAAAGATCCAAAGAGGGCATCATACCCTAAACTTGTACTCATAACAAGTCAATGACATAAATTCCAGAAATCAACACAAGAAATCCAGAAATCACAGAAAAAGGGAAAGAGGCTTATCACATGACGGTCCGAAGACCATGGGGAGCTACCCCATATAGGTGAGTCGGAATCACCCAGATGAGGTCTAGGCTAACCAAAAAGCAAAAAGGTATGTGTGAGTGGAATCACACAAATGGTGTTTAGCCTAACCTCGCAACAAAAAGGTATGTGTGAGTGGAATCACACAAATGGTGTCTAGACTAACCTTGCGGACAAAGAGATATGTGTGAGTCAGAATCACACCTATGAGGTCTAGTCTAACCTTGCAAACAAAGAGACATCGCACAATTGCTAGTCTAAATCATAAAATGATCGTCATGATCAATGAGAAGTGTCAATTACAATAAGCTGGTAAATATATGAGCTTAGCTTCATGTCCCATAATTACTAGCTTAACTTAAATATTTACGAACAAATTGTAGATCTTCACTAGAAAATTGTCACAAGAGATTCAATCGAACAAGTCCAAGAATTAACCAACAAAGTAAACGCAAGCGTTTCATACCACTTGTTTTACTAAGCCGTTTAATTCAATTTCTCATACGAGTGAGGTAAAGGTTTGTATATACTAGTAGATTGGAAAACAGTTTAATAAAAGAGCTTTGTTATAGAAAATAGGGTTGAAATCATTTTGTTGAAAGAGTTTTGGTATTTACTACTAGTATTGAAACCTTTGTATATTTTAAAGTGACAAATCACAAAGATGATTGTAGAACAATCGATCATCAAAATTCACATACGAAGACGTGAATAAATTCCAAAGAAATCGATAAAGAATCCATCGAAATAGATATTCAAAAATCCATACAATCGACTGAGAAGCCCAAGATAGCTTGTCTCGAAGAATGGTCAACTACGCATCTCAACAAAACAAGTTCTGTTGAACG
Organism: Allium cepa; assembly: GCA_030765085.1. Lineage (NCBI taxonomy): Eukaryota > Viridiplantae > Streptophyta > Magnoliopsida > Asparagales > Amaryllidaceae > Allium > Allium cepa. The sequence goes on along the minus strand of CM060934.1, from coordinate 1,016,554,581 downwards.
TTTTTCAGATAAGATCCCCTACGGAGGGGGTCCAGGGGGGTGTGGCAACCACCCAAGGTGGGGGTATGGGGGCAACGCCCCTGCTACGGGGTTCGACCTGCCCGGTCTGCTCGCGGGGGTCCGGGGGCAGCGCCCCGACCAAAATGGTACGACCTAGTGAAGACCTAAGGGAGGATAGGATCGAGCGACTTAAGGGGGTACGCGACCTAATGCAACAAAGGCCGAGCGACTCAAGGGGTTACGCGACTTAATGGATCAAAGGCCGAGCGATTTAACGGGGTACGCCACTTAATGGAACAAAGGCCGAGCGACTTAACGGGGTACGCGACTTAATGGAACAAAGGCCGAGCGACTTATAGTGCCACGCGACCTAAAGTGCCACGCGACCTAAAATGGGAACGACCCAACGTGATAAAGGCCGAACGAGATGACACAAGGGACGACCTAGCAAGACTCACGACCTAAAAATGACAAGGCCAAACAAGTTAAGGGGATTGCACGACCTACGGCCTTGCGACCTACGACCTAACGACTTAAAGGCTTAAACCATGCGAACGACTCAAGGTCATACAACCTAAAGGGGGACGACCTAAGGTCACGCGACCTAACGTATCGATGCGACCTAACGAGTTAACGGTTTATAAGGTCGAGCGACTTAAGAGGTTTAACACGCGAGCAACCTATCGTCCAACGACCTAACCACTATAACAAGGCCGAGCGACCTACGACTTAAAACCCAACGACCTAATTCCGAGGCGAACGACCAAACACGTGCGAACAGTTTTAAGGCCCGAAATGAGCTATTCTCTGAGTGACTTTTCAACGCGAACGACCTAACATAGGCAGAACGACCTAAGTGCAGTTTTTCACCAAAGACACTAAAAATTGGAGTTTTTCGCCAATTCAATCCAAACCAAATGTACATGCTAAAGTGATGGGGAATCATTCCCAACACTCCAATATAGTTATAGACTCGAATTTTGAGATAAAAATATCACCTTTGCACCAAATTTATGAAGAAAAGCTTGAAAGCAATGGAGGAGTAATCACAAGCTTGAATCCAATATCTTCTTCTTGAATTTGGAATTGAATGTTGGATTTGCAAGAGAATTCGAGCTTGGAATATTAATTTCCCCTTCCACTCATCATTAATGCTAAAGCTTGGTTGTTAGGAAATTTATAAAGAGTGAGGAGAAGGAGAGAAGTGGGTTTGAGTTATAATGGCTAATCTAACCCAAAGTCCAAAGCGGGAAAAGTAAGTGAAATTCCACTAACTCCAAACCTATCAATGTTTATACTTAAAAAATTGTAATTGGCATTTCGATCTCAATGGAAGTGGTCTCGAGTCCTAATTTGACCATTTGCAAAAAGTAGATTTTCGGACCAATATCCGATTAACGACAAAATATTTAAATAAAATATTTAAATATAAAATCGATAAATATGCGGGTTGTTACAGACTCCTCTCCTTAAAGAAATTGCGTCCTCGAAATATAAGATGGAAATAAAAAGTAACAACCATAAAAGCATATTAACACGAAAGAAATTTGAAATAGGAAGTTCACCTCAAAGAGCAGGAGTAAGCAAGTCCGGATGTGTTCGCTCGATGAATTCTCTGGATTCCCAAGAGCAATCCTTAGGATTTGAGGACCATTGAACCTTCACAAGCGGAACATCTTTATTTCAGAGTCGTTTGACCTCCGAAGAAATAATTTGAATAGGATGTTGTTCGTAAGTTAAATTCGGCGAAACATCAATTTCTTCCACAACACCAGGCTCAAGAATAGAATCGGAATCTCGAAGGCATTTCCGTAATTGAGAAACATGAAACACGTCATGCATAGCAGAAAACTGAGCCGGTAATGCAAGGCGATAAGCCACAGAACCAACTTCAGTGATAGGAAATGGCCCAATATATCGGGGTGCTAACTTTTCCGATCGACTGAAACGTACATCACCTTTCATAGGTGAAACACGAATAAAAACAGAATCTCCCACAGAAAATTCTAACTTCCTTCTTCGATTATCGGCATAGGATTTTTGTCTACGCTGGGCTTCTTTCATCCTATGTCGAATAAGTTCAATCTTCTCTGTGGAATCACGAATAAAGTCTGGACCTAAGACCAGCCTCTCACCGGCCTCAAGCCAACAAGAAGGAGATCGGCATGGCCTTCCATAGAGTGCCTCGAAAGGTGCCATACCAATACTAGATTGGAAGTTATTATTATAGGAAAATTCAACAAGTGAAATATGGTCTTCCCAACTTCCACCAAAATCGAGCACACAAGCACGAAGAAGATCTTCAAGAGTTTGATTCACACGCTCGGTTTATCCATCGGACTGGGGGTGATAAGCAGTGCTAAAATTAAGCTTCGTTCCTAAATCTTTTTGAAGACTCTTCCAAAATCCACTAGTAAACAATGGATCTCGATCGCTAACAATAGAAGTAGGAACTCCATGCAATTTGACAATTTCTTTGATAAAGAGTTTGGCCAAAAGAGGAACGGTTCGGTTAGACCAAACGGGAATAAAATGGGCGGATTTAGTAATTCTATCAACGATCACCCGTAAGCTATCATGACCCGAACGGGAATGAGGAAGGCCATCTATAAAATCCATGGAAATTTGGTCCCACTTCCAAATTGGAATTTCTAAAGGTTGCAATAACCCACCAGGCCTTTGATGTTAGGCCTTGACAAGTTGGCAAGTCATGCACACTTAACAAAGTTAGCAATATCAGATTTCATTCCCTCCCAATAATAAAGTCGCTTCATATCAGCGTACATTTTACTACTACCGGGATGAATGGTGAATTTAGAACGATGGGAATCTTCTAAAATATCTTTACGAAGATCACCAATATTTGGTACGATAAGTCTACCAAATTTTCGAATGCCGCCACGAGAATCGATATCAAAGTCTTTCAAACCTTCAATATCAATTTTATCCTTAACATTTTGGCCAAGAAGAGCCAATTCAGGATCTAGCCCTTGAGCTTCAAGATTGCGGTCAAAAAGAGAAGGATGAGCCTCAAGGCTACGTAAAACAAGTGATGAGCATAAATCGGATACGCGCTCTTGAACTTCACAAGTGGATTAAATCTCGAGATCGTTCCATTCGGATATCATCATAGAAACAACTGCTTGTTGTTTACGTCTAAGAGCATCGGCGACACGATTACCCTTACCGGGGGTATAAAGAATATCAAGATCATAAAGTGTAAGGAACTCGAGCCAACGCTGTTGACGAAAATTAAGTTCCTTTTGAGAAAATAAATATTTCAAAGACTTATGATCCGTGTAAAGAATAAATTTCTCTCCCAACAGATAATGACGCCAAATTCGAAGGGCGAAAACAATAGCCGCGAGTTCTAAATCATGTGTGGCATATCTAGTCTCGGCCGGCTTTAATTGCCTAGAAGCATAAGCAATAACACCATCTTTTTTTCATAAGAACGGCATCCAAACCAACGTGACTAGCATCAGTATAAAAAACAAAATCTTGATTCGATTCGGGAATAACAAGAATAGGAGCATCGGAAAGGAGTTCTTTCAATTTCTGAAAAGAGGCTTCACATTTGTCCGACCAAATGTATTTAACTCCCTTCTTAGTCAAGCCAGTAAGAGGCACGACAATCTTAGAAAAGTCTTTAATGAAACGACGGTAATAACCCGCCAATCCGAGAAAACTACGAATCTCTGTCACACTCTCCGGTCTCTTCCAATCTTGAATCGCTTCAATTTTTGAAGGATCCACGGAAATTCCAGATTCGGAAATAATATGACCAAGAAACTTCACACGAGATTGCCAAAAGTGGCATTTAGAAAATTTCTCCTTTAATTGATTACTCCTAAGAGTTTCCAATACAATCCGAAGATGCTTTTCATGCTCCTCCTCGGTTTTAGAATACACAAGGATATCATCAATGAAGATGAGAACAAACCGATCGAGGAAATCTTTGAAAATTCGATTCATGAGGTCAACGAAATAAGATGGAGAATTCGTTAATCCAAATGGCATAACAAGCCATTCATAAGATCCATATCGAGTACGGAATGATGTCAAAGGAATGCTATCCTCTGCGATACGAAGCTGATGGAAACCGGTAGCCAAGTCCAATTGTGAAAAGACCTTAGCACCACTAAGCTGATCGAATAGATCATCAATCCGCGGTAAAGGATATTTATTTTTAATAGTCAGATCGTTAAGATTGCGATAGTCAACGCAAAGCCTAAGCGTACCGTCGGATTTCTTCACGAAAATAGCCGAAGCTCCCCAAGGCGAGGAACTAGAGCGAATAAATTGCTTCGTCTCCAATTTGGACAATTGTTTGCGCATCTCCTCATTTTCCTTATTGGACATGCGATAAGGAGGACGAGTAATAGGTTGAGCTCCAGAAACAAGATTAATTCTGAACTCAATTGCTCGTTTAGGTGGTAAACCTAAAACGGACTCGAATATGTCGGCAAATTCACGAACAACGTGAATACGAGAAATAATATCATCTTCATCATCATCATCGTCATCACAAGGATTTAAAGAATATAAAGATGCCACCAAACAGGATTCTGAATCTTTAAGATTAACAGAAATCTGATTAACAGATAGTGGATGTCGGAGATGAATAGTCCGCTCAGGACATAGAATATGGGCTTGATAACGGTTAAGCCAATCCATTCCTAAAATTATTCCAAAGCCTAAGTAACGCATGAATACAAATCGGCTAGGAAAGAAAAATCACATAAAATAATCTCCACATCTTTACAAAACAAACTAAGAGTTGCGGACCCACCAACCATATTCGCGACTCTTAAAGAAGTCAATAAAGCAACAACATTTAAAGAAAAAGCATCAACAAGTTCTTTTGATATAAAAGAATGGGTGGTCAAGCAGAATATCTATAAAAAAATAGCAACACGTGCTATACAAAAGAATACAACTATGAGTCTATATCTCAAGTGTATACAACAAAACTGCTAATCTAAATAGTTAGCCAAAAGTTAGAGTAGCAAATCTCGGGAAGAAGTCAAGCAGAAGCACCTGTAACATCTCGGCCTGACCCGAGTATTATTTAAGAAAATAATAAACGGATCAGTCTAGCTATAAATATCAGATGACATGATATAAAATAAAAGATATGGCATAAACATAAAATATCCATACTGACATGCTACTATAAGTATGCAAATGATGATCAACAGAAGATCAATCAATAAGAGATAAATCAATATCACAAGCATCTTCTCAAAGATCCAAAGAGGGCATCATACCCTAAACTTGTACTCATAACAAGTCAATGACATAAATTCCAGAAATCAACACAAGAAATCCAGAAATCACAGAAAAAGGGAAAGAGGCCTATCACATGACGGTCCGAAGACCATGGGGAGCTACCCCATATGGGTGAGTCAGAATCACCCAGATGAGGTCTAGGCTAACCAAAAAGCGAAAAGGTATGTGTGAGTGGAATCACACAAATGGTGTCTAGCCTAACCTCGCAACAAAAAGGTATGTGTGAGTGGAATCACACAAATGGTGTCTAGACTAACCTTGCGGACAAAGAGATATGTGTGAGTCAGAATCACACCTATGAGGTCTAGTCTAACCTTGCAAACAAAGAGACATCGCACAATTGCTAGTCTAAATCATAAAATGATCGTCATGATCAACGAGAAGTGTCAATTACAATAAGCTGGTAAATATATGAGCTTAGCTTCATGTCCCATAACCACTAGCTTAACTTAAATATTTACGAACAAATTGTAGATCTCCACTAGAAAATTGTCACAAGAGATTCAATCGAACAAGTCCAAGAATTAACCGACAAAGTAAACGCAAGCGTTTCATACCACTTGTTTTACTAAGCGTTTAATTCAATTTCTCATACGAGTGAGGTAAAGGTTTGTATATACTAGTAGATTGGAAAACGGTTTAAGAAAAGAGCTTTGTTATTGAAAATAGGGTTGAAATCATTTTTTTGAAAGAGTTTTGGTATTTACTACTAGTATTGAAACCTTTGTATATTTTAAAGTCACAAATCACAAAGATGATTGTAGAACAATCGATCATCAAAATTCACATACGAAGACATGAATAAATTCCAAAGAAATCGATAAAGAATCCATCGAAATAGATATTCAAAAATCCATGCAATCGACCGAGAAGCCCAAGATAGCTTGTCTCGAAGAATGGTCAACTCTGCATCTCAACAAAACAAGTTCTGTTGAACGTTTTTCAGTTAAGATCCCCTACGAAGGGGGGGTCCAGGGGGTGTGGAAACCCCTTAAGGTGGTGGTGCGGGGGCAACGCCCCTGCTACGGGGTTCGACCTGCCCGGTCAGGTCGCGGGGGTCCGGGGGCAGCGCCCCGACCAAAATGGTACGACCTAGTGAAGACCTAAGGAGGTACGCGACCTAATGCAACAAAGGCCGAGCGACTTAAGGGGTTACGCGACTTAATGGGTGTAACGACCCGTAAATTTCGACAATTAAATTTTTAATTAAAAAGGATTTTGAAATTTAAATTTTGTAGAAAAGGGAAATATATATATATATATAAAGGAGGTAAATTAATACTAGATGAACGCTAAATGAAAATTTATTGCAACGGTAATTAAAAATCTTAATTATTGTTAAATTTAATAGAAATCTAATGATTGAGATAATGGAAGATTTATACCCTTGTGTAAGTTGCATAAATAAAGGAGAATTAAATTTATAATTAATAATGAATTGTAGAAACGGTTATTTAACTTAATTGTTGAAAGGTTAGGTGAAATATCAATAAAGGAATAGTGTAATTTGTTACACTTGAATAAAATATAAAATAAATAATTAAAGACAAAAATTTAAATTACCTATGTATTAGTAAATTGGTAAAACGGTAACTGTATAAGAATTAAGATAGTAATACAAATGGCAGTTGCTGGACAACCAATTTAATGCAAATTCAAAAGTGATTGAGACGACTGTTGGGTTTTAATGGAGTGTAAATAAATAGTGAAAAACATTATAATATCTTAATTTAAATATGATTGCTTAATTAATACTAAAAGAATAAAATTGAAATAGTATTTAGTGTAATAATAACTATAATAAATTGCAATTGTATAATGGAAGTAAATTGTTAATAAATGGATGTAAATATTAACTAATTGATGGAAATAAAATATAAATGAATCTTTGGATAAGATCATAAGTAAATGCAATTAGGTAGCATGTATTGGAAATAAAGTTCATTTAAATATTGAGAAATTTTAATGTTGTTATTAAGAAAAACGTTACTTTAGTAATTTTTAATATAGTAATGGGTGTGCGAACGCGAATTAATGGAAACGTAAAACTTATTTTAAGTGAGTATTTGAGTGTAGACTTATGAAATAGATTAATGACAATAAATTTTTGTACGTTATTTATTCTATTAGTTTGTTAAGTTTTATTTTGATCAATTTCAATTAATGCACTAAATTATTGCAGTTAGTGTGGAATATTGGAAAGTGAATAAATAAGATGTAACCTAGATAAATTTCCATTCATAATATGATGATTAATGTGATATAAAGAATGAGACCAAAATGGAATGAATTAATTGAGGTTCTAACTTTATTTATGCGTAAAGTTAACAAAATTTCCAATAAAATTTAGATACGGTAAGTTATGCAAATAAAAGATGAAATTTTGGGAAATATTTATGTATTGGAATATAAAAGAAATGTTAATTAGGTAGTTGAGTAATAATTGATTTATTTTGAGTTGTAATCCAATAAAATCAAATTTATTAGAATTTACTGCAATTAATTGGATTAATTGCAGTAACCTTTGAAATTGGAACTTAGTAAAAATAATCTGGATTGGATTTCAAATAAATAGGTTAGGGTGAGTAACTGAATTACATACTATGAATAAGTAAACCAGGAAGATTAAATTTAATTAATATAAAATAGTTGATTTATTGCAAATAAAAGATTATGTAAATATTTAGTTAGGTGGAATTAAAGATAATTACATAATAAGGTATGAATCCACTGCTAATTTTATTTATGGAAATGAAAAGAGTACCAAAAACAAGCTTTGTCAGTATATTTAAGTTTAATGTATAATAATAAGTTAATGGTAATAAAAGAAGTTTAAACATCTGTTAATAGAGAGTTGAGTTTAAATCTAAGAATATTAAGAAGTAGATTTTTGAATACAACATTTGATCCATCCACTTAAAATGTATAGATAGGATAATCGCTGATTTTTGATTTAAGTAGTGCAAACGGAGATTTATCTATTTATTGGAATTGGAATTTTTAAGTGTATAAATAGGAAATAAGTGAAATTTATTTTAAATATTCATAAATGAAGAATTAGATGAAGGTGAGAATGGTAATGCTTTAAATAGTAGAGACGTACACAAATCAATGTAGGTAATTAGAAATAAAATGTTGTCGAAACGATAAAACGTTTCTTGTGAAAAATGGATGGCATAACGAAAAAGGGTAATGTATTCACTTGAATATAAATTGAAACTTATTTAAGGTATTAATTACAATGGATAGAGATTTTGGGTAACATTGTAAATGATATGTAAGTAATGCAAATGTATGTCAATAGTAAGGGATTAGGATGAATTAAAAATTTGTAACATAGGAATTACCTGCCTATTTGTTAATAAAAATTTGAATGGTTAGTAAGTGATAATAGAATAAGTGTACATTAGTGGAATTGAGGTAACGTTGGTTTTAATGTTGAGAAAATAAATGGGTATAGTAAAGTTTAAGTGAAATTGTAAGTATGTATAGGGGAATGAATTATTGCAGGGAAATATTTGGTAACCATTGCAATAAATGTAAATTTGTGTGCATTAATATGAAATTTAGTAATAGGTGTGAATAACTTAAATTTCTTCATAGGATAAAGAATGATGGAAATAACGGGATTTAATTGATCATAAAAGGTTGATTGCAAATCAAATGAAAAATGCTTAAATGGGAATTAAGTTATTTATTCATTTGGATTTAAAGCATGATTGAAATTTTTGGAAACTTAATAAAACGTTTTATGTTGATTGAAATTTAAGTTGGAAGTAATTAAGATAAATAAAATATGTATAATATGGAATTCAAATATACATAGAAATGTGGATTTTAGTATGTAAACGTAATCTATTGAGAATGGATAGAAATTTAATCTGTAATTATTACAGTAATTTAGAATTTAGTTGAAATTGGAAATTTATCTACGTATTTGGAAATTATGGAATTGTGAATATATATACGGGAATTTAAATGAAGCATCTAATTATACATGTGTGAATACGCTTAAAATGCAATGTAAATGTTGAGAAAGAAATAATTTAATCCGTAACGTGTATAATTAATATCCTTTTGGGACCACTTCTGTTTGCACGTTAAAATTCGTGCACACCTATCCTGTTGCGATCTATCTATAAATATGCTGTGATAAACCCTAGCCTCCTTTCTATTATCAATTGGCTGTACGTTCATTTTTCTTCATCTCTTTCTTTTCCTCAATGGTTACAAAACCTAATCTATCTACAATTCAAATTTTCTAATAAAATTCAAACTCTCCACAAAAATTCCAGAAAATTTATGATAAAGTTCTCGAGACACGTAATCTGCTGGTACAATTCGTTTTCTGTTTTGGATATTCGTTTGACCAGAAAAAATTCGACGATGTGCTGTAGCTTTTAGCTGACGTGGCCATTGAAGTTAAGTGGGTTTTGTTTTATTTTATTTTATTTTATTTTTTATTTTTGTTTTCAAATCGTTTAAAATGAATATTTTTTCATACGTTCTCCGATTCACGTGAAATTTCTTTTGTTAGGATCGTAATTTAATTCCAGATCCATTGACGCTGGTTTGGACAAATTCTGAGACCGTCGAATTTTTGGGTTTAAATCGGATTTAAATTCGATTTAAATTCAAAAGGTGAGTGTTTTAACCCACTCACAACTACTAGAATCTTTTATGTTTGTTAAATTAATTTTAGAAATGAATAGAAATTTATTTATGAGTATTTGGCATGTTTATTTTATTCATATTTGTTGAATTGCATTTATTAAATTTAACTGTTAATTTAATTAATTTATTGCGTATAAATTTACAGTTAAAATTTATTTGTTTGTATATGAACTGCTAGTTAACGGTTATATAATTTATTACTGAATATAGACTGTAGATTAATAGCTGTTAAATTTAATTTGAATAAAATTGCCAGTATTACCTGTTATGTAGTACCAAAAATAATATTGTTATTGATTGATATTGATTGATGATTGCGATTTGGATGATGGATGATGTTGATGAATGGATGTTTATTGTATATCATTAAATTGCAAATTATCATGCATATTTCATTTCATTCGGGATTGTGGTTTGAAATGATATATAACCGCAAATTTTTTTTTTTTTTAATTTGCGGATTGAAATGATAAATATCCGTATCACTTGACCATAGGATAGAAAATTTTATACAGGCACCGTAGTCTATATATAACTATTTTAATGTGATTTCTATGGTTTGGATGGAATACGGTTTCTAATAATCTTAAATTTTATATTGTATAAATATTATTCTTCCATATATATACATATGAAGTTGAAAATTTTGAAATTAAAAGGTGTATAAAAATCTTTATTTAAAAATGGAAGAAAATTAAGAAAATGGAGTTTAATAATTTATATCATATGTTTAAATGTTAAGTTTGGAAATTTTAAGATATGATATTTATAATTGGATTTTTCCCAAAATAAATTGAAATGAATATTCTAGTATAATTTGAATTGGGAAAATATATATATTTTATTACTAGAAATTGAAGTCTTATTATTTATGGATTTTATGTGAATATTCAAGACTAATTAATAGAACAATTGATCTGTTGAAAGAATAAAATCCAATTTTAGTTTGAAATATTGTTACTCAAAATGGATATACGTATATATAAATAAATTGAAGTGGTTTTGGAACTTGAGAGAGATAATATAAATTTTGGTTTAGACTTTAATAAAGAAATGTATTTGTAAAGCCATGAGAACTATTTTCTTTACAAAGTAACATTTAAGTTAAACCATTTAATTCATACACCGTTGAATGTCCAAACCATTCAAGTTTTTAGAAGTTATGGTTTTAAATTATGATTTTCAAAATATTATGCTTTGAAATATTTGATTTTCAGACGTTATGAAGTTAAAGCATTATGATTTTGGAAAAGAATTATATTTGGGATAAGTGATAAAATATGGTTTTGGGTTTTGAAATGATATCGTATTCATGGTTATGAAATGGAATGTTTATTCTGATTTTTAAAGTATAACCTATTTTTAAATGACCGCGGTGTTATAATAACGATGGGTTGGCAAAGAGACCGGGATCGGATATGGACATACTCTCCGTCGATACCGAAAACCACTTTGACTAACCGTGTACGCGGTGGAGATTCCAGAATGAAGTAGGTGGTGGTGACGTTTCCTGTAAGGTAAATATGTGGACCCGACTCCCGTGAGTTGGCATAAGGTGGCTAAAACAGGAGAGCGATTCTCAGGCCAATGAGGTCATTCCTCTGATCGGACCCTCCTCTTCGATATTATACTTTGATTTTGGATTGATTCAGTGGCCACTTCTATATTTTGATTTTGGGGAGTTAGTCCGAGGTGGGCGGTAACTGCGGCTACGCGTTTCCACCAGCCTGGATAGCAATTGGTATATCTACCCTGGCATTGCCTAGTTGTGCCGTGTCACCTACCATACCGAGCCTTTACTACGAGTTTCTATTTGTGTCGTACCTATGGAGTATCCTCTGGTAGCTTCCCGATCAGGAGGTATTACGGTACTGTATAGACTATTGGCATTATTTGTGTTAAGGGCTATATGGGTAACCCCTTAACGCTATTAAAAAGTAAGTTTATTTTATAAATAGACACTATTATAATAGCGCAATATACTACATAGTAAATAGTTTAACGGATCCTTAGGAGATGTAAATCCCGAACATCTCTTGAGTTACTATACTCATATTTATTTCTGTTAATTTTAACTCACATAAGATCTTTTAGTCTGACTCGAGTGTTTTTTGTCTTTTCAAATTCGCTCGGGTCAGTCCGAGCATTTCAGGATCGAAGATTTTAGCTTTGGAGGACGAAGACGAAGAATCCGTATTATATTATTTATAGTATTGCACCACACTCTAAATTTCCGCTGCATTGATTGTATTGGTATGTGTAACTCTGATATTCATTATATAAGTAAAATAAATATTTTGTAAACAGTTATCATGAACTGTATATTGATTATTATATCTTATCCTTCCGCTGAGAGATTCTATTTTGCTTTCTTTCTTCTCTGTTTTTCTTATTTACCCCATAACAATCCGCCCTTGCGTATGCTTTGAATTGGCACGTGTGTCGGTTTAAAGTGTGCGAAAAGGGGGGATGTTACAGTTGGTATCAGAGCTTTGGTTTAGCGATAAACTTGGCTTTGTGGGGTTTGACTCTTTGTTAATAGGGTAGTAATACCCTATGGGAGTCGCTGAGTGTATATATATATGAGAGAGCGTATTTGTTAGTATTAATAAAAGATTTTGATATTGTGTTAATCTGTTCCGCTTTGTATTTATAAATTCTGGTTGATGCATGGGACGCTATGTCATCAATAGGGATTTCTAAACACTTAATAGGACAGACCGACATAATATCCGTTTTAATATAGGTGAATGAAATAATTTTGCCTATTATATTTTCTGTATATAAAATAAAGTTTTAAATGATATTATATATATATTTGATTGATATAGATTGGGTGTTAGGAAATAAAAATATTTATAATAATTGAAGCTAAGTTGAAATTAGAATAAATCAAATTGGAGATTTTAGAACTTAAGTGCGGGATTTTAAAAATTTGCTTTCAAAGGATTTATGAAATATAATGCTTTGGTTTATAAGTATTTTCTTCTATAAATATTTCATTTTAATTCAGAAGAATTGTTTTAAAGAAGATTTTGGAGAAAATAAATTTTGTACTTTCCTCTCTATCGCTGGAAAATAATTTCGGTGATGGCGGCCGCATCATCGACTTTCATTTTCAAGTTTTGAAGGGGAAAGACCACTGTAGTAAATTCTACTGCAAATTTATTTTGAAAATATCTAAAATTTTAATTTTTACAAATATAATTGAGATATAAAAGTAGTAAGAAATTATTTATTTGTTTTTTAAGATAATTTGAAATTTGACCCGGTATTTAATTCTTAAATTTCCATTAATTAATGGTTTAAATTATTTTAGTGAAATAAAAGGTAAGTAATTAATGAAGTGAAACCTCTAATTTAGAGAATTAATGCTAAGTTATAAAGGAAGTTAAAATTTTAACTTATAAGAGAGGTAAAGATTTATTGAACAATGAATGAATTAAAAGAATTTAGATAAACTTGTATAAGTTCAATTGCGTTTTTCTTTAACATATATATAACTTACCAAATATAAAAAGTTGAAATGTTAAATGAGAGATTGGAATTGAATATTTTACAAGTAGGAATTTTGGGAAATAATGAAGGATTCAATGAATTGCTATTATAAATAAGAATATAATGGTATAAACTTAAGTTATAATTTGAATTTTTCCATAATTTAAGATAAGTATTATTAATAGGTGATTTTAAACTTAAGTAAATAAAATGAAATTCTTTAACAAATAAAGATTGATGTGTAGGGTTATAAACTTAAGTGTGATTTAAATGCTACTAGTTTAATATAAGTGGAAGTGGGAAATTAAATTGTTACTACTATTAAATATAATAGAAACGTCAACATTTAATAAATGAATGAAATTAAAGGTAAGTTGAAATTTTAATTTATAAAACGAATATATATTTGATGAACCATTAATTAATTAAAGGAATTGAGAAGAAACTTGTATAAATTTCCACTTACATTCTTAAAACATATATAACTTACCATATAAGAAAAGTGCAAAGTTAGTAAGAAAATGTAAGGGAAATTCTTACAAGTGAAGAGTAAGGTAATGAAAGTAATCAATGAATTTGCTGTGATAAAATGAGAATTAAATTGTATAAACTTAAGTTAAATTGGAAATTCTACTATATAAGTAAAGGTAAGATTATAAATAGATGATATAAACTTAAGTAAATAAAATAGGATACCAATATAATGAATTTTGTAATAAATGGAAAATGAAATTTGTAGGAAATGAAGAAATCCCTCCATAAATGAAAAAAAAAAGAAAATCAAACAACTAAAGCATGAATTAAATGTATAATAAGTTAATTTGGTTGTTGGTTTGAATTGTATTATTTGATTTATGGTTGTTGGGTAAGGAATTTGAAGTTTTAGATGAATAAATAATCTATCTTTGTTCCGTCTAAGACTGTTGAGTAAAGGATACACTTGATAGTTATTTTCATTCCATACAAATTTCAAGTTATGAACCCGAATAACTATTTGTTTGATGAATTAAATGGTTGCTTTGTCTTGTGTAGGTATGCTGTTTGTAAGGTTGATGGTTGTTGTTTTGCTTGGTTGTTTAATGGTTGAAACCACTTAAATATTTCACTTTATATAAATTTGTATATTTTAGCTAAATTAACTAATTTTGTAAATTTAAAATATTGATTTCGAAATTCTTCTTTTCCCTTCTTTTCCTTTTCGGGGACGAAAAGTTTTGAGTGGGGGAGAGTGTAACGACCCGTAAATTTCGACAATTAAATTTTTAATTAAAAAGGATTTTGAAATTTAAATTTTGTAGAAAAGGGAAATATATATATATAAAGGAGGTAAATTAATACTAGATGAACGCTAAATGAAAATTTATTGCAACGGTAATTAAAAATCTTAATTATTGTTAAATTTAATAGAAATCTAATGATTGAGATAATGGAAGATTTATACCCTTGTGTAAGTTGCATAAATAAAGGAGAATTAAATTTATAATTAATAATGAATTGTAGAAACGGTTATTTAACTTAATTGTTGAAAGGTTAGGTGAAATATCAATAAAGGAATAGTGTAATTTGTTACACTTGAATAAAATATAAAATAAATAATTAAAGACAAAAATTTAAATTACCTATGTATTAGTAAATTGGTAAAACGGTAACTGTATAAGAATTAAGATAGTAATACAAATGGCAGTTGCTGGACAACCAATTTAATGCAAATTCAAAAGTGATTGAGACGACTGTTGGGTTTTAATGGAGTGTAAATAAATAGTGAAAAACATTATAATATCTTAATTTAAATATGATTGCTTAATTAATACTAAAAGAATAAAATTGAAATAGTATTTAGTGTAATAATAACTATAATAAATTGCAATTGTATAATGGAAGTAAATTGTTAATAAATGGATGTAAATATTAACTAATTGATGGAAATAAAATATAAATGAATCTTTGGATAAGATCATAAGTAAATGCAATTAGGTAGCATGTATTGAAAATAAAGTTCATTTAAATATTGAGAAATTTTAATGTTGTTATTAAGAAAAACGTTACTTTAGTAATTTTTAATATAGTAACGGGTGTGCGAACGCGAATTAATGGAAACGTAAAACTTATTTTAAGTGAGTATTTGAGTGTAGACTTATGAAATAGATTAATGACAATAAATTTTTGTACGTTATTTATTCTATTAGTTTGTTAAGTTTTATTTTGATCAATTTCAATTGGAAAGTGAATAAATAAGATGTAACCTAGATAAATTTCCATTCATAATATGATGATTAATGTGATATAAAGAATGAAACCAAAATGGAATGAATTAATTGAGGTTCTAACTTTATTTATGCGTAAAGTTAACAAAATTTCCAATAAAATTTAGATACGGTAAGTTATGCAAATAAAAGATGAAATTTTGGGAAATATTTATGTATTGGAATATAAAAGAAATGTTAATTAGGTAGTTGAGTAATAATTGATTTATTTTGAGTTGTAATCCAATAAAATCAAATTTATTAGAATTTACTGCAATTAATTGGATTAATTGCAGTAACCTTTGAAATTGGAACTTAGTAAAAATAATCTGGATTGGATTTCAAATAAATAGGTTAGGGTGAGTAACTGAATTACATACTATGAATAAGTAAACCAGGAAGATTAAATTTAATTAATATAAAATAGTTGATTTATTGCAAATAAAAGATTATGTAAATATTTAGTTAGGTGGAATTAAAGATAATTACATAATAAGGTATGAATCCACTGCTAATTTTATTTATGGAAATGAAAAGAGTACCAAAAACAAGCTTTGTCAGTATATTTAAGTTTAATGTATAATAATAAGTTAATGGTAATAAAAGAAGTTTAAACATCTGTTAATAGAGAGTTGAGTTTAAATCTAAGAATATTAAGAAGTAGATTTTTGAATACAACATTTGATCCATCCACTTAAAATGTATAGATAGGATAATCGCTGATTTTTGATTTAAGTAGTGCAAACGGAGATTTATCTATTTATTGGAATTGGAATTTTTAAGTGTATAAATAGGAAATAAGTGAAATTTATTTTAAATATTCATAAATGAAGAATTAGATGAAGGTGAGAATGGTAATGCTTTAAATAGTAGAGACGTACACAAATCAATGTAGGTAATTAGAAATAAAATGTTGTCGAAACGATAAAACGTTTCTTGTGAAAAATGGATGGCATAACGAAAAAGGGTAATGTATTCACTTGAATATAAATTGAAACTTATTTAAGGTATTAATTACAATGGATAGAGATTTTGGGTAACATTGTAAATGATATGTAAGTAATGCAAATGTATGTCAATAGTAAGGGATTAGGATGAATTAAAAATTTGTAACATAGGAATTACCTGCCTATTTGTTAATAAAAATTTGAATGGTTAGTAAGTGATAATAGAATAAGTGTACATTAGTGGAATTGAGGTAACGTTGGTTTTAATGTTGAGAAAATAAATGGGTATAGTTAAGTTTAAGTGAAATTGTAAGTATGTATAGGGGAATGAATTATTGCAGGGAAATATTTGGTAACCATTGCAATAAATGTAAATTTGTGTGCATTAATATGAAATTTAGTAATAGGTGTGAATAACTTAAATTACTTCATAGGATAAAGAATGATGGAAATAACGGGATTTAATTGATCATAAAAGGTTGATTGCAAATCAAATGAAAAATGCTTAAATGGGAATTAAGTTATTTATTCATTTGGATTTAAAGCATGATTGAAATTTTTGGAAACTGAATAAAACGTTTTATGTTGATTGAAATTTAAGTTGGAAGTAATTAAGATAAATAAAATATGTATAATATGGAATTCAAATATACATAGAAATGTGGATTTTAGTATATAAACGTAATCTATTGAGAATGGATAGAAATTTAATCTGTAATTATTACAGTAATTTAGAATTTAGTTGAAATTGGAAATTTATCTACGTATTTGGAAATTATGGAATTGTGAATATATATATGGGAATTTAAATGAAGCATCTAATTATACATGTGTGAATACGCTTAAAATGCAATGTAAATGTTGAGAAAGAAATAATTTAATCCGTAACGTGTATAATTAATATCCTTTTGGGACCACTTCTGTTTGCACGTTAAAATTCGTGCACACCTATCCTGTTGCGATCTATCTATAAATATGCTGTGATAAACCCTAGCCTCCTTTCTATTGTCAATTGGCTGTACGTTCATTTTTCTTCATCTCTTTCTTTTCCTCAATGGTTACAAAACCTAATCTATCTACAATTCAAATTTTCTAATAAAATTCAAACTCTCCACAAAAATTCCAGAAAATTTATGATAAAGTTCTCGAGACACGTAATCTGCTGGTACAATTCGTTTTCTGTTTTGGATATTCGTTTGACCAGAAAAAATTCGACGATGTGCTGTAGCTTTTAGCTGACGTGGCCATTGAAGTTAAGTGGGTTTTGTTTTATTTTATTTTATTTTATTTTTTATTTTTGTTTTCAAATCGTTTAAAATGAATATTTTTTCATACGTTCTCCGATTCACGCGAAATTTCTTTTGTTAGGATCGTAATTTAATTCCAGATCCCTTGACGCTGGTTTGGACAAATTCTGAGACCGTCGAATTTTTGGGTTTAAATCGGATTTAAATTCGATTTAAATTCAAAAGGTGAGTGTTTTAACCCACTCACAACTACTAGAATCTTTTATGTTTGTTAAATTAATTTTAGAAATGAATAGAAATTTATTTATGAGTATTTGGCATGTTTATTTTATTCATATCTGTTGAATTGCATTTATTAAATTTAGCTGTTAATTTAATTAATTTATTGCGTATAAATTTAGAGTTAAATTTATTTGTTTGTATATGAACTGCTAGTTAACGGTTATATAATTTATTACTGAATATAGACTGTAGATTAATAGCTGTTAAATTTAATTTGAATAAAATTGCCAGTATTACCTGTTATGTAGTACCAAAAATAATATTGTTATTGATTGATATTGATTGATGATTGCGATTTGGATGATGGATGATGTTGATGAATGGATGTTTATTGTATATCATTAAATTGCAAATTATCATGCATATTTCATTTCATTCGGGATTGTGGTTTGAAATGATATATAACCGCAAATTTTTTTTTTTTAATTTGCGGATTGAAATGATAAATATCCGTATCACTTGACCATAGGATAGAAAATTTTATACAGGCACCGCGGTCTATATATAACTATTTTAATGTGATTTCTATGGTTTGGATGGAATACGGTTTCTAATAATCTTAAATTTTGTATTGTATAAATATTATTCTTCCATATATATACATATGAAGTTGAAAATTTTGAAATTAAAAGGTGTATAAAAATCTTTATTTAAAAATGGAAGAAAATTAAGAAAATGGAGTTTAATAATTTATATCATATGTTTAAATGTTAAGTTTGGAAATTTTAAGATATGATATTTATAATTGGATTTTTCCCAAAATAAATTGAAATGAATATTCTAGTATAATTTGAATTGGGAAAATATATATATTTTATTACTAGAAATTGAAGTCTTATTATTTATGGATTTTATGTGAATATTCAAGACTAATTAATAGAACAATTGATCTGTTGAAAGAATAAAATCCAATTTTAGTTTGAAATATTGTTACTCAAAATGGATATACGTATATATAAATAAATTGAAGTGGTTTTGGAACTTGAGAGAGATAATATAAATTTTGGTTTAGACTTTGATAAAGAAATGTATTTGTAAAGCCATGAGAACTATTTTCTTTACAAAGTAACATTTAAGTTAAACCATTTAATTCATACACCGTTGAATGTCCAAACCATTCAAGTTTTTAGAAGTTATGGTTTTAAATTATGATTTTCAAAATATTATGCTTTGAAATATTTGATTTTCAGACGTTATGAAGTTAAAGCATTATGATTTTGGAAAAGAATTATATTTGGGATAAGTGATAAAATATGGTTTTGGGTTTTGAAATGATATCGTATTCATGGTTATGAAATGGAATGTTTATTCGGATTTTTAAAGTATAACCTGTTTTTAAATGACCGCGGTGTTATAATAACGATGGGTTGGCAAAGAGACCGGGATCGGATATGGACATACTCTATGCCGATACCGAAAACCACTTTGACTAACCGTGTACGCGGTGGAGATTCCAGAATGAAGTAGGTGGTGGTGACGTTTCCTGTAAGGTAAATACGTGGACCCGACTCCCGTGAGTTGGCATAAGGTGGCTAAAACAGGAGCGATTCTCAGGCCAATGAGGTCATTCCTCTGATCGGACCCTCCTCTTCGATATTATACTTTGATTTTGGATTGATTCAGTGGCCACTTCTATATTTTGATTTTGGGGAGTTAGTCCAAGGTGGGCGGTAACTGCGGCTACGCGTTTCCACCAGCCTGGATAGCAATTGGTATATCTACCCTGGCATTGCCTAGTTGTGCCGTGTCACCTACCATACCGAGCCTTTACTACGAGTTTCTATTTGTGTCGTACCTATGGAGTATCCTCTAGTAGCTTCCCGATCAGGAGGTATTACGGTACTATATAGACTATTGGCATTATTTGTGTTAAGGGCTATATGGGTAACCCCTTAACGCTATTAAAAAGTAAGTTTATTTTATAAATAGACACTATTATAATAGCGCAATATACTACATAGTAAATAGTTTAACGGATCCTTAGGAGATGCAAATCCCGAACATCTCTTGAGTTACTGTACTTATATTTATTTCTGTTAATTTTAACTCACATAAGATCTTTTAGTCTGACTCGAGTGTTTTTTGTCTTTTCAAATTCGCTCGGGTCAGTCCGAGCATTTCAGGATCGAAGATTTTAGCTTTGGAGGACGAAAACGAAGAATCTGTATTATATTATTTATAGTATTGCACCACACTCTAAATTTCCGCTGCATTGATTGTATTAGTATGTGTAACTCTGATATTCATTATATAAGTAAAATAAATATTTTGTAAACAGTTATCATGAACTGTATATTGATTATTATATCTTATCCTTCCGATGTGAGATTCTATTTTGCTTTATTTCTTCTCTGTTTTTCTTATTTACCCCATAACAATCCGCCCTTGCGTATGCTTTGAATTGGCACGTGTGTCGGTTTAAAGTGTGCGAAAAGGGGGGATGTTACAATGGTTCAAAGGCCGAGCGACTTAACGGGGTACGCGACTTAATGGAACAAAGGTCGAGCGACTTAACGGGGTACGCGACTTAATGGAACAAAGGCCGAGCGACTTATAGTGCCACGCAACCTAAAGTGCCATGCGACCAAAAATGGGAATGACCCAACGTGATAAAGGCCGAACGAGATGACACAAGGGACGACCTAGCAAGACTCGCGACGTAAAAATGACAAGGCCGAACGAGTTAAGGGGATTGCGCGACCTACGGCCTTGCGACCTACGACCTAATGACTTAAAGGCTTAAACCATGCGAACGACTCAAGGTCATACGACCTAAAGGGGGACGACCTAAGGTCACGCGACCTAACGTACCGATGCGACCTAACGAGTTAACGGTTTATAAGGTCGAGCGACATAAGAGGTTTAACACGCAAGCAACCTATCGTCCAACGACCTAACCACTATAACAAGGCCGAGCGACCTACGACTTAAAACCCAACGACCTAATTCCGAGGCGAACGACCTAACACGTGCGAACAGTTTTAAGGCCAGAAACGAGCTATTCTCTGAGTGACTTTTCAACGCGAATGTCCTAACATAGGCAGAACGACCTAAGTGCAGTTTTTCACCAAAGACACTAAAAATTGGAGTTTTTCGCCAATTCAATCCAAACCAAATGCAAATGTACATGCTAAAATGATGGGGAATCATTCCCAACAGTCCAATATAGTTATAGACTCGAATTTTGAGATAAAAATCTCACCTTTGCACCAAATTTATGAAGAAAAGCTTGAAAGCAATGGAGGATTCTTCTTGAATTTGGAATTGAATGTTGGATTTGCAAGAGAATTCGAGCTTGGAATATTAATTTCCCCTTCCACTCACCATTAACGCTAAAGCTTGGTTGTTAGGAAATTTATGAAGAGTGAGGAGAAGGAGAGAAGTGGGTTTGAGTTATAATGGCTAATCTAACCCAAAGTCCAAAGCGGGAAAAGTAAGTGAAATTCCACTAACTCCAAACCAATCAATGTTTATACTTAAAAAATTGTAAACGACATTTCGAACTCAATGGAAGTGGTCTCGAGTCCTAATTTGACCATCTGCAAAAAGTAGCTTTTCGGACCAATATCCGATTAACGACAAAATATTTAAATAAAATATTTAAATATAAAATCGATAAATATGCGGGTTGTTACAACCACGTCTTATAGAGAGACTCGATAAACTTTTGATCACAAATTGATCCTATAACTCTGAATAGCACTTTGATCTTCGATAGAGAACAAAGAATCGAACAAGAATGAAATTCATATTTGATTCACTTGAGAATTTGGTAGATTTCAACACGATCTTAAAAATATGAAACTATAGAATATGGATTTGTGGAGAAGAAGAAGAAGTGAAGAAAAAATAGAAATAGATGATTAAAAAATTCGTTTACGAAGCCTATTTATAAAGCACCAACGATCATAACCATTCGTAAAGAGATTTAAACGAATAGACACTTCGTTTGAAAATTGAAACTTTTGAATTCAACGGCCGCTTTGTCGACATAGGGTATCCCATGATGTAGACATCCCCTTGTTAAAAATAATGTAAAATTTGTTTTGAAAATGGTATTGAAATGAAAAAAATGAAATTACTCTGGAGCAAAATAAACTAATTTTACTATGTTTTAAAACACAAAAACAAAGAATATTTTAAGGCTAAAACATCTTTTTGAAAATCATTTGAAAAGATAGTTTTAAGGCTAAAACATTTTGAAAAGCAGTTTTGAAAATCGTTTTGAAAAACTATTTTGAAATAGTTTTGCAAGCTTCTTCCTGTAGAATATCTCATCACATCAGCACTAGAGAACTTGTACAAAACCAGGATGTTCGAGGGTTTATAAGCCACTTGTCGTAGGTCTGTAAGCTACTTGTCATGGGTTTGTAAGCCGCTAAGAAGGTAGAAATGGGTTCCATCCCAGATGAAATTCGGAATGAAGATTTCCATGCTATTATGAAGTTTTAACAAAAACTTGACACGTATCTTGAAATCTTGATCTTGATACTCTTGAGTCTTCAAACTTGATTTCTTCATTCTTGATCTTTATATTGTACAATCTTCAATAATCAACACCAGCCTTATATATATCCTACATAATAACATTCATTGATATCTAGACAATAGTGTTAGTATATAAGTTATAATAAAATAAGATAGAAAGATTGTTGTCGTCAAAACCACTTTCTCCAGTTCCTAACATATATCACTTCAACCCATAACGATTTTCAAATAATAATAATTAAAGGAACTTATAGAGTGATATATATATATATATATATATATAAATTAACATAACATCCAATCATCCAATATCAACAATCACCGTCTATCATAATTATCAACCAAATCAACCAAATAAATATCAGCAATTAATTAATTTACAATAACAGGTATTCAAGTTTCAATTTAATTTCAAAAATAAATTATATAACATTTTAATTCAAAAGGATACAAATTAACAGGGATGACAATTTAAATATATCAAACAGTCATAAATAATTTCCTAATCACGTGATAAATTAATTTAACGAACATAATTTTTTTTAGAAGTTATGAGTGGGTTATAACACTCTTCTTTGATTTTAGCCCATAAAAATCCAAACAGAAGTGCGAAACTCAACAATCTCCAAATTCAACTAAATCAATTTCCTGTTATCCAGAATTTAAATACGAATCCAAGAGAAGAAATCGTGCATGAATCAAAGTTAATATGCAAAAGATATTCGTGTTATAAGAAATATTATTAAAATAAAAATTAGTACGCGTTAAAATAATAAATAGATAAATAAACAAATTTTAATACTTACGTTTTTCTCAAGATGAGGCTTTAGGAAAAGATTGAAGAACAACTAAGACGAGGACATGAAGTGTACGAAAAATGAAAAAAAAAATCATATTTTATAAAAGGAAGCTTTTGGATTTGCAAGAATAAGAGCTTTTGAATATGAGGTGTCAGGAAAAACAAAATGTAAAAGAAGAAATAAGTTATAGGTTATTTATAATTAGGAAATGAAGGTGGAGGGACAAAAATAAATGTCACATTTTATTTGAAAGCTTTAGGCATTAATAATTCATAAGGAAATGTACGTAGGAATGTAAACGTTTGCGAATGTAACGCCTTGATATTTTCAACCATTCGCATCCGCACATGTCGGACTTGAATTGCTCAAAATATAAGATTGTTAATTTATATTTTGCAAACTCAGCATATGCAGTAAATAAATCAATCACAAAATCACTGATACATAGTAGTACAATAATACGCAGCGGAATAAATAAATAGTAGTTCATGAAGCTACTATACAAACATCAGAGATAGAGATAAAATACAACAGAAAATCTCAGATGCAGTGAAGTCTTCAGTGCAAGCAGATGGATTCTTTGAACCAATCAACTGGACAAGCTGAAAGCTAAATCGATAGTTGGATCTCCAAACGAAGCTCCAAACTCCAAAGGTGAGTCTCAAATGCTGTATCACTCAGTCCGACCCAAGCGTAAAGCAAAACACAAAACTCTCGAGTCAGGATTAACATTCTTATATCAATAAATCCAACTCAAGTGAAATATCAACTGAAATACAAGTAACTTAGAGGAATGTTGGGAAAACCATTCTCTAAGGATCCATGGAACTATCTACAAGGAAATATACACTATAACACCGCGGTCATTTCAAATTAATTTATACTTCAAAACCAAATATCATTTTCATTTCAAATGTCTCTATTTTTCCCAACATTGTATTTATATATATATATATTAAATAATTTATAAAGTAAAGTATTTTCAATTTTCTCAAACTTCACAAATCTCCTCCAAACCAACTCGACTTTCCCATTCAAATTAAATTTAATCTAAAATTTCCAATTTAATCCCATTCAGGTTCTAAATAACAAATTCAAATTATAGTGATTTCAAATACAAATCTACATCACAAAATAAACCATTTAAAACCCAGTATATTTCAAAGCTTAACATTCAACATTTTCAAGGTTAAATTTAACGGTTTCATATAGATCTTGATTTAAATTCATTCTTTTATTTAGTCAGGGAATATTCACTTTATAAATTAGATACCATTTAAGTAACCTTAAATTTCAATTTTTTTCTCTAAATATTTCCTTAAATTTATTTGAACGAGAAATATTCATTAAATTATTTAAATCAAAAACCAAGTTATACATCATATCTTAATTCTCCGTTTCAACAAGTCTCAAATTGGTTTAATTAAATAAAATTCTTTATTGAATACAATTTCAACTAAATTCATATTATCTTCCCAACCTTAACATATTCAAATTATTACCAAAATCTATTTTGAAATATAAATTTTAAATACTTTAACCATATTATATATATTAAATCAAATCTTAATTTAATTAAATATTATTATTATCAAATCTATATATATCATTACCGTTTATATATATATATATAATAAACATTTATTAAAACCATATATTTCTTTCCAAAACCATAGGATTTAATTTCAAATTACTTATACGGACCAACGGTGTCAGTATATAATTTCCTATCCTATGGTCAATTTGATACGGATATTTATCATTTCAATCCGTAATTTAAGTATATACGGGTAGATATCATTTCGACCCGCAATCCCAAATTTAATTCAAATGCAAATCGCTTGGGTCTGTCGTGTTAACCCATAACGAAATTCTCTTATTCTACATTTCGTTCGGGTATGTATCATTTCAACCCATAGTGAATTCTAAACTACAGGGAACTTGCAGAGTGATAACAGAGAATATAATAATATATCAGACATATATCATCAAATAACAGTAAAATATAAACAATAGGATATGGTGTCGTATCCCATAGGCGAACAGTTACAGATAATAGCATAAATATAACAATTTAAATAACTACAGCAGCATATTTCAATTGTCGTTTCAATTGAAATCAAATTTAATAAATATAAGACGTTAATCATGAGTGATTGCTCACCTTTCGAGGCTAGGGATGATTTGACGATCAAATGAGCTATGAATCCAGTCACGAATTTCAAAGCAAAGCTAGATTGGTACGAGTTCAACGGATAAGCTGATAATATGAATAGACCAAAGCAAATCAAAAACCAGATTGACGAAGGTAGATGGTATAAATGAACATATATATACTATATATACTATATACAAATCATATACAACTTATAATTTAAAATAACACATAACTTCCAAAATCTATATATACACCCATAACTGTACAGATTCAATATTTTATTTAAACTTCTATAAAAATAAAGTCCTATACGTATCAATTTTATATATAGAATGACCTATATAAATATATCGCATGTACACTTATACTTATATCATTTAAAAATCAATATTTACAATTTATTAAAATATATATATATATATAGCCTAACGGTAATTGGGAAATTAAAATCTATACATAACATATGCATATAACTACAACAGATATAAACTAACATAAAATGATGGACTATATTGCATATCTTAATACATATATATATATATATATATATATATATATATAACATAGGGTAACTCACTTATATAACTTAATATGCGTACTCATGTATAAACTACAACCTCTATATAGAACCAGCGATACAAATACATACTGTCCAACTTATGTGAAGACTCAAATACATGCAGACTATAAATTATTGTTTGGAAAGCTATATGAATATACTTCAAAATCAAAACATATACACGTTTGATAATTAAAATCAATGCAAACATATATACACATCTGATTATTTATGTATTATATTAAATATAAAGTAATGCTCGAACATAAATATAACTGCAGGTTATAACATGAACGAGTATAGAGATGATTTCGAACATACCTATAAGCTTTATAACAATTTTTTTTTACACTTAAACATACGTGAACCAACAGTATGCCCAATGCATTAAAAATCAATACTTAAATAAGCTTGACAAGATATCTTATCTCTCACGCAACAGACAAAAAAAAACTCAATAGGTCATTTCACTCATATATATACCGACACATTTTCAAACAACGTTTATATACTATATTCATGTAAAAAGCAACAGATCGATAAAACTAACTATATGTGTACTTAAAAACTTCACAAACATATGCATGCTATAGTATGTACACAAAGACACACGTAACCTCATTTATAACTTATTATAAGATATAACTTAAACAATCACAGAAAGATAACTAACCTATAACTAACAGTACAAAGAATTTTTAAGACATATTATATAACTTGTAAAATATATATATATAAGCATACGAAGGCTTTATTATAATATATTTTATATTTAAAATCATGTAAAACATATATAAACAGCGGTTTCTATCAATCAAATATAACTACTTACCATCAATAAAATTTGCGAGAGAAGGTGGTGCGGTGGCTTGGGTGCAGCTGTGAATGAAGCGGGGAAAAGGCGGCTGAAATTTGAAGAGGAACAGTGTTTTCTTTTCTTTTCAAAAGTGGGAGGAGAAAAAATGAACCATTCCATAGAACACGCAAGAGGTATGCTTTATATATGTTTATAATATAATTTCAATAGTGTGAATAGGGCGGAGAAACGGACCAGAGAATAATATATTGAAATTTATGGAGATGTAACAGCTGACTATTAAATATTTACCTTTTGGTGGAATAGTTTTTCTTTTTTTAAAGTGGTGAAGGAAGGATTTCATTCCAGGAAAAAGAAAGGACAAGGATGGTATAATATATATCAAAGAATTTCCAACTAACGTAAGCAATGAAAAAGGAAAGGCAGAGCAGAACGCGTCCAAATATTTATGAAATAAAAGGAATAGTAATGATCATCCGTAGATTTAGCTTCCTTATTCAAGGAAATAAATAATGTGGTCCAGCTGTAACATTTCAAATTTTGAAACGAAGGAAACAGAAATGGGACAGGTTGCAAAGGAAAGCCATACATAAATGGAATAAAACGTTAACCATGAAACGTGCCATATTCAATGGAAACAAACTGAAATGATAACGTTAAGCACGGGAATTAAGGACAATAAAGTAGAAAGCATGAGAAACGTAAAAGTGAAAACATTTGAAATGGAATAAATAGGAAAGGAACAAGCCCAAAATGAAATAGCAACGGATAGAAAATTAAAGAGCTACAACACGAATACAGGGAGTAATAAAGGTAAGGTATTGATTGGTTTGTAACTGATGTAAAGTTTGAATGGACAGGAAAGAAATAAAATTTATGGTAACAGTCGATTCCCTTGATTTCGTGCAAAACCGACAGAAAATATAAAGTCAAAGTTTAAGCTACCGTTACAATGGACCGTTATCAAATTTTCCATATCGCGTACCGGACCTCAAATATAGAAATATATATACCATTGAGATCAGCACGACGAGACAATCAAAACGGTATACAGATATCAGTGGTACAATTTGAATTATAAAATTTGAATTTTCTACTAGCGGAAAATGCAGCAAAAACGCAGAAAAATAAGATCGTCGGAGCTAAAGAAGTCCGAATTTTGAAAAACGAAAAATGACGTCTCAGTCAGAAGATGATTTAGAATTTTTTCTATGTAAAAATATTCAAGTTTGGAAAAATATTTTATTATCAACAATTATTAACTAACTTGAATTTAATAGAATTTCACAATGAAATAAACTTTCATAAAAAAAATTGAAAATTTACCATCTGCTAAAATAAAATGGACGTATTTCAAATATTAAATTTTTATTTTAAATTTTTATTGTTTAAAATTTCTCAAAAATCAAATTAAATACGTTATAAAATTTATTAAAATCTACGGGTCTTTACACTCTCCCCCACTCAAAACTTTTCGTCCCCGAAAAGGAACAAAGTAGGAGAAAAGAAACAACCAGATGAAAAATTAGACTTTGGAAAAAAAATTTAACAATTTATTTAAAACCATATAAATTTTTACTATTAAACCAGGTAGTATATAAATAAACAATATTTTAAAGGATATATTCAAAAGAAGGAAAGAAGAAAAGGAGATAGATTCGGAAAACAGAATAGGTGAATAAGCTGAGTAGATAAGGTAGATTCAAAAGAATATTATCGGGCACGAATAATTAATTCAAGCCATAAGAATTTTAATTTCAAATATCAATACAAAATTCCTTTGTTGGAAATACTTTTAAAACAAAATACCTTTATAATAAAATATTTTTATATTGAAACAAATTTTCTTTTCGAAAATACTTTTATAATTCGATGTTTCAACAAGTTTATCCTTGTTCCTTGCAGACTCTGGCCATGCGTTGATCAGGCGCAAAGCTAGAATTCTTCAAGTACTTAGCAGACCTGTTTCAACACCCAGTGAAAATACTGAAAATCTTTTAAAAACAAATATGGAAAGTACAATCCAAAAAATACCTGGATCGCAGGATACATAACAATGGTTACGCCTGGATCCCCCAGGAAACATCCATAACCTTTAAGCATTCACTGCCTTGCGAATTACGCCATGATAAACAAACACCTGGATCGCAGGAAACATAAAAATGGTTACGCCTGGATCCCCAAGGAAACATCCATATCCTTTAAGCATTCACTGCCTTGCGAATTACGCCATGATAAACAAACACCTGGATCGCAGGATACATAAAAATGGTTACGCCTGGATCCCCCAGGAAACATCATTATCCTTTAAACATTCACTGCCTTGCGAATTACGCCATGATAAACAAAACCGGTAGACCGCAGGATACATAACAATGGTTACGCCTGGATCCCCCAGGAAACATCCATATCCTTTAAGCAATCTCTGCCTTGTGGATTACGCTACCCAAAAAAAATGACCGTGGGTTACGCCACGTTAGGACACTCAAGTATCACATCCAGAAAACTGAAAATTAGAGAGAATAATATCGATAGAATGAATCCACAATGTTGCCACAAAGCAGATATCAAGCAGAAGGCACTTTCCATATCATTACTTCGAAAATATATATCATATAGTACCTTTTCAAAACACTTTCAAATATCGTACTTATATAAAGTCCATATATATAAGATTTCATTTCAAAATTGAATACTTTCCAAAATCAATAGTATATCAAATCATACTTATATAGACTTCGATAATATAATATTTCACTTTACAAATTGAGTACCTTTCCAAATCAATAGTTTCCAAATCTACTTCATACTTATACAATCAATTTTATATAAGTTCGATAACTCATGAATCAAGTATATAGTAAAACAAGGTTCTCAATTTTAATTTCTTTCAGTATCGTTTCGGTTTAAAACTCATATGTGATTTTACCGAAATATTTCTTCCATATTTAATATCTTCAGTTTCAAATTTTCCAAATAATAGGTTTAGAAAATAATCCTAGTTTCCGGATCAACATAATTTAGGTCAATCAAATTCATTTCCAAAATCATCATATAAATACTGGGTTTTAAATTCCAAATCTTATTTTCGAAACAAATATTTTCTAAAATCAATTATACCCAAATGATTACCAAATTTATAACCATCCCTTTAAAACCTTTGAACTATTTATTTCTATTTGAAATATCCAATTTACCTTTCACAAATTATTTATTTAACAAAAGTTTCAAATTTACTTAAGCCATACTCTTCATACTTTAAACATACAAAACTAAACTTATATTCTTAATCATATATTTTATACTCTTCGAAATTTCTTAGCTTTAAAATTTTAGACCTTGATTTGGAAGTGTTCGAACCTTCAAAATAGTTGGTGAAATCAAATTTTAAATCCAAGAGTTGAAAATCAGCAACAAATCAGTAAAGTTATACTAAATCAAATCGAAAACTCAAGGATTGAACACCGACTTACTTTAAATTTTTTCAAATATATATACCTATATCTTTCGAATATCAAATCATACTTCAGAATTTGAAATCAAAATTAGTTTCACAAAATCACTCGAATAGCAAAGCTATTAAAGTGGCCTCTCCCCCACTTTGAAACTCGAAAATCAATGTCGATGATGCGTGCACTCATCATCGAAATTATTCTTGTCACGACCCAAAATTCAGCGTTCAAAAGTCAACATCAAATACCTCACTTGTATTCAACTGCCGGAGATTCGAACGTCAAATTTCAGTTCGGATGGATCTTATAACAACATCATATGAATATAAAACAGCGGAACAGAATGAATATCATGCATATAACATAGATACAACAGTATGATATCCATACATCAGAGTATTTAATACATACACCACAACTCCAAATAAACATTATAATAATACAACAACGATCATATATCCAAAAAGACTTCAAATGAAAGAAGTGATAACGAACTCTGTAAAGCTAAACACCTGAGATCTCCAACTTGCTCATCCATTTTGTCGTATCACTTATTCCTAATGGTTTATATGTGTGACGCCCCACCTCTATACCCACACTAGCCAAGATCATTACGGTGTAATGCCGTCAACTAGCACGGAGAATAAGGCTGTTGAGGAGCGACCTTCCGTGTAATTGCTTTGCGCGAGCACCAATATGTCAGATAATACAAGGAAGTCCGACATGTCGATACAAACTCAAGGCTACTGCACAGTGGCTATATATATTCTTCGAAAAGAAACATAGAAATAAACATAACACAAATCAGTCACAGACATCCATATCACAAAGGCGGAAAAAGATATGAATATAACACATGAAAGTGTACATCAGAGTAGTGGTCAAACAAGATCCACAATATCACAAAAGAATGGTTACAAGTGCTAGACAAAAGAATATGTATACATCTAGGAGTCTATGTCTCAAAGGTATGCAACAAAAACTACTAATCTATGTAGTTAGCCAAAAGTAAGGATGATAATCCCAGAAGTGAAGTCAAGCAGAAGCACCTGTAACATCTCAGTCTGACCCGAGTATTATTTATAAGAAAATAATAAACGGTTCAGTCTAGCTATAAATATCAGATAAAAAGATGTAGAATAAGAGATATGACATAACATATGATAACCATAAAGCCATACGGTGATAAGTATAAAAATTGAAAATCAACAAGAGATTAATCAATATCACCAGAATCTTCTCAAGGATCAAAAGGAATGTCATGCTCAATATCTTCGTTCACAAAAAGTTAATGACATACAAATTCACCAATTCACAAATATTGATATCACATATCGATGAAAATCATGAAAAATTGGTGAAACACAAATTCTAGAAATCATCAATGAAAATCCAGAAATCACAAAAATGATCGTAGAAACGATCAATCACAAAAAGGGGAAGGCCTATCACAAAACGGGAGCCTGAAAAATCACCAACACGTGTATCACAAATGGGATGCTATCCCAGGGTCGCTAACCATAGAGCCGGTGCAACGACGTAGTACAACGGTATGCCCGAGGAATCAGAAACTCATAAAATTCGGAACAACGACATAGTACAACGGTACGCCCGAATATCCAAACTCCATAAAAACATGGGTCGCTAGCCCACAAAAATTGGGTCGAAACACCAAGAAATAGATAGGTCGTTATCTTATAATAAAAATGAGACGAAACTCAATAAAACGAGGAACTGTCCCCTACGTAGGCAAAGAAACATAGCATATCGCTAGTCATAATCACAAAAATGATCATCATCGATCATCAAGAAGTGTCAATTACAATAAGCTAGTAAATATATGAGCTTAGCTTCATGTCCCATAACCACTAGCTTAACTTAGATATTTACGAACAAATTGTAGATCTCCACTAGAAAATTGTCATAAGAGATTCAATCGAACAAGTCCAAGAATTAACCGACGAAGTAAGCGCAAGCATTTCATACCACTTGTTTTACGAAGCCATTTAATTAGATTTCTCGTACGAGTGAAGTAAAGGTTTTAAAATGACAAATCACAAAATGATCGTAGAAACGATCAATCACAGAAATTCACATTCGAAGACGTGAATCAAATCCAAAGAAATCAATTCCAAAGCCATCCAAGTGATACGCCTGCGACATAACATAGTTCAATACAGGAAATTGGCGCGACCTAAGGAGGTGAACGACCTAACACGGTCGAGCTAAGCATTGGTGCGACCTAACGAGGTGCGACCTAACGTGGTGGTAAGGCCGAGCGACTTAACAGGGTGAGCGACCTAGTGCCGAGCGACTTAAGGTGCATGAATGCCGAGAAAATGATGCAACGACCTATCCTTGGCGTGACCTAAGCATGAGCGACTTAGTGGGCGAACGATCTAAAGGTTAACAAGGCTGAACGACCTAACCGAGTGACCTAATATTGATGCGACCTAAGCAATAGAAGAAGGCCGAGAGGATCGTGTGCAGGCCGAACGACCTAGGGAGCTACGACCTATGGGGGGTACATGGCCGAGCAACGACCTAACGACCAAACTAATGTCGAGCGGCTTAAGGAAGTGAAGACGGCCAAACGACCTAGCGACCTACGACTTAGGGCCCAGTGACCTAACGGCCTAGGGGGGAAAACGACCTAAATGCAGGCCGAGAGTCCCTCATATGCAGGCTGAGCGACCTAAGGGTTTTGGAGCTCAAAACTCACCCAATTTGCAACCGATCGAGCACGGACGCTAGTGGATTATGCCAATAGGCTACCCGGTCGTATTGGCTCCCCGATGCATCACCAATAACATGTTTAAACATCAAAGGATTGGATTTTTAAAGATTTGAACCCAAAACACTAAAAATTGGGATTTTCACCAATTCAATCCAAATCAATGGCAAATGCATATGTAAAAGTGTTAGGAATTCATACCCAACAATTAATGATAGTTATAGACAAAGATGTGAGATAAAAATCTCACCTTTACAAAAAATTTATGAAGAAGAAGCTTGAAAGCAAGGAAGAATCAACCCAAGAAGCTTGAATCAATGTCTTCTCTTTGAATTTGGAGTTGGATGTTGGATTTGCAAATGATCTTGAGCTTGGAGTTTTAATTTCCCATTCCTTCCCCCATTTTTAATGAAGCTTGAGTCTTAGGAAATGAAAGTAAAGTTATAAAGAGAAGGGGGTTGAGTTAGAATTAATAGCTTAGGCTAATGGGCTAAACCAAACCCAAAGTCCAAAGTGAAAAAGTGGCAAAATTCCACTAACTCCAAACACATCAAAGTTTATACTCAAAAAGATCGCAAACGGTGTTTTGAACTCAATAGAAGTGGTTCCGAGTCCTAATTCGACCGTATGCAAAAAGTAGCTTTTCAGACTAAAATCCAACTAACGATAAAATATTTAAATATCAAATCGTAAAATATGCGGGTTGTCACAGACTCCCCTCCTTAAAGAAATTGCGTCCTCGCAATACTTAAGAAGAAAATATATATATATGGTAACAACCATAAAAGCATATTAAACACAAAAGAAATTTGAAATAAGAAGTTCACCTTAAAGGGCACAAGAAAGTAAGTCCGGATGTGTTCGCTCGATGAACTCTCTTGATTCCTAAGAGAAATCCTTAGGATTTGAGGACCATTGGACTTTAAAAAGCGGAACATCTTTATTTCTAAGGCGCTTGACCTCCGAAGCAATAATACGAATAGGATGTTGCTCATAAGTTAAATTAGGTGAGACTTCAATTTCCTCCACAACACTGGGCTCAAGAATAGAATCAGAATCTCGAAGACATTTCCGTAATTGAGAAACATGAAACACGTCATGAATAGCAGAGAACCGAGCCAGTAATAAAAGGCGATAAGCCATAGAACCAATACGTTCGATGATAGGAAATGGCCCAATATATCGAGGCGCTAATTTTCCTGATCGACTGAAACGTACAACGCCCTTCATAGGTGAAACACGAATAAACACCAGATCTCCCACAGAAAATTATAATTTCCTTCTTCGGTTATAGGCATAGGATTTTTGTCTACTCTAGGCTTCTTTCATCCTATGACGAATAAGGTCAATCTTTTCTGTGGAACCTCGAATAAAATCTAGACCTAAAACCAGCTTCTCACTGGCCTCAAGACAACAAGAAAGAGATCGGCATGGCCTTCCATAGAGTGCCTCGAAAGGAGCCATACTAATACTAGATTGGAAGCTATTATTATAGGAAAACTCAAAAACAGAAATATGATCTTCCCAACTTCCACCAAAATCAAGAACACATGCACGAAGAAGATCTTCAAGAGTTTGATTCACACGCTCCGTTTGTCCATCGGACTGGGGATGATAAGCGGTGCTAAAATTAAGCTTCGTTCCCAAAGCTTTTTGAAGACTCTTCCAAAATCTACTAGTAAACAATGGATCATGATCACTAACAATAGAAGTAGGAACTCCATGCCATTTAACAATTTCTTTGATAAAGAGTTTGGTCAAGAGAGGAACGATTCGATTGGACCGAACGGGAATAAAATGGGCGGATTTAGTAAGTCCATCAACTATCACCCATAAGCTATCATGACCCGAACGAGTACGGGGAAAGGCGTCTATAAAATCCATGGAAATTTGATCCCACTTCCAAATTGGAATTTCTAAAGGTTACAATAACCCGTCGGGCCTTTGATGTTCGGCCTTAATGAGTTGGCAAGTCATGCAACACATAACGAAATTAGCAATATCAGATTTCATTCCCTCCCAATAATAAAGTCGCTTCATATCCGTGTACATTTTACTACTACCGGGATGAATGGTAAATTTAGAATGATGTGAATCTTCTAAAATGTCTTTACGAAGATCACGATCATTTGGCACGATAAGTCTACCAAATTTTCAAATACCACCACGAGAATCAATATCGAAGTCTTTCAAACCATCAATATCAATTTTATCCTTAAAATTATTGCCAAGAAGAGCCAATTCAGGGTCTAGCTTTTGAGCTTCAAGAATGCGGTCTAAAAGAGAAGGATGAGCCTCAAGGCTACATAAAGCAAGAGATGAACATAAATCGGAAACACGATCTCGAATCTCACAAGTAGGTAAAATCTCGAGATCATTCCATTCGGATATCATCATAGAGACAACCGCTTGTTGCTAACGACTAAGTCCATCGGCAACACGATTTCCCTTTCCGGGAGTATAAAGAATATCAAGATCGTAAGCTGCAAGAAATTCGAGCCAACGTTGTTGACACAAATTTAGTTCCTTTTTAGAAAATAGATACTTCAAAGATTTATGGTCGGTGTAAAGAATAAACTTTTCTCCCAAAAGATAATGATGCCAAATACGAAGGGAGAAAAACAATAGCTGCGAGTTCTAAATCATGAGTGGCATATCTAGTCTCGGCTGGCTTCAATTACCTAGAAACATATGCAATAACACGTTCTCTTTGTATAAGAACGACACCCAAACCAACGCGACTAGCATCGGTATAAACAACAAAATCTTGATTCCCCTCGGGAATAACAAGAATAGGAGCATCATAAAGGAGTACTTTTAATTTCTGAAAAGAAGCTTCATATTTGTCCGATCAAATGTATTTAACACCTTTCTTTGTCAAACTAGTAAGAGGCACGGAAATTTTGGAAAAGTCCTTTATGAAACGGCGGTAATAACCGGCCAATCCAAGGAAACTACGAATTTCCGTCACACTCTCCGGTCTCTTCCAATTTTGAATCGCTTCAATCTTTGAAGGATCCACGGAAATTCCAGATTCGGAAATAATATGACCGAGCACACGAGATTGCCAAAAGTGGCATTCAAAAAAAATTTCTTTTAATTGATTGCTCCTAAGAGTTTCCAACACAATCCGAAGGTGTTTTTCATGTTCCTCCTCGGTTTTCGAATACACAAGAATATCATCAATAAAGATAAGAACAAAACGATCGAGGAAGTCTTTGAAAACTCTATTCATAAATTCAACGAAATAAGCCGGAGCATTCGTTAATCCAAATGGCATAACAAGCTATTCATAAGATCCATAACGAGTACAGAACGACGTCAAAGGAATGCTATCCTATACAATGCGAAGTTGATGAAAACCAGTAGCTAGGTCTAATTTTGAAAAGACTCTAGCACCACTAAGTTGATCAAATAGATCATCAATCTGAGGTAAAGGGCACTTATTCATGATAGTAAGATCATTAAGCTTGCGGTAGTCAACGCAAAGCCTAAGTGTACCATCGGATTTCTTCACAAAAATAGCCGAAGCTCCCCAAGGAAAGGAACTAGAGCGAATAAATTGCTTCGTCTCCAATTCAGAAAACTGTTTGCGCATCTCCTCATTTTCTTTATTGGACATGCGATAAGGAGGATGAGTGATAGGTTGAGCTCCAGGGATGAGATTAATTTTGAACTCAATTGCTCGTTTAGGTGGTAATGCTAAAACGGGCTCAAATATGTCGGAAAATTCATGAACAACTTGAATAAGAGAAATAATATCTTCCTCATCGTCATTATCATCATCATGAGGATTTAAAGAATATAAAGATGCAACCAAACTGGAATCCGAATCTTTAAGATCAATAGAAATCTGCTTATCAGATTGAGGATGTCGAAGATGAATAGTCCACTCAGGACATAGGATTTGGGCTTCATAGCGGTTAAGCCAATCCATTCCCAAAATCATTCCAAAGCCTAAGTAGCGCATAACATGCAAATCGGCTTGGAAAGAAAAATCACACAAAATAATCTCGACATCTTTACACAATAAACTGATTGTTGCGGATCCACCAACCGGATTCGCAATTCTCAGAGAAGTCATTAAACACATAACATCCAAAGAAAAAGTATCGACAAGTTCTTTTGATATAAAAGAATGGGACGCACCCGTATCAAAAAGAACTCGAATAGGATCATCACGAAATAAAATAATGCCATCAAGGATAGAATGAAGAGTACCTTGACCACGAGATGTGTTTCCAGGGGCTTTAGCAACATTAAGCTTTCCCTCCTTCCTGCCTTGAAGTTTGGGACAAGAAGATAAATAATGATCCGAACTTTTGCAATAGCGACAAAAGAGAGGTTTTGGACATCTATTGGCATAATGGTCTTTAGAACCACAATTGTAGCATTGCCCACTACTAGGGGCAGAAGCCTTCGCTACCAGAATTGCTTGCTTCCCTTTCTTGTTGGGATAAGACCCTTTGAACTCAATAGGCCTTCTCTTGTTGTTGTTGAATTTTGGTTGGCACCCACAACATCAGCATCACTCTCTTTATCTGCCTTTTCAAGTCGAAGAGCGATATCAACAAGTTGATCAAAAGAAACTTCCAGCTTCAGAAGTAATGGCTTCTTGAGATTTTTATTCAAGCCATAGACGAATCTCTGATTTTTCTTCAATGGGGTATTAATGTATTCAACCCCGTATTTAGAAAGAGATTGAAAAGACGCGACATAGTCTCCCACAGAGGATTCACCTTGAACAAGGTCTATGAAACGACGAGCTAATGTCTCCTTCTCAGCTTCTGGCACAA
Organism: Allium cepa; assembly: GCA_030765085.1. Taxonomy (NCBI): domain Eukaryota; kingdom Viridiplantae; phylum Streptophyta; class Magnoliopsida; order Asparagales; family Amaryllidaceae; genus Allium; species Allium cepa. The sequence goes on along the minus strand of CM060934.1, from coordinate 1,016,516,594 downwards.
ATTTTAACTCGAATCTTTCTCGGAATTTCTCCCAAGTAAGATCTGCTTCAACTATTTCAGAAGTAAGAAGCTCATACCAATCTAATGCTCTTTCTTGGAGCATACTAGAGGCCACCTGAACACGGTGAAGATCAATAAGATTCATGCGAGAAAAGATTCGATCACACGATCTCAGCCAAGCCTGGACTTCGATAATAGTCTCAGAACCATTGAATGGCTTCCCACCCAAATTTGTATAATCACTGCACAAACATGTAAATCCAGACCTAGTGTGAGTAGACTCCAGATTAGATCCGGCTGCTTAAGCATTCCTCACTAGATCAAGAAGCTCTGGGCAGACATAAATACTCCATCCAGGGGAGTTGCACGAGATTGACTGGCGTTGGGACGACCAGGTCTAAACATTTCTCTTCCTTTTGAAAGAAAGAAAGGAGAAAGAAAAGGTTATTCACCAAATAAATATCAAGCAATCTTGATAGATAAAACAAGGAATCATAAGGAAAATAGGATGAATTGGTACGAAGACTCGAATTAAATCCTAAAGCACAATTCCTAAGGTGGACCTAGGACGATGATCCTTGTTAGATTATTCTACATTATTCCGAAGATTGGCTCTGATACCAAGCTGTGACGCCCCACCTCTATACCCACACTAGCCAAGAACATTACGGTGTAATGCCTTCAACTAGCACGGAGAATAAGCCTGTTGAGGAGCGACCCTCCGTGTAATTGCTTTGCGCGAACACCAATATGTCAGATAATACAAGGAAGTCCGACATGCCGATACAAACTCAAGGCTACTGCACAGTGGCTATATATTCTTCGGAAACAAACATAGAAACAAACATAACACAAATCAGTCACAGACATCCATATCACAAAGGCGGAAAAAGATAGGAATATAACACATGAAAGTATACATCAGAGTAGTGGTCCAACAAGATCCACAATATCACAAAAGAATGGTTACAAGTGCTAGAAAAAAGAATATGTATACATCTAGGAGTCTATATCTCAAAGGTATACAACAAAAACTACTAATCTAAGTAGTTAGCTAAAAGTAAGGATGATAATCCCAGAAGTGAAGTCAAGCAGAAGCACCTGTAACATCTCAGTCTGAACCGAGTATTATTTATAAGAAAATAATAAACGGAACAGTCTAGCTATAAATAGCATATAAAAAGATGTAGAATAAGAGATATGACATAACATATGATAACCATAAAGCCATACGGTGATAAGTATAAAAATTGAAAATTAACAAGAGATTAATCAATATCACCAGAATCTTCTCAAGGATCAAAAGGAATGTCATGCTCAATATCTTCATTCACAAAAAGTTAATTACACACAAATTCACCAATGCACAAATATTGATATCACATATCGATGAAAATCATGAAAAATTGGTGAAACACGAATTCTAGAAATCATCAATGGAAATCCATAAATCACAAAAATGATCGTAGAAACGATCAATCACAAAAAGGGGGAGGCCTATCACAGAACGGGAGCCTGAAAACTCACCAACACGTGTATCACAAATAGGATGCTATCCCAGGGTCGCTAACCATAGAGCCGGTGCAACGACGTAGTATAACGGTACGCCCGAGAAACCAGAAACTCGTAAAATTCGGAACAATGACGTAGTACAACGTTACACCCGAAGATCCGAACTCCATAAAAACGTGGGTCGCTAGCCCACAAAAATTGGGTCGAAACCCCAAGAAATAGATAGGTTAACAAGGCTAAACGACCTAAGCATGAGCGACTTAGTGGGCGAACGATCTAAAGGTTAACAAGGCTGAACGACCTAACCGAGCGACCTAATATTGATGCGACCTAAGCAATAGAAGAAGGCCAAGAGGATCGTGTGCAGGCCGAACGACCTAGGGAGCTACGACCTAAGGGGGGTACAAGGCCGAGCAACGACCTAACGACCAAACTAATGCCGAGCGGCATAAGGTAGTGAAGACGGCCGAACGACCTAGCGACCTACGACCTAGGGCCGAGCGACCTAACGGCCTAGGGGGGAAAATGACCTAAATGCAGGCCGAGAGTCCCTCATATGCAGGCTGAGCGACCTAAGGGTTTTGGAGCTCAAAACTCACCCAATTTGCAACCGATCGAGCATGGACGCTAGTGGATTATGCCAATAGGCTACCTGGTCGTATTGGCTCCTCGATGCATCACCAAAAACATGTTTAAACATCAAAGGATTGGATTTTTAAAGATTTGAACCCAAAACACTAAAAATTGAGATTTTCACCAATTCAATCCAAATCAATGGCAAATGCATATGTAAAAGTGTTAGGAATTCATACCCAACAATCAATGATAGTTATAGACAAAGAAGTGAGATAAAAATCTCACCTTTACACAAAATTTATTAAGAAGAAGTTTGAAAGCAAGGAAGAATCAACCCAAGAAGCTTGAATCAATGTCTTCTCTTTAAATTTGGAGTTGGATGTTGGATTTGCAAATGATCTTGAGCTTGGATTTTTAATTTCCCATTCCTTCCCCCATTTTTGATGAAGCTTGAGTGTTAGGAATGAAAGTAAAGCTATGAAGAGAAGGGGGTTGAGTTAGAATTAATAGCTTAGGCTAATGGGCTAAACCAAACCCAAAGTCCAAAGTGAAAAAGTGGCAAAATTCCACTAACTCCAAACACATCAAAGTTTATACTCGAAAAGATCGCAAACGGTGTTTTGAACTCAATAGAAGTGGTTCCGAGTCCTAATTAGACCGTATGCAAAAAGTAACTTTTCGGACTAAAATCCGACTAACGATAAAATATTTAAATAAAATATTTAAATATCAAATCGTAAAATATGCGGGTTGTTACAATATGACACAAAGGTCCTTTCCCAGCTAAACTGAATAGTGAGAGTCAATTTTAAAAACATGTGGGTATGTTGTTCACAAAAATTCTCAGGTTCGATGTGGGTTTCGGATAACAAACTGAAATCCGATTCCCTGTCGCATCGAAGTTTTAAATGCCATTATACTGGCAACAGGGTTTTTACATCAATACAGAACAAACCACAATCACAGTGGAATACATGGCAATCTACATCACACAGTATCACAAACAGAACAGAAATATCAATATAGTGCACAGTAATAGTTAATTATTTTCTAATGTGGTTTAAATAAATTTACCACACAATTATTCGAAATCAATGATAAAAGTTTGGATAAATAAATTAAATCTTGATTAACCCGATTTATTGTTTCATATAATTAACTGCTAAATTTGATTTGTCCACTTTAATTTATCTAAATAACAAATTCTCAATTTACAAATTTATTTGAACACTTAATTGTTTATCAATAAATTTTAATTTCAAATTGTATATCATTCTTAATTTCGTTTTAAAATCATTGATTAATAAAAATTATTTACCTTAATTATCATTTTAAATCTTCTTTATACTTAAAAATCAATTTATTGTTACGTTGAAAATTTTAATTTAATTTAACTTCAATTCTTATTTTAAATTTAATTACTTAATTTAAATATTAATTAAGGTTTTATGAAGCATTGATATTTATATATACTTACTTAGTCGATAACTTCATCAAATTTTCAACTTAAAATTGTTCAACATGGTTCAATTTAACATTTTAAACTTTTAAAAAAAAATTAGGCTTAACCCATTTTTAAAACACACCCGAGTAAAACACAGATTTCACTCGAGTCAACCTCGGGTCCTTCTCGTTTCTTCCCCGAGACCTTTCTCCTTCCTTCCCTGCGAGCATCCTTTTTTTTGTTCTTTTTTTTTCAAGTTAAATGCCTAAACTCAAATAGCCGAGTATACTCGCATACGCGAGTTCCTTCCCGACGCAAAACATGCTTTTCCTCGAGTTTCAACTCTAGGTTCCCATGGCAAACTCACTGATACCCAAAACTGCAGACACCAACACCACCGTGCATGTGCACGGTGGTTCGCCGCGACTCCGGCGATCGTCACGATCATCAGCAGGTCGAAAATCTCACAAACACTCGAATTCAAACATCAATTCAAAGCCATCGTCTCGAAATCAAATTTTTACCCTTTCGTTGCACCTGAAACTCGAACGTACCCAACCCAAACGCCTCGTTCTCCTCGCACAGTCCACCATAAAACCCACGCTTCCGGCCATGCCACGTCAATACCCCAAGCCATCATCCCCCAGATCCTCGAGCAACTCGATCGCTTCTAGATGACGAACTCGTCACATCAACAACCATGTGCAAAAGCTCGACTAAAACCATAATTCGAACTCGATTCATAAATTTACGCAATAAATTTTTTTCTGATAATATTCTCGAGATCATTGTCGATCATACTATCTTCAAACAAAATCCCAACATTTATAATTGATTTGATTGTCATAAATTTGTAAAAATTCAATTTTTATTCAAATACAGACTACTCTTAAAATAACCAAATAAAAATCTTCATTTTTGTTTTAAAAAACTTGTTTTGCATTGAGGATTCAAGTTGTAAAATCGAATTAGTATTTTAAAACACTTGAATTAAACATGATAACTGGATGTTGTACTGTAAAACAAGATGTCAGTTAATATACTTCACTAACAGGTTGAAAACAAATTTTACAAGCCTGATTTATGTTTAAACAACATATTTTGTTTTAAACTCAAAGCTAAATAGTAGCTAGATAAAAACATTTTGGATTTTGAATAGCCTGCTAACTCTGTAACAAGCAAAACAGAGAAAATCAGGGCACACATATGTATAAACACAAACTATATTCACAATATTATCAAGAATCAACTATTCAGTTTGTTTAAATATACTTAAATTTCAAAATCTATGTTTCACTCACATGAATATATTGATGAGCAGAGATGTTTCTGTTTTGAAAAAGAAACTGTTTTGATCTTCTTCTCTTTTTCTTTCTTCAGTAAATTTGCTTTCAAACTTGAATATACAGTGAGTTCTTCTTTTTCTTTTTATTTTCTGATCTTTGCTAAAACGAACTGGAGGCAATATTCAAGTATATAAGGAGGTGTACAGGTTCAGACAGTTTCTTTAATTAGATTTTTTTTTTATTTGTTGACCAAACCCATTCTCTTAAATTCAGCTGATGGGATCTTGCAAATGATGGAGAGTAAATGGCATTTAATGAAAGCATGCAATGTAATGCTTCCATGTATACTTACAGTAATCTGTTTGATTTGCCTTTGATAAGTACTAAGTCCTATTTTATTTTACAGTTTATTTTTTTCTTTTTATATTTCTACATACTTATATTTAAATGTTCCTTTCTCTTGTGATCTATTCTTGTTCTTGTTTTACTTTGCTGAATGAAAGTGTTTGTTTTAATTATTAACATTTAATTTGTACATTATTTTATTTTATTGTTTAATACGATTCTTGTTTTTGTTATATATTTTCATTTATTTATTATTATTATTATTTATTTAACTTAACTATCAATATTCATTTAAATTCCATACATCTTTAAAATATTAATATTAATAATATTTTATTTTTCTTGAAATTTCACAAATTAAATTCAAAAGTTCAAATAAGTTACTAAATTTAATTTAACAAACTCTGGGATGTTACAATATCCCCTCCTTAAGAAAATTTCATCCATGAAATTGAAAGAGAGAGAAATGCAAATAAAGAATATACGAATTAAGAAAAATAAAGAAATAGCTTATCAGTTTAAGCCGAGATGTCCACTCTGCAGTTGGGATATGATTTCTTCATATTATCTTCAGTCTCCCAAGTACAGTCCTTTGGATCGCCACTCCATTGAACTTTGACCAGTTTCAGAACTTTGTTCCTCAATCGCTTCTCATCACGATCTACAAATTTTATCGGCTCCCTCTTTACCGGCAAGTTAGGAGTGATTTCAAGATCCTGCTGAGCAGCTTCTTCAATAATACTTTCTGGGTCCTGCATATACTTCTGAAGATTAGAAATATGGAACACATCATGCACGCCAGACAACCAGCTGGGTAGCTGCACTCGATATGCCAGAGGACCATTCCTTTCCATAATAGGAAAACGACCAATATAACGCGGTGCTAGCTTTCAAGTTTTCCCGAATCTTAATACACCCCGCATCGGAGACACTTTCAGAAATACAGAATCTCCAACTTGAAATTCCAAATATCTTCTTCGGCGGTCATAATAGCTTTTTTGACGACTTTGAGCAGTTATTAATTTCTTTCGAATAAAATCAACCTTCTCCGTGGCTTCTTTAATCATATCTGGTCCAAGGACGAGTCTATCACCTGATTCGATCCAGCATGTAGGTGATCGACACGGACGACCATATAAAGCTTCGAAAGGAGCCATTTCTATACTGGCCTGATAACTGTTATTATATGAGAATTCGACCAGATGTAAATGGTCCTCCCAAGAACCACCAAAATCGAGAATGCAAGTGCGCAAAAGGCCTTCTAGAATTCGGTTAACCCTCTCAGTTAGCCCATCAGATTGTGGGTGATAAGCAGTACTGAAATTTAATTTCGTTCCCAAAGCGGCTTGGAATGCCTCCCAAAATCTACTAGTAAAGATCGGGTCACGATCACTCACAATACTGCTGGGAATACCATAGAGACGAACTATTTCCTTTATATATAGTCCTGCTAAGCTGGATGCAGTCTGAGTGGATTTCACTGGAATAAAGTGAGCTATTTTGGTTAGACGGTCCACTATAACCCAAATTGCTTCATTTCCCTTCTTGGTTCGTGGCAATCCATCGATGAAACCCATCGATACTTGATCCCATTTCTACTTCGGTACTTCCAAAGGTTGAAGTAAACTGGCCACTTTCTTTTGATTGCTTTTGATTTGTTGACAAGTAGCACAGCGACTCACATATATCGATATGTCTCTTTTCATTTTCTTCCACCAAAACGTTCTTTTAATATCTCTATACATTTTATTAACTCCTGGATGGATACTAAGTTTTGATTTGTGCATTCATCTAACACTTCACGCTTCAAATCAGGGACATCTGGCACACATAACCTGCATTTTAGCCTAATAACTCCACTATGATTGGTTTCAAAACTAGTATCTTCACCTCGAAGAATTTTCCCATAAATATCTCGAAGAAATTTGTCTTCTTTTTGCTTTTTGGTGATTTTTTCAAGAAGAGTAGGAGTGATAAAAAGATGAGCGAGAATAGCGTGCTTTCTACTCAAAGCATCGGCAAATACATTGGCTTTTCTGGGTGTATACAGAATATCTAGGTCATAAGATGCCAGAAATTCCAACCAACGTTGTTGTCGCAGATTCAGATCTTTCTGGGTAAAGAGACATTTCAAGGATTTATGGTCGGTGAATAATTCAAATGTTTCGCCTAAAACAAAGAGAGTTTATTAAGTATATTCATTTAGTTAATTTCGTACGGTGTTAAGAAAGCTGAAAAGATTCTTACCCAGAAGATAGTGTAGCCAGAATTTTAAAGCGAAAACAACAGCCAAAAGCTCCAAATCATGTGTTGGGTAGTTTCTCTCGTGCGGACGTAACAGTCTACTCGCGTAGGCAACTACCTTCCCATTCTGCATTAATACTACACCTACCCCAACACCACATGCGTCAGTATAAACAGATAACCCTTGGTTCGCGTTAATGATAGCGAGAACAGGAGCAGTAGTCAATCTCTTTTTCAGTTCCTGGAAAGCTTCATCACATCTTGGAGTCCAATTGAACTTGGCATTCTTCATTGTCAGCTTGGTCAATGGGCTGGCCAACTTAGAAAAATTCTGTACAAACTTTCTATAATATACCGCTAAACCAAGAAAACTTCGAACTTCTCTAGGAGTAGTGGGTTGGTTCCAGTCCAGAATTGCAGAAATCTTGCTTGGATCAGCAGAAATTCCATCTTCATTAATAATATGACCGAGAAATCTGACTTCTTTGACCCAAAAGTGATACATAGAAAATTTAGCGAATAAGATATTCCTCCTTAATATTTCCAAAACAGTTTTGAGATGTTCAGCATGCTCCTCTTCAGTTTTGGAGTAAATCAAAATATCATCAATAAATACAAGGACAAATTTGTTCAATACTTCTCGAAACACTCGGGTCATTAAATCTACAAAGTACGCGGGAGCGTCGGTCGGTCCGAAGGGCATAACTAACCACTTGTAGAACATGTCAGGACCCCTAAAAGCAGTTAAATGAACACAATCCTCGGCTATTCGCAGCTGATTGAATCCCTGAGCTAAATCCATCTTAGAAAAGAATCGAGCGCCATGAAGTTGATCGAATAGATCATCAATTCTAGGTAAAGGGAATTTGTTTTCGAGAGTTTGTTTATTGAGATCGTGGTAATCTACACTTAATCTCAAAGATCTGTCCGATTTAGCCACAAATACGACAGCCGAACCTCATTCGAAAACACTAGGGCGAATCAATCCTTTCTTTAGCAAATCTCGAGTTTGATTGACTAATTCAATTCTTTCCCTAGGTTCCATCCTGCGACTTGCGTGAACAACAGGACGTGCATTGGGTACTAAGTCAATTCGAAAATTTATTTCTCTGTGTGGAGGTAAGGATTTTACTTCTTCAAATTCGTCGGAAAATTCCCAAACAACAGGTATATACTGCAAACTTGGTTCAGGATATCCCAAAGTATACATCAATCTATCTCTCTTTGGACTTGGATCCCCACAAGAGATTTCAATAAAATTTCCAAGGCTTGTTTTGACTAAAACTATCCGATTATTACAATCCAATTTAGCTTCGTATTTCGATAACTAGTTCATTTAGAGTAAGATTTCAAATTCATGAAATTCGAGGATATAAAGGTTGATTGGAAATTGTTAGCGAGCATATGAAATAGGAACTTTCTTACAATATAAACAATGATTTGTGGGACCTCCAACCGGATTTTTCACGCAAATAGGGTCGTCAACAAATTCAGTTTTAAGTTCTAATTCACTTACGGTTTGTTGGGAGATAAAGCTATGTGAAGCTCCCGTGTCAAATAAAACTCTAACTGTTCTATCATAAATAGTAAGGTTACCTTCCAGAACACCTTTTCCTTTATCTACTTTTGAAGCTGAAGGGTCTTTCTTTATCGCATAAACATTTTCCATCTGTGCTTGTTTCATTACCGGGCAATCTTTAATAAAATGTGCAGGCTTGTGACAATTATAGCATTCTTTAGCTCCTTGATCATTCCTCACAGGTTGTTCCTTCTTAACTAGCTTCTTCGGGTTTTTGCAGCTGTTTGAATAATGGCCTTTCTCTTGGCAATTGTAACAAGTTATGTTCCTAGCCGAATTTCCTTGGCTGCTTTTCTTATCCTTGTCTTGTTGTGGCCTCTTGCCCCCAAACTTCCTTTTCTTCCAATTCTGATTATTTGAATTTCCTCCTTCCCTTGGAATCTCCTGCATATCCAGTGTGGCATACCTATATCCCATATCAATAAGATCAGAAAAATATTCTTTGACGTGTGTTGTCATCCTTTCGTGATATTTCTGGTTCATTTCACGGAAAAACCTTTCATTTTTCTTAAGAGGCGTGTTTAACAACTCCGGACCAAAATGGGATAGTTCGTTGAACTTATTTAAGTACTCCTCAAATGACAAGCTTTCTTACTTTAAATCCAAAAATTCTTGATACATCCTGGAAACTCCTACCGACGGCATATAATGCTTTTCAAACACCTCCTGAAATCGATTCCAAGTAAACTCTTCTTCTTGTTCATCTATAATGACTATTTCCCACCAGGCTGAGGCTTCTTCTTGGAGTTGCCAAGAAGCTATAAGTCTCTTCTGCTCGTCCTACAGTTTTAGCCCTTTAAATTTTTTCTCACATTATCTTACCCATGCTTGAGCCTTAACAACTGACTCCTTGCCGGTGAACGGTTTGCCACCAAGCTTTGAGAAATTTTTATACAAATCAGCCATATTCGGCTGCTGCTGGATATCTGCTGCTGCTACTACCGTTGGAGGATCTTGGTTTGGTGCTGCGGCATTCCCTTGACCCCTAGCTCTTCCTCTGCGTCCGCTCATTCTTACTATTTGAAATTAGTAAGAAAATTAATTTAGATATACGGATGAAATATCTTAAGGAATATCAGCAGTAAAAAGAAATAGACTAAGAAAATTTAGAGTTTCAGTCTTGGTTATACTCATTCTAGGGCATACTTCACCCTATCTCTAGTGAGCCATCTAATGTGTTATACTCCGTAGTTAAAGTTCTTACTCAACTTTCAGCTCTGATACCAATTTGTCACGACCCAAAATTCAGCGTTCAAAAGTCGACATCAAATACCTCACTTGTATTCAACTGCCGAAGATTCGAACGTCAAATTTCAGTTCGGATGGAGCTTATAACAACATCAAATGAATATAAAACAACAGAATATAATGAATATCATGCATATAACACAGATACAATAGTATAATATCTATTTCTACATCAGAGTACTTAATACATACACCACAACTCCAAATAAACATTATAATAATACAACAGTGATCATATATCCAAAAAGTCTTCAAATGAAAGAAGTTATAACGAACTCCCAAAAGCTAAACACCTGAGATCTCTAACTTGCTCATCCATTTCGTCATATAACTTATTCGTAATGGTTTATATGACACAAAGGTCCTTTCCCGGCTAAACCGAATAGTGAGAGTCAATTTTAAAAACATGTGGATATGTTGTTCACAAAATTCTCAGGTTCGATGTGGGTTTCGGATAACAAACTGAAATTCGATTCCCTATCGCATCGAAGTTTTAAATGTCGTTTTACTGGCAACAGGGTTTTCACATCAATACAGAACAAACCACAATCACAGTGGAATACATGGCAATCTACATCACACAGTATCACACACAGAACAGAAATATCAATATAGTGCACAGTAATAGTTAATTATTTTCTAATGTGGTTTAAATAAATTTACCACACAATTATTCTAAATCAATGATAAAAATTTGGATAAATAAATTAAATCTTGATTAACCCGATTTATTGTTTCATGATTAGTTATTTTAATTAACTGCTAAATTTGATTTGTCGACTTTAATTTATCTGAATAACAAATTCTCAATTTACAAATTTATTTGAACACTTAATTATTTATCAATCAATTTTAATTTCAAATTGTATATCATAGTTAATTTCTTTTTAAAACCATTGATTAATAAAAATTATTTACCTTAATTATCATTTTAAATCTTCTTTATACTTTAAAAATCAATTTATTGTTACATTGAAAATTTTAATGTAAATTAACTTCAATTCTTATTTTAAATTTAATTACTTAATTTAAGTATTAATTAAGGTTTTATAAAGCATTGATATTTATATATACTTACTTAGTCGATAACTTCATAAAATTTTCGACTTAAAATTATTCAACATGGTTCAATTTAACATTTTAAACTTCAAAATTTTTTTTGGCTTAAACCATTTTTAAAACACACCCGAGTAAAACCCAGGTTTCACTCGAGTCAACCTCGGGTCCTTCTCGTTTCTTGCTCGAGACCTTTCTCGTTCCTTCCCTGCGATCCTGTTTCTTTGTTTTCCTTTCTGTTCTTTTTTTTCCAGTTAAATGCCTAAACTCAAATAGCCGATTATACTCGCATACGCGAGTTCCTTCCCGACGCAAAACATGCTTTTCCTCAAGTTTCAACTCGAGCTTTCCATGGCAAACTCACTGATACCCAAAACTGCAGACACCAACACCACCGTGCACGTGCACGGTGGTTCGCCGCGACTACGGTGATCGTCACGATCATCGGCAGGTCGAAAATCTCACAAACACTCAAATTCAAACATCAATTCGAAGCCATCGTCTCGAAATCAAAATTTTACCCTTTCGTTGCACCTGAAACTCGAACGTACCCAACCCAAACACCTCGGTCTCCTCGCACAGTCCACCAGACAACCCACACTTCCGGCCATGCCACGTCAACACCCCAAGCCATCATCCCCCAGATTCTCGAGCAACTCGAGCGCTTCTAGATGACGAACTTGTCACGTCAACAACCATGTGCAAAAGCTAGAATAAAACCCTAATTCGAACTCGATTCATAAATTTACGCAATGAAAAAATTTTCTGATAATTTTCTCGAGATCATTGTCGATCATACTATCTTCAAACAAAATTCCAACATTTATAATTGATTTGATTGTCAGAAATTTGTAAAAATTCAATTTTTATTCAAATACAGACTACTCTTAAAATAACCAACTAAAAATCTTCAATTTTGTTTTAAAATTTTGTTTTGCATTGAGGATTCAAGTTGTAAAATTGAATTAGTATTTTAAAACACTTGAATTTAACATAATAACTAGATGTTGTACTGTAAAACAAGATGTCAGTTAATATACTTTACTAACAGGTTGAAAACAAATTATACAAGCTTGATTTATGTTTAAACAACATATTTTGTTTTAAACTCAAAGCTAAATAGTAGCTACATAAAAACATTTTGGATTTTGAATAGCCTGTTAACTCCGTAACAAGCAAAACAGAGAAAATCAGGGCACACATATGTATAAACACAAACTATATTCACAATATTATCAAGAATCAACTGTTCAGTTTGTTTAAATATACTTAAATTTCAAAATCTATGTTTTACTCACATGAATATATTGATGAGCTGAGATGTTTCTGTTTTGAAAAAGAAACTGTTTTGATCTTCTTCTCTTTTTCTTTCTTTAGTAAGTTTGCTTTCAAACTTGAATATATAGTGAGTTCTTCTTTTTCTTTTTCTTTTCTAATCTTTGCTAAAAAGAACTGGATGCAATATTCAAGTACATAAAGAGGTGTGCAGGTTCGGACAGTTTCTTTAATTAGATTATACATTTATTTTTTATTTGTTGACCAAACCCATGCTCTTAAATTCAGCCGACGGGATCTTGTACATGCTAGAGAGTAAATGGCATTTAATGAAAGCATGAAATGTAATGCTTCCATGTATACTTACAGTAATCTGTTTGATTTGCTTTTGATAAGTACTAAGTCTTGTTTTATTTTACAGTTTATTTTTTTCTTTTTATATTTCTACATACTTATATTTAAATGTTCCTTTCTCTTGTGATCTATTCTTGTATTTGTTTTACTTTGCTGAATGAAAGTGCTTGTTTTAATTATTAACATTTAATTTGTACATATTTTATTTTATTGTTTAATACGATTCTTGTTTTTGTTATATATTTCATTTATTTATTATTATTATTATTTATTTAACTTAACTATCAATGTTCATTTAAATTCCATACATTTTTAAAATATTAATAGTAACAATATTTTATTTTCCTTGAAATTTCACAAATTAAATTCAAAAGTTCAAATAAGTTACTAAATTTAATTTAACAAATTCTAGGATGTTACAATTCTCCAACGACATAAGTGAGTTCTAGACTTCTATTTTCTTAAAACTTCTTTGAAATTTCTTTGAAATCATTGGAACTCGTTTGAGTCATTTGAAACACTTCTTATTCAGAAAATACTTTCAACTCGTATTATTATATAATTTCAAAAATCCTAAAACCAATTTCAAAACACCGGAATTCAATCTCTCGAATTTCAAATTAAAACCCTTCAGTTATAATTTATTTTTATATAAATCCATTTCTTATATAATCTTCAAAATTTCAAATCCTTTCGAAACTTTTACCTATAGAATAACATTTCTTATTCGATTTATATATAGGTATATAATTCTTATGGAAAACATTTTCACTTTTATATATAGAATAAAATCGTTGTTACCCAAATAAAATTTCGGTATATAAAACAATTTCAAAATACAAACAAAACCCGATTTTAAAGGATGATTCAAGAATGGATTTTAAAACAAAGATAGAGATTTAAATTAGAGAAACTCTAATCAAATAGAATTCTGATTCGAAGATAGACTCAAACGAAGATGAGATAGTTTAATTACAAAATAGAAGATGGATATTAATCGCCGGCGACCTTAACCGGGTCAACCGTGACTTCAGGAATATGATCGATGCGGAATTCCAAGGCAAATTGACATTCGATCGCCATATATAGAATTCGGCATAACCAGAGATAGCAGCATCTAAACCGAGGATATATAAATCTTTGGTGAATCGATACTATTGTAAAGGAGTTTCTCCCCTTTACAAATCATTCGGTGGAGCTATGGGATACTCCAGAATTTAGAAAACACGAATAGGGAAAGACAAGAATAGATTTGGAATCGAGGGGGATGTTCCAAAATTAAAAGGAAACCGAATCAAATAGGAAGAGATTCAAGCTTGAACGAAAGTGATTCTGTAAATAATTTTACCATATATGCTAAGTTTTCCTAGAGCCAAAGATCTGATACCAACTGTAACGCCCTGATATTTTCAACCATTCGCATCCGCACATGTCGGACTTGAATTTCTCAAAATATCAGATTGTTAATTTATATTTTGCAAACTCAGCATATACAGTAAATCAATCAATCACAAAATCATAGATACAGAGTAGTACAATAATACGCAGCGGAATAAATAAATAGTAGTTCATGAAGCTACTATATAAACATCACAGATAGAGATAAAATACAACAGAACATCTCAGATGCGGTGAAGTCTCCAGTGCGAGCAGATGGCTTCTCTGAACCAATCAACTGGACAAGCTGAAAGCTGAATCGATAGTTGGATCTCCAAACGAAGCTCCAAACCCCAAAGGTGAGTCTCAAATGTTGTATCACTCAGTCAGACCCGAGCGTAAAGCAAAACACAAAACACTCGAGTCAGGATTAACATTCTTATATCAATAAATCCAACTCAAGTGAAATATCAACTGAAATACAAGTAACTTAGAGGAATGTTGGGATAACCATTCTATAAGGATCCATGGAACTATCTACAAGGAAATATACACTATAACACCGTGGTCATTTCAAATTAATTTATACTTCAAAACCAAATATCATTTTCATTTCAAATGTCTCTATTTTTCCCAACATAGTATTTATATATATTAAATAATTTACAAAGTAAAGTATTTTCAATTTCCTCAAACTTCACAAATCTCCTCCAAATCAACTCGACTTTCCCATTCAAATTAAATTCAATCTAAATTTTCCATTTTAATCCGATTTAGTTTCTAAATAACAAATTCAAATTATAGTGATTTCAAATACAGATCTGCATCACAAAATAAACCATTTAAATTCCAGTATATTTCAACGCTTAACATTCAACATTTTCAAGGTTAAATTTAACAGTTTCATATAGATCTTGATTTAAATTCATTCTTTTATTTAGTCAGGGAATATTCACTTAACAAATTCAATATCATTTAAGTAACCTTAAATTTCATTTTTTTTCTAAATATTTCCTTAAATTTATTTGAACGAGAAATATTTATTAAATTGCTTAAATCAAAAACCAAGTTATAGATCATATCTTAATTCTCCGTTTCAACAAGTTTCAAATTGGTTTAATTAAATAAAATTCTTTATTGAATACAATTTCAACTAAATTCATATTATCTTCCCAACCTTAACTTATTCAAATTATTACCAAAATCTATTTTGAAATATAAATTTTAAATACTTAACCATATTATATATATTAAATCAAATCTTAATTTAATTAAATATTATTATTATCAAATCTATATATATCATTACCGTTTATATATATAAAAAATCAACATTTATTAAAACTATATGTTCTTTCCAAAACCATAGGATTTAATTTCAAATTACTTATACGGACCAACGGTGTCAGTGTAACGACCCGTGTAAATACGATGTTTAAAATGAATTTAATTAATAGGATTTTTATTTTAATTTAGAAAGAAACAGAAATCTTATTTATTTATATGAAAGTGAATGTTGAAATTAGATGTATCAAGGGTAATTAAAATTTACAAATTGAATTATGTATTGAAATTAATAAGTGTAATAGTGGAAATTGTTGCGATTGGATATTAAGTTGGAAATAAATAAAATAAAGGCAAGTATTGAATTCATCAATGAAAATAAGTTTTATCTGATACAAGCCCTGTATTTGTAAACTTTTGTAAGGTGTTAATGAATTATGAAAATTTAGAAATAAATTCAGTTGTATGTTAGATAATCAATTGCAATAATTTAAGGTTAGTAATTTATATATTGGGTGGAATGATTAATTAGATGTAGAATCTTAATTTGTATGTGTGCATATATTTATAATGGAGAACAAAAGGGTAAATAATAATATACAAATATACTAAACATTAAATAGTAGGATTACTAGAAAATTCAATCATTTACCAATATAGATAGTTGATGCGCCTTAATTGTAATTATGAAACAACGAAAGGTGTAAATGAAATTTTTTAGAGTATAAATTATAATTGGACAAAGATTTTAGTATAAAATGTTAATGCAAGGAAATTAATGCTGAATTTAAGGCAATAGTAATGAATAGTAATTTATTTAAAAAAAAATTGTAACACCTATCATAAAAATCTACCTACTTATTTGTTAATGGGATTAGGATCGGTAATAGGTGGTAATAATTAAATGAATGTTACACTAATTGAAAGTGGAGTAACGTTCGTTTAAAAGTTGAGAAATTATAGGAGCATATTTATTAAGCGTTACTTTAAAAAATTTGTTTGATTGTGAAATTTATACGAGAAGTTGCAAAGTAATAATTAAGAAAGAATACATATAAATTGTTTATAACCTAAAACTTAAGGGTAGTTAAATGTTGAAATTGAATCTAATCAATTGGAAACTTAATTAAATTGGGTTCAATGTAAATAAAGGGTTATTTTAAGAAATTGAAATAAGTATTATAATTGGCAAATTTAGTTACTTTAAAGTGAAACGGAAAATATTAACGCAATAGTTTGAATGCAATATTTAATTCATCTAATTTATATTAAAGATTCGTTAGATTAATTTAATAGAAGTTTTGGGACATTTAATAGATAATTGCTGATTTTTGAATGGAATTAAAGGAATTACTGAAATCGAAATTTAGCAACTTTTAAACCTTTGCAATTGATTTTGAATATAAAGAGTCAATGGAAATTTGTGGGTTAATTTATGAATTCATGAAATCAGTGTATTGACTTAGTTGTAACTATATGTAAATGTACGCAATAAGGTTGTGCAATACCAATTATTTGGATTCAAATTTATATTAAATATAATGTTGGTAGCAATTGGAATTTACCATTTTGCAAAATAAATGAGAAATCAAGTCAAATGTAAATTATATCGTAAAGGATAAATTCATTTAAACAGTAAGATTTTTAAATAAATAAACGTTTCACTTTGGTTTCATTTGGATAATTTATGTAGTTTAATGGGAAAGCAATTGAAATTGATTACCCTAAATTTGTGCAGTTAGGGTAGTTTTGATTTGTCACTTAAGATGGCAAATTCTATAAAATGTGATAAATGTAGTTTTAATTAAATTATGACGATTGGGTATTTAAGAAGTGATAAACCAAAATTTATTGATTTATTTGAAATTAAATTGTGGATTTATTTCAAATAAGTGAAATTTATGTTTAACTATTACATCAATAGGAATTAATCTAATTTAAGGATATGTTAATATAAATTGGGCAAAAGGGTGTTTGGACTAGGGAATAATATTAATCGGTTTTAGAAACCTTAAATATAAAATGGGAAGTAGACAAGATTTAACGTTACAACCATTTACACAAAATCCAGGATGTGTGTAGAAGTATTTATGGAATAAAACGTAAATAATTGTTGGATAAAAAGAGTAGGAATCAACATTTATTTATTTAATTGGATGTAACTACGATAGTATGATTTATTGCATTTAAATGAAATCTAATATATAGAACATTGCCTAAAAAGGAAGAACGGATAAAATTTATGATAAATCTATATACTATATAAAATTTATTGATTTAAAGACAAAAGGGGCAAGATGTATAAATTAGATTAAGTGCAACCTTCAGTAAATAAAATTTAATGGAATAAGAACATTTGGGTAATTTATTTCCAATTAAATCAATTCACGTTTCAAAATTTAATGCTAGTTTATTACATATATGTTTATGCCTAAATTTAAACTTATGTTTAGATCCAATCCGATCCATCTATTATTTTTCAGCATTGTCTATATATAACCTGTTATAAACCCTAGCCACTCCTTATTTTCATTTTTCTATACGTAGATCTCCTTCTCAACTCCTCATTCTAATGGCAGGAAAAAAAACCTAATTCTCAAATTCCAAAAAAAAAAAATTCAATTTCAAAAAAAAAAAAAAAAAAAAAATTGCGGATCTGCAGCAGCTTCTGGTCGCGCTTCGGGTTTCAGGGGAGAAAACCCTAGAGCAACTTCGGGTCAGGAAAAAATGACTCGGGTCGCTCCGGGTCGTTTTGGCGAAAACTCCAAGCAAGCACCGGGGAATTGAGACTTCGCACCGAAGTCGAACCCGAAGTCGACCCAGGAGCAGAATTTTCCATTTTTCAAATTTTCATAACTTTGGCATACGAGCTCGGATTCGCGCGCGGTTTGTTTTGATGGGATCGTATCGAAATTTCTGACATTTTGGCAGTAGTTTGGATGAATTTGGAGACTGTCCAAATTTTGGGTTTAAATTGGATTTGAATTCAATTTAAATTCAAAAAGGTGAGTGTTTTAACCCACTCACAACTTCTAAAAGTTTTTATGTTTGTTAAATTTATTTTAGATATGAGTAGGAATTTATTTATGAATGTTTGGCATGTTTTATTCAGCATATCTGTTAATTCATATTTATTTAATTTAATTGTTAATTTAGTTTATGTATTGCATATTAATTGACAGTTACAATTTATTTATTCGCCTATAAACTGCTAGTTAACAGTTATAAAATTTATTACTGAATATAAACTGTTAGTTTAATAGTTGTTAAATTATTTTGAATATAGCTGCCAGTTATTACCTGCATATTATTATGAGATATATATTGATATTGTTTTATTTTGGATGATGATTGTGATTTGGATGGTGGATGATGTGGATGAATGGATGTTTTTATTTTATATCATTTAACTGCAAGTTATCATGCATATTTCATTTCATTCGGGATTGTGGTTTGAAATGATATACAACCGCAAAATTTTATTTTAAATTGCGGATTGAAATGATAAATATCCGTATCACTTGACCATAGGATAGAAAATTATATACAGGCACCGTGGTCTATATATAAATTATTTTTAAGGTGATTTCTATGGTTTGGATGGGATACGGTTTATAAAAAATTAATTTTGATATTTTATAAAATATTAATTCGATATATACACATATGAAGTTAAAATTTTAAATTTAAGCTGTGTTTAAACCTGTTGAATAAAATGATAAAAATTTGAGAAAATGGAATTTGGTAATATGTCTTATATGTTTAAGTTTGGAAATTTTAAGGTATGATATTTATAAATGGATTTTCCAAGATTTACTTAAATGGGATATTTTAGTATAAATTAAATTGAAGAAAATACTTAATTTCTAGAAATTGGAGTTTTATTTATAGATTTTATGTAAATATTCAAAACTAAATAATAGAACATTTAATTTGTTGAAAGAATAAATTCCAACTTTAGTTTTGAAATATTAATACTCCAAATGGATATATATATAAATAGAAATTGAAGTGGTTTTGGAACTTGAAAGTGATATTTAAATTTGGTTTAGACTTTAAATAAAGAAGTATATTTGTAGAGCCCTGGAAATAATTTCTTTACAAAGTAACCTTAAAGTTAAACCATTTATTATATATACCATTGAATATCCGAACCATTTAAGTTTTAGAAGTTATGGTTTTAAATTATGAATTTCGAAATATTATGCTTTGAAAGTATAACTCAAATATTTGGTTTCCAGATATTTTAAAATTTAAAGCAGTATGATTTTGGAAAAGAATTATATTTGAGAAAAGGATATCATATTGTTTTGGGCTTTAAATTGATATCGTATTAATAGTTTTGAAAAGGAAATTTTTATTCTGGTTTTAAAGTATAAACTATTTTTAAATGACCGCGGTGTTATAATAACGTTTGGTTGTTGAAGAGACCGGGATCGGAAGTTATCATACTCTCTGCCAACTCCGAAAACCACTTTAACAACCGTGTACGCGGTGGAGATTCCAGAATGAAGTAGGTTGGTGGCGGCGTTTCCTGTAAGGTAAATACGTGGACCCAACTCCCGTGAGTTGGCATAAGGTGGCTAAAACAGGAGCGATTCTCGGGCCAATGAGGTCATTCCTCTGATTGAACGCACTTCTTCGATATTATACTCTAACTTTGGATTGATTCGGTGGCCACTATTGATTTCTTTGATTTTGGGGGTGTTAGTTCGAGGTGGGCGGTAGCTGCGGCTATGCGTTACCATCAGCCCGAGTAGCAATTGGTATATCTACCCTGGCATTGCCTAGTTGTGCCGTGTCACCTACCCTAGCGCACCTTATACGATTTTGGTTTTGTACCATACCTATGGAGTGCCCTCTGACGACGCCCAGTACAGGGGAGATTACGGTACTGTATAGACTATGGGAATATATTCTGTGTTAAGGGCTATATGGGTAACCCCTTAACGCTATTAAAAATTAAGTTTATTTTACAAATAGACACTATTATAATAGCGCAATATACTACATAGTAAACAGTTTAACGGATCCTTAGGAGATGTAAATCTCGAGCATCTCTTGAGTTACTGCACTCATATTTATTTCTGTTAATTTAACTCACATAAGATCTTTTAGTTCTGACTCGAGTGTTTTTGTCTTTTCAAATTCGCTCGGGTCAGTCCGAGCGTTTCAGGATTGCAAGATTTAGCTGTGGAGGACGAAGACGAAGATTTATATTATTATTATTTATACTAGTGCACCACACACTGTTCCGCTGCATTGTTATTGGTATGTGTAACTCTGATATGTATTATATAAATGGTTTTGTAAACAGATTTATAAACTGTATATTTGATTATTATATTTTATCCTTCCGCTGTGAGATTCTGTTTAGTTTTTTCTTCTTCTCTGTTTTTTTCTTATTTACCCCATAACAATCCGCCCTTCCGTATGGTTTGAATTGGCACGTGTGTCGATTTAAAGTGTGCAAAAAAGCGGGACGTTACAGTCAGTATATAATTTCCTATCCTATGGTCAATTTGATACGGATATTTATCATTTCAATCCGTAATTTAAGTATATACGGGTAGATATCATTTCGACCCGCGATCTCTAATTCAATTCAGATGCAAATCGCTTGGGTCTATCATTTCAACCCATAACGAAATTCCCTTATTCTAAATTCCGTTCGGGTATGTATCATTTCAACCCATAGTGAATTCTAAACTACAGGGAACTTGCAGAGTGATAATAGAGAATATAATAACATATCAGGCATATATCATCAATAACAGTAAAATATAAACAATAGGATAGGGTGTCGTATCCCACAGGTGAACAGTTACAAATAATAGCATAAATATAACAATTTAAATAACTACAGCAGCATATTTCAATTGTCGCTTCAATTGAAATCAAATTTAATAAATATAAGAACGTTAATCGTGAGTGATTGCTCACCTTTCGAGGCTAGGGATGATTTGACGATCAAATGAGCTATGAATCCAGTCACGAATTTCAAAGCATAGCTAAATTGGCACGAGTTCAACGGATAAGCTGATAATACGAATAGACGAAAGTGAATCAAAAACTAGATTGACGATGGTAGATGGTATAAATGAACATATATATACTATATATACTATGTACAAATCATATACAACTTATAATTTAAAAATAACACATAACTTCCAAAATTTATATATACACCCATAACTATATAGATTCAATATTTTATTTAAACTTCTATAAAAATAAAGTCCTATACGTATCAATTTTATATATAGAATGTCCTATATAAATATATCGCATGTACACTTATACTTATATCATTTAAAAATCAAAATCTACAATTTATTAATATATATATATATATATATATATATATAACCTAACGGTAATTGGGAAATTAAAATCTATATATAACATATGCATATAACTACAATAGATATGAACTAACATAAAATGATGGACTATATTGCATATCTTAAAATATATATATATATATATATATATATATATATATATATATATATATAATGTAGGGTAACTCACTTATATAACTTAATCTGTGTACTCATGTATAAACTGCAACCTCTATATAGAACCAGCGATACAAATACATACTGTCCAACTTATGTGCAAACTCAAATACATGAAGACTATAAATTATTGTTTGGAAATCTATATGAATATACTTCAAAATCAAAACATATACACGTTTGATATTTAAAATCAATGCTAACATATATACATATTTGATTATTTATGTATTATATTAAATATAAAGTAACGCTCGAACATAAATATAACTGCAGGTTATAATATGAACGAGTGTAGAGATGATTTGGAACATATGTATAAGCTTTATAACAAATTTTTTTTTACACTTAAACATACGTGAACGAATAGTATGCACAATGCATTAAAAAATGCTTAAATAAGTTTAACAAGATATCCTATCTCTCACGCAATAGAAAAAAAAAACTCAATAGGTTATTTCACTATATATATACCGACACATTTTCAAACAACGTTTATATACTATATTCACGTAAAAGCAACAGATCGATAAAACTAACTATATGTGTACTTAAAAACTACACAAACATATAGTGAAAATCAAAACTACACAAAGAAACACGTAACCTCATTTATAACTTATTATAACGTAAAACTTGAACAATCACAGAAAGATAACTAACCTATAACTAATAGTACAAAGAATTTTTAAGACATATTATATAACTTGTAATATATATATATATATATATATATATATATATAAAAGCATACGAAGGCTATATTATAATATATTTTATATTTAAAATCTTGTAAAACATATATAAACAGCGGTTTCTATCAATCAAATATAACTACATACCATCAATAGAATTTGCGAGAGAAGGTGATGCGGTGGCTTGCGTGCAGCTGTGAATGAAGCGGGGAAAAGGCAGCTAAAATTTGAAGAGGAACGGTGTTTTATTTTCTTTTCAAAAGTGGGAGGAGAAAAAAAAGAACCATTCCATAGAACACGCAAGAGGTATTCTTTATATATGTTTATAATATAATTTCAATAGTGTGAATAGGGTAGAGAAATGGACTAGAGAATAATAAAATTGAAATTTATGGAGATGTAACAGCTAACTATTAAATATTTACCTTTTGGTGGACCAATATTTTTTTTTAAAAAAAAAAGTGGTGAAGGAAGGATTTCATTCCAGGCAAAAGAAAGGACAAGGATGGTATAATATATATCAAAGAATTTTCAAGTAACGTAAGCAATGAAAAAGGAAAGGCAAAGCAAAACGTGTCCAAATATTTATCAAATAAAAGGAATAGTAACGGTCATCCGTAGATTTAGCTTCCTTATTCAAGGAAATAAATAATGTGGTCCAGCTGTAACATTTTAAATTTTGAAACGAAGGAAACTGAAATGGGACAGGTTGCAAAGGAAAGCCACACATAAATGGAATAAAACGTTAACCATGAAACGTCCCATATTCAATGGAAACAAACTGAAATGATAACGTCAAGCACGGGAATTAAGGACAATAAAGTAGAAAGCCTGAGAAATGTAAAAGTGAAAACGTTTGAAATGGAATAAATAGGAAAGGAACAAACCCAAAATGAAATAGCAACGGATAGAAAATTAAAGAGCTACAGCACGAGTACAGGGAGTAATAAAGCTAAGGTATTGATTGGTTTGTAACTGATGTAAAATTTGAATGGACAGGAAAGAAATAAAATTTATGGTAACAGTCGATTCCCTTGATTTCGTGCAAAACCGACAGAAAATATAAAGTCAAAGTTTAAGGTACCGTTACAATGGACTGTTATCAAATTTTTCCTATTGCGTACCGGACCTCAAATATAGAAATAAATATACCTTTGAGATCAGCACGACGAGACGATCAAAACGGTATACAGATATCAGTGGTACGATTTGAATTATAAAATTCGAATTTTCTACTAGCGGAAAATGCAGCAAAAACTTAGAAAAATAAGATCGACGGAGATAAAAAAGTCCGAATTTTGAAAAACGAAAAATGACGTCTCAGTCAGAAGATGATTTAGAATTTTTCTATGTAAAAATATTCAGGTTTGAAAAATATTTTATTATCAACAATTATTAACTAACTTGAATTTAATAGAATTTCACAATGAAATAAACTTTCATAAAAAAATTGAAAATTTACCATCTGCTATAATAAAATGGACGTATTTCAAATATTAAATTTTTATTTTAAAATATTTTTGTTTAAAATTTCTCAAAAATCAAATTAAATACGTTATAAAATTTATGAAAATCTACGGGTTGTTACAGCAAACGAAAGTAAATTTTTGTGTACATGAAAATGAGGTCGCAAGAATTAAATACAACCAAAAAGTCTAGGCTCAAGTATTAAATAGAAGGAGAAATAAATAGATCAAGTATTAATAATAAGGTAACTATTTTGAAACATTCATTCAACAATTAATAATAAAAGAAATGAAGGGACCATGTACGTCGCACAACCTTTTGAAATTCAATTTTTTTAAAACGTAATCAAATTATCTTCATTAACTCAAATAATATTCAAATTTGCATGCATTTAGGTTTTTATGTACGCAAAATAAAAATTTTATACTTAACTTAAGAATGAAAACATTCAATTTGGTTTTCTCAAAATGATTTTTTATTTCAATTAAAACACCCTTTTTGTCTAACACAAAACGTGCGTTTCTTTTATTAAATCTATTAATTGCAATCAACGCTTTTTCCTTTTAATTGGAAAATTTGTATTACCTTAATTGCAATTACTTACAGAGTAAAATTTAAAAAAAAAACAACTGAAATGGATGAAAAAATATAACAATTGTTTATTTAAACACATCTATAAATTTGTTGTTTATACACAAGAGTAATAAATAACTTACTAAAATATATAATTTTCATATTCTTGTAATCAATCTATAAGCTAAAACACAGTCCAAATAAACATATATTTCTTTCTTTAAAATCAATCATTTTATTCTTTATTTTAATGAAATTAAACCTATATTCACAACTGAAACATTCATTTTATTTAATGTAAATGTTCTTTTCATTAAATCAAACTTTCCTTATATTTTTACAAAACATAAGTTGCTTTTAATTGCACCTATTAATTTACAATTAGTATTCTCTCTCCTATTAATTGAAAATTTTCAATTACATTAATTTCAGTTGATTAAGATTCAATATAGACTAAACGAATGTAATAAGAAGTAGAACAATTATTTCCTATCTAATAGCAATTTAAACATATTTATACACTATTGGATGCAAATAGTAATTATATATTTCTTACTAAATAATAGTTTCTCGTCTCTACAATCAATCTTTTAGCTACCAAATATTTCAAATAAATAAACATATGTTTACTCCTTTACTAAACTTATTCATTTTTATTCTTTTATTTTGATTTGCACTTCTACTATTAAATTAACAGTACCTTATGAAACTATTTACATAGGTTTCTATCTTTTTATTTCACAAATCGTTGCCTTGTAAATAAAGTTTACATTTTTATACCTTTTATTACTTTCACACTACAGTTATTGTCTTATTCCATATTAATGTAACATTTATTTACGTTCAATTGCAATATATCCATTCATTATAATGTAAACTCAAATAAATTGATCAAACATAATTTCCATTCTTTTTATTCAAATCAATAGTCATATTATAATTAAAATTTTCATTGGTTACATCCTATTGAATTAACATTCTCCGATTACCAATTTAATCTATATTAATTGCACTAATTATGTAAATTAACTACAATTGATTTCAAATTAAATTTTATGAACTAAATAAATAGGTAACTTATTACCATTGTTACCCTTTACTTTTAATTACATTTAAAAGTTTATTAATTAAAACAAATGTTCCAATCAGCTTGTGTTAACTATTTTATTTCCACTACGCTGAAATTTTGTCGCTTATACACATTTAATATCCCGATTCATTTATTTTGCTTGGTTTCAATCATTTATTAAATCAATTACCACCTTATGCATATAACTGACATTTCTATTGATTTTATTACATTCAAAGTTTTCAGTTATTATCTTGACTTACATGAGGCAATGTTTAATTACATTTAATTGCTATTGATTAAATACATTGGTAACGAACAATAGTTGTCACCATTATACATTTTATAACATTTGTAAGTTTATTCTTTAAAATTATTACAACAACACTCGTTACAATACATTTATTCCATTTCCATCCATTACACATTATTTTATTAATAAGTCAACATTTAAATTATTAATTACATTTTACATCCCACTATAAATCAATGCACATATTATTAAAACAAATATTGTAATTCCTAACACAATACTGATCTTATTCAGTTACCATCAACTATCCATTTTATGCAGTAATTAAATATTTACATTTGTTTCTTATATTAAATTTTATAACTGAGCATAGCATTTTTAATTGCAATTAATTGGAGTTTCATTAAGATTGTTAATAATTAACCTTAATTAACATTGTTGCATTTTAATTTTTTTATTTATTTCAATATTAAATCATAAGTATTTTTAAATTAACAATTTTAATTATCGAAAATTTAGGGGTCATTACGCTCATCCCTACTCAAAACGTTTTGTCCTCGAAAAGGGAAAAGAAGGAAAAAGAAAGGAATTTAGAAATAAATATATCTTATTTAAAATATTAAATTTATAGATAACAAATTTACAAAATATAATAATTTAAATAAAATATGTCAATTTATGAAAAAAATAAGAACTTTTATTTTCAAGTTAATAAAATTTGGAAAACATCTCAGTAAAATTTCTAAGTCTAAAATTCATGAAAATTTTCGACAGAGTCTCCTTTGTATGGAGAGGCTCGAGAGAAATTATAAAATCAATAAAATAATATATATCATAAATTTTCAAAATAATATGTCCCAATACGGGAAAAGCAATATAATATCTCTAGAAAACCATAATCTAAGAACGTACCTATTTGTCGGGCAAACAACGCTTAAATTATGCGTAACGATCCAGAATTTTGGATATTTGAAACTGAAATATTTAATAGATTTTAAATATTTGAAAATTAGTTTTTTAACTTGAAAATCAAATATCACTGTTTATTGGGTATTTAAATTATTGAATTTTACAATTGAAAATTGGGTAAATTGCTGAATTGGGGGTTTTAAGATGGCTAAATATAATTTGAAGGCTTGTTAAATCTATATTGGTAATACTAAAGAAATAAAAGCTTTAGAATTTAAATTGGAAGTGACTTGTTTAGTTTTAAAAATATATCGTCTAAATTGACATTTAAAAATAGCCTTCCCAGGCACAGTCACGGATTTTGACCAAACTAGTTCCATTGGATCCGTAATAGTGTTTTATTATCAAATTTTGAACTTCGTAGCTGTTGGAGTGATCGTGGGATCGTACGGTAGATAAACGCGCTGGAATCTATATCGAAAATTCAATATAATAACCGGATCCAAATGACTATCTTTTCCGTACGATCGAATTAGGACTCGAAACCTTTTCCATTGCGTTCGAAATAGGGGTACAACATTATGAATGCCTAACGGCATGCCTCGATAGGAGATCGAGATTTTGAGTTGCGATTTCATGACGATTTAAAATTTAAATGAAATTTTATATACACTCAATCTTTAAAAATCTGTATTTCCATCAGACCTTTTTGGATGTCATCTTGTGATCACCGTAGCATGTTTAACCAACATGGCACATTCTCTTCGACATCGTATCTTGTCCCCCTCCCTTCTCTTTTAAATTGCATGAGAGAACATATTATTTTAACAAGTTCGAGAAAAAAAATTAATGGCCAAAAATTTGAACAAATCGAACGAATTTTGTTCAAACCAAAAAAAATTCAGAACGAAGTCAAATTTGTTCCTAAAAATAAGGGATTCTCAAAATCAATCTCGTATGCTAGGAAAGGCAGTTTCGAGGTCGAGCACGGTGGCATTGGCGGCGCAACATTGAGTCGAGCTCGAGCACTTCCTTGTGTTTTGCGAAGAAGGAGGCGCGATTGTCAGGGGCCATGCGAGGCGAGGGGAGTTCGAAGCAGTGTGGGTCTGTGACGCCCCACCTCTATACCCGCGCTAGCCAAGAACACTACGGTGTAAAGCTGTCAACCAGCCCGGAGAATAAGGCTGTTGAGGAGCGGCCATCAATAGTTAGGCCTTACACTAGTACTGGTTATCTCGATAGGAGTGATATATATATATATATATATATATATATATATATATATATATATATATATTCGTAATTTTTCATCTCTGATTTATTTTCTCCCATCGACATACCCCAATACCAGTATAAAACGAACTACGATGGTTCATAATAGTTTAGAACAGTAAATATAAAATATTACACAGATAATATAATGCGGAACACAAATAAAATAGAAAGTCTCATATATACAATAACTGATGTCAGTTACAATACATTTGATACAATACATATGACACGGTACATATGATACAACTACCACAGTCGACTCAGGAAGTTACATATACAAGTACATTAACGTATATAATATACATGAATACATATCTTCCTATACAATTATACAGACTACTACAAATGACGACGACTACTCCAAAAGATATGAAAGAACTTCATAGCTCTAGCAGCAACCCAAAGCAGAATATCTACAACCTGAAATACTCGGTCTGACCCGAGTATTAGATTCAAAAGAAAATAATACTCGGGTCAGTCTAATTCAAACTCAGTTATTAGTGCACAAAAGCAATAATAATAAAATAATGAATAGACGACAGTAATTAAACCAAATCAGAATGCAATTCAGAATATTGAATTGAAATGAACAAAACAGTTCAAACCATTGAAATATCAATTAAAATATTAATTCAAGTAGGGCTGCAGTACACGCACGCGTGCACTGCCTCGCCACTACGGAATATGGAATACGCAAAGGATCAATAAATCACAACAAAATAGAATATCACAATACCAAACTGTGTGGCTGCAGTTCACGCTTGCGTGCACTGCCTTGCCACTATAGTGATGATGTACCCAAAAGATCAACGAACCAAAATCAATGAAGGTTCAAATACCAATGGAAACAAGGCGGTGTGGCTGCAGTACACACGTACATACATGTGCACTGCCTCACCAACTCGAGTGCACAAGGTCAAATCAAAAATCAGATTCAACACAAGTACAAATGGCCTCGACCAAAAATTCAAAATATCATTGTAACAATGAAACTGTACATGTACACAGAAATACAGCAACAATGATCAATACAAAAGCTACAGATTGTAAATGGCCAAGTATCTGCATATTAAATACGCAATACAAAAGTGGCAGTGAAACAATAAAATATGCTCAAGTGTCTGCATATATATATGAAGTAACCAAAGTGGCAGTGAACAACAAAGAGATGCTCACAATGGTCCCAGACTAAAGCAAATATACTGCAATAATATGGTTGCAGTGAATCAGGCAGCTCGACCAAACCCAACAACTACATGAATGCATGCATATGGTCAAGCAGTCAAGACAAGCCAATGCTAACATGTAGTGCGTCGAAACAAAACAGTGATACCCAAATGCTACAAGAAACATGATCAACACAGCAAAAATGCAGCATCAGGGGCAACCAGCCAACATACATGAAGATACACATGTATGCATATATACGCATGTATACATACACATGTCAGTTCAGGTATGAATAGGGTTTTAGAGATAACAAAGAAATGTACAAAGGCAGTTTCAAGTATAAGATCACAGTCATATGAAACCATGGACCAGTACACATACATATATATATGTAGTGGCACATATACATGTGATAATATACTACTGCAATTACTAGCAGCATGGATGTGTATCTCAATCAAACTTGACTGCATGAACATCAAACCAATATACGTGAAACAGATCAGATATGAGGACTCAGAAACAAGATAGGAGTATTTACAAAGTTAACAAGACTCAATCAAGTGTACACTAGAATGCAGACTCATGTGAACCAAATGTATCAATCCAGAGTAAATCAACCATGTATGTTCAGGCATGAACATAACTACACAAGGGGAGACTCCAACCAAGCAATTTAACAATAGTACAGTTCGAACAAGAATAAGGACATCATGTGACAATGTGGACTACAAACATGGAATGGGTATGCAACCAGAACTGTTAAGAAAAGTGAACAAAACTGCAAAAGGCACCAAGCAAAGGACATGAACAGTGGACATCAATTGTTAACATGCACATATAACTGCATGAACAAGAGTGGAAACGGCAGCAACTCGAAGCGAACACATTATCAAGTCAAGCTTATAACAAGTACCACTTCAAATTCAAAGGGATCATAATCAAGACAGTAGCTAAGGTAATCAAACAAGACTGAGAATGTCTGTAGTGGTACAAGTTGAAGTCACTCGAAGGCAACCTCGTGGTGGACACGAAGTTAATCCAACTCGTTACACAAAAATTCATATGGCCGAAGTCATTAATGTATAAGGATGTGAAGTCGAGAGTCAACGTATCAAATCCGTGAAATCATTGCCGTAGATATCAAATCACACAAATATACGAAATTGCCAAAACCAGAAATCATCTCCAACATCCATACGAAAATCGAAAACATCAACATCTCAACAAAACAGTGCCGAGACAACCAACAACCAAGTAGAAATAGATGTGAGTAAAACTCACGCAAGTTCAAATCGAAATCACTAAAATTCGAAGCAATAATCAGCCAAGAATTCAAGCAACCAAACACACAAATAACTAGAGCCAAGA
The DNA here is from genome assembly GCA_030765085.1 of Allium cepa. Lineage (NCBI taxonomy): Eukaryota > Viridiplantae > Streptophyta > Magnoliopsida > Asparagales > Amaryllidaceae > Allium > Allium cepa. The sequence goes on along the minus strand of CM060934.1, from coordinate 1,016,485,708 downwards.
ATTAGATGTGAGCAAACTCACCTTTGCTATGTTGAAGTGGCCGAAGCCCCAGCGAGGAGAAGGCATCAATCGCCACTCGATCGAGCTTCGGTAGTTGAAGCCTTCGATTTTTCGCGAGCCCTAATTGATCGAAGCCCTAATTTTCGAATGCGAACGAAGGAGCACGAGGGGCCGCCATTATTAGTTTTCTTCGTTCGATTAGGGTTTTAAAACGAATCAAAGTCACTGAATGGGGGACGGGTTAATGGTTGAGGTAACACGGCAACAACAGAGAAAACAATGGGCCAAGATTTAAAACTCACAAACCCTTATCGAATATTTAAAAGAATTTTAACCCATTTTCAATAGAATTCAAACAGATTAAAAACTCAAATTAGCAATTGACAACAATATTAATCGTCTAACGACGATAATAAAATAACAGCGAAATTCCGGGTTGTTACAGACTTCCCTCCTTATAAAAATTGCGTCCTCGCAATCATAAGGAATAAATGAAAAAAAATGGTAACAACCATAAAGAACATCACCACAAGATGAAGAAATTTGAAATAGGAAGTTCACCAAAGAAATCTTTTAATTTCATAAAAGAAATTCACAAATTCTCTACGAAATTTAATTATCAGTAGAAAATTCAGAAATCTCAAATCACAAATATTCGATTATCAAAAACGATAATCAAATCAACAAGTATTCGATTATAAAAATCGAAAATCAATCTTAAATCACAAATATTCGATTATCAAAAACGATAATCAAATCAACAAGTATTCGATTATCAAAATCGAAAGTCAATCTTAAATCACAAATATTTAATTATCACAAACGATAATTAAATCTCAAATATCTAATTATCACAAGCGATAATCAGAAACAATAAATATCTGATTATCAAAAACGATAAATCAGAAATCACAAACATCCGATTATCAAAACGATAATCAGAAATTACCACAACGGTAATCAAATTTCAAATCACAAATATTTAATTATCACAATTGATAATCAAATCTCAAATCGCAAATGTTTAATTATCACAATCGATAATTAAATCTCAAATATCTAATTATCACAAGCGATAATTAGAAACAATAAATATCTGATTATCAAAAACGATAAATCAGAAACATAAATTTTTCAATTAACGAGTCCGAAATTAACCGAAATAGCAAACGCACATGACCCATAACCACGAGTTTTACTAAATCGTTTAATTCACTTCATCGTTTCCTTGAAAGTGCAAAATTGTGTATTTTAAATAAATAACATTTTACGTTCTCAAACGGACAAGTCCGGAATTAAGCGAATCAGTAAAAGAAAGGGGTCACAGTCCTCGATTTTTCTGAAACGTTTAAATCGCTTCCTCATTCTTTTGAAAGCGTAAACTGTAAAAATTTTGAAAATCATTTTATTTATAAAATTACAATTTACATTCTCAAACGAACAAGTCCGGAATTAAGCGAATCAGCAAAAGAAAGGGGTCATAGTCCTCGATTTTACTGAAACGTTTAATTCGCTTCCTCATTCTTTTGAAAGCGCAAATCGTAAAAATTTTGAAAACAATTTTGATTTATATTTTGAAACAATTTTTAAAACACGTGATTAAAACAGCGACATCAGTAGCAACTTCGATAAGTGGATTTTCATTCATCAAAAGTGTCACAAGAATCTTCTCAAAGATAGAAAGGGGTATCATACCCTAAACTTGTATTCATAACAAGTCAATAACACACGAGTTCACCAAAGCACAAAAATTGATAAAACTTATCAATAGAAATCACGAAAATTGGTGAAGCACAAATTCTAGAAATCTACACAAGAAATCCAGAATTCACAATATGAGAACATGAAAACTCGAACGCGAGTATGAAAACTCGAACCGGAGTATGAAAACTCGAACGCGAGTATGAAAACTCGAAGGAGAGTATGAAAACTCGAACGGAGTATAAAAACTCGAACCGGAGTATGAAAACTCGAACCGGAGTATGAAAACTCGAACGGAGTATGAAAACTCGTCAGCACATGTAAAGCAAAGCGAGAACGGGAGCACGAAATCTCACCTACACGTGAGCATGAAAATCACCAACACGTGCAACGCAAAGCGAGAACGGGAGCACGGAATCTCACCTACACGTGAGCATGAAAATCACCAACACGTGCAACGCATAACATAAAATATCCATAATAACATACTACTATAAGTATGTAAATAATGATCAACAGGTGATCAACCGACGAGAGGTATGGCATAAATATGAAATATTCATACTGACATACGACTATAAGTATGAAAATAATGATCAACAGGAGATCAACCGATAAGAGATAATCAATATCACAAGAATCTTCTCAAAGATCCAAAGAGGTATCATACCTCAAATTTGTACTCATGACAAATCAATAACATATGAATTCACCAGTACACAAAAATAGGTGAAGCATAAAATTTCCAGAAATCAACATAAGGAATCTAGAAATCACAGAAAAAGGGAAAGAGGCCTATCACATGACGGTCCGAAGACCAAGGGGAGCTACCCCACATGTGTGAATGGAATCACACAGATTGAGGTCAAGACTAACCAAAAAGCAGAAAGGTATGTGTGAATGGAATCACACAAGTGGTGTCTAGTCTGACCATCAGAACGATCATCATGATCAACGAGGAGTGTCAATTACACTAAGCATGTGTGAATGGAATCACACAGATTGAGGTCAAGACTAACCAAAAAGCAGAAAGGTATGTGTGAATGGAATCACACAAGTGGTGTCTAATCTAACCTCGCAAATAAAAAGACATAGCACAATTGCTAGTCTAATTCATAAAGCGATCGTCAAGATCAACGAGAAGTGTCAATTACACTAAGCTAGTAAATATAAAAGTTTAGCTTCATGTCCCATAACCACTTGCTTAACTTAAATATTTACGAACAAACTGTAAATCTTCACTAATAAAATTGTCACAAGAGATTCAATTGAATAAGTCCAAGAATTAACCGGCGAAGTAAACGCAAGCGTTATATACCACTCGTTTTACTAAGTCGTTTAATTAAATTTCTCATACGAGTGAGGTAAAGGTTACTATATACTAATAGATTGGAAAACGGTTTAAAAAAAAAGTTTTGTAGTAAAATAGTTTTGAAATCGTTTGGAGAAAAGGGTTTTGATATTTACTACTAGTATAGAAAACCTTTATATTTTTTTTAAAGTGACAAATCACAAAAATGATTGTAGGAACAATCAAGCACAAGAATTCACATACAAAGATGTGAATAGAATCCAAAGAAATCGATACTGTATCCATCAAAAGGAATGCTCACCAAAAATCCCGAAGAAAATATTATCAAAGTTGCTAATAAATGGTAGCAACAAATCGGGAAATTAACAAGAATCGATTAAATTTGGAAAAACAAAGCAGAACGAGCATAAATGCATAAATGACTTCAACGAAAATGAAAATCAAGTAAATTGCTGAAGTCAACAAGTAATGGCCATAATAGAGTACAAAACGATTCAACATCATAATCAAAGAATTCAACGGCAAACAAAGTCAGAGTCGTGGAAATCAAGAAATTAGAAATTTCTCAAAAACAAAGTGACCGAAGTCGAATGGAAATCAAGCCGAGGAAAACATAAAATATCAAGTTCAGAATCGTTGAGATTCGAACAAAATCAACCATCGGCTAAATCAAATCAAAGCCGAAGACACAAGAATCAAAATCAAATGCATATGAATAAGCGTTAGGAATTCATACCTAACAATTCAAAGACAATCACATGCAAATATGAGAGATAATACGTCGACAAATAGTTGTAACACATGTACTACCTAAGTTATGTTTTATATTTGTTCTAAACCCCAGGCTCTGATACCAAGCTGTGACGCCCCACCTCTATACCCGCGCTAGCCAAGAACACTACGGTGTAGTGCTGTCAACCAGCCCGGAGAATAGGGCTGTTGAGGAGCGGCCATCAATAGTTAGGCCTTACACTAGTACTGGTTATCTCGATAGGAGTGATATATATATATAAATATTCTTAATTTTTCATCTCTGATTTATTTTCTCCCATCGACATACCCCAATACCAGTATAAAACGAACTACGATGGTTCATAATAGTTTAGAACAGTAAATATAAAATATTACACAGATAATATAATGCGGAACACAAATAAAATAGAAAGTCTCATATATACAATAACTGATGTCAGTTACAATACATTTGATACAATACATATGACACGGTACATATGATACAACTACCACAGTCGACTCAGGAAGTTACATATACAAGTACATTAACGTATATAATATACATGAATACATATCTTCCTATACAATTATACAGACTACTACAAATGACGACGACTACTCCAAAAGATATGAAAGAACTTCATAGCTCTAGCAGCTACCCAAAGCAGAATATCTACAACCTGAAATACTCGGTCTGACCCGAGTATTAGATTCAAAAGAAAATAATACTCGGGTCAGTCTAATTCAAACTCAGTTATTAGTGCACAAAAGCAATAATAATAAAATAATGAATAGATGACAGTAATTAAACCAAATCAGAATGCAATTCAGAATATTGAATTGAAATGAACAAAATAGTTCAAACCATTGAAATATCAATTAAAATATTAATTCAAGTAAAGCTGCAGTACACGCACGCGTGCACTGCCTCGCCACTACGGAATATGGAATACGCAAAGGATCAATAAATCACAACAAAATAGAATATCACAAAACCAAACCGTGTGGCTGCAGTTCACGCTTGCGTGCACTGCCTTGCCACTATAGTGATGATGTACCCAAAAGATCAACGAACCAAAATCAATGAAGGTTCAAATACCAATGGAAACAAGGCGGTGTGGCTGCAGTACACACGTACATACATGTGCACTGCCTCGCCAACTCGAGTGCACAAGGTCAAATCAAAAATCAGATTCAACACAAGTACAAATGGGCTCGACCAAAAATTCAAAATATCATTGTAACAATGAAATTATACATGTACACAGAAATACAGCAACAATGATCAATACAAAAGCTACAGATTGTAAATGGCCAAGTATCTGCATATTAAATACGCAATACAAAAGTGGCAGTGAAACAATAAAATATGCTCAAGTGTCTGCATATATATATGAAGTAACCAAAGTGGCAGTGAACAACAAAGAGATGCTCACAATGGTCCCAGACTAAAGCAAATATACTGCAATAATATGGTTGCAGTGAATCAGGCAGCTCGACCAAACCCAACAACTATATGAATGCATGCATATGGTCAAGCAGTCAAGACAAGCCAATGCTAACATGTAGTGCGTCGAAACAAAACAGTGATACCCAAATGCTACAAGAAACATGATCAACACAGCAAAAATGCAGCATCAGGGGCAACCAGCCAACATACATGAAGATACACATGTATGCATATATACGCATGTATACATACACATGTCAGTTCAGGTATGAATAGGGTTTTAGAGATAACAAAGAAATGTACAAAGGCAGTTTCAAGTATAAGATCACAGTCATATGAAACCATGGACCAGTACACATACATATATATATGTAGTGGCACATATACATGTGATAATATACTACTGCAATTACTAGCAGCATGGATGTGTATCTCAATCAAACTTGACTGCATGAACATCAAACCAATATACGTGAAACAGATCAGATATGAGGACTCAGAAACAAGATAGGAGTATTTACAAAGTTAACAAGACTCAATCAAGTGTACACTAGAATGCAGACTCATGTGAACCAAATGTATCAATCCAGAGTAAATCAACCATGTATGTTCAGGCATGAACATAACTACACAAGGGGAGACTCCAACCAAGCAATTTAACAATAGTACAGTTCGAACAAGAATAAGGACATCATGTGACAATGTGGACTACAAACATGGAATGGGTATGCAACCAGAACTGTTAAGAAAAGTGAACAAAACTGCAAAAGGCACCAAGCAAAGGACATGAACAGTGGACATCAATTGTTAACATGCACATATAACTGCATGAACAAGAGTGGAAACGGCAGCAACTCGAAGCGAACACATTATCAAGCTTATAACAAGTACCACTTCAAATTCAAAGGGATCATAATCAAGACAGTAGCTAAGGTAATCAAACAAGACTGAGAATGTCTGCAGTGGTACAAGTCGAAGTCACTCGAAGGCAACCTCGTGGTGGACACGAAGTTAATCCAACTCGTTACACAAAAATTCATATGGCCGAAGTCATTAATGTATAAGGAAGTGAATTCGAGAGTCAACGTATCAAAGCCGTGAAATCATTGCCGTAGATATCAAATCACACAAATATACGAAATTGCCAAAACCAGAAATCATCTCCAACATCCATACGAAAATCGAAAACATCAACATCTCAACAAAACAGTGCCGAGACAACCAAGTAGAAATAGATGTGAGTAAAACTCACGCAAGTTCAAATCGAAATCACTAAAATTCGAAGCAATAATCAGCCAAGAATTCAAGCAACCAAACACACAAATAACTAGAGCCAAGAATTAGATGTGAGCAAACTCACCTTTGCTATGTTGAAGTGGCCGAAGCCCCAGCGAGGAGAAGGCATCAATCGCCACTCGATCGAGCTTCGGTAGTTGAAGCCTTCGATTTTTCGCGAGCCCTAATTGATCGGAGCCCTAATTTTCGAATGCGAACGAAGGAGCACGAGGGACCGCCATTATTAGTTTTCTTCGTTCGATTAGGGTTTTAAAACGAATCAAAGTCACTGAATGGGGGACGGGTTAATGGTTGAGGTAACACGGCAACAACAGAGAAAACAATGGGCCAAGATTTAAAACTCACAAACCCTTATCGAATATTTAAAAGAATTTTAACCCATTTTCAATAGAATTCAAACAGATTAAAAACTCAAATTAGCAATTGACAACAATATTAATTGTCTAACGACGATAATAAAATAACAGCGAAATTCCGGGTTGTTACAGGGTCGTTCGTGTCGCAGTCTCAATTTGGGAATTCGGTCGGCGCGGTGGTGTTGTTCTTTGGGCGATTGTTGATCGCGCTCGTCTTTCAGCAGTAAGGTAGCAGTTTGTACGTATTTTTTTTTATTTAACCAATATATATATATATATATATTTGGGAAAAATTTATTAGAGTAAGGCTATTTGTTTTAATATATATATATATATAATCATTGGAAATTATAATATTTGAAGAGAAAGAAATTAAAAAAACTAGACTTTTATATATGTTTATATGCTCGGAATATATAACAGCAAGGTAAACTCTGGATTTTATTTTACAAAATACACACACACATATGTGTGCGTTTCTTTATGTATATAGTAAAGGGAAAAATATATATAATATAGATAAAATATATCAATATAAACACACATATATTTTATCATATATAGGAACATAGTAAGAACATATGTATATTTGTAAGATTTGAAGGAAATGTGGGAATTTTAAAATGTTTATAGTTCATGTAAAATTGGATTTTTAAACCTATATAGATTATTTATATATGCAATTTGAAAATGAAGAAAATAAAACATAATTTACTAGGTTATGTAAAAAATAATTATTATTATTTAAGGTGATTAATTTATTTAATTATCTTAGTTACTAAAAGATCTTTAAAAGGAAAATTAGTTAAAATTTAATTATTTTTTTAAATTAAATCGTTAGTTAAAATTAAATTTATTAAATGGTAATTGACCATTCAATAAGTTCAAATGTTAATAAATCGTATAATGTTTATACAAGGTCTGAAAATAGTGGAGAGGCAAGCCGGTTTGGAGTGGATTGTAAATTAAAAGGGCAAAGGTGAGTTAATCTCACTCATTTGGATTATTTTTAATTTAAATAGCTTACATTTGAATTATTGGATTGATTACTTGAATTGATAATTTTATCTGTCTGGATGTGATGTTATATGTAGCAATATATATATATATATATATATATATATATATATATATATATGTATGTATATGTATATATATTGGAGTGATTATATTCCCGCATTATATTAATCTGAAAGGATTTATAATGATAAGGCGGTGGTATTGGAAGGGAAAGTGTATTTTTCCTGAAAAGCTAAGTATATTTCCGAAAGAAGGTTTAAGTGTAAATTAGAAGTTTTAAAAGACGTTTTAAAAGAACAATGTCTTTAGAGAAATTTATTAACTAAAATTGTTTTAAAATTTTTAAAGTAAATATTTATTAAATTATAATACTAGTAATTATTTTTAAAGGTTAAATTAGTACTATGATTTAAAAGATAATTATTAAATATTTATACCTTATACAATAGTTTTATTTTTAAAATAGTTTGTGGCTTAAGTTTTACTTGAAAAATTATTAAGGACTTCATAACTAGTATTTTGAATGAAGCGATTTAAGCAGTTTATTCTTAAATGTTTTAAGTGTATTTTGGATAAAGTAATTTCGATTATTTAGAGGATCAATTTGTTTGGAGTTGGTGTTTTTCAGTGGAAATAAAACAGTTGGTTGAATGATTGTTAAATTTGATAGTTAAATAACCGACTATCAATATTGGCCAATGCGCTGATCTTTTCGAAAAGACCAAGATCGGGTTTAATTACCCGAAAACCACTTCGATCCGGTTTGAATGTTTATAGAGGGAGAACATGAAGATAATGAAGATGGCATTTCGGTTTGTCCAGATCCAGGGCAACTTGTATGGATGAATGCTATGAGACCATCGTCAGGAGAGCACTCTAAGTGAATGTGTGATAAAAAGGTAATGCACAGCCTCAAGCCTCATCAACTGGGAATGGATAAAACAGGGGAGGAGCAACAAGGCTTGGTGGCTAGCAACCAATCTGGATAAGGTCATCCCTGTCTAGATGTCCCTTTTTATTTCGGCTGTGCGGACGGTTGCTGATCCTAACTACGGGGTGATCTTATTCGGACTATCTAGTAAGGGGTAGCTCTGGTCTTATATTGTAGAGGATCGGGAGGGGTCCTCGTTACGTTGATCTAGGCCAGGACTGTGACGGATGGTATCCCAGTAGCCCTGCCATTGTATGGAATCCAATCTCCAATAAGCGCCTGTACAGTTTTGATTGTGCCCAACTATGCTGAAACGTGAGATGCAAGCATTTTAGCTAGATTCTATTTTACTATCTTTAGACACTATTATAATATTAGACGGATTTAATAAAAAATGTTTTGCTTATCGTAAGGTAAAAACCCGACCTGTTTATTTGTGTCGTGGTCTTACGAGATACCTTTGATCTCAAAGGATTTTGAAAAATTTAATAATCCAATTGAGTGTATTTTCTCACTCTGGTTTTCCAATCTGACTCGGGTGTTATTTCACTACAATGCTTGGGTCAGACCGAGTATTATAGGATACATGATAGGATGCTGTGGAGCTCAAGAGACGAGCTAGATGGCGAGAGGTATCACTCGTACTTGATATATATTCTGTTGTGCAGTATAAGCTGTATAGTCAGCTTTTGTGAGGACAAGTTCATATAAATTTCCAGTATTTTGCTATTGATTGTGTTGTATTCTGTTGATGTAATATATTAAATAGATATAGTTCCTTTTGTATAAAGATCAATCATTTAACTATTATATATGGTTCCGCTGCGATTGTGAGATTCTGATGTTGTTTTGTTTTCTCTTGTTCTACCTCTTTCTTCTTTAACCCTAATGGTTTGTATTTGCGACCACTTTGAGTGGAACTGATGGAGAATATTGTCGGCTAAAAGGGGTACATATTTTCGGGCTGGTACAGTTGGTATCAGAGCTGAAGGTTAAGCGAGAACCTTGACTCTGGTGGGGATTACTCATTAGAGATAGAGTCGGTAGTAAACTAGAATGATTTTGAGAGTATTAATAGATTGAGCGCGTATTTGTTAGTGAATATAAAATTGTTTTATAGTGTGTTGATTGGTTTGTTGAGTGGTTTATGGATTCTGGTCAATATGAGTAATTAGAGTTATTGATAGGGATCTCTAAACACATGTGCCGAACAATTCGACATGGTATTGTTTTAAATAGGGTGAATGAAATAATTTTACCCAAATTATTTTTATATATAGAAAATGTAACGACCCAATTTTTCGACGCCCGAAAGTCGACATCAATACGTCCACCGTATCAAATGACGAATAATCGAATGCTAGAAAACCGAACTGTTGGGGTTAAAGAAAAAGAAAGATAGAAGAAGAAACAGAAACAATATCAAAATCTCACATTCGCGGCGGAACAATATATAATAGATAAATGAATATTCTTTAAACAAAGAAACCATATCAGTTTATACATATATCATCAGAGATACATACAACACAACAATGGAAGAGAATATCATATACTAGTGATACGTCTTTCCAACCCAGCTTGTCTCCTGATCTCCACAACATACTTTCTGACTTCGCTTCAGAACTACTGATAACCTGACTCTAGGCTGCCCATGTGGAAAATTGTGGGCACCTAGAGTTTAGAAAGAAAACAATAAACTCCAGATCAGTCATGGGACTAGTGTGAGATCTTAAAACAGTTATTTGCACAAAAGGAAATCGAAAGAAATCCGCTATGCTTTTGGAAAATGAAACTACCATAAGGCCTCCCCGCACACACACAATGCAAGTGCACAATCGGAGGAGATTTCTCCTTATGTTAGTCAAACATGCTTGATACGCAAAATCTTTTTGATATTATTATTACTGCATATTGCGGAAAACATTTCAAAAGTATAATATTAATCTTAGCTAGCATAGGTACCATTATATTATGCCTGCTATAGCTACCATTTAAGAATGGCAGGTTATACAACTGTAATCATAATAGGCTCGTATTGGATGATTGGATTTCCAACAAATGGTCAAGGCTATGGAACTTCCTTCACCAAATGGGAACGCCTCTGGAGGGACGCCTCGAGAACTTAACCGGATCTCTGCCAACACAAGGCTGGGTTAGCTCCGTAACTAGGTAACTAACTGTCATGAGTATGCCACCCCCCGGTCTAGACCGACCTTTATCCGAGGCACCTCACAACCAACAACCACATAAGTAGATAATTTAGGCTCCATATCAGAATAACACTTTTAAATCCACACAACTGAAATATCTGGACTCCATACCAGATACCACTTTTTATCCAGAAGGAAATGTACATACCCTGAGGGGCGCGACCCTCGTAACCTTGCCGTATCCTTCCTATTTCGTCGACAAAGCTACGCTTTTCACAAAAGCCATGCTTTGATCAACAAATGATCAACACTTAGCATGCCACATTACCAAATTGGGAATATATCACTAGTAACCATCAACTACATAACCTTTGAGCTCGTACATCTCAGAGAAGGGTGTTAAGATAAGAGAATAAATTCTCCGCCACCAACAGAAATGTATTGGATCGAAACCAGCTTTACATCTCAAAGTGTAACGTCAGACATACAACTATACAAGTTCCCGAAATTTAAAAACAAGGATGTTATAGATTCCCCCCTAAAGAAAATTTCGTCCCCGAAATTTGCTAGACAATGAAACAACAAAGATATAGAAGCAATATTTTAGATCAAACTGAATATCCATTCTGTATTTGGCTCACCAACTCAGAATGTCATCAATAGATACGAGAACGAACTTATTCAACACTTCACCAGATACCCGGGTCACTCAGATCTATGAAACATATAGGGGTATTGGTTAGCCCGAAGGATAACTAACCATTCATAGAACATATCTGGACCCCAAAGGAACGGACAAATGGATAACTCAACTCAGTTTCATATTAAATTAACCAATTTATCTCAATTTAATTTTCAAATTTATTAAAGTTAAAATGAGAAGATTGATAAGAAACCGATGAAGATACGTAAGGATTTTCTACAACAATTCGCAGGGCCACCACCATACTGAATCTTCTTCTTGTAGCTGCCACGAAGCCATCAAAGAATTGAAATCAGATGATCAAAAGAGATTGAGAAGAGTTGTTTCTTTGTTGTTACAGGGTATTGACCATTTGTAGTGGTACTCCCCTCTCCCCAAGCTCGTCCTCTTCTTGCACTCATACTCACTGTCAGTGAGTAGTAAGAGAATTTATTGAGGCATACAGACGGATATCTTAGGGATACTCATTCTAGGGTATTTGTAACCCTATCTCTAATGAGTTACTCAATGTGTTATACCCCTGAGCTAAAGTTCAACCTTCAGCTCTGATACCAAATGTAACGATCCTGACTCACCTTTGAAAATCGGCACCAAATACATCACCAGTATTTGAATGCCGCAGATTCAAACGTCGAATCTGGTTCGTCGGAGCTTATAACACATTAAGTACAACAACACAGCGAAGAAAAAATGAATATGTCAATGATATACAACAGTTGATACAATATGATACGATCTAATATCAATACATATATCAGAGATAGACAAAAACGGAAGACACAATAGCAGCAGAAAAACAATAACTCCAATGCCAAAGCTCCAAAGACTCCAAAATCTAGAACCACAAATATGCTTTCCAAATGCGAAGCGATAACCCCATCATGTTGTATTAAGCAAGGTCAGTCTTAGTGAAACAAATGCGATCACCAAATCCAAAGGCTTTGAAGATTTCCAAAAGCTACCAAATCGACATCTATTGGCTGACTATCTGAAAATCTAACTCTAGGTTGCCCGTGTGGAAAATTGTGGGAACTTAGAGTTTAGAAAGGGAACAATAAACTCCAGGTCAGTCATGGGACTAATATGAGCAAACAAAAACAGTTTTCTTTGAATACGACAAACAAAAAGAATTTAAAAAGAAATCCGTAATGCTTTTTGGAAAATGAAACTACCATAAGGCCTCCCGCTACACACACAATGCAAACAAAGAATTGGAGGAGATTTCTCCTTATGATAGTCAAACATACTTGGTACGCAAAAACCTTTTGATATTATTATTAGTGCATAGTGCAGAAAACCTTTCGAAAGTACAATATTAATCATAGCCAGCATACAACCATTATTGTATGCCTACTATAGCTACCATGTTCAATAGCAGGTTACCACCACATTCCATGGTAGATTATACAACTAAAACCGTACAAGGAGCATATTGTTTCTTTGGATTTTCAACAAATGGTCAGGCTAATGAGCTTTCTGGGCCATATGGGTACGCCTCTGCAGGGATGCCCCAAGAACCTAACCGGATCTCTGTGAACACAAGGCCAGGTTACCTCTGTAACTAGGTAACTACTACATGAGCATGCCATCCCCGGTCGTTACCGACCTTTATCCGAGAGCTCTCATCCACAAAGCAACAACCACAGAGTAATAAATTTGGAGTAACCATATAGGTTAAATATCTGGGCTCCATACCATGATACCACCCTTTTCCAGAAGGAAAATGGACATACCATAAAGAGCGCGACCCTCATAACCTTGCCGCATCTTTCCTGTTTCGACCATTTCCAGGTAGTGAGGTCCGACGAGGTCACGTCCACAAAGCTACGCTTTACATAGAAGCCATGCTTCGATCAACACATGATCAACAACACTTCGTATGCCACTTTACTAAATTGGGAATGTATTACTAGTAACCATCAACTACATAACCTTTGAGCTCGTACGTCTCGGAGAAGGGTGTTAAGCTAAGTCCCGCCACCAAACAGAAATGTATTCGATAAAAACCAGCTTTACATCTCAAAGTGTAATGTAAGACATACATCCATACAAGTCTGTTCTGGGTTCTAGAACCGAAGGCACTTCAAAAGAAGCCTTCGCAATCCGGGTATTCACAATCCCGACCGGACTCCCCATCACATATGGAGATCTCTATACCGGCGCGACTCAGTGCAGAGACATTCGACGGGTAATCCTTTCGTTCTCGAAAATACCCGGTCTTCATCACTGGTCTTCAAAAGCTATCCATTTACGTTGTATCGTTATTAGGAATGGCTATATGACACAAAGTACTATCCCTGCTAAACCGAATAATGAGCGCAATATTATAAAACCATATGGATATATGGGATCTTAGTTAAGTCACAACTTAAAGCCCAAAACCTTTCAAATTTTCAATTTTAATCTTTTTGAACAAAAAGATTCATTTCACAAAGTTATACCAATCTTTCACAAAGATTCATCCATAGTTTTCAAAAATATTCCAATTCCAAATCTTTTAAACAAAAGATACACATTTAAGATCCACTTTAATTTGAAAACAAAGTTCACCAATCTTTCACAAAGATTCATCTGTAGCTTTCAAAACAATTCCATTTCAAATTTGAAACCCCTTTCAAAACAAACTGGAAATCCTCCCTTTATTTAAAAGCTATTATCATTTGAAAACAAACACATTTCGTTTCGAAAAATCCGATCAAATATACACAAGTTATAGCCTTTAAAGGTATAACTAGAAAGACAACGAACTGTCGTATCATCGGCAAGTTCTAATTGGAATTAAATTCAATTTCCCAAAATAATTTATTTAGAATAGTTTTAACTATTATATTATATAAACCTTTTAAACCATGATTTCCAAAATAATTTCAAATAATATTTAACAAGATATAGTTTATTCAAAACTAAATTTCAATTTCAAAACATCCCTTTCAAAGGATTTTCATATTCCATTCAATTCCATTTCCAAAACCATTTGGATTCAAACTACAACCTTTAAGAAAAATAACATTTTCAAAATATCTGTGGCTTAACCGATTTCCTCGTGAAATCCATATTTGTGTGTATAGTGTAGTCCAGGGGTTTTACACAATAGTGTAACATCATTAATCATACAGATTTAATCACAACAATATCGAAAAGCGGTATGATCCTATAACGCGTATCTTTATTCATAGATTGACAAATGATTAATATAAATTCTTTATAGCTAAATAAATAAATTACATTCATCATAGCTCAAATCAAAACAATTCATATCACAAAGCATCACACAGCAGAGATATCAAACCATTCAAAGCATTCAATGCAATCCGAACATCCATAAATAAGATTAATCAATCATCTGATAAAATTAAATTAGATTAATTACTTATGAATAAATTACTAATTCTGGTTAATTAATATTGATTAATTACAAATCATTTTAATTAATTATCCTTTAATAATAAATTAATTAACCTTTAATTATTAATAAATTAACCTTAATTAATAAATTAGTTAACCTTTAATCATTAAATAATTAGCCTTTAATTATTTAATTATCCTTTAATTAATTATCCTTAATTAATTACATAACTTAATTAACTCGCAATTGATTACCATTTAATTAATTATCCTTGATTAATTACATTAATTAATTAAATCCTTAATTAATTACAATAAGTGATTATCCTAATCATTTATATTAATAAATCACAAATTAATTATTTTGATATCACTTGATTAAATAAACTTTAATCATTAATTAATTACTTTTAATTAAATAATTATCTTTAAGAAATTAATTGCCTATAATTACTTATCAATAATTAATCAACCTTTAATTAATTAAACACGTTAATTAACTAACCATAAATTAATCATTAATTAATTATTACATAAATTAATTATCCTTAAATGTAATTACACAAAGCAATTATCCCTTAATTAAATTTAAAAACATTTAATCTTTTCGATTTACTTCTTAATTACGACATTAAGTTTATTTAAAATAAACTAAATAATTTATTTTAAAATAAAGAAGTAAAACACATGAACTTAATTAATTTAAAAATAATTATTTTTTAAAGCTAATTGACCAAAACTAGCATAAACCATTTATTATTAATTAAGAAAATATTTAAAACTTGATTAATATTTAAAATTTGAAAACCTTGTTTAAATTTTAAAAGAAATCAAAATTGTTTACAAAACAATCCGAGACGACTTCGGGTGAAACCCGAGCTGGATACCGTTGAGCCCAAGACCTTCTTCAAGTCAGACTTCAAAACCCTATAGTACAAATTTTTCTTCTTCTTTTTAACCTTTGTTTATTTTATCTTTTTGAAACCATGTTATATACTAGATAACAAACTAGAGACATACACTGATTGTCTCGAGCACTACTTCGAGACCAACTCCTTCCTTCTTCCCAAACACAAATCACTGACAAAACCCATCACCATACACATGCATGGAGGAACGACGATGATCCAACCTTCACTGCGACCACCCTCAGGTCTCCTACAACCTCGCCGATGATCCCCATAACTCAGAACGAAGAAATTGCTAAGAAACAAAATTAGAGCAGTCGATATGAACTGGAACCCAAATTGTTGATCAACTAAACAGCTCGCACCTCTACCCACGTTCACCTGAGATCACGTCGCTCCACCCAGAACCACGTCACAACACGCCGCATCAAATCTTCTTGGTGCGATCGATTTTAGTCCACCGTTGATGACGCCGCAATTCAATTTTCGACCTCAACCAAATTTGGGTATAAAACCCTACTAAGCTACCGTGCCACCATCTAGATGATCGAAAAATTTCCTGATCATTTTTCCCAACCTTAGCAACCACCAAGATACCTTCAGCCCAAAGCACGAGCCTCAATTCGTCGTTGATCACCAGGAAACGAGTGAAAACTCTTTTCAGTTCAACTCGAAAATTCACAAAAACTACTAAATTAAAAATCACAAAACTACCATTAAATATCAATAATTTCAAAGACGATTCTAAACTTGTATCTGAAACATGAAATCTACACACTTGATTTCTGACAAATTTTGATTTGTCACTGTAAATTGAATTTTTTGCAGATAAATATGTTTGATAATTCTACTTTTTTTTATCTTAAAATTTTGTATCACATCATTGTATTTAATTTCCTTTTAAACATCAAATTTTTATAATGAATTTAGATGAAAAGATAAAATTATTTTTTGAGAAATCTCACGCTTGTCAAACAAAGGTATACATATGCATACAGACATGCATATCTTTATCTCTGCACATTTATAAACATGCAAACAAAATTCACTCAATCATTCAAGGACATCACATATCATACTTCAGAGATCAAAATATATAGGTTTATTATCTTAAAAGGGGAGTTTGCTCACCTGATCTTAGGAAAAAAGAGAAAACTATGTTTGTTTTATGGTCTGGAACTGTTTTCTTTTTGATTTGCTTATCTAAAGCTTTCGTATTGATTTGAACAGATCTGAACTTGAATTTTTTTAGATGAGTTTACTGCTTTGAAACTTGAAGTATTCTGGTAATGCTTTGATCTGGAACAGATCATGATCTTGCTTAGCCCCGGGTTGAACTACTTCCAGGTTTAAATTTTTGAGATATTTTTGATTTACTTTGAGCTTCAGGTCTTTGAACTTGAATAGATTTATTTGTTCTGAATTCTGGTTGAACTTGATGTTTGCATGCTTTGGTTTTCAGATGCTGAAAATCTTTAAATTTTCTTGAAGCCTTTATCTCAGATTGAAGATTTTTGAGAATTTGTTTTACTGATTTTGATTTTATCATGCCTTTGCATTTTTCAGATTTTATCTCTATTTTTCTGGTTTTGTAAATGAAAGGTGAAGAAAGAAATGAATGAATAAAATAAAGTGGAGATGTTTTGTATAGCCTTGTTTTTTTATAATTTATTTATTATTTAAAAAAAATAAAGATAAGTGTGACACTTGTTTAATGTACGTCGTCATAAATTTAACCCTTGTTAATTCTTTTATGTGCATGGCTTACAAATGTTTAGATATAATCAATTTGTGACTTAAACCCTTTCTTTAATTTATTTATCAATTATGTTTAAACCCTTTACTTTTAGTATTTATGTTTATATACATATATATAATTTCAATTTAACTTTTCATATATATGTTTTATATTTTTAGATGTTTATCTCATTTATATATATACAACTATCTATATAACCTCTAAGAAAAATGATTTTTTAAATCTAATCTTATACTAATAAGTAATCACATTCATTCTTATATATATATAAGGATTTAACTCAAATTACTCTTTTGAAGTTTATTATATTGATTCTCAAATCATAACTTTTAAATATATATACATATATTATAATTAGAAAACAAATTCTCATTAACTTGAAAATAAGATTTTTAAATCCAATTTATTTTCAAGATATTTATTTTTAAATTCCAAATCAAAATTCTATTCGTAATTTATTGAACTTTCAAAATCAATTTCTTTATTTACAATCTTTTGATATATATTTATCCTAAATTTTCAAATTAATCCACAATTAAATTTATAATTAATATATTGTTCAAAATATTTATTTCTGAATTTCGAATTAGAAATTCTATTTAAAATCATATTTACACACATTTATATTAATACACAAACAAATATCTATTTTTAATTTGAAAAATACCAAATTAATTCACAATTTAATTTAAAAAATTAGATTACTTACCAATTTAAATTTCATTTAAAAATGGGGATGTTACAGATTCCCCCCTTAAGAAAATTTAGTCCCTGGAATTTGGTAGAAAGGGAATCAATAAAGAATAGATGGACACACAAGCATAGAGAAAGAGTATTCTAGATCAAACTGAATATCCATTCTACATTTGGCTTACAAATCAAAATGCCATCAATAGATATGAAAATGAACTCATTCAACACTTCACTAGATACCCGGGTCACTCAGATCTATGGAACATATAGGGGTATTGGTTAACCCGAAGGATAACTAACCATTCATAGAAATATCTGGACCCCAAAGGAACAAACAAACGGATAATTCAATTCAGTTTCATATTTTATTAACCAATTTATCTCAAATGAAATTTCAAATTTATTAAAGTTAAAACGAGAAGATTGATAAGAAATCGATGAAGATACGAAGTAAGGATTTTCTACAATGGTTCGCAGGGCCACCACCATAACGAATCTTCTTCTTATAGCTGCCACGAAGCCATCAAAGAATTGAAAACAGATGATCAAAAGAGATTGAGAAGAGTTGTTTCTTTGTTGTTACAGGGTATTGACCATTTGTAGTTGTACTCTGCCGTCCCCTATCTCATCCTCTTCTTGCACTCATACTCACTATCAGTTTGTTGAGGCAAACTGACGGATATCTTATGGATATTCATTCTAGGGTGTTTGTAACTCTATCTCTAATGAGTTACCTAATGTTATACTCCTGGACTAAATTTCAACCTTTAGCTCTGATACCAAATGTAACGACCCTGAATCGACCTTCGAAAATCGGCACCAAATACATCACCCGTATTTGAATGCCGTAGATTCAAATGTCGAATCTGTTTCACCGGAGCTTATGACACATTAAGTACAACAACAAAATGGAAGAAAAAATGAATATATCATTGATATACAATAGTTGATAAAATATGACACAATCTAATATCAATACATATATCAGAGATAGACAAAAACGGAAGACACAGCAGCAGTAGAAAAACAATAACTCCAATGCCAAAGTTCCAAAGACTCCAAAAGCTAGAACCACCAATATGCTTTCCAAACGCGAGGCGAGAATCCCCATCACGTTGTATTATGCAAGGTCAATCTTAGTGAAACAAATGTGATCACCAAATCCAAAGGCTTCGAAGATTTCCAAAAGCTACCAAATCGACATCTATTGGCTGACTATCTGAAAATATAACTCTAGGCTGTCCGTGTGGAATATTGTGGGCATCCAGAGTTTTGAAAGGGAGCAATAAACTCTAGGTCAGTCATTGGAATGGTGTGAGCGAACAAAAATAGTTTCCTTTGAACAAGACAAATAAAAAGAGTTTAAAAATAAATCCATCAACGCTTTTTGGAAAATGAAACAACCATTAGGCTCCCGTCACACACACAATGCAAACACAGAATTGGAGGAGATTTCTCCTTATGATAGTCAAACATGCTTGACACGCGAAAACCATTTGATATTATTATTAGTGCATAATGCAGAAAACCTTTCAAAAGTGTAATATTAATCTTAGCCAGCATACAACCATTATTGTGTGCCTACTATGGCTACCATGTTCAATAGCAGGTTACCACCACATTCCATGGTAGGTTATACAACTAACACCATACAAGGAGCGTATTGTTTCTTTGGATTTCCAACAAATGGTCGGGTTAAGGAACTTCCTGGGCCACAAGGGTATGCCTCTGGAGGGATGCCCCGAGAACCTAACCGGATCTCTGTCAACACAAGGCCGGGTTACCTCTGTAACTAGGTAACTACTAAACGAGCATGCCATCCACCGGTCGTTACCGACCTTTATCCGATAGCTCTCAACCCAAAGCAACAACCACAAAGTAATAAATTTGCAGTAACCACATAGGTTGAATATCTGGGCTCCATACCATGAAACCACCCTTTTCCAGAAGGAAATAGACATAATCTAAAGGGCGCGACCCTCATAACCTTGCCGCATCTTTCCTGTTTCGACCATTTCCGGGTTGTGAGGTCCGACGAGGTCACGTCTACAAAGCTACGCTTTACACAAAAGCCATGCTTCGATCAACACATGATCAGCAGCACTTCGTATGCCACATTACCAAATTGGGAATGTATCACTAGTAACCATCAACTACATAACCTCTGAGCTCGTACATCTCAAAGAAGGGTATTAAGCTAAGAGAATAAATTCTCCGCCGGCAAATAGAAATGTATTTCATAGAAACCATCTTTACATCTCAAAGTGTAATGTCAGACACACATCTATACAAGTCTGTTCAGGGTTCGAACATAGCCGAAGGCACTTCAAAAGAAGCCCTTGCAATCCGGGTACTCACAATCCCGATCGGACTCCCCATCACATATGGAGATCTCTATACTTGCGCGACTCATTGCAGAGACATTCGACGAGTAATCTTTTCATTCTCGAAAATACCCTGTCTTCACCACCGGTCTTCAAAAGCTATCCATTTGCGTCGTAGTATTATTCGAAATGTGTTATATGACACAAAGTCCTCTCCCGGCTAAACTGAATAATGAGCGCAATATTTTAAAACCATATGTATATATGGGATCTTAGTTAAGTCACAAATTAAAGCCCAAAACCTTTCAAATTTTCCATTTTAATCTTTTTGAACAAAAAGATTCATTTCACAAAGTTTTACCAATCTTTCACAAAGATTCATTCGTAGTTTTCAAAACTATTCCAATTCCAAATCTTTTATACAAAAGAAACAGCTTTAAGATTCGCTTTAATTTGAAAACAAAGTTCACCAATCTTTCACAAAGATTCATCTACAGCTTTCAAAACAATTCCATTTCAAATTTGAGACCCTACCAGCACAAACTAGAAATCCTCCCTTTATTTGAAAGCTATTATCATTTAAAAACAAATACATTTTGTTTCGGAAAATCCGATCAAATATACACAAGTTATGGCTTTTAAAGGTATAAACTAAAAAATCAACGAACGGCCGTATCATCGACAAGTTCTAATTTGAATTAATTTCAATTTGCCAAAATAATTTATTTGAAATAATTTTAAATACATACGTACATACATACATATATATATTGTATAAACCTTTTAACCACGATTTCCAAAATAATTTCAAATAATATTTAACAAGATAAAGTTTATTCAAAACTAAATTTCAATTTCAAAACTACCCTTTCAAAGGCTTTTCATATTCAATTCAATTCCATTTCCAAAACCATTTGGATTCAAACTACAACCTTTAAGAAAAATAACATTTTCAAAATATCTGTGGCTTAACCGATTTCCTCATGAAATCCATATTTGTGTGTGTATAGTGTAGTCCAGGGGTTATACACAATAGTGCAACATCGTCAATCATTACTGATTCAATCACAACAATATCGATAAGCGGTATAATCCTATAACGCTTAGCATTATTCACAGATTCACAGATGATTAATATAAATTCATCACAGATAAAATAAATTACATTCATCATAGCTCAAATCAAAACTATTCATATCACAAAGCATTACACAGCAGAGATATCAAACCATTCAAAGCATTCAATGCAATCCAAACATCCATAAGTAAGATTAATCAATCGCCTGATAAAATTAAATGAGATTAATTACTTATGAACAAATTACTAATTCTGGCTAATTAATATCGATTAATTACAATTTAATTAATTATCCTTTAATAATAAATTAATTAGCCTTTAATTATTAATAAATTAACCTTAATTAATAAATTAATTAACCTTTAATCACTAAATAATTAACCTTTAATTATTTAATTATCCTTTAATTAATTATCCTCAATTAATTAACTCTTAATTGATTACCATTTAATTAGTTATCCGTGATCAATTACATTAATTAATTAAATCCTTAATTAATTACCATAAGTGATCATCCTAATCACTTATATTAATAGATCACAAATTAATTATTTTGAGTAATTATCCTTTAATCACTTGATTAAATAAAATTTAATCGTTAATTACTTTTAATTAAATAATTATCTTTAAGTAATTAATTTCCTATAATTACTTATCATTAATTAATCAAACTTTAATTAATTAAACACAATAATTAATTAACCTCAAATTAATCATATTAATTAATTATTAAATAAATTAATTAACCTTAAATGTAATTACACAAAGTAAATAGCTTTAATTTCATTTACACAAAGTAATTATCCCTCAATTAACTTTAAAAACATTTAATCTTTTCGATTTACTTCTTAATTACGACATTAAGTTTATTTAAAATACACTAAAGAATTTATTTTTGAATAAAGAAGTAAAATACTTGAACTTAATTAATTAAAAATAATTATTTTTAAAGCTAATTAATTAAAACTAGCATAAACCATTTATTATTAATTAAGAATATCTTTAAAACTTGATTAATATTTAAAATTTTAAAACCTTGTTTAAATTTTTAAAAGAAATCAAGACTGTTTACAAAACAACCCGAGACGACTTCGGGCGAAACTCGAGCTAGATACCGTTGAACCCAAGACATTCTTCGAGTCAGACTTCAAAATCCCTGAGTACAAATTTTTTCTTCTTTTTAACCTTTGTTTATTTTAACTTTTTGAAACTGTGTTATATACTCGATAACAAACTCGAGACATACCCTAATTTTCTCGAGCACTACTTCGAGACCAACTCGTTCCTTCTTCCCAAACATTATTCACTGACACAACCCATCACCGTGCATGTGCATGGAGGAACGACGATGATCTAAACTTCACCGCGACCACCATCAGGTCGCCTACAACCTCGCCGATGATCCCCATAACTGAGATCAAAGAAATTGCCAAGAAATCAAACTGGAGCAATCGATATGAACTGGAACCCAAACTGTTGATCAACTAAACTGCTTGCACCTCCACCTGCATTCGCTAGAGATCATGCCGCTCCACCCCGAACCACGTCACAATGCACCACATCAAATCCCCTTGGTGCGATCGATTTGGGTATAAAACCCCACTAAGCTACCTTGCCACTATCCAGATGATCGAAAAATTTCCTAATCATTTTTCCGAACCTTAGCAATCACCAAGGCACCTTCAGCCCAAAGCATGCGCCTCAATTCGCCGTCGATCACCAGGAAATGAGCGAAAACTCTTTTCATTTCAACTCAAAAATCACAAAAACAACTAACTTAAAAATCGCAATACTACAATTAAAAATATTTAATTTCAAAGACGATTCTAAACATGTATCTGAAACATGAAATCTACACACTTGATTTCTGACCAATTTTGATTTGTCACTGTAAATTGATTTTTTTTTCCAGGTAAATATATTTGATAATTCTACTTATTTTTATCTTAAAATTTTGTGTCATATCATTGTAATTAATTTCCTTTTAAATATCAAATTTTTATAATGAATTTAGATGAAAAGATAACATTATTTTTTGGGAAATCTCAGGCCTGTCAAACAGAGGTATACATATGCTTACAAACATGCATATCTTTATCTCTGCACATTTATAAACATGCAAACCAAATTCACACAATCATTCAAGGACATCTCATATCATACTTCAGAGATCGAAATATATAGGTTTAGGATATTAAGGGGGAGTTTGCTCACCTGATCTTGGGAAACAGAGAACACAATGTTTGTTTATGATCTGGAACTATTTTCTTTTTGATTTGCTTATCTGAAGCTTTTGTATTGATTTGAACAGATTTGAACTTGAATTTGATTTGAGATGAGTTTACAACTTTGAAACTGGAAGTATTCTGGTAATGCTATGATCTGGAACTGATCGTGATCTTACTTAGCCTCAGGTTGAACTACTTCCGGAATTAAATTTTTGAGATATTTTTAATTTACTTTGAGCTTCAGGTCTTTGAACTTGAACAGATTTGTTTTTTTTTTGAATTCTAGTTTAACTTGATTTTTGCATGCTTTGGTTTCCAGATTTTTAAAATCTTTGAATTTGCTTGAAGCCTTTATCTCAGATTGAAGATTTTTGAGGATTCGTTTTACAGGTCTTGATTTTATCATGCCTTTGCATTTTTCATATTTTATCTCTATTTTTCTGGTTTTGTAAATGAAAGGTGAAGAAAGGAATGAATGAATAAAATAAAGTGGAGATGTTTTGTATAGCCTTGTTTTTTTAATTTATTCATTATTTTTTTCTAAAATAAAGATAAGTGTGACACTTGTTTAATGTATGTTGTTAGAAATTTAACACTTGTTAATTCTTTTATGCGCATGGCTTACAAATGTTTAGATATAATTAATTTGTTTTTTAATACCTTTCTTTAATTTATTTATAAATTATGTTTAAACCCCTTTAGTTTAGTATTTATGTTTATATATATATATATATAATTTCAATTTAACTTTTCATATATATGTTTTATATTTTTAGATGTTTATCTCATTTATATATACATATGTATACAACTATCTATATAACCTCTAAGAAAAATGATTTTTTTAAAACCTAATCATATACTAATAAGTAATCACATTCATTCTTATATATATATATATATATATATATATATATATATATAAGGTTTAAATTAAATTATCCTTTTGAAGTTAATTATATTAATTCTCAAATCATAAATTTTAAATATACATATACGTGTATTATAATTAGAAAACAAATTCTCGTTAACTTTAAAATAAGATTTTTAAATCTAATTTATTTTTAAGATATTTACTTTTAAATTCCAAATCAAAATTCTATTCATAATTTATTGAATTTTCAAATCAATTTCTTTATCTACAATCTTTTGATATATATATATTATTCTAAATTTTCAAATTAATCCACAATTAAATTTATAATTAATATATTATTCAAATTATTTATTTCTGAATTTCCAATAAGAAATTCTATTTAAAATCATATTTACACACATTTATATTAATAAACAAACAAATATGTATTTTTAATTTGGAAAATACCAAATTAATTCATAATTTAATTTCAAAAATTAAATTAATTACCAATTTAAATTTGATTTAAAAATGGGGATGTTACAAATTCCCATATTTTGGAATTTATTCAATATGATTTAGAAAATCAATCTTTACCCTTTTAAATTCCTTATTTGAAATTTATTCAATTCTCTAAAATTAATTTACTTAAAATTTTCTACTTCAATTTCCAAAGATCCAATTATATATTTCTGGTATCCTATGATACCAAAAATATATTCAGCCAAAACCATAGCCTTCAACGATTTCAATCACCAATATAATCATACACAGATTATAAATAATCACATCACAACATATGAAATAAATTCAATAATTTGAGGAATCCAGTTGGATCCCTATAACCTGTTTCCCTGCGTCCACAGACGTTAGCACAACAATTAAATGCCAATTCTACATCGAGGTGGAATATCGCGGTATATAGGATTATATCGTATCATCTGCTATTATGCGGCGCATTGGGTCTCATCCGCTATATAATGTGGGAAATCAATCACTCCAATATATACATATATATATACTACTATATATATTATCACATCCAAACAATCAATCAATAATTACAATTGTAATGACCCGGAAATTTCGATCCCGAAAATTCCAGATAGTTAGTGAAAAGAAGAAAAGAAAAAGAAGCAGAAACAGAAGTCAGTCACAAAAAACCTCACATTCCCAGCGGATCAAAATATAATATCACATAAATAATAATTATACAAAGGAAACTGTACTTGTCAAACTACACTTTAATATATATCAGAGTTACAATAGATTTACAATCATAGAACAGATAAATCAATTTGTTTCAGATACTATAATATATCATATCAGAAGTTCTCCATACGTTCCTGCTCTCCAACTTGCCTCCTGAGCTCCAGAACGTCCTTACCTGAAAATCTGTAATACTCGGTCTGACCCGAGCATTACATCAAAGTAACACCCGGGTCAGGCTGGAAACCAGCGTGAGTAAACCCATCAAGCATGAAATACCAATGAATATAACTCATTTTAAATCCCGGGTGACTCATCAATTTACAACTTCGCAAATTGTTATAGACACTACTTATTTCACATATCAATTTCTCAGTGCCAAAATTATATTAAATGGTCCAATTCACCTAAATCATTCCATTCCAGACTTTTGATTTCACATATCAAATCTTATACAAAATCGAAGTGGTTTTCGGGTATTACTTATACCCGACTCCGGTATCTTCGAGTTCAATGTCATTCTAAACCTAAGTTATTTAATTAAATACAACTAAACTTTAATTACCAAGTAACATTTTTTACACAGCAATTCATAATTGACATAGTGACTATCACTATCCATTCGATATCTCGTATCACAAAACAATCCATATTAGAGATAACAACCAATTTGAATCACTTATCATCATTCAATCATTCATCAGCAAGATTGATCACTCATATATTTTACATCACTTAATGATCCTCTATTTTTATTAGTTAATTATTCTTAAATTTCATTTAATAATTAACCTTTAACTTAATTACATTCATTAATCAACCTTGATTAGCCCCAATCAGAAATCAACTTACCTGGATTACTCCACCAATTAAACCAACTCCTTGATTATTTATATTAATCAATCCTTTAATTACACTGAGTAATTATCATTAAATTTCTTTCACTAAGTAATTATCTCATAATTACTTCCCATCAAGAAATTTTCTTTTAATAAATTACATCACGTGATTTCTCACTCATTACTTCACTGAGTATTCACACCTCATTAATTACCTACCTTAATTAATGACGTTAAGCAATTATACCTAAATTTTAAGTAATTATCGTTAATTAATTACATTAAGTAATTTCAACTTTTAAATAAATTAATCATCTTTTAATTACCTAAAATATTTACCACTTTTAATAAATAAACCCTTAAAATTGATTACACAATTTAATTACCCAATTGATTAATTATCTTAACAAATTTATTAACTCCTCATTTTGGCTTCCACCTCACATTTATTTAAAATAATCATGCAATTTCAATTTTAACATAACATTAACTTATCAAAATCTGGTCAAACAATTTATAACTTCCTTAAATCAAATGGTTAAAACATTAACATTAAATAATTTAAACTAGCTACATTTTAATTTACAACTTATTTTTATAAACCCTTATTTTGTTTACGCTTTACTTAAAACTGTTTATATAAAAAAAATAACTTCAGGAAACCTGATGTCCATTATAACAAACTTGAGTCCAAAACTAAATTACCCGTGTTAAACTACTATTTTCCGGAGTTTATTTCGAACAAAATTTCCTTAACTCTGTTTGTTTGACACTATAAAACCTGTTAATCAATTTGTCACGAGAACATACACAAGCATTACTCGAGTCATCACAGCCCTCTCTCGAGTGCAAACCCGAGTCCATCCATTCTTCGTTTCCAAACAAAATAGCATCTACCCAAATCTTGTCGTGCACATGCACAGCCCAAAGTGGCGGCTCCGACCACCATCACTATTGACAACAAATTGATATTGACCTACTTCTCTGACCACGATCACCCAAAGCCTGAATTGAGCATGAAATCAAACCTTACTCGAGCACACCCAACCTGGACGAATCAGTCACCAAACTTCCTTGCCGACGCCTAACTCCGATCGTTTGACACCACGTCATCGAACACACGCCCTTGCCAGAGTTCCTTGCTTCCATCTCCATACCTCATATCCAATCCGATGCTTTCACGTAGACGTAATTGCCTCTAGAACCACGACAACCCAAATCTGTAAACAAACCCTAAATCATCGTCGTTCTGCCACCGTGGTCACCTAGAATTCAAGTGAGTATTTTTCTGATGCTCATCTAACCTCCGGCCTCCTTCCACCGTGATCACGGCGTCCAAAGTTTCCCCAATCGCCAAAAATTGATGGAATTACAGTTTCTGATCAACTCACAATTCCGAATGATCCCCAAACTTAAAATTTATGATTCTACCATTAAAATTCATGTTTTAGGATGACGAACAAGATCATGGAATCAGAACTCGAATTCAGGATATATGATTATGAACATATTTGGATTACCATTGTAAAATTTTAATTTTTGCAATGATTACTATATATGAAATTTTGAAACCCCTTTTAAAAATGAGGTTATATCCTTCTAATCACCTTTCATTTAGGAATCATAACCTTTAATCAAACACAGAAGGAACAATTGGATTTAAAATTTTGTTTTGTCCGGTGTATAACTGTAACGTTTCCGATTTTTCGTTGCCGAAAAACCGAAATGTTATGGGTTTAAGAAAGAAGAAAAGAAAAAGAAAGTGGTAGAAGAGAGAAAATAGAGAGTAAAGAAAACAGAAAACAAAACAGAAACAGAACAGGACAACAATATCAGAATCTCACAATTCGCAGCGGAACAACATATAATAGATAAATGAATAATCTTTAAACAAAGAATTATATCAGTTATTACTTTACATCACATTTCATTACATCATATCATCAGGGTGTACAACAACAAACAATGCAGCGGAAAAAGAACTACTATATCAAATAGTAATACGCTATGGTATCCAGCTTGCCTCCAGCAATTCCTGAATTGCAGAATATCCTGATAAACCTAACTCTTGACTGCCCGTGTGAAAATTGGTGGGCACCCATAGTTTAGGAAGGAAAACAATAAACTCCAAGTCAGTCATGTGGCTGGTGCGAGAACTCAAAACAGTTTATTTTTCTTTAAAATTAAAATGGAGGAATATTTTTAAAAATCAATTCGCAATGCTTTTAAAAATGAGACTACCATAAGACCTCCCGCCACACACACAATGCAAACGCAGACTTGGAGGAGATTTCTTCTTATGTTAGTCAAAGATGCTTGATACGTATTAAAATCAAATCAATTTTGATATTATTATTAGTGCATAGTGTAGAAGATATTTCGAAAGTAGAATATAAATCTTAGCCAGCATAGGTACCATTATATTATGCCTACTATAGCTACCTCTTGAGGAAGCAGGTTCTACAACTAAAACCGTACAAGATCGTATTGTTTCTTTGGATTTCCAACGAATGGTCAGGCTAAGGAACTTCCCATTGCCACATGAGAACGCCTCTGGATGGACGTCCCCGAGAACCAAACCGGAACTCTACCAACACAAGGCCGGGTTACCCCTAACTGGGTAACTACTGACACGAGCACGCCATTCCCCGATCGTAAACGACCTTTCTCACGGGATCCCGATAACCAACAACCACAAAGTAATAAATTCGTAGTAACCACATAGGTTAAATATCTGGGCTCCATACCATGATACCACCTCTATCCAGAAGGAAATGCACATAACCTAAAGGGAGCTACCCCTTATAACCTTGCTGCTTCTTTCCTGTTTTGACCATTCCGGGGTGTGAGGCTCGACGAAGTCACGTCCACAAAAACACACTTTATACAAAAAGCCGTACTTTGGGTCAACAAATGATCATAGAAATGATCACCAAGATAGACGATCAAATAAATGATCCTATCACAAATAATCAACACAATGATCATTTACAGCTACACTCAGCATGTCACATTACCAAATTGAGAATATATCGCTGATTACTTCAACTATATAACCTCTGAGCTCGTACGTCTCAGAGAAGGGTGTTAAGCTAAGAGAATAAATTCTCCGCCACCAACAGAAATATATTTGAAAGAAATCGGCTTTACATCTCAATTTGTAATGTCAGACACACAATCCATACAAGTCTGTTCCGGGCTCGAACAGAACCGAAGGCACTTACAAAGAAGTCCTTGCAATCCGAATAATCTCTAATCACGTTCGGATTTCCCATCACATATGGAGATCTCAATACCAGGGATCAGCCAGTGCAGAGACAATCAACAAGAAACCCTTTCGCTTTGGAAAATATCCGGTCTTCAACACCGATCTTCGAATGAAATTCATAACGACGTATCACATATTCGGAATGGGTTATACGACCCCAAGGTCCTTTCCCGGTTAACCCGAATAGTGAGCGCTTATTTAAAAAAAAATAAGTGTGGCATTCAATTTCAAACAAATCACAACAAATACCTATTTAAAGGTAAATATTGATAGTCGGTTATTGAACTATCAATAGATATGCCAACATCACCAGATTCCAAATAATTTTCCAAATTATTTATTTCCCCAAAAATATCTTTACAAGATATATATATTTTCCATTCTTCAAAAATAAATCAATATTTATTTTTAAACTCATTTTCCCAAATTCCATTTATAAATTCCATATTGAATTTACATTCCAAAATATTTATGAATATACGATTTTCATTCGTTTTCAAATATTCATTTCAATTTATCTTCAAAAAGATAAATTCAAAATATTCACTTAATATGAAAAAAACATTCCCATGCTTATTTATTTATAAGTAATTCACAAGCCCTTTTTATTTTCTACACTTAGAAAATATTTAATATACTCTAATCGAAATTAAGTATATATTTCATTCTTTAAGGAAATCATTCTCTTTAACATATTTATTTGGGCCAAAACGAATGTTGCGTAAAACATCGTTACGACGTCCCAAAATCACTAGTATAGGGATTCGAAATTAAAATAGATATATAAATCCCAATACTATACAAAACATTTCCTTTCGGAAATCATTTATTATAACCACAGTGTTATAATCTACCATTTCCTTCTATTTCTTGAAAACATCTATTTCAACAATAAATGTTGAAATCTATGGTTTCGAATCTCAACACCTTTTAAAACATCTTTAGATCGTTTTAATTCTATTTCAAACATCACATCCAAAATAATTTCTTTAACATATTATTCACTATTCAAAAAAACGTGAATATACTTGTTAACCAATTTCATCACTTCTATTCATTTTATTTTAAAGAATTATTCACTGTCTAAAACATGAATATAACTCCATCAATAAATTACAACAATTCACTTATCAAAATAAGTCGTTGCGGATTTATAAAACAACGTTTATAAATCCTATTTCTATTTATTTTATATCAACTCCTTTTTATAAATTCCTTTATTAACCTATCTCAATTCATATCACAATGATATACTAAAAATTCATATTATAAGTCAAATACTTATAATTTATTTATTTACAAAATCATTCCTTCAAACTTCCCAAATCTATAAATCTTATAACTTCTATGATTCATTTATTTATCCACATCTATTTCCTAAATAACTTTATAAATTTTATTTATAAAATTCTATTTATAACTTCACCGTTATAATTCTATAAGTTTCATTCATTAGTGAAATTCATTCACAATTCTTTCTAATACTTATAAAGGCTCATTTTATAATTCCAATATTTTTAATTTATAAATATCAATTTATAAATCTTTTAACATAAAACAATTTATATTACTATTTTAAAACGTCTTTCAGCTCCTTATAATTTCATCATTTTAATTTATAAAATAATCAAATTTCATAAATTCTATAGATTTCATTCCTTTATGAAATTCATTTACAAATCATTCTATCACCTATAAAAGCTCGTTTTATAATTCAAGATATTCTAAATTTATAAATATCAACTTATAAATCTTTTAATATAAATCAATTTGTATTATTACTTTAAACATCTTTAAACTCTTTTATAATTTCATCATTCTGATTTATAAAATAAAAATTTTATAAATCCTATTTTTAAACTTCTTATAATAAATTCAGAATTCCCAGTTCAAACTATTTTATAAAATCACTAATCCCATATTTTCAAAAATCAACTTTTAACTGTATTTCTCAAAAATCATAATTTTTATAATATTAAAATTATAACGTTTATTTATTTAAGATGAATCAATTCCAAAAATATTTTATAAACGTATATTTCCAAGAATCACTTTAGAAATCAAAATCGTTATTTTTAAACTTCAAAATTGGATCCGATGATGCAACACATCAAATAGTCAATTACGACTTTCAAACATCATATATCATCCATGATAAACAATCAAATATCACAATATATGAATCAAACAAATATTTGTGAGGAATCCAGTTGGATCCCTCCAACCTGTTTCCCTGCATCCACAGACATTAGCACAATACCATTCCACTTCGAGGTGGAATATCGCGGTATATGGGATTTTATAAATATTATCCGCTTACTAACGGCGCAATAGGGTCTCATCCGCTATACAATGCGGGAAATCAATCAACTGCAATATATACATATGCCAATATATATATATATATATTGCTATATATATCATATAATACCAATTCCACTTCGAGGTGGAATATCGCGGTATATGTGTGTAATAAATAACCTCCGCTTACTAACGGCGTATAGGGTCTATTCACATCCAATATATATATAACAATCATCATTCAAGCATTCACTCAACACAGTCAAACAATTTTAAATCTAACTATTTAAAATTTAAATAAACAACAAAATTCCTTTTGAGTGAGAAGTTCTCACCTTTTATTCCTGTTTGCCATCCACTTCCAATTCAACTTGTTTTCTTCATTTATACCTTGTATAAATATTTACACAATTTATTAATATTCAAACAGATTGAAAAATAAATTTTCATCTGATACTTTTTGTAACAACCCGCATATTTATCGATTTTTTATATTTAAATATTTTATTTAAATATTTTATCGTTAATCGGATTTTGGTCCGAAGCTACTTTTTGCAAACGGTCAAATTAGGACTCGAGACCACTTCCATTGAGTTCGAAACGTCGTTTGCAATCTTCTAAGTATAAACATTGATATGTTTGGGGTTAGTGGAATTTCACCACTTTTTCACTCGAGCCTTTGGTTTGGACTTTTAGCCCATTAGGCCCAAGTTCCACCCCCCTTCTTCTTCATTGCTTCATTTCATTTCCTAACACTAAAGCTTGGGCATTAATGGTGAAAAGAATGGGAAATTAAAACTCCAAGCACAAATTCAATTGCAAATCCAAAATTCAACTCCAAATTCAAGTAGAAGATATTGGATTCAAGCTTTGGATTGCTTCTCCTTGCTTTCAAGCTTCATCTTCATAAACTTTAGTGCAAAGGTGAGATTTTTATCTCACAAATCTAGTTTATATCTAACTTGGACTGTTGGGAATGATTCCCTATCATGTTTGCACGCACATTTGCATTTGGTTTGGATTGGATTGGCGAAAAACTCCACTTTTTAGTGTTTTTGGTGAAAAACTGCCCCTAGGTCGTTCTGCCTTTGTTAGGTCGTTCTGTGTGAAAAGTCGCACTGGAGTTAGGTCGTTTCCGACCTTAAAATGGCCTATACCTTTAGGTCGCTCGGAGTTATCTCATTAGGTCGTAGGTCGTATAGACCTTAGGTCGTAGGTCGTTCTGGCCATTTCTAACGTCTTCGGAGTTAGGTCGTATGACCTTAGGTCGTAGGTCGTATGGACCTTAGGTCGTAGGTCGTTCTGGCCATTTCTAACGTCTTTGGAGTTAGGTCGTATGACCTTAGGTCGTAGGTCGTAGGTCGTATGGACCTTAGGTCGCTAGGTCGTATGACCTTAGGTCGCTAGGTCGCATGACCTTTATATTTTTAGGTCGCGCCTCTTTTAGGTCGCGTCTCTTTTAGGTCACGTCTCCTTTAGGTCGCGCCTCTTTTAGGTCGCGTCTCCTTTAGGTCGCTCTCCACTGGAACCCTCAAGTCGTTTGGCCTTAGGTCGTTGCACCGTTTGGTCGCACAACCGTTTATATCGTTAGGTCGCAAACCCACTTAGGTCGCTTAACCTTGTTTTCCCTCTAGGTCGCGTGGCCTTTAGACCCTTAGGTCGCGAGCAGTTAGGTCGTTAGACCTAGGTTGCCTTTTCTCCGTTAGGTCGTGAACCTTGTTAGGTCGCTCATCCTTAGCCCGCGAACTTTCTTAGGTCGCGTACCTTTAGGTCGTGTGTCCCCTCTACCTCGTTAGGTCGCAAAGAACATTAGGTCGCTCGACCTCCTTACCCACCAGGTCGCGCACTTAGTTAGGTCGCTCAGCCATTGTGTTAGGTCGCGTGAACCTCTTAGGTCGTTAGACCTCATTTTGTCTTCACTAAGTCGTACCGTTTTGGACGGGGCGCTGCCCCGCACCCCGCCGGGGGCGCTGCCCCCTGGACCCCCGCGACCTGACCGGGCAGGTCGAACCCAGTAAGCGGTGGCGTTGCCCCCGCACCCCCACCTTGGGGGGTTGCCACCCCCCTGGACCCCCCTCCGTAGGGGATCTTATCTGAAAAACATTGAGCTGATTTCCTTGGATTTTATTCACATCTCCGTATGCGATTTTTGGGACTGATTGTTTCTACAATTGCTTCTGTGTTTTGTCACTTTATAATATAAAGGTTTCAATACTAGTAGTAAATATCAAAACTCTTTTAACAAACAATTTCAACTCTATTTTTAATAACAAAGCTCTTTCCTTAAACCGTTTTCCAATCTATTAGTATATACAAGCCTTTACCTCACTCGGATGAGAAATCTAATTAAACGACTTAGTAAAACAAGTGGTATGAAACGCTTACGTTCACTTCGTCGGTTAATTCTTGGACTTGTTCGATTGAACCTCTTGTGACAATTTCATTAGTGAAGATTTACAGTTTGTTCGTAAATATTTAAGTTAACCAAGTGGTTATGGGACATGAAGCTAAACTTCTATATTTACTAGCTTAGTGTAATTGACACTTTTCGTTGATCTTGATGATCGCTTTATGAATCAGACTAGCAATTGCGCGATGTCTCTTTCATTGCAAGGTTAGACTAGACACCACTTGTGTGATTCCATTCACACATACCTTTCTGCTTTTTGGTTAGTCTTGACCTCAATCTGTGTGATTCCACTCACACATGTGGGGTAGCTCCCCATGGTCTTCGGACCGTCATGTGATAGGCCTCTTTCCCTTTTTATGATTTCTGGATTTCTTGTGTTGATTTCTGGAATTTATCTCTTTGACTTGTCATGAGTACAAGTTTAGGGTATGATGCCCTCTTCGGATCTTTGAGAAGATTCTTGTGATATTGATTTATCTCTTATCGGTTGATCTCCTGTTGATCATTATTTGCATACTTATAGTAGTATGTCAGTATGGATATTTTATGTTTATGCCATATCTTTTATTTTATATCATGTCATCTGATATTTATAGCTAGACTGATCCGTTTATTATTTTCTTATAAATAATACTCGGGTCAGACCGAGATGTTACAGGTGCTACTGCTTGACTCCTTCCCCAGTGATTCACTACTCAGACTTTTGGCTACTTGTTTAGATTAGCAGCTTTTGTTGTTTACACTTGAGATATAGACTCATAGTTGTATTCTTTTGTATAGCACGCGTTGCTATTCTTTTGTATTATCGTGGATCTTTTTAGACCACTACTCTGATGTACACTTTTATGTGATATATATTCATATCTCTTTCCGCCTTTGTGATATGGATATCTGCGATTGATTCGCATGTTATGCTTACTTCTATATTTGTTTCCGAAGATCATTTTATAGCCACCGTGTGATAAGAAATTACATGGATGGTCGCTCCTCAACAGCCTTATTCTCCGCGCTAGTTGACAGCACTACACCGTAGTGTTCTTGGCTAGCGTAGGTATACAGGTGGGGCGTCACAGCTTGGTATCAGAGCCAAACTTCGGAACAATGTAGAATAATCTAGCAAGGATCATGTCCTAAGTCTTTCTTAGGAGTTGTGCCTTAGGATTTAATTCGAGTCTTCATACCGATTCATCCTATTTTCTTTATGATTCCTTGTTTTTCCTATCAAGGTTGCTTGATATTCAGTGAATAACCTTCTTCTTCTTCCTTCTTTCTTTCTTAAGGAAGAGAAATGGTTAGTTCTAGCAGTCCTAGCGCTGGTCAATCCAGTAGCCCTTCTCTGGATGGCGCATTCATGTCTACCCAACAACTTTTGGATCTTGTAAAGAATCAAGAGTTTATCTATGCTTTGAGTAAGAATACCACAAAGATCTTACCTTTGAAACTAGAAGTTCCTTTCGACCAGCTTGTAGATATCACTCTACAAGAGGAAGAGGCTGATAGAGGAATTGATAGTGATATTGGGATTTCCAAGAAGAGGCGTATTAAATTCAAAAGCCCTCATCCCGATAAGAAGGTGAAGCAACCTATTTTTGGAGCTAAGACTCCAATCCTTAATTGTGGAAAATGCTACAACTGTGGTTCTAGGGACCACTATGCGAAGGAGTGTCCGGAACCACTCCTTTGTCGTTACTGCAAAGATTCCAGTCATCATATTTCTGTCTGCCCCATACTTCTAAGTAAGAAGAAGGTGGGACCAGAAACTTCGGTAGCCAAGCCATCAACCTCTAGTCGTAAACGATGCTACAATTGTGGTTCCTCAGACCATTATGTAACTAAGTGCCCGGAACCCCTCTATTGCCGCTATTGCAAGGGCTCGGGCCATTATTTGTCTACATGTCCCACACGACCTAGTAAGAGAGAAGGAAAGCTAAAAGCTTCTAACGAAACTTCTCTGGGTCAAGGTATTCCTTATTTAATCCTTGATTTCATTTGTTTGCGATTATCCGATTCGAGTTCTTTTTGATATGGGTTTCCCTCATCATTTTTATTTATCAGAAGAACTTGTTGATTCTCTTTATTTTTATATTTTGGGCTTGATGACTTCTTTGAGGATTGTGAATCCGAATCAGAGGATTCGCAACACTCAATTTGCTTATTATGGATGTCGAAATTATTACATGTGATTTTTCTTTCCGAACCGATTTGCGTATTGTGCATTGCTTAGGTTTCGGAATTGATTTGCGTGAAAGGATTGGCTTAATCACTTTGAAGCCCATATCCAATTGTTCCGAATGGACAATTCATATTTCGACATTTTCAATCTGTTAAGCAGATTCATATTTTTCCTTTGTGATTTCGATTTCAAATCAATGGCAACATTTTATTCTTTAAGCTCACATGTTGAATAAAGAGATATCTCGCTCATTCATATCGGTTGAGAATTCTCCGATATTTTTGAGTTTGTCTTAGGATCATTACCTAAGCAACCTTTTAAGTGGTTTTAAGGTCTTTCTAGTTTGACCTTGCCACCGAATTTCAATCACTACGAGTTGCGGAAGTTAGCCTTCCACATACCGCATTCCGCACTCATTATGATTTATATGAATGACATATTGTGTCATTCAGTTTATCCAGTTTATTTCATCCATTTTATAAATCAAGTATTCTATGGATATCTCAATAATTCCAATCTGGTATTTATTAATTTTGGATGAAAATAGAAATTTAAAATTTTACAAATCTTTTAAGAAGATATTTTAAATTCCTATAAAAAGGTAATTTTGTGTGGTATTGCCCATTTAGTGTTTTAAGATTTCTGGTCGATGCACTTGATCAACGCTATCGATAGGGATTTCCTAAACGCTTTGATGAGACAATCAGACACAATAAATTGACTTGTAAAATATAAATTTTTCTATAAAGGTAATTGTGATTTTTAAAGTTTTAGCTTTTTGGGAAAGAGGACAAAATTCCTTCTTTTCAATATTCTTATTCTTGTGATTCCCGAAGAGAACGTGCAATCACTTTTGCTTCTAAATCTTTGAGGCCGATCGAGACTAGGAATGCCACTTATGATCTGGTACTCGCGGCTATTGATTTTGCTTTCAATATTTGGCATCATCATCTTTGGTGGAGAAATTTGTTCTCTACCTCGATTATAAATCATTGGGATACCTATTTTCTCATAAGAAACTTAATTTGTGTCAACCATGTTGGCTTGAATTTCTTGCATCTTATGATCTTGATATTCTTTATACTCCCAGAAGGGAAATCGTGTTGCCAATGCACTTAGTTGTAAGCAATAATCAGTTGTTTATATGATGATATCCGAATGGAACGATCTCGAGACTCTATACACTTGTGAGATTCGAGATCGCAAAAATCTGAATTATGTGCATCCCTGGTTTTATGTAGTCTAGAGGCTCCTCCTTCTTTTTAGACTGCGTTCTTGAAGCTCAAAGGGTTATATCCCGAATTGGCTCTTCGCATCCAGGGTCGTGGGGATGAAATTAATATCGAAAGTTTGAAAGACTTCAAAAAAAAAAAAAAATGGTTTTCGTGGCGGCATTTGAAAGTTTGGTAGACTTATCGTACCAAATATTTGTGATCTTCGTCATTATATTTTTGAAGATTCACATCGTTCTAATATTACCGTTCATCCCAGTAGTAGTAAAATGTACGCGGATATGAAGCGACTTTATTATCGGGAGTGAATGAAATCTATTATCGCTAACTTTGTTAAGTGTTGCATGACTTGCCAACTTGTCATGGCCGAACACCAAAGGCCTGATGGGTTATTGCAACCTTTAGGAATTCCAATTTGGAAGTGGGACCAAATCTCCATGGATTTTATAGATGTCTTTCCCCGTTCCCGTTCGGGTCATGATAACTTATGGGTTATAGTAGATAGACTTACTAAATCCGTCCATTTTATTCCCCGTTCGGATTAACCGAACCGTTCCTCTTTTGGCCCAAACTCTTTGTTAAAGGAGATGTTAAATTACATGGAGTTCCTACTTCTATCGATAGCGATAGTGATCCATTGTTTACTAGTGGATTTTTGGAAGTGTCTTCAAAAAGCTTTGGAAACGAAGCTTAATTTAAACACCGCTTATTACCCCAGTCCGATGGACAAGTAGAGCGTGTGAACCAAACTCTGGAAGACCTTCTTCGTGTTGTGTGCTTGATTTTTGTGGAAGTTGGGAAAATCATATTTGTCTTGTTGAATTTTCCTATAATCATAGTTTCCAATCTAGTATTGGTATGGCATTCTTCGAGGCACTCTAGGGAATGCTATGCCAATCTCCTTCTTGTTGGCTTAAGGTCGGTGAGAAGCTGGTTTTAGGTCCAGAATTTTACTCGAGTTTCACCTATGATAGGTGTTGTACGTTCCCGTTGATAGGGAAAGATTAGCGCCTCAATATATTGGGCCATTCCCTATCACCGTACGTATAGATTCCATGGCTTGTCGCCTTGCATTACCGGCTCAGTTTTCTGCTATGCACGACATGTTTCACGTTTCTCAATTACGGAAATGCCTTCGGGATTCCGATTCCATTCTTGAGCCTGCTGTTGTGGAAGAAATTGAAGTTTCGCCGAATTTAACTTATGAGCAGCATCCTATTCGAATTATTGCTTCGGAGGGTAAACGACTTCGAAATAAAGATGTTTCGCTTGTGAGGGTTCAATGGTCCACAAATCCTAAGGATTGCTCTATGGAATCCAGAGAATTCATCGAGCGAACACATCCGGACTTGCTTACTCCTGCTCTTTGAGGTGAACTTCTAATATCAAATTTCTTTAGTATTAATATGCTTTTATGGTTGTTACTTCTTATTTCCACCTTATATATTGCGAGGACGCAATTTCTTTAAGGAGGGGAGTCTGTAACAACCCGCATATTTATCGATTTTTTATATTTAAATATTTTATTTAAATATTTTATCGTTAATCGGATTTTGGTCCGAAGCTACTTTTTGCAAACGGTCAAATTAGGACTCGAGAACACTTCCATTGAGTTTGAAACGTCGTTTGCAATCTTCTAAGTATAAACATTGATATGTTTGGGGTTAGTGGAATTTCACCACTTTTTCACTCGAGCCTTTGGTTTGGACTTTTAGCCCATTAGGCCCAAGTTCCACCCCCCTTCTTCTTCATTGCTTCATTTCATTTCCTAACACTAAAGCTTGGGCATTAATGGTGAAAAGAATGGGAAATTAAAACTCCAAGCATTAATTCAATTGCAAATCCAACATTCAACTCCAAATTCAAGTAGAAGATATTGGATTCAAGCTTTGGATTGCTTCTCCTTGCTTTCAAGCTTCATCTTCATAAACTTTAGTGCAAAGGTGAGATTTTTATCTCACAAATCTAGTTTATATCTATCTTGGACTGTTGGGAATGATTCCCTATCATGTTTGCACGCACATTTGCATTTGGTTTGGATTGGATTGGCGAAAAACTCCACTTTTTAGTGTTTTTGGTGAAAAACTGCCCTTAGGTCGTTCTGCCTTTGTTAGGTCGTTCTGTGTGAAAAGTCACACTGGAGTTAGGTCGTTTCCGACCTTAAAATGGCCTATACCTTTAGGTCGCTCGGAGTTATCTCATTAGGTCGTAGGTCGTATGGACCTTAGGTCGTTTTGGCCATTTCTAACGTCTTCGGAGTTAGGTCGTATGACCTTAGGTCGTAGGTCGTATGGACCTTAGGTCGTAGGTCGTTCTGGCCATTTCTAACGTCTTCGGAGTTAGGTCGTATGACCTTAGGTCGTAGGTCGTAGGTCGTAGGTCGTATGGACCTTAGGTCGCTAGGTCGTATGACCTTAGGTCGCTAGGTCGCATGACCTTTATATTTTTAGGTCGCGCCTCTTTTAGGTCGCGTCTCCTTTAGGTCGCGCCTAATTTAGGTCGCGTCTCCTTTAGGTCGCGCCTAATTTAGGTCGCGTCTCCTTTAGGTCGCGCCTCTTTTAGGTCGCGTCTCCTTTAGGTCGCTCTCCACTGGAACCCTCAAGTCGTTTGGCCTTAGGTCGTTGCACCGTTAGGTCGCTCAACCGTTTATATCGTTAGGTCGCAAACCCACTTAGGTCGCTTAACCTTGTTTTCCCTCTAGGTCGCGTGGCCTTTAGACCCTTAGGTCGCGAGCAGTTAGGTCGTTAGACCTAGGTTGCCTTTTCTTCGTTAGGTCGTGAACCTTGTT
This sequence comes from Allium cepa, assembly GCA_030765085.1. Classification (NCBI taxonomy): domain Eukaryota; kingdom Viridiplantae; phylum Streptophyta; class Magnoliopsida; order Asparagales; family Amaryllidaceae; genus Allium; species Allium cepa. The sequence continues at coordinate 1,016,444,640 of CM060934.1, read as the reverse complement.
AGGTCGCTCATCCTTAGCCTGCGAACTTTCTTAGGTCGCGTACCTTTAGGTCGCGTGTCCCCTCTACCTCGTTAGGTCGCAAAGAACATTAGGTCGCTCGACCTCCTTACCCACCAGGTCGCGCACTTAGTTAGGTCGCTCAGCCATTGTGTTAGGTCGCGTGAACCTCTTAGGTCGTTAGACCTCATTTTGTCTTCACTAAGTCGTACCGTTTTGGACGGGGCGCTGCCCCGCACCCCGCTGGGGGCGCTGCCCCCTGGACCCCCGCGACCTGACCGGGCAGGTCGAACCCAGTAAGCGGTGGCGTTGCCCCCGCACCCCCACCTTGGGGGGTTGCCACCCCCCCTGGACCCCCCTCCGTAGGGGATCTTATCTGAAAAACATTGAGCTGATTTCCTTGGATTTTATTCACATCTCCGTACGCGATTTTTGGGACTGATTGTTTCTACAATTGCTTCTGTGTTTTGTCACTTTATAATATAAAGGTTTCAATACTAGTAGTAAATATCAAAACTCTTTTAACAAACAATTTCAATTCTATTTTTAATAACAAAGCTCTTTCCTTAAACCGTTTTCCAATCTATTAGTATATACAAGCCTTTACCTCACTCGGATGAGAAATCTAATTAAACGACTTAGTAAAACAAGTGGTATGAAACACTTACGTTCACTTCGTCGGTTAATTCTTGGACTTGTTCGATTGAACCTCTTGTGACAATTTCATTAGTGAAGATTTACAGTTTGTTCGTAAATATTTAAGTTAACCAAGTGGTTATGGGACATGAAGCTAAACTTCTATATTTACTAGCTTAGTGTAATTGACACTTTTCGTTGATCTTGATGATCGCTTTATGAATTAGACTAGCAATTGCGCGATGTCTCTTTCATTGCAAGGTTAGACTAGACACCACTTGTGTGATTCCATTCACACATACCTTTCTGCTTTTTGGTTAGTCTTGACCTCAATCTGTGTGATTCCACTCACACATGTGGGGTAGCTCCCCATGGTCTTCGGACCGTCATGTGATAGGCCTCTTTCCCTTTTTATGATTTCTGGATTTCTTGTGTTGATTTCTGAAATTTATCTCTTTGACTTGTCATAAGTACAAGTTTAGGGTATGATGCCCTCTTCGGATCTTTGAGAAGATTCTTGTGATATTGATTTATCTCTTATCGGTTGATCTCCTGTTGATCATTATTTGCATACTTATAGTAGTATGTCAGTATAGATATTTTATGTTTATGCCATATCTTTTATTTTATATCATGTCATCTGTTATTTATAGCTAGACTGATCCGTTTATTATTTTCTTATAAATAATACTCGGGTCAGACCGAGATGTTACAGGTGCTACTGCTTGACTCCTTCCCCAGTGATTCACTACTCAGACTTTTGGCTACTTGTTTAGATTAGCAGCTTTTGTTGTTTACACTTGAGATATAGACTCATAGTTGTATTCTTTTGTATAGCACGCGTTGCTATTCTTTTGTATTATCGTGGATCTTTTTAGACCATTACTCTGATGTACACTTTTATGTGATATATATTCATATCTCTTTCCGCCTTTGTGATATGGATATCTGTGATTGATTCGCATGTTATGCTTACTTCTATATTTGTTTCGGAAGATCATTTTATAGCCACCGTGTGATAAGAAATTACATGGATGGTCGCTCCTCAACAGCCTTATTCTCCGCGCTAGTTGACAGCACTACACCGTAGTGTTCTTGGCTAGCGTAGGTATAGAGGTGGGGCGTCACACTTTTAATTCATCGGTTTTCTCCTTTAATAGTTAAATTAACCGATAGTTTTATTTTTAAACCAATTTCTCGTTTAAACAAATTTATTTAACTAATTATTAAATTTCCTTTCTTTTAATAAATTTAATTAACCAGTGGCCTTTATTTTAAATCAATTCCTTTTAGTAAATTAACCAAACATTTAAATTTTATACTAATTCTCTTTTTATACACACTTTTCACATTCTAAAAATAATATTCCTATCTTTAAAATTTTAACTTCAACAATTTATCAAATCCACTTGAATATTTATTTTTATTTAACAGATTATTTTTAGTGACTTAAAATAGATTAACTAAATAAATCTATCACCTTATTATTTTAGTTTTAACATAACTTTATAAATCAAAATATTCAACCTTGTATAACAATTTTATAAAATTCTTTAGTATCCGAAATAAATCGAATAACCAATTTTCCCTATTCCAATTTAATTAACCGATGGTTTTGCTTTTAAACCAGTTTCTTTTAATAAAATTTGTTAAATTAAGAATTTACTCTAAAACTAAATTTTCTGCTAATATACCTACTTATTTCTTTTTAAATTAAAATAGATATTTCTTAACTTAAATTAGTACTTTTAAATTTTAAACAATCTTCCTTAACAATTTCTAAAAAATTAAATAAGTTAATTAAATGAATTAAACACCCAAACTAAATTATTTTATCAACCTAGTAAAGCAAATATTATTATACCTTACTATTTTTAAACTTTCTATACTGCATATACATTTCATATATATAAATTTAAAATTTGCATAATTTTTTTTTTCTGTGTATAAAAAAAAACTGATACCTTACTGCAGTTTTAAAATTTTTAATTAAATAAATTATTAAAACTAAAAATCAATACCTTACTGTCGTATATTGAAACTGCATAGATTACCTTTCTGTAAAACTATATATTTTTTTTCTTTTAAAACTTTCTGTTATTTAAATTAAATTTTGAAAAATAAAAAATCTTAAAATTACCTTTACTGACTTTGAGCAACTCAGGCCTCGACTTCGAACCATCGCCTTTGCAATCCCCAAACACGCGCGAGCACGCGTCGCCTCCAACCTGCAGCCGCCGCCATTGTCGAAGTGTCGCCACATCGTGCTCGTCCCCAGCCATTGCACGTGACGCGCGCACGCGCAAGCCCCCAAATCCCACAACCCTCGCCGCGCCTCGTGTCGCTGCCGCCGTGCCTCGCGCTCGAGCGCGCGCCCCCAATCGACGCCGCCGCTACTGAAGCCTTCCACTTCGAATTGCGTCGCCGCCATTCCCTCACGCGAGTGCCGCCTTCAATTGCTTCGCGACCTCGCTACCATCGCGCGTGCGTTAGCGCCTCCATCGCGCTCGTGCGATTTAATGTAGGGCTTCGGCCTTTCCAAATTTTTTTTTATTTTGTTTCTGGCTTCGGCCATGGTTTTATCTCGTTCGATTTGTTTTCTGAGAGAGGGAGAGGGACATTTAAACGTGAAGGAGGTATGCTCGGCACGATTTCTATCGTGAATTTAGGCATGAATTTAGGGAAGAGAACGTGATGCTGTTTGACCAAGTTTATATTTAAATTTAAATTTAAATCATTGAAAATTTTGACGCGTTTACGTGTCGTGTGCTCACATATTAACTCCAAAAAATACGAAATTTGAAATCCGGCAATAATTCAATATTACGGACCCAATGGAACTGGTTTCGTCGAATTCCGAGACTGTGCCTCGGACGGCTATTTTAAATATCGATTCAAACGATATATTTTCAAAACTGAACAATTCACTTCCAAATTCAATTCTGAAGCTTCTATTACCTTCAATATTATCAATATGAATTTTACAAGCCTTTTGAAATATTTTTAATCAGCTTAAAATTGAAGATTCAAATTCTTATTCAACTTCAATAGATTAAATTCTATAATTTAAATCGTTATATTCAAAGTTATATTGAAAATTCAATCCAAACCATCATTCAAATATTTAAAATAAAGTAAATATTCTCAATTTAAATTATTCAAAATTCAGGGTTGTTACAATCTTTCCCCCTTAAAAGAATTTCATCCCGAAATTACAAGTTAAGAAGAATGCCCTTATCCCGTCTATTATTTTTCACAATCCAAATAGTTTTATCAACTCATTAGCCTAAATCTTTTTACTAGAGATTCACTATCATTTCAACTAGCTTTCTAACTTCAATTATAGGTTTCAAACAACATTGTTTACTTCCAATTCAAATTTAAATTTAAATTTAAATTTCAAACTTTCAAAATTTTCTCAAAATTTTTCTAACACCCTAAATTTTCGAAAAATTTCGCCAGCGTTTCCTTTGCGCGGCTCGATCGGTACGACTACAAAATGGCACCACGGCCCCTCAGAATCAAAAAGAAAAGAGAAAAGCCAAGTGGCTAGAGAAGAAAGTCATCAAATCTCATACTGAAATTGAAATACGTACCTTTTTGTCGAGCAATTCAATTTTATTCTTGAAATCAAAATCTCAATTCCTTTATATACCTGTATAACCTGCTAGTAATAGCATCCAAATCCAACATTCAAACCATTTTGCAAATTCTATTACAAAATTTCCAACATATGTTTCTAATACATTTTTACTTCACTATTGAAGTTACATATTCAATTTCATTCTATTTTCATTTCAATTTAATTCACAATTTTAATTCTATTTGAATTCAATTCTCAATTCTAAATATTGAATTCTATCGATTAACTTTCATTTAGCAATTCATATTACTACTTCAAATTAGTTTCATTCACTAATTCATTTCAATATTCAATTCATCTCGAATTTACTGAATTACTAAAAAAAGGAATTTCAATTTATTTCTTTTACTTACTTGAGTTTATATACAAGTTCAAATTTATCTTCAAATTTAGCTCACGACTAAACTTTAATTTAACCAATTCAAATTCAAATTCATCAGTCCATGAATTAATAATTTATCAAGTTAATTTACTTGAATCCAATCCATTTTATTTTATTTTATTTCATATCCTAATGATAATAATTCAATATTATCCCTTCTTAACAATCATGCAACCATATACTATAATAATTCGTAGAAAATTATTTTCTTCTCTATCAAAATAGTTTTGGGCAAAATTATCTTATTTACCCGATTCAAAAATAATTTTATATTCACTAACATATACGCGCTCATATCTATTATTACACTCAAACTCATTCTAGAGTACTGCTGACTCTATCTCTAATGAGTAACACCCAACAGAACCATGGTTGTCGCTTAACCATAAGCTCTGATACCAAATGTAACATTTCTGATTTTTCGTTGCCGAAAAACCGAAATGTTATGGGTTTAAGAAAGAAGAAAAGAAAAAGAAAGTGGTAGAAGAGAGAAAATAGAGAGTAAAGAAAAAAGAAAACAAAACAGAAACAGAAGAGGACAACAATATCGGAATCTCACAATTCGCAGCGGAACAACATATAATAGATAAATGAATAATCTTTAAACAAAGAATTATATCAGTTATTACTTTACATCACATTTCATTACATCATATCATCAGGCTGTACAACAACAAACAATGCAGCGGAAAAAGAACTACTACATCAAATAGTAATACGCTATGGTATCCAGCTTGCCTCCAGCAATTCCTGAATTCCAGAATATCCTGATAAACCTAACTCTTGACTGCCCGTGTGAAAATTGGTGGGCACCCAGAGTTTAGGAAGGAAAACAATAAACTCCAAGTCAGTCATGTGGCTGGTGCGAGAACTCAAAACAGTTTATTTTTCTTTAAAATTAAAATGGAGGAATATTTTTAAAAATCAATTCGCAATGCTTTTAAAAATGAGACTACCATAAGACCTCCCGCCACACACACAATGCAAACGCAGACTTGGAGGAGATTTCTTCTTATGTTAGTCAAAGATGCTTGATACGTATTAAAATCAAATCAATTTTGATATTATTATTAGTGCATAGTGTAGAAGATATTTCGAAAGTAGAATATAAATCTTAGCCAGCATAGGTACCATTATATTATGCCTACTATAGCTACCTCCTGAGGAAGCCGGTTCTACAACTAAAACCGTACAAGATCGTATTGTTTCTTTGGATTTCCAACGAATGGTCAGGCCAAGGAACTTCCCATTGCCACATGAGAACGCCTCTGGATGGACGTTCCCGAGAACCAAACCGGAACTCTACCAACACAAGGCCGGGTTACCCCTAACTGGGTAACTACTGACACGAGCACGCCATTCCCCGATCGTAAACGACCTTTCTCACGGGATCCCGATAACCAACAACCACAAAGTAATAAATTCGTAGTAACCACATAGGTTAAATATCTGGGCTCCATACCATGATACCACCTCTATCCAGAAGGAAATGCACATACCCTAAAGGGAGCTACCCCTCATAACCTTGCTGCTTCTTTCCTGTTTTGACCATTCCGGGGTGTGAGGCTCGACGAAGTCACGTCCACAAAAACACACTTTATACAAAAAGCCGTGCTTTGGGTCAACAAATGATCATAGAAATGATCACCAAGATAGACGATCAAATAAATGATCCTATCACAAATAATCAACACAATGATCATTTACAGCTACACTCAGCATGTCACATTACCAAATTGGGAATATATCGCTGATAACTTCAACTATATAACCTCTGAGCTCGTACGTCTCAGAGAAGGGTGTTAAGCTAAGAGAATAAATTCTCCGCCACCAACAGAAATATATTTGAAAGAAATCGGCTTTACATCTCAATTTGTAATGTTAGACACACAATCCATACAAGTCTATTCCGGGCTCGAACAGAACCGAAGGCACTTACAAAGAAGTCCTTGCAATCCGAATAATCTCTAATCACGTTCGGATTTCCCATCACATATGGAGATCTCAATACCGGGGATCAGCCAGTGCAGAGACAATCAACAAGAAACCCTTTCGCTTTCGAAAATATCCGGTCTTCAACACCGATCTTCGAATGAAATTCATAAGGACGTATCACATATTCGGAATGGGTTATACGACCCCAAGGTCCTTTCCCGGTTAACCCGAATAGTGAGCGCTTATTTAAAAAAAAATAAGTGTGGCATTCAATTTCAAACAAATCACAACAAATACCTATTTAAAGGTAAATATTGATAGTCGGTTATTGAACTATCAATAGATATGCCAACATCACCAGATTCCAAATTATTTTCCAAATTATTTATTTCCCCAAAAATATCTTTACAAGATATATATATTTTCCATTCTTCAAAAATAAATCAATATTTACTTTCAAACTCATTTTCCCAAATTCCATTTATAAATTCCATATTGAATTTACATTCCAAAATATTTATGAATATACGATTTTCATTCGTTTTCAAATATTCATTTCAATTTATCTTCAAAAAGATAAATTCAAAATATTCACTTAATATGAAAAAAACATTCCCATGCTTATTTATTTATAAGTAATTCACAAGCCCTTTTTATTTTCTACACTTAGAAAATATTTAATATACTCTAATCGAAATTAAGTATATATTTCATTCTTTAAGGAAATCATTCTCTTTAACATATTTATTTGGGCCAAAACGAATGTTGCGTAAAACATCGTTACGACGTCCCAAAATCACTAGTATAGGGATTCGAAATTAAAATAGATATATAAATCCCAATACTATACAAAACATTTCCTTTCGGAAATCATTTATTATAACCACGGTGTTATAATCTACCATTTCCTTCTATTTCTCGAAAACATCTATTTCAACAATAAATGTTGAAATCTATGGTTTCGAATCTCTACACCTTTTAAAACATCTTTAGATCGTTTTAATTCTATTTCAAACATCACATCCAAAATAATTTCTTTAACATATTATTCACTATTCAAAAAAACGTGAATATACTTGTTAACCAATTTCATCACTTCTATTCATTTTATTTTAAAGAATTATTCACTGTCTAAAACATGAATATAACTCCATCAATAAATTACAACAATTCACTTATCAAAATAAGTCGTTGCGGATTTACAAAACAGCGTTTATAAATCCTATTTCTATTTATTTTATATCAACTCCTTTTTATAAATTCCTTTATTAACCTATCTCAATTCATATCACAATGATATACTAAAAATTCATATTATAAGTCAAATACTTATAATTTATTTATTTACAAAATCATTCCTTCAAACTTCCCAAATCTATAAATCTTATAACTTCTAAGATTCATTTATTTATCCACATCTATTTCCTAAATAACTTTATAAATTTTATTTATAAAATTCTATTTATAACTTCACCGTTATAATTCTATAAGTTTCATTCATTAGTGAAATTCATTCACAATTCTTTCTAATACTTATAAAAGCTCGTTTTATAATTCCAATATTTTTAATTTATAAATATCAATTTATAAATCTTTTAATATAAAACAATTTATATTACTATTTTAAAACGTCTTTCAGCTCCTTATAATTTCATCATTTTAATTTATAAAATAATCAAATTTCATAAATTCTATAGATTTCATTCCTTTATGAAATTCATTTACAAATCATTCTATCACCTATAAAAGCTCGTTTTATAATTCAAGATATTCTAAATTTATAAATATCAACTTATAAATCTTTTAATATAAATCAATTTATATTATTACTTTAAACATCTTTAAACTCTTTTATAATTTCATCATTCTGATTTATAAAATAAAATTTTTATAAATCCTATTTTTAAACTTCTTATAATAAATTCAGAATTCCCTGTTCAAACTATTTTATAAAATCACTAATCCCATATTTTCAAAAATCAACTTTTAACTGTATTTCTCAAAAATCATAATTTTTATAATATTAAAATTATAACGTTTATTTATTTAAGATGAATCAATTCCAAAAATATTTTATAAACGTATATTTCCAAGAATCACTTTAGAAATCAAAATCGTTATTTTTAAACTTCAAAATTGGATCCGATGATGCAACACATCAAATAGTCAATTACGACTTTCAAACATCATATATCATCCATGATAAACAATCAAATATCACAATATATGAATCAAACAAATATTTGTGAGGAATCCAGTTGGATCCCTCCAACCTGTTTCCCTGCATCCACTGACATTAGCACAATGCCATTCCACTTCGAGGTGGAATATCGCGGTATATGGGATTTTATAAATATTATCCGATTACTAACGGCGCAATAGGGTCTCATCCGCTATACAATGCGGGAAATCAATCAACTGCAATATATACGTATGCCAATATATAAATATTGCTATATATATAATATAATACCAATTCCACTTCGAGGTGGAATATCGCGGTATATGTGTGTAATAAATAACCTCCGCTTACTAACGGCGTATAGGGTCTATTCACATCCAATATATATATAACAATCATCATTCAAGCGTTCACTCAACACAGTCAAACAATTTTAAATCTAACTATTTAAAATTTAAATAAACAACAAAATTCCTTTTGAGTGAGAAGTTCTCACCTTTTATTCCTGTTTGCCATCCACTTCCAATTCAACTTGTTTTCTTCATTTATACCTTGTATAAATATTTACACAATTTATTAATATTCAAACAGATTGAAAAATAAATTTTCATCTAATACTTTTAATTCATCGGTTTTCTCCTTTAATAGTTAAATTAACCGATAGTTTTATTTTTAAACCAATTTCTCGTTTAAACAAATTTATTTAACTAATTATTAAATTTCCTTTCTTTTAATAAATTTAATTAACCAGTGGCCTTTATTTTAAATCAATTCCTTTTAGTAAATTAACCAAACATTTAAATTTTATACTAATTCTCTTTTTATACACACTTTTCACATTCTAAAAATAATATTCCTATCTTTAAAATTTTAACTTCAACAATTTATCAAATCCACTTGAATATTTATTTTTATTTAACAGATTATTTTTAGTGACTTAAAATAGATTAACTAAATAAATCTATCACCTTATTATTTTAGTTTTAACATAACTTTATAAATCAAAATATTCAACCTTGTATAACAATTTTATAAAATTCTTTAGTATCCGAAATAAATCGAATAACCAATTTTCCCTATTCCAATTTAATTAACCGATGGTTTTGCTTTTAAACCAGTTTCTTTTAATAAAATTTGTTAAATTAAGAATTTACTCTAAAACTAAATTTTCTGCTAATATACCTACTTATTTCTTTTTAAATTAAAATAGATATTTCTTAACTTAAATTAGTACTTTTAAATTTTAAACAATCTTCCTTAACAATTTCTAAAAAATTAAATAAGTTAATTAAATGAATTAAACACCCTAACTAAATTATTTTATCAACCTAGTAAAGCAAATATTATTATACCTTACTATTTTTAAACTTTCTATACTGCATATACATTTCATATATATAAATTTAAAATTTGCATAAATTTTTTTTTTTCTGTATATAAAAAAAAAACTGATACCTTACTGCAGTTTTAAAATTTTTAATTAAATAAATTATTAAAACTAAAAATCAATACCTTACTGTCGTATATTGAAACTGCATAGATTACCTTTCTGTAAAACTATATTTTTTTTCTTTTAAAACTTTCTGTTATTTAAATTAAATTTTGAAAAATAAAAAATCTTAAAATTACCTTTACTGACTTTGAGCAACTCAGGCCTCGACTTCGAACCATCGCCTTTGCAATCCCCAAACACGCGCGAGCACGCGTCGCCTCCAACCTGCAGCCCCCGCCATTGTCGAAGTGCCGCCACATCGTGCTCGTCCCCAGCCATTGCACGTGACGCACGCACGCGCAAGCCCCCAAATCCCACAACCCTCGTCGCGCCTCTTGTCGCTGCCGCCGTGCCTCGCGCTCGAGCGCGCGCCCCCAATCGACGCCGCCGCTACTGAAGCCTTCCACTTCGAATTGCGTCGCCGCCATTCCCTCACGCGAGTGCCGCCTTCAATTGCTTCGCGACCTCGCCACCATCGCGCGCGCGTTAGCGCCTCCATCGCGTTCGTGCGATTTAATGTAGGGCTTCGGCCTTTCCAAAATATTTTTTTATTTATTTTGTTTCTGGCTTCGGCCATGATTTTATCTCGTTCGATTTGTTTTCTGAGAGAGGGAGAGGGACATTTAAACGTGAAGGAGGTATGCTCGGCACGATTTCTATCGTGAATTTAGGCATGAATTTAGGGAAGAGAACGTGATGCTGTTTGACCAAGTTTATATTTAAATTTAAATTTAAATCGTTGAAAATTTTGACGCGTTTACGTGTCGTGTGCTCACATATTAACTCCAAAAAATACGAAATTTGAAATCCGAAAATAATTCAACATTACAGACCCAATGGAACTGGTTTCGTCGAATTCCGAGACTGTGCCTCGGACGGCTATTTTAAATATCGATTCAAACGATATATTTTCAAAACTGAACAATTCACTTTCAAATTCAATTCTGAAGCTTCTATTACCTTCAATATTATCAATATGAATTTTACAAGCCTTTGAAATATTTTTAATCAGCTTAAAATTGAAGATTCAAATTCTTATTCAACTTCAATAGATTAAATTCTATAATTTAAATCGTTATATTCAAAGTTATATTGAAAATTCAATCCAAACCATCATTCAAATATTTAAAATAAAGTAAATATTCTCAATTTAAATTATTCAAAATTCAGGGTCGTTACAATAACAGAGATATATGCATAAAGACATGCTTAGGCTTATATATACTTATATATGAACAAACAGGCGAAAAATTTCTTTTTCTATCTGCACAAATATGTTCCTTAACAAACTATAGATACCAATCCCAAACAATTCAGACATAACAGATTTTGGGTTTAAATGAACATTTCTCATTATTTTTGTCTAACAGAGTGACAAGGTCTTTTTAAAAAAAAAATTCTGGAACTTGATTACCCTCTTCTTCTTTTTTTCTATAAATCCAATCAAATCCTAATTTTTAGTTTTATGAAGGGTAAGTTTGGTTTTTTCTTAGTGGAGTAAAACCTGTAGTTTAAACAGAGTACATTTATACATACTCATACACACAATTTCTTTATACATATTCACATGCATTCACCTTAAACATGCAAACATTTATAGAAACATTTGTCACAAATTTCTTCAAGAAATAACAACATGCACCTGGATTTAAAAATTGAAAAGAAACTTCTGTTTACTCACCATTTTAAGTCGACCAGAGAGCAAGCCTGAAAATGATTCTTGTTTCTGAACTGTAATCAAACCTTGAATCTTGCTCTGACTTGCTTGATCATTGGGTGATTTGATTTTCTTTTCTTTACAACTTGTATTTGACTCTTAGTTTGCTTTTAGGTTCTTATTTTGATCAGGACTTGAACTGGATAGGAATTTAATTTGCATCCTGAATTTTTGCTTCAGGTTTAAATCTTTCCGGTTTTGATTCCTTTTTTTTCTTTTGATTAAATTTTTAGTTTTTATTTTGAGAAAAATGAAAGAAGATGAGGATGCTTTGAATTTTTTTATAAAGTCTTGTTTAATTCTTGATATTTATTTTCATAAAAATTTAAAAAGAAAACAAAGGTGCCACATGTAAATTTGCATGATAACATAAATTACAATTGTTAAAATATAGGATTACTAAGCTTACAAATGTCTTCATGTATTTATTTCTTATGTTTTCTTTCTTTTATATATATTTTTTTGTTCTATGTTTTGAGAAATTACTTTATGTTATATATACAACTAGAATTATTTCATTGATAAAATTTTATAAAAGAAAATACATTAAATCCCATTATTTACTTTTATTTCAAATTTAATTCATAATAATATAAATATACATAGATATTATTCTTTGATGTTTTGGAAATAGAATTTACTTAAATAGACTTTGAAAATCATCATGTTGAACTCAAATCAATAGTTTCGTAATCATAATACAAATACATACACACACATATATATACACACTCTTGACTATATGAACACTCTTAAAAACTTCAATACCATAAAGCTTGCATATGTCTATTTACATATTTTTATTCACCATAAAGTTTACTACTTACAGAAAATTATTTATTATAGTTTTAAATCCATTTATATATATGTATATTCAGATATTTTAAAATTATCAGAATTCTATCTATTCAACTGAATAAAACCAGTTAATTATTCAATTGATGGATATTTAAAAATCCGGGTTATCATTTTCCTCCCCCCTTTGAATCTTTTCATCCTCGAAAAGAAATAAAGCCAGAATTGATTAAATATTTTAAAATCAGTGAAAATATTCTTTGATCATTTTAAAACACTTTTAAAATCTGTAATACAACCAAATAGTTTTACAAAAATACTTTTTATAACTCGATGTTTCAATAAGTCCATCCGTGTTCTTGCAGAAATTCGGTCATATGTTGATCAGGCATACGACTGAAAATCTTTAAGTACTTAGCAGTCTCATTTTCAACACCTAGTGTAAATACTTGAAAAATAATTTTATTGAAAATATTGAAAGCCTTTTGAAATCGAGGAAATATCTTTGGTGAGAATGCTCTGGAAATCATCACCCCCATCCATGGTCACAGTTACATTCCAGGGTTACGTTGCCGTCGCAGCAAAAGTCCATGTAACTGCAGGCTCTCCGCGGCCTCACGATTACGCCATGTAACCCACACAACAGATCACAGTTACATTCCAGGGTTACGTTGCCGTCACAGCAAAAGTCCATGTAACTGCAGGCTCTCAGCGGCCTTTGATTTTCGCTGTCAAAATGAAACTTCTCCACTCCTACATAGGTCGCAGTCTGCTGATATAAAATCAAACGCAGACTGTTGGATCTCAGCAGCACACACGACTTTCGCTATGTTATACCATAGATCGCAGTTACATCCTGGGTTACGTTGCCGTCGCAGCAAAAGTGCATGTAACTGTTGGCTATCAGCGGCACACACGACTTTCGCTATGGTATACTCTCCTCATAATCCCCAGGAACTAGTTTAGTCCGGACTCCTCACAGGATGAACTTTAGAACCCCCCTTAGGGCTCAAGGCAGCACCACCTGGTGGTACTCCTGAGAAGTTCACTTCAAGGGAGCGCCTTTTTCCCCAAAGCCATCATCAAAACATTTTATACTATATACATATAGTATCTTTAAAACACACCTAGTATGATCTCATACAAAGCTCCTTTACACAAAATCGATTATCCCAAAATCGATAATTCTCAAACTAGGCTTTCCAAATTCAATATTGATCTTACCCAAAAATCAAAAGCCTTTCCAAAACCAAAGGTTCCCAAAACCTTTTCCAAAATCCTCATATGATCCTTTATATATATAGAGAGATATATATAAAATCCTTGATAAAAATCTTTGGATCATTATAAACTTGTATAAAAAATCCTTTTATACTTCAAACACTTTCAAAACAAATCCTTTTTCTTTTGGCAAAAGATTCATCAAGGGGAGTTTTATCTTATAAAACAAAGATATTTATTTTGTTTACTCAAAAACAGATATTCAAATTTGATTACTCCTTTCAATATCATTTCATTCAAATCTGTACGATGTATACATATCATCCGTACGCTATACCAATCTGATCGCTCACTCGATCACACAATTTCACTTCCGAACTAGTATCGTCCACCCGACTTCCTAGTGCGGACACAGATCTGGTTACTTGATCAGAAACCGTCATTCTCCTTGCATAGTCATAACTTTGATAGAGAACATCCAGAACCAATCAACAATCCATATCCAGGGTCGCCGTCGAAAATCGAGTGAAAAATCCCACCCGGATCGATATAACTACCTCGAAATTCTGTGCTCGAATCTGGATCAAATCGTTATGTAACGACCCGCCTTTTTGGACAGTTTAAACCGACGATCAAATACACATGCCGGTTCCAAACCATTAAAAAAAAGCAGATGGTTATTGGGGTAATTAAGAAAAGAAAAGAAATAAAGGAAATGAAACAACACAGAATCTCGCAGCGGAACGATAAAATATAATAGTCAAATAAACAGTTCATGAAGCTGTTTACTATACTTAGACAATTATTTATACAACATTTATCAGAGTTATACATATACAACAGAACAAATAAATAATGCAGCAGACAATATGATGCACAGATAATAATAGTAATAGTATACCAAATCTTCGTCTTCGTCCTCCAGAATAGATCTTCAAAAATCTGAAAACTCAGGACTGACCCGAGCGTAATGAAAAGACAAAACACTCGAGTCAGGACTAAAATATCCATATGAAAGTTAAATCAATCGTAAATAAATATGAGTGTGACGGCGTCAGAGATGTTTACGGGGTTTGACATCTCATATCCAGTGTCAACGTGCGTGCAATAACTTAAGAGATGTTACGGGATTTTCCACCTTTCAAGGATCCGTTAAACTATCTACTAGGTAGTAATGTACGCTAAGTAGATAATGTCTATCAGTAATATAAAGTATCAAAATAGCGTTAAGGCGTTACCATAATCCCCCTTAACACATTTTATATTCCCAAAAGCATATACAAGACCGTAGTTTCCCCAAAACCGGAAGTCACCAGAGGGCAATCCATATACTCAAGGTACAAACCAAAACGTAGTGGTCGCGAATAGGATAATCAGTATGACAAGGTACATGAGGCGATACCAACTAGGATACTAGTAGTTGCGTGATCCGGACTGATGTTGAGCATAGCAGCTACTACCTCAACACCGCGAAACAACACTCCCAAATCAAGGGGTGCACCCAAATCAAATCACAAATGTAATAGATATGGTATCGAAGAAGTGTGTCCGCTAGAGGTGGCGAACCTCAATGGCCCGGCGCGGCTCCTGTTTTAGTCATGTCAGGGGTCATCCAATATCGTTCTCTTTCTTCAGTCAACGCGTTCACCAAACCATCCACTTCATTCTGGATCAACACTCCGCGTATAATAGTTATTAAAGTGGTCTTCGGTATCGACAGAAAGTATGTCCATATCCGATCCCAGTCTCTTTAATAACTACGTATTATTACACTGATGGCTCTTTTATATTTCAAATTGATTCATGATTGATAACAAAATATCATATTCGCTTTAAAATCAAATCCATTTCAAAATCATCATATATTCAAAATTATCAATTTTGTCCGATAAATCAATTTCACTTCAAAATTTGATTCGAATTCAATTTAGGTTATAATCTCTACTTTAACCTAGTTCGTATTTAAACCAAAGGTTTAAATATAAACATTTCCGTCTCTTTAACCAGTTTGAATTTAAGAAAATAGTTTAAATAGTTTAAAATAGTTAAATAATTCAAAATAGTTTAATAGAAAATATTTAAATAGTTTAATCGAAAATAATTTGAATATAAAATGGTTTATATATAAAATAGTTTGGAAAAAATCAAAAATTATTTGATAAATAATTCCAAAGTCAAACCGGTCAACTTCCCAAATTCCTATCCAAATCAAATCCAAATTCTATTTCGATTTAATCGATTTATTCCAATTTCAACTTGAATAAATTTCTATTCCACGTAAATTTCGATTTCAATTCACAAATTTCTTTAAATTTCAATTCAATTCCAAATTAATTTAAATCTAAATTTCAAATAAATTTTCAATTCCAAACTCAAACTTGAAATATCATTTCATATCAATTTTCTTAGAAATATTCAGAGTTCGATTAAAAGTCCAATCTTTTAAAACAAATCAACTTTCAAAAATTTACACCGTATTTCAATTTCCAATTTAAATCTAAACTTCGATTTTATTTAATAATTTCGTTTACCAAGTTTAAATTCTAACATTTCGAGCTCCAATTCAAAATAATTCAATTTCCATAAATTGCATTTTTATTCTTAAAATCAATCATTTAAATAATTTCAAAACAACTTTTAAAATCATTTAATTTATCCAACTCGGTGTCCGTATATAATTTTCTAACCTATGGCCAAGTGATTAGTTATTACAATTAAATGTCAGGGATGAATATATCATTTAAATCAATCACGGTGTCATATGTATGCATAGCAGGATATATATAAACAAATAAACATCCAAACATTTAAATCTCAACCAATAACATCCATCGAAATACATCATCCAATAGGCAATACAATTCACGGCAATTTCATATTTATCAATGTAAGGTAATTTAATCGCAATTCAATTTTAATTTTAATTTAACTGTCAATTTAATTTTTTTAACGGTGAATTCAAATGACAATCAATATGATAATTAAATTTTATCAAACAAAAACAAATAAAAATCATAACTATGCATAATGTCAAATTTAACTAGCATAAAGATATTCAGTACGTTGTGAGCGTTATAAAACACTCACCTTGATTTTACGATTTTAAATCAAATCGAACGACGTTCGATTTAATATAAAATTTTAATGAGCTCCAAACACTTTCGGATCTGCGCTGCAGCGCAGCTCTCATCTCCTTGATTCCGGCGCTTCTTCCCCAACGTGAAATTCACGTATGCAAACCCATTAGCCGCCGATCTTCAAGCAATTTTCATGACCACCTCGTCGACTTCCAGAACGATTAGCTAGCGCCACCACGAAGCCCTTCACCAGAGCCACCTACGCACCAAGTTTCATCCCGTCATTCGCCGTCGTTTGCACGCAATTCAAGGAAATACGTACACACTTCCAAGTCAGATCTGGACGAATCCATGAAAAATTAGCATACATCAACCGTATGGATTTGAAGAGCTCGTCGAGATTTACACTTTTGCTTTTGGAATTTTTCGATTTCGTCGAACGGATTGAGAGATATTAAGGAAAGAAGATCGGCAATTTCTGGCCATGGAATAGGTGGCGGCCATGATTTAGAATTGGGGTTTCTGGGTTAAAATAATAATAAAACTGTCTCGGTTTGCGTGCGTATTTATATAGGTAGGTCCAAAATCATCCGAACTCCAATCGAGACGTGCTGCCAGGCGTTTATAAGGTTTTACCCCCATTCCCGACGCAATGGAACTAGTTTCAAGGCCTAATTCGATCATATCTGGAAGATAGCTTTTCGAAGTCGATTATTTTAATTAAATTCGAAGTTAAATTTCTACGCGTTTCAAGCTCGCACGGCCAAACGACAAGTCCAATTGCTACGAAAATTGAAATCCTACCATAATTTACTATTACGGATCCGATGAAACAAGTTTCGTCGAAATCCGAGACTTTTTGAAAAATGGCTATTTTAACTCGCAATTAAATATTAAAATACTCAATTTTCACAAATTTACTTTTAATTCGACTTTAAAAGTTCTACAACATCATTCTAACTTTAATATGATAAAATAGAATTTTACAAATCATTTTTAATCATATTAAACCCGTTATCCAATTATTCAAATAATTTCAAATATTAAATTATTCAACAAATTACATTAATAATCATTTTTCTTCAATAATCACCTTAAATTTTCTAATTAAATTAGCTAAAAATATGGGTCGTTACACTCTCCCCCACTCAAAACTTTTCGCCCCCGAAAAGGAAAAGAAGGGAAAAGGAACTAAGTATAGAATTCAACATTAGATATATTTTATTCAAAGTTACCAACTTATAAAACAATGAAATTCCATTTATAAAGTCATAACTATGCTTGCACAATGTTACTCCGAATGGCTTTCTAAATTTAAAAGTTAGTTATCAAAACAAGTTATAAAATTTAAAAACTTGACAAATTTTCTAACACCCGGATTCACGGAAAATTTCGGCAGGGTCTCCTTTGCGTGGCTCGATCGAAAAAATTTACAATTCAATATATAACACAAATATAACCAATATATATCAAATATACATCTCATCTCAATGATGAGGCATCCCATATCTGGGGAAACAACATATATATATCACCAATACCATATAAAACCATAAGCGTACCTTTTATTTAGCATTTATTAGCAGTTTACTTACATTTTGTATTTAGCATAGAAGCGAGCTCTACAACGAAGCGCAACCCCTTTACTTCCTACTAAAATGCTCAATAACTAAGTTAGAACCATGCATATAAAGATAGATCGATATATTTAGCCTACACAACATATATATAACCTATTTAGCTTCAAAACTGAGATTCCAATTTCAGGACAGCAAACAAATCTCAGTTTTAGGTCACCTAAACTATAAAATTTGGCAACAGAATCTAAACAAAAGTTGTTGTATTCATTTCAAGCTTTCCTCAATGTCCAAAATCATCGAATTCGGACCATACATTCAAAAGTTACGGTCGTTTTACTTAGAGGATACGCCTCAGCCCGGGCAATGAATTGCGCAGGTCAGCAACGTTCACCCACGTTTTCGACCTTCTAAAAGATATCAAAACACAAAACACTTAAAACAAAAGTTTTAGCTTAAGTTCTTAGATTTCCATAAAGTACAAGATCATCAAAATCCGTTAAACCAGTCAAAAGATATGGCGAAAATACTAAGGGTGTATACTACTGATTTTACTTATTTTTACACAGGACAGCGAGTAACATTCAAGTTTTTAACCAAGCATACGAAGGAATTTTCTCAAGTTATCTAAACAAAAGTTGTGTTATAGTTTCTAAGCTTTTCGAAAAGTCTAAAATCGTCGAATTCCGTTCAGCCATTTAAAAGTTATGGTTGTTTTCGTTTCAGCATATATTGGACAATGTTGGATTTTTTTTTTCAAAAATTTGCTTTTATTATTTCAAAGTACAAAACATCAAAACTTCAAATTTTCTAAAGAACAATCATAAACACAAAGTCATCTATTTTCTTATTCATCCATGCAATAGGTTTACATTCAATTTGTTTCCGATTTATTCAAGTTTGTTTCATTCACATTTTTAATTCAAGTCAATTTGCTCCCAATTTGAATTTAATTATTTAAAATTTTATTCCGTTTATTCAATTCCATTAACACTAATGAATTCTACTTAATCAATTATCATCCATCTAACAACCAATGCATATCAAACATTAACATCCATCCAAAATCTACACTAAATCAATTATACATTTCCAAGTCAATTTTAATTTCATACACTTCCAAGTTTATTGACATTTAGTTATATTCAAATTTAATTAGTTTCCATTTACCAATTTTATATTTCATTAAGTTTAAATTTTATTCATTCACTTATACATGTATCGTTCATTTTACAGCTTAAATTTCTTTTATATTTACAACTATCAATAGATCTTTACATTTTATTTTTCACTCTCACACTGGTATATTATTTCTCTACTTATCCTTATTAGCATTTTAAACCCTTTAAGTATTTGGTAAGTTATAGTTATGCAAATAGAATGTAGTTAAACAACATACAACTTCTTTTTATTTAAAGTTGAATTTTCAATTTATAAATTCTTAAGTCATTACTTAAATTTCACTATAATTTAATTTCACATTTACATTCACACATAGTATTTTCATTTTATATTAACATAATTGTGAATCACCTTTAAATGTTAATTTAAATTCCAATTATTTACTAACAATTTTATTTATATTTGCAAACCATTAATTAAATGCATATTTCATTATTCAAACCTATACTTGTATATTATCCAATTAACAATTCATATAACATTTTTGAACTTCTTAAGTATTTTGGTAAGTTATATCTAAGCTATAGAATGAAATTTAATACTATGCGAGTTTTACAGTTTCAATTTTATTTTAAGTTCATAATTTCCTAATTCTAAGGATTTCTACTTCAATTGATATTTTCACTTAGCTCTTAGGTTCATTTCTCATTTCACAATTCAGAAGTTCCTTAATGATTCAAGTCTAAATTCATTTCAATCATAAAAAAAAAATCATTAATTATTAAAGAACTTAAGAATTCCAATCCCGGTTTCATTTCAAATTAAGGTTTGAAATAATATATACTTATATAATTTATATATCAAATCATACTATAGAGAATGCAAAACAAAATAAAATTTGAGTCAAAACAAGGTTTAGACAAGCTATTAAGTGGTCTCCCCCACTCGGACTCTCGAAAATAAACGCCAATGATGCGTGCACACATCATCGAAATCATTTTCTAGCGTCAAGAGAAGGGAATATAACACTTATCATAAAAAAATCCTTCGAAAACAATTTCAACTCAATTATACTATCATATAATGCTCATATTATATTTTTCAAATTCTTGTAAGTCAATCTCAAACACCGGAATTTAAATTCCCAAATCCAAGTTAAAATTCATTTATATTCATTATCAATTGTGTTTACAAGATTTCATTTTCCTAAATCCATTGTTATTTAATCAATTGTTGTAAATACTGACTAATCAAACAATAACGATAATAATCTAATATTATCATCTCCTAACAATCAATTCAATCAAAATGAATAAATATTAAAATAATTCTTTTATATAAAATATATTCCAAAATGATATTGTGTTGGTTTGTCCTATTCGAGTGTTTAGAAATTCCTATCGACGCCTTGGCATCCCAAGTATCGACCAGAATTCATAAATACTCAACGGAACAAATTAACACAATATAAAACCATTTTATATCAAATAACAAGTACGCTCTCTCATATACACTCAACTCATTCATATAGTTTACCTCTTTTTCAATGAGTTATTCCCCACTAGAGCCAAGGTTTATCGCTAAACCAAAGCTCTGATACCAACTGTAACGACCCGCCTTTTTGGACAGTTTAAACCGACGATCAAATACACATGCCGGTTCCAAACCATTAAAAAAAAAGCAGATGGTTATTGGGGTAATTAAGAAAAGAAAAGATATAAAGGAAATGAAACAACACAGAATCTCGCAGCGGAACGATAAAATATAATAGTCAAATAAACAGTTCATGAAGCTGTTTACTATACTTAGACAATTATTTATACAACATTTATCAGAGTTATACATATACAACAGAACAAATAAATAATGCAGCAGACAACATGATGCACAGATAATAATAGTAATAGTATACCAAATCTTCGTCTTCGTCCTCCAGAATAGATCTTCAAAAATCTGAAAACTCAGGACTGAGCCGAGCGTAATGAAAAGACAAAACACTCGAGTCAGGACTAAAATATCCATATGAAAGTTAAATCAATCGTAAATAAATATGAGTGTGACGGCGTCAGAGATGTTTACGGGGTTTGACATCTCATATCCAGTGTCAACGTGCGTGCAATAACTTAAGAGATGTTACGGGATTTTCCACCTTTCAAGGATCCGTTAAACTATCTACTAGGTAGTAATGTACGCTAAGTAGATAATGTCTATCAGTAATATAAAGTATCAAAATAGCGTTAAGGCGTTACCATAATCCCCCTTAACACATTTTATATTCCCAAAAGCATATACAAGACCGTAGTTTCCCCAAAACCGGAAGTCACCAGAGGGCAATCCATATACTCAAGGTACAAACCAAAACGTAGTGGTCACGAATAGAATAATCAGTATGACAAGGTACATGAGGCGATACCAACTAGGATACTAGTAGTTGCGTGATCCGGACTGATGTTGAGCATAGCAGCTACTACCTCAACACCGCAGTAGATAGTTTATTAGCCAAATTAATTTCATTTCTATTCACTTTCACTTTGATTTTATTCACTTACTCACAATTGCTTAAACTCATTCGGATTATCACCTCTATTCTTATCTTGATTGGGTATTTAATTTAACCAATAACAGTTTAAACTCCGACCAGTTTATTTAGAAAATAGCTTGAAAATTTTAAAAATAGATAAGTAGTTGGAAAATAATTGCTTGTTTGTAAAATAGGTGTAAAATAGTTAGAAAATAGTTAAATAATTATAGAAATTTTAGATAATTGCAAAATAATAGTAAGATAGTAATTAGTTTGGTAAAATAGTTGAAATATAGTAATTAGTTTATAAAACAATTAGAAAATTGTTAAACAGTTTCAAAAATAATTGTAAAACAAGCATAAGATAATTTGGCTTTTAAAAGAAAGGCTGTATATATAATGAATAGCTTAGAAAAATAGGTTTATATTAAAACAATTATATTAAAAATAGTCCAGAGTCAAAATTGCTCACTTCTCAATCTCCATTCTCATCAATTCAATTTAAATTTATACTTCCATTTAAATTGACCCAATTCCAATTTTAAATTACTTCAATTTCCATTGAAATTGATTCAATCCCAATTCAAGTTGAATTAACCTCGGTTTTTTTTTTAGATTTAACTTTATTCAACCTTGATCTCAAATTCTACTAATTCAAATAAATTTCAATTGATCTTGTTCCAATTTCAATTCATTACAACTCCAATTTGAATTAATTCCAATTTCAAACTCCATTTCCAAATCAAGTTGAATTATTCTTGATTTCCTCCTAAATTTAATTCAAATTCCACTTGAATTTTATACTATTCAACTTTTAATTTCAATTCCAAATTATTCAAATTAGTTTGGACTAATTTCAAATTGAACCCACTTCAATTTCAAATCATTTCAAATTAATCCAATTCAAATTTTCCATTTGAATTCTTAAACTTATTCATCTTCAATCTCAAGTCCAATTTATTCAAGTCAGATTCAATTTCAATTCAAAGTAATTCCTTATCCTTAATTTCAAATTAAAGTGTGACTTTCCTTTTATCCCAATAATGGATATATTACCACACTTCATTTCTCATTCAATTAAAACAAATCCAATTCACAACTTAAAGATTTTTAACAACAATAGGATGATATCGTCTAATTTATTTTAAAACATCCATTCATTTTCAATTTCTAGATCTCAAACCCATTTTGAGATCACACAAATCCTCAATTTCAATCAAACTTTTAACTTTCCAAGTTAAATTCTAATTTTATCTTCAAATTTCCAAATCAAGTTGATCATTCTAACCTATTTAACCCTTTCAAAGTTAAACTCAATATTTAGAGTTTATTTCCAACCACCTTTGATATAATGTATATCCACATGTATACATATTAATTTCTTTTACATACCAAGTTATACTCTAAAATTTTAAACCACCTTTGGTTTTGATTCAAAACAAACTTCTTTTTAAATTTTCAAACAACTCTTGTTTGAAAGAGGACCATTTCATTCAAATGCATTAAATAATATTATTTGTTATTTCTTTAAATTAATTACATCATTAATTAATCACATTCGGTAATTAACTTATTTCTTAATTACCTTCATTAAGTAATTGTCCCTTAAATTACTTACCTCTAGTTACTTCATTAAGTAATTCCCTCTTATTTATCAACTCCAATTATTATCCATTAATTAATCTCATTAAATATAGTTTAATTAATTGCATAAACTAATTGATTATCCTTATCCTGAAACCTTTCCCAACTTCAAGATTAAATTTTAGTTTGAATCCATTTCAAACTTGTCTTTAATTTAATTTCAGTTTGGTTGTAATTCTATTACCACTTAATTCTTACTATTACTTTTAATTTAATTAATACTACAACCAATTTCCTTAATATAATAGGTAATCTATTTCTTAAATAAGATTCATTTACTTTTGAAATCATTTAAAACCTTTATATAAGAAAATAACAAGTACGCTCTCTCATACACACACACACACATACGCGCGCGCGCGCGCGCTCAACTCATTTTAGGGTACCACTTACCCTATCCTTAATGAGTAATCCCACCAGAGCTAAGGTTCTTGCTTAACCTTTTGCTTTGATACCAAATGTAACGACCCAGAAATTTCGATCCCGAAAATTCCAGATAGTTAGTGAAAAGAAGAAAAGAAAAAGAAGCAGAAACAGAAATCAGTCACAGAAAACCTCACATTCGCAGCGGATCAAAATATAATATCACATAATAATAATTATACAAAGGAAACTGTACTTGTCAAACTACACTTTAATATATATCAGAGTTACAATAGATTTACAATCATAGAACAGATAAATCAATTTGTTTCAGATACTATAATATATCATATCAGTAGTTCTCCATACGTTCCTGCTCTCTAACTTGCTTCCTGAGCTCCAGAACGTCCTTACCTGAAAATCTGTAATACTCGGTCTGACCCGAGCATTACATCAAAGTAACACCCGGGTCAGGCTGGAAACCAGCGTGAGTAAACCCATCAAGCATGAAATACCAATGCATATAACTCATTTTAAATCCCGGGTGACTCATCAATTTACAACTTCGCAAATTGTTATAGACGCTACTTATTTCACATATCAATTTCTCAATGCCAAAATTATATTAAATGGTCCAATTCACCTAAATCATTCCATTCCAGACTTTTGATTTCACATATCAAATCTTATACAAAATCGAAGTGATTTTCGGGTATTACTTATACCCGACTCCGGTATCTTCGAGTTCAATGTCATTCTAAACCTAAGTTATTTAATTAAATACAACTCAACCTTAATTACCGAGTAACATTTTTTACACGGCAATTCATAATTGATATAGTCCATTCAATATCTCGTATCACAAAACAATCCATATTAGAGATAACAACCAATTTGAATCACTTATCATCATTCAATCATTCATCGGCAAGATTGATCACTCATATATTTTACATTACTTAATGATCCTCTATTTTTATTAGTTAATTATTCTTAAATTTCATTTAATAATTAACCTTTAACTTAATTACATTCATTAATCAACCTTGATTAGCCCCAATCAGAAATCAACTTACCTGGATTACTCCATCAATTAAACCAACTCCTTGATTATTTATATTAATCAATCCTTTAATTACACTTAGTAATTATCATTAAATTTCTTTCACTAAGTAATTATCTCATAATTACTTCCCATCAAGAAATTTCCTTTTAATAAATTACATCCCGTGATTTCTCACTCATTACTTCACTGAGTATTCACACCTCATTAATTACCTACCTTAATTAATGACGTTAAGCAATTATACATAAATTTTAAGTAATTATCGTTAGTTAATTACATTAAGTAATTTCAACTTTTAAATAAATTAATCATCTTTTAATTACCTAAACAATTTACCACTTTTAATAAATAAACCCTTAAAATTGATTACACAATTTAATTACCTAAACAATTCAACTTTTAAAGCGGCGGCTCCGACCACCATCACCATTGAAAACAAATTGACATTGACCTACTTCTCTGACCACGATCACCCAAAGCCTGAGTTGAGCATGATATCAAACCTTACTCGAGCACACCTAACCTAGACGAATCAGTCACCAAACTTCCTTGCCGACGCCTAACTCCGATCGTTTGACACCACGTCATCGAACCCACGCCCTTGTCAGAGTTCCTTGCTTCCATCTCCATACCTCATATCCAATCCGATGCTTTCACGTAGACGTAATTGCCTCTAGAACCACGACAACCCAAATCTGTACCCAAACCCTAAATCATCGTCGTTCTGCCACCGTGGTCACCTAGAATTCAAGTGAGTATTTTTTTGATGCTCATCTAACCTCCGGCCTCCTTCCACCGTGATCACGGCGTCCAAATTTTCCCCAATCGCCAAAAATTGATGGCATTACAGTTTCTGATCAACTCATAATTCCGAGTGATCCCCAAACTTAAAATTTATGATTCTATCATTGAAATTCATGTTTCAGGAAGACGAACAAGATCATGGAATCAGAACTCGAATTCAGGATATATGATTATGAACATATTTGGATTACCACTGTAAAATTTTAATTTTTGCAATGATTACTATGTATGAAATTTTGAAACCCCTTTTAAAAATGAGGTTATATCCTCCTAATCACCTTTCATTTAGGAATCATAACCTATAATCAAACACAGAAGGAGCAATTGGATTTAAAATTTTGGTTTTGTCCGGTGTATAACAGAGATATATGCATAAAGACATGCATAGGCTTATATATATATTTATATATGAACAAACAGGAAAAAAATTTCTTTTTCTTTCTGCACAAATATGTTCCTTAACAAACTATAGATACCAATCCCAAACAATTCAGACATAACAGATTTTGGGTTTAAATGAACATTTCTCATTATTTTTGTCTAACAGAGTGACAGGGTCTTTTTTTTTAAAAAAAATCTGGAACTTGATTACCCTCTTCTTCTTTTTTTCTGTAAATCCAATCAAATCCTAATTTTTAGTTTTATGAAGGGTAAGTTTGGTTTTTTCTTAGTGGATTAAAACCTGTAGTTTAAATAGAGTACATTTATACATACTCATACACACGATTTCTTTATACATATTCACATGCATTCACCTTAAACATGCAAACATTTATAGAAACATTTGTCACAAATTTCTTCAAGAAATAACAACATGCACCTGGATTTAAAAATTGAAAAGAAACTTCTGTTTACTCACCATTTTAAGTCGACCAGAGAGCAAGCCTGAAAATGATTCTTGTTTCTGAACTGTAATCAAACCTTGAATCTTGCTCTGACTTGCTTGATCATTGGGTGATTTGATTTTCGTTTCTTTACAACTCGTATTTGACTCTTAGTTTGCTTTTAGGTTCTTATTTTGATCAGGACTTGAACTGGACAGGATTTTAATTTGCACCCTGAATTTTTGCTTCAGGTTTAAATCCTTCCGGGTTTGATTCCTTTTTTTTCTTTTGATTAAATTTTCAGTTTTTATTTTGAGAAAAATGAAAGAAGATGAGGATGCTTTGAATTTTTTTTATAAAGCCTTGTTTAATTCTTGATATTTATTTTCATAAAAGTTTAAAAAGAGAACAAAGGTGCCACATGTAAATTTGCATGATAACATAAATTACAATTATTAAAATATAGGATTACCAAGCTTACAAATGTCTTCATGTATTTATTTCTTATGTTTTCTTTCTTTTAAATATATATATATATATTTTTATTCTATGTTTTGAGAAATTGCTTTATGTTATATATACAACTAGGATTATTTCATTGATAAAATTTTATAAAAGAAAGTACATTAAATCCCATTATTTACTTCTATTTCAAATTTAAGTCATAATAATATAAATATACATAGACATTATTATTTGATGTTTTGGAAATAGAATTTACTTAAATAGCCTTTGAAAATCATCATGTTGAACTCAAATCAATAGTTTCGTAATCATAATACAAATACATACACACATATATATACACACTCTTGACTATATGAACACTCTTAAAAACTTCAATACCATAAAGCTTGCATATGTCTATTTACATATTTTTATTCACCATAAAGTTTACTACTTACAGAAAATTATTTATTATAGTTTAAATCCATTTATATATATGTATATTCAGATATTTTAAAGTTATCAGAATTCTATCTGTTCAACTGAATAAAACCAGTTAATTATTCAATTGACGGATATTTAAAAATCCAGGTTATCACAGCAATCCATTTCCATTCCAGCTTGATTCTCCACGATTTCAGACCTTGTACATACATTGTACAGTTTATTAATATTCGAAATAAATCGAACAATTAATTACCATTTTAAAATTTAATTAACAAATGATTTGGTTTAAAACTGATTTTCTATAATAAATTATCTTTGTTAACCAAAATAACTGATTAACCATTTCAACAAATTATTCCTTGAATATATTAATAAATTGGTAAATTAAAAATATACATTTATTTTCTTTTAAAACTTCACATATAAATATAACTTATATTCAAAAATCCAATGTTTTTAAATAAATTCTTACACTCTCAAAATCTTATATAAATACGTACATATATATATATATATATATATATCCAGTTTATAACATATTTATTACCTTTAAATTAAAATCGGAATTTTATATCTTTACTGCAAATCCAACTATGGTGTCAATACACACACACACACACACACACATTATAAATTTTAATTTGAACGAAAGTAATCGAATGATTACCTCACTATTCCCAAGGAAATCGCGAAGCCGTCCTCCCATAGATCCTTCCCAGTCGCCGCCACGCACGCGGGATCATTGTGATACCCTTTCTGCCTCTAGACACCATCAATCTGACACACGACCTCACTGCTCTCTGCCGACTAACCCAGCCTCGCATCTTCCCTTGTTTGAGCTTGCGCACAAGCTTCCCTTCACCTCGAACACGACATGCCTCACGAGATTCCTTCTCGAGTGAATTTCGACCCCGCGAAACCTTGCTGACCGTGAAGACAACACCACCCATCATCACAAATCGATACAAATGCAGATCCCTAAGTAGTCGAGTCGCCTCTGACGCGACTATTGCTTCCTGCACTATCGTCGCTCGAACTCGAACGAATCGCCTTACTTTGTTGCTCCTCAGATCACTCACGCGTGCGCGACTGATTGAAGAACTCGGCACATAAAGAAGGGAAGGGGAATTCGCTTGAAGGGAGAGGGCCGCAAATTTGAACTTGTTTTCTGAAGCAAAAAATTTGATTTCCATTTTGTAAATGAAGAGAAACTCGGCCATTTTAATTTTGAAGTTATTGTGTTGGATTTTGAAAGAAGAAAATGGCTTTTGTTTTCTTTTGATTTTTTTGGTTTTGAACAAAATATTCAATCAATTTTTCTTAAACAAATGCGTGTCTCAAATTTTTTTTACATGCATGATAAATGTTAGAAAGAGGAGAAATGTGTAATTTGTTTTATGAAAATATAATCAGATACATATAAATATATTTAATTCAAATACAAAATTCAAATCGTCCCGAATTACGCAAGTTAAAATCTCAACCTCCAATTGAGGCGTGCCGCTAGAAGTTTATAATGTTATGCCCCTATTCCGAACACAATGGAAACGGTTTCGAGTCCAAATTAAATCGTATGGAGACGATAGCTTTTTGAACCCAGTTATTAAATTAAATTTCGATAAAAATTTCAGCGCTTTGCTAACCGTACGGCCAAACGATCGCTCCAAACACTACAAAAATTGAAACCCAATAATAAAACACTATTGCAGATCTAATGGAATTAGTTTCGTCGAATTCCGAGACTGGGCCTCGGAAGGTTATTTTTAAATATCGATGTAAACGATATAAATTTCAAAATTGAATAAATCACTTCCAAATCCAATCTGAAGCTTCCATTATCTTCAGTATTGTACATATAAATTTTCCAAGTCTTTAAATTATTTTTAACAAGCTCAAAATTCCCAATTTAACAATTTATTCAATTTCTAATTATTAAATTCAATTATTTAAATTGCCAAATAAACAGACATTTTTTATTGAAATTCAAGTTGAATTAACTTTCAAATATTTAAAATCAATTAAATATTTCAATTTCAAATGTTCAAAATTCTAGATCGTTAAATTCTTCCCCCTTAAAAGAATTTCGTCCCGAAATTACTAGTTAAGAAGAAAGATCCATAACCCGTTTATCATTTTCCCATGACCAAACAGTTTTATCAATTTGCCAAATCAAATATTTTTATTAAAGATCCATTATCTCTTCATCTAACTTTCAAAATCTTCCATAGTTTCCAAACAACATTGTTTCCTTAATAATTCAAATTTAAATTTAAATTTAAATTTTAAATTATCAAAATTTCTCAAAATTTTTCTAACTCCCTAAATTTTCAAAAAAATTCGCCAGCGTCTCCTTTGCGTGCCTAGCTCGGTACGACTACAAAATGCCACCACGGGCGCCCGCATTTCAAAACAAAACAAAATGCCAAGTGGCTAGACAAGAAAATCATCAAATTTCATATAGAAATTTAAGTGCATACCTTTGTCGAGCATTTTAAATTTATCTTCAGATCGAAAATCCCATTCCCTTTTTCTTTATAGCACCTTTATATCCTACTAGCAACAATGTCCAATTACAACATTCGAAATCGTTTTATTCACTTCTTTACAAAATTTTCAATATCTATTTTATTCAAGTCCGGACGATATATGTGACGCCCCACCTCTATACCCACGCTAGCCAAGAACATTACGGTGTAGTGCTGTCAACTAGCACGGAGAATAAGGCTGTTGAGGAGCGACCATCAATAGTTAGGCCTTATACTAGTATTGGTTATCTCAATGGGAGTGGTATATAAATATATTTTCTTTCATTTTTCATCTCTGATTTATTTTCTCCCATCGACATACCCCAATTCCAGTATAAAACGAACTACGATGGTTCGTAATAGTTTAGAACAGTAAATATAAAATATCACACAGATAATATAATGCGGAACACAAATCAAACAGAAAGTCTCATATATACAATAACTGATGTCAGTTAAAATACATTTGATACAATACATATGACACAGTACATATGATACAACTACAACAGTCGACTAAGGAAGTTACATATACAAGTACATTAACGTATATAATATACATGAATACATATCTTCCTATACAATTTTACAGACTACTACAAATGACGACGACTACTCCAAAAGATATGAAAGAACTTCATAGCTCTAGCAGCAACCCAAAGCAGAATATCTACAACCTGAAATACTCGGTCTGACCCGAGTATTAGATTCAAAAGAAAATAATACTCGGGTCAGTCTAATTCAAACTCAGTTATTAGTGCACAGAAGCAATAATAATCAAATAATGAATAGACGACAGTAATTAAACCAAGTCAGAATGCAATTCAGAAATATTGAATTGAAATAAACAGAATAGTTCAAACCATTGAAATATCAATTAAAATATTAATTTGAGTAGGGCTGCAGTACACGCATGCATGCACTGCCTCGCCACTACGGAATATGGAATACGCAAAAAGATCCATAAGTCGAAGCAAAATAGAATATCATACACGCCATACCATGTGGCTGGAGTTCACGCCAGCGTGCACTGCCTTGCCGCTATAGTGAAGTCGTACCCAAAATCTCAATACCGTGTGGCTGCAGTTCACGCTTGCGTGCACTGCCTTGCCACAACAGTAATGATGTACACAACCGGGCACAAGGTCAAACCCGAGTTTTTAAAACTGGATTCAACTCAAGTAAATTTAAAAAAAAATCAACATGGATGTCATAGCAAAATGTCCAGAGACAGTACAGACATAAACACCATCATGCTAGCCATCAAGAATCAGAACACAGTGAAGTGCATGACAGCGAATCATGACTGGGCCGAGCAACTGCTATATGGAAAAGGAAAACATGCATGCACAATGAGATACAAGGCAAACTAGCAACAAAACAAGTGACATGCAAGCAAATAATGTCAAGACACAGCATGTATGCAAACATATGAAGTGGAATGAAAAAGTGCAGTGATATGCACAATGCACCGTAATAACACAGTGACAACAAAATAGGTCAATATCAACCCAAAACATTTAAGCAAATGAGTGCAAGTAATTGTCACTGAGAAACAATGTCTAGCATACATATGAATCAATTTCATATGTACAACAAACACTCAAAACAATGCAACAGTGAAAAACATCAGTGAAAAGAATCACAAGAAAAACGACTCAAGCTAAGTATAAATCCAACAATATGTACATACATACATACAAATGTAGGTATGCACATATATGCAGACTCGAATAATAGTTAACAGAGCTCGAGGCTACAAAAACAGCGGTCCATATCAAACATCAAATAATGTCGAGTCGACGGCAAAAAAAATGGAAAGATCAAACAGTTTCCAAGTCCAAGCCATGAGTCATCAAAGAGGAGTTCGAACAAAAGGAAATTCATATAGTAGTTGGTTCTCCTTTCCAAAATCCAAGCAGTAATTTATCAAAACAAATTAGCAAGTGATAAATTAGAGTACAAATAAGGTATGAGTCAATTACGCTACAAGCATGCACAATTATGATTGAAGTCAGTAGCATGAGTAACGCAAATAAATAACAACACTGCCATAGATTCAATTCAGACCTGCCAACAAAATAAACAACCCAAAGAGCTAACAAATGCAATAGTATACAAATGGAACCCAATACAAACTATTGAATTCCAGATATATACAGCGCTCAAGTGTACGGGTCGATGAAGTTTCAAATCAAGGCCGAAGCCATCAGAAATATCACATAAGCAAATTCGAACAAACTCGAGTCAAGGCCAGAATAACCATGATAATGTTCAACATCAAAGTAAAATAGCACCTGAATTACCTGCCTCAAAGAACAGGCAATAAAAGGGAACAACAAGTGATGTACACATGATCGCACAGTGAAATCCGTGCACATGTATGCATGACAAGTTGCCATAATTCAAATGTTATAAGTAAATTGACTAGAAGCAAAACAACAGTCGTTAACAAGGCATGAACCAACAGAAGTTATCAAACAGCATTGATGAAGATGAGAAGAAACGAGTGCAGACAGCACATACTAAAAGAAATATCACTAGAACATATATGTGTAAACATGAAAGGGTGAGATAGCCATTTAAAGTGGATATGCAAGTGCAAACTCGAGATAACCCCCAGATTCACTGAAGACAATGAAACAACAGCCGTGATGAAAATGCAGTGATGTAACAAAGAATACAAGTTTATATGCAAATAAACAGTGTAGTGATGGACTTACAGTGATATGCAGACTAAAGATGGTAACTGGCAACAAGTGATATACCCACAAGTGCAACAGTGGAATACGTTACATAAGTACCAATCTTCGAGTCAAGCAACATAAATGCAGGCTCAAATATCTAATCAGAGTCGTGATTACCAATGTCACCAACGAACAATATATACATGTGTTCGAGGCAACCTGGAAATATGTCCAAATAGCAACCATCGTGCAACATTCATGAAACCAAAACTTCCAGAAACTTACAGTGGCCATGGCAATTGAACAGATTCAATATCAAGCCGGGGTGGTCACGAGATAAAGCATTGGCGTGATAACTAGCAAACAAGAAATCTGAAACATCGAATTTGAATTTTCCAAGAAAAACGACAGTTCAAAATCACGTCAACATGAAAATCGAACAACTAGAAATCAAAGCCACGTTAGCACACAACAAGCGAGCATACAAATTCGAACCAAGTCCAAATAAACAGAATTGGAACAAGTCAGAAATCAAACTAGGGTTTGAATTAGATGTAAGTGAAGGAATCACTTACTTGATTTGCGAACTCGATCATCAGGGAACGAGCGAGCGCCATCTATCGTGTTTGATTTCTATGTCCTAGCTTCGCAGAGGAACGAAGAAGAGGGGCGAACGAAATCGAGCAGCCATTATTTTTTTTCTTTTTTTCCTTTTCGATTTTTTTTTTGGTTTAGGGTTCGATTGAATGAAAAATAAAAAGGGGGGAAAACGGGTTATTTGCCTTAGTTAAGTTTTTTCACGGCCACGATAAAAACATGGGCCGCAAATTTTAATTTTTAAAGCCCATGTTTCTTGCTAAAAATTTGTAAAAGAATTTTAATTCAAATTTACAAACTTCAAATGGAAGTTTGTGTCAATATTAATCGTTTTTAAATTGTCGATTATAATTGATGCAAAATACCGGGTTGTTACAGACTCCCCTCCTTAAAGAAATTGCGTCCTCGCAATCATAAGGAATAATTGGACAAAAGGTAACAACCATAAGAGCATGAAAGAGTAAGCTTGAACGTGTTTGCTCGATGAATTCTCTGGATTCCAAAGTGAAATCCACAGGATTTGAGAACCGCTGAGCTTTCACGAGATAAACATCTTTATTTCGAGGATGCTGAACCTTCGAAGCAATGATGTGAATAGAAGGTGGCTCGAGAATAAGAATAAGGATCGGAAATCCCAAAGGCATTTCCGTAATTGGAAGACGTGGAAAACATCATAAATAGCAGAAAATTGAGCCGGTACACTGGCGTAGTACAATATAAACGCCAAAGAAATCTTTTAATTTCATAAAAGAAATTCACAAATTCTCTACAAAATTTAATTAACAAATAGATAGTCAGAATAAAAAAATCACAAAACAGCAATATCTAATTATCGATACGATAATTAGAAAACAGCAAAATCAGCATATCTAATTATCAACAAAGATAATTAGAAAACACAAATCACAAATATCTACTATCAAAACGATAATCAGGAATTACCACAACGGTAATCAAATTTCAAATCAGCAAATATTCAATTATCAAAACGATAATCAAATCCTAAATCACAAATATTTAACTATCACAAACGATAATTAAACCTCAAATATCTAATTATCACAAGCGATAATCAGAAACAATAAATATCTGATTATCAAAAATGGTAAATCAGAAATCACCAACATCCGATTAGCGAAACGATAATCAGAAATCACAAATTATTCAATTAACGAGTCCGGAATTAACAGAAATAGCAAACGCACATGACCCATAACCACGAGTTTTACTAAATCGTTTAATTCACTTCATCGTTTTCTTGAAAGTGCATAGTTGTGTAGTTTAAAAATAACATTTCACATTCTCAAACGGACAAGTCCGGAATTAAGCGAATCAGTAAAAGAAAGGGGTCATAGTCCTCGATTTTTCTGAAACGTTTAATTCGCTTCCTCATTCTTTTGAAAGCGCAAATCGTAAAAATTTTAAAAACAATTTTGATTTATATTTAAAACAATTTTTAAAACACGTGATTAAAGCAGCAACATCCGTAGCAATTTCGACATACGTCAAAATTTCATCGAAATAATTGGCATCAAAATATAATACCAATGAATTTTCATTTATCGAAAATGTCGCAGGAATCTTTTCAAAGATAGAAAGGGATATCATACCCTAAACTTGTATTCATAACAAGTCGATAACACACGAATTCACCAATGCACAAAAATTGATAAAACTTATCAATGGAAATCACGAAAATTGGTGAAGCACAAATTCTAGAAATCTACACAAGAAATCCAGATATCACAAAATGAGAGTACGAAAACTCAAATGGGAGTATGGAAACTCGAATGGGAGTATGGAAACTCGAACGGAGTATGAAAACTCGAACGGAGTATGAAAACTCGAACGGAGTATGAAAACTCGAACGGAGTATGAAAACTCGAACAGAGTATGAAAACTCAAACGGAGTATGAAAACACGAATGGGAATATGACATAGAATAAAAGATATGGCATAACATAAAATATCCATAATGACATACTAATATAAGTATGTAAATAATGATCAACAGGAGATCAACCGATAAGAGGTATGGCATAAATATGAAATACCCATACTGACATACAACTATAAGTATGCAAATAATGATCAACAGGAGATCAACCGATAAGAGATAATCAATATCACAAGAATCTTCTCAAAGATCCAAAGAGGTATCATACCCCAAATTTGTACTCATGACAGATCAATAACATATGAATTCACCAATGCACAAAAATAGGTGAAGCATAAAATTTCCAGAAATCAACATAAGGAATCTAGAAATCACAGAAAAAGGGAAAGAGGCCTATCACATGACGGTCCGAAGACCAAGGGGAGCTACCCCACATGTGTGAATGGAATCACACAGATTGAGGTCAAGACTAACCAAAAAGCAGAAAGGTATGTGTGAATGGAATCACACAAGTGGTGTCTAGTCTGACCATCAGAACGATCATCATGATCAACGAGGAGTGTCAATTACACTAAGCATGTGTGAATGGAATCACACAGATTGAGGTCAAGACTAACCAAAAAGCAAAAAGGTATGCGTGAGTGGAATCACACAAGTGGTGTCTAGTCTAACCTTGCAATGAAAGAGACATCGCGCAATTGCTAGTCTAATTCATAAAGCGATCATCAAGATCAACGAGAAGTGTCAATTACACTAAGCTAGTGAATATAAAAGTTTAGCTTCATGCCCCATAACCACTAGCTTAACTTAAATATTTACGAACAAATTGTAGATCTTCACTAGAAAAATGTCACAAGTGGTTCAATCGAACAAGTCCAAAAATTAACCGACGAAGTAAACGCAAGCGTTTCATACCACTTATTTTGCTAAGCCGTTTAATTAGATTTCTCATACGAGTGAAATAAAGGTTTGTATATACTAATTGATCGGAAAACGGTTTAGGAAAAGATTTTGATATTGAAAATAGAGTTGAAAACATTTTGATAAAAGAGTTTTGATATTTACTACTAGTATTAAAACGTTTATATATTTTTTTAAAGTGACAAGTCACAAAAATGATTGTAAAAACAATCAATCACAAGAATTCACATACGAAGACGTGAATAGAATCCAAAGAAATCGATACCGAATTCATCGAATGGTATGTTCACAAAAATTCCCGAAGAAATGGTCATCAAAGTTGCTAATAAATGATAGCAACAAATCGGGAAATAACCAAAAATCGATTAGATTTGGAAACCAAATCAATTCACTAAAATTCACATTCGAATACGTGAATAAAATCCAAAGAATTCGATTCTAAATCCATCAAAGTAGGAATATCCAAAAATTCCAGAAATAGAAGTTTTCAAAGTCGACAAAGATGACAACAACTAATCGGAAAAGAAGAATCGATTGACAATTGGAATAACCATAAATGACTTCAACAAAAATAAAAATCAAGTCAATGCCGAAGTCAACAATTAATGGCCATAATAGAGTACAAAACGATTCAACATCATCATCAAAGGACTCAACGGCAAACCAAGTCAGAGTCTTGGAAATCAAGAATTTAGAAATGTCTCAAAACAAAGTGACCAAAATCGAATGGAAATCAATCCGAGGAAAACATAAAATATCAAGCTCGGAATCGCTGAGATTCGAACAAAATCAATCATCGGCTAAATCAAATCAAAGCCGAAAACACAAGAATCAAAATCAAATGCATACGAATAAGAGTTAGGAATTCATACCTAACAATCAAAGATAATCATATGCAAATATGAGAGATAAAACGTCGACAAACAGTTGTAACACATGTACTATCTAAGTTATGTTTTATATTTGTTCTAAACTCCAGGCTCTGATACCAAGCTGTGACGCCCCACCTCTATACCCACGCTAGCCAAGAACACTACGGTGTAGTGCTGTCAACTAGCACGGAGAATAAGGCTGTTGAGGAGCGACCATCAATAGTTAGGCCTTATACTAGTATTGGTTATCTCAATGGGAGTGGTATATAAATATATTTTCTTTCATTTTTCATCTCTGATTTATTTTCTCCCATCGACATACCCCAATTCCAGTATAAAACGAACTACGATGGTTCGTAATAGTTTAGAACAGTAAATATAAAATATCACACAGATAATATAATGCGGAACACAAATCAAACAGAAAGTCTCATATATACAATAACTGATGTCAGTTAAAATACATTTGATACAATACATATGACACGGTACATATGATACAACTACAACAGTCGACTAAGGAAGTTACATATACAAGTACATTAACGTATATAATATACATGAATACATATCTTCCTATACAATTTTACAGACTACTACAAATGACGACGACTACTCCAAAAGATATGAAAGAACTTCATAGCTCTAGCAGCAACCCAAAGCAGAATATCTACAACCTGAAATACTCGGTCTGACCCGAGTATTAGATTCAAAAGAAAATAATACTCGGGTCAGTCTAATTCAAACTCAGTTATTAGTGCACAGAAGCAATAATAATCAAATAATGAATAGACGACAGTAATTAAACCAAGTCAGAATGCAATTCAGAAATATTGAATTGAAATAAACAGAATAGTTCAAACCATTGAAATATCAATTAAAATATTAATTTGAGTAGGGCTGCAGTACACGCACGCGTGCACTGCCTCGCCACTACGGAATATGGAATACGCAAAAAGATCCATAAGTCGAAGCAAAATAGATATCATACACGCCATACCGTGTGGCTGCAGTTCACGCCTGCGTGCACTGCCTTGCCACTATA
Source organism: Allium cepa (assembly GCA_030765085.1). Lineage (NCBI taxonomy): Eukaryota > Viridiplantae > Streptophyta > Magnoliopsida > Asparagales > Amaryllidaceae > Allium > Allium cepa. The sequence continues at coordinate 1,016,406,204 of CM060934.1, read as the reverse complement.
GTGAAGTCGTACCCAAAATCTCAATACCGTGTGGCTGCAGTTCACGCTTGCGTGCACTGCCTTGCCACAATAGTAACGATGTACACAACCGGGCACAAGGTCAAACCCGAGTTTTTAAAACTGGATTCAACTCAAGTAAATTTTTAAAAAAAATCAACATGGATGTCATAGCAAAATGTCCAGAGATAGTACAGACATAAACACCATCATGCTAGCCATCAAGAATCAGAACACAGTGAAGTGCATGACAGTGAATCATGACTGGGCCGAGCAACTGCTATATGGAAAAGGAAAACATGCATGCACAATGAGATACAAGGCAAACTAGCAACAAAACAAGTGACATGCAAGCAAATAATGTCAAGACACAGCATGTATGCAAACATATGAAGTGGAATGAAAAAGTGCAGTGATATGCACAATGCGCCGTAATAACACAGTGACAACAAAATAGGTCAATATCAACCCAAAACATTTAAGCAAATGAGTGCAAGTAATTGTCACTGAGAAACAATGTCTAGCATACATATGAATCAATTTCATATGTACAACAAACACTCAAAACAATGCAATAGTGAAAAACATCAGTGAAAAGAATCACAAGAAAAACGACTCAAGCTAAGTATAAATCCAACAATATGTACATACATACATACAAATGTAGGTATGCACATATATGCAGACTCGAATAATAGTTAACAGAGCTCGAGGCTACAAAAACAGCGGTCGATATCAAACATTAAACAATGTCGAGTCGACGGCAAAAACAATGGAAAGATCAAACAGTTTCCAAGTCCAAGCCATGAGTCATCAAAGAGGAGTTCGAACAAAAGGAAATTCATATAGCAGTTGGTTCTCCTTTCCAAAATCCAAGCAGTAGTTTATCAAAACAAATTAGCAAGTGATAAATTAGAGTACAAATAAGGTATGAGTCAATTACGCTACAAGCATGCACAATTATGATTGAAGTCAGTAGCATGAGTAACGCAAATAAATAACAACACTGCCATAGATTCAATTCAGACCTGCCAACAAAATAAACAACCCAAAGAGCTAACAAATGCAATAGTATACAAATGGAACCCAATACAAACAATTGAATTCCAGAGATATACAGCTCAAGTGTACGGGTCGATGAAGTTTCAAATCAAGGCCGAAGCCATCAGAAATATCACATAAGCAAATTCGAACAAACTCGAGTCAAGGCCAGAATAACCATGATAATGTTCAACATCAAAGTAAAATAGCACCTGAATTACCTGCCTCGAAGAACAGGCAATAAAAGGGAACAACAAGTGATGTACACATGATCGCACAGTGAAATCCATGCACATGTATGCATGACCAGTTGCCATAATTCAAATGTTATAAGTAAATTGACTAGAAGCAAAACAACAGTCATTAACAAGGCATGAACCAACAGAAGTTATCAAACAGCATTGATGAAGATGAGAAGAAACGAGTGCAGACAGCACATACTAAAAGAAATATCACTAGAACATATATGTGTAAACATGAAAGGGTGAGATAGCCATTTAAAGTGGATATGCAAGTGCAAATTCGAGATAACCCCCAGATTCACTGAAGACAATGAAACAACAGCAGTGATGAAAATGCAGTGATGTAACAAAGAATACAAGTTTATATGCAAATAAACAGTGTAGTGATGGACTTACAGTGATATGCAGACTAAAGATGGTAACTGGCAACAAGTGATATACCCACAAGTGCAACAGTGGAATACGTTACATAAGTACCAATCTTCGAGTCAAGCAACATAAATGCAGGCTCAAATATCCAATCAGAGTCGTGATTACCAATGTCACCAACGAACAATATATACATGTGTTCGAGGCAACCTGGAAATATGTCCAAATAGCAACCATCGTGCAACATTCATGAAACCAAAACTTCCAGAAACTTACAGTGGCCATGGCAATTGAACAGAGTCAATATCAAGCCGGGGTGGTCACGAGATAAAGCATTGGCGTGATAACTAGCAAACAAGAAATCTGAAACATCGAATTTGAATTTTCCAAGAAAAACGACAGTTCAAAATCACGTCAACATGAAAATCGAACAACTAGAAATCAAAGCCACGTTAGCACACAACAAGCGAGCATACAAATTCGAACCAAGTCCAAATAAACAGAATTGGAACAAGTCAGAAATCAAACTAGGGTTTGAATTAGATGTAAGTGAAGGAATCACTTACTTGATTTGCGAACTCGATCATCAGGGAACGAGCGAGCGCCATCTATCGTGTTTGATTTCTATGTCCTAGCTTCGCAGAGGAACGAAGAAGAGGGGCGAACGAAATCGAGCAGCCATTATTTTTTTTCTTATTTTCCTTTTCGATTTTTTTTTTTGGTTTAGGGTTCGATTGAATGAAAAATAAAAAGGGGGGAAAACGGGCTATTTGCCTTAGTTAAGTTTTTTCACAGCCACGATAAAAACATGGGCCACAAATTTTAATTTTTAAACCCATGTTTCTTGCTAAAAATTTGTAAAAGAATTTTAATTCAAATTTGCAAACTTCAAATGGAAGTTTGTGTCAATATTAATCGTTTTTAAATTTTCGATTATAATTGATGCAAAATACCGGGTTGTTACAATATATATACATCCTTCGTACGCAATACCAATTTCGATTGCTCACTCGATCACACAATTTCACTTCCGAACTAGATAGTTCACCCAACTTCGTAATGCGGACTCAGATCTGGTTTCTTAATCAGAAACCGTCATTCTCCTTGCATAGCCGTAAAATATGATAGAGAATTTCTAGAATTAACCAAAAATCCATATCCAAGGTTCCCCGTCGAAAATCAAGTGAAAAATTCCAACTCGGATCAATATAACTATCTCGAAATTTTGTGCTCGAATTCTGGATCAAATCGCTATGCGAATAAAATAATATATGCACATCTTACATATTTATTTCTAATTGATTATTAGCTATGTCAATCCCTTTTCTTTTATTCACATTGATTTTTATCACAATCACCATTTCACAATTTCCAGTTAAATCTTTATTCAAGCATTAACTTAGCACATTATCCAGTACCAAATTTTACTTAAGAACTTGCCATTTATTTCTTAAGTTCAATGCAAATATTCCATATACTTCCTATATTATTTCACTTCATCACTTTGGTTTAAAGTTTATTTCCAAACTCTTACTTCTTATAGCTCCATTGGACAAATTTCACATTTCACTTTATTAAACACCATTTTTAAATTGATTCTAATATTCCATTCCAATTCCAATTCTCTTTACTTACAAATTTGAAATGAATTTCAACATTTAGTTTTCAATTTCATTTACTTGCATTTCAATTTCATTTGAATCCCTATCATTGTTTTATTTGGCTTAAATCTTCTGTTATTCAAATTAATCCAAGTTAAATTCAGTTTCAATTCAAACATTTAAGCTTCGATAAGTATTCCAACTTATTCACATTTCACACCTATTTTAATTTAACCTTTCTTTAAGTTAGATTTTATTCTAACAATTTCAGATTTTATAAGTTATCAAGCTCAATCATATTCCATAACCATTTTTAAATCAGATTCCGGAGTTAAATAATCACTTGAGTATTTCAAAACCATTATTGAAATCAATTATATCCAAAATCAAACAATTTCAAAATCAAACTCGATTTCACAAAAATTCCCAATTTAAAACATTCGGGTAGCAATTCCACCTTTGAAAACTCGAAAATGTACACCAATGATGTCGCAATCATATCGGAATTATTTTCCAGTGACCAAAAAGAGTTTAGTTCTTTTATCCCTTTAAAAACATTTTTCTAAAACCTTGGAAAACCATTTTCAAACTCAAAACGAATTTAATCATTTCCAAAATTTCCAAATTTCAAATGCTTTCAAAAACATTTTCAAATATTTCTGGAATTCTATTTTAAATTATAAATCACTTTTACAATTTATATTTACAAATCCCGTCTGTATATGAATTTATATTCTTAGCTTTTAGTTATGATTTCAACTTCTTATTTAATTATCACTTGACAATGATAATAATTTTAATATTATCACTACCTAACAACCAAGAAACCATATATAATTATAATAATTTATAGAAAATTCTTTCTTTTATATACAAAAATAATTTAGGTAAAATTGTTTCATTTACCCTATTTTAAAACAATATCGTGTCGAATTGTCCTATACAAGTGTTTAGAGATCCCTGTGAATAACGTTAATTACTTGTATTGACCAGAATCCATATACCACTCAACAAACCAACCAACACAATATAAAACAATTTTATATTCACTAACAAATACACGCTCAAATCTACTAATACACTCAAACTCATTATATAGTACTACTAACTCTTTCTCTAATGAGTAATCCCCACCAGAGCCAAGGTTATCGCTTAACCAATTGCTCTGATACCAATCTGTAACGACCCAATTTTCCGACGCCTGAAAGTCGACATCAATAAGTCCACTGTATCTAATGCCGAACAATCGAATGTCGAAAAACTGAACCGTTAGGGTTAAAGAAGAAGAAAGATAGAAGAAGAAACAAAAACAATATCCAAATCTCACATTCGCAGCGAAACAATATATAATAGATAAATGAATAATCTTTAAACAAAGAAACTATATCAGTTTATACATACATCATCAGAGTTACATACAACACAACAGGGAAAAGAATATCATATACTAATGATATGTTTTGCCAATCCAGCTTGTCTCCTAATCTCCACAGCATACTTTTTTGACTTCGCTCTAGAACTACTCATAACTTGACTCTAGGCTGCCCGTGTGGAAAATTGTGGGCACCCAGAGTTTAGAAAGGGAACAATAAACTCCACGTCAGTCATGGCACTGGTGTGAGATCTTAAACAATTATTGGCACAAAAGGAAATAAAAAGAAACCCGCTATGCTTTTGGAAAATGAAACTACCATAAGGCCTCCACGCACACACACAATGCAAGCGCACAATTGGAGGAGATTTCTCCTTATGTTAGTCAAACATACTTGATAGGAAAAATATTTTTGATATTATTATTAATGCATAGTGTGAAAACATTTCAAAAGTACAGTACTAATCTTAGCCAGCATAGGTACCATTGTATTATGCCTACTACAACAACCATTTAAGAATGATACGTTATACAACTGCAATCGTAAAGGGCTCGTATTGGATGATTGGATTTCCAACAAATGGTCAAGGCTAAGGAACTTCCTTCATCGAATGGGAACGCCTCTGGAGGGATGCCCCGAGAACCTAACTGGATCTCTGCCAACACAAGGCCGGGTTACCTCTGTAACTAGGTAAATAACTGTCACGAGTATGCTACCCTCCGATCGAGACCGACCTTTATCTGAGGTGCCTCACAACCATCAACCACATAAGTAAATAATCTTGTCTCCTTACTAGAATACCACTTTTAAATCTACACAAGTTAAATATCTGGACTCCATACCAGGTACCACATTTTATCCAGAAGGAAATGTACATACCCTGAGGGGTGCGACCCCTATAACCTTGCCGTATCCTTCCTGTTTTGACCATTTTCGGGGTGTGAGGTTCGACGAAGTTTCGTCCACAAAGCTATGCTTTTCACAAAAGCCATGCATCGATCAATAAATGATCAACAAATGATCACTATAACCATCAAGTACGTAACCTCTGAGCTCGTACATCTCAGAGAAGGTGTTAAGCTAAGAGAATAAATTATCCGCCACCAACGGAAATGTATTTGATAGAAACCAGCTTTACATCCCAAAGTGTAACGTCAGACATACATCCATACAAGTCCGTCCCGGATTCGAACGTAACCGAAGGCGCCTCCTCTAATTAAGGAAAGAAACCCTTACAAATTCGGATATTCACTAATTACGTCCGGACTCCCCATCACAAAAGGTGATATAAATCTTTATACCGGAGCAGATCGGTGCAGAGACATTTTACAGGTAATCCTTTCGTTTTGGAAAATACCTGTTCTTCAACACCATCTTCAAATGCAATCCCATTTCATCTTATCATTATTCGGAATGGGTTTATGACATAAAGTCCTCTCCCGGCTTAACCGAATAATGAGCGCTTATTTTGAAAACAAATTCAAGTGTTGTTTCAAAGGCCAATATTGATAGTCGGTTATTTAACTATCAAACAATATTCACAACAACTATCAAGCCTCAATAATTTCACAAATTGTTTATACTGATAGTCGATTTATTTAACTATCAAACAATATTAACAACTACCATCAAATTTAAATAATTTCAACAAATTATTTATTTTCAAAATATCTTCGCAAGATATATTTTCACAGTAAAACCCTTTGAAAACAAATTTCAAATCACTTTCCTCACGTGGAATAAATTTTCAAATATTGTATATTTCCACTGAAAAATTTGCCGAGTCCGAATACTTTAAAATAATTAAAATCACTTATCAGAAAATATATACTTGGAAACATTTAAAATAAAAATTATTTTAAAACTTTTATTTTAAAATATTAGTTATGAAATTTTATACCAATATCTCATATAAACTCAAGTCCAAACTAATTTTAAAAATAAAATTAATTTTGATAGAGTATAATTATTTAAAACCATTTTCTAAATCAAAATATCAATTAAATCTTCAAATAACCACTTCTATAATCAACTTAATCATATTTACTTTAAAGATTTAGAAATAATTTAAGAGAATAATTTTTCCAAAAACATTCTTTTTAAAACAAACTCTAGAACTTTTAATTTATATTTAAAAGCTATTTTGAAAACATACTCGGCTTTCTAGGGAAAATACACTTTCCATTTCAAAATGGTCCATTTAAAACAATTAATAAATCCTTCTCAATTTATTTCAATTTACGTTCCAAATTCGTAAATTTCTTTTCCACACTTTCAAAAATAAACCAATATTTATTTTTAAAACAAATTTCCCTTTACTTTGTAAATTCCCATTATAAATTTAAATTTACAAATATCCACTGGTATACGATTTTCAAATCGATTTCCAAATACTCACTTTCAAACACCAAATCAAATTCCAAATTTATTTCCAAACACCAAACAAATTTTCAAATCGATTTCCAAATTTATTTGAAACATCAAATCAAATTCCAAATTGATTTCTAAATTGATTTCAAACACGGAATCAAATTCCAAATTGATTTCTGAATTTCACTACCTTAAAATAAATTCCTTTATTTTCTCCCAAACTAATTAAAATCCGAATTTTAAACAAACTCTTCAACTTTTAAACAATACTACACAAAATTCATTTATTTCCATTTATTAAAACCTTTTTCCCATATTTTGGAATTTATTCAATAGGATTTCAAAAATCAATCTTTACCCTTTTAAATTCCTTCTTTTAAATTTATTTATTTCTCTAAAATTAATTTACTTAAAATTTTCTGCTTTAATTTCCAAAAATACAATTTTATATTCCTGGTATCCTACGATACCAAAATTATATTCGGCCAAACCATAGCCTTCAACAATTTCAATCACCAATATAATCATACGTATATTATAAATAATCACATCACAATATATGAAACAAATTCAACAATTTGAGGAATCCAGTTGGATCCCTCCAACCTGTTTCCCTACATCCACAGATGTTAGCACAACAATTAAATACCAATTCCACTTCGAGATGGAATATCGAGGTATATAGGATTATATCATATCATCTGCTAATATGCGGCACCTAAGGTCTCATCCGCTATATAATGCGGGAAACCAATCACTCCAATACACACACACACACTACTATATATACTGTCATATCCAAACAATCAATCAATAATTGAAATCCTAACTTTTTTTCCAATTGAGTGAGAATATCTCACCTTTATTTATTTTGCAATCCATTTCCATTCCCGCTTGATTCTCCCTGATATTAGACCTTGTACATACATTGTACAGTTTATTAATATTCGAAATAAATCAAACAATTAATTACCATTTTAAATTTAATTAACAAATGATTTGGTTTAGAACTGATTTCCTTTAATATATTATCTTTAGTAACCAAAATAACTGATTAACCAGTTAAACAAATTATTCCCTGAATATATTAATAAATTGGTAAATTAAAAATATACATTTATTTTCTTTTGAAACTTGACATATACATATAACTTATATTCCAAAATCCAATGTTTTTAAATAAATTCTTACACTTCCAAAATCTTATACACACACACATATATATATATGTGTGTGTGTGTGTGTGTGTGTGTGTATTTCGTATTTATAACATGTTTATTACCTTTGAATTAAAATCGAAATCTTATATCTTTACTGCAAATTCAACTACTGTGTTAATGTGTGTATATATATATACATTATAAATTTTAATTTGAACAAAAGTAATCGAATGATTACTTCACTATTCCCAGCGAAATCGCGAACCCGTACCTCCCATCAATCCTTGTCAGTCGCCACCATGTACGCGGGATCATTGCGTGACCCTCTTTGCCTCCAGATATCATCAATCTGACACACGACCTCGCTCTACCAACAAACCCAGCCGCGAATCTTCCCTTGTTCGAGCTCGCGCACGATCTTCCCTTCGCCTCGAACACGACTTGCCTCGTGAGATTCCTTCTCGACTGAATTTCGACCCCGCGAAACCTAGCTGACCGCGAAGACAACGTCACCCATCATCGCAAATCGATACGAATGTGAATCACTAAGTAGTCGAGTCGCCTCTGACGCGACCATTGCTTCCTGTCCTGTCGTCGTTCGAACTCGAACGAATCGCCTCACTTTGTCGCTCCTCCGATCTGTCACGACCCAAACTCGATGTCCAACAAACAACATCAAATTCGTTTCATGGGAGCTTGCAACACCATTAAATGATAAATAACATAGCGGAAATAAAAGATGATATCACTGATATAACATGAAAACAATATCTGATACATCAATTTGATACAATGATAATCATCAACATCAGAGAATATACAACATGGAATACAGCGGAACACGATAGAATATGAGATAAGTCTTCTCAGAATATAATACTGCAACTCTGATCCAAAAAGCTCCAAAGACAAAGCTCCAAAACTCCTATCTCGATCCACCATCAAGATTGCACAAAGCTAAGCAAGTCTCATGCATATCCAAAGAAACTGAACTAGCTCCAGATGATCTACTGAACCTAATTATCTGAAAAACCAAACTCTAGACTGCCCGTGTGGAAAAATTTTGAGCACCCAGAGTTTAGGAAAGAAACAATAAACTCTGGATCAGTCGTGGGACTGGTGTGAGAAAACAAAAACTTTATCTTTTAAAACAAACAACGAAATATTTTAAAATAGATTCGCAATGCTTTATAGAAATGAGACTACCATAAGGCCTCCCGCACACACACACAATGCAAACGCAGAATCGGAGGAGATTTCTCCTTATGATAGTCAAAAATGCTTGATACGCATTAAAAAGAAACATTTGATATTATTACTAGTGCATAATGTATGAAAAATCATTTCGAAAGTAAAGATATAAATCTTAGCCAACATAGACATTTCGAACTATGTCTACTATAGCTACCATGTTCAATAACAGGTTACCGCCACATTCCATGGCAGGTTATACAACTAGACCCGTACAAGGCTCGTATTGGATGAACGGATTTTTTTCAACAAATGGTCAGGCCAAGGAACTTCCCATTGCCACATGGAAACGCCTCTGGAAGGACGCCCCGAGAACCCAACTGGATCTCTGCCAAACAAGGCTGGCTACCCCCTTCCCAGGGAGTAAGAAACCTCAGATATACCACTCCCGGTCCTTTGGGACCTTTAAACGAGAGCTCTCTAACCAACATCACACAATGATAATAAAGTGTTTCAACATGAGTAAGTATCTGGGCTCCATTCCATGATACTACCCTTTTCCAGAAGGAATGGTCATACCCTAGGGAAGCTATCCCTGAAAACCTTGCCGCACAATTCCTGTTTCGACCATTACCGGTTTGTGAGGCTCGACGAAGTCTCGTCCACAAAGCCACGCTTTATACAAAAGCTGTGCTTTAGGTCAACAAATGATCATAGAAATGATCACAAAGATAAAAAATCAAACAAATGATCATATCACAAATGATCAACACAATGATCATTTCACAGCAACACTCAGCATGCCACATTACCAAGATGAGAATATATAGTTGATAACCTTCAACTACATAACCTCTGAGCTCGTACGTCTCAGAGAAGGGTGTTAAGCTAAGAGAATAAATTCTCCGCCACCAACAGAAATATATTTGAAAGAAATCGGCTTTATATCTCAATTTGTAATGTCAGACATACTATCCATACAAGTCTGTTCCGGGCTCGAACAGAACCGAAGGCACTTCCAAAGAAGTCCTTGCAATCCGGGTATTCACAATCCCGATTGGACTTCCCATCACTTAGGGAGTCTCTATACCGTTGCAACTCAGTGCAGAGACAATCGATAGGTCATCCCATCGTTCTCGCAAATACCTGGTCTTCATCACTGGTCTTCAAATGCTATCCATAACGACATATCACATATTCGGAATGGGTTATACGACCCAAAGGTCCTTTCCCGGCTAACCCGAATAGTGAGCGCAACATTTAAACATATGGATATGAGATTTCGATTAAGTCACAACTTAATAATTCCAAACTTTCTTTCAAATAGTTTAAACCAATTACCATTTCAAATCTTTTAAACAAAAAGATTTATTTCACAAAGTTCACTCGGTTTCACAAAGATTCATTTACGGATTTCAAAACAATTTCCATTTCAATTGGATTAACTCATTTAAATCTTTAAATCAAATATTTATCTCATAGCTTTCAAAACTTATTTCCAAAGATTTATTCATAACTTGGAAAATCATTTTCGATTCAAACTTGAAATCTTTTTAATATTAATTGGAAGTTCATTACTCATATGAAAGCTTTTTATCACTTAGAAATAATAGTTTTATTTTGGAAAAACCCCGATTCCATTTATACAAGTTACAATCTTTGAGTTAATTCAAATTCCCAAAATAACGCTTTAAAAACAGTTTAAACCCGTATAACTTGTAAAGTCCTTTTTAAATCATAAATACTGAATATAGAATTCAATTTCAGATTTCTTTTGAATTTCAATTTAAATCCGATTATTTAAATTCCAAATCTTTATTAGTTATTCAAAAATAACTTTTATTCTTAAAACAGCTTTTCAAAAGCTTTTCCACATTAATACTTAATTTATTTCCAAAAAAATATTTGAATTAAAAATTCAAATTCAAACTTATTTAAAAATCTATGACTTAACCGATTTCCTCGTGAAATCCATATTTGTTTGTGGATAGTGTGGTCCCAACAGAAATATCTATTCAATACAGAACATCTGATGATAGTCGATCGTTTTCACTTTAAGGTAAAGGTGATTTAAAAGAATTTACCACATAACTATTTTTATTGATTTATTTGAATCAATGATTAAGTAATCTTAATAGTGAATTAATTAAATTTTTAATTGTTTCTGCTTTAATCAATTATGACTACCAATCATAAATTAATCAACTTTAAATCATCTTATTTACAATTCTTCATTACAAATAAATTAAATAATTAATTTTTTTTTATTAACTCAATCTTAATTTTTCAAATTGGCAAATCTCTAATTACTTAGTTAATTTCAATTTTAAAATTAATTGTTCATTCTTCAATATCATTTTTAAATAATTAATAAATAATAATTTATCTTAATTTACATTTTAAAAATCTTCTTCAAACTTAAAAAAAAAACAAATTATTATTAATTATAAAATCTGTAATGTTGGTTAACTTTAACACTTAACTTAAATTATTTACTTAATTAAAACATTAATTTAGATTTTAAAAGAACATTCTAACATTTTCATTTGGTTAATTCAAATTTGAAACAAATTCCTAACCGACAGTAACCAACATTTATTACCTTGTTAACACTAAAATTGTTGAACACTTTTATCTTTTAAATCTGTAGGGCTTAATCCCAATTACAACAAACCCGAGGTTTACCCGGCTCCACTCGAGAAACACTTCGAGTTTCCTTCCATCATTCACGAGTCATCCCCCGCTCCCTCTCTTGTTCGTTCTTTCTTATTTCTGTTTTTTTTCTTTTTAAACCTAACTGGATTAACTTTCAAAACGTTACAGTGCTTTTACAATTACCCGAGCCCATAGCAAAGAGAATCACATGAATGCCTCGAGTTGAACCCAATCCTGCCCTTTCTTCCCCGTCGCCCCAAAACCATCAGGTACACGCAATGGCTTTGTGCACATGCACATGAGCCTCCGCCACCTCTGGTCGAGTCGCCACCCACCACTAAGTCAACGTTGGTCCCCTCAACCCAATCCATTACCTAGCACCCATCGTTTCACTGAAAATCGAAATCGAGGCAATTCGAACAAACTAGAACGAAATACACTGATTGAAAATCACCTCGCACACACACTTCGGACCACAAGAGTGTCTCCACCTCCGGCTACTTCTCCGACCACCCCCACTATAGCCTTCCCCTGAGTGTCGTTACACTCGATCAACTATGGATGCCTTGGTGATCGAAGATTTAAACCCAAGTAAAATTAGGGTTACAACCAAAAACTAATCGTCGCCATCACCACAAGGCTTTGATCCACCTCCGAGCATTTTTCCTAGACCCTACGACCTCTCAGCTAGCTATAACTCCAATCACGAGGCGAACCCAGTCACCGATCACCGTAGTTTGCCCAAATAATCAAATCAGTTCACCTCGCGATTTCTCGCCCCAAATAGCACTAAAAATCTGGACTTTTATTTTAAAAATCATGGTTTGTAAAGGTGAACAAGATCATACATTTAAAACTTAAATTTTAATCAATTATTTTTTCAAAAAAAACGAGATTCTACTGCATTTTGATATTTTCCAGAAAACTATTTATCTTTATTGCCTCCAAATATTTTTAGAAAGGAGATCTTGGCAATTCTAACAAAATTTCTTCAAACATTAAGATCAATAGTTGTCTAGAGGGTGAGTTCTCGACATTCAAAGGATTGAACCCTGTAATAATTTAGAACAGAGATATTTACTTGTGTATTGACAGGCACAAGCATACACATCTATACAGAAGTTCATATTCATGCAAGCATCTTTTATATCATTCTTTTACAGATTATCAAATGCAAACCCAAAAGATAATTTATATAAATTCAAGTGTTTGCTCACCACAATACAGTTGAAACAGAGAACACTTCTGTGTTCAAACAGCTGCAGATTGATTTTCCTTTTAGCCCTGCTTTGCTTTGAACTTGAATGATATTTTGGAGTTTAGATGATGATGTTTATATTTCTTTTTCTTCTGGTTTGCTTAAGTTTTCTTACTGAATAGATTATAATAGGATGCATACCTGAATATATATATAAAAAGACAGCTTGTACAGATTTTTTTTTCTTGCTTTGTTTGACTAAAAGATATATTTTTTCAATTGTTTACTGATATAATTTGATCCTATCTCGGCTAAGAAGATCTCAAGACATGCTGAGGAGATGTTTTTGTGCATGGGTACTAAATGCAAGTGTCTTTGTTTACAACCCATGCCGTTGAATCATGTATGCACAGTTCCTTTTGCTTTATACACAATGGTTTTGTTATTTCTTTGTTTTTGTTCTTTACATCTTGCTTCATACTTCAAGTCTTTTCTTTAAATTCTTTTGTACATAGATAGTTTGCATATATTTTGTAGATTTCTATTCAAAGTTTAAACTGACTACATTTCCATTTGTACATGTTTTTATTTTGTATTTAATTTATTTTATTGCTTGCCTACTGTATCTGTTTCATTTGTTATCATTTACTTTGGGTCCTTCGTATTCACTTTATATTTTATATGTGCTTATAAAAAAATTCATTTGATTTTATATTTTTGTTTGTTTGCAGTTTTTTTTTAGTTTCTTTCTTTTGATGTTTACTTTACATTTTACTTACTTTTCATATTTGTTTTATGCTTTGTATTCTATTTTTTTCTCTTAACATGTCCCTTACTTGTTGCAGCCTCCTTCCTATATTTTTATTTATGTATGTAAATTTTATTCTAGTTTTGTTTGTTTTTATTTTATAGTTTGATTACTAAACATTGATTTATAACTTATATTTTATTTTATATATTTTTTTCTTAAGATTGATAAGTAGTTTTATTCTATTTTGTTTTAAACTTTTTATTTATAATTCAATTCAATTCATTCGCTTTGAGTTTCAAATCAATTTCAAAAACAAATAAATATAAATTTCTTATTAAATTTGAAAAATTCAACCAAATCCATAATTTAATCTAAAATTCAATTAAATTATAAATTGAAATTCGTCTTTAAAACTGGGATCGTTACAGACTTCCCCCCTTAAAAAGAATTTCGTCCTAGAAATTCGCCAGAGAGAGATAACAAAGATAGATGGAAGATAGAGAAATATGTTTACAAATCAAACTATATATTTATTCTGCATTTGGCTTACCGAATCAGAATATCAACAATAGATGTGAGAACAAATTCAATCAATCACGAAACAATTGGGTTATCTGATCTACGAAGTATACATGGGTATTGGTTAGTTCGAATGGATAACTAACCGTTCGTAGAATATACCGAAACCCAATGAAATAGATAGAAATAGATTTGATTACGATTTCAGATTCAAGATTTAATTCATTTATGATTTCCTGAGAAATACAACTAAGGATAGTTCTAGTGTCGAACAAAATTCGGACAATTTAATCGTAAACGAGAAGATTACCTTATAAAATTTCTTTTCCTAAATCAGCTTGTTGAGGTTGAAGAATCGTCTCTAATTGCATACCCTTTCTTTACTAAAGTTTGCTTCTTGGCTGGACAATTTTTGATCCTATGTCTCGGCTTGCGGCATTTATAGCATCCCGTAGATTCCTGATCTGGCCTCATAAATGGCTCTCTCAATCCTGCCTTCCAAGAATTCTTACATTTATCCGAGTAGTGACCTTTTTCCAAACAATTGAGACAAGTAACATCCTTCTTTTTCTTCTGTATACTCTTCTTTCCTTTAGTTTTCCTCGATTTCTTTCCGCCAAACTTTCTTTTTCTCCAATTCAAATTACTTGTATCCCCATTCTCCTCCGGATCTTTTTGCTTTTCCAGAGTATCATATCTATAGCCCATATCAATTAATTCAGAAAAAGATTCCTTGACGTGAGTAGTCATTCTTTCCTGAAACTCCTTGTTCATTCCCCGAATAAACTTTTCATTCTTCTTTAACGGTGTATTCACCAATTCTGGACCAAATCGAGATAATTCAATAAATTTGTTCAAATATTCTTCAAATGATAAACTCCCTTGCTCTAAATCCATAAACACCTGGTACACTCTAGAGATACCAGCAGACGACATATATCGCTGCTCAAACACTTTCTTGAAATGACTCCAAGTAAATTCATCTGCCGACTCATCCACGGCAACAGTTTCCCACCAAACTAAAGCCTCTTCCTGGAGTTGCCATGAAACTATCAACCGCATTTGATCATCTTCTAATTTTAGTCCTTTGAAAATCTTTTCGCACGATCGAATCCATGCTTGTGCTTCGATAACGGTTTCTTTGCCAGTGAACGGCTTTCCACCAAGTCTAGAAAACTTTTGATATAAATCAGCCAAATTCAATTGAGATTGAATAGGAATATCTGTCGTTGCAGCATTTTGACCAGTTGAAGTGGTATTTTCCTGTCTCCTATTTCGTCTTCTTCTTCCACTCATTCTTACTATTTGTAAATAATACGAAATCCGATTTAGGCATTTAGACGAAATACCTTAGAGAATAATAACAGATAAAGAAAATAGATTAAGAAATTTGGATTTTGGTTCCACTGGTTGTACTCATTCTACGGTATACTTCACCCTATCTCTAATGAGCCATCTAAGGTGTTACACTCCGTAGCTAAAGTTCTTACTCAACGTTCAGCTCTGATACCAATTTGTCACGACCCAAACTCGATGTCCAACAAACAACATCAAATTCGTTTCGCGGGAGCTTGCAACACCATTAAATGATAAATAACACAGCGGAAATAAAAGATGATATCACTGATATAACATGAAAACAATATCCGATACATCAATTTGATACAATGATAATCATCAACATCAGAGAATATACAACATAGAATACAACGGAACACGATACAATATGAGATAAGTCTTCTCAGAATATAATACTGCAACTCTGATCCAAAAAGCTCCAAAGACAAAGCTCCTAAACTCCTATCTCGATCCACCATCAAGATTGCACCAAGCTAAGCAAGTCTCATCCATATCCAAAGAAACTGAACTAGCTCCAGATGATCTACTGAACCTAATTATCTGAAAAACCAAACTCTAGACTGCCCGTGTGGAAAAATTTTGAGCACCCAGAGTTTAGGAAAGAAACAATAAACTCTGGATCAGTCGTGGGACTGGTGTGAGCAAACAAAAACTTTATCTTTTAAAACAAACAACGAAATATTTTAAAATAGATTCGCAATGCTTTATAGAAATGAGACTACTATAAGGCCTCCCGCACACACACACAATGCAAACGCAGAATCGGAGGAGATTTCTCCTTATGATAGTCAAAAATGCTTGATACGCATTAAAAAGAAACATTTGATATTATTTCTAGTGCATAGTGTATGAAAAATCATTTCCAAAGTAAAGATATAAATCTTAGCCAACATAGACATTTCGAACTATGCCTACTATAACTACCATGTTCAATAACAGGTTACCGCCACATTCCATGGCAGGTTATACAACTAGACCCGTACAAGGCTCGTATTGGATAAATGGATTTTTTCAACAAATGGTCAGGCCAAGGAACTTCCCATTGCCACATGGAAACGCCTCTGGAAGGACGCCCCGAGAACCCAACTGGATCTCTGCCAAACAAGGCCGGCTACCCCCCTTCCCAGGGAGTAAGAAACCTCAGATATACCAATCCCGGTCCTTTGGGACCATTAAACGAGAGCTCTCTAACCCACATCACACAATGATAATAAAGTGTTTCAACATGAGTAAGTATCTGGGCTCCATTCCATGATACTACCCTTTTCCAGAAGGAAGGTCATTCCCTAGGGAAGCTATCCCTGAAAACCTTGCCGCACAATTCCTGTTTCGACCATTACCGGTTTGTGAGGCTCGACGAAGTCTCGTCCACAAAGCCACGCTTTATACAAAATCTGTGCTTTGGGTCAACAAATGATCATAGAAATAATCACAAAGATAAAAGATCAAACAAATGATCATATCACAAATGATCAACACAATGATCATTTCACAGCAACACTCAGCATGCCACATTACCAAGATGAGAATATATCGCTGATAACCTTCAACTACATAACCTCTGAGCTCGTACGTCTCGGAGATGGGTGTTAAGCTAAGAGAATAAATTCTCCGCCACCAACAGAAATATATTTGAAAGAAATCGGCTTTATATCTCAATTTGTAATGTCAGACATACTATCCATACAATTCTGTTCCAGGCTCGAACAGAACCGAAGGCACTTCCAAAGAAGTCCTTACAATCCGGGTATTCACAATCCCGATTGGACTTCCCATCACTTAGGGAGTCTCTATACCGTTGCAACTCAGTGCAGAGACAATCGATAGGTCATCCTATCGTTCTCGCAAATACCCGGTCTTCATCACCGGTCTTCAAATGCTATCCATAACGACATATCACATATTTGGAATGGGTTATACGACCCAAAGGTCCTTTCTCGGCTAACCCGAATAGTGAGCGCAACATTTAAACATATGGATATGAGATTTCGATTAAGTCACAACTTAATAATTCCAAACTTTCTTTCAAATGGTTTAAACCAATTACCATTTCAAATATTTTAAACAAAAAGATTTATTTCACAAAGTTCACTCAATTTCACAAAGATTCATTTACGGATTTCAAAACAATTTCCGTTTCAATTGGATTAACTCATTTAAATCTTTAAATCAAAGATTTATCTCATAGCTTTCAAAACTTATTTCCAAAGATACATTCATAACTTGGAAAATCATTTTCGATTCAAACTTGAAATCTCTTTAATATTAATTGGAAGTTCATTACTCATATGAAAGCTTTTTATCACTTAGAAATAATAGTTTTATTTTGGAAAAACCCCGATTCCATTTATACAAGTTACAATCTTTGAGTTAATTCAAATTCCCAAAATAACGCTTTAAAAACGGTTTAAACCCGTATAACTTGTAAAGTCCTTTTTAAATCATAAATATTGAATATAGAATTCAATTTCAGATTTCTTTTAAATTTCAATCTAAATCCAATTATTTAAATTCCAAATCTTTATTAGTTATTCAAAAATAACTTTTATTCTTTAAACAGCTTTTCAAAAGCTTTTCCACATTAAAACTTAATTTATTTCCAAAAATATATTTGAATTAAAAATTCAAATTCAAACTTATTTAAAAATCTGTGACTTAACCGATTTCCTCGTGAAATCCATATTTGTGTGTGGATGGTGTGGTCCAAGGATTTTACACAATAGTGCACAACATCAATCATCACAAATATATCAATATCGATAAGCGGTATAACCAATAACGCTTATCTTCCTTCACAGTTTCATAGATAAATAAATTTATCAATCACAGAGATTCATCATTACGATTCGATGTGGGTTTCGGATAGCCAACTAGAACCCGAATCTCTGTCGCGTCGAAATTCAAATGCCGTTTTACAGGCAAATGGGTTTTCACATATATACAAAAACAAATCAAAATTCACAGTACAGCATAAGGCAATTCACATCACACGGTATCAAAATCACGAACAGAAATATCTATTCAATACAGAACATCTGATGATAGTCGATCGTTTTCACTTTAAGGTAAAGGTGATTTAAAAGAATTTACCACATAACTATTTTTATTGATTTATTTGAATCAATGATTAACTAGTCTTAATAGTGAATTAATTAAATTTTTAATTGATTATGCTTTAATCAATTATGACTACCAATCATAAATTAATCAACTTTAAATCATCTTATTTACAATTCTTCATTACAAATCAATTAAATAATTAATTTTTTTTATTATTAACTCAATCTTAATTTTTCAAATTGGCAAATCTCTAATTACTTAGTTAATTTCAATTTTAAAATTAATTGTTCATTCTTCATTATCATTTTTAAACAATTAATAAATAATAATTTATCTTAATTTACATTTTAAAAATCTTCTTCAAACTTTAAAAAAAAATTATTATTAATTATAAAATCTGTAATGTTGATTAACTTTAACACTTAACTTAAATTATTTACTTAATTAAAACATTAATTTAGATTTTAAAAGAACATTCTAACATTTTCATTTGGTTAATTCAAATTTGAAACAAATTCCTAACCGACAGTAACCAACATTTATTACCATGTCAACACTAAAATTGTTGAACATTTTTATCTTTTAAATCTGTAGGGCTTAATCCCAATTACAACATACCCGAGGTTTACCCGGCTCCACTCGAGAAACACTTCGAGTTTCCTTCCATCATTCACGAGTCATCCCCCGCTCCCTCCCTTGTTCGTTCTTCTTCTTATTTCTGTTTTTTTTCTTTTTAAACGTAACTGGATTAACTTTCAAAACGTTACAGTGCTTTTACAATTACCCGAGCCCATAGCAAAGAGAATCACATGAATGCCTCGAGTTGAACCCAATCCTGCCCTTTCTTCCTCGTCGCCCCAAAACCATCAGGTACACGCAATGGCTTTGTGCACATGCACATAAGCCTCCGCCACCTCTGGCCGAGTCGCCACCCACCACTAAGTCAACGTTGGTCCCCTCAACCCAATCCATTACCTAGCACCCATCGTTTCACTGAAAATCGAAATCGAGGCAATTTGAGCAAACTAGAACGAAATACACTGATTGAAAATCACCTCGCACACACACTTCGGACCACAAGAGTGTCGCCACCTCCGGCTACTTCTCCGACCACCCCCACTCTAGCCTTCCCCTGAGTGTCGTTACACTCGATCAACTATGGATGCCTCGGTGATCGAAGATTTAAACCCAAGTAAAATTAGGGTTACAACCAAAAACTGATCGCCACCATCACCACAAGGCTTTGATCCACCTCCGAGCATTTTTCCTACACCCTATGACCTCTCAGCTAGCAACAACTCCAATCACGAGGCGAACCCAGTCACCGATCACCGTAGTTTGCCCAAATAATCAAATCAGTTCACCTCGCGATTTCTTGCCCCAAATAGCACTAAAAATCTGGACTTTTATTTTAAAAATCATGGTTTGTAAAGGTGAACAAGATCATACATTTAAAACTTAAATTTTAATCAATTATTTTTTCAAAAAAATGAGATTCTACTGCATTTTGATATTTTCCAGAAAACTATTTATCTTTAGTGCCTCCAAATATTTTTAGAAAGGAGATCTTGGCAATTCTAACAAAATTCCTTCAAACATTAAGATCAATAGTTGTCTAGAGGGTGAGTTCTCGACATTCAAAAGGATTGAACCCTGTAATAATTTAGAACAGAGATATTTACTTGTGTGTTGACAGGCACAAGCATACACATCTATACAGAAGTTCATATTCATGCAAGCATCTTTTATATCATTCTTTTACAGATTATCAAATGCAAACCCAAAAGATAATTTATATAAATTCAAGTGTTTGCTCACCACAATACAGTTGAAACAGAGAACACTTTTGTGTTCAAACAGCTGCAGATTGATTTTCCTTTTAGCCCTGCTTTGCTTTGAACTTGAACGATATTTTGGAGTTTAGATGATGATGTTTATATTTCTTTTTCTTCTGGTTTGCTTAAGTTTTCTTACTGAATAGATTACAATAGGATGCATACCTGGATATATATAAAAAGACAGTTTGTACAGATTTTTTTTCTTGCTTTGTTTGACTAAAAGATATTTTTTTTCAATTGTTTACTGATATAATTTGATCCTATCTCGGCTGAGAAGATCTCAAGACATGCTGAGGGGATGTTTTTGTGCATGGGTACTAAATGCAAGTGTCTTTGTTTACAACCCATGCTGTTGAATCATGTATGCACAGTTCCTTTTGCTTTATACACAATGGTTTTGTTATTTCTTTGTTTTTGTTCTTTACATCTTGCTTCATACTTCAAGTATTTTCTTTAAATTCTTTTGTACATAGATAGTTTGCATATATTTTGTAGATTTCTATTCAAAGTTTAAACTGACTACATTTCCATTTGTACATGTTTTTATTTTGTATTTAATTTATTTTATTGCTTGCCTACAGTATATGTTTCATTTGTTATCATTTACTTTGGGTCCTTTGTATTCACTTTATATTTTATATGTGCTTATAAAAAAATTCATTTGATTTTATATTTTTGTTTGTTTGTAGTTTCTTTCTTTTGATGTTTACTTTACATTTTACTTACTTTTCATATTTGTTTTATGCTTTGTATTCTATTTTTTCCTCTTAACATGTCCCTTACTTGTTGCAGCCTCCTTCCTATATTTTTATTTATGTATGTAAATTTTATTCTAGTTTTGTTTGTTTTTATTTTATAGTTTGATTACTAAACATTGATTTATAACTTATATTTTATTTTATATATTTTTTTCTTAAGATTGATAAGTAGTTTTATTCTATTTTGTTTTAAACTTTTTATTTATAATTCAATTCAATTCATTCGCTTTGAGTTTCAAATCAATTTCAAAAACAAATAAATATAAATTTCTTATTAAATTTGAAAAATTCAACCAAATCCATAATTTAATCTAAAATTCAATTAAATTATAAATTGAAATTCGTCTATAAAACTGGGATCGTTACACGATCTCTCATGCGTACGCGGCTGATTGAAGAACTCGACACATAAAGAAGGGAAAGGGAATTCGCGTACAAGTATAGGGACGCAAATTTGAAATTTTTTTCTGAAAAGAAAAATTTGATTTCGATTTTGTAAATAAAGAGAAACTCAGCCATTTTAATTTTGAAGTTATTGTGTTGGATTTCGAATAAAGAAAATGGCATTCATTTTCTTTTAGTTTTTTTGCTTTTGAACGAAATATTCAATCAATTTTTTTTAAACAAACGCTTGTTTCAAAATGTTTTACATGAATGAAAAATGTTAGAAAGAGGAGAAACGTGTAATTTGTTTTATGAAAATATTATCAAATACATATCAATATATTTAAATCAAATACAAAATTCAAATCGTCCCGAGTTACACAACTTAAAATCTCAACCTCCAATTAAGACGTGCTGCTAGGCGTTTATAATGTTATGCCTCTATTCCGAACACAATGGAAAAGGTTCCAAGTCCAAATTCGATCGTATGGAGAAGATATCTTTTTGAACCCAGTTATTAAATTGAATTTCAATAAATATTTCAGCGCGTTTGCTAACCGTACGGCCAAACGATTGCTCCGAACACTACGAAAATTGAAATCCTATAATAAAACACTATTACGATCCAATGGAACTGGTTTCGTCGAATTTCGAGACTGTGCCTTGGAAGGGTATTTTTAAATATCGATTTAAACGATATAAATTTCAAAATTGAATAAATCACTTTCAAATACAATTCTGAAGCTTCCATTATCTTCAGTATTGTAAATATAAATTTTCCAAGTTTTTAAATTATTTTTAATAAGCTCAAAATTCCCAAGTTAGCAATTTATTCAATTACCAATTATAAAATTCAATTATTTAAATTGCCTTATAAACAAACATTTTTTTTGAAATTCAAGTTTGAATTAACTTTTAAATATGTAAAATCAATTAAATATTTCAATTTCAAATGTCTAAAATTCTAAGTCGTCACATAAAAGAAATAATTTTTCATAAATTATTATAGTTATACATGGTTGCTTGGCTGTTAGGAAATGATAATATTAAATTATCATCATCGTTGTGTGGAAATTGAAATAAGAAAGTAATGTAATAACCAAAGGTTAAGGAAATATATTCATTGACCGAACGGAATTTCTAAATGTGAATTTATAAATGTGATTTATAATTCGAAATAAAACTCCAGAGTGAATTTGAATATGAATTGAAAGTATTTGGAATTCTAAATTTGAAAATTTTGATTTCCTTTGAGTTTTAAAATGACTATCAAAGGCTTGGAGGAATAATAGTGATATTATTATGAAATATTTTTGAATTGGATATGAAATCTGGTGAGATTTGGAATTATAAATATTTGAAAATGTTTTTGAAAAGAATAAAAGGACTAAACTCACTTTGGTCGCTGGAAAATAACTTCGATGATGACTATAGCATCATCGATGTTCATTTTCGAGTTTCCAAGAGAGGGATTGCTGCCAAAATGTTTAAAATTGGAGTTATTTGCAAAACTGAGTTTGGTTTTAAAATTCAGAAGATAATTTGATATGCAAAAGAATATATAATTGATTTCAAAAAAAAAATTGAAATGTTGAGTAATTGTTTAAAAGACTCTGAAATCTTATTTAAAATGCTTTTGAAATATAAGTAAGTCTGAAAATCTTATGAGAATTTGAAATTGTTAGGATAAAATCTAACTGAAGAAAATTTAAATAAAGGTAAGTGTGATAATGAAATAAATGAGTAAAATAACCAATTAAGTGGAATAAACTGGAGGAGATGGATGAATTTAAGTGTGTTAGAATAAAATCTAACTTGAAGAAGAGTTAAATTAAAACAAGTGTAAAAAACGAGATAAGTTAGAAACGTAAACCAATTAAATTAAGGAAATAACCGGTTTGGATCGAAATGTAATTGAATCTAGTTAAAGAAAAATGAATTTGAGGAAACGTCTAAGTAGACTAAATGGAGTGGTTATTGAAATAAAATTTATTAGTAGGAAATAAAATTTTATTCAGATTTGAAATTAAATTTGGATATGAATTGATAAATAAATTAGTAATGGGAACTAATTAAAGAAATAGTTAATTAAATAGGGGTTGAGATAAGATTAGAAGAATTCAAAATTAAAAGTTTGGAGATAAATTTAGTTCAATTTGGAATTGGAAAAATATTCCAAGTTAATATTTGAATGAAGATTTAGCAAAGTGTGAAATGGGATAATTGAGAATAGGAGCATGGAAATCAAATATGAATAAAAGGAGAATGTATATAGCTAGTAATTAATTGAGACGTAACAACCCGCAAACCCATACCCCTAGAGTCGACACTGCTCCTCATCATATCAACTCAAAGTGAACGGAAATACGAACCATTAGGGTTAAAGAAGAAGGAGGTAGAAGAAGAAAATAGAAAAACACAATCAATAGCAGCGGAACAATATATAATAATTAAATGACTGATCTTTATACAAAAAGAACCATATCTGTTTTATACATTACATCATCAGAGTACAACACAATCAATAGCAAAATGCTGGACAGTTATATTAACTTGTCCCCACTGTAACGATCCTGGTTTTTAGCCAAATTTAAATTTGATAATTAATATAAGTTTTTTGATTAAATTGTGAATTAATTTGATAATTTTTTAGTTCAATAATTTGTGAATAGAAATTTTTATTTGGAATAAAAAAAATATTTTGAAAATAAATTGGATTTAAAAACTCAACATTTAAAACTAATAAAAGTTTGTTTTCTAATTATAATATATATGTATATATCTTTGGAAGTTAAGTTTTGAGATTAATATAGTAATTTTCAAAAGGCTATTTTAAGTTAAATTTTTTATATATATAAGATATACGTAATCACTTATTAATGTATAATTTGTTTTAAAATCATTTTTCTTAAGGTTATATAAATAGTTATAAAAGTAAACGCATATAGATAAATATTTTTAATAAAAATAAGATTATTTATTAGTGTATAATTATATTTCAAATCATTTTCTTTTAAAAGTTATGTAAGTATAATTTATATATATAATATTCAAGATTAATAAAAAGGTTTAATGTTCTTTCTTTCATAAATACTTATGAACTAAGTTGTAAATATATTTAAGTTTAAAACATAAAAATGTAATAGTTCAAAATTGAATAGAATTGGATAAAGGATTTAATATACATTTTTCTTTTAAAAGTTACATGAGATAAAATCAAATTTGTGTATATATATATACAACATTTAAAAAACATGATACATGAAATTAATAAATACATAATATAAGTATGAATCAGTATAGAAATTAATACAAAAATACAAGTGTAAGAAGAATACAACTTGAATTAACATTTGTAAACTTGAGAATTCATACATTAACAAGTTTAATGGAAATGCATAGACAAACGTAAGATAAGAAACAAACAAATATAACAAGTGTCAAAAATTATTTTTCCTTTTAATCTGAATTATATAAAAGTATATTTGAGAAGAAATCCAGGCTTCACTTCTTATCTTCTTTATTTCTAAACAAAACCTGGAAGCTAAAATTAAATCAACTAAATACCAGAAAATAAAAGAAGTTACATAGCTTCAACAACAAACATCTTAAACCGGGAAAAAAAGAAGAACAAATGCAAGATCAACTCAATATACAACAAACAAGCAGATTCGAATTCAAACAGCAAGTAGCAAGTACAAGATTCAAAGCTTCAACTTCAAACCAAAGTTCCAATTTTCAAAACAAAGCATGTTCCAGGATCTCTGTCTTAAAACAAGGTGAGTAAACTTTTAGACCTTGATCTGTTTCATCTTTGATTCATTTGATTGAAATCATGATATGAAATATGCTGTGTGAATGTAAATTATCATTGCATTTGTGTATATATGCAAATGTCTGAGTGGATGTGTCATGATATATGAAGATAGGGCTCTGTTCTTAGTTGCAGGCTTCCAAATTAAGATAAAAAATTTAATATCTCTTCAGCTAATTGATGTTATGCCATGATCCTTAAAGAAAATTTATTTATATTAACCTAATGCTATTTTTAAAAATGTTTATAAGTAAATCAGTATGATATTTTACTGGAAAAAAAATTTACAGCGAAACTTTTTGAATCTGAAAAATCAATATTCTTGGATTCATGTTTTGATTTGATAATTGGATTCACACTAGAATATGATAAATTTTAAGGTAGAAATCAGGATTTATAAGTTTGGGGACGTCAAGAATTCTCGAGTTGAACGAAAAGACATTTTTGTCGAAATCCGTCGATCCGCAAGTTTATATTCGTCATGCTTTTGTCGGAAGGTGGTTCGAGCATTAATGGTCAAGGTAAAAGTGGTAGACGATTTTCTGGTTCTTCATGGTGTCGCGATGGAGCTCTAGTAGGGTTTAAGATTGATGTCTAATCGACGATTTTGTTCGAGTTCGTGCGACATCAATAGATGTTTGTAGCTATTCGCACCCAGGGAAAAAGAAGTATAGGACTCTGGCGAAGCTCTAGGAGCAATTGCATGATTTCTGATGGCCGGAGGTGGTGTGGCATAGTGATTTTGGTAACTGAGTTTGGTTCTAGTTGGGAGTTGTCATGCTCGATTTTGAACCATGGCGATATTGTGGGTTCTGGGTGGTCGGTTGGTTTGAGATGGTCGTTGTCGACTTGTAAATGGCGGCGAGGTCGATCGAAGATGGTCAGATTGGTGTGCATCATGCACGTGTACACAATTATGTATTGAAGTTATTTGTGGTATTTGGGGAAGAAGGGTTTATCTCAGGTAAGTCCCAAAGTTTTTGTGTGTTTGACTCGAGGAAAGAAGAAAGGGGTGAGTTGCTCGGGAAAGTTTGATATTTGCTCGGGAATTTTGTGTTGTGGCTCGGGTCTGGGTAATTTAGTATAAAATAGTTTTAAACCTTTAAATCAAATCGAGTTTTACTTAATAATTTTCTTAAACTACTTCTTTTCAAAATAATAAATGTTTATTTTAGCTTAGGATTTATTAAAGGTTTTAAAATAAAATTACTTGGAGTTTAAAGTGTTTTAATGTATATAACCTTTATTTTAAAGTTAGTTTTTTTAAATAAATTAATAATGTAATTAAGTGGTTAATTAAGAAGATTAATTGTGTGTTTTCTAGGTTAATTAACATAAAGGTTTAAGTTGAGTGGTTAATAATGATTAATTACAAGATTTATTAAACAAGGTTTAAAAGATAATTAAAGTAATTAATTAAAATAAATTGTTTATCTTTTAATTAATTAAGATCTTAAGTTATTAATTTTTTATACAAGTAATTAAAGGATAATCAATTAATATGATTAATTAAAGGTTAATTAATTAATAATTAAAGGTTAATTAATTAAGTGATTAATGGATAATTAATTAATAATTAAAGGTTAATTAGTTTATGATTGAAAGATAATTACTTAATGTAAATAATTAAGGGTTAATTAATTTTGTTGTTGACATAAGATTAATTAATTTATGTAATTAATTAAGGGATGATAAATTAATTAAGGATAATCAATTAAGATGGTTAATCAAGGTTGATTAATTAATTTCATTAATTAATATCAAATGGTTTGTAATTAAATTAAGCAGGATCATTTGGTTTAAATTAAATTAATTATAGGTTATGTAATTAAGTAATCTTGCTTATGGATGTATGGGATTGTATTGAATGCTTGAATTGATTGTTATCTCCGATCTGTAATATTCTGTGATGTAAATTGTTTGAATTGAGTTGTGTGTAAATTATTTATCTGTGTTGAATTTACATATTTATCTGTGAATCTGTGAATGAAGATAAGCGTTATAAGATTATACCGCTTACCTATATTGTTGTGTTTGAATTGTGATGATTGATGATATTGTACTGTTGTGTAAAACCCACGGACTACACCACACACACACAAATATGGATTTCACGGGAAATCGGTTAAGTTATGGGTTTTTGAATTTAAAATGATTTAAAAGTTGAGTTTTAAATCCAAAATGGTTTGGAAGTATATTTGGGTTAAATGAGAGAAACTTTTGAAAAAGGATTTTGAAGTTAAATTTATTTTGAATGGTTTGTTGAAGTTTTGAAATTAAATAATTTAATTTGAATTTGAATTCATGATTTTGAAGTTGAATTTTATATATATATATATATATATATATATATATATATATATATATATATATTTGAAAACTATGTTTTAAAAAGGGTTATACAGATTAGATAATGTATATATATGGATTTTTAAAACATTTCTAAAGTATTTTAAAAGAATTATTTTGGGAATTTTAATTTAACCCAAGTTTATACTTTAAGGGTTATAACTTGAGCATATTGAATCAGTTTTTCTCGAAACGAAAGCTTTTGTTTTCAAAAAATAAGACCTTTCATATAATGAAAGAACTTCCAGTTTTTGTTGAAAGAATTTCGAGTCGTAAATCAAGTTTGAAGTGGAAATTGTTTTGAAAGCTATGAGTGAATCTTTGTGAAAGATTGGTGAAACTTTGTTTTAAAATTGAAGAGGATATTCAAGGGTGAATCTTTTATTTAAAAAGATTAAAGTGGAAATTTGTTTAAACCATTTGGAAGAAAGGTTTTGGGTAATAAGTTATGACTTAACTAAGAACCCAATATATCCATATGTTTTCAAAATTTGCGCTCATCATTCGGTTTAGCTGGGAGAGGACTTTATGTCATATAACCCATTCCGAATAATGATACGACGAAATGGATAGCATTTGAAGACCGGTGGTGAAGACCGGGTATTTTCGAGAACGAAAGGATTACCTATCGAATGACTCTACACTGAGTAGCTATGGTACATAGATCTCCATATGTGATGGGGAGTCCGATCAGGATTGTGAAAACCCAAATTTGCAAGGGCTTCTTTGAAGTTACTTCGTTTCCGTTCGAACCCGGAACGGACTTGTATGGATGCATGTCTAACAGTACACTTTGAAATGTAAAGCTGGTTTCTATCAAATACATTTCTGTTTTGTGGCGGAGAATTTATTCTCTTAGGTTAACACCCATCTTTGGGACGTACGAGCTCAGAGGTTATGTTATTGATATTTACTAGTGATACATTCCTAATTTGGTAATGTGGCATGCTGGGTGTTGTTGATCATTTGTTGATCAAAGCATGGATTTTGTGTAAAGCGTAGCTTTGCGAATGAGACCTCGTCGGACCTCACACCCCGAAAATGGTCGAAACTGGAATGTTGCGGCAAGGTTATGAGGGTTGCGCCCTTTAGGGTATGTCTATTTCCTTCTAGAAAAAGGTGGTATCATGGTATAGAGCCTAGATATTTAACCTATGTGGTTATTACTATTTGTTGGTGAATCCCAGGATAAAGGTCGGTAACGACCGGGGAATGGCACACTCGTGACAGTTAGTTACCTTGTTACAGAGGTAACCCGGCCTTGTGTTGGCAGAGATCCGGTTAGGTTCTCGGGGCGTCCCTCCAGAGGCGTACCCATGTGGCGTAGGAAGTACCTTTGCCTGACCATTTATTGGAAATCCAATCAAACAAAACGAACCCTATACGGTTTATTTGAATAACCTGCTATTTACTTATGGTGGTGACTTTCCGTTTAAATGGTAGCTATAGTAGGTATACCATAAAGGTAGTATGCTGGCTAAGATTAATATATACTTTCGAAATGTTTTCTGCACTATGCACTAATAATAATATCAAAAGGATTTTGCGTATCAAGCATGTTTGACTATCATAAGCAGAAATCTCCTCCAATTGTGCATTTGCACTGTGTGTGTGGCGGGAGGCCTTATGGTAGTTTCATTTTCCAAAAAGCATTGCGGATTTCTTTTTAAATTCTTTTTGTTCCTTTTGTTCGAAGAAACTGTTTTCGTTTGCTCACACCAGTCCCATGACTGACTTGGAGCTTATTGTTCCCTTTCTAAACTCTGGGTGCCCATAATTTTCCACACGGGCAACCTAGAGTCATATTTTCAGATAATCAGCTAGTAGATATATTTTTTGGCAATCTTTTCAATCTGTGGTTTGGCGATCGCATTGTGCACCATGTTGTTTCAAGTTCAGCATTGATGGTGGTTCGAGCTTATGGATTGGTGTCTTCGAAGATTTTGGGTTGAGCTATTTGGTTTTAAAGCTTTGGTGATGGAGTTGCTGTATGGATGTTGGATTCTTCTGGAGCCTAGGTTGGTGCTATCTTTCCGCTGTTGTGTTTTCGCCGTCGTGCATTTTTGGCCCTGATATTATTGGGCATTTGTTGTATCATATTGTATCGGATATTGTATCCATTGTTGTATCAATGATATTCATTTCTTTTTCCGCTGTATTGTTATACTTAATGAGTTATAAGCTCCGGCGAACAAAATTCGATATTTTAATCTGCGGCATTTGAATATAGGTGATGTATTTGGATGTTGATTTTCGAAGGTCGAGTCAGGGTCGTTACAGTGGTATCAGAGCTAAAGGTGGAGTAAGAACTTTTGCTCGGGAGTATAACACATTAAGTGACTCATTAGAGATAGGGATATAAATGCCCTAGAATGAGTATATCCTAAGATATCTATCTGTATGCCTCAGTAAATTCTCTTACTATTCACTTGATAGTGAGTACGAGTGCAAGAAGAAGACAAGATAGGGGACAGGGAAGTGCCACTACGAATGGTTGATACCCTATAACAACAAGGAAACAAATTTTTCTATCAATCTTCTTTGATCATCATCCAATTTCAATTCTTTGATGGCTTCCTGGCAGCTACAAGAAGAAGCTTTAGTGTGGTGATGGCTCTGCGAATCGTGTAGATAAGTTCCTATTTCGTATTCTCTTCATTAGTTTTCTATCAGCTTTTCGATTATAAATTTGAAATTTTAATTGGAATAAATTGGTTAATAAAATGTACAGCTAAATTGGATTGTACCCAATTATCTATTATTTGGGATCCAGATATTAACTACGAATGGTTAGTTATCCTTCGGACTAACCAGTGCCCCTGTGTAATTCGTAGACCTGATAACCCAAGTGTTTCGTGAAATGTTGAATAAGTTCATTCTCGTATCTATGGTTGATATTCTTATTTGGTAAGCCAAATAGAATAAATATTCCAGTTTAATCTAATAATCCAATTCTCTACGATAGATGTGTTCATCTGTTCTTTGTTGTCTTCCTGTCTAGCGAATTTCGGGGACGAAATTTTCTTAAGGGGGGAATCTGTAATGATCTCGGTTTTTAGCAAAATTTAAATTTGATAATTAATATATGTTTTTGGATTAAATTGTGAATTAATTTGAAAATTTGGAAATTTAATAAATTGTGAATAGAAATTTTTATTTGGAATAAAAAATAAATATTTTGAAAATAAACTGGATTTAAAAACTCTACATTTAAAACTAATAAAAGTTTGTTTTCTAATTATAATATATATGTATATATATTTGGAAGTTAAGATTTGAGATTAATATAATAACTTTCAAAAGGCTATTTTAAGTTAAATTTATATATATATAAGGTATATGTGATCACTTATTAATGTATAATTTGTTTTAAAATCATTTTTCTTAAGGTTATACAAATAGTTATAAAAGTAAATGTATATAGATAAATATTTTTAATAAAAATAAAATTATTTATTAGTGTATAATTATATTTAAAATCATTTTCTTTTAAAAATTATATGAGCATAATTTATATATATATATATATATAATATTTAAGTTTAATAAAAAGGTTTAATGTTCTTTCTTTTAAAAATAATTATGAACTAAGTTGTAATTACATTTAAGTTTAAAACATAAAAACACAATAGTTCAAATTTGAATAGAATTTGATAAAAGGATTTAATATACATTTTTGTTTTAAAAGTTACATCAGATAAAATCAAATTTGTATATATATACAACATTTAAAAAACATGATACATGAAATTAATAAATACATAACATAAGTATGAATTAGTATAGAAATTAATACAAAAATACAAGTGTAAGAAGAATACAACTTGAATTAACATTTGCAAACTTGAGAATTCATACATTAACAAGTGTAATGGAAATGCATAGACAAATGTAAGATAAGTAACATACAAATATAACAAGTGTCAAAATTATTTTTCCTTTTAATATGAATTATATAAAAGTATATTTGAGAAGAAACCCAAGCTTCACTTCTTATTTTCTTTATTTCTAAACAAAACCTGGAAACTAAAATTAAACAACTAAAAAATCGAGAATAAAAGAAGTTACACAGCTTCAACAACAAACATCTTCAACCTGGGGAAAAAAGAACAAAAGCAAGATCAACTCAATATACGGCAAATAAGAAGATTGGAATTCAAACAGCAAGTAGTAAATAAAAGATTCAAAGCTTCAGCTTCAAACCAAAGTTCTAGTTTTCAAAACAAAAACGTTCCAGGCTCTCTATTTTAAAATAAGGTGAGTAAACTTTTAGACCTTGATTTGTTTCATCTCTGATACATGTGATTAAAATCATAATATGAAATATGTTGTGTGAATGTAAATTATCATTGCATGTTTGTACATATGCAAATGTCTGAGTGTATATGTCCGGATATATGAAGATATGGCTTTGTTCTTAGTTGCAGGCTTCCAAATCAAGGTCAAAAATTTAATATCTCTTCATATAATTGATGTTATGCCATGATCCTTGAAGAAAACTTGTTTATATTAACCTAATGCTATTTTTAAAAATGTTTATAATTAAAGTCAGTAAGATATTTTACTGGAAAAAAATTACAGTGAAACTTTTTGAATCTGAAAAATCAATATTCTTAAATTCATGTTTTGATTTGATAACTGGATTCACACTAGAATATGATGAATTTTAAGGTAGCAATTAGGATTTATAAGTTTGGGGATGTCAAGAATTCCCGAGTTGAAAGGAAAAGACATTTTGTCATAATCCATCGATCGACAAGTTTATGTTCGTCGTGCTTTGGTCGGAAGGTGGTTCGAGCATTGATGGTCAAGGGAAAAATGGTAGATGATTTTCTGGTTCTTCGTGGTGGCACGACGGAGCTCTAGTAGGGTTTAAGATTCAGGTTTGATCGACGATATTGTTCGAGTTTGTGCGACATCGACAGTTGTTCGTAGCTATTCGCACCCATGGAAAAAGAAGTATAGGACTTTGGCGAAGCTCTAGGAGCAATTGCATGATTTCTAATGGCCGGAGGTGGCGTGGCGTGGTGATTTTGGTAACTGAGTTTGGTTCTAGTTGGGTGATGTCATGCTCGATTTTGAACCACGGCGATATCGTGGGTTCTGGGTGGTCGGTCGGTTTGAGATGGTCGTTGTCGACTTGTAGATGGCGGCGAGGTCGATCGGAGGTGGTCAGATTGCTGTGCATCGTGCATGCGTACACGATTATGTTTGGAAGTTGTTTGTGGTATTTAGGGAAGAAGGGTTTACCTCGGGTAAGGCCCGAAGTTTTTATATGTTTGACTCGAGGAAAGAAGAAAGGGGTGAGTTGCTCGAGAAATTTTGAAATTTGCTTGGGAATTTTGTGTTATGGCTCGGGTCTGGGTAATTTAGTACAAAACAGTTTTAAACCTTTAAAAAAATCAAGTTTTACTTAGTAATTTTCTTAAACTACCTTTTCAAAATAATAAATGTTTATTTAAGCTTGGGATTTATTAAAAGTTTTAAAATAAAATTACTTTGAGTTTAAAGTGTTTTGATATATAACCTTTATGTTAAAGTTATTTTTTTTAAATAAACTTAATAATGTAATTAAGTGGTTAATTAAGAAGATTTAGTATGTTTTTTTTAGGTTAATTAACTTAAAGGTTAAGATGAGTGTTTAATGATGATTAACTACAAGATTTACTAAACAAGGTTTAATAGATAATTAGAGTTATTAATTAAAATAAATTGTTTATCTTTTAGTTAATTAAGATATTAAGTTATTAATTTTTTTATGCAAGTAATTAAAGGATAATTAATTAATGTGATTAGTTAAAGGTTAATTAATTAATAGTTAAAGGTTAATTAATTAGGTGATTAATGGATAATAAATTAATAATTAAAGGTTAATTAGTTTATGATTGAAAGATAATTACTTAATGTAATTAATTAAGGGTTAATTAATTTTGTAATTAACTTAAGGTTAATTAATTTATGTGATTAATTAAGGGATGATAAATTATTTAAAGATAATTAATTAAGATGGTTAATCAAGGTTGATTAATTAATTTCATTAATTAATATCAAATGGTTTGTAATTAAATTAAGCAAGATCATTTGGTTTAAATTAAATTAATTATAGGTTATGTAATTAAGTAATCTTGCTTACGGATGCATGGGATTGTATTGAATGCTTGAATTGATTGTTATCTCTGATCTGTAATATTCTGTGATGTAAATTGTTTGAATTGAGTTGTGTGTAAATTATTTATCTATGTTGAATTTACATATTTATCTGTGAATCTATGAATGAAGATAAGCGTTATAAGATTATACCGCTTATCGTTATTACCGTGTTTGGATTGTGATGATTGATGATATTGTACTGTTGTGTAAAACTCCTGGACTACACCACACACACACACACAAATATGGATTTCAGGAGAAATCGGTTAACTAATGGGTTTTTGAATTTAAAAGGATTTAAAAGTTGAATTTTGAATCGAAAATGGTTTGGATGTATATGTGGGTTAAATGAGACAAACTTTTGAAAAAGGATTTTGAAGTTAAATTTATTTTGAATGGTATGTTAAAGTTTTGAAATTAAATAATTTAATTTGAATTTGAAATCAAGATTTTGAAGTTGAATTCTATACACGTATATATTTGAAAACTATGGTTTAAAAAGGGTTATATAGACAATATAACGTATATATATGGATTTTTAAACAATTTCTAAAGTATTTTAAAGGAATTATTTTGGGAATTTAAATTTAACCCAAGTTTATACTTAAAGGGTTATAAGTTGAGTATATTGAATCGGATTTTCCCAAAACGAAAGCATTTTTTTCAAATGATAAGACCTTTCATATAATGAAAGAACTTCCAGTTTTTGTTGAAAGAATTTTGAGTCGTAAATCAAGTTTGAAGTGGAAATTGTTTTGAAAGCTATGAATGAATCTTTCTAAAAGATTGGTGAAACCTTGTTTTAAAATTGAAGAGGATCTTCAAGGGTGAATCTTTTATTTAAAAAGATTAAAGTGGAAATTTGTTTAAACCATTTGAAAGAAAAGTTTTAGGTAATAAGTTGTGACTTCTCTAAGATCCCAATATATCCATATGTTTTTAAAATTTGCGCTCATTATTCGGTTTAGCTGGAAGAGGACTTTATGTCATATAACCCATTCCGAATAATGATACGACGAAATGGATAACATTTGAAGACCGGTGGTGAAGACCGGTTATTTTCGAGAACGAAAGGATTACCTGTCGAATGACTCTGCACTGAGTAGCTACAGTATAGAGATCTCCATATGTGATGGGGAGTCCGATCGGGATTGTGAATACCTAGATTAGCAAGGGCTTCTTTGAAGTGTCTTCGGTTCCGTCGAACCTGGAACGGACTTGTATGGATGTATGTCTGACATTACACTTTGAGATGTAAAGGTTGTTTCTACAAATACATTTCTATTTGGTGGCGGAGAATTTATTCTCTTAGCTTAACACCCTTCTCTAAAACGTATGAGCTCAAAGGTTATGTAGTTGATATTTACTAGTGATACATTCCCAATTCGGTAATGTGGCATGCTGAGTGATGCTGATCATTTGTTGATCAAAGCATGGGTTTTGTGTAAAGAGTAGCTTTGTGGACGAGACCTCGTCGGACCTCACACCTCGGAAATGGTCAAAACAGGAATGATGCGGTAAGGTTATGAGGGTCGCGCCCTTTAGGGTATGTCCATTTCCTTCTGGAAAAAGGAGACAGCATGGTATGTAGCCTAGATATTTAACCTCTACGGTTATTTCCATTTGTTGGTGAATCCTGGGATAAAGGTCGGTAATGACGAGGGATGGCATACTCGTGACAGTTAGTTACCTATTTACAGAGGCAAACCGACCTTGTGTTGGTAGAGACCCGGCTAGAAATATAGATTAGAAATATAGACCATCAAATTTTAATTTCAAATCACTTTCTTTTTCCATAATCATATTTTGATGAAGAGGCAATTTGTGTTAGTGATTGTTTAAGCATGGCCTATTTGGTGTCAACAATATAGGCTATCAAATTCAAAACAAAAACAAATAGTAAACCATTCCTATCATCATCATTAAGTACAAAACGAGAGCATGAATCAATAATAGTTGAAGCTACATAATTAAAGAGCTTCATTACCCCTAAATTGAAGGGGTTTAGCCTCTCATATTTGTCATTAAAACAACAAATGTAGCTTGCAACATGAAAGAAAAAGAAAAGGAAAAAGAAAGCAATAAAAAGAAAAACTATTCTACTTGCATGAAAAATAAATCTAAACTACAACATGAAAGTAAATAAGCATGAAAAGAAAAAGAACATGTATTGAAGTTGCATAAAAAAATTACATAAAGAGAAATGACTAAGTAGCCATGAAAAGAAAGAAGATGGCTTGGTTTTATTTTGAGCCCTAAACTAATTAAAAAGAGACTAAGTAAGAGAGAAGGATTACATGAAGCAATGGGTATTTATACATGTATGAAACCCTAATTCATATTTTTGGGGAATGCCCAAAATGCCCTTGAGGTAGTGTGGCCACCAAGTAATCATTAGCATGTCATAATCCCCCACTTAAATGTGCAAGAGGCTTTAATTGTCTTTAGCATGTTCATTAGCTCCTAATTGAAAATCAAGGTAAGTGGGCAGGTGGGGTCCTCCATGTTCTTTACTTTGAATTATTTCCATCTACATTCTTTTGTATCTTCTTTGTGCATGCATATTTCATCATAAAACCATCACCAAATTTCCTACAAAACAACATAGAAAATTCTAAGTAAATTTTCACAATTTAATAAATGCACAAAAATGACCATTTTACCCCTATATGAAGATGAAATATGACAATTTTAAAATAATTTGAATTTTGGTTTAAACAAGTTAAAATACCCAATATGATCATTTATTCAATTTAAATTGATTAAATATGGTGGTAAAAATATGCACATTTACGTGCACAACAAATATAGTTAAATAACACCTGAGTCGGTCTGGAAAACCATAGTGAGAAAACACATTCAATTAGATTATTCAAGTTTTCAAAATCCTTTGAATCAATGGTATCTCGTAAGACCACACCACAAATAAACATGCTGGATTTTTACCTCATGATAACCAAAACATTTTTATCAAATTTGTCTGATATTATAATAGTGTCTATCGAAAGTAAAATAGAATCTAGCTGAAATGCTCGCATCTCACGTTTCAGCATAGTTGGGCACAATGAAAACCGTATTGGCTCTTATTGGAGATTGGATTCCATACAATGGCAGGGCTACTGGGGTACCATCCGTCATAGTACGTGGTCTAGATCCCCGTAGTGAGGATCCACCCTGATCTTCTGCTATACAAGACCGGAGCTATCCCTTACTGGATAGTCCATATAAGATCAACCCACGGTTGGGATCAGCAACCGCCCACACAACCTAATAAAAGGGACATCTAGACAGGGATGATCTTACCCTAATTGGTTGCTAGCAACTTAGCCTTGCATGCACCTCTCCTGTTTCAGCCATTCCCGGTTGATGAGGCTCGAGACTATACGTTATCATTTTAGCACACATTCACTTAGAATGCTCACCATCCTCCTGACGATGTTCTGATAGCATTCATCCATACAAGTCTGTTCCGGGTCCGAACAGAACCGAAGGCACTACTCCTAGTACAACCATTTTGGCATCACACTCATGATTAGTAGCGATAACCCTGGCACTTCACTACTCCATCTTCAACCCTAACTCTTGTCTTCTTCACGAAAAATGTTCAAACCGGATCAAAGTGGTTTTCGGGAAATTAATCCCAATCCCGGTCTCTTCAAAACGATCAACGCATTGGCCAATATTGATAGTCGGTTATTTAACTATCAAATAAAATCCACAAACAATCATCAGGCTTTAATAATTTTCAAATTATTTATTTCAAAATATCTTCACAAGATATATATTCCATACTTTAATCCTTTGAAAATAGTTTTCAAATCACTTTTTCTCTCGTGGAATAAATTTCCATCCAATAATTTATTTCCATTGAAAATCACCAAGTCTTAATATATTATATTTTTAAATAACTTAAATCACTTTATCCAAAAATGTATACTTTAAAATATTTTCAAAAAAAACTATTTAAAAGACTTTATTTAAAATACTAGTTATGAAATCTTATAATAATTTCTCATGTTTAACTTAAGCCAAAAATAATTTAAAATAAAAGCTTTTTTATAAGGTATAAATATTAAATAATTATCTTTTAAACCATAATACTAGTTAAATCCTTAAAATAATTACTACTATAATTAATTTAAATAAATAATTACTTTAAAATTTGAAAAATAATTTAAAACCACTTAATAATAATTCCTTTCTAAAACATTCTTTTAAAACCACTTTAAAAACTCTAACCTTTACATGGAAATCTTTCTTGAAAATGTACTTGGCTTTTCAAGGAAATACACTTCCCTTTCCACACCTTTAAAAATAAACCACTATTTATTTTTAAACAAATCACCCTTTCCTGATAAATTCCCATCCTGAATTTATGCATTCCAATAATCCTCTGATAAATATTTCTCATTATTTGTAAATGCCGTTTATAGATTTCACAATCTCGTTCTCCTTTATTTACAGTTTCAACACTTAATCGATTTTCAAATCGATTTCCAAAACCAACTCCATTTTAAAATAAATTCTTTTACTTATCCAAATTTATTTCAAAACCCATTTATCCCATATTCACATCTTTATTTATGATTTAATTCTTATTTAAATCTGAAATACCAATACTTTATTCCAAATTCTCCTTTTATTTTCCCAAACTCATTTCAAATCTTAAAATTTAAAAATATATTTCTTCGTACTTCAAAACAATATTACTTAAGTCCTTAAAAAAATAATTTTTCCCATTTATTTAAAACCCCTATTTTTTTCCCATCCATGAATTTATAATATAGTATTTAAAAATCAAACCTTTATTCCTTTCCCAAATTCATTCCTTTAATTTATTTGAGTTCGCTATAATTATTTTACTTCAAAATTTCACTTTTTACTTCCTTTAAAAAAATCCAAACTTTACATATATTTCAATTTTTCTCAAATATCCATATATATATATATTATATATATATATATATAAATATTTGACCAAGCCATAGCCATTAATAATTTTAATTCCAAATATAATCAACATAATCCATCAAAGATTATCACATAAATCACATCGCTGGATATAAAATAAATTCAACGTTTTGAGGAATCCAGTTGGATCCCTCCAACCTATTTCCCTGCATCCACAGATGTTAGCACAATAAATAAAATACCAATCCCGCTTCAAGGCGGGATATCGTGGTATAAGGGGTCATCCGCTATTATCCATGGCATATAGGGTCACATTCGCTACATAATGTGGGAAATCAATCACTCCAATATATATACTACTGTGTATAATATACCACATCCAGACTGATAAAAAATTTCAATGCAATCATTTAACCAACAATTTAAATTTAACTATTTAAATTTAAAAGGTAATCCAAATGAGTGAGATTAACTCATCTTTATTTTTGTTTGCAATCCAATCCAATCTTGACTTGGTTTCCCAATTTTAGCCTTGCATAAACAATTTATATGATTTATTAGTATTCGAAATAAAATCGAACCATTAAGTACAGTTTAATAATTCAATTGGCTAATGATGTAACGACCCAAAATTTCTGTCATTTGAAATTCATATATTTAATTGATTTTAAATGTTAACAAGTAAAATTTGTAAGTCGAATAAATTATATTTCGAATATCTAGATTTAATTGGATAATTAAATCGATAATTTAATATTTGAAATTACAGAAATAATTGGAAAATTGGTTTAAAGTGATTAAAATTGATTTGTAAAGTTGTATTTAATCATATTAGAGTTAGAATGATGTTACAGGACTTTTAAAATTGAATTAAAAGTTAATTTGTGGAAATTGAATATTTTAATATTTAAATTGACGAGTAAAAATAGCATTTTTTTCAAACACTCTCGAATTTCGATGAAACTAGTTTCGTTGGATCCGTAATGTTATATTATTGTAAGGTTTCAAATTTCGCGTCAGTCGGATTTACGGTTTGTCCCGGGCAAGAAATCGATTCGAGTGAATTTTAAATTTAAATAGTCGATTCAAAAACTTATCTTCCAAATTTGATCGAATTGGCTCTCGATATATATTCCATTGCGTTCGGAATAGGGGTAAAACATTATAAATGCCAGGCGACACGCTTCGATTGGAGTTCGAAATTTTTTGGCATGAATAGTGCGCGCGATATTTTCTATAAAAGACCCCCTCTATCTTCACTTTACAAACCCTAATTCAATTCTAGGTTTCAGCCGCCACCTTCTATCATCAATGGCCGAAATCTTATTTTCTCTCTCCCTCAAAATCTTTCAATCTATCCACTTTTACGAAAATCTCTCAACCACAAAACAAAAGAGCACGATGAGATCTAGCTGTTCAACCGCTATGATCATTTAAAACGATCCCAATCGTTGGCAACTCACATTCAAACGCAAGCGTTTCGAGCACGTTTTTCTACACGGGGGGGGGGGGGGGGGGATTGGGGAGTGGGGGGGGGAGCTCGCCATGGTTCCAGCCGAAGGTGGAACTTACTTCGAGCTTTCGAATGGCGCAATCTGATCGAGTTCTCGATGGCTGTGTGTGTCGCGGCCATCAACATTTGTTCGCGTGCCTATGGGTTTCGGTTGTGTGATAACCTGGAGGGGGGAAGGAAGAAAGAGCGGCCCAGATTTGTAGGGTTAGGGATTAACGGCTGTGATGATGGAAGGTT
Organism: Allium cepa; assembly: GCA_030765085.1. Lineage (NCBI taxonomy): Eukaryota > Viridiplantae > Streptophyta > Magnoliopsida > Asparagales > Amaryllidaceae > Allium > Allium cepa. The sequence goes on along the minus strand of CM060934.1, from coordinate 1,016,365,364 downwards.
TGAAAATTAAAATAAAAGTTCTAAATTAATTTTATTAAAATTTGTGTAGTTTTTGTAACGCAATAACTCTTTCATACGAGGTCCGTTTTGGACGAAACGAATTGCGTTGGGTTCATACTCACGAACACTACGCGATGGAGCTGGATTGGAGTTAATTGGAGCTAGTGAAAATTTTGGGTAATATTAAACGCGCGTTTAATTTTATTCGAAATAAAACACTACAACTGTATTTGAAACTAGGTGAGAACTTCTCACTCAATCGAATTATTGCGATTTAAATTTTAAATAGTTAGATTTAAAATTGCTTGATTATGTGATTGAAAGGTAAATTATTATCTATTGTTTTGAAATAGACCCTATACGTCGTATATTAAGCAGATGTTATTTATTAAACACATATACCGCGATATTCCATCTTGAAGTGGAATTGGTATTATATATGTACTTGGAGTTTATTTTCCCGCATTATATAGCGGATGAGACCCTATTGCACCGCATAATAGCGGATAATATTTTATATAAACCCATGTACCGCGATATTCTGTCTTGCGGATGAGACCCTATTGCACCGCATAATAGCGGATAATATTTTATATAAACCCATGTACCGCGATATTCTGTCTTGAAACGGAATTGGTATTGTGCTAACATCTGTGGATGTAGGGAAACAGGTTGGAGGGATCCAACTGGATTCCTCACCCGTATTGATTTATTTACAGATATTGTGATATATTATGTCATCATATAATATATGATGTTTTGGATGTCGTGATTGTTATATTTAGTGATGTTGCAGCATTGGGCCTACTTTGGAAAATTAAAAGTGTTAAAGTGATGATTTCCAAATTTTAAAACGATTTTTCAAGTGATTTTTGAAAGTATACGTTTTATTAAATTTTGGAATTGATTCATTTTAAATAAATAAACGTTATAATTTATATGTTATAAAAATTATGATTTTTGTGAAATATAACCGGAATGCGATTTTTGAAATAAGTAGTTGATTAATTTGTAAAATGGTTTAAATTAGGATTTTTGAATTATTATGAACGGTTTATATAAAAGATTTATAAAATTGATATTTATAAATTAAAATATTGGAATTATAAAACGAGTTTTTATAAGTGTTAAAATAAAGTATAAGTGGATTTCATAAGTGAATGAAATTTATAGATTTATAAATTGTGAAGTTATAAAATGAATAGATTTTTGTAAAATAAAAGATTTATAAGTAATTAACTTATAAATTGGATTTTGGCATTTAAACGAGATATAGATAAAATTTGTTAATTAAGGGATTTTATAAGTTGAAGTTTTTATAAAATTTATATAAATATGAATTTATTAACGTTGTTTTATAAATCCAAAACCAATTGAATTTGATAAGTAAATATGAAAGCTTATTAAAGGAGATATATTCACGATTTTGAACAGTGGATAATACTTTAAGTTAAATATGTAGAAGTGTTGAATTGGATAAACGATTTATATTCACGATTTTGGACAGTGAATAATATATTAAAAAATGTTCTAGGAAGTGATCTTTTAAATAGAATTAAAATGATTTGAAGTTGTTTTAAAATGTATTAAGTATCGAAACCATAGATTTCAAATTCATTGCTGAAATAGACGTTTTTGAGAAATAAAAAGGGAATGGTGGACTATAACACTATTGTTATAGTAAATTAATTTCGAATGGAAATGTTTTATATAGTATTCGGATTTATATATCTATCTTAATTTCGAATCCCTATACTAGTGATTTTGGGTCGTCGTAACAATGTTTTACGCAACATTTGTTTTGACTCAAATGAATGTGTTTAAGGGAACATTTTCCTTAAAGAATAAAATATATACTTAATCGTGTTTTAAGTATATTGAATATTTTCTAATTATTGAAAATAAATAGATTTGTGAATTACTTATTGTTAAATAAGTATGGAAATGTTTTCCAATATAAAGTGAAATGTTTTGAGATTATATCTTTTAAAGATAAATTGAAAAGTGATTTGAAATTTGTTTTCAAATGGTTGAAGTATGGAAAAATATATCTTGTAAAGATATTTTTGGAAAATAAATAATTTAGGAAATTATTCGGAATCTGGTGATGTTGTGCATATCTATTTGATAGTTAAATAACCGACTATCAATATTTACCTTTTAATGGGTATTTGTTGTGATTTGCTTGAATTTGAATGCTACACTTATTTTAAAATAAGCGCTCGTTATTCGGTTTAGCCGGGAGAGGACCTTTGGGTCATAAACCACATTCCGAATAGTGATATGTCGTAATGGATAGCATTTGAAGACCGGTGTTAAAGACCGGATATTTTCGAAAACGGAAGGATTACCGTCGAATGACACTGCATCGGCTGATCTCCGATATAGAGATTTTATCATCCATTGTGATGGGAAGTCCGGACGTGATTATTGAATATCCGGATTATAAGGGCTTTATTTGGAAGTGCCTTCGGTTCTGTTCGATCCCAGAACAGACTTGTATGGATGTGTGTGTGACGTTACAATTTGAGATGTAAAGCTGGTTTCTATCAAATACATTTCGGTTGGTGGCGGAGAATTTATTCTCTTAGCTTAACACCCTTCTCTAAGACGTACGAGCTCAGAGGTTATGTACTTGATGATTACTAGTGATACATTCTCAATTTGGTAATGTGGCATACGAAGTGCTTTTGAGCACTTGTTGATAAAAGCGTGGCTTTTATGAAACGCGTAGCTTTGTGGACGAGACTGCGCTGGACATCACACCCCGGTAATGGTCAAAACAGGAAAGATGCAGCAAGGTTATTAGGGGATAGCGCCCCCTTAGTGTATGTCATTCCTTCTAGATAGAGGTGGTATTATGGTATGGAGCCCTGATACTTAACCTATGTGGTTGCTGCAAATTTATTTCTTTATGGTTGTTGGTGAATCCCGGGATTTAGGTTGGTTACGACCAGGGGATGGCATACTCGTGTCAGTTGTTACCCAGGTAGGAGTAACCCGGCCTTATGTTGGCAGATATCCGTTAGGTTCTCGAGGCGTCTTTCCAGAGGCATACCCATGTGGCAATGGGAATTTCTTTGCCTGGCCATTTGATGGAAATCCAAAGAAACGATACGAGCCTTGTGCAGTTTTAGTTGTATAACCTGCCATGGAATGTGGCGATAACCTGCTATGGAACATGGTAGCTATAGTAGGAATACGATAATGGTCGTTTGTTGGCTAAGATTTATATCATACTTTCGAAATGTTTTTCCTGCACTTTGCACTTATAGTAATAATATCAAAGAAAATTTCTCGTATCAAGCATGTTTGACTATCGTAAGGAGAAATCTCCTCTGATTCTGCGTTTGCATTGTGTGTGTGTGCGGGAGGCCTTATGGTAGTCTCATTTTCTAAAATCATTGCGAATCAAATTTTAAAAATATTTCTTTGTTTGTTTTTAAAGATAAACTGTTTTTGTTACTCATACCAGTCCCATGACTGACGTGGAGTTTATTGTTTCATTCCTAAACTCTGGGTGCCCACCAATTTTAACACGGGCAGTCTAGAGTCAGGTTATCAGGTCATTCTGGAATTCAGGAGAAGCTATGGAGATCTGGAGGCAAGCTGGATGGCATGGCGTATCAACTAGTATATAGTATTTCTTTTCCGCTGTTTGTTGTTGTAAACTCTGATAATGTAATGTGATGGAATGTATAAAATGTACAGTTTTTTTATTTAAAGATTATTCATTTATCTATTATATGTTGTTCCGCTGAGAGTGTGAGATTCTGATATTGTTTCTATTGCTTTTCTTTCTTCTTCTATCTTCTTCCTCTTCTTTAACCCTAACGGTACAGTTTTCTGGCCTTCGATTGCCCGACAGTTGATAAAATGGACGTATTAATGTCGACTTTCGTGAGTCGAAAATCCCGTCTGTTACATCTAGTATTAGAGCATTTGGTTAAGCGACAACCTTGGCTCTGTTGGGTGTTACTCTTAGAGATAGAGTCAGTAATGCTCTAGAATGAGTGTGAGTGTAATAATAGATATGAGCGCGTATTTGTTAGTGAATATAAATATGTTTTATATTGTGTTTGCTTATCCGTTGAGTTGTTTGTGAATTCTGGTCGGTATGTGGGATGCCATATTATCGATAGGATTCTAAACACTTAAACGAGGCAAGTCGACATAGTATCATTTTAAATTGGGTAAATGAAATAATTTTACCTTGAATAAATTTTACATATAAAGAAATAATTTTTCAAAAATTATTAAAGTGTATATAAATTGATTGTTTGGTTGTTGTTGAAGTTTAAGAATATATACAAGTTAATTAAAAGAATAATTGTATAAGAAAATGAATTATTAAGTAAGGAATTATAATTAATGTGATTTGCAATTGTGAAATAATCTTATATATAGTAAGTGAAACTATATGAATATATTTATAAATATGAGTTGTAAATAAAAATGAATTTGAACGTTGAATTGAAAATGTTGAATCATGTTTATTTTGGAAATTATTTTCCAAAATTAAAAGTTAAATAGTGAAATTTTATAAGAAAAAAGACTTATCATTGTGAGTTATAAGTAAAAGAAATATTTTTTGAGAGAATTTAAAGCACTGTATTCACTACTGTTACTGGGAAATAATAAGGGTGATGACTGCAGCATCATCAGTATCATTTTCAAGTTACTGTGTGATGGATTTGCTACCATAGTAAATTGAAAATTGAAGTTTGGTTTTGATAATCAAATTTGAAATTAAAATCCAAGTTGTAATTATTGAATATAAGTGAAACGAGTTTTGAACTTATAATATGAGATAATAAATTTAGCTTTGGTAAAGTTAATGGATTTGGAAGTTTAAATATATAAGTTGTATAACTTATTAAATGTGAAAATGTAAGTGAAACCAAATGATAAAATGGTTAAACAATTTTGTTAAGCAAAACCAGATATGAATTTGAATAAGTGATGAAATTTGACTTCGGTAAAAGTTAAATAGAATTTACTTTAGAATTGGAATCTGAATTGGATTTATAAGTGGAAATATAAGTTAAGTTAAACAAATGATGTTTGAAATGGAATATAACTTAAGTGATGTTGTATGAAGTTGATTTTGGTATCGAAGTAAAATAATAAAGTGAATTAAATAGATGTGAACTTGAGTTATATAAATGAAATTCAACCTTATTTGTTAAATGAATTAGCAATTGAATTAATGAATGAATTGAATGTAAATCAATTGAGTGTAAATAAATTGATATGAAATAATGGATGTAAATGTTAATTCATTAAAGCTAATTAAAAGTGATGAACCAAATTGAATGAGAATTTAATAATTTGGTTATGATTTCATTGTTATATGATTGTTAGTTGATTGTATATAATTCATTAAGTGTTAATGAAGTTGAATTGATAAAATTGGAAGCTATGAAATTTTATTTGAATGTAAAAGTGAACTAATTTGAATGTAAGTTAGTGAATAAAAACTAATTGAAAAAAAATTTGAATAAATGAATGTTAGTAAAGTCCAATGTTAATGAATCAAATGTGATTAAATGAAACACCAATTCATTGAATATTAATGAGAAGTGAATGTGTGAATGTATATTGATTTGATGATTGGAATTGTTGTTGGATGATAGTTGTTTAATGGTTGGATTTGTTGCCTTTTGTTGCATTTGCTATATTGGCATATGTAGTTGTTGTTCTGGTATATGTTGTATATTGATATTACTTTCATTTATGTATGTTTCTCATTATTGTTGAGTGTTTAGTGGGTGTGGATTGCGCTTGCTTCGCATTTGGAGCTCGCTTTCGCGCTATATTAGCCGTATATGCTCGCTAATTATATATAAGGTACATATCTCGGATTACATATCGTACTTTTACACTATTTCCCTACGGGATGCCTCATTACTTGATGAGATGTATATTTGTCATATATATTGCCAATTTTTTCGGATCGAGCCGCGCAAAGGAGACTATGGCGAAATTTTTTGAAAATTTAAGGCGTTAGAATATTTTTGAGAAAATTGAAAAATTTGTGAAATCTAAAATTTTGATTTTGAGTTGAAAGTTAAACGATATTAGTACTTTTGGAAAGATAACTAAGTATGATTTGAAAACTTAGTAAAGTTTTTATAAGAAGTTTAACTATTGGATTTTGGGAAAGTTAAACACTTAAGTGAATTTGAAATCTAATTTGAATGGATGTTTGAAAAGTTAATGGATTTCAAGACTTTTTTTTACTTGGTAATTTCGAGGACGAAATTCTTTTAAGGGTGGAAGTTTGTAACGACCTAGAATTTCTGTCATTTGAAATCCGTATATTTAATTGATTTTAAATGTTAACAAGTAAAACTTGCAAGTCGAATAAATTATATTTCGAATATCTAGATTTAATTGGATAATTAAATCGATAATTTAATATTTGAAATTACAGAAATAATTGGAAAATTGGTTTAAAGTGATTAAAATTGATTTGTAAAGTAGTATTTTATCATATTGGAATTAGAATGATGTTACAGAACTTTTAAAATTGAATTAAAAGTTAATTTGCGGAAATTGAATATTTTAATATTTAAATTGACGAGTAAAAATAGCCATTTTTCAAACAGTCTCGGATTTCAACGAAACCAGGGTCATCGGATCCGTAATGTAATATTATTGTAAGGTTTCAAATTTCGTGTCAATCAGATTTACGGTTTGTCAGGGGCAAGCTAAAACGCGTAGAAATCGATTCGAGTGAATTTTGAATTTAAATAGTCGATTCAAAAACTTATCTTCCAAATTTGATCGAATTGGCTCCCGATATATATATTCCATTACGTTCGGAATAGGGGTAAAACATTACAAACACCAGGCGGCATGCTTCGATTGGAGTTCGAAATTTTTTGGGATAAATAGTGCGCACGAAATATTCTATAAAAGACCCCCTCTATCTTCAATTTACAAACCATAATTCATTTCTAGGTTTCAGCCGCCGCCTTCTATCATCAATGGCCAAAATCTTGTTTTCTTTCTCCCTCAAAATCTTTCAATCTATCCGCTTTTACGAAAATCTCTCAACTACAAAATGAAAGAGCACGATGAGATCTAGCTGTTCAACGGCTATGATCGTTTAAAACGATCCCAATCGTCGGCAATTCGCTTTCAAACGCAAGCGTTTCGAGCACGTTTTTCTACGTGCAGGAGGGGCCGAGCTCGCCATGTTTCCAAATGAAGGTGGAGCTTACTTCGAGCTTTCGAATGGCGCAATCTGATCGAGTTCTCGATGGATGTGTGTGTCGCGGCCATCAATATTTGTTCGCGTGCCTATGGGTTTCGGTTGCGTGATAACCTGGAGGGGGAAGGAAGGAAGAGCGGCCCAGATCTGTAGGGTTAGGGATTAACGGCTGTGATGATGGAAGGTTTAAAAATTAAAATAATCGTTGTAAATTAATTTTATTAAAATTTGTGTAATCTTTGTAACGCGATAACTCTTTCATACGAGGTCCGTTTTGGACGAATCGAATTGCACTGGGTTCGTATTCGTGAACACTACGCGATGGAGCGGGATTGGAGTTGATTGGAGCTAGTGAAAATTTTAGGTAAAATTAAACGCGCGTTTAATTTTATTCGAAATAAAACACTACAACTGTATTTGAAACAAGATGAGAACTTCTCACTCAATCAAATTGTTTCGATTTAAATTTTAAATAGTTAGATTTAAAATTGCTTGATTGTGTGATTGAATGATAAATTATTATCTATTGTTTTGAAATAGACCCTATACGCCGTATATTAAGCGGATGTTATTTATTAAACACATATATCGTGATATTCCATCTTGAAGTGGAATTGGTATTATATATGTACTTGGAGTTAATTTTCCCGCATTATATAGCGGATAAGACCCTATTGTGCCACATAATAGCGGATAATATTTTATATAAACCCATGTACCGCGATATTCTGTCTTGAAATGGAATTGGTATTGTGCTAACATCTGTGGATGTAGGGAAACAGGTTGGAGGGATCCAACTAGATTCCTCACCCGTATTGATTTATTTACAAATATTGTGATATATTCTGTTATCATATGATATATGATGTTTTGGATGCCGTGATTGTTATATTTAGTGCTATTGCAGCGTTGGGTCTATTTTGGAAAATTTAATGTGTTAAAGTGATGATTTCCAAATTTTAAAATGATTTTTAAAGTGATTTTTGAAAGTATACGTTTTATTAAATTTTGGAATTGATTCATTTTAAATAAATAAATGTTATAATTTTTATGTTATAAAAAATTTGATTTTTGTGAAATATAACTGAAATGTGATTTTTGAAATAAGTAGTTGATTAATTTGTAAAATGGTTTAAATTGGGATTTTGAATTGTTATAAACGGTTTATATAAAAGATTTATAAAATTGATATTTATAAATTAAAATATTGGAATTATAAAACGAGTTTTTATAAGTGTTAAAATAAAGTATAAATGGATTTTATAAGTGAATGAAACTTATAGATTTACAAATTGTGAAGTTATAAAATGAATAGATTTTTGTAAAATAAAAGATTTGTAAGTAATTAACTTATAAAATGGATTTTGGCATTTAAACGAGATATAGACAAAATTTGTTAATTAAGGGATTTTATAAGTTGAAGTTTTTATAAAATTTATATAAATGTGAATTTATAAACGTTGTTTTATAAATCCAAAACCAATTGAATTTGATAAGTAAATATGAAAGCTTATTAAAGGAGATATATCCATGATTTTGGACAGTGGATATTCCTTTAAGTTAAATATGTAGAAGTGTTGAATTGGGTAAATGATTTATATTCACGATTTTGGACAGTGAATAATATATTAAAGAAATGTTTTAGGAAGTGATCTTTTAAATAGAATTGAAACGATTTGAAGTTGTTTTAAAATGTATTAAGTATCGAAACCATAGATTTCAACATTCATTGCTGAAATGGACGTTTTCGAGAAATAAAAAGGGAATGGTGGACTATAACGCTGTTGTTATAGTAAATGATTTTCGAAAGGAAATGTTTTATATAGTATTGGGATTTATATATCTATCTTAATTTCGAATCCCTATACTAGTGATTTTGGATCGTCGTAACGATGTTTTACGCAACATTCGTTTTGATTCAAATGAATGTGTTTAAGGGAACGTTTTCCTTAAGGAATAAAATATATAATTAATCATGTTTTAAGTATATTGAATATTTTCTAAAATTTGAAAATAAATAGATTAGTGAATTAATTATTGTTAAATAAGTATGGAAATGTTTTCCAATATGAAGTGCAATGTTTTGAGATTATATCTTTTAAAGATAAATTGAAAAGTGATTTGAAATTTGTTTTCAAATGGTTGAAGTGTGGAAAAATATATCTTGTAAACATATTTTTGGAAAATAAATAATTTGGAAAATAATTTGGAATCTGGTGATGTTGTGCATGTCTATTTGATAGTTAAATAACCGACTATCAATATTTACCTATTAATGGGTATTTGTTGTGATTTGCTTGAATTTGAATGCTACACTTATTTTAAAATAAGAGCTCATTTTCGATTTAGCCGGGAGAGGACCTTTGGGTCATAAATCCCATTCCGAATAGTGATATGTCGTAATGGATAGCATTTGAAGACCGGTGTTGAAGACCGGATATTTTCGAAAATGGAAGGATTACCATCGAATGACTCTACATCTACTGATCTCCGATATAGAGATTTTATCACCCTTTGTGATGGGAAGTCCGGACGTGATTAGTGAATATCCTGTGACGACCCGGAATTTTGAGCAATATCAATTTAATAATCTTTGATTATAATTAAATTGATTTGATCATTTTACATTATAAATTGGCAGTTAAGATTTATTTTAAGGGTTAATGATAATAATTTGTTAATATCTATTCATATTTTTCTTTGCAATATAAATAGGCAAATTTAATTCCTTTGAAAGTTTATAAATATTTGATTTGGAATTATTTATTTTGTTAAATAAGATGTTTTAATGTAATAAAACTTTGTATTCAAATTATAATATATATGAATGTATATATATTGTGATTTGATATTTGTTTTAAAATTTAATTTGGAAATTAATAAATATAATATTAGAATATGTTTCTATTTGAAATGTGTATATATATTTGTATATATATATATTTGAAATAGGAATTGCATTAATTTGAATTTAATAAGAATTTTCAAAATTGAATATATTTGGTTTTGAATTTAAAATGATAATTTGATTTAATGACTTTAAATTGATAATTGAGATTTAAATTTTAAAATAACAAAGTTAATTCATTATTCATGATAAATATGTACCTTAAGCTTTTAAATAAGATTTAAATTAAAATAGAAATTTCAAACATATAAACATTTAATAGAATTAAAATGTAAGTTACTTGTTTCATATGAATATTACATAGTAAATAAATAATTAAACCTTAAAATACATTATATATATATTCACCTTTCATGCAAAATTTAAAATAAATAAAAATAAAATATAAATAACACTTGTTAAACTTTTGAATATGTGTTAAGACACTTGTAAATTAATTGCTTAGGTGTAAATAGATTAGAGTTCTTTGTGACAAATGTCTTCTTCATTTTTGATAATTAAATTTAAAATTTAACTTGTAAATATAAAACAAAGTTTTACTTCAGCTCAAACATTTTCTTCAAACTCAAAACTGAAAACAAAAGCAAAATACAAAGATAAAAATGCATGCAAATCAAAAGAAGAAATCACTTTCTTCTTTCAAACAAGATGAGTACAAATGCAGAAAACTGTAAATCTGGATTTAAAACAAATGCAAGTTCTTCATCAACATCTGGAAACTCTGTATTCAACTACAAGATAAACACCAACATGCAGCATCAATTTAATCAACATGCAAGAACCTGGAAGTAGATCAAACATGAAAGTTTCAACATGCAAAGAGTTCTGTTTTCAGCATGCAGTGAATTCAAATGCCTGGAAACAATCATGCAGTTCTTTCTTCCACTTAAATACATGTGAGTAAAACGAATTTTAAAAACAGTTTTAACTTGATTTCATCTCTGTTTATATATGAAAATGTTATGGTTCTTTGAATTATTGGATTTTGAATGAATGCCTGAGAAGTAAAATCATTTGCTCTGTCTTCTGTTTGAATCTAGTGAGTAAATAAATTTAAAAAAAAAAAAAAAAACAGATTTAAACTTGAATCTTATCTTGGATTGTGAATGAATATCATGCTGTTACTTGATTGGATTAAATGTATGTTGTATGTGAGTGTTTAAGGGCATGTCTGGATATAGATTTAATGCCTGTAGTTTATTGTGTGGTTTTGAAACAATTTCAATATCTATAATAAATTCAATATCTTGTTCTTGGATTCAAATTCGAACTAGGATTGTTAATAGAAGTTGTTTGAATCTAAGTAAACTATCATCCAGAAACAATTACCAGTTTTTAAAGTGAATAAATGATTTAAATTACTTGAATTTACAGTAAAATATAAATTATGGTCAGAAATTTATTAAAACAATTTCAAGTTTCGATTTCACAATTGAATTGCAAATGGAAATTGATGAATTTTAGAACTTGAATCACAATTTCTAATGGAGTATTCAGTGAGCATTTTGGGATTTTCTAGTTTGGGGTTTTTGGCCGATTCTGGGTGATAGTCGAAGAATCAAGCATCGTGGTTGAGTATGGAGGTAGAGGGGGTGTTGAAGTTCACCAGAAAAATGCAGAAGTATTTTTCTAATTTTTAAATCGATGGGAATGGATTGATGTAGGGTTTTGCTTCCTGTTCTTTCTTTCTCTGTTCATCTTTAAATCGCGACTTCGTGGGCAATCTGGAGGCTATCGCGAGGGGTTAGGGAGGTGAGGGGAAGTGAGATGAAGCTGCAGTGATGAAGGCGTGGTCTCTGGTGAAGGCAGTGACGGGCGGTGGTGGTTTACAGGTAGGGATTCTTCGAACTGTTTGGGTTCGAATGTTGTATTTCGATTTTCGATCGTGTTTGGATTTCTGGGTTGAGCATTGGGATGGAGGGGTTGAACGTGACTTGTCGCGGTCGGAATGATGGTCGTTGGCGATGGGGAACTCGGTGCACGTTGCACGGTGGTGAAGTATCAGTTGCTGTTGGGTTGAATGGGAGAAGATGGTGAAGAACTCGAAGCAGGCATCGTGTTTTGTATGATGGAACCCGAAGCAAGGGGTAGGCAGGGAAGACTCGGGTTGTTTTGCTTGTTTACTCGGGTGTGGCACGGGTTGTTGCTAGTTACTCGAGTATTCAGAGGGTCAGGTTTTAGAACTTTATGTTTAAGTTGTTAATTCAAAGAATATTTGTTTTTAGAAATAAAGTTTTTTAAAAACAAAGGTTGAATAAGTTTTCAGATTGAAATTGTTTTCTAAGTTATGTTTTAAACAAGTTTATATATTTTAAAATATGGAGTTTTAAAATAAAATGAGTGGATCTTAAAATAAAGTTTGTATTTAAACTTTAATAAATAATTTGGGAAAGGTTTTAAAGATTTCAAAGTTCAATTTAAAATATGTTTAAATTTAATTGATTTCTAAATCATTATATTTTATTTAAATTAAGTTTAATAATTTAGAATTTGATAATCAATTGTAATAAAGATTATCTTTAGTAAGTTTGAATTTAATTTAATTAAAGATAATTAAATTTGTAAAGATAATTGAGATAATTAAATTATTTTTAATTATCAAGTTTTAATTATGAATAAATGATTTAATTAAGATAAGGTTTCTTAATTAAGAATCTTTTAATATAATAAGTTAAGAATCATTTAATTAATTTTAAATGATTTAGTTAAATAGTTAATTAAGTAATTAACTTGTGATTAATTAAAATAATCACTTATGGATTAATATAATATAATTACTTGGGAAGTAATTAAAGTAATTAAGTGGTAATTACAGAAGGTAATTAAGTAAAAGTTAATTACTTTATGAAAAGTAATTAAGTAATGTGATTAAGAGTTAATCACTTTAGTTATTAATTAAAGACTTAATTAATAATTAGTTAAAGATTTAAATTATTTGATTAATGATTGATTAATTAAAGAATTAAGAGTTATTAATTACTTGTTTAAGTAATTAATTAAGATAGAATTTAATTAATGATATAATCATTAATTAATGGAAATAATTAATTAATTGTTAATTAATAATTTAAGAGCAATTAATTTATAATTTAGTTTTAATTACTAAATGTAATTAAAGTAATTAATCAAAGGTGATTAATTAAAAGTAATTAATTAAGTATGATTAATTAAAAAAGGTAATTAATCAAATGTGATTAATTAAAAATGATTAATCAAGTGTAATTGATTAAAGATAATTAAGGAATAATTATCAGAATAATTAGAGAATAATTAATCAAGGTTGATTAATTTAGAAGTAATTAAGAGGTAATTACTTAGAATAATTTTGGGAGTAATTAATCAGGATGATTAATTAATTTGGTAATTAAGCAATAATTACTTATAGTAATTAAGTGATAATTAATCAGGGAGGATTAATTGAAGTGGATAATTAAGTGATGGTTAGTTAATTAATTTGTAATTAATTAATGAATGAGAAGTTGGATTGAAGATAATCCAAGTATTTAATTAAGGATTAATTTAATTTAAGGATTAATTAAATTAATCAAGGTTGAATCAAATTTGTTTATGAATGGTTAATGATTGGATGATTTATATATCATTGGATGAGTTAATGATATTGATTGTTGTTGGATGATATTGATAGATGTGATGATGTGAATATGCTATAACTGAATGTGATATATATGCTGCTTTGTGATATGTATAGATGCATGTGATAATAGATGCTTATCTATTTGTGTTGTGAATACATCCATTTATGTTAAGTGATACTTATGAATATCTATTGTTTAAATCCCTTAAGTACAACTTGGACATTAAAATGGCGTTTGGTTTCGATGAGACCGGGATCGGGTTTCCATATTTGGAATCCGAAAACCACATCGATTCCAATTAAACGTTAGGTCGTTAATCCAAGTGGAGCAAGTGAAGACTCGAGGTGTAAGGGCTATACGTCAGTATAACTCTGTGGGTGATTCCGTAATGAGTTTGACGGAATAGTGCTTATAGGTTCGAGATGGTGAATCAGAGTGCAAGGGCTATGGTCGTTGACTCTGAGGGTGATTCCAAAATGAGTGCAACGAGATAGTGCCTTCGGTTTCGTTCGAACCCGGAACGAACTTGTATGGATTGAATGCTTTCAGCACATCGTCAGGCGGACGATGAGCATTCTAAGATAATTGGTCCTATAAAGGTAATCGCAGCCTCAAGCCTCATCAACCGGGAATGGCTAAAACAGGGGAGGTGCAGCAAGGCTTCGTGGGTCGCGCCCACTGGAGGGCAAGATACATCCCTGTCTAGAGGTCCCTTTATATTTCGGCTGTGTGGGCAGTTGGTCTGCAGCCAACTGCGGGGTGGTCTTGTTCGGGACTGTTCAGTAAGGAATGGTCCCGGTCTTGTGTTGCAGGGGATGAAGGGAGTAATCCTCGGTACGGTGATCTAGGCCACGTACTGTGACGGGCGGTACCCCAGTAGCCCTGCCATTGTTGGAAACCCATTTTCCCTACGAGACCCTACGGTTTTGTTTGTATTACCCACTTTTGTGGCTAGTAGCTGGAATTTAATGAATGTAACAATTTCGGCTATTTCATATTTACTTGAAAACCCTAGACACTATTATAATATCACTGGATTTCCTATCAAATGTTTTGGTTAGCGTAAGGTAAAAACTTTTCCATGTTTATGTGTGGGAAGTCTTACGTGATACCTTTTGTTTCCAAAGGATTTTCTAAAGTTAAGCAATCTTAAACCGTTTACTCACACCAGACCCCTGTCTGACCCGAGTGTTTATTTTCTGTTTTATTAAACTCTTGGGTACTCATATTATATATGAGTAGTCAAGTGATTCAGGTTATCTCTTGACGAATTCTGGAGGAGCTTTGGAGCAGGAGGCTTCAGCGTGTAGATATGATTAGAGTTTCCGCTGTGTTGTTGTCTGTATGATGTCTTGTATTGTATTAGACAGAAATGATATAACTGTCTAAATTGAGATGTATAGTTGTGTACTCTGATGTATATAATACTATGTATATGTTCTATATTATATTTAAATCGTTACGCTGTGAGATTCTGATGTGTTGTTTCCTTTTTCTTCTCTTTCTTTTCTTCTTCTATCCCTTTCTTTCTTAATTAGTGATGCGATTTTCCGGTAGTGGAAAGTTGGGTCGCTACAGTTGGTATCAGAGCGTTAGGTTGAGTGAATACCTAGGCTCTGAAGTTTGTCTTTCTTTAGGAAGCATTAGGTTGAGTGAATACCTAGGCTCTGGAGTGGTGTCTATCTTGAGAGAGCGTACTTGTAATTTTTTTATATAAATATATATTTATATAACTACCTAATCTGTTGGGTTATCTGTTCAGATTTTCCAACATAAGCTATAAAGGTAGATAAGGTAGAAGTGTGTGGAACACGACTACCACTTTTGGAAGGGGTTTATATGTTGTAGTTGGAGGTGTTTATCGAGATTGTAGACCTGATACTATCTCGAATAAGTTTTGAGGATTGGTGAAAGGATTCCTTTGAGTCCAAAGGAAGTCTTTTTCAAGAATTGGAGTATATTCTTGAAGTGTGAGGTTGATTTGCTCTCAAGTGAGCGGGATTTCCAAGAGTTGAGTTGTCAGCTTAATAGAAGCAAGTGGTGACTTCAAGAAGGAATAGCTGTGTGATGAGATGCAGTATCCACAGATGGTTCTGAAGATGTTTCTTTTGAAGCCAGTTTTAGATGGTGTTGGAAGAGCATTGATGTCTTCTACAAGGAAGGTTCAGATGTTCTGAGATTTTCTGGATCTCAAGTAAGGGTATCTTATCTTTATTGAAGTAGGAGACTAAGGTCGATGAGTTACCTCATTTCGGACATGGTCTCATTTGTTTTCTTAAGAAGATAAGTGGTTGGTGTTTAGTTTGGAGCCGAGTTTCTTGAGGAGATGTCTACTCGTCTCAAGGATGTTTTAGAGGAATTGGATGTTAATTTTGAGTTTCAAGGAGCTTTTGGTTAAGGATGATCTTTTGGTTTAGCTGTATCATTTGAGTGAAGTTTGGAAGCAGCAGCGTGGATCTGTTTCTTCGATGATTCAGTAATCTTTGGAATTCTACTATCGGCAGACTAGGCAGATGGTGAAGGCTTATTCTTTTCTTGGAGGCTCAGCAGAGCAAGATATTTGTTGGAAGTGATCTATCAGTTTCTGATAGGTAAGCCATTCTGGAAAGATTGATCTTGAAGGGAAAGCTGTTCTGGTTGGGAGACAGTTCTTTGGAATCTGAACTGAGTGGATCGCAAAAGTGACTTGCGATTAGTTTGGGAATCTTGGAGCATTCCTTGGTTTGATATTGAGGCATCTCAAGTAGAGGTGGAAGCTATGGAAGTAGTCGGAGGTTCTCTAGATGTTTTTGGGGAAATCTGAGGTCTACCTGAATCGGAGATTGAGATTTCTTATCGACTTGGATTTTTAGGAGCAGTATTGATGGTCTAACCATATAGTGGGATGACTCTTGGAGCGAGGTGAGTTTGGTGAGGCGGCTCAGGATTCTTTGGATTGATCATCTTATTCCAAGTTGAGATTCTGTTGAGATGTTTTGACCAAGTGGAATGGTCACTGAGATTTTTATGAGTCGGATGAACTGTGTATGGAGAAAGATTGTGCTTGTGTCCTTCGATAGCATTCTTATCTGCTCTAGATCAGAGTTGTGCAGCGGAAGCAAGTTGGGGATTATTCTGGAATGGGAACAACCGGATGTTGCAGTAGAGGATTTCTACAGGAAATTTAAGTATGAAGGAATTTTTCTGGATTTGGTAGGCAAGGTTGTCAAGTACAACTGTTGGCTATTCCAGATAGGAGAGGTATGTTTGAAGTCCATTGATGTTTGTGGTATAGAGTTGTATTTTGGATTTCAGCAAATTATTTTTGGAAAAGCCATTTTGTTGAGTAGAACCTGGAGATTTGGTTTGAGTTGGTGCTGTTGCTTCATGGAGCAATCAGCAAGGGTTAGGCTGATCAGGAATATTGAAGGTGACTCAGAGCATCTGAAGAGTTGTGCAGATAGAATTGAGGAGATTTTGGAATGTGCAGTTAGATTTTGAATATTGATTGGGTTTTATCCAATCAAAGGAGATATAAGAATGGGTAAAACTGGAGTGTTAGCTTTGAAGGTATTTGGAGTTTTATCTGTGATCTCTAGAGATTTGATTTTGATCTACAGGATTGAATTGCCAGTTTGGATAGCTGGAATTCATTGTATTTCACATATCTCAGAAGAATATGTGTATGATTCTTTGAGTGATAGAATCAGCAGTTCAGAAGGAATCTGGTAGTTGAGTTGGTTTTGGGATTAGTCTGGTATCTTGTTCAGATTTGAAGAATCAGATGAGGAAGTTCTTGGTTTTAGTAGTATAGTTAATTAAGATTCTATAGAGCGAGTATTCCAGTATAGGTATCTGGAAACTCTAGATAATATTAGGAAGTTCTATTCAGAATTTTTCTGAATAGATAAATTGTTTGTTTGTTTGAATTGGTTGCTATGATTGATTGTTTGATTTGCTGATAGGAATTTAAAATCTTTATCTGGGTTATTAAATTATCTTTGCTTTTAAATTTCGGGGACGAAATTCTTTTAAGGGGGGAGGAATGTGACGACCCGGAATTTTGAGCAATATCAATTTAATAATCTTTGATTATAATTAAATTGATTTGATCATTTTACATTATAAATTGGCAGTTAAGATTTATTTTAAGGGTTAATGATAATAATTTGTTAATATCTATTCATATTTTTCTTTGCAATATAAATAGGCAAATTTAATTCCTTTGAAAGTTTATAAATATTTGATTTGGAATTATTTATTTTGTTAAATAAGATGTTTTAATGTAATAAAACTTTGTATTCAAATTATAATATATATGAATGTATATATATTGTGATTTGATATTTGTTTTAAAATTTAATTTGGAAATTAATAAATATAATATTAGAATATGTTTCTATTTGAAATGTGTATATATATTTGTATATATATATATTTGAAATAGGAATTGCATTAATTTGAATTTAATAAGAATTTTCAAAATTGAATATATTTGGTTTTGAATTTAAAATGATAATTTGATTTAATGACTTTAAATTGATAATTGAGATTTAAATTTTAAAATAACAAAGTTAATTCATTATTCATGATAAATATGTACCTTAAGCTTTTAAATAAGATTTAAATTAAAATAGAAATTTCAAACATATAAACATTTAATAGAATTAAAATGTAAGTTACTTGTTTCATATGAATATTACATAGTAAATAAATAATTAAACCTTAAAATACATTATATATATATTCACCTTTCATGCAAAATTTAAAATAAATAAAAATAAAATATAAATAACACTTGTTAAACTTTTGAATATGTGTTAAGACACTTGTAAATTAATTGCTTAGGTGTAAATAGATTAGAGTTCTTTGTGACAAATGTCTTCTTCATTTTTGATAATTAAATTTAAAATTTAACTTGTAAATATAAAACAAAGTTTTACTTCAGCTCAAACATTTTCTTCAAACTCAAAACTGAAAACAAAAGCAAAATACAAAGATAAAAATGCATGCAAATCAAAAGAAGAAATCACTTTCTTCTTTCAAACAAGATGAGTACAAATGCAGAAAACTGTAAATCTGGATTTAAAACAAATGCAAGTTCTTCATCAACATCTGGAAACTCTGTATTCAACTACAAGATAAACACCAACATGCAGCATCAATTTAATCAACATGCAAGAACCTGGAAGTAGATCAAACATGAAAGTTTCAACATGCAAAGAGTTCTGTTTTCAGCATGCAGTGAATTCAAATGCCTGGAAACAATCATGCAGTTCTTTCTTCCACTTAAATACATGTGAGTAAAACGAATTTTAAAAACAGTTTTAACTTGATTTCATCTCTGTTTATATATGAAAATGTTATGGTTCTTTGAATTATTGGATTTTGAATGAATGCCTGAGAAGTAAAATCATTTGCTCTGTCTTCTGTTTGAATCTAGTGAGTAAATAAATTTAAAAAAAAAAAAAAAACAGATTTAAACTTGAATCTTATCTTGGATTGTGAATGAATATCATGCTGTTACTTGATTGGATTAAATGTATGTTGTATGTGAGTGTTTAAGGGCATGTCTGGATATAGATTTAATGCCTGTAGTTTATTGTGTGGTTTTGAAACAATTTCAATATCTATAATAAATTCAATATCTTGTTCTTGGATTCAAATTCGAACTAGGATTGTTAATAGAAGTTGTTTGAATCTAAGTAAACTATCATCCAGAAACAATTACCAGTTTTTAAAGTGAATAAATGATTTAAATTACTTGAATTTACAGTAAAATATAAATTATGGTCAGAAATTTATTAAAACAATTTCAAGTTTCGATTTCACAATTGAATTGCAAATGGAAATTGATGAATTTTAGAACTTGAATCACAATTTCTAATGGAGTATTCAGTGAGCATTTTGGGATTTTCTAGTTTGGGGTTTTTGGCCGATTCTGGGTGATAGTCGAAGAATCAAGCATCGTGGTTGAGTATGGAGGTAGAGGGGGTGTTGAAGTTCACCAGAAAAATGCAGAAGTATTTTTCTAATTTTTAAATCGATGGGAATGGATTGATGTAGGGTTTTGCTTCCTGTTCTTTCTTTCTCTGTTCATCTTTAAATCGCGACTTCGTGGGCAATCTGGAGGCTATCGCGAGGGGTTAGGGAGGTGAGGGGAAGTGAGATGAAGCTGCAGTGATGAAGGCGTGGTCTCTGGTGAAGGCAGTGACGGGCGGTGGTGGTTTACAGGTAGGGATTCTTCGAACTGTTTGGGTTCGAATGTTGTATTTCGATTTTCGATCGTGTTTGGATTTCTGGGTTGAGCATTGGGATGGAGGGGTTGAACGTGACTTGTCGCGGTCGGAATGATGGTCGTTGGCGATGGGGAACTCGGTGCACGTTGCACGGTGGTGAAGTATCAGTTGCTGTTGGGTTGAATGGGAGAAGATGGTGAAGAACTCGAAGCAGGCATCGTGTTTTGTATGATGGAACCCGAAGCAAGGGGTAGGCAGGGAAGACTCGGGTTGTTTTGCTTGTTTACTCGGGTGTGGCACGGGTTGTTGCTAGTTACTCGAGTATTCAGAGGGTCAGGTTTTAGAACTTTATGTTTAAGTTGTTAATTCAAAGAATATTTGTTTTTAGAAATAAAGTTTTTTAAAAACAAAGGTTGAATAAGTTTTCAGATTGAAATTGTTTTCTAAGTTATGTTTTAAACAAGTTTATATATTTTAAAATATGGAGTTTTAAAATAAAATGAGTGGATCTTAAAATAAAGTTTGTATTTAAACTTTAATAAATAATTTGGGAAAGGTTTTAAAGATTTCAAAGTTCAATTTAAAATATGTTTAAATTTAATTGATTTCTAAATCATTATATTTTATTTAAATTAAGTTTAATAATTTAGAATTTGATAATCAATTGTAATAAAGATTATCTTTAGTAAGTTTGAATTTAATTTAATTAAAGATAATTAAATTTGTAAAGATAATTGAGATAATTAAATTATTTTTAATTATCAAGTTTTAATTATGAATAAATGATTTAATTAAGATAAGGTTTCTTAATTAAGAATCTTTTAATATAATAAGTTAAGAATCATTTAATTAATTTTAAATGATTTAGTTAAATAGTTAATTAAGTAATTAACTTGTGATTAATTAAAATAATCACTTATGGATTAATATAATATAATTACTTGGGAAGTAATTAAAGTAATTAAGTGGTAATTACAGAAGGTAATTAAGTAAAAGTTAATTACTTTATGAAAAGTAATTAAGTAATGTGATTAAGAGTTAATCACTTTAGTTATTAATTAAAGACTTAATTAATAATTAGTTAAAGATTTAAATTATTTGATTAATGATTGATTAATTAAAGAATTAAGAGTTATTAATTACTTGTTTAAGTAATTAATTAAGATAGAATTTAATTAATGATATAATCATTAATTAATGGAAATAATTAATTAATTGTTAATTAATAATTTAAGAGCAATTAATTTATAATTTAGTTTTAATTACTAAATGTAATTAAAGTAATTAATCAAAGGTGATTAATTAAAAGTAATTAATTAAGTATGATTAATTAAAAAAGGTAATTAATCAAATGTGATTAATTAAAAATGATTAATCAAGTGTAATTGATTAAAGATAATTAAGGAATAATTATCAGAATAATTAGAGAATAATTAATCAAGGTTGATTAATTTAGAAGTAATTAAGAGGTAATTACTTAGAATAATTTTGGGAGTAATTAATCAGGATGATTAATTAATTTGGTAATTAAGCAATAATTACTTATAGTAATTAAGTGATAATTAATCAGGGAGGATTAATTGAAGTGGATAATTAAGTGATGGTTAGTTAATTAATTTGTAATTAATTAATGAATGAGAAGTTGGATTGAAGATAATCCAAGTATTTAATTAAGGATTAATTTAATTTAAGGATTAATTAAATTAATCAAGGTTGAATCAAATTTGTTTATGAATGGTTAATGATTGGATGATTTATATATCATTGGATGAGTTAATGATATTGATTGTTGTTGGATGATATTGATAGATGTGATGATGTGAATATGCTATAACTGAATGTGATATATATGCTGCTTTGTGATATGTATAGATGCATGTGATAATAGATGCTTATCTATTTGTGTTGTGAATACATCCATTTATGTTAAGTGATACTTATGAATATCTATTGTTTAAATCCCTTAAGTACAACTTGGACATTAAAATGGCGTTTGGTTTCGATGAGACCGGGATCGGGTTTCCATATTTGGAATCCGAAAACCACATCGATTCCAATTAAACGTTAGGTCGTTAATCCAAGTGGAGCAAGTGAAGACTCGAGGTGTAAGGGCTATACGTCAGTATAACTCTGTGGGTGATTCCGTAATGAGTTTGACGGAATAGTGCTTATAGGTTCGAGATGGTGAATCAGAGTGCAAGGGCTATGGTCGTTGACTCTGAGGGTGATTCCAAAATGAGTGCAACGAGATAGTGCCTTCGGTTTCGTTCGAACCCGGAACGAACTTGTATGGATTGAATGCTTTCAGCACATCGTCAGGCGGACGATGAGCATTCTAAGATAATTGGTCCTATAAAGGTAATCGCAGCCTCAAGCCTCATCAACCGGGAATGGCTAAAACAGGGGAGGTGCAGCAAGGCTTCGTGGGTCGCGCCCACTGGAGGGCAAGATACATCCCTGTCTAGAGGTCCCTTTATATTTCGGCTGTGTGGGCAGTTGGTCTGCAGCCAACTGCGGGGTGGTCTTGTTCGGGACTGTTCAGTAAGGAATGGTCCCGGTCTTGTGTTGCAGGGGATGAAGGGAGTAATCCTCGGTACGGTGATCTAGGCCACGTACTGTGACGGGCGGTACCCCAGTAGCCCTGCCATTGTTGGAAACCCATTTTCCCTACGAGACCCTACGGTTTTGTTTGTATTACCCACTTTTGTGGCTAGTAGCTGGAATTTAATGAATGTAACAATTTCGGCTATTTCATATTTACTTGAAAACCCTAGACACTATTATAATATCACTGGATTTCCTATCAAATGTTTTGGTTAGCGTAAGGTAAAAACTTTTCCATGTTTATGTGTGGGAAGTCTTACGTGATACCTTTTGTTTCCAAAGGATTTTCTAAAGTTAAGCAATCTTAAACCGTTTACTCACACCAGACCCCTGTCTGACCCGAGTGTTTATTTTCTGTTTTATTAAACTCTTGGGTACTCATATTATATATGAGTAGTCAAGTGATTCAGGTTATCTCTTGACGAATTCTGGAGGAGCTTTGGAGCAGGAGGCTTCAGCGTGTAGATATGATTAGAGTTTCCGCTGTGTTGTTGTCTGTATGATGTCTTGTATTGTATTAGACAGAAATGATATAACTGTCTAAATTGAGATGTATAGTTGTGTACTCTGATGTATATAATACTATGTATATGTTCTATATTATATTTAAATCGTTACGCTGTGAGATTCTGATGTGTTGTTTCCTTTTTCTTCTCTTTCTTTTCTTCTTCTATCCCTTTCTTTCTTAATTAGTGATGCGATTTTCCGGTAGTGGAAAGTTGGGTCGCTACATATCCGGACTGTAAGGGCTTCTTTTGGAAGTGCCTTCGGTTCTGTTCGATCCCGGAACGGACTTGTATGGATGTGTCTGACGTTACAATTTAAGATGTAAAGCTGGTTTCTATCAAATACATTCCTGTTGGTGGTGGAGAATTTATTCTCTTGGCTTAATACCCTTCTCTGAGACGTACGAGCTCAAAGGTTATGTAGTTGATGGTTACTAGTGATACATTGCCAATTTGGTAATGTGGCATATGAAGTTCTACTGAGCATTTGTTGATCAAAGCGTGGCTTTAATGAAAAGCGTAGCTTTGTGGACGAGACTGCGTCGTACCTCACACCCCGGTAATGGTCAAAACAGGAAAGATGCAACAAGGTTATTAGGGGATAGCGCCCCCTTAGTGTATGTCATTTCCTTCTGGATAGAGGTGGTATTATGGTATGGAGCTCTGATACTTAACCTATGTGGTTGCTGAAAATTTATTTCTTTGTGGTTGTTGGTGAATCCCGGGATTTAGGTTGGTTACGACCAGGGGATGGCATACTCGTGTCAGTTGTTACCCAGCTAGGGGTAACCCGGCCTTGTGTTGGCAGAGATCCGATAAGGTTCTCGGGGCGTCTTTCCAGAGGCATACCCATGTGGCAATGGGAAGTTTCTTGGCCTGACCATTTGTTGGAAATCCAAAGAAACAATATGAGCCTTGTACAGTTTTAGTTGTATAACCTGCCATAGAATGTGGCGGTAACCTGCTATTGGACATGTTAGCTATAGTAGGCATACGATAATGGTCGTATGTTGGCTAAGATTTATATCATACTTTCAAAATGTTTTTCCTGCACTTTGCGCTTATAGTAATAATATCAAAGAAAATTTCTCGTATCAAGCATGTTTGACTATCATAAGGAGAAATCTCCTCCGATTCGGCGTTTGCATTGTGTGTGTGTGCGGGAGTCCTTATGGTAGTCTCATTTTCTAAAAAACATTGCGAATCTAATTTGAAAAATATTTCTTTGTTTATTTTTAAAGATAAAGTGTTTTGGTTACTCATATCATTCCTATGACTGACCTGGAGTTTATTGTTTCCTTCCTAAACTCTGGGTGCCCACCAATTTTAACACGGGCAGTCTAGATTCAGGTTATCAGGTCATTCTGCAATTCAGGAGATGCTGTGGAGATCTGGAGGCAAGCTGGATGGCATGGCGTATCAACTAGTATATAGTATTTCTTTTCCGCTGTTTATTGTTGTAAACTCTGATAATGTAATGTGATGTGATGGAATGTGTAAAATGTACAGTTCTTTTGATTTAAAGATTATTCATTTATCTATTATATGTTGTTCCGTTGCGATTGTGTGATTCTGTTATTGTTTCTGTTATTTTTTCTTTCTTCTTCTATCTTCACCTCTTCTTTAACCCTAACGGTACGGCTTTCCGGCCTTCGATTGCTCGACAGTTGATACAATGGACGTATTAATGTCGACTTTCGTGAGTCGAAAATCCCGTCTGTTACAAATGATTTAAATTTGAACTAATTTTTCTTAAATTATCTCCTAGTAACTAAAATAATTTTGATCTAATTAAACAAAACATCTCCATTGTTTTAAAGTTAACTAGTAAATGAAAATAGGTACATATTATCTTTTCTGACCAAAACATTAATTTTATAACAGCGTATATATACCATAATCACCATTTAGCAATTTTTAAAATTAGCAGTGAGCTAAAAAATTGTATATATATATATATTTAGAAACATTTATACTTCACTGTTAATTTTTTTAAACAAACTACAAATTTCAAATCTATATATGTATTTATTGAATCGAAATTAAATTTGAGAAATAAATTTGAATAGCTCGCCTTCAAAAGCACACGCGACTCAAACTCGCCACCATCACTTGACACCTCGTTGTTCTCTGTCGACGTACCCAGCCTCACCGCGATCGATCACGAACCCTCAACATCAGTTAGTGCTCCAGGCAATCCTGCGTGGTGTCGAAACCTCGAATGCACTCGCCTCCACACCGTCGCGCCTGCGGAACCCAAAATTGCAACTTCGGTCACCGACTGCCTTTCCTTCTTCAAGAAATCGAACAGCCGACCATCATCTATTTTAAAACTAGGTTAAGAAATTGGACGGTGATAGTTTCGATTGAAAGAGAAATTTTATTTAAAGAGGGGAAATTCAACTGAAGGAAGAATGGTTCGGCCATTATCTTTTAATTTTTTGAACTGCTTGATTTACTTCAAAAAAGGATCTCGGATTATTATATTTATTTATTATTAATTTTTTAAAAGAGACGCGTGTTGATGAAGAGGACAAGTGTTGTACTAGGAGACACGTGATGGCCGCGGTGAAAATATTTTCCTAGGTTAGATCAATATATCTATATAAATATTATTTAAATTTTAAATTCAAATTTAAATTGTCTTGAAATCATAGCTTAAAATTTCTACATCCTATCTGTGACGACCCGAACTCGATGCCCGACAAACGACATCGAATCCATATCTCCGAAGCTTGCAACAACATTAGATGATAAACAACACAGTGGAAACAAAAGATAATTGCATTGATATACAATATAGATACAACGTGATATGCATCATAATACAACATATCCAACACCATCAGAGAATATACAATACAACACCACAGCGGAAAAACATATCAATATAAGCAAAGTCTTCAAGAGAATCCAATACCGTGACTCCGACCCAAAACTCCAAAAGCCAAAGCTCTAAACCTCAAGCTCGAACCACCATCAAGCTGACTTGTAGCAACTGCGATCCCCAAATGCGATTGCCAATCCAAAACTTCAAAGATCCAAAAGCTCAAGAAGATCTCTGAATACTACCAAACCAAAGACTTTGAAAGCTATCGAATCTATACCTATTACTGGATTATCTGAAAAACCCAACTCTAGACTGCCCGTATGGAAAATTGTGGGCACTCAGCGTTTAGGAAGAGAACAATAAACTCCGGGTCAGTCATGGCACTGGTATGAGCAAACAAAAAACATTCTATCTTCAAAAAAAATAACAAAAGATTTTAAAATTTGAAATTCGCAATGCTTTTTAGAAAATGAAACTACCATAAGGCCTCCCCGCACACACACCATGCAAACGCAGAATTGGAGGAGATTTCTCCTTATGATGGACAAAAATGCTTGATACGCGAAAACCATTTTAATATTATTATTAGTGCATAGTGCAAAAAACATTTTGAAAGTATAATATTAATCTTAGCCAACATAGACATTTCGAACTATGCCTACTATAGCTACCATCTAAACAGTGGTGACCACCATAAGTAAATGGCAGGTTATACAACTAAAACTGTAACGACCCAGAATTTTATTTAATTAAAATTTGAATATTTAATTAATTTTAAATATTAATAAGTGAAATTTATAAGTCGAATAAATTTTATTTCGAATAATTGGATTTAATTGGATAATTAAATCGATAATTTAATATGCTAAATTATGGAAATAATTGAAAATTGAGTTAAATATGATTGAAAATGAGTTAAAATTTTATTTTATCATATTGAAGTTACAATGATATTTTAGAACTTTTAAAATCGAATTAAAAGTTAATTTGTGAAAATTGAATATTTTAATATTAAATCGACTAGTGAAAATAGTCAATTTTTAAACAGTCTTAGAATTGAACGAGACCAGTTCCATTGGATCCGTAATAGTTAGTTATTACCGGATTTCAATTTTCGTAGCAATCGGAGTTATCGTTTGATCGTGGCAGCTCGAAACGCATCGAATTATTTTTAATATTAATTTGGCGAGTTAAAATAGCCATTTTTCAAAAAGTCTCGGGTTTCGGCGAAACCAGTTTCATCGGATCCGTAATGTGATATTATTGTAAGGTTTCAAATTTCGTGTCAATTGGATTTACCGTTTGTCCGGTACAAATTAAAACGCCTAGAAAATCGTTTAAATCGGTTTAATTTAAATTGAACGTTTATAGCCATAACTCGCACAGATGTCCGAATTAGCTTTCGAAACCTGTTCCATTGTGTCCGGAACACGAGGTAAACCCTAGAAACGCTGGTAACGGCGCGTGAATCGGAGTTTGGAATTTCCGGAATGAATAGTGTTTCGTCGGTTCCCTATAAATAGACCAACACCCTTCACAAATAAAAAAAAATATAACCTAAATCCTAACCCTAGCCAGCCGCCGCCTACTATATTATGAACGGCCAGAAAGCACCCACGTTCTCCCCTTGATTTCTTCAAATCGGCGCAGCGATTCAACAAACGTTCAACTAGAGACTTGTAGTGGGTATCGAGTTCTACGTCTTCAACGGTTATGATCGCGTTTGGAGCCATGGATCGATGTGGGGAGGGGTTTGAAGAGCTGGCGTTCGAGCTCGTTTTTCATGAGCTATGGTCGACCGGACTTCAAGGCGCTTGGGCCGTGGGTGGAGCATGGGGCGGCGCATCTCGTGGAGGTGCCTGATCGAAGCAAGCGGCATCGTGGGGGGTTGCGTTTTTAACCCTAGCTACGCGTTCATGGGTGTTTGCGCGGCCTGTAGAGGGTTGCGTGCGTGAGTTTGGGAAGATGGGAGGGGGCCGTTGGATCTGGAATATACAGTGCGATTTGGTGTGGGTTTAGAAAATTTATATTATGTTGTAAATAATTGTTTATTAAATTCGTATAAACTTCATAAAATCATAACTTTTTCATACGAGGTCAAAAACGCGCGAAACCAGTCGCGTTGGAATCATATGGACGAGAACTACGCGATGGAATTGGATTGAAGTCGTTTGGAGTTAGTGAGAATTTTGGGTAAAATTAAACGTCCGTTTAATTTTATTCGAAATAAATCGCTAAAACGAAATTGAAATCAAGGTGAGAACTTCTCACTCAATCGAATCAATTTCGATTTTATTTTAAATAGTTAGATTTAAAATATTTGAATGCATGTTTGAATGATGATTGTTATCTATTGATTGTTAAAATAGACATTATGCGCCGTTAGTAAGCGGATGTTATTTATTAAAAACATATACCGCGAATATTTCATAAACAGTGAAATTGGTATTATATATAATAGCAATATATATATATTGGCATATGTATATATTGGAGTTATTGATTTCCCGCATTTGTATAGCGGATGAGACCCTATTGCACCGTCTATTAAGCGGATAATATTTTAAATCCCATATACCGCGATAATTCCGTACTGGAGCGGAATTGGTATTGTGCTAATGTTTGTGGATGCAGGAAAACAGGTTGGAGAGATCCAACTGGATTCCTCAACAGTTTTTATTTGATTTCAGATATTTTGATATTTGATGGACTATCATATCGATATATGATGTCGTTGTTGTCGTGATTGACTATTTGGTGTGTAGCATCATTGGGCCAAGATTTTGGAATTTTAAAATGATTCTAAAGTGATTTTGAAAATATACTATATTTTTGGAATTGATCCATTATAAATAAATAAACGATATAATTTTAATGTTATAAAAATTATGGTTTTTGAGAAATATAGTTAAAGGTTGATTTTTGAAAATATGAGGCTAATGATTTTATAAAATAGTTTAATCGGGATTTTTGAATTTATTATAAAAAGTTTAAATATAGGATTTATAAAAATTTGATTATTTTATAAATCAAAGAAAATGGTGAAATTATAAAGGGGATTAAAGACGTTTTAAAAGAATAATAATATAAATTGATTTATATAAAAGATTTATAAATTGATAATTTATAAATGAAAATATTTGAATTATAAAACGAGTTTTTTTATAAGTGTTGGAATGAATTGTGAATGAATTCATAAATGAATGAAATTTATAGAATTATAAACGGTGAAGTTATAAATGGAATTTTATAAGCAGTAGGTTTATAAAATTTATAAAGTTATTAAAAGAATGGTTTTGGATAAATAATTGAATCTTATAAGTTATAAGATTTATAATTATGAAGTTCAAAGGAACGATTTTTTTGCAAGCAAATAAATTATAAGTATTTCACTTATAATATGAATCTTTAGTATATCACTAAGATATGAATTGAGATAGGTTAATAAAGGAATTTATAAAGGAAGTAGTTATAAAACAAATAGAAATGGAATTTATAAATCGTTGTTTTATAAATTCGCAAACGACTTATTTTGATAAGTAAATTGTTGAAACCTATTAATGAAGTTAAATTCACGTTTTGACTGTGAATAATCCTTTAAAATAAAATGAATAAAAGGATGAAATTTGTTAACATAGTATAAACACGTTTTTGAATAGTGAATAATATGTTAAAGAAAATGTTTAGATTTGATGTTTTAAATAGAATTAAAACGATCTAACGATGTTTTAAAATGTGTTGAGATTTGAAACCATAGATTTCAACATTTATTGTTGAAGTAGACGTTTTTGAGAAATAGAAGGAAATGATGGACTATAACACTGTTGTTATAGTAAATGATTTCCGAAAGGAAATGTTTTGTATAGTATTGGGATTTATATATCTATTTTAATTTCAAATCCCTATACTAGTGATTTTGGGACGTCGTAACGATGTTTTACGTAACATTCGTTTTGGCCCAAATAAATATGTTTAAGAGAATGATTTCATTAAAGAATGAAATATATACTTAATCTCGATTTAAGTATATTGAATATTTTCCAAGTGTTGAAAATAAATAGGTTCGTGAATTACTTATTAAATAAGTATGGAAATTTTTTCCAATATAAAGTGAATATTTTGAGAATTTATCGTTCTGAAGATAAATTGAAAAGGAATATTGAAACCTATTGAAAATCGTATACCAGTAGATATTGTGAAATATAAATTCACTATGGAATTTATAAAAGAAAGGGGAACTTGTTTAAAAATAAATATTGATTTATTTTTGAAGTATTGAAAATAATATATCTTGTAAAGATATTTTGGAAAATAAATAATTTGGAAAATTATTTGGAAACTGGTGATGTGTGCATATCCATTGATAGTTCAATAACCGACTATCAATATTTCCCTTTGAATGGGTATTTGATGTGATTTGTTTGAATTTGAATGCCACACTTATTTTTGAATAAGCGCTCACTATTCGGGTTAACCGGGAAAGGACCATGGGGTCGTATAACCCATTCCGAATATGTGATACGTCATTATGAATTGCATTTGAAGACCGGTGTTGAAGACCGGATCTTTTTGAAAGCGAAAGGACAACCCGTCGATTGTCTTTGCACTGAGTAGCTACGGTATAGAGACTCCCTATGTGATGGGAAGTCTGGACGTGATTAGAGATTATCCGGATTGCAAGGACTTCTTTGTAAGTGCCTTCGGTTCTGTTCGATCCCGGAACAGACTTGTATGGATTATTTCTGACGTTACAAATTGAGATGTAAAGCAGATTTCTTTCAAATATATTTCTGTTGGTGGCGGAGAATTTATTCTCTTAGCTTAACACCCTTAGAGGTTATGTAGTTGAAGGTTATCAACGATATATTCCCATTTTGGTAATGTGACATACTGAGTGTCGCTGTGAAATGATCATTGTGTTGATTATTTGTGATAGGATCATTTATTTGATCGTCTATCCTGGTGATCATTTCTATGATCATTTGTTGACCCAAAGCATGGCTTTTGTATAAAGTATGTTTTTGTGGACGTGACTTCGTCGAGCCTCACACCCCGGAATGGTCAAAACAGGAAAGATGCGGCAAGGTTATGAGGGGTAGCGCCCTTTAGGATATGTTCATTTCCTTTTGGAAAAGGGTGGTATCATGGTATGGAGCCCAGATACTTACTCATGTTGAAAACACTTTGTTATGATTGTGTGATGATGGTGACGAGCGCTCGGATAAAGGTCCCAAAGGACCGGGGGATGGCATATTCGGTCAGTTGTTACTCAGTTAGGGGTAACCCGGCCTTGTGTTGGCAGAGATCCGGTTTGGTTCTCGGGGATGTCCATCCAGAGGCATTCTCATGTGGCAATGGGAAGTTCCTTGGCCTGATCATTCGTTGGAAATCCAAAGAAACAATACGAGACTTGTACGGTTTTAGTTGTATAACCTGCTATGGAATGTGGCGGTGACCTGCTATTGAACATAGTTAGCTATAGTAGGCATAGTTCGAAATGTCTATGCTGGCTAAGATTTATATTCTACTTTCGAAATGAATTTTTCCTACACTATGCACTAGTAATAATATCAAATGTTCTTTTTAATGCGTATCAAGCATCTTTGACTATCATAAGGAGAAATCTCCTCCGATTCTGCGTTTGCATTGTGTGTGCGTGCGGGAGGCCTTATGGTAGTCTCATTTTTAAAAAGCATTGCGAATTGACTTTAAAAATATTCCTCTATTTTGACTTTAAAGATAAATAAACTGTTTTGAGTTCTCACACCAGTCACATGACTGACTCGGAGTTTATTGTTTTCCTTCCTAAACTCTAGGTGCCCACCAATTTCCACACGGGAAGTCAAGAGTTAGGTTTATCAGGATATTCTGGATATTCTGGAATTGCTGGAGGCAAGCTGGATGGCATGGCGTATTATTAGTATATAGTATTTCTTTTCCGCTGTTTGATGTTGTATGTTGTTGTACACTCTGATGATATGATGTAATGAAATGTAATAACTGATATAGTTCTTTGTTTAAAGATTATTCATTTATTATTATATGTTGTTCCGCTGCGAATTGTGAGATTCTGTTATTGTTCTGTTGTTTTCTATTCCGTTCTATTTTCTATTTTCTTTCCTCTCTATTTTTCTATCTTCTTATCTCTTCTTCTATGTCTCTTTCTTCTTCTTAAACCCTAAAATTTTGAGTTTCCGGCCTTCGATTTCTCGGCAGTCGATAAAGTGAGTATTGATGTTGAATTTTCGAAAATCGAAAATTTTCGGGACGTTACATTTGGTATCAGAGCATATGGTTAAGCGACAACCATGGTTCTGTTGGGTATTACTCATTAGAGATAGAGTCAGTAGTACTCTAGAATGAGTTTGAGTTTAATAATAGCTATGAGAGCGTATTTGTTAGTGAATATAAAATTATTTTATATTGTGATGATTGGTTTATTGAGTGGCATATGAACCTTTGTCAGCACGGTCTGTACAACTATGCCGAAGGGGTTTTATAAACACTTGAATAGAACAATTCGACACAGTATTGTTTTAAATTGGATAAATGAAATAATTTTACCTTGAGTATATTTTTATATAAAGAAATAAATTTTCAGAATTATTAAAGTGTATATAAGTTGATTGTTTGGTTGTTTGAATAATCTAAATGAAGAATAATTGTATAAGCAAAAGAATTATAAGAATTGAATTATAATTAAAGTAATTTACAATTGTGAAATAAACTTATATACATAAGAAGTGAAACTATATGAATATATTTATGAATATGAGTTGTAAATGAAAATGAATTTAAGGTTAAATGGAAATTTACTTTAGAATTTGGAATCTGAATTGATTTATAAATGGGAATTTAAGTTATGTAAAACCAAGTGATGTTTGTGAAATGAAATATAACTTAAGAGTTGTTGGATGAAGTTGATATTACTATCAAAGTAAAATAATAAAGTGAAGTGATAAATATGAACTTAAGTTATATAAATAAAATTCAACTTTTGTGATTGAATTGAATGAATGGATTAAATGTTAATCAATTGAATGTGAATTAAGTTGATATGAAATAATGAATATAAGTGTTAATTCATTAAAATCTTAGGTTATGGGAAAGTTGAATAGTTGAATGAAAATCAAATTAATTAAACCAATTGATAAGCAAAGGAATTTGGTTGTAAATAATATACATTGGTTGTTATATGGTTGTTAGTTGATTGTTTGTAATTCATTAAGAGTTAATGAAATTGGAAGCTAAAGTAATTGAAATTCAATTGGAAGTTAAGTGAATCTTAAATACAATTGAATTTGATTTGGAAGAGAACCAACTTGAATATGAATTAGTGAATATAAACTAATTGAAAATGAATGTTAGTAAAAAACATCCACTGTTAATGAATCAAATGTGATTAAATTGAAAACCCAATTCATTGAATATAATGAGAATATGAATGAATATTTTTTGGTTATGAATGCTAGTTGGATGCTAGTTGGTTGATGGTTGAATATATTGCTTTTATTGCATTTGCTATGTTGACATATATAGTTATTATGTTGCTATATGTTGTATATTGATACTATTGTCCATATACATGGTTCTCATGTTGTTTGTTGAGTGTTTAGTAGGTGCGGATCGCGTTTGCTTCGCATTTGGAGCTCGCTTTCGCGCTATATTAGCCGTATATGCTCGCTAATAAAATATAAGGTACATATCTCGGATTAAATACCGTACTTTTATACTTTTTTCCCTTCGGGATGCCTCATTACTTGATGAGATGTATATTTGTGATATATATACTGTCATTTTTTTTTCGGATCGAGCCGCGCAAAGGAGACTATGGCGAATTTTTCTGAAAATTTAAGGCGTTAGAAAAATTTGAGAAAATTGGAAAATTTTGAAAACTTTAACTTTGATTTGGAATTGAAAGTTAAACAATAGTAGTTGCTTTTGAAAAGATAACTAAGTATGATTTGAAAACTTAGTAAAGTATTATAAGAAGTTTAAGCTATGAATTATGGAAAGTTAATAAATTCTAAAACTTTTCTTACTTAGCAATTTCGAGGACGAAATTCTTTTAAGGGGGAAAGATTGTAACGATCCAGAATTTTATTTAATTAAAATTTGAATATTTAATTAATTTTAAATATTAATAAGTGAAATTTATAAGTCGAATAAATTTTATTTCGAATAATTGGATTTAATTGGATAATTAAATCGATAATTTAATATGCTAAATTATGGAAATAATTGAAAATTGAGTTAAATATGATTGAAAATGATTTGTAAAATTTTATTTTATCATATTGAAGTTAGAATGATATTTTAGAACTTTTAAAATCGAATTAAAAGTTAATTTGTGAAAATTGAATATTTTATCGACTAGTGAAAATAGTTAATTTTTAAACAGTCTCAGAATTGAACGAGACCAAATCCATTGGATCCGTAATAGTTAGTTATTACCGGATTACAATTTTCGTGGCAATCGGAGTTATCGTTTGATCGTGGCAGCTCGAAACGCATCGAATTATTTTTAATATTAATTTGGCGAGTTAAAATAGCCATTTTTCAAAAAGTCTCGGATTTCGACGAAACTAGTTTCATCGGATCCGTAATGTGATATTATTGTAAGGTTTCAAATTTCGTGTCAATTGGATTTACCGTTTGTCCGGTACAAATTAAAACGCCTAGAAAATCGTTTAAATCGGTTTAATTTAAATTGAACGTTTATAGCCATAACTCACACAGATGTCCGAATTAGCTTTCGAAACCTATTCCATTGTGTCCGGAACGCGGGGTAAACCCAAGAAACGCTGGTTACGGCGCGTGAATCAGAGTTCGGAATTTCCGAAATGAATAGTGTTTCGTCGGTTCCCTATAAATAGACCAACACCCTTCACAAATAAAAAAAAATATATATAACCTAAACCCTAACCCTAGCCAGCCGCCGCCTCCTATATTATGAACGACCAGAAAGCACCCACGTTCTCCCCTTGATTTCTTCAAATCGGCGCAGCGATTCAACAAACGTTCAACTAGAGACTTGTAGTGGGTATCGAGTTCTACGTCTTCAACGGTTATGATCGCGTTTGGAGCCATGGATCGACGTGGGGAGGGGTTTAAAGAGCTGGCGTTCGAGCTCGTTTTTCATGAGCTATGGTCGACCGGACTTCAAGGCGCTTGGGCCGTGGGTGGAGCATGGGGCGGCGCATCTCGTGGAGGTGCCTGATCGAAGAAAGCGGCATCGTGGGGGGTTGCGTTTTTAGCCCTAGCTACGCGTTCATGGGTGTTTGCGCGGCCTGTAGAGGGTTGCGTGCGTGAGTTTGGGAAGATGGGAGGGGGCCGTTGGATCTGGAATATACGGTGCGATTTGGTGTGGGTTTAGAAAATTTATATTATGTTGTAAATAATTGTTTATTAAATTCGTATAAACTTCATAAAATCGTAACTTTTTCATACGAGGTCAAAAACGCGCGAAACCAGTTGCGTTGGAATCGTATGGACGACCACTACGCGATGGAATTGGATTGGAGTCATTTGGAGTTAGTGAGAATTTTGGGTAAAATTAAACGTCCGTTTAATTTTATTCGAAATAAATCGCTAAAACGAAATTGAAATCAAGGTGAGAACTTCTCACTCAATCGAATCAGTTTCGATTTTATTTTAAATAGTTAGATTTAAAATATTTGAATGCATGTTTGAATGATGATTGTTATCTATTGATTGTTAAAATAGACATTATGCGCCGTTAGTAAGCGGATGTTATTTATTAAAAACATATACCGCGAATATTTCATAAACAGTGAAATTGGTATTATATATAATAGCAATATATATATATTGGCATATGTATATATTGGAGTTATTGATTTCCCGCATTTGTATAGCGGATGAGACCCTATTGCGCCGTCTATTAAGCGGATAATATTTTAAATCCCATATACCGCGATAATTCCGTACTGGAGCGGAATTGGTATTGTGCTAATGTTTGTGGATGCAGGAAAACAGGTTGGAGGGATCCAACTGGATTCCTCAACAGTTTTTATTTGATTTCAGATATTTTGATATTTGATGGACTATCATATCGATATATGATGTCGTTGTTGTCGTGATTGACTATTTGGTGTGTAGCATCATTGGGCCAAGATTTTGGAATTTTAAAATGATTCTAAAGTGATTTTTGAAAATATACTATATTTTTGGAATTGATCCATTATAAATAAATAAACGATATAATTTTAATGTTATAAAAATTATGGTTTTTGAGAAATATAGTTAAAGGTTGATTTTTGAAAATATGAGGCTAATGATTTTATAAAATAGTTTAATCGGGATTTTTGAATTTATTATAAAAAGTTTAAATATAGGATTTATAAAAATTTGATTATTTTATAAATCAAAGAAAATGGTGAAATTATAAAGGGGATTAAAGACGTTTTAAAAGAATAATAATATAAATTAATTTATATAAAAGATTTATAAATTGATAATTTATAAATGAAAATATTTGAATTATAAAACGAGTTTTTTTATAAGTGTTGGAATGAATTGTGAATGAATTCATAAATGAATGAAATTTATAGAATTATAAACGGTGAAGTTATAAATGGAATTTTATAAGCAGTAGGTTTATAAAATTTATAAAGTTATTAAAAGAATGGTTTTGGATAAATAATTGAATCTTATAAGTTGTAAGATTTATAATTATGAAGTTCAAAGGAACGATTTTTTTGCAAGCAAATAAATTATAAGTATTTCACTTATAATATGAATCTTTAGTATATCATTGATATATGAATTGAGATAGGTTAATAAAGGAATTTCTAAAGGAAGTAGTTATAAAACAAATAGAAATGGAATTTATAAATCGTTGTTTTATAAATTCGCAAACGACTTATTTTGATAAGTAAATTGTTGAAACCTATTAATGAAGTTAAAATCACGTTTTGACTGTGAATAATCCTTTAAAATAAAATGAATAAAAGGATGAAATTTGTTAACATAGTATAAACACGTTTTTGAATAGTGAATAATATGTTAAAGAAAATGTTTAGATTTGATGTTTTAAATAGAATTAAAACGATCTAACGATGTTTTAAAATGTGTTGAGATTCGAAACCATAGATTTCAACATTTATTGTTGAAGTAGACGTTTTCGAGAAATAGAAGGAAATGGTGGACTATAACACTGTTGTTATAGTAAAAGATTTCCGAAAGGAAATGTTTTGTATAGTATTGGGATTTATATATCTATTTTAATTTCAAATCCCTATACTAGTGATTTTGGGACGTCGTAACGATGTTTTACGTAACATTCGTTTTGGCCCAAATAAATATGTTTAAGAGAATGATTTCATTAAAGAATGAAATACATACTTAATCTTGATTTAAGTATATTGAATATTTTCCAAGTGTTGAAAATAAATAGGTTCGTGAATTACTTATTAAATAAGTATGGAAATGATTTCCATTATAAAGTGAATATTTTGAGAATTTATCTTTTTGAAGATAAATTGAAAAGGAATATTGAAACCTATTGAAAATCGTATACCAGTAGATATTGTGAAATATAAATTCACTATGGAATTTATGAAAGAAAGGGGAACTTGTTTAAAAATAAATATTGATTTATTTTTGAAGTATTGAAAATAATATATCTTGTAAAGATATTTTGGAAAGTAAATAATTTGGAAAATTATTTGGAAACTGGTGATGTGTGCATATCCATTGATAGTTCAATAACCGACTATCAATATTTCCCTTTGAATGGGTATTTGATGTGATTTGTTTGAATTTGAATGCCACACTTATTTTTGAATAAGCGCTCACTATTCGGGTTAACCGGGAAAGGACCATGGGGTCGTATAACCCATTCCGAATATGTGATACGTCGTTATGAATTGCATTTGAAGACCGGTGTTGAAGACCGGATCTTTTTGAAAGCGAAAGGACAACTTGTCGATTGTCTTTGCACCGAGTAGCTACGGTATAGAGACTCCCTATGTGATGGGAAGTCCGGACGTGATTAGAGATTATCCGGATTGCAAGGACTTCTTTGTAAGTGCCTTCGGTTCTGTTCGATCCTGGAACAGACTTGTATGGATTATGTCTGACGTTACAAATTGAGATATAAAGCAGATTTCTTTCAAATATATTTCTGTTGGTGGCGGAGAATTTATTCTCTTAACTTAACACCCTTAGAGGTTATGTAGTTGAAGGTTATCAGCGATATATTCCCATTTTGGTAATGTGACATACTGAGTGTTGCTGTGAAATGATCATTGTGTTGATTATATGTGATAGGATCATTTATTTGATCGTCTATCCTGGTGATCATTTCTATGATCATTTGTTGACCCAAAGCATGGCTTTTGTATAAAGTATGTTTTTGTGGACGTGACTTCGTCGAGCCGCACACCCCGGAATGGTCAAAACAGGAAAGATGCAGCAAGGTTATGAGGGGTAGCGCCCTTTAGGATATGTGCATTTCCTTCTGGAAAAGGGTGGTATCATGGTATGAAGCCCAGATACTTACTCATGTTGAAAACACTTTGTTATGATTGTGTGATGATGGTGACGAGCGCTCGGATAAAGGTCCCAAAGGACCGGGGGATGGCATATTCGGTCAGTTGTTACTCAGTTAGGGGTAACCCGGCCTTGTGTTGGCAGAGATCCGGTTTGGTTCTCGGGGATGTCCATCCAGAGGTATTCTCATGTGGCAATGGGAAGTTCCTTGGCCTGATCATTCGTTGGAAATCCAAAGAAACAATACGAGACTTGTACGGTTTTAGTTGTATAACCTGCTATGGAATGTGGCGGTGACCTGCTATTGAACATAGTTAGCTATAGTAGGCATAGTTCGGAATGTCTATGTTGGCTAAGATTTATATTCTACTTTCGAAATGAATTTTTCCTACACTATGCACTAGTAATAATATCAAATGTTCTTTTTAATGCGTATCAAGCATCTTTGACTATCATAAGGAGAAATCTCCTCCGATTCTGAGTTTGCATTGTGTGTGTGTGCGGGAGGCCTTATGGTAGTCTCATTTTTAAAAAACATTGCGAATTGACTTTAAAAATATTCCTCTATTTTGACTTTAAAGATAAATAAACTGTTTTGAGTTCTCACACCAGTCACATGACTGACTCGGAGTTTATTGTTTTCCTTCCTAAACTCTGGGTGCCCACCAATTTCCACACGGGCAGTCAAGAGTTAGGTTTATCAGGATATTCTGGATATTCTGGAATTGCTGGAGGCAAGCTGGATGGCATGGCGTATTATTAGTATATAGTATTTCTTTTCCGCTGTTTGATGTTATATGTTGTTGTACACTCTGATGATATGATGTAATGAAATGTAATAACTGATATAGTTCTTTGTTTAAAGATTATTCATTTATTATTATATGTTGTTCCGCTGCGAATTGTGAGATTCTGTTATTGTTCTGTTGTTTTCTATTCCGTTCTATTTTCTATTTTCTTTCCTCTCTATTTTTCTATCTTCTTATCTCTTCTTCTATGTCTCTTTCTTCTTCTTAAACCCTAACATTTCGAGTTTCCGGCCTTCGATTTCTCGGCAGTCGATAAAGTGAGTATCGATGTTGAATTTTCGAAAGTCGAAAATTTTCGGGACGTTACAAAAACTGTACAAGGCGCATATTGGAAGTTGGATTTACAACAAATGGTCAGGCCAAGGAACTTCCCATTGCCACATGGGTATGCCTCTAGAGGGATGCCCCGAGAACTTACCCTGCTCTCTGCCAACACAAGGTCGTTTCCTCCCTGCCCGGGAGTAATACCTAAGGATATGCCACCCCCGGTCGTTTGTGACCTTTATCCGAGGATCCTCAACCACAAAGAAACATCACACAATAATAAATTTACAGTGTCCACATGAGTTAAGTATTTGGCTCCATACCATGGTACCACCCTTTTCCAGAAGGAATGGACATACCCTAGGGGCGCGACCCTTGCAACCTTGCCGCATCTTTCCCTTTTCGACCATTTCCGGGGTGTAAGGTCCTGATGCAGTCTCGTCCACAAAGCTACGCTTTTTCACAAATCCATGCATTGATTAACAAATGATCAGCAGCACTTCGTATGCCACATTACCAAATTGGGAATGTATCACTAGTAACCATCAGCTACATAACCTCTGAGCTCGTATGTCTCAGAGAAGGGCGTTAAGCTGAGAAAATAAATCTCTGCCACCAAACAAAAATGTATTTGATAGAAATTGGTTTTACATCTCAACGTGTAATGTCAGACACACATCCACACAAATCTGTTCCGGGTTCGAACAAAACCGAAGGCACTTCCGAAGAAGCCTTGCAATTCGGGTATTCACAATCCCGATCGGACTCCCCATCACATATGGAGATCTCTATACCGTAGCTACTTAGTGCAGAGTCATTCAAAGGGTTATCCTTTCATTTTCGAATGCTATCCATAACGTCGTATCATTATGTGGAATGGGTTATATGACATAAGGTCCTCTCTCAGCTAAACCGAATAACAAGCGCAATATTTAAAAACATGGATATGGGATTTCAGTTAAGTCACAACTTTAAAATCCAAAACTTTCCTTATCAAATGGTTTAAACAAATTACCATTTCCAAATGTTTTAACAAAACGGTTCACTTCACAAAGTTCACCCAATTTTCATAAAGATTCATTCACAGATTTTCAAAACAATTTCCATTTCAATTTGGATTAACTCATTCAATCTTTCAAATCAAAGATTTAACTTATAGCTTTCAAACCCGTTTCCAAAGATTCATTCATAACTTGGAAAACCATTTTCATTTCAAATTTGAAATCCTTTCAACATAACTTGGAATTCTTTCCTTATATAAAAGCTTTATTTATTTGAAAACAAACAGTTTTCATTTTGGAAAAATCCGATTTCATTTATACAAGTTAAAATCTTTGGGTTAAATTCAAATTCCCAAAACAACACTTTTAAAATGGTATAAAACCCATATAAACTTGTATGATATTTTTAAATCATCAATTCTGAACATAGAATTCAATTTCAAATTTTGAATTCAAATTTAAATCAAATTTCAAAACTAAATCAAGTTATTCAAAACTAACTTTTATCTTTGAAATTCATTTTCAAAAGATTTTTTATATTTTTAACCCAAATCCATTTCCAAAACCATTTGGATTCAAATTTCAATTTTTTTAAAACCATTTCAAAAACCTGTGACTTAACCAATTTCCTCGTGCAATCCATATTTGTGTGTGTATAGTGTAGTCCAGGGGTTTTACCCAATAGTGCAACATCATCAATCATTACAGATACAATCACAGCAATATCGATAAGCGGTACAATCCTATAATGCTTATCTATATACACAGAATCACAGATAGATAATATGAATGCAGTTTAGACAAATAAATTACATTCATCACAGCTTGAATTAAAACAATTGAAATCACAAAGCATCACCAGCAGAGATGACAAAACAATTCACAGCATTCAACAGAATACAATCATCCATAAATAAGGTCAATTGATCATCTGATTAATTGAAACCCGATTAATCACTAATTCTGGTTGATTAACATTAATTAATTATAGTTTATGTTAATTAATTATCCTTTAATTATTTATTAATTAACCTTAACTAATGAATTAATTAACCTTTAATTATAAAAGAATTAATCGAAATTAATTAGTTACCCTTAATTAATTATCCTTAATTAATTAATCATAATTAACCCTGAATTAATTATAATTTAATTAATTAATCCTAATTAATTTAAAACAAGTAATTATTCTTAATTACTTAATTAACTTTTACCATTAATTAATAACTTTTTTATTAATTAACTAACTTTTGATTAATTAACCACTTCTTAAATTAATTACCATAATTATATTAATTAATTATCCTTAATTAATTATCCTTTAATTAATTACCTTTATTAATTAATCCTTAATTATAAATTAATTATCTTAAATTAATAATTAATTAGCCTTTAATTAACTATTAGTTAATTATTCGAGTAATTATAAATCATCTGTCTTGATTTATCATCAAATCTTTAATTAATTAAACTTATAATTAATCAACATTAATATAAGAGATTAAGGTTAATTAAGAATTACAAATCAATATTTCATCTTAATTTACTTTTAATTACATTATTTGTTTAAAATGATTAATTAATAAATAATGTCACAAATGAAATAATTTTAAAATATCTTACTGAAAACTTTTATTAATCCAATACCTAAGTTAAAACCATTATCCAAAACATGGATTGAAAATATTTTAAAATTTTGAAAATTTTAAGGTCAAGAAGACTGTTTTTATATCAACCCCGTGACTCACTCGAGTCAACCCCCAGTCTACAAGCCTTTCACTTTGAGTTTCCTCCCAATCTCACCCGTGTTTTTTTTTCAAACTTAAAATTTTGTTAAGTGTTGAACCCCGAGGCCACTCAGAAATGCTTCGAGTTAGAACTCGAGCCACAACCCCTTTCTTCCCGATATAAACTTCGAGTCTACCTTCTTTATCCCTGATCCAACTACCCATACCTCACCTATACACGCGTGCACGTGTACAGATGGTCAGATTGTCTCCGACCAATCTTGCCACCCTCGGCAAGTCGAAGGTGATGCCAACAAACTTTGCGACCCTCCTGAACCTCCAATCTTGACGTAAACAAAAATCGAGCTATACGATTTAAACCGGAACCAAAACTAATCACATACAACACTTCGTCCCGATCATCACGGCCTCCTGACGCCACGCGACTTTGACCCAAACTTCGCCACACCCTAATGCATCGTTTCCCCCCAGTGCGATGCGTTCCGGAGCGACGTCGATGACGCTATTGTCTTGCAAATACCATTGACAAAATACA
Source organism: Allium cepa (assembly GCA_030765085.1). NCBI lineage: Eukaryota > Viridiplantae > Streptophyta > Magnoliopsida > Asparagales > Amaryllidaceae > Allium > Allium cepa. Next base: position 1,016,322,610 of record CM060934.1, on the reverse strand, counting down.
TTACTCAAACCCATGGTCCACTTCAATCATCGACCACGATGAATAATAAAATCATCTCGTATTTTTATGATGATTTATAATCCTCTACCAAGTTACAACCTAATCCTTGAAATCCAAAATTATTCTGGTCATTAGAATTTTCCAATAAACCAAAATTTGTTCATCCTCGCATTTCCCAACGAATTCTTACTTAAAAATCTTGATATTGTCAACAAAATTCATAAAATTCAAGTGCGAATCCAAACATATAACTACAATTTAAAATCTTGATACTTGGATTTCTAGAAAAAATTGTTCATCAGTATAATTTTCAAATTCTTGATGAATTTCTTTATAATTATACTTGTTTTTTTTTTATTTTTAAAATTTGTATTACATTGTTATGATAATTTTCCATCTAAAGATCAGTACTTAATTCTTTCTATAATCTGAGATATGATTTTTCTTGATCTTTGACAAACTGTTACTAAAACAGAGATCGATTCTTTTTCTTTTCATATACAGGCATGCTCAGATACACACATGCATACGTATATTCATACATGTAGAACAACATCTACTATTTTACTTCAAAGATCAATCACAACATCAAGACATAAGAATAGATTCAGGTCAAGTTTGCTCACCTGAAATTCAACAGAGGACAGGAGTTTCCTTTGAAATTTGAAAACTGATATATGAATTTGTTGAAGATGATGTTGAATTGATTTATCTTTGAGTTGCTCAGGTCTTGAAACTGGACCGTTAATTTGATCTGAAGCTTGCAAGTTGATTTGTTTTACTTGATATTCCTGAAGACTCGATACAAGTAGAAGGCTGAACTTGATTTCCAGATTTAGATTTATTTCAGGCTTTTGAAGATTTTGAATTGCTGTTTACAGTGTTTGAAATTCTTGAGATAATTTCTTTTTTTTTCTCAGGCTTTTGAATCGTTTGAATTTGTACTTGATGTTTTCGGATTTAAAGTGCACAAAATTGTTGCCTTGATACTTCAGATCTTGCTTTTTGTTTTTAATCTGAATCCAGGGTTTGGTTTTGTTATTGATTTTGATAATGTTTTCTTTTCTTATTTTCAGATCTAAGAAAAGAAGAATGTAGTTTAGTTTTTATTCACTAATTTATAAAACTTTAATTCGTTAAAGAAAAATTGTGCCACTTGTACACATAGTTTAACACTTGTTAATGCCTATCTCCTTTACTAAATATTTGTCAAAAACCTTTAAATTTGTGTTTATATCCTTAATTCAAATTATTTTATAAATTTTATTTTAATCCTTTATGCATTTATATTTTCATATGTTAACATATGTATTTTATTTTGTTTTCACTTGCTATAACAAATGTTTATATATATATATATATATATATATATAATTTCTATTATTCAATAAATACATTCTCCTTTATAAAATCTTAAGAAAATTTGAATTTTGAAATAAATTATACTTTAATAAATAACACACGTATGTATATTATAAAATTTAGCTTTTAAACAACATTCAAACTTTTACTATATGTTAAACACTACAAATAATATTTTAAATATAACTATATATCATATTTCTTATTTAAATAAATATATTTTCTTTATAATTCATTTATATAATCTTTTTAAAGAAAAAGGTGGTTTTACAATTTAAATACACATGAATAAATAATTTTATTCTTAATTGGCCTTTGAAAAATCTATTATATCAAATTCAAAACTTCATTTTTAAATTATAATGCATATTTAAATAATTAGAAACAAATTCTTATAAAATTTTCAAATCCAATTTAATTCTAATATATTTATTTTTAAATCCAATTTTATTTATAAAATACTTATGCTTAAATTTCAAACCAAAATTCTATTTATAATCTAAAATATTTATTTATTCTGGAAATTTTCTAATTAATTCACAAATAATTCGACAATTTAATTCCAAAATTAAATTAATTGTCAAATTAAACTTGGTTAATTTTTAGGAATGTTACAGATTCTCCCTTAAGAAAATTTCGTCCTCGAAATTTGCTAGGGATATAACAAAGAACAGAAGAATGATAGAGAATCCTTTCAAATCAAATCGAATATCCATTATGCATTTGGCTTACCAAATCAGAGTATCAACAATAGATATGAGAACAAACTCATTCAATATTTCACGAATTACTCGGGTTATTCAGATCTACAAAATATACAAGGGCACTAGTTAGTTCGAAGGAATAACTAACCATTCGTAGAATATATTGAAACCCAATAAAACAGATAATGGATATCAATTCAGATTGGAATATCCCAAGGTATATACTAGCTTGTCCCTCTTCGGACTTTGGTCTTTCATAAGAAATTACAATAGACTTTCAAATTTGGTTGAAATCGTTTATCAATACAAATCTTCACATTTTATTAACCAATTTATTCCAAGTTAAAATTTCCAATTCATTTTAAGTTAAAACTGAAGATGAGAATACGAAATAGAACTTATCTACAACGACTCGCTAGGCCAGCATCATAGCTCCTTCTTGTAGGTGCCACGAAGACATCAGAGAATTGGAAATCAGATAATGATCATAGAGATTCATATAGAGGATTGTTTCCTTATTGTTGTAGGGCATTGACTAGTTGGAGTGTTACTTCCCTGTCCCCTATCACGTCCTATTCTCGCACTCGTACTTACTATCAGTGGATAGTAAGAGAATTTACTGAGGCATACAGACGGATATTTTAGGGATATACTCATTCTAGGGTATACTTCACGGTATCTCTAATGAGCCATCTAATGTGTTACACTCCGTAGCTAAAGTTCTTACTCAACCTTTAGCTTTGATACCAAATGTAACGGTCTAAGCCTTCGGCCGTCTAACCCCCCAACCGTGGCATGACACCGGTACACCTGGACTTGCTTTTAAGGCCAGCCTTTCAACTTCTTCACCTAACAAGTTAACCAACCCTTCCCCAGGGACATGCAGGGGTAAGAGTCTCCCGTTCGCCACCAAACGAAAAGCGAGAACCCCCTATCACGTTGTACCCAACAGAGCAAACCAGGTCAGTCATGGGACTGGTATGAGCAAACAAAAAACATTTTATCTTTAAAACAAACAAAAGAACATTTTAAAATTTGAAATCCACAATGCTTTTTAGAAAATGAAACAACCATAATGCCTCCCCGCACACACACCATGTAAACGCAGAATTGGAGAAAATTTCTCCTTATGATAGTCAAAATGCTTGATACGCGAAAACCATTTTGATATTATTATTAGTGCATAGTACAGAAAACATTTCGAAAGTATAATATTAATCTTAGCCAGCATATACATTTCGAACTATGCCTACGATAGCTACCATCTAAACAGTGGTGACCACCATAAGTAAATGGCAGGTTAGACAACTAAAACCGTACAAGGCGCATATTGGAAGTTAGATTTCTAACAAATGGTCAGGCCAAGGAACTTCCCATTGCCACATGGGTACGCGTCTAGAGGGATGCCCCGAGAACATACCCAGCTCTCTGCCAACGCACGGTCGGTTTCCACCCTGCCCGGGAGTAATACCTAAAGATATGCCACCCCCGGTCGTTTTCGACCTTTATCCTAGGATCCTCAACCACAAAGCAACATCACATAGTATTAAATTTACAGTTTCCACAGGAGTTAAGTATCTAGGCTCTATAACATGATACCACACTTTTCCAGAAGGAATGGACATACCCTAGAGGCGCGACCCCTGCAACCTTGCTGCATCTTTCCTGTTTCGACCATTTCCGGGAAGTGAGGTCCTGATGCAGTCTCGTCCACAAAGCTATGCTTTTTCACAAAGCCATGCTTTGATCAATAAATTATCAACAGCACTTCGTATGCCACATTACCAAATTGGGAATGTATCACTAGTAACCATCAACTACATAACCTCTGAGCTCATACATCTCAGAGAAGGGTGTTAAGCTAGAAGAATAAATCTCCGCCACGAAAGAGAAATGTATTTGATAGAAACTGGTTTTACATCTCAAAGTGTAATGTCAAACACAAATCCATACAAGTCTGTTCTGGGTTCGAACAGAACCGAAGGCACTTTCGAAGAAGCTCTTGCAATCTGCGTATTCATAATCCCGATCGGACTCCACATCACATATAGAGATCTCTATACCGTAGCTACTCAATGCAGAGTCATTCGACGGGTTATCCTTTCGTTTTCGAAAATACCCGGTCTTCACCCCGGTCTTTGAATGCTATCCATAACGTCGTATCATTATTCGGAATGGGTTATACGACATAAGATCCTCTCCCGGCTAAACCGAATAATGAGCGCAATATTTAAAAACATATGGATATGGGATTTCAGTTAAGTCACAACTTTAAAATCCAAAAATTTCCATATCAAATGGTTTAAACAAATTACCATTTCCAAATCTTTTAACAAAAAGATTCACTTCACAATGTTCACCCAATTTTCATAAAGATTTATTCACAGATTTTCAAAATAAATTCCATTTCAATTTGGATTAACTCATTCATCCTTTTAAATCAAAGATTTAACTTATAGCTTTCAAACCCGTTTCCAAAGATTCATTTATAACTTGGAAAACCATTTTCATTTCAAACTTGAAATCCTTTCAACATAAATTATAAATTCTTTCGTTATATAAAAGCTTTATTTATTCGAAAACAAACAGTTTTCATTTCGGAAAAATCCGATTTCATTTACACAAGTTAAAATCTTTAGGTTAAACTCAAATTCCTAAAACAACACTTTTAAAATGGTTTAAAACCCATATATGTTGAGTCAAGATTTTTTATATAGAGTTTTGACTTCTGACAAAGGGATAAGCCGTGATCGACAAAAAGAGGTTATTCAGACACAAAGAGCTCCATATGATTAGAGGTTGATTATTTGGTATGTTAGTAATGATTATTTATGTTAAAATCTATCCTCAAATAATCTTATACCTTCAATCTTCGAATATATATATATATATATGAGTGCACATTAACTGTGCACTCTGGACACAACCGGTCGACTGGTCAAAACCAGGTGGTCGACCGTTTCTGCCCAGAATGCACAGATAACGTGCACAAGTGAACATAACGTATATATATTCAAATTCCTGTCTACTGGTCCTTTTTGACCTGTCGACCGTTTTCAAACAGAAAGCAACCCTTCGTATAGACACTTCCTTTTCTTCAATGGTTGCTTCTCTTTCTCTTCACCAATAATCATGACCTTTGTTCATACCTTTTCACAAAAGGTTACAACTGTTTATTTCTTATATAAACATCATGAAATCATTATTCCAAATATCTAATTTTCTGTTCTTCTAATCTCTATTCTATTGATCACTATCTTGTACTCTCAAGCGTTCAAATTGCTCATATTCTATCATATATCGTTTTGAATCCTAAAATTTATTTAACATTCTTTTGATTCAATACGATATCCACTTCCAAATCTTCATATATACAAATAATCTATTTGAGGATAAGATTATAGGAAGTCTGTACTACAAGTGACAAAATAGTGTTAGCAAGAACATATACCATCAACAAACAATTATATTCATCTTTGTTGAAGTCCTCCGTGTTGTAAGAGGCAAGTGTTGAAGTCCTCGGTGTTGTAAGAGGCAAGTATTGAAGTCCTCAGTATATTAGAGGCGTGAAATCCCATTCGTCTGATCGGGTGTTGTAAACCTGTTCCTCCGGGTGAAGCGAGGTAGTTGGTAATGAAAATCCAAATAGATGTCTGGGACTGGACGTAGGACTGTGCTCCGAACCATTATAAAAATCTCTGGTGTGATTTTTCTATTTTTATTTACTTTGCTATTATCAACTATTTCCGCATTTATATTATATTCCATATTACACAATCCGTTTGTACTATATTAGCACGTACACTGAATTTTCATTTGGTATCGGAGCACGACCATCATATAACCGTAACACAGTTATTTGATATATTCTTATAATATGGCAAATAACGCAAGTACTAGCACTCAAAACACTACTTACATGGAAGGTCAATCGACACAAAGACCTCCATTTTTTAATGGTCTTAACTATAGTTATTGGGCAACACGTATGTCATTCTTTATGCAATCAAATAGTTATGATGCTTGGAATGCAACTCAAAAAGAAATAGTGAATCCAGCAACTGATTATTCAGAATGGACTGCGGCTGAGAAAAAGGCAGCAGCCGTAAATGCAAGAGCAATAAGTATGTTGTTTTGTGCATTAGACCAAAATGAATATAACCGTGTTAGTATCTGCACCACTGCATATCAAATTTGGCAAACGCTGAAAACCACTCATGAAGGTACTAACAAAGTTAAACAAGCCAAAATAGCCATGCTGAAAAGTCAATTTCAGAATTTCAAAATGAAAGAAAATGAGAAAATCAATGATATGTATTCATGGTTTCAAACTATCCACCATGCACTTATTGGCTTAGGACAAAAGTATTCTGATTTTGATGTTGTTTCAACAGTCCTACATTCTCTGACTAGTGAATGGGAAGGAAAAGTATTAGTAATTAAAGAAGCTAATGACCTTTCCGTCATGAAGCCAGATGAATTGATAGGAAATCTAATGTCCTACGAAGCTAACTTGCAGACTAGAAAGGAACAAAAAGAAGAAAAGAAAAACGTGGCATTCCATGCTAAAAAAGACAAAAATGAATCAGAGTCTGAAGATAAAGATCTGGCATTCATAGCAAAAGGTTTCAAAAAATTCCTAAAACAGCGAAAAGCCAATCGTTATAACAGAAAGAAATCTGGATCAAATAAACCAACATCATCCTCTATAGAATGCTTCAACTGTCACAAAAAGGGGCACATGCACAAGGATTGTCCGGAGCAAAAGAAGAAGTCAGAAAATGACAAATTAAGATATAAGAAGGACAAATCAAAGAAACGAGCATTCTCGGTAACATGGGATGATACAGACTCATCAGAAAGTGAGAGTGATACGGAAGATGAACAAGCAAATGTCTGTTTCATGGCAACAGAAGATGAGGTACAAATTCCTACATTTGATGAAGTACTTGATATTAATGCTGAATTGATAGTCAAATATAAAGACATGAAACGAAAGCTAAAAGAAGCCAAAGCAGAATTGAGTAGAGCAGAATTTGAACGAGATATGTTAAAAGACGAGAAGAAAATATTAGAAGAAGAACTTGAATAATTTCAAGAATCATCATCTAATGTTGACTCTCAATTATTTCTTTTGAGTTAATAAATTGAAACTCAAAAAGAGAAAAATGATGCTCTCACTACTAAAAATCATGAGCTTGAGGCAAAAGTCAAAATTCTGGACCTAGAAAAAGCTAGTTTACAAACTAAGTTAGATAACATTTCTCAAAATGTTTCTAACTTTAACAAAGGTCGAGAAAATTTGACAAAAATCATTGAAAATTCACAATCTGTTTCAAATAAACAAGGTGTGGGATATAAGAAAAAAGAAACCAAGAAACATCTTGGTAATAAAAGGAAGAAAAAAGTACAAAAAACTGAAGCTAAGAAAAATGTTAGTTTATTATATTCCAAACCAAAACCAGTTGTGAAATTTCAGAAGAAAAATGTCAAGACTATCAAAATATGGGTTCCTAAAACAAATAACAATTTGATTAGGAACAAATATATTCAGAATTTCATGAATACTGTGCATCTTAATACAAATTATATATATAAAGGGGATACCGGACCCGTATGGGTTTGGACTCCTAAGACCTAACTCTTAGGACCCCATAAAAAGTGGGTACCAGAATTAATTTTATTTTTTGCAGGTCCCACTTAAGAAAAGAGGAAAGTGGATATTAGATAGTGGTTGCTCGAAGCACATGACTGGAGACAAGAACTTATTGACAAATATTACATACTCAAATGGTGGCTCCGTCACTTTTGGAGATAATTCAAAAGGCTATATCATCGGCAAAGGCGATGTGAGCAATTGCGGTACATCTAACTTACCTCTTATTACTAATGTCATGCTAGTTAGAAATTTAAAACACAATTTACATAGTATTAGTCAGTTATGTGACAAGGGTTTTACAATTTCCTTTTCAAATAATAAGTGTAGTATTTTAGATAAAGACCATAATTTAGTTTTCAAAGGTTATAGAGACAGAAATATATATATTCTGAATATGAATATTAATCATAATTCAGATATGTGTCTTGTAGCTAACGATAATGATCCATGGCTATGGCACAAACGGTTCTGTCATATAAACTTCAGAACTATTGACAAGCTAGCCAAAAACGATCTAGTTAAAGGACTACCCAAAATAAGTTTTAAGGTTAACAACATCTGTGATGCATGTCAATTAGGAAAATTGACCAAATCATCTTTTAAATCCAAGAAAGTCATATCAACATTACAACCACTTGAGTTACTACAGATGGATTTATTCGGACCTACTAGGGTTCAGTCAATAAATCACAGTCAATATGTGCTTGTAATTGTTGATGATTTCTATCGTTACACATGGACAATTTTCTTAAAAAATAAAAGTGACACTTTCGATCATTTCAAATCTTTCGTCAAAAGAATTAAAAAATCAAAAGGGATTAAAGTAAAAAATATAAGAAGTGATCATGGCGGAGAGTTTGAAAATAATGAATTTGAACATTTTTGTACAAAGAAAGGTATATATCATAATTTTTCGTTTCCCAGAACTCCACAACAGAACGGAGTTGTAGAACGAAAGAACTGAACTTTACAAGAATGTGCAAGAACATTATTGAATGGAACTACCTTACCAAAACATTTCTGGGCAGAAGCCGTCGCAACTGCCTGTTATGTTTTAAATCGTGTGTCCATAAGACCTCTTACCAAGAATACTCCTTATGAATTTTTTAACAAAAGAAAGCCTAAAATCTCATACTTCAAAGTTTTTAGTTCCAAGTGCTTTATTTTAAATACGAAAGACCAACTTGACAAATTCGATCTAAAAGCCGATGAAGGAATATTTGTCGGTTATTCGGAACGAAGCAAGGCCTATCGTATATTTAATAAACGAACCAAAACTATTGAAGAATCACTTCATGTCTCTTTTGATGAATTCTATCATCCTCAAACTATATCAGATGATGACGAAACAATAGTCACTGATAATCCAATCATCACAAATGTCGATTCTGACTCGGAAATAATTACTGAGAATATTCCTTAAATATGTGAGTTACAATCACCACCAAGAATATTAAGAGACCATCCTGCCCAAAATATAATCGGTGAAGTAACATCACATGTCAGAACGAGGAGTCAACTCAACCAAATGGGTCATGTCACTTTTCTCTCAAATATCGAACCTAAGAATCCAAAAGAAGCTGCTACAGACGATTTGCAGGAAGAACTAAATCAGTTCGAGCGCAATGACGTTTGGGAACTTGTTCCAAGACCAACTGATCAGTCAGTTATTGGTACTAAATGGGTTTATAAAAATAAGGCCGACGAATAAGGAAATATCACCAGAAATAAAGCAAGATTAGTAGCACAAGGGTATAATCAGGAAGAAGGTATCGATTATGAAGAAACTTTTGCACCAGTTTCTCGACTAGAAGCTATTAGAGTCCTATTATCTTTTGCTTGTCACCATAATTTCAAACTTTATCAGATGGATGTCAAAAGTGCATTTCTCAATGGATTTATCAAAGAGAATGTATATGTCGAACAACCTCCTTTGTTCGTACATGAAAAATATCCTAACCATGTGTTCAAACTTAAGAAAGCTCTGTATGGTTTAAAGCAAGCACCTCGTGCTTGGTATGAACGATTACGTAGCTATCTTATTAACTCAGGACTTAAAATAGGCAAAGTCGATCAAACTTTATTTATCAAACATTCTCAAAAGGATATTCTAGTTATCCAGATATATGTAGACGACATCATCTTTGGTTCAACAAACGATAAACTCTGCAAGGAATTTGCAAGTATTATGACCAAAGAGTTTGAAATGTCTCATATGGGAGAACTGTCATATTTTCTTGGACTTCAAATCAAACAACTTCCGAATGGTATCTTTATTAATCAAGAAAAATACTGCGGAAATCTTATCAGTCGCTTCGGGTTAAATAACACATCTGGTAAACCTACTCCTATGAGTACAACTACACATCTTGAAAAAGATGAAAAAGGTAAGAATGTTGACCAGAAACTTTATCGAAGAATGATTGGTTCTCTTCTTTATCTTATAGCAAGTCGTCCAGATATAATGATGAGTGTTTGTCTATATGCACGCTTTCAAGCAGATCCAAAGGAATCACATCTACGAGAAGTGAAACGTATAATTCGTTATCTTAATAATACGAAAGATTTTGGTCTTTTTATCCAAAAGAATGTCCATTTGAATTAGTATCATATAGTGATGCTGATTTTGGAGGCTCTCGAACGGATATAAAGAGTACAAGTGGTATGTGCCACTTTATTGGAAAATCACTTGTCTCTTGGTTTAGTAAGAAACAAAATTGTGTTTCACTATTAACATGTGAAGCTGAATGTATATCAACGGCTCTCGCTTGTACTCAAGTTATATACATGCAACAAACACTTCAAGATTTTGATATTCATTTATCAAATTCTACTATATACTGCGATAACACAAGTGCTATAAATCTTTATAAGAATCCAGTGAATCACTCCAGAACCAAACACATTGATATCCGTCATCATTTCCTTAGAGACAATATCGAAAAAGGAAATATATGTCTCAAATATATCCAAACTGATAGTCAACTAGTGGACATTTTCGCTAAGCCTCTACTTGAGTCTAATTTCATTAAATTTCGTAGAGAACTTGGTTTAATTTCTAGAAAAGAACTTGATAAGTAAATCTTTACTGTTGTATCCTAAGTCCTTTTCGGATTATTTTTCTATTACTATAATAGGAAATTGAATATGAGCTTCTAATTTTTCTACGGCCAAGTTTTCATGACAATTCTCATCCAAAAGGTTATATATATATAGGAATTTTCCTATATAAGCTTGATAAAAACTTTGTTTTTATCACTTCCTATCTAAGCCTAAAAGTTTATGTATATATCATTATGGCACATATTTGTGATGAGTGTGCTCAAAGGTCCCATATTTCGGTCACAAGTTCTGAGCCAGAAGAATATTCCACTCCTGAAATGCCAAAACACAAATCAAAATGTCATCACCAATGCATTCATACTCCTGGCAATACACCAACTCCAAAACGAGCAAAGAAGGTATTTTTTTGTTCACCCCGTACCAGAGAAAAGATCAATGAGATTCATCATTATTAAAAATATCAAATCGATCTTCGAAGACAGCTGCATTATGAGCAACAACTGACTTCGGAACGTCTATCTCTTCTAGAAAGAATGGCATCATTCTTTTGTGGTTCAAACAAACATGGCGTATACGAGCCAATGCCTCATGCACCTTCATCCTCTAGAAGCCCAAATTCATGGGATAAAAACTATGCTCAGAATGAAGGAGCGAAAGAAAAATGGTCGCCATGGAAACCACGCATTACCGATGTCAAAGAAGAGACTTCCGATCATAATTCCTCTACCTCTCATTAAAAATTTGTTTAATATTATGATTGAATTCTCGTATTTTTTATAAATCGATATATATATATATATATATATATCATGTTCTTGAATAAATTCAATATTATGTGGATCGTTAACTTCAGAAATTCATGCAAGAAGGAAGGAAAACAACTCACAGGCAAACAAGTCGACCGGCTAAAATGAACCAGTCGACCGTTTTGGTCTCTGCATGAAAACGGTGGACCGGTGAATAAGTGGCGGTCGACCGGTTTCATACTGTTATTTTTTTTCAAAAGGGCACAATACGGTCCTTTCTTCCCCCATCTCTTCATTTCTTCCTTTTCCAAAAAAACTCCCATAACCATAAAAATATATTCTTCCACCAATCTCACTAAAATGGCTCCTCCACAAAAGAAATTAAAACAAGCTTCTACCTCCGAAACACAACCAATTGATCTCTCTATCAGGAAGTGGCTTGTAGATCCAATAGCAGTCAAAAGGTGGAATGAGATGAAGGATTTTAAAATCCATCTGGGTTATTTTATTAAATTTTCAGATTTCTCTAGTTATCGTATTCTTAGTTTAGCAAAGGAAGCCGACATTGAAAATCTAATTGATTTTGATCAAAACAATGTTGAAATTAACCATGTAATGATCAAATTATTCTATGCTAACCTAAATTTAGAGAAAAATAAGCCCGAGAATCCCAATTATTGTCTTTGGTCCGTTGTTTGTGGCAAAGAAGTATTCATCTCATGTGATAGGATGGCAACTGTTCTTGGTTCTTCATTTATTGGTGAAAAATTCTCAAGTAATTTTTGCAATGTTCATATCCGTAATCAAATTAGTCATCAATTTATTGAAGATGATAAGGATAGCACTAAGTCTATGGGTTTACGGCCATCTGCAAGAATTCTTCACTATACTCTTATGCACTCTCTTTTACCAAGAATAGGAAATTTTGATGCTGTCTATAAAGAAAATTTCAAGGCATTATACTCAATCTATGGGGGTATTTGTGTAAGGACCCGTAAATCCGTACTCCTTGAATATACACTAATCTCCATAGATTAACTCAAGATGAACAAAAATACGAATTCTCAATGTTTAAGAAATAGAAAAAGGCAGAAGAAGAGAGAGAAGGATAGAAAATAGGGAGAAGAAAATAGAAAATAGAACGGAACAGAAAACAACAGAACAATATCAGAATCTCACAATCGTAGCGGAACAACATATAACACATAAATGATAATCTTTAAACAAAGAACTATATCAGTTATTACATTACATTACATTTCATTACATCATATCATCAGAGTGTACAACAACAAAAAAAACATCAAACAGCGCAAAAAGAAATACTATATACTAGTAATACGCCATGCCATCCAGCTTGCCTCCAGCAACTCCAGAATATCCTGATATCCGGATAAACCTTAACTCTTGACTGCCCATGTGGAAATTGATGGGCACCCAGAGTTTGGGAAGGAAAACAATAAACTCCGAGTCAGTCATGTGACTGGTGTGAGAACTCAAAACATTTTATTTATCTTTGAAATCAAAATAGAGGAATATTTTTAAAGTCAATTCGCAATGCTTTTAAAAATGAGACTACCATAAGACCTCCCACCACACACACAATGCAAACGCAGACTTGGAGGAGATTTCTCCTTATGATAGTCAAAGATGCTTGATACGCATTAAAATCAAATCAATTTTGATATTATTATTAGTGCATAGTGTAGAAGATATTTCAAAAGTAGAATATAAATCTTAGCCAGCATAGGTACCATTATATTATGCCTACTATAGCTACCTCCTGAGGAAGCAGCTTCTACAACTAAAACCGTACAAGTCTCGTATTGTTTCTTTGGATTTCCAACGAATGATCAGGCCAAGGAACTTCCCATTGCCACATGAGAATGCCTCTGGAAGGACATCCCCGAGAACCAAACCGGATCTCTACCAACACAAGGCCGGGTTACCCCTAACTGAGTAACAACTGACCGAATATGCCATCCCCCGGTCCTTTGGGACCTTTAACCGAGCGCTCGTCACCATCATCACACAATCATAACAAAGTGTTTTCAACATGAGTAAGTATCTGGGCTCCATACCATGATACCACCCTTTTCCAGAAGGAAATGCACATACCCTAAAGGGATCTACCCCTAATAACCTTGCCGCATCTTTCCTGTTTTGACCATTCCGGGGTGTGAGGCTCGACGAAGTCACGTCCACAAAAACATACTTTATTCAGAAGACATGCTTTGGGTCAACAAATGATCATAGAAATGATCACCAGGATAGACGATCAAATAAATGATCCTATCACAAATAATCAACACAATGATCATTTCACAGCAACACTCAGCATGTCACATTACCAAATTGGGAATATATCGCTGATAACCTTCAACTACATAACTTCTAAGCTCGTACGTCTCAGAGAAGGCTGTTAAGCTAAAAGAATAAATTCTCCGCCACCAACAGAAATATATTTGGAAGAAATCGGCTTTATATCTCAATTTGTAATGTCAGACATACAATCCATACAAGTCCGTTCCGGGCTCGAACAGAACCGAAGGCGCTTCTTACGAAGCCCTTGCAATCCGGGTATTCACAATCCCGATCGAATTTCCCATCACTTAGGGAATCTCTATACCAGGAGCTACCCAGTGCAGAGACAATCGATAGGTCATCCTATCGCTTTCGCAAATACCCGGTCTTCAACACCGGTCATCAATGCTATCCATTACGTCGTATCACTATTCGGAATGGGTAATCCGAATAACGAGCGCAATAATTTAAAAAATAAGTGTAGCATTCAAATTCAGCAAATCACAACAAATACCTTTCAAAGGTAAATATTGATAGTTGGTTATTGAATTATCAATGGATATGCACAACATCACCAGATTCCAAATAATTTTCCAAATTATTTATTTCCCAAAAATATCTTTACAAGATATATAATTTCAATACCTCAAAAATAAATCAATATTTATTTTTAAAAGAATTCCACTTCCTTTTATAAATTCCATAGTGAATTTATATTCCAAAATATCTATGAATATACGACCCTAATTATTCACTTCAATTTATCTTCAAAAAGATAAATTCTCCAAATATTCACTTTATATTGGAAAACATTTCCATACTTACTTATTAAGTAATTCTCAATCCATTTATTTTCAACACTTGGAAAATATTCAAATATACTTAAATCGAGATTAAGTATATATTTCATTCTTTAAGGAAATCATTCACTTAAACGTATTTATTTGGGCCAAACGAATGTTGCGTAAAACATCGTTACGACAACCCAAAATCACTAGTATAGGGATTCGAAATTAAAATAGATATATAAATCCCAATACTATACAAAACATTTCCTTTCGGAAATCATTTACTATAACAACAGTGTTATAGTCCACCATTTCCTTCTACTTCTCGAAAACGTCTATTTCAACAATCAATGTTGAAATCTATGGTTTCGAATCTCAACCCAATTAAAACATCGTTAACTTGTTTTAATTCTATTTAAAACATCACATTCAAAACAATTTCTTTAACATATTATTCACTATTCAAAAACGTGAATATACTTGTTAACAAATTTCATCCTTTTATTCATTTTATTTTAAAGGATTATTCACTATTTAAAACGTGAATATAACTCCATAAATACGTTATAACAATTTACTTATCAAAATAAGTCGTTTGCGAATTTACAAAACAACGTTTATAAATTCTATTTCTATTTGTTTTATAACTACTTCCTTTATAAATCTCCTTTATTAACCTATCTCAATTCATATCTCAATGATATACTAAAAGTTCATATTATAAGTGAAATACTTATAATTTATTTGCTTGCAAAAATCGTTCCTTTGAACTTCATACTTATAAATCTTATAACTTATAAGCTTCAATTATTTATCCAAAACCATTCTTTTAATAACTTCATGAATTTTATAAACCTACCGCTTATAAAATTCTATTTATAACTTCACCGTTTATAATTCTACAAATTTCATTCATTTATGAAATTCATTCACAATTCATTCTAACACTTATAAAAACTCGTTTTATAACTCAAATATTTTTAATTTGCAAATTATCAATTTATTAATCTCTTATATAAATTAATTTATTTATTCTTTTAAAACGTCTTTAATCTCCTTTATAATTTCACCATTTTTATTTATAAAATAATTAAATTTTATAAATCCTATTTTTTCAACTTTGTATAATAAATTCAAAAATACCAATTTAAACTATTTTATAAAATTATTAACCCATATTTTCAAAAATTAACTTTTAACTATATTTCTTAAAAATATAATTTTTTATAACATTAAAAATTATATCGTTTATTTATTTAAAATGAATCAATTTCCAAACATATAGTATATTTTCAAAAATCACTTTAAAAATCATTTTAAAGTTTCAAATTTGGTCCAATGATGCTACATACCAAATAGTCAATCACGACAAACAACGACATTATATATCGATATGATAATCCATCAAATATCAAAATATCTGAAATCAAATAAAAACTGTTGAGGAATCCAGTTGGATCCCTCCAACTTGTTTTCCTGCATCCACAAACATTAGCACAATACCAATTCCGCTCCAGTACGGAATTATCGCGGTATATGGGATTTAAAATATTATCCTCTTAATAGACGGCACAATAGCGTTTCATCCGCTATACAAATGCGGGAAATCAACAACTCCAATATATACATATGCCAATATATATATTGTTATCATATATAATACCAATTTCACTGTTTATGAAATATTCGCGGTATATGTTTTTAATAAATAACATCCGCTTACTAACGGCGCATAATGTCTATTTTAACAATCAACATATAACAATCATCATTCAATCATGCATTCAAATATTTTAAATCTAACTATTTAAAATAAAATCGAAACTGATTCGATTGAGTGAGAAGTTCTCACCTTGATTTCAATTTCATTTTAGCGATTTATTTCGAATAAAATTAAACGGACGTTTAATTTTGCTCGAAATTCTCACTAACTCCAAACGACTCCAAACCATTTCCATAGCGTAGTGCTCGTCCATACGATTCCAACGCTTCTTGTTTCGCGCGTTTTCGACCTCGTATGAAAAAGTTACATCATTTTAAAGTTTAAACGAATTTTAATATATAAATTACAACAATTTCTTAATTTTAAACCTTGCTTCTAATCTAAGCCGTCCATCCTCTACCTAGCAATCACGGCCCTTGATCTCCTTCATCTTCCACGCGACCTCCCCCCAGTAAAATAAGCACGGCCGAACCCATTTTTTTAGGAATTAGGGTTAACTTTTGCTCCGCCCACAAGCATCGATATTCCCTCACATCTCCCCCAGAACGAAGCCCCACGTCACCCCTACCCACGGCCAGAGTGCGGCCTGGCCCGGTCGCCTCTGCTTCCTCGAAATTCGTGCCGAACTGCAGCCCTTCAAGCTCGAATTGCAGACAATCCATAGCTCCGTTTAACATCATCACCGTATGGATCGCAAGATCACACTTCGCTCTATAATCTTCGTGTTGGAGGATTTTCGAAATGATGAAGGGATTGAGAGAGATTGAGAGGGAAACGATAGAAACTTTCGGCCATAGGTTTGAGGGTGGCGGCTGCGTATAAACTAGGGTTTAGAATTTTTTTTTATTTTCTTGTGAATTTATGGTCTATTTATAGGAAATTTCGAACACTATTCATCCGGGTTTTCCGAACTCCGATTTACGCGCCGTAACCAGCATTTCTAGGGTTTACCCCGCGTTCCGGACACAATGGAATAGATTTCGGAAGCTAATTCGGACATCTGTGCGAATTATGGCAATAAACGTTCAATTTAAATTAAACCGATTTAAATGATTTTCTAGGCGTTTTAATTTGTACCGGACAAACGGTAAATCCAATTGACACAAAATTTGAAACCTTACAATAATATCACATTACGGATCCGATGAAACTGGTTGTAACATCCCGCCTTTTCGTACGATTTAAACAGACACACGTGCCAGTTCAAACCGTACGGAAGGGCGGATTGTTATGGGGTAAATAAGAAAAACAGAGAAGAAATAAACAAATAGAATCTCACAGCGGAAGGATAAAATATAATAATAAAATATACAGTTTATAAAACTGTTTACAAAACATTTGATTTTTCTTTATACAATTAAATATTAGAGTTCACATACCAACAATATCAATGCAGCGGAATACAGTGTAGTGGAATAAAATAGTAGGTAGTAATATTAAAATCTTCGTCTTCGTCCTCCAGAGCTAAACTTCAAATCCTGAAACGCTCGGACTGACTCGAGCGAATTGAAAAGACAAAACACTCGAGTCAGAACTAAAAGATCTTATGTGAGTTAAATTAACAGAAATAAATATGAGTGCAGTAACTCAAGAGATGCTCGGGATTTACATCTCCCAAGGATCCGTTAAACTATTTACTATGTAGTATATTGCGCTATTATACTAGTGTCTAATTGTAAAATAAACTTACTTTTAAATAGCGTTAAGGGGTTACCCATATAGCCCTTAACATAGAATATATTCCCATAGTCTATACAGTACCGTAATCTCCCCCGTACTGGACGTCGTCAGAGGGCACTCCATAGGTATGGTACAAAGCTAAAATCGTATAAGGCGCGCTAGGGTAGGTGACACGGCACAACTAGGCAATGCCAGGGTAGATATACCAATTACGCTTCCGGGTCGATGGTAACGCGTAGCCGCAGCTACCGCCCACCTCGAACAAACTCCCCCAAAATCAAAATAGAAGTGGCCACTGAATCAATCCAAAGTCAAAGTATAATATCGAAGAGGAGTGTCCGATCAGAGGAATGACCTCATTAACCCGTCGATCGCTCCTGTTTTAGCCACCTTATGCCAACTCACGGGAGTTGGGTCCACGTATTTACCTTACAGGAAACGTCGCCACCGTCCTACTTCATTGTGGAAACTCCACCGCGTACACGGTTAGTCAAAGTGGTTTTCGGTATCGACAGAGAGTATGTCCAAATCCGATCCCGGTCTCTTTGCCAACCCATCGTTATTATAACACCGCGGTTATTTAAAAATTGTTTATACTTTAAAACCAGAATATAATCCATTTCAAACCATAATATTACGATATCATTTCTTTTTTAAAACCCAAAAAGATTCATTTTGATATTATTTTTATAAAACCCAAATCAATGATATCATTTCCCAAATATAAATCTTTTCCAAAATTTATGCCACTTTTAAAATTTATAATTCCTTGTAACCAAATATTTGAATATTAACTTTCAACATAATACTTCGAAATCCATAGTTTTTAAAACCATTACTTTCAAAACTAAATGGTTTGGATATTCAACAATATATAAAATAAGTGATTTAACTTTATGGTTAATTTGTACGGAAAATAATTTACATGGCTTTGTGAATATTTCTTTACTCAATGTTAAAACCATAATCCAAAATATTATTTCAAGTCCCAACCATTCCAATTATATATATATATTTATATCCATCTTGAGTGTTAATATATCAACTAAAGTTGGATTTTTATTCTTTCAACAAATCAAATGTTCTATTAATTAGTTTTGAACATTCACATAAAATCCCTAAATAATAAGACTTCAATTTCTAGTAATAAATTATATATATTTTCCAATTCAAATTATACTAGAATATTCATTTCAATTTATTTTGGGAAAAATCCAATTGTAAATATACTATCTTAAAATTTCCAACTTAACATTTAAACATAGGATATAAATTATCAAACTCCATTCCTAAATTTTCTTCCATTTTAATAAAGAGATTTATACACCTTTTTATTTCAAAATTTTCAACTTCATATGTATATAAATATGGAAGAAAACATTTATTCAGTATAAAATTTAAGATTTTTATAAACCGTTTTCCATCCAAACCATAGAAATCTCATTAAAAATAGTTATATATAGACCGCGGTGCCTGTATATAGTTTTCTATCCTATGGTCAAGTGATACGGATATTTATCATTTCAATCCGCAATTTAAAAAAAATAAACTGCGGTTGTATATCATTTCAAACCGCAATCCCGAATGAAATGTAAATGCATACTAACTTGCAGTTTAATGATATCCAAATAAAACATTCATTCAACAACACATCCATCATCCAATCACAACATCGATCAATATCAATCAATAACAATTATATATATGATCATATATAACAGGTGATAACTGACAGTTTATTCAAATTAAATTTATCAACTATTAATCTAACAGTTTATTCAGTAATAATTTATACAACTGTTAACTAGCAATTCATATGCAACAATAATTTCCAACAGTCAATTAATACGCGATAAATCAATTAAATTAACAGTTAAATTTAATAAAATGCAATTCAACAGATATGAATGAAATAAACATGCCAAATACTCATAAATAAATTTCTATTCATTTCTAAAATTTATTTAACAAACATAAAAGCTTCTAGTAATTGTGAGTGGGTCAAAACACTCACCTTTTGAATTTAAATCGAATTTAAACCCGATTTAAACCCAAAAATTCGCCCGTCTCAGAATTCGCCCAAACCAGCGTCATCAAGTCCGGAATTAAATTACGATCCTAACAAAAGAAATTTCGTGTGAATCCGACTTCGTATGAGAAAGTTATGGCAAAAATGATGATTGAATTCAAAATTGAAGCTAAATAAAAATGACACACATTTATACAAATAAACTTGCCACGTCATGTTTATCTCCTGCGCACGCAACTCCTTCCAGAAACAGAACGCACGCAAGCACAGTAAAATACAAAACACTAGCACGCACCACGAAGCCGCCGCACCGCCTACGAGCCCTCTAGACGCTGCGCCGAGCTCCACTCCTCCCCCTTGACCATTTGCGTCCTCCCCACGTGGCCACCATCGGCCATAAACCCAGCAGCCGCCTATTGCATCTCGAACCCTAATTGAATTTTGACTCCAATCCGACCGTTGAATTGCCAAACAAATTACATAGATGCGCTCCCCATCGTCCATACTACAATACCCAGAAACAGAATCTCGATCCGATGAAGTTTTGTGCGACGATGATGAACGGTTTTGGGGCTGTTTGAATTTATTCTGGATGAATGACAGCTCCAATTGAAAAACGAACTACACCATGAGATTACGCGTATCGAATACTTCAACATATATTTTTTCTGGAATTTTCTAAAATTTTTGAGTTTTGACTTTTGATTTTGAACTGTGGATAGATCTGGAATTGGATCTGAGATGTATCCATTGGGGAAGAAAGAAGGTTGAAGAAAATGAACGTACAGCAAATAGACAATAGGGTGAAGCTAGGGTTTATGATCGCATATATATAGACAAATAGAAGAAGGCTAGGTGGGTACGGATAACGAACACGCTAGACGGTAGTTGGCCCAAAAAGCCCGTTCTGACCCCGGAACGAAATTTATAAAACCCATATATCCAGATAGGTATTTTAAAATATTCTGAACGCGATGGAAAAAGTTTCACGACCAAATTCGATCGTATGAAGAAGTTATGCTGAAAACAAGATTTCCAAATTGATTTCAAAATGATTTTTAATAAAATCGATTTCAAGGCGTTTCGCGTCCGTACGATCAAACGACAAGTCCGATCGATACGAAATTTGAAACCCTATAATAATTCACCGATACGGATCCGATGAAACTGGTTTCATCGAAATCCGAGTCCGTGCCCAAAATGGCTATATTTATTAAATAAATCAAAATAAATTATAAATCTAGTTTTTATGTTTCAACTTCTAATATTGGCCAAATTTTGTGACTTATATAATTCAAACAATCCCAAATGGTTTTCCAAGCTTGGATGTGAATTAAAATTTATAAGTATATCAATTTTGCAGTGTTAATTTCTGCGTTTTCTTATTATTTGGGAATTATAAATTTTATTCGCAAAAACCCAATTATTAAATCATATACTCTTATACTCTCACTTAAATCCAATTAGATAAATAGATTTGATTTCCATTCCAACTCATTTGATTGCAAATAAACTTTTTACCATACATTAAATTCCAAATTATAAATAAACTTTTATTCCCATTTCCTTTACACACAATCATCGTATTATAAAGGTACCTTCCATTGATTTGCCTTAACTTATTTAAGGTAACCTTACATTAATATCTATTGCTATGATTTCAAATTATTATCCCCTCATTTTCTTAACTATTATTAATTCCAATCTTAATGAATTCAACATTATAAGTTTGATAAATTTATTAAATTCACTCAATTGTTTACAAAATTCCATTTTAAATTCAATAACGTAATATTTTACGTTTAATTCTATTTTATTTGTAGTAAATACCCTTTGTTGGATTTAATATTCAAATTATAAATAAAATCTTTCTTTCTAAAGTTATATCAACAATGGTCCAACTAAATTTGAATTAGCTTTAACTTTATTTTATGGAATTAACTATTGCAATAAATCCAAATTGACAAATAAGGCTTGATTCCTATATTAACTACTTTGGTTCCAATTAACCTTTTATGGTGAATATGAATTTCAAGGTATAATTGAAATCTTTATATCCATTTGATTTCACTGTTTCATTTTTATTATTAAATCCATTATAGCCAAATGCATGAAATTAATATACACAAATATTTTAAATCCCAACTTAAGTTTTACATAACGTAATAATAAACGTTTAAATTTCTTAATTACAATAACTCAATTACCTTCATTCTTTTTATTCACGTAGCTAAATCTTGATTTAAATCTTTACTATAACCCATAGTCTTATTATAATAGGAATCTATACTACCTGTAACGTAAATTTCAATCAGTAAAGATCTTACACACATTTTTCCATAGATTTAGATTTCATAAATTTAGCTACTGCATAAATTCTTATTTGTGTAACATTAATGTTCATATACTTTGAATTCATTCCCAATTCACCAACTCAATTAATTATGCTTTACAAATGTGTTTCCAATATATAGGTACTTTATACTAATTGTTATCATACCCATAATTACACGCTTATAATTAATTCCCACATTTGCATAAATTTATTAAGTTAGAATGTTTGTTAAGGTTTATGCATTTCCAACTTGTACTGATTTTACACAATTATTATGATTTCTCACAGAACGTTAAATTTATTAATTGACCATTTATTATAATTAACTCCCTTAATTGAATCAACTACTTATTATTATATTTTCATTCTTACCATTTCTTCCCATATTAAATTCATTTACGTATTTACACATCTCTATCTTTCAAATATTAATAACCAAACTGATTACAAACACTGTCCTTATCAATCTTCATACATTTGTTCAGATCTATACTCTTTCATTTAATTAAAGTTTATGTTTCTATTAGATTTTTCTCTTTCTACAGACATTAAATTTTTCTGTCTACACTTATTGCGTTTTTTGTATAAATGTATACTACCAAAGTTAATAATTATATTAACTTTTACAAATTCAACTTTCATTCGTTTCTTATCACTAACTTTCAACAAAATGTGACCATCTACATTAACCAAATCTATTGTCATAAAGTTTAATTGTTACACTAAGTTACGCAACTACTATACCAAATTTCTACATTTATTCCCAAACAAATTAGAAATTATACTAATCTAATTTATTAAATATTATTAATTTAACGGGTCGTTACACTGGTTTCGTCGAAATCCGAGACTTTTTGAAAAATGGCTATTTTAACTCGCCAAATTAAAATTAAAAACAATTCGATGCGTTTCGAGTTGCCACGATCAAACGATAATTCCGATTGACACGAAAATTGAAATCCGGTAATAACTAATTATTACGGATCCAATGAAACTAGTTTCGTCCAATTCTGAGACTGTTCAAAAATTGACTATTTCCACTAGTCGATTAAATATTAAAATATTCAATTTTCACAAATAAACTTCAAATTCGATAAAAGTTCTAAAACATCATTCTAACTCCAATATGATATAATAAAATTTCACAAATCGTTCACAATCATATTTAACCAAATTTTCAATTATTTCTTTCCAATTATTAAATTATTGATTTAATTATCCAATTAAATCCAATTATTCAAAATAAAATTTATTCGACTTATAAATTTCACTTATTAATATTTAAAATTAATTAAATATTCAAATTTTAATTACTAAAAATCCTGGGTCGTTACAATCTTCCCCCCTTAAAAGAATTTCGTCCTCGAAATTATCAAGTAAGAAAAATTACAGAATCTATTAACTTTCCCAAAATCCATAGTTAAATTTCTTACAATAACTTTACTAAGTTTTCAAATCATACTTAGTTATCTTTCCAAAAACAACTACTATTGTTTAACTTTCAATTCCAAATCAAAGTTAAAGTTTTCAAAATTTTCCAATTTTCTCAAATTTTTTCTAACGCCTTAATTTTCGGAAAAATTCGCCATAGTCTCTTTTGCGCGGCTCGATCCGAAAAAAATGACAGTATATATATCACAAATATACATCTCATCAAGTAATGAGGCATCCCGCAGGGAAAAAAGTATAAAAGTACGGTATGTAATCCGAGATATGTACCTTATATTTTATTAGCGAGCATATACGGCTAATATAGCGCAAAAGCGAGCTCCAAATGCGAAGCAAACGCGATCCGCACCTACTAAACACTCAGCAAACAACATGAGAACATGTATATATGAAAATAGCATCGATATACATCATATAGCAACATAATAACTATATATGCCGACATAGCAAATGCAATAAAAGGAATAAATTCAACCATCAACCAACTAACATTCATAACCAATAAATATTCATTCATATTCTCATTCATATTTAATGAAATGGTTTTCAATTTAATCACATTTGATTCATTAACAGTGGATGTTTTTACTAACATTCATTTTCAATTAGTTTGCATTCACTAATTCATATTCAAGTTAGTTCACTTCGAAATCAAATTCAATTTTATTTAAGATTCACTTAACTTCCAATTGGATTTCAATTACTTTAGCTTCCAATTTCATTAACTCAATTTCATTAACACTTAATGAATTATATATACAATCAACTAACAATCAAATAACAACCAATGTTTATTTGTTACAACCAAATTCCTTTGCTTATATTCATTCAATTTGGTTTAATTAAATTGATTTTCATTCAACTATTCAACTTCTAATAACATTAGATTTTAATGAATTAACACTTATATTCATTATTTCATATCAACTTAATTCACTTTCAATTGATTAACATTCAATCCATTAATTCAATTCAATTACAAAAGTTGAATTTTATTTCATATAACTCAAGTTCACATTTATCACTTAACTTTAATAATTTACTTTGATACCAATATCAATTTCATTCAATATCACTTAAGTTATATTCCATTTAACTTTAAATTCATTTTAATTTACAACTCATATTCATAAATATATTCATATAGTTTCACTTCTTATATATATAAGTTTATTTCACAATTGTAAATCACTTTAATTATAATTCAATTCTTATAATTCTTTTGCTTATACAATTATTCTTTTATTTAGATTATTCAAACAACCAAACAATCTACTTATATACACTTTAGTAATTCTGAAAAATTATTCCTTTATATATAAAATATAATCAAGGTAAAATTATTTCATTTACCCAATTTAAAACAATACTGTGTCGAATTGTTCTATTCAAGTGTTTAGAAACCCCTTCGATTCAGTTTCGAGGCTGCGCCGACGAAGGTTCATATACCACTCAACAAACCAATCATCACCATATAAAACAATTTTATATTCACTAACAAATACGCTCTCATAGCTATTATTACACTCAAACTCATTCTAGAGTACTACTGACTCTATCTCTAATGAGTAATACCCAACAGAACCATGGTTGTCGCTTAACCATAAGCTCTGATACCACCTGTAAGGACCCGTAAATCCGTACTCCTTGAATATACACTAATCTCCATAGATTAACTCAAGATGAACAGAAATACGAATTCTCAATGTTTAAGAAATAGAAAAAGGCAGAAGAAGAGAGAGAAGGATAGAAAATAGGGAGAAGAAAATAGAAAATAGAACGGAACAGAAAACAGCAGAACAATATCAGAATCTCACAATCGCAGCGGAACAACATATAATACATAAATGATAATCTTTAAACAAAGAACTATATCAGTTATTACATTGCATTACATTTCATTACATCATATCATCAGAGTGTGCAACAACAAAAAAACATCAAACAGCGCAAAAAGAAATACTATATACTAGTAATACGCCATGCCATCCAGCTTGCCTCCAGCAACTCCAGAATATCCGGATATCCTGATAAACCTTAACTCTTGACTGCCCGTGTGGAAATTGATGGGCACCCAGAGTTTAGGAAGGAAAACAATAAACTCCGAGTCAGTCATGTGACTGGTGTGAGAACTCAAAACAGTTTATTTATCTTTAAAATCAAAATAGAGGAATATTTTTAAAGTCAATTCGCAATGCTTTTAAAAATGAGACTACCATAAGACCTCCCACCACACACACAATGCAAACGCAGACTTGAGATTTCTCCTTATGATAGTCAAAGATGCTTGATACGCATTAAAATCAAATCAATTTTCATATTATTATTAGTGCATAGTGTAGAAGATATTTCAAAAGTAGAATATAAATCTTAGCCAGCATAGGTACCATTATATTATGCCTACTATAGCTACCTCCTGAGGAAGCAGGTTCAACAACTAAAACCGTACAAATCTCGTATTGTTTCTTTGGATTTCCAACGAATGATTAGGCCAAGGAACTTCCCATTGCCACATGAGAATGCCTCTGGAAGGACATCCCCGAGAACCAAACTGGATCTCTACTAACACAAGGCCGGGTTACCCCTAACTGAGTAACAACTGACCGAATATGCCATCCCCCGGTCCTTTGGGACCTTTAACCGAGCGCTCGTCACCATCATCACACAATCATAACAAAGTGTTTTCAACATGAGTAAGTATCTGGGCTCCATACCATGATACCACCCTTTTCCAGAAGGAAATTCACATACCCTAAAGGGAGCTACCCCTCATAACCTTGCCGCATCTTTCCTGTTTTGACCATTCCGGGGTGTGAGGCTCCACGAAGTCACGTCCACAAAAACATACTTTATTCAAAAGACATGCTTTGGGTCAACAAATGATCATAGAAATGATCACCAGGATAGACGATCAAATAAATGATCCTATCACAAATAATCAACACAATGATCATTTCACAGCAACACTCAGCATGTCACATTACCAAATTGGGAATATATCACTGATAACCTTCAACTACATAACCTCTGAGCTCGTACGTCTCAGAGAAGGGTGTTAAGCTAAAAGAATAAATTCTCCGCCACCAACAGAAATATATTTGCAAGAAATCGGCTTTATATCTCAATTTGTAATGTCAGACATACAATCCATACAAGTCTGTTCCGGGCTCGAAAAGAACCGAAGGCACTTCTTACGAAGCCCTTGCAATCCGGGTATTCACAATCCCGATCGAATTTCCCATCACTTAGGGAATCTCTATACCAGGAACTACCAGTGCAGAGACAATCGATAGGTCATCCTATCGCTTTCGCAAATACCCGGTCTTCAACACCGGTCATCAATGCTATCCATTACGTCGTATCACTATTCGGAATGGGTAATCCGAATAACGAGCGCAATAATTTAAAAAATAAGTGTAGCATTCAAATTTAGCAAATCACAACAAATACCTTTCAAAGGTAAATATTGATAGTCGGTTATTGAACTATCAATGGATATGCACAACATCACCAGATTCCAAATAATTTTCTAAATTATTTATTTCCCAAAAATATCTTTACAAGATATATAATTTCAATACCTCAAAAATAAATCAATATTTATTTTTAAAAGAATTCCACTTTTTATAAATTCCATAGTGAATTTATATTCCAAAATATCTATGAATATACGACTTCAATTATTCACTTCAATTTATCTTCAAAAAGATAAATTCTCCAAATATTCACTTTATATTGGAAAACATTTCCATACTTTCTTATTAAGTAATTCTCAATCCATTTATTTTCAACACTTCGAAAATATTCAAATATACTTAAATCGAGATTAAGTATATATTTCATTCTTTAAGGAAATCATTCACTTAAACGTATTTATTTGGGCCAAAACGAATGTTGCGTAAAACATCGTTACGACAACCCAAAATCACTAGTATAGGGATTCGAAATTAAAATAGATATATAAATCCCAATACTATACAAAACATTTCCTTTGGGAAATCATTTACTTTAACAAGAGTGTTATATTCCACCATTTCCTTCTATTTCTCGAAAACGTCTATTTCAACAATCAATGTTGAAATCTATGGTTTCGAATCTCAACCCAATTAAAACATCGTTAACTTGTTTTAATTCTTTTTGAAACATCACATTCAAAACAATTTCTTTAACATATTATTCACTATTCAAAAATGTGAATATACTTGTTAACAAATTTCATCCTTTTATTCATTTTATTTTAAAGGATTATTCACTATTTAAAACGTGAATATAACTCCATAAATACGTTATAACAATTTACTTATCAAAATAAGTCGTTTGCGAATTTACAAAACAACGTTTATAAATTCTATTTCTATTTGTTTTATAACTACTTCCTTTATAAATCTCCTTTATTAACCTATCTCAATTCATATCTCAATGATATACTAAAAGTTCATATTATAAGTGAAATACTTATAATTTATTTGCTTGCAAAAATCGTTCCTTTGAACTTCATACTTATAAATCTTATAACTTATAAGCTTCAATTATTTATCCAAAACCATTCTTTTAATAACTTTATGAATTTTATAAACCTACTGCTTACAAAATTCCATTTATAACTTCATCGTTTATAATTCTATAAATTTCATTCATTTATGAAATTCATTCACAATTCATTCTAACACTTATAAAAACTCATTTTATAACTCAAATATTTTTAATTTACAAATTATCAATTTATAAATCTCTTATATAAATCAATTTATATTATTCTTTTAAAACGTCTTTAATCCCCTTTATAATTTCACCATTTTTATTTATAAAATAATTAAATTTTATAAATCCTATTTTTTCAACTTTGTATAATAAATTCAAAAATCCCAATTTAAACTATTTTATAAAATTATTAACCCATATTTTCAAAAATTAACTTTTAACTATATTTCTTAAAAATATAATTTTTTATAACATTAAAAATTATATCGTTTATTTATTTAAAATGAATCAATTTCCAAACATGTAGTATATTTTCAAAAATCACTTTAAAAATCATTTTAAAGTTCCAAATTTGGTCCAATGATGCTACATACCAAATAGTCAATCACGACAAACAACGACATCATATATCGATATGATAATCCATCAAATATCAAAATATCTAAAATCAAATAAAAACTGTTGAGGAATCCAGTTGGATCCCTCCAACCTGTTTTCCTGCATCCACTAACATTAGCACAATACCAATTCCGCTCCAGTACGGAATTATCGCGGTATATGGGATTTAAAATATTATCCCCTTAATAGACGGCGCAATAGGGTCTCATCCGCTATACAAATGCGGGAAATCAACAACTCCAATATATACATATGCCAATATATATATATATTGCTATCATATATAATACCAATTTCACTGTTTATGAAATATTCGCGGTATATGTTTTTAATAAATAACATCCGCTTACTAACGGCGCATAATGTCTATTTTAACAATCAATATATAACAATCATCATTCAATCATGCATTCAAATATTTTAAATCTAACTATTTAAAATAAAATCGAAACTGATTCGATTGAGTGAGAAGTTCTCACCTTGATTTCAATTTCGCTTTAGCGATTTATTTCGAATAAAATTAAATGGACGTTTAATTTTGCCCAAAATTCTCACTAACTCCAAACGACTCCAATCCAATTGCATAGCGTAGTGCTCGTCCATACGATTCCAAAGCTTCTTGTTTCGCGCGTTTTCGACCTCGTATGAAAAAGTTACATCATTTTAAAGTTTAAACGAATTTTAATATATAAATTACAATAATTTCTTAATTTTAAACCTTGCTTCTAATCTAAGCCGTCCATCCTCTACCTAGCAATCACGGCCCTTGATCTCCTTCATCTTCCACGCGACCTCCCTCCAGTAAAATAAGCACGGCCGAACCCATTTTTTTAGGAATTAAGGTTAACTTTTGCTCCGCCCACAAGCATCGATACTCCATCACATCACCCCCAGAACGAAGCCCCACGTCACCCCTACCCACGGCTAGAGTGCGGCCTGGCCCGGTCGCCTCTGCTTCCTCGAAATTCGTGCCGAACTGCAGGCCTTCAAGCTCGAATTGCAGACAATCCATAGCTCCGTTTAACATCATCACCGTATGGATCGCAAGATCACACTTCGCTCTATAATCTTCGTGTTGGAGGATTTTCGAAATGATGAAGGGATTGAGAGAGATTGAGAGGGAAACGATAGAAACTTTCGGCCATAGGTTTGAGGGTGGTGGCTGCGTATAAACTAGGGTTTAGAATTTTTTTTTATTTTCTTGTGAATTTATGGTCTATTTATAGGAAATTTCGAACACTATTCATCCAGGTTTTTCAAACTCCGATTTACGCGCCGTAACTAGCGTTTCTAGGGTTTACCCCGCGTTCCGGACATAATGGAACAGGTTTCGGAAGCTAATTCGGACATCTGTGCGAGTTATGGCAATAAACGTTCAATTTAAATTAAACCGATTTAAATGATTTTCTAGGCGTTTTAATTTGTACCGGACAAACGGTAAATCCAATTGACACGAAATTTGAAACCTTACAATAATATCACATTATGGATCCAATGAAACTGGTTTCGTCGAAATCCGAAACTTTTTGAAAAATGGCTATTTTAACTCGCCAAATTAAAATTAAAAACAATTCGATGCGTTTCGAGCTGCCACGATCAAACGATAACTCCGATTGACACGAAAATTGAAATCCGATAATAACTAATTATTACGGATCCAATGAAACTAGTTTCGTCCAATTCTGAGACTGTTCAAAAATTGACTATTTCCATTAGTCGATTAAATATTAAAATATTCAATTTTCACAAATAAACTTCAAATTCGATTTTAAAAGTTCTAAAACATCATTCTAACTCCAATATGATATAATAAAATTTTACAAATCGTTCATAATCATATTTAACCAAATTTTCAATTATTTCCGTATTTCCAATTATTAAATTATTAATTTAATTATCCAATTAAATCCAATTATTCAAAATAAAATTTATTCGACTTATAAATTTCACTTATTAATATTTAAAATTAATTAAATATTCAAATTTTAATTACTAAAAATCCTGGGTCGTTACAATTTGCATAAATTGGATTGGTACGATCTTTGATGAGATTTTGAAAGTAAATGATTCCTCTAGACCACACTTTTTCTATAACGAGTATTTTATGCATCTCTTGCTTGATTGTGGCATTGAACCTCCCAAGTCTTCACTTTCCAAACCAAAACTCATCAACAAAGCAACCATTACAAGAATGAAGCTTCCTGCTCCATACTTTAATATTATGACTTTTGAACAATGGAAAGAACAAGGACATAAAGAAGCTTCATCTCGCCCTAAACCTGAGAAAGTCAAACTTTTACGATCATCTTCCTCAACAAAAGAATCACTTGACACTATTGCTAGAAATCAATTCCTTCTTGAAGCACGACTTAATCGCATGGATAAAAAAATGGATAAACGATTTAACAAACTTAAGTCTTTCTTCGTTTCTATATGGGAAGCAATATCTTGTGGTCCATCATCTTCATCAATGCAAGCTTCAGACCATGGCAAGCGCCCAGCTCCTCCTACTTTTGCTTGGACATCTTCGGAGGAGGATACAAGCTCGGGAACTAGTCATGAACGTCGACACGAGAAATCTCAGCTTGTTGAAGAAGAAGAAGAGGGTGAGACGGAGTCAGAATAAGTCCTTTTTAGTCTACCTCTTTTTATCTTTTATGTGTACTTATGACTTTAGCTTTTGCTTTAAACACATTATCTGGAACTTGTACTAAATAGTGTCATGTTTTAACTCTGTGTGAATGTTACTCTTGATCTATGATAGTAGTTTTATGTTGCTTATAATCTCTTTCACATCTTCCATTTAACAACTCCTTTTTGTCGATGACAAAGGGGGAGAAAATTGTGCTAACAGTATATATGCAGGACACAATCTCAGGGGGATATCATATACAGGGGGAGATTCATAACTAAGTTTTCATCAATCAAAAAGGGGGAGAATGTTGAGTCAAGATTTTTTATATAGAGTTTTGATTTCTGACAAAGGGATAAGCCATGATCGACAAAAAGAGGTTATTCAGACACAAAGAGCTCCATATGATTAGAGGTTTATTATTTGGTATGTTAGTAATGATTATTTATGTTAAAATCTATCCTTAAATAATCTTATACCTTCAATCTTCGAATATATATATATATATATATATATATATATATATATATACATGAGTGCACATTAACTGTGCACTCTGGGCAAAACCGGTCGACTGGTCAAAACCAGGTGGTCGGCCGTTTCTGCCCAGAATGCACAGATAACGTGCACAAGTGAACATAACGTATATATATTCAAATTCCTGTCTACTGGTCCTTTTTGACCTGTCGATCGTTTTTAAACAGAAAGCAACCCTTCGTATAGACACTTCCTTTTCTTCAGCGGTTGCTTCTCTTTCTCTTCACCAATGACCATGACCTTTGTTCATACCTTTTCACAAAAGGTTACAACTGTTTATTTCTTATATAAACATCATGAAATCATTATTCCAAATATCTAATTTTCTATTCTTCTAATCTCTATTCTATTGATCACTATCTTGTACTCTCAAGCGTTCAAATTGCTCATATTCTATCATATATCGTTTTGAATCCTGAAATTTATTTAACATCCTTTTGATTCAATACGATATCCACTTCCAAATCTTCATATATACAAATAATCTATTTGAGGATAAGATTATAGGAAGTCTGTACTACAAGTGACAAAATAGTGTTAGCAAGAACACATACCGTCAACAAACAATTATATTCATCTTTGTTGAATTCCTCCGTGTTGTAAGAGGCAAGTGTTGAAGTCCTTGGTGTTGTAAGAGGCAAGTATTGAAGTCCTCAGTATATTAGAGGTGTGAAATCCCGTTCGTCTGATCGGGTGTTGTAAACCTTTTCCTCCGGGTGAAGCGAGGTAGTTGGTAGTGAAAATCCAGATAGAAGTCTGGGACTGGACGTAGGACGGTGCTCCGAACCAGTATAAAAAACTCTGGTGTGATTTTTCTATTTTTATTTACTTTGCTATTATCATCTATTTCCGCATTTATATTATATTCCATATTACACGATCCGTTTGTACTATATTAGCACGTACACTGAATTTTCAATATAAACTTGTATAATCTTTTTAAATCATAAATTCTCAACATGGCATTCAATTTCAAATTTTGAATTCAAATTTAAATCAAAATTCAAAACTAAATCGAGTTATTCAAAAATAACTTTTATCTTTGAAATTCCTTTTCAAAAGCTTTTTTATATTTTTAACCCAAATCCATTTCCAAAACCATCTG
Source organism: Allium cepa (assembly GCA_030765085.1). Lineage (NCBI taxonomy): Eukaryota > Viridiplantae > Streptophyta > Magnoliopsida > Asparagales > Amaryllidaceae > Allium > Allium cepa. The sequence continues at coordinate 1,016,289,394 of CM060934.1, read as the reverse complement.
GATTCAAATTTCAATTTTTTTAAAACCATTTCAAAAATCTGTGACTTAACCAATTTCCTCGTGCAATCCATATTTATGTGTGTGTAGTGTAGTCTAAGGGTTTTACCCAATAGTGCAACATCATCAATCATTACAGATACAATCACAGCAATATCGATAAGCGGTACAATCCTATAACGCTTATCTATATACACAGAATCACAGATAGATAATATAAATGCATTTCAGATAAATAAATTACATTCATCACAGCATGAATTAAAACAATTCAAATCACAAAGCATCACACAGTAGATATGACAAAACAATTAATAGCATTCAATAGAAAACAGTCATCCATAAATAAGGTTAATTGATCATCTGATTAGTTGAAACCAGATTAATCACTAATTCTGGTTGACTAACATTAATTAATTACAGTTTATGTTAATTAGGTATCCTTTAATTATTTATAATTAAAGGTTAATTAATGAATTAATTAACCTTTAATTATAAAAGAATTAATCTAAATTAATTAATCACCCTTAATTAATAATCCTTAATTAATCAATCAATTAATTAACCCTTAATTAATTATCATTTAATTAATTAATCCTAATTAATTTAAAATAAGTAATTATCCTTAATTACTTAATTTACTTTTACCATTAATTAATTACTTTTATTAATTAGCTAACTTTTGATTAATTAATCACTTCTTAAATTAATTACCTTAATTATATTAATTAATTATCCTTAATTAATTATCCTTTAATTAATTACCTTGATTAATTAATCCTTAATTATAAACCAATTATCTTAAATTAATAATTAATTATCCTCTAATTAACTGTTGATTAATTATTCGAGTATTTATAAATCATCTATCTTGATTTGTCATTAAATCTTTATCAAAATATTTAATTAATTAACCTTATTATTAATCAAAATTAACATAAGATATTAAGGTTAATTAAGAATTATAAATGAATATTTCATCTTAATTTACTTTTAATTACATTATTTATTTAAAATGATTAATTAATATATAATGTCACAAATTAAATAATTTAAATTTAATTACATTTAAAATATCTTACTGAAAACTTTTATTAATCCAATACCTAAATTAAAACCATTATCCAAAACATGGAATGAAAATATTTTGAAATTTTGAAATTTTTTAGGTCAAGAAGACTGTTTTTATAACAACCCCGAGATTCACTCGAGCCAACCCCCGAGTCTACAAGCTCTTCACTTCGAGTTTCCTCCCAATCTCACCCGTGTATATTTTTTTTCAAATTTAAAATTTTGTTAAGTGTTGAACCCCGATGCCACTCAGAAATGCTCCGAGTTAGAACTCGAGCCACAACCCCTTTCTTCCAGATATAAACTTCGAGTCTACCTTCTTCATCCCTGATCCAACTACCCAGACCTCACCTATACTCGCATGCATGTGTATAGATGGTCAGACCGTCTCCGACCTGTAACGACCCAGAATTTTAATTTATTAAAATTTGAATATTTAATTAATTTTAAATATTAATAAGTGAATTTATAAGTCAAATAAATTTTTATTTGAATTATTGGATTTAATTGAATAATTAAATCGATAATTTAATATGTTAAATTATGGAAATAATTGAAAATTGGGTTAAATATGATTGAAAATGATTTGTAAAATTTTATTTTATCATATTGAAGTTAGAACGATATTTTAGAACTTTTAAAATCGAATTAAGAGTTAATTTGTGAAAATTGAATATTTTAATATTAAAATCGACTAGTGAAAATAGTCAATTTTTGAACAGTCTCAGAATTGAACGAAACTAGTTTCATCGGATCCGTAATGTGATATTATTGTAAGGTTTCAAATTTCAAGTCAATTGGATTTACCGTTTGTCCGGTACGAATTAAAACGCCTAGAAATCGATTTAAATCGGTTTAATTCAAATTGAACGTTTATAGCCATAACTCGCACAGATGTCCGAATTAGCTTTCGAAATTGTTCAATTGTGTCCGGAACGCGGGGTGAACCCTAGAAATGCTGGTTACGGCGCGTAAATCGGAGTTCGGAATTTCCGGATGAATAGTGTTCGATATTTCCTTATAAATAGCACCACCCCTTCATAAATTAAAAATAAAATAAAACCTAATCTACAAAACCCTAGCCGCCATATACCAAACCCACGGCCGAAATCTTCCAGGCATTTCCCCTTAATCTCTCTCCATCCACAACCTTTCGCGAGAAACTTTCAACAGGGAAATCGAAGGGGATGGTGTAGGCTTCACATCCATACGGTTAAGATGGAGTTTTGTTAACAATGGGAGGCGATTATGGGCCGCGTTCATCTGCAGTTCACGCGCGTTTTTCAAGACCATGATTAGGCCGAGTTCATCCATATTGCTGCCGAAGGTGGAGCGCGAGGTGTGCTTCGAAATGATGTTGCTTGATCGTCGTGAAGATCGTCGGAATGGGGGCGGCAAGTAGAGTTTCGACGTGTGTATGGGTTCGGTTGTCACGTATGAACCTGGGGAGGAAGGAGATGGAAATAACGGCCACGATCTATTCATTTGAATGCACGGCCGAGATTTAGGGTCTGTAGTTAAAATAAAAGTTGCATATTTATTATATTATAATTCGTTCAAAGTTTAAATTTACGTATCTTTTTCATACGAGGTCGAAAACGCGCGAAACCAGTTGCGTTGGAATCGTATGGACGAGCACTACACGATGAAATTGGATTGGAGTCGTTTGGAGTTAGTGAGAATTTTGGATGAAATTAAACGTCCGTTTAATTTTATTCGAAATAAATCATTAAAACGGAATTTAAAATCAAGGTAAGAACTTCTCACTCAATCGAATCAGTTTCGATTTTATTTTAAATAGTTGGATTTAAAATATTTGAATGCATGTTTGAATGATGATTGTTATCTATTGATTGTTAAAATAGACATTATGCGCCGTTAGTAAGCGGATGTTATTTATTAAAAGCATATACCGCGAATATTTCATAAATAGTGAAATTGGTATTATATATAATAGCAATATATATATATTGGCATATGTATATATTGGAGTTATTGATTTCCCGCATTTTGTTTAGCGGATGAGACCCTATTGCGCCATCTATTAAGCGGATAATATTTAATAAAAACATATACCGCGATAATTTCGTACTGGAGCGAAATTGGTATTGTGCTAATGTTTGTGGATGCAGGAAAACAGGTTGGAGGGATCCAACTGGATTCCTCAACAGTTTTTATTTGATTTCAGAATATTTTGATATTTGATGGATTATCATATCGATATATGATATCGTTGTTGTCGTGATTGACTATTTGGTGTGTAGCATCATTGGACCAAGTTTTGGAATTTTAAAATGATTTATAAAGTGATTTTTGAAAATATACTATACGTTTGGAAATTGATTCATTTTAAATAAATAAACGTTATAATTTTAAAGTTATAAAAATTATGATTTTGAGAAATACGGTTAAAGATTGATTCTTGAGAAATATAGTTAAAAACTGATTTTTGAGAATGTGATGCTAATGATTTTATAAAATAGTTTAATCGGGATTTTAGAATTTATTGTGAAAAGTTTAAATATAGGATTTATAAAATTTAATTATTTTATGAATCAAAATGATGAAGTTTTTAAAGGAGTTTAAAAACGTTTTAAAGAATAATATGAATTGATTTATATTAAGAGATTTATAAATGGATATTTATAAATTGAAATATTGACATTATAAAACGAGTTTTATAAGTGTTTGAAATGAAAGTGAAAATGAATTTTGTAAATGAATGGAATTTATAAAATTATAAATGGTGAAGTTATAAATGAAATTTATAAATAGTAAGATTTATAGATTTTGTGAAATTATTAAAGAATATATTTGGATGAATAATTGAATCTTATAAGTTATAAGATTTATAATTATGACGTTCAAAGAAACGATTTTGTAAAATAATCGTTTTATAAGCATTTAACTTATAATATGAATCTTTGGTTTATAATTGAGTTATAAAGTGAATAGGTTGATAAAGGAATTTACAAAAGGAGATGTTATAAAATAAATAGAAATGGAATTTATAAACATTGTTTTATAAATTCGCAAATGACTTATTTTGATAAGTAAATTGTTATAACTTATTTATGGAGTTATATTCACATTTTAGATGGTGAATAATCCTTTAAAATAAAATGAATAAAATGATGAAATTGTTAACGTAGTATATTCACGTTTTTGAATAGTGAATAATATGTTAAAGAAATTGTTTTGAATGTGATGTTTTAAATAGAATTAAAACAAGTTAACGATGTTTTAATTGGGTTGAGATTCGAAACCATAGATTTCAACATCCATTGTTGAAATAGACGTTTTCGAGAAATAAAAGGAAATAGTGGACTATAACACTGTTGTTATAGTAAATGATTTCCGAAAGGAAATGTCTTGTATAGTATTGGGATTTATATATCTATTTTAATTTCGAATCCCTATACTAGTGAATTTTGGGTTGTCGTAACAATGTTTTACGCAACATTCGTTTTGGCCCAAATAAATATGTTTAAGAGAATGACTTCCTTAAAGAATGAAATATATACTTAATCTCGATTTAAGTATATTGAATATTTTCTAAGTGTTGAAAATAAATAAAATTTGTGAATTACTTATGAATAAATAAGTATGGAAATGTTTTCCAATATAAAGTGAATACTTTGAGAATTTATCTTTTTGAAGATAAATTGAAATGAATAATTGAAATCGAATATTCATGGATATTTTGGATTAAAAATTCACTATGGAATTTATAAAAGAAAGTGGAATCTGTTTAAAAATAAATATTGATTTATTTTTGAAGTGTGAAATTATATATCTAGTGAAGATATTTTGGAAAAATAAATAATTTGAAAAATTATTTGGAAACTGGTGATGTGTGCATATCCATTGATAGTTCAATAACCGACTATCAATATTTCCCTTTGAATGGGTATTTGATGTGATTTGTTTGAATTTGAATGCCACACTTATTTTTGAATAAGCGCTCACTATTCGGGTTAACCGGGAAAGGACCATGGGGTCGTATAACCCATTCCGAATATGTGATACGTCGTTGTGAATTGCATTTGAAGATCGGTGTTGAAGACCGAGTATTTGTGAAAGCGATAGGATGACCTATCGATTGTCTCTGCACTGGGTAGCTCCTGGTATAGAGATTCCTTAAGTGATGGGAAATTCGATCGGGATTGTGAATACCCGGATTGCAAGGGCTTCGTAAGAAGTGCCTTCGGTTTTGTTCGAGTCCGGAACAGACTTGTATGGATTGTATGTCTGACATTACAAATTGAGATATAAAGCCGATTTCTTTCAAATATATTTCTGTTGGTGGCGGAGAATTTATTCTTTTAGCTTAACACCCTTCTCTGAGACGTACGAGCTCAGAGGTTATGTAGTTGAATGTTATCAGCGATATATTCCCAATTTGGTAATGTGACATGCTGAGTGTTGCTGTGAAATGATCATTGTGTTGATTATTTGTGATAGGATCATTTGTTTGATCGTCTATCTTGGTGATCATTTCTATGATCATTTGTTGACCCAAAGCATGGCTTTTGTATAAAGTATGTTTTTGTGAACGTGACTTCGTCGAGCCTCACACCCCGTGAATGGTCAAAACAGGAAAGAAGCAGCAAGGTTATGAGGGGTAGCGCCCTTTAGGATGAGTGCATTTCCTTCTGGAAAATGGTGGTATCATGGTATGGAGCCCAGATACTTACTCATGTTGAAAACACTTTGTTATGATTGTGTGAATTGATTACGAGCGCTCGGTGAAAGGTCCCAAAGGACCGGGGGATGGCATATTCGGTCAGTCGTTACTCAGTTAGGGGTAACCCGGCCTTGTGTTGGTAGAGATCCGGTTTGGTTCTCGGGGATGTCCATCCAGAGGCATTCTCATGTGGCAATGGGAAGTTCCTTGGCCTGATCATTCGTTGGAAATCCAAAGAAACAATACGTGACTTGTACGGTATTAGTTGTAGAACCTATCATTCACTTATGGTGGCGCCCCACTGTTTGGATGGTAGCTATAGTAGGCATACGATAATGGTCGTATGTTGGCTAAGATTTATATTCTACTTTCGAAATGAATTTTTCTCTACACTATGCACTAGTGATAATATCAAATGTCTTTTAAATGCGTATCAAGCATCTTTGACTATCATAAGGAGAAATCTCCTCCGATTCTGCGTTTGCATTGTGTGTGTGTGCGGGAGGCCTTATGGTAGTCTCATTTTTAAAAGCATTGCGAATTGAAATAAAAATATTCCTCTATTTTGATTTTAAAGATAAATAAACTGTTTTGAGTTCTCACACCAGTCACATGACTGACTTGGAGTTTATTGTTTTCCTTCCTAAACTCTGGGTGCCCACCAATTTTCACACGGGCAGTTAAGAGTTAGGTTTATCGGGATATTCTGGATATTCTAGAGTTGCTGGAGGCAAGCTGGATGGTATGGCATATTACTTATATAGTATTTCTTTTTCCGCTGCACTGTTTGTTGTTGTTGTTGTTGTATACTCTGATGATATGATGAAATGTAATGTAATGTAATAACTGATATAGTTCTTTGTTTAAAGATTATTCATTTATCTATTATATGTTGTTCCGCTGCGAATTGTGAGATTCTAATGTTGTTCAGTTGTGTTCTCTATGTTCTGTTGTTTTCTGTTCCGTTCTATGTTCTCTATTCTCTTTTTCTTCTATTTTAAAAAAATTTCTATTTTCTGTTTTCTTTTCTCTCTATCTTCTATTTTCTCTTCTTTTCTACCTCTTTTCTTTTCTTAAACCATAACATTTCGGGTTTCCGGCCTTCGATTTCTCGGCAGTCGATAAAGTGAGTATCGATGTTGAATTTTCGAAAGTCGAAAATTTTCGGGACGTTACATTTGGTATCAGAGCTTATGGTTAAGCGACAACCATGGTTCTGTTGGGTATTACTCATTAGAGATAGAGTTAGTAGTGCTCTAGATTGAGTTTGAGTGTAATAATAGCTATGAGAGCGTATTTGTTAGTGAATATGTAATTGTTTTATATTGTGATGATTGGTTTATTGAGTGGCATATGAACTTTCGTCAGCGTGGTCCGCAAGACTATGCCGAAGGGGTTTCTAAACACTTGAATAGAACAATTCGACACAATATTGATTTTAGAATTGGGTAAATGAAATAATTTTACCTTGATTATATATTTTATATATAAAGGAATAATTTTTCAGAATTATTAAAGTGTATATAAGATGATTGTTTAGTTGTTTGAATAATCTAAATAAAAGAATAATTGTATAAGTAAAATGAATTATAAGAATTGAATTATAATTAAAGTGATTTACAATTGTGAAATAAACTTATATATATAAGAAGTGAAACTATATGAATATATTTATGAATATGAGTTGTAAATGAAGATGAATTTAAAGTTAAATGGAATATAACTTAAGTGATATTGAATGAAATTGATATTAGTATCAAAGTAAATTAATAAAGTTAAGTGATAAATGTGAACTTGAGTTATATAAATGAAATTCAACTTTTGGTAAATTGAATTGAATGAATGGATTGAAAGTAAATCAATTGAATGAAAATAATTGATATGGAATAATGAATATAAATGTTAATTCATTGAAATCTAATGTATTGGAAGTTGAATAATTGAATAAAAATCAATTAATTAAACCAATTGATAAGTAAAGTAATTTGGTTGAAATTAATATATATATACATTGGTTGTTATATGATTGTTAGTTGGTTGATTGTATATAATTCATTAAGTGTTAATGAAATTGAAAGCTAAAGTAATTGAAATTCAATTGGAAATTAAGTGAATCTTGAATAGAATTGAATTTGATTTGAAAGTGAACCAACTTGAATATGAATTAGTGAATGCAAACTAATTAAAATTGATTTGGTTATGAATGATAGTTGGTTGATGTTTGCATTTGTTGCTTTAGTTGCATTTGCTATGTTGACATACATAGTTGTTATGGAGACATATGTTGTATATTGAGATTATTTTCATATATGCATGTTTCTCATGTTGTTTGTTGAGTGTTTAGTAGGTGCGGATTGCGTTTGCTTCGCATTTGGAGCTCGCTTTCGCGCTATATTAGCCGTATATGCTCGCTAATAAAATATAAGGTACATATCTCGGATACCGTACTTTTATACTTTTTTCCCTGCGGGATGCCTCATTACTTGATGAGATGTATATTTGTGATATATATACTGTCATTTTTTTTTCGGATCGAGCCGCGCAAAGGAGACTATGGCGAATTTTTCCGAAAATTTAAGGCGTTAGAAAAAATTGGAAAATTTTGAAAACTTTTAACTTTGATTTGGAATTGAAAGTTAAACAATAGTAGTTGTTTTTGAAAAGATAACTAAGTATGATTTGAAAACTTAGTAAAGATTATAAGAAGTTAAACTATGGATTTTGGAAAATTAATAGATTCTGTAATTTTTCTTACTTAATATTTCGAGGACGAAATTCTTTTAAGGGGGGAAGATTGTAACGACCCAAAATTTTAATTTATTAAAATTTGAATATTTAATTAATTTTAAATATTAATAAGTGAATTTATATGTCAAATAAATTTTTATTTGAATTATTGGATTTAATTGAATAATTAAATCGATAATTTAATATGTTAAATTATGGAAATAATTGAAAATTGGGTTAAATATGATTGAAAATGATTTGTAAAATTTTATTTTATCATATTGAAGTTAGAACGATATTTTAGAACTTTTAAAATCGAATTAAGAGTTAATTTGTGAAAATTGAATATTTTAATATTAAAATCGACTAGTGAAAATAGTCAATTTTTGAACAGTCTCAGAATTGAACGAAATCAGTTTCATCGGATCCGTAATGTGATATTATTGTAAGGTTTCAAATTTCAAGTCAATTGGATTTACCGTTTGTCCGGTACGAATTAAAACGCCTAGAAATCGATTTAAATCGGTTTAATTCAAATTGAACGTTTATAGCCATAACTCGCACAGATGTCCGAATTAGCTTTCGAAACCTGTTCCATTGTGTCCGGAACGCGGGGTAAACCCTAGAAACGCTGGTTGCGGAGCGTAAATCGGAGTTCGGAATTTCCGGATGAATAGTGTTCGATATTTCCTTATAAATAGCACCACCCCTTCATAAATTAAAAATAAAATAAAACCTAATCTACAAAACCCTAACCGCCATATACCAAACCCACGGCCGAAATCTTCCAGGCTTTTCCCCTTAATCTCTCTCCATCCACAACCTTTCGCGAGAAACTTTCAACAGGGAAATCGAAGGGGATGGTGTAGGCTTCACATCCATACGGTTAAGATGGAGTTTTGTTAACAATGGGAGGCGATTATGGGCCGCGTTCATCTGCAGTTCACGCGCGTTTTTCAAGAGCATGATGAGGCCAAGCTCATCCATATTGCTGCCGAAGGTGGAGCGCGAGGTGTGCTTCGAAATGATGTTGCTTGATCGTCATGAAGATCGTCGGAATGGGCGGCAAGTAGAGTTTCGACGTGTGTATGGGTTCGGTTGTCACGTATGAACCTGGGGAGGAAGGAGATGGAAATAACGGCCACGATCTATTCATTTGAATGCACGGTCGAGATTTAGGGTCTGTAGTTAAAATAAAAGTTGCATATTTATTATATTATAATTCGTTCAAAGTTTAAATTTACGTATCTTTTTCATACGAGGTCGAAAACGCGCGAAACCAGTTGCGTTGGAATCGTATGGACGAGCACTACGCGATGAAATTAGATTGGAGTCGTTTGGAGTTAGTGAGAATTTTGGGTAAAATTAAACGTCCGTTTAATTTTATTCGAAATAAATCGCTAAAACGAAATTTAAAATCAAGGTGGGAACTTCTCACTCAATCGAATCAGTTTCGATTTTATTTTAAATAGTTAGATTTAAAATATTTGAATGCATGTTTGAATGATGATTGTTATCTATTGATTGTTAAAATAGACATTATGCGCCGTTAGTAAGCGGATGTTATTATTAAAAACATATACCGCGAATATTTCATAAACAGTGAAATTAGTATTATATATAATAGCAATATATATATATTGGCATATGTATATATTAGAGTTATTGATTTTCCGCATTTTGTTTAGCGGATGAGACCCTATTGCGCCGTCTATTAAGCGGATAATATTTAATAAAAACATATACCGCGATAATTTCGTACTGGAGCGAAATTGGTATTGTGCTAATGTTTGTGGATGCAGGAAAACAGGTTGGAGGGATCCAACTGGATTCCTCAACTGTTTTTATTTGATTTCAGAATATTTTGATATTTGATGGATTATCATATCGATATATGATATCGTTGTTGTCGTGATTGACTATTTGGTGTGTAGCATCATTGGACCAAGTTTTGGAATTTTAAAATGATTTATAAAGTGATTTTTGAAAATATACTATACGTTTGGAAATTGATTCATTTTAAATAAATAAACGTTATAATTTTAAAGTTATAAAAATTATGATTTTGAGAAATACGGTTAAGGATTGATTCTTGAGAAATATAGTTAAAAACTGATTTTTGAGAATGTGATGCTAATGATTTTATAAAATAGTTTAATCGGGATTTTAGAATTTATTGTGAAAAGTTTAAATATAGGATTTATAAAATTTAATTATTTTATGAATCAAAATGATGAAGTTTTTAAAGGAGTTTAAAAACGTTTTAAAGAATAATATGAATTGATTTATATTAAGAGATTTATAAATGGATATTTATAAATTGAAATATTGAGATTATAAAACGAGTTTTATAAGTGTTTGAAATGAAGTGAAAATGAATTTTGTAAATGAATGGAATTTATAAAATTATAAATGGTGAAGTTATAAATGAAATTTATAAATAGTAAGATTTATAGATTTTGTGAAATTATTAAAGAATATATTTGGATGAATAATTGAATCTTATAAGTTATAAGATTTATAATTATGACGTTCAAAGAAACGATTTTGTAAAATAATCGTTTTATAAGCATTTAACTTATAATATGAATCTTTGGTTTATAATTGAGTTATAAAGTGAATAGGTTGATAAAGGAATTTATAAAAGGAGATGTTATAAAATAAATAGAAATGGAATTTATAAACATTGTTTTATAAATTCGCAAATGACTTATTTTGATAAGTAAATTGTTATAACTTATTTATGGAGTTATATTCACATTTTAGATGGTGAATAATCCTTTAAAATAAAATGAATAAAATGATGAAATTGTTAACGTAGTATATTCACGTTTTTGAATAGTGAATAATATGTTAAAGAAATTGTTTTGAATGTGATGTTTTAAATAGAATTAAAACAAGTTAACGATGTTTTAATTGGGTTGAGATTCGAAACCATAGATTTCAACATCCATTGTTGAAATAGACGTTTTCGAGAAATAAAAGGAAATAGTGGACTATAACACTGTTGTTATAGTAAATGATTTCCGAAAGGAAATGTCTTGTATAGTATTGGGATTTATATATCTATTTTAATTTCGAATCCCTATACTAGTGATTTTTGGGTTGTCGTAACAATGTTTTACGCAACATTCGTTTTGGCCCAAATAAATATGTTTAAGAGAATGACTTCCTTAAAGAATGAAATATATACTTAATCTCGATTTAAGTATATTGAATATTTTCTAAGTGTTGAAAATAAATAAAATTTGTGAATTACTTATGAATAAATAAGTATGGAAATGTTTTCCAATATAAAGTGAATACTTTGAGAATTTATCTTTTTGAAGATAAATTGAAATGAATAATTGAAATCGAATATTCATGGATATTTTGGATTAAAAATTCACTATGGAATTTATAAAAGAAAGTGGAATCTGTTTAAAAATAAATATTGATTTATTTTTGAAGTGTGAAATTATGTATCTAGTGAAGATATTTTGGAAAAATAAATAATTTGGAAAATTATTTGGAAACTGGTGATGTGTGCATATCCATTGATAGTTCAATAACCGACTATCAATATTTCCCTTTGAATGGGTATTTGATGTGATTTGTTTGAATTTGAATGCCACACTTATTTTTGAATAAGCGCTCACTATTCGGGTTAACCGGGAAAGGACCATGGGGTCGTATAACCCATTCCGAATATGTGATACGTCGTTGTGAATTGCATTTGAAGATCGGTGTTGAAGACCGAGTATTTGTGAAAGCGATAGGATGACCTATCGATTGTCTCTGCACTGGGTAGCTCCTGGTATAGAGATTCCTTAAGTGATGGGAAATTCGATCGGGATTGTGAATACCCGGATTGCAAGGGCTTCGTAAGAAGTGCCTTCGGTTTTGTTCGAGCCCGGAACAGACTTGTATGGATTGTATGTCTGACATTACAAATTGAGATATAAAGCCGATTTCTTTCAAATATATTTCTGTTGGTGGCGGAGAATTTATTCTTTTAGCTTAACACCCTTCTCTGAGACGTACGAGCTCAGAGGTTATGTAGTTGAATGTTATCAGCGATATATTCCCAATTTGGTAATGTGACATGCTGAGTGTTGCTGTGAAATGATCATTGTGTTGATTATTTGTGATAGGATCATTTGTTTGATCGTCTATCTTGGTGATCATTTCTATGATCATTTGTTGACCCAAAGCATGGCTTTTGTATAAAGTATGTTTTTGTGAACGTGACTTCGTCGAGCCTCACACCCCGTGAATGGTCAAAACAGGAAAGAAGCAGCAAGGTTATGAGGGGTAGCGCCCTTTAGGATGTGTGCATTTCCTTCTGGAAAAGGGTGGTATCATGGTATGGAGCCCAGATACTTACTCATGTTGAAAACACTTTGTTATGATTGTGTGAATTGATTACGAGCGCTCGGTGAAAGGTCCCAAAGGACCGGGGGATGGCATATTCGGTCAGTCGTTACTCAGTTAGGGGTAACCCGGCCTTGTGTTGGTAGAGATCCGGTTTGGTTCTCGGGGATGTCCATCCAGAGGCATTCTCATGTGGCAATGGGAAGTTCCTTGGCCTGATCATTCGTTGGAAATCCAAAGAAACAATACGTGACTTGTATGGTATTAGTTGTAGAATATTAGTTGTAGAAACTATCATTCACTTATGGTGGCGCCCCACTGTTTGGATGGTAGCTATAGTAGGCATACGATAATGGTCGTATGTTGGCTAAGATTTATATTCTACTTTCGAAATGAATTTTTCTCTACACTATGCACTAGTAATAATATCAAATGTCTTTTAAATGCGTATCAAGCATCTTTGACTATCATAAGGAGAAATCTCCTCCGATTCTGCGTTTGCATTGTGTGTGCGTGCGGGAGGCCTTATGGTAGTCTCATTTTTAAAAGCATTGCGAATTGAAATAAAAATATTCCTCTATTTTGATTTTAAAGATAAATAAACTGTTTTGAGTTCTCACACCAGTCACATGACTGACTTGGAGTTTATTGTTTTCCTTCCTAAACTCTGGGTGCCCACCAATTTCCACACGGGCAGTTAAGAGTTAGGTTTATCAGGATATTCTGGATATTCTGGAGTTGCTGGAGGCAAGCTGGATGGTATGGCGTATTACTTATATCGTATTTCTTTTTCCGCTGCACTGTTTGTTGTTGTTGTTGTATACTCTGATGATATGATGAAATGTAATGTAATGTAATAACTGATATAGTTCTTTGTTTAAAGATTATTTATTTATCTATTATATGTTGTTCCGCTGCGAATTGTGAGATTCTGATGTTGTTCAGTTGTGTTCTCTATGTTCTGTTGTTTTCTGTTCCGTTCTATGTTCTCTATTCTCTTTTTCTTCTATTTTAAAAAATTTTTATTTTCTGTTTTCTTTTCTCTCTATCTTCTATTTTCTCTTCTTTTCTACCTCTTTTCTTTTCTTAAACCATAACATTTCGGGTTTCCGGCCTTCGATTTCTCGGCAGTCGATAAAGTGAGTATCGATGTTGAATTTTCGAAAGTCGAAAATTTTCGGGACGTTACACGACCAATCTCGCCACCATCGGCAAGTCGACGGTGATGCCCACAAACTTCACGACCCCCAAAACCTCCAATCTCGACGTAAACAAAAATCGCGCTCTACGATTTAAAATGGAACCAAAACCAACCACCTACAAACACCTCGTTCCGATCATCACGGCCTCTTAATGCCACGCGACTTTGACCAAATCTTCGCCATACCCAGATGCGTCGTTTCCCCTAGTGCGATGCGTTCCGGAACGACGTCGACGACGCCAATGCCTCGTGAATACCATTGAAAAAACACAGTACTTAAACCCAAGATCAACTTCAATCATCGACCACGATAAACAAAAATATCATCTCATATTTTTCTGATGATCTACAATCCTCCACCAAGCTACAACCTCATCCCCGAAACCCAAAATTATTCCGGTCATCAGAATTTGCCAATAAACCCAAATTTTTTCATCCTCGCATTTCTCAACGAATTCTTACTTAAAAATCTTGATATTGTAAACAAAATTCATAAAATTCAAGTGTGAATCCAAACACATTACTACAATTTAAAATCTTGATACTTGGATTTCTGAAAAAAAATGTTTATCACTGTAATTTTCAAATTTCAGATGAATTTCTTTATAATTCTACTTGTTTTTTTTTTAATTTGTATTACATTGTTATGATAATTTTCCATTTAAATATTAGCACTTAATTCTTTTTATAATCTGAGATATGATTTTTCTTGATCTTTGACAAACTGTTACTAAAATAGAGACAAATTCTTTTTCTTTTCGTATACAAGCATGCTCATATACACACATACATACAAATATTCATACATGCAGAACAACATCTACAATTTTACTTCAAAGATCAATCACAACATCAGGACATAAGAATAGATTTAGGTCAAGTTTGCTCACCTGAAATTCAACAGAGGACAGGAATTTCCTTTGAAATTTAATAATTGATCTTTGAATTTGTTGAAGATGTTGTTGAATTGATTTATCTTTGAGTTGCTCAGGTCTTGAAAATGAACCCTGAGTATGATCTGAAGCTTGCAAGTTGATTTGTTTTACTTGATATTCCTGAAGACTCAATACTAGTTGAAGGCTGAACTTAATTTCCAAATTTAGATTTATTTCAGGCTTTTGAAGATTTTGAATTGCTATTTACAGTGTTTGAATTTACTGAGATGGTTTCCTTTTTTTTCTTTTTTTCTCAGGCTTTTGAATGGTTTGAATCTGTACTTGATGTTTTCAGATTTAAAGTGCACAAAATTGTTTCCTTGATACTTCATATCTTGCACTTTGTTTTTAATCTAAATCCAGGTTTTGGTTTTCTTATTGATTTTGATTTTGTTTTCTTTTCTTATTTTCAGATCTGAGAAAAGAAGAATGTAGTTTAGTTTTTACTCTTTAATTTATAAAATTTTAATTCATTAAAAAAAATTGTGCGGCTTGTACACTTAGTTTAACTCTTGTTAATGCCTATCTCCTTTACTAAGCATTTGTCAAAAACCTTTAAATTTGTGTTTATATCCTTAATTCAAATTATTTTTTAAATTTTATTTTAATCCTTTATGCATTTACATTTTCATATGTTAACATATTTATTTTATTTTGTTCACACTTGTTATAACAAATGTTTTCATATATATAAAATTTCTAAATTGAAAAGCAATGGGCTAAGGGAGCCCTACCCAATGTATTCATCACTCAGAAATGTATGCAAATAAAATTACAACCTTATATCAGGAAACACATTTACACTAAGTAACATAATCATATCAAAGGCATAAAAACTACAATACATCAATAATATCTCAACTTTCACTTCAGCCTACTTAATCTTTTTCGAATTCACTTATCAATAATACTGTATAAAGTAGCTGCAGCTTGCATTTTCAGATCAAAAATTCTCCTATTCCTTTCATTCCATATCTCATATGCAAAAATCTTTAAAATAATCATTCGAATCTCTGTATTAGAAGACTTCCACCTTGTTGCCTTGAAAATATTAAACCATTCAATTCTCGAGCTTTTAACAGGTTTGTGAAAATTTCCATTTGAAAGTAATCTTGACCATATTCCAAAAGTGTAGTTGCACTCAAAAAATAAATGAGTATTTGTTTCAGGATGCTTTTGACAGAATACACAATCTTTATTAATAATAACACCCAAACTTGTTAATTTCTGTTTAGTATTAAGAGCATTTGCCATAATTTTCCATAATAATAAATTTTCTTTTGCAGGTGATTTTTCCATCCAAATTCTTGTTGCCCAAGTGAAGCTCTCTGAATTAGCATTATTTAACAGAGCTTTATACACTATAGAAATTGTATGCTTCTTTCCATTATTAGTCCAAAGTACTTTAAGATTTGAATATGAAAGAGGCAGTGCTGATATATAATGCCATAATTCTCTGAGTTGATTAGAACTACAATAAGGTAAAACAACTGAACCATCATTAATAAAGGAAGTAACTTTAGCATTTAAAGGAATGCCAGACTGTAGTTTTAAGGAGTGTGTATATTCAAACCAGGACTAGCCCAAGGAGATGACCAGAAATATAAATCATTGTTCTCAAGTGGATTGCATTGAATGATTGGCAGAAAAGTAGTTCTTAATTTTAGAATATTACGCCAACTCCAGCTGCATAAATTGGGAATATTCATAGACAAAAAATCCTTACCTTTTAAAAGATTCTTTAATATCCACTGTGTCCAGAGATCTTCTTTTCTTGATAGAATTTTGTCAAAGTATACTGAGATAGCTGCAATGTTCCATATCTCTATATTAGTTATTCCCAAACCACCTCTATCCTTTGGCAATTGAATCTTCTTAAATGATATAAGAATTAACTTTTTTAAAAATGGATCACCATGCCAAAGAAATCTATTCAGTGCACTATTAATCATTGAAACAAGTTTGCATGGAAGAATATAGTGTCTCATCCAAAAATTAACCATAGCACTTGCAATACTCTGAACAATGACTAATCTTCCTGCTTGAGAAAGCTTTGTGTTAGGCCAAATGGATAGTTTATCAGTAAGTTTCTCACATAGAGGCAAACAGTCAGATTTAGTGATTCTTGAAGAAATAAGTTGTAATCTACGATATCTGGCATTGTGTTGCTTCTCTTTAAGTCTAGAGTGTTTAATGGTATCAGCTTTCAGGCCATCACTAAGACCAGCTATTAGTATGTGTCATTTGTTAAAATTTATCTTCAAACCAGTAATTGCATAAAATTGATCCAATACCTCAAGTATAGTGGTAATATTTGAAAAAGATGGTTTAGTAAAAATGACTAAATCATCAGCAAATAGTAGATGGGTTATGAGTGGTTCCTTGCATTTTGGATGCAACTCTATCTTCTTAGCTTTCACTTGTTCAATTATCAATGAATTTAGAACTTCTGTTACTATAATGAACAGATAAGCAGATATTGGATCACCCTGACGTACCCCCTAAGTTCCTTTGAAGAAACCTCTAGAGTATCCATTTCCTAGTATGGAGAAGTGAGTTGTAGAAATACAGGTATAAATCCATGCTAGCATAGGTTTAGGGAAATTCATCCTTGAAAGAATTGCTATAGTAGAACTCCATGATATAGAATCAAAAGCTTTTTGTGTAGGATCGATTTCGCCCTAGAGGGGGGATGAATAGGGTGATGCTATTAATTATAAAAATTAACTGTGGAAGTTTTTAAAATAATTTCAACACGGATCACAGAAAAATAGCAGCACGGATAATAGCAAAACAATAGATGCATTGAAATAGAACGACACAGAATTTACCCAGCTTCGGCAAAACCCTGCCTACGTGCTGCCCCCAAGGTTTCTACTAGAAATTAAGTAGTCACACGCTTACACATGTAAACTTGCGGCACCCGCTACTGACCAACCTAACTCTACGCTCAGAACCCTGCCACAACTCAGCCACTGAGTTGCAAATTCTCAAACTACGCCACGTAGTTTGTCCCCTATTCACACGACTAGTAAATACACAATTTTCAAAAGAAAATATAAAAGACAATAATTTATAAAAAAAAAATAACCCTAAACCCTAATAATCAAAGCCTTTAAAATATAACCGGCCCAAAGTATTATCACCCAAGAAAAACGCGGCCCTGTTATCTTCTTTTATCAATGTCGGCTCCAGTTCCTTCTTTCGTTCGTGCTCTGTAATTAGGGCTTGTGAAGTCGCCGCCTAATTTATGGTTGATGCTTCGATTTGCTTACTTCAATTTAATTGTTTGTGGCTTCTCCTCCTTGATCGAGTTTGGCTTTCATTTGTTATTTATTTTTTCCTTTTGCTTCTACGATTTTTGCTTACTTGAACTCGATAAATTTGCTGATGATGTTGATTGCAATTTATAGGATTCGTTGTCCTAAATTTTCGTCGTATATTATTATTTGAATTCGTCAATATTTTTTGCTCTGCCGCTTGATAATGCTTGAACGTTTGAGATGTTTTATGACTTGTTCAATACGAATATATTTTCGTTGCTTGAATTCCACGGCATTGATTTCGACTCCTTGTTCATCACGTTGTTGACTTTGATTTGATTCGATTCCTTTATTGCCAAGGTTCTGACTTTGAACTATTCGATTTTCCTTGGTTTAATATTCATCTAACTTCGGTCTTGATTTTTTCAACTTGAAATTGTTTTGATATCTGGCACTTGTTCATTTTCGCCTATTCGTGTCAATCTGTACTTGTTTGATTTTGATAAAGTCACGGCTTTGACTTTGGTTACTCACTGTAATAACACTCTTGGTTGCTGCTGTGTTGTGTATTAGTCTCTTGACAACTTTAGACAGTTTGCATGTTTGTTGTGTATATATATATATATATATATATATATATATATATATATATATGAGCTGATGGTTGATGCATATTGCAACATGTACATGCTTCGATTTGAACTTGCATTGTTTATTCGAGCTGCTGCAGTTTGTAATTTAACCCATACTTCTTCATGTACCTGATGTTTGTAACTCCATTTGAAATATCCCTCAATACACATTTGTCGAACACTTGAGTATTTGTTGACTGAATCATTGGTGATCTTGTGGCACTGCTTACAGTCATACTGAATTGAGTTTGATCATGTTGCATCGAATTGTTTTGCTTGCATTCAAATCCTTCCTGTCAGCTTTGTTCACCATGGTAGTAGCATTGTGTACATGTGTGCTTGTGCATTTATGTTGTCCAGACCATGTTGAGTCCTTGGATTTGTGCATCCTTGTCTTTGAGCATTGCTGAGTTTGTTTCGTCGACAATTGCAGTTCACTTGCTTACGCTGTTTGTCACTGTTGCAGTCTTTTGTGGTTTCAAATAAGTGAGTTGTTCTGTGCACATTGTGATCTTGAGATGTTTGCATGTCAATTGTGTCTTTGATGCATTGCCCTGGTTTGAACCATGCTTTGATTCACTGTATATTGCTTGTGTTGCCATATTTCTGGTGCACTTGGTCATTCGAGCCTTTGTGCTTTGGTGCGACAGTTGAGTTGAGTCAGTGACTTGACCTTTTGCATTTTGTTTTTGGTTTGGTGCCTTCTTGAATTTGTGCGGTCTTTCGTGAGCATGTTGACTTTATAGTTGGACGGTGCATTACACTTGAGTTGAATCCAGCTTGTAGTTCGGATTTGACCTTGTGCTGAAGTTTGTGACATTATTTTATCGCACCTGAGTTGAACCCGGCGTTTTGGGTTTGACCTGTGCTCACCTGTCCCTGTAAATTTATCAAGTGTATATATCGGTGTGCACGGCCTTGTGGCATATATAGTTATACATTATGTATGTCACAAGTTGTTCGTGTATGATGAATTCAAAGTTAAATGATGACGAACAACCCAAATAACTGAGGCAAATATTATTTTCAAAATCACATTTTATTTTATACTGCAAAAATATTTCTTTTTCAATTTTACTGCGTCAATATTTATTTTTGCAGATTGCTCAGATGCTGGATTCAATTTGGAATGAAGTTGAAGATAAATTATGAGTGAATGAGCGTTATGTAGTGAGGACATTTGTAAATGAAAGATTGTGATGTAATTGTAATTGAATATATAGTGAGAGCTTGTACCATTCAAAATTGTAATAAATATTTGTTTGAATAAAAATTCTGTTTGAATTCAAATTCTGTGTTAATTATTTTTATTCAACAAATATTTATTTAGTCTATGAAAAATAAAATAGTACTTAACAAATACATTTATACGAATATATATGTTTATTATCATCAAACAAAAATCATATAATCGCATATTCAACAATCTCCCCCTTTTGATGATAACAAACATATATTTAAGATTTTGAATATGTTAAATGTATTTGATCATTGATATGCTCTAATTGCCCCCTATTTAAATACTTCCTCTCTACACAAAGCTCCCCCTACATATATGCATACAACTGAAAATATGCAAATGAGCCTAGTTGCAAATGGAAAATATTTGACCTTTGCTTGATTTTATTTGACCAAAATCTTAACTTTTCTCTCCCTCTTTTGTTATCAGCAAAAGAGTAATAGTGTTAGAGAAAATAGGGATAAAGTGATCGATATTAATCCAACACTAAAAACTCAATTGATAAAAATATTAAATTTCAATAAAAAATCAAACAAAAATCATAAATATTTTGTTAGGCGCATATTCCACTTTTAGAATGATGGGAATGATGTCATCATATAAAACCATACAGTTGTGTCTATTTGTGGTATGTTTATATCGGGTATTTGAATATTTACTAACCATGCATAACCGTTATGACTTTTAAATGAGATTAGTAGTATTCCAATTTTATTATAAAATAGAATTCAAGTATCTTCTAACCACGCATAACCGTGAGGACTTTTAAATGGGATTAGAATCAACTTGTTTATTTTAAAAATCAACTTTTGATATGTGTTCCATACATGCATAACCGTGAGGACTTTTAAATGAGCATCGAAGCACATAACAAATTCCAAGTAATTCACCCATGCATAACCATGAGGACTTTTAAATGAGAGTGAATACTTTGGTATTTATTTATTATTAATTTTTTTTACTATACAATTTTTTTATTATTTAAAGAAAATGTAAAATGAAAAACGAATGATTCCTGTTTAAAGTGCCACATATAGACAAACTATATAGAGTTTTGATGAGTGATGGTCGTTAGAAATATGATAGAACTAGAGATGATCATGGAATTTTTACCAACAAAAGTTTTATAAATCTTGTTTAAATTTCTAAAGAAATTTACTAATTATACCATCTCGAGTCATAATATATGATAAATATCAACACTTATCACTTTTTCAATCACTATTTATCTTTTCAATAATTATTAGGGAGTTAGATTAGTCAAAATAGTCATTTAAATTCAAATTCAAAAATAATTATGAAATCAATTTTTCAAAATGCCTAATCTGAAAATATGGTCAAAAATGATTTTCTCGAGGGGGTTATATGAGAAAAATTTCTGCTATTTGAAAATTATTTGAATTGAAAAATATGCAGATATTTTCTTTGAAAAACGATGCAGTTACTAAATGTTTCAAAAATCACGTTCAACTAGTAATTTTTCTATCAACTAGATTACCATTGTAATCTGCATCTGAATTTCTCTTTCACTCAAAATTATTATTAATTAAATTTGACAGACCAAAACATGAAATGTGCAACAAAATCAATTTTAACAGCTTTTTAAGTGACATTCTCTTGAATTTGTATTGAAGCCGTGTTAATAATCAAAAACCGTGGACATAGAGTTAGCCGTATTATAACCAAATGTATTATCATCCAACAATACACTATTTTTGATCCAGACTGATATATATGAAGTAATTCAAAGAATCTAGAGATTTTTATAGTGTTTTTGGCATAAGAATATAATTGGCTAACTATTTTGAATAAGTCAGAGTCAAAATCATCATTATCACATTATTGGCTTATTTAATTCAGAATACGGTGCAGATTATCACATTTAATATATCGTTCATAATATACCATTACCTGTTTTACTTTTACAATATTTTTCGTTGTTGTCTTATTGTGATTCTTTCACCTTTGAACTAGGCTAAGGAACTTTACTTTGTCGCTCGGTGTGCCATTGGAACAGCCAGAATCCAAGTGGCACTATTGTTGTTCCTTAGCCTGCCACCACACCTACATGGGAAAAGATTTATGTGACCTATTTGTTTTTATAGGTCCATGGTTGTTAGTGGCAGAATATTTAGAAAAATAATTTTGTGAAGACCCAAAACTATTTATAATTATTCCCTTCGGCACCCAAATTTGTTTAACTTTGAGAGTTTTTATATTTGTGCCTTTTGGAACCCAAATCGGTATAGTTTTCGCGTGTTTGGGTCTATACCAACAATTATTGTGATTGTGTCCATATTTTCTACAAATTGTGCACATTGAATTTACTTGATTAATCTCATTTCTAACATTTTAGATTGATTATATCCAAGTCCTTGTCTAACTGTATTAACAGTTTGCTTCCCTAATAGCGTATTCAACGATTTTTCACTTTTTGAAAATTTATCTAAAGTCGTTGGCAATTGTTGGACTTGTGTTTTGAGAGATTCATTTTCATTCAATAATTGTGTGCACTTTTTAATAGAATTCTCTCTCCTCGTATTTTCACTCTCTTTCAAAATCAAAATTTCATTTTCAAGTGATTTAATATTAATTTCTGATTTTTTAATTTCTTCTTCGAATGTTGGACACTTATCACACTTAGGGATCCTACTTTGATAGGTTTTAACTAATTGGTCAAGTTGTTCATTTAATTCTATCAAAGTATCTTTTTGTGATTCAAGTTTAGCGTATTTTTCCCTAAGTTGTTCAAAACAGCCATTTACTTCGTGGAAATATATAAGTAATTCTGAGTGAGTGAGTTTTGGTACCTCGCTTGGCTCATCATCATCGTTATCGGTTATATTACCATGAAGGCACATATCTGCTTTCTCACTCACACTGCTAGTACTTTGATTATCTTCGTCATTGGTATTCCATGTGGCTGCAAAACTTTTCCTTTTTGATTTCTTTTCTTTGCCGTTTCGAATTCGAGGATAATTGGGCTTGATATCACCGGGTTTGTTGCATATGATCTCGTTTTCTTCTGAGTTGTCTAGTGCTTTAATTATTCTTCTTTTCAATTGTTGATTTAGAGCTTGATTTCCGTATTTGTGGTTCCACTTTTTGAATTTCTTGATTAGTAATGCCAGCTCAGCTGCTCCATCGTCATCATCCTCATCACAACTGCTTTTATAAATCCTGTCAAGCACATTTCTTTAAGTGAGTCGGTTGTGGAGGATTTCTCATTGTTGTTGACTTTTGCACCATATATTGCATCGAAAGTATTCTAGATTTACTGTGCATTTTCACAATGAGAGATGAAATTAAAATTATCTTGATTAATATGAGAATATAATATATACATAGCAAGAGCATTAATCGAGATAATTTTCTCGTCATTTATACCACACCCATTTTCAATAATATTCCAACATTTAATATTAACAGATTTTAATAAAATTCCATTTTCAATTTCCAGTTCAAAAAATCTGTTCCATCAAAAATAGGAGGAATAATATTGGAACGACCCTTAACAAAAGTAGCCATTTTAAAAGTTCAAATTTTTAAAACAAAAATTGGTTTTTGAAAAATCAAAATTTTAAATCAAAATTGGCTTTTGTTCCCCGCTCTGATACCACTTGTAGGATCGATTTCACCCAAGAGGAGGGTGAATAAGGTGATGCTATTAATTATAAAAATTAATTACGGAAGCTTTTAAAATAATTTCAACACAGATAACAGAACAATAGCAGTACAGATAATAGCAGAATAATAAATGCAGAAATAGAACGACACAGAATTTACCCAGCTTCGGCAAAACCCTGCCTACGTGCTGCCCTCAAGGTTTCTACTAGAAATTAAGTAGTCACACGCTTACACTCGTAAACTCACGACTCCCGCTACAGACTAACCTAACTCTACGCTCAAAACCCTGCCACAACTCAGCCACTGAGTTGCGAATTCTCAAACTACGCCACGTAGTTTGTCCCCTAGTTACACGACTAGTAAATACACAATTTTCAAAAGAAAATATAAAAGACAATAATTTAAAACCAAAATAACCCTAAACCCTAATAACCAAAGCCTTTAAAATATAACCGTCCTAAAGTATTATCACTCAAGAAAAATGCGACCCTATTATCTTCTTTTATCAATGTCGGCTCAAGTTCCTTCTTTCATTCGTGCTCTGTAATTAGGGCTTGTGAAGTCGCCGCCTAATTTATGGTTGATGTTTCGATTTTCTTACTTCGATTTATTTGTTTGCGGCTTCTCTTCCTTGATCAAGTTCGGCTTTGATTTGGTATGTAATTTTTCCTTTTGCTTCTACGATTTTGGCTTACTTGAACTCCATACATTTGCCGATGATGTTGATTGTAATTTATAGGATTCGTTCTCCTAAATTTTTGTCGTATATTATTATTTGAATTCGTCAATAATTTTTGCTCTGCCGCTTGATAATGCTTGAACGTTTGAGATGATTTATGACTTGTTCAATACGAATATATTTTCGTTGCTTGAATTCCACGACATTGATTTCGACTCCTTGGTCATCATGTTGTTGACTTTGATTTGATTCGATTCCTTTATTGCCAAGGTTCTGACTTTGAAATGTTCGATTTTCCTTGGTTTAATATTCATCTGACTTCGGTCTTGATTTGTTCAACTTGAAATTGTTTGATTTCTGGCACTTGTTCATTTTCTCCCATTCGTGTCAATCTGTACTTGTTTGATTTTGATAAAGTCATGGCTTTGACTTTGGTTACTCACTGTAATATCACTCTTGGTTGCTGTTGTTTTGTGTAGTAGTCATTTGACAACTTGAGGCAGTTTGCTTGTTTGTTGTGTATATATATGAGTTGATGGTTGATGTATATTGCAACTTGTACATGCTTCGATTTGAACTTGCATTGTTTATTCGAGCTGCTGCAGTTTGTAATTTAACCCATACTTCTTCATGTACCTGATGTTTGTAACTCCATTTGAAATATCCCTCAATACATATTTGTCGAACACTTGAGTATTTGTTGACTGCATCACTGGTGATCTTGTAGCATTGCTTGCAGTCATATTGAATTGAGTTTGATCATGTTGCATCGACTTGTTTTGCTTGCATTCAAATCCTTATTGTCAGCTTTGTTCATCATGGTAGTAGCATTGTGTACATGTGTGCTTGTGCATTTATGTTGTCCAGACCTTGTTGAGTCCTTGGATTTGTGCATCCTTGTCTTTGAGCATTGCTGAGTTTGTTTCGTCGACACTTGCAGTTCACTTGTTTACGCTGTTTGTCACTGTTGCAGTCTTTTGTGGTTTCAAACATGTGAGTTGTTCTGTGCACATTGTGATCTTGAGATATTTTCATGTCAATTGTGTCTTTGATGCATTGCCCTGGTTTGAACCATGCTTTGATTCACTGTATATTGATTTTGTTTCCATATTTCTGGTGCACTTGGTCATTCGAGCCTTTGCGCTTTGGTGCTGCAGTTGAGTTGAGTCAGTGACTTGACCTTTTGCATTTTGTTTGTGGTTTGGTGCCTTCTTGAATTTTTGTAGTCTTTCATGAGCCTGTTGACTTTATAGTTGGATTGTGCATTACACTTGAGTTGAATCCAGCTTGTAGTTTGGATTTGACCTTCTGCTGAAGTTTGTGACATTATTTTATCGCACCTGAGTTGAACCTGACGTTTTGGGTTTGACCTATGCTCACTTGTCCCTGTAAATTTACCAAGTGTATATATCGGTGTGCACGGCCTTGTGGCATATACAGTGATACACTGTGTATGTCACAAGTAGTTCGTGTATGATGAATTCGAAGTTAAATGATGACGAACAACCCAAATAACTGAGGCAAATATTATTTTCAAAATCACATTTTATTTTATACTGCAAAAATATTTCTTTTTCAATTTTACTGCGTCAATATTTATTTTTGCAGATTTCTGAGATGGTGGATTCAATTTGGAATGAAGTTAAAGATAAATTATGAGTGAATGAGCGATATGTAGTGAGGACATTTGTAAATGAAAGATTGTGATGTAATTGTAATTGAATATATAGTGAGAGCTTGAATTTGTACTATTCAAGATTGTAATAAAGATTTATTTGAATAAAAATTCTGTTTGAATTCAAATTTTGTGTTTATTATTTTTATTCAGCAAATATTTACTTAGTCTATGAAAAATATAATAGTACATTAACAGATACATTTATACGAATATATATATGTTTATTATCATCAAACAAAAATCATATAATCGCATATTCAACATTTTGTATGTCAAGTTTCAACATACATCTAGGTGATATATTCCCAATTCCATATCCTCTTATAAGCTCTTGTGTTAGCAAAATATTATCACTGATGTTTCTTTGAAGCATGAATGCACCTTGGTTACTTGATATAATTGAAGGCAAAACACTTTGAAGTCTATTTGCTATTATCTTGGATATGATTTTGTAAAGAACATTGCAACATGAAATAGGTCTAAACTCAGAAACACTGGCTGGATTTGAACATTTTGGCACTAGAGCAATATTAGTAGCATTTACACCAGTTGGCAATTTGTTATGACAGAAGAAATATTGTATTGCTTTGATAACATCAAGTTTAATTATTTTCCATGTATTTTGGTAGAAAAAAGCATTAAATCCATCAGGTCCACCACTACTATCTGATTTTAAAGAGAAAACTGCCCTTTTAATCTCCTCACGTAAAACTTTTTGTATCAGATCACTTGCTTGCTTCTTATCTAGGAAGGGTACTTGCATTTTAAAGAGAGGAAACATAATTGGAATCATAGGAGTTGGATTAGCAAGTATAAAAGAGAAATAATCAATGAAAGCCTTTGAAATGGAATCATCATTATCTTGTATTACTCCATTCATATCAGTTATACTCAAAATCCTTTCTTTGACCTGTTTGATTTTGATTGAGTTATGATAAAATCTTGTATTCCTATCACCTTGCTTTACAATAATATCATGCAGAACTTCTTTCCTCATCAAAGCTTCTAACTCCAATGCCTTATGTAAATCTTTAGCTAAATCTGCTTCTTTGGAAGCCAATATTGAATTCATTAGATCATTATGAAGTTGCTGCTGAATATAATAAAGTTTCTCTCTTATTCTATCAGAAACTTTTGATGCTTTACCAAAAATTTCTTTTGCCCAGATTTTTAGCTTTGCCTTCAACTTTTGTAACTTTGTTTTTAGAATATATAGTGGATTTCCAATAATTACCTCCTGCCAAACCTACATAACAATGCTAGGGAAATTTTTGTGATTAGTCCAAGATTTATAAAATTTAAAAGTTGGATTTCTCATAGTAGCATTCTCTCCCCAAGATAGAATTATAGGAGAGTGATCAGAAATAGAGGGATTTAAGAATTTGCAGAGAAGATTAGGCTATAAGTTTATAGAATGAATGTTATGAAAAGCATGATCATGTTTACAGAATGTTTTTGGTCCATTTTTACTTTTCTTATTCCACGTATATTTAGCACCAACAAGTGAAATATGACTAAGAGATGAATTAATAAGGGCTTGCGCAAAGGAGATATATCTTTCAAAGATAGAGGGATTCCCCCAAGTTTTTGATCAAAGGAATACATACAATTAAAATCTCCAAGAATTAGCCAAGGTAAATTTGGATGAGCAAGAGAAGAGATATTGGAAATAAATGAGAGTCTTCTATTCAAATTATTTTGAGATAAACAAATGTAATCAGAAAAGAAGTATTTGAAGGTAAGGATATAGCATTGGAATGAATAATTTGATCATCTTCCTTTAACTTTGTCATTTTGAAAAAAAATGAATTCCATAGTACTAAAATTCTTCCATACGAAGCACTTAGCAAATTATCGTCATATGACCAATTTGAAGCAATATTTTTGCAAGCTATTCCAGCCTTTGTCTTGGTTAACTTTGTTTCACTGATAGCAATAAGCCGTATTTTTTGTTCTTTAATCAATTTCTTCACTTCAGATTGCTTTGATAATAAATGCCCTCCTCTGATGTTCTAATATGCTATATTGTTGTTCATCATCATAAAAGTTTAGGAGATATGAGAATTGTAGGATGCTTCCTTGTATGTCTAATTCCACTTGAATGAGTTGAAGATTCTTTAAATTTCTATTAATCAATAAATACATTCTCCTTTATAAAATCTTAAGAAAATTTGAATTTTAGAATAAATTATACTTTAATAAATAACACACATATGTATATTATAAAATTTAGCTTTTAAACAACATACAAACTTTTACTATATGTCAAACACTACAAATAATATTTTAAATATAACTATATATCATATTTCTTATTTAAATAAATACATTTTCTTTATAATTCATTTATATAATCTTTTTAAAGAAAAAGTTGGTTTTACAATTTAATTACACATGAATAAATAATTTTATTCTTAATTGGCCTTTGAAAAATCTACTATATCAAATTCAAAACTTCGTTTTCAAATTATAATGCATATTTAAATAATTAGAAACAAATTCTTATAAAATTTTCAAATCCAATTTATTTCTATTATATTTTATTTTAAATCCAATTTTATTTATAAAATACTTATCCTTAAATTTCAAACCAAAATTCTATTTATAATCTAAAATATTTATTTATTCTAAAAATTTTCTAATTAATTCATAAATAATTCCACAATTCAATTCCAAAATTAAATTAATTGTCAAATTAAACTTGGTTAATTTTCAGGATTGTTACACTATCGAGGCATGCCGCTAGGCGTTTATAATGTTAAACCCCTATTCCGAACACAATGGAAAAGGTTTCGAGTCCTAATTCGATTGTATGGAGAAGATAGCTTTTTGAACCTTATTGTTATACTGAATTTTCGATATGAATCTCAGCGCGTTTACCCGTCGTACGATCACTTGACAACTCCAAACACTACGAAAATTGAAATCCGATAATAATAATGCACTATTACGGAACCAATGGAACTGGTTTCGTCAAATTCTGAGATTGGGCCTCTGAAGGCTATTTATAAATGTCAATTTAAACTATATATTTTTATAACTGAACAAAACACTTTCAAATTCAATTCTAAAGCTTTCATTATCTTTGGTTCTATTAATATAAATTTTATAAGCCTTTAAAATATTTTTTACAAGCACAAAACTGTAGATTGAATATTTTAATCAACTTCTAATAATCAAATTCAATAATTTAATTACCAAATAAATAGTGGTATTTGAAATTCAAGTTAAACTAACTTTTAAATATTTGAAATCAATTAAATATTTCAATTCCAAATATTCAGAAATTCCGGGTCGTCACATTCCTCCCCCCTTAAATGAATTTTGTCTCAGAAATTACTAGTAAAGAAGAATGGTCCAATACCTGTTTACTATTTTCCAAACCCAAACAGCTCTAACAACTTGCCAAAACAAATCTTTTTATTAAAGACCCACTATCACTTCTATTAACTTTCCAAAATCTTTGATAGTTTTCAAATAACATTATTTACTAAACCATTCAAATTATAACTTGAAACCAAATTTAAATTATCAAATTTTCTCATAAATTTGCCAACTCTCTAAATTTTTGAAAAATTTCGCCAACGTCTCCTTTACGCGGCTAGCTCGGTACAACTACAAAATTCCTCAACGGGCCCCTAAATTTCAATAGAAAACAAAAGGCCAATTGGCTAGACCAAAAATCATCAAATTTCATACAAAAATTCAAATACATACCTTTTTGTCGGCAATTCAATTTATCTTCTGAAATCAAAACCAATTTTTCCCTTTGTTTTTAAAATACACGTATACAACTTAGCAATAATATCCAATCACAGCATTCAAAATCATTTTATTATCTATTTTCAAATTTTTCAACATTTGCTTTACCTCAGCCCGTACGATGTACCTATATCATTGTACACAATTCAAATCCAATCGTTCACTCGATCACACAATTTCACTTCCGAACTAGTATCGTTCACCCGACTTCCTAGTGCGGACTCAGATCTGGTTTCTTGATCAGAAATCATCATTCACATTGCATAGTCCTAAACTATGAAAGAGAATTTCAAAACCAATCAAAAATCCATATCCAGGGTTTGCCGTCGAAAATCGAGTGAAAGATGCCAACTCATATTGGTATAACTATCTCAAAATTCTGTGCTCGAATTCTGGATCGAATCATCATGCAAATAAAACAATGTACGTACATCCTACGTAGTTATCTTCATTTATTTTTAGCTAAATCAAATTTCTTTTTATTCAAATTCATTTTTATTTCATTCACTATTCCCAATACTAATTTTTTTTCCTTAAGAATTTCACCCTTTTACTTTTCTTAAGTTCAATATAAATATTTTATACACTCCTTATATTTATTTTTAGTTCACTACTGAAGTTTATACCCATTTCTATTCACTTCGCCTTTACAATTCCATTTGAATACAACTTACCTTCCAATTTTAAATATTAAATTTTTTTAGCCATATCTCACCCCATCTTTACTTTCCTAGTTATTTTAATTAGTTCCATCCGCTAATTCGTTTTCAATCAAATTCATTTCCAAATCTGTGCAACCTACAAATTTGAATAAATCACTTTATTTCCAAATTTAATTTCAAATTGCAAATAAAATTTTATTTCCAAACACTTACTTCTTATAGTTCCTTCGAACAAATTCTACAGTTTCACTTACCTAACAACCTTTATATCGATTCCAATATTCAATTTCAATTCTAGTTCTTACTTACAAATTTAAATAAATTTGTTCTTTCACAAATTTACCTCTAAGTCTCTTTTATTTATCTTAATTTAGTAAAATCCCAATTCGATTCAAAATTTTACGCTTCGATAAATTTTCCAACTTATTTACATTTCATTTACTAATCTTTTTACTTTTACTTCACTTAATTGGCTTACATTCTAACTTATTTTGTTTTCTTACTTACTTCAAATTTTTAACTCTCCTTCAAGTTAAAATTTTCTATTCTACAAAATTCAAATTTTACTAGTCAGCAAATCCATTTATATTTCCATAATCATTTTAAATAAGATTCCAGAGTATTTTAAACAATTACTCAATATTCCAAAAATCATTTTTTTGAAATCAATTATATATACATAATTCATTTGCATATCAAATTATCCTTTGAATTTTAAAACCAAACCCAGTTTTGCAAATAACTCCTATTTAAACATTTAAGCAGCAATTCCTTCTTTTGAAACTCGAAAATGAACACTGATGATATCGCGATAATCATCTAAATTATTTTCCAACGACTGAAAAGAGTTCAATGCTTTTACCCTTTTTTAAAAAAAATCCATATATTTCAAATTCCAAATCTCACAAGATTTCAAATCCAACTCAAAAATATTTCCCAAAAAATATCACAATTATTCTCCAAAACCTTTGAAAATTATTTTCAAACTCAAAGGAATTTTTTTTCAATTTCCAAATCCTTTCAAACTATATTCAAGCATTACTCTGGAATTTTATCTCATTTCAATTACAAATCACATTTATAATTCACATTTACAAATCCCATTTTGTTAAATAAATTTATTCCTAACCTTGGTTATAATTTTAGTCTCTAGTTCAATTTCCACACAATAATGGTAATAATTTAATATTATCACTTACTAACAACCAGGCCACCATATATAACTATAATAATTTACAGAAAATTATTTCTTTTATATACAAAAATAATTTCGGTAAATTTATTTCATTTAACCTATTTTAAAAAATACCGTGTCGTTTTATCTTGTTTAAGATCTTAGAAACCCCTATCGATGACATGGCATCCTACACATCGACCAGAATCGATAACACTTAACCGATAAGTCAACACAACGTATAAAAACAATTTTTATATTCACATACAAATACGCACTCATATCTATTAATACACTCAAACTCATTTTACATTACTACGGACTCTATTTCTAATGAGTTATACCAACCAGAGCTAAGGTTCTCGCTTAACCTTCCGCTCAGAGAACACTGTAACAGCCTGCAAACCCATACCCCGTGAGTCGACACTATTCTCCATCATATCAATTCAAAGTGAACGGAAGTACGAACCATTAGCGTTAAGGAAGAAGGAGGTAGAAGAAGAAAATAGAAAAACAATATCAGAATCTCACAATCGCAGCAGAACAATATATAATAATTAAATGACTGATATTTATACAAAAAGAACCATATTTGTTTTATACATTGCATCAGAGTACAACGCAATCAATAGCAAAATGTTGGACAGTTATATTAACGTGTCCCTCCAAAATTAAATACGCAACTTATGATGCACATCGGAAAATACATCAAGTACGTGTAATACGTCTCGCCATCCAGCTCGTCTACTGAGCTCCATTGCAATCCATCCAGAATCTGCACTCTATAATACTCAGTTTGACCCAAGCATTATAGTTAAATAACACCCAAGTCAGTCTGGAAAACCAGAGTGAGAAAACACACTCAATTAGATTATTAAAGTTTTCAAAATCCTTTGAAATCGAAGGTATCTCGTAAGACCATGCCATAAATAAACATGCCGGGTTTTTACCTTACGATAACCAAAACATTTTTATCAGATCCGTCTGATTATTATAGTGTCTATAGAAAGTAAAATAGAATCTAGCTGAAATGCTTGCATCTCACGTTTCAGCATAGTTGGGCACAATCGAAATCGTACCAGCGCTTATTGGAGATTGGATTCCATACAATGGCAGGGCTACTGGGGTACCATCCGTCACAGTACATGGTCTAGATCACCATACTGAGGATCCACCATGATCCCTTGCTACACAACACCAAAGCTACCATATACTAGATAGTCCGAATAAGATCATTCCATGGTTGGGATCAGCAACTGCCCACACAGCCGAATAAAAGGGACATCTAGACAGGGATGATCTTACCCTAATTGGTTGCTAGCTACTTAGCCTTGCGTGCACCTTTCCTTTTTTAGCCATTCCTGGTTGATGAGGCTCGAGGCTATGCGTTACCTTTTTAGCACACATTCACTTAGAATGCTCACCGTCCTCTTGATGATGTTCTGATAACATTCAGCCATACAAGTCCGTTCCGGGTCCGAACGGAACTGAAGGCACTACTCCAACTACATCCGTTTTGGCATCACCCTTAGGATTAGTAGCGATTAGCCCTTGCACTTCACTACTCCATCTTCAACTCTAGCTCTTGTCTTCTTCACAAAAAAGGTTCAAATCGGATCGAAGCGGTTTTCGAGAAATAAATCCCGATCTCGGTCTCTTCGAAATGATCAGTGCATTGGCCAATATTGATAGTTGGTTATTTAACTATCAAATAACATCCACAAACAACCATAAGGCTTTAATAATTTCCATATTATTTATTTCAAAATATCTTCGCAAGATATATATTCCATACTTCAATCCTTTGAAAATAGTTTTCAAACCACTTTTTCTATCACAGAATAAATTTCCATCCAACTATTTATTTCCATTGAAAATCACCAAGTCTTAATACATTATATTTTTAATAATTTAATCACTTTATCCAAAAATATATACTTTGAAATATTTAAAAATAAAACCTATTTTAAACACTTTATTTAAAATACTAGTTATGAAATCTTATAATAATTTCTTATGTATAACTTAAGCCAAAACTAATTTAAAATAAAAGTTATTCTATAAGGTATAAATATTAAATAATTATCTTTTAAATCATAATAGTAGGTAAACCCTTAAAATAATTACCACTATAACTAATTTAGATAAATATTTACTTTAAAATTTTAAAGCAATTTAAAACCATTAAATAATAATTCCTTTCTAAAACATTCTTTTAAAACAACGTTAAATACTCTAACTTTACTTGGAAATCGTTCTTGAAAATATACTTGGCTTTTCAAGGAAATACACTTCTCTTTCCACCCCTTTAAAAAAACCACTATTTATTTTTAAAAAATCACCCTGACCTGATAAATTCCCATCATGAGTTTATACTTCCCAATTATCCTTTGATAAATATTTCTCTTTATTTGTAAACCCCGTTTATAAATTTCACGATCTCATTCTACTTTATTCACAGTTTTAGCATATAGTCGGTTTTCAAATCGATTTCCAAAACCTACTCCATTTTAAAATAAATTCTTTTACTTATCCAAATTTATATCAAAACCCATTTATCCCATATTCATATCCTTATTTATGATTTAAATTCTTATTTATATCAAAAATACCAATTTCATAATTTATTCCAAATTCTCCTTTTATCTTCCCAAACTCATTTCAAATCTTAAATTTTAAAAAATATTTCTTCATACTTCAAAAACGTATTGCTTAAGTCCTTAAAAAAATCCTTTTTTCCATTTATTCAAAATCCCTATTTTTCCCCATCCTTGAATTTATAATATAGGATTTAAAAATCAAACCTTTCTTCCTTTCCCAAATTCATTCCTTTAATTTATTGGAGTTCGCTATAATTGTTTTACTTAAAAATTACACTTTTTATTTCCTTTAAAAAATCCAAATTTTATACGTACTTCAATTTTTCTCAAATACCCATACATATATTCAGCCAAGCCATTACCTTTTATAATTTTAATTCCAAGTATAATTAATATAATCCATCACAAATTATCACATAAATCATATCGCTCAATATAAAATAAATTCAACATTTTGAGGAATCTAGTTGGATTCCTCCAATTGTTTCCCTGCATCCACAGACGCTAGCACAACAAATAAAATACCAATCCCGCTTCAAGGCCGGATATTGCGGTATAAGGGTTCATCCGCTATTATCCTAGGCGTATAGGGTCTCATCCGCTATATAATGCGGAAAATCAATTACTCCAATATATATACTACTATATATAATATACCACATCCAGACTGATAAAAAAATTCAACGCAATCATTCAACCAACAATTTAAATTTAGCTATTTAAATTTAAAAGGTAATCCAATTGAGTGAGATTAACTCATCTTTATTTTTGTTTGCAATCCGATCCAATCTTGATTTGGTTTCCCAATTTTGACCTTGAATAGAAAATTTATATGATTTATTAATATTCAAAATAAAATCAAACCATTAGGTACAGTTTAATAATTCAATTGGCTAATGATTTAATTTTGAACCAATTTTTCTTTAAATAATCTCCTAGTAACGAAAATAATTTTGATATAATTAAACAATACATCTCCATTATTTAAAAGTTTACTAGTTAATGAAAATATGTATATATTTTCTTTTTTGACCAAAACATTAATTTTATAACAGCGTATATATACCATAATCACCATTTAGCAATTATTAAAATTAGCAGTAAGCAAAATATTTATATATATTTATATATTTTTATAAACATTTATACTTCACTGTTAATTTTAAACAAACTGTAAATTTCAAATCTATATACGTATTTGTTGAATCGAAATTAAATTTGAGAAATAAATTCGAATACCTTACCTTCAGAAGCACACGCGACTCGAACTCGCCACCATCACTCGACACCTCGCTGCTTTCTGCTGACGAACCCAGCCTCGCCGCGATCAATCACGAACCCTCAAGATCTGTTCGTGCTCCAGGCAACCCTACCTGCCTTCGAAACCTCGAATGCACTCGCCTCCCTACCGCGTACGCCTGCGGAACCCAAAATCGTGACTTCGGTCGCCCACTGCCTCTCCTTATTCAAGAAATCGAACAGCCTACTATCATCTATTTTCGAACTAGGTTAAGAAATTAAAAGGCAATAGTTTTGATTAAAAGAGAAATTTTTATTTGAAGTTTGGAAATTCGGCTGAAAGAAGAATGGTTCGCCATTATCTTTTAATTCTTCGAACTATTTGATTTACTTTAGAAAGGGATCTCAGCTTGTTATATTTTTTATTTTTTTAAAAGAGATGCGTGCTGATGAAGAGGACAAGTGTTGTACTAAGAGACACGTGATGGCTATCGTGAAAATATTTGCCCAGGTTAAATCAATATATATATATATATTATTTAAGTTTTAAATTCAAATTTAAATTGTCTTGAAATCATAGCTTAAAACTTTTACATCCTATCGAGGTATGCCACTAGGCGTTTATAATGTTAAACCCCTATTCCAAACACAATGGAAAAGGTTTCAATTCCTAATTCGACCGTATGGGAAAGACAGATTTTTTGAACCTTATTATTATACTGAATTTTTGATATGAATCTCAGCTCGTTTACCCATCGTACGATCACTCGACAACTCTAAACACTACAAAAATTGAAATCCGATAATAATACACTATTAAGGATCCAATGAAACTGGTTTCGTCAAATTTCGAGACTGTGTCTCGGAAGGCTATTTTTGGATGTCAATTTAAACTATATATTTTTATAACTGAACAAAACACTTTCAAATTCAGTTCTAAAGCTTTCATTATCTTTAGTTCTATTAATATAAATTTTATAAGCCTTTAATATATTTTTAAAAAGCATAAAACTGAAGATTTAATATTTTACTCAACTTTCAATAATTAAATTCAATAATTTAAGCGGAAATTAGCCATAAGGGCCTCTTTAGCAAGCATAATTAGTGTATAGGACACACAACTGAAATAATTACTTTTAAAGACAAAATGCAAAATAATTAGTTTCTAAGGCCTTAAAACCTATGAATTTATGTCCTTGAAAGTAATTGAACCGCAAACATTGTCCTTAAAAGTAATTATTCTGCTGATTTTGACCTTGAAATTAATTTCTGTGGATGTGTGTCTTAGAAACTAATTGGACTGCAAAGTTTGTCCTTCTGGTGAAATGCCCCATTGCCAAATAAATTGTGATATTTGAAATTCAAGTTAAATTAACTTTCAAATATTTGAAATCAATTAAATATTTCAATTCCAAATATTTAGAAATTCCAAGTCATCACATGAGATAAATACGTACGATGTACGTATATTATGTATTTGCATAACTATTTGATCCAGAGTCGAGCACATAATTTCGAGATAGTCCTATCGATCCAAGTTGGGATTTTTCACTCGATTGTCGACGGCGAACCATGGATATGGATTTTTGATTGATTCTAAATTCTCTATCATAGTATATGGCTATACCAAGAGAATGACAGTTTCTTATCAAGAAACCAAATCTGAGTCCGCATTGGAGAGTCAGGTGGACGATGCTAGTTCATAAGAGAAATTATGTGATCAAGTGAGCGATCAGATTTGATATTGCGTATGGATGATATGTGAACATCGTACGGGCTTGAATGAAATAAATATTGAAAATTTAAAAGGAAGTGAATAAAATGATTTTGAATTCTATGATTGAATATTATGGCTAAGTAGAATACATAAGTGTTTAAAAAGCAAAAGGAAATTGATGTTTTTGATTTCAGAAGATAAAATTGAATTGCCCGACAAATGTATGTATTTATATTATCATATGAAATTTGATGATTTTTTGATCTAGCCACTTGGCTTTTGTTTTCTATTGAAATTTCGAGGACCCGTAGAGGCAATTTCATGTTCGTGCCGATCTAGCCACTGAAAGAAGACGCTGGCAAAATTTTTCGAAAATTTATGAGGTTAGAAAAATTTTGATAAATTTTTGATAATTTAAACCTTGGTTTTAAATTATAATTTGAATGTTTGAATAAAGTAATATCGTTTGGAACTATGGATGTGTTTGGGAAGTTAGTAGAAGTGATAGTGAGTCTTAATAAAAAGACTGTTTTGGAAAGTTGTGAAAAAAATTATTTGGTTTTGGGAAAAAATTAGTAAACGGGTAATGAACCATTCTTCTTAACTAGTAATTTTGGGGACGAAATTCTTTTAAGTGAGGATGAATGTGACCACCCGGAATTTTAGATATTTGAAACTGAAAAAATTAATTAATTTTAAATATTTAAAAGTTAGTTTTTTAACTTGAAATTCAAATTTCAATGTTTATTGGGTGATTAAATTATTGAATTTAATAATTGGAAATTGGGTAAATTACTGAATTAGGGGTTTTATGTAACAACCATTGATTTTTGAATATAATTTTAAATTTGACTTTATTTTGTTTCGAAATTATTTCAAATTTATTTTTATTTCAAGATTTCATTTTTAAATATTTTTAAAGTGATGATAAAAATTTTCCAAAGTTTATTGAATTTATTTTCAATTTTTAAAGCCTAGTTTCTATTTTAATCTATTTTCTTAATTTAATTATATTTATATAAAATTTATTTATTTATTTTTATTCATTCATTATTTTTTGTGCTTTTATTTTATTATATCCATTTTTATATGTATTTAGAAATGGAAAAAAAGAATTTGGAAATATGAAGAGTTTTGACCTTTAATATGCTTGTCTTTTCACCTTTCATTTTTTTTTTCACTCAAAACAACACATGCATTCAATTGCTGACCTTATCCTCATTCCTTCAGTCGATCATCCTTATTTTCTCATGCACAAAAACTTTCTCAAACTCTAAAAAAAATTCGGCCTTCACCTGAGCAAAAATTTTGGTAAATTTTCATTCTTTTTTTTCACTTTTTCTTGTTTTTGTATTGATTTTTGCACCGGCTTCAACCTATATTGTTCGTCCCTTCCTCCTCCATCACCATAGCCGCCTCCACCACCACCACAACCAACTGCTATCTCCTCTAGTCCACTGTCCATCCATGGCCGTGGCCATCTTTGATGAAGATCCATAAAAAAATTAAGCAAACACTACCTATATATGCTTGTCGAGCCACCAAATTGCTCCACCACCTCACACATCACCTTGGCCGACCTTTGCACCACTTTCTCCAACCATGCCTGAACCTGAAATGTGACGCCCCACCTCTATAGCTCACGCTATCCAAGGACACCGTGGATTAATGCCGTCAACTAGCATGAAAAATAAGGCTGTTGAGGAGTGACCATCCGTGTAATTGCTTTGTGCGAGCACCGATATGTCAAATAGAATAACATTTATTTCATTTCAAAAGGAAATCCAACACATCGACTCAAACTCAAAGCTACTATTCAGTGGCTATATAATCTTTGGAAACAAATATAGAAATAAGCATAACATAAATCAGTCGTAGATGTTCATATCCCAAAGGCGTAAATAGATATGAATATAACACGTAAAAGTGTACATCAGAGTAGTGGTCTAACAAGATCCACGATATCACAAAAGAATAGATACGAGTGCTACACAAAAGAATACATATACATCAAGGAATCTCTATCTCGAATGTATAACAACAAAAACTACCAATCTAATGTAGTTAGCCAAAGTCAGATAATACTCCTAGATGAGGAGCCAAGCAGAAGCACACGTAACATCTCGTTCTGACCCAAGTATTATTTAATAAGAAAATAATAAACGGATCATTCTAGCTATAAATATCAAATAAAATAAGATAGAATAAGAGATATGACAAAAACGTATGATAACAATAATGTCATACTGTGACAAGTATACATCTAACAACAACTAAAATCATACAATATCTCAAGAAATCTCAAAGCACAAAAAAGAATGTCATATTCTTTAACCCTTTCACCAAACCACAAATACAAACTTATCAATGCCAATCAAAAAATTTATTGAAACACAAATTCACCAATGCACAAATATTGATAAAGCTTATCAATGTAAATCATGAAAATTGGTGAAACACAAATTCTAGAAATCATCAATAGAAATCCAGAAATCACAAAAAGGGGGAGGCCTATCACAAAATGGGAGCATGAAAACTCACTAACATGTGTATCACAATACGGAACGCTATTCCATGGTTGCTGACCATCAATTTTGAGCCGAGGCTCCACAAATCGTTCGAAGACCATGGGTCGCTACCCTACCAATTTTGAGCCAAAGCTCCACAGAAACGAGTTTTAGTCTCCCTCGCAGACAAAGAGACATCGCACATTGCTAGTCTAAATCACAAAATGATCATAATCGATCATCAAGAAGTGTCAATTACACCAAGCTAGTAAATGGATGAGTTTAGCTTCATGTCCCATAACCACTGGCTTAAATTTAGTATTCACAAACAAATTGTAAATCTCCACTCGAAAATTGTCACAAGAGTTTTAATCGAACAAGTCCAAAAATTAATCGGCAAAGTAAAATCAAGCGTTCCATACCACTTTTTTCCTAAGTCGTTTAATTGGATTTCTCACACGAATGAGGTAAAGGTTTGTATATACTAATAGGTTGGAAAACGGTTTAATAAACCAGCTTTATATTAAAATAGTATTGAATCGTTTTGATGAAAGAGTTTTGATATTTACTACTAGTTTAGAAACCTTTGTATTTTAAAGTGACAAATCACAGAAATGATTGTAGAAACAATCAATCACAAAAATTCACATACGAAGCTGTGAATCAAATCCATAGAAATCGATACTGAATCCATCAAAATGGATATTCCCAAAAATCCCGAATAAGAAGTCATCAAAGTCGATAATAAATGATAATAACAAATCGGGTCAACACGAATCGATAAAAATTGGAAATCAACACAAAATAGGCAATTTGGGCTGAAGCAAGCAAGTCAGTCGACTGGACTAGGTGGTCAGTCGACTGGCACATGGATACGAAAATTCTATCCCTAGGGTCAGTCGATTGACACAGACCCAGGAAAATTCCTGGGTTCTGGTTCGGTCGACTGACCCACTTGTCCAGTCGACTGAACCTGCTTCTATGGCATTTTCTGCCTTCTGGTTCAGTCGACTTGCATTCTTGTCCAGTCGACTGAACCTGCTTCTGAAGCATTTTCAGCCTTGCCCCCTTACGGGGTAAAAATCCTACAATTCGATCGGTCGAGCGACGGGCGCTAGGGGTTTACGTTGATCGGCAACCTAGCCCTATTGGCTCTTCGATGCATCACCAAAAGCATGTTCAAACATCAAAGCTAGGATTTTTAAAGATTTGACTTCAAAACACTAAAAATTGGAATATTCACAAAACCAATTCAAATCAAAAGCAAATGAACATGAATAGATGTTAGGAATTCATACCTAACAACAAAGGTAGACATGGACAAAGATGTGAGATAAATATCTCACCTTTTACACAAAAACAAGGAAGGAGAAGCTTGAAAACAAAGGAGAGATTAACCACTCTTCAATCCCAACTCTGAAAGCTCCAATCTAAGATCATAAGAAATAATTTTCCAAATTAGGTTATAGGAAATTTCTGAAATTGGAGGGAGATTGGGATGGAGAAGAAGAAGGAGTTGCTTACCAAAGCTTCTCTTTGGAATTTGGAGCTAAAATTTGGATTTGCAAATGAAACTAGGGCGTAGGATTTTAATTTCCAATCTCTTCCCCCATTTTTACTAAAGCTTGAGGTGTTAGGAAATATTAGAATGAATGAAGAGAAGTGGAGTGGAGTTGGGTTGATAAATTGGGGTTAATGGGCTGAAACCCAAAGCCCTAAATGAAAAGGTCGAAATTCTAGCTAACTCCAAACATATCGATGTTTATACTCAAAAAGGTCGCAAATGCCATTTTAAACTCAATGGAAGTGGTCTCGAGTCCTAATTCGACTGTTTGCAAAACGTAGCATTTCAGACTAAAATCCGACTAACGACGCTAAATTTAAATAAAATATTTAAATATACAATCGTAAAATATGCGGGTTGTTACAGACTCCCCTCCTCAAAGAAATTGCGTGCTCGCTATAACGACCCGTAAATTTTCAATTATTAAAATTTTTAATTTATTGTGATTTTTGAAATTTAATATTGAAGAAAATAAAAACTGGTGAATTATTAATAAAAGTTGTGATAATGTAATGAAAATTAACTTAGAGGAAACATAACAAGGTTAATTAAAGTTAATAATTAATGACTTGAATGAAATTCCCATTTAAACCAAATAATTTAAATGTTATGACTTGGTTATAAATGGAATATGAGAAAACAAATGAAATTGTTGGATTAATGTATGAAATAGTGTAATAGATGGAAATCATTTGTGAAGAATAAACATACATGCATTGCAAGGCAAAATGGTGACAAATGGTGGTCGTTACCAGTGGTTTACCGATTTAACATAAAAGTCACTTTAATAATAATTAATATAATAACGGAAATGTGAATGTGAATTGAATAGAAACGGAAATTTATTATAAGGCAGTAATTGATGTAATAAAAAGCATGAAACCAAGTGAATAAATTTATTTAGAATATTTAATCGTAATTAATGTATATAATTGGAAAAGATATAATAAATGGTAATAGGATGGTAAATAACAAAGGAGTTAGAAATTTGAATATATTAATGTAGCATTTATGCAAATGTAAGATGTAATAGGCGTAGATTAGTGTAATAAATAAGTATCCATGTTGACATCACCTTTAAGATGGTCAGTTTATAATTGATTCATAATAAGGAAAAATTCAAATGAATGGATTTATTTGGGATGACAATTGACAATTAATGAATTTATTTACATTAGTAAGTTATAATTGATGGAAATTAGTAAATTGGGGAGTGAATTCAAAGGTTATTAACTAAGGAAGTAATACGTAATAAATTGAATAAAATCAATATTATATAAGAATGGTAACATTTGTTTGTGAATAGTGGATTCATATGTGTAATTAAAAGTTATGATAACGATTGTTTTAAATTAACCATTTATCTAGTCTATTAAATTAAAATGGGTAACCAATTGAAATAAATCTGAATTTAATGCTACGTTAATGTAAATTAGGGTAATAATTGGGAATAACGTAAATTTTATTCAGTGCTATCATGATTAGTTGAATATAACATAAACTCAAGTGTAAATTTAAGGTTATGATAACAATTGTTATTAATTACCTAATTAATTGGCCAATGAATTTATTAGAATCAAGTTCATTTAAATGTCAAGCAAATGAAGGGTAACAATAGGTACTAGGTATAGAGTGATAATGGACTTAGTATAAAGATTGAAACTAGTCAAATCAAAATTATTTGGAATTTATTATAATTAATTGGAACTCAAATTTTAACAAATGAATTTAATCTAAATGAAATTTAATTTATTACGCTAATTGAAATAAAGATGGAGTGTGATAATATTAAGGTAAAAGATTTTGAATCTAATATTTATTTCATCCGTTGACAATAATGAATTGAATGGTAGAATGAAAAATAAATTTAATAGAATTTTTGGAAATTAAATTTATAATTTCTGAATTTGATGGAAGTGTGGTTAATACTGAAATTGGTAAACTAATCAACTCTAAATTGGCATTTAAATTTGGGTAAATTAGTGCAAATGATTTGGAAATATAAAAATGATAAGAATTGTCAATTTTAGAATTGAAATTGAAAAGTGATTTAATTAATTTATTTAATTAATAGAAAAATAGCCATTTTGGCCACTGACTCGGATTTTGATGATACCAGTTTCATCAGATCCGTAACAATGAATTATTGTAGGATTTCAAGTTTCGTAACGATCGGGCTTATCGTTTGATCGTATGGGCTTGAGACGCCTTGAAATAAATTAAATTGAAATTAATTGAAATCAATTTGAAAAATATTGATTTTAGCATAACTTCTCCATACGATGGAATTTGGACTTAAAACCTTTTCCATTATGTTTAAAATATTTTAAAACATTAATTTTTATATACAGGTTGACCCAATTTCGTTCCAGAGTCAGGACGTGCTTTTCGGGCCACTTTATCGTTTAACGCGTATACCAATCTGATCCATCTATTCATTTTCAACCTTTTCTATAAATACTCTGTTATAAACCCTAATTTTCCCTTATTCTTATTTGTTTGTGCATACAATTCCTCTTCATCTCTTCATTTCAAAGGCAGGCAATTCCAGATCCAATTGCAGTTCAAAAATTAAAATTAAAATTAAAATTTAAACTCCTCAGAAAAATTTGAAAAAAAATATATATTGAAGATCTCAATGATTAGAACCTACATCTACTGTTTGTTTTTCGAGACAGTGACCGGATTGATCAGAAATCACGGTAAAAATTGAATCAGGCATTTTCGATTTAAGCAACAGTTGGGGAAACTGTTTCTTGGTTTTGTGGAGGGCGATGTTAGGACGCTATTGGTGGTGATCGCAACCTCAATTGGTGGCTGAGGCGTATGGTTTTGGCCATTTAGGGTTCGACAAACGCTAATTTTGGTGGCGGCGGCCTGTAGTAAGAGGCGATCGGAGAGGGACGGCAGGGTAGGTGGCGACGTTGCGAGTCAAACGGCGGTTCTGCCGTAGACCGTAGTGGCGTATGGAGGCAGCGATTTCATGGTCAACGTGAGGCCCTGATGGTTTCCGTTTCATGCTACTGGGTAGCGTGTGTGTTGAAGAGGATTCGTTGACGTGGCGGTAATGAAGGTTATTTTTTATTTAATTTAATTTAATTTTCAAATGTTCAAATCTTAATAACTATTTCATACGAGGTCTGTTTCACGCGCGGTTTTCTCCGCTAGGTTCGTATTGGAATTCCGGACATTTTGGCATGGGTTTGGATGGATTCTGAGATTGTCAAACTTTTGAGTTTAAATTGGATTTAAATTCAATTTAAATTCAAAAGGTGAGTGTTTTAACCCACTCACAACTTCTAAATGTCTTGTGTTTATTAAATTAAATTTTTGTAGCGATTATGCATTTATTTATGACTTTTTCGTATATTTTTAATCATCAACTCAGTTATTGCATTTATTTAAATTAAATCGTTATTTAATTTATTATTGTATAGAACTGCCACTTAAATACCTGTTATATATATTATTA
This sequence comes from Allium cepa, assembly GCA_030765085.1. NCBI lineage: Eukaryota > Viridiplantae > Streptophyta > Magnoliopsida > Asparagales > Amaryllidaceae > Allium > Allium cepa. Next base: position 1,016,244,607 of record CM060934.1, on the reverse strand, counting down.
GTTATCTATTGGTTTTGATTGATTGTTTTGGATGATGATTGTGATAGATGTGTGATCTATTGATGGATGAATGGATGTTGTATTATATATTATTTTAAACTGCAAGTTGTTATGCATTTTATTTCATTCGAGATTCCGGTTTGAAATGACATATAACCGTAATTTTATTTTAAATTACGGATTGAAATGATAAATATCTGTATCACTTGACCATGGGATAGAAAATTTTATACAGGCACATCGGTCTATGTATAAAATCGTTTTGAAATGATTTTCTACGGGTTGTAAAGAAATATACGGTTTTATGAGGTATGGATTTGCATATTTTACGAATGTATTTTATATATAGTTAAATCCTTGGGTTTAAGCTATGAATAAGATTTGTTTAAAGTATAAATAAGTTAAATAATAAAGTTGGATTTTATTAAAATATAATACAGTTAAGTATTTACTTAAAGTATATTTTTTTTGTATAGAGTTTATATTGATTTTATAAATCAAGGTTGATAAGATAGTTTTGAAATTGAGTGGAGATTTTATTTAATTAAAGAATTATACTTAATAAGAATCCTTTTGGAACTTATTGAAATTGAGATTTCAAAAGAATATGGGTTTATAACTTAATTCGGATTTAAGGTGAATTGACTGAATAAGTTGAGGAATATTTCGTTATTGAAAATTTAAGTTTTATTCAAAGGATGTTGGATTTAGCAAGCAAATATTTCAATACTAAATAACAGAAAAAGTGAAGTTGGTGGATATATGAATTTCAAAATTTAGTTTTGAAATATTGAATATTTAAGATTTGAAGTATATTAAATTAAAATTTAGAAATTCGGGTTGTTTTGGAATTGATTTGTGGAAATTAAGAAGCTATTTTATTTTATAAAGTAATTTAATATTTAAAACATTTAAGTGGTGTAGTTATATTTCAAAGTTATGAAATTCAAAGTTTTATGTTTTAGAAGGCTATATTTCAAGCATTTGGTTTTGAAATATTTGACTTTGAAAATGTTATGGTTTTAAAAGGATAAATTTGGAAATGATATCATATTGGTTTGGTTTTAAAAGGGAAAATGGTATCGTAATTATATTGTTTGGAAATGGATATTATATTCTGGTTTTGAAGTATAAATTATTTTGAAATGACCGCGGTGTTATAATAACGTTTGGTTGTTGAAGTGACCGGGATCGGAAGTTGTCATACTCTCTGCCAACTCCGAAAACCACTTTAACAACCATGCACGTGGTGGAGATTCCAGAATGAAGTAGGATGGCGGCGGCGTTTCCTTTGAGGTAAATACGTGGACCCGACTCCCGTGAGTTGGCATAAGGTAGCTAAAACATGAGCGATCGACAGGATAATGAGGTAGCACCTTTGATCAGACACATCCCTTCGATATTATACTTTGACTTTTGGATTTATTCGGTGGCCACTTTTGATTTTCTTTTTGGGGTGTGGCTCGAGGTGGGCGGTAGCTGCGCGCTACGTGTTACCGTCGGCCCGGAAGCGAAATTGGTATATCTACCCTGGCATTGCCTAGTTGTGCGGTGTCACCTACCCTATCGCGCCTTGTACGATTTTGGTTTTCTCCCGTAGCCTGTGTGGTATCCTCTGGTGGCTTCCCGATTAGGAGGGACTATGATATTGGATGGACTACTGAGACTATTACGTGTTAATGGCTATATGGGTAACCCCTTAATGCTATGAAAAAAGTAAGTTTATTTTACAATTAGGGACTATTATAATAGCGAAATATTACTACATAGTAAATAGTTTAACGGATCCTTAAGAGATGTGAATCCCGAGCATCTCTTAAGTTACTGAAATCACGTTAGACACTGGATAGGAGATGCCAAATCCCATAAACATCTATGATGCCGTTCTACTCATATTTATTCCTGTTGATTTAACTTACATAAGATATTTTAGTTCTGACTCGAGTGTTTTCTCCTTCAATTCGCTCGGGTCAGTCCGAGCGTTTCAGGATTTGAAGATTTTATTCAGGAGGATGAAGTCAAATATTTGTAGTACTATTATCTACTATATTATTCCACTACACCATTTAATTCCACTGCATTAATTATTATTTTCTGGTTTGTGCACTCTGATATGTATTGTATAAGTATGATTGAATATTTTGTAAACAGCTTCATCAACTGTATATTTGATTATTATATTTTATCGTTCCGCTGCAAGGTTTTATTTTATTTTTTTTCTTTCTCTACTTTTCCTATTTACCCTATAATAATCTACCCTTCTGTATGGTTTACGTCTGACGTGTGTGGTATATCATCGATTTGAATCGTGCGAAAAGGTGGGATGTTCCATCTGGTATCAGAGCTTTGGTTTAGCGATAAACCTTAGCTTTGTGGGGTTTGACTCTTTACTAATAGGGTAGTAATACCCTATGCGAGTCGTTGAGTGTACATATATGAGAGAGCGTATTTGTTAGTGTTATAAAAAGGTTTTAATATTGTGTTAATCTGTTCCGTTTTGTATTTATAAATTCTGGATTATGTATGGGACGCTATGACATCAATAGGGATTTCTAAACACTTAATAGGACAGACCGACATAATATTTGTTTTAATATATGTGAATGAAATAATTTTTCCTATTATATTTTCTATATATATAAAATAAATTATAAAAATAAGGTTATATTGGGTTGCAATATATTGGTTGTTAGGTAACGAAATTTATAAATAATAGTTGAAATAAGATTTAAAATAAAATAAATGAAGATTGGGAATTTAGAACTTAATTTCGGGGTTTTGAAACATTCTTCAGAATGATTTAGGAATATTACAGTGATATTATTTAGAAGTATTTTCTGATATAAATATTTTAATATAAATTGAAAGAATTATTTTAAAGAAATTTTGGAAAAGATATAAGTTCTGTACTTCCCTCTCTGTCGCTGGAAAATAATTTCGGTGATGGCGCCGCATCATCGACATTCATTTTCGAGTTTCGAAGTGGGAAGGCCACTGTAGTAGTTTTACTGCAGATTTATTTTGATAAACAAATATAAATTTTAAATTGTTTTAAATATAATTGGATATATAAACTCGAAGTATATACATTTATCTATTATTTTAAAATGATTTGAAATTAAACCCGGCATTTAAATTCTTAAGTTTCCGTTAATTAATAGTTTCAATTATTGCAGTAAATTTGAACGTAGGTAATTAATAATTGACCTCTAAAGAAAATAAGAGATTCGATTCTAAGTTATAAATTAAATAAAAAGAAAAATTAAATTTTTAACATATAAAAAAAAGATTATTATTGAAGATTTAATTAATTGAGAAAAACTTGTATAACTTTAATTACATTCTTAAAGGCATATATATAACTTACCAAAAAACATTAAAAGTTCTAATGTTTAATAAGAAAATGTAATGGATATTATACAAGTAATAAATTTGAAGCAATGGAGTATTCAATAAGATTCTTTAATAAATAAGAATTGGAAGTTGTAGTTGTTATAAACTTAAGTATAATTGAAATAATACTAATTAAATATAATAGGAGGTAGGTATTGTAAGTAAGAAATTTCAAACTTAAGTAAATAAGTTGAATTTATTTCTAAATAAAATTGTAAGAAATAAATGTAAATTTAAAAGATAAACTATTATATGAATGAAATTAATAGAAAAATTACTTGATTTGGGAATTTATTGTTTGTTTTGGTTTATAGTTATTTGGGTAAGGATACTTTAAATTTGTTTGGATGTATGTATAATCTATTTAGTTTCGCCTAAGACTGTTGAGTAAAATGGTACACTTAGTAGTTTATTTTCATTCCATACAATTTAAAGTTTTGAACCCGAACAACTATTTGTTTTGTTTGATATGAATGGATAATTGATGTGTGTGATGGTTGTTTGCTTGTTGCAAGTGATGGTTGGTATGTTGATTGTTTGTTGTTATTTGAAACAGCTTTAAATATTTCATTTTATATAATTATTAATTCTTCTGGATTATATAAGTGAAATACATGTTATGGAAGCAATTGCTACTGCTTCTGGTTTCATAAAATAAGCGTAAATTGCCCGACAAATAGGTACGTTTTCGGATTACGGTTTATAGCGTTATTATATTGTTTTTCCCGGGTTGGGATATATATGATTTGAAAAATATATGTTGTATATTATTATATATGATATTTTATTTTCTCCCGAGCCTCTCCGTACAAAGGAGACTCTACCAAAAATTTCCTTAAATTTTGGACTTAGAAAATATTTTGAAAATGTTTTCCAAACTTTATTAATTTAAGTATAAAAAGATCTAATGGTTATAAATTTGCACATTTTATTTGAAGGTAATTAATTTTGTAAATTTAATTGTTTATAAATTTAATATTTCAAGTAAGATATATTGATCTCTTAATTCTCCTTCTCCCTTCTTTTTCCTTTTCGGGGATGAAAAGTTTTGAGTGGGGGAGAGTGTAATGACCGGTAAATTTTCAATAATTAAAATTGTTAATTTATTGAGATTTATGAAATTTAATATTGAGGAAAATAAAAGTTGGTGAATTATTAATAAAAGTTGTGACAATGTAATGAAAATTAACTTAGAGGAAACATAACAAGGTTAATTAAAGTTAATAATTAATGACTTGAATGAAATTCCCATTTACACAAAATAATTTAAATGTTATGACTTGGTTATAAATGGAATATGACAAAACAAATGAAATTATTGGATTAATGTATGAAATAGTGTAATAGATGGAAATCATTTGTAAAGAATAAACATAAATGTATTATAAGGGAAAATGGTGACAAATGATGGTCGTTACCAGTGGTTTACCAATTTAAAATAAAAATTACTTTAATAATAATTAATATAATAACGAAAGTGTGAATGTGAATTGAATAGAAATGGAAATTTATTTATAAGGCAGTAAATGATGTAATAAAAAGCATGAAACCAAGTGAATAAATTTATTTAGAATATTTAATCGTAATTAATGTATATAATTGGCAAAGATATAATAAACGGTAATAGGATGGTTTATAACAAAGGAGTTAGAAATTTGAATATATTAATGTAGCATTTATGCAAATGTAAGATGTAATAGGCGTAGATTAGTGTAACAGATAAGTACCCACGTTGACACCACCTTTAAGATGGCAAGTTTATAATTGATTCATAATAAGGAAAAATTCAAATAAATGGATTTATTTGGGATGGTAATCGACAATTAATGAATTTATTTAAATTAGTAAGTTATAATTGATGGAAATTAGTAAATTGGGGAGTGAATTCAAACTAAGGAAGTAATACATAATAAATAGAATAAAATCAATATTATATAAGAATTGTAAAATTTTTTTGTGAATAGTGGATTCATATGTGTAATTAAAAGTTATGATAACGGTTGTTTTAAATTAGCCATTTATCTAGTCTATTAAATTAAAACGGGTAACCAATTGAAATAAATCTGAATTTAATGTTACGTTAATGTAAATTAGGGTAAAAATTGGGAATAACGTAAATTTTATTCAGTGTTATAATGATTAGTTGAATAAAACATAAACTCAAGTGTAAATTTAAGGTTATGATAGCAATTATTATTAATTACCTAATTAATTGGTCAATGAATTTATTGGAATCAAGTTTATTTAAATGTCAAGCAAATGAAGGGTAACAATAGGTACTAGGTATAGGTGATAGTGGACTTAGTATAAAGATTGAAACTAATCAAATCAAAGTCATTTGGAATTTATTATAATTAATTCGTACTCAAATTTTAACAAATGAATTTAATCTAAATGAAATTTAATTTATTACGCTAATTGAAATAAAGATGGAGTGTGATAATATTAACGTAAAAGATTTTGAATCCAATATTTATTTCATCCGTTGACAATAATGAATTGAATAGTAGAATGAAAAATAAATTTAACAGAATTTTTGGAAATTAAATTTATAATTTGTGAATTTAATGAAAGTGTGGTTAATACTGAAATTGATAAACTAATCAACTCTAAATTGACATTTAAATTTGGGTAAATTAGTGTAAATGATTTGGAAATATAAAAATGATAAGAATTGTCTATTTTAGAATTGAAATTGAAAAGTGATTTAATTTATTTATTTTTAATTTATTTAATTAATATAAAAATAGCCATTTTGGCCACTGACTCGGATTTCGACGAAACCAGTTTCATCGGATCCGTAACGGTGAATTATTGTGGGATTTCAAGTTTCATAGCGGTCAGGCTTATCGTTTGATCGTACGGGCTTGAAACGCCTTGAAATAAATTAAATTGAAATCAATTGAAATCAATTTGAAAAATATTGATTTTAGCATAACTTCTCCATACGATGGAATTTGGACTTGAAACCTTTTCCATTATGTTTAGAAATTTTAAAACGTCTATTTTGATGTACGGGTTGACCCAATTTCGTTCCGGAGTCAGGACGGGCTTTTTGGGCCACTTTATCGTTTAACGCGTATAAAAATCTGATCCATTTATTCTTTTCCAACCTTGTCTATAAATACTCAATTACAAACCCTAATTTTTCCTCATTCTCATTTGCCTATGCATACAATTCCTCTTCATATCCTCATTTCAATGGCAGACAATTCCAGATCCAATTGCAATTCAAAAATCAAAATTGAAATTTAAACTCCTCGGAAAAATTTGGAAAAAATATATATCGAAGATCTCATTGATACAAACCTATGTCTGCTGTTCATTTTTTGAGACAGTGACCGGATTGATCAGAAATTGCGGTCAAAATTTATTTAGGCATTTTCAATTTAAGCAACAATTGGGGAAACCGTTTCTGGGTTTTGGGGAGGGCGATGTCATGAGGCTATTGGTGGTGGTCGTAGCTTCAATTGGTGGCTAAGGCATCTAGTTTTGGCCATTTAGGGTTCGGCAGACCCTAATTTGGGTGGCGGCGGCCTGTAGTTAGAGGCGATCGAAGGGGGACGCAGGGTAGGTGGTGACGTTACGAGTCGATCGGCGGTCCTGCCGTGGGCCGTAGTGGCGTACGGATGCAGCGGTTTCGTGGTCAACGTGAGGCTCTGATGGGCTCCGTTTCGTGCTACTAGGTAGCATGCATGTTGAAGAGGATTCGTTGACGTGGTAGTAATGAAGGTTATTTGTTTTGTTTATTTTATTTAATTTAATTTCAAATGTTCTAATCTTAATAACTATTTCATACGAGGTCCGTTTCATGCGCGGTTTTCTCCGCTAGGTTCGTATTCGAATTCCGGACATTTTGGCATAGGTTTGGATGGATTCTGAGATCGTCGAATTTTTGGGTTTAAATTGGATTTAAATTCAATTTAAATTCAAAAGGTGAGTGTTTTAACCCACTCACAATTTCTAAATGTCTTATGTTTGTTAAATTAAATTTTTGTTGTGATTATGCATTTATTTATGACTTTTTCGTATATTTTTAATCATCATCTCAGTTATTGCATTTATTTAAATTAAATCATTATTTAATTTATTATTGAATATAACTACCAGTCAAATACCTGTTATATATATTATCAGTTATCTATTGGTATTGATTGATTGTTTTGGATGATGATTGTAATGGATGTGTGATCTGTTGATGGATGAATGGATGTTGTATTATATATTATTTTAAATTGCAAGTTGTTATGCATTTTATTTCATTCGGGATTGCGGTTTGAAATGATATATAACCGTAATCTTATTTTAAATTACGGATTGAAATGATAAATATCTGTATCACTTGACCATAGGATAGAAAATTTTATACAGGCACCACGGTCTATATATAAAATATTTTGAAATCATTTTCTGTGGTTTGTAAAGAAATATACAGTTTTATGAGGTATGGATTTGGATATTGTATAAATGTATTTTATATATAGTTAAATTCTTGGGTTTAAGCTATGAATAAGATTTGTTTAAAGTATAAATAAGCTAAATAATAAAGTTGGATTTTACTAAATTATAATACGGTTAAGTATTTACTTAAAGTATATTTTTTTGTATAGAGTTTACATTGACTTTATAAATCAAGGTTGAGAAGATTGTTTTGAAATTTAGTGGAGATTTTATTTAATTAAAGAATTATATTTAAGAAGAATCCTTTTGGAACTTATTGAAATTGAGATTTTAAAAGAATATGGGTTCATAACTTAATTCGGGTTTAAGGTGAATTGACTGAATAAATTGAGGAATATTTCGTTATTGAAAATTTAAGTTTTATTCAAAGGATATAGGATTTAGCAAGCAAATATTTCAAAACTAAATAACAGAAAAAGTGAAGTTGGTGGATATATGAATTACAAAATTTAGTTTTGAAATATTGAATATTTAAGCTTTGAAGTATATTAAATTAAAATTTAGAAATTCGGGTTGTTTTGGAATTGATTTGTGGAAATTAAGAAGCTATTTTATTTTATAAAGTAATTTAATATTTAAACCATTTGAGTGGTGTAGTTATATTTCAAAGTTATGAAATTCAAAGTTTTATGTTTTGGAAGGCTATATTTCAAGCATTTGGTTTCGAAATATTTAACTTTCAAAATGTTATGGCTTTAGAAAAGGATATATTTGGAATTGATATCATATTGATTTGGTTTTTAAAGGGAAAATGATATCGTAATTATATTGTTTGGAAATGGATATTATATTTTGGTTTTGAAGTATAAATTATTTTGAAATGCCCGCAGTGTTATAATAACGTTTGATTGTTCAAGAGACCGAGGACGGAAGTTGTCATACTCTCTGCCAACTCCGAATACCAATTTAACAACCGTGTACGCGGTGGAGATTCCAGAATGAAGTAGGATGGTGGCGGCGCTTCCTTTGAGGTAAATACATGGACCCGACTCCCATGAGTTGGCATAAGGTGGCGAAAACAGGAGCGATCGACGGGCTAATGAGGTAGCACCTTTGATCCGACACATCCCTTCGATATTAAACTTTGACTTTTGGATTTATTCGGTGGCCACTTTTGCTTTTCTTTTTGGGGATGTGGCTTGAGGTAGGCGGTAGCTGCGCGCTACGCGATACCACCGGCCTGGAAGCGTAATTGGTATATCTACCTTGGCATTTCCTAGTTGTGCCGTATCACCTACCCTATCGCGCCTTGTACGAGTTTGGTTTTCTCCCGTAGCCCATGTGGTATCCTCTGGTGGCTTCCCGATCAGGAGGGACTATGATATTGGATGGACTACTGGGACTATTACGTGTTAAGGGCTATATGGGTAACCCCTTAATGCTATGAAAAAAGTAAGTTTATTTTACTATTAGACACTATTATAATAGCGAAATATTACTACGTAGTAAATAGTTTAACGGATCCTTAGGAGATGTGAATCCCGAGCATCTCTTAAGTTACTGCACTCACATTAGACACTGGATAGGACATGTCACTAAACATCTCTGACGTCGTTCCACCCATATTTATTCCTATTGATTTAACTTACATAAGATATTTTAGTTCTGACTCGAGTGTTTTGTCCTTAAATTCGCTCGAGTCAGTCCGAGCGTTTCAGGATTTGAAGAATTTATTCTAGAGGACGAAGACGAAGATTTGTAATACTATTATCTACCATATTATTCCACTACACCGTTTAATTCCACTGCATTTATTATTTTTCTCTGGTTTGTGTACTCTTATATGTATTATATAAGTATAATCAAATATTTTGTAAGTAGCTTCATGAATTGTATATTTGATTATTATATTTTATCGTTCCGCTGCAAGATTCTATTTTGTTTTTTTTTTCTTTCTCTACTTTTTATTATTTACCTCATAACAATCCGCCCTTCTGCATGGTTTAAGTCTGACGTGTTTGGTTTATCATCGATTTAAATCGTGCGAAAAGGTGGGACGTTACACTCGCAATACTTAAGTAGAAAAAAATAAAAAGTAACAACCATAAAAGCATATCAACACAAGAGAAAATTTGAAATAAGAAGTTCACCTCAAAGAGCACGAGAGAGTAAGTCCGGATGTGTTCGCTCGATGAATTTTCAAGATTCCCAAGAGCAAACCTTAGGATTTGAGGACCATTGAACTTTCACAAGAGGAACATCTTTATTCCGAAGGCGTTTAATCTCCGAAGCAATAATACGAATAGGATGTTGCTCATAAGTCAAATCAGGTGAAACTTAATTTTCTTCCACAACACCGGGCTCAAGAATAGAATCGGAATCTCGAAGACATTTCCGTACTTGAGAAACGTGAAACACGTCATGAATAGAAGAAAACTGAGCTGGTAATAAGAGGCGATAAGCCACAGAACCAACGCGTTCGGTGATGGGAAATGGACAAATATATCGAGGTGCTAACTTTCCTGATCGACTGAAACGCACAACACCTTTCATAGGTGAAACACGAGTAAACACAAATTCTGCCACAAAAAATTCTAATTTCCTTCTTCGGTTATCAGCATATGATTTTTGCCTACTTTGAGCTTCTTTCATCCTATGACGAATAAGGTCAATCTTTTCTGTCGAGTCACGAATAAAATCTGGACCTAAAACCAGATTCTCACCGGTCTCAAGCCAACAAGAAGGAGATCAGCATGGCCTTCTGTAGAGTGCCTCAAAAGGTGCCATACCAATAACAGATTGGAAGCTATTATTATAGGAAAACTCAACAAGAGAAATATGATCTTTCCAACTTCCACCAAAATCAAGAACACATGCACGAAGAAGATCTTCAAGAGTATGATTCACATGCTCGGTTTGTCTATCGGACTGAGGATGATAAGCAGTGCTAAAATTAAGCTTCGTTCCCAAAGCTTTTTGAAGGCTCTTCCAAAATCCACTAGTAAACAATGGATCACGATCGCTAATAATAGAAGTAGGAACTCCATGCAATTTAACAATTTCTTTAATAAAGAGTTTGGCCAAAAGAGATATGGTCCGATTGGATCGAACGGGAATAAAATTGCCGGATTTTGTAAGTCTATCAACTATCACCCAAAGGCTATCACGACCCAAACGAGAATGGGGAAGACCGTCAATAAAATCCATGGAAATTTGGTCCCACTTCGAAATTGGAATGTCCAAAGGTTGCAATAACCCACCGGGCCTTTGATGTTCGGCCTTAACAAGTTGGCAAGTCATGCAACATTTAACAAAGTAGCAATATCATATTTCATCCCATCCCAATCATAGAGTTGATTCATATCCGCGTACATTTTACTACTACCGGGATGAATGGTAACTTTAGAACGATGAGAATCTTCTAAAATATCTTTACGAAGATTATCAATATTTGGCACGATAAGTCTACCAAATTTTCGAATGCCACCACGAGCATCAATATCAAAGTCTTTCAAACCTTCAATATCAATTTTATCCCTATAATTTTGGCTAAGAAGAGGCAATTCGGGATCTAGCTTTTGAGCTTCAAGGATACGACCTAATAGAGAAGGATGAGCCTCAAGGCTACATAAAACAAGAGATGCACATAAATTGGATTTAGGATCTCGAATCTCAGAAGTGGATAAATTCTCGAGATCATTCCATTCGGATATCATCATGCAAACAACCGTTTGTTGCTTACGACTAAGGGCATCGGCGACGCGATTTCCCTTTCTGGGATTATAAAGAATATCAAGATCTTAAGATGTAAGGAATTCGAGCCAGCGCTATTGATGTAGATTAAGTTCCTTTTGAGAAAATAAATACTTCAAAGATTTATGATCAGTATAGAGAACAAATTTCTCTCCCAAAAGATAATGTCGCCAAATTCTAAGGGCGAAAACAATAGCCGCGAGTTCTAAATCATGAGTGGCATATCTAGTCTCGGCTGGCTTTAATTCCCTAGAAGCATAAGCGATAACACGTTCCCTTTGCATAAGAACGACACCCAAACCAACACGACTAGCATCGGTATAAATAATAAAATCTTGGTTCCCTTCGGGAATCACAAGAATAGGAGCATCTGAAAGGAGTTATTTTAATCTCTGGAAAGAAGCTTCACATTTGTCCGACCAAATGTATTTAACTCCTTTCTTTGTCAAACTAGTAAGAGGCATGGAAATCTTCGAAAAGTCTTTTATGAACTGGCGGTAATAACCCGTCAATTTGAGAAAGCTATGGATTTCTATCACACATCTTCGGTCTCTTCCAATTTTGAATCACTTCAATCTTTGAAGGATCCACAGAAATTCCGGATTCAAAAATAATGTGATCAAGAAATTTCATATGAGGTTGCCAAAATTGGCATTTAGAAATTTTTGCTTTCAATTAATTGCTCCTAAGAGTTTCAAACACAATCCGAAAATGCTTTTCATGCTCTTCCTCGCTTTTAGAATAAACAAAAATATCATCAATAAAGATGAGAACAAATCAATCGAGGAAGTCTTTGAAAACTCGATTCATAAGGTCAACGAAATAAGCTGGAGCATTCGTTAAACAAAATGGCATAACAAGCCATTCATAAGATCCATAACGAGTACGGAACGACGTCAAAGGAATATCGTCCTCTGAAATACGAAGCTGATGAGAACCGGTCGCTAAGTCTAACTGTGAAAAACTCTAGCACCGCTAAGTTGATCAAATAAATCATCAATCCGAGGTAAGGGATATTTATTCTTGATGGTGAGATCATTAAGTTTGCGGTATTCAACGCAAAGCCTAAGTGTACCATCGGATTTCTTCACAAAAATAGTAGAAGCTTCCCAAGGAGAGGAACTAGAACGAATAAACTGCTTCTTCTCCAATTCAGATAATTGTTTTCACATCTCCTCATTTTCCTTATGGGACATACGATAAGGAGAACGAGTGATAAGTAGAGCTCCAGGGATTAGATTAATTCTGAACTCAATTGCTCGCTTTGGGGGTAATCCTAAAACGGGCTCAAATTTTTGAAAAATTCACTGAATGAGGGAAATGACATCTTCCTCATCATCATTATCGTCATCATGAGGATTTATAGAATATAAAGATGCTGCCAAGTTGGAATCCGAATCTTTAAGAACAATAGAGATCTTCTTAACAGATTGAGGATGCCGAAGATGAATAGTCCACTCAGGACATAGGATATGGCTTCATAACGATTAAGCCAATCCATTCCTAAAATCATTCTGAAGCCTATGTAATGCATAACATGCAAATCGGCTCGGAAAGAAAAATCACATAAGATAATCTCAACATCTTTACAAAGCAAACTGAGTGTCGTGGATCCACCAACCGGATTCGCAATCCTCAAAGAAGTCATTAAATCCATGACACTTAAAGAAAAAGTATCAACAAGCTCTTTTGATATAAAAGAATGGGATGTACCCGTATAAAAAAGAACTCGAATTGGTTGATCACGAAACAAAATAATGCCATCAAGGATAGAATGAAAAATACCTTGACCATGAGAAGTGTTATTAGGGGCTTGCATAACATTTAGCTTTCCCTACTTCTTGCTTTGAAGTTTGGGACATGGAGATATATATGACCCGAACTTTTGCAATAGGGACAAGCAAGGGGCTTTGAACACTTATTTACATAATGGTCCTTAGAACCGCAATTGTAGCATTGCCCTCCACTTGAGGTAGGAGTCTTTGCTACCAGAGTTGTTTGCTTCCCTTTCTTATGGGGATAAGGACCTTTGAAGTTATTAGGCTTCTTCTTGTTGTCATTGAAATTCGGTATGGCACCCACCACTTCAACATCACTTTCTTTATTTGCCTTTTCAAGTCGAAGAGAGATATCAACAAGCTGATCAAAAGAAACTTCCAGCTTTAGAATTAAAGGCTTTTTAAGTTTCTTATTCAAACCATAGATAAACCTCTGATTTTTCTTCAATGGGGTATTTACATACTCGACCCCATATTTAGAGAGGGATTCAAAAGATGCGACATATTCTGCCACAGAAGATTCGTCTTGAACAAGGTCGATAAAATGACGGGCCAAAGTCACCTTTTTAGCTTCTGGTACAAACTTCGATTGAAATCTTTCTCAGAATTGCTCCCAAGTAAGATCCTCTTCAATAATTTCAGAAATCAGAAGCTCGTTCCAATCCAATGCTCTTTCTTGGAGCATACTCGAAGCCACTTGGACTTGATGAAGATCAATAAGATTCATGCGAGAAAAGATGCGATCGCATGTTCTAAGCCAAGCTTGCACTTGAATGACACTTTCGGAACCCATGAATGGCTTCCCACCCAAGTTTGTATAGTCACGACACAGGCATGCAAATTTGGATTTTCGGTGAGTAGGCTCTAGAATGGGTCCGACGGCTTGAGCATTATTTACAAGATCAAGAAGCTGTTAGGCAGACATAAATAGTCCATCCTGGGGAGTAGCACTTGATTGACCGGCGCTGGGTCGGTTAGATCTAACCATTTCTCTTCTTTAAGAAAGAAAGAAAGAAGAAGAAAAAATTTATTCTCAAAATGAATATCAAACGATCATGGTTGATAAAACAAGGCATCATAAAGAAAATAGGATAGAACGGGTCCAATAACTCGAATAAAATCCTAAGGCACGACTCCTATGATGGACTTAAGATGATGATCCTAGCAAGATTATTCTACGTTGTTCCAAAGTATGGCTTTGATACCAAGCTATGACGCCCCACCTCTATAGCTTACGCTAGCCAAGGATACTACGGAGTAATGCCGTCAACTAGCACGAAGAATAAGGCTGTTGAGGAGCGACCATCCGTGTAATCGCTTTGTGTGAGCACTAATATGTCAGATAGAATAACATGCATTTCATTTCAATAGGAAATCCGACACATCGATTCAAACTCAAAGCTACTACTCAGTGGCTATATAATCTTCGGAAACAAATATGGAAATAAGCATAACATAAATCAGTCACAGATGTTCATATATCAAAGGCGGAAACAGATATGAAAATAACACGTAAAAGTGTACATCAGAGTATTGGTCTAACAAGATCCACAATATCATAAAAGAATAGATGCAAGTGCTACACAAAAGAATACGTATACATCAAGGAGTCTCTATCGCGAATGCATAACAACAAAAACTACCAATCTAATGTAGTTAGCCAAAAGTCATATAATACTCCCAGATGAGGAGTCAAGCAGAAGCACCTGTAACATCTCGGTCTGACCCGAGTATTATTCGATAAGAAAATAATAAACGGATCAGTCTAGCTATAAATATCAGATAAAATGAGATAGAATAAGAGATATGACAAAAACGCATGATAGCAATATTGCCATACTGTGACAAGTATACATCTAACAACAACTAAAATCATACGATATCTCAAGAATTCTCAAAGCACCAAAAAGAATGTCATATTCTTTAACCCTTTCACCAAACCACAAATATTGCCATACTTATCAATGCCAATCTAAAAAGTTAGTGAAACACAAATTCACCAATGCATAAATATTGATAAAGCTTATCAATGTAAATCACGAAAACTGGTGAAACACAAATTCTAGAAAACATCGATAGAAATCCAGAAATCACAAAAAGGGGGAGGCCTATCACAAAACGGAGCATGAAAACTCACCAACACGTGTATCATAAAACAGAACGTTATTCCATGGTTGCTAACCATCAATTTTGAGCCGAGGCTCCACACATGGCCCGAAGACCATGACTTGCCACCCCACCAATTTTGAGCCAAAGCTCCACAGAAACGGGGTTCAGTCTCCCTCACAGACAAAGAGACATCGCATATTGCTAGTCTAAATCAAAAAATAATCATCATCGATCATCAAGAAGTGTCCATTGCACTAAGCTAGTAAATAGATGAGTTTAGCTTCATGTCCCATAACCACTGGCTTAACTTAAGTATTTACAAACAAATTGTAAATTTCCACTCGAAAATTGTCACAAGAGTTTCAATCGAACAAGTCCAAAAATTAACTGGCAAAGTAAACGCAAGCATTTCATACCACTTGTTTTGCTAAGTCGTTTAATCGGATTTCACATACAAATAAGGTAAAGGTTTGTATATACTAACAGGTTGGAAAACGGTTTTAGTAAACAAGCTTTATATTAAAATAGTGTTGAAATCGTTTTGATGAAAGAGTTTTGATATTTACTACTAGTATAGAAACCTTTGTATTTTAAGTAACATATCACAGAAATGATTGTAGAAACAATCAATCAACAAAAATTCACATATGAAGCTGTGAATCAAATCCATAGAAATCGATACTGAATCCATCAAAATGGATATTCCCAAAATCCCGAATAAGAAGTCATCAAAGTCGATAATAAATGATAACAACAAATCGGGTCAACACGAATCGATAAAAATTGGAAATCAACACAAAATAGGCAATTTGGGCTGAAGCAAGCAAGTCAGTCAACTGGACCAGGTGTTCAGTCGACTGGCACACGAATACGAAAATTTTATCCTCGGGTTCAGTCGACTGAATAAGAAGGTCAGTCGACTGACATAGACCCAGGAAAATTCCTGGGTTCTGTTTCAGTCGACTGACCCACTGGTCCAGTCGACTGAACCTACTTCTATGGCATTTTGTACCTTCTTATTCAGTCGACTTGCCTTCTGGTCCTGTCGAATGAACCTGCTTCTGAAGCATTTTCAGCCTAGCCCCTTTGTGGGGCAAAAATCCTACAATTCGCGATCGGTCGAGCGACGGGCGCTAGGGGTTTACGCCGATCGGCAACCCAGCCCTATTGGCTCTTCGATGCATCACCAAAAGCATGTTCAAACATCAAAGCTAGGATTTTTAAAGATTTGACTTCAAAACACCAAAAATTGGAATATTCACAAAACCAATTCAAATCAAAAGCAAATTAACATGAATAGATGTTAGGAATTCATACCTAACAACAAAGATAGATATGGACATAGATGTGAGATAAAAATCTCACCTTCTACACAAAAAAAAGGAAGGAGAAGCTTGAAAACAAAGGAGAGATCAACCACTCTTCAATCCCAACTCTAAAAGCTCCAATCTAAGATCATAAGCAATAATTTTCCAAATTAGGTTATAGGAAATTTCTGAAATTGGAGAGAGATTGTGATGGAGAAGAAGAAGGAGTTTCTTACCAAAGCTTGTCTTTGGAATTTGGAGCTAAAATTTGAATTTGCAAATGAAACTAGGGCTTAGGATTTTAATTTTTGATCTCTTCCCCCATTTTTACTCAAGCTTGAGGTGTTAGGAAATATTAGAATGCATGAAGAGAAGTGGAGTGGAGTTGGGTTGATAAGTTGGGGTTAATGGGCTGAAACCCAAACCCAAAGCCCTAAGTGAAAAGGTCGAAATTCTAGCTAACTCCAAACATATCAATGTTTATACTGAAAAAGGTCGCAAACGCTATTTTGAACTCAATGGAAGTGGTCTCGAGTCATAATTCGACTGTTTGCAAAAAGTAGCTTTTCGGACTAAAATCCGACTAACGATGCTATATTTAAATAAAATATTCAAATATACAATCATAAAATATGCGGTTTGTTACATGATACCTCTGCCACATTACCTTCAGTCCACGACCAGACCAAGCCATGCCTATTCATGCTTATGGCCGAACCATTCTTTGCATAAAAACCCACTTTTGTTGCCTTGTGTTCAAAATTCATGCATATACACTTATACTCCTTCATGTCCATGTTATGGCCGACCTATTGAACCCGCACCTGGCCCAAATTCACACCATACCCGTGTATTTCTAACCTATGGCCGAGCATAGGGTTGTTGAATGTAAGTGCATGAGTTTTGGTTATGAGTTGTGCATGTATTTCTAGCTTGTTTATGTTTAACTTTTATTTGAAATTCATGTTGTATATTTTTTTTGTTTGCTATGTGACATGACAAATAACTTTGGCTCTCCCACATTCGAATCGTAGTCATGCTTTCGTGCCTTTGTGGATCTTTGTTTTGTGTATTTGGTTGTCATCTCCAGCTCGTAGAGGTGAGTAATTCTCACCAGACAATTTATACTTATATAACTAGTAAACTGATGGCATTTGAATCTGTAAACCATATCATCATGCTATTACTGCTTATGCTATGATCATATGATGTTCACCCATGTTTATACACCTGTTATATCATATGTTATTGTGTATTGTGCTATTCTGTTTATTTATATCAGTTTATCGCACTTCAAGTTCCCTGTTGATTAGAATCACTATGGGTTGAAATGATACATACCCGTACGAACTTTAGAATAGGAAGAAATCGTTATGGGTTGAAATGATAGGCCTGAATGATTTTTAATTTTTTTCATTTACTTGGGACTACGGGTTTGAAATGATAAAACCCAGCTTTTCTTTGTAAATTACGGACTGAAATGATATAATATCCGTCTCACTTAACCTAGGTTAGAAAATTTTATAAAGACCCATGGTTAATATATATTTTTCTGAAATTTTTAAAAGTATTTTTAAAAATGTAAATTTATGATATTTTTAAAGTAAAATGAATTAAAATGATTTTTTATAAAGTGTTAATGATTTTTGTATAAATTAAAATATGGAATAAATCAATATTTAAGTTGAATTTTGAATTATAACTTAAATTGAATGTGAATTTTGTTTAAAAATGAATTTTAAGTCATGTAAATAAAATGAAAAATTAGTTATATTTGAAAATTTAAAATTAAGAGTTAAGTTAAAAATTTAATTATAAAGAATTGAAAATTAATGCTTGAATTATATAAGTAAATTATTATTAAAATTTGATTTTTGTATGAAAATTTCACTATATAAAATCATAAATATAAGAGTATTTAAATGATTGTTTTAAAAGTGAAAATATATGATTTTATAAGTTAAAAATGATTTAAATAAAAATTTAATTGTTTATGAAATTATATTGAATATTTAGAATTTAATTAACAGCATTCTTGAAATGCTATTATTTCTAATGTAAAGGATATTACAACATTTGGTAAATGCTATAGTTGATATAAACGAACTAAATGGCTATAATGAACTAAGAGCTATTACAGCACTTTGTAAGTGCTGTAGTTGCAAAAATTTAACTAAGGTTTTATTTGAACTAATGTAACCCTATTACAGCATTTTTAATGCCGTCTTTTGTTAATTGAACCATTTTAAAACATAACTTTCCATAGCATTTTTTAGTGCTGCGAATGTTGAATTTACACTGTTTTGATAAACTTAAATGAATAAATAAACTTTGAAAAGATTAAAATTTTGGAAATTTAATATTTAATATTTAAATATAATTACTTCATTTTAATGATTTAAATGAAGTAATTCAATTTGAAATATAAACTATTTTGAAATGTGAGTTGAAATGGTATTTAAATTTTATATAAAATGAATATTGTTTTGAAAAGATATGATATTATGATATTTTGGAATGGATTTGAAATGATATTGAATTGTTGAAGTGATATTTTATTTTTGAAATATAAATACCATTTTAAAATTATAACCACCAGTTATAATAACGATTGGTTGTTAAAGAGACCGTGATCGGATATGGACATACTCTCTGTCGATACCGAAAACCACTTTAACAACTGTGTATGCGGTGGAGATTCCAGAATGAAGTAAGATGGTGGCGACGTTCTTGAGGTACATTACGTGGACTCGACTCTCGTGAGTTGGCTTAAGGTGGCTAAAATAGGAGCGATCGACGGGCCAAGTGAGGTCATTCCTCCGATTGGAGACACTTCTTCGATACCATTCTACTACTTTTGTGATTGATTGGGTGCACCCCTTCGATTTTTGGGAGTGTGGCTCGAGGTGGGCATAGTGGCTGCTGCGCGCTACCACCAGCCCGGAAGCGTAATTGGTATATCTACCCTAGCATTGCCTCGTGTGCCTTGTCACCTACCATACCGAGCCTTTACTACGAGTTTGTTTTTCTCCCATAGCCCATGGACTATTTAGGGTAGTCTCCCGATCTAGAGATATGCTGATACTAGATGGACTACTGGGACTATTATGTGTTGAGGGCTATATGGGTAACCCTTCGACGCTATTTTAAAGTTAGTTTATTTTATTGTAGACATTATTATAATAGCGCAATATTACTACATAGTAAATAGTTTAACGGATCCTTAGAGGATGGGAGGTCTTAGGCATCCTTTAAGTTACTTGTATCTTTATTATTGTTCACTTCAGTTGGTTTACATTATATAAGTATATATGTCCTGAATCGAGTGTTTTGTGTTTTGCTTTACGCTCGGGTCAGCCTGGATATTCACAACTTTGTATTCTCTTTCTAGAGCTGGTCTTTGTTGGAGATTCTGCCTATCTATATTTATATCTATTTCAATTTTAGCTATTCTAGTTTATCTCATGTATTAGTGAACTTATATGTATTTGGGATTTCTATTATGTTGTTTTCAACCAGAAATTATATATTTGTTTTGAGACTTTGTTATAGTAGCTTCATGAACTACTATGGTATTTTATATTCCACTGTGAGTTATTCTGATTGTTCTATGTTTGTGATTCTATGTATTTGATTTCATTCACTCCAAATTTATTTGCAATCTGTTATTTTGCATCATTCAAGTCCGACATGTGTGGATTATTATCGATTTGAATGGTATGAAATAGCAGGCTGTCACATTTGGTATAAGGGTCTTGGTTTTAGGAAAACCATTGCCTACGGAGCAAAAAAAACTCATTAGAGATAGGGTAGAAATACCCTAGAATGAGTGAAATCAATCTCAAAATCAAATCTTTGTGAGAGGATGTATTTTCAAAGTATAAAATGATTTTTCAAAATGTTTTCAAAAGATTTTCAAAGATTATTTTAATATAAAATTTTCTTGTTTCAAAAGATTTTCAATGTTTTCTAACTTCTTTCCTTTCGTATCTACCTTGTTAGATTTTTCTTTCTTTAGGATATTTATCCAAGTGAATTTATCTTATCTTATCATTTTCATCGCTTTATCTTGTCCTAAATTCATTCTTGATTTTTCAGGATGAATCGAGGAAATGCCAGAGGTAGGGGTACTGGTATTGCCCCAGCTCCTTAGCCTGTTGCTCCTGTTAGATTCACTGTTCTCTGTAAGGAATTCACTCAACTTGGTGGAACCGCATTCACCGGTTCAGAGAGTATCATTGAGGCTCAGCAGTGGTTGCGGAGTATAGAGAGGATATTTACTGGTCTCGAGATTACTGATGCCCAGAAGTGTCAGTTAGCAGCTTGGCAGTTGCATGTGTCTGCTCGAGATTGGTGGGAGTCCGTTACGGCTAACACCGTCGAGGCTGATATTACTTGGGGGCAGTTTAGGAATCTTTGTGTCATCTTGAATTTTGTTCCTATTTTCCTTTTCTTTTGAATCTATCTTTAGTTTGTTCTATATCTCTTTTCCAGGGAGGTTTTTGTGGCAAAATGGATGCACGAAGCCGGGAAATCTAAACTTTATCGTGAATTTATGGATCTTAAGCAGAGTAGCATATCTTTTGCAGAGTATGAGAGGAAGTTCAATGAACTTTCCATGTTCGGTCCTAGCCTGATTGATACTCCTGTCAAGTAGAATGAGAAATATATTGTTGGTGCTCGTCTAGAATACTATAGTCGTCTCATTGCTCATGTTCATGGCACTTCCACCCAGCTTATGGATATGGCTATTTGTTACGAGAACCCTACATCCAAGGGTCCTTCTACTTCTGGTGCTCCTTTATCTCAGACTTCCTCTGCTGATTCCAAGAAGCGTTAGCCTAATTATCACCAGCAGAAGAAGAACTAGCAAAAACATCCTGGTTTGGGATCTTCATCATCTGCTCCTGCTCAGAGCCAACCAGTTGATCTTTCCTCTATCACTTGCTTTAGTTGTGATCAAAAGGGACACTATGCCAATAGCTGTCCTACATTAGCTGGTGCTGCTGTTCCTCCACCTGCTCTGTTCATTAGGCGAGATCTCTGCCATATCTGTCTCCAGCCTGGTCATTTTACGAAGGAATACCCTACCCAGGAGAAGGGTATGCCTTCTGGTATATTTGCTATCTCATCTTCCTCATCTCTAGTTCCTCCACCTGCTCCTATTCCTAGTGATGACCAAGTTACTCTTCAGGGCTTATTTACTTTATTTCATCATCCGGTTCGTGTTTTGTTTGATACTGGAGCTTCCCATGGTTTTATTTCTGCTGATTTGTGTGATAAGTTTGCGCGTCTCCTTTCTCCTGGATATGCATCTATTCCTTTATGTGCTTCTAATCCTATTGGAGGTCCTACAAACCTCAATAGGAATTGTAGAGGAGTGAAACTCTTCCACTCTAGTTATCGTTTCTCTGGTGATTTCAATGTTTTGGGCTTCGATGCTTTTGACCTATTGCTTGGCCAATATTGGATAAGGAATCATGATGCCCATATTTCTTGCAAATCCAGAGTTGTCACTCTTGGCGGAGATAAGGGCGATTCTTTGATTATTCGGTGTTGTATGCCTCAGGATTTTGCTGGTAGTTTTATTTATTCTCAGGATTCTTCTCCTAGTGATCTTGATTCGACTCCTGTGGTTAGACTATATCCCGATGTATTTGGTGAAGTCTCATCTTTACCTCCGAAATGGGAAATTGATTTTCAGATTGATCTTGTTCCTGGTGCTCGACCTGTTATTCTTCCTCCTAGAAGAATGAAACTCGCGAGAAGGTTGAGTTAAGGAAACAAATTGGGGACTTAGCTTCCAAAGGTATAATTAGGCCTAGTTTTTATGAATGGGAAGCAGTGGTGGTTTTTGTCACTAAGTCCAATGGTTCTCTGAGGATGTGTGTCGATTATGGGGAGCTGAACAAGCTCACTATGAAAAACAGATATCCAATGCCTCGTATCAATGATATGTTTGATCAACTTTATGGTGCCACTGTTTTCTCTCAGCTTAATCTTGCCATAGGTTTTCATCCGCAGAGGGTTGCCGAGGATAGCATTCCTAAGACTACTTTCTACACCGACAATGCGTTTTATGAATGGTTAGTCATGCCTTTTGGTTTGACTAATGCTCCTTCTTTCTTTGTTGATTTGATGAATCATGCCTTTCGTGATGTGCTTAATAAATTTGTTCTAGTCTTTGTTGGTGATATCCTTGTCTTCTCTAAGATCAAGGAAGAGCATGAGTCGTATTTGAAATCTGTTCTGGAGACTCTCTCTCAGAAATCATCAGTTGAAGGATAAATTTTCTAAATGCCATTTCTGGAAGGATGAAGTCCAATATCTCGGGCATATTGTTTCTAGTAATGGAGTTTCTATTGATCCAGTCAAGATCGCTGCAATCAATGTAACTCTTTCTTTCTTCTCTTTTCTTTATCATTTAATAATCCAATCTTTTTGGTTGTCCTTATTTTCTCCCTGTTCTGTTGCAGGATTGGGAAACTCCAAACACTCAATCTGATATTCGTAGTTTTCTGGGCCTTGCCGGTTACTACCGGAGTTTCATTGAGAATTTTGCTCGGATTGCTGCACCTCTCACTGCTTTGACTTGTAAGAATGCCAATTTTATCTGGTGTGATCAGTGTAAGGCTACATTCAATGAGTTAAAGAGCAAGCTAACTTCCGCACCAGTTCTTACGGTTCCGAATGGAAGTGAGGGATTGACGATACACACTGATGCTAGTCGTGAGGGTTTGGGTGCTGGTCTCATGTAGGATGGTAAGGTCATTGCCTATGCCAACCGTCAGTTGAAAACCCACGAGCCAAATTATTCTTCTTATGATTTAGAGTTGCTTGCTGTTGTCTTTTCTTTGAAGCTTTGGAGGCAACATCTTCTTGGAACTAAGTTTGAGCTTTTCACCGATCATCAGTCTCTGAGGTATATCTTCACCCAGAAGGATTCGAATTAGAGGCAAGTTCGTTAGCTTGAGTTTCTGGCTTCGTACGACCTCGATATTATCTATACTCCTGGTAAAGCTAATGTTGTGGCCGATAATTTGAGTCGGAAGAAGGCTTTGTTGTGTCAGCTTGTTGTTTCTTCTTCTCCACTTATGGATCGTATTATGGCTAAGCAGGATGAGGATGAGATGCTTAGATTGATGAAGCAGAGTGTTCGTAGCAGGGTTGGTGGTAGTAGTAGTGATAGTAGTGGAGCTCAGATCGATGATAGAGGGATGTTGAGGATTAATGGCAGGATTTGTGTCCCGGATTTTGATGGTTTAAGGCAGGAGTTGCTTCAGGAGAGTCGCCGATCTAGGCTTTCTATTCATCCTTGTGTGTGAAAATGTATCAGGATATGAAGAGGCTTTATTAGAGGAAGGGGATGAAGAGGGATATCTCTATCTTTGTAAGTCAGTGTGCGACTTGTCAGCAAGTCAAAGCCGATCACTAGAAGACCGCTGGTTTGTTGCAGACCCTTGAGATTACCAAATGGAAGTGGAAGAGGTTTCCATGGATTTCATCAATGGTTACCAGGACTCGGAGGGGTAATTAGAGTATCTGGGTTATTGTGGATAGACTGACCCTCATTTCATTCCGGTCAAGTCTACTCGTTCTGCTTCTAGCTTATTTGAGGTCAACAAGAGAGAGATCGTTCGTCTCCATGGTGTTCCTCTCAGTGTTGTTTGTGATCGGATCCTATCTTTACTAGTCAGTTTTGGAAAGCTTTTCAGGAATCTCTGGGTACTCATCTGAATCTTAGCACTGCTTACCATCCACAGATCGACGATCAAACAAAAAGAGTGAATAAGATTCTCAAGGATCATCTTCGTGCTTTGTGTGCTTGATTATGGAGGATCTTGGGAAGATCATTTCCATCTTGTCGAATTCACCTATAATAATAGCTATCAGCTATAATCTTATCTTCTATTTTAACCTTATCTTAATCTTTTTATCTATCTCATTCCATCTTTACATTCAGGCCGGTTCCAAATTGTCTTTGTTTGCTTCTCTATACGGACGACCTTGTAGATCTCCATCTTGCTGGATTGAATCCGGTAATCGTTTGGTTCTTGGTCCTGATGTGATTTTGGAAGCTTCCGAGAGAGTTAAGGAGATTAAGAGGAGGTTGAGAGCTGCTCAGGATAGGCAGAAGAAGTATGCTGATAGGCGTAGGCGGAATTTGGAATTTGCTGTTGATGATCAGGTTTTCCTTAAGGTCTCTCCCTTGAGGAATGTCATGCACTTTGGTCGTAGAGGGAAGCTTTCTCCTAGATTCATTGGTCATTTCCGCATTGAGGAAAGAGTAGAATCTTTGGCTTATTGTTTGGATTTGCCCTTGCTCGAGAAGCTTTCTGGAGTGCGTGATATATTCCATGTCTCGCATCTTCGCCGATATCTTCATGATCCATCTCTTATTGTCCAGCCTTCTACTCTTGATAGTTTGGATATTGAGCCTAATCTGACTGTCGAGAGGAAGCCATTTCGTATTGTCGACAGAGGTACGAAGCAGCTCAGAAGGAAATCTGTTAATTTGGTCAAAGTACAGTGGAGTACTGACGATCGAGATTGTACCTGGGAAACGGAGGAGAGCATTCTAGCTTCGAATCCGGAATTGTTCATTTCAGGTACTATTTTGTTTTTCTATCTTGTTTCTCTTTATTTTCCTCGCCCGTTCTTTTTGAGGACGAAAAGATTTGAGTGAGGGAGAGTGTAACAACCCTAGATTTTTGAATATATTTTTAAATTTGACTTTATTTTATTTTGCAATTATTTTAAATTTATTTTTATCTCAGGATTTCATTTTTGAAAGAGTTGGTTCTTTGGCTTATCGTCTGGATTTGCCCGAGAAGCTTTCTGGAGTGCATGATGTATTCCATGTCTCGCATCTTCGCTGATATCTTCATGATCCGTCTCTTATTGTCCATCTTTTTGCTCTTGATAATTTGGATATTGAGCCTAATCTGACTGTCGAGAGGAAGCCACTTCGTATTGTCGATAGAGGTACGAAGCAGCTCAGAAGGAAATCTGTAATTTGGTCAAAGTAAGTGGAGTACTGACGATCGAGATTGTACCTGGGAGATGGAGGAGAGCATTCATGCTTTAAATCCGGAATTGTTCGTTTTAGGTACTATTTTGTTTTTCTATCTTTTTTCTCTTTATTTTCCTTGCCCGTTCTTTTCGAGGACGAAAAGATTTGAGTGGAGGAGAGTGTAACAACTCTAGATTTTTGAATATAATTTTAAATTTGACTTTATTTTATTTCACGATTATTTTAAATTTATTTTTATTTCAAGATTTCATTTTCAAATATTTTTAAAGTGATGAAATTTTTTTCCAAAGTTTATTGAATTTATTTTCAATTTTTAAAGCCTAGTTTCTATTTTAAGCTATTTTCTTAATTTAATTATATTTATATAAAATTTATTTATTTAGTTTTATTCATTCATTATTTTTTTGTATTTAATTTTATTTATATCCATTTTTATTTGTATTTAAAAATGCAAAAAAGAATTTGAAAATATGAAGAGTTTTGACCTTTAATATGCTTGTCTTTTCACCTTTCATTTTTGCCTTTTCACTCCAAACAACGCATGCATTCAATTGATAACCTTATCCTCATTCCTTCAGCCGATCATCCTCATTTTCTCCCGCACAAAAACTTTCTTAAACTCTAAAAAAAATTTGGTCTTCACCTGAGCAAAAATTTTGGTAAATTTTCATTTTTTTTCACTTTTTCTTGTTTTAGTATTGATTTTTGCACTTGCTTCAAGCTATATTGTTCGACCCTTCCTCCTCCATCACCATAGCCACCTCCACCACCACCAATACCAGCTGCTACCTCCTCCAGTCCACTGTCCATCCATGACCATGGCCATCTTTGATGAAGATCCACAAAAAAAATTAAACAAACACTACCTATATATGCTAGCCGAGCCACCAAATTGCTCCACCACCTCACACATTGTAACAACCCGATATTTTCAACCATTCGCATCCGCACATGCCGGACTTGAATTGCTCAAAATACAATGTTGTAAATAAAATTTGGCAAATCTCAGGACATACATTAAATAAAAATCACAGAACACAGACACAGAGTAAGAAATGCAGCGGAAGTAAAAGAGATAGCAGTTCATGAAACTACTATGAAAATATATCAGAGTTAAAAAAAATACAACAGAATAAATAAAGTACAACAGAAGTCTCAAGATGATAAACAAGTACAAGCTGAATAGAACAACAGAACTGGAATAGATAAAACTAGATAAGCAGATGATCTCCAGCGATTCCAATCTCCAGAATGTGGAATCCAAATCTGTGAATAACTCAGGCTGACCCGAGCGTAAATAAAATACAAACACCCGAGTCAGGACAATATATACTTATATAATGTAAACCAACTCAAGTGAACTGTAATAAAGTACAAGTAACTTAAAGGATGCCTGGGACCGCTCATCCTCTAACGATCCGTTAAACTATTTACTATGTAGTAATATTTCGCTATTATAATAATGTCTACAGTAAAATAAACATACTTTTAGTTCCGGGCTACCCATATCACCCTTCACACATAATAGTCCCAGTAGTCCATCCAGTATCAGCATATCTCCGAGAGACTACCCTAAATACTCCATTGGCTACGGGAGAAAAACAAACTCGTAGTAAAGGCTCGATATGGTAGGTGACACGGCACACAAGGCAATGCCAAGGTAGATATACCAATTACGCACACGGGCTGGTGGTAACGTAGCAGCCACATTCGCTCACCTCGGAACACACTCCAACCAAAATCGAAGGATGGCCATCAAATCAATCACAAGTAAGAGTATAGTATCGAAGGAATGTGTCTGATCGGAGGAATGACCTCACTTGGCCCGAGATCGCTCCTATTTTAGCCACCTTATGCCAACTCACGGGAGTTGGGTTCACGTTATATACCTCAAGAACGTCGCCACCATCCTACTTCATTCTGGAATCTCCACCGCGTATACGGTGGTCAAAGTGGTTTTCGGTATCGACAGAGAATATGCCAGATATCCGATCCCGGTCTCTTTGCCAGCCAATCGTTATTATAACCCGTAGTTATAATTTAAAATGATATTTATACTTCAAAAAAGAATATCATTTCAAATCCAAATCTTTATCAAAATAAAGATTAAATTAATTCCAAACCATTTCAAAAACATCATATCTTTCCAAAACTTCATGTCAAATCATTTCAATATATTAAAATATGATATCTTTACAAAACTTCATTTCCAATCATTTTAATATATCAAAATATCATATCTTTACAAAACTTCATTTCAAATCATTTCAATATATTAAAATATCATATCTTTACAAACTTCCTTTCAATCATTTCAATATATCAAAATATCATTTCTTTACAAAACTTCATTTCAAATCATTTTAATATATCAAAATATCATATCTTTACAAAAATTCATTTCAAATCATTTTAATATATATCAAAATATCATATCTTTCCAAAGCTTCATTTCAAATCATTTTACTATATCAAAAATATCATATCTTTCCAAAACTTCATTTCAAATCATTTTAATATATCAAAATATCATATCTTTCCAACTTCATTTCAATTCATTTCAATATATCAAAAATATCATATCTTTTCAAAACCACATTCATTTCAAATCATTATTCATTTTATTCAATTTAAAATACCATTTCAATTCACATTTCAAAACAGTTTATATTTCAAAAATCATTTTAAATCATTAAAATGAAGTTATTATATTTAATAATTAAATTATTAAATTTCTAAAATTTTCAACTTCCAAAGTTCATTTATTCACTTAAGTTTATCAAAATAGTGAAAATTCACTTTTCGCAGCATTTAGAAAACGCTACGGAAAGTTACATTCAAAACGGTTCAATTTTACAAAATACAACATTTTAAAAATGCTGTAATAGGGTTTACTTAAATTTCAAATAAAATTACTTAAATTCAACAATTATAGCACTTAAAAAGATTGCTATAATAGCCTTTAATTTAATTTAGCTTTTTAGTTCATTATCATCAACTACAGCATCTACAAATGCTGTAATATCATTTACATTGCAATTAATAGCATTTCAAAATGCAGTTATTAACTTCAAAAATTAAATTAAATTTCACAACCAACTATATTTTATTTAAAACAATTTTAACTTAAAAAATCATACATTTTCACCTTTATAAACATCATTTAATTTTCCTTAAGTTCATGATTTTATAAAGTTAAGTTTCCATTCAAAAATCAAGATTTAATAATAATTCATTATTAAATTTCAACATTCAATTTTAAATTCATTGAATTAAATTTCAAATTAACACTTAATTTTAAAATTTCAAAACCTAACTTAATTTCAATTTTATTCACTTAACTTAAAATTCACTTTTAAGCCAAATTCACAAATTCCAATTTTGGTTATATTTCAAAATTTCAACTCAATTAATCATTCATTTCACATGTTAACTTTATTCAAAAATCAATAATATATTATAAAGTCACTTTAAATTCATTTAAAAATTCAAATTATCATAAATTTATCATAATTTCATGTTTAATTAAATTTCAATTCTTATCAAAATTTCCAAAAAAAACTTACATTCAGGTTTTCTAACTTTCCCATAATTTATTTAACTTATAAATTTACAGAAAATCAAAATACTTTACAAAAATTATTTTTTTATATAAATTTTAAATCAAAATGTTATAATAATTACATTTCTAAAATATTTTAAAATTTTTAGAAAAACATATTTTAACTACGGGCCGGTATATAATTTTCTACGCTAGGTAAAGTGATACGGGTAATATATCATTTCAACCCGTAATTTACAAAGAAAATCCAGGTTTTATCATTTCAAACCCGCAGTCCCAAGTAAATGAAATAAAATGAAAATCGCTCAGGCCTATCATTTTAGCCTATAACGATTTTCCCCTATTCTAAATTCTGTTCGGGTATGTATCATTTCAACCCATAGTGATTCTAATCTAAAGGGAACTTGCAGTGTGATAAACTGATATAAATAACAGAATAACATAAAATAATAGTAACATATGATATAACAGGTGTAATAATAGGTGTGAACATCATATGAAAATAATACAAACAGATATAGCATGATGATATACTTTACAGATTCAAATGGTGTCGGTTTATCAGTTATATAAGTACATATTAGTCAGGTGAGATTTACTCACTTGTCAAAAGCTGGAGATAGCCAACAAAGCACACAACACAGATACGACGAAGGCACGATAACACATAAACGACTTGAGAGTGCAGAGCCAAAGCTAATAGCCTTGTTCAAACATTTACACAAAATAATACAATATATATAAGCTTCAACACCAATATAACATCAAACAACACTGGAAATCATTATCCAAAACAACACCAAATGGATTGCATTTGTTCTCAACCCCATGTGCTTCAGTTATGCAGTGACTAAGCTCAGCCAAGGCAAGGTAAAATGGTCTGGTTTGGGTCCATATGGGTCATCCATCATGTGTTTGTAGATGGTGCATAGTCTAGGTGCAAAACTACACAATTTCAAGGCAACAACATCATTTGTTTGCTAAAGTTAGGCTCGGTCAGAAGCTATGGGGCATGGCCAGTGGTTCCAGATGGTGGTGGGTGATGTGGCAGAGGGTGGAGGTCAGGTCAGAGGTGGTGATGGTGGAGGTAGTGGCGGCTAATGGTAGTAGAAGGTGGTGGTAACAAACTAGGCTTGGTTTATGTATGCAGTAATGGAATTTGCAACCTTTGGTGGTGATTCAAGCCATAGATGGGCTAGGCCTATATTGGTGGGGTACTAGGGTAGGTGGTGATCATAGGAAGGGGTGGTGGAGGTCAGCCTAGGTCTGGTTGAGGAGGAGCCAAGCCATGAAGGTGAGAACATATGCAAAGATTCAATGGAAAACATAAAAAAACAAGAGAGAAGAGAAGATTTTTACCAAACTTTTGAACAACAAGGAGATGGCCATATTTTTTTGTTGAGAAATGTTTCAGGAAGTGAAATTCATGTGAAAATGAATATGGGGCTGAAGAGGAATGATGTATACGACCAAAATCAATAAAGAGAGGAGTTGAAAAAATGAAAGGTTGGGAGATAAAAAGACTTTGGAATTTCAAAAGTTCAAAACCTTTCAAATTTCCACTAATTTAATTTTAAATTTATATACATATAAAAATGCTGATAAATAAAGGCAAATAAACTGAGAAATAAAGCAAATAAGAAAATAAAGTAAATAAATCTTAAATTAATTAAATTAAATGAAGAAAATAGCAATATATACAAAACTAGGCTTAATAAATTGAAATAAATTTCAACAGACTCTAGAAAAATTATATTATCACTTTAAAAATATTAAAATACAAAAATATACATAAAATAAAATATTAACACACATTAAAATAAAACATGACAATAAAAATATAATTTACATAATTTAAAATAAACAAAATAGCTAAATAACTCAAATTGTACTCAATATTGAAATATACATAACTTTCACAATATAACTCCATTTTCAACGAAACGAAAAGCAGTATTCATGTTATTAAATCTATTTTCATAATAAAATATAAAATTTAAAAAAATAAATATTTAAAATTTAAATTTAAAAGTCAAAGTTTGACTATTTTGACCAAAGTTCACTCTTTGGAAAATTATTCTATTTAGTCATATTTGGAATTCTAATCCATATCAAAATCAAAGTTTATATTTAAAATAGCAAAAATTTTTCTTTTTTCATAAATAAAGCTTTTAAATCTGGAAATTCAATTTAAAAATAATTGTAAAATACAGGGTTGTTACACTCTCCCCCACTCAAAACTTTTCGTCCCCGAAAAGGAACGAGGTACGAGAAAGCACTGAAAAGATAGATTGAAATAGGATTAAGATAAGATGAAAAGAAGATTGAAATTATACTTAATAAATGTTGTTATAGGTAAGTTTGACAAGGTGGAGATGATCAAATCAAGAACACAACACGAAAAGATCCTTTAGAATCTGATTCACCCTTTTCCGTTTGACCGTCGGTCTGTGGATGGTAAGCAGTGCTCGGATCCAGATGAGTACCAAAGATTTTCAAAGATTATAGAAAGATTTCTAAACAGACTGGTATAAGCAATAGCCTCTCCATTCTGTAGCAAGATAAGGAAAATAAGGACAACTAAAAGATAATTTGAAAAACAAAATAAGATAGTAAATTTGAAACCACGATGCTTTGAAATCATAATACTTCAGGGATGTTATTATTTGGAAATCATACTACTATAATCATAACACTTTTAAAATAATCTTCATTTAAACCATTTAAATTCAATGTCAAATAATATTCATTTCAAAATTGTAACATTTCTAAGTTCATTCATTCAATTATAAAATTTCCAAAACATTGTATTTTCAAAAACAGCAGTACTTTTAAAGTGCTACAGTAGATATATTAGTATTTCAATCAGTTCAATTTCTGAAATATTCATTTGGATATTATTTAATTTATGATTTATTTAAAACAAACTTTTATGAATGGAATATCCAAATTAAACTATACTTCATTTATTAAGTCAAAAGTTCACTATTTTACTTAACTCTTAATTTAACAAATAACCTAGCACTTTATTTAAAATGCCCATTTCATAAATAGATATTCCTTCAATAAGTTACACTTGAAATTTCCATTTGAAAACCAAATTTTCAATTATCAAATTTTAGTGATATTAAAAATACGTCTTAACTATTTAAATCATAATTATTCATTTTACAAGACATATCTATTTCATAAATAAAATATTTATCATAGCAAATATAACAATCAAATTACTTTACACATTTATTCATTTAGACATCAATTAAACTATGATTCCAGATTAATTATACTTTATTACAAAATGTCCCATTCAAATATATTTTATTTATCTATTCAGAGGTACATTGTTTATTATACAAACATATTCATTTCAGGAAATAACCTTTATTAAAATTCCTATGTCAGACTTAAGGTTCCATATTAAATCAAATTTGATTATTAAGTTATTTAAATAAAATTCTCTAAATTTTCTTTTTCTCTATTTACCTCTGTTAATCTTTTATAACTAAAATTTAAGTGTATAACATTTATTATAACCACTCAAATTTTATTTATAAAATCTTTTTATATTGTATATTATCTAATTAAATAGTTAACTTTTAAAAATTAAGGTAAGTTATATTTAAATGCAATTGATTATTATACAAATAAAACTTTCTAATTCCCTCATCTCAATTTTGAATCATTTATCTAAAATTTTGACTTTTTTTATAATTGAAATGATTCTTTTAAGATAAATTTTAGAATAAAATTTCCGATTCCGTCAAATCATTTAGAGATAAATAAATATATATACATAATATGTTAAATCAAATTTAAATCATATATCTATATATATTATAAATCCAGTCTAATTTTTTTAGAAATTCAAATCAATTAAATTTCCCAAAACAAAACTGTAGCAAGACTACAGAACGGTCTCTTCACTTCGAAACTCGAAAATGAATGTCGATGATGCCGCGGTCATCACCTATGTTATTTTCCAACGACAAAGAGAAGAGCACTAATTTTAAACTTTAAAATTTCTTGGAACACATTTCTATTAGAAAATACTTTAAATAATATACCCTATTTTAAAACTTTAAGCACAAGGTTTGAAACCATCGGAAATTAAATTCTCAAATTTCTTGTTTTAACTCATTTCCGTTCCCAAATGAATTTATAAATAGCTATTTATAAATTCATTTATAGAACAATAAATGATAAATCAAGTATTATCATTTCAAATGATCAATTTAAATCAATTTATTAAGTTCCATAAATTTACTTATATCAAAATTTATTTCATTAACCAATTTTTTTTAAAATAATATTGTGTTCGTTTGTTCTGTCAAAGTGTTCTAGAAATCTCATCGATAGCGTTGATCAGACGAATCGATCAGAAACCCAATTCAACATCAACAACTCAAACAACACAATATATAAAACATTTAAATTTTAAATATTAGTTTACAAATACACTATACATGAATAGATTTTCAAAGAAGGATAGAGATTCAAATATGATTAACTCAAATCAAAGGAATTCTGATTTGAAAATAAGTTGGAAACAAGGATGAGATGCTTAAATAACAGAATAGAAGATGGATAAGCTTATATAAATCGCGGGCAACTTTAACTGGTCAACCGTGACTTAAAGAATAAGATCGATGTGGATTTTCTGGGGTAAATCTACATTCGACCTAAGGAGATAGAGTTTGGAATAATAAAAGATATTAGCATCTAAACCAAGGATAGATATAAATCTCTGGTGAATCGATGCTAATTGTAAAGGAGTTTCTCCCTTTACAAATGAATTTTTGAGATTGGCGGGACTGCCAATTCACTATAAAGCTCATTCGAAGTGGAGTTATGGGATACTCCAGAATCAAAAGGAGGTGAATAGTGAGGGACATGAATGGATTTTGGAACCGCAGGGAACGTTTCAAAATTCAAATGAAATTTGAATCAAAGAGGAAGAGATTCAAGTTTGGATGAAAGCAATTCTGTAACTAAATTTACCATACATTCTAAGTTTTGCCTCAAAGCCAAAGCTCTGATACCACCTATAATGTGCCGCGCCAGTGGGGTAACGCCTACCGTAGCATACACTGGTACCTGTGTTCTGCCTTTACGGCCGGCCTCTCGACTGCACCACCAACCCCTTTGGGGACATGTAGGAGTAAGAGTCAACCGTTCGCTACCAAACCAAGAAGCGAGAACCCCCTATCATGTTGCACCCTCCAAGTGCAATGGAGACACACATGTTGGACTTGAATTGCTCAAAATACCGCGTTGTAAATAAAATTTGGCAAATCTCAGGAAATACAGTAAATAAAAATCACAGAACACAGACACAGAGTAAGAAATGCAGCGGAAGTAAAAGATATAGTAGTTCATGAAGCTACTATGAAAATATATCAGAGTTAAAAAATACAACATTATAAATAAAGTACAACAGAAGTCTCAAGATGATAACCAAGTACAAGTTGAATAGAACAACAGAACTGGAATAGATAAAACTAGATAAGCAGATGATCTCTAGCGATTCCAATCTCCAGAAAGGGGAATCCAAATCTGTGAATAACTTAGGTTGACTCGAGCGTAAATAAAATACAAGCACTCGAGTCAGGACAATATATACTTATATAATGTAAACCAACTCAAGTGAACTGTAATAAAGTACAAGTAACTTAAAGGATGTCTGGGACCGCCCATCCTTTAAGGATCCGTTGAACTATTTACTATGTAGTAATATTTCGCTATTATAATAATGTCTACAGTAAAATAAACATACTTTTAAATAGCGTTCCGGGCTACCCATATCACACTTCACACATAATAGTCCCAGTAGTCCATCCAGTATCAGCATATCTCCGAGAGACTACCCTAAATACTCCATGGGCTACCGGAGAAAAACAAACTCGTAGTAAAGGCTCGATATGGTAGGTGATACGGCACACAAGGCAATGCCAGGGTAGACATACCAATTACGCACACGGGCTGGTGGTAACGTAGCAGCCACATACGCCCACCTCGGAACACACTCCAAACCAAAATCGAAGGATGGTCATCTAATCAATCACAAGTAAGAGTATAGCATCGAAGGAATGTGTCTAATCGGAGGAATGACCTCACTTGGCCCGAGATCGCTCCTATTTTAGCCACCTTATGCCAACTCACGGGAGTTGGGTTCACGTAATATACCTCAAGAACGTCGCCACCATCCTACTTCATTCTGGAATCTCCACCGCGTACACGGTGGTCAAAGTGGTTTTCAGTATCGACAGAGAGTATGCCATATATCTGATCCCGGTCTCTTTGCCAACCAATCGTTATTATAACCCCTAGTTATAATTTAAAATAGTATTTATACTTTAAAACAGAATATCATTTCAAATCCAAATCTTTATCAAAATAAAGATTAAATTAATTCCAAACCATTTCAAAAACATCATATCTTTCCAAAACTTCATGTCAAATCATTTCAATATATTAAAATATGATATCTTTACAAAACTTCATTTCCAATCATTTTAATATATCAAAATATCATATCTTTACAAAACTTCATTTCAAATCATTTCAATATATTAAAATATCATATCTTTACAAACTTCCTTTCAAATCATTTCAATATATCAAAATATCATATCTTTACAAAACTTCATTTCAAATCATTTCAATATATTAAAATATCATATCTTTACAAACTTCCTTTCAAATCATTTCAATATATCAAAATATCATATCCTTCCAAAGCTTCATTTCAAATCATTTTACTATATCAAAAATATCATATCTTTCCAAAACTTTATTTCAAATCATTTTAATATATCAAAATATCATATCTTTCCAACTTCATTTCAAATCATTTTAATATATCAAAAATATCATATCTTTTCAGAACCACATTCATTTCAAATCATTATTCATTTTATTCAATTTAAAATACCATTTCAATTCACATTTCAAAACAATTTATATTTCAAAAATCATTTTAAATCATTAAAATGAAGTTATTATATTTAATAATTAAATTATTAAATATCCAAAATTTTCAACTTTCAAAGTTCATTTATTCACTTAAGTTTATCAAAACAGTGAAAATTCACTTCTCGCAGCGTTTAGAAAACGCTACGGAAAAATACATTCAAAACGGTTCAATTTAACAAAAGACAGCATTTTAAAAATGCTGTAATAGGGTTTACTTAAATTTCAAATAAACTTAGTTAAATTCAACAATTATAGCACTTAAAAAGATTGCTATAATAGCCTTTAATTTAATTTAGCTTTTAGTTCATTATCATCAACTACAGCATCTACAAATGCTGTAAGATCATTTACATTGCAATAAATAGCATTTCAAAATGCAGTTATTAACTTCAAATATTAAATATAATTTCAAAACCAATTATATTTTATTTAAAACAATTTTAACTTATAAAATCATATATTTTCACCTTTATAAACATCATTTAATTTTCCTTATGTTCATGATTTTATAAAGTTAAGTTTCCATTCGAAAATCAAGATTTAATAATAATTCAATTATTAAATTTCAACATTCAATTTTAAATTCATTGAATTAAATTTCAACTTAACACTTAAGTTTAAAATTTCAGAATATAACTTAATTTCAATTTTATTCACTTAACTTAAATTTCACTTTTAAGCCAAATTCACAAATTCCCATTTTGGTTATATTTCAAAATTTCAACTTAATTAATCATTCATTTCACATTTTAACTTTATTCAAAAATCAATAATATATTATAAAGTCACTTTAAATTCATTTAAAAATTCAAATTATCATAACTTTATCATAATTTCATGTTTAATTAAATTTCAATTATAATCAAAAGTTCTAAAATAACTTACATTCAGATTTTCTAACTTTCCCATAATTTATTAAACTTATAAATTTCCAGAAAATCAATAATACTTTACAAAAATTATTTTTTTATATAAATTTTAAATCAAAATATTATAATAATTACATTTCTAAAATATTTTAAAATTTTAGAAAAACAAATTTTAACTACGGGCCTGTAAATAATTTTCTACGCGAGGTAAGGTGATACGGGTAATATATCACTTCAACCCGTAATTTATAAAGAAAATCCGAGTTTTACCATTTCAAACCCGCAGTCCCAAGTAAATGAAATAAATGGAAATCGCTCAGGCCTATCATTTCAGCCCATAACGATTTTCCCCTATTCTAAAGTCCGTTCGGGTATGTATCATTTCAAACCATAGTGATTCTAATCTAAAGGGAACATGCAGTGTGATAAACTGATATAAATAACAGAATAACATAAAATAATAGTAACATATGATATAACAAGTTTAATAATAGGTGTGAACAGCATATGAAAATAATATTAACAGATATAGCATGATGATATACTTTACAGATTCAAATGGTGTCGGTTTATCAGTTATATAAGTACATATTAGTCTGGTGAGATTTACTCACTTGTCAAAAGCTGGAGATAGCCAACAAAGCACACAACACAGATACGATGAAGGCACGATAACACATATATGACTTGAGAGTGGAGAGCCAAAGCTAATAGCCTTGTTCAAACATTCACACAAAACAATACAATATATATGAGCTTCAACACCAATATAACATCAAACAACACTAGAAATCATTATCCAAAACATCACCAAATGGATTGCATTTGTTCTCAACCCCATATGCTTCAGTTATGCAGTGACAAAGCTCAGCCAAGGCAAGGGAAAATGGTCCGGTTTGGCTCCGTATGGGTCATCATGTGTTTGCAGATGGTGTATAGTCTAGGTGCAAAACTACACAATTTCAAGGCAACAACATCATTTGTTTGCTAAAGTTAGGCTCAGTCAGAAGCTATGGGGCATGTCCAGTGGTTCCAGATGGTGGTGGGTGACGTGCCAGAGGGTGGAGGTCAGGTCATAGGTGGTGATGGTGGAGGTAGTGGCGGCTAATGGTGATAGAAGGTGGTGGCAACAAACTAGGCTTGATTTATGCATCCAGTGATGGAATTTGCAACTTTTGGTGGTGATTCAAGCCATAGATGGGATTTGCCTATCTTGATGGGGTATTAGAGTGGGTGGTGATCAGAGGAAGGGGTGGTGGAGGTCGGCCTAGGTCTGGTTGAGGAGGAGCCAAGCCATGAAGGTGTGAACATATGCAAAGATTCAATGGAAAACATAAAAAAACAAGAGAGAAGAGAAGATTTTTACCAAACTTTTGAACAACAAGGAGATGGCCATATTTTTTTGTTGAGAAATGTTTGAGGAAGTGAAATTCACGTGAAAATGAAGATCGGGCTGAAGAGGAATGATGTATACGGCCAAAATCAATAAAGAGAGGAGTTGAGAAAATGAAAGGTTGGGAGACAAAAAGACTTTGGAATTTCAAAAGTTTAAAACCTTTCAAAT
The DNA here is from genome assembly GCA_030765085.1 of Allium cepa. Taxonomy (NCBI): domain Eukaryota; kingdom Viridiplantae; phylum Streptophyta; class Magnoliopsida; order Asparagales; family Amaryllidaceae; genus Allium; species Allium cepa. The sequence goes on along the minus strand of CM060934.1, from coordinate 1,016,205,865 downwards.
TTCCACTAATTTAATTTTAAATTTATATACATATAAAAATGCTGATAAATAAAGGAAAATAAACTCATAAATAATGTAAATAAGAAAATAAAATAAATAAATCTTAAATTAATTAAATTAAATGAAGAAAATATCAATATATACAAAACTTGGCTTAATAAGTTGAAATAAATTTCAATAGACTTTAGAAAAATATATTATCACTTTAAAAATATTAAAAGACAAAAATACTTATAAAATAACATATTAACACATATTAAAATAAAATATGACAATAAAAAATAATTTATATAATTTAAAATAAACAATAGCTAAATAACTCAAATTGTACTCAATATTGAAATATACATAACTTTCACAATATAACTCCGTTTTCAACGAAACGAAAAGCGGTATTCATGTTATTAAATATATTTTCATAATAAAATTTAAATTAAAAATTTAAATATTTAAAATTTAAATTTAAAAGTCAAAGTTTGACTATTTTAACCAAAATTCACTTTTTGGAAAATTATTCTATTTAGTCATATTTGAAATTCTAATCCATATCAAAATCAAAGTTTATATTTAAAATAGCAAAATTTGTTCTTTTTTCATAAATAAAGCTTTTTAACCTGGAAATTCAATTTAAACATAATTGTAAAATACAGGGTTTATACACACATCACCTTGGCCGACCTTTGCACCACTTTCTCCAGCCATACCTGAACCTGAAACCTCTGCCACATCACCTCCAGTCCACTACCAGATCTGGCCATGCCTATTCATGCTTATGGTCGAACCATTCTTTGCATAAAAACCCACTTTTATTGCCTTGTGTTGAAAATTCATGCATACACACTTATACTCCTTCATGTCCATGTTATGGCCGACCTATTGAACCCACACCTAACCCAAATTCACACCATGGCCGTGTATTTCTAACCTATGGCCAAGCATAGGGTTGTTGAATGCAAGTTCAAGAGTTTTGGTTATGAGTTGTGCATGTATTTCTAGCTTGTTTGTGTTTAACTTTGGTCTGAAATTCATGTTGCATATTTTGTTTTGTTTGCTATGTGACAAAACAAATAACTTTGGCTCTCCCACACTCGAATCGTAGTCGTGCTTTCTTGCCTTTGTGGATCTCTGTTTTGTGTATTTGGTTGTCATCTCCAGCTTATAGAGGTGAGTAATTCTCACCAGAAAATTTATACTTATATAACTAGTAAACTGATGGCATTTGAATCTGTAAACCATATCATCATGTCATAACTGCTTATGCTATGGTCATATGATGTTCACCCATGTTTATACACCTGTTATTTCATATGTTACTGTTTATTATGCTATTCTGTTTATTTATATCAGTTTATCAAACTGCAAGTTCCCTGTAGATTAGAATCACTATGGGTTGAAATGATACATACCCGAACGGACTTTAGAATAGGGAAAAATCATTATGGGCTGAAATGATAGGCCTGAACGATTTTTAATTATTTCATGTACTTGGGACTGCGGTTTGAAATGATAAAACCCGGGTTTTCTTTGTAAATTACGGATTGAAATGATATAATATCTGTATCACTTAACCTTGGTTAGAAAATTTTATACAGACTCGTGGTTAATATATATTTTTCTGAAATTTTTGAAAGTATTTTTAAAAATGTAAATTTATGATATTTTTAAATTAAAATGAATTTAAAATGATTTTTTTATAAAGTGTTAATGACTTTTGTATAAATTAAAATATGGAATAAATGAATATTTAAGTTGAATTTTGAATTATAACTTAAATTGAAAATTTGTGAATTTTGTTTAAAAATGAATTTTAAGTTAAGTAAATAAAATGAAAAATAAGATATATTTGAAAATTTAAACTTAAGTGTTAAGTTAAAAATTTAATTATAAAGAATTCGAAATTAATGCTTGAATTATATAAGTAAATTATTATTAAATTTTGATTTTTGTATGAAAATTTCACTTTATAAAATCATAAATATAAGAGTATCTAAATGATTGTTTTAAAAGTGAAAACATATGATTTTACATGTTAAAAATGATTTTAATAAAAATTTAATTATTTATGAAATTATATTGAATATTTGGAATTTAATTAACAGCATTCTTGAAATGCTATTATTTCTAATGTAAAGGATATTACAGCATTTGGTAAACGCTGTAGTTGATATAAATGAACTGAATGGCTATGATGTACTAAGAGCTATTACAACACTTTATAAGTGCTGTAGTTGCAAAAATTTAACTAAGGTTTTATTTGAACTAAAGTAACCCTATTACAACATTTTTAATGTTGTCTTTTGTTAATTGAACTATTTTAAAACATAACTTTCCGGAGCATTTTTTAGTGCTGCGAAAGTTGAATTTACACTGTTTTGATAAACTTAAATGAATAAATGAACTTTGAAAAGATTAAAATTTGGAAATTTAATATTTAAATTTTAAATATAATTACTTCATTTTAATGATTTAAATGAAGTTATTCGATTTGAAATATAAAATATTTTGAAATGTGAGTTGAAATGGTATTTAAATTTTATATAAAATGAATATGGTTTTGAAATGATATGATATTTTGATATGGATTTGAAATGATATTGAATTGCTGAAATGATATTTTATTTTTGAAATATAAATACCATTTTAAAATTATAACCACGGGTTATAATAACGATTGGTTGTTAAAGAGACCGGGATCGGATATGGACATACTCTCCGTCGATACAGAAAACCACTTTAACAACTGTGTACGCGGTGGAGATTCCAGAATGAAGTATGATGGTGGCGACGTTCTTGAGGTACATTACGTGGACTCGACTCCCGTGAGTTGGCTTAAGGTGGCTAAAATAAGAGAGATCGACGGGCCAAGTGAGGTCATTCCTCCGATTGGACACACTTCTTTGATAGCATTCTGTTACTTTTGTGATTGATTGGGTGCACCCCTTTGATTTTTGGGAGTGTGGCTCGAGGTGGGCGGTAGTGGCTGCTACGCGTTACCACCCGCCCGAAAGCGTAATTGGTATATCTACCTTGGCATTGCCTCGTGTGCCTTGTCACCTACCATACCAGCCTTTACTATGAGTTTGTTTTTTTCTCGTAGCCCATGGAGTATTTAGGGTAGTCTCACGATCTAGAGATATGCTGATACTGGATGGACTACTAGGACTATTATGTGTTGGGGGCTATATGGGTAACCCTACGACGCTATTTTAAAGTAAGTTTATTTTATTTAGACATTATTATAATAGCGCAATATTACTATATAGTAAATAGTTTAACGGATCCTTAGAGGATGGGCGGTCCTAGGCATCCTCTAAGTTACACGTATCTTTATTACATTTCACTTGAGTTGGTTTACATTATATAAGTATATATGTGCTGACTCGAGTGTTTTGTGTTTTGCTTTACGCTCGGGTCAGCCTGAGTATTCTCAACTTTTGGATTCTCTTTCTGGAGCTGGTCTTTGCTGGAGATTCTGCCTATCTATATTTATATCTATTTCAGTTTCAGCTATTCTAGTTTATCTTATGTATTAGTGAACTCTTATGTATTTGGGATTTCTATTATGTTGTTTTCAGACTGATATTATGTATTTGTTTTGAGACTTTGTTATAGTAGCTTCATGAACTATTATGGTATTTTATATTTCGCTGCGAGTTATTCTGATTGTTCTGTGTCTGTTATTCTGTGTATTTGATTTCATTTGCTTTAAATTTATTTACAATCTGTTATTTTGCATCATACCCGACATGTGTAGATTATTGTCGATTTGAATGGTAAGAAATAGAGGGTTGTCACATTTTAAGCTGGCTAAAAATAATTTGAAGGCTTGTAAAATCTATATTGGTAATACTGAAGAAATAAAAGCTTTAGAATTTAAATTGGAAGTGATTCATTCAGTTTTAAAATATATCGTCTAAATTGACATTTAAAAAATAACCTTCAAGCACTGTCTTGGATTTTGACAAAACCAGTTCCATTAGATCCATAATTATGTTTTATTATCGGATTTTTAAATTCATAGCCTTTGGAGTGATCGTGGGATCGTACAGTAGATAAACGCGTTGGAATCTATATCGAAAATTCAATATAATAACCGGGTCCAAAAGGCAATATTCTTCATATGATCGAATTAGGAATCGAAACCTTTTCCATTGCTTTTGAAATAGGGGTATAACAATACGAACGCCTAGCGGCACACCTCGATAGGAGATTGAGATTTTGGATTGCGATTTCGTGACGATTTAAAATTTAAATAAAATTTTATATATACTCAATCTTTAAAAATCTGTATTTTCATCAGACGTTTTTGGCTGTCATCTCGTGATCACTGTAGCATGTTTAACCAACACGCTACGTTCTCTTCAACATCATGTCTTGTCCCCATCCTTTCTCTTTTAAATTGCACAAAAGAAAGGATCGTTTTGAAAAGTTCAAGAAAAAAATTAGTGGCCGAACATTTCTACAAACCGAACAAAATCGTTCGAATCAAAAAAAATTCAGAATGAAGTCAAATTCGTTCCTTAAAAAAGAGGATTCTTGAAATCAATCTCGTATGCTGGGAAAGGCAGTTTCGAGGTCGAGCACGGTGGCGTCGGCGGTGCAACATAGAGTTGAGCTCGAGCGCTTCCTTGGGTTTCGCAAAGACGGAGGCGCGATTGTCAAGGGCCGTGCGAGGCGAGAGGAGGTCGAAGTAGTGTGGCTTGCTCTTGTCGCAGTCTTGATTTGGGAATTCGGTCGGCACGGCGGTGTTGTTCTTCAGGCGATTATAGATCGTGTTCATCTTTCGACGGTAAGGTAGCAGTTTTATACATATATTTATATATATTTATTTTATTTAACCTATATATCTATATACATCTGGGAAAAATTTATTACAATAAGGCAGTTTGTTTTAATATATATAAAGATTGGAAATTATAATATTTGTAGAGAAAGAAATTAAAAAGAAGACTTTTATATATGTAAATATGCTCGGAATATATGAAAGCAAGGTAAACTCTAGATTTTATATTACAATATATATGTATACACACACACACTTATGTGTGCAATTTATGTATGTATACAGTATAGGGAAAAATATATAAAATATAGATATAAATATATCTATATAAACACATATATTTTATCATATATAGGAACACGGTAAGAATATATGTATATTTATAAGATTTAAAAGAAAAGTATAAATTTTAAAATGTTTAAAGTTCATGTAAAATTGGATTTTTAAACCTATATAGATTATTTATATATTCAGTTTGAAATTAAGAAAATAAAATACAATTTACTAGGTTATGTAAAAAAAAATTATTTTAAGGTGATTAATTTATTTAATTATCTTAGTTACTAAAAGATCTTTAAAAGGAAAATTAGTTTAAAAGTTAATTATTTGTTTAAATTAAATCATTAGTTAAATTTATTAAATGGAAATTTACCATTCGATTAGTTCAAATGCTAATAAATCGTATAATGTTTATATAAGGTCTGAAAATAGTGGAGAGGCAAGCCGATTTGGAGTGGATTGCAAATTAAAAGGGCAAAGGTGTGTTAATCTCACTCATTTGGATTATCGTTAATTTAAATAGTTTAAATTTAATCATTGGATTGATTGCTTGAATTGATAATTTATTATCTGTCTGGATGTGATGTTATATGTAGTAGTAGTAGTGCGTGTGTGTGTGTGTGTGTGTAGGAGTGATTGATATTCCCGCATTATATAGCGGATGAGACCCTATACGCCCCAAATAATAGCGGATGACCCTTTATACCGCAATGTCCCCCTCGAAGTGGGATTTGGCATTTTATTTGTTGACTAACATCTGTGGATGAAGGGAAACAGGTTGGAGGGATCCAACTTGATTCCTCAAAATATCGAAATTTGTTTCATAACTGTGATATGACCGGTTGATTATTTGTGACAGATTTTATTAGAAATTGGAAGTACTGAATGCTATGGGTTTTGCTGAACATATTTTGGGCATTTGAAGATATGTAAAATATAAATGATTTTATTTTGAAAAGAGATATAAAGAGAGAAATTTTAAGTAAAATAATTCAAAAGAATGAATTTGGAAAAGAAACAAAAGTATGATTTTAAAATCCTATAAAATAAATTTCGAGTATGGGAAAAGAGATTTTTGAATAAATGGGAATAAATGAATTTAAGGACTTAAGTTTTAGTGTTAAGGATTAAAGAAATTATTTTAAATGCAAGACTTAAATTATTGGGAAGAAATAAAAGGAGAATTTTGAAATAAAGTATGAAATTGATATTTTCAGTTTTAAATAAGATTTTAAATCATAATTAAGAAGTGAATCTTGAATTAATGTATTTTGAAATAAACTTTGAATGAATCGAGAATAAATTCTATGGGAAATTTAATTTAGAGAACCGATTTTAAAATCGATTAAGTGATTTGAAACAGTATTTCTAAAGAGAATGAGATTACGGAATTTATAAATAGGATTATAAATAAAGTGAACATTTATCAGTGGATAATTTGGAAGTATAAATTCACGGTGGGATTTTGAAGAAAATGGTGATTTTTTTAAATAAATAGAGGTTTATTTTTAGAAAAAGCGTGGAAAAGAAATTTATCGGATTGGGACGTAAATTAAACTAGAAATAAATCGAAAAGGATTTATAATTATAGGACGGTTATATTGGAAAGGAAAGTGTATTTTTCCAAAAAAGCTAAGTATATTTCCTAAAGAAGGTTTAAGTATAAATTAGAAGTTTTAAAAGATGTTTTAAAAGAAGAATGTCTTTCAAGAAATTTATTATCCAAAATTGTTTAAAAAATTTTAAAGTAAATATTTATTAAATTAGTTATAGTAGTAAATATTTTTAAAGGTTAAATTAGTACTATGATTTAAAAGATAATTATTAAATATTTATACCTTATACAACATTTATATTTTTAAAAATAGTATGTGGCTTAAGTTTTACTTGGAAAATTATTATAGGATTCCATACTTAGTATTTTGATTAAAGCGATTTAAGTAATTTATTCTTAAAAGTTTTAAGTGTATTTTGGATAAAGTAATTTAGATTATTTAAAGGATCAATTTTTAAGGACTTGGTGTTTTTCAATGGAAATAAAACAATTAGTTGAATGATTGTTAAATTTGATAGTTAAATAACCGACTATAAATATTGGCCAATGCATTGATCGTTTGGAAGAGACTGGGTTCGAATTTAATTACCTGAAAACCGCTTCAATCCGGATTGAACGTTTGCAAATGAAGACCGTGAAGATAATGAAGACGGTGTTTCAATTTTTCCAGATCCAGGGCAACTTGTATGGATGAATGCTATCTGACCATCGTTGGGAGGACGGCGAGCATTCTAAGTGAATGTGTGCTAAAAGGTAATGCATAGCCCATGCCTCATCAACCGGGAATGGTTAAAATAGGGGAGGTGCAGCAAGGCTAAGTGGCTAGCAACCAATTAGGATAAGGTCATCTCTGTCTAGATGTCTCTTTTTATTTCCGCCGTGTGGGCGGTTGCTGATCAGAACCGCGGGCGATCTTATTCGGACTATCCAGTAAGGGGTAGCTCCGGTCTCGTATTGCAGGGGATCGGGAGGGGTGCTCAGTACGCTGATCTAGGCCAGGTACTATGACGGGAGGTACCCCAGTAGCCCTGCCATTGTATGGAATCCAATCTCTAATATGCGCCTGTACGGTTTTGATTGTGCCCAACTATGCTAAAACGTGAGATGCAAGCATTTCAGCTAGATTCGATTTTACTTTCTATAGGCACTATTATAATACCAGACGGATTTGATTAATACATGTTTTGGTTATCGTAAGGTAAAAACCCGAAATGTTTATTTGTGGCGTGATCTGATGAGATACCTTTGATTTCAAAGGATTTTGAAAACTTTAATAATCCAATTGAGTGTGTTTTCTCACTCTGGTTTTCCAGACTGACTTGAGTGTAATTTCACTATAATGCTCGGGTCAGACCGAGTATTATTAGGATACCAGATAGGATGCTGTGGAGCTCAGGAGATGAGCTGGATGGCGAGACGTATCACTAATTTATATATTCCGCTGTGCAGTATAAGCTGTATGGTTAGCTTTTGTGAGGACAAGTTAAAATAACTGTCAAGTATTTTGCTATTGATTATGTTGTATTCTGTTGATGTAATATACTAAAAAAATAGAGTATTTTTTGTATAAAGATCAGTCATTTAACTATTATATATTGTTCCGCTGCGATTGTGAGATTCTTATGTCGTTTTGTTTTCTCTTCTTCTACCTCTTTCTTCTTTAACCATAATGGTTTGCATTTCCAACCACTTTGAGTTGAACTGATGGAGAATATCGTCGGCTCAATGGGGTACGGATTTGCGGGCTGTTACATTATGAAACCAAAAGCTGTATATATTGCTTTCACAACATGTATTTCACTTATATAATCCAAAAGAGTTAATAATCTTATGAAACAATCATACCAAAATAAGCAATAATTACAAGTATATCCTCTGCTCAATAGTCTTAGGTAAAAATCAATAGATTATCATACCAAAACAAACAATAAACTACTAATTATATAATCGACTCAATAGTCTTAGATAAAAATCAATAGATTATCATACCTCTTAAACAATTAGAAGTATCCTATCCTAACCCATACCAAAACAAACAATAATTACAATGTTACTTAAGTTATTCTTATTAAATATCTTTCACCACATTTACAGTTTTATTTTTTTCCTTTTTTTCAGTCATACAATGATTATTTCTCTAACTTACATTTATCTTTTACAACATTTATTCCCATTCATTCATTTATGTTTATTTCATTTATTACTTGCAAAAATTCATTTTCATTTATTCATATCATGTCAATTTCTTTGTGTTACATTATATTTATTCATTCATTACTTAATTTCATTTATTTACATTATTCATGTTCAATTCAATTACTTAGCATATTAATTCATTATTAATTGTATAATTACTTACTTACAATACTTTCTTTCTATCACACTTTATTATAGTAACATTTCAATTGTAACTTAAGTTTTATAACAACTACAACATCAAATTCTTATTTATAATAGTAATTCATTGAACACTTCCATTACATAAGTTTTACTTGTAATATTTTTCCATCACATAATCCTTTTAACATTTTAACTTTTATAATTGGTAAGTTATATATATGCAATTGAAAGTTACACAAGTTTGACTTACTTATTTTAATTAATTTAATGTTAAATGTTTATCATTTCACATTTTCATGTCCCTTTTTTATATTACAGGTTACAAATTTCAAGTTTCTTATAATTTCATTCATAACCTAGCATTTAATCTCTAATTTCATTTAGAGGTTCCAATTATTAATTAGTTAAATTCGATTTCATTAATTAAAATATCAAATTCATAAAAATTTAAGAACTAGATACCAGGTCCCATTTCAATTCATTTAAAATAATATATATATAACCATATCTATACATACATCAAATCATATTTAAAACAAAATTTTATATTTATTTATCAAAACAAATGTGTAGTAAACTACTACAGCAACCTTCCTACTTTGAAACTCGAAAATGGATGTCGATGATGTGTGCACTCGTCACCGAAATTATTTTCCAACGACAGAGAGGGGAGTACAGAACTTATTTCTTTCCAAAATTTCTTTAAACCATTCTTTCAAATCATATTGAAATATTTATAACAGAAAATACTTCTATTATTATTATATTCCAAAATCATTTGAAAGAAATTTTCAAAACCGCAGAACTTAAGTTCTAAATTTCAAATTTTCATTTATTTTATTTTCAAATCCTACTTCCAACTAATATTTATAAATTATCACTACCTAACAAACAATATATTACAGCCAAATATATCATTTGTAAATCAATATTTTTATATATAAAATATAGAATAGGAAAAATTATTTCATTTACCTATTTTTTAAAACAATATTGTGCCAGTCTGTCCTATTAAGTGTTTAGAAATCCATATCGATGTCATAGCATCCTATGCACCTATCAAAATTTATAAATACAAAACGAAACAAATTAATCCAATAACACTAACAAATACACTCTCTTATATATACACTCAGCGACTCATCGTGGGGTATTACTACCCTATTAACAAAGAGTCAGACCCTAGAAAGCTAAGGTTTTCGCTAAACCAAAGCTTTGATACCAACTGTAACATCCCGCCTTTTTGGACAGTTTTAAGCAGACACACGTGCCAACTCAAACCATACAGAAGGGCGGATTGTTATGGGATGAATATGAAAAAGCAGAGAAAGAAAAAATGAAAACAGAACCTTATAGCAGAATGATAAAATATTATAATCAAATAACAGTTCATGAAGCTGTTTACAAAACATTTGATTATATTTATACAATATCGATCAAAGTTGCGCATATCAGAGAATAAAAATAATGCAGCAGAATGCATGATGTAATAATTAAATATAATAGTAATACAATCTTCGTCTTCGTCGTCTTGAAATACGGTCTTTAAATCCTAAAATGCTCATACTGACCCGAGCGAATTGAAAAGACAAAACACTCGAGTCGGAACTAAAAGATCTTATGTAAGTTAAATCAATGGTAAATAAATATAAGTGTAAACGACATCGAAGATGTTTACGGGGTTTAACATCTCCTATCCAGTGTCTAACGTGAGTGCAATAACTTAAGAGATGTTCGGGATTCACATATTCTTAGGGTCTATTAAACTATCTACTATGTAGTACAATAAGCTACTGTAATAGTTTCTACAGTAAATTAAAGTATTAAAATAGCGTTAAGGCATTACCCATATCCCTCTTAACACATTTTATATATTCCCATAGTCTATACAGTACCGTAATTCCTACGTAAACAAGAGGGCTATCAGAGGGCACTCCATATGTCACGACCCGAAATCTAGCGTTAAAAATCGACATCAAGTACCTTACTTGTATTCGACTATCGGAGATTCAAACATTGAATTCCAGTTTGGTGGAGCTTATAACAACATTAGATGAATACAAAGCAGCGGAAACAAAAGATGATTTCATTGATAAACATCACAGATACAACACTTTAATACAATATCATCATAACATTTGAACAACGCCAACATCAGAGTGATATATACAGAATACAAAAACAGGATGATAACACCACAGCGGAACAACAACAGTGTCTTCAAAAAGAAAGAGCGAAAATCCAAACTAAGCACCACCTTCTTCAAATCTTCAAAACTTCCAAGATTTCAAACCAAAGGCTTCCAAAATACGACAACTTTTAAATCCAAGCTAGCTCCAAAATATGGATAACCTGCTTCTAGGCTACCCGTGTGGAAAATTATGGGCACCAAGAGTTTAGGAAAGGAACAATAAACTCTGGGTCAGTCATGAGATTGGTATGAGTAAAAAAAAATAGTTGTTTGTACAAAAACAATTTATAAAAGAAATCTGATATGCTTTTGTAAAATGAAACTACCATAAGACCTCCTGCCACACACATAATGCAATCGCACGATTGGAGGAGATTTTTTCTTATGATAGCCAAACATGCTTGATACGAGAAAACTCTTTTGATATTATTATTAGCGCATAGTGTAGAAAACATTTCGAAAGTATAATATTAATCCTACCCAGCATACACATTTCATAGTATGCCTACTATAGCTACTATGTTTTATAGTAAGTCACTGCCACGCTGCATGGCAGGTTATACAACTAAAACTGTACAGGGCTCGTATTATTTCCTTGGATTTCCAGCAAATGTCAGGCTAAGAAACTTCCTATGCCACATGAGTACGCCTCTGGAGGGATGCCCCGAGAACTTAACCAGCTCTCTACCAACACAAGGTCGGGGTACCTCTGTAATTAGGTAACTACTACACGACTATGCCATCCCTCGGTCGTTACCGACCTTTATCCGATGGCCCTCAACCACAAAGCAAAACCACAAAGTAATAAATTTGCAGCAACCACATAGGTTAAATATCCGGGCTCCATACCATGGTACCACCTTTTTCCAGAAGGAAATGGACATACCCTAAAGGGCGCGACCCTCATAACCTTGCTGCATTCTTCCTGTTTCGACCATTTTCGGGTTGTGAGGTCCGACAAGGTCTCATCCACAAAGCTACGCTTTTCACAAAAGCCATGCTTTGATCAACATATGATCAGTAGCACTCAACATACCACACTACCAAATTGGGAGTATATCACTGATAATCATCAACTACATAACCTCTGAGCTCGTACGTCTCAGAGAAGGGTGTTAAGCTAAGAGAATAAATACTCCGCCACCAAACAGAAATGTATTTGATAGAGATCAGCTTTATATCTCAAAGTGTAATGTCAGACATACAACCATATAAGTCCGTTCTGGGTTTAAATGGAACCGAAGGAACTTCATCCAATAATAGAAGAAGCCCTTGCAATCCAAGTATCCACAATCCCGATCGGACTCCTCATCACATATGGAGATCTCTATACCGGAGCAACTCAGTGCAGAGTCATTCGATAGGCTATCCTATCGTTCTCGAAAATACCTGGTCTTCACCACCGTCTTTAATTGCTATCCATTTCATCGTATCACTATTCGAAATGGGTTATATGACACAAAGTTCTCCCGGCTAAACCGAATAGTGAGCACTTAATTTAAAAACACGTGAATATATCAGTCACAAAGATTCACCATTAAGATTCGATGTGGGTAACGGATAACCAACAGGAATCCGACTCCCTTTCGCATCGAAATTCAAATGTCGTTTTACGGGCCAAAGGTTTTCACATTCACATAGTAATATATTCACAAATGTCACAGCTCAGCACAAAGCAATTCATATCACGTAGTATCACAATCACATATCAAGGATATCAATCGATACAAAGCATTCAATAATAATCAATCATCTACAATTAAGATGAATTAATCTTGTGATTATAATTAATTAATCACATAATTATTTTCACTAATTAACATTAATTAATGTTTAATTATTCTTAATTACAAATTAATTAGACCTTAACTACTAATTAATTAATCTTAATTACTTTTATTAATTAAATATTATTTAATTACATTAAATAATTAATCCTCAATTATAAATTAATTAACCTTAAATTAATAATTAATTAACCTTTAATTAATTATTCTTTAATTATTAAGTAATTATAAATCATTTTTCTTAATTAATCATTCAATTATTATCAAAAATTTTAATTAATAAACCTTATAATTAATCATTATTAACATAAGAGATTAAGGTTAATTAAGGATTAAAGACAATATTTCATCTTAATTTACTCTTAATTACATTATTTAATTAAAATAAATTAAGAATTTATTCATAAATAATGATTATATAATTAAGATAACTTAATTACTTTAAACATAACTTTCTTAAAACCTTTATTAATCCAAATTTAAACCAAAATAATTATTTTAAAAACACGGGTTAAAAATGTTTAAATTTTGAATTTATTTTAAAATTTTCATAATTGTTTTATCACAATCCCGAGAACTAGTCGGGTGCTCCCCGAGACAACTGCATGTTTGCTTTAAGTCTTCCCCGAGTGCTTCCCCAAATTTTCTTTTTAAAACTTAAAATATTGTTCAAGTCTTTAATACCCGGTATACACATAGAATTACCCGAACTAAATCTCGAGCTAGCACGCAAACACCCCGAGGACCACTTCGAGTTAAACCTTTCTTCCCAAACTCCTGTCTTTTGACGAAAACCAAGGTCGTGTGCACATACACAACTGCTTCGATCACCTCTGATCGATGCTATGAACATCGACCAATTGATGATCATCTACTCGACCCTTTAAACCACCCAGTAACATGAATCGACGATGAACCCACGATTTAGCTACACAACCCAGACTGGAACAAAAATGGTCGCCAAAGAATTGACTCTCTCCAACGATCTAGATTGTCAAAAGCCATGCCAATGCAACCAAAGCCTCTCCGTTCAGCTATGCAATGTTACCCCCAGCTCCGGCGTAGACATAATTATGTAAACACGTTCTGTTTAATCTTGAAAACCTAAATTGGGTTAGAGGAAGGGAATTTGATTTGATTTTTTGACAGTTTTTTAAAACCTGGAACTAAAACGGAAGTGAACATTTCCTGTTCCAGACGTGCGCAGCCACATCGATACATATATACACAGATTTGATACACATGCAAGCAAATTTTCAATTTACTTTAACATATTTTTAAACAACAGATTCAAATCCAGGTCTTAAATAGTTTACTTGCATGTCGTTTAAAAAAAAAAGAGAAGCCTAGAACTTAGTTTTGAATTTGAATTTGGGTATTGAATCTTGCTTTGATCTATAACTTGCTTGATTGCTTGATGTTGGTCGAATCTATACTTTGATTTAGGTTTGAGACGAATTCAGGCTTCAGGTTTGAAAATTGATAGAGGATGTTTGTTTTTGTTTTTTCTGGTTTCTTTGATTTCCAGGTTTTAAAATAGTTTGTATTTGTTTTGAATCTTTTGTTTTCTGGTTTGATTGTTTTTAATTTTCTGGTTTCTGATTTTAGAATGTACAGGCTTTTGTTTTCTTTGGAAATGAATAAAAGAGATGAGAAAGAGGAAAACGTTGTGTATATATAATCTAATTTCTTATTTTATCACATTTCTCAAAAATAAAAACAACATGACACTTGTAAATTTCATGCTTCATTAGTTAACACTTGTTAATCTATTTAATTAAATTTTTAACACTTGTTAGCTTATGTATTATAAGCTGAACATTTGTCTTTTTCCTTTTTTATATAAATATAAATTATATTTTATAAATAGATTTTCTTTATTTATATATATATATATAACCTTTAAAGAAAATAATTTTGAAACTAAAATATATATTAATAAACACATGTATTAATTTTCAAATATATATTACTTTACCAAAATATTTATTTTCAAATTCAAATTCAAATTCAAACTCAAATTCAAACTCAAATTCAAATTCAAATCTATTCCTAGGTATATATATATATATATATATATATATATAATCAAACACTTATCTTATTTGTTTAGAAAATTTTCAGATAAATTTTAATTCAATCCCAAAATTTTATATTAATTACTAGTTTTAAATTCGATAAAAATTGGGACGTTACAGATTCCCCCTCCCCCTCTGAAGAAAATTTCGACCCTGAAATTTGAAAGACAGAGAGACAAACAAAGAATATAAGAACAAAGAAAAAGATAGAGAAATAGCTTATCGGATTAAGCCAGAATATCCACTCTACAATTGGGATAGAACTTTTGCATGCTATCCTCTGTTCCAAGTACAGTCAGTTGGATCACCACTCCATTGCACTTTAGCCGATTTCACAATTTTATTCCTCTGAAGCTTTTTATCACGATCATTTATTTTCAACGGATCTCTTTTAACTGCCATAGTTGGTGTGATCTCCAAATCTTGTTGTGCGGCCTCTTTAATGATACTATCTGGATCGTGCACATATTTTCGAAGGTGTGAAACATGAAACACATTGTGTATGCAAGATAACCAATTGGGTAACTACACTCGATATTCCAAAGGACTGATCCTCTCTAGTTTAGGAAAAGGACCAATATATCGTGGTGCCAGCTTACCAGTCTTTCCAAACCTCAACACTCCACGTATTGGAGAAACTTTTAGAAAAACAGAATCTCCAATCTGGAAATTAAATGTCTTCTCCTGAGATCAACATAACTCTTCTGACGACTTTGAGCCATTTTCAATTTCATTCGAATAAAATCAACTTTCTCGGTAGCTTCCTTTATCATATCTGATCCAAGAACGAGTCTATCACTTGACTTGGTCCAACATGTAGGTGATCGACACGGACGACCATATAAAGCTTCGAAATGAGCCATCTCAATACTGGCCTGATAGCTATTATTATATGAAAATTCAACCAGATGCAAATGGACCTCCAAAGAACCGCCAAAGTTGAGAATACAAGCGTGCAAAAGGTCTTCTAAGATTCGATTTATTCTTTCCGTCTGCCTATCAGACTGCGGGTGGTAAGCAGTACTGAAGTTCTGTTTGGTTCCTAATGCAGCTTGAAATGTCTTCCAAAATCTACTAGTGAAGATCGGATCACGATCACGCACCATATTGCTAGGTATACCGTGGAGATGAACAATCTCTTCTATATATAGCTCTGCCAAACTTTCCATTGTTCGGGTAGATTTTACTGGGATAAAGTGGGCAGTCTTGGTCAGACAATCCACGATAACCCAAATAGCTTCATTCCCTTTTCCAGTGCGTGGCAACCCGTCTATGCAATCCATAGACACTTGATTCCATTTCCACTTAGGCACCTCCATAATTGGAGTAAACCTGCCATCTTCTTCTGATCACTTTTGATTTGTTGACAAGTAGCACAACGACTGACATAAATAGATATATCCCTTTTCATTGTTTTCCACCAGAAAGTCCTTTTGATATCTCGATACATCTTATTAACTCCTGGATGGATACTAAGTTTGGACTTGTGACACTCGTCCAAAACTTCCCATTTCTGATCAGGGATGTCTGGAACACACATCCTGCCTTTCAGTCTTATAATTCCATTATTATCAATTCCAAAACTGGAATCCTCACCTTGACATATTCTTTTATAAATTTATCGAAGAAACTTATCTTCTTTCTGCTAGCTAGTGATCTTTTCAAGAAGAGTACGAGTGACAACCAGACAAGAAAGAACATCATGCCTTCTACTCAAAGCATCGGCCACTACGTTGGCTTTTTCGGGTGTGTACTGAATATCCAGGTCGTATGATGCTAGAAATTCTAACCAACGTTGTTGTCTCAGATTTAAATCCTTCTGGGTAAAGAGATACTTCAGAGATTTGTGGTCGGTGAATAATTCAATTTTTTCACCTAAAATAAGGGGGATTTATTAAGTACGAAAATTAAGTTAAGATAAACTTTAAATTTTTAGGAAAGGTGAAAGAGATTCTTACCTAGAAGATAATGATGTTGGATTTTTAAAGCAAAGATAATAGCTAGAAGCTCGAGATCACGGGTCGGGTAGATTTTCTCATGTGGACACAATTGTCTACTCGCGTAGGCAATTACTCTACCATTTTGCATTAGCATAGCACCCAAACCATCACCACAAGCGTCGATATAAACAGATAAGCCTTGATTCCCGTTAATAATAGCGAGAACAAGAGCAGTAGTCAATCTCCTCTTTAACTTCTGGAATGTTTCATCACATTTCGGAGTCCAATCAAACTTAGCATTCTTCATAGTCAGCTTAGTCAACGGACTAGCCAACGTGGAGAAATCTTGGAAAAACTTTCTGTAGTATCCCGCTAAACCCCAAAAACTACTGACTTTTTTTGGAGTAGTGGGTTGCTTTCAGTCTAGAATAGCAGAAACCTTGCTAGGATCTACAGAAATTCCCTCTTCATTAACAATGTGCCCAGGAAATCTAACATCCTTGACCCAAAAATGACAAATAGAAAATTTGGCGAATAGATTGTTCATCCTTAATATTTCCAAAACAATCCTTAGATGTTCAGCATGCTCCTCATCGGTTTTGGAGTAGATCAAAATATCGTCAATGAATACGAGAACGAATTTATTCAACACCCCTCTTAATACACGGGTCATTAAGTCTGCGAAGTATGAGGGAGCATTGGTTAGTCCAAAAGGCGTGACTAACCGTTCGTAGAACGTGTCTGGGCACTTGAAAGCTATTAAGTGAATACAGTCTTCAGCAATTCGCAATTGATGGAATCCTTAAGCTAGATCCATCTTAGAAAAGAATCGAGCGCCTGAAGTTGATCAAACAGATCGTCAATCCTAGGCAACGGAAATTTGTTTTTGAGAGTTAGTTTATTGAGATCGCGGTAGTCCATGCATAATCTCAAGGATCCGTCAGACTTGGCTATGAACATCACACCTGAATCCCAGTCGAAAAATCCAGGACTTATTAATCCTTTTTCTAGCAAATCTTCGGTTTGCTCGACCAGTTCTATCCTTTCCTTTGGTGATATCCTTCGGCTTGCATGAACAACAAGACGAGCATTGGGAACTAAATCAATTTTGAATTCAATTTCTCTATGTGGGGGTAAAGATTTAACCTCTACGAATACGTTTGGAAATTCCAAGACAAAGGTATGGATTCCAGACTAGGTTCGGTATAGCCCAAAGTATACATCAACTTATCTCTTTTTGGACTTGGGTCTACATAAGAAATCACCATGAAATTACCAAGTTTTGTTTTGACTGAAATCGTTAGATAGTTACAATCTAATTTTGCTTCGTATTTCGTTAGCAAATCCATTCCGAGTAAGAATTCAAATTCATTAAAATCAAGGACAACGGGACTGATAGGAAATTGATGACGAGAATACGAGATAAGAACTTCTCTACATCATAGACAAAGGTTCGTAGAGCCACCAACTGGATTTTCACACAAATGGGCTAATCGACAAATAGGGGTTCAAGTTTTAATTCATTTACGGTTTGTTAAGAGATAAAGCTATGTGCGGCTCCCCTATCAAACAAAACTTTAACAACTCTATCATAAATAATAAGGTTACCTTCTAAAACTCCATTTCCTTTATCCTCTTTAAAGGTTGAAGGTTTATCTTCGATCGCATGCACCTTCGCTACTTGTGCTTGCTTCGTTGTTGGGCAATCTATAACTTCGTGTCCTGGCCCACGACAGTAATAGCATTTCCTGGGCCTTATCTGCATAGATTGATCCGTCGTTGCTTGTTTCTTAGGCTTCATACATCTACTCGAGTAATGGCCCTTTTACAAACAATTAAAACAAGTAACGTCTTTTGCCTTATCCTCTTGATTATTCTTCTTCTCCTTGCCTTACCACGGTTTCTTTCCTTCGAACTTCCTTTTTTTCCAATTCGGATTGCTTGCACTTCCTTTCTCCTCCGGAACTTCTTGCTTATCCAGGTTAGCATATCTGTAACCCATATCTATTAGATCAGAAAAAGATTCCTTCACGTGGGCTGTCATTCTCTCAGGGACTTCTTATTCATTCCCCGAATAAATCTTTCATTCTTCTTCAAAGGGGTATTCACCAACTCCGGACCAAACCCAGATAACTCATTGAACTTTATCAAATACTCTTCGAATGATAAACTTTCCTGCTTCAAATCCATAAACTCCTGGTACATTATGGAGATACCAGCAGACGACATATAGCATTTCTCAAACACCTCTTTAAATTGACTCCAAGTGAACTAATCTTCCGGCTCATCCACTGTAAAAGTCTCCCACCAGGCTAGTGCTTCCTCTTGGAGTTTCCAAGAAGCTATCAATCTTATCCGATCATCTTCCAACTTCAATCCTCTGAAAATTCTTTCACATGATCGAATCCAAGCTTGTGCTTCGACAATAGACTCCTTGCTTGTGAACAGATTTCCACCAAGTCTGGAAAAACTTCGATATAAATCAGCCAGATTTGGCTAAGGTTGAGTGGGAATAGCTGCTTCTGTTATTACAGGGAGTTGACTAGTTGAAGTGGTACTTCCCCATTCCCTACCTCGTCCCCTTCTAGTGCTCATTCTCACTTTTTGTAAATAGTAAGAAAACTAGATTAGACCATATGGATGAGATATCTTAGGGATATACTCATTCTAGGGTATTTCTAACCATATCTCTAATGAGTCACCTAATGTGTTATACTCTGTAACTAAAGTTCTTACTCAACCTTTAGCTCTGATACCACTTGCAACGGTCGACGACAGCAGCCATATAACGACCCGCCGTGGCAGACACTGATGCCCCTCACTTTGATTTTACGGCAAGCCTTTCGACTCAATTCAACCAACCCCTCCCTAGGACGTGTAGGGGCAAGAGTATCCCATTCGCCACGAAACGCGAAGTGAGAACCCCTATCATGCTGTACTGAAGCAAACTAGGTAACTACTACATGAGTATGCCATCCTCCGGTCATTACCGACCTTTATCCGAGGGCCCTCAACCACAAAGCAACAACCACAAAGTAATAAATTTGTAGCAACCACATAGGTTAAATATATAGGCTCCATACCATGATACCAACTTTTTCTAGAAAGAAATGGACATACCCTAAAGGGCGCGACCCTCATAACCTTGCTGCATTTTTCGTGTTTCGACCATTTTCGGGGTCTGAGGTCCGACGAGGTCTCGTCCACAAAGCTATGCTTTTCACAAAAGTCATGCTTCGATTATCAAATGATCAGCAGTACTCAGCATGCCACACTAACAAATTGGGAGTATATCACTCATAACCATCAACTACATAACCTCTGAGCTCGTATGTCTCAGAGAAGGGTGTTAAGATAAGAGAATAAATTCTCCGCCACCAAACATAAATGTATTTGATAGAGATCAGCTTTATATCTCAAAGTGTAATGTCAGACATACAACCATACAAGTCCGTTCCGGGTTCGAACAGAACCGAAGGCACTTTGTCCAATAAAGGAAGAAGCCCTTGCAATCCGGGTATCCACATTCCCGATCGGACTCCCTATCACATGTGGAGATCTCTATACCGGAGCAACTCAGTGCAGAGTCATTCGATAGGTTATCCTATAGTTCTCGAAGACACCTGGTCTTCACAACCGTCTTCAGTTGCTTTCCATTTCGTCATATCACTATTCAGAATGGGTTATATGACACAAAGTCCTCTCCCAGCTGAACCGAATATTGAGCGCTTGATTTAAAAACACGTGGATATATCAATTGTAACGTCCCGTAAAATTTTGTTAATTTTTAATTGTTTTATTTAGCGTATTTAATGTGATTTTTGAGAAATTTTAATTAATAATATTTCGAAATAAAATCTTACATTTGGATTACGTATAGTAAAATGTGGCAAATGATACATTTTCATCAAAAATTAAGAAAGTATATTTTAGGGTGTGATTCTGTTCAATTTAAGTCAGTAATAATTGATGTTCATAAAATAATTTATTTTGGAAAATTTTATTTTTCTAACCTTTCCTTTCCTATGCTTCCTGTTTCCACTTCTTTCATTATGACCATTCATTATATATATACACTACAACTGGAAAGTTATAAACGTATGAACTTAGATACGTTTTGTATTTATTAAAAATTTAAAGCTTACCTTTAATTGTGACCTTTTGGTTTCCTTGCTTTCAAAAAAATTTGAACCATAGCCACGGTAATAAATTATTATAATTTTTTCAACTTAATCTAAGATGACCGTTGCTACTAGAATCGTTACTTTTCTAATATATTCATTCCTACTTTCACTGACCTTTTATTTCTTCATTTTTCCACCGTCTAAAAAAATAAATAAATGGTTATTCGTTTTATTTTATTCAATAATCGACGTGACTCTTGCCATTTACACCGCACCATATTTGACTGTTGATTTTCGTTCAGCATTCTTATTTTAAAAATATAACGCAGAGTAACGTTGCCTTCACAATTTAAAAATTGCTTTAATAGCTCTTAAATCAATGTGTAGCTGTTACTTTGATATTTTTCTGGAATTGTGACTTTTCTCTTTCCTTCCATTCAAATTTGAAACGTGCTACCATTTATTTGCTTTGATTATTTTCCTGAATCAACGTGAATATTTTTCCTTAAATCCTCAACTGAATCAAAGCACGTGATTGTGCTATTTCTTTGGTTACTTTTATTGAGTCGTTTCCATTTACTTCTGTTCGTATTTTCTTCCCTTTTTTATTGCTTCTTCCCAGATTTCTCTTCTTTCCCTCTCTATTGTTTCTTCCTCTTATATATAAACTTGCTTGCACTACAAATTTCGGCCTCTCCTTCACCTTTTCCGAACACCGCTCCTCCACCAAACCCACTCTTCCCCTTGTGCAATATCCATCGAAGATGCAGCGACCCTCCCCTGTTTCCTCTACTGTTCGCATAACCAGGCATAGGTAAGTTAAGTTTATATTTGCAAGTGTTATTTATATATATATATATATATTATATACTTTTATATTTAGCTATGATATGGATGATTTTATCAATACACGTCCCCTGTATGTGCTGTTGATGCATATTCTAGCATTCAAAGTTGGTACGCATATTTGTTTATATGGAGTATAGTTATGATATATTGATAGTGGTATAAAAAAATAAGATGCATACATAAAGTGGTTTATATAAAGTTGTTGGATTTGAATACATATATATACCAAGCGTGGTTTCCATTTTTTTTGGAAAGTTTGTTTTGTTTCTAGAAGTGTATGCATGTTTAATATGTGTGATTTGTGTTGGATCTGCAAATGGAGTCTGCATATTTGGCAAGTAGATTTATATTCATTTTGTTTTAACTTTGAGTCCATATATGTATATTTTACAAACCATATTGTATGATTTATTTTATAAGTTTTGTACATCCGTTATTATATATATATATATATATAGTTTTATAATAAACAGGTTTATAACTTTTATTGAAGGTCAATTTACATCTTATTATTATGGAAGTTGTATAGGATTTTTGAAGTTGTTTATTTTCCTAAGTTCGTATATGACATATATTTATATGAAGTTATAAAAATTATAGATATATCTTTATGGCCTTATATATATGTATATCTATATACTTTGCATACACTTATGTATGGAGTTAGTTTTCTAATATATAAGTTTTCATTTCAGTTGGCATGCATGTTGCATAAAAGTTAAGGGTGTATATGTGTTTTAGTGTAGACCAGTTGCTTTCGCAAAAAAAACGTTTACACACTACAACAGACAGGCGAATTAGACAGTGCTTAGGGTCGTATCTAATGCCATTAGGCACGGTCATAAGCCGTATCAATTTAAAGCGTGTTTATTAATTAGATACGGCCATGGGACGTATCTAATTTGCTAGTTAGTTACGGCCATGGGCCGTATCTAATTTGCTAGTTAGATACGGCTCAAGGCCGTATCTAATTCGTATAATAAGCGCATGAATTAGATACGGCTTTTGACCGTATCTAATTGATATAATAGATACAGCATTAAGACGTGTCTAATTCACAAAGCTCATGACCATAAATAGCACTACCATAGATGCAGTACAATACAATAAAAGCAGTATGTAATTCACACAGCTCATAGCCGTGAATTACAACAACATAGATGCAGTATTATACAGTAGAAGCAGTATTTAAAGCAGTAATAGATACGGCAATAGCTGGATTACAATAGAAGCAATATTATACAAAATATGGTCAATATTATACAAAAGCAGTATTATACAAATACAGTCAATATTATACAAAAGCATTATTATACAAATACAGTCACTCTGTCCAAACAACTACGGTTAAATATGGTCAATATTATACAAATGCAGCAGTTCTGGAACCCAACATTAACATAGAAGAAAAAAATCCCTTGTGATAGTAATGCAGCAGTTCTGGAACAGAGAAATGTTGGAACACAGACAACAAATAGGCAAAGGTTAACAAGGAAAGCCAGCCCAGAATAAGCAATCTTTGAATTTAAAACTACAGGTAATAGTGATGTAATAGACAACTATTGGAATATTAAAATTACTTGTTAATCATTTCAATAGACAACTACAAGTAGTATCAACCATAACAATGGCTAGTGTAAGTAGAGCACATCAGCTAAGGGAATATAAATTTCTCAAACATAGAATGTATTCTTCATTAGTACTTTATGCTTAAATCCAAATTGTTCCAAAAGGAGAAGAAAAAATTAAATAAGACAAGTTAATTCCAAAATGTCTCTCTCGTAATATACTTTGCTGCATATCAGCTACAACTTGACTAATAAGTTAATGTTGAAATAAATTAAATCTATTAGTACGTCGCTGGGTTGGTCGATTGTGCATTAGAATACGTATCAGTAGCTGCAATGTAGCTTTGAGTTGATGTGCATCAATGCATGCATGGGATGTTAGTCCATAAAAATGCAATTTAATTCACCAAATCTCGGTTCTTTTACTAAATGTGGGCAAGGTATAAGATATATGGACAGCAGTAGGGCTGCTACAAGATAAATCTTTCATATAGTCAACAATAGTTAAAAAACTTGATAATCGCTGTAAACCGTACTAACCATACATAATTTTGTATATGGTATTTTGTAAAGAACTATGCAACTTAATTTAACATGTTCCCTGATAATACATGCCTTCATACGGCAACAACGCTTGCATGCATGATTTATTTTATAAACAAGATATCTTGTTCATTGAAAACTTTAAATCTCTACGCAAAATTTGTAATTTAATCAAGCATGCCAACTAATTTTATTCAAAAAAAATCAAAAACACAATTTTGATCCTAAAATATGCTTATCCCATACCTTAATCATATTGGTTATCAATTCTAATCCATTCTTATTTACAAAGGACATTTGTTTTCAAATGTTGTTATTCACCAACTTATTATCTCTACTATAATATTTCATATCACAACATTCTTTTCTTTTTTATTTTACGTTTTAAAGCACACTTCTCAAAATGTCATTATTTTTATAGATAAAAATTTGTTAATGAAATGAATAATATATCCGTAAATATCTTGTTAGAGCACGACCAAACTAGTCATATCGTTCGTTCAGTGTAAAAATAAGAGATAAGAGGATAAGTGAACATGTTCCTTGTTAAAATAAGAGATAGAAGATAAGTGAACAGGTTCGTTGTTGCTAATGGTTTTACAAACTTGTGAGATAGCTTGCATATCATTATTTATATATAGATTTATTTCATTCTAAAACTTTGATAATTTTATACTGTTTAGGTCAAATTGACTGTTTTTCCCCTTTTTTAATTTAATAGCTAGAAAATATATGGAAAAAAAAGAATGCAACTGAATTTTAATACAAGGAAAATCATTAACTTAGAATATGGACTGACAAGGCTTGCATTTTTAATATGCTTTCCCACATTTAGTAAAAGAACCGAGATTTGGTGAATTAACTTGATTAATTTAGTTTGAGTAAGAAGAGACCGTATGGTCTGTAATAAATTTGATTCATACCAGTTGAAATGAATTCAGTGCATAAGCACATTGTTGGTTACTTGGAAATGGAATTATGTAATCTTCTGTTTTGCTGTAGCTTCTTATGGTCTGGAAAAAGTTTTAAATGGTTAGAACTACTAAAAGTATCGAAATAAATTTTTATCTGAACCAACAAACAAAAAATTTTAATATGGAAATAGGAGGAAAACTAACATATAATTGTATGCTAAAACTCTTGCGTGCTCTATTCAGTTGTTTTAGCATGTAAACTATAAGTATGGTAATGTAGTCAACAGCAGTTTGTTTTAGCATACTATTTTTTAGTGGCAACCGATTACCAGTACTAACTAATATTGCAATATTAACAGACCACAGTGTATTCACATATAAGTATATAACATGTCAATATGTGAACATCTTTAGGTGGTAGGAGTACAGGTGTTCAATTGATCGGTGAAATTTACCTACTTCAAAATATTTTTAATAAGATAAAACATATCGATATAGTCAAAAATTCAGTTATCATAACATCAAATATATAAGTCTAAACGTAGAAGCTGCACATACAATTTCATCAGGAAACGTTGTCAAGGAACCATAAAATTTTCTGAAAATAGGATATAAGTGGTTCACAACAATAGCAAATACAAATCATGACAATATAATACAATAACTTCTATAACAGTTTAATTACACTACCAGCACTTCAAAACAAGCTTTCAGTAATAAAAGTTTCAATACTTACTAACTTATATAATTAATTTTTGCAACCATTCAGAGGTTCAAAAATTCACTAACAAGATCAGGAAGTAAACCAACCAAAGAAATCGAGGAAACGAATACAACTTACAACAATCATCAGAATAATAAAGAGAGATTAGTTAAATAAGAATAACATTCGACCTTTGGAAAAAGAAAAAAATGCAATGACTAAAATATACCTGATGTAAGTTCTGATTGTCATTCTTTGCCTGTATCTCCTTTGACTAGTTCTCAACTGCTGCAATGCATTGTTAGTTTCAGCTTAGGATTTTTACACTGAATAATTAAGTCGTTTGTTTTTTATTTTCAGTTGTAATTTGTAACTCACTGGGAACCGACTGCAAATTATTGTTCTCTAAGTTGCTTTTCATTGAAGAAGCATCGACAACAGATTTCAATTTCCTTGTAACAAGAATACGATCTAGAAATGAAAACAAATAAATTAACCAGAAGCTATTTTATATACATACCTGCAAATATTAAATCAAATAAATTATTTCGAAAACAAATAAACACAGTTAAGAGTGTAGTGCTGAGAAATTGAATTTATAGTAAACATAAACAAAATACAACGCATAAGAAATCATTCATTTGTGTACTGCAGTTGAATAAAGGATCTCAAGCTGGATTAACTTGGGGAGCTAGACTGGTTTGCGTACCTAGTTTTGGACAGGATTAGATCAAATTAACAGTATTATATCAATACAAAAGGAAGTGCAAACTGAAGTTTTGAAATAAAAGTTAAGCAGATAAGATTTTATAAGTTGTCCATGAATATAAAATGATTGCTGAGGTTAAAATAGGCTACTCCTTTGACATTGAAGAGAGAGACTATTAGCTGCTAATGGTTGATACAATGATAAACTTGTCATTATCTTTCTCTTAAGAGTACAATTCCATCCAAAGTAGGCAATAGAAAGAAAGTGTCTGATCCTTTGTCATCTAACATATCTTTGCCAGTACATAGATGGGTGCACTAACTTCACATAAACTGTTATATTTAAATTCTTTGGCAAAATGAATTTAAAAAAATTATTCCAGTTGTTATTTTCAAAAATTTCATTCGCTATAGTCCAAAAAATAGAAATAGGAGGAAAGCATATCTAAAAATAGAAATAGGAGGAAAGAATGCAACCTTATTATAATATGGAGGACTAAATTAACTTAAAATACATACAAAAACAAAAATAGGCAAAGATATGAAAAATCTTAAATTAAGAAAATTCATTAACTCAACTAACAATTTGTAACTAATGAACGGTAGGGAAAATTATTGGCAATTTGTCTAACCATTGAGTGCAACAGCTAAACCAGATTGTTGTAACAAATAAATTGATGAATCTGATAACTGGAGCAAAAGTTGTTACCGGAAGAGAAATCATGCTATCAACGGTTGCCAATGATAATGAACCAGTGTTAGTTTAGTCCAGTTGCAAGTTTTAGACCTATAACCTGTGCAACTTAGGAAACATATCGGTGCTGTGAGCAATCCTTAATTAGAAGAAGAATTTTTTTGGATGGAGAATGACCAATAAGAGTATTATGATGGATATTTGATGCAAAATCATGGAGAAAATGAAATTCGATTCTGAGGAATTAGAATATTATCTACTAACTATGTAAATGTGAATACAGCAATAAGAAAAATGAAATTAAACTCACCATCTAACCACCTGATCATTCCAGCAATGAGGATATAGGCTCTAATATTAACCTTGTAACAAAGAAAACAAAATACAATGCATATTTTTATTCTTAATCTATTTATTTCGTGGATTGCATCAAGAGCAGTATTGCCTTCCTTCATTTTCACAGAAATTCAACGGATGTACGTAACTTATAATTGCAGAAATTAGAGTTATACTTCAGACTTAACTGATAAATACTTTTAAAGATACGTCGTTGGTTAAATTTTTCATTGTTACTTTTAATAAGAATGGAATAATTTTCAAAAATCCCAAAATATAATGCATGATATTTTGCAAAGAAACTTTCTAACCAGCACTCATTCTGAGGTCTAAGGTATATGCGACATACAGAATCTATGTTTTTGAACTTTCCAATCAAACCCTAAATGATTTTTACCCAATAATGAAAATCCAAGTAAGACTTTTCACAATCAAACCTTAAATAAACCAATCTCATCATCGGCAATTGGGATAAATCGAACATGAACAAAAATCCATATATAATCAGAGAATAATATTTTTACCCAATAATCCACAGCAAAAGAGTTCGACAGTGGGAGCAAGCACAACCTTCAATCGCCAGCAAATTGATCTGAACCGAGGTACATCAAAGTGATTTAGAGTGTGGTCGTGAGTAAGGGGAAGAGCAAAGTGATTTAGAGATTTGGGATGCAACGGATGTGAATTTGGGGGAAAGAGAACGACATTTATGTTCTTGAGGGAGAACAAAAAAACGAGGGAAGGAATGAATTTGGGAGAGACTGTGCTTTCCAGGTGTATGATTTTCTAGCCAAAATAGGCAAAATTGATACGGCTCAAAGCCGTATCAAATTTGATACGGCTAAAAACCGCATTTAAACGTTTAGATACGGCTTTAAGCCGTATCAAATTTGATACGGCTTTGAGCCGTATCAAATAAGACGGATAGGGGTGTGGCTAAAACAGCTTTATGGTGTAGTGACATTCTGGCTTATACTTTCGGTCTGCACAGGTTACAGTATTATATATATTTATAAAATAAGTTATAATATAAGTTATACAAGTTATTCGTACATTCGTTGTCTAAATTTTAAAAAAGTCTGTGTATAGGCTTTACTATTTATGTATGGGTTGTTATATATTAGTTTATGTATATAGGTAAAGTGTTTAAAATTTATAATTGTATTGTGAAGTGGATTTTGTACCATATGTATATAGTAGTTTATAAATGAGATTTGAACAGTGTAATTTGTTGAAGTTTTATATATTAATCTTATTTTAAAATATAAATCTTAATGATATTATATACATAGGTCGTATAGGGTGGTTTGGTTCTTGGATTTGTAAATAGAAATTTTGATCTATGTGTAAAAATTAAAATGGTTTGGAAAAATTATAAGGATTTTTATTTAACATATATGTTTTATTTCAAATGTTAAAACTATTGGTTTATGTATGAAAAAAGGTAAATTATATATATATATATATATATATATATATATATATATGTTATTCGACTTTAAAAAATTTCTTAGGGATGTAATTTTGATTTTTATTAAAATAGCAAAAATTTCTGCATATACCAGACTGATTCTGATTCAGTTCATAAATTCTTGATTATCAGCCTCGTTCGTCCATTTCGTGCCACTCCTACTTTACTTTGAATTTCGTGCTCGGATTTATAATTCAAATTTCAGTGTCCGTATCAGTGTGCGTATCCATGTCATCTTCTGTATTCTTTAGCCTCGAAAGGTGAGCAATCTCTTACGATTGACATTCTTTTATTTGTTAAATTTGATTAAATTGAAACGACAATTGAAATATGATGCTATAGTTATTTAAATTATTATATATGCTATTATCTGTAACTGTTCACTTACGGGATATGACACCATATCCTATTGTTTATATTTATTTTTGATGATATATGCCTGTTGTTATTATTATTTTCATATCTGTTATCACTCTGCAAGTTCCCTGTTAGTATAGAAATCACTATGGGTTGAAATGATACATATCCGAACAGATTTTAGAATAGGAGAATTTCGTTATGGGTTGAAATGATAAACCCAAGCGATTTTCATTTGAATTTAATTTGGGATTACGGGTTGAAATGATATCCACCCGTATATATTTAACTTACGGATTGAAATGATAAATATCTGTATCCCGCGTATAAAGAATAGAAAATTTTACATCGACGCCATGGTATATATGAATGTTTTGAAAATAATTTCTATGGTCCTTAAAAGAAATATATGGTTTTAACGAATATTGATTTAAAGTATTATATATAAAGGTTATTTTATATATAGATTTAATATTAAGATAATTTAATTAAGATCGATTTTATTAATATGAAATATGTTTAAGGATTTATTAAATTTGTATTTCTGAAATAGATTTGTGAAATAAATTTTATAAGTTAAGGTTTGAAGATATATTTGGGACTTATTTGAATTTGTCATTAATTAAGGATTTTATTTAGTTAAATTAATTTGAAACTATTAAATTCGAAACTTTAACATATGATCCTATAACTTGAATTTTTATTTAGGAAATTTAATGGATGATTCATGTGGCGCCCCACCTCTATACCCACGCTAGCTAAGAACACTACGGGGTAATGCCGTCAACTAGCGCGGAGAATAAGGTTGTTCAGGAGCGACCTTCCGTGTAATTGCTTTATGCGAGCATCGATATGTCAAATAGTACAAGAAGTCTGACACATCGATACAAACTCAAAGCTACTACACAGTGGCTATATATAGTCTTCGGAAACAAACATAGAAATAAACATAACACAAATCAGTCACAGATATCCATATCACAAAGGCGGAAAAAGATATGAATATAATCACTTGGAAGTGTACATCAAAGTAGAGGTCAAACAAGATCCACAATATCACAAAAGAATGGTTACAAGTACTAGACAAAAGAATATGTATACTTTAAGGAGTCTATATCTTAAAGGTATACAACAAAAGCTACTAATCTAAGCAGTTAGCCAAAAGTCAGGATGATAATCGCAGAAGTGAAGTCAAGCAGAAGCACCTGTAACATCTCGTTCTGACCCGAATACTATTTAATAAGAAAATAATAAACGGATCATTCTGGCTATAAATATCAGATAAAATGATATAGAATAAGAGATATGACATAAACATATGATAACCACAAAACCATACTGCGATAAGTATGTAATAGAAAGTCAACAAGAGATTAATCAATATCACCAGAATCTTCTCAAAGATCAAAAGGAATGTCATACTTAATATCTTCATTCGCAAAAAGTTATTGACACACTAATTCACCAATGCACAAATATTGATAACACATATCAATGAAAATCACGAAAATTGGTGAACACAAATTCTAGAAATCATCAATGGAAATCCAGAAATCACAAAAAGGGGGAGGCCTATCACAAAACGGGAGCATGAAAACTCGCCATCACGTGTATCACAAAATGGAACGCTATTCCATGGTTGCTAACCATTAATTTTGAGCCGAAGCTCCACAAAACGGCCTGAAGACCATGGGTCGCTACCCCACCAATTTGAGCAGAAGCTCCATAGAAACGGGGGTTAGTCTCCCTCGTAGACAAAGAGACATCACATAATTGCTAGTTTAAATCATAAAATGATCATCAACGATCATCAAGAAGTGTCAATTACAATAAGCTAGTAAATATAAAGGCGTAGCTTCATGTCCCATAACCATTAGCTTAGCTTAAATATTTACGAACAAATTGTAGATCTCCACTAGAAAATTGGCATAAGAGATTCAATCAAACAAGACCAAGAATTAACCGACGAAG
Organism: Allium cepa; assembly: GCA_030765085.1. NCBI lineage: Eukaryota > Viridiplantae > Streptophyta > Magnoliopsida > Asparagales > Amaryllidaceae > Allium > Allium cepa. Next base: position 1,016,174,674 of record CM060934.1, on the reverse strand, counting down.
TAAACGCAAGCGTTTCATGCCACTTTTTTTACGAAGCCATTTAATTAGATTTCTTGTACGAGTTAAATAAGGTGACAAATCACAAAAATGATTGTAGAAACCATAAATCACAAAATTTCACATTCGAAGACGTGAATGAAGTCCAAAGAATTCGATTGCAAATCCACTAAAGTGGAAATACCCTAGCGACCTATAAGTCGCGGCTTACGACTTAACATAAGTAAACACAAGAAATCGGCGGCTCAAGAAATGGCACACGGCTTAATATAGCAACAACATGGCGCGACCTAAGGCATGGCGCGACCTAACATTGCGCGAATCAGTAGTGGAACGACCAAAGAGTTGCGGCCTAGGTGGTGTGACCTAAGGGGTACGCGACCTAAGCATTGCAAGCGGCATAATAGGCCAAGCGACCTAAAGTGGGACGATCTAGCATCCACGACCTAACAACCGAGTGATTTAAGGAGTTAACGGCCTAAGGAAATGGGTGAGCGACCTAACTGTAGAAGGCCGAGCGACCTAGTGGATGAACGACCTTGCCGAGCGACCTAACAACTAAAAGGAAAACAAGGTCGAGCAACGACCTAAGGTGGAACGACCTAGCATGGTCGCGACCTAACGACCTAATGAATATGAGAAGGCCGAGCGACCTAGCTACAGGCTGAGGGAATGCAAGCCGAACGACCTAAAGAAGTAAAGAGGGCCGAGCGACCTAGCGACCTATGGAATGAACGACCTAAAACTGAACGAGCTAACTGCAGGCCGAAAGTCACCATTGTGAAGGCCGAGCGACCTAAGGGTTTGGAGTGCCAAAAACTCGCCCAATTTGCAACCGATCGAGCACGGACGCTAGGGGATTATGCCCATAGGCTACCCGGTCGTATTGGCTCCTCCTTGCATCACCAAAAATGTGTTCAAACATCAAAGATTGGATTTTTAAAGATTTGAACCCAAAACACTAAAAATTGGAATTTTCACCAATTCAATCCAAATCAATAGCAAATGTACATGAATAAGTGTTAGGAATTCATACCTAACAATCAAAGATAGTTATAGACAAAGATGTGAGATAAAAATCTCACCATTTCACAAAATCAATGAAAGAGAAGCTTGAAAGCAATGGAGAATCAACCCAAGAAGCTTGAACCAATGTCTTCTCTTTGAATTTGGAGTTAGATGTAGGATTTGCAAGAGAACTAGGGCTTGGAGTTTTAATTTCCCATTCCTTCCTCCATTTTTGATGAACCTTTAGTGTTAGGAAATGAAAGTGAAGTTATGAAGAGAAGGGGGTTGAGCTAGAGTTAATAGTTTAGGCAAATGGGCTAAACCAAACCCAAAACCCAAAGTGAAAAAGTAGCAAAATTCCACTAACTCCAAACATGTCAAAGTTTATACTCAAAATGGTTTGAAACGGTGTTTTGGACCCAATGGAAGTTGTTCCGAGTCCTAATTCGACCGTATGCAAAAAGTAACTTTTTGGACTATAATCCAACTAAAGATAAAATATTTTAAAAAAATATTTAAATATTCAATCATAAAATATGCGGGTTGTTACAGACTCCCCTCCTTAAAGAAATTGCGTCCTCGCAATATTTAAGAAGAAAATATAAGGTAACAACCTTGGGGGCAGCACGTAGGAAGGGTTTTGCTGAAGCTGGGTAAATTCTGTGTCGTTCTATTTCTGTATTTTATTATTCTGCTATTTTTCTGTGCTGCTATTATTCTGTAATCTGTGTTGAAATTATTTATAAGCTTCCACAATTAGTTTTATAATTAATACTGTCACCCTATTCACCCCCCCTCTAGGGTGAAATCGATCCTACAGTTTGGAAAATTTAGCAATGTTGTGGAGTCATTTGGTATTATCAAGAGCAAGTTTGACTATTCAGTATTCTATAAGAAATCTGGTGCAGGTATCATTTTTTTGGTTGTTTATGTTGATGATATTGTTATTACAGGAAGTGATGAAGCAGGAATCATCTCCCTAAAATAGTTTATTCATAAGCATTTTCATACTAAAGAATTAGGAGAATTGAGGTATTTTCTGGGTGCTGAGGTTATCAGAAATAAGGAAGGAATATTTTTATCTCAAAGAAAGTACATTTTGGATCTATTAAATGAGACTGGAAAACTTGGAGTGAAGCCATGCAAAGTTCCAATGATACCAAATATTGATTTGTCAGTGGAAGGAGAAGTGTTCAATGAGCCTAAAAGATATAGAAGGTTAGTTGGAAAGTTAAACTATCTCTCTGTAACCAGACCTGATCTGGCTTACGCTGTTAGCATAGTGAGTCAGTATATGAATGCACCAACTGTGCATCAATGGAAAGCTGTTGAACAAATATTAGGGTATTTAAAAGGAACTGTTGGATATGGTCTTATGTATTTGAATCATGGTCATACAGAGATAGAGTGTTTCTCTGATGCAGACTGGGCTGGTTCCAGAGTGGACAGGAAATCTACAACAGGTTATTGTGTGTTTATAGGAGGGAATCTAATGTCATGGAAGAGTAAGAAACAAAATGTTGTGGCTCGATCAAGTGCAGAGTCTGAATACAGGGCTATGGCAAAAGCGGTACGTGAAATTATGTGGGTAGATCACTTAATGTCTGAAATTGATTTTGAAGTTCAAAAGCCAATTACTTTTGGTTGTGACAATCAAGCTGCTTTTTATATTGCCTCGAATCCAGTTTTTCACGAGAGAAATAAACATATTGAAGTGGATTGCCACTTTGTTCGAGAGAAGATGCAGCAAGGTTTGGTGTGTGCTAAGCATATTGGAACAAAGGAGCAAACTGCTGATGTCTTTACTAAGGCAATTGATGGAAAGAAAATGGAGTATTTGAGAAGCAAGTTGTGCACCATGAATTTACATGCACCAACTTGAGGGGGAGTGTTGCGAGTAGCTTATTGCAAGTGTTCATTAGTTGCAAATGTTCATTAGTGTATTTCTTTTCAGGTTGTATTTTTTTTTTCATACTTTAATTCTCTGGTTAGTTTTTCGTTTGGGCTTTAGTCTGTTAGGCTGTCCACAACTCATATGTATATATACATCTTTGTATCGTTTGAAATTTGAGAGATCGAATAAATAAAAGTTTTTTCCCTCTTAATTTGTAACAGTTTTAAAGAAATTTTGGAAAGTAATAATTCATGTACTCCCCTCCCTGTCGTTGGAAAATAATTTCGATGATGAGTGCACGCATCATAGACATTCATTTTTGAGTTTCGTAGTGGGAAGGCCACTGTAGTAGTTTACTACAGATTTGTTTTGATAAACAAATGTAAATTTTAAATTGTTTTAAATATAATTTGATATATAAATTATATGTATATATTTATCTGTTATTTTAAAATGATTTGAAATTTAACCCGGTGTTTAGTTCTTAAGTTTCCATTAATTAATAGTTTCAGTTATTGTAGTGAATTGGAGCGTAGGTAATTAAAAAAATTTGAAACCTTTACAGGAAATAAGAGATTTAATACTAAATTATAAATTATATAAAAAGAAGATTTAAATTTGTAACATATAAAACAAAGGAAATTATTATTGAACGTTAAATTAAATAAAGGAAATAGAATAACCTTGTATAACTTTCAGTTACATTCTTAAAAAACATATATATAACTTACCGATTATTAAAAGTTGAAATGTTTAATAAGAAATTGTAATGGAAATTGTTGGGCGTTTTCCCTCCCACTACCGGACCAAACCACTACCGAACCAACCATACTCCTCCCACTGCCGGAACAACCCACTACCGGACCAACCACACTGCTCCCACGACCGGACTAACACACTACCGGACCAACCACACTCCTCCCACCACCCGATCAACCCACTACCGGACCAACCACACTCCTCGCACCACCGAACCAAAACCACTCCAAAGACTACCGAACCAAAACCCCTCCAACCACCACCGGTCCAAAACAACACTCCACCAACTACCGGACCAAAGCACTACCGAACCAAGATTGCCAGGCCAGATCACGTCAGCCCAGGCCCACCAGTAGCTATATACATCCAAGACCCCTAACCCCAGCCTCACTCTATAAATAGAAGGGTAGGGGTACAACAATGGCAGACAAGTTTGAGAGCTCAAGCACGGACAGAACTTTCAAACAACATTCATACACTCGTAATCAAAGCTTTGTAGTTGTAATCTGAACAGTGAAAGGGAATAACATATGAAGTGGATGTAGGCACGTTCTGGCCGAACCACTATAAATCTATGTGTCTTTTATAGTTTAGTCCCTGCTTTTTACATGTTTTAATAAATCACCCAAATAATTAAGAATTACATAAAATCGACTAAATCATACGACTTGGAGGTGTTTGCCCATTTTTTTTGCAAACATTTTTGGTGCTTTCATTGAGAGATCGAGCTAGAAGCTTCAGCTTCTCCCACTTAACCTTCTTCCCGACAGCATCGCTTATTGCTTGGAAGACATGCCTCTCAGGCAGAAGAAAGATGTTAGCAAAGGAAAGAACATCGTAACTAGCAGCATTCCAGATCCAGTGATCACAGATCAAGAGAACCGCCCCGTTTCAACAGCATTACGAAATGGAAATCAGGCAAATCCGACAGCCCCTGCCACGGAACAACCGACAGCAATTACTAGGGCAGATCTGGACAGGGTTGTGGCTGAGGTGACTAACCACTTCACATCCCAACAAGAAGCCTTGGTGGACCGACTCATGTCACGCTTAAGGGATGCTAAAGAATCCAACCGTAACACTGAATCATGGGATGAGTCCCAGTCTGGAGGACCTGGGAGGCGACAAAGATCTTTCTTCTTCGAAGAAGCCCACAACAGAAACAGCAATGATAGGAGCCGAGCCCGAACTCAGACCGAACTCCGACCCGAGGAAATGCTTGGAACCAAGCCCAACGGGGGAGGTACCAGGCGAGGGTCGGCTGTGGTTGAGCCGGTCATGCTACCTAGCCATGGAAACACCAATGAACGGGGCCGAGTTAGAGTCCAGCCCGAAGTTGGACCCGAGGAAGTGCTCAGAACGGAACCCAGCAGGGGAAGATCAAGGCAAGGGCCAACTGTAGCTGACTCTAGCATGCTCCCAGAAGACCAGAGACAGCCACTGGAAAATATTAGGAGTGATAGACGATACCACCCCTATAGATCATTTGGACGGAATCAACCCCGCAGAGAAGAACCAAACTCATTTCTATCTGCTCCAAATCCTGATGAAAGGATGGCGCGATTGTTCAGAGAGTGCGTCTAACGGGATCAAAGAGATCGAGGGATAGGCGCTAGGGTAACCAGCCCTTTCACCCGCAATATCGAAATTTCCATCACCCCCGAGAATGGAAATGCCAACAATGGAACCTTACAAGGGAATCTCTGACCCCGTTGTACACTTGCAGAGATACACACAACATATGCTCATGAGCGGAGCCATAGAAGGAGTATTGTGCAAATGCTTTCCACTATTCTTGGCAGATCTAGCTACCTCCTGCATCTGCCACCTACCCCAAGGATCCATCGGCTCATGGGAAATGCTGAAAGAAAAGTTCATCGGCCAGTTCCGCATTCATGTGGAACAACCCAAGGACGCTTATTCCCTATCTAATATCAAACAGAAGCCTAGAGAGACAGTGCAGCAATATCTAACTCGATTCAATGCGGCGGCAGCCGCAGTCCAAGATGCCGATGAGAAACTTATCTTAATGGCCCTCTGTAGTGGTGTGCATCCGGAGAAAGTTTGCTAGAAGATTAACGGAAAAAAACCCAGCTACCTTATCTGATTTCTTCCATGAAGCTGGAAGATATATGAGACTTGAAGATGCTGCCACTGATAGACAGACCGGGCAACAGACCAAGGCAGCTCATGGCGACAATCCCGCTGTAGCAAAGGACGTTCGAAGAAATGACTCTAGAGACAATGCTAGGGGCAAGAAGGGAGAAAAACGTCTATATCGACCAGGACCGAGATTTGACACTTACACTCCTTTGAATGAGACAATCGAAAACATCTTCCTGGCCACCCAAGACGAAGTTAAATACCGACGCCCCCCGTACAAGAAGGAATCAGATAACGCAATTAAGTCTAGAAAGTTCTTCCGCTTCCACGAATCACATGGGCATGATACCAATGAATTCCATCATCTTCGGGACTTAATTAAAGAACACATCAGAAGGAAGTGACTAGAATGCTATGTAAAAGGCCAGAACAGGACCGCAGCTCCTGCCAATGAGAACCCAAGGCTACCCCTCCAAGAAACAGAAGGGGGAAATCGCAACACCAACGGCTCCAGTCAAGAGAAGATAGTGGTCCATACCATATCAGGAGGACCACACATTGCCGACAGAAACTGGGCAAAGATGGAAAGATACGGAAAGTCACTTAGAACCAATGAAGGCTACGTCAATTATGTTATGGAAGAACGCCACCCGAAGCGAAAAGTGAATGATGACATCACATTCAATAGGCGTGACCTAGAAGGAAGGCAGTACCCTCACATGGATCCTATGGTCATCTCTGCCCGGTTCGGCCCAGCCGAAGTTTTTCGAATTCTAGTAGACACTGGAAGCTCAGTAAATATCCTATTCAAGCATGCTTTCGACAGGATGAAGCTGTCAATGAAGGATGTGTCTCCCTGCAACAAACCACTACATGGTTTCATTGGAGACGCGAAGATGCCCCTCGGGCAATTGGACCTTTTTGTTGAAATAGGAAGTCACCCCCGCTCCGTTGTGCGGAAACAAACATTTGTGCTGATAGATAACCACTCGGCCTACAACGCCTTTTTAGGAAGACCAGCCTTGTCTGATTTCCAAATTGTCTTGGCCCCGTGGTGCCTGAAGATGAAATTTCCATCAGACAATGGAATAGGGGAAGTAGAGGGAGATCAAGATGCCGCTCGAGATTGCTACGTAACTGAACTTCGCAATAATCGCAGGAAGGATAGAGGGAAGAATGCAGAGACTACTCTCTGCATTAAAAACTTGGAAGCATAGCAACTAAAGAAAGCCCCTCCTCTTCGATATACCAGTGATCCTTTCAATGAATTAGACCCCAGGAGCAAAGAGGAGGAGGCCACCGCCGAGCCTGCAGAGGCTATGGAGTTTGTATCTGTAGACAAACACGACTCGAGTAGACTGTTGAAAATCGGATCTCAGCTAAGAGCAAAATTGAGGGATCAACTCATTGATTTTCTCTGCCACAACTTGGATGTATTTGCATGGACGCACGCTGACATGATTGGAATCTCCCCAGACGTGGCATGCCACGTACTAAACATCGATCCTACCAAGGCACCAGTAAAGCAGAAAAAGAGAAGTATGGGGGCAGAACGATCAGCAGCCCTCGATGAAGAAGTAAAGAGCCTACTTGCCAATAGCTTCATACGAGAAGCCATCTACCCAGAGTGGATCGCTAACCTGGTACTAGTAAAGAAGGCTAATGGAAAGTGGCGAACATGCATTGACTTCTCCAACTTAAATGACGCTTGCCCGAAGGATTGCTTCCCGCTACTCCGAATCGATCAGCTTATGGACAGCACCGCCGGGCATGCACTCTTATCTTTTATGGACGCACACTCAGGATATAACCAAATTCCTATGCACGCCCCCGATCAAGACCACACTAGTTTCATCACTGACCGGGGATTGTACTGCTATAGAGTAATGCCTTTTGAACTCAAAAATGCCGGGGCTACCTATCAGCGCCTCGTCAACAAGATATTTGCGGAACTGATAGGACGAACTATGGAGGTTTATGTGGATGACATGCTAGTAAAATCGAGGAAAGCCAATGATCACGTAAGCCACCTGGGCGAGATGTTTCAAGTACTTCGCCAATATGGAATGAAGTTGAATCCTCTAAAGTGCTCATTCGGAGTATCGTCAGGAAAGTTCTTGGGATTCATCGTCCATGCAAGAGGAATTGAAGAAAGCCCCGAACAAGTCCGAGCCCTGAAAGATATCAGGATACCTTCCGCTCGAAAAGAAATGCAAAGCCTAAATGGGAAGGTGGCCGCCCTAAGCAAATTCATCTCTAAAGCGACTGACAAGTGCGTCCCTTTCTTTGAAGCTCTAAAGAAATACAAAGGAAAGTTCGAATGGACTGACGAATGCTTAACAGCCTTCCTTAACCTAATCGAACACCTCCACAGACCACCAGTACTCTCAACTCCAAACAGAGGCGAAGAGCTATACCTATACCTTGCTGTGCAATCTCATGCTCTAAGCGCAGCTTTGGTGAGAGAAGACAACCGCGCAACGGCCAGTATACTTTGTAAGCAAGAGGTTAAAAGGGGTGAAAGCCAGATATCCTAAACTTGAGAAGCTAGCATACTTTTTACTAATCACATCACGGAAACTGCGACACTATTTCCAATCTCATTCCATCAGAGTTCTAACTGATCAACCGCTGAGGCAGGTACTCCATCGTCCCGATACTTCTGGACGACTAATTAAATGGTGCATTGAACTGAGTCAATATGATATCACCTACCATCCTTGCACCGCCATCAAGGGACAAGCCATGGCCGATTTCATTGCCGAATTCACTACCAACGAAGGTAAGGATCAATCTGAAATAGCAATATTACGTGGAATCTCTTTGTGGATGGAGCTTCAAACGAACAAGGTTCGGGGGCAGGTGTTGTAATAATCACTCCCAAGGGAAGGAAACTACACTATGCTCTAAGGTTGGAATTCGTTGCCACCAACAACGATGCAGAATACGAAGCAGTAATAGTTGGATTAGAACTTGCCTTAGAGATTGGAGTCAGCTCTTGATTTCTTCATAGTGATTCTCAACTTATTGTAAACCAAATACTAGGAGAATTTCAGACTCGAGGAGAACGACTCACAGTATATCTAAAGAAGACCAAGCTGCTACTCGATCAATTGGATCACTGTTTAATCAAACACATCCCTCGAAAAGAGAACCAAAAGGCCAACGAGCTGGCAAAGCAAGCTAGCATGAAAGACGGTACCATTTCCGGAACAGTAGCCATCTTAAAGCAACTAACCTCGAGTTTCGAGCAAGTGAATCTGGTAGCTGCAATCGAAGAGGAAACTTGGATGACACCCATCCAAAAATTCTTACAAGATGGCGAACTGCCCAGCGAGCGTAACGAAGTCAAGAAAATCTTGAGGAAAGCTTCCCGCTACACAATACAAGAAGGCGTCCTCTATCGGCGCGGCTTCTCTAACCCCTTATTAAGATGTGTCGCTGGAAGGGAAGCTAAGGAAATCTTATCCAACATCCATCAAGGAAGCAAAGGAGATCACATTGGAGGGCAGACTCTGCCAAAGAAAATACTCCGATATGGATATTTCTGGCCCACCTTGAACAAAGACGCCTTAGACTTCGTTAAAAAATGCGACAGATGTCAAAAATTTGCCAAGATTCCTCGTCTACCAACAAATGAAATTACTCAAATGACCATCCCTTGGCCCTTTGCAGTATGGGGAATTGACCTGATTGGCGAACTGCCGGTAGGCCGAGGCGGAGCCACATATGCTATAGTGGCAGTCGACTATTTCACCAAATGGGTGGAAGCAGAACCTCTAAATAAAATATCCTCGGCAAAAGTTATTAAATTCTTGATCAAAAATGTTCTATGCAGGTACGGGGTTCCACTCAAAATCATATCGTACAATGGACTTCAGTTTGACAGCGAAGAGTTTGCCGACTGGTGCCAAAAGCACGGAATTCACAAAAGCTTCTCATCTGTGGCTTACCTCCAGGCAAACGGACAAGTCGAAGCTGTCAACAAAATTCTCAAAACTTTAATCAAAAAGAAGCTTGAAAAATCGAAAGGCGCTTGGGTGGATGAACTTCCTACGGCACTTTGGGCCTACCACACATCATTCAGAACGTCAACAGGGCATACTCCTTTCTCTTTGGCATACGGATCGGAGGCCATGCTGCCAGTCGAAAGTGTAGTACCTTCCCACCGCAGGATCCACTATAACCCAGAAGAGAACGAAGAACTCCTTCACATGTCTTTGGATCTAATTGAAGAGAGGAGAAACGATGCAGCGCTCAAAGCAGCAGCTCACAAGCAAAAAGTGGCAGCGCAATACAACTCCAAAGTCAAGCGTCGTAGCTTACAAGATGGAGATCTTGTCCTCAAATGAATCTTACAGCGCCCCGGTGCACTAGATCCAATCTGGGACGGACCATATGTAATTCATAAAGATCTCCACAACGGAGCTTATTTTTTGTCAACAGTGGACTGAGAGGTGTTCCAGAGGGCATGGAACATCCAACACCTTCGTCGATACTTTTCTTAACTTGTACTGCCCATATAAAGTGAATTAACAAAGAGAATCAGTGACGTAGGCATTTTCGTGCCGAACCACTTTAAAAACTTGTCTCTTTTTTAACTTGTTCCTTTATATCTTGGCTGCTTGTTAAACTTTATCCCTTTCTGTTGAACAAAATCCTGTGTAATGGCATTTCCGTTCAAAACACATCACAGCGCGACTTTATCTGGACAAGACCTAACAGGTACTATGCGAATCTACGCCCTCGCCAATGAGACACTTTTGCTCTGGCATCCCTCTGCTGCGGGATAACTCATTGCTCGCGATCGGCCCTTAAAGCCAACTATAATGAGCCGATTTAAGCCACCCAGAAGGCCGACTATAGCCGAGGCAGCTCATTACGGCGCTCGATTTGCCGGCAACCGTGAACCTACTTTAAGCCCCAACATAAGGTGTGGCCAGCCAGGGGTAGTTCACGGTTGACGATCGGCACCCACTCTAGCCAGCCACGGTAAATCGAATAATACCCACGATTACGGGCCATAATGGCCCGGGTAGTTACTGTGCGCGATCTCGGCTCCGAGTGTCTTAAGTGCGGTTGTGGTAAAAAAGAGCAACTCCCCGCGGAGGCGTAAGATGGGTGACAAATGTCTCCAAGACCCACAGCTAGGGAAAGTGACTACAAAACCCGTTTTCCACGAACTTAAGCACATCGCAGGCCTTCCGTGATTGGAAGTTTAACTATTTCTTATATTTCTATTTTATTTAAAAAATTTCCTCCTATCCTCTATAACGATCCCTAAAGTACAGGACACAAAATAGGAGACGCTCGCTAATGGGAATAGGAACTCACAACTGGATGACAGGTTACTCAGCTGCATTCCATGCTCAGTCATACAAGACGCTCAAAGCAACCGTCTACAACTAAAACATGAAGGACGGTACATTCTTCTTTTGTATATGAATACGTAGCTATAATTTATTCGCATATCACACTAACATTGCAAGATACGAAATTATATTTTAAGCAAGAACTTGACATAAAACACAGTTAAATCACAGGAATATGCACAGCTATATTTCTTATGCAACACACCAAAATAACGATAGTATTCAAATATGACAGAATCGGCTTAAGTTAAAAATTACATGCCAAGAATAAAGTCGTTCATTACGAATAACATAATTACAGCCTAATAGTTACATTAATGTTTTGGGACTACCATAGATAGCAATGTCAAGTAAACCAAAAGATATTCAAATCAAGTCAAGGAGTCGACTGCATCAGAGCTTCACCTCTATTTTACTAGCCCTCCGAGATCTACTTAACCGCAGGATCAGAACTCTCAGCATGCTGACCAGAGGAAGTTGGTGCATCAGACGTCCCGTCTGTCTAATTCAGGAGAAGAATCCATTAAATAAACAATAAGCAATCAAGTTTTGAAAATCTAAAAGAGAAGACTTACCAGCATCTGCTCCTTGATCATCATCCTTTAATTGCACACCTACCTCCTCAACGGTAAGCAGCCGCATACCCTCCTTCGCTGCCACTTTCTCCTCCTTGGTGAATTGAGTCGTAACCACATCCATTCTAAAGGCCACGCCACCCTCCTTATCGGCATCGGCCATAGCCTCCTCCAGGGCCCTGAGATAAATCATGGCCATGACTCGGGGATAATCATCCATCCAAGATAAGTTACCCTGTTTCCAAGTGCGAAAGTATATATCTTGAAGCATCTCATCCATTATCCCCTCATTCTCCTCGAACTCCCTTATTCGGTCCTCGGAAGCCAACAGCTTTGCAGTGGCGGCATCCCTCTCCGATCTGTATCGCAAGCAGTCAGCCTAAAAGGATTTCCTCATCGCCTCCATCTCCTCCTTCAGCATGGTTTGAGCAAGCTCTGCGGCTTCAAGTTTCCCGGATAACTCCTGTACCCGCTCGAGAACCGCTTTCCGAACCTCATCCACCATTGCAATAGCCATGTCAATCCGTTCCTTACAAACAGCCTCCATTTTTCGTAACTCTGCCATGTTGGCTGTAACGACCTGATAAATTTATGATATTTTTATAAATTTAATTTATATGTTTGCTAATTTAATCCAGTATAAAATTAAAGTCTTAGGATTTTAAAAGGATGAATGTAGGAGTTAGATAGTAACTGTAATTACAGGTAGAGATTTAAAAGGTTATATGACATAGATTTGAAAATAACTGAAAGTTGTGTTGTAGTTATAAGTCTTAATTTGTTGGTTTAATGGTATTAATGTAACAATAACTGAATTGGATTACATACACACAAACATTTGAAAAATTTATTAGGTGGACTAAATTGGTTAAAGTTCATAAGTTGTGCATTTCAATTTAGTAGAAATTCTAAACGATAAACGAAGATTTAAATAAACGCTAAATTAAAACTATGTAAAATGGTGACTTAAGGCCTAGTTATAGGAATTGGAATATAATCCAAAATTTAATTAATGATAGTAACGTAGTATTAGCTAATAAATAGATTTCAATGCAGTAACCAAATGAAAGGAATAGGAATGAATATATATATTGAATAGGAATGAATATATATATTGGTTTGAAATGAAATAAAAATGTGTCACATTTAGATGGAGTAAAATTTAAGAAACCTATAAATGTGGAATCAGTAAACATTTGTAAAAAATACTGCCTAGAATAAAATTCATTTAATATAAGAATTCAAAGGTGGAAGATTTACATTTGGATTGAAAGGTATAATTAATTGAATTGGTGATTTGGGAATTTAATCCAAGGGTTACTCTAAAAATAAATACGGATAAAAAGAGGTTAAACTAAGGAGGGGCATTAATTGATTTTAAGGCTTATTTAATACGTTAATAGGCAAGACTCCGCATTCATACATTTATACAAAGCTAAATAGAAGCACAAGTGTGATATAATGTAAATAGATGGATATCAACCTTTATTTATATGTTAATGGGATTTAATTTCTATTGTATAAAAACCGCAATTTAATGAAGATTGAAATAGCTAATTCATACGTTAGTTGATTTAGCTGGAATATGAAGATATTTAATGGAATAGTGAAATCAAATGGGAATGGGTTTCCATTGTTCATTTGAATTCACATTCATCATAAAAACTTATTTGAAAACCAAAGGAATAATAAAGGAATCAAGACTTAATTAGTAATTTGGATTTAAGACATGGCAATTTGGATTTATTGCAACATTTAATACCATAGAATTTAGTAAAGCTTATTCAAATTTTAGTTGACCATTTGTGATATAACTTTTTGAAAACAAGACTTTATTTATGAATTGAGTATTTGATTCAACGAATGGTAATTACTTCATTTAAAAATGGAATTTAACGTAAATTAGTACGTTATTAAAGTTAAATGAAAGCTGTAAACATTTGACTTAGAGAACAATTGAGTGAAATCTTAACTAATGTAAACTTCATCATATTGACATCCATAACTGTGAATCATAGGAAGAAGGTAAATAAATGAACTTAACCAAACTATTTATGTTGAATATTGAAAATTTGAATAAATAAATAGTTAAGAAAATTAAGGGAATGGGAATAAAAATTTATTTATAATTTGGAATTTTAATTACGGTGAAAAGGGTTAACTGCAATTAAAAGTAAGTTGAGATGGAAATCAAGTTATTTATTTAATTTGGTTTAAGATGAGAGTGTATAAGTATAAGATTAGGTAATTTGTGAGAATAAATTTATAATTCCCGAATAATAAGAAAACGCAGAGGTTAACACTGCGAAATTTATATACTTATAAATTTTAATTCACATCCAAGCTTGCTAAATTATTTGGAATTGATTGGATTATATAAGTAATGAAATTTGGCCAATATTTAAAGTTGAAAGAAAATTTGGATTTTATGATTAATTTTAATTTATTTAATAAATATTAAAAATAGCCATTTTTGTCACGGACTCGGATTTCGACGAAAACAGTTTCATCGGATCCGTAACGGTGAATTATAATAATGTTTCAAGTTTCGTTGCGATCGGACTTGTCGTTTGATCGTACGGACTCGAAACGCCTTGAAATTTACGCATTTTGGAATCAATTTGAAATTTTGTTTTTTTTAGCATAACTTCTTCATACGATCGAATTTGGTCACGAAACTTTTTCCATCGCGTTCAGAATATTTTAAAACACCTATTTGGATATATAGTTTTAACAAATTCGACTCCGGAGGCATAGCGGGCTTTTTGGACCATGGTTTGTCACGCACGTTCGCGTATCCAGTCTAGCTACCCTACCTCTAGCCTATCTATAAATATACATCTATAAACCCTAGCTCCTTTCTTTTTCATTTGCTGTAAGTTCATTTCTTCACTCTTTTCTCTTTCCCAAATGTATACATCTCAGATCCAATTCCAGATCCATCCACAGTTCAAAATCAAAAGTCAAAACTCAAAAATTTCAGAAAATTCCAGAAAAAATATATGTTGAAGTATTCGATACGCATAATATACTGGTGAAATTCGTTTTTCAATTGGAGCTGTCGTTTATCCAGAATAAATTCAAACAGCCCCAAAACCGTTCATCATCGCCGTAACAAAAGTTGTCGGATCGGAAAAACATTTCTGGGTTTTGGAGAGGGAACCGAGGGGATCGCATCTGTGTAGTTTGTTTCGAGTTTCAACGGTTGGATTGGCGAGAGAATTTTCGATTAGGGTTGATAAAGTATGGGTTGCGTGCGTGTTTTCCTCTGTTCGAAGGTGCGTGCGTTGCTGTAGCTATGCGCTTCTCTTTAGGTGACGTGGCTTGTGAAGGTGAATGTGTGTCATTTGTTTATTTCCAATTTTTGAATTCAATCACCATTTTTCGCCATAACTTTCTCATACGAAGTCGGATTCACACGAAATTTTTTTTGTTAGGATCGTAATTTAATTCCGGACTCGATGACGCTGGTTTGGACGAATTCTGAGACGGGCGAATTTTTGGGTTTAAATCGGGTTTGAATTCGATTTAAATTCAAAAGGTGAGTGTTTTAACCCACTCACAATTACTAGAAGCTTTTATGTTTGTTAAATAAATTTTAGAAATGAATAGAAATTTATTTATGAGCTTTTGGCATGTTATTTCATCCATATCTGTTGAATTGCATTTTTTTAATTTAGCTGTTAATTAAATTGATTGATTGCGTATTAATTGGCTGTTAGAAATTATTGTTGCATATGAACTGCTAGTTAACAGTTATATAAATTATTGGGGAATATAAACTGTTAGATAAATAGTTGATAAATCTAAATTGAAGAAAACTGCTAGTTATTACCTGTTGTATATTACCAAACACATATTGTTATTGATAGATGTTTGTGATTGGATGATGGATGTTTTGTGATTGGATTATGGATGTGTTGTTGAATGGATGTTTATTTGGATATCATTAAACTGCAAGTTAGCATACATTTCACATTTCATTCGGGATTGTGGTTTGAAATGATAAAACCGCAAAGTTTTATTTTTAAATTGCGGATTGAAATGATAAATATCCGTATCACTTGACCATAGGATAGAAAATTATATACAGGCACCGCGGTCTATATATAACTATTTTAATGTGATTTCTATGGTTTGGATTGAATACGGTCTATAAATCTTAAATTTATATTGTATAAATATTTTATTCCATATTTATATACCTATGAAGTTGAAATTTTGAAATTAAAAGGAATATAAATTTCTTTATTGAAAATGGAAGAAATTTAGAAAATGGAGTTTGGTAAATTTATATCCTATGTTTAAATGTAAAGTTGGAAATTTTAAGATATGATATTTGTAATTGGATTTTCCCAAAATAAATAGAAATGGATATTCTAGTATAATTTGAAGTGGAAAAATTCTATATATATATATATATATATATATATATATATATATATTACTAGAAATTGAAGTCTTATTAATTATGGATTTTATGTGAATGGTCAAGATTAATTAATAGAATATTGATTTTGAAAGGATAAAAATCCAACTTAGTTGAAATATTAATGCTCAAAAATGGATATAAATATATATAAATTTGAAATGGTTTTGGGACTTGAAGTAATATTTTGGACTTTGGTTTAACTTTAAAACAAGAAATATTTGGAAAGCCATGTAATTTATTCTTTATAAGGCAACAGTAAAGTTAAACCTTTTTAATTCGCATACCGTTGAATATCCAAACCATTTAGTTTTGAAAATAATGGTTTTAAAATACTATGGATTTTCGAAGAATTATGTTGAAAGTTACAAACAAAATATTGGTCACATGGGATATTAAATAATAAAAAGTGACATAATTTTTGGAAAGGAAAATTTATTTGGGAAACGATATCATTGATTTGGGCTTTTATAAAATAATATGAAAATAAATGGTTTGTGTTTTTAAAGAAGAAATGATATCGTAATATTATGGTTTGAAATGGATTATATTCTGGTTTTAAAGTATAAACTATTTTTAAATAACCGCGGTGTTATAATAACGATGGGTTGGCAAAGAGACCGGGATCGGATATGGACATACTCTCTGTCGATACCGAAAACCACTTTGACTAACCGTGTACGCGGTGGAGTTCCAGAATGAAGTAGGTGGTGGCGACGTTTCCTGTAAGGTAAATACGTGGACCCAACTCCCGTGAGTTGGCATAAGGTGGCTAAAACAGGAGCGATTCTCAGGCCAATGAGGTCATTCCTCTGATCGGACGCTCCTCTTCGATATTATACTTTGACTTGGATTGATTCAGTGGCCACTTCTATATTTTGATTTTGGGGGAGTTAGTTCGAGGTGGGCGGCAGCTGCGCGCTGCGCGTTACCATCAGCCTGGATAGCAATTGGTATATCTACCCTGGCATTGCCTAGTTGTGCCGTGTCACCTACCCTATCGCGCCTTGTACGAGTTTGGTTTTCTCCCGTAGCCCGTGTGATATCCTCTAGTGGCTTCCCGATCAGGAGGGACTATGATATTGGATGGACTACTGGGACTATTACGTGTTAAGGGCTATATGGGTAACCCCTTAACGCTATTAAAAAGTAAGTTTATTTTATAAATAGACACTATTATAATAGCGCAATATACTACATAGTAAATAGTTTAACGGATCCTTAGGAGATGTAAATCCCGAACATCTCTTGAGTTACTGTACTCATATTTATTTCTGTTTATTTAACTCACATAAGATATTCTAGTCTGACTCGGGTGTTTTTGTCTTTTCAAATTCGCTCGGGTCAGTCCGAGCGTTTCAGGATAGCAGGTTTTAGCTTTGGAGGACGAAGACGAAGATTCAGTATTATTTTATATATATAGTATTGCACCACACTCTTTCTATTCCGCTGCATTTTCGTATTGGTATGTGTGACTCTGATATTCATTGTATAAGTAAAATCCAGCTTTTGTAAACCGTTTATGAACTGTATATTTGTTATTATATTTTATCCTTCCGCTGTGAGATTCTGTTTTGTTTTATTCCTTCTCTGTTTTTCTTATTTACCCCATAACAATCCGCCCTTGCGTATGCTTTGAATTGGCACGTGTGTCGTTTAAAGTGTGTGAAAAGGCGGGATGTTACAGTTGGTATCAGAGCTTTGGTTTAGCGATAAACCTTGGCTTTGTGGGGTTTGACTCTTTGTTAATAGGGTAGTAATATCCTATGGGAGTCGCTGAGTGTATATATATGAGAGAGCGTACTTGTTAGTATTGATAAAAAGATTTTAATATTGTGTTAATCTGTTCCGCTTTGTATTTATGAATTCTGGTTGATGCATAGGACGCTATGCCATCAATAGGGATTTTTAAACACTTAATAGGACAGACCGACATAATATTTGTTTTTAATATAGGTGAATGAAATAATTTCGCCTATTATATTTTCTATATATAAAAAATTATTTTATGAACATATATATATATTTGGTTGCTATAGATTGGATGTTAGGCAATAAGAATATTTGTAATAAATTGAAGCTAAGTGAAATTATAATAAACCAAATTTGGAGATTTTAGAACTTAAGTCCGGGATTTTTCCGAATTCGTTTTCAAAGAATTTATGAGATATAATGATTCGGTTTACAAGTATTTTCTTATGTAAATATTTAGCATAATTCGAAAAAAAAAAAAAAAAAAAACTGTTTAAAGAAGATTTTGGAAAATTTTTATTTTGTACTTTCTTCTCTGTCGCTGGAAAATAAATTCGGTGATGACGGCCGCATCATCGACTTTCATTTTCGAGTTTCGAAGAGGAAAGGCCACTGTAGTAAATTCTACTACAGATTTATTTTAGAACTTTCTAAAAATTTTCTTTTATTGTTCTAACTATAATTAGAGATATTGAGTAGTAAGAACTTATTTATCTATTATTTTGAAATAAATGGAAATTCAACTTGGTATTTAATTCTAAAATTTTCCGTTAACTAATTGAAAATTTTAGTGAAATAAAAGTTAGGTAATAAATGAATTGAAACCCCTAATTGAAATAAGAGAATTAATGCTAAGGATAAAGGAAGATAAATATTTTAACTTATGAATATTGGTAAAGACTTAGTGAATAATCAATGAATTAAAAGAATGGAGATTTAACTTGTATAAGTTCAATTGCAATTTCCTTAACATAAATAACTTACCCAAATATAAAGGTTGAAGTGTTAAATGAGGAACTGGAATTGAATATTTTACAAGTAGGAATTTAGGAAAAATGAAGTATTCAATAAATTACTGTTATAATAAGAATTTATTGGTATAAACTTAAGTGATAATTGAAATTTTACCCAAATTAAAGGTGAGTATTATTAATAGGTGATTTTAACTTAAGTAAATAAAATGAAATTCTTTAATAAATAAAGATTGATGTGTAGGGTTATAAACTTAAGTATGTTTTAAAATGCTACTAGTAATATAATAAAAAGTAGGTAATATAAATAAATGTCTGTAAACCCTAGATAATGAATTAATAAGATCCTTTATTTATAAAAATGGAGGTTTTAAGGTTAATAATTTAAGTGTAAGTAGAGGGTTACTGTAATTAAATAAATAAAACGTAAACATTAAATAAAGGAATGAAATTAAGGGTAAGTTGAAATTGTAATTTATAAAACGAATATATATTTATTGAACCATTAATAAATAAAAAGGAATTGAGAAGAAACTTGTAAATTTTCACTTGCATTCTTAAACATACATAACTTACCATATAATAAAAGTTGCAATGTTAGTAAGAAAATGTAAAGGGAAATCTTACAAGTGAAGATATTCAAAATATTTGTTGTTATTAATGATAATTTATTTTATAGACTTAAGTAATAAAAGGAAACTTAAGTAATAAAAAGGAAATACAAATATAATGAATTTGGTGATAATTGGAAAATAAACTTGTAAGAAACAAAGAAATCCCTCATAAATGAAGGAAAGAAAAATCAAAACACTGAATTATGAAATAAATGTATAATGAGATATTTTGGTGTTGATTTGAATTGTTGGTTGATGTATGTTGTTGGGTAAGGAATTATGGAGTTGTTAGATTTACAAATAATCTATCTTTGTTCCATCTTAGGCTGTTGAGCAACGGATGCACTTGATAGTTATTCTTCATTCGTACAACTTCAGAATCTGAACCCGAACAACTAATTGTCGTTTGATTTAAATGATTGGTTGTTGTATGTGGTTGTGCTGTTTGTTAAAATGTATGGTTGTTGCATTTGATTGAGTATGAATGATTGAATCCACTTGAATAGTTCATTTAAAATAAATATTTAACCTTTTAGATTTTATTAGTAAATACAGGTGTTGGAAGCAACTGCTACTGCTGTTGGTTCCAAAATAATAAAGCGTATATTGCCCGACAATAGGTACGTTTTCGGATTACGTTTAAAGCGATATTTTATATATTTTTCCCGTGTTGGGATATAATATTTTGATTATATATGTAATATACTTGTATATTTGGATATTATATTTTCTCCAGAGTCCCTCCGTACAAAGGAGACTCTGCCAAAAATTTTCGAAAATTTTGGACTTAGAATTTTGTTAAAATATTTTTCCAACTTTAATAACTCAAGTATTAAAGGATATAATGATTATAAAACAGGAATATTTCATTTAGGAGGATTAATCCAGGAAAATATTGTTTATAAATTAAAAATTGAAATAAAAAGTACTGTTTATTCTTCCTTCTCCCTTCTTTTTTCCTTTTCGGGGACGAAAAGTTTTGAGTGGGGGAGATTGTAACGACCTGATAAATTTATGATATTTTTATAAATTTAATTTATATGTTTGCTAATTTAATCCAGTATAAAATTAAAGTCTTAGGATTTTAAAAGGATGAATGTAGGAGTTAGATAGTAACTGTAATTACAGGTAGAGATTTAAAAGGTTATATGACATAGATTTGAAAATAACTGAAAGTTGTGTTGTAGTTATAAGTCTTAATTTGTTGGTTTAATGGTATTAATGTAACAATAACTGAATTGGATTACATACACACAAAAATTTGAAAAATTTATTAGGTGGACTAAATTGGTTAAAGTTCATAAGTTGTGCATTTCAATTTAGTAGAAATTCTAAACGATAAACGAAGATTTAAATAAACGCTAAATTAAAACTATGTAAAATGGTGACTTAAGGCCTAGTTATAGGAATTGGAATATAATCCAAAATTTAATTAATGATAGTAACGTAGTATTAGCTAATAAATAGATTTCAATGCAGTAACCAAATGAAAGGAATAGGAATGAATATATATATTGAATAGGAATGAATATATATATTGGTTTGAAATGAAATAAAAATGTGTCACATTTAGATGGAGTAAAATTTAAGAAACCTATAAATGTGGAATCAGTAAACATTTGTAAAAAATACTGCCTAGAATAAAATTCATTTAATATAAGAATTCAAAGGTGGAAGATTTACATTTGGATTGAAAGGTATAATTAATTGAATTGGTGATTTGGGAATTTAATCCAAGGGTTACTCTAAAAATAAATACGGATAAAAAGAGGTTAAACTAAGGAGGGGCATTAATTGATTTTAAGGCTTATTTAATACGTTAATAGGCAAGACTCCGCATTCATACATTTATACAAAGCTAAATAGAAGCACAAGTGTGATATAATGTAAATAGATGGATATCAACCTTTATTTATATGTTAATGGGATTTAATTTCTATTGTATAAAAACCGCAATTTAATGAAGATTGAAATAGCTAATTCATACGTTAGTTGATTTAGCTGGAATATGAAGATATTTAATGGAATAGTGAAATCAAATGGGAATGGGTTTCCATTGTTCATTTGAATTCACATTCATCATAAAAACTTATTTGAAAACCAAAGGAATAATAAAGGAATCAAGACTTAATTAGTAATTTGGATTTAAGACATGGCAATTTGGATTTATTGCAACATTTAATACCATAGAATTTAGTAAAGCTTATTCAAATTTTAGTTGACCATTTGTGATATAACTTTTTGAAAACAAGACTTTATTTATGAATTGAGTATTTGATTCAACGAATGGTAATTACTTCATTTAAAAATGGAATTTAACGTAAATTAGTACGTTATTAAAGTTAAATGAAAGCTGTAAACATTTGACTTAGAGAACAATTGAGTGAAATCTTAACTAATGTAAACTTCATCATATTGACATCCATAACTGTGAATCATAGGAAGAAGGTAAATAAATGAACTTAACCAAACTATTTATGTTGAATATTGAAAATTTGAATAAATAAATAGTTAAGAAAATTAAGGGAATGGGAATAAAAATTTATTTATAATTTGGAATTTTAATTACGGTGAAAAGGGTTAACTGCAATTAAAAGTAAGTTGAGATGGAAATCAAGTTATTTATTTAATTTGGTTTAAGATGAGAGTGTATAAGTATAAGATTAGGTAATTTGTGAGAATAAATTTATAATTCCCGAATAATAAGAAAACGCAGAGGTTAACACTGCGAAATTTATATACTTATAAATTTTAATTCACATCCAAGCTTGCTAAATTATTTGGAATTGATTGGATTATATAAGTAATGAAATTTGGCCAATATTTAAAGTTGAAAGAAAATTTGGATTTTATGATTAATTTTAATTTATTTAATAAATATTAAAAATAGCCATTTTTGTCACGGACTCGGATTTCGACGAAAACAGTTTCATCGGATCCGTAACGGTGAATTATAATAATGTTTCAAGTTTCGTTGCGATCGGACTTGTCGTTTGATCGTACGGACTCGAAACGCCTTGAAATTTACGCATTTTGAAATCAATTTGAAATTTTGTTTTTTTTAGCATAACTTCTTCATACAATCGAATTTGGTCACGAAACTTTTTCCATCGCGTTCAGAATATTTTAAAACACCTATTTGGATATATAGTTTTAACAAATTCGACTCCGGAGGCATAGCGGGCTTTTTGGACCATGGTTTGTCACGCACGTTCGCGTATCCAGTCTAGCTACCCTACCTCTAGCCTATCTATAAATATACATCTATAAACCCTAGCTCCTTTCTTTTTCATTTGCTGTAAGTTCATTTCTTCACTCTTTTCTCTTTCCCAAATGTATACATCTCAGATCCAATTCCAGATCCATCCACAGTTCAAAATCAAAAGTCAAAACTCAAAAATTTTAGAAAATTCCAGAAAAAATATATGTTGAAGTATTCGATACGCGTAATATACTGGTGAAATTCGTTTTTCAATTGGAGCTGTCGTTTATCCAGAATAAATTCAAACAGCCCCAAAACCGTTCATCATCGCCGTAACAAAAGTTGTCGGATCGGAAAAACATTTCTGGGTTTTGGAGAGGGAACCGAGGGGATCGCATCTGTGTAGTTTGTTTCGAGTTTCAACGGTTGGATTGGCGGGAATTTTCGATTAGGGTTGATAAAGTATGGGTTGCGTGCGTGTTTTCCTCTGTTCGAAGGTGCGTGCGTTGCTGTAGCTATGCGCTTCTCTTTAGGTGACGTGGCTTGTGAAGGTGAATGTGTGTCATTTGTTTATTTCCAATTTTTGAATTCAATCACCATTTTTCGCCATAACTTTCTCATACGAAGTCGGATTCACACGAAATTTTTTTTGTTAGGATCGTAATTTAATTCCGGACTCGATGACGCTGGTTTGGACGAATTCTGAGACGGGCGAATTTTTGGGTTTAAATCGGGTTTGAATTCGATTTAAATTCAAAAGGTGAGTGTTTTAACCCACTCACAATTACTAGAAGCTTTTATGTTTGTTAAATAAATTTTAGAAATGAATAGAAATTTATTTATGAGCTTTTGGCATGTTATTTCATCCATATCTGTTGAATTGCATTTTTTTAATTTAGCTGTTAATTAAATTGATTGATTGCGTATTAATTGGCTGTTAGAAATTATTGTTGCATATGAACTGCTAGTTAACAGTTATATAAATTATTGGGGAATATAAACTGTTAGATAAATAGTTGATAAATCTAAATTGAAGAAAACTGCTAGTTATTACCTGTTGTATATTACCAAACACATATTGTTATTGATAGATGTTTGTGATTGGATGATGGATGTTTTGTGATTGGATTATGGATGTGTTGTTGAATGGATGTTTATTTGGATATCATTAAACTGCAAGTTAGCATACATTTCACATTTCATTCGGGATTGTGGTTTGAAATGATAAAACCGCAAAGTTTTATTTTTAAATTGCGGATTGAAATGATAAATATCCGTATCACTTGACCATAGGATAGAAAATTATATACAGGCACCGCGGTCTATATATAACTATTTTAATGTGATTTCTATGGTTTGGATTGAATACGGTCTATAAATCTTAAATTTATATTGTATAAATATTTTATTCCATATTTATATACCTATGAAGTTGAAATTTTGAAATTAAAAGGAATATAAATTTCTTTATTGAAAATGGAAGAAATTTAGAAAATGGAGTTTGGTAAATTTATATCCTATGTTTAAATGTAAAGTTGGAAATTTTAAGATATGATATTTGTAATTGGATTTTCCCAAAATAAATAGAAATGGATATTCTAGTATAATTTGAAGTGGAAAAATTCTATATATATATATATATATATATATATATATATTTTACTAGAAATTGAAGTCTTATTAATTATGGATTTTATGTGAATGGTCAAGATTAATTAATAGAATATTGATTTTGAAAGGATAAAAATCCAACTTAGTTGAAATATTAATGCTCAAAAATGGATATAAATATATATAAATTTGAAATGGTTTTGGGACTTGAAGTAATATTTTGGACTTTGGTTTAACTTTAAAACAAGAAATATTTGGAAAGCCATGTAATTTATTCTTTATAAGGCAACAGTAAAGTTAAACCTTTTTAATTCGCATACCGTTGAATATCCAAACCATTTAGTTTTGAAAATAATGGTTTTAAAATACTATGGATTTTCGAAGAATTATGTTGAAAGTTACAAACAAAATATTGGTCACATGGGATATTAAATAATAAAAAGTGACATAATTTTTGGAAAGGAAAATTTATTTGGGAAACGATATCATTGATTTGGGCTTTTATAAAATAATATGAAAATAAATGGTTTGTGTTTTTAAAGAAGAAATGATATCGTAATATTATGGTTTGAAATGGATTATATTCTGGTTTTAAAGTATAAACTATTTTTAAATAACCGCGGTGTTATAATAACGATGGGTTGGCAAAGAGACCGGGATCGGATATGGACATACTCTCTGTCGATACCGAAAACCACTTTGACTAACCGTGTACGCGGTGGAGTTCCAGAATGAAGTAGGTGGTGGCGACGTTTCCTGTAAGGTAAATACGTGGACCCAACTCCCGTGAGTTGGCATAAGGTGGCTAAAACAGGAGCGATTCTCAGGCCAATGAGGTCATTCCTCTGATCGGACGCTCCTCTTCGATATTATACTTTGACTTGGATTGATTCAGTGGCCACTTCTATATTTTGATTTTGGGGGAGTTAGTTCGAGGTGGGCGGCAGCTGCGCGCTGCGCGTTACCATCAGCCTGGATAGCAATTGGTATATCTACCCTGGCATTGCCTAGTTGTGCCGTGTCACCTACCCTATCGCGCCTTGTACGAGTTTGGTTTTCTCCCGTAGCCCGTGTGATATCCTCTAGTGGCTTCCCGATCAGGAGGGACTATGATATTGGATGGACTACTGGGACTATTACGTGTTAAGGGCTATATGGGTAACCCCTTAACGCTATTAAAAAGTAAGTTTATTTTATAAATAGACACTATTATAATAGCGCAATATACTACATAGTAAATAGTTTAACGGATCCTTAGGAGATGTAAATCCCGAACATCTCTTGAGTTACTGTACTCATATTTATTTCTGTTTATTTAACTCACATAAGATATTCTAGTCTGACTCGGGTGTTTTTGTCTTTTCAAATTCGCTCGGGTCAGTCCGAGCGTTTCAGGATAGCAGGTTTTAGCTTTGGAGGACGAAGACGAAGATTCAGTATTATTTTATATATATAGTATTGCACCACACTCTTTCTATTCCGCTGCATTTTCGTATTGGTATGTGTGACTCTGATATTCATTGTATAAGTAAAATCCAGCTTTTGTAAACTGTTTATGAACTGTATATTTGTTATTATATTTTATCCTTCCGCTGTGAGATTCTGTTTTGTTTTATTCCTTCTCTGTTTTTCTTATTTACCCCATAACAATCCGCCCTTGCGTATGCTTTGAATTGGCACGTGTGTCGTTTAAAGTGTGTGAAAAGGCGGGATGTTACATTGGCCTCTTCCATGGTTTTCTTTAATTGCCTAGAAGCGGCCTCATGTTGAGAGATCTGAATGGCCTGATCAGCGAGTTGTTTGTCCTGGTCGGAAACCATCAACCGCAATCGAATGTTAGCACTCCCGATTTCTTCTCCATCCTTGACCAGTCGGGCATGATGCCCCATCAGCTTTCTGGTTTCCTCAGCGACCCGGTCAATGTTTCCTTAGCTTCGTCCCCAAAGTTACGACCCAAGTGGTAAGCAAATCAAGGTCCAGGGACTTAGCTTCATCCAATACTCTCACCATAGGATTACGGGGAAGAAGGTGCTCACCGGTAGCCTCATCAAAAGTAATATCACAAGAACCCGGATCCAGATCCGGATGACCTGCAAACGGATTACGAGCCAGGTCGGGATGGCCTATCCGGGTAACGATAGGATCTTCACACGGATGCGGAGGAGGTATAAATTCAGTATTCTTCTTCGTGGTATCCCGAAGAGGCTGAGTTGGGGACTGTGGACCAGGTGAGTGTTCAACAAGGAACGACTCCTCTTCTTCCTTTGGATATCCTCTTCGATAACTCAAAGAAGAGGACGGTAGCCGACTACGTCTCCAGGGCGGTTAGTCGGAGGCTTTGGTTTAGTAGAAGCCTTGAGAAGTTTATATTGTTCAAGGCGGTGCCGAACATCTGATGTCTTGGCCACCTTGCCCGCTTCTGTGATAAAAACCAAGTGTTACAAGCATACATTGAGCTATGATTCAACAAATATATCAAGTCAAGAAGAGTAAAGAGACGATTTTGTCATACAAACCCTGGGGAGGAGCAGGATATTGCAATAAGTCCTGGATCTCATTCCAGGACGGGAGCTAACCATAAAATATTCCTAAGTCCTTATCATAAATGGAGTCGGCAGGAGTCAAAAATTCACCTTGAATCGCAGGAGTTGCCTTAGCTGAAGCGCTCTTAGAAGATGAATCGGCGCCGGTCCCGGCCTTGTCAGCATTTTTAGGCTTCTCCACTAAAGCTGATCCTTCCTCCAACCCTTCGAAAGCTAGACAGAAAGCATCGTCCGTCCACTCTTGGATCACACCTGCTTGCTCAGAAGACAAAGCCCCAGCACCACTACCACTCTGTCCATCGCCACCATCATCACCATGACCATCACCATCACCTCCTCCATCACTTCCGCTCTCCTCCTCACCTCCTTTATCCTCACCTCTTTCCTCCTCCACGTCTTCCTCCTCTGGATGTCTGGACATGTGCTGGGGGAGGGACCGTCGGACTTCTTAAGTTTCTTCCCCACGGCAATTGGATGTTTCGAGAAGGGTTTCCTTTTGCTGCTCTTCGCCGTAGCCACACCTTTAGCTTTGGCGGCCCTCTCCTTAGCTGTGTCTCTTTGCTTGATCATAGACTGGCGTGGCAGAATCAAGTTGTGCTCCAAAAGAGTAGCATTCCTGATCAAATAAGAAGCTGCCCTCTCCTTTTCCGGAATGGCTTCTATTTCCCCAGCCATCCGAACTAAACGATCATTCTCTACAACCGCAAAGCCACCTGTCGCTAGCAAGAAACAAAGCACATAAGGTGGAGCATTACAGTCAGAACGGAAATTATAAGTAAGAGTCGACTTACAGCCAGAGGTGAAGCGGTGGAAAGAAACAGAGTCATCCTTGACAAAGAACCATTCCTTCTTGAACATGCTAAATTTCGAATATAAGTCCAGGACTAGCTTGAAAGACACGGCCGATTCTAAGCTAATGTATGGAGACCCCTTCTTGTAGCTTCTCAGGTTGTACAGATACCGAATCTCCCGGTTCGAAGGAGGACGCCCATATTTTCTATGAAAGATAATAAACAGACTCACCAAGATGGCATAGGAGTTGGGCTGAAGCTGGAAAGGGGCCACCTTCAAGTATGTGATGAAGCTGACGATCCAAGCGTTGATCGGAGGAATGGCCCCGCAAATAAAGTGATACCTACTATAAGCAAAATACCCTTCAGGGGGTTATACGGCATCACTCCTTTCCCTGGCAATAGCATATGTGCTCTGTCAATCCCAAAGGATCTAGATATAACGTCAAGCTGCTCGTCTTTGAGGGAGCTGGGAAAGCATTCAGGCGGTGAGTTCAAAAGCTCCTAAGGACCGTACCCATCTACTAATGATCTCGGGGATGGTCCATGTCGTTCTGGCTCTGACTGAACTGGGGGCACTATGGAGGACTCCTCTTTTTACTTGGATTTCTTCTTGTCAGAACGAGTTTCTACTTTATGAGACATTATCTGCAACACGAGAAAACACATCGTTAGAACAAGGGGTGTAGACAAACAAGTACCTACAGGTTGGAATTTCATTCATAATTCAAAACATAAAAGCTCAATCGGTAGTTTGAGGCTAAGGGCCATTCGGCACTCGTACTCCCCTAACTCATTCGGTAGTTCAAGCATAAGGTTCATTCGGCAAAAGATGACTAACTCACCTGAACCAGCAGTCAAGTGTGGTTCGGTGATATGGTTGATTCGGCAGATCAAGGTTGGGTTCGGCTATTTCAAAAGGTATGGAATAACAGAGGCGTGAAGACCCTACTTATAAGCAAGCATTGGATGAACGGACCAACCGATTCGGTACTTGGGCCGAATGAGGGTGTCCAAGCTAAGGAAAACAAAGCGTGGCATATATCGGCATATGCCCCTCTTTGGGGGGAAAATTTTGGGCGTGTTCCCTCCCACTACCGGACCAACCCACTAACGGACCAACCACACTCCTCCCACTACCGGATCAACCCACTACCGGACCAACCACACTCCTCCCACTACTGGATCAACCCACTACCGGACAAACCACACTCCTTGCACCACCGAACCAAAACCACTCCAAAGACTACCGAACCAAAACCCCTCCAACCACCACCAGTCCAAAACAACGCTCCACCAACTACCGGACCAAAGCACTACAGAACCAAGATTGCCAGGCCAGATCACGTCAGCCCAGGCCCACCAGCAGCTATATACATCCAAGACCCCTACCCCCAGCCTCACTCTATAAATAGAAGGGTAAGGGTACAACAATGGCAGACAAGTTTGAGAGCTCAAGCACGGACAGAACTTTCAAACAACTTTCATACACTTGTAATCAAAGCTTTGTACTTGTAATCAGAACAGTGAAAGAGAATAACATATGAAGTGGACGTAGACACGTTCTGGCCGAACCACTATAAATCTGTGTGTCTTTTACAGTTTAGTCCCTGCTTTTTACATGTTTGCATAAATCACCCAAATCATTAAGAATAACATAAAATCGACTAAATCATACGACTTGGAGGTGTTTGCCCATTTTTTGTGCAAACAGAAATTGTACAAGTAAAAGTAGGTAATGAAAGTGTTCAATAAATTGCTTTTATTTATAAGAATTGATGTTATAGAGTTATAAACTTAAGTTGTAATTAAAATGTTGCTATAATTAAATATAATAGAAATGTAAGTACTAAATAAATAAATGAAATTGAGAAATGGATAAATGTAATGCAATAAAAAGAAACTTTCATGATCTGAATAAATGAAAATGAATGGAATTAATAAGAATAAACTAAATCTGTGGTTTGAAATCGTTGTTTGTTTGGTTTATGGTTGTTTGGGCAAGGATACTTTAAAATTGTTTGGATGTATGAATAATCTATTTAGCTCCATCAGAGACTGTTGAGTAAATGGTGCGCTTAGTAGTTTATTTTTTTCATTCTGTACAATTTGAAGTTTTGAACCCGAACAACTATTTGTTTTGTTTGAAATGAACGAATGATTGACTTGTATTGATTCTATGTGATGGTTGTATGCCTTGTTGCAAGTAATTGTTGTTTGTATTGATTTGTTTGTTATAGATCGAAACAACGTTAAATATTTCAATTTATATAATTGTTAACTTTTTGGATTATATAAGTGAAATACATGTTTTGGAGGCAATTGCTACTGCTTTTGGCTTCATAATAAAGCGTTAATTGCCCGACAAATAGGTACATTTTCGGATTAAGGTTTATAGCGTTATTATATTGTTTTCCCGGGTTGGGATATTTATTATTTTGGAAAATATATGTATATATTGTTATATTTGATATTATATTTTCTCTTGAGTTTCTCCGTACAAAGAAGACTCTGCCGAAATTTTCCGTAAACTTTGAACTTAGAAAATTTTAAAAAAAATTCCCAACTTTATAAATTTAAATGTAAAAAGATTTAATTGTCTATAAATCTTTATATTCTATTTAAATTATCCAATTCTGTAAACACATTGTTGTGAATATAATGTTTTGAATAATATATATTGTTTTATAAGTTCCTCTTTCCCATTCTTTTCCTTTTCGGGGACGAAAAGTTTTGAGCGGGGGAGAGTGTATCGGCCCATAAATTTCGATAACTAAAATTGGTTAAATTTATAAGATTTTGTAATTAAATGTAGAAGAAATGAAAAACTTATAATTTATATTGGAGCAAATGTTAGAAATTAAACGTTGCAATGGTAAATAAAATTAATTCTTGACAATTGGAATGAAACCCCAATAAAGAAATAGTGGAAAACATTATAATTTGTTAATTTAATATGATGGGATAATTAATACTGAAAGAAATAAAATTGAAAATAGTATTAATGAAATAATAACTAAAATGAATTGCAACTGTATAAATGTAAGTTAATTGTTAATAACTTGGATGTAATTACAATAAGTGAAACAATGTAAAGGTTATAACTTGGTTACAAAATTTATGTGTGAAATAATAGGATAGAGGGTAATTGTTGTAGAGAATAACCATACAAGTATTATAAAGAGTATATTGGTGATAAATGGTTATTACAAATAAAGGTAATTAAATATTACTTTAATGAAAATAAAGGTAGTAACGGAAGTGTGAATGTAAATCTAATATAAACGTAAATTTATTTTAAGGTAGTAATTGATGAATTGGGGAAAATAGTTTAAAGTATGTATATTGATGAATTCATACGTAATGTATGTAAAGTAATAAACTGGTATAAGAATGGAATTAAGGTAAATTCATTTATTGGTTTAACACCTTAATTAATGTGTTCAATAGATAGAAGTACACATTTAGAAATGTAATATTTATTCAAATTAAGATGTAAATAGGCGTATATTAATGTAATGAAATAAAAATTAGCGTTACATATGGAATTATAACCTGGGTTGATAGGTAACAACCTTGTAAATGCAATTAAAAGCAAATAGGTGACAATTGATATAGGTTATTTATTTACTACGTCAAATAAGCTTCGGTAATTGGTTACAATAAATCTTATTTAACGTTTTGTTAATGTAAATTTAGGTAACAATTGATGTAATAAAGGATGGAACCAAGGTAAATTAGTTAATTGGTTTTAAAACCTTAATTTATGGGTGAAGTTGACAAATTTCAATATGATTGAATTATAGTAGTTATTACACAGTAAGTGGAAATAAAATAGTTAATACGAATAAAGGTGAAATTGGAAGTATTAGTGTAATGAAACGTAAACAAATGTTAAATATGTTTATAGGATAATGGTTGTTGAATAATAAGAATGGGAATCAAGATTTATTTATTTGAATGTAAAATTATGGTAACTGGGTTTATTGCAATTAATTGAAATTAAATATTTAAATATTACGTAAATGTGAATTAAGATGAATTTGGAATGTTAGCGTAGTAGATATAAACCCATGTTGACATCACCTTTAAGATGGTAAGTTATAATTGATTCATAATAAAATTAAGGGTCAAATAGATGGATTTAGGGAATTGCAACTGATAAGTAATGAATTTATTTAATTTGAAAGTTTAACACTGTAGTTATGAATTTATTAACTTTAAATTGACACGGAAATTTGTTATAAAGGATTTTTAAATTTCTAAAGTAACACAAGATGATAAAATTTATGAATTATAGAATTTAAATTGGAAGGTGATTTAATTTATTAATTATTAAATTATTTAATTAACTGGAAAATAACCATTTTGACCACTGACTCGGATTTCGACGAAACCAGTTTCATCGGATCCGTAAAGGTGAATTATTGTAGGATTTCAAGTTTCGTGACGATCGGACTTATCGTTTGTGAAATTGAAATCAATTTGAAATAAATTGATTTTAGCATAACTTCTTCGTACGATGGAATTTTGATGTGAAACCTTTTCCATAGCATTTAAAATACTCTAAAACATCTGTTTTAATATATGGGTTGACCCAATTTCGTTCCGGAGTCAGAACGGACTTTTCGGGCCATTCATCGTTCAACGTGTTTATAAATCGGGTGTAACAACCCGCATATTTAACGATTATATATTTAAATGTTTTATTTAAATATAGCGTCGTTGGTCGGATTTTTGGGTCTGAAATATTACTTTTTGCAAACGGCCGAATTGGGGCTCGATACCACCTCCATTGAGTCCAAAATGGCATTTGCGATCTTTTTGAGTATAAACTTTGATATGTTTGGAGTAGGTTAAATTTTGCTACTTTTTCTAGTTGGGTTTTGGGTTTGGGTTCAGCCCACTAGCTAACTATATACCCTAACTCAGTCCCTCTCCTTTCATTCACTCATTTTCCATTCTAAAACTCAAGCTAAAACTCAAAATGGGGGAAAGGAAGAGGAATTAGAAATTCCAAGCCCTAGTTTACTTTGCATACTTGAATTCTTGCTCCAAAATCAAAGAGAAGCTATTGGTAAGCCTCCTCTTCATCTTCTCCAACTCTTTTCCTCTTCAATTTTAGAAAGTTACCTAAACCAAACATAGGAAATACTTGTTTTGATTTTAGATTGAGGCTTGTTGGGTTGAAGTAGAGATTGGTTGGTCTTCTCCTTGTGATTGAGCTCCTTCTTATTGGTTTTGGGTTAAAGGTGAGATTTTATCTCACATCTATGTCTCTTGATTGTTAGGTATGAATTCCTAACACTTATTCATGTGCATTTGCTTTTGTTTTGGGTTGAATTGGTGAATATTCCAATATTTAGAGTTTTGGGTTCAAATCTTTAAAATCCTAAC
This sequence comes from Allium cepa, assembly GCA_030765085.1. Taxonomy (NCBI): domain Eukaryota; kingdom Viridiplantae; phylum Streptophyta; class Magnoliopsida; order Asparagales; family Amaryllidaceae; genus Allium; species Allium cepa. The sequence goes on along the minus strand of CM060934.1, from coordinate 1,016,141,656 downwards.
TTTGATGTTTTGATCATGTTTTGGTGATGCATCGAGGAGCATATAGGGTCGGGTTGCCTATTGGCATAAACCCTTAGAGGCAATGTTCGTCCGGTTGCATTTTGGAAGAGTTTGCTCTTCATTTGGATAGGCTGAAAAATAGCTCAGGCATGATTTAGTCGACTGAAATCTCTGTTCAGTCGGCAGAATCTAGAACCCGAAAGTTTCCAGGCAGAATTCTGTCCACTGAAAATCTCTGTTCAGTCAACTGAATTTTCTATTCAGTCGACTGAAATCTCAGTTCAGTCGACTGAACCTGGAAACAGAAAGTTTCCAGGCAAAATTCAGTCAACTGAAAATCTCTGTTCAGTCAACTGAATTTGCTGTTTAGTCAACTAAAATCTTTGTTCAGTCAACTGAATTTGCTATTTCTGCCCACTTTGCCTTTTGGGATTGAATTTTTAATTTGAATCGATTCGTGATGGTCATATTTGCGACTATCATTTATTTTGACTTTGATGATTCCTTTTAATTTTAATCGACGTGTTTTTATAAAATAATCTTTTAAATTATATTAAAAGCTTGCTTCTCCAATTTATAAATTCTATTTAAAATACACACACAAATTCGCACTTCGAGCGAAGTGGAAAGGAGATTAAATGGTTAGGTAAAACACAGACCATGAATCCGTGCGTTTATCTTTTCGATTAATCCCCGATCTATTCGATTGATTATTTTGACCTTTTGGTCTGGTTTACCAATGAGATGAGGTATACTTCTTTGAGTGTGAAATTAACTAAAGGATAGTAAAACATTTAGTGCGAATGGGTGGTTATGGGACTCACGTTACCACTTTTCGGATTCCTTTTCGAGAGTTGTAACACATTCTGCCAGTTAGTGGTGTCCAGTACTGGGCCTTCGGACCTTCACCACTACGGTTTGTTGCCTTTGGGATAGTGTCTTCGGACTGTCTCCTTCAGGTTTGTTGCCTTCGGGTATGTTGCCTTCGGGTTTGTACCTTCGGGTTTGTGCCTTCGGGTTTGTTGCCCTATTGTATCGCTTTCGGAGTTGGTCTTTATGAGCCGCTCGAGTGATATTTGGGTTTGGAGCCTTCGGGCTTATGGATCCTTGTTTATACAGTACTGAGCTCGAGCAATCTTTTATTTTCGTTGATATGTATATTCCCTAGGTATCGCTCTTCGGTATTGGTCTTTTTGAGCCGCACGATATATCGCTGTTACCTTGTGGAGCTTGTGTTACCTTCATTGGTATTTGTTATTGCCTTTTTGGCTTGCTTTGGGATATTCATATCCTTTGTATTTGAATTGCCAATGAGATGAGGCTTGTTCTGTTATGATTCATCTTTTGTTAGATGGTTGTGTTATCTCTTGTAGAGATATTTGTTATACTTTGTGACCTTGCATGTTATTGTTGTTCAGTTTATCTAACTGATTTGTTTAGCTAGACTGACCCATGTATTTCATACTCGGGTCAGACCGAGTTGTTTCAGGTTAGGCGCTTTTGGACTTAGCCTATTTTGCTTCCGCATGGACTATTCAGCTTGTTCCTTTTTGTTATAGTTTTTGTGTAGTCCTATTTTGTTGTAACTCTGATATGTATTCTTTTGACTCGTCTGTATATCATGGTTTGCTATACCACTTGACATGTATTAGTTTGTATACTATGTTACGTATCTGTATATGTGTATATGATGATCTACTGTTCTGTGATGTATATTACATTTGAATTCTTATATTCTGTTCTGATAGATCCTCCAGCCACCTATGGTTTTGTTTTAAGTATTCATTAGATATGTCGATATGCTTGTATGATAATTGTCGATGTATTCAATAGATAGTTAGAGCAAGGCTATAGATGGTCGCTCCTAAACAGCCTTATTCTCCGCGTTAGTCGACGACATTACCCTGTAGTGTCCTTGGCTAGCGTGGGTATAGAGGTGGGGCGTCAGAGCTTGGTATCAGAGCGAGGTTCAGAACAAAATATGATAAACACAGAATAGAAGCACATATTACGATACATCAAAGTGTAATAAGTGGTACAAATCTTTGAATCATCTTGCCTCTATTCCTTCTTTACCTTTGGTGGTAGATAGAATTTGGGGATACGTTTAGGAATGCATTTCATTCCGTAGTATTCCACAATTGTGTTAATGACATCTACCTTGTGAATAATCTTGTTCTTAACTTAACTTTCAGCGTATGGCTGGAAGAGGCAGAGGACGACGTTCGGATGCTGGGAAATCCAGTGGCTCACATCCGGATGGCGTTTATATGTCTGCTGATCAGCTTTTGGAATTGTTTAGGAGCACTCAGCCTCCAGTTCCTCCTCGAGTATCTCCATCTCGCAAGTCTGCCTTTGCACATCAGTGCAGTAATTTTGCTCATTTTGGAGGAAAGCCGTTTAAGGGCTCCGAGTCTGTTCTTGAAGTCCAAGCTTGGCCTCGCCCGTGCAAGCGTATCTTTTCTTGTATGGATCTTTCTGATCATGATAGCGTTCTTGTAACTTCTAGCTTATTACAAGATGTGCCCTTGATTGGTATGAGCTTCTTGTAGGAAAAATTGACGAGTCTTAATAATAATTCACTTATTAAATTCCAACCTTAAATTTTAAATTCATTAAATTAAATTTAACTTAACACTTAAGTTTAAAATTTTAAAATATAACTTAATTTAATTTTTATTTACTTAACTTAAAATTCACTTTTAAGCCAAATTCATAAATTTCCAATTTTAGTTGTATTTCAAAATTTCTACATAAATATTCATTCATTTCACATTTAAGTTTATTCAAAAATCATTAAGGTATTACAAAATCATTTTAAATTCAATTGATTCAAAATATCATAAATTTATCATATTTTCATATTTAATTTAAATTCCATTTATCACCAAATTATAATTTCCAAAATAACTTACATTTTAGATTTCTAACTTTACCCTTTATTTATTTCACTTATAAATTTGTAGAAAATCAATAATGCTTTACAAAAATCATTTTTAATCAAATCTAATCAAAATATTATAATATTTACATTTCTAAAATATTTTAAAAAATTTTAGAAAAACATATTTTAACAACGGGTCTGTATTTCATTTTCTAGCCTAGGTAAAGTGATACGGGTAATATATCATTTCAACCCGTAATTTCCAAAGAAAACCCGGGTTTGATGATTTCAAACCCGCAATCCCAAGTAAAAGAAAATAATTGAAAATCATTCAGGCCTATCATTTCAGCCCATAATGATTTTCTTCTATCCTAAAGTCCGTTCGGGTATGTATCATTTCAACCTATAGTGATTCTTGTCTACAGGGAACTTGCAGTGTGATAAACTGATGAAAGTAACAAAATAGCATGAAATAACAGTAACATAAGATATAACAGGTGTAAATATAGGTGTGAACATCATATGAATATAATATAGCAGTTATAACAGGATGATATGCATTTACAGATTCAGGTGATGTCAGTTTATCACTACATAAGTACATATTAGTCTAGTGAGATTTACTCACCTGTTCAAAGCTGGAGATCGCTACCAAAGCAACAATACTGACAATACGAAGGCACGACAACACTACTACAATTTTGAGAGTGGAGAGTCAACGCGATACCCCTTGAAACATTTAAACAAAACAATACAATATACATGAATAAACACTTCACATATATTTAAATAACTTATATATACAAGCACAAATCAAATCCAAATCATTTGCACTTGCCTTCAACCTCATATGCTTCAGCAATGGGCTGCAAAAGCACTATAATGGGATGGCTTTGGATCAGGTTTGGTTCAGTTTTTGGGTTCAACAAGTCGGCCATACATAGGAAAAGATGATGCAAAAGGTATGTGTGCATGAAACTACAACTACAAGGCAACACAAGTGGATTCAAGGCAACATAAGTCACGACCACAAGCAAATATGGGCATGGATAGGTCTGGTAGGGTCAGCTACAGGTGTGGAAGAGGTGTATGGGTCAACTAAGGCAGGTGGTGGTGGTGTATGGGTCGGCCAAGGAGGAGTTTGAGGGGGTGAAGGCAAAGAAGCTAGGCTATGAACATTTTCAAGGTGGATATTGCAATTTTGGTGGAGTTTGATCAACTAATGGTGCACGGCCATGGATGTACAGTGGGCTGGAGGTGGTGCAAGCCTGATGTGGTAATGGTGGAGGTGGCCATGGTGAAGGAGGAGCAAGGGCTGAGCAAAATAGGTGAAGGCAAGTGCACAAAATCAACATAAACAAGCAGAAAAATAATGGAAAAGGAAATAAAATTTACCAAACTTTTTCCCAAAGAGAATGGACGAATTTTTTTTCAGATTTAGGAGAAAACATACACGCGAAATGTTATGGGAGTGGTCAGATGAAAAAAATGAGTTAAGGCAGCCAATTGAATGAAAAGTGATGGTAGAAATGCGAAAAGGTGTGAATACAAAAGTACTTAAGCAAATCAATGGTCACAACTCTTCAAATTTCTCTTATTTCTTTTGGAATTTTTAATAACTGAAATATATTTATAAATACAGATAATAACACGAAAATTTAGTAAATAAACAAAAATAAATAAATAAATATTAATTAAATATAATTAGATTAAGAAAATAGCTTAAAAATACAAACTAGTCTTGGAAATATGAAAATAAATGGAACAAACTTCGAAAAATTTATATGGACTTGAAAATATTCATAAATAAAGGTAAGAACATAAAAATAAAATGCATACATAAAAATGAATAAATAAATTTTGATTAAATATAATTTAATGAAGAAAATAGCAGAAAAATGAAAACTAGCCTTTAAAAATAGAAAACAAATTCAATAAATTTTTGGAAAAATTCAAACATCACTTTAAAAATATTTAAAAGACAAAAAATATATAATATAACATATTACACATGTATATATAAAAATTAAAATATTTTTTTATATAAATTAAAATAGATAATTTTTTTATTAAATATATCAATTTACGTACAATATTGTAAAAAGCATAACTTTCACAATATAAATCGGATTTCAACGAAACGAAAAGTAGTATTCTTAAATTTTAATATATTTACATAATAAAAGATAAAATTTAAGAATTTAAATATTTAAATTTGAAATTTAAAAAATCAAAGTTTGACCCAATTGACCAAATTCAACATTTCAGGAAAATATTCAATTTATACCATTTGGAATTATAATTCACATAATAATCAAAGTTTATATTTAAAAATAAAATGTTTGAAAGGAAACAAGTTTAAAAAAATTCAAAATGAAATAAAGTCAAAATTAAAATATACTAAAAATCTAGGGTTGTTACACTCTCCCCCACTCAAATCTTTTCGTCCTCGAAAAGGAAGGAAGCGGAGAAACAACAAGAAAGAGCAATATGTTGGAATACATCCCCTAAAGAAGGTAGGGAAAAAAGATAGCTAGGAGGTAAAGCAGGTTGAAAGACAAGGATGAACCATTATTTGAACCATTATACATTTCAATTTAATTTTTTTAGTATGATGAATAGTCATTTGATTCAAATCTGATGGTCCAAAGTAAACAGTATTTCAAACATTTTAAATTTTTAGAAGGGAAAATAACTGATCAAAATATTCTTTATATAATACTTTATCAAAATACTTTATAACTCGATGTCTTAACAAGTTTACTTTCGTTCCTGCAGACTCTGGCCATACGTTGATCAGACGTAAAGCTAGAATTCTCCAGGTACTTGGTAGACTTGTTTCAACACCCAGTGAAAATAATGAAAACACTTTTCAAAACAGACATGGAAAGTACAATCCAAACAAATCAACCAAACCGAAACAGTTGTCTAACCAAGGATCGCAGATACACAATGGTTATGCTTGGATCCCCCAGGAAACAATCCGTATCCGTAAGCTTTCTCAACCCTGCGAGTTACGCCATGATGACGAGTAGAATGCAGGATACACAATGGTTTCTCCTGGATCCCCCAGGAAATAATCCATACCCCCAGGCCAGCTCAGCCAGGCATTTGCTCTACTAATGCGACCTACATAGAGTGCAGGATACACAATGGTTACGCCTGGATCCCCCAAGAAACAATCCGTACCCCCAGGCCAGCTCAGCCAGGCAGTTGCGCTATGTAGTCGCGATCATAAGACCACGGGGATCGCCGTGGAATTCGATGGACACTCGAGTATCATATCCAGAAAACCCAAATAAAAGAGAGAGAATAATATCGATAGAATGAATCCACAGTGTGGCCACAAAGCGGATATCAAGCAGAAGGCACTTTCCATATCTTTACTTCGAAAATATGTTTCATATAGTACCTTTCAAAATCACTTTCAAATATCATACTTATATAAAGTCCATTATATATAAGATTTCATTTCAAATCAAATACTTTCCAAAATAATAGTATATCAAACACTTATATAAATTTCGATTATACAAGATTTCAGTTTTCAAAATTGAGTACCTTTTCAAATCAACAGTTCTCAAATCAATAGTTTTCAAATCAACTGCATACTTACACAAATCAATTTTTATATAAGTTCGATAACTCCCAAATCAAGGTATTTAAATAAACAAGGTTCTCAATTTCAAACCATTTCAATATCAATTCAGTTTCAAAATCATATATGATTTCACCAAATCATTTTTTCCAAATTACATAAATTTTGTTTCAAAGTTTCTTAAACAATAGATTTAGAAAATAATCCAAATTTCCAAATCGACAAAATTTAGGTCAAATAAATTCATTTCCATTTCAAACATGTATTCACTTCAAAAATCATAATACTTTCAAAGTTATAAATCTTTCGAAACCAAAATACTTGAAATCATTCTACTTTGAAAATCATACAGTTGAAATCATAAAACATTCCCTTAATTCTCAAAAATTTATTCAATTAAACTTAAATCTAAAATTTCTAATTTTAATTCAATTCAAACCATTAGTTCAATTCAATTTATTTTTCCAACAAAACTATTTCAAATATTATCAATTTTCAAATATAGATTTGATTCACAAAAATAAACTATTCAGTCTTAACTATATTAAAGGCTTAAATATACCATATTTCAAAACTAAATTTTATAATTTCATATATCTCAAATTTTTACTTCATTATTACTTAGCTTTGAAACATTCGTTTCATAAATCCATTATTTTTAAATAAACTCAAATTACAGGTAAACCAAATATCTTTTCATACTAATATAAGCTTCAATTATTGATTTATCAAAATCAATGGTTTTCAAAATCAATTTATACTTAGATAAAGTTTATCTTATATAAGGATCAAAATTTTCAAAAAAATAAATTTCGCTGCATGAAAAGGCATATGGGATTGAACATCCTTGCTTACTAAAAGATTTTAAATTAATAATAGTTTTGTATATAAAATAGTTTTTATGAAAAGTAGAATAAAACAGTTAGTTTAAGAAAAAGAAAAATAGTTTTGAAAGATGGTTTTAAATTTGATAGTGGTTTTTCATAAAAGAAAAAATTCCAATTAAATTACAAAGATATCCAACCCAACAACCTTCAATTTCAGCGTCAAGTATACCAATGATATTAGGATATAAAATGTACATATGTCATCATTTCGCAACATTACATTCGATCGCTCGCTCGATCACACAAGTTCGCTTTTGAACTAGTATTGTCCATTCGACTTCCCTAATGCGGACTTCGATATGGTTTCTCGACTAGAAGCCATCAGTCTCCTTGCATAGCTATATACTATGATAGAGAATTCTAAAATCAAGCCCAAAATCCATATCAAATATTCGCCATCAAGAATTAAATGAAAAATCCTAACACGAAATGGTGTAATTCACCTCGAACTTGTGTACTCAAACTTGGATCAGATTAATTATGCGAACAAAACAGCATACATACAACTTATGTATCTATTCCAACTTTTTAAATAAGTAGTTTCATAAAGATGTTACTAAGTTAAAACATTTAAAATCAAATTTTTCTCAAACATTTGAAGACTAATTTTTATCCAAAACATTTCAAAACTAAATTTCATATTAGTATAATTCAAAATAGTCTTATTTATTTACTTAACAAAACAGTTCCAACTTATAAAAATCATATTATTTCATACTTGAAACATGCAAACTAAACTTATATTGTAACGACCCGAAATTTTCGCACCCGAAAATCCCAGATAGTTATGAGAAAGAAGAAAGAGATAGAAGAAGAACAATAGAAACACCAAACATCTCACAATCGCAGCGGATGAAATATAATAAATAATAACAGTTTACAAAAAATATTATAACTGTCGGTTACATTTAATATACATCAGAGTTTTCAAATAATATACAGTCACTGAATATTACAATTATCATGACTCAGATTAACAATATTATAAATATAGTGGATATACTCTATACGATATTGCCTCCAGCCCGCCTCCTGTGCTCCAGAACGAACCTACCTGAAAATCTGTAATACTCGGGTCTGACCCGAGCATTACATCAAAGTAACACCCGGGTCAGACTGGAAACCAGCGTGACTAAACCCCAAACTATCATGGAATACAAAAGTATCTAACTCATATAAACCCGGGTAACTTATCAATTTACAACTACACAAGTTGCTACAGACATCGCTTATTTCACAAGCAATTTCTAAGAGTCCGAATTTAGATTATATGGTCCAATTCACTTAAATCATTCCATTACAATCTATTGTTTTCACGTATCAATGAATCGAAGTGGTTTCGGGTATTAACTAATACCGGACTCCAGTCTCTTCGAATTCAGTTCATCATGTTATGCAATTCATTTCTAAATAAAAAATGTCCCCCTTTCACCCAACAATTTATCATCAACGGGTAACCACATTATCATTGCCTACACAATACACCATATCACGAACCATTTCATATCAGGAGTATCAATCAATTTAGGGCATTTTAAACAATCATTTAATCATACATAAGCAAGATAATCAATCACTCATCTCAAATAAACCTAATTAACCATAATTGAATTAAATCATCTACCTTTAAGTCCTGCTTAATTAGTAATTTCAACCCAATTGATTAACCATCCCATAATCATTTATCTTAATTAATCCTCCTTGATTAATTATTCTTTAATTACATTAAAATTATCATCATTATCTAATTACTTTCATTAATTAATTATACTTAACCACATTCCATAAATGATTATATTAATTAATTAATTTAACTTAATCAATTTTATAATAAACTTAAGTTAACGCCTTTCATTCATAATTCATTAATCACTTCTCAACAGAATTTAATTTTAGATTTACCATTATTAATTAGGGACAAATCTTAACCCTTAGCTGATTCATATCAAAATAATTTGATTTACTCAAATTATTACTTGGGGATAAATCATTTATTCTAATTAGTTAATCACCAATTAATTTACCATTTAATCCTGGATTAATTACTTAAGTTAATTACCATTTACTCATTAATTAACTTTAAATAAATAATTAAATTTCTTAAGTTCAAATTGACTTCACCACAAAATTACTAGTGTCAAACTTCAATCACCAATTTATCTAATCTAAAATTATTTATTTGATTACTAGTAAAAACTAATTAACTTACTCTTTAAATTAATTATACGTCTTACGTTAGCAAACCTTCCTTAATAAGTTTTAAATCAACTTAACTTGAAACTTGTCAACATTATTAACTTAATTAATCTTGAACTTAGTTTAACATAACAACTTTAAAGGTAATTAGGTTTAATCCCCTAAAAAGAATGGAACCGAGGTGAACCATACGCTTATTCGAGTAACACTCGAGTCGTTCCCTGCTCTTCCCAAATTCCCTTCTCTTCTCATGTCCTTCTTCTCCCACCTGTTTCTCTCTTCTTTTTTTACATTAGTTTTACGTTTACGTTACAATAGCAGAATCACGCGAAAGCACTCACGCCCCAGGGTTCGTTAAGAAGAAACCCTACATCATACTCGAGAATCATCCGAGTCGAGACAACACACGACACCACTGACATTCTCACGCCACTGTGCATATGCACAGCGCGTCGCCACCACTTCGATGATCCATGGCGCCCCCTGCAATCCCCAAATCAACCACACATACGAATTTAAACCCCAGATCAACACGAAAAGTTCGAAATCAAAATATGCTCGCTTGGACGAACAACAACTCGAACGGGCCAGAAGAAGAACGCCACGACCATCCAACGTCGACCACTATTCGCTATACGACTCTGGCCATACCTCGCAACCATCTTCCTCTACCATCCCCTCAATTCTCGCGTTGCTCGGTCGATTCATGATGGCGAAAGTAATAACTTACAGACCACGAAAATATTCAAACCCAAAACCCTAGACTCGATTCACCTCAACAAATCTTACATTAGAATTTTTTTTAAACATTTTTCCCATATTCCTGAATCAACAATCTTGCTCCAAAATGAATTCCAGCATCAATTATTTGTTGAATCATCAGATTTTCTGAAAAGGCAATTTCGGTTCCTTTACGATCTACACCCTATATATTTATCTAAAAATCTCAATTCTTATTTCAAAAATCCTACCTTTGAAGGTTTATCCAAAATATAAAATCCAACTTACAATTTAAACCATTTGAATTTTAACCATGAATTACCTTGTTACTGTAAAATTGAATATACAGTTCCTCTGTTTTCACTGTCAAGCTTTAAACTTCTTCCAGGCTATGCTTATAAGTTAAACAACTTATTTAGTTTTAAAATAAATCCCAAGGTATAAAATAATTTGCAAGAAGAAGAATTAAATCTCCCACTAATTATTTGCTTTGTAACCAACAATAGGGAAGAGTAGGCCATCAAAATTTCTAGAGCAACAGATAACATACAGAATTGTTTGTTTAGAGCTATACAGTAAACACATACCATTAAAAAGTAAATACACAAGTAATATTTTGAACCAGAAGTTACTCACCTGCAACCAGAGTTTGAGCAGAGAACAACTATATTTTTTTTCTTGCTGGAACTGCTAGCCTAATCTTCCTAAATCTTTTTGCTTAGTTGACTTGTTTAAGTTTGTAATGGTGTATTATCTTTTCTCAGGTTTGCAAAGTTGAGAACGAAAAAAAAACATGAGAGGATGTTTATATAGAAACAACTTCAAACAGGGGAGGCCATAACTAGTACCACTTTACTATCAGATTAGATATTTTGTAAGGAGGCTGAAATGATTTTTCTTGCTACTCGAATTGACAAAAGGTTGTGCTAATTAAATGCATGTCTTCATATTAGTTTACATCTAATTAATATTGGCTACTATTTATATTTGATGTACAAAGATATTTTTGTATACTATGTGAATAAATTTGTCTTCTTCTTGCATACATAATTTATACAGCAACATCTTCCTAAACCCTCTCTTATAAGTTGATGAAAAGTTATGATGACTATTGTTTTGGCTTATATGTGAAGGTAGCTTATATGTGAAGGTATGGTGTAAAGGTGTTAATTATGTGAATACATTTTGTTTGCAAACGTTTCACTTTGCATCTAGGAATTTGGCTTGTAGATGAATATAGTTTGCATAAGAATATTTGTCTTCTAGCTTGATTCAAATAAAAATGTTTGACTTATTACTTCTAGCTTGAATATACTATGCTTTACAATTTCCCAGTTTTATGTTGCAAGCATGCACTAACACTTAAATTTTTATTTTAATTACTATTTGTATTTTAACTTTGACTATCAATATTTAAGTTATATTCAATATGGTTTACTTATACTTTATTTGCAAACTTATTCATTTGGCTTTCATCTTCATTTTTATTTTGTATTTCAGTCATCAACATTAAATTATATTCATATGCTTTACTTACATTTAATACATATTTTTATATTGATAGCCCTTGATTTAATTTTGAACATTACCATCCATATATATTTGTTTACCAAGATAGAACATTTTAATTCAATTGCATAGGATAAATATTATTAAAAGGTTTTATTTAAATTTCCAGAATCAAATTTCCTTTTAAAAATACAAATTTATATAAACAAACAGCAATTATTCCAAAAGATTTATTTACTTTGAAATAATAAGTTCACTTTTTATTTAATTGGATTAAATATTTATTAAAATAGTGTTGCCAAAATACCGGGTCATCACATTCCTCCCCCCTTTAAATCTTTTCGCCCTCGAAAAGGAACGAAGCCAGATTTATTAAAATGCTTAAAATTAGATAAATTGTCTTTGATCATTTTTGAACTACTTTAAATTAATTTGTCTCATAACTTAAGTCCATTCTAATAATCCAATTCCAAAAAAAAAATTATTCATCAGACTTCATCCATTATTATTTAATCCCACTAACCCATTTTATATTTTTAATTCACTTTCTTAATTCATTTGCGAATTTATTTATACAAAGCCATTCTCAATTTATTTCTACTCACCTGGGTTTTGTTTGCAACTCAAACCTTTTCTATTATTATTCACTTTCATTTCATCCAACTACCCTTCTTTATATCTAATTCACTTACAAATTCCGTTAAATATTATTCAAATCACATTTGAATTGTATTCATAATTTAAAACCATCACTATTTCGATCCAACTCAAATTTATTTTTATTTTTCACAACATCTCTTCTTATTTAATCCATTATCAAATCCAAGTCGAATTCTATTCACAATTCGAATTCATTTCTAAACTCCATTATTAACTTACAATCCATTTTAGTTAACCAAGTTAAATTTTATTAACATACTCAATCAATTAATTATTTTGTTAATTAGCTTACTTCCAACTTTTAAATCAATATGCGATTTTATTTCAAAGAATCGCTTCATTTAAATTTTCCGGATCCAATTTTATTTTATAATTCCAGTTTGAAATCCCCTTTTTACCTTAAAATTTAGGAATGCCTTCAAATTCAGTCAATACAATTAAAATAGCTTTTTATAAAAATATTTCTTACAACTCGATGTCTCAACCAGTCCACCCTTGTTCTCACAGAAATTCAGTCATACGTTGATCAAGCGTAGGACTGAAAATCTATAAGTACTTGGTTAACCCTTTTTCAACACCCAGTGAAAATACTTGGAAAATAATTTTATTGAAAATAGTGAAAGCATTTTGAAATAGAGGAAATATCTTTGGTGACAATGCTCTGAAAATCATCACCCCCATCCATGGTCACAGTTACATACCAGGGTTACGTTGCAGTCACAACAAAAGTCCATGTAACTGCAGGCTCTCCGCGGCCTCTCAATTTCGCCATGGATCCCACACAACAGACCATAGTTACATTCAGGGTTACCTTGCCGTCACAGCAAAAGTCCATGTAACTGCAGGCTCTCAGCGGCCTCTGGTTTTCGCTAACGAAATGAAACTTCTCCACTCCTACATAGGTCGCAGTCTACCGAGATAAACTCAAACGCAGACTGTTGGCTCTCAGCGGCACACACGACTTTCGCTATGTGGAATACCATAATGTCGCAGTCTACCGATATAAAATCAAACGTAGATTGTTGGCTCTCCGCGGCACACACGATTTTCGCTATGGTACACTACCCATAATCCTCAGGAACTAGTTTTGTCCGGACTCCTCACAGGATCAACTTTAGAACCCCCCGGGGCTCAAGGCAGCGCCACCCAGTGGCACTCCTGAGAAGTCCATTCCAAGGGAGCGCCTTTTTCCCCAGAGCTATCATCAAAACACTTTATACTATACACGTATAGTATCTTTCAAATCATACACCTAGTATGAATTTCATCAAAGCTCCTTTACACAAAATCGATTATTCCAAAATCGATAATTCTCAAACTATGCTTCCAAATTCAATATTGATTTTACCCAAAAATCAAAAGCCTTTCCAAATCCAAAGGTTCCCAAAACCTTTTTCAAAATCCTCATAGATCCTTTATATATATATACAGATATATATAATTTTTAAAACCTTGGATCACTTTAAACTCGTATGAAATTCCTTTTATACTTCAAACACTTCCAAAATTCTTTTCTTCCAGCAATAGATTCAACAAGGGAAGAATATATAACAAAGATATAACTTTGTTTACCCAAAATCAAATATTCACATTTGATTACTCTTTCCAATATCAATTTCCTTTCTATTCACATTTACTTATTCACATTTGCCTTAATCCTCATTTGGATTATTACCTCAATTCTTATCCCAGTTGGGTATTTAATCAATAACAGTTTGAACTCCGACCAGTTTATATTTAGGAAATAGCTTGAAAATTTTGAAAATAGATAAGTAGTTGAAAAATAATCAATAGTTTGCAAAATAGTTGTAGAATAATTGACTAATTGTAAAAGAGTTGGAAAATAGTTAAATAGTTATAGAAATCTTAAATAATTGCGAAATAGTTGTAAAATAGAAATTAATTCGTAACTTAGTTGAAAATTAGTAATTAGTTTATAAAACAGGTGTGAAATAGTTATAGAGTTCCAGAAGTAGTGGCAAAAACCAGTATAAAATAGTTTAGGTTTAAAAAAAGAAAGTTGTATAATAAATAGATAAGAAAATAGATTTAAAACTATTTATATTAAAACAATTTGCATTGAAAATTGTCTAGAGTCAAAACTGTTCACTTCCCCAACAATTCAATTTAAATTTCCACTCCCAATTCCCATTTAAATAATCTTCAATTTCCATTGAAATTGATTTAACTCCAATTCAAGTTGAATCAATCATGATTTCTTTTCCTAATTCAAATTAAATTCTATTTGATCTTTAACTTGTATAACTTTAATTATAATTTCAATTTTACAATTACTATTTATAGTCAATTACATTCACATTTTTCTTTTAACTCGGAATTATACATTTTATTTGGTCAATATACTTTTATTATTCCATAAACATTTTAAATCCAGATTCCAGAGTTTAAACAATTTTCCAAAACTTAAATATCACCTTAAAATTCATCTATATCCAAAATTCCTTTTGCAAATTCAATTATCCCTTTGAATTTCAAAACCCAACCCAGTTCACAAACACTTCCAATTTAAAACAATTTGGTAGCAATTTCTCTTCTAGAAACTCGAAAATGAACATCGATGATGCTGCAGTCATCACCGACGTTATTTTCCAACGACCGAAAGAGTTCAATGCTTTTATCTCTTTAAAAACATTTCCAAACATTTTTAATTTCAAATCTCCTAGATTTGAAATTCAACACCAAAAATATTTTTGAAATGATACTATTATTTCTCCAAACATTTGGGAACCACTTTCAAATTCAAAGGAATTTTAATTTTTCCCAAAAATTCCAAATTCCCAATCCATCCAATTCGTATTTACACATTACTTTGGAATTTTCATCTTACTTTATTTTCAAATATTCTCTGGAATTCTATTTTAAATAATAATCTCATTTATTTATGAAGTTTATTTCAATTAATAAAGTACAGTTACATTCTACATTTCAAATTCCTTTTTGATTTTAAACCTATTCCACTAAAATTACAATTCCAAAATTATTCCAATTACTTTGGACTAATATCCATTCAATTTATCCCACTTCAATTTCAATCATTTCAATTCAATCCAATTCAAATCTTCCATTTAAATTTTTGAATCTTATACATCTTCAATCCCAAATCCAATTAATTCAAATCGGATTCAATTTGAATGAGTTCAATTCCAACTTCAAATTTAAACCATCTCGAATTATATAATTCGAGCTAAATTCTCAACGATTGGTTTAACCCTTTTAAACCAAATTAACTTTGTTCATTTAAAGTTTCAAACAATTCTAATTTTCTGAGTTCTAATTCCATAATTTCATTTTAAATTAATTTAATTTTAATTTGGTTGTATTATATTACTTCTTAACTTAATTCCAATAATTTAACAACCAATCATCTAGGTATCCCTTAGAAGGAAATATTGCTTTATATATCAAAATATTTTTATATCAAATCCATTTAAAACCTTTATATAAGAAAATAATATGTACGCGCTCATATATATACACTCAACTCATTTTAGAGTACTACAAACTCTATTTAATGAGTATTCCCCACCAGAGCCAAGGTTCTCGCTTAACCTTTCAGCTCTGATACCAAATGTAACGACCCGAAATTTTCGCACCAGAAAATCCCAGATAGTTATGAGAAAGAAGAAAGAGATAGAAGAAGAACAATAGAAACACCAAACATCTCACAATCGCAGCGGATGAAATATAATAAATAATAACAGTTTACAAAAGAATATTATAACTGTCGGTTACATTTAATATACATCAGAGTTTTCAAATAATATACAGTCACTGAATATTACAATTATCATGACTCAGATTAACAATATTATAAATATAGTGGATATACTCTATACGATATTGCCTCCAGCTCGCCTCCTGTGCTCCAGAACGAACCTACCTGAAAATCTGTAATACTCGGGTCTGACCCGAGCATTACATCAAAGTAACACCCGGGTCAGGCTGGAAACCAGCGTGAGTAAACCCCAAACTATCATGGAATACAAAAGTATCTAACTCATATAAACCCGGGTAACTTATCAATTTACAACTACACAAGTTGCTACAGACATCGCTTATTTCACAAGCAATTTCTAAGAGTCTGAATTTAGATTATATGGTCCAATTCACTTAAATCATTCCATTACAATCTATTGTTTTCACGTATCAATGAATCGAAGTGGTTTCGGGTATTAACTAATACCCGACTCCGGTCTCTTTGAATTCAGTTCATCATGTTATGCAATTCATTTCTAAATAAAAGATGTCCCCCTTTCACCCAGCAATTTATCATCGACAGGTAACCACATTATCATTGCCTACACAATACACCATATCACGAACCATTTCATATCAGGAGTATCAATCAATTTAGGGCATTTTAAACAATCATTTAATCATACATAAGCAAGATAATCAATCACTCATCTCGAATAAACCTAATTAACCATAATTGAATTAAATCATCTACCTTTAAGTCCTGCTTATTTAGTAATTTCAACCCAATTGATTAACCATCCCATAATCATTTATCTTAATTAATCCTCCTTGATTAATTATTCTTTAATTACATTAAAATTATCATCATTATCTAATTACTTTCATTAAGTAATTATACTTAACCATATTCCATAAATGATTATATTAATTAATTAATTTAACTTAATCAATTTTATAATAAACTTAAGTTAACGCCTTGCATTCATAATTCATTAATCACTTCTCAACAGAATTTAATTTTAGATTTACCATTATTAATTAGGGACAAATCTTAACCCTTAACTGATTCATATCAAAATAATTTGATTTACTCAAATTATTACTTGGGGATAAACCATTTATTCTGATTAGTTAATCACCAATTAATTTACCATTTAATCTTGGATTAATTACTTAAGTTAATTACCATTTACTCATTAATTAACTTTAAATAAATAATTAAATTTCTTAAGTTCAAATTGACTTAACCACAAAATTACTAGTGTCAAACTTCAATCACCAATTTATCTAATCTAAAATTATTTATTTGATTACAAGTAAAAACTAATTAACTTACTCTTTAAATTAATTATACGTCTTACGTTAGCAAACCTTCCTTAATAAGTTTTAAATCAACTTAACTTGAAACTTGTCAACATTATTAACTTAATTAATCCTGAACTTAGTTTAACATAACAACTTTAAAGGTAATTAGGTTTAATCCCCTAAAAAGAATGGAACCGAGGTGAACCATACGCTTATTCGAGTAACACTCGAGTCGTTCCATGCTCTTCCCAAATTCCCTTCTCTTCTCATGTCCTCCTTCTTCTCCCACCTGTTTCTCTTTTTTTTTACATTAGTTTTACGTTTACGTTACAATAGCAGAATCACGTGAAAGCACTCACGCCCCAGGGTTCGTTACGAAGAAACCCTACATCATACTCGAGAATCATCCGAGTCAAGACAACACACGACACCACTGACATTCTCACGCCACTGTGCATATGCACAGCGCGTCGCCACCACTTCGATGATCCACGGCGCCCCATGCAATCCCCAAATCGACCACACATACGAATTTAAACCCCAGATCAACACGAAAAGTTCGAAATCAAAATATGCTCGCTTGGACGAACAACAACTCGAACGGGCCAGAAGAAGAACGCCACGACCATCCAACGTCGACCACTATTGGCTATACGACTCTGGCCATACCTCGCAACCATCTTCCTCTACCATCTCCCCAATTCTCGCGTTGCTCGATCGATTCATGATGGCGAAAACAATAACTTACAGACCACGAAAATGTTCAAACCCAAAACCCTAGACTCGATTCACCTCAACAAATCTTACATTAGAAATTTTTTTAAACATTTTTCCCATATTCCTGAATCAACAATCTTGCTCCAAAATGAATTCCAACATCAATTATTTGTTGAATCATCAGATTTTCACAAAAGGCAATTTCGGTTCCTTTACGATCTACACCCTATATATTTATCTAAAAATCTCAATTCTTATTTCAAAAATCCTACCTTTGAAGGTTTATCCAAAATATAAAATCCAACTTACAATTTAAACCATTTGAATTTTAACCATGAATTACCTTGTTACTGTAAAAATTGAATATACAGTTCCTCTGTTTTCACTGTCAAGCTTTAAACTTCTTCCAGGCTATGCTTATAAGTTAAACAACTTATTTAGTTTTAAAAGAAATCCCAAGGTATAAAATAATTTGCAAGAAGAAGAATTAAATCTCCCACTAATTATTTGCTCTGTAACCAACAATAGGGAAGAGTAGGCCATCAAAATTTCTAGAGCAACAGATAACATACAGAATTGTTTGTTTAGAGCTATACAGTAAAAACATACCATTCAAAAGTAAATACACAAGTAATATTTTGAACCAGAAGTTACTCACCTGCAACCAGAGTTTGAGCAGAGAACAACTATTTTTTTTTTCTTGCTGGAACTGCTAGCCTAATCTTCCTAAATCTTTTTGCTTAGTTGACTTGTTTAAGTTTGTAATGGTGTATTCTCTTTTCTCAGGTTTGCAAAGTTGAGAACGAAAAAAAAAACATGAGAGGATATTTATATAGAAACAACTTCAAACAGGGGAGGCCATAACTAGTACCACTTTACTATCAGATTAGATATTTTGTAAGGAGGCTGAAATGATTTTTCTTGCTACTCGAATTGACAAAAAGTTGTGCTAATTAAATGCATGTCTTCATATTTGTTCACATTAATTAATATTGGCTACTATTTATATTTGATGTACAAAGATATTTTTGTATACTATGTGAATAAATTTGTCTTCTTCTTGCATACATAATTTATACAGCAACATCTTCCTAAACCCTCTCTTATAAGTTGATGAAAAGTTACGATGACTATTGTTTTGGCTTATATGTGAAGGTAGCTTATATGTGAAGGTATGGTGTAAAGGTGTTAATTATGTGAAGATATTTTGTATGCAAACGTTTCACTTTACAGCTAGGAATTTGGCTTGTAGATGAATATAGTTTGCATAAGAATATTTGTCTTCTAGCTTGATTCAAATAAAAATGTTTGACTTATTACTTCTAGCTTGAATATACTATGCTTTACAATTTCCCAGTTTTATGTTGCAAGCATGCACTAACACTTAAATTCTTATTTTAATTACTATTTGTATTTTAACTTTGACTATCAATATTTATGTTATATTCAATATGGTTTACTTATACTTTATTTGCAAACTTATTCATTTGGCTTTCATCTTCATTTTTATTTTGTATTTCAGTCATCAACATTAAATTATATTAATATGCTTTACTTACATTTAATACATATTTTTATATTGATAGCCCTTGATTTAATTTTAAACATTACCATCCATATATATTTGTTTACCAAGATAGAACATTTTAATTCAATTGCATAGGATAAATATTATTAAAAGGTTTTATTTAAATTTCCAGAATCAAATTTCCTTTTAAAAATACAAATTTATATAAACAAACGGCAATTATTCCAAAATATTTATTTACTTCGAAATAATAAGTTCACTTTTTATTTAATTGGATTAAATATTTATTAAAATAGTGTTGCCAAAATACCGGGTCATCACATATATTCTTTATCAAATACCTTATACCTTTAAAAAAATTTAGCTTTGAAAAATTAACCTTGATTTGAAAGTGCTCGAATCTTAAAATAGTCGAAGAAATCGTATTTTCAATCCAAGAGTTGGAAATCAACACTAAATCAGTAAATTAATTTCAAAAGTTAGGTTTCAAAATCTGAAACTCGAGGACTGAACACTGGCTTAGTTTAAATCTTTTCAAATATATATATATATATATATATATATAGATAGATCTATCTTTCCAATGTCAAACCATACTTCGAAATCTGAAACCAAAATTGGTTTCACAAAATCACTCGCATAGAAAAGCTACTAGAGTGGCATCTCCCTCATTCAGAAACTCGAAAATCAATGTCGATAATGCATGCATTCATCACCGAAATTATTTTCCAGCGACATAAGTGAGTTCTGGACTTCAATTAACTTTGAAAAACTTCTTTGAAATTCCTTCGAAATCATTTGAAATTCATTCGAATACATTTGAAACATTTCTTATTTGAAAAAAAAAAATCTTTAAATCATATTATTATTATATATTTTCCAAAATCTTAAAATCGATTTCAAAACATCGAAATTCGATTCCTCGAAATTCAAATTCAAAACCCTTCAGTTATAAATCATTTTTGCATAAATCAAGTTCTTATAAATTTCAAATTTTCAAATCCTTTCAAAGCTTCCAATTTTCATTTTAAAAGGTATATAATCCTCATCGGAAACATTTCACTTTTTATATACAAAATATGGTCATCCTTAATAATTTCGATGCATGCACAATTTCAAAATACAACCAAACACAAATTTCCAAAGGATGATTCAAGGAAGGATTTCAAACAAACAAAGAATCAAAATTAGAGGAACTCTAATCAAATAGAATTCTAGTTCGAAGATAAACTCAAACGAAGATGAGATAATTTAATTATCAAACAGAAGATGGATAAGCCTATAAAAAAATCGCTGGCAACCTTAACCGGTCAACCGTGACTTCCGGAATATAACCAATTTGGAAATCTGAGGCAAATCAACATTCGACCGCCAGATATAGGATCCAGATAGAGCAGGAGATAGATAGCATTGACATCCGAGGATACAGAAACCTTCGGTGAATCAAAGCCAATTATACAGGAATTTCACCCCTTTACAAATCATTTAAAGATTTACGGAATCAGCGCTCTTTAGAGAGGTCATTCCAAAGTGGGGTTACGGAATGCCCAAAATCAAAAGGGTAAAAATAGGGAAGACAAGACTGGATTTCAGAACAAGTGGGTGCATTCCACAGTTCAAGGAATCCTAATCGATAAGAATCCTAACCAAGAGATTTCTAACAAGGTGGATTCAAAAGGGATGAAGTTTAGAAAATCTTGGTTTCAAAATAAGAACAATTTTATACCAAAAATAATCTTTGAAAATACTTTAAACTCATTTGGAAATCATTTTATACTTCGAAAATACGTTCTCTCACAAAGAAAGGATTCTGAGATTGATTTCACTCATTCTAGGGTATTTCTACCCTATCTCTAATGAGTTTTTGCTCCGCAGGCTAAGATTTGCCTAAAACCAAAGCTATGATACCAACTGTAACAACCCGATATTTTCAGCCATTCGCATCCGATCGGATGCGAATGGCTGAAAAAATCGGGTTGTTACAGTTGGTATCAGAGCTGAAATAGAACAACGGAAACTGAAAGGAAATAGATAACTATACAAGCAGAATCTCCAGCGATTCCCAGCTCCAGAAAAGAAATCCAAAGCTAAGCTGTAAATACTCAGGCTGACCCGAGCGTAAAGTAAAACACAAAACACTCGAGTCAGGACAATATATACTTATATAATGTAAACCAACTCAAGTGAACTGTAGTAGAAATGCACAATAACTTAAAGGATGCTTGGGATAGCCCATCCTTTAAGAATCAGTTAAACTATAAATTAAATACATCCCGTGGT
The DNA here is from genome assembly GCA_030765085.1 of Allium cepa. Lineage (NCBI taxonomy): Eukaryota > Viridiplantae > Streptophyta > Magnoliopsida > Asparagales > Amaryllidaceae > Allium > Allium cepa. Next base: position 1,016,119,652 of record CM060934.1, on the reverse strand, counting down.
TAAAATTTCAAAATGGTATTTTTATACTTTGAAATCTAATATCATTTCAAAATTCAATATCATTCAAAATCCATTTTCAAAATATCAAAAATATAATATCTTCCAAACCACATTCATTTTTATTTAATTTAAATACCATTACAAAACACATTTCAAAATAGTTTATATTTCACGACAAATTACTTCCTTTTTAAATCAAAAAATGAAGTTATTATATTTAATAATTAAATTATTAAATTTCCAAAATTTTAAACTTTTCAAAGTTCACTGATTCACTTAATTTTATCAAAACAGTGAAAATTCACCTTTCATATCATTTAGAAAATGCTACGGAAAGTCACATTCAAAATAGTTCAATTTAACAAAAGACAGCATTTTAAAATGCTGCAATAGGGTTACATTAGTTTCAAATAACTTAGTTAAATTCAACAATTATAACATTTACAAAATGCTATAATAGCCTTTAATTAAATTTAGCCATTTAGTTCATTATTATCAGCTACAGCATTTACATTAGAATTAATAGCATTTCAGAAATGTAGTTAATTAACTTCAAATATTCAGTAGAATTTCACAACAATTATATTTTTATTTAAATCATTTTTGACTTATAAATCTTAAAATTTCACTTTTATAATCATCATTTAAATACTCTTATATTCATCATTTAAAATATAATTTAATTTCATTTTTTTTTACTTAACTTAAAATTCACTTTTAAGCCAAATTCACAAATTTCAAATTTTAGTTATATTTCAAAATTTCAACATAAATATTCATTCATTTCACATTTAACTTTATTCAAAAATCATTAAGGTATTACAAAATCATTTTAAATTCATTTGATTCAAAATATCGTAAATTTATCATATTTTCGTATATAATTTAAATTCCATTTGTCACCAAATTATAATTTCCAAAATAACTTACATTTCAGATTTCTAACTTTACCCTTTATTTATTTCACTTATAAATTTTCAGAAAATCAATAATGCTTTATAAAAATAATTTTTAATCAAATCTAATCAAAATATTATAATATTTACATTTCTAAAATATTTTTAATTTTTTTAGAAAAACATATTTTAACAACAGGTCTGTATTTCATTTTCTTGCCTAGGTAAAGTGATACGGGTAATATATCGTTTCAACCCATAATTTACAAAGAAAACCCGGGTTTGATCATTTCAAACCCGCAATCCCAAGTAAAATAAAATAATTGAAAATCATTCAGGCCTATCATTTCGGCCCATAACGATTTTCTCCTATTCTAAAGTCCGTTCGGGTATGTATCATTTCAATCCATAGTGATTCTAGTCTACAGGGAACTTGCAGTGTGATAAACTGGTGAAAATAACATAATAACATGAAATAACAGTAACATATGATATAACAGGTGTAAATATAGGTGTGAACATCATATGAATATAATATAGCAGTTATAACAGGATGATATGCATTTACAGATTCAGGTGATGTCAGTTTATCACTACATAAGTACATATTAGTCCGGCGAGATTTACTCACCTGTTCAAAGCTGGAGATCGCTACCAAAGCAACAATACTGACACTACGAAGGCACAACAACACTACTACAATTTTGAGAGTGGAGAGTCAAAGCTATACCCCTTGAAACATTTAAACAAAACAATACAATATACATGAATAAACACTTCACATATATTTAAATAACTTATATATACAAGCACAAATCAAATCCAAACCAATTGCACTTGCCTTCAACCTCATATGCTTCAGAAATGGGCTGCAAAAGCACTATAATGGGATGGTTTTGGATAAGGTTTAGATCAGTTTTTGGGTTCAACAAGTCGGCCATACATGGGAAAAGATGATGCAAAAGGTATGTGTGCATGAAACTACAACTACAAGGCAACACAAGTGGATTCAAGGCAACATAAGTCACGACCACAAGCAAATATGGCCATGGCTAGGTCTGTTAGGGTCAGCTAAAGGTGTGGAAGAGGTGTATGGGTCAACTATGGCAGGTGGTGGTGGTGTATGGGTCGGCCAAGGAGGAGTTTGAGGGGGTGAAGGCAAAGAAGCTAGGCTATGCACATTTTCAAGGTGGATATTGCAATTTTGGTGGACTTTGATCAACTAGTGGTGCATGGCCATGGATGGGCAGTGGACTGGAGGTGGTGGAAGCCTGATGTGGTGATGGTGGAGGTGGCCATGGTGAAGGAGGAGCAAGGGCTGAGCAAAATAGATGAAGGCAAGTGCACAAAATCAACATAAACAAGCAGAAAAACAATGGAAAAGGAAATAAAATTTACCAAACTTTTTCCCAAAGAGAATGCCGAATTTTTTTTTTAGATTTTAGGAGAAAAAATTCACGTGAAATGTAATGGGAGTGGTCAGCTGAAAAAAATGAGTTAAGGCAGCCAATTGAATGAAAAGTGATGGTAGAAATGCGAAAAGGTGTGAATACAAAAGGACTTAAGCAAATCAATGGTCACAACTCTTCAAATTTCTCTTATTTCTTTTGGAATTTTTAATAACTGAAATATATTTATAAATACAGATAAAAACACGAAAATTTATTAAATAAACAAAAATAAATAAATAAATATTAATTAAATATAATTGGAATAAGAAAATAGCTTAAAAATACAAACTAGTCTTGGAAATATGAAAATAAATGGAACAAACTTCGGAAAATTTATATGGACTTGAAAATATTTATAAATAAAGGTAAGAAAATAAAAATAAAATGCATACATAAAAATGAATAAATAAATTTTAATTAAATATAATTTAATGAAGAAAATAGCAGAAAAATGAAAACTAGCCTTTAAAAATAGAAAACAAATTCAATAAAATTTTGGAAAAATTCAAACATCACTTTAAAAATATTTAAAAGACAAAAAATATATAATATAAAATATTACAAATATATATAAAAATTAAAATATTGTTTATATAAATTAAAATAGACAATTTTTTTATTAAATAAATCAATTTACGTACAATATTGTAAAAAGCATAACTTTCACAATATAAATCGGATTTCAACGAAACGAAAAGTAGTATTCTTAGATTTTTATATATTTACATAATAAAAGATAAAATTTAAGAATTTAAATATTTAAATTTGAAATTTAAAAAATCAAAGTTTGACCCAAATTGACCAAATTCAACATTTCAGGAAAATATTCAGTTTATACCATTTGGAATTATAATTCACATAATAATCAAAGTTTATATTTATAAATGAAATGTTTGAAATGAAAAATGTTTTAAAAAAAATCAAAATGAAATAAAGTCAAAATTAAAATATACATAAAAATCTATGGTTGTTACACGTACTGATCACCTGACTCTAGGATGCCCATATGGAAAATTAGGGGTACCTAGAGTTTAGAAAAGGGAAGGCTAAACTCTGAGTCGGTCATGGGACTGGTGTGAGAAACATAAAACAGTTATTTGTACAAAAAGAAATCCGTTCATGCTTTTGGAAAATGAAAATACCATAAGGTCTCCCGGCATACACTAAAATGCAATCGCACACATGGAGGAGGTTTCTCCTTATAGTAGTCAAACATACTTGATACGCGAAAATCCTTTTAATTTTATTTTTAGTGCATAGTGTGGAAAAAACATTTTGCAAGTATAATATTAATCTTAGCTAGCATGCGTATATAGTATGCCTACTATAGCTACCATGTTAAATGGCAAGTTCTACAACTGAAATCGTAAAGGGCCCGTATTGTTTCGTTCGGATTTCCAACAAATGGCCAAGGCTTAGGAACTTCCTTTATCCGAATGGGTACGCCTCTGGAAGGACGTCCCGAGAACCAAACCGGATCTCTTCCAACACATGGTCGGGTTACCTCTATAACTAGGTAACTAACTGTCACGAGTATGCCATCCCCCGGTCGTAACCGACCTTTACCAAGGCGCCTTAAATTCTAACAACCACATAAGTAAAATATCTGGGCTTCATACCATAATAATAATTTTTATCTAGAAAGAAATGCACACACCCTTAGGGTCGCAAACCCCATAACCTTGCTGCATCCTTCGTTTTTCGACCATTTCCCGGGGTGTGAGGCTCGATGAAGTCTCATCCCACAACGCTACGCTTTACACAAAAGCCATGCTTTTATCGACCAATGCTCAATACTTAGCATGCCACATTACCAAATTGGGAATATATCACTAATTACTATCCACTACATAACCTCTGAGTTCGTACGTCTCAGAGAAGGGTGTTAAGCTAAGAGAATAAATTCTCCGCCACCAAATAGAAATGTAATTGATAAAAACCAGATTTATATCTCAAAGTGTAATGTCAGACATACATCCATACAAGTCCATCCTAGGTCTGAATGGAACCGAAGGCACTTCATCCAATTAACGAAAGAAGTCCTTGCAAATCCGGATATCCCCAATCTCGTCCGGATTCCCCATCACATAGGGTAATCTCTATACTGGAGCAAACTCAGTGCAGAGACAATCAACAGGCAATCCTTTCGTTTTAGAAAATACCCGGTCTTCAACGAACGTCTACAAATGCAATTCCATTCCATCGTATCATTATTCGCAATGGGTTTTCGACTTAATGCCCTTCCCCGGCCTTTCCAAATAATGAGCGCTTATTTAAAATATATAGATACATTCGGATATTAGTTAAGTCACAACTTTTTATCCCTTATTTTCCAAAACCTTTCCTTTTGAATGGTTTAAACAAATTTTCATTTTAAATCTTTTAAACAAAAGATCCATCTTTTATAATTCAATATGGAACATTATATTCACACAGTAATTCATCATAGATAAATAATCTTACATTTATCATAGCTCAATCCAAAGCAATTCATATCACAGAATATTACAAATTAATATACTAGAGATATTTAATCAATCCAAGCATTCAATATAATTAATCATCCATAAGCAATATTAATTAATCACACAATTTATAATTAATTTAATTTAAACCAAATAAATTAATTACTTTAAATTAATTACCGAACCCAACTTGATTATCATTAAATAATTACAAACCATTTGTTATTATTTTAATTAATTAATGAAATTAATTAATCATCCTTAATTACTTACATTAATTAATCATCCTTAATTACTTACATTAATTAATCATCCTTAATTACTTACATTAATTAATTATCCTTTAATTACTTACATTGATTAATTATTCTATAATTACTGACTAATTACTCTTTAATTAATAATTAATTATCCTTTAATCATTAACTAATTAACCTTTAATTAGTAATTATTTAACCTATTATTCTTTGATTACTTATTAATTAATTAATTAATTAATTCATTAATTATTCTTTAATTACTTTCATCAATAAATTAATCTTTAATTACTCAAGACCCTAATTAATTAAAGATAAACCCTTTATCATAATTAATTACTTAAATACATCATTTAAATCATATTAAATTAAATGCTTGAAATTAATTTATTCTTAACATACAAAATCATTTGAGGTACTTTTGATTAATTACAGTTTAATACGCTTACTTAATCACTTCTTAATTACATCATTTTATTTTGAAAACACTTAGGGATTTATTTAATTAATTAACTAACATATAATTATTTCGAAACAAAACAATTTAAATTCAAAACACGCTTGACCTTAAGACTTAAAATTTTAAAACTTCTTTAATAACATTTGCTTAGGAACTTGGTTAACATTTGCTTTTAAAGCATGGTTTAAAAACTTGTACATCTTCTTTTGCTTTTAAAAACTTGTTAAATCATTTTCTAAAATTAAGAAAACCCGAGCCAAACAACAAAACCCCCGAGTCAATCCCCGAGCAAAATTCCCACATCTCTCACCTTCGAGACCAACCACGTTTGACTTCGAGAAAAACTCCGAGAAAAACCCTTCTTCCCCCTTTGCCACAAAAACATCCAGACACAACGTTCACGCGTGCACCGTGCACACCGATCTGTTTATCTCCGACCATCGCTGCGACCTCCAACAAGTTGTTGATGTTCCGCTCAATCATCATGAACACCCAGATCGTCGATCGACTCAGCCAAATGGAATCGAACTACTTGAGCACCTGGAACACAAAAATGATCGTCGAAAAACTTCTCGCGCCACCGCCTACGATTGCCTGAGGCCTCGCGATCACGTCCAAAGCTGCGCCGCGACACCATGCTTCGATTCCCCACCACCGGTCAACTCTTGTTCACCCACGTCGTCACCATGCCCTCGAGAACAACGACGACCAAAACTACTCGTTAAACCCTTAATTGTCGTCGTTCGGCCACCACGGTGGTCAATAAATCCGCCGAACATTTTTCCTACGATCCTCATCGCGCCAGCCTCCTCCAGCATTGATTTCGACGCCCAGCCCTCCGCCAATCGTTGAAATTCACCCAATATATGATTTCCATTCAACTCGCAATATGACGATAACCACAAACATAAAAAAACATGATACTATTATCAAAAATCACAATTTCCAAATGTGAATCTAATCCTATAATCCAAACATAGAATTTAGATACTTGATTTTCTAATTTGAAAATGATTTTCACTGTAATTTCTTATTTTTGGAATATTTACTTAGTATGTACACTTGAAACTATTTTTAAAAATGAATTTACATCAATAAAGCACTTTCTCTTCAATGATCACGGCTTAAAATTGTTTTGATGGGTAGATATGAATTTATTTAGGTTGTTTTTGAGTCTGTTAAACATAACAGAGGTTGTATATACATATACAAAGACATGCACACGCACATATACAGTAGTTCAACCATATTCCAGGTAAAATACATCCATGCAAACATTTTTTACAACATTACATTAAATGCCTATCACATGCATCAAGTTAAAACAGATTAAAACTTTAAAAAAAATGTTTGTTTACTCACTGTGTTGAAGAACAGAAAAGCTTCTTTGAAACTGGAAATTATTTTGATTTTTGATCTGCTTGTTTGAGATGATGTTGAATTTTTGCCTGATTGCTTCAGATTTTAGATTTGGAAAAGGTTGTTTGTTTTAGATTTTAATTTCTATTTTGTTTTCTCAGGTTTTTTTGTTTTGAATAAAATTTTAAAAGTGAAGATAGAAGAGTAGGAGTGTATATGTGTGTGTATATATATAGCCTTGATTTCCTTTTTATTATTATTAAAAATGAAAAGAAAATTAATGACACTTGTTAATTGCATGTTACTAAACTTACACTTGTTTAATGCATGTATTTTATGTCTTCCTATGTTTTTATATTAATATATGTTTTCATTAATTTATGATTTTATATTTATGTTATATGTTTAATTTTCAAGGAAAGTGTATTAAATCTTTTATCAAATCTTATTTTTTAATCTTAAGCTATTATATCTTAAATTAATATATATTTATCTATAGTGTATATATGTATATAAATATATATGTGTTTTATGTTTTTATATAAAGCTTTTTCATTTATTTATTTTTTATACAACTTTAAAGAAAATGATTGAAAACTAATTATACATTAATAAACAATCATATATGCATATATGTACTAGTTTTTTTTGAATATAGACTTTTTAAATCCAATTTATTTTTTAAGATGTTTATTTTTGAATTTCATATCAAAATTTTATTTACAATCTATTTATATATATATATATACACACACACATAAACAAACACATATCTTATTTGTTTTTGGAAAATTCAAATTGGTTCACAAATTAATTCTAAAAATTATATTAATTACTAAATTAAAGTTGGCCTAAAATGGGATCGTTACATATTTTTCTCATAACATTGCATATATTTCTCTTTATTTTAAATTACATTCAATTTCACATGCGATACTTCTCATTTAACACTACATTTATTTTCAAGTCATTTCATAAGAAATTACCTTAAGTTTATAACCAATTTATAAATCTTAACTTCCTTTATAAGACATTATTCGAGTTTAGCGATATCACAACTTTATTTATAACTATTTCTCACAACATCCCTGTATTTCATATGCAATTTACAGGGCATCACTTTATTTATAATCAATTCATTTTAATTCATATCCCAATTAATATTCAAGTTTACCTCCCAAATCATTTATAACACATTTCATAAATTGTTAACTAAGTTCACAATTACAGCACTTCTTTAACCTCAATTTTCAATTTTAAATATTCTAAGGCTTAAAGTTCACATTTGTATATTATTACATTACATGCCAATAATGTATACAACAATTCTATTCAATTACTAAACGAAGATATAACAAATTAACCTTGTTTCACTTGCTTTCAAATTAAGTTTATCGAAATCAACTATATAATTCAATCTAATTATTAAGTTTCAACTAACATATTAATTAAGAAGTCTCCGACTATCCGAATATTCACAAACAACCATATTCAAAACAACAATATTTACAACCAAACATTTCAATTTCATAACCAAATATCCTAAATATTCATTTTATTCTCTTTAATACATCATTTTTAAACTATTGTTTAGTCTATAAATTAAATCAATAATAGTAGCCAATGCTTATAAACTGACTAAATACAACAAATCAGAAATAAATGATAATAATTTAATATTACCATTTTCTAAATCAAACACATTATATATAACTATATTAGTTATAAAAAAATTATTCCTTTATATATATCATAAAATATTAGGAAAAATTATTTCATCTCAAAACTTATATAAACATTTTATAACACTAACAAATACGTGCTCTCGTTGTACACTCAGGCAACTCATTCTAGGATATTAATACCCTATCTCTAATGAGTTAACCCTAACAAGCTAAGTTATGCCTAAACCTTGCTCTTATACCAAGTGTAACGACCCATCTTTTTGGACAGTTCAAATTAACAGTAAACCACACACGTCAGATTCAAACCATTTACAACGGAGGATTGTTAATGGGATAAATAAAAAAATAAAAAAGGAAAACAAAACATAGAATCTCGCAACAGAATGACAAAATATAATAAACAACTAAACAGTTTATGAAGTTGTTTTACAAATAACGTTTGATTACACTTTTACAATTCAAATCAGAGTTATACATACATCAGAAATAAACAAATAATGCAGCAGAACACAGAATGTAGTGGAATAATAAATAGCAATAGTATGTTGAATTTTTGTCTTCGTCCTCTAGAAAATAGTCTTCAATAGACCAAAAAAGCTCAGACTGCCTGAGCGTAATGAAAAGACAAAACGCTCAAGTCAGAACTAAAAGATCTTAGGTAAGCGAGATGAAAATAAGTAAAATAGAAATAGTATTGCAATGGTTTCATAGATATTATGTGATTTTCATCTCTTTTCAAGTGTACAACATGAATATAATTATTTAAAGGGTTTCAAATAATTCGAAATATCAATCATAATCATCTAACTAAAACAAATCCGAAGTTTGAATTAACTTAAAATCTTCGAATAAATCAATTTCGAATAAAATATAAATTCAACAATTATATGGGTATATGTCATTTCAACCAGTATCAAAAATCAACATTTCCAAATCAAAGAGAACCGCTCAGGTTTGTCATTTCAACCTATAACGATTTCCCCTTAATCTATAAGATCATTCGGGTATATATCACTTCAAACCAAAGGGATAACAGAGAGATTGATATAAATAATCATTCAGTCATCCAAAATGTCAACCGATAACACTCATCCAACCATCCAAATATCAACAATTGAACATACATCACAATTGAAACGACCCAAACTCGATCTTCGAAAATTGGCCCCTGTACTTCACTTGTACTCGAATGCCGCAGATTCAAAGGTCGAATCTGGCTCGCTGGAGCTTATAACACATTAAGTACAACAACACTACGGAAGAAAATCAATAATATTATACAGCTCCAATGATACAATATCCAATGATATACAACAATGATCTCAAATACATATCAGAGATCAAATACAATGCTACAGCGGAATAAATAACTTGAACTTGAACCACCAAGTGAGAACTCCAATATCTGCAACTCCATCTCAAATCTCTAAAGCACCAATCCATAAATAGCTCGAACTCCCAATCAAGTTGGGACTAAGCAAGTCCGGAATGTTGAAGAGAAGCACAAAGCGATGGCCGAAATCCAACGGTTGGATGCTACCGAACCTACTCCTATTATTCGATTATCTGAACACCCCAACTCTAGACTGCCCGTGTGGAAAATTGTGGGCACCCAGAGTTTAGGAAGGAAACAATAAACTTCGAGTTAGTTATGGGACAGGTATGAGCAAACAAAAACAGTTTTATTTTAAAATAACAGCAAAATAATTTTTAAATTTAAATCCGCTATTCCTTTTGGAAAATGAAGCTACCATAAGGCCTCCCACCGCACACACCATGAAAACACAGAATTGGAGGAGATTTCTCCTTATGATAGTCCAAAATGCTTGATACACGAAAACCATTTGATATTATTATTAGTGCATAGTGTAGAAAACCTTTCGAATGTACAATATTAATCTTAGCCTGCATACAACCAATATTGTATGCCTACTATAGCTACCATCCAAACAGTGGGGCGCCACCATAAGTAAATGGCAGGTTATACAACTAAAACCGTACAAGGCGCGTATTGGATGATTGGATTTCCAACAAATGGTCAGGCTAAGGAACTTCCTACTACCACATGGGTAAGCCTCTGGAGGGACATCCCGAGAACCTACTCGGCTCTCTGCCAACACAAGGCCTGGTTACCTCTATAGCTAGGTAACTACTACTCGAGCATGCCATCCCCCAGTCATTTGCGTCCTTTATCTGAGGGCTCTCAGCAACAAAGACACCACAAAGTAATAGATTTAAAGTGACCACATGAGTTAAGTATTTGGGCTCCATACCATGATACCACCCTTTTCCAAGAGGGAACGACACACCCTAAAGGGCGCGACCCTCATAACCTTGCCGCATCTTTCCTGTTTCGACAATTTCCGAGGTGTGAGGTCCTTATGCAGTCTCGTCCACAAAGCTATGCTTTACACAAAGGTTATGCTTTGATCAACAAATGATCACACAACAGCATTCAGCATGCCACACTACCAAATTGGGAGTATATCACTGATAACTATCAACTACATAACATCTGAGCTCGTACGCCTCAGAGAAGGGTGTTAAGCTAAGAGAATAAATTTCTCGCCACCAAATAGAAATGTATTTGATAGAGATCGGTTTTGTATCTCAAAGTGTAACGTCGGACGTACAACCATACAAGTCCATTCCAAGTTCGAACAGAACCGAAGGCACTTCGTCCAATAAAGGAAGAAGCCCTTGCAATCTAGGTATCTATAATCCCGATTGGACTCCCCATCACATATGGAGAACTCTACACCGGAGCAACTCAGTCCAGAGTCATTCGACTGGTTATATTATCGTTCTTGAAGACACCCGGTCTTCACCACCATCTTAGATTGCAATCCATAACGTCGTATCACTATTCGGAATGGTTTATATGACACAAAGTCCTCTCCTGACTAAACCGAATAGTGAGCGCAATATTTCAAAACTATATGGATAATAGGATCTCAGTTAAGTCACAACTTAAAACCCAAAACTTTTCTTTTAAATGGTTAAACAAATTACCATTTTCAATCTTTTAAACAAAAAGATTCACTTCACAAAGTTCAACAACCTTTCACAAAGATTCATTTCCAATATTTAAACAAAAGATCTATCTTTGAGATCTTCTTATGTTTGAAAACCACGTTCACCAAATATTTCACAAAGATTTCTTTATAGCTTTTGAAACAATTCCGTTTCAAATCCTTTATATAAAAGATACACCGTTAATTTCGAATAAGATTCAAGTATCTTTCACAAAGATTAATCCCTAGATTTCAAAACTATTTCAATTCCATCTCGCACTTGAAATCTTTTAACTCAAAATGGAAATCCTCTCCTTATATGAAAGCTATTATAATTTGAAAACAAATAGTTTTCATTTCGGAAAAATCCGATTACATTTGCACGAGTGCCTTTTTAAGTATAAATTTAGGTTGAATTTAAATTCCAAAACAATACTTTTTTAAACTGGTTTAAAACCCATATAAACACTATTATAACTCGTATAATCTTTTTAAATCATAATTTCCGAATATAGAATTCAATTTCAAGTCATAAAATCAAATTCAAATCAAATTATTAAAATTTCAAAACTTTATCAAGTTATTCAAAACAACTTTCATTTTTAAAAACTCCCTTTCAAAAAATTTTCATATTTAACCCAATTCCATTTTCAAAACTATTTGAATTCAAAAATTCAATGTTAAAACAATTTCAAAAATCTGCGACTTAACCAATTTTCTCATGCGATCTATATTTGCATGTGTATGGTGTAGTCCGGGGTTTCACACAATTGTGCAACATCATCAATATTCACAAATTCAAGCATAGTAATTATAGATAAGCGATATATCTCTATAAAGCTTATCTTCCATTCACATATCCACTGATATAAAATATAAATTTATCATAGATAAATAAGTTACATTCATCACATATAAATTACATTCAACACATCTCAAATCAATTCAATTCATATCACAAGGTAGCACATAAAAGGAATAACAATAATTCAACATTCAATAGGATTCAAACATCCATGAGTCAGATTAATTAATCATTTGATTAAATTTAAATCAGATTTAATTACTTTTGAATAACTACTAATCCTGGCTAATTAATATTAATTAATTACAAATCATTTTGATTAATTATCCATTAATCATTTATTAATTAACCATTAATAATTAATTAACCTTTAATTATAAATTAATCAACCTTTAGATCATTAATAATTAATTAATTATTATTTAGTTACTTACCCCTTAATTAATCACATAAGTAAATTAACTTTAAGTTAATTACAAAATAAATTAACCCTTAATCATGTAATTAGTTACGTTAATCAATCTTAATTAATCTTTGGTTAACCTTTAATTATAAATTAATTTATCTTAAATTAATAATTAATTAACCTTTATTCAATTTAATTAATAACCTTAATTAATCTTTAATTAAGTAATTATCCTTGATTAATTACATTAATTAATTAACCCTTAGTCAATAATCATCCCTTAACCACCTTGATTAATTAATTAAATCTTTAATTAACTAATTATTCTCCAATTACCTTAATTAATTTATCACGTTAATTAATTACCTTTAATTAATTATAATAAGTGATTATTCTTAATCACTTAATCATCTTTAACCATTAATTAATTACTTTTAATTAAGTAATTATTTTTAAGTAATTAATTAATTACCTTTGATTAATTACAATAAATTAGTCAGCCTTTAACTAAAGTAATTAACCTTTAAGAAATCACATTAATCAAACCTTCAAAATAAATTATCATTATCATATAATTTAACTTAAAACTTTTAAGTTAACTAATGATTTAAAATATTATCTAAGATAAACCATTTGTCTATTTAATCACTTCTTAATTAAGTTATTAAAATTATTTCAAAATAACTTAATAAAACAAGACTCAATTGATTGTAAGTTAAAATAACTATACAACTTTTATTGATTAAAATTTAATCAAACTTTTATTATATAAAAGAAATTTATTTAAGAATAAAGTTTTAAAACTTATTTTATTCAAAATTCAAAACTTATTTGTTAAAAGCTTCGGACCCGAGACAATCCCATGTTAAACCCGAGCTCATCTTCGAGTTAAGCTTCAAAACCCCCTGATCTACCCCATTTCTATTTTTAAACTTTGCTGAGTATTTAAAATCTTAAGCCTGTAAAAACAATTTGAATCACTTCGCTGTAATGCTCGGGTAAATCATCATCATACCCGAGCCAAACTAGTAAATCCCCGAGCTCGAACACGAGAATCCATCTTCCCCTTCTCCCTACTTTCAATCGTGACACAATGGATATATCATGCATACGTACAAGCAAGCGGGCCATATCTGACCATTTCCAAGATCACCGGCCAGTCACTGATGGTTACCTCTCCCTAAGCAAACACCCAAATCCTTGAATTGGTGATGAACTCGAAATCGAGCAATACGAAACCCACTGTGATAAAATCGATCATCCGAAAATCAACCCACATCGCCAACCACGACCATCAGGGACCGCGCCGCCGTATCTTTAACTTCGCCACACAACTACGCAGTGATCCCCCGGGGTGCGATCGCTTCTAGTACCACGTCGACGACGTACGAGCCCTTACAGATCCAACAACGAAAACGAGGCAGTTAAACCCTACTTCACCATTCCACGACTATTCTGATCATCAGAAAAATGTACGAACACTTTTCCAAGATTTACTGATACCCTAGCCTTCTCCAGTTCCAACCCCAGTGACTCCGGATACCACGATCATCGGCAATTGACGAAAAATACTTTTCCATTAAACTAGAAAATGTGCACTATATACAAATCTAAAATCTTGAAACTTGCATTAAAATTCAATGTTTTGTAATTCGAATCTAGTTATGTAATCAAAACCCAATTTTATAGTCATCAAAATTTTGACATATATATGATTTCACTGCATATTTTAAGTTTCCTGATAAACTAAATTTAATGTTTTCCAAAAATATTTTTTAAGCCCTAATTCTTGATGATAAAACATATTTTATTTAGATCATGAAGCCTGCAATGAATCAGAGATGAAGGATTCAAATTTTTTTCTTTAATAGGTTTAAAACCTGTAGAATTTTAGAACAAAGACATTTGTATTTCTGTTCCCAGAGATGCACAACATAAACTATATACATACAGGCATATTTTAACAACTAGACAACAATTTCATAACATTTTCAAGCATCAGCCACATCAATCAAGACATAAGGATAGATAGGAGAAAGTTTGCTCACCTGATATATTTGAACAGAGGACTTAAGCCTGGAAGATTGAATTTGGAACTCTGGAACTCGACACTGGCTTGAATTTTGAGATGCTTCATATTTGCATGTTTGCCTAGATTTGATTTGTTTTGATCTGTGCTTTGTTCTTTGATCTAGAATTGCTTTTTCAGGTTTGATTATTAACTTGCCTCTTTTCTGGTTTGTATCATTCTTCTTTGCCTGGTTTTGATTTTTAGTTTCTAGGCTTTATTTACTTTGATTTTCCTGATTTTCTTCTTTATTTCTCAGGTTTGAAGATTTTCTTCTTCGATCAAGTTTGAGTTGGTTTTGATTCAGCTTGTTGAAGTTGATATGTGTTGAATCGGTTGTTTGATTGCTTTGCATTGGTTCAGGTTGATTCAGATTTGTTTTGTTCTTTTTTTTTATTCAAATCAGAAACTTGCATTTGATTCTATGTTGAATTGCAGTTTTGATTTTCTTTTGTTTGGTTTTGAATTAGCTTCCAGGTTTTAGAAGTTCAAAAATAAAGACGAAGAGAAATGAATAACCTGATTTTACTCTTTTTACTTTCTATAATTTTAAAATTAAAAGGAAATGTGAATTTGCCACTTGTTTAACAATTATGGTATCTTGTTTACACTTGTTTTATTTCATATCCTCTTAATTTACAATTGTCATTTGTTGCAATTTTATGTTGAAATCCCCTTTTTAAATAATTTCATAAACTTTGTTTTTAAACCCTTTTAGCTTTATATTTACAACACATTTCTTTTCATATTAACATAGGTTTTGAATTTATGCATTTTCTATTATCTATATTTTATACTTTTATAACTTTCAAATAGCAATTCAAGAATTATTGCATAAATTTCAAAATATAACTTTCCAAATCACAAGGCGTATATATATTTTGAAACATAATATTTAACTTTTAAATAGTCTTTGGAATTCAAAATAAAATTCCTAAATATGTATATAGATATATATATTTAGAAAATGAATTCTTATTAATTTTTTACAATATAGTATTAAATCTCAAATTCAAATTTTAAATTTATAATAAATTTATACATAAGCAAACAAATATCTCATTTTATTTTGGAAAAATTCAACTCAATCCATAATCTAATCCAAAAATTTATTTAAATTACCAATTTAAATTCGATTCAAAAAGGGATCGTTACAACAATCATCATTCAAATCTACCAATAACTAACAACAATTTACTGGCTATCATTAACAGGTGTTTAATTGGCTGTTTATTTCAATATTAATAAAATGACAATTAAATTCAATAAAACTCAGATTTAACTGCTGTAACAATTTAAATGATACCAAACCGCAACCAGTCAATTTCTAATCACCTCATTAACCAAATATAACTAACATAAGTTAATTTAGTATTCGTGAGTGGGTTAAAACACTCACCTTTGATTTCAAATTGATTTGAAATCCAAATAAAGGCCCAAAATTCAAGTATCTTAGAATTCGTTCAAACTTGTTTCATAATGTTTAGAATTTCAATACAATCGTAATGGAGAAAACCACGTGTGAATCCGACCTTGTATGCAAAAGTTATGCTAGTTAGAACGATTGAATTATAAAGTTTAAATTAAATAAATAAAAATGAAAAACACACACGTTAACCTAATCCATGTCATCACGTGATTTCCTCCAGAACCCTAACCATCAAACTCGCCTGAACAGCACATGGTCACCATACTTCCATCAAGTTTAGCCGCCACGA
Organism: Allium cepa; assembly: GCA_030765085.1. NCBI lineage: Eukaryota > Viridiplantae > Streptophyta > Magnoliopsida > Asparagales > Amaryllidaceae > Allium > Allium cepa. The sequence goes on along the minus strand of CM060934.1, from coordinate 1,016,103,068 downwards.
CAAGCACCAACAGCGCGACTGAAGCACACCATCCTTCTCCCCATCCATAACCGACCACACGGTGACCTCGCGCACGTCCCAGGTGGCCAGAAACTCCTCCTTGCTGCCGTAGATAAATGAACAATTTCTGGCAAATTGCGACAATCTTGACACGAATGAATAGTAGATCTAAGACTTGCTTGACACCATCTTCCCAACGACAGCTCTCTATCATCGATCGGATGAAGATCCATCGTTGGATCGTATATCCTTGAAATGAACGGCCAAGATTCATGCTCGAATTCTGGTTAAATGGTGATACAAATCGAAAAATGAACAGCAGCAGTGGATTGTGCTCGTCGGGAGCTTTCCAATGATATATATAATATATTAGGGTTTTGGGAGTTTGAATTTTCGATTGGTTTTGAAATTTGATTTAAGATTTTGAATTAGAATTTGTTTCTGCCATTGGAGAAATGAGCAGACAGAAGTTGATGTACGTACAAGAATAAGAAATAGAAAGACTACTAGGGTTAGAAAAATCTATTTATATGGATAAGGCTTGATATGAAAGAATAAACGTATCGAATTGGTTTGAGTGACAATAACGGCCCGAAAAGCCCGTTCTGCCTTCGTAACGGAAATGGGTCATCCCATATATCAAAATAGATGCTTTCGATACTTTTAAACACAATGGAATAGGTTTCAAGTCCTAGTTCCATTGTATGAAGAAGTTAGCTTTTAAAATCATCTTATTTCAAGTTGATTTCATTAAATTGATTTCTACGCGTTTCAAACCCGTACGATCAAAGGATAAGTCAGATCGCTACGAATCTTGAAATCCTACAATACTTCACTGTTACGGATCCAATGAAACTGGTTTTTTCAAAAACCAAGACAGTGGCCAAAATGGCTACTTTCACATTAGTTAAATAAATTATTATTAAATTGGTTTTAACACTTTTCAAATTTTTATTCAAAAGTTAACAACATTTGTCTTTTTTGATTACGTAGACATTTACAATCTTTTAAAACAAATTTCCATGTCCAACTCAATATTTATATTGCACAAATTACAGAGTTCAGTTTCAATTGTAGGAAATCGCTTAATTATAATTTAAATTCAAATAAATTTATTTATTTTGATTTCGCTCTTATTAATGAATCAACTATTATCTTATGAATAGAATAAAATTGGTTTACATTTTATTACATCAATATTCTATGGTCTCCATCGTAACCCATACTAATGTAGTATTTAATTACATTAAATTTATTAATTTTTAGTTTCAATTAATTATGATTTAATTTCGATCACATTCTTTTATTTTGCTTTACATTCTTATTATTTAGTCATTCAATATCATATGTAGTCATTAAAAACTAGTTTACATTTTAATTATGTACATTACCCTACAGTTAACATCTTTTACAATATAAATTGCAATATTTCAATTATATAAGATTTTATCGATTTCTAAATTAATTTAAATTAATTAAATAAGAAAACGATAATTAAAGAAATTGTCATAAATTAGTGATTTAAACACATATGCAAACTTATTGTTTACAAATGAAAGCTTCTAAATTTACATAATAGTTAATTTATTTTCATATTCCAATTAATAACATATAATTGTAACATTCAATCCAACATTCAGTTGCCTTAATTCCATTATTACCCATTAAATATTCAAACGGACGAACTAATGATAAGATATTAAAACAATCATTTATAATAATAGCTCATATCCATTATCCAATTACTTTCAACTATGGGTCATAAATTGCTTACAAAAACGATTTTATAGTCTATGCTAACCTATTTCAATCAATTACACACAATCTCACAAATTAGTTACATCGTTTATTTTATTTCATTATCTACCATTATAACCGAATTAACCTAAATTTATGTCAGTTGATTGTAGTTACATGTAAATAGTTGCCAAAAGAATTCAAACAATAATATTTAATAATATCCTAATTATTTATTAATTAATAAATCATAAATTTTGATTTCTTACAAAATTAATATCTAAAATCTTATTAAATTTAATATTTTAATTATCAGAAAAATATGGGTCGTTACAATCTCACCCACTCAAAGCTTTTCGTCCTCGAAAAGGGAAAAGGAGGAATTAAGAAATTAATATATTTTATTTAAAGTATTCAATTTATAAATAATTAATTTTCATAATTAAGTAATTTAAATACAATATACAATTAATAACAAGTAAATCTTCATATTGAAGTTTACTAAAGTTTGAAAAATATTTTCACTTCCACAAAATTTTCTCAGTCTGAAATTCATGGAAAATTTCAAGAGAGTCTCCTTTGTACGGAGAGGTCCGGAAAATAATAATAATAATGTAACAACCTTGGTTTTGGATATTAAATGTAAATATTAAATAATAACGGTAGTTATGATTTAATATTGTGAATTAAAATAAATTGGAGATTTTTCTTATTGTTTATTTTTCATAAACAGTGGATTTTAAGCATCAAATGTGAAAATAAAGTTTAGAAACATTATTTTTGGTTGTTATGATAAAAATGAGTGAAATATGGTTTTAATTTAGAGAAATGCAATAATTTTAATAATTATTGCCAAATGTTTCGTTTATTGATTTTTAGAAGAAGTATTTGTTTTAAAATGTGTTTATTATAAATAAAAAGATGAAATTAGGTTTAAAAATAAGTTTTGTTTATAAAAAGATTGAAAATGGTTGGTTGCGTTTTATTACATAGGAAAATTATTTTTGTGTAATTTTTGGAGTTAAAATAACATTTTATGTAAATATTTGTGTAAATTGGGTTTTGTTTTAAAAATAAGAGTTTCAATAATAAAAATATTTTTTAAAACTAAATTATCTTTTTATCAGTTGTAAAATGTTTTATTAGACATGGAAATATGTTTGTTTGATTTATTGTGTTGAAAATGTTGTTTAAATATGTTGTTTTGATTAATTACATAAGAGTGTTAGTGTTAATTAAATTTTTCTTAGGCTAGTCTAATTGGGTTTTTTTCCCTAATTGGGTCAAGACCATTAATACTCAAACTTGAGAAAATAATAATCTTCTTCTCAAAATTATGTATGTACAATACATCTTCCTCTAACCAGAAAATAGAAAAAAGAAATAAAAATTGAGAAAGCTGTCACCTCTTCTAAGCCCTAAGCCTAAATCTCCAATAAATCCACTTATTTGCTGATAATAATCAAATTAAACTCTTTTCTACACGTAATCAACTCCAAAACATAGATTAAATCATCAAGGCTTTATTTTGAGATTTTGGGTTTATCTAAGCTTTGTTTTTCTTTTTTGCTTGTCTTTGTTCTTCTATTTTATAGGTCGTTAAAGCAAAATTCCAACCCAAAGCTCGCAACTTTCTTAAGTTAATTCAAGTTTGCCCTTCAATTTGCAAAGGTGAGTGATAAACTCGCAATTTCTAGCTGAAGCAAAGCTTCAAAAATCAAAATTTCAGCTTTTGTAATCAATTTTTTTGTTGATAGTTCTTTCTGTGAATCTAGTTTGGGTTGCGGCTTGCATGTTGAACTTCATTTCTACAAACTTGATTGAAAAATGTTTTCATTTGAATGTTCAAATCAGTGGTAGAAAATAAACTCGGAAGCAGATTTTTGCCTGTAGAAATTGTTTTCTGAGTTGCTACAAGCTGGCCTGAGTCCATGTTTGAGATAGCACAACTGTTTCTTTTCTTATAGAAATTGCGCGATTCTTTTTTTTTTGAAAGATGAAGTTGTGTACTATAAGAACATCAAATTTCAGGTCATTTCGACCTATATAGCTTATAGAAATATGTCGCCGAACTTTGATCTGGAGTATGTTTTTGCCCTGATTTTTATAGTGGAAACGCTCCCCGGGTTCAACTTTGAGACATCATAACTTTCTCATACTTTATCCAAATTGGATAATTCTTATTTTCTTTAAAAGATAAAGTATTCTACTATATGCGTACAAATGTCAGGATCAATCCAATAAAGTTTGGTGCTTTGTTTTATGCTTGGAAGTTGAACCAAGAATGGATTTTCAGGCCTGGCACATGTATATTGAACTGTTGCAAACATGGGCTGAGTCCATATTTAAGACAGTGTAACTTTTTCATCTGCAGTCAGAATTCATTTGTTCTTTTTTGTTTGAAAGCTGAAGTTTTCTATTATAGGCATATCAGTTTTCAGCTTAATTTGCGGTAATTTGGTCCTCTGTTTCATGCTTGGAAGTTGAAACCAAGATGGTTTTCAAGCCGGAACATTTTGGTTTTTTTGAACTGTTGCAAACATGGCCTGAGTTCATGTTTGAGACAGTGTTACTTTTTCATTTCCAATCGGATTTCATCGGTTCTTTTTTGTTTGAAAGCTGAAGTTTTCTACTTTGAGCACACTAATTCTTACTTCAATCAAAGGTCATGCGTCCATCTGTTTTATGTCCGAAATTTGAACCCAGAGAAGATATCAGACCTAGGTATTATTTTGCCTAAGCGTTTTTATGTTCTTTTTCCATTTGACTTTTGACTTTTACTTCATGTTTTGATGATATTTCTAAAATGTTTTGAGGGCTATGATGCCTATCAATAGGCTAGCCAAGTTTTGGTGAATTTGGAATTCAAATTTGAATTGAATTTGAATTGAACTTGAATTGAATTTGAATGATGGTTTTGAGTGATTTCTTTGATTTCGAGCACAGATTTTTCCAAACAATATGAAATAATTTTTGAAATAAATTGGCATTTACTCCTCCTCCGTTGTTGTTGTTGAGAGAGATATCTCTCTCTTTTCCTCCTCCTCCGTTGTTGTTGTTGAGAGAGATAAATATTATCTTCAAAATTGATTTCGGAAAATGGTTTTTAAAAGCTTGTTTTCTCAAATAAATCATTTTATATATAAAATACACGTTTTTGCACTATTCGTGCGAATGAGAAGGAGAATTAAACGGTTTAGAAAAACACATGGTATGGGACACGTGCGTTTACCTTATCGGTTAATTCTTGACTTGCCGTTTGATCGTTTTGACCTTCGGGTCGAGATTACCGATGAGACGAGGTAAACCTTTTACTGCTTTGAGTGAAAAATTTACTAGCAGTTAGTAAATCGTTTAGTGCAAACGTGTGGTATGGGACACATGTTAACGCTGTTCGGGTTCCTATCTGAGAGTTTGTGACACATTTGCCATTGCGGCGTATTGGCAGAACTGGACCTTCGGGCCATTGCCATTGCGGCGTATTTATCCATGAGATGTTTACCATTGCGGCTTTGCCATTGCAGTGTATTTTCCATTGCGGCGTATTTTCCATTGCGGCATATTTGTCATTGCTAAGTATTTTCCTTCGGGCATGGTACCATATTTGAGATTAGTACTTGGCAGGCTTCGGCCAAAAGCACGAGCAAATTTTGAGCTGTTTTCATTGATTTCCCGGGTTTATCGCCTTTTTCATGGTTGGCCATTCGAGCCATTTTATATCTATATATATGGCGAGTACCTTATGAGAATTTGAGTTGCCTACACTGGCATTATTTGATATTTTCCTTTTGGCATTATTATTGAGATTTGCCTACTGGCATTATTACTGAAATTGCCTTTAGGCGTTTATTTGGGATTATATTATCCTATGTTAGAGAGTTATATTTGATTGCCTTGTGGTGTATTTTTGAGATGGTGATTTCAATGAGATTTCTTTGAGTTCGCCGATATGGCAGGTTTTGGGATTTCTCCTTTCTAGGAGTTATATTTTCCCTAAACTACTATTGATGATTTGTGATATGACGATGATATGAGGCTTGCTATATTCAGCGTTTTAGGGATTGTTTTATCTCTTTTGAGATCGCATGTGTGTGTAAGTTATATCATCTCATCACTTAAAGTAACCATACAATACTTATACTCATGCTTATACTCAATATTGTTCCTTCTTGTTTAAGAAGAACATTACCCTTATTCTTGTGCATTTATTACCGCTTATCCACTTAAACTTATATGTTTGGCTAGACTTACCCGTATTTTGTACTTGTTTCAAACCGAGGTGTTTCAAGTTAGGTACCCTTATGGACTTAGCCTATCTGCTTTTGCATGGACTTTTCTGCTTCCCTTTTTGTTGTAGTCCTTTTTATTGCCACTTTGATATGTATATTGTTTAGATTCATGTATATTGTGGTCGTCAACCACATATGCGATGTATCATTTTGTATACTCTGTGATGTATCTGTATTGTGTATATATTTGATTTTCTTTTGTTCTATGATGTGTTTTGCATTTGAGTTGTTGTATTTTGTTTTGATAGATCCTATAGCCACTTATGGCTTTGTATTAAGTTTTTATTGGATATGTCAATCCACTTGAATCGGGAAAAAAATATAGAGCATTTATTGACGTATTCAATAGATATTTTAGATAAGGCTATAGATGGTTGCTCCTAACCAGCCCGATTCTCCACATTAGCAGACGGTATTACCTAGTAATATTCTTTGTTAATGTGGGACTCGGGGCGGGCGTCACAGCTTGGTATCAGAGCTGAGTTCGAGGTAAAGTATGATAAACACTGAACAGAAACACATATTATGGTACATCCAAGTGAAGTGTAAGTGTTCCAAATCCCTTAATCACCGTGTCCTTTATCTTATCGTGTCCTTTGGGATAGAAGTTTGGAATATGTCTAGGAATATATTTTATTCCATAGTATTCCATAATTAAAATTGATTATATCTTATCCTAGGAGTAATCCTAATTGTGATTGTTCTATTAGTGTCCTCTTCGATACTTGACACTCATCTATATTGGAGGAATTTGTTGATGCTTTTGGATGTTCTAATCTTGCTCTTTTGTGTGGATTACCAATCCAATTGAGGGGATTCACAATATTTGGCGTGATGTATGAGGATTTTGGGAATTTTTCCTTATAGTTTATTTTTTTGAGTGAATTTGCATGCTAATTTCTATCTTGAGATGGTAATCATTTAGGGATAGTGTGGCTTGTATATTATCAAGGCACATTCTATGATTTAAAGGTTGCTATATTATGGTATCCGAATTTGGCTGATTCGTTGTTTCTTGTTCTTCAGAATGTTAATGATGATTTTGAAGTCTTTGTATTCACTCTTGAGTTTCGAGATGTTGATGATATATCTCGAATTCCAATCATTATAATTTGTTGATTTTTGTGAGTCTATTCGGGTATGACACTGAATTAAGCGATTGAATATTGTATTGACTTCTTTCCCAGTTCTTAGCTTTTCGGTCATCCTCCCACGAGGATGTCCACAAGGGAAATGAGGCGATTCATTGAATTTATTTGATATTTTCGTTCTTGCCTCCTTTTGAGATATCCTCTTTGGATACTCAATTATTGATATACTTTGTAAAATTACTTCACTCTAAGTAATGATACGTTGTTAATGTTCTTCTTCTCATTCAGGAAGATATCTTAACCTTACTCTTATATCTCGTTTCTCTCTTGTTAATTTATTTTTTGGTGTTAGGGTCATTTCTTAGCTTAACCACACATAGATTTTTATAAGCTACTAGTCGTGGAGGATAGCGTTACTCTTACCACATTCCGCACTCGTTATGATTCTTGTGTGGCTCGTCATACCGTTCGAAATAATAAGACTCCAGTCTATTCCATCAGTTTTAAGGATCAAGGATTCTAGAAATATCTCGATGAGCTCTATCTGTGTTCCTTGATTTTGAGAATAAGTAAAAAATTGTATTTACATAATTTTCAAATAAAACTGATCATACTTTCCAAGAGAAAATGGATTTCGTTTTTAGGGAAAACAAAGAGTATTTTGTGTAACATCCTGCCTTTTCGTACGTTTTAAGCAGACAAATACGTCGACTTAAAACACATAAAAGGGCAGATTGTTATTGAGGTGAATAAGAAAAAACAGAGAAAAAAAGAAACAAACAGAATCTTGCCACAGAATGACAAAATATAATAATCAAATAAATAGTTTGTGATGTTGTTTTACAAAATATTTGACTTACTTATACAACACATATCAGAGTTACACATACCAGGGAATAATAAACAATGAAGCGAAACAAGATGCAGTAAAATACAATAAATAATAATAATACAATCTTCGCCTTCACCCTGCAAAAATAGGGTCTTCAAATCCTAAAATCCTCAGGCCGACCCGACCGAATTGAAAAGACAAAACACTCGAGTCAGAACTAAAAGATCTTATGTATGTTAAGTCAACGGGAAATAATATGAGTGGAATGGCGTCAGAGATGTTTAGGGGATTTGACATCTCCTATCTAGTGTCTAACGTGAGCGCAGTAACTCAAGAGATGCCCCGAATTCACATCTCGTAAGGATCCATTAAACTATCTACTATGTAGTACAATATGCTATTATAATATGTCTACAGTAAAGTAAAAATATTAAAATAGCGTTAAGGCGTTACCATATCCCCCTTAACACATTTTACATATTCCCATAATCTACACAGTACTTTACGCTCCTCCAAGAGGTTTACACAGGGCACTCCATAGGTATGGTACAAAACAAACTCGTAGAAGGCGCGTTAGGGCACGTGGACATGGCACACGAGGAAATGCCAGGGTAGATATACAGTTTGCAGATCCGGATTGGTGGTAACGCATAGCAGCTAGTACCACCCACCTCGGACACACTCTCATATCAAAAATCAAGGGGTGGCCACCAAAACAATCACAAAATCAGAATATAGTATCGAAGAAATGTGCCCGATAGGAGGAATGACCTCACTTGGCCCGGCCTAGCTCCTGATTTTAGTCATATCTAAGCTGACTCACAGGAGTAAGGGTCACGTCATACTATACAGAAATCATTCACCAAACCATCCTACTTCATTTCTGGAATCTCCACCGCGTATACAGTTGTTAAAGTGGTTTTCGGTATTAGCAGAGAGTATGACAATTTCCGATCCCGGTCTCTTTAACAACCAAACGCTTATTTCACAACGGATGGTTCTTTTGCATTTCAAAATTCAATTCACAAATGATATCAAAATATCATTTTATCAAAACCATAATAGTTTCAAATCATATTCGCTTTCAAATCATATTCGCTTTCAAATCAAATTCTCTTAAAAAATCTGTATTCACTCTCTAAAGTCGTAATTCCTTCCAAAACCATATTTTCAAAACAGGTCAAATCCTTACTTCAAAATCATTATTTTAATTTATTATAATTTAATCATTTCATCATATTTTCTTTTAAACTAAAGAATTTGAAATAAAATACTTCCCTTTTCAATTAGTCTGAAAATTTAGGAAATAGTTTAAATAGTAATAAATAGTTATAAATAGACTTAAAAATAGATTAAATATAATTAAAATAGATTACATAGGTTTAAAATAGATTAATTGCATTTAATGTGAGTTAAATGGTTTAATTAGTTTTAAAAGAAAATTAATGGTTTTAAAATAAGTTAAATTTATCTAATATAGTTAATATAGGTTAAAATAGTTTATAAATTCTGAAAATCATAAATTTAGAATCTTAAACATAAAATAATTTAAAACAATTTATATTTGAAAACATGAATTTGTAATTTATATCAATTTAATACTATTTATTTCTTTTCAACAAATTCAGACCATTTAAATTTCTCAAACTCAATTTTTGATAAAAAAAATCAAATTCTTAATAAATCTTTCAATTCAATATCACTTTCAAACCATGCTCAAAATTTCACTTTAAATTATTCCAATTCCGATACATTTCAAAAGTCATATTTTCCAACAACTCAAATAACGCAATTCTGACAAATTTCACTTATATCTCAAATTTGACTTTTAAAATTTCAATTTCATTTCTTAAAACCATTCCTTGAAACCAAATTCGCATTTAACATAAAACTTGATTTTTCAATAATACTTCCATTTATATAAATCAAATTTTATTTCAAAATCTCATTTAATTAAATTCAAAAAATTGAGGATTTTAAAATCATTTAATATAACCAATCCGATGTCCGTATATAACTCTCTACCCTAGGGTCAAGTGACACGAATATTTATCATTTGAATCTGCAATTCAATATTTTACGGTTATATATCATTTCAAACCACCATCCCAAATTAATAATAAAATCCATAACGAACTTGCTGTTTACACTGATATAAAACAAAACATTCATTCATCAAATTCAACAATTAAGCATTCATCACAAACAATATCCAGTTTAATCAATAAACATCAATATGTAACTGATAATCAATGCAGGTATAAAATTGACAATTTAAAATTCAATACTAAATTAAATGATAATTAAATGCAATAAAGGTCTATTTGAATCAAAACAACAATTTAACACACCAAACAACAATCAATAAATTTCTAATCACTTTATAAATTTAATTTAACGAACATAAGAAATTTTAGAAGTTGTGAGTGGGTTAAAACACTCACTTTTGAATTTAAATTAAATTTAAATCTAATTTAAGCCCATAATTTGAACGGTCTTAAAATTCGTCCAAACAAGCGTCAAAATGTTCGGAATCCCAATACGATCCTAGCAGATAAAACCGCGCATGAATTGGACCTCGTATGTAAATATTATGATATTTAGAACATTGGATAAATGAAATTAAACTAAGATAAAATAAATAAAACAGTTACTGCCACATCACCATCCATCACGCTTCCTCTCAGAACCCTGATCTACAAATCACGCACACGATACACTAACCGAAGCCGCTGAAGATCTTGTCGCCGAACCACTAACTCAGGCCACGCGTCGCCAGGCTAACGGCGGCTATGCCTTACCCCGAGCCATTAGAAGCACCGCCTACCACCAATCCACGGACGTCGGCCGACATGGAAACCCAGCAGCTCCCATTTCATCTATGACCTAATTGAATTTTCAACGTCTATCAGACCGTTGAAATAAGAAACCAATAGCTTCGATGAACTACGCAGAGCACTCTCCACGCCATGGTATCGTCGATTTGACGATCCATTGAAGTTCATCTCGATGAAACAAACGGCCGTGAATTTTTCTTCAATTTCTGGACAAACAGAGGTTAAAAATTGAAAAATTATTTATCTGAGATGTGCTCCTCTAGAGCTTCAGATCAACATATAATTTGATATATATTAAGGAGTTTAAATTTTTTGAAGTTGAAATTGACTTGAAATTGAAATTAGGGAATTTAGGTTTTCAGCCATTGAGAAAGAGGAGCAACAGAAATTTCTGTACGTACAGAAATGAGAAATAAAAAGGCTGCTAGCGTTTATAACCAGATATATAGGCAGATCAGGAGTAGAATCAGATTGATCGAATCGGTTTGAAAATTGAACGATAAACGACCCGGAAAGCCCGTTCTTTCTCCGGAACGAAATAGGGTCACCCATATATCAAAATAGATTTTTTCAAATATTTTAAATTCAATAGAATAGGTTTCAAGTATAAATTCCATCGTATGAAGAAGTTACGTTAAAATCAGCTTATTTCAAATTGATTTCAATTTAATTGATTTCAAGGCGTTTCGAGTCCATATGATCAAACGTCAACTCCGATCATTACGAAACTTGAAATCCAGAAATAATTCACGGTTACAGATCTAAAGAAACTGATTTCGTCGAAATCCAAGTCAGTGGTCAAAATGGCTACTTCCACATTATTAAACTAATTTAATATTTAATTCATTAAATGAATAGTCGATAGTTTGAATTTGGAATTTTATATTAATTTAATAATGGAATTTAATATTTTAAAAATGCAATTAATCATATTTTCATTCGAAATGAGTCAAAATGATCTTTAATGTGCTTATAAATTCCATATGATTTATTATTAAGTTAATAAAACTTTAAAAGTAAAATTTCAAGTGATTTCGACCATTTTGAAAATCGCTTGAAATATTCGACGAGTTAAAATAGCCTTCCGGGGCACAGTCTCGGAATTCGACGAAACTAGTTCCATTGGATCCATAATAGTTAGTTATTATCGGATTTCAATTTTCGTAGCAATCGGAGCAGTCGTTTGACCGTGGCGGCTCGAAACGCATCGAAATCGTTTTAATCGATTTAATTTAAAATTGATCGTTTAATTCCGTAACTCGCACAGACGACCGAATTAGCTTACGAGACCTGTTCCATTGTGTCCGAAAAGCGGAAAAAACCCTAGGAACGTCTGTCGGCACGTGTGTTTTGGAGTTCGTTTGCAAATGTTCATTAAAATTGATTTTAATATTAAAATAATGTTAATAAATGAATATATATATATATATATACACGTTTTTAGCCCTAACCCTACTATTTCCTCAGCCACCGCTTCCTCTTATATCAATGGCCGAAAATGATTGTCTTCCCCCACCAATCTCTCTCCATCCATCGACCTTTAGCCAAAATCGTCAACTAGTAAATCGAAGAGCCCATTGAGACGATGAAATCTATACGGTCGAGATCGAGTTTAGTGGAGCGTGGGGGGGCATGAGGCAGTCGCGTTCTTCGCGCGTTCAAAGGGAGTCGCGCCACCTAAGGGTGACCGAGTTTGGCAAGGTCACGGCCATAGGTAGAGAGCACCTAGGCGCTCGTTGTGGTAGTACTCGATCGACCTATCGTCGAGAGTAAATTGTATTACCTGGGACGGACTTGTATGGACGAATGCTTTCGGAACATCATCAGGTGGGCGATGGGCATTCTGAGAAAAACGTTCAAAATGTAACGCTAAGCCTCAAGCCTCATCAACCGGGAATGACTGAAAATCAGGGGATATGCAGTAAGGCTTCGTGGGTAGCACCCACTGGAGAGTAAGGTCATCCCTGTCTAGATGTCCCTTTTTATTCGGCTTAGTGATGCGGTTGCTAATCCCAACCGTGGGGTGATCTTATTCGGAACTGTCCAGTAAGGGATGGGTCCGGCCTTGTGTTGCATGGGATCGGGAGTGCTCCTCGGTACGGTGATCTAGGCCCCGTACTGTGATAGGTGGTACCCCAGTACCAAGTCATTGTTGGAAATCCATTTTCCCTACGAGCCTTGTACGAGTTTTGTTTGTATTATCCACTCTGTGGCTAGTAGCTGGAATTTAATCATGTAACAATTTCGGCTATTTTATAAGTATTTGTAAATAGACCCTATTATAATATCAGAGGATTGCTATAAAAAGTGTTTTAGCTATCGTAAGGTAAAAACCCAACATGTTTATTTGTGGCGTGGTCTTACGAGATGCTTTTGTTTTCAAAAGGAATTCTGAAACTTTAATGATCAATTTGGATGCATTATTATCAGCTGGTATTCCAGACTGACTCGGGTGTTATTTCATTATAATGCCCGGGTCAGACCGAGTATTATTTGTTCAGGATAGGATGCTTTGGAGCAGGTGAGGAGCTGGAGTCTGAGACGTATTCTTCGTACTTTTATATATATTCCGCCGCTGTGATTGTATGGATTTGTCTGACTGGTAAATATGGTTTGTATGAGATACTCTGATGATATGATGTATAAAACAGTTATAGATTTCATTTTTTGTAAAGTTCTATATTTACTATTATATTTTATTCCGCTGCGACTGTGAGATTCTGATATTGCTTAGTTTCTTCTTCTTCTATCTCTTCTTCTTTAACCTTAATGGTTCGTATTTCTGTGCCACTTGAGTCGATAGAGGTAGAATAGTGTTGATTCAAGAGGTACGGATTTACGGGCTGTCACACTTGGTATCAGAGCCAGGTTGGCGACAACCTAGGCTTTGGTGGGGGAAATTACTCATTAACTAAAGTCGATAGTACTCTATAATGAGTTGAGAGTAATAATAGATATGAGAGCGTACTTGTTAGTGGATATAAAATTATTTTTATAGTGTGTTGACTTATCGGTTGAGTGTTTATGAATTTGGTCGGTGCGGGAAGTACAACCGTATCGATAGGGGTTTCTAAACTCTTAAACAAGATAAACCGACATAGTATTGTTTTTAAAGTGGGAAAATGGAATAATTTTACCCAACACTATATTTTGATATTAAAGAAATGATTTTCTAACTTATTATATATTGGGTGTTTGTTGGTTGTTAATACCCTAATCAAGTAAGAATATTGAATTTGATCAAAATTTGAAATGATAAGCTAATAAGAATATAAAATATTAAAATGGTTTATAACCAAATAGAATTAATTAAATATGTTGTAAATAAGAAGAAATGGAATTAAAATTTGAGTTAAACCAGAATTTTGACCCCGGAAAATTTGAAAAGTGTTTATAATGGATTGAAACAAGAGATTTGGAAAATTTAAATTTTGATAATGTTGAAATGCTTTCCAAAGCTTTTGAAGCCAATAATGGAATATTATTTTGGGTAATATGTTTGAATAGAAATTGTTTTGAAATGAATTTGGGAGAGTAAAGAAGCACTGAACTCACTTCAGTCGCTGGAAAATAATCCTAATGATGCTGGCCACATCATTATAATTCATTTTCGAGTTTCTAATGTGATGGATTGCTTCCCTAGTACTTTGTTATGGTATTGTTTGGAATTGTTGGGTATATTAGTTGTTTGGAAATTTCAAAGGAGGAAATTTGTTTTGGTATAAACAAGTTGTTTTGGAAAATCTGGTGATTTGATTGATATACCAAATAGGTATATATTTGATATATTTCAAAATGGTTTCGAAATAAAACCGGGTAATTTAATTCTGGAAAATTCTATTTAAATAATGTGTAAAATTAAAATAAATTAACTATTGAATTGATTAAGTGAAGTTGATGCTAATAAGAAAGAAATGAAAATTTTAATCTTGAAATTAAATTTAACTTAAGTAAATGGAAGTGAATAAAATAGATTGAAGTGAATTGAAATTTGAATTTAACTTGGATAAGTTAAATAAATTGGACTTAGAATTAAATGGATTTGGATTAAATTAAAATGTAAGTTGACTTTGAGGTTGTGGGTCATTGTGTAATGGATTATACCCACAAGCTATTGTGTGTTATACTTATAATCTGAGATTGTGAATTTAAAATTTGCATAGGATTAAGGTGAAAGAAGTTTGTATCTTTAAGAATTCAGTGATACATATATATATAATTTGAAAATTGTGATTATATGATGTAGATGGGTTGAAATGAGCAATATGAGCTTTGAAATAAATAAGTTGGTGAACTTATATAAATAGAAAATGAATTATATTCACAATTGGGAAATAGTTGAATGGTATAGTAAATTCAAACTTAATCTCTAATGAAATGTAAATTGAAATAACGTAAAGTGAGATATAAAGGAAGTGAATGAACTTAAGTTAGTAAATAAGTTTTGAACTTGTATATGGAGAATTAAAATTGGATTGAAGTGAAATGTAAAATTTCTTATAGTTGCATAAGGAAATTCATATTCTTAGATATAATTTGGATTTGTGATTATAAAATGCAAATGGACTTAAATATGCAATCTATACTCTTGGATAGAAGTGAAATTGTAATTCATTAATGGAAAAGAGTTGAATGGTGTGGCATATTCAAAACTTAATCATAAATGAGATGTAAAGTGTAATGAAGCAAAGTGAGAATATAAAGGTGGATGTTCTTAAGTTAGCAAATAAGTCTTGAACTTATGAATGGGGAAAAATGAAATTAATTTTGATAAATAAATTGAAATTGAAATTTTCTAAATGAAATAATTGGAAAATGGTCAAATTATAAATGAATTCAGAGTGAATTGAGGAAGTGAATTAAAAACCTAATATGGATTAGGTTAGAAACTAAATTTAATTACAATTAAATGAGATTTGTATGGTAATGAATAGAATTTTGATAGTTTGGTCAAAATTTGGAAAGTAAATAAAAATCCAGTTGTGGCATGGGATTTAATTTTGGTAATAAGTATTGGAAGTGTGGATGAATAATGAAATTAGATTATAATTGTGATGGTCCGAATTGTAAGTAAATTCCAATGAGTCAAATAATTTAAAATGGCTCTTTGTTAATAAAATAAATCTAATAAAAAAAAATTAATGAAGAAATAAACAAAGTGCATTAAAGTTTGTAAATGGATTTGAATTGATTGGGATGAGAATCAAATGAAAATAAAAATTGATTTATAAGAAGATAATGAAAATATTGTGAAGAAAGCTTAAGCAAATTAAATAATTGTGGTTAAGCTTTATAATGTGGTCTTGGATAAATTTGTTTAGATGCTGAAAATGACTTGCAAGTGAAATGGTTTTAATTAATTACTGTGATGGAATAAGAAAGTATGAATTAAAGATGTGTGAGAGTTAGAAATAATATGGAATGAGATGTTATTAATCTAAACTTATGCTGAATGTATAAGCTAGTTGGATTAAAATTTGTAAATGGTTTAAGTGGGTAAGAATCGATTAAAATGGAAATAAATTGAGATATTATGGAATTGAAATTATTTAAGAAAATGATGAGATGGTTATTTTTAACCTTATGACATAGCTTTAAATGAAATTTGTTTGGAAAATAAAATTTGGATGCAAGCAAATGACTTTTAAGTTAGTAATTGTGATAAAGAAAGAGTATATGAGTTGTAAATAAGTATGGAATGATATATATAACTATAAAATATATATATATATATATAATAAAACTATACTAATAATTAAATAATAAAAATTAACTTGAGATGAATAATAAATTTGAAAAGTGAGGATAAAGACTTGATTTTAAATTTGTAAGGAAATAGGAATATTTGAATTGAGAATAGTTCCAATGAAATAGAGATTAATGAAATTTGAAGATGGAATTAAATTTTAATTGGTATAAGCTTAAAAATTGGTTATTTGTTTGAATAACCACAACCTGCATAGAAATTCGTCATTAAACTTAAGGGGATAAATTAAAAGAAGTAAATGAAATTGATATTTCAATAATGGGAGATGAATTGGAACCTATTTAGTGGGTTTGTATGTAAATGCAGATTAAGTAAAAAGAAAAGTAAATGAATTAAAAGCACATATTCATAATATTGAAGTGAATATGAATTGGTTGTCTTATTGTATTCAGAATGGAATTGGTTTTGAATAAATTGGAATGGATTGAAATGTTATTAAGTGGTTGTGCATATGAATGAAAATGGATTATCAAAGTAATGCAAATACTTCAAGTTTAAAATAAACTTTGTTTGTGAATCAAATTTGAGAATATGAATGGATCATAGCAAAACTTGTATATAAAATTCTTTGTGTGAAATAACTTGGAGTTTGGCATTAGAAAAGGAACTTTGTATATGCTTTAAAATATGGTTTACTTGTGAAATCATGCAAACTGTTGATTAGGTTATGAAATGGATATGTTTGGCTTACATTTATATTGGAAATGTTGTTGAAATGTTCAAATCTTTGAAAACTAATGTGTTTGTTGAGTATAGTACAGATAGAGAGTTGGAGCGCGTATATGTGTTATATTAGCTGCTTGCTATTAAAATTTTCTAAAAAGGTACGCCTACGCAAATATAATTGGGAAATGATATATATATATATATATATATATATATATATATATATATATATATATATATATATTGTGATATATTTTGGTTTCCGACCATGTTGGTTGATGTATATATATTTATTTGTATCGCGGTATCGCGAAAGCTCCCACGTACAGGGGAGACTCTGCCAAAATTTTCCGGAAATTTTGGGAGTTAGAAAATTTTTGGGGTTTTGGAAAAAGTTTAGTGACTAGTAATGTTGTTTTAAAATAATGTTGAAACAAAAGCTTTTGATTTTAAATGAAGCACATGAGTTTGGATTTGAGCTAAAGGGGTTTTGGGAAGTGTATATAAGTTTTAACTAAGGAAGTTTGGGTTAAGTTAATGAGTGTAGGAGCATTCTTCTACCTTAGCAAATTTCGGGGACGAAATTTTTATAAGGGGAGAGGAATGTAACGACCCAGAATTTTGGGTCGCTAAAAACTGAACATTTAATTCGTTTTAAATGTCAAATGTGGATTATAATTTGAATTTTGAAATAAAAGAACTTTGGTTAAGTTAATAAAATTAGAAAATTCCAATATACGGGAATTTAGTTGAAATTTGAATATTATTAATTTAATATTAGAATTGAGGAAATTGGTGATTTTGAGTGTAGATAGAGATAAAACTGGATTCTAAAATTTATTTTAGGTCTAATTGGGTTTGAATTATAATATTGGGATTGTTGGATGGAATGAATAGTCGATAGTTTGAATTTGGAATTTTATACTAAATTTAATAATGGAATTTAATAATTTAAAAATGCAATTAATCAGATTTTGATTCGAAATGAGTCAAAATGATCTTTAATGTGCTTATAAATTCCATATGATTTATTATTAAGTTAATAAAACTTTAAAAGTAAAATTTTAAGTGATTTCGACGATTTTGAAAATCGCTTGAAATAATCGACAAGTTAAAATAGCCTTTCGGGGCACAGTCTCGGAATTCGACGAAACCAGTTCCATTGGATCCATAATAGTTAGTTATTATCGGATTTCAATTTTCGTAGCAATCGAAGCTGTCGTTTGACTGTGGCGGCTCGAAACGCATCGAAATCGTTTTAATCGATTTAATTTAAAATTGATTGTTTAATTCCGTAACTCGCACAGACGAC
Organism: Allium cepa; assembly: GCA_030765085.1. Taxonomy (NCBI): domain Eukaryota; kingdom Viridiplantae; phylum Streptophyta; class Magnoliopsida; order Asparagales; family Amaryllidaceae; genus Allium; species Allium cepa. Next base: position 1,016,084,537 of record CM060934.1, on the reverse strand, counting down.
CGAATTAGGTTATGAGACATGTTCCATTGTGTCCGGAAAGCGGAAAAAACCCTAGGAACGCCTGTTGGCACGTGTGTTTTGGAGTTCGTTTGCAAATGTTCATTAAAATTGATTTTAGTATTAAAATAATGTTAATAAATGAATATATATATTCACGTTTTTAGCCCTAACCCTAATATTTCCTCAGCCGCCGCTTCCTCTTATATCAATGGCCGAAAACGATTGTCTTCCCCCACCAATCTCTCTCCATCCATCGACCTTTAGCAAAAATCGTCAACTAGTAAATCGAAGAGCCCATTGAGACGATGAAATCTATACGGTCGAGATCGAGTTTAGTGGAGCGTGAGGGGGCATGAGGCAGTCGCGTTCTTCGCGCATTCAAAGGGAGTCGCGTCACCTAAGGGTGACCGAGTTTGGCAAGGTCACGGCCATAGGTAGAGAGCGCCTAGGCGCTTGTTTTGGTAGTACTCGATCGACCTACCGTCGAGAGTGGAGGGCGCGATTTTGAACCCTAAGAGAGACGTTTGGTTTAATGTTTTTAGAAGCAGCGTATGTGAGAGGAGAAGAGAATGGGCAGCCGTGACTTGTCTCCTTGCAGATCATGCGGCCTGAGATTTTTGGTTTGTGAATTATTTAGTAAAATGTGGATATATTATATATTAAATCAAATGTTTTTTAAAATTTAATAACTCCCTCATATGACGTCAGATTCGAACGAAACCGGCGATATTGGAATCGCAGAGACGAACACTACGTAATAGTGTAATTCTGGATTCTTTCCGGGCAAGTAAAAATTTAAGTAAAATCGAACGTCGTTCGGTTTAACTTAAATTTCGAACGCTCGCCGAAACTCAAGGTGAGTTATTCTCAATCACATCTAGATGCTAGACAATTTAAATAGTTAATATTTAAATATCTGTATGATTGGTTGAATATAATTGTTGTTACCAGTCTGGATTGATTTTTATATATATGATGTGCTAACATCTGTGGGTGCAGGGAAAAATAGGTTGGAGGGATCCAACTGGATTCCTCACAATGTAGTAATTATTTTTATAATTGATAATGCAGTCTGTTTATATGTTGTGATTGGTACATCTGACAATACATTGTGCTTTATATTGTTGGACAAATCGTAAATTCACAATTTAATTTTAAATGAATAAATTGGGTTTTAATAGAAATCAAGAAATTGATAAATAAAAAAATTTAAAGGAATATAAAAATTGGAATCTGTTTTGGATGAAAAGAAAAAAATGAATAAAAATTGGTAAAATTGGGATTTTAAATACAGTGGAAAATTTATCAATCGATAAATGTGAAGTATAGATTTCTGGAAATGAATTCTATGGAAATTATAAATTTTGTTTTGAAATAACGATGGGGTTATTTGATGATGTTCCGGAAAATTTAAAATATGTTGTAACAAAGCTCCCAAATATAAAATTTAAAGTTTTAAATGCAAATAGAATATTTTGAAATGTCGTTTTCTCCATTGGGATTTTATTTAAGTAAATTGTAAATATGGTTTTCATTGAAGAATTCTCCAAAATGTTTATTTAAAAATGTTTTAAACCTATAATTTAAAAATGAATTTCCGGAAATGGGAAAATGTGTTTGAACTTCACAAGAAGTTATGTTAAGCATGGGATTGGGAATTTATGTTATTAAACATAAATTGAAATGAAATAAATCGACTGGATATATATGAAGGGTACTTTGGGTGTTTGAATGCTAATGTGTTCCCTGGGAAAACCAAGTTCGAGTTTTAAGCAGATTTTATTAAAAGAAAGTTTAAAGTGTAAACTTGTCTAAAAGAGTTGTTGGAAAATTATTATTTTTAAGTAATAAATTAATAACTTAGCAATAGTACTTGTTTGCGAATACATTAGTAATTATTTTTAAAAAGGAATTTATTCAAAGGCTAGTTTTGACCCAAGTTATTTGAAATGAGTATTAATCTTTTTAAACTCTACTTTTAAAATTTAGTTTAACTAAAACCTTATTTTAAATCAAGTTATATCATATAAAGTAGTTTTACTTTAAATATTTTGAAATTATATTTTGAGTAAATAACTAGTAGTAAATTTACATATTTTAAAGTATATTTTAGAATAAAGTGTTTTAACTGTTTTAAATCTAAATTGTTTTGAACTTGGTTATTTCCAATGGGAATATATGGTAAAGGATTTACCTTGTAAAGGAAGAACCTTGGGAATTGTTTTCAAATGAGTTTGGAAAATTTGAAAATATATCTTGTAAAGATATTTGAGGCAAATAAATAATGTGGGAATTATTTATTGTGTGATGGATGCTTATGGATGTTTGAGAATATAAATTGATAGTTAAATCACCGACTATCAATATTGGACAAATGCGTTGATCGTTTCGAAGAGACCGGGATCGAGATTTATTTCTCGAAAACCACTTCGATCCGGTTTGTACGTTTCGTGCGAAAACGTGTTCGGAGTCAAAGATGGAGCAGTGAAGTGCAAGGGCTGGTCGCTACTAATCCTGAGGATATTTCCAAATTGGATGTAGTAGGAATAGTGCCTTCGGTTCCGTTCGAACCCGGGACGGACTTGTATGGACGAATGCTTTCGGAACATCGTCAGGTGGGCGATGGGCATTCTGAGAAAAACGTTCAAAAGGTAACGCTAAGCCTCAAGCCTCATCAACCGGGAATGACTGAAAATCAGGGGATATGCAGCAAGGCTTCGTGGGTAGCACCCACTGGAGAGTAAGGTCATCCCTGTCTAGATGTCCCTTTTTATTCGGCTTAGTGATGCGGTTGCTGATCCCAACCGTGGGGTGATCTTATTCGGAACTGTCCAGTAAGGGATGGGTCCGGCCTTGTGTTGCATGGGATCGGGAGTGCTCCTCGGTACGGTGATCTAGGCCTCGTACTGTGATAGGTGGTACCCCAGTACCTAGTCATTGTTTGAAATCCATTTTCCCTACGAGCCTTGTACGAGTTTTGTTTGTATTACCCACTCTGTGGCTAGTAGCTGGAATTTAATCATGTAACAATTTCGGCTATTTTATAAGTATTTGTAAATAGACCCTATTATAATATCATAGGATTGCTATAAAAAGTGTTTTAGCTATCGTAAGGTAAAAACCCGACATGTTTATTTGTGGCGTGGTCTTACGAGATGCTTTTATTTTCAAAAGGATTTTTGAAACTTTAATAATCAATTTGGATGCATTATTATCAGCTGGTATTCTAGACTGACTCGGGTGTTATTTCATTATAATGCTCGGGTCAGACCGAGTATTATTTGTTCAGGATAGGATGCTTTGGAGCAGGTGAGGAGCTGGAGTCCGAGACGTATTCTTCGTACTTTTATATATATTCCGCTGCTGTGATTGCATGGATTTGTCTGACTGGTAAATATGGTTTGTATGAGATACTCTGATGATATGATGTATAAAACAGTTATAGATTTCATTTTGTGTAAAGTTCTATATTTACTATTATATTTTATTCCGCTGCGACTGTGAGATTCTGATATTGTTTAGTTTTTTCTTCTTCTATCCCTTCTTCTTTAACCTTAATGGTTCGTATTTTTGTACCACTTGAGTCAATAGAGGTAGAACAGTGTTGATTCAAGAGGTACGGATTTGCGGGCTGTCACATTAGATGTTATTCATTTATCCATTTATCAAATTTTTAAACCTTGTTATTCAAGTCTTTTATAACAATAAGAATATAACTAACATTGGTTTATATCTTTGTACATTAATACTTCCTAATTTGATCTAAATTTCTATTTACGTTATATTTAAATATTAAATTTCATTTAATTTCAATTATCCCAATTAATAAATTTAGATTCCAATAAATTAATAAATCTTGATTTCCATTCTTTTTATTCAACCCATTGTTAGACTATGAATAAAATTAACACTATTTTCAAATATTAACTCAATTTACATTAACAAAATCTTAACTTATAATTATTGTAATTGATTTTCAATTTAAAATAACAAGCTAAATAAATAGGTAACATAAAACAGTCATTACCGTTTACTTTTAGTCACATTAGTAAGCTTTTATTACTTACAAATCAATGTTACCATTTATTTTCATAATACTAATTTCATTCAATTTCCATTAACTATCTATTATTTCCTTGGTAAATCTAATATTTCATTTATTCGCTTATGTTTAATTTATAGCCAAGTATAACGTTTAAATTTATTTTCATTAATTGGCATTTCATTCAATTCATTGATTATTATCTTTAGTTGGCATTGTTTACCTTGCGTTCTTGTTATTATTTCATTAATACAATTCCCAAATTTTATTTCTTTCATTATTTAATTACACAATCATATTAAATTAAAAAAATTAATGGTCGAAAGTTACGGGTCGTTACACTCTCCCCCACTCAAAACTTTTCGTCCTCGAAAGCAAAAAAAGAAGGGAAAAGATGAAATTAAACAGTCAATTTATCTTATTCAAAATATTAACTTTATAAACCAATAAATTTACAAAATAAAATAACTTAATTAAATACATAAATTTATAAACACTTAAATCTTTTTTTACAAGTTAATAAAAGTTTGGAAAACATTTCAGAAAAATTTCTAAGTTCAAATTTTATGAAAAAAATTTCGGCAGTCTCCTTTCTACGGAGAGGCTCGGAAGAAATTATAATGTCAATAAAACAATATATAACATGTATTTGCCAAAATAATATATCCCAATATGGGAAAAATAATATAATATTGTTGTAAAACCTTAATCCGTGAGCGTACCTATTTATCGGGCAATTTACGCTTAATTATGAAACCAAAAGCAATAGCAATTGCTTCCATAAACCTGTGTTTCACTTATATAACCCAAAAGAGTAAAAAAATTATAAAAAAACGAAATATTTTAAAGTTGTTTCAACCACAAACAACCAAATCAACATAAGCAACAATCACTTACAAAAGAAGAACACAATCATCATATGAAATTAATATAATCGATCATCCATCCATAGCAAGCAAAACGAATGGTTTGTTCAGGTTAAGACACCTTTAATCACATAGAATGCTAATAACTACTAAGTATACCTTTACTCAACATTCTTAGATAAAACTCAATAGACTGTCCATACATCCAAACAATTAAAAGTATCATTTCTCGAACAATCCATAAACCAAACAAACAACAGATCATAGCATTAATTATGTTTATTTTTTTCACAAGATTCATTGTCCATTTTTCTTCTTCTTTTCATTCATTCACTGATTACTTTCTTTAATTTTATATTTATTCGTTATAGAATTCAATTTCTATTCGTTCATTCATTACTTAATTTCATTTATTTGCATTCATTTTATTACAAATTCATTTTCTTTAATTGTTCATGTACTGAAAATTCTTTCCATTACTTTATATTCATTTCCTTACATATGTTACTTACATTTTATTACATAATTTAATTCTATTCGGTTGTTTATAGTAACTAATGATTCCATTATTCAGGTATTACATTCTTCTCATTGTAGTTTTAGTTCATATCTATTAATCTACCCGTTTAATTTCCATTAGATATTAATATTCATTAGTGTATAAGTTCATACTTAAGTTTCTCACTTTTAATTTCCATTAGATATTAATATCCATTAAATAACTTAAGTTATAACAATTTATTTAGGGTATTCAGGTTCAATTCAACTATTTAACATATCAATTCAATAACTTAAGTTTTATAATTATTTACTTACCATACTTACTTTCTATTACATTCAATATCATACATTTCAATTATAACTTGAGTTATAATAATTATGACATCAAATTCATATTTATAAAAGCAATTCATTGCACATTTTCATTTTTTAAGCTTTCCTTTTATAATATTCCATTACATTTTCTTATTAAACATTACAACTTTCAATATTTGGCAAGTTATGTATATGCTTTTATGGATGTAATTCAAAGTTACGCAAGTTTATCTTATTTCTTTTAATTGGCAAAATGTTCAATAATCATATCATTCAGATTTTCATTCTTTTACTTACAGGTTACAAATTTCAAATTCCTTGTATACTTCGGTTATAATTTAACATTAAATTCCTTATTTTTATTTAGAAGTTTCAATTATTAAATAGTTAAAATTTTATTCCGTTACAATAATTGAAATCTCTAATTTGTAGAAATTTAAGAACTAAATGCCAGGTTCCATTTCAAATCATTTTAAAAATAATAGATAAATTTATATACTTACAACTTATATATCCAATTATATTTAAAACAACTTAAAATTTATATTTGTTTATCAAATAAATCTACAGAAAAACTACTACAATGGCCTTTCCACATAGAAATGCGAAAATGAATGTCAATGATGCATGCACTCATCACCGAAACTATTTTCCAATGACGAAGAGGGGAGTATAGAAGTTATTTCATTCCAGAATTTCTTTGAAACAATTCTTTCAAATTATATCGAAATATTTATATCAAAAAATACTTCTAAATAATATTATTATTATATTCCAAAATCATTCAAAGAAATTTTCAAAAATCATGAAAATTAAGTTCTAAATTTTCCAATTTATGTTTATTTTATTTCCAAATCTTTTTTCCAACCAATATTTATAAATTTCACTACCTAACAAACAAATATATTACAACCAAATATATATCGTTTATAAAATTAACCATTTTATATACAAAAATATAATAGGCAAAATTATTTCATTCACCTGTATTCAAAACAATATTGAGTCAGTCTGTCCTATTAAGTGTTTAGATATCATTATTGACATCACAGCGTCCCATGCACCAACTAGAATTTATAAATACAAAACAGAACAAAATAGAACAATATGAAAACCTTTTATAACACAAACAAATTGTAACAACCCGCATATTTTACGATTGAATATTTAAAATATTTTATTTAAATATTTTATCGTTAGTCGGATTTTAGTCCGAAAAGTTACTTTTTGCATACGGTCGAATTAGGACTCGGAACCACTTCCATTGGGTCCAAAACGCCGTTTGCGATCTTTTTGAGTATAAACTTTGATGTGTTTGGAGTTAGTGGAATTTTGCCACTTTTTCACTTTGGACTTTGGGTTTGGTTTAGCCCATTGGCCTAAACTATTAATTCTAACTCAACCCCCTTCCCTTCATAACTTCACTTTCATTTCCTAACACTCAAGCTTCATCAAAAATGGAGGAAGGAATGGGAAATTAAAACTCCAAGTTCAAGTTCATTTGCAAATCCAACATCTAACTCCAAATTCAAAGAGAAGCCATTGATTCTTCCTTGCTTTCAATCTTCTCCTTCATTGATCTTATGTAAAGGTGAGATTTTTATCTCACATCTTTGTCTATAACTATCTTTGATTGTTGGATATGAATTCCTAACACTTATCCATGTGCATTTGCTTGTGGTTAGGATTGAATTGGTGAAAATTCCAACTTTTAGTGTTTTGGGTTCAAATCTTTCAAAATCCAATCTTTGATGTTTGAACACGTTTTTGGTGACGATTCGAGGAGCCAATAGAACCGGGTAGCCGATAGGCGTAATCCCCTAGCGTTCGTGCTCGATCGGTTTCAAATTGAGTGAGTTTTTGCACTTCAAACCCCTAGGTCGCTCGGCCTGCACATGGACGATTCTCGGCCTGCAGATGAAGGATTCTCGGCCTGCACATTAGGTCGGTCTGCATTTAGGTCACTCCCCTATAGGTCGCATCGTGCTAGGTCGTTGCTCGGCCTTGTCTCCTTTAGGTCGGCCCGCATTTAGGTCGTTCCTCCCCATAGGTCGCTTGCACCATAGGTCGTTGCTCGGCCTTGTTTACCCCTTAAGTCGTTAGGTCGCTGGCCTTGTTTAAGTCGTTAGGTCGCTCGGCCTTCCCACTTAGGTCGTTTCTTCCCAAGGCCGCTAGGCTATATTCATACCCCTTAGGTCGCTCGGGCCATTAAGTCATGCGTGCATATAGACCGCACCATCCTTAGGTCGCTCGCCCACTAAGTCGCTCGGCCTCCTTTTATCTCTTAGGTCGTTGCACCCCTTAGGTCGCTCGGCCATGTTATGCCGCTAACCCTTTAGGTCGCAACCTATAGGTCGCTCGCCTTGTTGTTGAGTCGGCCTGCCTTAGGCCGTTTCACCCCATAGGTCGCGCGCTCGCCATTAGGCCGTTCCACCCCATAGGTCGCCCAACCATGTAAATCACACCTGCTATCTCGCATCCATGTTAGGTCGCGCCATGCCCTAGGTCGCGCCATGCAAGTCACGCGGTTAGGTCACATGCTATTTCTTAAGTCGCTGATTTCTTGTGATTGACTTACGTTAGGTCGTAAGCCGTGGCTGTTAAGTCGCAAGGGTATTTCCACTTTGATGGATTTGGAAACGAATTCTTTGGATTTTTATTCACGTCCTCGAATGTGAATATTTTGTGATTTGTTGTTTCTACTATCATTTTTGTGATTTGTCACTTTATCTCACTCGTACGAGAAATCTAATTAAATGGCTTAGAAAAACAAATGGTATGAAACGCTTGCATTTACTTCGCCGGTTAATTCTTGGACTTGTTCGGTTGAATCTCTTATGATAATTTTCTAGTGGAAATCAACAATTTGTTCGTAAATATTTGAGTTAAGCTAGTGGTTATGGGACATCAAGCTAAGCTCATATATTTACTAGCTTAGTGTAATTGACACTTCTCGATGATGGTTGATGATCATTTTTGTGATTTAGAATAGCAAATGTGCGATGTCTCTTTGTCTACGAGGGAGACTAAACCCAGTTTCTGTGGAGCTTCGGCTCAATTTGGTGGGGTAGCGACCCATGGTCTTCGGGCCACTTTGTGGAGCTTCGGCTTAAAATTAATGGTTAGCAACCATGGAATAGCATTCCATTTTGTGATACATGTGTTGGTGAGTTTTCATGCTCCCGTTTTGTGAGAGGCCTCGCCTTTTTTGTGATTTCTGAATTTCCATTGATGATTTCTAGAATTTGTGTTTTACCAATTTTCGTGATTTACATTGATAAGATTTATCAATATTTGTGCATTGGTGAATTTGTGTGTCATTAACTTTTGTGATTGGCATTGATATTATTGTCAATATTCATGGTTTTAGTGAATGAAAATATAGAGTATGCAATTCCTTTTGATCTTTGAGAAGATTATTGTGATATTGATTAATCCCTGGTTGATTTTCAATTGCATACTTATCACAGTATGGCTTTATGGTTATCATATGTATTTTTGTCATATCTCTTATCCTATATCATTTTATCTGATATTTATAGCTAGACTGATCCGTTTATTATTTTTTATTAAATAATACTCTGGTCAGACCGAGATGTTACAGGTGCTTCTGCTTGACTTCACATCTGGGATTATCACCCTGACTTTTTGCTAACTACTTAGATTAGTAGTTTTTGTTGTATACATTTGAGATATAGACTCATTGATGTATCCATATTCTTTTGTCTAGACTTGTAGCTATTCTTTTTGTATATTGTGGGTCTTGTTTGACCACTACTCTGATGTACACTTTCATGTGTTATATTCATATCTTTTTCCGCCTGTGTGATATGGGTATCTGTGACTGATTTGTGTTATGCTTATTTCTATGTTGGTTTCCGAAGAATATATATAGCCCTGTGTAGTAGCTTTGAGTTTGTATCGATGTGTCGGATTTCCTCCTGAAACCAAATGCTGTTGTACTATCTGACATATCGGTGCTCGCACAAAGCAATAACACGGATGATCGCTCCTCAACAGCCTTATTCTTCGTGCTAGATGACCGCATTACACCGTAGTGTCCTTTGCTAGCATGGGTATAGAGGTGGGGCGTCACAGCTTGGTATCAGAGCCAATCTTCGGAACAATGTAGAATAATCTAGCAAGGATCATCGTCCTAAGTCCATCTTGGGAGTCGTGCTTTAGGATTTAATTCGAGTCTTCGTACCGATTCATCTTATTCTCTTTATGATTCCTTTTTTATCTATAAAGATTTGCTAGATATTCATTTGGCGAATAACCTTATCCTTCTTCTTTCTTTGTTTCTAAAGGAAGAGAAATGGTTAGACCTGGTCTCCTAGCGCCGTTCAATCTCATGCTACTCCCCAAGATGGAGTATTTATGTCTGCCCAGCATCTTCTTGACCTCGTAAGGAATGCTCAGGCAGCCGGTTCAAATACGGAGTCTACTCACCCTAAGTCTGGATTTGCACGTTTGTGCAACGATTATACCAATTTGGGTGGGAAGCCATTCAAAGGTTCTGAAACTATTATTGAAGTCCAGGCTTGGCTGAGAACGTGCGATCGAATCATTTCTCGCATGAATCTTGTTGATCTTCACCGTGTTTAGGTGGCCTCTAGCATGCTCCAAGAAAGAGCATTAGATTGGTATGAGCTTCTTATTTCTGAAATAGTTGAAGCGGATCTTACTTGGGAGAAATTCCATGAACGCTTCGAATTAAAATTTGTGCCAGAAGCTAAGAAGGTGACTTTGGCACGCCAGTTTATAGACCTTGTTCAAGGTGAATCTTCTGTGGCAGACTATGTCGCATCATTCGAGTTACTTTCTAAATACGGGGTCGAATACATAAACACCCCATTGAAGAAAAACCAAAGGTTTGTCTATGGCTTGAATAAAAATCTCAAGAAGCCATTATTTCTAAAATTAGAAGTTTCTTTTGATCAGCTCATTGATATCGCTCTTCGTCTTGAAGAGGTAGATAGGGAGAGTGATGCTGAAGTTATGGGTGCCAAACCGAACTTCAACAACAAGAAAAGGCCAAATAAGTTCAAGGGTCCTTATCCTAATAAGAAAGGGAATCAATCAACTTCGGTGGCAAAGACTTCTACCTCTAGTAGTGGGCAATGCAACAATTGTGGTCCTAAGGACCATTATGCGAACAAGTGTTCAAAGCCTCGTGCTTGTCTCTATTGCAAAAGCCCGGATCATTATTTATCTTCTTGTCCCAAACTTCAATGCAGGAAGGAAGGAAAGCTTAATGTTGCTCAAGCCCCTGGCAACACATCTCGTGGTAAAGGTATTTCTCATTCTATCCTTGATGGCATTATTTTATTTCGTGGTCATCCTATTCGGGTTCGTTTTGATACGGGTGCGTTCCATTCTTTTATATCAGAAGAACTTGTTGATACTTTTTCTTTGGATGTTTTGTGTTTAATGACTTCTTTGAGAATTGCGAATCCGGTTGGTGGATCCGAAACAATCAGTTTATTATATAAAGATGTCGAAATTATTTTGTGTGATTTTTCTTTCCTAGCCGATTTGCATGTTATGCGCTACTTAGGCTTTGGAATGATTTTGGGAATGGATTGGCTTAACCGCTATGAAGCCCAAATCCTATGTCCTGAGCGGACTATTCATCTTCGACATCCTCAATCTGTTAAGCAGATTTCTATTGATCTTAAAGATTCGGATTCCATCTTGGTCGCATCTTTATATTCTTTAAATCCTCATGATGACGATAATGATGATGAGGAAGATATTATTTCTCATATTCATGTTGTTCGTGAATTTTCTGACATATTGAGCTCGTTTTAGGATTACCACCTAAGCGAGCAATTGAGTTCAGAATTAACCTCATCCTTGGAGCTCAACCTATCACTCTTCCTTCTTATCGCATGTCCAATAAAGAAAATGAGGAGATGCGTAAACAATTATCTGAATTGGAGACGAAGCAATTTATTCGCTCTAGTTCCTCGCCTTGGGGAGCTTCGGCTATTTTTGTGAAGAAATCCGACGGTACACTTTGGCTTTGCGTTGACTACCGCAAGCTTAATGATCTTACTATCACGAATAAATATCCTTTACCTTGAATTGATGATTTATTTGATCAGCTTAGTTGTACTAGAGTCTTTTCACAATTAGACTTAGCTACCGGTTTTCATCAGCTTTGTATTGCAGAGGAAAGCATTCCTTTGGCATCGTTCCGTACTCGTTATGGATCTTATGAATGGCTTGTTATGCCATTTGGTTTACCGAATGCTCCGGCATATTTCATTGACCTTATTAATAGAGTTTTCAAAGACTTCCTCGATCGGTTTGTTCTCATCTGTATTGATGATATTCTTGTGTATTCAAAAACCGAGGAGGAACGTGAAAAACATCTCCAGATTGTGTTGGAAACTCTTAGGAGTAATCAATTAAAAGCAAAAATTTCTAAATGCCACTTTTGGCAATCTCGTGTGAAGTTTCTCGGTCATATTATTTCCGAATCCGGAATTTCTGTGGATCCTTCAAAGATTGAAGCGATTCAAAATTGGAAGAGACCGGAGAGTGTAATGGAAATCTGTAGTTTTCTCGGATTGGCAGGTTATTACCGCCGTTTCATAAAGGACTTTTCCAAAATTTCTGTGCCTCTTACTAGCTGCACTAAGAAAGGTGTTAAATACATTCGGTCGGACAAATGTGAAGCTTCTTTTCAAAAATTAAAAGAACTCCTTTCTGATGCTCCTACTCTTGTTATTCCTATGGGGAATCAAGATTTTGTTGTTTATACCGATGGTAGTCGCGTTGGTTTGGGTGTCGTTCTTATGCAAAGAGAACGCGTTATTGCTTATGCATCTAGGCAATTGAAGCCAGCCGAGACTAGATATGCCCCTCATGATTTAGTGCTCGCGGCTATTGTTTTCGCTCTTCGTATTTGGCGTCATTATCTTTTGGGAGAAAAATTTATCCCTTACGCCGATCATAAATCTTTGAAATATCTATTTTCTCAAAAGGAACTTAATTTGCGTCAACAACGTTGGCTCGAGTTCCTTGCACCTTATGATCTCGATATTCTTTGTACTCCCGGAAAGGGAAATCGTGTTGCCGATGCCCTTAGTCACAAGCAACAAGCGGTTGTTTCTATGATGATATCAGAATGGAATGATCTCGGGATTTTATCCACTTGTGAGATTCGAGATCGTGTTTTCGATTTATGTTCATCTCTTGTTTTATGTAGCCTTGAGGCTCATCCTTCTCTTTTAGACCACATTCTTGAAGCTCAAAAGCTATATCCCGAATTGGCTCTTCTTTGCAAAAAATTTAGGGATAAAATTGTTATTGAAGGTTTGAAGGACTTTGATGTTGATTCTCGTGGAGGTATTCAAAAATTTGGTAGAATTATCGTGCCAAATATTAGTGATCTTCGAAAGGATATTTTAGAAGATTCTCATCGTTCTAAATTTACCATTCATCCCGGTAGTAGTAAAATGTATGCGGATATGAAGCGACTTTATTATTGGGAGGGAATGAAATCTGATGTTGCTAACTTTGTTTAGTGTTGGATGACTTGCCAGCTTGTCAAGGCCGAACATCAAAGGCCCGGTGGGTTATTGCAACCTTTAGAAATTCCAATTTGGAAGTGGGACCAAATTTCCATGGATTTTATAGACGGCCTTCCCTGTTCTCGTTCGGGTCATGATAGCTTATGGGTGATAGTTGATAGACTTACTAAATACGCTCATTTTGTTCCCGTTCGGTCTAACCGGACCATACCTCTTTTCGTCAAACTTTTTATTAAAGAAATTGTTAAATTGCATGGAGTTCCTACTTCTATTGTTAGTGATCGTGATCCATTGTTTACTAGTGGATTTTGGAAGAGTCTTCAAAAAGCTTTGGGAACGAAGCTTAATTTTAGCACCGCTTATCATCTTTAGTCCGATGGACAAACTGAGCGTGTGAATCAAACTCTTGAAGATCTTCTTCGTGCATGTGTTCTTGATTTTGGTGGAAGTTGGGAAGATCATATTTCACTTGTTGAGTTTTCCTATAATAATAGCTTCCAATCTAGTATTGGTATGGCACCTTTTGAGGCACTCTACGGAAGGCCATGCCGATCTCCTTCTTGTTGGCTTGAGGCCGGCAAGAGGCTGGTTTTAGGTCCAGATTTTATTCGCGATTCCACAGGGACGATTGACCTTATTCATCATAGGATGAAAGAAGCCCAGAGTAGACAAAAATCCTATGCCGATAACCGGAGAAGGAAATTAGAATTTTCTGTGGGAGACCTTGTGTTTGTTCGTGTTCCACCTATGAAGGGTGTTGTACGTTTTAGTCGATCAGGAAAATTAGCGCCTTGATATATTGGGCCATTTCCTATCACCGAACGTATTAGTTCCGTGGCTTATCGCCCTTTATTACCAGCTCGGTTTTCTGCTATTCATGACGTGTTTCATGTTTCTCAATTACGGAAATGTCTTCGAGATTCCGATTCTATTCTTGAGCCCGGTGTTGTGGAAGAAATTGAAGTTTCTCCTAATTTAACTTATGAGCAACATCCTATTTGTATTATTGCTTCGGAGGTCAAATGCCTTCGAAATAAAGATGTTCCGCTAATTAAAGTTCAATGGACCTCAAATCCTAAGGATTGCTCTTGGGAATCTAGAGAGTTCATCGAGCGAACACATCCGGACTTACTTTCTCGTGCTCTCTGAGGTGAATTTCTTATTTCAAATTTTCTTTTGTGTTGATATGCTTTCATGGTTGTTACCTTATATTTTCTTCTTAAATATTGCGGGGACGCAATTTCTTCAAGGAGGGGAGTCTATAACAACTCGCATATTTTACGATTGAATATTTAAAATATTTTATTTAAATATTTTATCGTTAGTCGGATTTTAGTCCGAAAAGTTACTTTTTGCATACGGTCGAATTAGGACTCGGAACCACTTCCATTGGGTCCAAAACGCCGTTTGCGATCTTTTTGAGTATAAACTTTGATGTGTTTGGAGTTAGTGGAATTTTGCCACTTTTTCACTTTGGACTTTGGGTTTGGTTTAGCCCATTAGCCTAAACTATTAATTCTATCTCAACCCCCTCCCCTTCATAACTTCACTTTCATTTCCAAACACTCAAGCTTCATCAAAAATGGAGGAAGGAATGGGAAATTAAAACTCCAAATTCTAGTTCATTTGCAAATCCAACATCTAACTCCAAATTCAAAGAGAAGCCATTGATTCTTCCTTGCTTTCAAGCTTCTCCTTCATTGATCTTGTGTAAATGTGAGATTTTTATCTCATATCTTTGTCTATAACTATCTTTGACTGTTGGGTATGAATTCCTAACACATATCCATGTGCATTTGCTTATGGTTTGGATTGAACTGGTGAAAATCCCAACTTTTAGTGTTTTGGGTTCAAATCTTTAAAAATCCAATCTTTGATGTTTGAACACGTTTTTGGTGATGAATCGAGGAACCAATAGGACCGGGTAGCCGATAGGCGTAATCCCCTAGCGTTCGTGCTCGATCGGTTGCAAATTGAGTGAGTTTTTGCACTTCAAACCCCTAGGTCGCCCGGCCTGCACATGGACGATTCTCGTCCTGCACATGAAGGATTCTCGGCCTTCATTTAGGTCGCTCCTCTATAGGTCGCGTCGTGCTAGGTCGTTCCTCGGCCTTGTCTCCTTTAGGTCGGCCCGCATTTAGGTCGTTCCTCAACCATAGGTCGCTTGCACCATAGGTCGTTGCTCGACCTTGTTTACCCCTTAGGTCGTCAGGTCGCCCGGCCTTGTTTAAGTCGTTAGGTCGCTCGGCCTTCCCACTTAGGTCGTTTCGTCCCTAGGACACTCGGCCATATTCGTACCCCTTAGGTCGCTCGGGCCATTAAGTCACGCGTGCATATAGGCCGCACCATCCTTATGTCGGTCGCCCACTAAGTCGCTCGGCCTCCTTTTATCTCTTAGGTCGTTGCACCCCTTAGGTAGCTCGGCCATGTTATGCTGCTAACCCTTTAGGTCGCAACCTATTGGTCGCTCGCCTTGCTGTTGAGTCGGCCTGTCTTAGGTCGTAACTCCCTAGGTCACGCGCTCGACCATTAGGCCGTTCCACCCTATAGGTCGCTCAACCATGTAAGTCGCACCTGCTATCTCGCATCCATGTTAGGTCGCGCCATGCCCTAGGTCACGCCATGCCCTAGGTCGCGCCATGCAAGTCACGCGGTTAGGCCGCATGCTATTTCTTAAGTCGCTGATTTCTTGTGATTGTCTTACGTAAGGTCGTAAGCCGTGGCTGTTAAGTCGCAAGGGTATTTCCACTTTGATGGATTTGGAAACGAATTCTTTGGATTTTTATTCACGTCTTTGAATGTGAATTTTTTGTGATTTGTTGTTTCTGCTATCACTTTTGTGATTTGTCACTTTATCTCACTCGTACGAGAAATCTAATTAAACGGCTTAGAAAAACAAATGGTATGAAACGCTTGCATTTACTTCGCCGGTTAATTCTTGGACTTGTTCGGTTGAATCTCTTGTGACAATTTTCTAGTGGAAATCTACAATTTGGTTGTAAATACTTAGGTTAAGCTAGTGGTTATGGGACATGAAGCTAAGCTCATATATTTACTATTTGTTTGATGGATTAAATGGTTGCTTTGTTTGTGTATGTATGTTGTTTGTAAGGTTGATGGTTGTTGAATTGTTTGGTTGATTAATGATTGAATCCACTTGAATAGTTCACTTTAATATAAATATTTAACCTTTTAGATTATATAAGTGAATACAGGTGATGGAAGCAACTGCTACTGCTTTTGGTTCCAAAATAATAAGCGTATATCGCCCAACAAATAGGTACGTTTTCGGATTACATTTAAAGCGCTATTTTTCCCGTGTTGGGATATAATATTTTGATAATATATGTAATATATTTGTATATTTTGATATTATATTTTCTCCCGAGCCTCACCGTACAAAGGAGACTCTGCCAAAAATTTTCGAAAATTTTGGACTTAGAATATTGTGAAAATATTTTCCCAACTTTAATAATTTAAGTACAAAAGAATATAATGATTATAAAACTGGTATATTTTATATAAGGGAATTAATTTAGTAATATTGTCAATAAGTTAATGTTTGAAATAAGATGTACTGTTTTACTCTTCCTTCTCCCTTCTTTTTCCTTTACGGGGACGAAAAGTTTTGAGTGGGGGAGATTGTAACGACCCGTTAAATTTGATAATATTAAATGGATTAACTTAATATAATTTTTAATCTAATTTATAATAAATGTAGGAGTTGGATATAGTAACTGAGATTAAAGATTTAACAATTGAAATGTTATATGGCAATAGGTAGAATAACGAAGATTTGTGTTGTGGTTATAAGTCATAATTAGTTGATTAAAATGGTATTAATGAAATAATAACTGAATTGAATTGCAATATATAAACATCAGAAAAATTTAATTGGTGGATTAAATTTGTTAAAGTTCATAAGTTTTGTAATTTAGTTTAGTAGAACTTTAAATTATAAACGAAGATTGAAATAAACGATAAATTTAATTATGTAAATGGTGACTCAAGACCTAGGTTATAGGAATTGGAACATAATCCAATTTGAATTAAGTAGAAGAAGGATTTGGTTAATATGTAAGTTATTGTTCAAGGTATTGAATAAAAACTTGGAATCCAATCATAATTTAATGATAATAACGTTAGTATTAGAGAATAAATATATTTCAATGCAGTACCCGAATGAACGGAATAAAATGAATATATATTGAATAGAAATGAAATGTAAATTGGCACATTTGGTTGAAAGTTAATTTTAAGAAACATAAAAATGTTGAATTTGTGAATATTAATATAAATATTAACTTGAATGGGATTCATTAATACAAAGATGTAATAAGTGTAGATAGTAAAAATTTAATGGCTGTAGTGGATAAAAAAATCTAGTAGTAACATAAAATTTATTTATATGGAAAAAGAGTATAGATTTGAACAAATTTATGAAAATTTGATAAGAACAGTGGTTGTAATCAGTTTGGTTATTTAATATTTGGAAGATAGAGATTTGTAAATCCGTTAATGAATTTATAATGGGAAGGAATGGTAAGAATGTAAAAATTATAAGCATTTGATTCAATTAAGGGAATTAAATTTTAAATAAATGGTCATTTAATAAATTCAACGTTCTGTGAGAAATCATAATAGTTGTGTAAAATGTGTACAAACTTCGATTTATAAATTTATTGGATTTATAACAGTTTTGGTATTACATTTATGAGTTTAAAAGTTATTCCATTTTGTAAAGTAATAAAAGCTTATTTAGGTGACTAGAATTTAGCGTAACGACTATTGTGTGTTACCTATTCTTGTTGCTTGTTAATTTAAATTTTGGGAATCAAATTCAATTTATCCTCCAATT
This sequence comes from Allium cepa, assembly GCA_030765085.1. Lineage (NCBI taxonomy): Eukaryota > Viridiplantae > Streptophyta > Magnoliopsida > Asparagales > Amaryllidaceae > Allium > Allium cepa. The sequence continues at coordinate 1,016,066,411 of CM060934.1, read as the reverse complement.
TACCGCAGTTAAAGTGAAATGAATTGGTGAATGAGTAATGTTAAATACAAATAAGATGTAACCAAGAAAAATCCCATTTATAATAATTTATGTAGAATAAAGTAAAGAAACCAGGAAATGAAAATGTGAAAATGTGGATGCAATGAGATCTTAAGTAATAATAACTTTGTTAGGTAAGTGATAACGGATTTTTTTTGTATAACCAAAAAAAAAGATCCAAATTTATTTGGAAATTAATTGCAATCAATTGAATTTATTGCAATTAAATGGATTTAATATTTAATAGTTATGTAATTATTATTTGGAAGAAATTGGAGTTATTTGTAATAAGTATGAACCTAATGTTAATTTTTCTTATAGGATTGACAATTGATATGGAATGAAAAGAAGAAAATTTGGGTCGGTAAAATTTGGAATTTATGCATAATAAAATGGATTCTAACGTTAAATACTACGTTATTGAGATTTAAATTAGACTTAAAGAATAATGATGTGAATCAGGAACTAATGTTTATGGCATCTTTATTTTAGGTGAAAGTTGAGAATATAAAGATTAAAAATCTAAAGTATGGGTTTTGAGAATATAATTTATAAAATTCTTAAATATAAGAAAGTGTAGAAATTAACATTGCAATTAATATACTGTCAACTTTTAATTCACAGCTAAACCTGTTAAATCTTTTCAATTGATTACGAATCATATAAGATATAAAATTTGGCTAATTTTAGAATTTAATATAAAATTTGGATTTTTATAATTTATTTAATGAATATTAAAAATAGCCATTTTGGCCACGGACACGGATTTCGACGAAACCAGTTTCATCGGATCCGTATCGGTGAATTATTAGAGGGTTTCAAGTTTCGTATCGATCGGACTTGTCGTTTGATCGTACGGGCGTGAAACGCCTTGAAATCAATTTTAATTAAATCAATTTGAAATCAATTTGGAAATTTTGTTTTCATCATAACTTCTTCATACGATCAAATTTGGACGTGAAACTTTTTCCATCGCGTTCAGAATATTTTAAATTACCTATTTGGATATATAGATTTACGAAATTTCGTTCCAGAGACATAGCGGGCTTTTTGGGCCATAGTTTGTTCCGCACGTTCATTCTACGGTCTATCTACGCTACCTCTAACCCTCTATATAAACCCAGCTATTCAGCCCTAGCCTCCGTCTAATTTCATTTATCTGCGCGTATTTTCTTCAAGCTTCTCTTCTTCTTCAATGGGGGTTAACCCTAGATCCAGTCAGTTCAAAAACAAAATGAAATTTTAAAATCTCCAGAAAAATTCCACAAAAATATATGTCGATCTTCTCGAAACACGTAATCCCATGGTGAAATTCGTTTTTCAGTTGGAGTTACCGTTTACCCAGAATAAATTCAAACAGTTCGTGGCCGTTCATTAGCGTCGCATCAAAGTTCGCCTGATCGAAATTCTGTTTCTGGGTATTGGAGAGGGGACTGAGGGGGTCAGATCTGTGTTGTTCGTTGTTGGAGTTGACGGTTGGATTTGAACGTAAATTTCGTTAGGGTTTAAAACCCTAGGGGCGGCCATGAAAAGTTTGGAGGCCGATGGGTTCGTGGTGGGTCCAGGAAGGTCGGCTGGACGAGGCAAGGCCGATGGTGGCAACCCCATGGCCAACGGCGGCCTGCAGGGCGAGGAAGAGGTGGTCAAAGCTTTGGTCAAGTGGGTTCGTGCGTTCGAAATGTCACGGGGTTCATGGTTGCGGGCGTTCACCTGTAGCTTGAAGGAGTTGGGTGACGTGGCATAAAGGTTAGGTGAAATGTGTGTCACTTTTGTCTATTTTTAATTTTGAATTCGAGTGCAATTTTCGACATAACTCTCGCATACGACCTCGGATTCACGCGAATTTTTTTTTGTTAGGATCGTAATTTAATTCCAGACTTGATGACGCTGGTTTGGACGAATTCCGAGGCGGGCGAATTTTTGGGTTTAAATCGAATTTAAATTCGATTTAAATTCAAAAGGTGAGTGTTTTAACCCACTCACAACTGCTAGAAGCTTTTATGTTTGTTTAAATTAATTTTAGAAATGAATAGAAATTTATTTATGAGTATTTGGCATGTTTATTTATTCATATCTGTTGAATTGCATTTATTTAATTTAACTATTAATTTAATTAATTTATTGCGTATAAATTTACAGTTAAAATTTATTTGTTTGTATGAACTGCTAGTTAATAGTTATATAATTTATTTCTGAATATAGATTGTAGATTAATAGCTGTTAAATTTAATTTGAATAAAATTGCCAGTATTACCTGTTATGTAGTACCAAAAATAATATTGTTATTGATTGATATTGATTGATGATTGCGATTTGGATGATGGATGATGTTGATGAATGGATGTTTATTGTATATCATTAAATTGCAAATTATCATGCATATTTCATTTCATTCGGGATTGTGGTTTGAAATGATATATAACCGCAAAATTTTATATCTTTTAAATTGCGGATTGAAATGATAAATATCTGTATCACTTGACCATAGGATAGAAAATTATATACAGGCACCGCGGTCTATATATAACTATTTAAATGTGATTTCTATGGTTTGGATGGAATACGGTATATAATAATCTTAAATTTTATATTGTATAAATATTATTCTTCCATATATATACATATGAAGTTGAAAATTTTGAAATTAAAAGGTGTATAAAAATCTTTATTTAAAAATGGAAGAAAATTAAGAAAATGGAGTTTAATAATTTATATCATATGTTTAACTGTTAAGTTTGGAAATTTTAAGATATGATATTTATAATTGGATTTTTTCCAAGATAAATTGAAATGAATATTCTAGTATAATTTGAATTGAAAAAAAATATATATTTTATTACTAGAAATTGGAGTTCTTATTTATTTATGGATTTTATATGAATATTCAAGACTAATTAATAGAACAATTGATCTGTTGAAAGAATAAAATCCAATTTTAGTTTGAAATATTGTTACTCAAAATGGATATACGTATATATAATTAAATTGAAGTGGTTTTGGAACTTGAGAGAGATAATATAAATTTTGGTTTAGACTTTAATAAAGAAATGTATTTGTAAAGCCATGAGAACTATTTCTTTACAAAGTAACATTTAAGTTAAAACCATTTAATTCATATACCGTTGAATGTCCAAACCATTCAAGTTTTTTTAGAAGTTATGGTTTTAAATTATGATTTTCAAAATATTATGCTTTGAAAATATTGATTTTCAGACGTTATGAAGTTAAAGCATTATGATTTTGGAAAAGAATTATATTTGGGATAAGTGATAAAATATGGTTTTGGGTTTTGAAGTGATATCGTATTCATGGTTATGAAATGGAATGTTTATTCTGATTTTTAAAGTATAACCTATTTTAAATGACCGCGGTGTTATAATAACGATGGGTTGGCAAAGAGACCGGGATCGGATATGGACATACTCTCTGTCGATACCGAAAACCACTTTGACTAACCGTGTACGCGGTGGAGATTCCAGAATGAAGTAGGTGGTGGCGACGTTTCCTGTAAGGTAAATACGTGGACCCGACTCCCGTGAGTTGGCATAAGGTGGCTAAAATAGGAGCGATTCTCAGGTCAATGAGGTCATTCCTCTGATCAGACCCTCCTCTTCGATATTATACTTTGACTTGGATTGATTCAGTGGCCACTTCTATATTTTGATTTTTGGGGGAGTTAGTCCGAGGTGGGCGGTAACTGCGGCTACGCGTTTCCACCAGCCTGGATAGCAATTGGTATATCTACCCTGGCATTGCCTAGTTGTGCCGTGTCACCTACCATACCGAGCCTTTACTACGAGTTTCTATTTGTGTCGTACCTATGGAGTATCCTCTGGTAGCTTCCCGATCAGGAGGTATTACGGTACTGTATAGACTATTGGCATTATTTGTGTTAAGGGCTATATGGGTAACCCCTTAACGCTATTAAAAAGTAAGTTTGCTTTACAAATAGACACTATTATAATAGCGCAATATACTACATAGTAAATAGTTTAATGGATCCTTAGGAGATGTAAATCCCGAGCATCTCTTGAGTTACTGCACTCATATTTATTTCTGTTAATTTAACTCACATAAGATCTTTTAGTTTTGACTCGAGTGTTTTTGTCTTTTCAAATTCGCTCGGGTCAGTCCGAGCGTTTCAGGATCGAAGACTTTAGCTTTGAAGGACGAAGACGAAGGAGTCGTATTATTATTATATATAGTATTGCACACACTCATACTGTTCCGCTGCATTGTTCGTATTGGTATGTGTAACTCTGATATTTATTGTATAAAGAAGAATTAACTGTTTTGTAACCGTTTATGAACTGTATATTATTATTATATTTTATCCTTCCGCTGTGAGATTCTATTTTGTTTTATTTCTTCTCTGTTTTTCTTATTTACCCCATAACAATCCGCCCTTGCGTATGCTTTTAATTGGCACGTGTGTCGGTTTAAAGTGTGCGAAAAGAAGGGTTGTTACAGTTGGTATCAGAGCTTTGGTTTAGCGATAAAACCTTGGTTTTGTGGGGTTTGACTCTTTGTTAATAGGGTAGTAATACCCTATGGGAGTCGCTGAGTGTATATATATGAGAGAGTGTATTTGTTAGTTTTATAAAAAGATTTTAATATTATGTTACTCTGTTCCGTTTTGTATTTATAAATTCTGGTCGATGCATGGGACGCTATGCCATCAATAGGGATTTCTAAACACTTAATAGGACAGACCGACATAATATTTGTTTTTAATATAGGTGAATGAAATAATTTTGCCTATTATATTTTCTATATATAAAAATATTTTTATAAAGATATATATATATATATATTTGGTTGCTATAGATTGGGTGTTAGGAAATAAAAATATTTATAACAATTGAAGCTAAGTTGAAATTATAATAAATCAAATTGGAGATTTTAGAACTTAAGTCCGGGATTTTGAAAATCTATTTTCAATGGATTTATGGGATATAGGGATTTGGTTTATAAGTATTTTCTTATATAAATATTTAGTATAATTCGGAAAAATTATTTTAAAGAAGATTTTGGAGAATATAAATTTTGTACTTTCCTCTCTGTCGCTGGAAAATAATTTCGGTGATGACGGCCGCATCATCGACTTTCATTTTCGAGTTTCGAAGGGGAAAGACCACTGTAGTAAATTCTACTGCAGATTTGTTTTGAAATTATTTAAAATTTTAATTGTTTTAAAAGATAATTAGAGATATAAAAGTTGTAAGAAATTAATTATCTATTATTTTTAAAGTAATTTTGAAATTTGACCCGGTATTTAATTCTAAAATTTTCCACTAATTAATGGTTTAAATTATTTTGGTGAGATATAAAGTAAGTAATAAATAGATTGAAAACCTCTAATTTAAGTAAGAGAATTATTGCTAAGTATATAGGAAGTTAAAATTATAACTGATTAGTAATGGTAAAGATTTATTGAATAATCAATGAATTAAGAGAATTGAGATAAAACTTGTATAAGTTCAATTGCATTTTTCTTTAATATAAGTAACTTACCAAATATAAAAAGTTGAAATGTTAAATAAGAGATTGGAATTGAATATTTTACAAGTAGGAAATTTTGGGAAAAAAAATGAAGTATTCAATGAATTGTTATATTAAATGAGAATTTAATGGTATAAACTTAAGTTATAATTGAAATCTCAAGTTAAAGATAAGTAATATAAATAGGTGATATGAACTTAAGTAGATAAAATGAAATTCTTTATTAAATAAGGATTGATGTGGAGGGTTATAAACTTCAGTACGGTATGAAACTACTAGTTTAAAATTAATAAAATGGAATTGAGAAGAAACTTGTAAATTTTCACTTACATTCTTAAAACATACATAACTTACCATATAATAAAAGTTGCAATGTTATTAAGAAAATGAAAGGAGAAATCTTACAAGTGAAGCTTGAGGTACTAAAGGTATTCTATTAATTTGCTATTGTTAATGAGAATTAATTGTATAAGCTTAAGATAAATTGGAAATTTTACTATATAAGTAAAGGTAAGTAGTATAAATAGATGATATATACTTTAGTCAATAAATTGGAATACAAATATAATGAATTTTGTAATAAATGGAAAATAAAATTTTAAGAAACAAAGAAATCCCTCCATGAATGAAAGAAAGAAAATCAACCCACTGAAGCATGAAATAAATGTATAATAAGTTAATTTGGTTGTTGGTTTGAATTGTTATTGTTGATTTATGTTTGTTGGGTAAGGAATTTGAAGTTGTTGGATGAATAAATAATCTATCCTTGTTCCATCTAAGACTGTTGAGTAAAGGATGCACTTGATAGTTAATTTCATTTCATACAAATTTCAAGTTTGAACCCAAACAACTATTTGTTTGATGGATTAAATGGTTGCTTTGTTTGTGTATGTATGTTGTTTGTAAGGTTGATGGTTGTTGAATTGTTTGGTTGATTAATTGTAACAGCCCTAGTTTTAGATATTTATTTTATTATTAATTATTTAGTTTCAAAGTATATTTTATATAAATTGTGTCTAAAGATATAGTTTAACTATTTAATTTGAAGATATATTTTATAAAATTGCATATGTCAATAAAATCTAATAATAACTGTGAAATTTTAAGCTAAGTTAAACAGTTGAATTTCGCGTTCAAAAGACGCGTCAATTATAGGGTATAAGTGACGTAATAAAACGTGTGTTTTTAAAATGTTATTTTTATGAAATTTTTTTTTTTTGATGTTTTGGACTGCGTCTGTTTAGCGTAGTGTAAAAATCATGTTTTCGTAAAATTTTGGAGAAAAATATCACTCAGAGATTTTATAACAAACGTTACGTTGCATTAACTGACAGTCTGATTTTAAATAAATTTGTATACGTTTTTCTAAGCTTTGCATAAATTCTTGCCATTCCATTTATTGTTTTCAAACTAAAATCAAATAAATAAAATGAAGTAAAAAACTTAACATGGAAGTAACGTGTGAGACAAAAATCCAAGGAGAAATTTGTGCATGCCTAAATTGATACGATACATATCAACTCTTTCGTTCATCCTCTGATGTATACTTACCTTTATTTCTCCCCATATCAACGTATGCCTTAATTAAACCTTTTGTAAATCAAAACTGAATTGAATATGAGTTTGCCTTTCCTTTTCTCAGAAATAAAATCATGCATTGATAACTTCCCTTGTTTATTTCTTCAATCACGTATAAGCATTTATTCAAAGAGAAAACTGAAGCAAATCTCTCGGCCTTCCAGTAAATTCAAAAACTTATAATTTTTGCAAACTGAACTAAAAAAAAAAGAACATAAAGTTACGTACAAACTTTATATCCAGGCTTATATCACGCAACTTTTCATTTTGTACGTTTCTTTTTAAAAAGTTTTGCATTAAGTCTGGCCAGTTTGTTTATTAAATCAAACATAGGAGAATCAAAGCATGCTGAAATCACGCATGCATATTTACATATTTTCAAACTTTATATGTTGTGTAACTGCCTAAATCTTATATCACGTAAACATATTTATAACTTTTGTAACTGAAAGCTTTAAATCTCTACAGCTTCCTCTTTTTCCCCTGTGTTTTTGCCTATGATCTAGTATGGTATCTGCGAACGTCCAAATACATTTGTAAACATATTTAATACAAATCAAAATTTATGTAAATATAAATGAATCATCACACACGTATTCATATTTACATATTTATATATATAAAACTGATACTTTAAACCATTTAAGCTGCTTGCCCTTTTCTCCCCATTTGTCCATTTGATTCCGCCTCAAACAAATCCTTTTATCTGCAAATCATCAATCTAAAATCACGCCTACATTAAATAGTATAAGATTTTGAAATCAAAGCTTCTCATAAAAATTGCAGTTATCGCATGCATTAAATCTAGATTTCAATTGGCAGTTTTAAATCACGCATTCATACTTAACCTTGCCTATCTTTTCAACTTCTCAATTCCCATGTATATCTCTCTATTTCATCTTTATTATGCAATAAATAAATAAATAAATAAAATTTTCCGTTCCTAATCACACATATATACAAATCCAAGAGCACGGGGAAATTTTAAGTAACGCTCGTAATTTTGTTGTTTATTTTCCTCCACTAATCACACAAGCTTTGTTTATATAAAGTAACGTGCATATCAACTCCTTTCTCCCATCTTCAATTTTCCAGTCACGCAAACCATTTCGTCCAAAATCAATGCATGTTTTAAATTCCATCAGCATTTATTTCTCCATAATCAAGCTGCCTCATCTTTTGCCTTTAATCACGCAGACTTGAAGGAATTCACAATGAAAAAAAAAGGCTGATACGTTATTCGCAAGCCTTGCCTATATATATCTTTCATTCCTCTACATCTCTTTTATTCTGCCTTTCTTCCTCTATAGCCATCAGGTATATTTTCTTTTCTTCTTCAGTCTTTTTGTTTTTCCTTTCCTTCCAGTTTCTTTTTTTTTCTTTTCACCCTTGTTTGCTCGGCCATTTCTCCCACCATGTGCCAGTAGGAATATAGATGCTAGCTTGAGTCTGCGTAGGTCTTAGAACTGTGTAATCTCTTGGAAAGGCATGTGTTTTGTGAAGGTTAGAAGATTTTATCTATACATTTTAAGGGATTGTCTGTTTTGAATTTGGAGAGGAGTAATGCCCATAATTATTTTGGTGATTGAAGATCTGTGATTAGTAGTCTAGGCAGGTCATATAAAAAGAAAAGAATTATATATAGAAAAACAGGGCAGTGAATATTTTCAGAGGGGAAGTCCTTGTTTTGTTTATCTATCATAATACTGGTTAGCATGAGTGTAAGTGAGTTGCCTGTTTTAGTTTATAATTTGGAGATTGTGGAAACCATTTGTGAAAAGATGAAGGGGTAGGATGTACATGTTGTATCTCTGTGTATATGTTGGTGTCAGTACTCGTATGCATCAGTGGAATTTGCAGTAGAAAGTAAATATAAATAGTAGGTAGGCAAGAAAAACATGCAGGTAGGTTTCAGTAGATGATTCTTTATGTGTACTTGAGGTATCAATAGGAGTTGGACATGTTGAAAGAAGAATACATAAAAAGGCTTCAGTGTTGGTCAAGTAGAAGTGGCCTCAGTTTCGTTCGAAGCAATTATATGATTCCCGAAGAAATTCCCAGATTGTCTCGAAGCAGAGGCGTTCTTGACTCGAAGTCTGGCATGAAATTACTCGAAGCATATAAGGAGGTGACTCGAAGTAATTTGTAGCAGTCACGAAGCAGTGGTTTGCCTGTACAGATGCCTGGGAAGTTATATTTAAGAAAATTTATATTGTCTAGAAATGTTTTAAAGTTAAGTTTAAAACTTAAAATGAAACTGAAATGCTTCAGATCTGCCTGGGAAGTTTTGAATCTAAGGAAATCTATATGTAAAGTGATGTTTTAGAACTAAACCTAAAACGTAAGATTAAAACTGAATACAAGAGTTAAATATATGAATGAAGTAAGATATATATGGATGAAGTATGTGGTATTGTATGGGTTGGTTTGAGCGTGCATATACACGTATCAGTTGATCGGCCTGGGAAGTGTACTGGAAAATTTGAAATGTGGAGTTCGAACATCTTGGTATATAAAGCCACTTTGACATGTTTTGATGCCACGGTGCATGCTTAGCCATGCTGTATTGATGAAGAGGATACCCTGTGACAGTTCGAGCCTGGAAAGGAAAAAGAGATGAAACAAATTTTGCAAGTATATATGTTAAACTGGAATTTTAGTAAATAAGAGAAAAGAAAACTGGGGAGGTAGGCTGCACATATATGTGCAATGTGCATGAGAAAACTAGGCAGTGGAGTGATGCACGTGCGTGCACGTATCCGTGTCACCGTACATGGAGAAAGAAAAATTTATGTGTACGGGTGTTCGTAGTTAACATCTTGCCGTAATTGTTTAGGGAAAATTTTCGTCGTAAATTTTGTGTGTTAGCACGGGGCACATATTTTGGGTATATTTAGGTCACATTATACGGTGGAGTGGTCGAGCAAGTCAAAACAATTTCCGTTCTATTTTAATCCTTTCTTGACCATACATTCTAAAGTCGCGTTTCAAAATATTTGAATTTGTTCTAGATTTGAATCTAGGCGACATCAGAAGAAATTTGATCGTTATTTTCTGTCGGTCTTTACCGGTGAATCGTCGTTTTGAATTCAAATTTTCTGCAACTTTCAGGTGAGTATTTCTCACCAGACATACGTATTTATATTTCGTAAATTATTGCAAGTGTATGTGTAAAATTTTATGTCACTATTATCTGTCTGTAGTGTAATATAAAATGATGAACCCCATTTAAATTGACACCTCATCAGTTATTATCTGTTGTATTATATCTGCAGTTATATTATGTTATTGTTTATTTACTGCTTAAATCACACTGCAAGTTCCCTGTTATACGTAGATTGTTATGGGCTGAAATGATAGGCCTAAATGATTATTATTGTTAAATTATGCTGTTAACTGTTAAACTGTTAAACTTGGGATTGCGGGTTTGAAATGATAGGACCCGGGATATTTGTAAACTATGGATTGAAATGATATAAATCCGTACCACTTGACCTAGGCTAGAAAACTATATACAGGCCCGTGGTCCTTATAATATTTTCTGAAATATTTAAAATTATTTTGGAAGTTAAATATTTGATTTATATCTTTAAAGGAATTTATATTGATTTTTAATAAGTTATAAATAAAGAAATAAATAAATATTTGAATAAATTTATGGAATATAACTTATTTGGTAAATCGGGATTTTGAAAGAATAAGATTTCAGTTAATAAATGAATAAATAAATAGGTTATATTTGGAAATATTTATCAAGTTAAACAATCTATTACAGCATTTAAATGCTGTCTTTTGAAATTTGACTAGTTTTACCCATAACTTTAGGTAGCATTTCCTAAGTGCTATGGAATCTAGAATTTGATTGCTCTAAAATTTATGGAATTTGATAAATTTTATTTTACCTTAAGTTTTGGAAAAACTTAAGACATAATATTTATAACTGTATTTTCCTAAATAAATTAAAGATAAATATTCTGGTATTAAGTAAATTTTGGGAAAAATTTAATGGTTAAAATTTGGAGTTTTATTTATGGAAATTATGGGAATATTCAAGACTAAAAATATAAAACATTGATTTGTGAAAGAATAAAACCCAAACTAAGTTTTGAATAGTAAATACTCCAATTGGATATATATAAAAAATTGAAATGGTTTTGGGAACATAAAGGGATATTTAAATTATGGTTAAACTTTAAATAAAGAAATATATTTGTGAAGCTATGTAAATTATCTTCTTTACAAATTAACCATAAAGTTAACCCATTTATATATATACCGTTGAATGTCCAAACCATTGTGTTTGGGAGTTATGGATTTAAGTAAAGTTTCCAAAACATTATCCTTTGAAGATATAATTCAAATATTTGGTCTCCAGATATTATAAACAGTATGGTTTTGGAAAGAATTATATTTGAATATAACGATATCCTATTGTTTTGGGTTTTAAAATGATATCGTATCTATAGTTTTGAAATGGAAATGTTTATTCTGATTTAAAGTATAAACTGTTTTTAAATAACCACGGGTTATAATAACGAAGGGTTGGCAAAGAGACCGGGATCGGATATGGACATACTCTCTGTCGATACCGAAAACCACTTTGACTAACCGTGTACGCGGTGGAGATTCCAGAATGAAGTAGGTTGGTGGTGACGGTTTCTTGAAAGGTATATACGTGGACCCGACTCCCGTGAGTTGGCATAAGGTGGCTAAAACAGGAGCGATTCTCGGATTAATGAGGTAGCTCCTCTGATCGAACGCACTTCTTCGTATACCATTCTATTGCTTATGTGATTGTTTGGGTGCACCCTTTGATTTGGGAGTGTTGTTCGAGGTGGGCGGTTGCTGCGGCTTCGCGTTACCACCGGTCCGGATAGCAATTGGTATATCTACCCTGGCATTGCCTAGTTGTGCCGTGTCACCTACCATATCGAGCCTTGTACGAGTTTGGTTTTCTCCCGTAGCCCGTGTGGTATCCTCTAGTTGCTTCCCGAGTAGGAGGAGCTATGATATTGGATGGACTACTGGGACTATTACGTGTTAAGGGCTATATGGGTAACCCCTTAATGCTAAGAAATAAGTATGTTTACTTTATAAATAGACACTATTATAATAGCGCAATATACTACATAGTAAATAGTTTAACGGATCCTTAGAGGATGGGCGGTCCCAGGCATCCTTTGAGTTACTTGCTATATATTACAGTACACTTGATTTAGCTTACATTATATAAGTATGTATGTCCTGACTCGAGTGTTTTGTTTTATTGTACGCTCGGGTCAGCCTGAGTTGCAGTTTCAGTTCCTCTCCGGAGCTAGGACATTCCGTAGACCAGTCGTGCTGCTGGAAGTTTGTTTCAGTCTTTATCTTTTCTGGAATCCCAGACTTTGAAGACTCTATCTCTATTTATGTTTAAAATTTTATTTAGGATTATAAGCAATGTAAGTTCTGTTTTGTAAAGATGTATCAGTGGCTTCATGAACCACTAAATTTTTAATTTCCGCTGCGAGATTCTGATATCTGTGTATGTGATTCTGCGATTTATTTACTGTATATTCCGAGTTTTGCCAAATTTATTCTACAATCTATTATTTTGAACTATTCCAGCTCGACATGTTCTATTATTGTCGAATTCGAATGGTACAAAATAGTGGGTCGTTACAGCTGGTATCAGAGCTTTGGCTCTAGGCAAACTCAGAATATATGGTAAATTTGATTTACAGAATCACCTTCATTTGAGATTAAATCTCTTCCTTTTCGAATTTGGAACATTCCCTGTGGTTCCAAAGTTCACTTGTGTCCCTCACTTTTCATCTACTCAAGATTCTGGAGTATCCCATAACTCCACTTCGGATGATCTTTATAGTGAATTGGCGGTCTCGCCATCGTTCTAATAAAGGGGTGAAACTCCTTTACCATTAGCATTAATTCACCGGAGATTTATATTTATCATCGGTTTATATGCTAGTATCTTTGATTATTCTGAACTCTATCTCTTCGGATCAAATATAGATTTACCCAATCATATCGATCCGACTCTTCAAGTCACGGTTGACCAGATCAAGGTTGTCCGCGATTTATATAGACTTACCCAGTTCCTTATTCTGTTATTTAATCATCGGACCTTCTGATTTTAACTAGCTTGGATTCTATTTGATTTGAGTTCATCAAATTTGAATTTCTATCCTTGTTTTGGAAATTTACTCCTATATTTGAAAGGAAATCTAAAATATATATAAGTATAAATTTTCAGAAATTTTAATATTTAATTTAACTAGTGTCAGGAGATAATAGTTTGATTTTATTTATGGTTTTGTAAACCATGTGTTTGTCTAAATAATTGAATATAAACAATGGTTATAAATTAATTTAGAAACAGAAATGAATATAAAACAAGAACTTGAGAATTCAATTTCTGATGGTTTCAAACTTTGGGATTAAAATTTTAAAAGTATATATTATTTAAAGTATTTTCAAAATAGAAGTTTGTTTCCCAAAGAATTTTAAAAATTTAGTGCTCTTCTCTTTGTCGCTGGAAAATAATTTCGGTGATGACTACAACATCATCGACATTCATTTTCGAGTTTCGAAGTGAAAGACCATTCTGTAGTCTGGCTACAGTATTACCTTGAGATTTTATTTGATTTGAAATTTCTAAAGTATGACTTAATATATATATATATATATAGATATATAATTTAAATTTGATTGACATATTATGAATATATACTTATTTATCTGTAAATGGTTTGAGGGGAATCAGAAATTTAATTCTTAAAATTTTATCTTAAGAAATTTCAATAAATGGAAAATAAAATTCTGAATAAGAAATTCCAACTGGAAATAATTAAATTTGGAAGTTTTAGTTGTATAATACTCAATTTCATTTCAATATAACTTACCTTGATTTTCAAAAGTTAAAAATGAATTTGGAAAATATACAATATAAAAAGGATTTTATAACTAAAATTCGAGTGTATAACATTTATTATAACCACTCAAATTTTATTTATAAAATAGGTATTCCAAATAAAGTGTTAGGTTATTTGTTAAATTAAGAATTAAGAAAAATGTTGAACTAATTAGAAATATTATTATATCTGCTGTAGCATATTTTAAGTGCTGCTGTTCTAAAAATAAAATATTATGGAAATTTATAACTGAATAAATGAAGATTATTTTAAAAAGGTGTTATGATTTTAGTAGTATTTCCAAATAATAATCTATAAATTTTAATGACTTTCAAAGTATTATGATTTCAAATTTATTATCTTATCTTGTTTTCCAGACTATCTTAAATGTCCTTGGTTTCCCTATCTTCTACGGATTGGGATGCTATCGCTTATACCAGTCTATTTAGAAATCTCTCTATAGTCTTTAGAAATCTTTGTTACTCCTCAGGATCGGGACATTGTCCCATAGACTGACAGTCGAACTGGAAGGGTAAAACCGACTCTAGAAGATCTTCTTCGTGCTTTAAAATCCGGAACCATCCGTTTAAAATACTTGTTATCTAGCTTATCTTCTTTGTTTCTCTTCTTTCGTTCCTTTTCGAGGACGAAAAGTTCTTAAGTGGGGGAGAGTGTAACAGCCCTAGTTTTAGATATTTATTTTATTATTAATTATTTAGTTTCAAAGTATATTTTATATAAATTGTGTCTAAAGATATAGTTTAACTATTTAATTTGAAGATGTATTTTATAAAATTGCATATGTCAATAAAATCTAATAATAACTGTGAAATTTTAAGCTAAGTTAAACAGTTGAATTTCGCGTTCAAAAGACGCGTCAATTATAGGGTATAAGTGACGTAATAAAACGTGTGTTTTTAAAATGTTATTTTTATGAAATTTTTTTTTTTTGATGTTTTGGACTGCGTCTGTTTAGCGTAGTGTAAAAATCATGTTTTCGTAAAATTTTGGAGAAAAATATCAGTCAGAGATTTTATAACAAACGTTACGTTGCATTAACTGACAGTCTGATTTTAAATAAATTTGTATACGTTTTTCTAAGCTTTGCATAAATTCTTGCCATTCCATTTATTGTTTTCAAACTAAAATCAAATAAATAAAATGAAGTAAAAAACTTAACATGGAAGTAACGTGTGAGACAAAAATCCAAGGAGAAATTTGTGCATGCCTAAATTGATACGATACATATCAACTCTTTCGTTCATCCTCTGATGTATACTTACCTTTATTTCTCCCCATATCAACGTATGCCTTAATTAAACCTTTTGTAAATCAAAACTGAATTGAATATGAGTTTGCCTTTCCTTTTCTCAGAAATAAAATCATGCATTGATAACTTCCCTTGTTTATTTCTTCAATCACGTATAAGCATTTATTCAAAGAGAAAACTGAAGCAAATCTCTCGGCCTTCCAGTAAATTCAAAAACTTATAATTTTTGCAAACTGAACTAAAAAAAAAAGAACATAAAGTTACGTACAAACTTTATATCCAGGCTTATATCACGCAACTTTTCATTTTGTACGTTTCTTTTTAAAAAGTTTTGCATTAAGTCTGGCCAGTTTGTTTATTAAATCAAACATAGGAGAATCAAAGCATGCTGAAATCACGCATGCATATTTACATATTTTCAAACTTTATATGTTGTGTAACTGCCTAAATCTTATATCACGTAAACATATTTATAACTTTTGTAACTGAAAGCTTTAAATCTCTACAGCTTCCTCTTTTTCCCCTGTGTTTTTGCCTATGATCTAGTATGGTATCTGCGAACGTCCAAATACATTTGTAAACATATTTAATACAAATCAAAATTTATGTAAATATAAATGAATCATCACACACGTATTCATATTTACATATTTATATATATAAAACTGATACTTTAAACCATTTAAGCTGCTTGCCCTTTTCTCCCCATTTGTCCATTTGATTCCGCCTCAAACAAATCCTTTTATCTGCAAATCATCAATCTAAAATCACGCCTACATTAAATAGTATAAGATTTTGAAATCAAAGCTTCTCATAAAAATTGCAGTTATCGCATGCATTAAATCTAGATTTCAATTGGCAGTTTTAAATCACGCATTCATACTTAACCTTGCCTATCTTTTCAACTTCTCAATTCCCATGTATATCTCTCTATTTCATCTTTATTATGCAATAAATAAATAAATAAATAAAATTTTCCGTTCCTAATCACACATATATACAAATCCAAGAGCACGGGGAAATTTTAAGTAACGCTCGTAATTTTGTTGTTTATTTTCCTCCACTAATCACACAAGCTTTGTTTATATAAAGTAACGTGCATATCAACTCCTTTCTCCCATCTTCAATTTTCCAGTCACGCAAACCATTTCGTCCAAAATCAATGCATGTTTTAAATTCCATCAGCATTTATTTCTCCATAATCAAGCTGCCTCATCTTTTGCCTTTAATCACGCAGACTTGAAGGAATTCACAATGAAAAAAAAAGGCTGATACGTTATTCGCAAGCCTTGCCTATATATATCTTTCATTCCTCTACATCTCTTTTATTCTGCCTTTCTTCCTCTATAGCCATCAGGTATATTTTCTTTTCTTCTTCAGTCTTTTTGTTTTTCCTTTCCTTCCAGTTTCTTTTTTTTTCTTTTCACCCTTGTTTGCTCGGCCATTTCTCCCACCATGTGCCAGTAGGAATATAGATGCTAGCTTGAGTCTGCGTAGGTCTTAGAACTGTGTAATCTCTTGGAAAGGCATGTGTTTTGTGAAGGTTAGAAGATTTTATCTATACATTTTAAGGGATTGTCTGTTTTGAATTTGGAGAGGAGTAATGCCCATAATTATTTTGGTGATTGAAGATCTGTGATTAGTAGTCTAGGCAGGTCATATAAAAAGAAAAGAATTATATATAGAAAAACAGGGCAGTGAATATTTTCAGAGGGGAAGTCCTTGTTTTGTTTATCTATCATAATACTGGTTAGCATGAGTGTAAGTGAGTTGCCTGTTTTAGTTTATAATTTGGAGATTGTGGAAACCATTTGTGAAAAGATGAAGGGGTAGGATGTACATGTTGTATCTCTGTGTATATGTTGGTGTCAGTACTCGTATGCATCAGTGGAATTTGCAGTAGAAAGTAAATATAAATAGTAGGTAGGCAAGAAAAACATGCAGGTAGGTTTCAGTAGATGATTCTTTATGTGTACTTGAGGTATCAATAGGAGTTGGACATGTTGAAAGAAGAATACATAAAAAGGCTTCAGTGTTGGTCAAGTAGAAGTGGCCTCAGTTTCGTTCGAAGCAATTATATGATTCCCGAAGAAATTCCCAGATTGTCTCGAAGCAGAGGCGTTCTTGACTCGAAGTCTGGCATGAAATTACTCGAAGCATATAAGGAGGTGACTCGAAGTAATTTGTAGCAGTCACGAAGCAGTGGTTTGCCTGTACAGATGCCTGGGAAGTTATATTTAAGAAAATTTATATTGTCTAGAAATGTTTTAAAGTTAAGTTTAAAACTTAAAATGAAACTGAAATGCTTCAGATCTGCCTGGGAAGTTTTGAATCTAAGGAAATCTATCTGTAAAGTGATGTTTTAGAACTAAACCTAAAACGTAAGATTAAAACTGAATACAAGAGTTAAATATATGAATGAAGTAAGATATATATGGATGAAGTATGTGGTATTGTATGGGTTGGTTTGAGCGTGCATATACACGTATCAGTTGATCGGCCTGGGAAGTGTACTGGAAAATTTGAAATGTGGAGTTCGAACATCTTGGTATATAAAGCCACTTTGACATGTTTTGATGCCACGGTGCATGCTTAGCCATGCTGTATTGATGAAGAGGATACCCTGTGACAGTTCGAGCCTGGAAAGGAAAAAGAGATGAAACAAATTTTGCAAGTATATAGGTTAAACTGGAATTTTAGTAAATAAGAGAAAAGAAAACTGGGGAGGTAGGCTGCACATATATGTGCAATGTGCATGAGAAAACTAGGCAGTGGAGTGATGCACGTGCGTGCACGTATCCGTGTCACCGTACATGGAGAAAGAAAAATTTATGTGTACGGGTGTTCGTAGTTAACATCTTGCCGTAATTGTTTAGGGAAAATTTTCGTCGTAAATTTTGTGTGTTAGCACGGGGCACATATTTTGGGTATATTTAGGTCACATTATACGGTGGAGTGGTCGAGCAAGTCAAAACAATTTCCGTTCTATTTTAATCCTTTCTTGACCATACATTCTAAAGTCGCGCTTCAAAATATTTGAATTTGTTCTAGATTTGAATCTAGGCGACATCAGAAGAAATTTGATCGTTATTTTCTGTCGGTCTTTACCGGTGAATCGTCGTTTTGAATTCAAATTTTCTGCAACTTTCAGGTGAGTATTTCTCACCAGACATACGTATTTATATTTCGTAAATTATTGCAAGTGTATGTGTAAAATTTTATGTCACTATTATCTGTCTGTAGTGTAATATAAAATGATGAACCCCATTTAAATTGACACCTCATCAGTTATTATTTGTTGTATTATATCTGTAGTTATATTATGTTATTGTTTATTTACTGCTTAAATCACACTGCAAGTTCCCTGTTATACGTAGATTGTTATGGGCTGAAATGATAGGCCTAAATGATTATTATTGTTAAATTATGCTGTTAACTGTTAAACTGTTAAACTTGGGATTGCGGGTTTGAAATGATAGGACCCGGGATATTTGTAAACTATGGATTGAAATGATATAAATCCGTACCACTTGACCTAGGCTAGAAAACTATATACAGGCCCGTGGTCCTTATAATATTTTCTGAAATATTTAAAATTATTTTGGAAGTTAAATATTTGATTTATATCTTTAAAGGAATTTATATTGATTTTTAATAAGTTATAAATAAAGAAATAAATAAATATTTGAATAAATTTATGGAATATAACTTATTTGGTAAATCGGGATTTTGAAAGAATAAGATTTCAGTTAATAAATGAATAAATAAATAGGTTATATTTGGAAATATTTATCAAGTTAAACAATCTATTACAGCATTTAAATGCTGTCTTTTGAAATTTGACTAGTTTTACCCATAACTTTAGGTAGCATTTCCTAAGTGCTATGGAATCTAGAATTTGATTGCTCTAAAATTTATGGAATTTGATAAATTTTATTTTACCTTAAGTTTTGGAAAAACTTAAGACATAATATTTATAACTGTATTTTCCTAAATAAATTAAAGATAAATATTCTGGTATTAAGTAAATTTTGGGAAAAATTTAATGGTTAAAATTTGGAGTTTTATTTATGGAAATTATGGGAATATTCAAGACTAAAAATATAAAACATTGATTTGTGAAAGAATAAAACCCAAACTAAGTTTTGAATAGTAAATACTCCAATTGGATATATATAAAAAATTGAAATGGTTTTGGGAACATAAAGGGATATTTAAATTATGGTTAAACTTTAAATAAAGAAATATATTTGTGAAGCTATGTAAATTATCTTCTTTACAAAGTAACCATAAAGTTAACCCATTTATATATATACCGTTGAATGTCCAAACCATTGTGTTTGGGAGTTATGGATTTAAGTAAAGTTTCCAAAACATTATCCTTTGAAGATATAATTCAAATATTTGGTCTCCAGATATTATAAACAGTATGGTTTTGGAAAGAATTATATTTGAATATAACGATATCCTATTGTTTTGGGTTTTAAAATGATATCGTATCTATAGTTTTGAAATGGAAATGTTTATTCTGATTTAAAGTATAAACTGTTTTTAAATAACCACGGGTTATAATAACGAAGGGTTGGCAAAGAGACCGGGATCGGATATGGACATACTCTCTGTCGATACCGAAAACCACTTTGACTAACCGTGTACGCGGTGGAGATTCCAGAATGAAGTAGGTTGGTGGTGACGGTTTCTTGAAAGGTATATACGTGGACCCGACTCCCGTGAGTTGGCATAAGGTGGCTAAAACAGGAGCGATTCTCGGATTAATGAGGTAGCTCCTCTGATCGAACGCACTTCTTCGTATACCATTCTATTGCTTATGTGATTGTTTGGGTGCACCCTTTGATTTGGGAGTGTTGTTCGAGGTGGGCGGTTGCTGCGGCTTCGCGTTACCACCGGTCCGGATAGCAATTGGTATATCTACCCTGGCATTGCCTAGTTGTGCCGTGTCACCTACCATATCGAGCCTTGTACGAGTTTGGTTTTCTCCCGTAGCCCGTGTGGTATCCTCTAGTTGCTTCCCGAGTAGGAGGAGCTATGATATTGGATGGACTACTGGGACTATTACGTGTTAAGGGCTATATGGGTAACCCCTTAATGCTAAGAAATAAGTATGTTTACTTTATAAATAGACACTATTATAATAGCGCAATATACTACATAGTAAATAGTTTAACGGATCCTTAGAGGATGGGCGGTCCCAGGCATCCTTTGAGTTACTTGCTATATATTACAGTACACTTGATTTAGCTTACATTATATAAGTATGTATGTCCTGACTCGAGTGTTTTGTTTTATTGTACGCTCGGGTCAGCCTGAGTTGCAGTTTCAGTTCCTCTCCGGAGCTAGGACATTCCGTAGACCAGTCGTGCTGCTGGAAGTTTGTTTCAGTCTTTATCTTTTCTGGAATCCCAGACTTTGAAGACTCTATCTCTATTTATGTTTAAAATTTTATTTAGGATTATAAGCAATGTAAGTTCTGTTTTGTAAAGATGTATCAGTGGCTTCATGAACCACTAAATTTTTAATTTCCGCTGCGAGATTCTGATATCTGTGTATGTGATTCTGCGATTTATTTACTGTATATTCCGAGTTTTGCCAAATTTATTCTACAATCTATTATTTTGAACTATTCCAGCTCGACATGTTCTATTATTGTCGAATTCGAATGGTACAAAATAGTGGGTCGTTACATTAATGATTGAATCCACTTGAATAGTTCACTTTAATATAAATATTTAACCTTTTAGATTATATAAGTGAATACAGGTGATGGAAGCAACTGCTACTGCTTTTGGTTCCAAAATAATAAGCGTATATCGCCTAACAAATAGGTACGTTTTCGGATTACATTTAAAGCGCTATTTTTCCCGTGTTGGGATATAATATTTTGATAATATATGTAATATATTTGTATATTTTGATATTATATTTTCTCCCGAGCCTCACCGTACAAAGGAGACTCTGCCAAAAATTTTCGAAAATTTTGGACTTAGAATATTGTGAAAATATTTTCCCAACTTTAATAATTTAAGTACAAAAGAATATAATGATTATAAAACTGATATATTTTATATAAGGGAATTAATTTAGTAATATTGTCAATAAGTTAATGTTTGAAATAAGATGTACTGTTTTACTCTTCCTTCTCCCTTCTTTTTCCTTTACGGGGACGAAAAGTTTTGAGTGGGGGAGATTGTAACGACCCGTTAAATTTGATAATATTAAATGGATTAACTTAATATAATTTTTAATCTAATTTATAATAAATGTAGGAGTTGGATATAGTAACTGAGATTAAAGATTTAACAATTGAAATGTTATATGGCAATAGGTAGAATAACGAAGATTTGTGTTGTGGTTATAAGTCATAATTAGTTGATTAAAATGGTATTAATGAAATAATAACTGAATTGAATTGCAATATATAAACATCAGAAAAATTTAATTGGTGGATTAAATTTGTTAAAGTTCATAAGTTTTGTAATTTAGTTTAGTAGAACTTTAAATTATAAACGAAGATTGAAATAAACGATAAATTTAATTATGTAAATGGTGACTCAAGACCTAGGTTATAGGAATTGGAACATAATCCAATTTGAATTAAGTAGAAGAAGGATTTGGTTAATATGTAAGTTATTGTTCAAGGTATTGAATAAAAACTTGGAATCCAATCATAATTTAATGATAATAACGTTAGTATTAGAGAATAAATATATTTCAATGCAGTACCCGAATGAACGGAATAAAATGAATATATATTGAATAGAAATGAAATGTAAATTGGCACATTTGGTTGAAAGTTAATTTTAAGAAACATAAAAATGTTGAATTTGTGAATATTAATATAAATATTAACTTGAATGGGATTCATTAATACAAAGATGTAATAAGTGTAGATAGTAAAAATTTAATGGCTGTAGTGGATAAAAAAATCTAGTAGTAACATAAAATTTATTTATATGGAAAAAGAGTATAGATTTGAACAAATTTATGAAAATTTGATAAGAACAGTGGTTGTAATCAGTTTGGTTATTTAATATTTGGAAGATAGAGATTTGTAAATCCGTTAATGAATTTATAATGGGAAGGAATGGTAAGAATGTAAAAATTATAAGCATTTGATTCAATTAAGGGAATTAAATTTTAAATAAATGGTCATTTAATAAATTCAACGTTCTGTGAGAAATCATAATAGTTGTGTAAAATGTGTACAAACTTCGATTTATAAATTTATTGGATTTATAACAGTTTTGGTATTACATTTATGAGTTTAAAAGTTATTCCATTTTGTAAAGTAATAAAAGCTTATTTAGGTGACTAGAATTTAGCGTAACGACTATTGTGTGTTACCTATTCTTGTTGCTTGTTAATTTAAATTTTGGGAATCAAATTCAATTTATCCTCCAATTTACCGCAGTTAAAGTGAAATGAATTGGTGAATGAGTAATGTTAAATACAAATAAGATGTAACCAAGAAAAATCCCATTTATAATAATTTATGTAGAATAAAGTAAAGAAACCAGGAAATGAAAATGTGAAAATGTGGATGCAATGAGATCTTAAGTAATAATAACTTTGTTAGGTAAGTGATAACGGATTTTTTTTGTATAACCAAAAAAAAAGATCCAAATTTATTTGGAAATTAATTGCAATCAATTGAATTTATTGCAATTAAATGGATTTAATATTTAATAGTTATGTAATTATTATTTGGAAGAAATTGGAGTTATTTGTAATAAGTATGAACCTAATGTTAATTTTTCTTATAGGATTGACAATTGATATGGAATGAAAAGAAGAAAATTTGGGTCGGTAAAATTTGGAATTTATGCATAATAAAATGGATTCTAACGTTAAATACTACGTTATTGAGATTTAAATTAGACTTAAAGAATAATGATGTGAATCAGGAACTAATGTTTATGGCATCTTTATTTTAGGTGAAAGTTGAGAATATAAAGATTAAAAATCTAAAGTATGGGTTTTGAGAATATAATTTATAAAATTCTTAAATATAAGAAAGTGTAGAAATTAACATTGCAATTAATATACTGTCAACTTTTAATTCACAGCTAAACCTGTTAAATCTTTTCAATTGATTACGAATCATATAAGAAATAAAATTTGGCTAATTTTAGAATTTAATATAAAATTTGGATTTTTATAATATATTTAATGAATATTAAAAATAGCCATTTTGGCCACGGACTCGGATTTCGACGAAACCAGTTTCATCGGATCCGTATCGGTGAATTATTAGAGGGTTTCAAGTTTCGTATCGATCGGACTTGTCGTTTGATCGTACGGGCGTGAAACGCCTTGAAATCAATTTTAATAAAATCAATTTGAAATCAATTTGGAAATTTTGTTTTCATCATAACTTCTTCATACGATCAAATTTGGACATGAAACTTTTTCCATCGCGTTCAGAATATTTTAAATTACCTATTTGGATATATAGATTTACGAAATTTCGTTCCGAAGACATAGCGGGCTTTTTGGGCCATAGTTTGTTCCGCACGTTCATTCTACGGTCTATCTACGCTACCTCTAACCCTCTATACAAACCCAGCTATTCAGCCCTAGCCTCCGTCTAATTTCATTTATCTGCGCGTATTTTCTTCAAGCTTCTCTTCTTCTTCAATGGGGGTTAACCCTAGATCCAGTCAGTTCAAAAACAAAATGAAATTTTAAAATCTCCAGAAAAATTCCACAAAAATATATGTCGATCTTCTCAAAACACGTAATCCCATGGTGAAATTCGTTTTTCAGTTGGAGTTACCATTTACCCAGAATAAATTCAAACAGTTCGTGGCCGTTCATTAGCGTCGCATCAAAGTTCGCCTGATCGAAATTCTGTTTCTGGGTATTGGAGAGGGGACTGAGGGGGTCAGATCTGTGTTGTTCGTTGTTGGAGTTGACGGTTGGATGTGCACGTAAATTTCGTTTGGGTTTAAAACCCAAGGGGCGGCCATGAAAAGTTTGGAGGCCGATGGGTTCGTGGTGGGTCCAGGAAGGTCGGCTGGACGAGGCAAGGCCGATGGTGGCAACCCCATGGCCAACGGCGGCCTGCAGGGCGAGGAAGAGGTGGTCAAAGCTTTGGTCAAGTGGGTTCGTGCGTTCGAAATGTCACGGGGTTCATGGTTGCGGGCGTTCACCTGTAGCTTGAAGGAGTTGGGTGACGTGGCATAAAGGTTAGGTGAAATGTGTGTCACTTTTGTCTATTTTTAATTTTGAATTCGAGTGCAATTTTCGACATAACTCTCGCATACGACCTCGGATTCACGCGAATTTTTTTTGTTAGGATCGTAATTTAATTCCGGACTTGATGACGCTGGTTTGGACGAATTCCGAGACGGGCGAATTTTTGGGTTCAAATCGAATTTAAATTCGATTTAAATTCAAAAGGTGAGTGTTTTAACCCACTCACAACTACTAGAAGATTTTATGTTTGTTTAAATTAATTTTAGAAATGAATAGAAATTTATTTGTGAGTATTTGGCATGTTTATTTATTCATATCTGTTGAATTGCATTTATTTAATTTAACTATTAATTTAATTAATTTATTGCGTATAAATTTACAGTTAAAATTTATTTGTTTGTATATGAACTGCTAGTTAACAGTTATATAATTTATTTCTGAATATAGACTGTAGATTAATAGCTGTTCAATTTAATTTGAATAAAATTGCCAGTATTACCTGTTATGTAGTACCAAAAATAATATTGTTATTGATTGATATTGATTGATGATTGCGATTTGGATGATGGATGATGTTGATGAATGGATGTTTATTGTATATCATTAAATTGCAAATTATCATGCATATTTCATTTCATTCGGGATTGTGGTTTGAAATGATATATAACCGTAAAATTTTATATCTTTTAAATTGCGGATTGAAATGATAAATATCCGTATCACTTGACCATAGGATAGAAAATTATATACAGGCACCGCGGTCTATATATAACTATTTAAATGTGATTTCTATGGTTTGGATGGAATACGGTATATAATAATCTTAAATTTTATATTGTATAAATATTATTCTTCCATATATATACATATGAAGTTGAAAATTTTGAAATTAAAAGGTGTATAAAAATCTTTATTTAAAAATGGAAGAAAATTAAGAAAATGGAGTTTAATAATTTATATCATATGTTTAAATGTTAAGTTTGGAAATTTTAAGATATGATATTTATAATTGGATTTTTTCCAAGATAAATTGAAATGAATATTCTAGTATAATTTGAATTGAAAAAAATATATATTTTATTACTAGAAATTGGAGTTCTTATTTATTTATGGATTTTATATGAATATTCAAGACTAATTAATAGAACAATTGATCTGTTGAAAGAATAAAATCCAATTTTAGTTTGAAATATTGTTACTCCAAATGGATATACGTATATATAATTAAATTGAAGTGGTTTTGAACTTGAGAGAGATAATATAAATTTTGGTTTAGACTTTAATAAAGAAATGTATTTGTAAAGCCATGAGAACTATTTCTTTACAAAGTAACATTTAAGTTAAAACCATTTAATTCATATACCGTTGAATGTCCAAACCATTCAAGTTTTTTTAGAAGTTATGGTTTTAAATTATGATTTTCAAAATATTATGCTTTGAAAATATTGATTTTCAGACGTTATGAAGTTAAAGCATTATGATTTTGGAAAAGAATTATATTTGGGATAAGTGATAAAATATGGTTTTGGGTTTTGAAGTGATATCGTATTCATGGTTATGAAATGGAATGTTTATTCTGATTTTTAAAGTATAACCTATTTTAAATGACCGCGGTGTTATAATAACGATGGGTTGGCAAAGAGACCGGGATCGGATATGGACATACTCTCTGTCGATACCGAAAACCACTTTGACTAACCGTGTACGCGGTGGAGATTCCAGAATGAAGTAGGTGGTGGCGACGTTTCCTGTAAGGTAAATACGTGGACCCGACTCCCGTGAGTTGGCATAAGGTGGCTAAAATAGGAGCGATTCTCAGGTCAATGAGGTCATTCCTCTGATCAGACCCTCCTCTTCGATATTATACTTTGACTTGGATTGATTCAGTGGCCACTTCTATATTTTGATTTTTGGGGGAGTTAGTCCGAGGTGGTCGGTAACTGCGGCTACGCGTTTCCACCAGCCTGGATAGCAATTGGTATATCTACCCTGGCATTGCCTAGTTGTGCCGTGTCACCTACCATACCGAGCCTTTACTACGAGTTTCTATTTGTGTCGTACCTATGGAGTATCCTCTGGTAGCTTCCCGATCAGGAGGTATTACGGTACTGTATAGACTATTGGCATTATTTGTGTTAAGGGCTATATGGGTAACCCCTTAACGCTATTAAAAAGTAAGTTTGCTTTACAAATAGACACTATTATAATAGCGCAATATACTACATAGTAAATAGTTTAACGGATCCTTAGGAGATGTAAATCCCGAGCATCTCTTGAGTTACTGCACTCATATTTATTTCTGTTAATTTAACTCACATAAGATCTTTTAGTTCTGACTCGAGTGTTTTTGTCTTTTCAAATTCGCTCGGGTCAGTCCGAGCGTTTCAGGATCGAAGACTTTAGCTTTGAAGGACGAAGACGAAGGAGTCGTATTATTATTATATATAGTATTGCACACACTCATACTGTTCCGCTGCATTGTTCGTATTGGTATGTGTAACTCTGATATTTATTGTATAAAGAAGAATTAACTGTTTTGTAACCGTTTATGAACTGTATATTATTATTATATTTTATCCTTCCGCTGTGAGATTCTATTTTGTTTTATTTCTTCTCTGTTTTTCTTATTTACCCCATAACAATCCGCCCTTGCGTATGCTTTTAATTGGCACGTGTGTCGGTTTAAAGTGTGCGAAAAGACGGGTTGTTACAAACTCAAGAGATGCTCGGGATTCACATCTACTAAGGATCTGTTAAACAATCTACTATGTAGTACAATACGCTATTATAATATGTCTGTAGTAAAGTAAAAGTATTAAAATAGCGTTAAGGCGTTACCTATATCCCCCTTAATGCGTTTTATATATTCACATAGTCTATAAAGTACCGTATGCTCCTCCGAGAGGTTTACACAGAGGGCAGTCCATAGATATGGTACCAAACAAACTCGTAGAAGGCACGCTAAGGCATGTGAAATGGCACACGAGGAAATGTCAGGTTAGATATACCATTTGCAGATTCAGACTGGTGGTAACGCATAATAGCTACTACCGCCCACCTTGGACACACTCCCATATCAAAAATCAAGGGGTGGCCACCAAAACAATCACAAAATCAGAATATATATCGAAGAAATATGCCCGATACGAGGAATGACCTCACTTGGCCCGGCGTAGCTCTTGATTTTAGTCACATCTAAGCTGACTCACAGGAGTCAGGGTCACTTCATAACTTATAGAAATCGTTCACCAAACAATCCTACTTCATTTCTGGAATCTCCACTACGTACACAGTTGTTAAAGTGGTTTTCAGTATTGGCAGAGAATATGACAATATTCGATCTCGATCTCTATAACAACCAAAAGCTTATTTCACGCCAGAAGGTTCTTTTACATTTCAAAAGTCAATTCACAATTGATATCAAAATATCATATTCTCAAAATCATAATACTTTCAAATCATATTCACTTTAAAAACCCATATTCACTGTCAAAAGTCATAATTTTTCCAAAACCATATTTTCAAAACAGGTTAAATCCTTACTTCAAAATCACCATTTCAATTTATTATGCATTTCATCATATTTTCTTTTAAACTAATGAATTTGAAATAAAACACTTCCCTTTTTACTTAGTCTAAAAATTTAGGAAATAGTTTAAATAGTAATAAATAGTTAAAATAGTTATAAATAGATTTAAAATAGATTAAATATAATTAAAATATATTAAATAGGTTTAAAATAGGTCAATTACATTTAATATGAGTTAAATGTCTTAATTAGTTTTAAAAATAAATTTAATGGTTTTAAAATGGTTAAATTGATCTAATATAGTTAATATAGTTTAAAATAGCATATAAATTCTAAAAATAATAAATTTGAAGATTAAACATAAAATAATTTAAAATAGTTTATATTTAATGATATGAATTTTTAATTTATATTAATTTTATACTATTTATTTCTTTTCAACAAATTCAAACCATTTAAACTTGTCAAACACAATTTCAGATAAAAAAAATTCCAATTCTCAATAAATCAATCAATTCAATATCACTTTCAAACCATGCTCAAAATATCACTTTAAATTATTCCAATTTCGATACATTTCAAAAGTCATATTTTCCAACAACTCAAATAACTCAATTTTGACAAATTTCACTTATATCTCAAATTTGACTTTTAAAATTTCAATTTCATTTCTTAAAACCATTCCTTGAAACCAAATTTGCATTTAACATAAAACTTGATTTTTCAATAATATTTACATTTATATAAATCAATTTTTTTTCAAAATCTCATTTAATTAAATTCAAAAAATTTAGGATTTTAAAATTATATAATTTAACAATCCGGTGTCCGTATATAATTCTCTACCCTAGGGTCAAGTGATAAGGATATTTATCATTTCAATCCACAATTTAATATTTTATAGATATATATCATATCAAACCGCAATTCCGTAATGATAATAAAATCCATAACAAACTTGCAGTTTATACTCATATAAAACAAAACATTCTTTCATCAAATTAAACAATTAAGCATTCATCACAAACATCATCCAATTTAATCAATAAACATCAATATATAACTGATAATCAATACACGTATTAAATTGACAGTTTAAAATTCAATATTAAATTAAATGATAATTAAATGCAATAAAGGTCTATTTGAATCAGAAAAACAATTTAACACACCAAATGGCAATAAATAAATTTCTAATCACTTTATAAATTTAATTTAACAAGCATAAGAAATTTTAGAAGTTGTGAGTGGGTTAAAACACTCACCTTTGAATTTAAATTGAATTTAAATTCAATTTAAGCCCAAAATTTGAACGGTCCAAGAATCTGTCCAAACCAGCGTCAAAATGTCCGAAGTTCCAATACGAACCAAGCAAAGAAAACCAGGCATGAATTTGACCTTGTATGTAAAAATTGTGATATTTAGAACATTAGATAAATGAAACTAAACTAAGAGATAAAAAAAAGCAAAGCAATTACTGCCACGTCACCATCAAATCATGTTTCTTCTCAGAACACTAATCTGCAAATCAGGCACACGATACCCTGACCGGAGCCACTGAAGATCTTGTCGTCGAACCACTAACTCGACCCACACGTCCCCAGGCTAGCCCCGACCATGCCTTACCTCGAGCCACCAGAAGCACCACCTGCCACCAATCCACGGACGTCGTCCGACGTGGAAACCTAGCAACCGCCATTTAATTTATGACCTAATCGAATTTTCAACGTCGATCGGAACGTTGAAATACGAAACCAATAGCTCCGATGAACTACGCAGAGCACTCTCCATGCCATGGTATCGTCGATTTCACGATCCATTGAAGTTCATCACGACGAAAACAATGGCCGTGAATTTTTCATCAATTTCTAGACAAACAGGGTTCAAATTGAAAAACGAATTTCAAATCTGAGATGCGCTCGTCGAGAGCTTCAAGTCAATATATAGTTTGATATATATTGAGGAGTTTAAATTTTTTTTGAAGTTGAAGTTGACTTGAAATTGAAATTAGGGAATTTAGGTTTTCTACCATTGGGAAAGAGGAGAAACAGAAATTTCTGTACGTGTAGAAACGAGAAATAGAAAGGCTGTTAGGGTTTATAACCGGATATATATAGGCAGATCAGGTATAAAAACAAATGGATCGAATTAGTTTAAAATTGAACGATAAACGACCCGAAATGCCCGTTCTGTCTCCGGAACGAAATTGGATCAACCCATATATCAAAATAGATGTTTTCAAATATTTCAAATTCAATAGAATAGATTTCAACTCCAAATTCCATCGTATGAAGAAGTTACATTAAAATCAGCTTATTTCAAATTGATTTCAATTTAATTGATTTCAAGGCGTTTCGAGCCTATACGATCAAATGACAACTCCGATTGTTACGAAAATTGAAATCCTACAATAATTCACCGTTACAGATCCGATGAAACTAGTTTCGTCGAAATCCGAGTCAGTGGTCAAAATGGCTAGTTCCACACTATTAAATTAATTTAAGATTTAATAGTTTAAACCACTTTTCCAATCCAAATTTCATTATTTACCATTTCTATCATTTTTGATTTCTTAATCATTTGCAGTAACTTAAACAACTTTAGATGTCAATTTAAAGTTGATTAACTCATCAATTTCAGTGTTATTTCTCAATTTCATTACATTCATAAATTATAAACTAAAACTCTAAAATCCACTTATCAAATTTTTAAACCTTGCTATTCAAGTCTTTTATTACAATAAGGATATAACTAACATTGGTTTATATCTTGGTACATTAATATTTCCTAATTTCATCTAATTTTCTATTTACGTAATATTTAAATATTAAATTTCATTTAATTTTAATTATTCCAATTATTAAATTCAAATTCCAATGAATTAATAAACCTTGATTTCCATTCTTTTTATTCAAGCCATTGTTGGACTATGAATAAAATTAACACTATTTCCAAATGTTAACTCAATTTACATAAAAAAATATTAAATTTCAATTATTGTAATTGATTTCCAATTTAAACTAACAAGCTAAATAAATAGGTAACATACAATAATCGTTATCGTTAACTTTTAGTCGCATTAATAAGCTTTTATTACTTACAAATCAATGTTATCAATTATTTTCATAATACTAATTTCATTCAATTTCTATTAACTATCTATTATTTCCTTGGTTAATCCAATATTTCATTTATTCACTTATGTTCAATTTATAGCCAAGTATAACATTTAAATTTAGTTTCATTAATTGGCATTTCATTCAATTCATTGATTATTAATTTTAATTAGCATTGTTTACCTTGCATTCCAGTTATTATTTCATTAATATAATTCTCATTTTTTTATTTCTTTTAGTATTTAATTACACAATCATATTAAATTAACAAATTTAATGGTCAAAAATTATTGGTCGTTACATTTTGAGTATTAAATATGAGGTATTTCTTTTTAAACAAAATTAATTTTTGTGTTGGGTTGTCCGTTTAGTGCTTTAAGAATTCTGACCGATGCTTTTGGCCAACGTTATCGATAAGAATTTCCTAAACGCTGTGATGAGACAGTCAGACACGGTAAATTGAGTATTAATAAGTAAAGTTTGAAAATAATTAATGTGGCAGAGTATTAAATTTTATTTTGAATATTTAATGAAACCATTGGACCATGGTGAGTGTTGGATGAGTGGCGAGGCAGTTTTGGTCATTTGAGCAACTCTACAGCCAATCGATGGAGTCATTCACTATAAATCAATGCGAGACAACACCCTTATATTATTTAAAATTTAAGGAATTGAATATGGTAATTTGGGTATGTAAAAGTTAATAATTCTAATTAAGGGGATATCTTAATTAGGAGAAAATATCATTTGATGCTTTGATTAATAAAATGATGTATTTAAGGTAAAATAATACTTTGGTTTAAAAAATTAAAATATTAATTGAATAGTTTAGTTTAAGTTATTGATTATGCCTATAAAAAAAAGTTGACACTTAGTTATTTGAGTAGTAGCAGAAGATAGATATAAAACTCTATCTTAAGAGAAAATAAAGAAGTGTTAGGTTAGAACATTTAGTACAAATTTATGAGCTATTTTTTTTAACTTAAATGGTATTAAAACTTCTTGGTTGAAATTGGAAAAATCTTTTGAAAACACGTTTGAATTAATTATCAACTTCAATTAGTTTCATGTTGATAATTAGTTCGAAATTTAATTTTTATGACAAGTGGAAATGTGAATATGGATTGTTTTCATAAATGAATAATTCATGTAGTATAATCATTTTAAATTATGCGAATAATTTTAAATCTTATATGTGTGTTTATATATATCCCAAAATTTTATTTGGTGGATAATCAATAATCATCTCTTGATAATGAAAGAGATTAGTTATCTCTTCCAAAATGAGTTCTTTTAGTTAATTGTTTTAAAGTTAGATTTTGGAAAAAAAATCACTTAATAAAATGTTTTAGATGATTACATATAGTTGATCATAATTTTGTATGTCTTACCTTTCCAGGCAAAAAGAAAATCATTTAATAAATGATTTAGCAAAAAGATTGTTTGGAAACGTAGTTTGATCTTAAAATGGTTTGGGTAAATTTCAAATTTTAAATTGATTAAAAGCTGAAATATATTGTGGTAGAATCTATGAGCAAAACATTTTATTCGTTTTGAATAAAGAGTTTAGAGAATAAATTGGATTTTTGTAAGAAGTCTTGAAAATTTTCAAAATATTGAAGTTTGGGAAATTGAGTATAAAGTAATTAGGTTTTTGAAACCTTAAAAACATTTGTTTTGTAAAATAAGAGTATAAAAATCCATTTCTCGAGTTTGTTTTGTCTTGGAGCCATTATCTAACATCGTGTATTATGCGGTCATTTGAACATATTGTCCTTTGAAGGAACCACGTCTCATCGAATTCTCTTACCTCTCTTATTGTCAAACTTATGTTGGTGTGGTTCTTTCCGTAACGACACATGGAAAGTCATGTCGATAATCATCTTATTGATTGGAGTCTAGAATAAAAGTTTAGCTAAATCCCGACTCTATTCGAGAAATTTCCAGGAAATCAATTCCGCTCGATTGATCCTTTGGGTAGCATTCTATTGTGTTCTTGTCTCGAAGGTGAGAAGCCTTCGAAATCATGAGGTATTGCTCATACAAATTCTATAGTCCGCTAATCCCGATGAATATATTCAGGAGATTATAGAATTTATCGATCAATTTTATCTTGGTCTTCTATCAATTTGAGTTGAGAGGAAAAATTTTAAACTCGAGCTTATCTACCTTTCTTTTGATTGATGAAACTAATAAGTTGATTACAAAATATTCTCTAGAAATTGCGTGCATGCAATTTTTTTACGGGAAGGAGTCTGTAACAACCCTGGTTTTGGATATTACCTGTAAATATTAAATTATAACGATAGTTATGATTTAATATTGTGAATTAAAATAAATTGGAGATTTGTCTGATTGTTTTTTGAAATAAACAAGGGATTTTAAAGATAAAATATGAAAATAAAGTTTTGAAACTTTATTTTTGGTTGTTGTGATAAAAATGAGTGAAATATGGTTTCAATTCAGAGAAATACAATAATTTCAATAATTATTGCCAAATGTTTCTTTTATTAATTTTTAAAAGCAGTATTTGTTTTCAAATGTGTTTATTATAAATAAAAAGATGAAATTGTTTTTAAAAATAAATTTTGTTTCTAAAAATGATGGAAAATGGTTGGTTTCTTTTTATTACATAAGAAAATATATTTTTTGTAATTTTTGGAGTTCAAAATTGCATTTTATGTAAATATTTGTGTAAATTGGGTTTTATTTTAAAAATAAGAATTTTAATAATAAAAATATTTTTTATAACTAAATTATCTTTTTATCAGTTGTTAAATGTTTTATTAGACATGGAAATATGTTTGTTTGATTTATTATGTTGAAAATTGTTTAAATATGTTGTTTTGATTAATTACGTAAGAGTGTTAGTGTTAATTAAATTTTTCTTAGAGTAGTCTAATTGGTTTTTTTCCCTAATTACATAGATTAAATCATCAGGTCTTTATTTTGAGATTTTGGGTTTATCTACGCTTTTATTTTCTTCTTTGCATGTCTTTGTTCTTCTATTTTATAGGTTGTTGAAGCAAAATTCCAACCCAAAGCTCACAACTTTCTTACGTTAATTCAAGTTTTCCCATCGATTTGCAAAGGCGAGTGATAAACCCACAATTTCTAACTGAAGCAAAGCTTCAAAAATCAAAATTTGAGCTTTTGTAATCAATTTTTTTGTTGATAGTTCTCTTTCCGTGAATCTAGTTTGGGTTGCGTCTTTGCATGCTTATATCTTTTGATTCCGGCAACGTAATGCTGCCGGATTTATTGCATTTGGTATCTTACATGTTGAACTTCGTTTCTACAAATTTTTATTGATAAACGTTGTCATTTGGATGTTCAAATCAGTGGTTAAAAATCAACTCGAAAGCAGATTTTTGCTTGTAGAAATTGTATTTTCTAAGTTGCCGCAAGCATAGCTTGAGTCCATGTTTGAGATTGCACAACTCTTTCATTTCTTACTGAAATTGCATAATTCTTTTTTCTTTTCAAAACATAAAGTTTTGTACTATAAGCTTATCAAATTTCAGGTCATTTCGGTCTATATAGCTTATAGAAATAGGCTGCCAAATTTAGATCTGGAGCATGTTTTTGCCCAGATTTTTACAGTGGAAACACTGCCTGGGTTCCACTTTGAGACATCATAACTTTCTCTTACTTCATCCAAATTTCATGATTGTTTTTCTATTTGAAAGATAAAGTTTTCTTCTATGTGCAGTTTGGTGCTCTGTTTATGCCTGGAAGTTGAACCAAGAATGGATTTTCAGGCCTGGGCACATGTTTATTGAACTGTTGTAAACATGGCCTGAGTCCATATTTGAGAAAGTGTGACTTTTTCATTTGTAGTCGGAATTCATTTGTTCTATCTTTTAAAAGCTGAAGTTTTCTACTATAGGCATCTCAATTTTCAGCTTAATTTGCGGTAAGTTGGTTCTCTGTTTCATGCTTGGAAGTTGAAATCTAGATAATTTTTGAATTCATCGATTCTTTTTTTGTTTGGAAGCCGAAGTTTTCAACTTTGAGCATACTAATTTTTATTTCAATCAAATGTCATTTGGCCATCTGTTTTATGTCCGAAATTTGAATCCAGACAAGATTTCAGACCTGGGTATTATTTTGCCTAAGCGTTTTTATATTCTTTTTCCATCCGACTTTTGTCTTATACTTCATGTTTTGGTGATATTTATAAAATGTTTTGAGGGCTATGATGCCTATCACTAGGCTAGCCAAGTTTTGATGAATTCTAAATTCAAATTTGAATTAAATTTAAATTGAATTTGAAATGAATTTGAAATGAATTTGAATGACGGTTTTGAGTGATTTCTTTGATTTCGAGCACAGATTTTTCCAAATAATTTTTGAAAAAAAATTGGCATTTAAAATAATTAATATGTAATTTTTTAAATTATTTTAAGCTATAAAATCTATTTATTCTCTATAATAAAGGAATTTTCAAATATTATATTCAAAATTGATTTTGAAAACTGGTTTTAAAAGCTTGTTTTCTTAAATAAATAATTTTATATGTAAAATACACATTTTTGCACTATTCGAGTGAATGAGAAGGAAAATTAAACGGTTTGGCAAAGCACATGGTATGGGACACATGCGTTTACCTTATCTGTTAATTCCTGACTTGTCCGTTTGATCGTTTTGACCTTCGGGTCGAGTTTACCGATGAGATGAGGTAAACTTTTTATTGCTTTGAGTGTGAAATTTACTAGTGGTTAGTAAATCGTTTAGTGCGAACGTGTGGTATGGGACACATGTTAACATGGTTAGGGTTCCTATCTGTGAGTTTGTGACACATTTTCCATTGCGGCATATTGCCAGTATTGGAACTTTGGGTCATTGCCATTGCGACGTATTTGTCCAAGAGACATTTGCCATTGCGGTGTTTGCCATTGCATCGTATTTTCCATTGCGGCGTATTTTCCATTGCGGCGTATTTGTCATTGTGACGTATTTGCCTTCGGTTGTGGTACCATATTTGAGATCAGTACTTGGCAGGCTTCGGTAAAAAGCACGTGCATATTTTGAGATGTTTTCATTGATTTCCCGAGTGTATCACCTTTTTCAAGGTTGGCCATTCGAGCCATTTTATATATATATATATATATATATATATATATATATATATATATATATATGGCGAGCACCTTATGGGAATTTGAGTTAACCACACTGGCATTGTTTGAGATTTGCCTTTTAGCGTTATTATTGAGATTTGCCTTTTGGCGTTATTACAGAAATTGAGTTTTGGCGTTTATTTAGGATTATATTCTCCTATATTGGAGAGTTATATTTGATTTCCTTGTGGCGTATTTTGAGTTGGTGATTTTTTTGAAATTTCTGAGACGAATCAGATTTTCGCTTTGAAAATCGACATCATACTTCACTTGTATTCGAATGCCGCAGATTCAAACGTTCAAATCCGATTCGCCGGAGCTTATAATACATTAAGTATAACAACACAGTGGAAGGAAAAAATGAATAAATATCATTGATACAATATCCGATACAACATCTGATATAAATGAATATCAATACTATCAGATACAATATACACAGCCGAGAAGATAACGCCAACAACAAAGGCTTCAAAGAGTCCAACACCCATACTATAACTCCATCTCTAGTGCTCCAAAACCAAATAGCTCATCCCAAAAGCTTCGAAGACTCCAATCCAATAAGATCGAACCACCATCAAGTTGAACTAAGCAAACTCGATCCACAACGCGATTGCCAAACCAAAGACTTAGAAGGCTATAGAATCTACATCTACTATCCGACTATCTGAAAATCAAACTCTATTTGCCCGTGTGGAAAATTGTAGGCACCCAAAGTTTAGACAGGGAACAATAAACTCCAGGTTAGTCATGGGACAGGTGTGAACAAACGAAAACAGTTTTCTTTAAACAAAAGCGAAACAAAAGAATTTAAAAGAAATCCCCAATGCTTTTTGGAAAATGAAACTACCATAAGGCCTTTCGGCACGCACACAATGCAATCGCGCGCTTGGGGGAGATTTCTCCTTATGATAGTCAAACATGCTTGATACGCAAAATCCTTTTTTACATTATTATTAGTGCGTAGTGCAGAAAACCTTTTGAAAGTATAATATTAATCTTAGCCAGCATAGGTACCATTATATCATGCCTGCTATAGCTACCACCTGAGGTGGTAGGTTATACAATTGAAATCGTTTGGGGGTCGTATTGTTTCTTTGGATTTCCAACAATGGTCAGGCTAAGGAACTTCCTGAGCCACATGGGTACGCCTCTGGAGGGACGCCCCGAGAACCTAACCGGATCTCTGCCAACACAAGGCCGGGTTACCTCTGTAACTAGGTAACTACAACACGAGTCTGCCATCCCTCGGTCGTAACCAACCTTTATCTAAGAGCTGTCAACCAACAACCACAAAGCAGTAGATTTGCAGCAACCACATAGGTTAAGTATCTAGGCTCCATACCATTATACCACCTCTATCTAGAAGGAAATGTACATACCCTCAGGGGGCGCTACGCCCAAATAACCTTGCAGCATCCTTCCTGTTTCAACCATTCCGGGTTGTGAGGCTCGACGAAGTCTCGTCCACAAAGCTACGCTTTTCACAAAAGTCATGCTTCGATCAACACATGATCAGCAGCACTTTGTATGCCACATTACCAAATTGGGAATGTATCACTAGTAACCATCTGCTATATAACCTCTAAGCTCGTACGTCTCAAAGAAGGGTGTTAAGCTAAGAGAATAAATTCTCCGCCATCAAACAGAAATGTATTTGATAGAAACCAGCTTCTCAAAGTGTAACGTCAGACACACATCCATACAAGTCTGTTCCGGGTTCGAACAGAACCGAAGGCACTTCAAAGAAGCCTTTGCAATCCGGATAATCCCTAATCACGTCCGGACTCCCCATCACAAAGGGTGATCAAATCTCTATACCGGGGACCAGTCGGTGTAGAGACATTCCACAAGCAATCCTTTCGCTTTTGAAAATATCCAGTTTTCACCATCGGTCTTCAAATGCAATCCATAACGTCGTATCATTATTCGAAATGGGTTATATGACACAAGGTCTTCTCCTGGCTAAATCGAATAATAAGCGCTAAATTTTAAAGACATATAGATATTAGGATCTTAGTTAAGTCACAACTTAAAGCCCAAAACCTTTTCTTTCAAATGGTTTAAATCAAATTTTCATTTCAAATCTTTTAAACAAAATATTTACATCCCTTTCAAATTGAAACAAAGTTTCACCAATCTTTCACAAAGATTCATTCATAGCTTTCAAAACTATTTCAATTCCAAATCTTTGATACAAAAGATATGCCTTAAAGATCCTCCTTAATTTGAAAACAAAGTTCACCAATCTTTAACAAAGATTCATTCATAGCTTTCAAAACAATTCCATTTCAAAACTTGAAATCCTTTCAATACAAATTGAAAATCCTTTCTTTATATGAAAGCTATTATTATTTGAAAAACAAAGGTTTTCGTTTCGGAAAAATCCGATTACATTTGCACAAGTTAAAGCCTTTAAGTCTAAAACTTGGGTTAAATTCAAATTTCCAAAACAAAATTTTTAAAATGGTTTAAAACCCATATAAACACAATTATAACTTGTATAACCTTTTTAAACCATAATTTCCAAACATCGAATTCAATTTCAAATCTTGAATTTAAATTCAAATCAAACTATTTAAATTTCAAAACTTTTCAAGTTATTCAAAATAACTTTTATCCTTTAAACTCCTTTTCAAAAGCTTTTCATATTTAATCCAATTCCATTTCCAAAACCACTTAAATTCAAAATTCAATTTTAAAATCATTTCAAAAATCTGTGACTTAACCAGTTTTCTCATGCAATCTATATTTGTGTATGTATAGTGTAGTCCAGGGGTTTTATACAATAGTGCAACATCATCAGTCATTACAGATTCAAGCACAGCAATATTGATAAGCCGTATAATCCAATAACGCTTATCTTTATTCACTGATCTGCAGATAAACAATATGAATTCATCACAAATAATTAAATTACATTCATCACAGCTCAAATCAAAATACTTCATATCACTAGGCATCACACATCATGGATATCAAACAATTCAATATTCAATACAATTCAAACATTCATAAGTAGGATCGATTAATCATCTGATTTAAATCAGATTAATTACTTATGAATAAATTTCCAATTCTGGTCAATTAACATTAATTAATTACAAACCTTTAATGAACTATCCTTTAATCATTTATTATTTAACTATAATTAATAAATCAATTAAGCCTAATCATTAAATAATTAACCCTTAATTATTTAATTATTATTTAATTAGTTTTAATTAATTACCTTAATCAATTAATCCTTAATTAATTGTCTTTTAATTAATTACTTTATTAATTATCTTAATAAATCACATAAATTAATCATCCTTTAATTAATTATTCTTTAATCATTTGATTAATAAACTTTAATCGTTTAATTAATCTTTAATCAATAATTAATTAGTCTTAATTATGTAATTAAAAATCTTAATTATGAAGTTAATTAACCTCAATTCATTCCTTAATTTTAAATTAATAAATTTTAATTATTAATTAATTAACCTTCAATTTATCACATAATTAATTATCATTAATTAATTACCTTTAATCAACCATTACTTGAGCTTTAATCAACCATTAATTTAGTAATTATCTTAAATCAAGTAATTAATCTTTAGTTACTTAAGACTTTAATTAAATTAAAAGATAATCCTTTTATCTTAACTAATTACTTTAATTATCATTAAAAATCTTTATTTAATAAACTTGTGATTAATTATCATTCATAAATAAATTAACCTAGATTTTAAAGTTAATTAACCATTAAACATGTTTTCATAATTAACTTCTTAATATTATTAAGTTTATTTAAAAAATAGCTTTCGAAACAAAGGATATATATATATTAAAAACTTTTAAACTTATTTAATTAAGATAAATCATTTTAAAATCCTTTATTTAATCTTAAACATAAATAAGGTATTTATTTTCTTAAAAACTAAACAAAATTTACTTTGTAACTTTAAAAATAATTGTATTTTAAAACCTAGATCATTTTAAAATCTGGTAAGTTACCAGAAAAACAAACCCGAGACAATTGAATGAAAACCCGAGCCACTCCTACGTAATTCTCGAGCTAATCAGTACATTATTTCCTTCGAGCCAATCCCACATCAACCCTGAGAAAATCCCAGAGAAACTTTCATCTTCCCAAATCCACAACGAACCAGATGCACCAAATTTACGCGTGCACGTGTACCGTCGCCACGATCACCTCTGGTCACTGCCGCGACCACTCACAAGTTGACGCTGATCACCTCGCCTCAGGCAAACACCAAGAAGTTTGATTCCGCCTAAGATTCGAAATTTAAATGTTCGATTGGAAAACCGTAACCAAACCATTATCCAAAAATTTCCTCGACGCCGATGATCTAGCTCACCAGAACCTCTGCAATTCCGTCCAGAGCAACGTCACACCCCCGAACCTCTATTCCCCTATGTCCGACCTCGTCCGATACAACGCTGACGACGTAGTTAATAGAATTCCGACCCTATATATAACTTAGGTTTAAACCCCAAAATTTCATCGTGACGTCACCTCGTTGGTCAGAAAAATCTCCGATCAATTTTTTCGAGCTCAACACTCTCCCAGACACCTATAGAAGCAACCACGATTGCCCATTCAACTACGATCGCCCATTCAACTACGATCGCCGTGAATTGCCAATAAGTCCAAAACTGTTCATCCTCAATTTCCCCAATCAATATGACATAAAAAATCTTGGTTTTTCCTTTAAAATTCATAGTTTAAGCAAACGAACAAGATTATGTAGTCAAAACCGAAATTTCAAACAACTGATTTTTGGACAAAATTGGATTTAACTGTGTTATAATATTTTTCAATAAAACCATTCATTTTGAATATTTAAAAGTATTTTTTAAATTTGATCTTGCAAATTTGAACATGTTTTATTTAGACATTGGAGTCTATAGAGGATTGGAGGAAGAGTTGTGGATATCTGAAAACAAGTTTGAAAACCTATAAAATCAGGAACAAAACCCATATTCTTGTTTCCAGGCATACTCATCTCATATTCACTTATATATACACAAGATTGTTTACAAGCAAACAACTTTCAAGATTTCAAACAACAAGTTAAATCCAGATTTCAAAAAGAGTTTACTCATAAGCATTAACATAGAAATAAATCAAATGCTAATAAGTTCGCTCACCTGGATGTTGAACAGAGACAGTATATTTTTTTCTTTTAAAATCTAGAACTACTTTTTTTTATGCTCTGAAACATTATTCATTATTTGAGTTGAATTCTTGCTTTGACTCAGGTTTGATTCCATACTGCAGCTTTTGCTAGTTATTAAACTTTGATCTTACTTGATTTTGTTGTTTCCAAGCTGAAAGCTTGAACATTGATATTGTTTTGCTTTGCTATGTTGAAACTTGAACACTTGAATTTGGTTGGTAATTTACTTCCAGGTTGAGTTTCCTTTCTAATTTTCAGATTTCTTCTGTTTGCTTTTGTTTGATTTTTCTTTGATCTTCAGGTTATTGAGTTAAGGATTTTTATAATTTATTCTCAGGTTTTCATTTCCAAAAAAAGAAGATGAACGACCTTATCCTGGTTTTTATTTTGTGATATTTATTCACATTTTAAAACCATAAAGAATAGGATTGCCATTTGTAAAACTAAGTTACACTTGTTATGTGTATTTATTAATTCTCTTACACTTGTTAATTTTATGTTTTTATATCTTTACAAATGTCACATGTTACTTAAATTGTGTTTTAAACCTTGGTTTATAATTTACTTACAAAATCATGTTTTAAACCTTACTTTATTTTAATTTATAAAACATGTTTGTCTATTTTGTTTACTTACATTCATGTATTCTTTTAT
This sequence comes from Allium cepa, assembly GCA_030765085.1. Taxonomy (NCBI): domain Eukaryota; kingdom Viridiplantae; phylum Streptophyta; class Magnoliopsida; order Asparagales; family Amaryllidaceae; genus Allium; species Allium cepa. The sequence goes on along the minus strand of CM060934.1, from coordinate 1,016,024,284 downwards.
ATATATACAAATTTAGTTCAACAAATTTAAAAAGAAGGTATATAAACTTTTTATTCAATTCTTATTTTAAACTTAAACTTAATTTAAAAAATCTTTATATAGATCATTTTTATTTCCAAAAGATATATATACATATATGTAAGTTTAAATCCTTTATTAATTTACATATGTACTAATTATATATTTATTTTCAAGTATATAAGTGAAAGTATCTTAAATTTTTATTTAAATCTTATTTTATAAATTTACAAACCAATTCATCCTATTTCAAGTCTTTAAAAATCTTGTGAAAATCCTCTCAGAATATTGAATCCAAGCTTGCTCTTTTATAGTAGTTTCCAAGTTCTACTCATTCTAGGGTATACTTCACCCAATCTCTAATGAGTCACTTAATGTGCTATACTCCTGAGCTAAAGTTCAACCTTCAGCCCTGATACCAAATGTAACGACCCAGATTTTCGCATTCGAAAATCGACATCCATACTTCACTTGTATTCGAATGCTGTAGATTCAAACGTTCGAATCCGATTCGTCGGAGCTTATAATACATTAAGTATAACAACACAGCGGAAGGAAAAATGAATAAATATCATTCCTACAATATTCGATACAACAACTGATACAAATGAATATCAATACTATCAGAACAATATACACAGCGGAAAAGATAACACCAACAACATAGGCTTCAAAGAGATCCAATACCCATACTACAACTCCATCCCTATTGCTCCAAAACCAAAAAGCTCGTCTCAAAAACTTCGAAGACTCCAATCCAATAAGCTCAAACCATCATCAGGTTGAACTAAGCAAACTCGATCCACAACGCGATTGCCAAACCAAAGACTTCAAAGGCTATTGAATCTACGCCTACTATCTGACTATCTAAAAATCTAACTCTAGGCTGCCCATGGGGAAAATTGTGGGCACCCAGAGTTTAGATAGAGAACAATAAACTCCACGTCAGTCATGGGACTGGTGTGAGCAAATGAAAACAGTTTTCTTTAAACAAAAGCAAAACAAAAGAATTAAAAAGAAATCCGCAATGCTTTTTGGAAAATGAAACTACCAGAAGGCCTCCCGGCGCACACACAATGCAATCGCACATTTGGGGGAAATTTCTCCTCATGATAGTCAAACATGCTTAATACGCAAAATCCTTTTTGATATTATTATTAGTGCATAGTGCAGAAAACCTTTTGGAAAGTATAATATTAATCTTAGCCAAGATAGATAACATTATATTATGCCTACAATAGCTACCACCTGAGGTGGCAGGTAATACAACTGAAATCGTAAGGAGCTCGTATTGTTTCTTTGGATTTCCAACAATGGTCAGGCTAAGGAACTTCCTGGGCCACATGGGTACACCTCTGGAGGGACGCCTCGAGAATCTAATCGGATCTCTGCCAACACAAGGCCGGGTTACCGCTGTAACTAGGTAACTACTACACGAGTATGCCATCCCTCGGTCATGACCAACCATTATCCGAGAGTTGTCAACCAACAACCACAAAGCAATAGATTTGCAGCAACCACATAGGTTAAGTATCTCGGCTCCATACCATTATACCACCTCTATCCAGAAGGAAATGTACATACCCTTAAGGGGAGCTACCCCCAAATAACCTTGCCGTATCCTTCCTATTTCGACCATTCCGAGTGGTGAGGCTCGATGAAGTCTCGTTTACAAAGCTACGCTTTTCACAAAAGCCATGCTTCGATCAACACATTACCAGCAGCACTTCGTATACCACATTACCAAATTGGGAATGTATCACTAGTAACCATCAACTACATAACCTCTGAGCTTGTACGTCTTAGAGAAGGGTGTTAAGCTAAGAGAATAAATTCTCCGCCACCAAACAAAATTGTATTTGATGGAAACCAGCTTTACATCTCAAAGTGTAACGTTAGACATACATCCATACAAGTATGTTCCGGGTTTGAACACAACCGAAGGCACTTCAAAGAAGACCTTGCAATACAGATAATCCCTAATCACGTTCGGACTCCCCATCACAAAGGGTGATTAAATCTCTATACCGGGGACCAGTCGGTGTAGAGAATTCGACTGGTAATCCTTTTGGTTTCGAAAATATCTGGTCTTCACCACCGGTCTTCAAATGCAATCCATAACTTCGTATCATTAAATTCGAAATGGGTTATATGACACATGGTCTTCTCCCGGCTAAACCAAATAATGAGCGCTAAATTTTAAAAACATATGGCTATTAGGATCTTAATTAAGTCACAACTTAAAGCCCAAAACCTTTTCTTTTAAATGGTTTAAATCAAATTTTCATTTTAAATCTTTTAAACAAAAGATTTACATCTCTTTCAAATTGAAACAAAGTTTCACCAATCTTTCAAAAAGATTCATTCATAGCTTTCAAAACTATTTCAATTCCAAATCTGTTATACAAAGATACACCTTAAAGATCCTCTTCAATTTGAAAACAAAGTTCACCAATCTTTAACAAAGATTCATTCATAGCTTTCAAAAAAATTCCATTTCATAACTAGAAATCCTTTAAAAAAAAATAGGAAATCCTTTCTTTATATGAAAGCTGTTATTATTTGAAAAACAAATGTTTTCGTTTCGGAAAAATCCGATTACATTTGCACAAGTTAAAGTCCTTCAAGTCTAAAATTTGGGTTAAATACAAATTTCCAAAATAATTTTTTTAAAATGGTTTAAAACCTATATAAATACATTTATAACTTGTATAACCTTTTTAAACCATAATTTCCAAACATAGAATTCAGTTTCAAATCTTGAATTTAAATTCAAATCAAACTATTTAAATTTGAAAAATTTATCAAGTTATTCAAAATAACTTTTTTCTTTAAAACTCCTTTTCAAAAGCTTTTCATATTTAACCCAATTCCATTTCTAAAACCATTTGGTTTCAAAATTCAAATTTTAAATCATTTCAAAGATCCGTGACTTAACCAATTTTCTTTGTGCAATCCATATTTATGTGTGTATAGTGTAGTCCAGGGGTTTTGCACAATAGTGCAACATTATCAATCGATACAGATTCAGGCGCAGAAATAGTGATAAGCGGTATAATCCCATAAAGCTCATCTTAATTCATAGATTCACAAATAAACATTATAAATTCAACACAGATAAATAAATTACATTCATCACAGCTCAAGTCAAAATACTTCATATCACAAGGCATCACACATCAGGGATATCAAACAATTCAATATTCAATACAATTCAAACATTCACAAGTAGGATCGATTAATCATCTGATTTAAATCATATCAATTACTTATGAATAAATTTCTAATACTGGTTAATTAACTTTAATTAATTACAAACCTTTAATTAATTATCCTTTAATCGTTTATTAATTAACCTTAATTAATAAATCAATTAATCTTAATCATTAAATAATTAACCCTTAATTATTTAATTATTCTTTAATTAATTTTAATTAATTACCTTAATCAATTAATCCTTAATTAATTATCTTTTAATTAATTATCCTTAATTAATTATCTTAATAAATCATATAAATTAATCATCCTTTAATTAATTATTCTTTAATCATTAATTAATCAACTTTAATCATTTAATTAATCTTTAATCAATAATTAATTAGTCTTAATTATGTAATTAAAATTCTTAATTATGAAGTTAATTAACCTTAATTCATTCCTTAATTTTAAATTAATAAAATTTAATTATTAATTAATTAACCTTTAATTTTTCACATAATTTATTATCTATAATTAATTACCTTTAATTAACCATTGTTTAACCTTTATCAACCATTAATTTTGTAATTATCATAAATCAAGTAATTAATCTTTGATACTAAGACTTTAATTAAATTAAAAAGTAATCCTTTTATCTTAACTAATTACTTTAATTATCATTACAAATATTTATTTAATAAACTTGTGATTAATTATCATTAATAAATAAATTAACCTAGATTTTAAAATTAATTAACAATTAAACATCTATTCATAATTAACTTCTTAATATTATTAAGTTTATTTAAAAAATAGCTTTCGAAACAAAGGATATATAAACTTATTTAATTAAGATAAATTATTTTAAAAACCTTTGTTTAATCTTAAACTTAAATAAGGCATTTATTTTCTTAAAAACTAAACAAAATTTACTTTATAACTTTAAAACATAAATGTATTTTAAAACCTAGATCATTTTAAAATCTAGTAAGTTACTAGAAAAACAAACCCGAGACAATTAAATGAAAACCCGAGCCACTCCTACGTAATTCTCGAGCTAATCGCTTCATGATTTCCTTCGACCCAATCCCACATCAACCTCGAGCAAATCCCCGTGATACTTTCATCTTCCCAAATCCACAACGAACCATATGCACCAAATTTACGCGTGCATGTGTACCATCGCCACGATCACCTCTGGTCCCTACCGTGACCACTCACAAGTCGACGCTAATCACCTCGCCTTAGGCAAACACCCAGAAGTTTGATTATGCCTAAGATTTGAAATTTAACTGTTCGATTGGAAAACTGGAACCAAACCATTGAACAGAAATTTCCTCGACGCTGAAGATCTTTCTCACCAGAACCTCTGCAATTCCGTCCAGAAGAACGTCACACCCCCGAGCCTCTATCCCCCTAGGTCCGACCTCGTCCCATACAACATTGATGACGTAGTTAATCGAATTCCGACCCTATATCTAACTTAGGTTTAAACCCAAAAACTTCGCCGTGACATCGCCTCGTTGGTTGGAAAAATCCCCGAACAATTTTTTCGATCTCAACAATCTCACAGACACCTCCAGAAGCAAACATGATCGCCCATTCAACTACGATCGCCATGAATTGCCAATAAGTCCAAAACCGTTCATCCTCAGTTTCCCCAATCAATATGACATAAAAAAATCTTGAATATTCCATTAAAATTCATAGTTTAAGCAAACGAACAAGTTATGTCGTCAAAACCCAAATTTTAAACAACTGATTTTTGGACAAAATTGGATTTTACTGTGTTATTATATTTTTCAATAAAACCATTCATTTTAAATATTTAAAAGTATTTTTAAAATTTTGATCATGCAAATTTGAACATATTTTATTTAGACATTGGAGTCTATAGACAGTTGGTGGAAGAGTTGTGGATTTTTGAAAACAGGTTAGCAAAACTGTAAATTCTGGAATAGAACCCATATTCTTGTTTCGAGACATGCACATCTCATATTCACTTATATATACACAAGACTGTATACATGAAAACAATTTTCATGATTTCAAACAAGAAGTTAAATCCAGATTTCAAAAAGAGTTTACTCACAAGCATTAACATAGAAATAAATCAAGGGCTGAAAAGTTCGCCCACCTGGATGTTGAATAGGGACAGTATATTGTTTCTTTTAAAATCTGGAACTGCTTTTGTTTTATGATCTAAAACTTTTCTTATTGTTTGAGTTGAATTCTTGCTTTGATTCAGGTTTGATTCCAGACTGCAGCTTTTGTTTGTTATTAAACATTGAACTTACTTGATTTTGTTGTTTCTAGGCTAAAAGCTTGAACATTGATATTGTTTTGCTTTGCTCTATTGAAGCTTGAACACTTGAATTTGGTTTGTAATTTGCTTCCAGGTTGAGTTTCCTTTCTGATTTCCAGATTTCTTCTATTTACTTTTGTTTGATTTTTCTATGATCTTCAGGTTTTTGTGTTAAGGATTTTAATAATTTATTCTCAGGTTTTTATTTCCAAAAAATGAAGTTGAATGACCTTAGCCTGTTTTTTATTTTGTGATATTTATTCGCATTTTAAAACCTTATAGAATAGTATTTCCATTTGTGAAATTATGTTACACTTCTTATGTGTATTTATTAATTCTTTAACACTTGTTAATTCTATGTTTTCATATCTTTACAAATGTCACATGTTACTTAAATTGTGTTTTAAACCTTGGTTTATAATTTACTTTACAAACTCATGTTTTAAACCTTACTTTATTTTAATTTATAAAACATGTTTATCTCATTATTTTCTTACATTCATATATTCTTATATATATATATATACACACACAAATTTAGTTCAACAAATTTAAAAAGAAGGTATATAAACTTTTTATTCAATTCTTACTTTAAACTTAAACTTAAGTTAAAGTATCTTCATATAGATCATTTTTATTCCAAAAGATATATATACATATATGTAGGTTAAAGCCTTCATTAATTTACATGTATACTAAATATATATTTATTTTCAAGTATATAAGTGAAAGTATCTTAAATTTTTAATTAAATCTTATTTCATAAATTTACAAACCAATTTTATTCATGTTTTCTTATTAATTTCCAAAAGATACGTATATTTTAAACTTTTATTAAACCTCGTTTTAATATCATATTATATTTACAATTCTATTTATATACATATGTATTATTTTTCAAAATATAACTTTTAAATCCAATTCATTTTATAATATATTTTTATTCTTAACTTTCACAATTTACTTATATATATATATATTCCAAATATTCGAATTAATTCTCAATTAATTCACAAATAAATCCAAAATTTATATTACTTATTAAATAAATTTGGCTTAAAAATCAGGAATGTTACAATTTCTTTGAGTTTGCCGATATGGAGAATTTTGGGATTTCTCTTTTTTAGGAGTTATATTTTCCCTAAACCACTATTGATTTATGATATGCCAATGATATGAGGCTTGCTATATTTAGCGTTTTATGGATTGTTTTATCTCTTCTGGGATTGTACGTTTTTATAAGTTATATCATCTCATCACTTAAAGTAACCATACCATACTTATACTCATGCTTATACTCAGTATTGTTCCTTCTTGTTTAAGAATAACATTACCCTTATTCTTGTGCATTTATTGCTGCTTATCCTCTTTAATGGATATGTTTGACTAGACTGACCCGTGTATTTTATACTCGAGTGAGACCGAGGTGTTTCAGGTTAGGTACCCATATGGACTTAGCCTATTCTGCTTTTGCATGGACTTTTCTGCTTCCCAATTGATTGTAGTCCTTTAAATTGCCACTTTGATATGTATATTGTTTTGATTCATGTATATTGTGGTCGTCATACCACATATGCAATGTATCATTATTTATGCTCTACGATGTATCTATATATGTGTATATATCTGATTTTCTATTGTTCTGTGATGTGTTTTGCATTTGATTTGTTGTATTTTGTTCTAATAAATCCTATAGCCACATATGGCTTTGTATTAAGTTTTTATTGGATATGTCGATCCACTTGAATCAGCAAAAAAAATATAGGGCATTTATCGGCATATTCAATAGATATTTAAGACAAGGCTATAGATGGTTGCTCATAACCAGCCCTATTCTCCGCATTAGCAGACAGTATTACCTAGTAACACTCTTTGTTGATGTGGGACTCGGGGTGGGGCATCACGAATAATATCAAAAATAACCATATATATCATATTTAAAAGTAAAATATCCCAATCATAGGAAAACAATATAATATCGTTATAAAACCGTAATCCGAAAATGTACCTATTTGTCGGGCAACCGACACTTATTTATGAAGCCAAAAGCAGTAGCTATTGCTTCCACAAACTTGTATTTAACTTATATAATCCAAAATAGGTTAAAATTATGTAAAAAGAGAAATTTTTAAGTTGTTTCAATTTGCAACAAAAGAAAATCTGTAACGATCCACCTTTTTGAATGGTTTAAATCGACAATAAACCCACATGTCAACTCAAACCATTCAAAAGGAAGGATTGTTAATGGGGTAAATAAGAAAATAATAGAAAAGAAGGAAAAATCACAGAATCTCACATCGGAATGACCAAATATAACAATCAAATAATAGTTCATGAAGCTGTTTTATAAATGACATTTGGTTACACTTTTACAATACAAATCAGAGTTACAAATACAGCAGAAATAAATAAATAATGCAGCAGAACACATGATGTAGTGGAATAATTAATAATAAATAGTGAACTCATCTCCGTCTTCATCCTCCAAAATAAAGTGGTCTTCAATACACTGAAAAGACAAAACATTCGAGAAGGAACTAAAAGATCTTATGTAAGTCATATCAAAATATGTTAAATAGAAATATTAGTGTAATGGTTTCATAGATGTTATGGGATTTTCATATTCTATCAAGTTTACAACGTGAATATAATTATTTAACGAGTTTCTAATAACTAAAACTATCAATCTTAATAATCTAATTAAAACAAATCTGACGTTTGAATTAACTTAAACCTTCAAATACTTCAATTCCAAATAAAATCCAAATTCTAGAAATTATATGGATATATGTCATTTCAACCAGTATCAAAAATCAACATTTCAAAATCAATAAAAACCGCTCGGGTTTATCATTTCGATCCATAGTGATAACAAAGATATCTCTACTACTAATATAGAAAATTGGTTGAATTTCATTACTCGATGTCTTTTTGACATTCCAAAAATGCCCTTGGTTTCCTTTTATATGTTCGCACTCAAACAAAATATCAACGTATACAATAATACAAATAGCCCATGTGCAAAGCACGGGTCCATGCTAGTATACATAAATAAAGATCCAATCATCCAAAATGTCAACCATTAACATCCATCACAATCCAAAATCCAAATCAGCCAATAAATCACAACAATTAATTGATTATCATTATCAGTTGTTTAACTAGCAATTTATATTTAGTATTAATTAAATGGCAATTCAATTCAATATAAATTCAAATTTAACTTAAACAACAATTTAAAATACCAAACAACAATCAATGAATTTATAATCAGATCATAAATTTATTTAACTAACATAAGATAATTTAGTATTCCTTAGTGGATCAAAACACTCACCTTTGATATTTAGAATGCAAAAATCCAAACAAAGTTGCCTTTTCCAACAGTCACCAAACTCATCCATACCTATTTCATGTCGTCGGGAATTCCAATACGAGTCCAACGGACGAAACTACGCATGTATCAGAGCTTGTATGTGGAAGATATTTAGGTTATAAGGATTTATTAAAAACAATACGTACACATTTAATTATTAAAATAAGAAACTTTAATAACTCACGTTTTCAAATTTGATGTACCCAAGATAAAGGCAAGAAGTAGAAAGCCAAAACCATGAAAGCTAATTCACATTGTTCAAATTTTTTGAAGGCTTCTTGCAAAAGAAGGCAAGGTGATGAGGAAAGGTGCGGATGTGGTTGAGGAAGAAATAGATGCTCACACTTGTTTTCTTTTTTGAACATAGCTTCAATAAAATTGAATTGACAATAACTAAGTGGAGGTATAAAGCTATGTTGACATTGAAACTTTGAGGAAAAAATAATAGAGGCCTTGATGTTTGAAAAATAATGAAGTTCTACGGGAAAGAATGAGATATGATATGAAACAAAAGAAGAAAGGGAAGTAACAAACGAAATAGGAATGGAAGGGACAAATAAAATGAAGCAATATGATCTAAGTAAATGCTTTGGGAAATAAAATAAACAAAATGGAAGAATGAGAAAGGATGTGAAATCATGTTTCAACTACGTCAGAGAATTGCAATAAAACCAAAATGTGGAAACAGTGGCAGGTGTATTGAATAATAAAGAAATGAAGGGACTACTTAGAATCCAATTAATTGCATGTTCCGCTTAATTAAATATATTAACACCAAATATACATTCTTTACACCCGTTCAAACATAATTAACATATAATAAATAAATTTGTATACAACAACTAATGTAACGTTACACAAAATAAAAAATGATATGGAACTCAAATTCTAGTTTTTTTCAAAATAAAGTTTTTTCATAGCGCAATCTAGAAAGCTAAAAAGTTAATTTAATTTAAATTTCAAGATTACTGTTAAAATCACTTATATACAGCCTCAAATTGATATTTAATGACTGTAAAATATTGTTTTAAAATTCATTTTTTCCTTCTTTTTATAAAACTATTTTTACCAACAAAATGAAAATGTTCGTTTTATTTTCATCAAAACATTCTTTTTATTTTAACAATAATGTATGTTTCTTTCGTTAAATCCACTAATTAAATTAATGTTTCATTTTTTTTCTCTTTTAAATTGAAAGATTCCAAATCGACATAATTGTAATTAATTTCAAAATTACACTTTAAAACGGATCCTAATAAACATACAATTCTATCATTAAATGCCCATTAATTTCAATTATATTCTCTTTCCCTTTTATTAAAAGATTCAAAGTCAAATTAACGGCAATAAATTCATTGATTAATTTAAATTTTTCTATATTCATTTATTTTGATTTTCATCTTATTATTCAATCAATTATCATCTTATAGATACATTTAAAGTTGGTTTACCATTTCATTACCTCAATCTTCTATAAATACCATCTTAATTCATAATAACTTCAACATTTAAGTAGACTAATTCCAATTGATTTCAATTTTAATTTCAATAGATTAAATATATAGGTGGTAAATAACAATTGTTACCTTTTACATTAATCACATTTATAAGTTTATGATCTACAAACAAATTCTATAACTACTTATATGACACTGATTTTATCCAATTACAATTAATTACCATAAATTAACATTATTAAGTTTAATTCTAGTTCTTTTCACATTAATAAACGACAAATTTTAATTTCTTCCAATAGTAAACACCAACATCTTAATAAATTTATACTTTTAGTTATCGAATATTTATGGGCCGTTACACTATCCTCTACTAAAAACTTTTTATCCTCGAAAAGGAAGAAGAAGGGACTACGCAGTTAATTTATTTTATTCAAAGTATTCAACTTATAAACAATTAAAATTTACATACTTAAATATTTCAAATAAAATATATCAATTTATAAAAAATTAAATCCTTCATATTCAAGTTAATAAAGTTGTAAATGTAACGACCAGTAAAATTTTCAATAATTTAATTTGTTAAGTTAATAAGTTTTGGTAATTTAATATGGAAAAACCTTATTAATTAAAAATTGAACGATGGTAATTAGAACTACTTATTAACAATTGAAATGAAATTACAATTTAGTGATGTAATGAAAATTGGCATACTTGGCTATAAATTAATTAAATTAATGTAAGAAAACTAATGCAAACATTAAAATTATAACAGGAATAATATGAAATAAATGACTCTTAAATAAAGATTGGGTATATAAGAATGGTAAAATTTGTTGTGAACAACGAAATCATAAGTGTGAATGTTGAATCATTAATGAGATAATATATGATTAATATAAATTGATGTAATTCGGTGTTAAGTAAGTAATTGTAACATTTGATTTGTAAACAATAATGAATTCATTAATGTGACTTAAAGTAATAGTAACGGTTGTAAATTACAATGTAATTGACCTATTAATTTAGTTGTAACTGTTATATTTGAGTATAAATTTGAATATAAGTAAATAAGGGTAAGTGGTGTATAAATAAATGAATTAGCATAATTAATAGTAATCGAATGAATTCATATTAGGTAGGTAATTATAATAATTAGTTGAATATAATAAACTTAAGTGTAAATCAAAGGGTAATGGTAACAGCTATTATAAGTTGCCTATTTAGTCTAAAAAATAAATAGGAAATCTTTAATGTCATTAATGAGAATTAATGCAGTAAAGGGAGGTGTGAATGTATGAATTAAATAGAAACATAAATTTATTTATAAAGTAATAAATTGGTAAAAGGAATGGAACTAAGTTAAATTAATTAATTGGTTCTAAACCTTAATAAATGTGTACAATTGACAAGATTTCACATTTAGAAATGTAACATTTAATACAAATTTAAGATGAAAATAGGAGTAGACTAGTGCAATGGAATATAAAACTAATGTAACTAGGTATATAGGGTAATAATGGACCTAGTATAAAGATGGCAATTAAACCAAATCAAATTTTTGGAAGCAATTTTTATTTAATTGGAATGTAATCTATAATAAAATGGATTGTTGTAGGCAAATGAAATTAATTACTATGTAAATTGAAATTTGGATGAATTGGGAAGTTATTAATGTATTAGTATATAAACCAATGTTAATATTACCCATAAGAGGATAAGTTAATAGTTAATTCAATAACAAAATTGAGAAATCAAATATATGGATTTATTGGGGATTTAAACTTATACTTTTTAAATTTGAGAAAATACAGTGTTTACACGCAGTGACTTTCTATATTATTTTTTCCTATGTTTGTTTGGCTAGTTTTTATTTTCTATTTTATTTGTATAAACTTGAATATATTTACATGATTTTTTATTGATTTTATTTTTAGTAATTGCTTAGAAATTTCAAGAGATATAGGTTACTTGTTTTGTTTATTTGTTGCCTTTTTCTTTTCCTTGCCTTTCCATTTGCATAGCCAATTACTTCCCACATTCTCATAGTTCACGTACATATTGTTCCTCAAACTCCTATTTTCATTACGTGCAAACAAAGGAAAAAAATTAATAAATACATCAAGTTATTTGTTGCCTTTTTATTTCCCAAACTATTCAAACTCCTGCCTTTTATTGCCTAGCCTCTTTATTTCTTACCTTAGCTGTTCATTCCTTTAACCTAGACGCCACTCTCTCTTTTTTTATTTCACGTTCAAAGTTTCTCATCTTCTCATCTAATTCATCTAATTCATCCAATTCATTTGCATGAAGAAGAAAAATATACAAGATCTAAAGTCATGGCTTCCTTCTCCCTTCTCCTCGTTTTTGTCATTTTGTTTTCTTTGTCTTCCATCAAGCTAGGCTCTGCCTCCATCTTCTCCTAGCACACCTCTAACCATCATGACCAAGCAACACAAGATGATGGTTGAACCCATATGTGGTGTAGCCAAGCCATTGATTGATTAAGGCAAGTTATGCCACTTTGATTCGTTATTTTTCCAATGTTTTAACATCTATTCTTTTGTATTGAATCATATTCTTATGTATGTAATATTTGTCTGCATACAAGATTTGGATCTGACTCTTCATTCACTCAAGTTTTCATTATGCTTTGTCGTGCTTTTTCCTGCTTTGCGTAGTTTGGATTTTTATTCAGAATTTGTCTATTCTAGATTTTAAAAGGTGAGTTATCACTCTAGACTTACATCCTTATATTATTGTGAAATGATGAAAAGTGAATTGTATAAATTAGTATGCTATATTCAAATATGCCTGTGATGTGATTACATGATGTTAAATCCTATTTATATATATATATTTGTTCATCATCTGATATGATATTACTTTCCATACTGTTATTTTATTTCATGTTATCACCCTACAAGTTCCCCTTCACTATGGGTTGAAATGATACATACCCGAACGAACTGTAAAAGAAGGAATAATCATTATGGGCTGAAATGATAGGCTCGAGTGATTTTATTGATTTTTATTGTATTTATTTTACCTAGGATTGCGGGTTTGAAATGATAGAACCTAAATTTTCTTTTAAATTATGGAATGAAATGATAAATAACTGTATCACTTGACCTAGGTTAGAAAATATTATACAGGCAAATGGTTAATATTTTTAAGGTAATATTTTCCTAAAAAATTATTAAGTATTTTGAATATTTAGAAAATATGAAATTTTACCTTGAAATTGGATTTAATGATTTAAAATATAAAGAGACATCGTCTTTCAGCAAGTTAAATTTTTATAAGTTGATGATTGGTTTAGACTATAATTTAAAAATCTTTATTTGGTTTTAAATGGTAATTTAAAGAGATTTAATTATGATAAATAACTTAATAATTAAAGTTAATTAATACGGAATTTTAAAGTCTAGCCTGGTAATTGCAATCAATTTTTATTTTATGAAATGAATATGTTTGTATAATAAATGATGTCCTTTGAATTGAAAATTTGAAATACAATTTTAATTGTACATTTTGTAATAAATTTATTTAGCCTGAAATCATAGTTTAGTTGATGCCTAAATGAATAAATTTGCAAAGAAATTGATCGTTATATTTACTATGATAAATTACTTTATTTATGAAATGGAAATGTTTCGAAATTGAATAATTATGATTTAAGTGGAAAAGTGTATTTTCAAAATATGACTTAACTTGATAAATGGAAATTTTGGTTTTAATTGAAATTATTAAGTAAAGTAAATAAATGGGAATTTAGTCTTATTTATGAAGTGGGTATTTTAAAATAAAGTGGTAAGTTATTTGTTGAAATAAAAGAAGTAAAAGAATGTGTTTTTGACTGAATAAATGTATTATAGTTTAACTTGGATATTTATTGATAAAATTTTATTTTATTAAATCAAAAGTTAAATGATACCCAAATGAATATTTTGAAGTGGGAAATGTGATTTTTATAAGTTAAATTGGCTAAAAGTTGAAATTTTAATGTAGTTGAAATATACAATGTTTTTGGGAAGTTTATAATTGAATGAATAAACTTATAAATGCTACAACTTTGAAATGAATATTATTTGACATTGAATCTAAATGGTTAAATGAATCTTGTTCGGAAGATATTGAAATTGAATTTAGATGGTCTAAAGAAATATGTTTCAAATTGTTTGGTCTTAGAGTTGTGATAACTTGAAGTAATATGGCTTTGGAAATGAAATTTTTGGAAATTGTATTTAATTAAGAATTGTCTTTAAATATATAAATTTGGAACTTATTGGTAATGGAAGATTTAAGGATATGACTTTATGAAGTGGTTTAGTTTAAAGTGATTTAAAGGAATATTTCAAGTTTAATAAATTGAAGGAATATTCAGTGATTTGGAAATTTGGGTTTTAAATTAAATGATACGCTATTATTTCTGTTTTGGAAAGTATATACTATTTTGAAATAAATTATATGATTTGGAATGGATATGATATTTTGGGTTTAAAGTATAAATGATTTTGAAATAAATATCCATGGGCTATAATAAAGTTTGGCTGTTAAAGAGACAGGGATCGGAAGTTGTCATACTCTCTGCCAACCCCGAAAACCACTTTAACAACCGCGTACGTGGTGGAGATTTTAGAATGAAGTAGGATGGCGGCGGCGTTCTTTTGAGGTACATACATGGACCCGACTCCCGTGAGTTGGCATAAGATGGCTAAAACAGAAGCGATTCTCGGGCCAATGTGGTCATTCCTCCGATCGGACACACTCCTTCGATTTTATACTCTGTCTTTTGGGTTGATTCTGTGGCCACTTTTGATTTTTGATTTGGCGGTGTGGCTCAAGGTGGGCGGTAGCTGTGGCTATGTGTAACCATCAGCCCGGATGCGTAATTGGTATATCTACCCTGGCATTGCCTCGTTGTGCCGTGTCACATACCCTAGCGCGCCTTATACGTTTTGGCTTTGTATCATACCTATGGAGTGCCCTATGACGACGCCCAGTATGGGGGAGATTACGGCACTATATAGACTATGGGAATATATAAATGTGTTAAGGTGGAAAATGTAAAGCCTTAACGCTTTTTTAAATAAGTTTATTTTGCTATAGACGTTATTATAATAGCGAAATATTACTACACAGCAAATAGTTTACCGGATCCTTAGAGGATGGGCGGTCCCAAGAATCCTTTAAGTTACTTGTACCTTATATTACAATTCACTTGAGTTGGTTTACATTGTATATGTATGTATGTCCTGACTCTAGTGTTTTTTGTGCAGCTTTGTACTTGATCATTGTATTGAACTTATGTTGTATCTTGTTTAACTCTGGTATATTTATATAGTAGCTTCATGAACTACTATCTCTTTGCTTCCGCTGCATTTTATTAAACTGTGTTTGTGCTTCGTGATTATGTAATTACTGTTTATGCTGTGTTTTGCCAAATTTAAACTACAATTCGGTATTTTGAACAATTCAAGTCCAACATTTGTGGATGCGAATGGTTGAAAATATCGGGTCATTACATTTGGTATCAGAGCTTTGGCTCTAGGCAAACTTAGCATATATGGTAAATTTATTTATAGAATCACTTTCATTCGAGTGTGAATCTCTTCCTTTTTGACTCGATTCCTTTTAAATTTTGGAACGTTCCCTGCAGTTTCGAAATACATTCTTTTCCCTCGCTATTCGCATTCTTCTAAATTCTTAAGCATCCCATAGCTCCATTGGATGACTTGTAAAGGGGTGAAGCTCCTTTACAATAAGCATTGATTCATCGGAGATTTCTGTATCCTCGGTTTAAATGCTAATATGTTTTTTATCCCAAATTCTACCTCTTGAGATCGAATGTAGAATTGCCGTAGAATTATGCATCGATCTTATTCTTGAAGTCGCGATTGCCTATGATTTATATAAGCTTATCCATTTCCTTATTCGGTTAGTTAATCATCTTATTTTTTTTCAATTTATCCTCAAATCAAAATTTTCTTTGAGTTGAATTAATCGAATTTGAATCTCTATCCTTGCTTTGAGAATCTATTCCGGTATAGTGTATTTGTAAATCTATATTTAAAATGT
Source organism: Allium cepa (assembly GCA_030765085.1). Lineage (NCBI taxonomy): Eukaryota > Viridiplantae > Streptophyta > Magnoliopsida > Asparagales > Amaryllidaceae > Allium > Allium cepa. The sequence continues at coordinate 1,016,007,852 of CM060934.1, read as the reverse complement.
TTTATATAGTGTGTTGTTTGAGTTGTTGATGTTGATATGGGTTTTCGATCGATTCGTCTGATCCACGCTATCGGTAAGATCTCCAAATACTTGAACTGTTGTGTACATTTCCAGCCTCCACCGGACCAAGGTGCTACCGGTCCAACCTACACTTCCCCTGCGTAGCCGAACCACTTCACTTCCCCTGCATAACCAAACCAAACCCTGTTCCATTACCTGCCGAACCAACACACTTCCCACACCTACCGGACCAATCCCCTCTCCACTAACCACCGAATCAACCTTGGCCGGACCAACCTCCACCGGTTCAACTCCATCCCCATGCACTGCCGGTCCACTCACCACCGAACCAACCTCCTGCCGAACCAGACCATCTACCACCTACCACCGAACCTACCGGACCGACACTACTAGGCCAGATTGCATCAGCTCAGGCCCACCAGCAGCTATATACATCCAGGACCCCTGCCTCCAGCCTCACTCTATAAATAGAGGGGCAGGGGTACAACAATGGCAGACAAGTTTGAGAGCTCAAGCACGGAAGGAAATTTCAAACAACTTTCATACTCTTGTAATCAAAGCTTTGTACTTGTAATCTGAAGGAAAAAGAGGAGAATAACATATAAAGTGGACGTAGGCACATTCTGGCCGAACCACTATAAATCTGTGTGCCTTTTACAGTTTAGTCCCTACCTTTTACATATTTGCATAAATCACCTAAACCACTAAAAACAACATAAAATCGACTAGTTCATACGACTTTGAGGTGTTTGCCCATTTTTTGTGCAAACATTTTTGGTGGTTTCACTGAGAACAGGAGCTTGAAGCTTCAGCTTCCCCCACTTAACCCTTTTTCTATCAACATCGTTCATTGCCTGGAAAACATGCCTCCCGGACGGAAGAAAGATGCTAACAAAGGAAAGAACATCGCAACTGGCAGTATCTCAGATCCAGTGATCAGAGACTAATACAATTGTCCGGTTCCAACAGCAAATTTAAATCAGGCAAATCCGACAGCCCCTGCTACGGAACAACCAATTACAGGGGCGGATCTAGACAGGGTTGTGGCTGAAGTAACTAACCGCTTCGCATCTCAACAAGAAGTCTTAGGGGATCAACTCATGTCATGCTTAAGGGATGTCGAAGAAACCAACCGCAACACTGAGTCATGGGGTGAGTCCCAGTCTGGAGGATCTAGGAGACGACAAGGGTCTTTCTTCTTCGAAGAGGCTAACAACAGGAACAGCTATGGTAGGAGCCGAGCCCGGACTCAGCCCGAATCCCGACCGGAGAAAGCACTTGGAACCGAGCCCAACGGGGGAGATACCAGGCAAGGGTCGGGTGTAGCTGAGCCTGCCATGCTACCTAACCATGGAAATACCAAGGGATGGCGCCGAGCTGGAGTCCATCCCGAAGTTGGACCCGAGGAAGTGCTCAGGACAGAACCCAACAGGAGAAGATCAAGGCAAAGGCCAACTGTGGCTGACCCCAGAACGCCCCCGGAAGACCAGAGGCAGCCGTTGGAGAATGTTAGGAGTGATAGACGATACCATCCTTACAGGTCATCTGGATGGAATCAGTCCCGCAGAGAGGAACCAAACTCATTTCTATCCGCTCCAAGTTCTGATGAAAGGATGGCGCGATTGTTCAGAGAGTGCGTCCAACGGGATCAAAGAGATCGAGGGATAGGCGCTAGGGTGACCAGCCCCTTCACCCGCAATATCGAAATCGCCATCACCCCCCGAGAATGGAAAATGCCAACAATGGAACCATACAAGGGAACCTCTGACCCCGTCGTACACCTACAAAGATACACACAGCATATGCTCATGAGCGGAGCAACAGAGGGAGTGTTGTTTAAATGCTTCCCACTATTCTTGGCAGATCTAGCTACCTCCTGGTTCTGCCATCTACCCCAAGGGTCCATCATCTCGTGGAAAATGTTGACAGAAAAGTTCATCAGCCAGTTTCGCATTCATGTGGAACAGCCCAAAGACGGTTATTCCTTGTCTAATATCAAACAAAAGGCCGGAGAGACAGTGCAGCAATATTTAACCCAATTCAATGCCACAACGGCTGCAGTTCAAGATGCCGATGAGAAACTTATCCTACTGGCCCTCTGCAATGGCGTGCACCCAGATACTAAATTTGCTAGAAGACTAACAAAATAAAAACCAGCTACTCTGCCCGATTTCTTCCATGAAGCTGGAAAATATATGAGACTTGAAGACGCTGCCACTGAGAGGCAGTCGGGACAACAGGCTAAGGTAACCCCAGACAGGGTTCCCGCTGCAGCAAAGGATATTCGGAGAAATGACTCTAGAGACAATGCTGGGGAAAAAAGGGAGAAAAGCGTTTATATCGACCAGGGCCGAGGTTTGACTCTTACACCCCTTTGAATGAAACAATCGAAAACATCTTCCTGGCCACCCAAGACGAAGTTAGATACAAACGCCCCCCGCACAAGTAGGAGTCAGATAACGCACTCAAGTTTGGAAAGTTCTGCCGCTTCCACGAATCCCATGGACATGACACCAATGAATGCCACCATCTCCGGGACTTGATTGAAGAACACATTAGAAGGAAGAGACTGGAACGCTATGTAAAAAGCCAGAACAGGACTTCAGCTCCCGCCAATGAAAACCCAGGGCTACCCCTCCCAGAAGTAGGCAGAGGAAATCGCAACACTAGCGGCTCTAGTCAAGAGAAGATAGTGGTCCATACCGTATCAGGAGGATCACACATCGCCGACAGAAGCTGGGCAGAGATGGAAAGATACGGTAAGTCAGTTAGAAACGATGAAGGCTACGGTAATACGGTTATGGAAGAACGCCACCCGAAATGGAAAGAGAATGACGACATCACATTCTGTAGGCGTGATCTAGAGGGAAGGCAGTACCCACACATAGATCCTATGGTCATCTCTGCCTGGTTCGGTCCAGCCAAAGTTTTTCGAATTTTAGTAGACACTAGAAGCTCAGTAAATATCCTATTCAAGCATGCTTTCGACAAAATGAAGCTGTCAATGAAGGATGTGTCTCCTTGCAACAAACCACTACATGGTTTCACTGGAGATGCGAAGGTGCCCCTCGGGCAACTGGACCTCTTTATTGAAATAGGAAGTCATCCCCGCTCTGTTGTGCGAAAACAAACATTTGTACTAATAGAGAACCACTCGGCCTACAAAGCCTTTTTGGGAAGACCAGCCTTGTCTGACTTCCAAAATTGTCCTAGCCCATGGTGCCTGAAGATGAAATTTCCAACGGATAACGGAATAGGAGAAATAGAGGTAGATCAATACGTTGCTCGAGACTGCTATGTAACTGAACTTCGCAATAACCGCAGAAAAGATAAAGGGAAAGAATGCAGAGACTAATCTCTGCATGAAAAGCTTGGAAGCATAGCAGCTGAAGAAAGCCCCATCTCTTCGATATACCATTGATCCTTTCAATGAATTAGACCCCAGGGACAAAGAGGAGGAGGCCACCGCCGAGCCTGCAGAGGCTATGGAATTCGTAGCTGTAGACAAACATGACTCAAGTAGACTATTGAAAATTGGATCTCGACTAAAAGAAGAATTAAAGGATCAACTCATTGATTTTCTTCGCCACAACATGGATGTATTTGCATGGACGCACGCTGACATGACAGGAATCTCCCCAGACGTAGCATGCCACGTACTGAACATCGATCCCACCAAGGTGCCAGTAAAGCAGAAAAAGAGAAGAATGGGGGCAGAACGATCAGCAGCCCTAGAGGAAGAAGTAAAGAACCTACTTGCCAATAACTTCATACGAGAAGCCATCTACCCAGAATGGATCGCCAACCCGGTACTGGTAAAGAAGGCTAATGGGAAGTGGCGAACATGCATCGACTTCTCCAACTTAAATGACGCTTGTCCGAAGGACTGCTTCCCACTCCCCCGAATCGATCAGCTGGTGGACAGCACCCCCAGACACGAACTCTTATCTTTTATGGACGCATACTCAGGATATAACCAGAAACCTACGCACGCCCCCGATCAAGACCACACTAGTTTAATCACTGACCGGGGATTGTACTGCTACAGAGTAATGCCTTTTGGACTTAAAAACGCCGGAGCTACTTATCAGCGCCTCGTCAACGAGATGTTTGCGGAACTAATATAACGAACTATGGAAGTTTATGTGGATGACATGTTGGTAAAGTCGAGGAAAGCCAACGATCATATAAACCACCTGGATGAGATGTTTCGAGTACTTCGTCAATATGGAATGAAGTTGAACCCTCTAAAGTGCTCCTTCGGAGTATCGTCGGGAAAGTTCTTGGGATTCATCGTCCATGCCAGGGGGATTGAAGCAAACCCCGAACAAGTTCGGGCTTTGCAAGATATCAAGATACCATCCACTCGAAGAGAGATGCAAAGCCTAAACGGGAAGGTGGCCGCCCTAAGCAGGTTCATCTCTAAAGCAACCGACAAATGCATCCCTTTCTTTGAAGCTCTAAAGAAAGACAAAGGAAAGTTTGAATGGACTGACGAATGCTCGACTGCCTTCCTTAACTTAATCGAGCACCTCCAGAGACCACCAGTACTCTCAACTCCAAATGAAGCCGAGGAACTCTACATATACCTCGCTGTATCGTCCCATGCTTTAAGCGCCACTTTGGTGAGAGAAGACAACTGCGCGCAGCGGCCCGTATACTTTGTAAACAAGAGATTTACAGGGGCAGAAGCCAGATACCCTAAACTTGAAAAGCTAGCATACTGTTTGCTAATCACGTCACGGAAACTGCGATACTATTTCCAATCTCATTCCATCAGAGTTTTGACCGATCAACCGCTAAGGTAGGTACTCCATCGCCCCGACGCTTCTGGGCGACTGCTTAAGTGGTGCATTGAACTGAGTCAATATGATATCACCTACCATCCTCGCACCGCTATCAAGGGGCAAGCCATAGCTGATTTCATTGCCAAATTCACTACTAACGAAGGTAAGGAGAAATCTGAATAGCAAAAGATATCAAGTGGAATCTCTTCGTAGATGGAGCATCAAATGAACAAGGCTCGGGGGCAGGTGTTGTGATAATCACCCCTAGGGGAAGGAAGCTGCACTGCGCCCTAAGGTTGGAATCCGCTGCCACCAACAATGACGCAGAATACGAAGCAGTGATAGCCGGACTAGAACTTGCCCTGGAGATTGGAGTCGGTTCTTTATGTCTCCATAGTGATTCTCAACTTATTGTAAATCAAATACTGGGAGAATTCCAGACTCGGCGAGAACGACTCACAACATATCTAAAGAAGACCAAGCTGCAGCTCAATCAATTGGATCACTATTTAATCAAACACATTCCTCGAGAAGAGAATCAAGAGGCCGACGAACTGGCAAAGCAAGCTAGCATGAAGGACAGCACTGCTTCCCGAATAATAACCATCTTAAAGCAACTAGCCCCGAGTTACGAGCCAATGAATATGATAGCTGCAATCGAAGAGGAGACTTGGATGACTCCCATCCGGAAATACTTACAAAGTGGCACACTGCCCGACGGGCGTAACGAAGCCAAAAAAATCTTAAGGAAAGCTTCCCGCTACACATTACAAGAAGGCATCCTCTATCGGCGCGGCTTCTCTAATCCCTTATTAAGGTGTATCGCTAGAAGGGAAGCCAGGGAAGTCTTGTCCAACATCCATCAAGGGAGTTGCGGAGATCACATCGGAGGGTAGACTCTAGCAAAGAAAATACTCCGATACGGAAATTACTGGCCCACCTTAAACGAAGACGCCTTGGACTTCATCAAAAAGTGCGACAAATGTCAGAAATTTGCTAAGATTCCTCGACTGCCCACAAATGAGATTACTCAAATGACCAGCCCTTGGCCCTTTGCAATATGGGGAATTGACTTGATTAGCGAACTGCCAGTGGGCCGAGGCGGAGCCAAATATGCTATAGTGGCAGTTGACTATTTCACCAAATAGGTGGAAGCGGAGCCTCTAAATAAAATATCTTCGGCAAAAGTTATTAACTTGTTGATCAAAAATGTTTTATGCAGGTACGGGGTTCCACTCAAAATCATATCGGACAATGGACTTCAATTTGACAGCAAGGAATTCACCGACTGGTGCCAAGAGCACGGAATTCACAAAAGCTTTTCATCTGTGGCTTATCCCCAGGCAAACGGACAAGTCGAAGCTGTCAACAAAATCCTCAAAACTCTAATTAAGAAGAAACTTGAAAAGTCAAAAGGCGCTTGGGTGGATGAACTTCCTACGGCACTTTGGGCCTACCGCACATCTTATAGAACATCAACAGGGCATACTTCTTTGTCTTTGGCATACGGATTGGAGGCCATGCTCCCAGTTGAAACTGTAGTGCCTTCACACCGTAAGATCCACTACAACCCAGAAGAGAACGAAGAACTCCTCCACATGACTTTGGATCTAATTGAGGAGAGAAGAAACGATGCAGCACTCAAAGCAGTAGCTCACAAGCAAAAAATGGCAGCACAATACAACTCCAAAGTCAAGAACCGCAGCTTACAAGAAGGAGATCTTGTCCTCAAGCGGATCTTTTCGCGCCTCGAAGCGCTAGATCCAATCTGGGACGGACCCTATGTAATTCATAAAGATCTCCAAAACGGAGCTTATATTTTGTCAACAGTGGACAGAGAGGTGTTCCAGAGGGCATGGAACATCCAACACCACCGTCGATACTTTTCTTAACTTGTACTGCCCATATGAAGTGAATTAACAAAGAGAATCAGTGGACGTAGGCATTTTCATGCCGAACCACTTTAAAAATCTTGTCTCTTTTTAACGGGTTCCTTTATATCTTAGCTGCTTGTTAAGATTTATCCTTTTCTGTTGAACAAAATCCTGTATAACGACATTTCCCTTCTGGACACTTCACGGCACAACCTCACCTGACAAGACCCGACAGGTACTATGTGAATCTATGCACTCGCCAATGAGACACTTTTGCTCCAGCATCCCTCTACTGCGGGTTAACTCATTGCTCACGACTGCCCTCAAAGCCAACTGTAATGAGCCGATTATAAGCCATCAAGAAGGCCGACTATAGCCGGTGGCAGCTCATTACGGCGTTCGGCTCGCCGGCAACTGTGGACCTACTTTAAGCCCCAACATAAGGTATGGTCAGCCAGGGGTAGTTCACGGTTGACAATCGGCTCCCACGCTAGCCGGCCGCAGTAAATCGAATAATACCCACGATTACGGGCCATAATGGCTCGGGTAGTTACTGTGCGCGATCTCGGCTCCGATATGTCTTAAGTGCGGCTGTGGTAAAAAAGATAAACTCCCCGCGGAGGCGTAAGATGGGTGACAAATGTCTCCAAGACTCACAGCTAGGGAAAGTGACTACAAAACCCATTTGCCACGAACTTAAGCATATGACGGCCTTCCATGATTGGAAGTTTTACTATTTCTTATATTTCCATTTCATTTAAAAACTTTTCTCCTATCCTATATAACGGTCCCTAGAGTACAGGACACCAAATAGGAGACTCGCAAACTGGATGACAAGGCACTTAGCTGCATTCCATACTCAGTTACACAAGACATTCAAAGCTACCGTCTACAACTAAAACTGGAAGGGCGGTACTTTCTTCTCTTATAAACAAATACGTGACCATAATTCATTCGCACATCCCACAAACGTTGCAAGATATGAAGTTACATTTTAAGCAAGAACATAGCATCAAACACGATTGAAGCATATACACAGCTATATTTCTTATGCAACACATCAGAATAACAAAAGCATTCAAATATAGCAGAATCAGTTTATGTTACAAAATTACATAAAGTCGTTCGTTGCAATGACATAATTACAACCTGAAAGTACATTAATGTTTTAGAACTAGTGTATATAGGAATGTCAAGTAAAACCAAAAATGCCCATATCAAGTCAAAATAGTCGGCAGCATCAGAACTTCATCTCTATCCTTCCAACCCCCCAAGATCTACTTGATCGCAGGATCAGAACTCCCAGCATGCTGACCAGAGGTTCCACCTGTCCAATTCAGGACAAGAAACTATTAGACCAACGATAAGCAATCAAGTTGAGAAAAGATTAAAAAGGGAAGACTTACCAGCGTCCGCTCCCTGATCATCGTCCTCCAATTGCACACCCACTTCCTCGGCGGCAAGCAGCCGCATGCCTTCCTTCACCGCCGCCTTCTCCTCCTTGGTGAACTATGCGGTAACCACATCCATTCTGAAGGCCTCGCCACCCTCCTTATCCGCTTCAGCCTTGGCTTCCTCCAAAGCCCGGAGATATATCCTAGCCATAACCCGAGGATAATCATCCATCTAGGACAGGTTGCCCCGCATCCAAGTACGGAAATACATGTCCTGGAGCATCTCATCCATCATCCCCTCTTTCTCCTCAAACTCCCTCATCCGGGCCTCGGAAGCCGACAGCCTTGCAACGGCAGCATCTCTCTCCAATCGGTATCTCGAGCAATCATCCTGAAGGGATTTCCGCATCGCCTCCATCTCCTCCTTCAGCTTAGCTTAAGCAAGCTCTACGGCCTCAAGCTTCCCAGATAACTCCTCTATCTGCTCAAGATCCGCTCTACGAACCTCATCCACAGTGGCAATGGCCATATCGAATCGTTCCTTGCAGGTGGCCTCCATTTTTCGCAACTCGACTCTACTAGGCTCCTCCATAGTTTCCTTTAGCCGTCTGGAGGCCGCCTCATGCTGGGAGATCTGAATGGCCTGATTGGCAAGCTGTTTGGCCTGATCGGAAACCATTAGCCACAGCCGAATGTTAGCACTTCCGATTTCCTCTCCAGCCTTGACCAGTCGGGCGTGATGCTCCATTAACTTCCTAGTCTCTTCAGCCACCCGGTCGATGTTTGCCTTGGCCTCATCCCCCATAGTCACAATCCGAGTAGTCAACAAGTCGAGATCCAAAGCCTTAGCCTCATCAACTACCCTTACCATAGGATTGTAGGGTAGGAGGTGCTCACCGGTAACCTCGTCGAAGGAAATATCATGAGAACTCGGGTCCAGATCTGGATGACCCGCAAATGGGTTATGAGCCAAACCGGGATGATCAATATGAGTAACGGAAGGATTCTCTGATGGATGCGGAGATGGTATGGACTCAGTATCTTCCTCCGTGATGTCATGAATAGGATGGGTTGGGGGTTGAGGTCCAAGTGAAGGTTCGAACATGGAACGCCTTCTCTTTCTCTTTTGAATATCCTCTTCGATAACTCCGAGAAGAGGACGGTAACTGACTACGCTACCGAAACGGTCAGTCGAGGGCTACGGTTTAGCAGAAGCCTTGAAGAGTTTGAATTGCTCAAGCCGGTGCCGAATGTCTGATGTCTTGGCCGCCTCAACCGATCCTGAAATAAAAACCAATCGTTACAAGCATGCATGAGACTATGATTCAATAAACATATAAAGTTAACAAAGGAGTTAAGAGTTCACCTTGAACCGCCGGCGTTACTTTAGCTGAAATACCCTCAGAAGATAGACTGGCACCAGTCCCGGCCTTATCAGACTTCTTCGATTTCTCCACCAAGGCTGGCCCTTCCTCCAACCCCTTAAAGGCTTGGCGGAAGGCATCGTCCGTCCACTCTTGAATCTCACCCGCTTGCCCATAGGTCAGGGCACCAACGCCACTACCACCCTGACCTTCGCCACCGTTACCACCATCACCTTCTCCATCACCTCCGCTCTCCTCCTTGCCTCTTTCCTCCTCTCCACTTTCCTCCTCCGGACCATCTGGGCATGTGCTGGGAGAGGGTCCATCAGATTTGTTGAGGTTCTTCCCCCTGACAACTGGAGGTACCGAGAAGGGTCTCCTCTTGCTGCTCTTCGTCATGGCCCCGTCTTTAGCTTTGGCAGCCCTCTCCTCGGCTGTATCTCTCTGCTTAACCACAGATTGACGTGGCATAATCAAGTTGTGCTCCAGGATAGTGGCATTCCTGATCAGGTAAGAAGCCGACCTATCCCTTCCTGAGATAGCCTCTATCTCCGCAGCCATCTGTACCAGGCGATCATTCTCCGCGATCGCAAAGCCACCTGTCGCTAGCAAGAAATAAAAGCATATAAGAAGAAGCATTGCAGTCGGGACAAAGAAATTACAAATGGAATTCAACTTATAGCCAGAAGTGAAAAGGCGAAAAGAAACGGAGTCGTCCTTGACGAAGAACCATTCCTTCTTAAACATGGTAAACTTCGAGTATAAGTCCAAGACCGGCTTGAAGGACACGGCCGACTCTAAACTAATGCACGGAGACCCCTTCTTGTAGCCCCTTAGATTATACAAATATCGGATTTCTCGGTTTGAAGGGGGGCACCCATACCTCCTCTGGAAGATAACGAATAGACGCACTAGGATGGCGTAGGAGTTGGGCTGAAGCTGGAAAGGAGCCACCTTCAGGTAGGTAATGAAGCTGATTATCCACGCATTGATCGGAGGAATGACCCCGCACATGCAATGGTATCGGCTATAGGCAAAATATCCTTCAGGAGGATCATACGGCATCACACCATCTCCCGGCAACAGCATGCTCGCTCTGTCAATCCCGAAGGAGCGAGCGATGACATCAAGTTGTCCCTCTTTGAGTGAGCTCGGAAAGCAATCGGGGGGAGAGTTCAGAAGCTCTTGAGGGCCATATCCGTCCACTAATGACCTCGGGGCAGATCCATGTCGCGCTGGTTCCGGCTGGACTGGGGGCACAGCGGGAGACTCTCTTCTATCCATAGATTTCCTTTGTTTTTCTGATCGGGTTTCCACTTTGCGAGACATTTACCTGCAAACACAAAAGAAAAGCACATTATTAGAACAAGGAGGTGCAGAGATACAAGCAAGCAAGTGCGTACAGTCTGGGGTTTTCGTTTGTGATTTAAAAAGTACGAAAGGCCTGAGAATTCATTCGACAAATCAAACTCCCCATGGTTCATTCGGCATTCCCAATACCAGGGTTCATTCGGCATTCTCAGTATAAGTTCCATTCGGCATTATCAGTATAATGTTCATTCGGCATTCTCAGTATAAGGACCATCCGGTATTAAATCTTTATGCTCATTTGGTGAAACGAAGAAACCTCATTCGGCAAAAGAAACACACCTGATTCGGCACTAGATGATTCCGCACTAAGATGATTCGGCACTAGGTGATTCGGCTGTCTCAAATGATGGAGGTTGAACGAAGGCCTGAAGCCCATACTTATAGGCAAATATAAATAATCGGACGAATTGGTCCGGCACATAGGACCGGATGTGGATGACCAAGCTAAAACAAAGCGCGACATATGCCCCACTTTGGGGGGGCAAATGTTGTGTACGTTTCCACCCTCCACCGGACCAAGGTGCTACCGGTCCAACCTACACTTCCCCTACGTAGCCGAACCACTTCGCTTCCCCTGCATAACCAAACCAAACCCTGTTCCATTACCTGTCGAACCAACTCCCTGCCGAACCAACACACTTCCCACACCTACCGGACCAATCCCCTCTCCACTAACCACCGAATCAACCTTGGCCGGACCAACCTCCATCGGTCCAACTCCATCCCCATGCACTGCCAGACCACTCACCACCGAACCAACCTCCTACCGAACCAGACCATCTACCACCTACCACCGAACCAACCTCCTGCCGAACCAGACCATCTACCACCTACCACCGAACCAAGGCGTACAGGACCGACACTACTAGGCCAGATTGCATCAGCTCAGGCCCATCAGCACCTATATACATCCAGGACCCCTGCCTCCAGCCTCACTTTATAAATAGAGGGGCAGGGGTACAACAATGGCAGACAAGTTAGAGAGCTCAAGCACAGAAGGAACTTTCAAACCACTTTCATATTCCTGTAATCAAAGCTTTGTACTTGTAATCTGAAGGAAAAAGAGGAGAATAACATATAAAGTGGACGTAGGCACATTCGAGCCGAACCACTATAAATCTGTGTGCCTTTTACAGTTTAGTCCCTACCTTTTACATATTTGCATAAATCACCTAAACCACTAAAAACAAAATAAAATCGACTAGTTCATACGACTTGGAGGTGTTTGCCCATTTTTTGTGCAAACATGAACAGAGCAAACAGACACAGTATTGTTTTCAAATTTAACGAATGAATAAATTTTTTATAATTATATTATATATTCATAAGTATACTTTTCTGAATTTTGATAATTATTAACTTGGATGTTTAGAAATAATATTTGACTTTGTCTTGTAACTAATGGCTTTGGTTTCATATATAAATAATTCATCTAAAACATGGTTATAAATTAATTTGGAAATTTAAATGAATTTAAAACAAGAAACTAAGAATTTAATTTTCGATGGTTTCAGACTTTGTGTTTAAAGTTTTAAGGGTGTATTATTAAAGTATTTCAAGTAGAAATTGTTTCAAGGAATTTTAGTTTGTAAATCGGTGCTCTTTTCTTGGTCGTTGGAAGATAATTTCATTGATGGCTGCAGCATCATCGACTTTCATTTTCGAGTTTCGAAGTGAAGAGACCATTCTATTGTTTTGCTACAGTCTTGCTTTGGAGAATTAAATGGATTTGGATTTGTAAAATTTGATTTGATATATAATATGTATTAGTCTCTAAAAACATTTGAAGTTAATCGAAAATCTAATTATTAAACATTGTCTTTAAGGATAATGTCAAATATACAATGAAACCAAAATTTTGAATAAATATTTAAGCTTGAGATAATTGAATTAGAAAACTTTATTTGTATAATATTCTATTACATTCCAATATAACTTACCTTAATTATTAGAAATTAACAATGTAATTGGATAATATACAATATAAAAGGGATTTTTATAAATAAAATTTGAGTGTTTGTAATAAATGTTATACACTTAAATTTTAGTTGTAAAAAGGATTAATTGAAGTAAATAGAATAAAAGGCTAATTGAATAACTTGCAATATAAAATGGTGTTAAAGGAATTTATAAATAAACCGATATATCTTATTCAAATTAATTAATTTTGTAAATTTATTTGTTAATAAAGTTAGTATTTTTGTGATGACCTGTTATTCGTACCATTCAAATCGACAATAATCCACACATGTTGGACTTGAATGATGCAAATTAACATATCGTAAATAAATTTGGAGCAAATGAAATCAAATACACAGAATCACAGACACAGAAAAATCAGAATAGCTCGCAGCGGAATATAAAATACTATAGTAGTTCATGAACCTACTATAAAAAATCTCAAAACAAATGCATAATATCATTCTGAAAACAACATAACAGAAATCCCAAACACATAGAAGTTCACTAATACATGAGATAAACTAGAATAGCTAAAACTGAAATATATATATATATATATATACACAAGTACTTTGGCACGTGCGATGCACGTGTGTAAGAAGAATTGGTATTATAAAATACTGTTCACAAGACAATTGTAACCTTATGAAATGACTCGATGTGCATGTAATAATGCATTTTCTATGTGCATACATGCATAAATCATCCATTTACCAAAACACGAACGAGACTAAGTTATTTTAGGAAATAATTTAACCAGTAAATGGAGTAATTAACTATTACATCAATATGTAGAGAAATGTGTAAATAGTAAAATTAGCTTCTTTTTTTTTTAAACTCAACCCAGAGCCCTGATGAAATCGAAGGGATAGGAGGAGCCCCCAACCTTCCTGGTCCGACCACAGACAGGAGGGAGGTTAGCCAGCCCAGCACAGAGATATGATGCCCCCAACTAGGTTAGGATTAACGGGGACCCACCTCCGCACCTTGAAATTGGGAGTAGGGCAGATGGGAATCGAACATGCGACCTGCTTACTAGGAAGCAAGTATCATACCACTACGCCACTACTTGGAACTAAAAAATTTGCATCGCCTGTATTTAAAAAAAGTAATAAATTTGCTTGTTAATATATACGAATTTTTTTCCTCAACCGTAAAAATCGCACCTCACATAATACTCCTTTCATCACGACGCTCAGTATTCGTTAAAGTATAATCCTACTTGACGCAAGTGTATAGATTTTGAATTATCGTTTACCGTAATATTGTTATAAAATTTTATAGGATTTAAATTGATGTAATAATTCTCTCTATGATTTTTCAAGGTTGATGTCAACAACAGTAACTCGCAAGTATTCTGTAAGCACTAAGTATAGATGTAGTAATTTTTATCTCCTCCTTGTCAGGGCTGGAGACCGACGTAAGTAATTTGATGATGATGGAGTCAAAAATGTTTTACAAGGGGATGTTTGTTCTTTTAAAATAAGATTGGAGTTCTTGTAATGAGTACAAACATTGAAATTATTATGTCGAATATCATAATTAAAAATTGATTTATTATATTATTTGAGAAGGTCGTCAAGGTTGGAGAGACGTTGAATTAATAAATATGAATTGTTTCAATTCATATTAGTAGTAGATGTAGAACCCCTATTGTTGGAAACGCTCGAGTATGTGGTTTATTGAGTTTACTTTTCAACAATTTTAATGCTATTTCAATTCATTTATATGAACAAATTATCATATTACTATTCACTTGCAATTATGTAAAAGTTACTATAATTTTAAGTAACATTGAAAAATAAAATAAAAGTTGTAATGAAACGGTATGTTGACATACAAATACTTACAAACTTTAAACATAATGCAAATAAAATAAAAGGTTGTAATGAAACGGGATGTTGACATATAAATACTTGCAAACTTTATACATAAAATAAACACTCAGAATGGGTTGCAGCTTGCGCTTGCCAATTAGGAACAGTTAAGACCAATACTTACAAACATTATGCATAATACAAATAAAGGCCCATATAACCACTTGTTGCAGCTATCAATATAAATAATCCTAGACACATAATTCCTGCTAAAAAATGTATTGAAAGAGATGGGAACTCTACAACCTAACGATCACGCAGTAAACCTTGCAAGCACCAACACGAATTCAACTGCTAGAATAAAAAATCAAAACAAAATTGGATACAGGAGCATTGTTTGTTCTGAAATCCAAAGGTTCGTTCTTTGTTGCAACATCATCCAATCAATTTTGCTACATTTTTTGAAAAGCTCAGTGCTATGTAATACACACGTTCATGGTTCCACTGTAGGTACCATTTGAGAACATCAACAGTAGCTCCGATGTGGCTGAGTTTGCCATTTGTGTTCGCATTGCCTGGATCGGTGCCATGCATCTTCTGCTTGATCCTTGGAGCTTCAATTACTTTCTATTTCTATAATTTACTTTCCCTTGTTTTCGAGCATCATAAGTAGGTCGGCAACCGCCAACTTCGATTTCGTGACATGGCATTCTCTGTTTAAGCATGTGACATGAATGAGATTTTATTAGCACATTTTAGGCTTGATATATTGACTAATATTTGCTATTTTATGAAGATATGAAAAAGCCAAGAATTATAGCTATTGTATGATATGCATATCATGGTACTATATAGCTTATGACAAAGTTAGGAGAGTTCCAAGACAAATCAAAGTGAGAAGAACGAAGTTATAACCTATACAGCTAAATTTGTACTAAAACTGCAAATGAACTAAAGTGGTCCCTCATTAAACCTTCCCATTTTCAACTTCCTCTTCACTCATCTTTCCTTTAAAATATCCCTCTCGTATATTTTCACTGACATATGTTTATGTTTACACACATAGAGTTCTCTCCAATGTAAATGGAAAAACTCCCTGCCATAATGAGTTGTAAAAATCAACTATGAAATGTCAAAATATACAGTGAAATGGTGTAAAATCTTTACCTAATGAAAAATAGTGTATGCAAAATTGCTCTAGATGACAAACATTCTGGGAGAAATTCCTTTAACTAGAAAATATTATGTATAACAATTTTATAAATTTATCAAATTATATCTATCTACATGGTATGAAAAAAACAAAACAGCACAAATTAAACATGTGTAAATTATGTTCAAGATTTTGTCATTTGAATTAAGTCAAACATCATCTAAAGCAAACTTAGATGCAAATCTTTGTCCAAAAAGAAGCATTTACAATACGCATATGACTTCTTCTTGGATGATTAATGGAGCACATATGAGTATCATTCTTTTCCTTAAATTACGACAGGAACCAAATATGAGTTTGTTTTCCTTATATAATTATTGCTTCAGTACCATACGTGACTAAAACCAAATGACATAAAACAATCTAACCATAGTTGATATATTTATAATAGTTTACTATGTTCACAGTTCGAACTAATATTTTCAATTGGCAGCTGTCTAAAACCAAAATTTTAGCCTTTTGATTAACCAAATTGCCACGTTATCCATTATATTACTCTTTCCTATGAAAATGAAATTATTTAGGACAAAGGAAGAAAACATAGCTATAATGATGTGACATACAACAATAGGCAATAACACATGGAGATTGACCAATTATATCAAGCGAACCATGGCAGGCAAAGCAGGCTGTATTGTAAAGGCCCGCAAATCCGTACCCCTTTGAGCTGGAAAATTTCCACAACAACTTAACCAAAGAGGAACAAATCTATGAGTCTTTAGGGTTTAGAGAATGAAGAGGTAGAAGAAGAACATAATAATAAACAGAATCCCATATTTCGTAGCGGAATAATATATATGAGATAAATGAAATATCTTTAAAACAAAGAATCATCTCAGTTAATACAATACAACATCAGAGTTTACAATGACATCATACATCACTGACAGTTACTATAACTTGACTATATGAAAACTGATTTTCACAACCATACACAACGGACACTACATAGTAAAGAGATATGTCTCGCCATCCAGCTTCAACTCCTGATCTCCACAGCGACTCTTTTCTGACTCTGCTCCCGAATAACTGATAACCTGACTCTAGGCTGCCCGTGTGGAAAATTATGGGCACCCAGAGTTTAGAAAGGGAACAATAAACTCCAGGTCAGTCATGGTACTGGTGTGAGATCTTAAAAATAGTTATTTTTAACCATAAGAAAACAAAGGAATTAAAAGAAATCCGCAATGCTTTTTGGAAAATGAAACTAACATAAGGCCTCCCACCACACACACAATGCAAACGCAGAATTGGAGGAGATTTCTCCTTATGATAGTCAAATATGCTTGATACGCCAAAATCATTTGATATTATTATTATTAGTGCATAGTGTGGAAAACATTTCGAAAGTATAATATTAACCTTAGCTAGCATAGACATTCCGAACTATGCCTACTATAGCTACCATCTAAACAGTGGTGACCACCATAAGTAAATGGCAGGTTATACAACTAAAACTGTATAGGGTGCATATTGGGAATTGGATTTCCAACAAATGGTCAGACCAAGGAACTTCCCATTGCCACATGGGTACGCCTCTAGATGGACGTCCCGAGAACCTAACCGGATATCTACCAACACAAGGCCGGGTTACCTCTGCAAAAATAGGTAACTACTGACACGAGTATGTCATCCCCCGGTTGAAAACAACCTTTATCTGAGGATCCTAAACAACAATAATCACAAAGTAATATATGTTTGCGATATTCACATAAATTAAGTGTATGGGCTCCATACCATGATACCACTTCTATCCAGAAGGAAATGTACATACCCTAAGGGGCGCTACCCCCTATAACCTTGCCGCATCCTTCCTGTTTTGACCATTCCGGGGTGTGAGGTTCGACAAAGTCTCTTTACAAAGCTACGCTATTCACAAAAGCCATGCTTCGATCAACAAATGATCAGCATCACTTCGTATGCCACATTACCAAATTGGGATGTATCACTAGTGAGCATCAATTACATAACCTCTGAGCTTGTACGTCTCAAAGAAGGGTGTTAAGCTAAGAGAATAAATTCTCCGCCACCAACATAAATGTATTTGATAGAAACCATCTTTACATCTCAAGGTGTAACGTCAGTCACACATCCATACAAGTCCGATCCGGGATCGAACAGAACCGAAGGCACTTTCAAAAAAGCCCTTGCAAATCCGGATATTCACTAATCACGTCCGGAATCCCCATCACAAAGGGTGATAAAATCTCTATACCGGAGCAACCTGGTGCAGAGACATTCGACAGGAAATCCCTTCGCTTTCGAAAATACCCAGTCTTCAACACCATCTTCAAATGCAATCCCATTTCGTCGTATCGTCATTCGGAATGGGTTCTATGACACAAGGTCCTCTTCGGCTAATCCGAATAACGAGCGTTTATTTTAAAAATAAGTGTTCATTCAGATTCAAACAACTCACAACAATTTCACTTTAATCTTTTAAACAAAAGATCCATCACAATCACAAAGGTTCGATGTGGGTCTTAAATATCCATTTGGAATTCAACTCCCGGTCGCATCGAAATTCAATAGCCGATTAAAGGCCAATATTGATAGTCGGTTATTTAACTATCAATCATCATTCACATCGGTCGCTGGATTTCAAATAATTTTTCCCCAATTATTATTACTTTCAAAACATCTTCGCAAGATAAAATTACACTTTTCAATACTTTGTTAACAGATTCAAATTAACCTATCACACTTCAATCCTTTGAAAATCAATTTCAAATCAATTTCCAAACATTTATTCATTTCCACTGAAAATCTGACGATTTCAAATATTTTAAAATAATATAAAAATACTTATTCAAAATATACTTGGAAACATTTAAAATAAACTATTTTAGAATATTTGCTTAAATATTAGTTATGAAAAAATATTATACTACTATCTCATACAAAATTCAAGTCCAAAAACTAATTTTAAAATAAAATTAGTAGATAGAGTATAAATTTCAATACCTATTTTCTAAATCAAAAATCAGTTTAAATCTTTAAAATAATCCCTTATATAATTTATTAATTAAATCTTACCTTAAAGGTTTAAAACAATTTTCAAAACTAATTTCTTCAACAGTATTATTTTAAAAACCCAAATCTAGAACTTTTAAATTTTATTTTAAAGCTATTTAAAAATATACTCGGCTTTCCAAGGAAAAATTCTTTTCCAATTACAAAATGGTCCATTCAAATAAATTAATAAATCTTCTTGATTTATTTTAACTTACATTCCAATTTGTAAAATTCTTTCCACACTTTAAAAATAAACCAATATTTATTTTTCAACAATTTCCCTTTTCTTTACAAATTTCCGTTGTGAATTTATATTCCAAATATCAACTGATATATAAATTTACATCGACTTCCCAATAAAACCTTCAAACCACATCAAATCCCAATTTGATTTCCTATTTATTTCAAACGCAAAATCAAATTCCAATTTGATTTCCCAAATTAATTTTCCAATATCAAATCAATTTCAAATTGATTTCCCAAATTATTTCCAAAATACCAAACCAAATTTCCAAATCGATTCCTAAGATTTATTCTAACTACAAATTAATTCCCGAATCGATTTCTAAAATTAATTTCAACTCTAAATTTAATTTCAAAATTAATTTCTAAATTTATTTCCTTTTGAAATAAATTTCTTTATCTCTTCCAATTATTTAAGATACGTATCTTAAATAAATCCTTCAACTATTAAACTACATTACTCGAGATTCCTTTATTAAAATATTTTCCATGTTTTTGGAATTAATTCAATAAGTTTTCAAAGATAAACTTTATCTATTTAAATTTCCCTCCTTTAAAATTCACCCGTTTCCTTTGAACGAATTCATCGTAAATTTTCTATCCAAATTTCAAAATCACTTAATTATTTATTTCTGGTCTCCTAAGATACCAAAAATTTATTCGGCTGAATTACAGCCTTCAACGGTTTCAATCACAAGTGGTCACACAAATTAAAAATAATCAATACACAACATACGATACAAATTAAATATTTAAGGAATCCAGTTGGATCCCTCCAACCTGTTTCCCTACATCCACAGACGTTAGCACAACAATTAAATACCCATTCCACTTCATGGTGGAATATCACGGTATATGGGATTTATAAAATATTATCCGCTATTATGCGGTGCAATAGGGTCTAAATTAATATAACTAATAATAAATAAATTATCCAAACACACAATCAATCAATTTTAATTTAACTATCGCAATTCCACAACCAATCAATAACTGGAATTTTTAATTTAAACTTTTGAGTGAGAAGATCTCACCTTTTATTGTGCATGCAACCTATTTCCAATCCGGCTTGTTTTCTCGATTTTTAAACCTTGTATAAATATTGGATGATTCTATAAATACTCGAAAAAAATCGAACAATTAACCTCATTCAAAAATTTACTTAACTAATTTGTTCGAGTTGAAATTAACTTTTGAAAATAAATTTCTAAGTCAAGATGTTTCAAAAAATCATAGCTTTATAATTTCAACTTCAGTAATTATCAAATCTATTTGCATATACCTTTCTATATCTTTTTCTATTATATGCACATGCATCACATTAACAAAAATTGTTTTGTATCTACTGTAGATTAAAATTCTATCTGTAAATTTCTGTGATTACAAATATGGATGCTTAGGAAATCTGTTTCTCTTTTGTTTTGCTGTAAATACGTTTAAATTGAGTCCAAAAAAATAGCCTATAACTTCTACTGTAAATACTCTCTATACATATTAAATTTAAATTAGAAATGAGCTACCTCATAGGAACAAAATATCGAACCCAGGCACAATCACGAGTTCGCCTTCCTCGCCACGGCCTTGACAAGGTCGCGATCCCTTCTCGATCATCGCGCCTCACTTCCCGCAGCCCACTGACTCGCCCTAAGCTCCCCGAGTTCGATCCCGTCGTTGCTTCACTTGCGCACAACCTCATTACAACCATCGCAAGATCCCCTCCAGTGCTCGCGCGAGCGCATGCTATCGACGCCGCCCATCCCCTTCTTTACAAACAACTCCACCATCGCGACATCACCTCGCCCTCAAAATCGATCCCCTACCATTACCCAGACCTGTACCAATGGTTGCCCCCACTCGCGACTTGCTCGGCCCTGCTGTTTCAATTACGAACGAATCGGGGCTCGAATTGAGTTAGGGTTTCTCCCCTCCTTTCAAATATTGATTCGTGGAATTTAGATTTGATTTTAAACTAAATTTCGATTTTCGAAAGTTTAATAGCTGTGACCATTTTATTATTTTGCTGGAGATTATAGAACGGGTTGTTTTACTTTGTTTTGTTTTTTATTTTGATACGCGCGGTTTTGATTGATTTTTTTTATAAAAACAAACGCGTGCCATTTAATCTTTGCCAGGTGTTTGAGAAAGAATGTATATAATTTATCTTACAAAGCATTATTATATTTTCAAATTTTAAATTTAAATCCAAATTGCTTTGATAAATGCAACACAAAATCTCGATCTCCAATCGAGGTGTGCCGCTAGGCGTTTATAATGTTAACCCCCTATTTCGAACAAAATGGAAAAGGTTTCGAGTCGACATTCAATCATATGGAGAAGATAACTAATCTGAACCCGTTAAAACATCGAATTTTCGATTTAAATTTCAACGCGTTTGCTTATCGTACAGCCAAACGACAACTCCGAATGCTATGAAAATTGAAATCCGATAATAATACAATATTACGGATCCAATGGAACTGGTTTCGTCGAATTCTGAGACCGTGCCCACGGAAGGCTATTTTTAAATATCGATTTAAACGATAAAATTCAATAGTGAACAAAACAGTTTCAAATTAAATTCTGAAGCTTCCATTATCTTCAGTATTATCAATATGAATTTTCTACAGGAAATTATTGTTAAGGACAAAATTTCACAGTTTTTTTCCTCAAGGACAGACCTTCAATATTTTATCCTGAAGGACAACTTTCTGTAGGTATTAGTTTTTAGTTATTGATAGCAGTTTTTAGGTATCAGTTTGTAGTTATCGGTAGCAGTTTTTAGCTATCAGTTTTAGCTCGGTAGCAGTTTTGTTGTCCTTATGAATAATTTTGGAAAATGTGTGTCCTTATGAATAATTTTTAGAAGAATGTTTGTCCTTGTGGTAAAAATATTGAGGTCGTGTCCTTGAGGCAAAAAATTTACAAATCTTTGTCCTTTAAATTAAATCCCTCTTATAAGCCATCAAATTATTTTTAACAAACTGAAAATTGAAAGATTTACAATTTTACCCAAATCTCTATAATTAAATTCAATAATTAAACTGCCAAATTCATCGTGATATTTGAAATTGAAGTTAAACTATCATTCAAACATTTAAAATCAATTAAATATTTCAATTTCAAATGTTAAATTTTTCGGGTCGTCACATCCTTCCCCCTTAAAAGAATTTCGTCCTGAAATAACAAGTTAAGAAGAATGATCCTCAACCCATTCGATATTTTCCAAATCAAACAGTTTCATCAACTTTCCAAAACAAATCTTTTAATCAAAGATCCCTTATTATTTCAACTAGCTTTGCAAAATCTTCACAGTTTCCAAACAACTTCATTTACTTCACAATTCAAATTTGAATTTAAATTCAAATTTTAAATTTTCAAAATTTTCTCAAAAATTTTCTAACTT
Source organism: Allium cepa (assembly GCA_030765085.1). NCBI lineage: Eukaryota > Viridiplantae > Streptophyta > Magnoliopsida > Asparagales > Amaryllidaceae > Allium > Allium cepa. The sequence goes on along the minus strand of CM060934.1, from coordinate 1,015,985,388 downwards.
CCTAAATTTTCTAAAAATTTCGCCAGTGTCTCCTTTGCGCGGCTAGCTCGGTACGTCTACAAAATGGCACCACAGGCCCTCAAATCCCAAAAGAAAAAGAAAAGGCCAAGCAGCTAGACAAGAAAATCAACAAATTTCGTACCGAAATTGAAATACTTACTTTTTGTCGAGCAATTCAATTTTATCTTTAAAGTCAAAATCCCAATCCCATTTCCTTTATTACACCTGTATATCCTGATATCCATAATATCCAATTACAATATTCAAATATCAATTTGCACCTTTTATTACAAAATTTTCAATACATATGCTTCTTGTAACATTTATACTTCACTATTGAAGTTACATATCCATTTTCATTCAATTTTAATTCAATTTACACTTCAATTCTATTTGGATTCAATTTATCTTCTACAATGAATATTGAAGTTTCCAATTATCTTTCATTCACAATTGATTCATGTCACTATTTTAAATCAGTTTCATTTACTAATTCATTACAAGTTCTAATTCATTTCATCTCGCACAATTCAAATTGGTTTTCGATATTCGGTTTTCAATCCCAATTTTGTTCTTTTGTTCATTCTTTAATTCTACTTGATTTAAATTTTCCTTCCAACTTATTTTTTTTCCACATCTACATTTATCTAACTTCTCTTTAAGTTAGATTTTATTTTAGCAACTTCAACTTTACCAGTTATCAACTTAATGATATTCCATAAATATTTTATATTACATTCCTGAGCCTTTTCAACCTTTCAAAATTCATTTTTTTTGAAAGCAATTCGAACTATTCTTTGAATTCAAAAATCCAAACTAGTTTTGCAAACAACTTTCATTTAAAACAACTTGGCAGCAATCCTTCTTTTGGAAACCCAAAAATGAACACCGATGATGTCGCGATCATCATCGGAATTATTTCCCAGCGACCTAAAAGAGTTTAAAGCTTTTATCCCTTCAAAACATTTTCCAAACCTTTGCAAATTCATTTTTCAAACTCAATGGAGTTAATTTCCAAAATTCTAAATCCTTCTAAAAACATTTCAAAGAAACTTCTCTGGAATTCTATTTCAAATTATAAATCACTTTTATAATTTACATTCTCAAATTTATTTGTATATGGATTTTATTTCTAAACTTTTGATTATGATTTCATTTTCTTGTTCAATTTCAATGATAATAATTTAATATTATCACTTCCTAACAACCAAGCAACCATATACTTTATAATTTATGGAAAAATATTCTCTTTTATACACAAAAATAGTTTTGGGTTAAATTATTTCATTTACCCTAAGTTTAAAACAATATCGCGTCGAATTGTTCTGTAAGGGAGTTTAGAGATCCCTATCGATAGAGTTGTACGGACTATATCGACCAGAATCCATATACCACTCCACAAACCAATCATCACAATATAAAACAATTTTTATATTCACTAACAAATACGCGCTCATATCTATTAATACACTCAAACTCATTCTAGAGTACTACTGACTCTATCTCTAACGAGTAACACCCAATAGAGCCAAGGTTGTCGCTTAACCAAATGCTCTGATACAAAATGTAAAGGCCCGCCAATCCGTACCCCTTGAGCTAGCAAATTTCCACAACAACTTAACCAAAGAGGAACGAACCTACGAGTCTTTAGGGTTTAAAAAATGAAGAGGTAGAAGACGAACAGAACAATAAACAGAATCTCACATTTCACAGCGGAACAATATATGATAGATAAATGAAATATCTTTAAAACAAAGAATCATCTCAGTTAATACAATACAACTTCAGAGTTTACAACGACATCATACAACACTGACAGTTACTATAACATGACTATATGAAAACTGATTTGCACAACCACACACAACGGACACTACATAGTAAAGAGATACGTCTCGCCATCCAGCTTCAACTCCTGATCTCCACAGCAACTCTTTTCTGACTCTGCTCTCGAATAACCGATAACCTGACTCTAGGCTACCCGTATGGAAAATTATAGGCACCCAGAGTTTAGAAAGGGAACAATAAACTCCAGGTCAGTCATGGGACTGGTGTGAGATCTTAAAACAGTTATTTTTAACCATAAGAAAAAAAAGGAATTAAAAGAAATCCATAATGCTTTTTGGAAAATGAAACTACCATTAGGCCACCCACCACATACACAATGCAAACGCAGAATTGAAGGAGATTTCTCATTATGATAGTCAAATATGCTTGATATGCCAAAATCATTTGACATTATTATTATTATTGCATAGTGTGGAAAACATTTCGAAAGTATAATTGTAACGACCCGTATTTTTATGGATCGAAAGATTGTAAAACCGTCGACATTAAGTCGTTGATGTTGATAAGTCATTTACAGTTTAAGTCGACCAAAGCTTAAGTCGTGTAAAAGTTAACTCGTGTGGTGCTTAAGTCGTGGGTAGCTTGGGTCGTGTGAACGAGTTAGTGATATGGAGCGACCTCTAGAAGTTAGGCCGTGTAATAGTTAGGTCGTAAGGAAGATAGGTTGGGTGGAGCGACTTATAGAAGTAACGACCTAAGGGTATTAGGCGACTTATAGTAGTTAGCGACTTAAGAGACTAGGCGAGTTAACGGCTTAAGGTTTCGACCGACCTAAGTATGGAGCGACTTAAGGTAGTAAGCGAGTTACGAGTCACGGGTTAACGAGTTATGAGCCAGCGACTTAGGGGATAAGGTGTTAACGACCTAGTGGTTAGCAGCTTAATAGGGTTAGCGGGTTAACAATCTAAGGGATAAGTCGTTCGAACGACATAAGGAGGAAGGCTTAGGTTGTGAGACTCTGTGTGTTGGGTTGGGTCGTATAGCGTTAGGTTGCTTGCACGAAGGGTCGAGCCTGTGTTGAGTCGCGCATAGGTTAAGTCGTGGACTTGTTAGGTCGTTGACTCGAGTCTGTAGGCCACATGAGTGTAAGGTCGTTAAGTCGTGCGTGTTTAGGTCGTTAGATTTGTTAGGTCGTGGCATTTGCTGAGTTGTATGCCGTTATGTGGTTGGATCGGCCATGTAGTTGAGACGTTAGGTCGTTGAGTCGTGAAGTGGCCCAGGTCGTAAGCCGTGGGTCTGATGAGTCGTGGACGACTCATGGGGGCGGCGACTTAAGATTTCAGCCTATAAATAGAGGGGTTTGGTCCACCTTTTAGCACCGGATTTTTGAAGCGACGAAGTGCTGCCATTTTGAGATCTCGACTACAACACTTCTTCACTTCTTTTCTCCACTTTAATCTTGTGATTCCTTCCATCTAGATTGAAGATCAAATCGAAGATCCAAGAGCCAAAGTTGAAGATCTCCATCCATTGAAGAGAGATTTCATCGTTTGAAGCGGAATCTTCTCGGATCAAGCTAGATCCTTTGCTGTCCAGATCTGGAGTTGGTTGTTTTTGAGGTGTTTAGGTGATTCGGTGAGTGGTGGTTATCTCTCACACGGACCCAAAGGAGTATATTCGATCGGTGGCTTGTTTGTGTGTTAAAGATAGCGATTCCATGCATTTTCCTTAAGTCTGCATGTAGATCTATGGTTCATGATGATTCAACATCTATTTTACTATATGTTCACCTATTCAAGTTCATTCATTAAGTTATAGGGATGTTGCTTAGAACTCATGCTTATTAGATTTGGACTCTTTATTTACGAAATTGCCATTATTGCTGTAATTGTTTATTTAGATCTTGTTTGATTAATTACTTGGATTAATGTCTGATTTGATTGATTAGTTGATTGATAACTTGATTTGGACAAGTTGGTCGAAGATGATTAAAAAGCTAAGTAGAAAGGCTCTTGAATAAGGAAAGCTGCTTGTGGCATATGAAGCGGATGTTGAAGCTCATACGGATAGACTTGATGATGAAGTTGAGATGAGACTTTGCCATGATGCGATGAGGTAAACCATGATGTTGAGATGGAACTTTTCTATGATGCGAAGAGGCAAAGTAAGATGGGAGAAAGTCTTGGTTTAATCCAGACGGGATCATCCCAAGCATGATGATACTCGATGATGTGGTTCGAGTTTGTGGATAATGGTTGGCTTGAGAGGCGCTTGAGCTAGTATGAAAATAGTCGTCAAGGAGGATGACTAGAAGGCTGAGATCTCATCGTTATTGAAGGTTCTAGCATGCTCAAAGCAAGAGTACGTTGGGACGGCCTGCGACGACGTCCCAAGCACGGGCTGCGACGACGTGCTAGTACTCTGGGCAGATTCGATAGTCCTAGACACGGGCTGCGATGACGTGCAGAGTTATGTTTAGAACCGGGGTTACCATTAGCCCTTGGCGGATGGATAAGATAATGTGACGGTCATTCAATTAACGATGAAATCAAGGCAATGATAACAATGATAGCCAGAGTCGTGGATGTTTGGATGTTTGGCTGTATCGTCGCTTGGACCAAGAGCGATGTTTTTAGAGTGCTTATCTTATCTTGGTTTAGGCCTTGGGGGTTTGTGCTTGGAAAACATCGACCTTGACTCGAGTGATAATTTCTTTGCTTTGAATGTCTAAATTGCTATGTTTGCTTCTGCTTAGTGTGTGTGGGGGATATCACTGTAGAAAGAGGTGGAGTGGGATGGTTGGGTTCCTATTCCTTTTACCCTTTATGCTCTTTTGGTATGTTTGATAGTTGATTTACTGCTCACTAAGACTTTTGTCTGACTCAAGGTTTTATGTTTAACTCTTATTACCTTGGGCTGTTCATCCATGTTGGGATGGGCAGACTAGGTAGCAGGTGAGAGGTGCTGTTCTTAGTAATCAACGCTGTTGGTGACGAAGACGAGCTGGAGGCTTCTGCATATTGTTTTCTTACTATATGTACTGGATGTTCCGCTGTTTGTTTGATACTCTGAGTGTTATGTAGTGAGGCTTGATGTATTGACTATTCAGATGTTCGTAATAAACTACTATGAGTTTATATGATAAGATTCTGTTCAATGAGCTTCACTATGTATACTTTTCTATTGTATTTTATCCCTGCGCTATGAGTAATACGATGGACTATTATGGTATTACCCTACCTTGATGATCGTCCATGGTGGCTTGGCACACTTTTCAGCGCATTATTCCTTGTTTAAGCGAAGGAGTCTTGGGCGGTCGTCACAATAATATTAATCTTAGCCAGCATAGACATTTCGAACTATGCCTACTATAGCTACCATCTAAACAGTGGTGACCACCATAAGTAAATGGCAGGTTATACAACTAAAACTGTACTGGGTTCGTATTGGGAATTGGATTTCCAACAAATGGTCAGGGCAAGGAACTTCCCATTGCCACATGGGTATGCCTCTGGATGGACGTCCCGAGAACCTAACCGGATCTCTGCCAACACAAGGCCGGGTTACCTCTGCAAAAATAGGTAACTACTGACACGAGTATGCCATCCCTCGGTTGTAAACAACCTTTATCTTAGGATCCTCAACAACAACAATCACAAAGTAATATATGTTTGCGATATTCACATAAGTTAAGTACCTGGGCTCCATAGCATGATACCACTTCTATCCAGAAGGAAATGTACATACCCTAAGGGGCGCTACCCCCTACAACCTTGCCGCATCCTTCCTGTTTTGACCATTCAGGGGTGTGAGGTTCGACGAAGTCTTATTCACAAAGCTACGCTTTTCACAAAAGCCATGCTTCGATCAACAAATGATCGGCATCACTTCGTATGCCATATTACCAAATTGGGAATGTATCACTAGCGAGCATCAACTACATAACCTCTGAGCTCGTACGTCTCAGAGAAGGGTGTTAAGCTAAAAGAATAAATTCTCCGCCACCAACAGAAATGTATTTGATAGAAACCATCTTTACATTTCAAGGTGTAACGTCAGACATACATCCATACAAGTCCGTTTCGGGATTGAACGGAACCGAAGGCAATTCCAAAGAAGCCCTTGCAAATTCGGATATTCACTATTCACGTTCGGAATCCCCATCACAAAGGGTGATAAAATCTCTATACCGGAGCAACCCGTGGCAGAGACATTCGACAGGTAATCCTTTCGCTTTCGAAAATACCCGGTCTTTAACACCGTCTTCAAATGCGATCCAGTTTCGTCGTATCGTTATTCGGAATGGGTTCTATGACACAAGGTCCTCTCCTGGCTAATTCGAATAACGAGCGCTTATTTTAAAAATAAGTGTTCATTCAGATTCAAATAATGCACAATAATTTCTCTTTGATCTTTTAAACAAAAGATCCATCACAATCACAAAGGTTCGATGTGGGTTTCGAATATCCATTTGGAATTCGACTCACGATCGCATCGAAATTCAATGGCCAATTAAAGGCCAATATTGACAGTCGGTTATTTAACTATCAATCATCATTCACAACAGTCGCTGGATTTCAAATAAGTTTTTACCAATTATTATTACTTCCAAAATATCTTCGCAAGATAAAATTTCACTTTCCAATACTTTGAAAACAGATTCAAATTAATCTTTCACGCTTCAATCCTTTGAAAATCAATTTCCAAACATTTATTCATTTCCACTGAAAATATGCCGATTTCAAATATTTTAAAATATTATAAAAATACTTATTCAAAATATACTTGGAAATATTTAAAATAAACTATTTTAGAATATTTGCTTAAATACTAGTTATGAAAAAATATTATACTAATATCTCATACAAAATTCAAGTCCGAAAACTAATTTTAAAACAAAATTAGTAGATAGAGTATAAATATTTCAATACCTATTTTCTAAATCAAGAATCAATTTAAACCTTTAAAATAATCCCTTATATAATTTATTAATTAAATCTTACCTTAAAGGTTTAAAACAATTTTCAAAACTAATTTCTTCAACGGTATTATTTTAAAGAACCCAAATCTAGAACTTCTAAATTTTTTTAAAAGCTATTTAAAAATATACTCGGCTTTCCAGGGAAAAATTCTTTTCCCATTACAAAATGGTCTATTCAAATAAATTAATAAATCTTCTTGATTTATTTTAACTTACATTCCAATTTGTAAATTTCTTTCCACACTTTAAAAATAAACCAATATTTATTTTTAAACAATTTCCCTTTTCTTTACAAACTTCCGTTGTCAATTTATATTCCAAATATCAACTGATATATAAATTTAAATCGACTTCCCAATAACACCTTCAACCCACATCAAATCCCAACATGATTTCCAATTTATTTCAAATGCAAAATCAAATTCCAATTTGATTTCCCCAATTAATTTTCCAGTATCAAATCAATTTCAAATTGATTTCCCAAGTTGTTTCCAAAATACCAAACCAAATTTCCAAATCGATTCCTAAGATTTATTCTAACTCCAAATTAATTCCCGAATCGATTTCTAAAATTAAATTCCAAATTTAATTTCTAAATTTATTTCCTTTTGAAATAACTTTGTTTATCTCTTTCAATTACTTACAATACGTATCTTAAATAAATCCTTCAATTATTAAACAACATTACTCGAGATTCCTTTATTAAAATATTTTCCATATTTTTGGAATTAATTCAATAAGTTTTCAAAGATAAACTTTATCTATTTAAATTTCCCTCCTTTAAAATTCACCCGTTTCCTTTGAATGAATTCATTGTAAATTTTCTATCCAAATTTCAAAATCAGTTAATTATTTATTTCTGGTAACCTACGATACCAAAAATTCATTTGGCTGAATTACAGCCTTCAACAGTTTCAATCACAATTAGTCACACAAATTAAAAATAATCAATACACAACATACGATACAAATTAAATATTTAAGGAATCCAGTTGGATCCCTCCAACCTATTTCCCTGCATCCACAGACGTTAGCACAACAATTAAATATCCATTCCACTTCAAGGTGGAATATCGCGGTATATGGGATTTATAAAATATTATCCGCTATTATGCGGCGCAATAGGGTCTAAATTAATATAACTAATAATAAATAAATTATCCAAACACACAATCAATCAATTTTAATTTAACTATTACAATTCCACAACCAATCAATAACTGGAATTTCTAATTTAAAATTTTGAGTGAGAAGATCTCACCTTTTATTGTGCATGCAATCCATTTCCAATCCGGCTTGTTTTCTCGATTTTTAAACCTTGTATAAATATTGGATGATTCTATTAATACTCGAATAAAATCGAAAAATTAACCTCATTCAAAAATTTACTTAACTAATTTGTTCGAGTTGAAATTGACTTTTGAAAATAAATTTCTAAGTCGAGATGTTTCCAAAAATCATAGCTTTATAATTTCAACTTCAGTAATTATCAAATCTATTTGCATATACGTTTCTATATCTTTTTCTATTATATGCACATGCATCACATTAACAAAAATTGTTTTGTTTCTACGGTAAATTAAAATCCTATCTGTAAATTTATGTGATTACAAATATTGATGCTTAGGAAATCTGTTCCTCTTTTGTTTTGATGTATATACGTTTAAATTGAGTCAAAAAAAACAGCTATAACTTCTACTGTAAATACTCTCTATACATATTAACTTTAAATTAGAAATGAGTTACCTCATAGGAACAAAATATCGACCCCAGGCGCAATCATGAGTTCGCCTTCCTCGCCACGGCCTTGACAAGGTCGCGATCCTTTCTCGATCATCGCGCCTCACTTCCCGCAGCCCACTGACTCGCCCTAGGTTCCCCGAGTTCGATCCCGTCGTTGCTTCACTTGCGCACAACCTCAATACAAACATTGCAAGATCCCCTCCAACGCTCGCGCGAGCGCATGCTATCGACGCCGCACATCACCTTCTGTACAAACAACTCCACCATCGCGACATCACCACTCCCTCAAAATCGATCTCCTACCATTACCCAGACCTGTACCAATGGTTGCCCCCACTCGCAACTTGCTCGGCCCCGCTGTTTCGATTACGAACGAAACGGGGCTCGAATTGATTTAGGGCTTCTCCGCTCCTTTCAAATATTGATTCGTGGAATTTAGATCTGGTTTTAAACTAAATTTCAATTTTCGAAAGTTTAATAGTAGCGGCCATTTTATTATTTTGCTGGAGATTATAGAACGAGTTGTTTTACTTTATTATGTTTTTGATTTCATACGCACGGTTTTGATTGAGTTTTTAATATATAAAAACAAACACGTGTCTTTTAATCTTTGCCAGGTGTTTGAGAAAGAATGTATATAAATTATCTTGCAAAGCATTATTATACTTTCAAATTTTAAATTTAAATCCAAATTGCTTTGATAAATGCAATACAAAATATCGATCTCTAATTGAGTTGTGCCGCCAGGCGTTTATAATGTTAACCCCCTATTTCGAACGCAATGGAAAAGGTTACGAGTCCAAATTCAATCATATGGAGAAGCTAACTTTTCTGAACCAGTTAAAACATCGAATTTTCGATTTAAATTTCAACGCGTTTGCTTATCGTACGACCAAACGACAACTCCGAATACTACAAAAATTGAAATCCGATAATAATACAATATTACGGATCCAATGGAACAGGTTTTCCGAGACTATGCCCTCGGAAGGCTATTTTTATAAACGATAAAATTCAATACTGAACAAAATAGTTTCAAATTAAATTCTGAACCTTCCATTATCTTCAGTATTATCAATATGAATTTTCTAAGCCATCAAATTATTTTTAACAAGCTGAAAATTGAAAGATTTACAATTTTACCCAATCTCTATAATTAAATTCAATAACTAAACTGCCAAATTCATCATGATATTTGAAATTCAAGTTAAACTATCGTTCAAACATTTAAAATCAACTAAATATTGCAATTTCAAATGTTAAATTTTTCGGGTCGTCACATCCTTCCCCCCTTAAAAGAATTTCGTCCCGAAATTGCAAGTTAAGAAGAGTGGTCCTCAACCCATTCGATATTTTCCAAATCAAACAGTTTCATCAACTTTCTAAAACAAATCTTTTAATCAAAGATCCCTTATTATTTCAACTAGCTTTGCAAAATCTTCACAGTTTCCAAACAACTTCATTTACTTCACAATTCAAATTTGAATTTAAATTCAAATTTTAAATTTTCAAAATTTTCTCAAAATTTGTCTAACTGCCTAAATTTTCTAAAAATTTCGCCAGCTTCTCCTTTGCGCTGCTAGCTCGGTACGACTACAAAATAGCACCACCGGCCCTCAAATCCCAAAAGAAAAAGAAACGGCCAAGTTGCTAGACAAGAAAATCCCCAAATTTCATACTGAAATTGAAATACATACCTTTTTGTCAAGCAATTCAATTTTATCTTTAAAATCAAAATCCCAATTCCATTTCCTTTAATACACCTGTATATCCTGTTATCCATAATATCCAATTACAACATTCAAATATCAATTTGCACCTTTTATTATAAAATTTTCAATACATATGCTTCTTGTACCATTTTTACTTCACTATTGAAGTTACATATCCATTTTCATTTAATTTTAATTCAATTTACACTTCAATTATATTTGGATTCAATTTATCTTCTACGATAAATATGGAATTTTCCAATTATCTATCATTCACAATTGATTCATGTCACTATTTTAATTCAGTTTCATTTACTAATTCATTACAAGTTCTAATTCATTTCATCTCGTACAATTCAAATTGGTTTTCGATATTCAGTTTTCAATCCCAATTTTATTCTTTTGTTCCTTCTTTAATTCTACTTGATTTAAATTTTCCTTCCAATATATTTTGTTTCCACATCTACATTTATCTAACTTCTCTTTAAGTTAGATTTTATTTTAACAACTTCAACTTTACCAGTTATCAACTTAATGATGTTCCATAAATATTTTATATAACATTCCTGAGCCTTTTCAACCTTTCAAAATTCATTTTTTTGAAAGCAATTCGAATTATTCTTTGAATTCAAAAATCCAAACCAGTTTTGCAAACAACTTTCATTTAAAACAACTTGGCAGCAATCCTTCATTTGGAAACCCAAAAATGAACACCGATGATGTCACGATCATCATCGAAATTATTTTCCAGCGACCTAAAAGAGTTTAAAGCTTTTATCCCTTCGAAACATTTTCCAAACCTTTGCAAATTCATTTTTCAAACTCAATGGAGTTAATTTCCAAAATTCTAAATCCTTCTAAAAACATTTCAAAGAAACTTCTCTGGAATTCTATTTCAAACTATAAATCACTTTTATAATTTACATTCTCAAATTTATTTGTATATGGATTTTATTTCAAAACTTTTGATTATGATTTCATTTTCTTGTTCAATTTCAATGATAATAATTTAATATTATCACTTCCTAACAACCAAGAAACCATATACTGTATAATTTATGGAAAATTTTTCTCTTTTATACACAAAAATAGTTTTGGGTAAAATTATTTCATTTACCCTAATTTTAAAACAATATCGCGTCGAATTGTTCTGTATGGGAGTTTAGATATCCCTTTCGATAGAGTTGTACGGACTATATCGACCAGAATCCATATACCACTCCACAAACCAATCATCACAATATAAAACAATTTTTATATTCCCTAACAAATACGTGCTCATATCTATTAATACACTCAAACTCATTCTAGAGTACTACTGACTCTATCTCTAACGAGTAACACCCAATAGAGCCAAGGTTGTCGCTTAACCAAATGCTCTGATACAAAATGTAAAGGCCCGCCAATCCGTACCCCTTGAGCTAGCAAATTTCCACAACAACTTAACCAAAGAGGAACGAACCTACGAGTCTTTAGGGTTTAAAAAATGAAGAGGTAGAAGAAGAACAGAATAATAAACAGAATCTCACATTTCACAGCGGAACAATATATGATAGATAAATGAAATATATTAAAACAAAGAATCATCTCAGTTAATACAATACAACATTAGAGTTTACAACGACGTCATACATCACTGACAGTTACTATAACATGACTATATGAAAACTGATTTGCACAACCATACACAACGGACACTACATAGTAAAGAGATACGTCTCGCCATCCATCTTCAACTCCTGATCTCCACAGCAACTCTTTTCCGACTCTGCTCCCGAATAACTGATAACCTGGCTCTAGGCTACCAGTGTGGAAAATTATGGGCAACCAGAGTTTAGAAATGGAACAATAAACTCCAGGTCGGTCGTGGGACTGGTGTGAGATCTTAAAAACAGTTATTTTTATCCATAAGAAAAAAAAGGAATTAAAAGAAATTCGTAATGCTTTTTGGAAAATGAAACTACCACAAGGCCTCCCACGACACACACAATGCAAACGCAGAATTGGAGGAGATTTCTCCTTATGATAGTCAAATATGCTTGATACGCCAAAATCATTTGATATTACTATTATTAGTGCATGGTGTGGAAAACATTTCGAAACTATAATATTAATCTTAGCCAGCATAGACATTCCGAACTATGCCTACTATAGCTACCATCTAAACAGTGGTGACCACCATAAGTAAATGGCAGGTTATACAACAAAAACCGTACTGGGTTCGTACTGGGATTTCCAACAAATGGTCAGGCCAAGGAACTTCCCATTGCCACATGGGTATGCCTCTGGATGGACGTCCCGAGAACCTAACCGGATATCTGCCAACACAAGGCCGGGTTACCTCTGCAAAAATAGGTAACTACTGACACGAGTATGCCATCTCCCAGTTGAAAACAACCTTTATCTGAGGATACTCTGCAACAACAATCACAAAGTAATATATGTTTGCGATATTCACAAAAGTTAAGTGTCTAGGCTCCATACCATGATACCACTTCTATCCAGAAGGAAATGTACATACCCTAAGGGCACTACCCCCTATAACCTTGCCGCATCCTTCCTGTTTTGACCATTCTAGGGTGTGAGGTTCGACGAAGTCTCGTTCACAAAGCTACGCTTTTCACAAAAGCCATGCTTCGATCAACAAATGATCAGCATCACTTTGTATGCCGCATTACCAAATTGGGAATGTATCACTAGTGACCATCAACTACATAACCTCTGAGATCGTACGTCTCAGAGAAGGGTATTAAGCTAAGAGAATAAATTCTCCGCCATCAAAAGAAATGTATTTGATAGAAACCATCTTTACATGTCAAGGTGTAACGTCAGACACACTTTCATACAAGTCCATTCCGGGATTGAACGGAACCGAAGGCACTTCCAAAGAAGCCCTTGCAAATCCGGATATTCACTAATCACGTCCGGAATCCCCATCACAAAGGGTGATAAAATCTCTATACCGGAGCAACCCAGGGCAGAGACATTTGATAGGTAATCCTTTCGCTTTCGAAAATACCCTGTCTTCAACACCATCTTCAAATGCAATCCCATTTCGTCGTATCGTTATTCGAAATGGGTTCTATGACACGAGATGCTCTCTTGGCTAATCCGAATAACGAGCACTTATTTTAAAAATAAGTGTTCATTCAGATTCAAACAATTCACAACAATTTCACTTTGATCTTTTAAACAAAAGATCCATCACAATCACAAAGGTTCGATGTGGGTTTCGAATATCCATTTGGAATTCGACTCACGATCGTATCGAAATTCAATTGCCGATTAAAGGCCAATATTGATAGTCGGTTATTTAACTATCAATCATCATTCACAGCAGTCACTGGATTTCAAATAAGTTTTCCCCAATTATTATTACTTTCAAAATATCTTCGCAAGATAAAATTTCACTTTCCAATACTTTGAAAACAGATTCAAATTAATCTTTCACACTTCAATCCTTTGAAAATCAATTTCAAATCAATTTCCAAACATATTTATTCATTTCTACTGAAAATATGCCGATTTTAAATATTTTAAAATAATATAAAAATACTTATTCAAAATATACTTGGAAACATTTAAAATAAACTATTTTAGAATATTTGCTTAAATACTAGTTATGAAAAAAAATATTATACTAATATCTCATGCAAAATTCAAGTCCAAAAATTAATTTTAAAAAAAAAATAGTAGATAGAGTATAAATATTTCAATACCTATTTTCTAAATCAAAAATCAATTTAAATCTTTAAAATAATCCCTTATATAATTTATTAATTAAATCTTACCTTAAAGGTTTAAAACAATTTTCAAAACTAATTTTTTCAACAGTATTATTTTAAAAACCCAAATCTAGAACTTTTAAAAAAAATTTAAAAGCTATTTAAAAATATACTCGGCTTTCCAGGGAAAAATTCTTTTCCCATTACAAAATGGTCCATTCAAATAAATTAATAAATCTTCATGATTTATTTTAACTTACATTCCACTTTGTAAATTTCTTTCCACACTTTAAAAATAAACCAATATTTATTTTTAAACAAATTCCCTTTTCTTTACAAATTTCCGTTGTGAATTTATATTCCAAATATCAACTGATATATAAATTTACATCGACTTCCTAATAAAACTTTCAAACCACATCAAATCCCAATTTGATTTCCAATTTTTTTCAAATGCAAAATCAAATTCCAATTTGATTTCCTAAATTTATTTTCCAGTATCAAATCAATTTCAAATTGATTTCCCAAGTTGTTTCCAAAATACCAAACCAAATTTCCAAATCGATTCCTAAGATTTATTCTAACTCCAAATTAATTCCCAAATCGATTGCTAAAATTAATTTCAACTCTAAATTAAATTCCAAATTTAATTTCTAAATTTATTTCCTTTTGAAATAACTTTCTTTATCTATTTCAATTATTTAAAATACATATCATAAATAAATCCTTCAACTATTAAGCAACATTACTCGAGATTCCTTTATTAAAATATTTTTCGTGTTTTTGGAATTAATTCAATAAGTTTTCAAAGATAAACTTTATCTATTTAAATCTCCCTCCTTTAAAATTCACCCGTTTCCTTTGAATGAATTCATTGTAAATTTTCTATCCAAATTTCAAAATCAATTAATTATTTATTTCTGGTATCCTACGATACCAAAAATTTATTCGGCTGAATTACAGCCTTCAAGGTTTCGATCACAAATAGTCACACAAATTAAAAATAATCAATACACAACATAAGATACAAATTAAATATTTAAGGAATCCAGTTGGATCCCTCCATCCTATTTCCCTTCATCCACAGACGTTAGCACAACAATTAAATACTCATTCCACGTCAAGGTGGAATATCGCGGTATATGGGATTTATAAAATATTATCTGCTATTATGCGGAGCAATAGAGTCTAAATTAATATAACTAATAATAAATATATTATCCAAACACACAATCAATCAATTTTAATTTAACTATCACAATTCCACAACCAATCAATAACTGGAATTTTTAATTTAAAATTTTGAGTGAGAAGATCTCACCTTTAATTGTGCATGCAATCCATTTCCAATCCGGCTTGTTTTCTCGATTTTTAAACCTTGTATAAATATTGGATGATTCTATTAATACTCGAACAAAATCGAACAATTAACCTCATTCAAAAATTTACTTAAATAATTTGTTCAATTTGAAATTAACTTTTGAAAATAAATTTCTAAGTCAAGATGTTTCCAAAAATCATAGCATTATAATTTCAACTTCAGTAATTATCAAATCTATTTGTATATACCTTTCTATATCTTTTTCTATTATATGCACATGCATCACATTAACAAAAATTGTTTTGTATCTACTGCAAATTAAAATCCTATCTGTAAATTTCTATGATTACAAATATGAATGCTTAGGAAATCTGTCTCTCTTTTGTTTTGCTGTATATACGTTTAAATTGAGTCAAAAAAAACAGCTATAACTTCTATTGTAAATACTCTCTATACATATTAAATTTAAATTAGATATGAGTTACCTCATAGGAACAAAATATCGAACCTAGGCGCAATCATGAGTTCGCCTTCCTCGCCACGGCCTTGACAAGGTCACGATCCCTTCTCGATCATCGCGCCTCACTTCCCGCAGCCCACTGACTCGCCCTAGGCTCCCCGAGTTCTATCCCGTCGTTGCTTCACTTGCGCACAACCTCAATACAACCATCGCAAGATCCCCCCCAACGCTCGCGCGAGGGCATGCTATCGACGCCGCTCATCCCCTTCTGTACAAACACCTCCACCATCGCGACATCACCTCGCCTTCAAAATCGATCTCCTACCATTTCCCAGACCTGTACCAATGGCTGCCCCCACTCGCGACTTGCTCGGCACCGCTGTTTCGATTACGAACGAATCGAGGCTCGAATTGATTTAGGGCTTCTCCCCTCCCTTCAAATATTGATTCGTGGAATTTAGATCTGGTTTTAAACTAAATTTCGATTTTTGAAAGTTTAATAGCAGCGGCCATTTTATTATTTTGCTGGAGATTATAGAATGAGTTGCTTTACTTTGTTTTGTTTTTGATTTTGATACGCACGGTTTTGATTGATTTTTTTTTTATAAAAACAAACGCATGCCATTTAATCTTTGCCAGGTGTTTGAGAAAGAATGTATATAATTTATCTTGCAAAGCATTATTATATTTTCAAATTTTAAATTTAAATCCAAATTGCTTTGATAAATGCAACACAAAATATCGATCTCCAATCGAGGTGTGCAGCCAGGCGTTTATAATGTTAACCCCTTATTTCGAATGCAATGGAAAAGGTTTCGAGTCCAAATTCGATCATATGGAGAAGATAACTTTTCTGAACTAGTTAAAACATCGAATTTTCGATTTAAATTTCAACGCGTTTGCTTATCGTCCGGCCAAACGACAACTCCGAATGCTACGAAAATTGAAATCCGATAATAATACAATATTACGGATTCAATGGAACTGGATTCGTGGCATTTCGAGACTGTGCCCTCGGAAGGCTATTTTTAAATATCGATTTAAACGATAAAATTCAATTCTGAACAAAACAGTTTCAAATTAAATTCTGAAGCTTCCATTATCTTCAGTATTATCAATATGAATTTTCTAAGCCATCAAATTATTTTTAACTAGCTGAAAATTGAAAGATTTACAATTTTACCCAAATCTCTATAATTAAATTCAATAATTAAACTGCCAAATTCATCGTGATATTTGAAATTGAAGTTAAACTATCATTCAAACATTTAAAATCAATTAAATATTTCAATTTCAAATGTTAAATTTTTCGGGTCGTCACATCCTTCCCCCCTTAAAAGAATTTCGTCCCGAAATTACAAGTTAAGAAGAATGATCCTCAACCCATTCGATATTTTCCAAATCAAACAGTTTCATCAACTTTCCAAAACAAATCTTTTAATCAAAGATCCCCTATTATTTCAACTAGCTTTGCAAAATCTTCACAATTTCCAAACAACTTCATTTACTTCACAATTCAAATTTGAATTTAAATTCAAATTTTAAATTTTCAAAATTTTCTCAAAAATTTTCTAACTCCCAAAATTTTCTAAAAATTTCGCCAGCGTCTCCTTTGCGCGGCTAGCTCGGTATGACTACAAAATGGCACCACAGGCCCTCAAATCCCAAAAGAAAAAGAAAAGGCCAAGCGGCTAGACAAGAAAATCACCAAATTTCGTACTGAAATTGAAATACATACCTTTTTGTCGAGCAATTCAATTTTATTTTTAAAATCAAAATCCCATTTCCATTTCCTTTAATACACCTGTATATCTTGATATCCATAATATTCAATTACAATTTTCAAATATCAATTTGCACCTTTCATTACAAAATTTTCAATACATATGCTTCTTGTACCATTTTTACTTCACTATTGAAGTTACATATCCATTTTCATTCAATTTTAATTCAATTTACGCTCCAATTCTATTTGGATTCAATTTATCTTCTACTATAAATATTGAATTTTCCAATTATCTTTCATTCACAATTGATTCATGTCACTATTTTAAATCGGTTTCATTTACTAATTCATTACAAGTTCTAATTCATTTCATCTCGCACAATTCAAATTGGTTTTCGATATTCGGTTTTCAATCCCAATTTTATTCTTTTGTTCGTTCTTTAATTCTACTTGATTTAAATTTTCCTTCCAACTTATTTTGTTTCCACATCTACATTTATCTAACTTCTCTTTAAGTAAGATTTTATTTTAGCAACTTCAACTTTACCAGTTATCAACTTAATGATATTCCATAAATATTTTATATAACATTCCTGAGCCTTTTGGACCTTCCAAAATTCATTTTTTTGAAAGCAATTCGAATTATTCTTTAATTGAAAAATCCAAACCAGTTTTGCAAACAACTTTCATACAAAACAACTTTGTAGCAATCCCTCTTTTGGAAACCCGAAAATGAACACCGATGATGTCGCGATCATCATCGGAATTATTTTCCAGCGACCTAAAAGAGTTTAAAGCTTTTATCCCTTCAAAACATTTTCCAAACCTTTGCAAATTCATTTTTCAAACTCAATGGAGTTAATTTCCAAAATTCCAAATCCTTTTAAAAACATTTCAAAAAAACTTCTCTGGAATTCTATTTCAAAATATAAATCACTTTTATAATTTCCATTCTCAAATTTATTTGTATATGGATTTTATTTCTAAACTTTTGATTATGATTTCATCTTCTTGTTCAATTTCAATGATAATAATTTAATATTATCACTTCCTAACAACCAAGCAACCATATACTATATAATTTATGGAAAATTATTCTCTTTTATACACAAAAATAGTTTTGGGTAAAATTATTTCATTCACCCTAATTTTAAAACAATATCGCGTCGAATTGTTCTGTATGGGAGTTTAGAGATCCCTATCGATAGAGTTGTACGGACTATATCGACCAGAATCAATATACCACTCAACAAACCAATCATCACAATATAAAACAATTTTTATATTCGCTAACAAATAAGCGCTCATATCTATTAATACGCTCAAACTCATTCTAGAGTACTACTGACTCTATCTCTGAAGAGTAACGACCAACAGAGCCAAGGTTGTCGCTTAACCAAATGCTCTGATACCAAATGTAAAGGCCCGTAAATCCGTACCCCTTTGAGCTGGCAAATTTCCACAACAACTTAACCAAAGAGGAACGAACCTACGAGTCTTTAGGGTTTAAAGAATGAAGAGGTAGAAGAAGAACAGAAAAATAAACAGAATCTCACATTTCGTAGTGGAACAATATACAATAGATAAATGAAATATCTTTAAAACAAAGAATCACCTCAGTTAATACAATACAACATTAGAGTTTACAACGACATCATACATTACTGACAGTTACTATAACTTGACTATATGAAAGCTCATTTGCACAACCATACACAACGGACACTACATAGTAAAGAGATACGTCTCGCCATCCAGCTTCAACTCCTAATCTCCACTGCAACTCTTTTCTGACTCTGCTCCCGAATAACTGATAACCTGACTCTAGGCTGTCCGTGTGGATAATTATGCGCACCCAGAGTTTAAAAAGGGAACAATAAACTCCAGGTCAGTCATGGGAGTGGTGTGAGATCTTAAAAACAACCAATCAATAACTGGAATTTTTAGTTTAAAATTTTGAGTGAGAAGATCTCACCTTTTATTGTGCATGCAATCCATTTCCAATCCGGGTTGTTTTCTTGATTTTTAAACCTTGTATAAATATTGGATGATTCTATTAATACTCGAACAAAATCGAACAATTAACCTCATTCAAAAATATACTTAACTAATTTGTTCGAGTTGAAATTAACTTTTGAAAATAAATTTCTAAGTCAAGATGTTTCCAAAAATCATCGCTTTATAATTTCAACTTCAGTAATTATCGAATCTATTTGCATATACCTTTCTATATCTTTTTCTATTATATGCACATGCATCACATTAACAAAAATTGTTTTGTATCTATTGTAAATTAAAATCCTATCCGCAAATTTATGTGATTACAAATATGGATGTTTAGGAATTCTGTTTCTCTTTTGTTTTGTTGTATATACATTTAAATTGAGTCAAAAAAAACAGCCTATAACTTCTACTGTAAATATTCTCTATACATATTAAATTAAATTAGAAAT
Organism: Allium cepa; assembly: GCA_030765085.1. Taxonomy (NCBI): domain Eukaryota; kingdom Viridiplantae; phylum Streptophyta; class Magnoliopsida; order Asparagales; family Amaryllidaceae; genus Allium; species Allium cepa. The sequence continues at coordinate 1,015,965,479 of CM060934.1, read as the reverse complement.
GAGTTACCTCATAGGAACAAAATATCGAACCCAGGCGCAATCACGAGTTCGCCTTCCCCGCCACGGCCTTGACAAAGTCGCGATCCCTTCTCGATCATCGTGCCTCACTTCCCGCAGCCCACTGACTCGCCCTAGGCTCCCCGAGTTCGATCCCGTCGTTGCTTCACTTGCGCACAACCTCAATACAGCCATCGCAAGATCACCTCCAACGCTCGCACGAGTGCATGCTATCGACGCCGCCCATCCCCTTCTGTACAAACAACTCCACCACCATGACATCACCTCGCCTCAAAATCGATCTCCTACCATTACCCAGACCTGTACCAATGGCTGCCCCCACTCGCAACTTGCTCGGCCCCACTGTTTCGATTACGAACGAATCGGGGCACGAATTGATTTAGGGCTTCTCCTCTCCTTTCAAATATTGATTCGTGGAATTTAGATCTGGTTTTAAACTTTCAATTTTCGAAAGTTTAATAGCAACGGCCATTTTTTTATTTTGCTGGAGATTATAGAACGAGTTGCTTTACTTTGTTTTGTTTTTGATTTTGACATGCACGGTTTTGATTGATTTTTTTTATAAAAACAAATGCATGCCATTTAATCTTTGCCAGGTGTTTGAGAAAGAATGCATATAATTTATCTTGCAAAGCATTATTATATTTTCAAATTTTAAATTTAAATCCAAATTGCTTTGATAAATGCAACACAAAATCTCAATCTCCAATCGAGGTGTGCCGCCAGGAGTTTATAATGTTAAACCCCTATTTCGAACGCAATGGAAAAGGTTTCGAGTCCAAATTCGATCATATGGAGAAGATAACTTTTCTGAACTGGTTAAAACATCGAATTTTCGATTTAAATTTCAACGCGTTTGCTTATCGTACGGCCAAACAACAACTCCGAATACTATGAAAATTGAAATCCGTTAATAATACAATATTACGGATCCAATGGAACTGGTTTCGTCGAATTCCGAGACTGTGCCCTCGGAAGGCTATTTTTAAATATCGATTTAAACGATAAAATTCAATACTGAAAAAAACAGTTTCAAATTAAATTCTGAAGCATCCGTTATCTTCAGTATTATCAATATAAATTTTCTAAGCCGTCAAATTATTTTTAACAAGCTGAAAATTGAAAGATTTACAATTTTACCCAATCGATGATTAAATTCAATAATTAAACTGACAAATTCATCCTGATATTTGAAATTCAAATTAAACTATCATTTAAACATTTAAAATCAATTAAATATTTCAATTTCAAATGTTACATTTTTCGGGTTGTCACATGTATGGTCAGATCAGAAGTGATATGGTGGGGATAAGTTTGATGATGTAGCAGGTTAAATACACTAAATTGACAATCATAATTCTAATAATGTTTGATCTCGAACGACCACTATCCGTTTACAATATTTTCTTCCAGAGAAACATGTAAGTCTTCATAAAATAAAATAAATAAAAAACTATAATGAAGCATGGATTTACAAACTTTATATTTGTATTTACACGGTTTATATCTATATTTTCAATTCATTCTACTAAACCTTTCAATTAAATTTTGAGTATACCATAATTCTATAGTAAGGCTTTTCCCTACCTATATTATCTATACCTCAAAGCTGTTAGAAGTTGCAATTTGTACTTAAAAAGATTGATAAAATTAAGAAGCATGATTGCTATTTCAAAAAATATTCAGTTGCATGAGTTATATCTATCTTAGATCACTTATATCTTTCATAAATATACAATGTTTACTTCATAATCGATCATTGAAATGTCTTATAATTATTAACTTGCAATACATTTTCATACACAAAAATTAATGATCGTGAAGGTTTAGTGCCAAAATTTTAAGGATATAATTAGAAATAGGTATAACTAATAATAGGTATATCTTTACAAATATAGAAATAGGTATAGCAATTAATAGTCTGAATGTACATTGAATATTTATGCACATTTAATATTTACTAATACCTAATTATAATAAGAGGTAATATGTATAATTATGCAATTGAATATATAACCATAATTGGTAATACCTTTATTGATTACCATTTCTACAGCACCATTTTTGTGTAGCCATAAAAGAATTTAACAGTTCAAGAACTAATATATTTATATTAAATGCATATTTACAGTATTGGGAAAGACTGAAGCAGTTATTCAGCTTATTCTAATGGTCGTTACCTATTATAATATCAATAATTCAACTTATAACATATGTGAGTCAAAACATAGATTGAATATAATGGTAGCACATCAAATTACAAAGCTAATCAGTAGAAGTGACAAATTTTGACAGAAACTATGTTTTTTGAAATCGATAAACATCATTCTCTATGGACTGTGCACTATTACTTAAAGAAAATATAAAATCATATACTTTTATGCAAAACAAACAGCTAGATTTGAGTGATAAAATATTTAAGGGTAAGAATTTGTTATCTAAATAGGAAATAACAGAATATCCAGTAAACATAAGTATGAGCATTAAAAAGGCATCTTTATATAAGAATGTTTGAAAATGTCCAATTCAGTATGAATTTAACCGGACCATCTACGAATCCTACGCGAAACTAAAATTTTAGCGTCGCTTGGTTTGGAAGAATAAATATGAACTTATATTGTAGTTGATATTAATGCATTGAAAACAGCTATTTAAACATAAGCAATCCGAGATTCATAGCATTAGGATTGACTAAAATATGCCTTTAACTACAGCTAACAATTTCAGTTAGTTCTACGGACTTAGAAACTCACTCATTTATTATGAAGGAATCAAAAATTATTCCATGAATCAAATAATGTTACGGTAACTAATTTTAGTAAACACTTTATGTTATCGTTACTAATTAATTTAGTTTAAAATGCCTTTTTATTTTTGCTCTGTAACAAAGAGGAGTTTGAAAACTCCTAAGCATCCTATTGGGGAAATTTAAGGTTTTTTTTTCTTTATAGCTAGTTTATTGAAAAATAGATCTTGCTAACATTTAGGTTGTCGAAAAGATTTGGTTTTAATTGTTATAATATCATAGGTTGATTTCTTGATATTTGTTCTTCGAAGTTATGGTTGTGGTTATTGTATGTTAAATTGTATTAATTTCCTTAAACCAATTGGTTTTAAATCAAAGATGATGAATTGGCATCAAATTTGTAGAGTATTTGGATTTGAGCTTAAAAATCTTCACCGATTAACTGACATCATCCGAATTTTCTTAAGCTGATATCATTTTTTAAGTCTGAATTGATTTGCTGAAAGGTAGTATTAAGTTTATATAGCTTTTGGATTATATTGCAAGCTGAAAATAAATATAGGGTGATAAACAAATCCCTTGCAGCTAAATTAATTTTAGGCATAGAACATGTACATTAGAAGTATATATTTCTTCTTGATTGTATTGTCATGTGTTTGCGTTATGTATTATAATGAGCAAAAGTTTAATATTCTGATTAAGAAATGGCATCACCAATCTGTAACGAATTTTTCTATGCAGTATGCATTTAGTTAAGAAGTATGATAAAAAGAAAAGACATTCTTCTACTCTTTAGTTTTGAAAACCATGGTAACATTATATTGGCTCTATACCGTTCCTTTGCATTTGATTTCATGTTTTTAGATTGCCATCATGTTGAAGTCTGTTTGCTCCATATTAATTTTTATAAACAAAAATGTCAACTTTGTGGTGTTATAGTCTCAAATTCTTGATGTATTAGCTATTGTCACAGAGATTTTTATGTCAACATCACATTAGTTGTTTGAGAAAGATGGCTGCAAGTGCATGCTTTTACTTACTTGACATAATTGTTTCGAAACAGTTATAAAACACTTTTTTAACCACAAATTGATTGATATTTATACCATTAGTTTTATAATTATCAAGCATATAACATACATGAGCATAATCGATCAGATGGTATCAAATTCAAATAAATTAATATGCCAATTTATTATTATGTTACAGGTTACTGAAAAAAACATTTCAAGCCTAGAGTCTTGAAAAGAAGAGCCCAAATTTAGGTACTTTTTAACTGTATATTATAAATTAATTTTTGTTATAGTAAAATTCAACGAATGGAAACAAATTTTAACCACGGTTTGATTAAGATTAAATATAACATTGTTCTTCAATCTGCAACTTTTCGTAACATTGACATATCAATTGACTACGTCAATAAGTCAAGGGTTAAACAATTCATTCCAATATAGTTAATGAGAATAACAAAATAAATTACCTAATTGGAGCTCCAACCAAAGCAAGGATCCCTTTTGTACTCAACAGTTAGGTAAAGATGATACCCAACTGGAGTTTCATCAACCAAGGCATAGATCTCTATTGATGTCGATAATCAGGGAAAAATAAGGAAAAATCTTGGCAACGAAGGAAGATAAGGCAGAGTTTCGCGGACGAAAGGCGAGAAGTTATGTCGGTGTGCTGTAGCGAACTGATGACATCATCCTTACTCAACATTTACAGTTCCAAGGGCATCTATGTGACTTCAAAAGCGGTTTGCTTGAAGGAGATTGGTCCTGAAAGAAGGAATTTGGGAAGAAAGAATTAAATTGGAAGCCGAATAAAGAAGACTGGAGGCAGTTGATATTGATTTGAAGGAGGCAGCAGTTAGGGTTATCTTTTGTTTTAGAGATATGTTGAAGTAGTTGTGGACCGATGGAAGACGGGAGAAGACGGGAAACTTACGGGAGTACTGAGTAATGTGGGCAAGAGGAAGTGTGAAACGAAGATGATAGAATTATCCTTCGTATTTTCATTTCGTTCGCATTGTTGCGAAGGACTATTTTGACAGCACACAAAAGGCTTCACTTTGACAGGTTTGACCAAGGTTTTGCTTTATGGTATAAGATATAAAGGCAGAATCTCCACAATAGACCAGCTCCAGGAAGAGAATCCAAAGCTGTGAATACTCAGGCTGACCCGAGCGTAAAGCAAAACACAAAACACTCGAATCGGGACATATATACTTATATAGTGTAAACCAACTCAAGTGAACTGTAATGAAGTACGAGTAACTTAAAGGATGCCTGGGACCGCCTATCCACTAAGGATCCGTTAAACTATTTACTATGTAGTAATATTACGCTGTAACGACCCAAAAATTTCAGTAATTAAAATTGGTTAAATTAATAAGTTTTTATAATTAAATTTAGAAAAAATTAAAAATCTTTAATTTATATTGGAGCGAATGTTAGAAGTTAAATGTAGTAATTGTAATTAAAATTAACAATTTAAAATGAAATTGCAATTAATTGAAATAAGGTGAATTGTCATACTTGGTTATAAGTTAAATATAAGAAACAAATGGGAATGTTGAATTTGTGAATTATTAATAAAAATAATAAATAGAATGGAATTCAAATTGATATAATAATGGAAGTGTAAATTGTTACATTTGGGCATAAAATTTAGAATAAGTAAATAAAAGTAGGCATTTAAATTTACAAATGGAATAATACATTGATTAATAGTAATTGAATGTAAATTTAGGAATAAGGTTAAAACAGTTGATAAATAATAAATGTAGTGCAATCCCAATTAATTTAAGCAATTATGAAGTTTTAATTGATTGAAATTAGTAGATTTGGGAAATAGATTCAAAATTATATCAATTGATAGAATAATACGTAATAAATTGTAGATAGAAGGCCAATTAATGATAATAAATGGGAACTTTGATTGTGAGTAATAAAAGCTTATTAATGTGACTAAAAGTTAGCGTAAGGATTGTTGTATGTTGTCTATTTATGTAGCTTGTTAATTTAAAATTGGAAATCAGTTACAATAATTATAATTTAATATTATGTTAATGTTAATTAAGGTAATACTTGTAAATATTGTTAAGGTTATTCGTATTGGACAATTTGTTGTATTATAAGGCAGGGAAATAAAGCTATATCAATATATTGGGAAACAATTACATTTAGATGAAAATAAATGTCTCAATTAATGTGGGTAAGAACTGAAATTATGAAGTGTAAATGTAATAAGCAATGGAAATGCATATTTTATTCATAAGTTAATATAGAGGAATGAAACCTATTGAATGAATTAAATTGAGGTTCTAATTTTAACAGATGTATATTTTTGAAAACTTTAATATATTTGGAAATGATAGTTAATACAAAGGGAAGTTGGAAATTTGAATATATAAATGGAATGAAATGTGAGACAAGTGTTAACTGCGTTACAAAGTAATAATAGACTCAACTAAAGGGTTGGAATTGAATCTAATTAGTTTAATTGGAATTTATTAAAATTAATTGGATTCAATTTATAATAAAGGGATTATTTCAAGTAAATGAAATAAATATCTAGATATTACATTAATGGAAATTAAGTTGAAAATTTGGGAATAATAACGTAATAAACCATGAACCAATTTTAATTTTATCTACTTGGTGATAATGGAGTGAATAGCAGGATTAAGAATCGAATAAATTGATTTATTTGAATTGCGATTGATAATTAATGAATTTATAAAAAATTGGGAGTTAAATACTATAATTGATGAATTAATTTACTTTAAATTGATATGGGGATTGGTTTTAAAGAATTATAAATTACTAAAGTAATACAAGATAATAAAATTTATGAATTATAGAATTTGAATTTAAATAGTGGTTTAATTTATTAATTATTTAATTATTTAATTAATGTAAAAATAGCCATTTTGGCCACTGACTCGGATTTCGACGAAACCAGTTTCATCAGATCCGTAACGGTGAATTATTAATGGGTTTCCAGTTTCGTAGCGATCGGACTTGTCGTTTGATCGTACGGACTAAAAACGCCTTGAAATCAATGAAATTGAAATCAATTTGAAAAATATTGATTTTTGCATAACTTCTTCATACGATGGAATTTGGACTTGAAACCTTATCCATTGCATTTAAAATATTTTAAAACATCTATTTTGATATATGGGTTGACCCAACTTCATTCCAGAGTCGAAACGGGCTTTTTGGGCCTCTTTGTCGTTAGCGCGTATATTCAATCCGATCCATCTATTTTTTTCAACCTTGTCTATAAATATCCTGTTATAAACCCTAGCCTCTCTATTTCTCATTTGTCTGTACGTACAATTCAGATGTTCCTCCTCCTCAATGGCAGACAAAAAAAAAATTCCCAATTACAATTCCAAATCAAATCCAAAGCCAAAAATTTCAAACTCTCCAAACAATATAAAATTTTATATGGATTCGAAGCTTTCGAAGAGCGCAAGTCAGATCTGCGGTCCGTTTCTCGATTTGGGTTTTTGTTTGGCCATAAATTGAGGTTTAATTCATGGACGTTCATCGCGCGTCGATGAACGTTGTCAGATCGGCAAATCATTTCTGGGTATTGTAGAGTGGACGATGGGGAGTGCATCGGTGGTGTTTGTTCTGAGATTCAACGGTTTGATCTACAGCAAAATTTGGGTTAGGGCATCTAATTTGGGGGGCAGCTGTTGCTAACGGCTTGGGTTCTGTGCACGCGAGGCCTTGGGAAGGTTGGCTAGTCGAGGCGGCGTGTAGGAACGGTGGCGCGCGCGTTATGGTGATCGATTGCATGTGTTTTTTTCTTTTACGCGATGAATGTGCTGTGAGTGAACGTGAAGGAATGTTGGCAGTGACGTGGCAGTTTGGGGAGAGGTAAATTGTTTCTTCTTTTTTATTTTTAATATTCAAATTCAAACACACTAATCGCTATATCTTCCACATACGATATCCAATTCATGCGATATTTTCTCTGCTAGGTTCGTATTAGAATTCCGGATATTTTGGCACTAGTTTGGACGGATTCTGAGACTATTCAATTATTGGATTTAAATTCAAAAGGTGAGTGTTTTAACCCACTCACAACTTCTAAAATTTATTATGTTTGTTAAAATTAAATTTTTGTTGTGATTATGCATTTATTTATGACTTTTTCATATATTTTTAGTCATCATCTTAGTTATTACATTTTTTAAATTAAATCGTTATTTAATTTATTATTGAATATAACTGCCAGTTAATTACCTGTTAAATATTATCAGTTATATATTAATAGTTGATTTATTATTTGGATGATGATTGTGATGGATGTATAATTTTATGATGGGTGAATGGATGTTTATTTGTATCATCATAATCTGCAAGTTCTTTATTGCTTTGTCATTATTGATTCGGGATTGCGGTTTGAAATGATATATAACCGTATTTTTATTTTCAATTACGGATTGAAATGATAAATATCCGTATCACTTGACCATAAGATAGAAATTATATACAGACACCGTCAGTCTATATATATAAATATTTTGAAATGATTTCTATGGTTTTGGAGAGAAATATACGGTTTAATAAATAATAAATTTTGATATTATATAAATATTATTTATATATATAGTTAAATTCTTGAATTTAAGCTACGTATAAATCTGTGTAATAAAAATAAGTTTATTCATGGAGATTGATTGTTTTATATTATATGGTTAAGTACCTGTTTAAGATATTGTATATATATAGAGTTTTAATGACTCAAATAAAAATTAAGTTAGAAGATAAATATGAAATTGGTTTAATTTGAATTAATTAAGAATTTTACTCGAATAAATGTGATTTGAAATCTAAATAAAATTGAGATTTTAAAGGGTATGATTCTTATAACTTGGTTTGGTTTAAAGTGATTTAAATGAATATAAAGTTGGGATAAATGAATATATCAAGTTAAACAAATTGAAAGAATATCCAGTTGTTTGAATTTAAAAGTTTTACTTAAATTATATTGGATTTAGTAAGTAAACATTTAAATCTAAATAATAGTAATTGAAATTGATATATATGTATGGAATTATCAAAGACCTAATTTTGAAATTGTGGAATATGTAAAGCTTTGAAACATAAAAATTGAAATGGTTTATTTGGAGGTTTGAAGCGGTATTCGGAATTTATTTGTGATATTGAAGAAGCTAGTTTATTTTATAAAGTAATTTAATATTTAAACCATTTAAGTATGAGAAGTTATGTTTCCAAGCTATGGGTTTCAAGGTATATAGATTTGAAAGTACTATGATTTTGGAAAAGGATATATTTGAAATAAAAATGATATCATATTGATTTGGGTTTTAAAAATAGAAATGATATCGTATTTACATGGTTTTGAAATGGATATTATATTCTGGTTTTAAAGTATAAGTTATTTTGAAATGACCGCGGTGTTATAATAACATTTGGTTGTTAAAGGGACCGAGATCGGAAGTTGTCATACTCTCTGCCAACTCCGAAAACCACTTTTACAACCGTGTTCGCGGTGGAGATTCCAGAATGAAGTAGGATGGTGGCGGCGTTTCCTTTGAGGTAAATACGTGGACCCGACTCACGTGAGTTGGCATAAAGGTGGCTAAAATAGGAGCGATTCTCGGGCCAATGAGGTGGCACCTTTGATCGGACACATCCCTTCGATATTATACTTTGACTTTTGGATTGATTTGGTGGCCACTTTTGATTATTTTTTTTATTTGGGGGTGTGGCTCGAGGTGGGTGGTAGCTGCGCGCTTCGCGTTACCACCAGCCCGGATAGCAATTGGTATATCTACCCTGGCATTGCCTAATTGTGCCATGTCACCTACCCTATCGCGCCTTGTACGAGTTTGTTTTTCTCCCATAGCCCGTGTGGTATCCTCTGGTGGCTTCCCGATCAGGAGGGACCATGATAGTGGAAGGACTACTGGGACTATTATGTGTTAAGGTGGAAAATGTAAAGCCTTAATGCTATTTAAAAGTAAGTTTATTTTACTATAGACATTATTATAATAGCAAAATATTACTACATAGTAAATAGTTTAACGGATCCTTAGGAGATGTGAATCCCGGGCATATTTTAAGTTACTGCACTCATATTTATTTATAGTTGATTTAACTTTCATAAGATTTTTTAGTTCTGACTCGAGTGTTTTGTCTTTTCAATTCGCTCGGGTCAGCCTGAGTATTTCAGGAATTGAAGGCCTTATTTCTAGAGGACGAAGACGAAGAATTATTATTACTATTATCAATTATATTATTCCACTACACCATTATATTCCGCTGCATTATTAATATTCTCTGGTGTGTGCAACTCTGATTGTAATGTATAAGTATAATCAAATGGATTGTAAAACAGCTTCATGAACTGTATATTTGATTATTATATTTTATCGTTCCGCTGCAAGATTCTGTTTTGTTTTATTCTTTCTCTGCTTCTCCTTATTTACCCCATAACAATCCGCCCTTCTGTATGGTTTAAGTCTGACGTGTGTGGCTTATCGTCGATTTAAATCATGCAAAAGGCGGGGCGTTACATGCGCTATAATAATAATGTGTCCGACTAGAGGAGCTACCCCTTTTGGCCTAAGATTGCTCCTGTTTTAGCCACCTTATGCCAACTCACGGGAGTCGGGTCCACGCAATGTACCTCGAGAATGTCGCCACCATCCTACTTCATTCTGGAATCTCCACCGCGTATATAGTTGTTAAAGTGGTTTTCGATATCGACAGAGAGTGTGTCCATATCCAATCCCGGTCTCTTTAACAAGCAATCATTATTATATCCCGTGGTTATAATTTAAAACGGTATTTATATTTTAAAAAATCAAATATCATTTCAGCAATTCACTATCATTTCAAATCTATTTCAAAATATCAAAATATCATATCTTTTTAAAACCACATTCATTTTATTTAAATTTAAAATACCATTTCAACTCACATTTCAAAATATTCTATTTTTCAAAACAAATACTCCATTTTAAATCATTTAAAAAAGAAGTCACTATATTTAAAATTCAAATATTTAATTCTCAAAAAATAAATCTTTTCAAAGTTCATTCATTCACTTAAATTTATTAAAACAATGAAAATTCAACTTTCGTAGCACTTAGAAAATGCTACGGAAAGTTATGTTTTAAAACAATTCATTTTGGCAAAAGACAGCATTAAAAATGTTGTAATAGGGTTACTTTAGCTTAAAATAAACCTTAGTTAAATTCAGCATCTACAGCACTTAAAAGTGTTGTAATAGCCCATGGTTCATTTAAGTCTTTTAGTTCATTTCTCTCAACTACAGCATTTACAAAATGTTGTAATATCCTTTGCATCAGAAATAATAGCATTTCAAAATTGCAGTTAATTAAATTCCAAATATTCAACATACTTACATAAATAATTAAACTTTGATTTAAACCATTTGAACTTATAAAATCATATATTTTCACCTTTAAAACAATCATTTAATTGCCCTTATATTTATGATTTTATAAAGTGAAATTTCACCATTAAATATCAAATTTTAATAATTCACTTACTATATTCAATCTACCATTTTCATAACATTTTCATACACTTATTCTTTAAATTTAACTTACCATTTTTATAAATTAAATTAAATTCCATTTTATTTATATAACTTAACTTCTTTTTCTTTCCAATACATTTTCCATTTTATAAGTTAAGTTATAATTCAAATTACGTTTTCTCATTCATTTATTTAACTATTTTTGATTTATAGAAAAATAAATAACACTTTATAAAATCAATTTAAATTCAATTTTTAAATCTATTTACCATATTTTCTTACCCAATTTAAATTCCATTTATAACCAAATCATAATTACCAAAAAAACTTATGTTTCAAATTTTTAACTTTACCATTGATTTATTTCACTTACAAATTTTTAGAAAATCAATAATACTTTATAAAATCATTTTTAGTTAAATTTAAATCAAAATATTATAATATTTACTTTCTAACATACTTTAAAAATTTTGAAAAATATATACTAACCACGGGTCTGTACATAAAATTTGCTAACCTAAGTCAAGTGATACGGATAATATATCATTTCAATCCGTAACTTACAAAGAAAACCTGGGTTTTACCATTTCAAACCCGCGGTCCCTAGCAAAATGAAATAATTAAAAATTGTTCAGGCCTGTCATTTCAGCCCATAACGATTTTCCCCATTCTAAAGTTCGTTCGGGTATGTATCATTTCAACCCATAGCGATTCTAATCTACAGGGAACTTGCAGTGTGATAAACTGATATAAATAACATAATAGCATTATATAACAGTAACAGATGATATAAAAAATGTATAAGCAGCGCTGAACGTCATATGATCATAGCATAAGCAGTTATAACATGGTGATATGGTTTACAGATTCAAATGCCATCAGTTTACTAGTTATATAAGTATAAATTGTCTGGTGAGGATTACTCACCTCTACAAGCTGGAGATAACTGTTAGGGATGCGGATTAAGGATCTTAAGGCAGAAATAACACTAGAGGAGGGTGAATAGTGTTTTAAAGAATATATGAACTATATGACTAAATTAAAACTTTCAACACAAATCTAAACAGAATTCTAACACAGAATGATCACAGAACATACAACAAATGCAAATAATAAAGTAAAGCAAGTGAAAGGAAAGAACACACCGGATTTTATTCTGGTCCGGAATCCTCCTACATCCAGTCCTGCACCAAGGCAATATCCTTGTACAGATTTTTATAAGCCAATATCCAAATTACAACCCTCAATTTCCAAATCCTTGAGGAACCCTCCTATCTCCAAGTCTGGGGTAAACTCTCTTGATTTACGGGACACAAGATCACCCTAATACTTCGTACGAACAATCCTTTTGAATGGATAGACTCTATGGACTTTTTGAATACAAATTAACCCTATAACTCTAAATAGCACTTTGATCTTTAGTAGAATGATGGAGAATCAAGTAGAGAGAGTATCTAAATGCTTTCCTATTGAGAATTTGGCAGAATGATGGCACGATCTTGAAAATATGAACTTTTATGGATATGGAATGGTGGAGAAGAAAGAGTGAAGAAAATAAGAAAGTAGTTGTTGAAAAAAATCGTTTTGGAAGCCTTTATATAGATGCACAACAGTCATAACCATTGGTGAAAGGTTTTCGAACGAATGGACACTTCTTTTGAAAATTGAATTTTGAATCCAACTGTCACCATGTCGACATGGGGTATCCCCTTATGTCGACATCCCTTAGTTCAAAATTATAGATATGTTGTTTTGTAAAGACAATTGAATTTAAAACAAGTTGAAACTTCTCTGAAGCAAAGTAAAGTGTTTAAACAATATTTTGAGATAGAGAATGAATATAAAATATTATTTTAAATATATACGTATAATTGATATAGACCGTCAATTATATAAGTAATATTTAAAATCAGAATAAGTTTTGATGTTTTAAAAATAGAAGTTTTTAAAATCAGAATAGAGGAATATTTCAAGGCTAAAACAAAGTTTGAAAATATTTTTGAAAACATGATTTTGAAAGCTAAAAATTTTGAAAATAGATTTAAAAACATTTTGAAAAATCTATTCAAACTGAAGTTGCAAGAACCTTCCTACAGAGATCCTCCATAGGACTCGAGAACTTGTACAAAGTAGTTTAAATGATTTTGATTTTCGTGGGTTTGTAAGCCACTTGTCGTAGGTTTGTAAGCTACTTGTCGTGGGTTTGTAAGCCACTGGTTTCGATAGAAATTGGGTTCCATCCCAAAAGAAAATTACAAGAAAGATGAGAGTGCTATTATGAAGTTTTAACAAAATACTAGACACTTATCTTGAGATCTTGATTTTCTAAAGTCTTGAATCTTGAATCTCTAATCTTCATCTTGATGCTTGAGTCTTTATACTGATCAGTCTTCAATGATACCTGCATATACTCCCTATATACATATATATATATATGGAAATGTTAGTATATATTTTATAAAGTAAAGTATAATAACTATAGAAGGTTGTTGTCATCAAAACATCATCAACTCAGTTCCTAACAATCTCCCCCTTTTTGATGATGACAACCTTTATTTATAAAATATTCTTACCATACCATAACTCTCCATAACTCCCCCTTACTCCGTGACTTCTTCTTAAAACTACAACTCCCCTTTATTCCATGACTCCCCCTTACACCAAGCACATATATTTTTATAACTTTCTCCCCCTTTATCATCAACAAAAACTATTAACTACTTAAGAATTCAAGAATGATTAGTATGAACAAATAATATGTATAGAAAAAGCATGAAACAATGAGTATAAGTGAACACATTTTAGTTATTACAACATATATAAGAACATACATAAACACGAACAAACAAAACAATTTAAAACAAAGAATAAAATGAAAGTACGCTTTAATGGCGATCCTTAACTATAGGAGACTTATGAATCGAACAATTGGGGTAGTGGAGACAAAAGTTTCTACGTTGTTCAATTATGTTTTAAAAAGATTGTCTAAGTATATCATGAATAATCATCTACTATAACAAAAACATATTTACTATGGTTAATTGATTGAACTTGATATGGACCAAATAAATCTAAATGAAGTAATTCTAGAGGACTAGTGGTAGAAATAGCATCTTTTAATTTAAATGAAGTTTTCTTAAGTTTTCCTAATTGACAAGCATCACAATTACTATCTATTTTAAAGTTTAACTTGGGTAGACCTCTAACTAAGTCAAGTTTTGATAGCCTAGATAATAATTTGAAATTCAAATGTCCAAATCTTTTATGTCAAATCCAAGGGTCACTGGTATTAGCCAAAAGACATAGGTTATCATTTGAAATTTTCATACTAAGGATATAAATATTTTTCTTCCTAGTACCTTCAAAAATTATATTAGACTTATCATCTTCAATGTGACATTTATCTTTTCCAAATTTAATTTTAAAACCTTTATCGCAAAGTTGACTTATACTAAGCAGATTATGTTTTAAGTTCCTAACTAATAAAACATCAGAAATAAGTAAAGTTTTAGAGTTACCGACATTGCCGACGCCAACCACATATCCTTTAGAGTTGTCACCAAAATTGACTAATCCACCATCTTGATAAGTAATGTCCTTGAGTATCTCAGGATTTCCAGTCATGTGCCTCGAACAGCTACTATCAAGTATCCATTTATCTTTCTCAATTTGCACAGTTTGTCCATTGGGTGTTGATTCGCCAAAAGCCATATAACATGTCTGTCCCTACATAACACACCAATTCGGTAGATAACTTGATTTTTCAAAATAACTATATGCAGACTTATGATACTTTGATAAAATGCATAGATTCAAAACAGTTTTAACACAATTTTCCAAAAATGCCATTTTAATACTTTTCAAGTTTCAGATTATGAAAAAAATGAAAACCAATGCTCTGATACCAATTGTTAGGGATGCGGATTGAGGATCTTAAGGAAGAAATAACACTATAGGGGGTGAATAGTGTTTTAAAGAATATATGAACTATATGACTAAATTAAAACTTTCAACACAAATCTAAACAGAATTCTAACACAGAATGATCACAGAACATATAACAAATGCAAATAATAATGCAAAGCAAGTAAAAGGAAAGAACACACCGGATTTTATACTGGTTCGTAATCCTCCTACATCCAGTCCTGCACCAAGGCAATATCCTTGTACAGATTTTTATAAGCCAATATCCAAATTACAACCCTCAATTTCTAAGGCCTTGAGGAACCCTCCTATCTCCGAGTCTGGGGTAAACTCTCTTGATTTACGGGACACAAGATCACCCTAATACTTCTTACTAACAATCCTTTTGAATGGATAGACTCTATGGACTTTTTGAATACAAATTAATCCTATAAATCTGAATAGCACTTTGATCTTTAGTAGAATGATGGAGAATCAAATAGAGAGAGTGTCTAAATGATTTCCTATTGAGAATTTGGCAGAATGATGGCACGATCTTGAAAATATGAAGTTTTATGGATATGGAATGGTGGAGAAGAAAGAGTGAAGAAAATAAGAAAGTAGTTGTCGAAAAAATTCGTTTTGGAAGCCTTTATATAGATGCACAACAGTCATAACCATTGGCGAAAGGTTTTCGAACGAATGGACACTTCTTTTGAAAATTGAATTTTGAATCCAACTGTCACCATGTCGACATGGGGTGTCCCCTTATGTCGACATCCCTTAGTTCAAAATTATAGAGATGTTGTTTTGTAAAAACAATTGAATTTAAAACAAGTTGAAACTTCTCTGAAGCAAAGTAAAGTGTTTAAACGATATTTTGAGATAGAGAATGAATATAAAACATTATTTTAAATATATATATATATATAATTGATATAGACTGTCAATTATATAAGTAATATTTAAAATCAGAATAAGTTTTGATGTTTTAAAAATAGAAGTTTTTAAAATCAGAATAGAGGAATATTTCAAGGCTAAAACAAAGTTTGAAAA
Source organism: Allium cepa (assembly GCA_030765085.1). NCBI lineage: Eukaryota > Viridiplantae > Streptophyta > Magnoliopsida > Asparagales > Amaryllidaceae > Allium > Allium cepa. The sequence continues at coordinate 1,015,949,203 of CM060934.1, read as the reverse complement.
TATTTTTGAAAACATGATTTTGAATGCTAAAACATTTTGAAAACAGATTTAAAAACATTTTGAAAAATCTATTCAAACTGAAATTGCAAGAACCTTCCTACAGAGCTCCTCCATAGGACTCGAGAACTTGTACAAAGTAGTTTAAATGATTTTGATTTTCGTGGGTTTGTAATCCACTTGTCGTAGGTTTGTAAGCTACTTGTCGTGGGTTTGTAAGCCACTGGTTTCGATAGAAATTGGGTTCCATCCCAAAAGAAAATTAGAAGAAAGATGAGAGCGCTATTATGAAGTTTTAACAAAATACTAGACACTTATCTTGAGATCTTGATTCTCTAGAGTCTTGAATCTTGAATATCTAATCTTCATCTTGATGCTTGAGTCTTTATACTGATCAGTCTTCGATGATACCTGCATATACTTCCTATGTACATATATATATATATATATATGGAAATGTTAGTATATATTTTATAAAGTAAAGTATAATAACTATATAAGGTTGTTGTCATCAAAACATCATCAACTCAGTTCCTAACAATAAATACCAAACACACAATAGAGATCCAAAGGCAAGAAAGTATGACTACGATTCAAGTGAGGGAGAGACAAAGCTATTTATCTTGTCACATATCAAACAAAACAAAATATATAACATGAATTTCAAACCAAAGTTAAAGATTAAACAGGCTAGAAATACATGCACAACAAATAACCAAATCTCTTGCACTAGCCTTCAACAACCCTACGCTCGGCCATAGGTTAGAAATACGAGGCCATGGCATGAATTTGGATAAGGCGTGGGTTCAAAAGGGTTGAACATAACATGGATATGAAGGAGTATATGTGGATATGCATGCACAACACAAGTCAAGGCAACCAAAGTGGGTTTTTCTATGCAATCAAGTCTCAGCCAAGGCATGAACAGGCACGGCCAGGCTCGGTAGGGTCAGGAGGTGATGTGGCAGAGGTACTAGAGTCAGGTAGTGGCTGGTGGTGATGACGCAAAAGGTGGCCGAGCTGATGTGGTGGAGTGGTAAAGCAAAGGGGTGGCCCGGCTATGAAATGTTTCAAGGGACAATGCAACATTTGGTGGAGTTTGGCAATGAAGTGGTGCACGACCATGGCTGGACAGTGGACTAAAGGAGGTGGCAGCCGGTTGTGGTGGAGGTGGAGCCGGCTACGGTGATGGAGAAGCAAGGGCCGAGCAATATAAGGTGAAGCAACTGTAAGAATCAATACAAAACAAGGACAAAAGTGAAAAAAGAATGAAATATTTACCAAATTTTTTGCTCAGGAGATGGAGGCCAAAACATTTTGAGTGAGAAACAAAATTTTTTTGCGTGAGAAAATAAGGGTGATCGGCTGAAGGAATGAGGATAAGGTCAGCAATTGAATGGATGTGATGATTGGAGTGAAAAGGCAAAATGAAGGTGAAAAGACAAGGTATATTAAAGGTCCAAAAATCCTTCAAATTTCCAAATTCTTTTTGCAATTTTTAAATACATATGAAAATGAATATAAAAAAAACACAATAAAATAATGAATGAATAAAAATAAATAAATAACTTTTAAATAAATATAAATAAATTAAGAAAATAGCTTAAAAATAGAAACTAGGCTTTAAAAATTGAAAATAAATACAATAAACTTTGGAAAAAATTTATCATCACTTTAAAAATATTTAAAAATGAAATCTTGTAATAAAAATAATTTCAAAATAAAATAAAGTCAAATTTAAAATTATATTCAAAAATCTAGGGTTATTACACTCTCCCCCACTCAAATCTTTTCGTCCTCGAAAAGAACGGGCAAGGAAAATAAAGAGAAACAAGATAGGACAACAAAACAGTACCTGAAACGAACAATTCCGGAGTCGAAGCACGAATGCTCTCCTCCGTCTCCCAGGTACAATCTCGATCATCGGGACTCCACTGTACTTTGACCATATTAACATATTTCCTTCTGAGCTGCTTCGTACCACTGTCGACAATACGAAGAGGCTTCCTCTCGACAGTCAGGTTAGGCTCAATATCCAAACTATCAAGAGCAGAAGGATGGACAATAAGAGATGGATCTTGAAGATATCGGCGAAGATGCGAGACATGGAATACATCATGCCCTCCAGAAAGCTTCTCGGGCAAATCCAGACGATAAGCCAAAGAACCAACTCTATCCACAATGCGGAAAGGACCAACGAACCTAGGAGAAAGCTTCCCTCCACGACCAAAGCGAATGACATTCCTCAAGGGAGAGACCTTAAGGAAAACCTGATCACCAACAGCAAACTCCGAATTCCGCCTACCCTATCAGCATACTTCTTATGCCTATCCTGATCAGCTCTCAACCCCCTCTTAATCTCCTCAACTCTCTTAGAAGCTTCCAAAATCACGTCAGGACCAAGAACCAAACGATTACCGGATTCAATCCAGCAAGATGGAGACCTACAAGGTCGTCCGTATAGAGCAGCAAACTGAGACATTTTAAGACTGGCCTGAATGTAAAGATGGAATGAGATAGATAAAAAGATTAAGATAATGTTAAAATAGAAGATTAGATTATACCTGATAGCTATTATTGTAGGTGAATTCGACAAGATGGAGATGATCTTCCCAAGATCCTCCATAATCAAGCACACAAGCACGAAGAAGATCCTTAAGAATCTGATTTACTCTTTCCGTTTGACCGCCGGCCTGTGGATGATAAGCAGTGCTCAGATTCAGAAGAGTACCCAAAGATTCCTAAAACGCTTTCCCAAACTGACTGGTAAAGATAGGATCACGATCATAAACAATACAGAGAGGAACACCATAGAGACGAACGATCTCTCTCATGTAGATCTTAGATAAGCTTGAAGCAGAATGAGTAGACTTGACCGGAATGAAATGAGCGGACTTGGTCAGTCTATCCACAATAACTCAGATACTCTCATTACCCCTCTGAGTCCTCGGTAAACCATTGATGAAATCCATGGAAACTTGTTCCCACTTCCAATTGGGAATCTCAAGGGGCTGCAACAAACCAGGGGTCTTCTGGTGATCGACTTTGACTTGCAGACAAGTCGCGCACCGACTAACAAAGATAGAGATATCCCTCTTCATCCCCTTCCACAAATAAAGCCTCTTCATATCCTGATACGTCTTCGTTACACCAGGATGAATAGAAAGCCTGGATTGATGACTCTCCTAAAACAACTCCTGCCTCAAACCATCAACATTCGGGACATAAATCCTGCCATTAATCCTCAAAATACCTCTATCATCGATCTACGCTCCACTACTACCACTACGTCCAACCCTACTACGAACACTCTTCTTCATCAATCTAAGCATCTCATCCTCATCCTGCTTAACCATAATACGATCCATAAGGGGAGAAGAAGAAACAACAAGACGACACAACAAAGCCTTCTTTCGACTCAAAGCATCGGCCACAATATTAGCTTTACGGGAGTATAGCTAATATCGAGGTCGCAAGAAGCCAGAAACTCAAGCCAACGAACTTGGCTCTGATTCAAATCCTTCTGGGAGAAGATATATCTCAGAGACTAATGATCGGTGAAAAGCTCAAACTTAGTTCCAAGAAGATGATGCCTCCAAAGTTTCAAAGCAAAGACAATAGCAATCAACTCTAAATCATGACCAGCATAATTTGCCTCATGGGTTTTCATCTGACGGCTGGCATAGGCAATGACCTTACCATCCTGAATGAGAACAGCACCCAAACCCTCACGACTAGCATCAATCGATACCATCAATCCCTCACTTCCACTTGGAACGGTAAGAACTGGTGCGGAAGTTAGCTTGCTCTTTAACTCATTGTATGCAGCCTTACACTGATCGCTCTAGATAAACTTTGCATTCTTACGAGTCAATGCTGTGAGAGGTGCAGCAATCCGAGCAAAATTCTCAATGAATCTTCGGTAGTAACTGGCAAGGCCCAGAAAACTACGAATATTAGATGGAGTCTTTGGAGTTTCCCAATCTTGAAGCAGAATAGGGAGAAAATAAGGACAACCGAAAAGAGAAAATTATTAAATGATAAAGGAGAAGAAAATGAAAGAAAGACTTACATTGATCGAAGCGATCTTGACTGGATCAACAGAAACTCCAACCTAGAAACAATATGCCCGAGATATCAGACTTCATCCTTCCGGAAATGGCATTTAGAAAATTTAGCCTTTAAATGATGATTTTTGAGAGTCTCCAGAACAGATTTCAAAAGCGACTTATGCTCTTCCTTGGTCTTAGAGAAGACAAGGATATCATCAACAAAGACTAGAACAAATTTATTAAGCACATCACAAAAGACACGATTCATCAAATCAACAAAGAAAGCTGGAGCATTAGTCAAACCAAAAGGCATGACTAACCATTCATAAAACCGATTCTCAGTGCGGAAAACGGTCTTGGGAATGCTATCCTCAGCAACCCTGAGCTAATGAAAACCTGAGGAAAGATCAAGCTGAGAGAAAACAGTGGCACCATAAAGCTGATCAAACATATCATTGATGCGAGGCATTGGATATCTGTTTTTCATAGTGAGCTTGTTCAGCTCCCTATAATCAATACACATCCGCAGAGAACCATCAGACTTGGTGACAAAAACCACCACGGCTCCCCATTCAGAAACACTAGGCCTAATCACACCTTTGGAAGACAAGTCCTCAATTTGCTTTCCCATCTCAACCTTTTCGCGGGGTACCATTCTTCTAGGAGGAAGAATAACAGGTCGAGCACCAGGAATAAGATCAATCCGAAAATCAATTTCCCGCTTCAGAGGTAAAGATGTGACTTCACCGAGTACATCAGGATATAGTCGGACCACAGGAGTCGAATCAAGATCACTAGGAGAAGAATCCAGAGAATAAATAAAGTTGCCAGCAAAATCCTGAGGCATGCGACACTGAATAATCAAGGAATTTCCTTGATCATCAACAAGGTGAACAGACCGGGCTTTACAAGAGATATGGGCATAATGATTCCCTAACCAATCCTGACCAAGCAATAAATCAAAAGCATCGAAGCCTAGAACATAAAAATCACCACTAAAACGATGATAAAAATGGAGAAATTTCACTTGCTTACAAATCCGATTAAGGTTAGCGGGGCCCCCAATGGGATTTGAAACACATAAAGGAACAAAAGCATACTCAAAAGAAAGGAGATGCTCAAACTTATGACACAAATCAACAGAAATAAAACTATGGGAAGCTCCAGTATCAAATAAAACATGAACAGGATGATGGAATAAAGTAAATGTACCCTGGAGAATACCTTGGTCATCCCTAGGAGCAGGAGCAGGTGGAGGAACTGTAGATGAGGCAGAAGAAACAACAAATATACCAGAAGGCGTACCCTTCTGCTGGGTAGGGCAATCCTTCCTAAAATGACCAGGCTGAAGACAGATATAGCAGAGATCACGCCTAGCTAACTGAGCAGGTGGAGAAACAGAAGCACCAGCTAATGTAGGACAGCTATTGGCATAGTGTCCCTTCTGATCACATCTAAAGAAAGTGAAAGAGGAAAGATCAACCGGTTGCCAATGAGTCGGAGCAGATGATGAAGATCCCAAACCAGGACACTTTTGCCAATTCTTCTTCTGCTGGTGGAAACTAGGCTTACGCTTCTTGAAATTAGCAAAGGAAGTCTGAGATGAAGGAGCACCAGAAGCAGCAGGACCCTTAGATGTAGGGTTTTCATAACGAATAGCCATATCCATAAACTTGGTGAAAGTTCCATGAACATGAGAAATATGATGACTATAGTACTATGGACGAGCACCGGGATGAATTTCTCATTCTTCTTAAGAGGAGTGTCTATCAGGCAAGGACCGATCTTGGAAAGTTCATTGAACTTCCTCTCATACTCAGCAAAAGACATGCTACCCTGCTTAAGATCCATAAATTCACGATAAAGCTGAGATTTCCCGGCTTTTGGCATCCATTTTGCCACAAAAACCTCCCTGGAAGGAGATACAGAAAACAAAATTAAGATAGATTCAAAAGAAAAGGTAAAATAGGAACAAAATTCAAGATAACACAAAAGATACCTAAACTGCTCCCAAGTAATATCAGCTTCGACGGTGTTAGCCGTAACGGACTCCCACCAATCTAGAGTAGACTCATGCAACTGCTAAGCTTCTAACTGACGTTTCTGGGCATCAGTAATCTCGAGACCAGTAAATATCCTCTCTAGACTCCGCAACCACTTCTGAGCTTCAATGATGCTCTCTGAACCGTTGAATGGGGTTCCACCAAGTTAAGTGAATTCCTTACAGAGAACAGTGAATCTAACAGGATCAACAGGCTGAGGAGTTGGGGCAATACCACGACCCCTACCTCTAGCATTTCCTCGATTCATCCTGAAAAATCAAGAATGAATTTAGGACAAGATATGGAGATGACAATGATAAGATAAGATAAATTCAATTGGATGAATATCCTAATGAAAGAAAAATCTAACAAGGTAGATACGAAAAGAAGGAATTTTGAAAACATTTGAAAATCCTTTAAATCAAGAAAATTTTATATCAAAATAATCTTTGAAAATCTTTTGAAAACATTTTGAAATATCATTTTATTCTTTGAAAATACGTTTTCTCACAAAGATATGATTCTGAGATTGATTTCACTCATTCTAGGGTATTTCTACCTTATCTCTAATGAGTTTTTGCTCCGCAGGCAATGATTTGCCTAAAACCAAAGTTCTGATACCAAATATGGCGACATGCTATTTCGTACCATTCAAATCGACAATAATCCACACATGTTGGACTTGAATGGTGCAAAATAACATATTGTAGATAAATTTGGAGCAAATGAAATCAAATACACAGAATCACATACACAAAACAATCAGAATAACTCACAGCGGAATATAAAATACCATAGTAGTTCATGAAGCTACTATAAAAAAAGTCTAAAAATAAATACATAATATCAGTCTGAAAAAACATAATAGAAATCCCAAATATATAGAAGTTCACTAATACATGAGATAAACTAGAATAGATGAAACTGAAATATATATATATATATATAGGCAGAATCTCCAGCAAAGACCAGCTCCAGGAAGAGAATCCAAAGCTGTGAATACTCAGGCTGACCCGAGGGTAAAGCAAAACAAAAACACTCGGGTCAGGACATATATACTTATATAATGTAAACCAACTCAAGTGAACTGTAAAGTACAAGTAACTTAATGGATGCCTGGGACCGCCCATCTTCTAAGGATCCGTTAAACTATTTACTATGTAGTAATATTGCGCTATTATAATAATGTCTATAGTATAATAAACTTACTTTTAAATAGCGTCGAAGGGTTACCCATATAAACCCCAACACATAATAGTTCGAATAGTCCATCCAGTATCAGCATATCTCCATATCGAGAGACTACCCTAAATACTCCATGGGCTACGGGAGAAAAACAAACTCGTAGTAAAGGCTCGGTATGGTAGGTGACACGGCACACAAGGCAATGCCAGGGTAGATATACCAATTACGCACACAGGCTGGTGGTAACGTAGCAGCCACTATGCCCACCCCGAACAACACTCCAAAATCAAGGGGTGCACCTAATCAATCACAACAGTAATGGAATGGTATCGAAGAAATGTGTCCGACCAGAGGAGCTACCCTTTTTGGCCCGAGATCGCTCCAGTTTTAGCCACCTTATGCCAACTCACGGGAGTCGGGTCCAAGCAATGTACCTCAAGAACGTCGCCACCTTCCTACTTCATTCTGGAATCTCCACCACGTACACAGCTGTTTAAGTGGTTTTCGGTATCGATAGAGAGTGTGTCCATATCTGATTCCGGTCTCTTTAACAACCAATCGTTATTATAACCCGTGGTTATAATTTAAAATGGTATTTATATTTCAAAAAATCAAATATCATTTCAATAATTCCCTATCATTTCAAATCCATTTCAAAATATCAAAATATCATATCTTTTCAAAACCACATTCATTTTATTTAAATTTAAAATACCATTTCAACTCACATTTCAAAATAGTCTATTTTTCAAAGCAAATACTCCATTTTAAATCATATAAAAATAAGGTCATTATATTTAAAATTCAAATATTTAATTCTAAAAAATTAAATTTTTTCAAAGTTCATTCATTCACTTAAATTTATTAAAACAATGAAAATTCAACTTGCGCAGCACTTAGAAAATGCTACGGAAGGTTATGTTTTAAAACAATTCATTTTAGCAAAAGACAACATTAAAAATGCTGTAACAGAGTTACTTTAGTTTCAAATAAACCTTAGTTAAATTCATCATCTACAGCACTTACAAAGTGCTGCAATAGCCCTTAGTACATTTAAGTCCTTTAGTTCATTTCTATCAACTACAGCATTCACAAAATGCAGTATATCCTTTACATTAGAAATAATAGCATTTCAAAATTGCAGTTAATTAAATTCCAAATATTCAATATACTTTCATAAATAATTAAACTTTGATTTAAACCATTTGAACTTATAAAGTCATATATTTTCACCTTTAAAACAATCATTTAAATACCCTAATATTTATGATTTTATAAATTGAAATTTCACCATTAAATATCAAATTTTAATAATTCACTTACTAAATTCAATATTCCATTTTCATAACATTTTCATATACTTATTCTTTAAATTTAATTTACCATATTTATAAATTTAATTGAATTCCATTTTATTTATATAACTTAACTTCTTTTTCTTTCCAATAGTTTTTCCACAAATTACATTTTCTCATTCATTTATTTAACTATTTTTAATTTATAGAAAAATAAATAACACTTTATGAAATCAATTTAAATTCAATTTTTAAATCTATTTTCCACATTTTCTTACTTAATTTAAATTCCATTTATAAATCATAATTTCCAAAATAACTTATATTTCAAATTTCTAACTTTACCATTAATTTATTTCACATATAAATTTTTAGAAAACCAATAATGCTTTATAAAATCATTTTTAATTAAATTTAAATCAAAATATTATAATATTAACTTTCTAAAATACTTTAAAATTTCAGAAAAATATATACTAACCACGGGTCTGTATATAAAATTTTCTAACGTAAGTCAAGTGATACAGATAATATATCATTTCAATCCGTAATTTACAGAGAAAACCCGGGTTTTATCATTTCAAACCCGCAGTCCCAAGTAAAATGAAATAATTAAAAATCGTTCAGGCCTTCATTTCAGCCTGTAACGATTTTTCCCTATTCTAAAGTCCGTTCGGGTATGTATCATTTCAACCCATAGTGATTCTAATCTACAGGGAACTTGCAGTGTGATAAACTAATATAAATAACAGAATAGCATTATATAATGGTAACAGGTGATATAACAGGTGTATAAGAAGGGGTGAACATCATATGATCATAGCATAAGCAGTTATAACATGGTGATATGGTTTCCAGATTCAAATGCCATCAGTTTACTAGTTATATAAGTGTAAATTGTCTGGTGAGGATTACTCACCTCTACAAGATGGAGATAATAACCAAACACACAACAGAGATCCAAAAGACACGAAAACACGACTACGATTCGAGTGAGGGTAAGCCAAAGCTATTTATCTTGTCACATATCAAACAAAACAAAATATATAACATGAATTTCAAACCAAAGTTAAACATTAAACAAGCTAGAAATACATGCAAAACAAATAACCAAATCTCTTGCACTTGCCTTCAACAACCGTACGCTCAGCAATAGGCTAGAAATACACGCCATGGTGTGAATTTGGATCAGGTGTGGGTTTAATAGGGTCGGCCATACCATGGATATGAAGGAGTATAGGAGGATATGCATGCACAACACAAGTGAAGGCAACCAAAGTGGGTTTTTCTATGCGATCAAGTCTCGGCCAAAGCATGAACAGGTATGGCCAGGCTTGGTAGGGTCAGGAGGAGATGTGGTAGAGGTAGTTGAGTCAGGTAGTGGATGGTGGTGATGATGCCAAAGGTGGCCGAGATGATGTGGTGGAGTGGTGAAGCAAAGGGGTGGCTCTACTATGAAGTATTTCAAGGGACAATGCAATATTCGGTGGAGTTTGGCAATGAAGTGGTGCACGGCCATGGCTGGACAGTGGACTAGGGGAGGTGGCAGCCATTTGTGGTGGAGGTGGAGGCGGCTATGGTTATGGAGGAGCAAGGGCCGAGCAATATAGCGTGAAGCAATTGCAAGAATCAATACAAAACAAGGAAAAGGGTGAAAAAAGATTGAATTATTTACCAAAGTTTTTTGTCAGGAGATGGAGGCCGAAACATTTTGAGTGAGAAACAAATTTTTTTGTGTAAGAAAATAAGGGTGATCAGCTGAAAGAATGAGGATATGGTCAGCAATTGAATGGATGTGATGATTGGAGTGAAAAGGCAAAACGAAGGTGAAAAGACAAGGTATATTAAATGTCCAAAAACTCTTCAAATTTTCAAATTCTTTTTGCAATTTTTAAATACATATGAAAATGAATATAAATAAAATGAAAACACAAAAAAATAATGAATGAATAAAAATAAATAAATAACTTTTAAATAAATATAAATAAATTTAGAAAATTGCTTAAAAATAGAAACTAGGCATTAAAAATTGAAAATAAAAACAATAAACTTTGGAAAAAATTTATCATCACTTTAAAAATATTTAAAAATGAAATCTTGCAATAAAAATAAATTTTAATTAATTTCAAAATAAAATAAAGTCAAATTGAAAATTATAATCAAAAATCTCGCGTTGTAACAATTTTGAATAAGATATATTGATTACCCAATTCTTTCTTTTCCCTTCTTTTCCTTTTCGGGGACGAAAAGTTTTGAGTGGAGGAGAGTGTCACGACCCGTAAAATTTTTAATAATTTAATTCGTTAAGTTAATAATTTTTGGTAATTTAATATGAAAAAACCTTATTAATTAAAAATTGAACGATGGTAATTAGAACTAATTAGTAACAATTGAAATGAAATTACAATTTAGTGAAGTAATGAAAATTGGTATACTTGGCTATAAATTAATGTAAGAAAACTAATCCAAACATTTAAATTTATAAAAGGAATAATATGAAATAAATGACTCTTGAATAAAGACCTGGTATATAAAAATGGTAACATTTGTTGTGAACAATGAAATCACAAGTGTGAATGTAGAATCATTAATGAGATAATATATGATTAATATAATTGAAGTAAATCAGTGTTAATTAAGTAATTGTAACATTTGATTTGTAAACAATAATGAATTCATTAATGTGACTTAAAGTAATAGTAACGGTTGTAAGTTACTATTTAATTGGCCTATTAATTTAGTTGTAACTGTTATATTTGAGTATAAATTTGAATATATGTAAATAAAGATGAGTGGTGTATAAATAAATGAATTTTTATAATTAGTAGTAATTGAATGAATTCAATATTTGGTAGGTAATTATAATAACTAGTTGAATATAATAAACTTAAGTGTAAATTAAAGGGTAAGGGTAACAGCTATTATAAGTTGTCTATTTGGTCTACAAAATAAATAGGAAATCTTTAAGGTGATTAATGAGAACTAATGCAGTAACGGGAGGTGTGAACGTACGAATTGAATAGAAATGTAAATTTATTCATAAGTAATAAATTGGTAAAGGAATGGAACTAAGTTAAACTAATTAATTGGTTTAAAAACTTAATTAATGTGTACAATTGACAAGATTTCACATTTAGAAATGTAACATTTAATACAAATTTAAGATGAAAATAGGAGTAGACTAGTGTGATGGAATATAAAACTAATGTAACTAGGTATATACGGTAATAATGGACCTAGTATAAAGATGGAAATAAAATCAAATAAAATTTTTGGAAGCAATTTTTATTTAATTTGAATGTAATCTATAATAAAATGGATTATTGTAGGTAAATGTAATTAATTACTATGTAAATTGAAATTTGGATGAATTGGAAAGTTATTAATGTATTAGTATATAAATCAATGTTAATATTACCCATAAGAGGATAAGTTAATAGTTGATTCAATAACAAAACTGATAAATCAAATATATGGATTTATTGTGGATTTAAACTTATACTTTTTAAATTAGATAAAATACAGTATTTACACGCAACGACTTTCTTTATTTTTTTCCCTATATTTGTTTCTATAATTTTTATTTCTAATTTATTTGTATAAACTTTGAATATATTTATTTGATTTTTGATTGATTTTATTTTTAATAATAGCTTAGAAATTTCAAGAGATATAGGTTACTAGTTTTGTTTATTTGTTGCCTTTTTATTTTCCCTTGCCTTTCCGTTTGCATAGCCAGTCACTTCCCACATTCATAGTCATGAATTCTTCTCTTAATTCACATACATATTGTTCCTCAAACTCTTCTTTTCATTGCGTGCAAAAAAAGGAAAAAAAATAATAAATACATCAAGTTATTTGTTGTCTTTTTATTTTCCAAACCATTCAACCTCTTGCCTTTTATTGCCTAGCCTCTTTATTTCTTACCTTACTTGTTCATTCCTTTAACCTAGCCGCCACTCTCTCTTTTTTTATTTCACGCACAAAGTTTCTCATCTCCTCATCTTATTCATTTGCGTGAAGACAAAAAAATATACAAAATCTAAAGTCATGGCTTCCTTCCTCCTTCCCCTCTTTTTTCATTTTGTTTTCTTTGTCTTCCTTCAAGCTAGGCTCGGCCTCCATCTTCTCCTAGCACACCTCTAACCATCATGACCAAGCAACACAAGATGATGGTTGAACCCATACGTGGTGTAGCCTAGCCATTAATTGATCAAGGCAAGTTATGCCACTTTGATTCGTTATTTTTCCATTGTTTTAACCTCTATTCTTTTGTATTGAATCATATTCTTATATATGTAATATTTGTTTGCGTACAAGATTTGGATCTGACTCTTCATCCACTCAAGTTTGCATTGTGCTTTGTCGTGTTTTTCATGCTTTGCGTAGTTTGCATTTTTATTCTGCATTTGTCAATTCTAGCTTTTAAAAAGTGAGTTATCACTCTAGACTTGCAAACTTATATTATTGTGAAATGATGAGAAGTAAATTGTATAAATTAATATGCTATATTCATATATGCATGTGATGTTATAGGATGTTAAATCCTGTTTATATATATATATTCATCATCTAATATGATATTATTTGTTATACTATTATTTTATTTCCTGTTATCACACTACAAGTTCCCTTTCACAATGGGTTTAAATGATACATACCCAAACGAACTGTAGAATAAGGAAAATTCATTATGGGCTGAAATGATAGGCTCAAGTGATTTTATTGATTATTATTGTATTTATTTTACTTAGGATTGGGGGTTTGAAATGATAGAAACCGGATTTTCTTTTAAATTACGGATTGAAATGATATATATCTGTATCACTTGACTTAGGTTAGAAAATATTATACAGGCTCGTGGTTAATTTTTTAAGTTAATATTTTCCTAAAAATTCATCAAGTATTTTGAATATTTAGAAAATATGAAATTTTACCTTGAAATTGGATTTAATGATTAAAATATAAAGAGATAATGGCTTTCAGCAAGTTAAATTTTTATAAGTTGATGATTGGTTTAGATTGTAATTTAAAAATCTTTATTATGTTTTAATTGGTTATTTAAAGAGCTTTAATTGTGATAAATGACTTAATAATTAAAATTAATTAATATGGAATTATAAAGTCTAGCCTGGTACAATCAATTTTTATTTTATGAAATGAATATGTTTGTATAATAAATGACGTCCTTTGAATTGAAAATTTGAAATACAATTTAAATTGTACATTTTGTAATAAATGTATTTAGCCTGAAGTCATAGTTTAATTGATGCCTAAATGAATAAATTTGCGAAGAAATTGATCGTTATATTTACTATGATAAATTACTTTATTTATGAAATGGAAATGTTTCGAAATTGAATAATTATGATTTAAGTGGAAAAGTGTATTTTCAAAATATGACTTAGCTTGTTAAATGGGAAATTTGGTTTTAATTGAAATTGTTAAGTTAAGTAAATAATTGGGAATTTAGTCTTATTCATGAAGTGGGTATTTTAAAATAAAGTGGTAAGTTATTTGTTGAAATAAAAGAAGTAAAAGAATGTGTTTTTGACTGAATAAATGAATTATAGTTTAATTTGGATATTTGTTTATAAAATTTTATTTTATTAGATCATAAGTTAAATGATACCCAAATGAATATTTTAAAGTGGGAAATGTGATTTTTATAAGTTAAATTGGCTAAAAATTGAAATTTTAATGTAGCTGAAATATACAATGTTTTTGTAAAGTTTATAATTGAATGAATAAACTTATAAATGCTACAGCTTTGAAAAGAATATTATTTGGCATTGAATTTAAATGGTTAAATGAATCTTGTTTGGAAGATATTGACATTGAATTTAGATGGTCTAAATAAATATGTTTCAAATTGTTTGGTTTCAGAGTTGTTATAACTTGAAGTAATATGGCTTTGGAAATGAAATTATTGGAAATTTCATTTAATTAAGAATTGTCTTTAAACATATAAATTTGGAACTTATTGGAAATGGAAGATTTAAGAATATGACTTTATAAAGTGGTTTAGTTTAAGGTGATTTAAAGGAATATTTCAAGTTTAATAAATTGAAGGAATATTCAATGATTTGGAAATTTGGGGTTTAAATTAAATGATATAGTATTATTTTGGTTTTGGAAAGTATATTCTATTTTTAAATAAATGATATGATTTGGAAATGGATATGATATTTTGGATTTAAAGTATAAACGATTTTGAAATAAATATCCATGGGTTATAATAATGTTTGGTTGTTAAAGAGACCAGGATCGGAAGTTGTCATACTCTCTGCCAACCTCGAAAACTACTTTAACAACCGCGTATGCGGTGGAGATTCCAGAATGAAGTAGGATGGTGGCGGCGTTGTTTTGAGGTATATACATGGACCCTACTCCCGTGAGTTGGCAAAAGGCGGCTAAAACAAGAGAGTTTCTCGAGCCAATGAGGTCATTCCTATGATCGGACATACTCCTTCGATTTTATACACTGTCATTTGGATTGATTCGGTAGCCACTTTTGATTTTTGATTTGGGTATGGCTCGAGGTGGGCGGTAGCTGCGGTTATGCGTTACCACCATCCCGGATCCATAATTGATATATTTACCCTGGCATTGCCTCGTTGTGCCGTGTCACCTACCCTAGCGCGCCTTATACGATTTTGGTTTTGTACCATCCCTATGGAGTGCCCTCTGATGACGCAAGTAAGGGGAGATTACGGTACTGTATAGACTATAGGAATATATAAATGGGTTAAGGTGGAAAATGTAAAGCCTTAACGCTATTTTAAATAAGTTTATTTTACTATAGGCATTATGATAATAGCGAAATATTACTACATAGCAAATAGTTTACCGGATCCTTAGAGGATGGGTGGTCCCAAGAATCCTTTAGGTTACTTGTACCTTATATTACAATTCACTTGAGTTGGTTTACATTGTATATGTATGTATGTCCTTGCTCGAGTGTGTTTTTTATTTTGCTTTACGCTCGAGTCAGACAGAGTTATACAGCATTTGAGACTCACCTTCGGTATTGGAGCTTTTCTTGAAGATCCAGCTATCTATTCCAATTTCGGTATTCAGTTGATTCCAGTTATTCAATTGATTTCGTTGATGTATTCAGCTTTATACTTGATTATTGTATTGAACTTCTGTTGTATCTTGTTTAACTCTGATATATTCACATAGTAGCTTCATGAACTACTATCTCTTTACTTCCACTGGATTTGATTACGCTGTATCTGTGATCGGTGATTATTTATTTACTGTTTATGCTGTTTTTTGCCAAATTTAAATTACAATTCTGCATTTTTAACAATTCTAGTCTGACATTTGTGGATGCGAATGGTTGAAAATATCGGGTCGTTACAGTAAATATTTCACTCTCACAAAATTTTCGAAGTACCAAATTCGTGAAAAATTTTGGTAGTCTCCTTTATACGGAGGGGTCTGGAAAATAATAATATCAATAATAACAAGAAATATGTCGTGTTTCAATAATAAAATATCCCAAACCACGGGAAAAAACAATACAAAATCGCTATAAAACTGTAAGCCGAAAACGTACCTATTTGTTGGGAAAGCAACTCTTATATATGAAACTAGAAGCAGTAGTTATTGCTTCCATAAACCTATATTTCACTTATATAATCCAAAGAAGTTATAATTATGTAAAGAGAAGTATTTACGTTGTTTCAATTAATCATAAAACAAAACAACACAATATAACAATAGTCACATGCAAACAAAACAACACGACCATCATATGTAACAAAGGAATCAACCATATGTCCATAGCAACCAAACTAATGATTGGTTCAGTTTCAGAAACTCTTAGTCATACAAGATGATAAATAAACTATCAAGTGTATCCTATGCTCAATAGCCTTAGATAATTACTTGATAGATTATCTATACAACCTTATACAGTTAGAAGTATTCTTTTCCCAAACATCACATCAACCAATCAACAATGAATTGTAAATATTATTTAAGTTTATTCGATCTGGTTCCTTTTTTCTCTTTTATTTATTTTTATTCATTCATGAAATGCAAAATTTTCATTAATTAACATTCATTTACTTACACATGTTGTTTACCATTCAATTATTTAAAATAATCAATGGATTTATTATTTAAGTATTACATACATTTTGTTTCACTCTATTTCACATTTATTTTTTACTTTTAATCCTTGATATCAATTTTAATATTAATATTCATCAGTGAATCTTTTCAGTCATTTCCTTGAGTTTATACTCAATTATTTTAAATGGTATTCACCTTTACTATTCAATTTAATCATTTGCATTTCATAGTATTAACTTATGTTTATAACATTTCTTATACAGTAAAATTCATATTTATAGAAATAATTCCATATGAATACTTTCATTACTTAAGTTTTACTTGTATAATATTCTGGTACATATTCCTATTTAACATTACAGCATATTAAACATTTCCGATTAGTTATATATATGTTTTAAGAATGTAATTGAATATTACACAAGTTTATCTTATTCAATTTAGTTAACAAAATATTCAATGATTACATATTCTAAATTTTTATATCTTTTGATTTATAAGTAACATGTTACAAATTTCCAATTTCTTATATATTTTATTTGTAAAATTCCATTCTCCTTTATTTAATTAACTATTATTTATATAAAGACCAATCACTAACATAATTTGTATTTCCAATAAAGATTTTAGCCATTAATGAATCATTTCATAAAATATTACTTAAGCTTTTACCACCTTACTTAAGTTTATAACTTAATTCGGTTATATAATAAAAATTCAAGTTTTGGTATTTGGCCTTGAAGAGAAAAGAAATACTTCAATGTATCTAAAAATTCAATTAAAACATTTGACCTCATCCACTTAGTAAGAATATAAGATATATTAAAAACATCTTCATAGCATTATGAAAGGATTTTCCAAAAGTTTAAACAATGTTAGAAATTTATATCAAAACATTATGATAAGCTTTTAAAAATAAAGTTCCTTAAATCCGGTAATTTAATAGACTCATTTTTTTAAAATAATTATAAACTCTAAATTATTAAACTGAAAATAATAGTATACTCAAATCTTACATTGAATATCCAAATCAATGTATAAAATATTATATCTTCATGATTAATTTACACACTTGGTTTAAAATGAATATTCAAATCATGGGAAAAACATTTATTATGTTTTAATAAAAAATTCAAATAGTAACCAAACCTATAAATTTACTATTAGCACTTCGAAATCAAGTAAATATTTAAAACCATACTTCCAAAATAGAGATCCAAATTTATTTGTCAAGTATATTACTATAAATAGAACTTCGTAAATCAATTTTTTTTCCATTTATATAGTATCTTTAAATTATACATTCAAAGAAAATTTTGTAAATTTTACTTGAAATATTCATTCAAAAACTTCATTTGGAAACCAATCATCTTTAATACTTCACAGAAAAAAATTTGTAATTTTATTGCTTCTTTAAAAACACCATTTTAAAAATTTTAAATAACATCTGTTCGTCGACGGAAATTCTATCGGTTTAGAAAACCGTCGAACGAATTTAGAAATAAAATTTATACCGCAAGCGCGTGATGTACGAATATAGCACGTGGCGAATACGGGTCGATCCACAGGGAATTGTTGATTTTAAAATTCTATTCAATCAAATTAAACCAAAGTCGAGAGTGATTAGCTAAAAAAAATGATAAAAAACAAGCAAAAGAAAATTGATAAAAATATGAGAGTGTTAAGACAATTTAGAGGCAATTTCCACTCTCTGGATCACATAAATCAACAATTTGAAGTTATGATCTCTCTTTTCTAGCCATTAGTGAATTAGTTGATGTTCTTATCATAAGTATGGTATATTTGTGCTATTAATTAGCTCAATATAAACCATCAAACTATAACACAACCACTAATACACTTTTAAATTTCATAAAATGTGACAACAAAGTTGAAAGCAAAATCTATTTTAAGCATGGCCTATTAACTATTAATTAGAAATATAAGCCATCAAATTTTAATTTCAACAATCACTTCCTTGCCATAATCATATGTAAATGAAGAGGCAATTTGTGTTTTGTTTGTTTAAGTATAGCCTATTTGTTATGAACAACATAGAATATCAAATTCAAAGCTAAACAACATCATTAACCCACTTCAATCATTCTCATTAAGCACAAAAAGAGAGCATAAACATCAAAATGTTGGATCTACATACTAGAGAGCTTCATTACCCCTAAATTGATGGGATTAAGCTCTCATATTTGTTATCATATGAACAAATGTAGAAAACAACATTAAACAAGAAGAGAGAAAGAGAGCAAAATGAAAAAAAATTATTCTACTTGCATAAAATAAAAGAGATCTATACTACAACTTGAAAGAAAATAAATAAGAAAAGGAAAGAGCATGTATTAAATTGCATAAAATAAAAAAGATTACATAAATAAAAATGGCTAAGTAGCCATGAAAAGAGAAAGAGAGCTTTCTTTTATTTTTGATTTAAACTAAAGAGAAGGAGGCCTAAGAGAGACTAAGAGAAGAGATTAGATTACATGAAACATATGGGTATTTATACATGTATGAAACCCTAATTCATATTTTTGGGGAATGCCCAAAATGCCCCTTAGGAAGTGTGGAGGCCAAGTAATCATTAGCATGTCTTAATCCCCCATTAAGTGTACATGAAACCATTAACTCCAAAAGCATGTGCTTTAGCCTTTATTTTGTACATTAAGGTAGGTGGGTAGGTGGGGTCCTCCATGATCTTCACTTTGAATTATTTCCATCTTCATTCCTTTGTATTCATTTTGTGCATGCATATTCCTTCATGAACCCACTTATAATTGAGTGTAATTTCCTACAAAATAATATAAAAAATTTCAATTAAATGTTCTCAAATTAATATATGCACAAAAATGACCATTTTTCCCCTGGATGAAGATGAATATGTGACAATTTGGAATTAATATGAATTTTGGTTAAAACAAGTTAAAATACCCAATATGATCATTTATTTAATTTAAATAAAATAAATATGATGATAAAAATATGCACATTTACGTGCACATCAAATACCCCCACACTTATCTTTTTATTCGTCCTCGAATAAAGGGAAACTAAGACAAATCCATTTTCGTAGGAAGCACGAATGCATTGAGCGTATGCAACAAGCCGTTAAACCTCTGGGTGTCCCCAGTAGGACGAGTGTTGTCTCGTGAGGGTTTTCAACGGATACTACCCACAAAATCCAAATGCATGATGAAAATATTTACGAAATGCAAGATTTATTTACAAAGAGATGAATGCAAATTTTTGAAAATATTTACAAATGAAGGATTTATTTTTAAATTGAAACGAATAAGTTAAATATAGGGTTTGGTTATTATCTTGAAAATTTATGTCATTTACTCGTCAAAATTTCAAACAAAAAACAAGTTATCATAACAAATAGACAATAGTTTAACTTGTTTCGGTTGATAACAAAGTGTAATTATAAAATGGATCCTTAGTTGATTATCAAAGTTTATCAAAGTGGTATTTTCATTTCTTTTCAATAACAAATCAAATCAAATAAGTAAAAATAGTGCTAGAATTTCAATTGCTAGCTCTCTCATTATTTTCAAGAAAAATTACACACCCAGCTCAGGTAAACTGAGGCCAGATATACTACCCATGCACTGCCTTTCGGGCTTATGTGAGGGGAGTACAGAACATGGCGAGTGCACACACTTTCATGCATACACTATCGACCGTAGGTGGTTTTTATTAAGTCTTTCTTTTTACATGTGTTCCATACATCATAACCGTGAGGACTTTTAAATGAGTATGAAAGCACATAATCAAAAATTCCAAGTAATCACCCATGCATAACCGTGAGGACTTTTAAATGAGAATGAATACTTGGATGTTATTATTTTTTTATTTTTTTGAGTGGAAGTTTTGCAAAATCATCTTAGCACCATTTAACTTAGAAGACAAAAAAAAAGTTACATCCTTTACTTTAAATTCACCACTTTTAAAACAAAGATTTTCAATTAGGATGTATTTCATAATTAACACGTATGAATCTTCCTATATACTAGTTAAACCGTTGATATTTATAATCAAACTTCATTTTTATTTTTGTTAAGACAAATAAATTTTCAATAATTTCAATTTAATAAACCAAAACCATATATTTGTCCTGTAGTGTTTCTTTAAAAATAAATCGAAAACGCTAAAAAAAAATCTTCTTTTGTTTTTGGATTTTTTTTTTTTTGAGTTTTTGGAAGAAAAATGAAAAATTAATCCTGAAAAATCAAGAAGAAGATGAGTCTCCCCCCACACTTGATTTTGACTGTGTCCCCACAGTCAACCAAAGTAAAAAGGAACGTTTATTATTATTTACATAAAAATAAAATGTATTTACACGACATCAGAAAGTATATTGCCAAAAAGTAAATGAAACGGTCTTCCAAAGACCGATTCATTTGTCTCGTCAAGTATACGAGACACAGCTCAAGCTCGAAAAACCAATTCATAAAAGATTCCGAAGTTGATTGTCGATTTGGAAAAACGAATGTCGTTGTTTTATTTTCACTAATTTTCGGGGTTGATAAAACAATTGCTTGAAATTTATTTTCACCAAATTCAAGTTTATCATCGATTTCAAAATCGAAATGGTGATTCAAATCGTCCCCTACAGAATTTAGCAACTCATTTTCAAAAAGTCCATAAAACTCATGTTCGTTAAATTCGACTTCCTTTATTGGATTATCAACAACTTCATCATGTAAATCGAGTTTAAAATTCAAAGTTTTCGTATTCAAATTTTCAGAAAAAGGAAGATCGAAGTTTAAATCGTGTTTCGCACCCTCAAAAGAATTGAAATCCAACTTAATTACCCTATTTTCAACAACTTGATAAAAATCGTCATTATCAAATTCAAACCTTGTTATTTGAAAATCGTAAATTGTGGTAAAAGATGTATTATCACATGACTCGTCACACGCTGAAATTTGATTTTGTTTTTCACGTTGTTTCATATATGTTTCAAACAACAAATCCGTGTGATCATCGTAAATTTCGTTCATTTGTTCAACAAAATCCAATTTATAGTTATTAACTTGAGAATTTTCGATTTGGATTTGTTGAGGACAAGAATTGTCAATTTCGATAAACGGTAGATTATTATTTGATTCTTCGTGGGTTGAGATTTGGTATTCATTTTGGAGTTCGAAATTAAATTGGCATGGATTATAATCGTAATCGTTTGAATTTTGAATTGAATTCAAATTTTGAAATCCTTGACTCGAGTTATTACACAAATCAGAATTACATAAATCATTTATCTCTTGATTTTGTCGTGTAGAAAGTTCGAGTAAAGATGAAATCATTTCAATGCTATTTTCAAGAGTCGAACGTTGGTCATCGTTTTGAAAATTTTGTTGTTCGAAATTTGAATTATTTACACAATAGTTGTTGTTAAAATATCCATGCGAATTTGGAGTGAACTCAAATGGATTATATTGATTTTCACAACTAAAATCAAGTGAGTAAGAAAAAGGAAACTCGGACATTTTCAAGATTTTTTTTTTGGTTTTTTTTTTATAAAGAAAAATATTTACAAGTAGAATTTATTTTTCAAAATTGAAATTTACTTTTGTTTTGTTTTTGAATTTTCAATTTTTTTTGGCTTTTGAAAAGATTTTATAATTTTTTTTTTGGATTTTTGTTTTTGATTTGAAAATTTTCAAAAAAAAAGGAAAAAAAACTATGTTAAGAAATATTTACAATTTTTTAGTTTTGGATTTTGAATTTTTTTTTTGTTTTTTTTAAATATGCACGAACTAATGCAACTAAATGAATGCAATGGTTAATTACAAATGATTTATACTAAGTTAACCCAAAATTGTATAATCTCAAATTGTCTTAAATCAACAAGATAGTTCTCAGCCAGGTAACGGGCAGGGGTTATCGGTACACCACGAATCACCGTAGCAATGCAGCCGAAGGTTTAAGTACCTTCAGAGAAACAATTCAGTATAATATTTACGAATCACCGTAATATTTATAACTGATTATTGCTCTGCCGTAGCCTAGACACTAAGAATTTAAATTGTTCAAAGAAGGCAAATTGTTAATATACAATTAAGTTCTATCATTGTCTAACCGTTATTATTAATAAAATCTAGTATGAAATGCAAAGCAGAAATTAAACATGTATTAACAATGCAACTACGAATAATTTTTGTTTTTGAACGCAAGTAAACAACAATGCAAGACAAACAAACACAATAGATATATACAATGCAAAGCAAATAAAAAGAAAATTATAAATAAGCACGCAGTTATTTTTTGGCAAGCTCAGCAAAGCAAGCAATTTATTTTAGCAAGCGCTTCTGGTCCTTCTGCAATTTTGCTTTGACAACCTGAAATTTAGAAACAAGATATATACAATTTTTTTTATGGTTTTTTTTTGAGAAAGAAATTAAGAAAAATATGAAACCAAAACAGTTTGAAACTAAGAACAAACGAATGTAACCAAAATGACCTTCTTTTTGTAAAAAGAACCAAAACAAGTAAAACAAACAAAACAAACTTTTTTTTTGTATATCCGTGAAGGCACAAAAGCAAAAGAAATTAAAAAAAATCAAACTAAAGCAATTGAAAGAGGATTAAAACTAAAATGAGAAACCAACCCAATCTATTTTCTTTTTTTTTTGGTAACCCGGCCCACTTTACCTTTTTTTCACTTCAATAACGCAAATCAAAATGAGTTAAAACACATCAAAGCACGAAATTTTATTTCCAAAAAATCTCCGATCTTCAAAATTTCAGATCCCCTTTGCTTTTACAACTCAAAAGCGTTCTCCTTTTTTATAGGAGTCGATTCACGATGGCAGAGGAAGGCGATGGGTTTGAATGGAAGGCGAGACTGTTCGAAGGAATGGATGAGAGTGCTAGAGAGATTGCGCAGTGGTTTCAAGCAATTCGCGGTTGTTCGATTGGGTGCGAGGTCGTTGGGTTGTTCGAATTGAAGCAGCTGCTTGATTTGGGGATTCTCGAGGACATGGTCCGTGTGTTGACAGTAGAGAAGTGGTGGATGGTATGTAGCTGTGATGAAATCAGAGGGGTGATGTGGGGGTTGTTGTTTTGTTCGAGGTTATCAAATTCCAGAGTTCGATTGTGATAGCCGCAGAATTGGGGAGGGCGAATGGGATTGGTTACTGGCGAGGAGGGATTAGCAGGCGGTCGCGGCAACTAGTAGCATTGCAGACTGGCAACTCAGGAGATGCAGTTGGGAATGAATGGAGTTGAAGGATTGTTTTGGTGGTTGGTGGCAGGCTGAGATTGTTGTCGTATGAGGAGGAAGCGGTTGCTTGGTGATGTTTGGTCTGATGTATGTTTGTTGTAGAGAAGGCTGAGGAGGTAGTGGTCACAGTTTGAAGTTGACAATGTGATGAAGGGAAGAGTGAAGAATGAAGGCGGAAGTAGAGGTGGTTGGTTCAAAGGAGGTGGTGTTGTATTGGGATGGGGTTTGTTATTGCTGTCGATGGTGAATTGTTCCTGTCAGTGGTTGTTGTTTTTGAAGTCTGAAATCTGCTGTTGTCGGAAATAAAGTGGCAGGAGGTGTTTGAACAGGGGAATCTGTTGTTTTTGATGTTGTGGCAGTTTTGGGGATGAAGTGAAGTGGCAAGGGAATGTAGTGATATGGCTGTGCAGTGGGAAGTCTGTATGATGATGCAGCAGTCGCAAGATGATGGGTTGATGAACTGCGAATTGTTGAAGTAGAGCGAATTGTAGCTGCTTGATAGTCGTTATGGTGGTGCAGTTGCTTTGTAGTGGAGGAGAACAGGCCGTATGCAATTGAATTTGCAGTTGGTTATATTGAGATGATTGTGAGCAGAGGCTACTTGAAGCAGGGAAGGTTTATGAACAGAGGGGAGATGTATGGTGGTTGTTCAGATTGACTGTGGAAGTAGATGGCAAGTGGGATGAAGACAGTTTTGAAATGAAATGGTTGAGGGTCGTAAGAGTGGTTTGAGGCAGAGGAAGGTAGAGCAAGTGGAAAGGTGGATTGACAGAGCAAATCAGAGAGGGGAATAAGAAGGCAACCGTGCTTATGCACAGAAAATGCACAGTTCAGTTTTGTAAATTTGAATTGTAAATTGAAACTTAGAAATTGTAAATGTAATTGAAATGGAATGAATTTTTTTTTCTTTTTCAATTGAAGTTGTGTAAATATTTTTTAAATATGAAATGCAAATGAACAAAACAACTAAAAAAAGCAAGAAAACAACAACAATCACACAAACAAAAATCAAACACAACACAATTTTTTTTGAATAGAAAACACACAATAAAATCAAAATAATTCGAAGAATAGAAAATCAAAATCAAAGCAACTCCCTGGCAACGGCGCCAAAAACTTGTTCGTCGACGGAAATTCTATCGGTTTAGAAAACCGTCGAACGAATTTAGAAATAAAATTTATACCGCAAGCGCACGGTGTACGAATGTAGCACGTGGCGAATACAGGTCGATCCACATGGAATTGTTAATTTTAAAATTCTATTCAATCAAATTAAACCAAAGTCGAGAGTGATTAGGTAAAAAAAATGATAAAAAACAAGCAAAAGAAAATTTATAAAAATATGAGAGTGTTAAGACAATATAGAGGCAATTTCCACTCTCTAGATCACATAAATCAACAATTTGAAGTTATGATCTCTCTTTTCTAGTCATTAGTGAATTAGTTGATGTGCTTATCATAAGTATGGTATATTTGTGCTATTAGTTAGCCCAATATAAACCATCAAACTATAGCACAACCACTAATACACTTTTAAATTTCATAAAATGTGACAACAAAGTTGAAAGCAAAATCTATTTTAAGCATGGCCTATTAACTATTAATTAGAAATATAAGCCATCAAATTTTAATTTCAACAATCACTTCCTTGCCATAATCATATGTAAATGAAGAGGCAATTTGTGTTTTGTATGTTTAAGTATAGCCTATTTGTTATGAACAACATAGACTATCAAATTCAAAGCTAAACAACATCATTAACCCACTTCAATCATTCTCATTAAGCACAAAAAGAGAGCATAAACATCAAAATGTTGGATCTACATACTATAGAGCTTCATTACCCCTAAATTGAAGGGATTAGCTCTCATATTTGTTATCATATGAACAAATGTAGAAAACAACATTAAACAAGAAGAGAGAAAGAGAGCAAAATGAAAAAAAAAATCTACTTGCATAAAATAAAAGAGATCTGTACTACAACATGAAAGAAAATAAACAAGAAAAGGAAAGAGCATGTATTAAATTGCATAAAATAAAAAAGACTACATAAAATAAAAATGGCTAAGTAGCCATGAAAAGAGAAAGAGAGCTTTCTTTTATTTTTGATTTAAACTAAAGAGAAGGAGGCCTAAGAGAGACTAAGAGAAGAGATTAGATTACATGAAACATATGGATATTTATACATGTATGAAACCCTAATTCATATTTTTGGGGAATACCCAAAATGCCCCTTAGGAAGTGTGGAGGCCAAGTAATCACTAGCATGTCTTAATCCCCCATTAAGTGTACATGAAACCATTAACTCCAAAAGCATGTGCTTTAGCCTTTAATTTGTACATTAAGGTAGGTGGGTAGGTGGGGTCCTCCATGATCTTCACTTTGAATTATTTCCATCTTCATTCCTTTGTATTCATTTTGTGCATGCATATTCCTTCATGAACCCACTTGTAATTGAGTGTAATTTCCTATAAAATAATATAAAAAAATTCAATTAAATGTTCTCAAATTAATATATGCACAAAAATGACCATTTTGCCCCTGAATGAAGATGAATATGTGACAATTTGGAATTAATATGAATTTTGGTTAAAACAAGTTAAAATACCCAATATGATCATTTATTTAATTTAAATAGAATAAATATGATGATAAAAATATGCACATTTACGTGCACATCAACATCTTTGTAAATACATGTAAACTATTTGAAAACAATTATTTGCATCATTACTTATATTTAAATGAATTAATCGAAAGCCTTAAATCCATCATTTATAAATATCATCAGTTTTAAATCTAAAATACTTTTAAGCATGATTTACTTAAAGTATCTTTTATTTAATTAATAGCTTCTCATAATATTAACAACACTAATGATTTACTATTATACCATGTTGCATATAAATGACAATATTTTAAATATTTTTAAAGTCTTTAGAAATGAAAAAAAGACCAAATATTCTTATATGATAATTTATCAAAATACTTTTATAACTTGATGCTTTAATAAGGTTTTCCTCGTTCTTGCAGACTCTAGTCCTATGCTGATCAGGAGTAAGACTAGAAATCTCCAAGCTTAATCGACCTGTTACAACACCAAGTGAAAATACTAAAAAACAGGTAAGAGAAGTACCGCTCAAAATCTGATGTCAAATGAAGTTGTTGCGATATCTGTGGCCCGCTGTTGATCCAGTGTTTACACAATGGACACTAAACTTTTCAGAAGATCCTTCCACCTTTCGGTATCTATAAAAATATCGTAGCCATTACGTAAACAGGGGACCATCGACCCCTGCTACAGTGGTAACTGGTGATTCAATGATTTACGCAATGGATGCACTTCCTTATCGGAAGATCCATAAACAATAGATCTCAAAATGAAAAGCGCCTCCATTGGGTAAACTAATGAACCATCTACCATAAAAAAAATCAAGGAACTCATGAGTTTAAGTCCGGACAACCATATCGGTTCAAATCCATTTCTGAATTCACCCAAGTATGTTAGGGTTTATAGGTCGAATCCATTCTTAGATTCCCCAAGTCCATCTGGGTCGAAGCATATCATACTATACTTCTTCGCAGAGGGTACTACCCCATACCTCTTCAAAATATAGCATACCATACATAGTACCCTTTCAAAATCATAGCTTCAAATATCGCGCTTATATTATTTCCATTATATACAAGATTCCATTTTCATACAAAATGTGACGACCCGGATTTTTTTGCATTCGAAAATCGACATCCATACTTCACTCATATTCGAATGTCGTAGATTCAAACGTTCGAATCTGATTCGCCAAAGCTTATAACACATTAAGTATAACAACATAGAGGAAGAATAACAATAATATATCATTGAGATACAATAATGAATACAACATATGATACAATATGATACAATAGATGCTCAACAATATCAGAGACAAAAAAATACATCAGCCGAACAAATAGCAGCGGAAAGATAGTACCAAAAGACAGAAGAGTTCCCAAAAGAATCCAACTCCATACTGCACTGCAACTCCATCTTCAAACAAAAGATAGCTCGAACCCCCGATCACGTTGCATTAAGCAAGGTCGGTAACTCCAGAATGAAGCAAATATGATTGCCACGATCCAAAGGCCTCAAAGATATCGAATCTACAACTATTATCTGACTACCTGACTCTAGGCTGCCCGTGTGGAAAATTATGCGCACCCAGAGTTTAGAAAGGGTACAATAAACTCCACGTTAGTCATGGGACAGGTATGAGCAAACAAAAACATTTTTTTTAAAACAAGAACAAACGAAGAATTTAAAATTGAAATCTGCAATGCTTTTTGGAAAATGAAACTACCATAACGCCTCCCATCGCACACACAATGCAAACGCAGAATTGGAGGAGATTTCTCCTTACGATAGTCAGACATGCTTGATACGTAAAATTATTTTGATATTATTATTAGTGCATAGTGAAAAAAACCTTTCAAAAGTATAATATTAATCTTAGCCAGAATAGACATTTCGTACTATGCATATAATAGCTACCATGTTCAATAGCAGGTTACCACCACATTTCATGGCAGGTTATACAACTAAAACCGTACAGGGTGCTTATTGTTTCTTTGGATTTCGAACAAATGGTCAGGCTAAGGAACTTCCTTAACAAATGGAACACCTCTGGAGGGACACCCCCAAGAACCAAACCGGGTCTCTGCCAACACAAGACCGGGTTACCTCTGTAACTAGGTAACACATACAAGTAAGACATCCCCGGTCGTTATCGACTTTATCCCGGGATTCACCAACAAATAGCAACAACCACACAGTTAAATATCTGGGCTCCATACCATGATACCACTTTTTATCCAGAAGGAAATGGGCATACCCTAGGGACGCGACCCCTAAAAACCTTGCCGCAACATTCCTGTTTAGACCATTTTCGGGTTGTGAGACTCGACAAAGTCTCTTCCACAAAGCTACGCTTTTCACAAAAGTTATGCTTCGATCAACACATGATCAGCAGCACTTCGTATGCCACATTACCAAATTGGGAATGTAACACTAGTAATCATCAACTACATAACCTATGAGCTCGTACGTCTCAGAGAAGGGTGTTAAGCTAAGAGGATAAATTCTCCACCACCAAACAAAATTATATTTGATAGAAACCAGCTTTACATCTCAAAGTGTAACGGCGGACATACATCCACACAAGTCTGTTCCGGGTTCGTACAGAACCGAAGGCACTTCAAAAGAAGCCCTTGCAATCTGGATAATCCCTAATCACGTCCGGACTCCCAATCACAAAGGGTGATCAAATCTCTATACCGGGGACCAGCCGGTGTAGAGACATTCGGCCGGTAATCCTTTCGCTTTCGAAAATATCCTGTCTTCACCACCGGTCTACAAATGCTATCCAATACGTCATATCATTATTTGGAATGAATTTTATGACACAAAGGTCCTTTATGCGCTAAACCGAATAATGAGCGCATATTTAAAAACCAAACGGATATTAGGATCTCAGTTAAGTCACAACACATTTCCCCAAACTTTTTCCTTTAAATGGTTTTAAAAAACTTCAACTTTAAATCTTTTAAATAAAAGATTCACCACTTAGATCCTCTTTAAACAAAACAAAGTTCACCAAAATCTTTAGCAAAGATTCATTCATAATATCTCAACAAAAGATCCTTTCCAAAGATCCTCTTTCGGTTTGAAAACAAGTTCACTCAATCTTTAACAAGGTTCATTAATAGTTTTCAAAACAATTTCATTTTCAAAAGTGATTCACCCATTCATATATTTATCAAAACTCAATTCATAGCTTTCAAAACAATTTCCATTTCAAATGTGATTTAAGTCATAACTTGGAAATCTTATGGACAAAACTGGAAAATTCTTTCTTTATATATGAAAGCTATTATTATTTGAAAACAAATACTTTTCGTTTCACAAAAATATGATTAAATATGCACAAGCTTTTAAAGTATACTACGTCATAGGGTTCTCGCTACTATAGAGAGCGCGTGAATTGGACCTACCAAATAGGCTAGTTATTCATCCTAGCAGTCCTGGTTGTAGGGTTGCACCTCGGATCTGTGATGTCTCTAGTGAGTTTGTAGGCTGGGAGTAATTTCTCTCATTGGATCCATTACCCCCAATGTCACTTATGGACTAACAATCCATTACTAAGGGCAAGTTGGAATCGTGGCCAAAGCTCGGTGCAGTCCTGCAGTGTGTTTATAACATGCAGTGGATTCAAGTGTCACGATTCTAGGAGCAACATAGGGACTATTGGAAATGGACTACGATCATTAGTGTTTCTTGGAATCGTGCTACGATACGTTACCCTCCCATCAAGTTGACTTAGATAGATCCATTGTGTATGAGATATTTGATAATATACCTCACTAGAGATGATAATCATATGACATTAGAGACTTATTGCATGTTAATCTATCTTTTGAGTTAGCCTAATCCCAGAAAACTACATGTTGTCTATATATGATGTTAGAGACATGTTGTAAGCTTGTCTATCATCATCTCATAAGAGCAAATGGCTGAGAGATCTCCTTTTTGCATGCCTTTTTGTTTCTATCTAAGAATTTTTTAGTCGACAATTTTACCTCTCTAAGAATAAGGGGTCAAGATATATAGATTTGCATGTTGTGTTTTTGAGTGGGTTTGATATTTATTTGAGTTTATATTCCTTACTATTTCCAAGGGCTAACTATCGGAAGTTATCACTTCCATTAAGACTATAGGTTGAGATAATTAATAGGATATCATTTTTGATATTTTGTTTGAATTGTGTTTATTTAAGATTTGAGTTTCTTGCTGTCTCTTAGGACCAATGGTCGAAAGATTTTACTTTCATTAGGAATATATGTCAAAGTAGTATTCTCGGATATTGATTTCTGTATTTGGTTTGAAATTCGTTCTAAGTGGGTTCTATATTTCCTAATTATTTTCTACAACTTAGACGTCGGAAGCTATTACTTCCATTAGGGATGTAAGTCGAGATTTGATGCTTTAATCGTTTATTTACAATTTTGTTTTATTGATTTATATTTTTAAGGCTTAACAGTTGGAATATTTTTCTTCCATCGGGACTACGAGTCAGGGCTGATATTTTAGGTTTTTGAACCTTGGATTCGGATTGATTCGGGATAAATTCCTTTATTATGGTTTTTACGGATACGCTATCTATTTATCTTTATTATTTTGAGAATTTAATGGATTTAATGTATTATATCATGTCTGACTTGTCGATGTATACATCCCTACGATTGCTCCTTATACTTATTTTGATGAGACGGCCAATAATAGTGTAATGAACTCGACTTGGTATGTATCGCAATATTGAGACAGACAAATTCCGTTATCAGTTTGTTACATATTATATATTTCTGTTGTAGTCAGTGACTTTATGTTTATTTGTATAAGTTGTACATTGTTCTGTACCAATAAATCCACATGTTTATTGTCTTGTGTCGATACCAGATGTGTATGGATGTGTTACATGAGATTTTAAATACGTATTGGTGTTTGTCCAAGGAAATATTAATATGCGGTCACTCCTAATAAGCCTCATTCTTTGTATTAGCAGATAGGATTACCTAGTTATTCTCTTTGCTAGTATAGGTATAGAGGTGGGGTGTTACAGTTTGGTATCAGAGCAGGTTCAAAACAATATAGAATATTTGTGACATGAGTCTTGGCCTAGAGTGACTTTTGAGTCCCTGTTCCCCCTAGGTGTGTGGTAGTTACCCTATATTAAAGGGTTAGTAGGAGTATATAATGATTACTAGGGTAACCATCTGAGGGCGTACTTTTTATTTTTCCTACTATATATATGTGTGTGTGTGTGTGTGTGTGTGTGTGTGTTTTTCTTATTTAAAACTCTTTTGTGTTTTATTTCCTAATGAAATGGAATTTGTTGAGAAAGGTAGTGACGTTGGTGTTGTTAGTCTGACAAGTAGTACCGGCATTGATAATGGTCAATAGACCTTTATGTGTCTTAAATGTGAATGTAATATCTTGGTTAGAAAAGCCGCAAAAGAACCTACTCTGAATTTCCGCATTTTAAATACTTCATAATTCAAGAATGCGATAAGGTGAGTTTAGTGGAGAATTTAGTATTAATCAAAGTATGCAGCTAAAATTGATAAATAACTTTCTGATAAAGGCATTTGTTTCTTGTTTGAAAATGGGTATTATTGAATTAATGCTTGTTTGAGTTTATAAATGTTACGTGATGATTTTCACCATTGTTAATGAATAAAGAATTTGATGTGTATATGAATTTCAGAAATAAATATTTTCTTACAAGCAAGTAAATGATTTGATTAAATATGAGTTTGATTTTATCGAGTGACTGAAAATTTTCTGATAGTTTATTTTTTTTTTAACTTTTCCATCGAGTGACTTTAGGGGTTCAAGATGATGCGTCTGGCCAATATTATCGATAGGCATTCTTAAAAACTAGGATAAGGCATTTCGACATAATTTTTTAGATAATGAAGAATTTCATTTTTGGAAAGTAAATAATGTTTTGGAAAACAAAATAAATAATGTTTTGAAATATATAATTTTGGCGATATTTGACTATGGAAAAAAAAAGTAAATATTTTTAGTAAATATGTTGGAAAAAAATGTGCTTGAAGAGAATTTCTATTATTTTTAGAAGTAAGTAATTGTTTAAGAAATGTTGAATAATAATTTGAAAGAAATTAAAATTGTGGAAAACAAAGAGTAGTAATGAGTATGTGAAAAGATGTTAATGATTTTAAAACATGGTTGAACTAATACATACATACATATATATATAGTTATATAAACTAATAAAGCTATTTTTATTAGATGAGAATTATTAATAAATCATTATCGAATTCTATTTCATTCTAAATATTATTATTTTAAATTTCAAGTTATGATTTATAAGGATTTTGGAAGAAGAAATTTGAGTGATTTAAATAATTTTCTATATATATTTGGATTATATATATCATGGAAGTATTTTGAAGACAAATATAATTTATTGGATAATTATTTGGATTTGGAAGTACCATTTTTAAAACAAATTAATGAAGTTTGAATGCGAATTATTTTCCAAATTAAAATAATAAGATTTACATCTAAATTGATTTAAAATTCAGTTAATATAAAATGCTCGATGACATACACTGAACGAATTTTCAATTTTTTAGGTGTTATTAAATCATATTGAAAAGCATTGTTTAAAATAAATGGATAATTTAGGCAATGCGTAACAAGAATTTGAGTTGGAAAAATGTGAAGTAGTGACTTTGAAATGTTATTAAAATGAAGTTTGGAATGATAAAATATTTTAAGTCAATGGATGTAACCTTTTGGTTTATGCGTATAACTTATTCTAAGAAGATTGTACGTAACTTATTAAAAAAAGGTTTTGTAGTGCTGTAGTACAAGAACAATAACTTTTGATTGTGTGTTCAAATTTTGAAGATTTTTAGTTAATTACTTTCGTAAGTAACAATTTTTGATGGTGATCAATTTGCAAAATATTTGGGATAACAATGTTTAAAGCTTGAATTAGTAAGAAAGGACATTGCTATCCGAAATTGTAAACTTCACATTACAATGTGAAATTCATTTAACCATAACTTTTTAACGTTTTATCCAATTTTAAATATTTTTCGCACCCTAAAATGCTAAGAACCTAAGAAACAACTTTTATTTTATGTTTTTCAAACTTTTTTGATGTTTACTAGGCCAAAGACACATGTTTAACAAACAGGCCTACGCATATATATGTTAAACCAAATTTGCATAACTTTAGTAAATCCCCCTAAACTCATCTTGTAATTCGTATTTTCACAATCTGAATGTTTTTTAGGAAAGCTAACACAATATGTAATAGTTTAGTTTCAGAATAATAGCTTGATTTTGTGTTTTTGACCTGTTAAAATTTGCCGAAAAATGGATAAACAAGTGGGTTAAGTTTCTTTTACTTTAAATTTAATACACCTTTACCATATCCTTCTTTATATGCAACTAATGTTTAAAATTGAGTTAGAGATAGGTACTTAAGAAGCTTATTTGGATAACTAATTAGCAAAGATTGCTCATTTTGCTTGCGTAAAAACAAAATAGTTTGCTTAAATGCTAACGAAAAGGTATTTTTGTAAGACATATTAGTATATATGTGATCTACGTTATTTCCCCGTGTTTTGGGTACCTTATTGATTGGGATGTATATATATTACGTTACGTGCTGTTTTTATTTTCAAAATGCTCTATGGTCAAAAGCGAGTCTGCTAAGTTTTTTCGAAATTCTAAAACTTAGAAAATTTTGACAAATTATCGCATGCAAAAAATAGAAAATTATTAAATGAAT
This sequence comes from Allium cepa, assembly GCA_030765085.1. Lineage (NCBI taxonomy): Eukaryota > Viridiplantae > Streptophyta > Magnoliopsida > Asparagales > Amaryllidaceae > Allium > Allium cepa. The sequence continues at coordinate 1,015,914,943 of CM060934.1, read as the reverse complement.
CTATGGCATACGACAAGAGAAGTTTGTGAAAAAGCCACGTAGAGACTGGTTTAAGCATTTTGAAGTTGGTAGAATGCCAGAAACTCAAGTTTTTAGTTGTGTGTGGCGTTTCCCCATACTAAATTGCAAGGACGTAATTTTCTTAAAGGGGAAGTCTATAATAACCCTATTTTCTATGCTTTATAAATAACTATATTTAATTAAATTGAAATATTCAAATTTGATTTTTGATAATTAGTATTTTTGAAAATTAAATATTTATTGATTGAAGAATAGTAATAAAAGATTTTTGTTTTTATAAATTGAATTAAACTAAAAAATTGTTTTCAAATAATAATTTGAAATTGAATAACTTGTTTTAATTAAATATAAAATATTTTTGAAGTATAAATGATTATTATGTGCTTAAAATAGAGAAAAGTAAACAAATAATGAATTGAAAAGGAATTGGACAACTATCGCATATAACTTGTAAAATAAAACGTAAATCAATTTATATCAAACGGGAATTGATTTACATATCTATAAGCTTAAAAGAAAAATGAAATAAATAGGAAATTATCGTAACTATAAATTAAAGCCCAAGTTGAAGCCCAAAGCCTTACTCTTACCCAATCTTACGCCCTTCCGTTTTTCTCAGTCGAACCATTTAGCTCTAATCCCAATTCCAGGTTGTGATTTCCCTAAAAAACGAAATGCAATTCAAACCAACCTAGTAACATCGACAAAACGAAGAGGAGGGGAAGTCATCACATATGGCAGGAAGCTGATGTATCCTCAAAAGGCGATTAATGGGAAGGAGTAAACAGACTTCATTACCTAGTTTACCATGCGAGATGATGAAGAAGAAATTTTTCCAAAAGTGGAGACATGCTAGAAGCTGTTCGTCGATGGAGCATCTAACAACTTCTTCTCGGGGGCAGGAGTCATGCTAAAAACTCCCAAAGGATGATCCGGTTATTTTTCCTTACGCTTGTAATTCCCTACAAAAAATATTGAAGTGGAATATGAAGCATTGATAGCTGGGATGAAAGAGCTGAAGGAACTCAGGATAAAATCTATACCCATCTATAGCGACTCAGCTAGTTATCTATCTGGTGAAACGCAAACATCAAGCCCAAGGAGAGAACCTCTCCCTGTATCCATCTAAAGTGCAGAAATTGCTAGATGACGTCGAACATTATACCATAACTCATATTTTGAGGGAACAAAACATGAAGGCGGATTGTTTAGCTAAACTGGCCAGTTCCGGAGAAGCTCAGTTATTGGGACTAGTTCCAGTTGAAACTTTAACTATTACAAGCATAGGCGAGATGGAAATCGATAGGATTTTAGAAACAACCGAAGAACCAGAAATATGGATGACGTCGATCAAGGACTACCAGCTCATAGGAACACTCCTTGCAAACAAGAATCAACGGAAAAAGCTCTTTCGAAAGGCACCACTGTTCATAACACAAGATGGGATAATCTACCGAAGAGGATTCTCTACTCCCTTTCTCAAGTGTGTGATCAACGGTAAAGCTTAAGGATCCTCGGGAAGGTTCACGAAGGCGACCATGGAGATCACACCGGGGGTAGAACCATGCAAAGAAATTTCTTAGATATGGGTAATTTTGGCTAACAATAAACCATGATGCAACATATTTTTCTAAATGGTGTGACCAGTGCCAAAGATTCAGCAAGATCAAATGAACTCCTTCAACAAAAGTAAGGCAGATGGTCAGGCCAAGGCCATTCGCACTAGGGAATTAATTAGATTGGTGTATTGCCAATGGCCGAAGGTGGAAGCAACTATGCTATCGTTGTCGTTGACTATTTAACCAAATAGGCCGAAGCGGGACAGGTGGCCGCTATTACCAAAAATAAAGTTATTAATTTTGTCACTAAAAACATTACTTCTAGGTTTAGGGTTCATAGAAAATCATCATGTATAGAGGAACTCAATTTGAAAGCGTTTAGTTTAAAGACTTTTTCAAATGCTTTCGAATTGAGAAAATATTTTCTACTATTGCACATCCATAGGCAAATGGGCAAGTGGAAGCAATGAACAGGATCATCAAATCCACCATCAAAAAGCAGGTAACTAAAGCTAAAGGAAATTGGGTTAGTGAACTTCCACTCGCGCTATGGGCTTATAGCACAACGCACATATCTACAATTGGGCACTCCCCGTTCGCCCTGGCATATTGTTCAAAAGCAGTTACCCCAATCGAGCTTGAAGTCCTTCTTATCGGAGGAAAAACTTCAATTAAAGGAAAAAAAAAGCAACCCCTACTCGAGTTGGTTGATACGGTCGATGAGAAGAGGGAAGAAGCCAAGTTAAGAACTGTTGCTTCCTAGAAAAGAGTCGCACGATAGTTCAACTCCAAAGTCAAAAATCATACTTTCGAAGTGGGAGACGTCCTTAAATGGGTCTACCCCATACCAGGAACACACAGACAGAATTGGGAAGGGCCATATTTGATCTGCCAAAAGCTGGAAGATGGCACGTTCAAGCTGACAACCGTTAATGGAGCCTAAATTATCCAAGCTTGGAATGGCGAATCGCTGTGTCATTAGTTTACCTAAAACTATCTTTTGTATTATTATTTTTCTCGCAAATTAGCCATCCTGGAATACCAAAGGCATTGTAAATAGGTAGAATTTGCCCAACTTTATTACTGAAGTTACTTTGCTTTTCGAACTGATAAAACTGTGTTTACAAAGTAACCTACTGAGTCAACGGGGTCAAATCGGCTCAAAACCATCCAATCTCTACTTGAGATAGTGGAACCACGCTCAAGTACGCCCCACCCACTACCGAGTCAATGAAAGGAAATCGACTCAAATCGTTTGATTGATTGAACTTGATCCCTATCCTCTAAGAACTGGCGTTGCTACGGAAACACCATCCCGATCAAAAATGCACATTTCGTAAGCTGCACACCGCCTCTTGGATTGTGAAATCACGTCCATCCTGATACAATAACCTAAGTTGCACATCTCGTAAGCCATGCATCGCTTCTTGGTTTGCAAAACTGTAACCATGCAAGCCTCGATCCCACTGTGCATATTTCGTATGCCTCAGACTATTCCTTAGATCAGCAAAATTACATCCGAAGTTGAGGAACTCTCATATTGCAAAAAATTGCATACCGTCTCCAAACCAAGAAAGTACACTTCAACGAGCGATATGTGTGTGCGATAACGTAAATGTCTGCATTGGGATGAAATAACTTAACAAATAATCAAGAAATCGGTGTTGCTCAAGTATCGACAATCACATAAGTATGTAAATCACTTGATTGAGTAAAATACTTATCATGAGGCCACTAAAGAGCTTCACCAATATCTCAAGCCAGAAACCCTTAAAGGTAGGAGTTGTATTGTAGACCAGATTGGGGGCATCCGAAAGGCTACCAGGGGCACCTAGTTTCGTGCCAATTGTTCGGAGTGAACAATCCCATGAACTAGGAGGCGCACACACACCAACACTCAATCAAAGTAGCAAATACTTCATAGTGTTGTTACTCCAAACAAAGAATTTTTGCTGTAATTATAGGACTATACAAAACAGCGACAAAGAAGAAGTGGCATAAGTGCATGAAACATGGATGAGTGGAAAAAGTAAAGCTACAATCAAAATTCGAACAATATTATTGCTTATATTATTTTTGATGTACAATAACAAACAGCGGGGTTCCTGCCTACATAATATCGACCAAGAATAGGAAAATACAAAGAACACTGTGGCAACAATAAAAAGAAATGCTAAGTGCAGACTCTATAGTTGTATAAGAGGTAATCAAAAAAAAGTAGCAAAGAAAAATCATTATTTCTTCTCACCACTTTCCCTGTTACGTTTCCCGCCTCTACTCGGCAACTTCTCAGCCTTATCTCCTCCCGAGGCGATCTCGCTCTCTGAAGCATGGCTACTGGCTGATCCTCCTTGGCCCTTATGCTTGTGGGATCTGTGAGAACTCTTTGACAACCTCTTCTGTTCCTTAACCTTCTTCTTCACCGCTACTATCTGTTTCTCGGTCGTCGGCTGCTCGCTCTCAACATTCACTGGATGGTTGGTTTGATACTCCTGCTCTCATGTATCAGCAACCGCCGAGCCTCCCTATTGAGATACAGAGGGGTCATCCGAACCATGCAGCGCTACAACTTGCTGGGATTGTGAATTGGGCTGCGAGTCAGATGTAGAGACGATTGTTGATGCGGTCAGAATAGTAGAAGATCCAACATTCGTGACGAGGAGGTAACTCGACGGGAAGAGAGGATTGATATATAATATCAGAATAAAGGGCGGTTATCTCAACAGTTTCATCATGCGTAAATTAGAAGTCTTCAAGCATGGGAGAGATAAGAAAATTACTTACTGTAGGGGTCAGTTCGTGCGTCACAACTTTGAAGCCTTCGTCGTCACCCTCCTTTGCTGGCTATACGATTTTTGAAGAAGTAGAAACGGCCCTCTCATCAATACGAAGTTCCAAAAATGGCTCACTCGTGCCTGAAGGAAAATGCATAGTAATAGCCTTAGTGGTGGCCGTGACATCAATGGCCTCTCGTTCGCTCTCTAGTCCAAGATTTTCTGGCCTTCCACTAAAGCTTGGTGGGATTCTTCGTTTAGGTATGCCTGATTATATTCTTCTTTGGTGTAATCGTCGCCCATGTCCTGAAATTGGTACAGAACCACTTCCTAGACTATAGCAACATATGAGGGAGCAGTGGACCTAAGTAACCGAGGCTCTCCTCATGTAGCACAGAATTAACATAGAAGCCCAAAAATAATATCATCCTAGCCTTCCATCTTCTTTGCAAAAGGTCTTGATGCCCTGAGAAGCTGGCTTCCATGCTAGCCTTCTCTACCGCCAGCTGATATTTCTCAGCATCCAAAGTCAAAAATTTCTCATGAAGAGAGGTAATTTCATGGGCGTGTTTGGTGATGGTTTTCTTCTCCATCTCAAACATCATCTAGCTTATCCTAAATTTTTCTTTTAAAGTCGCCTTATCAATGTGGCACATCTTTATTTTATCTCTCGATATAAGCACGGCCCGGTCGGCGGACTCCTTTAGTTCCTTAAACAAAGAGGCACTTTTTCTTTCTCTTTTGAGGGCATCATCCCTCTCCTTTTTCAGCCTCTCAATCTCTGTGTCATGATTTGCAAGCTGCTTCTCGTACTCATCCTTTTTGGATTCGAATGAGAGAATTTCTTGGAAATTGTTTCCACTAAAAGTGGAAAGCTACATGCATAATTTTTCCCACAGCTTGACTTGCTCCAAACCACTTTGAATTACATGGAGATATGGTGAATTAGATTTTGCACGAACTAATTTCAAATTGGGCTTATCGAAAAAAACCTCCCTTAAGAGAAAGTTGAGGAATTCAACTTGCAAGTGCGGAGGACTAGCGAGGAGAATGTAAGGAGCACGCCTGTAGATTGGGAGAGAGGCAGTCGTAGCATCATCACCGGAGGAGGTCATAACACCGAAGTAGAAACGGTTATTCCAGTAGAAGTGGGAAGTTAAGAAGCGGATTCCTGCCCATGGTCTCTTTTCAGCTTCTTTAATGAATCTTCGCGCTCAATAGGGCTCTTCCTCTTCTCATGGCCGCTTTCCCAACCATGACCTTGAACTTTCTTGGCGCGGCGACACTCTTCTCCTTCCTATTCTTCCTCCTTTTCTTTCTATCATCAGTCTCCCGAAAAGCATGATACCTAAAATAATGTCTCTGCGAACATTGAGACTCCAATACTCGATCAAGATCACTGTAAAAGCCACGAGTCATGATTCCCACAGCTGGCCTTAGGAAAGAGACATTTGAAGGACTAAAATAACCTAGAATATAACAGTAATATGAAGTGTGTGATCTAGTGAAGTGTGCAATGTAGTTTAACAAACCTAGCAGAATACACAGACCAGATCGGTCACTGATTAGTGTTAGGACATTGATTCCGGTAAGGATGATTTGAGTAAGCTAGGAAGGCAACACTTCCAAGGTTAAATCATCCATATAATCACCCATGTTCGTAAAATGTTACCCGTATCTTATAACTCAATATCAATACCCTCAGGCAAAGGGCTAGGAACATGCTCGTTCTTGAGAGATGATTCTTTGATGTATTTTTTCGAAGGAGGTGAGGGACCATGTTCAGGGCACAACTCCAAGGCCTTGCCGCCTAAGTGGACACCACCACATCGATGTCAATATCCCAATCTATTTCTTGTTCATTTAAAGGGATACCTTCACTGGCCTATCTTTCCTCCTTCCCTTTAATCAATGGAGCCTTGCCGATCCATTGAATAAACTCTTCTTCTTTCTCCACTGGGATCGATGGCATTTTGAGTGGACTGTCAACTCCAACTTAAACATGAACCTCCTCAGAAGTCTTCCTTGACTCGGTGGACGGGTCACTTCTTTCTTCCTCGCCATTTTCATCATCTTTACCTAAGTCATGTGAGAAGGAAATTGAGCATATCCAGGCTCTAGAGTGGGAAGGGGCACCTACGAATCTAACGGACCTCCCAAGATTTAAAAGCCCACATCAGCGTAGATTTTCATCTATAGGCAAGAACCTGATTGTGCGCTCCCAAGCTTCAACTGCTTTCAAGGCGTTGAGAATAGTGCCAAACTACGGTCAGAAGACTTATGATAATTAAAGGAAATTCCAAGTGTGGTGAAAGAGACTTACCCTCATGGTCCACAGATGAGTAAATCCCTATAGACATTTGCGAAAAAGAACCGATTCTTAAATGAGTTATTGAAGCGGTCATATGGGTAGGTTAGGGTATGGATGAAGTCGGATTGGCGGGAAGGCAAGGGATTAGATCGAGTGGAAATAATACCAATTGTGGGGGGGTAGGCTCATGTAAAAAGGAGGAAAAAAAGGTCACTAAAAATTATAAGTACTTGAATCGGTACCAATCCAATCCAATCAGATCGGTACCGATCCAAGTTTACTTCTCCAAATAATCTCAAATCTTCCACATGCGACCTACTTGACATTTATATGCATTTTGGAAATTATCAATTCAAAATCACTCTTCAATTACGAAATATGGAGATTTCCATTAAGGACTAAGTAGTTAGTCGGTGTATCTTAGGCAACTCTTCAAGATGACCAGTTACAATAAATGAAACTACTTAAAACAGAGAGCTAAAGATAAATAATTCCAGAGCACACCTTGTTTCCAATGTAGTGTGAACTGGAAGGCAAATGTTAATCGATTTTTCAACCAGTAGAATTCAAAAGGAGGTAAAAGATTTAGATTAAGCCAGAATGACTTAAAACTTGATAGAAAGGCCTAAAAGTACAAGAAAAGGAACCTTGAAAGTTTGACCCAGAAATACGCTAATGCTTTGGATCGACACCTATCTGATCCAATTGGATCGGTAGTGATCCAAAAAAATTGGCTTATGGTTCCACCAAACCACTCGTATTATGCTTCTACCTCTACACCAAGCCTGTCTACTAAGCTTGGCAGCAATCCAAGCATCCAGGTTCGAGAAGTAAAGATTTATCGGATTCAGGCTATAGATTAGTCAAACCTATGGGTGAACCATTATCAAAACATGTCAAAAAGCTATGAAATTACATGGAGAGCCTCACAAAAAAGTAGGGAAGCTAATTGGATAGAAATTGTAAAAAAATTGCACAACTCTTTGGATCGGTCCGGTCCAACTGGATCAGCGCCGATCTAAAAACTTAGCTCAGAATCATTACAAACTTTTCATGCTTCTTCCTATAGGGAACTATAAGCTTTTGGTGCAATGGCTCTAATCCAACTACTCTCTAAATCCTATAATCCTACCTTCAACAGAAAAGGGGGACCTGACCTGATCTTTGTGGAAGCTCCGCTAATTTTTCTTTGCTCTTCGTCTTCTATACAACAGCCAAAACAACAATTGAGATCCTCCTTTTGTTTATTAAATGATGGCATGATCTAACTTAGAGAAGAAGTTTCATATTGTAATCAAAACTCTCTTGTAATAGTAGTTGATCACTAAAAGCTATAAAGTGGACGTAGGTTTCATTAACATAAAAACCACTATAAAAATCTCTCGTCTCTTTACCTTTTCTGCAATTCACTATTGCTTTTTCTTTTGTATTTTCCTTGATAAATAGGGATGGTGCTTTCATACTCGATCCATGGTTTTGGTCCATTTTTGGGTTAACAACTATACAAATTGGAAATCAAAGGTTTTCTCCCATTATTTGATTCTGAATCATCTAACATGTGTAAGTTGTCTCTCAAAGGTAAGATGACAAGCACCCCTTTAGTGGGAGCCAAGTAACTTATGAAAACTATTACTTCCATAATGCATATCTAATTGAGAAGACATAAACTACTAATACAAACTGACAAAAATTCTGGCCAGCTTGTTCAGAAGGACAATAATGTTAGACGTGTCAGTAAAATTTTAATTCTTCTTTGATTTAATAATACAAATAACTCGCAATATAAATAATAAGTTAACAAATGAAAATTCATTAGTATATTAAAATGTTGCAATATAAATAAAAATGGAAATTCAATGGTAATACAAAAACAAAATTATAATGACAATTAACCCAAAAAAAAGGGCTAAAAGTTGGATGGTCCTACTTGACTTGCATAATATTATCTAATTTTTCTCTGCACTGCCTCACATTATTCAGGTTCGAGCTTGAATAGGCAGTAGCTTAACATTGCTAAAATGGCTTCTTCTTTCTTCCACCTCATTTTTTCACTTTTGAGTTCCAAAGACTCTTCTCGCAATCGCCTATCTTCTCTTCTTTTTTCTATTTTTCTTAGCTTTGTGCTCATTCCATTTCCACAATCTCATTTTCTCTTTTTCAAACTACATCAATCTTGTATATTTTGTTCATATGTTCCGTAATTTGATCATAGTAAGCACTATAATCAATTTTGTTCTTTAATTTGTGTTTTCCTACAACCTTTCCAACATCTTACTATGAAATGGAGTGCAATTTGGGTCTTCAAAAACATCTAAGACAATAGAATCTCTCGTACTGGAATCAACATTCATTCTTCTAAATACAAATTGAAATGCATAGTGTTTCTTTTTTATTATGCTTCTTTTGTCTTCCGACTTAAGGAGATCGTGGATGTGCAAGAGATTGAAGGCAATTCCCTTGCTTTCTTTCACGTATTCTTCATTAGCATGTTCAATTTGAAATTTTTATAAAATATTAGAGCTTTATAATACTGAATGGATTACTAATAAAAACGTACCAAATTGATGTTTGTAGCCCTGCTTTTTTAACTAATCTTTACGATTGTCATGATCTCCTTCCAATTTCGGAATTACTTATTTGTGCATCTCCATTTATTTTTCAGGAAGTTAATGGTTCCATGAATACTATTGGGTAGACGAGCATGGAATATGTTCGAGATAGAAGTCCAAAAGAAAACTCAGTTTGTGACATACATTTTTTGGATCTTCGGAACACTCTAGTCAATGAATAACAAGTACATCTTGTTCATCTTTCAACCATCTAATTTGATTTGAAGTAGAATTTTTAGAGGATATTCATAGAATTCAGGAATTGATGACTTATTTATGTTGATTCTTCCTGGATTTGGTCTTCTTTGAATCCACTGAGAACCTTGAGTGAAATCATTACTTTCATCTCATAAATTTTCATCTTCCATGTAAACTCCAAACATACTTTGAATTTGATTGGATCCTCAATCAAATGGTTCAAATTAAGATTTTAAATTTCAACTGGAGTTGTATTTTAATTGTAGTTACCTTGCAAGCTAGCTATGAAATTCTATGATTGATATTGTGGACTGATATTAGAATGTTGCAATTGGTGATGGAACGCGCTTGAGATGTATTAAGAATTTGGTTGATAATTCTAATTTTTTTCTCAATTAGATGGAGAATTATCATAAATATTAGAATTTATATTGAATTTTCAAATCTTGAATATGCGGAGTTCGTCGGGTTTTTCTCTCTCCGAGTATTGGACATTTTTTAATTAAACTTGTTCATAACCTTTGGAATTTAAAGGATTAAAAAATAAAAATAGAGAAAACATTGTATTTGAATTGGTAAAAAGAAGAAAACTATATAAGTGATGATGCAACGGTATAAAAAATTATCGTTGCCTTATCTGACATTAATAATACCAGATAAATAGACAATAATATTATTATTTTCTATCGTTGTCTATCGAGTTAGCCGATATTAATAAAGTCAGATTATCTATTGAGTTAGATAGCATTAATAATGTCAAATTATTGGTTGATGTTGTGAATGTCGGCTAACACACTGACTTAGAAGGTGGTCAAAGTCATCAAGTGAGTCACTTGTGAGCTCATTTTAGGGCTTCGTGCTAGGGTAGTCACTCGGTGACTATTGGAAATGTTCTAAGGGTGGCTTTGTTACAACCCTAGTATTGGTGATTAATAGGATATTAAATTATAACAATATTTATAATTTAATATTGAAAATAAAATGAAATGAAGAAGATAATATGGTTAAATAAGACGAAAATATTAGAATTTTGTTAACTTGAGTTAATAAATTAATCAGGAGATGTATTTCAACATTAAATTGTTGAAATAAATATAAACTAATGGAAATAAAGTTTTAGAAGTTTCGTCTTGATAATTTAGAGTGAAAATAATCAATTTGTAATTTTAATTTGGGTAAACGCAATAATATTGGAAATTAATGCCAATATTAACCATTTACTAATTTTTAAAAAGAGGGAAAATAAAGTAAATTTTTATTTTATTAATATAAAATATGAAATATGGATTAAATCTAGTATTTTGATGATAAAATAAAATTGGAATGATTTATTTGTCAATAAAATAATTTTTGTACAAGTTATTGCATTAAAAATGGTGTTTTACACTAAAATAGTGTAAATTGTGTTATGTAGTCAAAAATAAAGTTTTATCGTTAGAAATGACTTTTATAGTTAAAATAAATTTTATTTTGTTAAATAACAATTTTATTGCATTACAAATGGGGTTTTGCATATTTTTGACTTTAAAATGCGAAAATATGCGAATTTAATGTAAAATAAGTTAAAACATGAACATAACCTTTATTTTTCTTTAAGTATTTTTTCCTTTGGCTCATTTGGGTAAAGTTCGAATCCATTAGCCCATTGTCTAGAGGCTGCTGGTGAGAAACTAGCGTGTGTATGTTGTTTGTTTCTCTCCTCCTCAAACAAAAAGTTACAGTAAAGAAAACAAGAAGAAGAAAAAGTAATAGCCATCTTCAACTAAAATCAATCTCCACTCAAATTTTGCTGCTAACTCAAGAAGAAAATCGACAAATTAAGAGAATAGAAGGTAATCTCCACCAATACTAAAAAATTATTTCATCAAAATATTAGAATTTGGTATGAATTGTATATAACTTTCTATTTTATTCTTGCATGTTTTTGAAAATTTTGTTTCTAGGTTGTTGAAGCAACTTTCAAGCAAAAGCTCATCTCTTTTCACCTATTTATCTTGAAGCTCGAATATTTTGAAAGTTAAGTATCAATTTCACAAAAGCTATCTCATGCAATGTCAATGTCAAAAATCACAAGTTGAAATCAAAAAATTTCTAAAAAATTCGTTTTTGAAAAATTGATTTTCTGTAAACTGTCTTGAGTTTCAACTTTGTGTAGTCGTATCTCTCTATTCCGGCAACGAAATATTGTCATATTTTTTTTTTTTTTGTAGACCATGTTTCGTAGATTATGCGTGCCAATTTTCAGATAATTTTGACCTATATAGCTTATAGAAACATGCTTTCGAACTTTGACTGGGAGCATGTTTTTGTCCAGATTTTTACAGTGTTTACTGCCTGGGTCCAACTTTGAAACATCGTAACTTTCACGTACTTTGCCTAATTTTCTTGATTCTTACTTCAGTTTAAAGTATACATGTTTAACTTTATCCGTGTCAAATTTTATATCATTTTGACCCACATAGCTTATAGAAACATGCAGTCGAACTTTGAATCAGAGCATGTTTTTGCCCAGATTTTTACAGTGAAAACACTGCCTGGGTCCAACTTTGAGATATCATAACCTTCTCATACCTTGTCTAATTTGCTTGATTATTTTTTCAGTTTATATTATCGTTATTTTTATTTATGCATGTTAAATTTCAGGTCATTTTGACCTAAATAGATTATAGAAATACGCTGCCGAACTTTGACTCAGAGCATGTTTTTGCCCAGATTTTTACAGTAAAAACACTGTCTGGATTCAAATCTGAGACATCATCACTTTCCCATACCTTGTCTAAATTTCTTGATTCTTTTTTCAATTTAAATTATAGTTGTTTAGCTTTATGAATGTTAAATATCAGGTCATTCCGACCTTTGTAACCTATAGAAACATGCTGCCAAACATTGAATTGGAGCATGTTTTGCTCCTGTTGTTGACATTGAAATCTGGTTGCAAGCCCAACTTTGAGAGACCGTACCTCTCTCGTTTCTTATCCAATTGTATCCATTCTTTTTTTTATTTAATGTAGAGTTGTTGAATTCTATGCCTGAAAATTTTAAGGCTTTTAAACATTTGTAACTAGTTGAAAATTTGCTTGGAACTTTGAATCGGAGCATGTTTTGCTCCAGCTGAATATTTAAATTGTTTTACATGAATTTTAATTTTCGATGATGTTTTTGATCGGCTTGATCCTAAGATGGAAGACCTAATATTAGCACTTATCCCTATTTTGGATTGGTGAATTTTGAGGGGGATTTCGAATGATGATTTTATGAATAATTTCATTGATTTTTTGTTAATTTTTGTCGTTTCTTTGCACGTGCTTTCTAAACCGTTTTTGGAAAAAAAATTAACCATTGAAATAAATATTTTACAATATTTATAATTAATGTAAAGATATTAAAATTATACATTATCTATAATAAGAGAAATTTCAAAAGTTATTTTCCAAACAATTTTGAAAATATTTTTAAAAGCTTGTTTTCTATAATAAATTATCTCCAATATAATAATACATGATTTTGCACTTGTCGAATGTATGAGAAAGGGAATTAAATGATTTAGTAAAGCAATTGTTATGGGACATATGAGTTTACATTTTTGGTTAATTCCGGACTTGTATGATCGAAACCTCTTGAGTATATTGTTTTAAGTTGATAATTGACATTCATAATTCCTATTATAGGAATTATCTGAGTTGGCTATATTTGGCGAATTGAGAGGTTCGAGATATCCCATTATATGTGTCATAATCAATGAGAACCACTTATATATGTTGTTTTACTCGCCGATGAGAAAAGGCAAGTCTTGAGATGAGGTTTCCCTTTCTAGGAATTATGGGTTTTGAGAAACCATTATGAGATTTATTTGCACTTGCCGATGATATGAGGCAAGATATATGAGTATTCTGAGATTCCTTAGGTTTTATTTTTCATTTTATGATGTGGAGTTAACTAGCGGTTGGTAAACTGTTTAGTGCGAATGTGTGGTATGGGATGCGCGTTCACACTTTTCGAGTTCCTTTCCGAGAGTTTTGAAACATCCACGAGTACGCCAGTGCTATAGATCTTTTAGTCATCCGAGTTATGTCACTTCGGTCACCATGAGTTATGTGACTTCGGTCACCATGAGATGACCTTCGAGTCCATGAGTTAGGTACCTAAATTATAAATAGCACAAGACAATAGTTTAGCACGTGCATTATTGCTTCGGCATTGTAATCGGGGATCTGGCCAATCCGGGTTTTTTTTGACTTCTTTTAGTTTTATACGATTTCACCATTTTAGATATTTTTGTTACATCGATGGCCCAGTGCTACAAGAGACGTTATGTAGAATGATTCCGTTTTTATGAGATTTGAACTCTATCTTGAGTTCCATGAGATTCATATTGAAATTTTTGAGAGTTCCTATTATGACTTTTGTACGATTCCTTGCATTTAAGTTGAATCCCATTAAGTAGAGATTTCTTGTGTTGAATTAAACCAATACATGCGACAACCTTTGGTGAACATATACCATGCATTGAGATATACTATACTTGTACCCTTCCAATTTAGTTAAAGGAAGAATTTCCTTATGCACTTATATTTCTCTTATCTCATACTATTGTCAAGTTCTAGCAAGCCTGACCCGTGTATTTATTACTCGGGTCAAACCGATTTGCAGGTTAGGTAGTTGGACTCTTAGCTTGCTTTACCTTTTGGACTTCACCATCGACTTGGGATATGGCATAATTTTTATGTAGTAGTCTTTCTGTTGGGAACTTGTGATTTGTATATTCTTTTGTGGGGAGTGTATGTATATATTATGGTTGTATACCACTAGTGGCATGTTATATTACATTTGATGTATGTATTCATATGTATCGTTTCTGTGTTGCTGTTCTGTGACTTGTAATTGATATAGTTATTAAGTATTGTTTCTGAGTCGATCCTGTAGCCACTATAGTAGTGTATTAGATAGGAATTAAGTATTTCGAATACTCGAGATGAACTAAAAAAAAGAGTATAAATATCAACATACTTAGCTCTTATCTAGTGCAAGACTATGATGGTCACCCTTAACCGCCCTATTTTCCATATTAGCAGACAGAATTACTAAGTAATTCTCTTTGTTAATGTAGGTCTCGGGGTGGGGCGTCACAGCTTGGTATCAGAGCTGGATTTAGAATAAAAATGTAATAAACACAGAACAGTATACATGATTACCATACATCAAGTGTAATACAAGTGTAAACATCATCCCCAATCGTAAACGAACCCAACTTTGTCCTTACCCTTTACTTTGGAGGTAGATAGTAAGGAATTTGTTTAGGAATGTTATTTTTAAATTCCATAGTATTCCTTATTTAATGCATTTGATTTGCTAATATCTACCCTTGTGAATAATCCTATCTTATCTTAACTTTCAGCTAGGTCTGGAAGAGGAAGAGGTCGCACTACGGAGGTGGGATCGTCCAGTAGTTCTCATCCCATGGGAGTTTATATGTCAATTGACAAGATTCTCGAGCTTATTAGGTGCACTCAGCCTCCTACCCCAGCTCACTCCTCTCCTCCACGCAAATCTGCATTTGCATGCATGTGCAACGACATTACTTACCTTAGAGGCAAGCCGTTCAAAGGCTCCGAGATAGTTCTTGAGGTTCGGGATTTACTTCGTACTTGCGAGTGAATCTTCACTCGCATGGAGATGTCCGATCATCATCAAGTTCTTGTGGCATCGAGTATGCTACAAGAACAGGCTTTAGACTGGTACGATCTCCTTATAGCAAAGATGGATGAGTCCACCCTCACTTCACAGCATCTTAGAGACCGTTTTGAGCTCAAGTTCGTGCCAGAATCCGAGAAGGCTTTTCTTTCACATCGCTTTCTCGAGTTGAAGCAGGGAAAATCCTCCATATTAGATTATGTATCCTCCTTTGAGTCTCTATCTAAGTATGGGCATGAGTTTATTAGCACACCATACAATAAAAATCTTAAGTTCGTATCTGGACTTAAGAAGTATTTGAAGAAATCACTCATGCTTCAGCTTAAGCTCTCGTTTGAGGTGCTTATGGATTCAGTGCTTCACCTTGAAGCCGTTGAAAAGGAAAATGATAGTAGCGATGAGGCTAAGGTTTGAAAGAACCCATAAAAGATTAAATTCCCTTTCCCGAGATCCAAGTCCTTTCCACCTAAGAAGAAGAAGAAGTAAGGCAATTCTAGTTCTCATCCTCATGGCACACCTCATTCAGCAAAGGTCTTAGCCTGCTTCAATTGTGATTCTCGAGACCATCTAGCTCGTGGGGGTCCTCATCCTCGCAAGTGTCTCTATTGCATGCAAGAGGGACACATGATTTCTACTTGCCTCAAGAAGAAGAAGGATACTCATTCTGGTAATCTGAATGTGGCAAAGTCTTCTGGTAGTGCCTATCAGTCTCGAGGTATATCTCCCACTATTTTAGAGAGTTCTATATTGTTCCATGATCGTTCTACTAGAGTGCTCTTCGATACGGGTGCTTGGCATTCATTCGTATCGAAGGAACTCGTTGATGCTTTACAGTTGGATGTTTCTTACTTGATTACATTGTTAAGGATTACGAATCCTATCGGGGGATCTGCAACCCTTAGTACGCTTTGTGATGATGTTGAGATTCATGTTTGTGGGTTTTCTTTCTATACAAATCTGCACTTGGTTCCTTCCCTTGGTTTTCATATGATATTTGGTATGGACTGGCCAGTTCGGTATGATGCCAGGATTATATGTTTAGAGAGAGTCCTATACCTTCGACATCCCCACTCTCCTGCTCAGTTATCTCTTGTACTTTGGGACGTCAAAGGCAATTCCGCAGCTTCCCTATTCACTCTTGAATCTCGAGACGATGATGATGATGTGTTTCGGATTCCTATTGTTCGTGAATTTCTAGACTTATTTGAGCCTGCTGTGGGATTACCACCCAAGCAGGCTATCAAGTTCCGCATCGACCTTTTTCCAGGCACACATCCTGTTAGTCGTCCTCCCACGAGGATGTCTACCAAAGAGAATGAGGAACTCAAGAAGTGTAATGACCCGCAAATATGTACCCCTTGAGTCGACACTATTTTCCATCATTCAACTCAAGACGAACGGAAATACGAACCATTTGGTTTAAAGAAGAAGAGGTGGAAGAAGAAAATAGAAAACAACATCAGAATCTAACCATCGTTGTGGAATAAAATATAATAAATAATAACATATCTTTACACAAAGAAAACTATATCTGTTTTATACATACATCACCAGAATACATCATCAGAGTTCAACAACATCAATAACATACAACTGGACAGTCATATAAACTTGTCCTCAAAACTGAATACACAGCTAATCTACACAGCAGAATATTTCATACAAGTATGAAAGTCCAGCTCCACAGCATCCTTTCCTGTAATCTATAATACTCGGTCTGACCCAAGCATTATAGTTAAATAACACCCGAGTCAGTCTGGAATACCAACGTGAGAAAACCACACTCAAATTGATTATTCAAGTTTCAAAATTCTTTTGAAAACAAAAGCATCTCATAAGACCGCGCTAAAACACTTTTTATCAAAATCCTTTGATATTATAATAGTGTCTACAGAAAGTAAAATATAATCTAGCGAAAATGCTTGCATCTCACGTTTCAGCAATAGTTGGCCATAATCAAAACCGTACAGGCGCATAGGGAGAATGGATTTCCAACTAATGACTAGGCACTGGAGTACCACCTGTCATAGTACGTGGCCTAGATCACCGTACCGAGGATTACTCCCAATCCGCTACAACACAAGACCGGGACTACCCCTTACTGGATAATCTCGAGTAAGATCGCCCCACGGTTGGGATCAGCAACCGCACCACTAAGCCGAATAAAAAGGGAAAACTAGACAGGGATGACCTCACCCTAACGGGTGCTACCCACCTAGCCTTGCTGCATAACCCCTGATTTTCAGTCATTCCCGGTTGATGAGGCTCGAGGCTAAGCGTTACCTTTTTAGATCGTTTCACTTAGAATGCCCATCGTCCACCTAACGTTGTTTCGAAAGCATACATCCATACAAGTTTGTCTCGGGTTCGAACGGAACCGAAGAAACTACTCTTACTACATCCATTTTGGAATCAACCTCGGGATTAGTAGCGACTAGCCCTTGCACTTCACTGCTATATCCTCGAATCCAAACTCGACTTTCTCACGAAAACGTTCAAACCGGATTGAAGTGGTTTCAGGAAATAAATCCCAATCCCGGTCTCTTCGAAACGATCAGCGCATTGTCCGATATTGATAGTCGGCTATTTAACTATCAATTAACATTCACAAATGTCCATCAAACATAAATAATTTCCCCAAATTATTTATTAATCTCAAAATATCTTCACAAGATATATTTCCACTTTTCAACCCTTTTGAAAACAGTTTTCAAACCACACTTTTCTCATGAAATAAATTTCCAAATATTTATTCCCACTGAATCACCAAGCACAAAACTTTAGCTTTTTAAAATTATTTAAAACTCTTTATTGTAAAATATCCTTTAACACGTTTAAATTAAAAATTACTTTAATACTTATGCAAAATATATACTTTAAGAATATTTAAAATAAAACTACTTTGTACAATATAAAACTGACTTTCTAACTTTTAAAACATAATACCAAGCCACCTTTAAATAATTACTGCTATAATAGATCAAAAGAAAATACTTACTTTAGAATTTGAACATTTAGAAATAACAAGTTTTTTAAAACATGCTTTTTAAAAAAACATTAAAAAATTTAATTTATATTTAAAAATTTATTTTGAAACGTACTTGGTTATACAGGGAAATATACTTCTCTTCACATTCTTTAAAAATAAATCACTATTTATTTTTAAACAAATTTACCCATTCCATTAATAAATTCCCACCGTGAATTTATTCTTCCAAATATCTGTTGATATATTGCTTCACTTTTATAAACCCAGTTTATAAATTTCATTGTCACATTCTCCTTTAAATTTCCAATTTCAAACACTTAAATCAATTTCCAAATTGATTTCCAATTTACACCATTTCGAAATAAATTCCTTTAATTACTCATTTATTTCAAAACCTATTAACTTAAGATTTTTATTCCTTAATTATGATTTAAAATCTTTTAACTGAAAATACCAATTTCAGATTTCCCCAAATTCCTTCTTTATCCTTTTAAACAAATTCAAACCTCGAATTTGAAATAAATTCTTTATTTCTTGATATAACATCACTTAAGTTTAAAATTCATTATTTCTCTGTTTGTTCAATATCCCCTTTCCTATACTCGGAACTTATTAATTAGAATTTTAAAATCACTTTCATTCTTTTCCGATTCATTCTTCAATTTATCCCCAATTTTCAATAACCAATTTATTTACAAATTGTCTCTTTAAATTTTCTTTTCAAAAATCCAATCTATATATTTTTGTTAACTCAGTACATCCAAATATTTTCAATATAGCATCCAACATTTCTGTTACCAATATAATTTATCACAGATTATCAATGACTAAATCATAGAATATTAAAACATTCTAAATAAATTTGAGGAATCCTGTTGGATCCCTCCAACATGTTTCCCTACATCCACAGATATTAACACAATACAATAATACCAATTCCACTTCGAGGTGGAATATCGCGGTATATGGGATTTATATAATATCATCAACTATTATGCGGCGCATAGGGTCTCATCCGCTATATAATGCGGGAAATCAATCACTCCAATATATACTATATATATACTACTATATATAATATAGCACACCCAAAATAATTCAATCATTCAATCGATTATTTAAATTTAGCTATTTAAATAACCCAGATGAGTGAGATTAACTCACCTTTGATTTTCATTTGCAATCCACTTCAATGTTACCTTGGTTTACCCGATTTGACCTTGAATAAACAATTTATATGATTTCATTAACATTTGAACCGATTGAATAATCAACTACTATTCAATAAATTTACTTAACTAATTATTTTATTTAAACTAAATTTCCCCTTTAAAGATCTTTTAGTCACTAAGATAATTAATAAGCTGGTTTAAACATTTTTTATTATATATAAACTCTTATTTCGAAAATCTCATAGGTTTTCAAACATGTTACATTCCTATCTTACCTGTAATGATTTCTGTCTATCCTATAAATAGATATATATATATATATATATATATATATATATATATGTAAATTTGCATATATGTGTACACTTTCAGTCACTGCATACACGTAAAAGCTTAACTCTACTGTATATATTTTTCGACTGAAAGAAAAGATGTGTGAGAAAGATGTGATCTAAACAATGAGTAGGCAACTCATACAAGCTAGGTCCGCTGATGGGAAATGGTTTTAACGGGTGATGTGAAAGTATATGACTATATATATATATATATATATATATATATATATATATATATTTGAATTTTAAATCCATCTCGATTTCGTAACTTAAAATCTTGAACTCCCAATGAGGCATGCCGCTAAATGTTTATAATGTCATACCCCTTTTCTGAAAGCAATGAAAAAGATTCCGAGTCCTAATTCGATTGTATGGAGAAGATAGCCTTTGAACCCAGTTATTATATTAAATTTCGATATAAATTTCAGCGCGATTACATACCACACACTCCTATGTAATTAATGCCTCGCTATTACCCACTACAACCCTGCTATATCTCATAGCGGATTTCTACCGCTACGATTTTTCCACATAGCCCCAGAATATAGCCTTTCCGCTTTAATCCCTGATATTTCCGCTATATCCCGTTATTTTCGCTATTCCCGCTATATCTTTTTTAATAAATTGAATTAAAAAATTGCGTTTATACATTATAAAATTATGAAACTAATTTATTTGATTTAATTTTTAATATATTTTTAGAAATGAAAATACTCTAATATTCTACCAAATTCAATTATGTTATATAACAGTTTTTCGCTTATTTAAAGTATATTCGCACATGTTTTTACTTAAAATTATTTATGGATTATTTATAATTCAAGTGAATGATAATTTTCCATTTAATTACTATTTATATATTTGTAAAAACATTAAGTACGAGTTTTATATGCTATTTTAGAGACATCCGCTATATCCTGCTATATCCTCGTTGTATCCCCGCTATGACTTTTTGCACCTTCACTGCTTCGAATCTACCGAGCGCATTAACTGCACAAGTACACTTACACCATAACTCCAAACACTCTGAAATTTGGAATTCGATAATTCACATTATTACGGATCCAATGAAACTGGTTTCGTCGAATTCCGAGACTGTGCCTCGGAAAGATATTTTTAAATTCAATTTAAACGATATATTATTAAAACTGAAAAAATCACCTTTAAATTAAATTTTAACCATTCTATTATCTTCAGTATCATCATTATAAATTTTATAAGCCTTCAAATTATTTTTAACAGGCTTAAAACTGAAGATTCAATAATTTACCTAAATTCAAATTATTAAATTCAATAAATTCAATCGCCAAATTCAAACTGATATTTGAAATCCAAGTTAAATTATCTTGCAATATTTAAAATTAATCAAATATTCCAATTTCAAATGTCTAAAAATTCTGGGTCGTCACATTCCTTCCTCCTTAAAAGAATTTCGTCCCCGAAATTGCTAGTTAAGAAGAATGATCCAATACCCATTACTATTTTCCAAAACCAATTAGTTTTATCAACTCGCCATAACATATCTTTTATTAAAGACCCACTATTATTTCAATCAACTTCCTAAAACCTTCCATAGTTTCCAACAATATTATTTACTCCACGTATTCAAATTTAAATTTAAATCCAAATTTAAATTATCAAAACTTTCTCAAAAAAATTCTAGCTCTCTAAATTTTCGAAAAAATTCACCAGCGTCCCCTTTGCGTGGCTAGCTCGGTACAACAACAAAATGCCTCTACGGGTCCCCAGATTTCAAAAGAAAACAAAAGCCAAGTGGCTAGACTAGAAAATCATCAAATTTCATACACAAATTTAAATACATACCTTTGCCAAGCAAATTTCAATTCATCCTCTGAAATCAAAAATCCCAAATTCACTTTCCTTATCCTTTAGTTCCAACTAAACAATTAGTTTCAATTTCCATTTCCAAAAACCCTTATTTTAATTCCAATACGAAATTGTTTTGTTGCTAATGCAAAAAAAATTTCAACAAATTTCAAAAAAATTCTAACTCCCAAAATTTTCAGAAAATTTTGGGAGAGCCCCCTTTGTACGGAGAAGCTTTTGCAATTTGACAAGGGATATAAATATATATTTCGACCCACACGGTCGGAATAACAAAAACAGTTCATATTTCCTATTTTTATTGCGTAGGCGTACCTTTATTTAGCATTTTCAAGCAAGTGACTTATTATTTTAGCAATTAGCGCGTCCAAATCCTGCCAAACGGCTTCCCGGTACCTCTACTTACTCAATTCAAACATGTAAGTACTAAATATATGAAATTTATTAACATTTCACCTAATTTCACTAGCTAAACACATGGAATAAGCCATGCATACTAAACAATTCTTATAAATAATTTTAAGATTTCGACACAAATTCAAATAGCTTCCAACCAAATTTTTATTTAGTTAGAAACGGTTTATTATTCAGTCGTCTATATTCAATTCCTTTTTAATCCAAACGAACCCAATTCACTTCAATTGATTCCAAAATCAATTTTTATTAAAATCTCTTCACATATTAACTTATTTACAAGCCATACACCTGCATTTCATTCCATTTCCGCAATTGTTTCATTCAATGACATTTTATTAAGCTTGGCACATTCACTACTTATAAGTCAATAACCATTTCCCAAATTAATTTAACCCAGACTTTTATTTAATGGACTTTCACTTTTACTCGAAGCCAAACTTCTATTCACTATAAACTTAAGTTAATTTACTATCTTCAAATTATTTCAATTTCAAACCTAAGTTCAATTCCATTTAATTTTATTCTCATCAAATCAAAATCCATTTAATTCAGTTAGCGCATCCATTTTAATTTTAATTTTAATTCACGTTCTCAATTTATAAAAATAATATCCAAGCACATTCTTAACTCATTTATACTCGAATTGGATTTTATTTGTAACTAAAATCATTTCTATTATAATCCAATTCCATTTTATTTTTAAAACATCTCCACTTATTTTAATTCATTATCAATCCAAGTCGAATTCTATTTATAATTCGAGTTTATTACCAAACTACATTATTAACATGCAATCCATTTTGTTTAACCGAGTTAAATTTTTATTAACATACTCTATCAAATAATTTATTTAGCTAATTAGCTTACTTCCAACTTCTAAATCAATATTCGATTTTATTACAAAAAATCACTTCATTAAATTTTCCTAAGTTCAAAAAAAAATTCACAATTCCAGTTTGGATTTTCTTTCATTTTCCAAAATTCCAATACTTTATTTCGACTTATTTATTCCCTTTTTACATTTTTATAAGCCACTCACTTACTAATATTCATACTTCTACATCCATTTACAGTCAATAACATTCACATTTTACTTCTAGCTAGGGATTATATTTTTATTTCAATGTTTTTCAATTCTTTTATAAGCTTCCAAAGCTTATTTGTCCCAATTCAATACTTACTTAGTTTACGCTTGTTTATTTAAGTAAGAATTTTAGTCCATTCAATATTATCTATAACTCAATTGAATTTATTTAAATTCGATTTTATTTCAACCAAGCTCCAGTTAAATCTAGCTACATACCCTTCTTTTGAATTTGGTTAAGC
Organism: Allium cepa; assembly: GCA_030765085.1. Lineage (NCBI taxonomy): Eukaryota > Viridiplantae > Streptophyta > Magnoliopsida > Asparagales > Amaryllidaceae > Allium > Allium cepa. The sequence goes on along the minus strand of CM060934.1, from coordinate 1,015,891,696 downwards.
AAGGACTTAATTTCGTTTAATACCATCCCACACAATTCACCTTAATTTCATTCCAATTCCTTTCAACTTACTTCAAATCCAATTCACTATTATTAACTTTGCTTAAGTTAATTTAATTCTAATTAATTTTATTTCTCAATCCAAATTTAATGTTTATTTTCCTATTCCAATCACATTCAAGATTTACTAATTATTTCTTCCAATCATCCATTAAATTTTCCACGATTTAATTTTTCCAAATTAAATTTATTTAACTTTTTCACTTTAAATTTTAATTCCAACATTCAAAGCTCATATTTTCCTTCCTTATTTAAAAATCATCTCAAATTTCCAAGTTTATAACTTGCCCCATCAGGATTTTCAATTCAAATAAGGATTCAGGATTTCAAACACCCGGCTTTTGGTTCAAATCACTTTAAAACCACCATTATCCCAAAATCACATTTCTCAAATCTTTAAACCAATCCTGGCTTTTATTCCCAAAAAATTTCCTTTGAAATTTCAAAAACAAAACTAGTTCTTCTAAAGAAATCAATTTGGCAGCAATCCGTCTCTTAGAAACTCGAAAATGAACATAGATGATGCTGCAGTCATCGCCGAAGTTATTTTCCAGCGGCTGAAGTGAGTTCAATGCTATATCCCTTCCCAAAATTTGTTTGAAACAATTTCCTTTTAGAAATACATCCAAAATAATAATGCTATTATTTATCTTCAAAACACTTTGAAAAAAACACTTCCAAAATCTCCGGGATTTTAAATTTACAGATTTAATTTAAATCAAATTTTAACAATAATTCATTTGTATAATTTATGCTCATACAAATTTCCATTTGACTACACAAGTCATACCAATGTTTATAATCTTATTTGTTTAAAATATTATCATCCAAACATCCAAGTTATATAACAATTTAAGGAAATATTTCTTTTATATCAAAATATATTTTGGGTAAAATTATTCCATTCACCCACCTTTAAAACAATACTGTGTCAATTTATCATGTCAGGTGTTTATAAACTCTTCTCGAATAGCGGCCAACTTACTCGATCAGAATTCATATTTTACTCAACCAATAAGTCAACACAAAATTAAAACAATTTATATTCACTAACAAATACGCGATCATACCTACTAATACGCTCAAACTCATTCTAGAGTACTACGGACTCTATTTTCAATGAGTAATCCCCACCAGAGCTACGGTTCTCGCTTAACCTTCAACTCTGATACCAACTGCAATGACCCACAAAACTGTACCCCTTGAGTCGACACTATTCTCCATCATTCAACTGAAGATCAATGGAAATACAAGCCATTTGGGTTAAAGAAGAAGAGGTAGAAGAAGAAAATAGAAAACAACATCAGAATCTAACCATCGCAGCGGAGTAAAATATAATAAATAATAACAGATCTTTACACAAAGAAAACTATATCTGTTTTATACATACATCACCAGAATACATCATCAGAGTTCAACAACATCAATAACATACAACTGGACAGTCATATAAACTTGCCCTCAAAACTGAATACACAGCTAGTCTACACAGCGGAATATTTCATACAAGTACGGAACTACGTATCGCCATCCAGCTCCACAGCAATCTTCCCTGTAATCTATAATACTCAGTCTGACCCGAGCATTATAGTTAAATAACACCCGAGTCAGTCTGGAATACCAACGTGAGAAAACCACACTCAAATTGATTATTCAAGTTTCAAAATTCTTTTGAAAACAAAAACATCTCGTAAGACCACGCCACAAATAAACATGTCGGGTTTTTACCTTACAATAGCCGAAACACTTTTTATCAAAATCCTTTGATATTATAATAGTGTCTATAGAAAGTAAAATAGAATCTAGCTGAAATGCTTGCATCTCACGTTTCAGCAATAGCTGGGCACAATCAAAACCGTACATGCGCGTAGGGAGAATGGATTTCCAACTAATGATTAGGCACTGGGGTACCACCTGTCACAATACGTGGCCTAGATCACCGTACCGAGGATTACTCCCAATCCCCTACAACACAAGACCGGGACTACCAATTACTACATAATCCCGAGTAAGATCACCCCACGGTTGGGATCAGCAACCGCACCACTAAGCCGAATAAAAAGGGACATATAGACAGGGATGACCTCACCCTAATGGGCGCTACCCACCTAGCCTTGCTGTATAACCCCTGATTTTCAGTCATTCCCGGTTGATGAGGCTCGAGGCTAAGCGTTACCTTTTTAGATTGTTTCACTTAGAATGCCCATCATCCACTTGACGATGTTCAGAAAGCATTCGTCCATACAAGTCCGTCCCGGGTTCGAACGGAACCGAAGGCACTACTCCAACTACATCCATTTTGGAATCATCCTCGGGATTAGTAGCGACTAATCCTTGCATTTCATTGCTCCATCTTCGAATCCAAACTCGTCTTCCTCACGAAAACGTTCAAACCGAATCGAAGTGGTTTCAGGAAATAAATCATGATCCCGGTCTCTTCGAAACGATCAGCGCATTGTCCAATATTGATTGTCGGTTATTTAACTATCAATTAACATTCACAAACATCCATCAAACATAAATAATTTCCCCAAATTATTTATTAATCTCAAATTATCATCACAAGGTATATTTCCACTTTTCAACCCTTTTTAAAACAGTTTTCAGACCACACTTTTCTCATGAAATAAATTTCCAAATATTTATTTCCACTGAAAATACCAAGCACAAAACTTTAGCTTTTTAAAATAATTTAAAACTCTTTATTATAAAATATCCTTTAAAACACTTAAATTAAAAATTACTTTAATACTTATTTAAAATATATACTTTAAGAATATTTAAAATAAAACTACTTTATACAATATAAAACAGACTTTCTAACTTTTAAAACATAATACCAAGTCACCTTTGAATAATTACTTCTATAATAGATTAAAAGACAATACTTACTTTAGGATTTAAACATTTATAAATAATAAGTTTTGTAAAACATGCTTTTTGAAACAACATTAAAACTTTTGACTTATATTTAAAAATTTACTCTGAAACGTACTTGGTTATCCAGGGAAATATACTTCTCTTCACATTCTTTAAAAATAAATCACTATTTATTTTTAAACAAATTTACCCATTCCTTTAATAAATTCCCATCGTGAATTTATTCTTCCATATATCCACTGATATATTGCTTCACTTTTATAAACCCAATTTATAAATTTCGTAGTCACATTCTCCTTTAAATTTCCAATTTCAAACACTTATATCTATTTCCAAATTGATTTCCAATTTACTCCATTTTGAAATAAATTCTTTTACTTACTCATTTATTTCAAAACCCATTGACTTCAGACTTTTATTCCTTAATTATGATTTAAAATCTTTTAACTGAAAATACCAATTTCAAATTTCCCCAAATTCCTTCTTTATCCTTTTAAACAAATTCAACCTCGAATTTGAAATAAATTCTTTATTTCTTAATACAACATCACTTAAGTTTAAAATTCATTATTTCTTTGTTTATTCAAAATCCCCTTTCCAATACTCGGAACTTATTAATTAGAATTTTAAAATCACTTTCATTCTTTTCCAATTCATGCTTCGATTTATCCCGTATATTCAATAACCAATTTACTTACAAATTCTCTCTTTAAATTTTCTTTTCAAAAATCCAATCTATATATTTTTGGTAACTCAGTACACCCAAATATTTTCAATATAGCATCCAGCATTTCTGCTACCAATATAATTTATCACAGATTATCAATGACTAAATCATAGAATATTAAAACATTCTAAATAAATTTGAGAAATCCTATTGGATCCCTCCAACCTGTTTCCCCGCATCTACAGATGTTAACACAATATAATAATACAAATTCCACTTCCAGGTGGAATATCGCGGTATATGGGATTTATATAATATCATCCGTTATTATGCGGCGCATAGGGTCTCATCCACTATATAATGCGGGAAATCAATCACTCCAATATATACTATATATATACTACTATATATAATATAGCATATCCAAAACAATTCAATCATTCAATCAATTATTTAAACTTAACTATTTAAATTTAAATAACCCAGATGAATGAGATTAACTCACCTTTGATTTTCATTTGTAATCCACTTCAATATTGCCTTGGTTTACCCAATTTGACCTTGAATAAACAATTTATATGATTTCATTAACATTTAAACCGATTGAATAATCAACTACTATTCAATAAATTTACTTCACTAACTATTTTGTTTAAACTAAATTTCCTCTTTAAAGATCTTTTAGTCACTAAGATAATTAATAAGCTGGTTTAAACATTTTTTTATTATATATGAACTCTTATTTCGTAAATCTCATAGGTTTTCAAACATGTTACATTCCTATCTTATCTATAATGATTTCTGTCTATCCTATAAATAGATATATATAAATTTGCATATATGTGTACACTTCCAGTCACTGCATACACATAAAAACTTAACTCTACTCTATATATTTTTCATTTTCAACTGTTTATATTCAATATTCTTGTAAATGGAAATATATTCTGTTTATCTACATACTTTAAAATGAAGATATATATATAAACTGTATTTAAAAATTTTACTGTAAATTTATTTATATTCCTCTACAATATGAGTATTCAAATGAAGAAGTTATAGTTTACTGTCATATATTCATTTCTATTCTGATATCGATTTAAACAACAACAAGAATGAACTAAATAAATTCCCTAATTAATAAATTACCAAAAAAATGACGCTGCATCCCTCAACCTACCAGAGATCGGCGCCTGAATCATCGATAGCTACATCTACAACGATCACAGCCCATCGGCCCCGGCCCTTCTTCACCGCACTCGACGTCAGCCCCACCAGACGTGCCTTTTTACTTCGACCTTGCTTGAACTCGATCGTGCTCACGAGTCCCTCTGCCGCAATCGAAACGTGCACGTCTCCGACCTCTCGCAAACCCTTGCCGCGTCCCCTCAAGCCTGCCGTTCATTCGAACACGGCTTCGACTCCTCCATGATCTTGACTTCACCCTAACATCTGCACGCCTTTGCCGCCCATAACCCTAATCCCCAGCCACGCGCCTTCCAATCCGCCATGCGACCCAAGCCCTAGCTCAAATTCGAGCTCACGACTCCCCCTTTGTCATCATGCTCGAGATCGATGTTACGTGATTCCATCGCGTTTGACCTTTTTTTAGACTACGAATGGATTACATTCAGAAGGAAGAAGAATTAAACAGGCGCACACATTTTTTATTTTGTTCTGAGTATTGAAAAGGGAAATCGCGATTAAGTAATTTTTATTTTCTTTTTTTGCTTGATCGTTCGACTGAAAGAAAAGATATGGGAGAAAGACGTGATCTAAACAATGAGTAGGCGGCTCGTACAAGCTAGGTCTGCTGATGGGAAATGGTTTTAACAGTTGATGTGAAAGGATATGACCATATATATATATATATATTTGAATTTTAAATCCATCTCGATTTCGTAACGTAAAATCTTGAACTCCCAACGAGGCGTGCCGCAAAATGTTTATAATGTCATACCCCTATTCCGAACGCAATGAAAAAGTTTCCGAGTCCTAATTCGATTGTATGGAGAAGATAGCCCTTTGAACCCAGTTATTATATTACATTTCGATATAAATTTCAGCACGTTTATATATCGTACGCTCACACCACAACTCCAAACACTCCGAAATTTAGAATCTGGTAATATTACACTATTACGGATCCCATGAAACTGGTTTCGTCGAATTCCGAGACTGTGCCTCGGAAAGCTATTTTTAATTTCAATTTAAACGATATATTATTAAAATTGAACAAATCACCTTTAAATTAAATTTTAACCATTATATTATCTTCGGTGTCATCATTATAAATTTTATAAGCCTTCAAATTATATTTAACAGGGTTAAAACTGAAGATTCAATAATTTACCCAAATTCAAATTATTAAATTCAATAAATTCAATCGCCATATTCAAACTGATATTTGAAATCTAAGTTAAACTATCTTGCAAATATTTAAAATTAATTAAATATTCCAATTTCAAATGCCTAAAAATTCCGGGTCGTCACAAGAAGCAACTCCTAGAGCTTGAAGCCAAGCATTTCATTTGATCTAGTTCTTCAACGTGGGGAGCCGCTGTGGTATTCGTGAAGAAGTCTGATGGGACTCTTAGGCTATGCGTTGAATATCACAACCTTAACGACTCAACCACTAAGAACCGCTATCCATTACCTAGGGTCAACGATATGTTCGATCAGTTAAGTGGCGCGAAGGTCTTCTCACAACTTGACCTTGCCACGGGATTTCATCAGCTTCGAGTTGCGGAAGATAGCATTCCACTTACAACTTTTCGGACTCGCTATGTTCATATGAGTAGCTCGTCGTGCCATTCGGTTTGATGAACACCGCTGCTTATTTCATCGACTTATGAATCAAGTATTCTGGGAATACCTCAATAAGTTCATTCTTGTATTCATCGACGACATTCTTATATATTCAAAGTCCGAAGCGCTCCATGCTCGACATCTTAGAATTGTTTTGAGTACTCTTTAACAACACCAAATCAAAGCAAAACTTTCTAAGTGTCATTTTTGGGAAAAGAAAGTTAAGTTCTTAGGCCATGTTGTTTCTTCCGAAGGCATTTCGGTTGATCCTTCTTAGATCAAAGCCATCCAAAATCGAAAGAGGCCTGAAAATGTTCATGAGATTCGTAGCTTTCTAGGTTTGCAGGCTATTACCGTCGCTTCATCAAAGACTTTTCCCGTATTGTGCTTCCCTTGACTAGCCTTACAAAGAAAGGTGTTCGCTATACATGGTCTGATAAGTGTAAGGCTTCCTTTCAGAGATTGAAGGAGCTTCTCATTCATGCTTCCATTCTTGTGGTTCCCTAAGGGAATCAGGATCTTATTGTCTATACCGATGCTAGTCAAGGTGGCCTCAGTGCTGTTCTTATGCAGAGGGATAGGGTAGTTGCCTAAGCTTCAAGGCAATTATGTCCGAACGATGTTCGCTACGCTACCCATGATTTAGTGTTTACCGCCATTGTCTTTGCTTTGAAGATGTGGCATCATTATCGTTTGGGTGAACATTTTACTCTCTTCACCGATCACAAGTCTCTCAAGTACACGTTCGCTCAGAAGGAGCTCAACATGCGACAACGGCGTTGGCTCGAGTTTCTAGCTTCATATGATTTCAATATTCAGTATACCCTTAGCAAGGGGATTGGAGTGGTTGATGCTTTAAGTCGCAAGCATTAAGCTATTGTTTCCATGATGACTGCAAAGTGGAAAGTTCTTGAGACTCTTTCCATGTGTGATATTCGTGATCGCGCTTCCATATCCAACTCTCCTATTCCATTATATAGCATGGAAGCTCATCCTGCTCTTCTAGATCGGATTGCCGAGGCTCGGGCGCAAGACTCTAATATATCTGCTCTTATTCAGTAGTGTAAGTCTGAATCCCATGACGATGTTGAGATGAGGGATTTCAGCATCGATAGGTGTCTTCGAAAGAAGAACCGTCTAGTCATGCCTCCTATTCCTGAACTTAGGCAGGACATTCTAGCTGAATGTCACTATTCTAAGTACACCATTCATCCAGGCAGTAGCAAGATGTATGCTGATATGCGTCATCATTATTACTAGGAAGGCAAGAAGCGAGATATAGCAAGTTATGTAAGCAAATGCATGACTTGTCAGCTTACTAAGTCCGAACATCAGAGACCAAGTGGTCTTCTTCAGCCTTTAGAGATTCCATTATGGAAGTGGGACCAAGTTTCTATGGATTTCGTTGATGGCTTACCTCGTTCGATTTCAAGCTATAGCAATATTTGGGTTGTTGTGGACCATCTCACCAAGTCCGCACATTTTATTCCTATTAAGTCAAATAGGACGGCATCTCTTTTATTGAAGCTATATATTAACGAGATCGTGCGATTGCATGGTGTCCCTTTATCTATTATGTGTGATCGTGATCCTCTATTCATGAGTCACTTCTGGCGGAGTCACTAGCAAGCATTAGGCACAAAGCTTCATCTTAGCACAGCTCATCACCCATAGTCTGATGGACAAACTAAACGGGTGAATCGTATCTTGGAAGACTTGCCTCATGCTTGTATTTCAGATTTTGGTGGTAGCTGGGAGGATCATCTTCCTCTAGTTGAGTTTGCTTACAATAATAGCTACCAATCTTCTATCGGCATGGCTCCTTTCGAAGCCATATATGGAAGGCTGTGTTTTTCCCCATATTGTAGGCTTGAGTCGGGGGAAAAGCTTATTTTAGGCCTCGATCCTATTCAAGAGTCATCTGAGAAGATCCATCTTATTCGTGAGAGAATGAAAGAGGCATAGAGCCGCCAAAAACCCTACGCGGACAACCGTAGGAGGTCTCTTGAATATTTAGTGGGCGACCTTGTTTATATTCGAGCTTCTCCTCTGAAAGGAGTGGTACGCTTTAGCCAGACCGGGAAAGTGGCACCATACTACATTGGGCCATTTCTTATTACATAGTGTATCGTCCTGTTGCTTATCGTGTAGCACTTCCCGATCAGTTTTTTTGAGTTCACAACATATTCCATGTCTCTCAGTTAAGGAAGTGTCTATGAGATTCAGATTCCGTGTTCGATTCTCATGCTTTAAAGAGGTTGGAAGTCTCTCCTAATCTATCTTATGTGTAGCACCCTTTGAGAGTTCTTGTTTCGGAGACTAGACGTCTTTGAAACAAGAGCGTTCCGCTCATGAAGATTCATTGGTCCGAGAATCCCAATGACTGCACTTGGGACACCAAAGAATTCATCGAGTAATCGTATCCTGATTTCTTATCTTCTCACTCCGAAGGTAAGAATTTTCAACTTTAATCTATCAAAATTCCCTTTGTTTGATGAAATAAAGTGTGTTGAATAAATATTTCCTCTAGAAATTGCGAGGATGCAATTTTTATAAGGGTTGAAGTCTATAACAACCCTGGTATTGGTGATTGCCTATGATATTAAATTATAACTATAGTTATAATTTAATATTGAAAATAAAATGAAATGAAGAAGATAATATGGTTAAATATGATGAAAATATTAGAATTTTTTAATTTCAGTTAATAAATTAATCATGTAATAGCCCGCAAATCCGTACCCCTTTTGAGCCGACAATATTCTCCATCAGTTCAACTCAAAGTAGTCGGAAATACAAACCATTAGGGTTAAAGAAGAAAGAGGTAGAAGAAGAAAATAGAAACAACATTAGAAATTCACAATCGCAGTAGAACAACATATAATATATAACAACGGATTTTTATACAAAAGAATCTGTAACTGAATTATACTTACAATCATCAGAGTACAACACAATCAAACATTTGCACAATACCGGACGGTTTTAATAACTTGTCCTCACAAAAGCTAACTACATACCATACCATACACAACGGAATAGAAGTCAAGTACGTGTGATACGTCTCGCCATCCATCTCGTCTCCTGAGCTCCACAACATCATATCATGTATCTGTAATACTCGGTCTTACCCAAGCATTATAATAAAATAACACCCGAGTCAGTCTGGAAAACCTGCGTGAGAAAACACACTCAATTGGAATATTAAAGTTTTCAAAATCCTTTGAAATCAAAGGTATCTTGTAAGACCACGCCACAAATAAACATGCCGATTTTTTTCCTTACGATAACCAAAAACATTTTTATAAAATTCGTCTGATATTATAATAGTGTCTATGGAAAGTAAAATAGAATCTAGCTAAAATGCTTGCATCTCACGTTTCAGCATAGTTGGGCACAATCAAAACCATACAGGCGCTTACTGGAGATTGGATTCCATACAATGGCAAGGCTACTGAGGTACCGCCTGTCACAGTACCTGGCCAAGATCAGCGTACCGAGGACCCCTCCCGATCCCCTTCAATACAAGACCGGAGCCACCCCTTACTGGGTAGTCCGAATAAGATCACCTCGCAGTAAGGATCAGCGAACCACCCATACAGCCGAAATAAAAAGGGACATCTAAACAAGGATGACCTTATCCAAATTGGTTGCTGCCCTCAGCCCTGCTGCACCACCCCAGGTTTAGCCATTCCTGGTTGATGAGGCCTGAGACTATGCGTTAACTTTTAGCACTCATTCACTTAGAATGCTCGCCATCCTCCAGACAATAGTCTAATAACATTCATCCATACAAATTGCTCAGGGTCTGGACAAACCGAATCATCATCTTCAACATCTTCACGGTATTCATTCGCTACGATCAAACCGAATCGAAGTGGTTTTCGGGTAATTAAACCCGATCCCGGACTCTTCGAAACGATCAGCGCATTGGCCAATATTGATAGTCGGTTATTTAACTATCAAATTTAAACAATCATCCAACCAATTTTTTATTTCCATAGAAAAGAACCAAGTCTTAATAATTTAGATTTTAATAATTTAAAATCCCTTTACCCAAAAATATACATTTAAAACGTTTGAATAACACTACTTAAATCACTTTATTCTTAATATTAGTTGTAAAGTTCTATAATAAATTTCCAAATACAAACTTTAGCAAAAAAACTATTTTTAAATAAAACTATTACATAAAGTATAAATAATTAATAATTACCTTTTTAAACTATAATACAAATTTAACCTCTAAAATAATTACTACTATAATTAATTTAATAAATATTTACTTTAACAACTAAATAATAATTTTTCTAAAACATTCTTTCAAAATCACTTTTAAAAATATAATTTATATTTATAAATCTCCTATGAAAATATACTCAACCTTTCAGGAAAATATACTTTCCATTCCAATACAACCGTCTAATAATTTACAAATTCTTCTTGATTTATTTCTAGTTTAATTTACGTCCTAAACCCGTAAACTACTTTTCCACACTTTAAAAAATAAACCATTATTTATTTTAAAAAAATATCACCCTACCCTTTTAATTTCCCACCGTGAATTTATACTTCCAAATTATTCATTGAGAAATATTTCAATTTATGTATAAACCCCATTTATAAATTCCATAATCTCATTCTTCTTTAATCATAGTTTCAACACTTAGTCGTTTTCAAATCGATTTCCAAAATTAACTCCATTTTAAAATAAATTCTTTTACTTGCCCAAATTTATTCCAAAACCCATTAATTCCATATTCACTTCTTTATTTCTGATTAATTTTAAACAGAAATAACCATTTCATTCTTTATTCCAAAATCTCTCTTTTATTTCTTCCCAATCATTCTAAATCTTAAAATTTAAAAATAAAATCCTTTGATTCTTAGGCAATATCACTTAAGTTTCCAAAACTCTTTTAATTTTAGTTATTTAAAATCTCTATTTTTTCCGTACCCTGATTTTATTTAATAGAATTTGAAATCAAACTTTTATTCTTTTCAAAGTCATTCTTTTAATTTATCTAAAATTATTTTACTTAATATTTCTCTCTTTATATCTCTTTTAAAAATCAAATATTTTATATATTTCATATCTTCAAATACCCAAAATATGTTCAGCAAAATCCATAGCATTCCATACTTTCAATTTCCAATAATATCTATCACGGATAATCAATTAATCATATCACAGAATATGAAAACAAATTTCAATATTTTAAGGAATCCAGTTGGATACCTCCAACCTTTTTCCCTGCATCTATAGATGTTAGTCAACAAATAAAATACCGAATCCCACTTCAAGGTGACATCACGGTATAAAGGGTCATCCGCTATTATGCGGGGCGCATAGGGTCTCGTCCGCTATATAATGCAGAAATGTCAATCACTCCAATATATGTATGTGTGTGTGTCTATATATATATATATATATATATATATATATATATATATATTATCACATCCAAACTGATAATAAATCATCAGTTCAAGCAACAAACAAATAATTTAATTTAAACTAATTAAATAAATTGATAATCCAGATGTGAGTGAGATTAACTCACCTTTGACTTTTAATTTACAATCTGATCCAAACTGGCTTGTATCTCTACGATTTTGGACCTTGTACAAACATTAGATGATTTTTATTAATGTTAGAACAAATATAACAATTAAATTTCCTTTTGATAAATTTAATTAACCAATAATTTTATTTTAAACTCATTTTCCTACCATAACTAATTTTTAGAACTAAAGAAATTGAATAAATTAATTAAATAGTTTAATCACCAATCCATTATTTTAAAATAAACCATTAAATCTAAAATGTGTATATATAAAAAAAATTACTTTTATTTTTGAAACTTCATATATACTTTTAAAATAGTCTATATAGATTTGAAAAAAATCTATTTTTATATAAACTCTATAACATCTAAAATTCCTTTATATCTTTTTTTCAAAATCTTTTCTATATATATATATATATATATTCCCGTTTACCTACATAAAATTAATTTAAACTGCTAGGTGTATATATATTTTTCTTCGGTAATGAATATTTTCTTTACTGTAAAATTCTTTCCTTCCTTCAAATCTGTATATATATTTATAAAATTCAATTAAAATAAAACTGCTCTAACCTTACTAACCGCTTGAAACTCCAAGCTACCCAAAACAATCTTCTCCTCCTTCAACGAGCCTCCGACGTTCGCGACTTCCCTTTTCGTGATAAGTCGCGCTTCCTTAGGGCATCCACGTTCCACTCTAGCCCAAACTCGAGTGCATCCTAGAGTTGAATAAACTTCACCATCAACGTAAGTTCCTCCGCCCTAGTTTGCACTGCAATTCGTCGGTTAATTGAGTATCCCCAAAACTCGATTCGCACACCACCCAAAAACAAAATCGAACCACTCTTCAATGATGGTCGGGAAACTGCAGGTTCGATAGTTCGATCCAAGGCCATCTCTCTCGTTCCATTGCTCGGCTACTTCTTCTGATCAAAGGATAAAAGGGAAAAAACTTGATCTTTAAAGAACGAGAGGAGGTGGGGAAAGATTTGACTTAGTTTAAATTAAGCCAGAGATTTTTTTTCATTTTCTTTCTATTTGGGAAGAGGCTCGACTGATCATTTTTCTAAAAAAACTGGCATTTTGAAATCGAAATAGAAGAGAGGAGGGGAAGACATTACTCTGCATTTCATTTTGTTCGGCATTTTTTTCTTTTACCCTTGTGATCTGCTTTGCATGATTCTAAAAAGAAATGGGGAAGACAGAAGAAGACATTTGCGTGTTAAGGAATGCTACAATGCCTTGAAAAGAACAAAAGCTGAAGTGAAAAAGATTTGATGTGAATAAGGTTTTCAACTGATGGTTGACTAAAGTATGTGAATATATATATATATATATATATATATATATATATATATATTAAATGGAATTCAGATTGTCTTGAAAAAATGTAACTTAAAATTTTGACATCCTATCGAGGCATGCCGTTAGGCGTTCATAATGCTATACCTCTATTCCGAATGCATTGGAAAAGGTTTCGAGTTCTAATTCGATCGTATGGAGAAGATAGCTTTTTGGACTCGGTTATATATTAAATTTCGATATAAACTTCAATGCGTTTACCCACCTACGATCAGACGACAACTCCAAACATTACGAAATTAGAAATCCGATAATAATACACTATTATGGATCCAATGGAACTGGTTTCGTCGAATTCCGAGACAATGCCTCAAAAGGCTATTTTTAAATGTCAATTTAAACGATATATTTTTAAAACTGAACAAAACACTTTTAAATTCAATTTTAAAAGTTCTATCATCTTCAGTATTATTAATATAAAATTTATAAGCCTTTCAAATATTTTTAACAAGCTTAGAACTGAAGATTCAATATTTTACCCAAATTCCAGTCATTAAATTCAATTATTTAATTGTCAAATAAATAGTGATATTTGAAATTCAAGTTAAAACTAACCTTTCAAATATTTGAAATCAATTAAATATACCAATTTAAATATCTAAAATTCCGGGTCATCGCATTCTTCCCCCTTAAAAGAATTTTGTCCCCGAAATTGTTAGTTAAGAAGAGTGGTCCAATACTCGTTAACTATTTTTCCCAAAACCCAACGGTTTCAAACAACTTCTCAAAACAATCTTTTTATTAGCGACACATTATCACCCTACTAACTTTCGAAACTCACTCATAGACTCCAAATAATATTACTTACTCAACCATTCAAATTGTAATTTAAAACCAAATTTTAAATTATCAAAATTACTTCAAAATTTTGATAACTCCCTAAATTTTCGAAAAATTTCGCCAACGTCTCCTTTGCGCAGCTAGCTCGGCACAACTACAAAATAACCTCTACATCCCCCAAATTTTCAAAAGAAAACAAAAGCCAAGTGGCTAGATTAGAAAATCATCAAATTTCATATGCCAATTCAAATACATACCTTTTTTTTGGGCAATTCAAAAGTTATCTTCTGAAAAGAAAAACCCCAATTTCATTTTTGCTTTTAAAACACCTGTATACCTTACTTAGCAATAATATCCAATCACATGATTTAAAATCGTTTTATTCACTTTCTTTTCAAAATCTTCAATATTTGATTTACTTAAGCCCGTACGATGCACATATACCATCCGTACGCAATACCAAATCTGAACGCTCATTCGATCACACAACTTCACTTCCGAACTAGTATCGTCTACCCGACTCCTAGTGCGGACTCAGATCTAGTTCCTTGATCAGAAATTGTCATTCTCCTTGCATAGCCACAAGCTATGATAAAGAATTTCCAAATCAATCAAAAATCCATATCCAGGTTTCGCCGTTGAAAACCGGGTGAAAAATCCCAACTCGGATCGATATAACAATCTCGAAATTCTATGCTCGAATCTGGATCAAATCGTTATGCGGACAAAATAATATACGTACATCCTACATATTTATCTCAATTGATTTATTCGCTATGTCAATTCTCTTTTTATTCACATTTATTTTGATTTCCACTCACTTTTCACAATTATCATTTCCTAACTTTTTATTAAACCTACATTTCAAATATTAACTTAGTATATTTCTCAATTCCAAATTTACATAAGAATTTCACCATCCATTTCTTAAGTTCAGAATGAATATTTTATACACTTCTTATATTTATTTTCACTTCACCATTTAAGCTTTCATATCTATTTTTCATTTAACTTAAATTTCCATTTCCACATGGATTCAATTTACCTTCCACTTTTTTGAATGTTGAATTCTATTCATCTTACCTTAACCCATATTTATTTAATCCATTTCTTTAACTAGTCCCATTTACTAATTTATTCATATCTTAAACCATTTTCATTTCCAAACTTATATTATTTTTAGTCTACTTCGAGCTATGTAACGACCCGTTAAATTAATAATATTAAATGAATTGAATTAATATAATTTCTAATCTAATTTAGAATAAATGTAGAAATTTGGTATAGTAGTTGTAATTTAGTGTAACAATAAATTTTATGACAATAGATTTGGATAATGTAGATTGTCACAATTTGATTTAAAGTTAAATATAAGAAACTGATATAAGGGTTGAATTAGTGAATATCAATAAAAAGATTAAGTAGAATGGAATTCATTTAATATAAAATAAATAGTGGAAGACTTACATTGGATTGTAAAATGGATAGTAACTAAATAAAAGGTGACCGCTGAATAAATCAATGCAATAAGTGTTGATAAGGAGATTTAATGAATGTTGTCAATAATAAATGGACTTAAGATAGTAATAAAATTTGTTTTGCCTATGTAAATTTTATGTATTGATAATCTATAATTAAATTTGAAATTTGGTAGTAAATAGGGGATAAGTTGACTAAGGCAATTAGTAATTTAATAAATGAATGCATAGTGAGTAAGTGGAAATGTATGCATAAAAATATTTTCATATATGGGATAATTACAAAAGTTTACCCATTTATCTAATGTATATAATTGAATCTAAATTTAGGACAACATTTTGTTATTGATGGTATAAGTGAATTTGAATAAAAGGGTAAAAATTATGTAGATTTAACATGTATTGAGTATATAGCTAAGAAGGGCATTAAATGTAAATGAATCTAAATTAATGTGTCTAGTCAATAAAGGAGAACTTTAAGGGAATAAATATAAATGAATGTATTTGGGGAATGGAGTCCTTTTATATGTTGAATAGTATAACGTTGTTATTAAGAATGAACGTTACTTTAGTAATTATTAATATGGTAACGGAAGAGTGTATAAATTTTATAGTAACGTAAAACATATTGTAATGTAATAATTATGTGTAGACTTATAAAATAGATTTATGACAATAATTATTATACGTATTTATTCTATTTGTTTGTTAAGTTTATTTTAATCAATTTCAATTTATGCACTAAATTATTTCAGTTAGTGTGGAATTTTTGTAAGTGGATAAATAAGATGTAACCAAGGGAAAATTTCATTTTTATAATATAATAATTAGTGTAATCTTAAGAATGAAACCGAAGTGGAATGAATTAATTGAGGTTTTAAGTTATATTCAAGTGTTAAGTTAACAAAATTTCCAATAAGATTGAAATACAGTAATTTATGCAAATAAAAGATGGAAATTGGGTAAATATTAATGTATTGGAATATAAAAGAAACGTTAACTATGTAGGGAGTAATAATTGATTTATTTGTGAGTTTTAATCAAATAGAGTCAAATTTATTAGAATTTATTGCAATTAATGGGATTAATTGCAGTAACCTTTGAAGATTTATTCACTAAAATAATTGACGATGGAAATTATATGTAAATTTGCTTTTAGTTAATATTAAATATCCAGAGGGCTAGAAATGACACAAATCTACTAGTTTAGAAATTTACAATAAAAAGTGGTAAGTAATTTTTCTAAATATTTAGATAGTAGGAAGATGTAGATTTAGATGGAATTTATTATTTAACTATTTCATAAGTTGAGATCTAAGTTTAGAATTGAGATTCTTAATGTATAGATATTGAGCCAATGTTAGTTTCATTAAATTGACATCAATAACTTTGAATAATAGAAATAAAGTGAATTTAATAAATTTAATCAAACGTATAATGTTGAATTTATAAAAAATTGGAATTTAACATTTAAGTAAGGATTAACATCTAAATTGATGAATAGAACAACTATGTATTGACACTTGAATTGTTTAGAATTGGAGTAAATAATTAAGAAAATTTAAAGGGAGAAATTTGGTCAATTTTTGAATTTAGATGTAAAAATTGGATTTTTATAATTCATTTAATTTATTTAATGAATATTGAAAATAGCCATTTTGGTCACGGACTCGGATTTCGATGAAACCAGTTTCATCGGATCCGTATCGGTGAATTATTATAGGGTTTCAAGTTTCGTATCGATCGGACCTGTCGTTTGATCGTACGGACGCGAAACACCTTGAAAATCAATTTTATTAAAATCAATTCGAAATCAATTTGGAAATCTTGTTTTCAGCATAACTTCTTCATACGATCAAATTTGGACGTGAAACTTTTTCCATCGCGTTCAGAATATTTTAAAATACCTATCTGAATATATGGGTTTGACAAATTTCATTCCGGGGTCAGAACGGGCTTTTTGGGCCATAGTTTGTTTCGTACGCTCATCTATCTAGTCTATCTACTCTAACCCAACCCTACCTATAAATATACAGTTATAAACCCTAGCTCCATTCTATTGTCTATTTGTTGTACGTTCATCTTCTTCAAGCTTCTCTTCTTCTTCAATGGGGGCTAACCCTAGATCCAGTCAGTTCAAAAAAAAAATTCAAACTAAAAAAAAAAAAAAAAAAAAAAAAAAAAAAAAAATTGGATCTGCGGCAGCTTCTGGTCGCGCTTCGGGTTTCAGGGGAGAAAACCCTAGAGCAATTTCGGGTCAGGAAGAAAATGACTCTGGTCGATCCGGGTCGTTTTGGCGAAAACTCCAAGCAAGCACCGGGGAATTGAGGCGGCGCACCGAAGTCGAACCCGAAGTCGACCCAGGACCAGAATTTTCCATTTTTCAAATTTTCATAACTTTTGCATACGAGCTTGGATTCACGCGCGGTTTGTTTTGCTGAGATCGTATCGGAATTTCTGACGTTTTGGCACGAGTTTGGATGAATTTGGAGACTGTCAAATTTTTGGGTTTAAACTGAATTTGAATTCAATTTAAATTCAAAAGGTGAGTGTTTTAACCCACTCACAACTACTAGAAGCTTTTATGTTTGTTTAAATTAATTTTAGAAATGAGTAGAAATTTATTTATGAGTATTTGGCATGTTTATTTTATTCATATCTGTTGAATTGCATTTATTTAATTTAATTGTTAATTTAATTAATTTATTGCGTATAAATTTACAGTTAAAATTTATTTGTTTGTATATGAACTGCTAGTTAACAGTTATATAATTTATTACTGAATATAGACTGTAGATTAATAGCTGTTAAATTTAATTTGAATAAAATTGCCAGTATTACCTGTTATGTAGTACCAAAAATAATATTGTTATTGATTGATATTGATTGATGATTGCGATTTGGATGATGGATGATGTTGATGAGTGGATGTTTATTGTATATCATTAAATTGCAAATTATCATGCATATTTCATTTCATTCGGGATTGTGGTTTGAAATCATATATAACCGCAAAATTTTATATCTTTTAAATTGCGGATTGAAATGATAAATATCCGTATCGCTTGACCATAGGATAGAAAATTATATACAGGCACCGCGGTATATATATAACTATTTAAATGTGATTTCTATGGTTTGGATGGAATACGGTTTATAATAATCTTAAATTTTATATTGTATAAATAATTTTCTTCCATATATATATACATATGAAGTTGAAAATTTTGAAATTAAAAGGTGTATAAAAATCTTTATTAAAAATGGAAGAAAATTAAGAAAATGGAGTTTAATAATTTATATCATATGTTTAAATGTTAAGTTTGGAAATTTTAAGATATGATATTTATAATTGGATTTTTCCCAAAATAAATTGAAATGAATATTCTAGTATAATTTGAATTGGGAAAAATATATATATTTTATTACTAGAAATTGAAGTCTTATTATTTATGGATTTTATATGAATATTCAAGACTAATTAATAGAACAATTGATTTGTTGAAAGAATAAAATCCAACTTTAGTTTGAAATATTGATACTCAAAATGGATATACGTATATATAAATAAATTGAAGTGGTTTTGGAACTTGAGAGAGATAATATAAATTTTGGTTTAGACTTTAATAAAGAAATGTATTTGTAAAGCCATGAGAACTATTTTCTTTACAAAGTAACATTTAAGTTAAACCATTTAATTCATATACCGTTGAATGTCCAAACCATTCAAGTTTTAGAAGTTATGGTTTTAAATTATGATTTTCAAAATATTATGCTTTGAAAATATTTGATTTTCAGACATTATGAATTTAAAGCATTTTGATTTTGGAAAAGAATTATATTTGGGCTAAGTGATAAAATATGGTTTTGGGTTTTGAAATGATATCGTATTCATGGTTATGAAATGGAATGTTTATTCTGATTTTTAAAGTATAACCTATTTTTAAATGACCGCGGTGTTATAATAACGATGGGTTGGCAAAGAGACCGGGATCGGATATGGACATACTCTCTGTCGATACCGAAAACCACTTTGACTAACCGTGTACGCGGTGGAGATTCCAGAATGAAGTAGGTGGTGGCGACGTTTCCTGTAAGGTAAATACGTGGACCCGACTCCCGTGAGTTGGCATAAGGTGGCTAAAACAGGAGCGATTCTCAGGCCAATGAGGTCATTCCTCTGATCGGACCCTCCTCTTCGATATTATACTTTGATTTTGGATTGATTCAGGGGCCACTTCTATATTTTGATTTTGGGGAGTTAGTCCGAGGTGGGCGGTAACTGCGGCTACGCGTTTCCACCAGCCTGGATAGCAATTGGTATATCTACCCTGGCATTGCCTAGTTGTGCCGTGTCACCTACCATATCGAGCCTTTACTGTGAGTTTCTATTTGTGTCGTACCTATGGAGTATCCTCTGGTAGCCTCCCGATCAGGAGGTATTATGGTACTGTATAGACTATTGGCATTATTTGTGTTAAGGGCTATATGGGTAACCCCTTAACGCTATTAAAAAGTAAGTTTATTTTATAAATAGACACTATTATAATAGCGCAATATACTACATAGTAAATAGTTTAACGGATCCTTAGGAGATGTAAATCCCGAACATCTCTTGAGTTACTGTACTCATATTTATTTCTGTTAATTTAACTCACATAAGATCTTTTAGTCTGACTCGAGTGTTTTTGTCTTTTCAAATTCGCTCGGGTCAGTCCGAGCGTTTCAGGATCGAAGATTTTAGCTTTGGAGGACGAAGACGAAGAATCCGCAATATATTATTTATAGTATTGCACCACACTCTAAAATTTCCGCTGCATTGATTGTATTGGTATGTGTAACTCTGATATTCATTGTATAAGTAAAATAAATATTTTGTAAACAGTTATCATGAACTGTATATTGATTATTATATTTTATCCTTCCGCTGTGAGATTCTATTTTGTTTTATTTCTTCTCTGTTTTTCTTATTTACCCCATCACAATCCGCCCTTGCGTATGCTTTGAATTGGCCCGTGTGTCGGTTTAAAGTGTGCGAAAAGGCGGGATGTTACAGTTGGTATCAGAGCTTTGGTTTAGCGATAAACTTTGGCTTTGTGGGGTTCGACTCTTTGTTAATAGGGTAGTAATACCCTATGGGAGTCGCTGAGTGTATATATATGAGGGAGCGTACTTGTTAGTGTTATAGAAAGATTTTAATATTGTGTTAATCTGTTCCGCTTTGTATTTATAAATTCTGGTTGATGCATGGGACGCTATGTCATCAATAGGGATTTCTAAACATTTAATAGGACAGACCGACATAATATTTGTTTTTAATATAGGTGAATGAAATAATTTTGCCTATTATATTTTCTATATATAAAAATATTTTTATAAAGATATATATATATATATATTTGGTTGCTATAGATTGGGTGTTAGGAAATAAAAATATTTATAACAATTGAAGCTAAGTTGAAATTATAATAAATCAAATTGGAGATTTTAGAACTTAAGTCCGGGATTTTGAAAATCTGTTTTCAATGGATTTATGGGATATAGGTATTTGGTTTATAAGTATTTTCTTATATAAATATTTAGTATAATTCGAAAGAATTGGTTTAAAGAGGATTTTGAAGAAAATAAGTTTGCACTTTCCTCTCTGTCGCTGGAAAATAATTTCGGTGATGACGGCCGCATCATCGACTTTCATTTTCGAGTTTCGAAGGGAAAGGCCACTGTAGTAAATTCTACTGCAGATTTGTTTTGAAATTATTTAAAATTTTAATTGATTAAAGGTAATTAGAGATATAAAAGTTGTAAGAAATTAATTATCTATTATTTCAAAATAAATTGAAATTTGACCCAGAATTTAATTTTAAAATTTTCCATTAATTAATTGTTAAATTTTAGTGAAAAAAAAAGTAAGTAATAAATGGATTGAAAACCTCTAATAAGTAAGAGAATTAATTCTAAGTATAAAGGAAGTTAAAAATTTAAATTATAAATAATGGTAAAGATTTATTGGAAAATCAATGAATTAAAAGAATTGAGATTAAACTAGTATAAGTTCAATTGCATTTCTCTTTAAACATATATAACTTACCAAATATGAAAGGTTGAAATGTTAATTAAGAGATTTGAATAGAATATTATGCAAGTTGAAATGTTGGAAATTTTGGATTATTCTATGAATTGCTATTATATAAATAAGAATTTAGTGGTATCAACTTAAGTTATAATTGAAATTTTACTGAAAATAAGTCAAGAATTATTAATAGGTGATATGAACTTAAGTAAATAAAATGAAATTCTTTAGTAAATAAGGATTGATTGTAGGGTTATTAACTTAAGTATGTTTTAAATTTCCCCTATTCTAATATAATGGAAAGTAGGAATAAATTAAGTGTAAGTAGAGGGTTACTGTAATTAAATATAATGGAAACTTCAACATTAAATAAATGAATGAGATTTAAGGTAAGTTGAGATTGTAATTTATAAAACAAATATATATTAATTAAAGGAATGGAGAAGAAACTTGTAAATTTTCACTTACATTCTTAAAACATACATAACTTACCATATAATAAAAAGTTGCAATGTTAGTAGGAAAATGTAAGGGGAAATCTTACAAGTGAAGAGTAAGGTAATAAAGGTTGTAACGCCCCGGAAATTTTCGACTTTCGAAAATTCAACATCGATACTCACTTTATCGACTGCCGAGAAATCGAAGGCCGAAAACCCGAATAGTTATGGGTTTGAGAAAAAGAAAAAAAGACAGATGAAGAGATAAGAAGATAGAAGATAGAGAGAAAAGAGAAAACAGAGAATAGAAAATAGAACAGAAAGAAAATAGAGAACATAGAACAGAACAGAAAACAACAGAACAATAACAGAATCTCACAATTCGCAGCGGAACAACATATAATAATAAATGAACAATCTTTAAAACAAAGAACTATATCAGTTATTACATTTTATACTTTACATCATATCATCAGAGTGTACAACAACAACAACAAACAGTGCAGCGGAAAAAGAAATACTATACAAACTAGTAATACGCCATGCCATCCAGCTTGCCTCCAGCAACTCCAGAATATCCTGATAAACCTAACTCTTGACTGCCCGTGTGAAAATTGGTGGGCACCCAGAGTTTAGGAAGGAAAACAATAAACTCCAAGTCAGTCATGTGACTGGTGTGAGAACTCAAAACAGTTTATTTATCTTTAAAATCAAAGTAGAGGAATATTTTTAAATTCAATTCGCAATGCTTTTAAAAATGAGACTACCATAAGGCCTTCCGCACACACACACATGCAAACGCAGAATCGGAGGAGATTTCTCCTTATGATAGTCAAAGATGCTTGATACGCATTTAAAAGAACATTTGATATTATTACTAGTGCATAGTGTAGGAAAAATTCATTTCGAAAGTAGAATATAAATCTTAGCCAACATACGACCATTATCGTATGCCTACTATAGCTAACTATGTTCAATAGCAGGTTACCGCCACATTCCATAGCAGGTTATACAACTAAAACCGTACAAGTCTCGTATTGTTTTTTTGGATTTCCAACGAATGATCAGGCCAAGGAACTTCCCATTGCCACATGAGAATGCCTCTGGATGGACATCCCCGAGAACCAAACCGGATCTCTACCAACACAAGGCCAGGTTACCCCTAACTGAGTAACAACTGACCGAATATGCCATCCCCCGGTCCTTTGGGACCTTTTCACCGAGCGCTCGCAATCAATTCACACAATCATAACAAAGTGTTTTCAACATGAGTAAGTATCTGGGCTCCATACCATGATACCACCCTTTTCCAGAAGGAAATGCACACATCCTAAAGGGCGCTACCCCTCATAACCTTGCTGCATCTTTCCTGTTTTGACCATTCACGGGGTGTGAGGCTCGACGAAGTCACGTCCACAAAAACATACTTTATACAAAAGCCATGCTTTGGGTCAACAAATGATCATAGAAATGATCACTAAGATAGACGATCAAATAAACGATCCTATCACAAATAATCAACACAATGATCATTTACAGCAACACTCAGCATGTCACATTACCAAATTGGGAATATATCGCTGATAACTTCAACTATATAACCTCTGAGCTCGTACGTCTCAGAGAAGGGTGTTAAGCTGAAAGAATAAATTCTCTGCCACCAACAGAAATATATTTGAAAGAAATCTGCTTTATATCTCAACTTGTAATGTCAGACATACAATCCATACAAGTCTGTTCCGGGCTCGAACAAAACCGAAGGCACTTACAAAGAAGTCCTTGCAATCCGGATATTCGCGATCCTGATCGGATTTCCCCATCACATATGGAGAACTCTATACCGTAGCTATTCGGTGCAGAGTCAATCGACAGGTCATCCTATCGCTCTCGCAAATACCGGGTCTTCAACACCGATCTTCAATGCAATTCACAACGACGTATCACATATTCGGAATGGGTTATACGACCCCATGGTCCTTTCCCGGTTAACCCGAATAGTGAGCGCTTATTCAAAAATAAGTGTGACATTCAAATTCAAACAAATCACATCAAATACCCATTCAAAGGGAAATATTGATAGTCGGTTATTGAACTATCAATGGATATGCACACATCACCAGTTTCCAAATAATTTTCCAAATTATTTATTTTTCCAAATATCTTCACTAGATATATAATTTCAATACTTCAAAAATAAATCAATATTTATTTTTAATCAAATTCCACTTTCTTTTATAAATTCCTTAGTGAATTTATAATCCAAAATATCTATGAATATTCGATTTCAATTATTCATTTCAATTTATCTTCAAAAAGATAAATTCTCAAAATATTCACTTTATATTGGAAAACATTTCCATACTTATTTATTCATAAGTAATTCACAAATCCATTTATTTTCAACACTTGGAAAATATTCAATATACTTAAATCAAGATTAAGTATATATTTCATTCTTTTAAGGAAATCATTCTCTTAAACATATTTATTTGGGCCAAAACGAATGTTGCATAAAACATCGTTACGACAACCCAAAATCACTAGTATAGGGATTCGAAATTTAAGATAGATATATAAATCCCAATACTATACAAAACATTTCCTTTCGGAAATCATTTACTATAACAACAGTGTTATAGTCCACCATTTCCTTTTATTTCTCGAAAACGTCTATTTCAACAATAAATGTTGAAATCTATGGTTTCGAATCTCAACACAATTTAAAACATCGTTAGATAGTTTTAATTCTATTTAAAACATCACATTCAAAACAATTTCTTTAACGTATTATTCACTATTCAAAAAACGTGAATATACTACGTAACATATTTCATCCTTTTATTCATTTTATTTTAAAGGATTATTCACAGTCTAAAATGTGAATATAACTCCATTAATAAATCATAACAATTTATTTATCAAAATAAGTCGTTTGTGAATTTATAAAACAACGTTTATAAATTCCATTTCTATTTATTTATAACAACTTCCTTTTATAAATTCCTTTATTAACCTATTCGATTTATAACTCAATTATAAAACAAAAGTTCATATTATAAGTCAAATACTTATAAACGATTATTTTACAAAATTGTTTCTTTGAACTTCATAATTATAAATCTTATAACTTATAAGATTCGATTATTCATCCAAATATATTCTTTAATAATTTCACAAAATCTATAAATCTTACTATTTATAAATTTCATTTATAACTTCATCATTTATAATTTTATAAATTCCATTCATTTACAAAATTCATTTTCACTTTATTTCAAACACTTATAAAACTCGTTTTATAATGTCAATATTTCAATTTATAAATATCCATTTATAAATCTCTTAATATAAATCAATTCATATTATTCTTTAAAACGTTTTTAAACTCCTTTAAAAACTTCATCATTTTGATTCACAAAATAATTAAATTTTATAAATCCTATATTTAAACTTTTCATAATAAATTCAAAAATCCCGATTAAACTCTTTTTATAAAATCATTAGTTCATATTTCTCAAAAATCAGCTTTTAACTATATTTCACGAAAAACCATAATTTTATAACTTTAAAAATTATAACGTTTATTTATTTAAAATGGATCAATTCCAAAATTATTTTATAAAACGTATACTTCCCAAAAAATCACTTTAAAAATCATTTTAAAGTTTCAAAATTTGGTCCAATGATGCTACATACCAAATAGTCAATCACGACAACAACGATATCATATATCAATATGATAATCCATCAAATATCAAAATATCTGAAATCAAATAAAAACTGTTGAGGAATCCAGTTGGATCCCTCCAACCTGTTTTCCTGCATCCACAAACATTAGCACAATACCAATTTCGCTCCAGTACGAAATTATCGCGGTATATGGGATTTAAAATATTATCCGCTTAATAGACGGCGCAGTAGGGTCTCATCCGCTAAACAAAAAATGCGGGAAATCAATAACTCCAATATATACATATGCCAATATATATATATTGCTATTATATATAATACCAATTTCACTGTTTATGAAATATTCGCGGTATATGTTTTTAATAAATAACATCCGCTTACTAACGGCGTATAATGTCTATTTTAACAATCAATAGATATTAATCATCATTCAAACATGCATTCAAATATTTTAAATCTAACTATTTAAAATAAAATCGAAACTGATTCGATTGAGTGAGAAGTTCTCACCTTGATTTATTTCCGTTTTAGCGATTTATTTCGAATAAAATTAAACGGACGTTTAATTTTACCCAAAATTCTCACTAAATCCAAAGTCTCCAATCCAATTTCATCGCGTAGTGCTCGTCCATACGATTCCAACGCAACTGGTTTCGCGCGTTTTCGACCTCGTATGAAAAAGATATGAATTTATGAAGTTTACTCGATTTTTATATAACTAATTACAACATTTAATTTAAAATTTTATAACCTAACAAATCGTGGTCGTTGGATTCACTTGCTTGCATCAGAACCGTGCAATCCCTTCTCCCCCAAACTCGCGCACGTCTCCAGGTCAAAGAACCCACTCGCCGCCCTCTATAATCTAATTAACGCGACCATCTCCATGCTTTCCACCACGATCAGACACCACCACGTCGTGTGCCTCCACGAACACCACCCTCGGCGTGAATATCTACGAGCTCGGTTGTGCCATCACCTCGCAGTCATGCTCGAAACGCACGTGCTTTGATCCCCCATTGCCGACGATCCACTACACTAATTACGATCTTAACCGTTGATCTTAAAGATCTCATCGGCCTCTTCAAATTTGCAGTTGGAACTTTTTAATGAAAGCGAGTGGATTTGATGAAATCGAGGAGGGAAGAAGCATACATTCTCGGCCATCCATCAGATTGGAGGCGGCATCTCTGATAAAAACCCTAGTTTTTATATTATTATTTTTTATTTGTGTGAATTTAGGTGTATTTATAGGAAAAAAAATCGAACAATATTCATCCGGAAATCCCGAACTCCGATTTACGCGCCGTAACCAGCGTTTCTAGGGTTTACCCCGCGTTCCAGACACAATGGAATAGGTTTCGAAAGCTAATTCGGACATCTGTGCGAGTTATGGCTATAAACGTTCAATTTAAATTAAACTGATTTAAGCGATTTCCTAGGCGTTTTAATTTGTAACGGACAAACGGTAAATCCAATTGACTTGAAATTTTAAACCTTACAATAATATCACATTACGGATCCGATGAAACTAGTTTCGTCGAAATCCGAGACTTTTTGAAAAATGGCTATTTTAACTCGCTAAATTAAAATTAAAAATAATTCGATGCGTTTCGAGCTGCCACGATCAAACGATAGCTCCGATTGACACGAAATTTGAAATCCGGTAATAACTAACTATTACGGATCCAATGGAACTGGTTTCGTTCAATTCTGAGACTGTTCAAAAATTGACTATTTTCACTAGTCGATTTAAATATTAAAATATTCAATTTTCACAAATTAACTCTTAATTCGATTTTAAAAGTTCTAAAATATAGTTCTAACTTCAATATGATAAAATAAAATTTTACAAATCATTTTCAATCATATTTAACCCAATTTTCAATTATTTCCATAATTTAACATATTAAATTATCGATTTAATAATCCAATTAAATCCAATAATTCAAATAAAAATTTATTTGACTTACAAATTCACTTCTTAATATTTAAAATTAATTAAATATTCAAATTTTAATTTCTAAAAATTCTGGGTCGTTACAAAGGTATTCTATTAATTTGCTATTATTAATGAGAATTAATTGTATAGACTTAAGTTAAATTGGAAATTTTACTATAAGTAAAGGTAAGTAGTATAAATAGATGATAGAAACTTTAGTAAATAAATTGGAATACAAATATAATGAATTTTGTGATAAATGGAAAATGAAAATTTGTAAGAAATAAAGAAATCACTCCATAAATGAAAGAAAGAAAATCAAACCATCGAAGCATGAGATAAATGTATAATAAATAAATTTGGGTGTTGGTTTGAATTGTGTTGTTTGATTTATGTTGTTGGGTAAGAAATTTGAAGTGGTTAAATGAATAAGTATCTATCTTTGTTCCATCTAAGACTGTTGAGTAAAGGATGCACTTGATAGTTAATTTCATTTCATACAATTTTCAAGTTTGAACCCAAACAACTATTTGTTTGATGGATTAAATGGTTGCTTTGTTTGTGTATGTATGTTGTTTGTAAGGTTGATGGTTGTTGAATTGTTTGGTTGATTAATGACTGAATCCACTTGAATAGTTCACTTTAAAATAAATATTTAACCTTTTAGATTATATAAGTGAATACAGGTGATGGAAGCAACTGCTACTGCTTTTGGTTCCAAAATAATAAGCGTATATTGCCCGACAAATAGGTACGTTTTCGGATTACGTTTAAAGCGCTATTTTTCCCGTGTTGGGATATAATATTTTGATAATATATGTAATATATTTGTATATTTTGATATTATATTTTCTCCCGAGCCTCACCGTACAAAGGAGACTCTGCCAAAAAATTTCGTAAATTTTGGACTTAGAATTTTGTTGAATATTTTCCAAACTTTAATGATTTAAGTATAAAAGGTTGTAATGATTATAAACGGGTATAT
This sequence comes from Allium cepa, assembly GCA_030765085.1. Classification (NCBI taxonomy): domain Eukaryota; kingdom Viridiplantae; phylum Streptophyta; class Magnoliopsida; order Asparagales; family Amaryllidaceae; genus Allium; species Allium cepa. The sequence goes on along the minus strand of CM060934.1, from coordinate 1,015,862,968 downwards.
TTCATTAAAGGAAATTAATCCAGTAAATTATTGTTTATAAGTTAATATTTGAAATAAGATGTACTGTTTATTCTTCCTTCTCCCTTCTTTTTCCTTTTCGGGGACGAAAAGTTTTGAGTGGGGAGATTGTAACAACCCGTTAAATTAATAATATTAAATGAATTGAATTAATATAATTTCTAATCTAATTTAGAATAAATGTAGAAATTTGGTATAGTAGTTGTAATTTAGTGTAACAATAAATTTTATGACAATAGATTTGGATAATGTAGATTGTCACAATTTGATTTAAAGTTAAATATAAGAAACTGATATAAGGGTTGAATTAGTGAATATCAATAAAAAGATTAAGTAGAATGGAATTCATTTAATATAAAATAAATAGTGGAAGACTTACATTGGATTGTAAAATGGATAGTAACTAAATAAAAGGTGACCGCTGAATAAATCAATGCAATAAGTGTTGATAAGGAGATTTAATGAATGTTGTCAATAATAAATGGACTTAAGATAGTAATAAAATTTGTTTTGCCTATGTAAATTTTATGTATTGATAAGCTATAATTAAATTTGAAATTTGGTAGTAAATAGGGGATAGGTTGACTAAGGCAATTAGTAATTTAATAAATGAATGCATAGTGAGTAAGTGGAAATGTATGCATAAAAATATTTTCATATATGGGATAATTACAAAAGTTTACCCATTTATCTAATGTATATAATTGAATCTAAATTTAGGACAACATTTTGTTATTGATGGTATAAGTGAATTTGAATAAAAGGGTAAAAATTATGTAGATTTAACATGTATTGAGTATATAGCTAAGAAGGGCATTAAATGTAAATGAATCTAAATTAATGTGTCTAGTCAATAAAGGAGAACTTTAAGGGAATAAATATAAATGAATGTATTTGGGGAATGGAGTCCTTTTATATGTTGAATAGTATAACGTTGTTATTAAGAATGAACGTTACTTTAGTAATTATTAATATGGTAACGGAAGAGTGTATAAATTTTATAGTAACGTAAAACATATTGTAATGTAATAATTATGTGTAGACTTATAAAATAGATTTATGACAATAATTATTGTACGTATTTATTCTATTTGTTTGTTAAGTTTATTTTAATCAATTTCAATTTATGCACTAAATTATTTCAGTTAGTGTGGAATTTTTGTAAGTGGATAAATAAGATGTAACCAAGGGAAAATTTCATTTTTATAATATAATAATTAGTGTAATCTTAAGAATGAAACCGAAGTGGAATGAATTAATTGAGGTTTTAAGTTATATTCAAGTGTTAAGTTAACAAAATTTCCAATAAGATTGAAATACAGTAATTTATGCAAATAAAAGATGGAAATTGGGTAAATATTAATGTATTGGAATATAAAAGAAACGTTAACTATGTAGGGAGTAATAATTGATTTATTTGTGAGTTTTAATCAAATAGAGTCAAATTTATTAGAATTTATTGCAATTAATGGGATTAATTGCAGTAACCTTTGAAGATTTATTCACTAAAATAATTGACGATGGAAATTATATGTAAATTTGCTTTTAGTTAATATTAAATATCCAGAGGGCTAGAAATGACACAAATCTACTAGTTTAGAAATTTACAATAAAAAGTGGTAAGTAATTTTTCTAAATATTTAGATAGTAGGAAGATGTAGATTTAGATGGAATTTATTATTTAACTATTTCATAAGTTGAGATCTAAGTTTAGAATTGAGATTTTTAATGTACAGATATTGAGCCAATGTTAGTTTCATTAAATTGACATCAATAACTTTGAATAATAGAAAGAAAGTGAATTAAATAAATTTAATCAAACGTATAATGTTGAATTTATAAAAAATTGGAATTTAACCTTTAAGTAAGGATTAACATCTAAATTGATGAATAGAACAACTATGTATTGACACTTGAATTGTTTAGAATTGGAGTAAATAATTAAGAAAATTTCAAGGGAGAAATTTGGTCAATTTTTGAATTTAGATGTAAAAATTGGATTTTTATAATTTATTTAATTTATTTAATGAATATTGAAAATAGCCATTTTGGTCACGGACTCGGATTTCGATGAAACCAGTTTCATCGGATCCGTATCGGTGAATTATTATAGGGTTTCAAGTTTCGTATCGATCGGACCTGTCGTTTGATCGTACGGACGCGAAACGCCTTGAAAATCAATTTTATTAAAATCAATTCGAAATCAATTTGGAAATCTTGTTTTCAGCATAACTTCTTCATACGATCAAATTTGGACGTGAAACTTTTTCCATCGCGTTCAGAATATTTTAAAATACCTATCTGGATATATGGGTTTGACAAATTTCGTTCCGGGGTCAGAACGGGCTTTTTGGGCCTTAGTTTGTTTCGTACGCTCATCTATCTAGTCTATCTACTCTAACCCAACCTTATCTATAAATATACAGTTATAAACCCTAGCTCCATTCTATTGTCTATTTGCTGTACGTTCATCTTCTTCAAGCTTCTCTTCTTCTTCAATGGGGGCTAACCCTAGATCAAGTCAGTTCAAAAAAAAAATTCAAATTAAAAAAAAAAAAAAAAAATTGAATCTGCAGCAGCTTCTGGTCGCGCTTCGGGTTTCAGGGGAGAAAACCCTAGAGCAATTTCGGGTCAGGAAGAAAATGACTCTGGTCGATCCGGGTCGTTTTGGCGAAAACTCCAAGCAAGCACCGGGGAATTGAGGCGGCGCACCGAAGTCGAACCCGAAGTCGACCCAGGACCAGAATTTTCCATTTTTCAATTTTTCATAACTTTTGCATACGAGCTCGGATTCACGCGCGGTTTGTTTTGCTGGGATCGTATCGGAATTTCTGACGTTTTGGCATGAGTTTGGATGAATTTGGAGACTGTCAAATTTTTGGGTTTAAATTGAATTTGAATTCAATTTAAATTCAAAAGGTGAGTGTTTTAACCCACTCACAACTACTAGAAGCTTTTATGTTTGTTTAAATTAATTTTAGAAATGAATAGAAATTTATTTATGAGTATTTGGCATGTTTATTTTATTCATATCTATTGAATTGCATTTATTTAATTTAACTGTTAATTTAATTAATTTATTGCGTATAAATTTACAGTTAAAATTTATTTGTTTGTATATGAACTGCTAGTTAACAGTTATATAATTTATTACTGAATATAGACTGTAGATTAATAGCTGTTAAATTTAATTTGAATAAAATTGCCAGTATTACCTGTTATGTAGTACCAAAAATAATATTGTTATTGATTGATATTGATTGATGATTGCGATTTGGATGATGGATGATGTTGATGAATGGATGTTTATTGTATATCATTAAATTGCAAATTATCATGCATATTTCATTTCATTCGGGATTGTGGTTTGAAATCATATATAACCGCAAAATTTTATATCTTTTAAATTGCGGATTGAAATGATAAATATCCGTATCACTTGACCATAGGATAGAAAATTATATACAGGCACCGCGGTATATATATAACTATTTAAATGTGATTTCTATGGTTTGGATGGAATACGGTTTATAATAATCTTAAATTTTATATTGTATAAATATTTTTCTTCCATATATATACACATATGAAGTTGAAAATTTTGAAATTAAAAGGTGTATAAAAATCTTTATTAAAAATGGAAGAAAATTAAGAAAATGGAGTTTAATAATTTATATCATATGTTTAAATGTTAAGTTTGGAAATTTTAAGATATGATATTTATAATTGGATTTTTCCCAAAATAAATTGAAATGAATATTCTAGTATAATTTGAATTGGGAAAAATATATATATTTTATTACTAGAAATTGAAGTCTTATTATTTATGGATTTTATATGAATATTCAAGACTAATTAATAGAACAATTGATTTTTTGAAAGAATAAAATCCAACTTTAGTTTGAAATATTGATACTCAAAATGGATATACGTATATATAAATAAATTGAAGTGGTTTTGGAACTTGAGAGAGATAATATAAATTTTGGTTTAGACTTTAATAAAGAAATGTATTTGTAAAGCCATGAAAACTATTTTCTTTAAAAAGTAACATTTAAGTTAAACCATTTAATTCATATACCGTTGAATGTCCAAACCATTCAAGTTTTAGAAGTTATGGTTTTAAATTATGATTTTCAAAATATTATGCTTTGAAAATATTTGATTTTCAGACATTATGAAGTTAAAGCATTTTGATTTTGGAAAAGAATTATATTTGGACTAAGTGATAAAATATGGTTTTGGGTTTCGAAATGATATCGTATTCATGGTTATGAAATGGAATGTTTATTCTGATTTTTAAAGTATAACCTATTTTTAAATGACCACGGTGTTATAATAACGATGGGTTGGCAAAGAGACCGGGATCGGATATGGACATACTCTCTGTCGATACCGAAAACCACTTTGACTAACCGTGTACGCGGTGGAGATTCCAGAATGAAGTAGGTGGTGGCGACGTTTCCTGTAAGGTAAATACGTGGACCCGACTCCCGTGAGTTGGCATAAGGTGGCTAAAACAGGAGCGATTCTCAGGCCAATGAGGTCATTCCTCTGATCGGACCCTCCTCTTCGATATTATACTTTGATTTTGGATTGATTCAGTGGCCACTTCTATATTTTGATTTTGGAGAGTTAGTCCGAGGTGGGCGGTAACTGCGGCTACGCGTTTCCACCAGCCTGGATAGCAATTGGTATATCTACCCTGGCATTGCCTAGTTGTGTCGTGTCACCTACCATACCGAGCCTTTACTACGAGTTTCTATTTGTGTCGTACCTATGAAGTATCCTCTGGTAGCCTCCCGATCAGGAGGTATTACGGTACTGTATAGACTATTGGCATTATTTGTGTTAAGGGCTATATGGGTAACCCCTTAACGCTATTAAAAAGTAAGTTTATTTTATAAATAGACACTATTATAATAGCGCAATATACTACATAGTAAATAGTTTAACGGATCCTTAGGAGATGTAAATGCCGAACACCTCTTGAGTTACTGTACTCATATTTATTTCTGTTAATTTAACTCACATAAGATCTTTTAGTCTGACTCGAGTGTTTTTGTCTTTTCAAATTCGCTCGGGTCAGTCCGAGCGTTTCAGGATCGAAGATTTTAGCTTTGGAGGACGAAGACGAAGAATCCGTAATATATTATTTATAGTATTGCACCACACTCTAAAATTTCTGCTGCATTGATTGTATTGGTATGTGTAACTCTGATATTCATTGTATAAGTAAAATAAATATTTTGTAAACAGTTATCATGAATTGTATATTGATTATTATATTTTATCCTTCCGCTGTGAGATTCTATTTTGTTTTATTTCTTCTCTGTTTTTCTTATTTACCCCATAAGAATCCGCCCTTGCGTATGCTTTGAATTGGCCCGTGTGTCGGTTTAAAGTGTGCGAAAAGGCGGGATGTTACAAGCTAATTCTACACTCTACTTTACTTTACACAATTTAAATTAAATACCATCCCAATATTCAATTTCAATCCCATTTACTTACAAATGTAAATTCTTTTGTTCATTCACAAAATATTCCCAACTTATAAATTTTTATTTAAGTAACCATTCCATTTAGTCTACTTAGACTTTTCCTCAAATTCACTTTTGTTTAACAAGATTCATTTACATTCCGATCCAATTCAAATTTTTAAACTTCTATAAGTTTTTCCAACTTATTTACATTCCATTCACTAATATTTTTAATTTACTTCATTTAATTGGGTTACTTACCACTTTATTTTGTTGTTGCACTTACTTCAATTTAAATCATCTTCAAGTTAAATTTTATTCTAACATATTCAAAAAAAATTAAGATTTTCAGTCATATTTATATTCCATAAACATCTTTAATAAAAATTTCCAGTGTTTAAGCAATTTCTCAACATTTCAAAATCATTTTTGAAATCAATTATATATGTACAATTCATTTGCATATCAAATTATCCTTTGAATTTGAAACCAAACCCATTTTTTTTGCAAACAATTCTAATTTAAAATATTTAAACAATAATTCGTCGCTTAAAAACTCGAAAATGAATATCGATGATGCTGCAGTCATCACCGAAATTATTTACCAACGACCAAAGAGAATTTAGTGCTTTTACTCTTTAAATACATTTTCAAATATTTTTAATTCCAAATATCACCAAATTTCATATCCAATTCAAAAATATTTCCAAATAATATCACCAAAACCTTCGAAAATCATTTTCTAACTCAAAGGAATTTAATTTCCAAAATTTCGACTTCCAAATTCTTTTAATCTATATTCAAATATTACTCTGGAATTTTATCGCGTTTCAATTATAAATCACATATATAATTCACATTTTATAACTCATATTTACAAACTCCATCTTATTATAATTTCAATTTCTTATTCAATTTCCACACCACAATGATAATAATTTAATATTATCGCTTCCTAACAACCAAGCAACCATATATATCTATAATAATTTCTGAAAATTATTCCTTTTATATATAAAAATAATTTGGGCAAAATTATTTGATTTAACCTATTTAAAACAACATTATGTCGAATAGTTTTATTCTAGTATTTCGAGATCCCTATCAATAACGTCAATTACTCATATTGACAAGAATCCATAAGCCACCCAATAAACAAATCAACACGGTATAAAACAATTTTATATTCACTAACAAGTGCGCGCTCATATCATTAACACACTCAAACTCATTCTAGAGTACTACGGACTGTATTTCTAATGAGTAATCCACACCAGAGCCAAGGTTCTCGCTTCACCTTTAGCTCTGATACCACCGTAACAGCTCGCAAATTCATACCCCTTTTGAGCTGACAATATTCTCCATCAATTCAACTCAAAGTGGTCGGAAATACATACCATTAGGGTTAAAGAAGAAAGAGGTAGAAGAAGAAAATAGAAACAACATCAGAATCTCACAATCGCGGCGGAACAACATATAATATATAACAACGGATTTTTATACAAAAGAATCTGTAAGTGTATAATACTTACAATCATCATAGTACAACACAATCAAACACAAGCACAATACCGGACAGTTATAATAACTTGTCCTCACAAAAGCTGACTACACAGCATACCTTACACGGTGGAACAGAAGTCAAGTATGTATGATACGTCTGGCCATCCAGCTCATCTCCTGAGCTCCACGGCATCGTATCATGTATCTATAATACTCGGTCTGACCCGAGCATTATAATAAAATAACACCCGAGTTAGTCTGGAAAACCAATGTGAGAAAAAACACTCAATTGGATTACTAAAGTTTTCAAAATCCTTTGAAATCAATGATATCTCGTAATACCATGCCACAAATAAACATGCTAGATTTTTACCTTAGGATAACCTAAAACATTTTTATAAAATTCATCTGATATTATAATAGTGTCTATAAAAAGTAAAATAGAATCTAGCTGAAATGCTAGCATCTCATGTTACAGCGTAGTTGGGCATAATCAAAACCATACATGTGCTTATTGGAGATTGGATTCCATACAATGGCAGGGCAACTGGGGTACCGCCCGTCATAGTACCTGGTCTAAATCAGCGTACCGAGGACCCCTGCCAATCCCTTGCAATACAAGACCAGAGCTACCCCTTACTGGATAGTACGAATAAGATCACCCGTGGTTGGGATCAGCAACCGCCCACACAGCCGAAATAAAAAGGGACATCTAGACAGGGATGACCTTATCTTAATTGGTTGCTAGCCCTTAGCCCTGCTGCACCTCCCCTATTTTAGCCATTCACGGTTCATGAGGCTTGAGGCTATGCGTTACCTTTTTAGCACACATTCACTTAGAATGCTCACCGTCCCCCTGAGGATGGTCTGAAAGTATTCGTCCATACAAGTTACCTTGGATCTGGACAAACCGAATCACCATCTTCATCATCTTCACGGTATTCATTCACTAGTTCAAACTAGAACGAAGTGGTTTTCGGGCAATTAAACCCGATTCTGGACTCTTCGAAATGATTAGCGTATTGGCCAATATTGATAGTCGGTTATTTTACTATCAAATTTAAACAATCATCCTACCAATTGTTTATTTCCACAGAAAAGCACCAAGTCTTAATAATTTAGATTTTAATAATTTAAAATCCCTTTACCCAAAAATATACACTTAAAACGTTTGAAATAAAACTATATAAATCATATTATTCAAAATATTAGTTATAAAGAACTATAATAATTTTCCAAATACAAACTTTAGCCAAAAACTGTTTTTAAATAAAACTACTGTTAAAGTATAAATACTTAATAATTATCTTTTTAAATCATAATACTAATTTAACCTTTAAATTAATTACTACTATAATTAATTTAATAAATATTTACTTCAACAATTAAATAATAATTTTTATAAAACAATCTTTCCAAAACCACTTTTAAACTTCTCATTTATACTTAAAAAATCTCCTTTGGAAATATACTTAACCATTCAGGAAAATTTATTTTCCATTCCAATACAACTGTCTAATAATTTACAAATTCTTCTCGATTTATTTCCAGTTTAATTTACGTCTCAAACCCGTAAATTACCTTTCCACACTTTTAAAAATAAACCACTATTTATTTTTAAAAACATATCACCCTTCCCTTTTAATTTCCCACCGTGAATTTATACTTCCAAATTTTTCACTGAGAAATATTTCACTTTATTTATAAACCCCGTTTATAAATCCCATAATCTCATTCTCCTTTAATCACAGTTTCAACACTTAGTCGGATTTCAAATCGATTTCCAAAATTAACTCCATTTTAAAATAAATTCTTTTACTTACCCAATTTTATTCCAAAGCCCATTAATTCCTCATTCACTTCTTTATTTATGATTTAAAATCTTATTTTAAACTGAAACATCCATTTCATTCTTTATTCTAAATTCTCCCTTTTATTTCTTCCCAATCATTTTAAATCTTAAAATTTAAAAATAAAATCCTTTAATTCTTAAGAAATATCACTTAAGTCTCCAAAACTCTTTTAATTTCATTTATTTAAAATCTTTATTTTTTCCATACCCAGAATTTATTTAATAGAATTTAAAATCAAACTTTTATTCTTTTCCAAATTCATTCTTTTAATTTATCTAAAATTATTTTACTTCAATATTTCTCTCTTTATATCTCTTTTCAAAATCAAATCTTTTATATTTTTCATATCTTCAAATACCCAAAATATGTTCAACAAAATCCGTAGCATTCCATACTTCCAATTTCCAATAATATCTATCACAGATAATCAATCAATCTTATCATAGACTATGAAAACAAATTTCAATATTTTGAAGAATCCAGTTGGATCCCTCCAACCTGTTTTCCTGCATCCACAGATGTTAGTCAATAAATAAATATCAAATCCCACTTCGAGGGGGAGATCACGGTATAAAGGGTCATCAGCTATTATGCGGGGCATATAGGGTCTCGTCCGCTATATAATGCCGGAATATCAATCACTCCAATATATATATATATATATATATATATATATATTACTATATAATATCACATCCAAACTGATAATAAATCATCAATATAAGCAACCATCCAATAATTTAATTTAAACTAATTGAATTAACCGATAATCCAGATGTGAGGGAGATTATCTCACCTTTGACTTTTAATTTGCAATTCGATCCAAACCGGCTTGTCTCTCTACGATTTTGGACCTTGTACAAACATTGGATGATTTTTATTAATATTCGAACAAATTGAACAATTAAATTTCCATTTTATAAATTTAATTAACCAATGGTTTTATTTTAAACTCATTTTCCTATCATAACTAATTTTTAAAACTAAAGTAATTGAATAAATTAATTAAACAATTTAATCACCAATCCATTATTTTAAAATAAACCAATAAATCTAAAATGTGTATATATACGTTTTTTTCTTTTATTTTTGAAACTTCATATATACTTATAAAATAGTCTATATAGATTTAAAAAAGTTTGTTTTTATATAAACTCTATAACATCTAAAATTCCTATATATCTTTTCTTCAAAATCTTTTCTATATATATATATATATATATATATATATAATTTTTTTCCCGTTTACCTACATAAAATTAATTTAAAATGCTAGGTGAATATATTTTCTTTTTTTCAGTAATGAATATTTTCTTTACTGCAAAATTCTTTCCTTCCTTCAAATCTATATATGTGTGTATGTGTATGTATGTATGTATGTATGTTTGTATATATATAATTCAATTAAAATAAGACTACTCTATACCTTACTGACCGCTTGAAAATCCAAGCTGTCCAAAACGATCCGCTCTTCGACGAGCCTCCAACGTTCGTAACTTCCCTTCACGTGACACACCGCACCTCCCTCAGGGCATCCACATTCCACTCTAGCCCAAACTCGAGTGCATCACAGAGTTGAATAAGCTCCACCATCAACGTGAGTTCCTCCACCCTAGTTTGCACTGTAATTCGTCGGTTAATCGAGTTTCCCCAAAACTCGATTCTCACACCACCCAAAAACAAAATCGAACCACTCTTCCAATGATGGTCGGGAAACTGCAAGTTCGACAGTTCAATCCAAGGCCATCTCTCTCATTCCATTTCTCGGCCACTTCTCTTGATTAAAGGACGGAAGGGAAAAAACTTGATCTTTAAAGAACGAGAGGAGGTAAGGAAAGATTTGAGTTAGTTTAAATCAAGCCGGAGATTTTTTTTCCGTTTTCTTTCGATTTGAGAAGATGCTCGACTGATTTTTTTTTCTAGAAAAAACTAGCGTTTTGAAATCGAAATAGAAGAGAGGAGGGGAATACATTACTCTGTATTTCATTTTGTTTGGCCTTTTTTCTTTTTCACTTGTGATCTGCTTTGCATTATTTTAGAAAGAAACGGGGGAGACATGAGAAGACATTTGCATGCCGAGGAATGCTGCAGTGCCTTGAAAAGAACAAAAGCTGAAGTGAAAAGGGTTTGATGTGAATATAGTTTCTAGCTGATGATTGACTAAAGTATGTGAATATATATATATATATATATAAAATTAAATTGAATTCAAATTGTCTCAAAAAAATGTAACACAAAATTTTGACATCCTATCGAGGCGTGCCGCTAGGCGTTCATAATGTTATACCCCTATTCCGAACGCATTGGAAAAAGGTTCGAGTCCTAATTCAATCGTATGGAGAAGACAACTTTTTGGACCCAGTTATATATTAAATTTCGATATATACTTCAACGCGTTTACCTACCGTACGAAAACACGACAATTCCAAACACTACAAAATTTGAAATCTGATTATAATACACTACTACGGATCCAATGGAATGGTTTCGTCGAGTTCCGAGACTGTGCCTCGAAAGCTTTTTTTTGAGAAAAATGTGTGATCCTGTATAGAATAGAGGAGAGCACACATGCAAATATATATATAACATAAAAGCAAGGTGCTGCCAACATGCTTGGCAAGTACAAAAACTAAAAACGAGAAACAAATAAATAAAACAGGTACTCCTAAGATGAGTTCCGGCAAGGCCACCGCCCATCACACCCTGATATCGAGTTCCTGCATAGCCATCTCCCGATACTAAGGTGTTAGGAGCACCTAGAGACAAGAGAGAATGATTCTCTATACATCTCAATAGCTCCATGCAACAAACAAAGAAGAAAAACTCTGTGCATCTGGACCGGAATGATACTCCATAAATCTCAAAAGCTCTAAACAACACATAAAAAAAGCAGAAAAACTCCATGCATCTGGATCGAAAGGAAAGAAGAAGCCTCAACTCTGAAGTAAAAATAAACGAGATGCTGGATAGGATAATCTGCACTGAAAACTCTGAACAATGGAAGAAATGCCAAGTTGTAGCATGGATCCTCTCTGAAAGCCTCTCAACAAACCGAAACATGCGCTCTGAAGATATGGAAACCTATAAGAAGAGCCTAGAAACCTTTCACTCATACCTGTATCTGTGGGGTGACTAAGGAAAAAGTAAGAATTATACATATATATGTATATTTCTATAAATAACATACATACATATATATATATATATATGTATATATATATAAAGAGAGAAGAAAAACAAAAGGGAGACAAAACTAGTAACAACAGAATTAAGATCTTTCTAAACAATTACACCAAAAAAGAACAAAATTAAAACCAAAATGAATCTTTAATCATAAGTAAGTTATGATTAACCGATAGATCATGGTATGAATTTGAAAAAATATTCATATTAATACTAATGTCATTAAAAAGACAATTGTTTTGTTTAAAAAAATTAATATTGTAGCTAACCATATCAGGATACCCTTTAAAAAAAATTATTCTTAGCTAATTTATATTTGGGATTAGAAAGCCAATTAAAACATAATGAAGAAATTGTATAAATCAATTTATTAATATGACTATTATTATTATTAAAAATTCTTTGATTTCTTTCAAAAAATATATACCAACTTATAATAGTGAATAAAGAGTCAAGTAGAAATCTAATATTCTTTTTAAACCTCAATCTAAAATTATTTCAATCAAAGTCACAATCCGAAATTTTAGTTATAATATTCAAATTGAAAATTTTGAGAATATTATTAAGAATGTAATAAGAATCCATGCAATCAGAGTATAAATGCTTAATGTCTTCAAGATTCAGATTACAAAAATAACATTTATTATCATTATGAATGTTCTTTCTTTTTAGTTTTCAATTGTATTAAGTTTACCATGCAATATTAACCACATGTGTATTTTAGATTTAGGAGGAGCATTTAATTTCCAAATAAATTTGAACGAATTTTTTATAGTACCCGAAAAATTAATAAATCTATAAAAAGAGTTAGAAGTATATTTCTTACTTCTATCCCATTCCCAACAAAAAATATCATTATCAATATTGTAAAGAGTTAATCTTGCATAAAGCAAATGAAGAAGCCTAAGAGTTGATCCTACTAAAATTTTGTCAAAGCTGAAATTCCAAGAAATATCATTATCAGGAGAAAAAACCTCACTAATTAGAGCAAACTTAAAATTACATATATCGTAAAGCTCTTTAAATTAATTTCAAGAATACTGCTTTTCCTTTTGTTGAAATCGGATTAATATTGTGAAAGTTGTGTTCTTTACAATATTGTGTGTAAATTGTTTTATTTAACAAATTTGTTTATTTTAATATATATAAATAATATTTTTGTTTGTAAAATCATGTTCTAATTTGTGTAACATGATATGTTTTGCATATATTTTATTTTTAAAACATTTTTAAAGTATAGTTATAATGTTCAAATGTTTATTGTATATTGTTTTCAATCTTTAATTCTAGTTTCCATTAAATTAAGTATTTTCTTTATTTATTTCCTACTTTTCCTAAAACCATTTATTTGTTCTTCATAATATCTATCCCTACCTTATTTTTCTTATTTATACATTCATTTAGTAATTAGATGGATAAGTATTTAGATCCCTATTTATTTCTTGTAAAGAAATCTCAAATACACACACACACACACACACGTTATTGTTTTAAAAGGCATACCTTAAATATTTATTTTAATTAATATAAGTATTATTTTTGGTTGATATATCATGTTATAATTGTAAATATGTATGTAATATTACATGTTATGTATGTATTTACAACATTTTTCCGTTTTTGTTTCATTTAATTTGGATATATACTTTGTAAATTAAGTAGCATACAAAGACGTAAATAGCAATTAATTTATACGCTTGTATAATCGTTTTCTTATATATTTGTATAGTGTTTATATAAATGGTATATATTTATTGAACTATTCTTTTGGCATATTTATTTTAAATAGATGGGAAACAAATTAAATTAAAGATACGTTACCTATTTTTAATTAAAGGCATGCGTTACGTTTTGATTTATTGCCCTTTTTATCTTGCTATCCCTTAATTTTCTACCCTAACTTCTCCAAAATTTTACCCTTGATTTTTCTTTTTTTCTTTTTTCCAATCATGCACAATGTCTCTCAACTCCTCTTTTCATTTGTGTGCAAACAAAGAAAAATATATACAAGATTTTTCTTGCTTAAATTGTGCCTTTTTAAATTTCCTAGCCTTTTTATTCTCTAACCTATCCACAATTTTAGCCGTACATACAAAAACCTAGCTGCCTCCATCATATTTCATGTGAGAAAACATCTTTCCCACTTCATTTTCATGCAAGTCAGATCTGAAAAAAATTAGGTAATGTCTTCTTCCTTTTTTCACTTTTTCTTTTCACTTTTATTGATTTTTCCTTGATATTTGCCTTGGATCCATCATGCTTTTGCTCGGCCATTGCCCTCCGCCGACCACCACCACTTCTTCCCCACCTAATCCACAGCCTAACTACCATACTCCTCTGACCTGAAAGTGCCATGGCCTCCCCTTGAACAAAACTTCACAAAACTATGAAAAACTCCACAAAACCATGCTAACCGAGCCCTATATGCAACACCACCTTCATTGCTTGCCACAGCCACCTCCTTCGCCGCCACCACCATCAAGCACCACCTCTGAACACCATTACTAACCTCTGACCTGATTTGTAGCAGCCTCTGGCTGAGCCCAAATATGCCTTTGACCGAGCCCAAGTTGAACCAAAACCCTTTCTAGCCTTGCCTTTTGACCTTCCACACTTTGTAACTTCCAAACCCTTCCTATTATTGACCAAGCCTTGTTATTTTTAGTCCAAAACTGATCCTTTACCTCCTAAAACATGTCATGGATGAACCAATTTAGCCTTAAGGCTGAGCACATGTTGAGTCAAGAGCAAGCAAAACTTGTTTGAAACTTGGTGATGTCTTTCTTTATCTCTATTTCAATTTGTTTCAATAATTTTGGTATTGTATTTATATTTATGTAAGGTCTTGTTTTGTTATTATATACAAGATATACATCTTGGCTCTCTTCCCACTTGAATCAAATCGTGCTATCATGCTTTCTCGATTCTCTCTTGTGTGTGTTGTTTGCTAACTCCAGCTTTAAAGAGGTGAGTAATTCACACAGGACATATATGCCTATATAATTGTGAAGTGACACCAAGCGAATGTGTAGAAACTTTTACATTATGTTATACCAGCCTGTGATGTTGTTTATATGATGTTAAACCCTGTTACTAACTTGTCACATCATCTGTTATATTCTATTCTGTTATATTGTTTGTTTATTTCTGTTTCTCATACTGCAAGTTTCCTATAGAATAGAATCACTATGGGTTGAAATGGTACATACCCGAACGGACTTTAGAATAGGGAAAAATTATTACGGGCTGAAATGATAAGCCTGAGTGGTTTTTATTTATTTGTATTTGATTTTGGATTGCGGGTTTGAAATAATCAAAAACCTAGAAATTTTACTAATTACAGATTTAAAAGATATTTTTCGTATCACTTGATTTAGGTGTGAAATATTTTCCAGACCCGTGGTTGATTTCAAAATATGATTTCATATAAATTTCATGTATTGTAAATGAAAGAATATAAGATTATGAAATTTGACTTATATTGGATTTAAAATGGTTAAGCAGTGATTTTGTAAAATGTTAAATGTTATAAGTTAATAGATGGTTTGAGTTGTAGTGTAAAAGTTTGTTTTAAATTAATAATGGGAATTTAAGTAAAATGGAATTATAAGCTCAACTTGTTAATTAATATAACTGAGGCACGAATTGAGTAAATGTAAAGTAAAAGAAAAAATCAAGTTATTGTAAAGTAAAGTAAGCAACTTATAGTAGATTTTGACTGTATGTAAAGGAATTATAATTAAAATTGGGTGTTCATCTAATAAATACGTTAATTATTAAAATTATAGGTTAAATGGAATCCAAAAAATGAATTTTGAAAAGTAAAATAAATTTGATAAGTAAAGGTGAGAAAAATTGAATTGGTTTAAAATGTTAAATAAATGGATAGCTAAATGGAAATTCGGAGTATAACTTAATTTGGAAATTTGTGATTTGTTTTAAATTGGAAGTTCAAGTAAATTAAATAAAATGGAAATTAAGTTTAATTTATGAAATGGTAGTAATAAAAATTTAAGTGTTAAGAAATTTGTTAAAATGTGAAGAATAGGAAATTGTACACTTGAATTTATTAAGTGAATTATTGAAAATTTGATTTTATTTATAGGAAATTTACTTTATAAAAATCATAAGCTAAAGGTATTTTAATGAACATTTTAAGTGTTAAAATATGATTTTTGTAATGTTTAATGGGTTAAAATCAAAGTTTATTTGTGGCTGAAATTTCAATATTTGAAGTGTTTAACTGAATAAATGAACTCAGAAAAGGCTAAATTTTTGGGAATTGAATATTTGATTTGAAGGAATAATGACTTCACTTTTTAATGGTTTAAATGAATGATTTTAATTCGGAATTATAAATCATTTTAAAATTTATAACCACGGGTGCGATGTTTTGCGTGTCATGTGATTTCCTTATGATTATTTGATGCACACCTTTGATTTTAAGAGTGTGGCTAGAGGTGAGCAGTTACTGCAGCTCTACGTTACCCTAGTCACGATAACGCTGTTATTTGCATTGTTTACTTTAATATGGATATTTCTAGGATAGTGGTTATTACTACTTAATTGATGGCTAGACTGATCCTTAAAGGATGGGCGATCCTAAGCATCCTTTAAGTTATTGTGCATTCATATTACAATTCACTTGAGTTGGTTTACATTGTATAAGTATGTATGTCCTGACTCGAGTGTTGTGTTTTACTTTACGCTCGGGTCAGCCTGAGAATGACAGCTTTGGATTCACTTTTTGGAGCTAGAGTTTAGCTGGAGCTTATCTGTCTATATATTCGTCTACTTCTTCCAGTTAGTTCCTATTCGGTATCTGTCTCTGTATTATTGATTATGTATCCAGACTTCTATTGTATCCATTTTTAAACTATGATATTTGTATATGTTTTGAGAGTTTGTATATAGTTGCTTCATGAACTACTATGGTATTTTATTCCGCTGCGAGTATTCAGATATTTCTATGTCTGTGATTCTGTGAATGATTTTATTTGCTCCAAATTTTATTACAATCTGTTATTTTGAATTATTCAAGTCTGACATGTGTGGATTATTGCCGATTTGAATGGTCCAAAATAGTTGGTCGTTATATTTGGTATCAGAGCTTTGGTTTTGGCAAACCTTAGCCTACGGAGCAAAAACTCATTAGAGATAGGGTAGAAATACCCTAGAATGAGTGAAATCAATCTCAGAATCATTTCTTTGAGAGAGAACATATTTTCGAAGTATAAAATGATTTTCAAATGATTTTGAAGGATTTATACAGATTATTTTGGTACAAATTTTCTTGTTTTGAAATCAAGATTTTCTAAACTTCATCCCTTCTGTATCCACCCTGTTAGTAATCTCTTGGATAGGATTCATATCGATTGGATTCCTTTGAACTTTGGGACGCTCCCACTTGTTCTGAAATCCATTCCCGTCTCCCTTATTTGTATTTCTTTGATTTTGGAGCATTCTATAACTCTGTTTTTGAATGACCTCTATAAAGATCGATGATTCCGCAAATCTTTGAATGATTTGTAAATGGGTGAAACTCCTTTACAATTGGCATTGATTCACCGAAAATTTCTATATCCTCGGTTTACGATGCTATCTACCTTCTGCTATACCTGGATTCTATCTTTGACGATCGAATGTCGATTTGCCTTAGATTTCCGCATTGGTTATATTCCTGAAGTCACGGTTGACTCAGTTAAGGTCGCCCGTAAATTTATATGGGCTTATCCATCTTCTATTTGATAATTTAATTATCTCATCTTCGTTAGAGCTTATCTTCGAATCAGAATTCTATTTGATTTGGGTTCCTCTAAATTTGAGTTTCTGTTCTGTTTTGAAATCCATTCTTAAATCATCCCTTGGAAAATTTGTGGTTGATTGTATTTTTGAAATTGTGTATACATCGAAATTATTATTTTGATAAGGATGACCACATTTTATATATCTAAGTTATTATTTTAATAAGTATGATTTTATCCAATATATAAAAGTGAAATGTTTTCGATAAGGATTTTATAACCTTTAAAAAGTAGAATTTGAAGATTTTATAAGAAATTTGATTTGTATAAAATGATTTATAACTGGAGGGTTTTGAATTTGAGATTTGAGAGATTGGACTCCGGTATTTTGAAAATTGATTTTAAGGTTTTGAAATACATGATAATATGATTTGAAAGTATTTTCCAGATAAGAAATGTTTCAAATGACTTCAAATGTGTATCAATGAACTCAAAGAAATTTCAAGGAAGTTTTAAGAAATAGAAGTCCAGAACCCACTTATGTCGTTGGAAAATAATTCGGTGATGAGTGCTCGCATCATCGACATTGATTTTCGAGTTTCAGAGTGGGGGAGAGGCCACTCTAGTAGTTTTGCTATGCGCATGATTATGTGAAACCAATTTTGGTTTCAGATTTCGAAGTATGATTTGATATTCGGAAGATATATGTATATATATTTGAAATGATTTGAAGTGAGCCCGGTGTTCAATCCTCGAGTTTCGAATTTGATTTAGTATAACTCTATTTACAAAAACCGATTTACTGATTGTTGCTGATTTCCAACTCTTGGATTTGAAATTTGATTTCACCAACTATTTTAAAGGTTCGAACACTTCCAAATCAAGGTTAACTTTTCCAAGCTAAGTAATTTTGGAAAGTATTAAATAATTGATAAAGTATATAAATTTAGTTTAGCATGTGTAAAGTATGAAGAGTATGACTTAAATAAATTTGAAACTTTTCTTAAGTAAATAATTTGCAAAAGGTAAATTGAATCTTTTGAATTGAAATAAATAGTTTAAAGGTTTTTAAATGGAATGGTTTTAAACTTAATAACCAGTTTGGGTACAATTGATTTTGAAAATAGTTTGGAATGTAAACCCAGTATTCATATGATGATTTTGGAAATGAATTTGTTTGACCTATATTATATCGATTTGGAAACTTGGAATTATTTTCTAAACCTATTATTTTTTGAAACTTTGAAATTGAAGATGTTAATTTGGAAGAAATAATTTGGTGAAATCGTATATGATTTTGAAACTGAATTGATATTGAAATGATTTGAAAATGAGAACCTCGTATTATTAAGTACTTGATTTGAGAGTTGTCGAACTTATATAAAATGGATTTGTATAAGTATGATGTTGCATTGATTTGAAAGGGTACTCAATTTGGAAAGAGAAATCTTATATAATCGAAGTCTATATAAGTGTGATTTGATATACTATTGATTTTGGAAAGTATTCGATTTGAAAATGAAATCCTAAATAATGGACTTTATATAAGTGTGATATTTGAAAGTGATTTGAAAAGGTACTATATGATATATATTTTCGAAGTAAAGATATGGCAAGTGCTTCTACTTGATATCCGCTCTATGGCCACATTGTGGATTCATTCTATTATTATTCTCTCTGATTTTGGTTTTCCGGATGTGATACTCGGTGTCCCACCATGGCGATCTCCATGATTTTCTTTTGAGCGCGACTGCAAAGCGCAATTCACCTGGCAGAGCTGGCATAGGGGTACGAACTGTTTTCTAGGGGATCCAGGCGTAATAATTGTGTATCATGTGAACTATGTAGGTTGCATTAGTAGCGAAATCTGCCCGGTTGAGATGGCCTAGGGGTACGGATTGTTTCTTGGGGGATCCAGGCGTAATAATTGTGTATCCTGCAGTCTACTAGTCATCATGGCGTAACTCACAGGGATAAGAAAGCTTACAGATATGGATTGTTTCCTGGGGAACCCAGGCGTAACCATTGTGTATCTGCGAACCATGGTTAGACAAAGGTTTTGGTTTTGTTGTTTTGTTTGGATTGTACTTTGCATATCTGCTTTTAGAAGCTTTTCCAGTATTTTCACTGGATGTTGAAACAAGTCTACTAAGTATGTGACGCCCCACCTCTATACCCACGCTAGCCAAGAACACTACGGAGTAATGCTGTCAACTAGGACGGAGAATAAAGCTGTTGAGGAGCGACCATCCGTGTAATTGCTTTGTGTGAGCACCGATATGCCAAATAAAATATAACATGCATTTCATCTCAAGAGGAAGTCCGACATACCGACGCAAACTCAAAGCTACTACACAGTGGCTATATATATAATCTTCGGAAAGAATCATAGAAATAAACATAACATAAATCAGTCACAGACAATTCATGTCACAAAGGCGGAAATAGATATGAGTATTACACATAAAAGTGTATATCAGAGTAGTGGTCAAGCAAGACCCACACTATCACAAAAGAATAGTTACAAGAACTACACAAAAGAATAAGTATACATCATAGAGTCTATATCTCAAATGTGTACACCAAAATAAACTACTAATCTAAGTAGTTAGCCAAAAGTCAGAGAAATCAATCCCAAGTGAGAAGTCAAGCTGAAGCACCTGTAACATCTCTGTCTGACCCGAGTATTATTTAATAAGAAAATAATAAACGGATCAGTCTAGCTATATATATCGGATGAAACGATATAGAATAAGAGGTATGACTAAACGCATAATAATCACAATGTCAAGCTGTGATAAATAAGTAATTGAAAATCAACAAGAGATTAATCAATTTCACAAAAAATCTTCTCAAGGATCAAAAGGAATGTCATACTCTTTATTTCATTCACCAAACCATAAATATTGACGATTATATCAATATCATTCATAAAAAGCAAATGACGCGCAAATTCACCAATGCACAAATATTGATAAAACTTATCAATGAAAATCACGAAAATTGGTGAAGCACAAATTCTAGAAATCATGTCAAGAAATCCAGAAATCACAAAAAGGGGGGAAAAGGCCTATCACAAACGGGAGCATAAATCTCACCATAACGTGTATCACAAACGGAACGCTAATTCCACGGTCGCTAACCATCACAAATTGAGCCGAAGCTCCACAAACGGCCTGAAGACCATGGGTTGCTACCCCACCAACTTGAGTCGAAACTCCACAAAACGGGGTTTAGTCTCCCTCGCAGACAAAGAGACATCGCACGTTGCTTGTCTAAATCACAAAAATGATCGTCATGATCATCAAGAAAGCGTCAATTACACTAAGCTAGTAAATATATAAATTTAGCTTCATGTCCCATAACCACTAGCTTAACTTAAATATTTACGAACAAATTGTAGATCTCGACTAGAAAATTGTCACAAGAGGTTCAATCGAACAAGTCCAAGAATTGACCGACGAAGTAAACGCAAGCGTTTCATACCACTTGTTTTACTAAGCCGTTTAATTAGATTTCTCATACGAGTGAGGTAAAGGTTTGTATATACTAGTAGATTGGAAAACGATTTTAAGAAACGAGCTTTGTAATAAAATAGTGTTGAAATCATTTGAAGAAAGAGTTTTGATATTTACTACTAGTATAGAAAACCTTTATATTTTTAAAGTGACAAATCACAAAGAAGATTGTAAGAACAATCAATCACTAAAATTCACATTCGAAGACGTGAATAAAATCCAAAGAAATCGATATCGAATCCATCAAAATGGATATTCCAAAAAATCATGAGGAAAATGTCATCAAAGTCGATAATAAGTGATAATAACAAAAGGGAATCAACACGAATCGCTTAACGTTGGAAATTCAATCCAAAAAGGCAAAATGGACTGGAACAGCAGGTTCAGTCGACTGAACAGAGTTTTCAGCCGACTGACCCTATACCTAGAAATTTTTCAGGTTCAGGAAACTTTCTTTTTCCAGGTTCAGTCGACTGAACAGAGGATTCAGTCAACTGAATCATGCCTGGAAACTTTCGGGTTCCAGGTTCAGTCGACTGAACAGAGATTTCAGTCGACTGAATCATGCCTGGTTTATTTTTCAGCCTATTCAAATGAAGTGCAAACTCTTCCAAAATGCAACCGGACGAACATTGGCTCTAAGGGTTTGTGCCAATCGGCAACCCGGCCCTATATGCTCCTCGATGCATCACCAAAAGCATGATCAAACATCCATAAAAGGATTTTCACACAAATTTGATTTAAAAAACCAAAAATTGGAATATTCACAAAACCAATCCAAATCAAGAGAAAATGCACATGAAGAAGTGTTAGGAATTCATACCCAACAACCAAAGATAATTATAGTCATAGATGTGATATAAAAATCTCACCTTTGAACCCAAAACAAATGAATGAGAAGCTTGAAGACAAAGGAGGATCAACCACTCTTCAAATCCAACTCAAGAAGCTTGAATCTAAGCTTAAAAGAAGAACATTCCCAAAATTAGGTTTAGGAATTTCTGAAATTGATTAAGAGAATGAGTTGGAGAAGATGAAGAGAAGCTTACCAATGGGTTCTCTTGAATTTGGAGCTAGAAGTTGGATTTGCTAATGAAGACTAGGGTTTTGGAGTTTTAATTTCCCATCTCTCCCACCATTGATGCTTTAGAACTAGAAAGAGGAGGAAGTGAGAGTGAGTGGGGAGGAGTGGTTCAGATTTGAGTATAAATTAAACATAGGGCTGAACCCAAACCCAAAGTGAAAATGATCAAATTTTTGACTAGCTCCAAACATATCAATGTTTATACTCAAAAAGGTTGCAAACGAAATTTTAAACTCAGTGGGAGGGGTCTTGAGTCCCAATTCGACTGTTTGCAAAAAGTGACTTTTTGGACTAAATCTGACGAATGATAAAATATATAAATAAAATATTTAAATATAAAAATCGATAAATATGCGGGTTATTACAGACTCCCCTGCTTAAAAAAATTGCGTCCTCGCAATATTTAAGAAGAAAATATAAACTAACAACCATAAAAGCATATTCAACACAAAAGAAATTTGAAATAAAAGGTTCACCGTAAAGAGCACGGGAAAATAAGTCCGGATGTGTTCGCTCGATGTATTCTCTAGATTCCCAAGAACAATCCTTAGGACTTGAGGACCATTGAACTTTAACAAGCGGAACATCTTTATTTCGAAGGCGCTTGACCCCCGAAGCAATAATATGAATCGGATGTTGCTCGTAAGTTAGATTAGGCGAAACTTCAATTTCTTCCACAACACCGGGCTCAAGAATAGAATCGGAATCTCGAAGGTACTTCCGTAATTGAGAAACGTGAAACACGTCATGCATGGCAGAAAACTGAGCCCGTAATGATAGGCGATAAGCCATAGAACCAATATGTTCAGTGATAGGAAATGCCCCAATATATCGGGGCGCTAACTTTCCCGATCGACTGAAACGTACAACAACTTTCATAGGTGAAACACGAATGAACACAAGATCTCCCACAGAAAATTCTAACTTCCTTCTTCGATTATCGGCATAGGATTTTTGCCTACACTGGGCTTCTATCATCCTATGTCGAATAAGTTCAATCTTTTCTGTGGAATCACGAATAAAGTCTGGACCTAAAACCAGCTTCTCACCAGCTTCAAGCCAACAAGAAGGAGATCGGCATGGCCTTCCATAGAGTGCCTCGAAAGGTGTCATACCAATACTAGATTGGAAGCTATTATTATAGGAAAATTCAACAAGAGGAATATGATCTTCCCAGCTTCCACCGAAATCAAGCACACAAGCACGAAGAAGATCTTCAAGGGTTTGATTCACATGCTCGATTTGTCCATCGGAATGGGGATGATAAGCGGTGCTAAAATTAAGCTTCGTTCCCAAAGCTTTTTGAAGACTCTTCTAAAATCCACTAGTAAACAATGGATCACGATCACTAACTATAGAAGTAGGAACTCCATGAAATTTAACAATCTCTTTAACAAAGAGTTTGGCCAAAAGAGGAACGTTCGATTGGACCGAACGGGAATAAAATGGGCGGTTTTAGTAAGTCTATCAACAATCACCCATAAGCTATCATGACCCGAACGAGAACAGGGAAGGCCATCAATAAAATCCATGGAAATTTGGTCCCACTTCCAAATTGGAATTTCTAAAGGTTGCAATAACCCACCGGGCCTTTGATGTAACGACCCGTTGAAATTAATAATATTTAATAAATTAAATTAATATAATTTCTAATTTATTTAAGAATAAATGTAGAAATTTGGTATAGTAGTTGTAACCTAGTGTAACAATAAAATTTTATGACAATAGATTTGGATAATGTAATTTGTCACTTTTTGTTAAAAGTAAATTTTAAGAAATCAATAAATGTTGAATTGAGAATATTAATAAAAAAATATTAACTAAAATGAGATTCATTAATATAAAATCAATAGTGAAGATGTCACCTTTGGTTGTAATAAAGGTGAATGCTATTAGTGGATGTCAACACTTAATAAAATTTATTTAGAATAAAAAGAATTTAAATGCATGTTTGAATAAAATATTAAATTGATAGATTAAGCGTAAGTAATTAGAATTTAACCCGATAAGATATGGAACTGAATGTATGAATATAATTTTGTAGAAATAGTTAATTAACAACTTATTTGTGCATACCCAATTTAATATAAATAACAAAAGGGCTAGCACTTGATGTGCCTAAGTATTAATATATTGGAACTATAATAAAATAGAGAGTTTGGTAGTAAATAGAAATAAAAAGACCGTTATTAACTAGTAAATTAATAAATGGATTCTAACAATAGGTAGTAATTAATGCGTGTATATTGGGCATTTGCGGATTACCAATTTTTCTACCTATTCATATAATTTATTTATGTAAATCTAAACCTATGGCAACATTTTGTTAATAAATGTTGGAAGTGAATTTGAATATATCAAAGGATAACAAGTGTTTAGGTTAACCATTTATTTTATTTAGTTAAGAAGGGAAATAGATTGAAATAAAGCTAATTTAATTTTTTTGGTTGTTAATGGGTATAGTTAAATAAGGAGAAGTTATAGGAAATAAAACGCGCACTAATGAGATGTAATATAATTCCAAAGTTATTTATACCCACAAATAGGTTAATTACTGTATAGAAAGAGTCTAAATCAATAAATGAATTTATAAAGATTACATTTATAATTTTATAACCTTTATGCTGATTTAAGTTCAATTAATTTATTTGATTAAATAGTGCAGTAGCGTAGTTTTGTGCGGTAGTTGAAATAGCTAATTCTTTTAGGTGAAGTTAAGGCTAATTCTATGTATATATTGACCTATTGTTGATATAGATTCTAGGAAGCAGGATCTATTAATTAAATGGAGTATTAGATTC
This sequence comes from Allium cepa, assembly GCA_030765085.1. Taxonomy (NCBI): domain Eukaryota; kingdom Viridiplantae; phylum Streptophyta; class Magnoliopsida; order Asparagales; family Amaryllidaceae; genus Allium; species Allium cepa. The sequence continues at coordinate 1,015,837,784 of CM060934.1, read as the reverse complement.
AATAATTGCATTTATCGCATAAATAAAGAGAATATAACGGTTAAAATTGGCGTTATTGAAATTAAAAAGGAATGGGGGAATAATAATTTGAAATCATTGCAATAGATATTAATTTAAGGTTACCTTAAATAAATTAAGGTAATAAATGGAGGATAGTGTAAATATCTTTATAATACGATGATTTGTGTAGTTAGGGTAGTTTTGATTTGTCATTAAGATGGAGGATTTTTATAAAATGTAATAAATGCAGTTTAAATTAAGGCATTGACGTTTGGGTATTTAAGAAGTGATAAACTAAAATTTATTTATTTATTTGAAAATTTGAAATCCAATTTGTGGATTTATTGCAAATAAGTGAAATTTGTGTTTAACCATTACATCGATAGGAATAAATTAAATTTAAGGTTATATTAATAAAATTTGGACTAGAGAAATGATATGAATCGGTTTTAGAAGCCTTAAATATAAAATGGGAAGTAGACGAGATTTCACGTTACAACCATTTTTAAAAAATCCTGATGTATGTAGAAATATTTATGAAATATAACGTAAACCAATGTTGAATCAAAAGAATAGAGTCAACACTTATTTATTCATTTAATGTGATATAACTACGAGTATGATTTATTGCAAATTACATGGAAATCTAATATATAGGACATTACCAAAAAAGGAAGAGTAGATAAAATTTATGATAAACATATTTGTATATGAAGGTTATTGATTTAAGGAGAAATTGGGCAAGTTTTATGTATTTGGGTTAAGTGCAACCTTTAATAGATAAATTTAGTGCAATTAAAGAAATTGACAATTAATATTTCGATAACCTAAAATTTGATAGGATAAGAACATTTGGGTAATGAAGGGATGACAAATATTAGCTATGATTCTAGAAGGAATTAAATAGATAATGGGAAGATTAAAATCAGGTTCTAAGCAATAATTATTAAATAACAGAAGTTTAGGAGTAAAGTGAGATAATTGAAAATTTTAATCATTCATATAAGTCATTTGTTTATTAATATGAGTTAGCTAATAAATTTAATTTGGGCAATACCTATGTATTGGAAACACATTTGTAAAGTGTAATTAATTGAATTTGGTGAATTGGGAATGAATCCAAGGTTATAGGAATTGATGTAATACTACGCAAATAAAAGGTAACTGCATAAAATCAATGTTTCGTAATAAATTGTAATCGATAATTAAGTAGGAATGGGTTTGAATTTGACAAAAAGGAAAATTTATTATTTGCTTACCCATCTATTCAATCTATTAAATTTGATCAGATCCATTTGCAATTAAACGAATTTATTTACAAGTTAGTATGTATTTAGCTGATAACTATAAACCAATTAGGGCAATTGGGTATATATATATTACCAGTTAAGTTATATAAGATAATGCTTGACTTAATTAAGGGAGTTTATGTAATAATTTCATTTATTTTGTAAGTGGAAATAAAACGTTAATGATAACAAGTATTCAAAATTTACCATATATTTAGTATATTAAGTATAATTGATAATCAACTGCAGCAAGTAATAAATAATAAATACGTAACGTTAAATGAAGTAATATTTGAAATTTAATATTTAGAAACTATGTAAATATAAGTGCAGATGAAATTGGGGATATTTACATATTGAAATATGAATCCAATGATAAATCAATCTAATTGACAATAAATAATGGAAAGTAAATTTAATTAAATTTTGGAAATTTAATATATATATACAGTTATAAACCCTAGCTCCATCCTATTGTCATTTGCTGTATATTCATTTCTTCATCTCCTTCTCCTCCTCAAATGGTTGCAAAACCTAGATCTACTTCAATCCAAATTTCAATGAAAATGCAAACACTTCAGAAAAATTCCACAAAAAAAATATATGTTAATGTTCTCGAGGCACGTAATCTACTGGTGCAATTCGTTTTCTGTTTTGAACTTTCATTTGACCAGAATTAATTCAAACAGTCCGTGACCATTCATCATCGTCGTCGCAAACTTCATCGGATCGTCAAACCTTTTCTGGGTTTTGTAGAGTGGACGATGGGGATCGCATCTATATGGTTTGTGTCGTTTTATTTATTTTCAATTTTGAATTCAATCATCATTTTTCGCCATAACTTTCTCATACGAAGTCGGATTCACACGAAATTTCTTTTGTTAGGATCGTAATTTAATTCCGGATTTGATGACGCTGGTTTGGACGAATTCCGAGAAGGGCGAATTTTTGGGTTTAAATCGAATTTAAATTCGATTTAAATTCCAAAGGTGAGTATTTAAACCCACTCACAACTACTAGAAGCTTTTATGTTTGTTAAACTAATTTTAGAAATGAATAGAAATTTATTTATGAGTATTTGGCATGTTTATTTTATTCATATCTGTTGAATTGCATTTATTTAATTTAACTGTTAATTTAATTAATTTATTTCATATAAATTTACAGTTAAAATTTATTTGTTTGTATATGAACTGCTAGTTAACAGTTATATAATTTATTACTGAATATAGACTGTAGATTAATAGCTGTTAAATTTAATTTGAATAAAATTGCCAGTAATACCTGTTATGTAGTACCAAAAATAATATTGTTATTGATTGATACTGATTGATGATTGCGATTTGGATGATGGATGATGTTGATGAATGGATGTTCATTGTATATCATTAAATTGCAAATTATCATGCATATTTCATTTCATTCGGGATTGTGGTTTGAAATGATATACAACCGCAAAATTTTATATCTTTTAAATTGCGGATTGAAATGATAAATATCTGTATCACTTGACCATAGGATAGAAAATTATATACAGGCACCGCGATATATATATAACTATTTAAAGGTGATTTCTATGGTTTGGATGGAATACGGTTTATAATAATCTTAAATTTTATATTGTATAAATATTATTCTTCCATATATATACATATGAAGTTGAAAATTTTGAAATTAAAAGGTGTATAAATCTCTTTATTAAAAATGGAAAAAATTTAAGAAAATGGAGTTTGATAATTTATATCATATGTTCAAATGTTAAGTTTGGAAATTTTAAGATATGATATTTATAATTGGATTTTTTTCCAAGATAAATTGAAATGAATATTCTAGTATAATTTGAATTGAAAAAATATATATTTTATTACTAGAAATTGGAGTTCTTATTTATTTATGGATTTTATGTGAATATTCAAGACTAAATAATAGAACATTTAATTTGGTTGAAGGAATAAATTCCAACTTTAGTTTTGAAATATTAATACTCCAAATGGATATATATATATATATATATATATATATATATATATAAATTGAAGTGGTTTTGGAACTTGAGAGAGATAATACAAATTTTGGTTTAGACTTTAATAAAGAAATGTATTTGTAAAGCCATGAGAACTATTTTCTTTACAAAGTAACAATTAAGTTAAACCTTTTAATTCATATACCGTTGAATATCCAAACCATTCAAGTTTTAGAAGTTATGGTTTTAAATTATGATTTTCAAAATACTATGCTTTGAAAATATTTGATTTTCAGACGATATGAAGTTAAAGCATTTTGATTTTGGAAAAGAATTATATTTGGGATAAGTGATAAAATATGGTTTTGGGTTTTGAAATGATATCGTATTCATGGTTATGAAATGGAATGTTTATTCTGATTTTTAAAGTATAACCTATTTTTAAATGACCGCGGTGTTATAATAATGATGGGTTGGCAAAGAGACCGGGATCGGATATCTGACATACTCTCTGTCGATACCGAAAACCACTTTGACTAACCGTGTACGCGGTGGAGATTCCAGAATGAAGTAGGTGGTGGTGACGTTTCCGGTAAGGTAAATACGTGGACCCGACTCCCGTGAGTTGGCATAAGGTGGCTAAAACAGGAGCGATTCTCAGGCCAATGAGGTCATTCCTCTGATCGGACCCTCCTCTTCGATATTATACTTTGATTTTGGATTGATTCAGTGGCCACTTCTATATTTTGATTTTGAGGAGTTAGTCCGAGGTGGGCGGTAACTGCGGCTACGCGTTTCCACCAGCCTGGATAGCAATTGGTATATCTACCCTGGCATTGCCTAGTTGTGCCGTGTCACCTACCATACCGAGCCTTTACTACGAGTTTCTATTTGTGTCGTACCTATGGAGTATCCTCTGGTAGCTTCCCGATCAGGAGGTATTACGGTACTGTATAGACTATTGGCATTATTTGTGTTAAGGGCTATATGGGTAACCCCTTAACGCTATTAAAAAGTAAGTTTACTTTATAAATAGACACTATTATAATAGCGCAATATACTACATAGTAAATAGTTTAACGGATCCTTAGGAGATGTAAATCCCGAGCATCTCTTGAGTTACTGTACTCATATTTATTTCTGTTAATTTAACTCACATAAGATCTTTTAGTTCTGACTCGAGTGTTTTTGTCTTTTCAAATTCGCTCGGGTCAGTCCGAGCGTTTCAGGATCGAAGACTTTAGCTTTGAAGGACGAAGACGAAGGAGTCGTATTATTATTATCTATAGTATTGCACCACACTCATACTGTTCCGCTGCATTGATTGTATTGGTAGGTGTAACTCTGATATTTATTGTATAAAGCAAATCAAGTGTTTGTAAACTGTTTTGAACTGTATATTTATTATTATATTTTATCCTTCCGCTGTGAGATTCTGTTTTGTTTTATTTCTTCTCTGTTTTCTTATTTACCCCATAACAATCCGCCCTTGCGTATGCTTTGAATTGGCACGTGTGTCGGTTTAAAGTGTGCGAAAAGGCGGGATGTTACAGTTGGTATCAGAGCTTTGGTTTAGCGATAAACCTTGGCTTTGTGGGGTTTGACTCTTTATTAATAGGGTAGTAATACCCTATGGGAGTCGCTGAGTGTATATATATATGAGAGAGCGTATTTGTTAGTATTAATAAAAGATTTTGATATTGTGTTAATCTGTTCCGCTTTGTATTTATAAATTCTGGTTGATGCATGGGACGCTATGTCATCAATAGGGATTTCTAAACACTTAATAGGACAGACCGACATAATATTTGTTTTTAATATAGGTGAATGAAATAATTTTGCCTATTATATTTTCCATATATAAAAATATTTTTATAAATATATATTTTGGTTGCTATAGTTGGGTGTTAGGTGATAAAAATATTTGTAATGAATTAAAGCTAAGTTGAATTTTAATAAATCAAATTAGAGATTTTAGAACTTAAGTCCGGGAATTTTGAAATCTTCTTTCAAAGGATTTATGAAATATAATGATTTGGTTTATAAATATTTTCTTATATAAATATTTAGTATAATTCAAAAGAATTGGTTTAAGAGGATTTTGAAGAAAATAAGTTTGTACTTTCCTCTCTGTCGCTGGAAAATAATTTCGGTGATGACGGCCGCATCATCGACTTTCATTTTCGAGTTTCGAAGGGAAAGGCCACTGTAGTAAGTTCTACTGCAGATTTGTTTGAAATTATTTAAAATTTTAATTGTTTAAAGGTAATTAGAGATATAAAAGTTGTAAGAAATTAATTTTCTATTATTTTAAAGTAATTTTGGAATTTGACCCGGTATTAATTCTTGAATTTCCATTAATTAGTTGTAAAAAAAAAAATTGAGGTTAGTAAAATAAAGGTTAAGTAATCAATGAATTAAAAGGGTTGAGATTAAACTTGTATAAGTTCTTTTGCTTTTTCTTTAACATAAATAACTTACCAAGTATAAAAAGTTGAAATGTAAATTAAGCGTGGAATAGAATATTATGCAAGTAGAATTTTTGGAAATAATGAAGTATTCAATAAATTACTGTTATAAATAAGAATTTAATGGTATTAACTTATGTGATGATTGGAATTTTACTAAAATTAAAGGTTGTATTATTAATAGGTGATTTTAACCGTAAGAAAGTAAAAATGAAATTCCTTAATTTATAAAGTTTGATTGTAGGGTTATTAACTTAAGTACGCCTTAATTTCCCCTATTCTAATATAATTGAAAGTAGGAAAAATATAAATGACTGCAATCCATAGTTAATGAATGAGTAAAATCTTTCACTTATAGGAATGCAAGTTATAAGGTTAATAAATTAAGTGTAAGTAGAGGGTTACTGTAATTAAATATAATGGAAACTTCAACATTAAATAAATGAATGAGATTAAAGGTAAGTTGAAATTGTAGGTTATAAAACAAATATATATTAATTAAAGGAATAAAAAGAAACTTGTAAATTTTCACTTACATTCTTAAAATATATATAACTTACCATAAAATAAAAGTTGCAATTGCTAGTAAGAAAGTGTAAAGGGAAATCTTACAAGTGAAGCTTGAGGTAATTAAAGTATTCAATTAATTGCTGTTAAAACTTAAGCTAAATCAGAAATTTTACTATATAAGAAAGGTAAGTAGAATAAATGGGTGATATAAACTTTAGTCAATAAATTGGAACACAAATATGATAATTTTGTAATAAATGAAAATGAAAATTGTAAGAAGTAAAGGGATCACTCCATAAATGAAAGAAAGAAAATCAAACCATTGAAGCATGAGATAAATGTATAATAAATAAATTTGGGTGTTGGTTTGAATTGTGTTGTTTGATTTATGTTGTTGGGTAAGAAATTTGAAGTGGTTAAATGAATAAGTATCTATCTTTGTTCCATCTAAGACTGTTGAGTAAAGGATGCACTTGATAGTTAATTTCATTTCATACAAATTTCAAGTTTGAACCCAAACAACTATTTGTTTGATGGATTAAATGGTTGTTTTGTTTGTGTATGTATGTTGTTTGTAAGGTTGATGGTTGTTGAATTGTTTGGTTGATTAATGATTGAATCCACTTGAATAGTTCACTTTAAAATAAATAATATTTGAAATAAGATGTACTGTTTTATTCTTCCTTCTCCCTTCTTTTTCCTTTTCGGGGACGAAAAGTTTTGAGTGGGGAAGATTGTAACGACCCGTTGAAATTAATAATATTTAATAAATTAAATTAATATAATTTCTAATTTGTTTAAGAATAAATGTAGAAATTTGGTATAGTAGTTGTAACCTAGTGTAACAATAAAATTTTATGACAATAGATTTGGATAATGTAATTTGTCACTTTTTGTTAAAAGTAAATTTTAAGAAATCAATAAATGTTGAATTGAGAATATTAATAAAAAAATATTAACTAAAATGAGATTCATTAATATAAAATCAATAGTGAAGATGTCACCTTTGGCTGTAATAAAGGTGAATGCTATTAGTGGATGTCAACACTTAATAAAATTTATTTAGAATAAAAAGAATTTAAATGCATGTTTGAATAGAATATTAAATTGATAGATTAAACGTAAGTAATTAGAATTTAACCCTATAAGATATGGAACTGAATGTATGAATATAATTTTGTAGAAATAGTTAATTAACAACTTATTTGTGCATACCCAATTTAATATAAATAACAAAAGGGCTAGCACTTGATGTGCCTAAGTATTAATATATTGGAACTATAATAAAATAGAGAGTTTGGTAGTAAATAGAAATAAAAAGACCGTTATTAACTAGTAAATTAATAAATGGATTCTAACAATAGGTAGTAATTAATGCGTGTATATTGGGCATTTGCGGATTACCAATTTTTCTACCTATTCATATAATTTATTTATGTAAATCTAAACCTATGGCAACATTTTGTTAATAAATGTTGGAAGTGAATTTGAATATATCAAAGGATAACAAGTGTTTAGGTTAACCATTTATTTTATTTAGTTAAGAAGGGAAATAGATTGAAATAAAGCTAATTTAATTTTTTTGGTTGTTAATGGGTATAGTTAAATAAGGAGAAGTTATAGGAAATAAAACGCGCACTAATGAGATGTAATATAATTCCAAAGTTATTTATACCCACAAATAGGTTAATTACTGTATAGAAAGAGTCTAAATCAATAAATGAATTTGTTAAGATTACATTTATAATTTTATAACCTTTATGCTGATTTAAGTTCAATTAATTTATTTGATTAAATAGTGCAGTAGCGTAGTTTTGTGCGGTAGTTGAAATAGCTAATTCTTTTAGGTGAAGTTAAGGCTAATTCTATGTATATATTGACCTATTGTTGATATAGATTCTAGGAAGCAGGATCTATTAATTAAATGGAGTATTAGATTCAATAATTGCATTTATCGCATAAATAAAGAGAATATAACGGTTAAAATTGGCGTTATTGAAATTAAAAAGGAATGGGGGAATAATAATTTGAAATCATTGCAATAGATATTAATTTAAGGTTACCTTAAATAAATTAAGGTAATAAATGGAGGATAGTGTAAATATCTTTATAATACGATCATTTGTGTAGTTAGGGTAGTTTTGATTTGTCATTAAGATGGAGGATTTTTATAAAATGTAATAAATGCAGTTTAAATTAAGGCATTGACGTTTGGGTGTTTAAGAAGTGATAAACTAAAATTTATTTATTTATTTGAAAATTTGAAATCCAATTTGTGGATTTATTGCAAATAAGTGAAATTTGTGTTCAACCATTACATCGATAGGAATAAATTAAATTTAAGGTTATATTAATAAAATTTGGACTAGAGAAATGATATGAATCGGTTTTAGAAGCCTTAAATATAAAATGGGAAGTAGACGAGATTTCACGTTACAACCATTTTTAAAAAATCCTGATGTATGTAGAAATATTTATGAAATATAACGTAAACCAATGTTGAATCAAAAGAATAGAGTCAACACTTATTTATTCATTTAATGTGATAACTACGGGTATGATTTATTGCAAATTACATGGAAATCTAATATAGGACATTACCTAAAAAGGAAGAGTAGATAAAATTTATGATAAACATATTTGTATATGAAGGTTATTGATTTAAGGAGAAATTGGGCAAGTTTTATGTATTTGGGTTAAGTGCAACCTTTAATAGATAAATTTAGTGCAATTAAAGAAATTGACAATTAATATTTCGATAACCTAAAATTTGATGGGATAAGAACATTTGGGTAATGAAGGGATGACAAATATTAGTTATGATTCTAGAAGGAATTAAATAGATAATGGGAAGATTAAAATCAGGTTCTAAGCAATAATTATTAAATAACAGAAGTTTAGGAGTAAAGTGAGATAATTGAAAATTTTAATCATTCATATAAGTCATTTGTTTATTAATATGAGTTAGCTAATAAATTTAATTTGGGCAATAACTATATATTGGAAACACATTTGTAAAGTGTAATTAATTGAATTTGGTGAATTGGGAATGAATCCAAGGTTATAGGAATTGATGTAATACTACGCAAATAAAAGGTAACTGCATAAAATCAATGTTTCGTAATAAATTGTAATTGATAATTAAGTAGGAATGGGTTTGAATTTGACAAAAAGGAAAATTTATTATTTGCTTACCCATCTATTCAATCTATTAAATTTGGTCAGATCCATTTGCAATTAAACGAATTTATTTACAAGTTAGTATGTATTTAGCTGATAACTATAAACCAATTAGGGCAATTGGGTATATATATATTACCAGTTAAGTTATATAAGATAATGGTTGACTTAATTAAGGGAGTTTATGTAATAATTTCATTTATTTTGTAAGTGGAAATAAAACGTTAATGATAACAAGTATTCAAAATTTACCATCTATTTAGTATATTAAGTATAATTGATAATCAACTGCAGCAAGTAATAAATAATAAATACGTAACGTTAAATGAAGTAATATTTGAAATTTAATATTTAGAAACTATGTAAATATAAGTGCAGATGAAATTGGGGATATTTACATATTGAAATATGAATCCAATGATAAATCAATCTAATTGACAATAAATAATGGAAAGTAAATTTAATTAAATTTTGGAAATTTAATATATATATATATATATACAGTTATAAACCCTAGCTCCATCCTATTGTCATTTGCTGTATATTCATTTCTTCATCTCCTTCTCCTCCTCAAATGGTTGCAAAACCTAGATCTACTTCAATCCAAATTTCAATGAAAATGCAAACACTTCAGAAAAATTCCACGAAAAAAAATATGTTAATGTTCTCGAGGCACGTAATCTACTGGTGCGATTCGTTTTCTGTTTTGAACATTCGTTTGACCAGAATTAATTCAAACAGTCCGTGACCATTCATCATCGTCGTCGCAAACTTCATCGGATCGTCAAACCTTTTCTGGGTTTTGTAGAGTGAACGATGGGGATCGCATCTATATGGTTTGTGTGTCGTTTTATTTATTTTCAATTTTGAATTCAATCATCATTTTTCGCCATAACTTTCTCATACGAAGTCGGATTCACACGAAATTTCTTTTTTTAGGATCGTAATTTAATTCCGGATTTGATGACGCTGGTTTGGACGAATTCCGAGAAGGGCGAATTTTTGGGTTTAAATCGAATTTAAATTCGATTTAAATTCCAAAGGTGAGTGTTTAAACCCACTCACAACTACTAGAAGCTTTTATGTTTGTTAAACTAATTTTAGAAATGAATAGAAATTTATTTATGAGTATTTGGCATGTTTATTTTATTCATATCTGTTGAATTGCATTTATTTAATTTAACTGTTAATTTAATTAATTTATTTCGTATAAATTTACAGTTAAAATTTATTTGTTTGTATATGAACTGCTAGTTAACAGTTATATAATTTATTACTGAATATAGACTGTAGATTAATAGCTGTTAAATTTAATTTGAATAAAATTGCCAGTAATACCTGTTATGTAGTACCAAAAATAATATTGTTATTGATTGATACTGATTGATGATTGCGATTTGGATGATGGATGATGTTGATGAATGGATGTTTATTGTATATCATTAAATTGCAAATTATCATGCATATTTCATTTCATTCGGGATTGTGGTTTGAAATGATATACAACCGCAAAATTTTATATCTTTTAAATTGCGGATTGAAATGAAAAATATCCGTATCACTTGACCATAGGATAGAAAATTATATACAGGCACCGCGATATATATATATAACTATTTAAAGGTGATTTCTATGGTTTGGATGGAATACGGTTTATAATAATCTTAAATTTTATATTGTATAAATATTATTCTTCCATATATATACATATGAAGTTGAAAATTTTGAAATTAAAAGGTGTATAAATCTCTTTATTAAAAATGGAAAAAAAATTAAGAAAATGGAGTTTGATAATTTATATCATATGTTTAAATGTTAAGTTTGGAAATTTTAAGATATGATATTTATAATTGGATTTTTTCCAAGATAAATTGAAATGAATATTCTAGTATAATTTGAATTGAAAAAATATATATTTTATTACTAGAAATTGGAGTTCTTATTTATTTATGGATTTTATGTGAATATTCAAGACTAAATAATAGAACATTTAATTTGGTTGAAGGAATAAATTCCAACTTTAGTTTTGAAATATTAATACTCCAAATGGATATATATATATATATATATATAAATTGAAGTGGTTTTGGAACTTGAGAGAGATAATACAAATTTTGGTTTAGACTTTAATAAAGAAATGTATTTGTAAAGCCATGAGAACTACTTTCTTTACAAAGTAACATTTAAGTTAAACCTTTTAATTCATATACCGTTGAATATCCAAACCATTCAAGTTTTAGAAGTTATGGTTTTAAATTATGATTTTCAAAATACTATGCTTTGAAAATATTTGATTTTCAGACGATATGAAGTTAAAGCATTTTGATTTTGGAAAAGAATTATATTTGGGATAAGTGATAAAATATGGTTTTGGTTTTTGAAATGATATCGTATTCATGGTTATGAAATGGAATGTTTATTCTGATTTTTAAAGTATAACCTATTTTTAAATGACCGCGGTGTTATAATAACGATGGGTTGGCAAAGAGACCGGGATCGGATATCTGACATACTCTCTGTCGATACCGAAAACCACTTTGACTAAGCGTGTACGCGGTGGAGATTCCAGAATGAAGTAGGTGGTGGTGACGTTTCCTGTAAGGTAAATACGTGGACCCGACTCCCGTGAGTTGGCATAAGGTGGCTAAAACAGGAGCGATTCTCAGGCCAATGAGGTCATTCCTCTGATCGGAGCCTCCTCTTCGATATTATACTTTGATTTTGGATTGATTCAGTGGCCACTTCTATATTTTGATTTTGGGGAGTTTGTCCGAGGTGGGCGGTAACTGCGGCTACGCGTTTCCACCAGCCTGGATAGCAATTGGTATATCTACCCTGGCATTGCCTAGTTGTGCCGTGTCACCTACCATACCGAGCCTTTACTACGAGTTTCTATTTGTGTCGTACCTATGGAGTATCCTCTGGCAGCTTCCTGATCAGGAGGTATTACGGTACTGTATAGACTATTGGCATTATTTGTGTTAAGGGCTATATGGGTAACCCCTTAACGCTATTAAAAAGTAAGTTTACTTTATAAATAGACACTATTATAATAGCGCAATATACTACATAGTAAATAGTTTAACGGATCCTTAGGAGATGTAAATCCCGAGCATCTCTTGAGTTACTGTACTCATATTTATTTCTGTTAATTTAACTCACATAAGATCTTTTAGTTCTGACTCGAGTGTTTTTGTCTTTTCAAATTCGCTCGGGTCAGTCCGAGCGTTTCAGGATCGAAGACTTTAGCTTTGAAGGACGAAGACGAAGGAGTCGTATTATTATTATCTATAGTATTGCACCACACTCATACTGTTCCGCTGCATTGATTGTATTGGTAGGTGTAACTCTGATATTTATTGTATAAAGCAAATCAAGTGTTTGTAAACTGTTTTGAACTGTATATTTATTATTATATTTTATCCTTCCGCTGTGAGATTCTGTTTTGTTTTATTTCTTCTCTGTTTTCTTATTTACCCCATAACAATCCACCCTTGCGTATGCTTTGAATTGGCACGTGTGTCGGTTTAAAGTGTGCGAAAAGGCGGGATGTTACATTTGATGTTCGGCCTTAACGAGTTGGCAAGTCATGCAATGCTTAACGGAGTTAGCGATGTCAAGTTTCATTCCCTACCAATAATAAAGTCGCTTCGTATCCGCGTACGTTTTACTACTACCGGGATGAATGGTAAATTTAGAACGATGTGAATCTTCTAAACTATCTTTACGAAGATCACTAATATTTGGCACGATAAGTCTACCAAATTTCCGAATGTCGCCACGAGAATCGATATTAAAGTCCTTCAAACCTTCAATATCAATTTTATCGTTAATATTTTGGCCAAGAAGAGCCAATTCAGGATCTAGCCCTTGAGCTTCAAGAATGCGGTCTAAAATTGAAGGATGAGCATCAAGGCTACATAAAATAAGAGATGAACATAAATCGGAAACACGGTCTCGAATTTCGCAAGTGGATAAAATCTCGAAATCGTTCCATTCGGATATCATCATAGAAACAACCGCTTGTTGTTTTCGGCTAAGAGCATCGGCGACACGATTACCCTTACCGGGTGTATAAAGAATACTAAGATCATAAGGAGCAAGGAACTCGAGCCAGTGTTGTTGACGTAAATTAAGTTGCTTTTGAGAAAATAAATATTTCAAAGACTTATGATCCGTGTAAAGAATAAATTTCTCTCCCAAAAGATAATGACGCCAAATTCGAAGGGCGAAAACAATAGCCGCGAGCTCTAAATCATGTGTGGCATATCTAGTCTCGGTCGGCTTCAATTACCTAGAAGCATAAGCAATAACACGTTCTTTTTGCATAAGAACGGCAACCGAACCAATGCGACTAGCATCGGTATAAACAACGAAATCTTGATTCCCCTCAGGAATCACAAGAATAGGAGCATCGGAAAGGAGTTCTTTTAATTTCTGAAAAGAAGCTTCACATTTGTCCGACCAAATGTATTTAACTCCCTTCTTAGTCAAGCCAGTAAGAGGCACGGCAATCTTAGAAAAGTCTTTAATGAAACGACGGTAATAACCTGCCAATCCGAGAAAACTACGAATCTCTGTCACACTCTCCGGTCTCTTCCAATCTTGAATCGCTTCAATCTTTGAAGGATCTACGGAAATTCCGGATTCGGAAATAATATGACCGAGAAACTTCACACGAGATTGCCAAAAGTGGCATTTAGAAAACTTTGCCTTTAATTCATTACTCCTAAGAGTTTCCAACACAATCCGAAGATGCTTTTCATGCTCCTCCTTGGTTTTTGAATAGACAAGAATATCATCAATAAAGATGAGAACAAACCGGTCGAGGAAGTCTTTGAAAACTCGATTCATAAGGTCAAAGAAATAAGCCGGAGCATTCGTTAACCAAATGGCATAACAAGCCATTCATAAGATCCATAACGGGTACGGAACGATGTCAAAGGAATGCTATCCTCTGCAATATGAAGCTGATGGAAACCGGTAGCCAAGTCCAATTGTGAAAAGACTCTAGCACCGCTAAGTTGGTCAAATAGATCATCAATCCGAAGTAAAGGATATTTATTTTTGATAGTAAGATCATTAAACTTGTGGTAGTCAACGCAAAGTCTAAGTGTACCATCGGATTTCTTCACGAAAATAGCCAAAGCTCCCCAAGGCGAGGAACTAGAGCGAATAAATTGCTTCGTTTCCAAATCTGATAATTGTATGTGCATCTCCTCATTTTCTTTATTGGACAAACGATAAGGAGGACGAGTAATAGGTTGAGCTCCAGGGGTAAGATTAATTCTGAACTCAATTGCTCGCTTAGGTGGCAATCCCAAAACGGGCTCAAATATGTCGAAAAATTCACGAACAACGTGAATAAGAGAAATGGTGTCCTCCTCATCATCATTATCATCATCACGAGGATTTAAAGAATATAAAGATGCAGATAAAGTGGAATCCGAATCTTTGAGAATAATAGAAATTTGCTTAACATATTGAGGATGTCGAAGATGAATAGTCCGCTCAGGACATAGGATATGAGCTTCATAACGGTTAAGCCAATTCATTCCCAAAATCATTCCAAAGCCTAAGTAACGCATGACATGCAAATCGGCTCGGAAAGAAAAATCACCCAAAATAATCTCGACATCATTACACAATAAACTGATTGTTGCGGATCCACCAACCGGATTCGCAATTCTCAAAGAAGTCATTAAAGCAACAACACTTAAAGAAAAAGTATCAACAAGTTCTTTTGATATAAAAGAATGGGATGCACCCGTATCAAAAAGAACTCGAATGGGTTGATCACGAAATAAAATAAAACCATCAAGAATGGAATGAGAAATACCTTAGCTACGAGATGTGTTTCCAGGGGCTTGAATAACATTTAACTTTCCCTCCTTCCTGCCCTGAAGCTTGGGGCATGAAGATATGACATGACCGGGACCTTTGCAGTAGCGACAAGAGAGAGACTTTGGGCACTTGTTCGCGTAATGGTCCTTCGAACCACAATTATAGCATTCCCCACGACCAGAGGAAGAAGTCTTTGCCACAGGGGTTGCTTGCTTCCCTTTCTTATTGGGATAAGGACCTTTGAATTTGTTTGGCCTCTTCTTGTTGTTGAAGCTTGGTCTGGAACCCACCACTTCAACATCATTCTCCCTATCCGCTTCTTCAAGACGAAGAGCGATATCAATGAGTTGGTCGAAGGGAACCTCTAATTTTAGAAGTAATGGCTTCTTGAGATTTTTGTTTAAGCCATAGATAAATCGTTGGTTCTTCTTCAATGGGGTGTTGATGTATTCAACACCATATTTGGAAAGTGACTCGAAGGATGCAACATAATCAGTCACGGAGGCTTCACCTTGAACAAGGTCTATGAAACGACGAGCCAATGTCACTTTTTCTGCTTCTAGCACGAATTTTAATTCGAAGCGTTCCCGGAATTGCTCCCAGGTGAGATCCGCTTCATTAATCTCAGAAATCAGAAGCTCGTACCAGTTTAATGCTCTTTCTTGGAGCATACTAGAAGCCACCTGAACACGGTGAAGATCGATGAGGTTCATGCAAGAAAAGATTCAATCGCATGTCCTTAACCAAGCCTGGACCTCGATGATAATTTCAGAACCTTTAAATGGCTTCCCACCCAGGTTGGTGTAATCATTGCACAAATGGGCAAACCCAGATTTAGGGTGAGTAGGTTCCGGATTAGAACCAGCTGCTTGAGCATTCGTGACAAGGTCAAGAAGTTGCTGGGTAGTCATAAAAACTCCATCTTGGGGTGGAGCACTAGATGGTCCAGCTCTGGGACGACCAGGTCTAACCATTTCTCTTCTTTAAGAAAGAAAGAAGAGGAAAAAGTTCTTCTCGAGATAAATATCAAGCAATCTTGATAGATAAAACAAGGAATCATAAAGAAAATAGGATGAATCGGTACGAAGACTCGAATTAAATCCTAAAGCACGACTCCTAAGAAAGACTTAGGACGATGATCCTTGTTATAATATTCCAAATTGTTCCGAAGTTTAGCTCTGATACCAAGCTGTGATGCCCCACCTCTATACCCACGCTAGCCAAGAACACTACGGAGTAATGCTGTCAACTAGGACGGAGAATAAGGCTGTTGAGGAGCGACCATCCGTGTAATTGCTTTGTGCGAGCACCGATATGCCAGATAAAATATAACATGCATTTCATCTCAAGAGGAATTCCGACATACCGACGCAAACTCAAAGCTACTACACAGTGGCTATATATATAATCTTCGGAAACAATCATAGAAATAAACATAACATAAATCAGTCACAGACAATTCATATCACAAAGGCGGAAATAGATATGAGTATTACACATATAAGTGTATATCAGAGTAGTGGTCAAGCAAGACCCACACTATCACAAAAGAATAGTAACAAGAACTACACAAAAGAATAAGTATACATCATAGAGTCTATATCTCAAATGTGTACACCAAAATAAACTACTAATCTAAGTAGTTAGCCAAAAGTCAGAGAAATCAATCCCAAGTGAGAAGTCAAGCTGAAGCACCTGTAACATCTCGATCTGACCCGAGTATTATTTAATAAGAACATAAAAAACGGATCAGTCTAGCTATATATATCGGATGAAACGATATAGAATAAGAGGTATGAATAAACGCATAATAATCAAAATGCCAAGCTGTGATAAATAAGTAACTGAAAATCAACAAGAGATTAATCAATTTCATGAAAAATCTTCTCAAGGATCAAAAGGAATGTCATACTCATTAGTTCATTCGCCAAATCATAAATATTGACGATTATATCAATATCATTCACAAAAAGTCAATGACGCACAAATTCACCAATGCACAAATATTGATAAAACTTATCAATGAAAATCACGAAAATTGGTGAAGCACAAATTCTAGAAATCATCTCAAGAAATCCAGAAATCACAAAAAGGAGGGAAAAGGCCTATCACAAACGGGAGCATAAAGCTCACCAACACGTGTATCACAAATGGAATGCTAATTCCATGGTTGCTAACCATCGCAAATTGAGCCGAAGCTCCACAAACGGCCCGAAGACCATGGGTTGCTACCCCACCAACTTGAGTCGAAACTCCACAAAACGGGGTTTAGTCTCCCTCGCAGACAAAGAGACATCGCACATTGCTAGTCTAAATCACAAAAATGATAGTCATGATCATCAAGAAAGCGTCAATTACACTAAGCTAGTAAATATATAAATTTAGCTTCATGTCCCATAACCACTAGCTTAACTTAAATATTTACAAACAAATTGTAGATCTCCACTAGAAAATTGCCACAAGAGGTTCAATCGAACAAGTCCAAGAATTGGCCGACGAAGTAAACGCAAGAATTTCATACCACTTGTTGTACTAAGCCGTTTAATTAGATTTCTCATACGAGTGAGGTAAAGGTTTGTATATACTAGTAGATTGGAAAACGGTTTTAAGAAACGAGCTTTGTAATAAAATAGTGTTGAAATCATTTGAAGAAAGCGTTTTGATATTTACTACTAGTTTAGAAAACATTTATATTTTTAAAGTGACAAATCACAAAGAAGATTGTAAGAACAATCAATCACTAAAATTCACATTCGAAGACGTGAATAAAATCCAAAGAAATCGATACCGAATCCATCAAAATGGATATTCCAAAAAATCACGAAGAAAATGTCATCAAAGTCGATAATAAGTGATAATAACAAAAGGGAATCAACACGAATTGATTAACGTTGGAAATTCAATCCAAAAAGGCAAAATGGACTGAAACAGCAGGTTCAGTCGACTGAACAGAGTTTTCAGTCGACTGACCCTGTACTTGGAAATTTTCCAGGTTCAGGAAACTTTCTGTTTCCAGGTTCAGTCGACTGAAAAGAGGATTCAGTCGAATGAATCATGCCTGGAAACTTTCGGGTTCCAGGTTCAGTCGACTGAACATAGATTTCAGTCGACTGAATCATGCCTGGGCTGTTTTTCAGCCTATTCAAATGAAGAGCAAACTCTTCCAAAATGCAATCGGACGAACATTGGCTCTAAGGGTTTGTGCCAATCGGCAACCCGGCCCTATATGCTCCTCGATGCATCACCAAAAGCATGATCAAACATCCATAAAAGGATTTTCACACAAATTTGACTTAAAAACCCAAAAATTGGAATATTCACAAAACCAATCCAAATCAAGAGCAAATGCACATGAAGAAGTGTTAGGAATTCATACCCAACAACCAAAGATATTTATAGTCATAGATGTGAGATAAAAATCTCACCTTTGAACCCAAAACAAATGAATGAGAAGCTTGAAGACAAAGGAGGATCAACCACTCTTCAAATCCAACTCAAGAAGCTTGAATCTAAGCTTAAAAGAAGAACATTCCCAAAACTAGGTTTAGGAATTTCTGAAATTGATTAAGAGAATGAGTTGGAGAAGATGAAGAGAAGCTTACCAATGGGTTCTCTTGAATTTGGAGCTAGAAGTTGGATTTTCTAATGAAGACTAGGGTTTTGGAGTTTTAATTTCCCATCTCTCCCACCATTGATGCTTTAGAAGTGAAAAGAGGAGGAAGTGAGAGTGAATGGGGAGGAGTGGTTCAGATTTGAGTATAAGTTAAACATAGGGCTGAACCCAAACCCAAACCCAAAGTGAAAATGATCAAATTTTTTACTAGCTCCAAACATATCAATGTTTATACTCAAAAAGGTTGCAAACGACATTTTAAACTCAATGGGAAGGGTCTCGAGTCCCAATTCGACTGTTTGCAAAAAGTGACTTTTTGGACTAAAATCTGACGAATGATAAAATATTTAAATAAAATATTTAAATATAAAAATCGATAAATATGCGGGTTGTTACAGAGTACCTGGAGAATTCTAGCTTCGCGCCTGATCAACGCACTGCCAGAGTCTGCAGGAACGAGGATAAATTTGTTAAGTCACCGAGTTATAAAAGTATTTTGATAAAGTATTATATAAAAGATATTTTGATCATTTATTTTACCTTTCTAAATAATTGAAATTTATGTAGCTTTAAAATAATGGTTCATCCTTGTCTTTCAACCTATTTTTCCCTTCTAGCTATTCCTATTCTCCACCTTGTTAAACTTACCTATAACAACAGTTATCGGGTATAATTTTAATCTTCTTGTCATCTAGTCTTAGTCCTATTTCATTCTATTTTTTTCTGTGTTTTCATGTACCTCGTTCCTTTTCGAGGATGAAAAGATTTGAGTGCGGAAGAGTGTAACAACCCTCTTATTTTTGTAATTACTTTAATTGTATATTTTAATTATTTTAATTTCCTGATTTAAAATTTTTATTTTATTTATTTGAGATGAATAAATTTTGTTATTTTAAATATAAATTTTGATTTTTGTGTAAATTATAATTCCAAACCTGAATAAATGGAATATTTCCAAAAAAGTGGATTTCTGGTCAAAATGGTCAAACTTTGACTTTAAAATTTAAATATTTGAATTTTTGAATTTTATCATTTATTATGAAAATAGATTTAATTTCAAGGATACTGCTTTTCGTTTCACTAAAATCGTATTAATATTGTGAAAGTTATGTTTTTTACAATATTGTGTGTAAATTGTTTTATTTAACAAATTTGTTTATTTTAATATATATAAATAATATTTTTGTATGTAAAATCATGTTATAATTTGTGTAACATGACATTTTTTGCATATATTTTATTTTTAAAACATTTTTAAAGTATAGTTATAATGTTCAAATGTTGATTGTATATTGTTTTCAATGTTTAATTCTAGTTTCCATTAATAAAGTATTTTCTTTATTATTTCCTACTTTTCCTAAAGCCATTGATTTATTCTTCATAATATCTATCTCTACCTTATTTTTTTATTTATACATTCATTTAGTAATTAAATGGATAAGTATTTAGATCCTTATTTATTTCTTGTAAAGAAATCTCAAATATATATATATATATTATTTTAAAAGGCACACCTTTAAATGTTTATTTTAATTAATATAAGTAACATTTTTGGTTGATATATCATGTTATAATTGTGAATATATATGCAACATTACATGTTATGTATATATTTACAACATTTGCTCGTTTTTGTTTCATTAATTTGGGTATATACTTTGTAAATTAAGTAGCATACAAAGATGTAAATAGCAATTAATTTATACGTTTCTATAACGTTTCCTTATTTATTTATATAGTGTTTACATAAATGGTATGTATTTATGAATTATTCCTTTGGCATATTTATTTTAATTAGATGGCAAACAAACTAAATTAAACATACGTTACCTATATTTAATTAAAGGCACGCATTACGTTTCGATTTATTACCCTTTTTATCTTTCCATCCCTTAATTTTCTACCCTAACTTCTCCAAAATTTTAGCCTTGATTTTTCTTTTTTTCTTTTTTCCAATCACGCACAAAGTCTCTCAGCTCCTATTATCATTTGTGTGCAAAGAAAGAAAAATATATACAAGGTTTTTCTTCCTTAAATTGTGCCTTTTTAAATTTCCTAGCCTTTTTGTTCTCTAACCTAGCCACAATTTTAGCCGTACATACAAAAACCTAGCCGCCTCCATCATATTTCACATGAGAAAAACATCTTTACCACTTCATTTTCACGAAATTCAGATCTGAAAAAAATTAGGTAATATCTTCTTCCTTTTTTCACTTTTTCTTTTCACTTTTATTGATTTTTGCCTTGGATCCATCATGCTTTTGCTTGGCCATTGCCCTCCACTGACCACCACCACTTCTTCCCACCTAATCCACGGCCTAACCACCATACTCCTCTGACCTGAAAGTGCAATGGCCTCCCCTTGAACAAAACTTCATAAAAACTATGAAAAACTCCACAAAACCATGCTAACCTAGCCCTATATGCAACACCACCTTCATTGCATGCCACGGCCACCTCCTTAGCCACCACCACCATCAAGCACCACCTCTGAACACCATTGCTAACCTCTGACCTATAGCAGCCTCTGGCTCATCCCAAATATGCCTTTGACCGAGCCCAAGTTGAACCAAAACCCTTTCTGGACTTGCCTTTTGACCTTCCACACTTTGTAACCTCCAAACTCTTCCTATTCTTGACCAAGCCTTGTTATTTTCAGTCCAAACCTGATCCTTTACCACCTGAAACATGCCATGACTGAACCAATTTAGCCTTAAGGCCGAGCACATGTTGAGTCAAGAGCAAGCAAAACTTGTTTGAAACTTGGTGATGTCTTTGTTTATCTCTATTTCAATTTGTTTCAATAATTTCGGTATTATATTTATATTTATGTATGGTCTTATTTTATTATTATATACAAGATATACATCTTGTCTCTCTTTCCACTTGAATCAAATCATGCTATCGTGCTTTTCGGATTCTCGTTTGTGTATGTTGTTTGCAAACTCCAGCTTCAAAGAGGTGAGTTATTCACACATGACATATATGCCTATACAATTGTAAAGTGACATCAAGTGAATGTGTAGAAACTTTTATATTATGTTATACCTGCCTGTGATATCATTTATATGATGTTAAACCCTGTTACTAACTTGTCACATCATCTGTTATATTCTATTCTGTTATATTTTTGTATTTATTTCTGTTTCTCACACTGCAAGTTCCCTGTAGAATAGAATCACTATGGGTTGAAATGATACATACCTGAATGGACTTTAGAATGGGGAAAATTATTACGGGCTGAAATGATAAGCCTGGGTGAGTTTTATTTATTTGTATTTGACTTAGGATTGCGGGTTTGAAATAATCAATAACCCGGAAATTTTACTGATTACGGATTTAAAAGATATTTTTCGTATCACCCGATATAGGTGTGAAATATTTTTCGGACCCATGGTTGATTTCAAAATATGATTTCTTATAAATTTCATGTATTGTAAATGAAAGGATAAAAAAATATGAAATTTGACTTATATTGGATTTAAAATGGTTGCAGTGATTTTCTAAAAAGTTAAATGTTATAAGTTAACAGATGGTTTGAGTTGTAGTGTGAAAGTTTGTTTTAACTTAATAATGGGAATTTAAGTAAAAATGGAATTATAAGCTCAACTTGGTAATTAATATAGTTGAGGTATGAATTGAATAAATTTAAAGTAAAAGAAAACATCAAGTTATTGTAAAGTAAAGTAAGCAACTTATAGTAGATTTTAACTGTATGTAAAGGAATTATAATTAAAATTGGATGTTCATCTAATAAAGATGTTAATTATTAAAATTATATGTTAAATGGTATCCAAAAAATGAATTTTGAAAAGTAAAATAAATTTGATAAGTAAAGGTGAGAAAAATTGAATTGGTTTAAAATGTTACATAAATGGATAGTTAAATGGAAATTCGGAATATAACTTAATTTGAAAATTTGTGATTTGTTTTAAATTGGAAGTTTAAGTAAATTAAATAAAATGGAAATTAAGTTTAATTTATGAAATGGTAGTAATAAAAATTTAAGTGTTAAGAAATTTGTTAAAATGTGAAGAATAGGAAATTGTACACTTGAATTTAGTAAGTGAATTATTGGAAATTTGATTTTATTTATAGGAAATTTACTTTATAAAAATCATAAGCTAAAGGTATTTTAATGAACATTTTAAGTGTTAAAATATGATTTTTGTAATGTTTAAAGGGTTAAAATCAAAGTTTATTTGTGGCTGAAATTTCAATATTTGAAGTGTTTAACTGAATAAATGAACTCAGAAAAGGCTAAATTTTTGGGAATTGAATATTTGATTTGAAGGAATAATGAATTCACTTTTTAATGGTTTAAATGAATGATTTTAATTCGGAATTATAAATCATTTTAAAATTTATAACCACGGGTGCGATATTTTGTGTGTCATGTGATTTCCTTGTGATTATTTGACGCACACCTTTTATTTTAAGAGTGTGGCTAGAGGTGAGCGGTTACTGCAGCTCTACGTTACCCTAGTCACGATAACACTGTTATTTGCATTGTTTACTTTAATATGGATATTTCTAGGATAGTGGTTATTACTACTTAATTGATGGTTAGACTGATCCTTAAAGGATGGGCGATCCCAAGCATCCTTTAAGTTATTGTGCATTGATATTACAATTCACTTGAGTTGGTTTACATTATATAAGTATGTATGTCCTGACTCGAGTGTTTGTGTTTTACTTTACGCTCGGGTCAGCCTGAGAATGACAGCTTTGGATTCACTTTTTGGAGCTAGAGTTTAGCTGGAGCTTATACGTCTATCTATTCGTCTACTTCTTCCAGTTAGTTCCTATTCGGTATCTGTCTCTGTATTATTGATTTATGTATCCAGACTTCTATTGTATCCATTTTTAAACTATGATATTTGTAACAACCTGGGGTTTTGCGCCGGTTGATTATCATCATTAGGCTATTAAATCTACTGGCTAATTGCTGTTGGGCGATTTAATTGGTTGAAATTCTTTTAAAATTTTATTAAAGGGATTATGTGGGCTTTAAATTGAATTTTCGCCCACGTTTTATTCTTGGTGCTGGGTTGTATTAAAGTGAATACCCATTCCCTCAACCATTCACTTCTCTTCGAAACCCTAAACAACACAAACGAAAAAAATGGCGGCTTCAATTTTCGTTGCTCGTTCATTCCTCAAAAATTAGGGCTTCGTGAAATTCGAAGGCGCCGCTTTCTGTTGATCGATCGAAATGATGATTTCGTCCCTTGCTTTGTCGATCGATGATTCCTTCTCCCTGTGCACGGCTCCTTCAATTTGCGTCGTGTTTATCTGTTGCAAAAGGGGGTTTCGGCTGCGAATTGGATATGCGCTCGTCGAAAAAGGTGAGTGATTTTCACTCACATTCTAATTCGAATCTGGTTTGATTTCTGACTTGTTCCAATTTTGTTTACTTGATTTCTTGGACTTGTTCAAACTTGCTGAATATCATTAGTTTGAAACTGTTGCATGACTTTGGCCAGTTGATAATTTGTGATGATATTTTGACTTGCTTTAAACTGCTACTTTGCTTGATTTTGTCTCAGCCTTGAACACTGCATCCCTGTATATATATGTGTTCTTCGGAAGCTTTGGTTGATTTCCTTGATTGCCATGGCTTCGATTTTGAGCTGTTCGATCTTTTCATGGTCACCACATCTCTAACTTTGGTTGATTCATGATTGTGACTTCATTTGAATTTGTTACACTATTTTAGTAACTACTGTTAATAACAGTTTCTTTGTTCGAACTTGGAACTACGTTTTGATTCGAACTCTCTTACTTTGATATCGGCTTACGCTGCTTGCATATCCACTTATACTTGCTGTATCATGCTTGATCTTGGCTGCACTATCCACATGTGTTCATTTGTCTTTACTGTGCATTCTGTAGTGTTGCAGCGTTGTTTCATTTTCTTCTTGACCCTTTTATATTTGAGCATGTTGCATAAGTGTAGCATATCCAGCTCGGTTGTCTCGACCACATTAGTTTTATCTGTTCTACTTGAGTTTGTCTTCGAGACATTCTGCAGTTGCTTTCATGATGCAGAGTCTTCATGTTTCATTATATAGTCTTCACTTTGATTCCTTGTTGCTAGGCTTGAAGTCTTGATAGTATTGAGCTCTGTAGCTTCTGGGTTGCACCTTGTAACTAAATCTGCTTTGTCGATTTGTATTTGCAAGTTTAGGGTTGCCTCTGGACATCAAACCATTGATATACTTTTGCTTTTTGGTTCCACTGTATATACATATGTGCTTCCTGTCAGTTTTTAGTGCACTTTCTCGCCTCTGTTGCTTGCCATTTTGAACTGCTGCATTATTTTGTCCGCTGCCGTGTATCACCTGCTAGTTACTAAGCTGTCCACTTCATGTTGTATGGATTAGTGCAGTTGCATTTTGCGTCACTTCTACTTTGTTAACTTCAGATTGTGGCCTGGTGAACTGTTTTAATATAAGTCTATAGCTTTTTGTTAGATTGGATTTACTTATTATATTGTAATCTGGTTCATCCCAGAACATTTTTGACCAGATTGCATGTGCATATACGTATGCCATTTTATTTTCTGTTTTGGTCAAGTTCATTTGAAAGCATTTGACTTTGATTTCTTGTTTCTCTGACCCGTCTGGGTTTATGTGTACATCTGAATTTTGGCGAGGCAGTGCACGTGAACTTACCTAGTGTTAGCCAGGCTCTGATACCAAATTGAAAACCCAAATTTGAAAGCAGAAAAGCAGAAAACTTGAATGCAGAATTGAAAATATACAGCAACAGAAACTTCTTGCGGAAACAGAAATTTTATTACTACAGTAGATAATATTACAGAACTCGGATACAATGAAGAGAAAGCACGAAAATGAAGAAAATTTTTCTGATGATCATCTTCAGAGTAGTCTCCTCCTTTTATAGTGTCTTCTCTCCTTTATTTCTTATTACTTAGGCTGGACATCTGTCTATTATAGGGCTAATATGTGTCCCTTTTAGGCTGTTAGGCTTAGGATGTGTCCTTTAGTTCATTCTTTGTAGAGGATGAGTTGGAAAGGCTAAGGGATGACTTTTAGGCTTGTAGGCTGAGGATGTGTCCTTTAGTTTATTCTGTGCAGAGGATGAGTTGGAAAGGCTAAGGGGTGATATGTCACCCTAGTGTAAAGGATATGTGCTCTTTGTCTTTTTATCCTGGATGCTGGTCCACCATGCTTCTGTTTTAATTTTGAATTTCTAGATTGGCTAGAGATTCGTCGTCAAAAGGGTCGGTACCCATAGTATCTCTCATTATAGAGTCATGTCTAAGTCTTTCTTTTTCCACTTGTTCTTCAAAGTATTCTTCTTGAGCCATTGTGCCAACTGGGCCAATTATGAGACTGTCTTAAAAACGCTGAACCTTCATTATTCTTTCTGTTGATGGTTCGAAAGCCGATATGTAGTCCAATAGTAATACTGTTTTGCCTTCAGTGGCAGAGTGTGATCCGATTTCGCCTTTGTTAATGGCTTCTGAGAAGAACTCTTGTGCTGTTAGGATTCTTTCACTTTCTTCATTAAATTCTTTGCGGTTGAATTTAACGAATTCATGTTGAGGATTTTCGGTTACCCGATGTAGTTCCCATAATTGGATGGAGGGATAAAGACGTATGTACTGTCTTTCTTCCCAAACGCTCCAAATTCTGAACATGAACATAGTAAAAAATCTGCTTGAATGTTCAACAAGTTTTGCTGTACATATTTCTGGAATATAACCTGAGTATTCTTCAGGATGGCTTGTGTTGACATAAATTTCGTGTACTAAGCCCTTTTTGATATGTTTTTGATATTTTTGTATTTCAGAAAAACAGGCTATAAGCCGTGGTCTTCTATTGTTATTGAGAATTAACTCTTCATTTTCTAAGAGTTTAACTAATTCTATATCTTCTAGCTTTTAGAAGAATAGAAGAAGATTGCTTTCATCGATGAGATGTTGCTGATATAAGGAGATCATATCCTGGACTGTCATTTCAGCCTCCATCTCTTTGGTTTTTGCGTTATCTATCTCATAAAGTCTAAGTAATTCTAGAAAATCTTGAATTCTTAGATTTATGAGATCGGAGGTTTGCATTTGAGAAAATATTGTTTTCAAATGACTGTGTTCAGCTGTGTTATCAGTGAACAACTCTGCTTCTTTCAAATCAAGAGCTTCAGATCTAGATGTAAAAGAATGTTGTGACAATTTAGTCACTATTTTCTGAGTTTCTTGTAACCTTTTCTCTTTCTAGGTATTGTATGTTTCAATCCCAGATAAGCCTTTTCCACTTGAGTTAACCAGAAATTTGCAGCTCTATGGTCTGCAGCTTCGATGGCTTTAAAAAATCCATTGAAATTGTCATATAAGTTAGGATTCGATGCTTTCATGTCTAGATTGTACCAATCTTTGACCACCGCTGAGATGTATGGTCTTTGTATTCCTGTTGGAGCAATTGCTTTTCCTTTGTTCATTGGAACAAATTTCTGAGTTGTATTAGAAGGTGTTGCCTTGCCTTTGTTTGTTGGAGTGGTTTTGGTCTGTTGGACCATTTCTTCATTTACTCCTGTGGGAGCATTAGTTTCTTCGGATTCCTGTGAAGATGAAGCCTCTGTGGAGGTTTGCTTGGCTTTTTTAGGTGATTTCACTTGTTTGAAATCTTCTTGTCTTTTCATGGTTTCTAATAATTCTTTGATTCTTTTTATATCGTCCTCATCCATGTTTCATAACCTGGTAAGAAGATCAGCTGCAAAGTTAGTGTAGCCTGGAATGTATTTGACATCATAGTTGTAAATTTCTAAATACATAGCTAATCTAATTCTTCGAAGGTTTTCTTCTGGATTGTTTATAGTTTTCTTTTTTAAGAATTGAGCAACAGATTTGTTATCTGTTTCTATTATAAACTGTCTATGCAAGAGATAAATTCATAAACTTTTGATTGCTAATTTAATAGCTAGTAATTCTTTGTCATAGGTAGCGTGTTTAATCTGAGGTTTACTAAACTTTCCAGAGGAATATGCTACAACTTCTTTTTGTTTTGCAATTAATACTCCTGCCCAGAAATTGTCAAAAGCATCAGTTTGTAGTGTAAGTAATTCTTCATCTGAAGGAAAGTAGAGGATCTTTTGATCTTTTATTAGGTCGTTAATCCTTTGTATTTCTTCTTCTTCTTGCTTTTGTAAGGGAATCGAAATTTTATCTGTGTTCCATCTTCTTTGTTGTTCTCCATTATGCTGTTTATATTTTGCTTGTTCGTCAGTAAGCTTTTTCTGGAAATTTTGAGTCTTAGCGGATGAATTAGGAATAAATTTTCTGCCGTAGTTTAATAATCCTTAGAAACTTTGGAGTTCTTTTAATGTTTTAAATGTATCGGGAAAATCTTTAATTTTAGTATAAATGTGTTGTTGTAATTCTATTTGTCCATTTTTAATTCGTTTTTCGAGAAAATCTATTTCTTTTTTAAATAATTTAATTTTTTTAGGACTTAAAATAACACCATTTTGAAGTAATATTTGAACAACTGCCAGAAGATGTTGTTTATGTTCTTCTGCAGAATTAGAGAAAACAAGAATGTCGTCTATATAGACAGATACAAAAGGTAAATGTCCGAACATAAAATTCATCCATTTTTGAAATAATTGTGGTGCGTTTTTTAATCCAAAAGGCATAACTAACCATTCAAAATGTCCTTGTGGGCAACTAAAGGCGGTTAGCTCTATGGACTGTTTATCAGCAAGTTTTAATTGCCAAAAACCTGATTTTGCATCAAATTTACTATAATATTTTGCTCCTTGGATTTGTTTTGTTAGATGTTCAGCAGAAGGAATAAAATATCCATCAAACTTTGTATAACTGTTAAGTTTTCTATAGTTTATTACCATTCGAGCTTTTCCTCTTTTAATTTCAGCATGATTTCTTACTAAGAAAGCTGGGGATGAGTGGGTACTAAAACTTTTCTGTATTAATTTCAAATTTAAGAGGTCTTTTATTTGTTTTGCAAATTCTTCTTTATCAGTTGGTGATACCATGATACTGTTAACTCTGACTTTAGCGTCTTTGTATTGTTCCATTAATTCAATTTTACAATACCGTGGCGCTTTGTCAAACCATTTTAACGAATTGTTGGAATAGAGAGGTTCTAACATATTGTGTATTAATATTTCAAATTCGTTGGTGGTTGGTATATTGTATGTACAAATCTTTGGTTGTATGATTTGCAGTGTTTTTACATGTTCAATTAATGTAACAGGTTTTCACCACGCTGTGCTGCCGGAGTATAATGTGATGCAATTGTAGCGGGTAGCGTTACTCGAGGCACAAGAACACCATCCAGTTCAAAATAATATTTGTTGAAGGGAAGGAGATGTCTTAAATTGTCCATTCCCAGGATGCAATCACTATCAAATTCCTTTGGTAGTAATGCAAAGTCAAAGTTGTATAGTTTATTATTTCCATGTATATCAGGTATTTGTACCTGTAAGTGTTTTGCTTTATGAGTAACAGGGACTTGTCTTCCCATAAAATCACTTAGCATTCCTTTTTTGTCTAACGATACCCAGAATTGCTGGGGAATAAATATTTCTTGTAATAAACCGGCTTCTGCACCAGAATCCAGTAACGCATGTACCGTGAATTCTTGATATTCAGGGATACATATCGTTATTGGAAGATATATATGTAACTGTGCCTTTCTTTTAAGATCTATGGATCTAATCATGATGTTTTATATTTTCTGTAGGAACCTTGATAACCATTCGGTTTGATTCCTGTTCTTTTTGTTTTTCAAGTATTCTCATTGTTATTCCTTCTATTGGATTTTCTTGTTTAAAGCTCATACGATGACTGGTAGTTTTTAATATATCAGGAGTTTATTCCACATCAGGCATTTTATTGTATGATTGAGTTCTTTTTAATGTGTTGGATGAATTCGCATTTTCTTCATTATTCTTGGTTATGGTGGAAATAGTATTTCCTGATGCTATAAAATATTCTGTAGGTAATTGAATTCTTGGTTTAAGTGATTTCACAAAAACTTGAATTTCGTTATCGAATTAATTGTCTTTTGTCAATCAATCTGGGTTGAATTGTTTTTCCTAACCCGACTTCGAACAATTTAACAAATTGTTTGGGCGTAATTGATTTGAACGTAGCAGTATCATTTAAGGCCATACAATGTTCCCATTGTATGCCAAGAACTTTGGATCCTGAAAGAAGTTCTATATTTTGTAAATTTACTGATAATGTACAAGCTTTTTCTATATTTTGATCATCAAGACTTATACAAAAATGGGGATGTATGTTTACTCTGAATAATCTGTTTAGCAAACAGATTTATCAAACAGATTATTTGGAGTAAACATACATCCCATTTTTGTATAAGTCTTGATGATCAAAATATAGAAAAAGCTTGTACATTATCAGTAAATTTACAAAATATAGAACTTCTTTCAGGATCCAAAGTTCTTGGCATACAATGGGAACATTGTATGACCTTAAATGATACTGCTACGTTCAAATCAATTACGCCCAAACAATTTGTTAAATTGTTCGAAGTCGGGTTAGGAAAAACAATTCAACCCAGATTGATTGACATAAGACATTTAAAATTCGATAACGAAATTCAAGTTTTTGTGAAATCACTTAAACCAAGAATTCAATTACCTATAGAATATTTTATAGCATCAGGAAATACTATTTCCACCATAACCAAGAATAATGAAGAAAATGCAAATTCATCCAACACATTAAAAAGAACTCAATCATACAATAAAATGTCTGATGTGGAATTAACTCCTGATATATTAAAAACTATCAGTCATCGTATGAGTTTTAAACAAGAAAATCCAATAGAAGGAAGAACAATGAGAATACTTGAAAAACAAAAAGAACAGGAATCAAACCGAATGGTTATCAAGGTTCCTACAGAAAATATAAAACATCATGATTAGATCCATAGATCTTAAAAGAAAGGCACAGTTACATATATATCTTCCAATAACGATATGTATCCCTGAATATCAAGAATTCACGGTACATGCGTTACTGGATTCTGGTGCAGAAGCCAGTTTATTACAAGAAATATTTATTCCCCAGCAATTCTGGGTACCGTTAGACAAAAGAGGAATGCTAAATGATTTTATGGGAAGACAAGTCCCTGTTACTCATAAAGCAAAACACTTACAGGTACAAATACCTGATATACATGGAAATAATAAACTATACAACTTTGACTTTGCATTACTACCAAAGGAATTTGATAGTGATTGCATCCTGGGAATGGACAATTTAAGACATCTCCCTCCCTTCAACAAATATTATTTTGAACTGGATGGCGTTCTTGTGCCTCGAGTAACGCTACCCGCTACAATTGCACCACATTATACTCCGGCAGCACAGCGTGGTGAAAAACCTGTTACATTAATTGAACATGTAAAAACACCGCAAATCATACAACCAAAGATTTGTACATACAATATACCAACCACCAACGAATTTGAAATATTAATACACAATATGTTAGAACCTCTCTATTCCGACAATCCGTTAAAATGGTTTGACAAAGCGCCACGGTATTGTAAAATTGAATTAATGGAACAATACAAAGACGCTAAAGTCAGAGTTAACAGTATCATGGTATCACCAACTGATAAAGAAGAATTTGCAAAACAAATAAAAGACCTCTTAAATTTGAAATTAATACAAAAAAGTTTTAGTACCCACTCATCCCCAGCTTTCTTAGTAAGAAATCATGCTGAAATTAAAAGAGGAAAAGCTCGAATGGTAATAAACTATAGAAAACTTAACAGCTATACAAAGTTTGATGGATATTTTATTCCTTCTGCTGAACATCTAACAAAACAAATCCAAGGAGCAAAATATTATAGTAAATTTGATGCAAAATCGGGTTTTTGGCAATTAAAACTTGCTGATAAACAGTCCATAGAGCTAACCGCCTTTAGTTGCCCACAAGGACATTTTGAATGGTTAGTTATGCCTTTTGGATTAAAAAACACACCACAAATATTTCAAAAATGGATGAATTCTATGTTCGGACATTTACCTTTTGTATCTGTCTATATAGACGACATTCTTATACTCTAATTCTGCAGAAGAACATAAACAACATCTTCTGGCAGTTGGTCAAATATTACTTCAAAACGGTGTTATTTTAAGTCCAAAAAAAATTGAATTATTTAAAAAAGAAATAGATTTTCTCGGAAACGAATTAAAAATGGAAAAATAGAATTACAGCAACACATTTATACAAAAATTAAAGATTTTCCCGATACATTTGAAACATTAAAAGAACTCCAAAGTTTCTTAGGATTATTAAACTACGGCAGAAAATTTATTCCTAATTAATCCGCTAAGACTCAAAATTTACAGAAAAAGCATACTGACGAACAAGCAAAATATAAACAGCATAATGGAGAACAACCAAGAAGATGGAACACCGACAAAATTCCGATTACCTTACAAAAGCAAGAAGAAGAAGAAATACAAAGGATTAAAGACCTAATAAAAGATTAAAAGATCCTCTATTTTCCTTCAGATGAAGAATTACTTACACTACAAGCTGATGCTTCTGACAATTTCTGTGCAGGAGCATTAATTGCAAAACAAAAAGAAGTTGTAGCATATTCCTGTGGAAAGTTTAGTAAACCTCAGATTAAATACGCTACCTATGACAAAGAATTACTAGCTATTAAATTAGCAATCAAAAGTTTACGAATTTATCTCTTGCATAGACAGTTTATAATAGAAACAGATAAAAAATCTGTTGCTCGATTCTTAAAAAAGAAAACTATAAACAATCCAGAAGAAAACCTTCGAAGAATTAGATTAGCTATGTATTTAGAAATTTACAACTATGATGTCAAATACATTCCAGGCTACACTAACTTTGCAGCTGATCTTCTTACCAGGTTATGAAACATGGATGAGGACGATATAAAAAGAATCAAAGAATTATTAGAAACCATGAAAAGACAAGAAGATTTCAAACAAGTGAAATCATCTAAAAAAGCCAAGCAAACCTCCACAGAAGCTTCATCTTCACAGGAATCCGAAGAAACTAATGCTCCTACAGGAGTAAATGAAGAAAAGGTCCAACAGACCAAAACCACTCCAACAAACAAAGGCAAGGCAACACCTTCCAATACAACTCAGAAATTTGTTCCAATGAACAAAGGAAAAGCAATTGCTCCAATAGGAATACGAAGACCATACATCTCAGCGGTGCTCAAAGATTGGTACAATCTAGATATGAAAGCATCGAATCCTAACTTATATGACAATTTCAGTGGATGTTTTAAAGCCATCCAAGCTGCAGACCATAGAGCTGCAAATTTCTGGTTAACTCAACTGGAAAAGGCTTATCCGGGATTGAAACATACAATATCCCAGAAAGAGAAAAGGTTACAAGAAACTCAGAAAATAGTGACTGAATTGTCACAACATTCTTTTACATCTAGATCTGAAGCTCTAGATTTGAAAGAAGCAGAGTTGTTCACTGATAACACAGCTGAACACAGTCATTTGAAAACAATATTTTCTCAAATGCAAACCTCCGATCTCGTAAATCTAAGAATCAAGATTTTCTAGAATTACTTAGACTTTATGAGATAGATAACGCAAAAACCAAAGAGATGGAGGCTGAAATGACAGTCCAGGATATGATCTCCTTATATCAGCAACATCTCATCGATGAAAGCAATCTTCTTCTGTTCTTCAAAAACTAGAAGACACAGAATTAGTTAAACTCTTAGAAAATGAAGAGTTAATTCTCAATTACAACAGAAGACCACGGCTTATAGCCTGTTTTTCAGAAATACAAAAATATCAAAAACATATCAAAAAGGGCTTAGTACACGAAATTTATGTCAACACAAGCCATCCTGAAGAATACTCAGGTAATATTCCAGAAATATGTACAGCAAAACTTGCTGAACATTCAAGCAGATTTTTTACTATGTTCATGTTCAGAATTTGGAGCGTTTGGGAAGAAAGACAGTACATACGTCTTTATCCCTCCATCCAATTATGGGAACTACATCGGGTAACCGAAAATCCTCAACATGAATTCGTTAAATTCAACCGTAAAGAATTTAATGAAGAAGGTGAAAGAATCCTAGCAGCACAAGAGTTCTTCTCAGAAGCCATTAACAAAGGCGAAATCGGATCACACTCTGCCACTGAAGGCAAAACAGTATTACTATTGGACTACATATCGCTTTCGAACCATCAACAGAAAGAATAATGAAGGTTCGGCGTTTTTAAGACAGTCTCATAATTGGCCCAGTTGGCACAATGGCTCAAGAAGAATACTTTGAAGAATAAGTGAAAAAAGAAAGACTTAGACAGGACTCTATAATGAGAGATACTATGGGTACCATCCCTTTTGACGACGAGTCTCTAGCCAATCTAGGAATTCAAAATTAAAACAGAAGCATGGTGGACCAGCATCCAGGATAAAAAGACAAAGAGCACATCCTTTACACTAGGGTGACATATCACCCCTTAGCCTTTCCAACTCATCCTCTGCACAGAATAAACTAAAGGACACATCCTCAGCCTACAAGCCTAAAAGTCATCCCTTAGCCTTTCCAACTCATCCTCTGCAAAGAATAAACTAAAGGACACATCCTTAGCCTAATAGCCTAAAAGGGACACATATTAGCCCTATAATAGACAGATGTCCAGCCTAAGTAATAAGAAATAAAGGAGAGAAGACACTATAAAAGGAGGAGACTACTCTGAAGATGATCATCAAAAAAAATTTCTTCATTTTCGTGCTTTCTCTTCATTGTATCTGAGTTCTGCAATATTATCTACTGTAGTAATAAAATTTCTGTTTCCGCAAGAAGTTTCTGTTGCTGTATATTTTCAATTCTGCATTCAAGTTTTCTGCTTTTCTTCTTTCAAGTTTGGGTTTTCAATTTGGTATCGGAGCCTGGCTAACACTAGGTAAGTTATTCTATTTTAGATCATTCTGTTTTATATTTTATGAACTCTATCTTTCTGTATATGTTCTGCTGAAGTAGTAAAAAAAAAAGGGTACAAATTTTTTTTAAAATTTTTAAATGAAAGCTTAAGCTATTCTTTTGAGCATGATTCGTTATGAGTCTGCAAAACTTTTGTGGCAGCTAAAACTTTTTTCGAATTTTAAGTAAATTCGACGACTTATTGATTACTGATTATTACGCACTGGGGTAGGAAACGAACCATCCCAGAACAGTTTTGACCAGATTGCATGTGCATATACGTATGCCATTTTATTTTCTGTTTTGGTCATGTTCATTTGAAAGCATTTGACTTTGATTTCTTGTTTCTCTGACCCGTCTGGGTTTATGTGTACATCTGAATTTTGGCGAGGGAGTGCACGTGAGCGTGTACTGCAGCCAAATCAGAGTTGATGTTTTAATTGATAATTTCAATTGCTCGAATTATTTCGTGTCGCCAATTCAATATATTTTGAATTGTATTTTGATTCGGTTTAATTTGATGATTTTGTTGATATCTAATTATCTTTTTGATAATTAGGTTATGCGTTTCTAATTATTTATTTAATAATTGGATTCTGCTGTTAGTTGATGTTTAGGAAATTCTGTTGTTTTCTAAATTATCTTCATTGATAATCCTTTTATTTATCTTTGTTGATGATTTGAATTTGCTGATTTGTTGTTTAATACTATTACGTGTTATATTTACCGTTATCCGATTTCCTTATTAAAGGATTGGATAGGTGAGATTTTTGTGACTGTCGTCTATTTGTTATTTAATTATTATTGTTTTCATGCATTAATAACTGAGTTTGAATTAGACTGACCCGTGTATTATTATTTTTTGAATTAATACTCGGGTCAGACCGAGTTATTACAGGTTGTAGATATCTCGCTTTTGGTTGCTGCTTGAGCTATGAAGTCTTTTCACATCTTTTGGAGTAGTCGTTGTCATTTTTAGGATGATATGTATTCATGTGTATTATTTATAATTATGTACTTGTATATGTAACTTCCAGGGTCGACAGTTGTAGTTGTATCACATGTATTGTATCGCATGTATTGTAATTGACTTCAGTTATATATATATATATATATATATATATATATGAGATTTTATATTATCTGTGTTCCGCATTTAGCTTATCTGTGTTATTATTATATATGTTGTCCTAAACTATTATGAAGCATCGTAGTTCATTTCATACTAGAATTGAATATGTCTACGGAAGTAAATAAACAAAGATTAAAGAAAGGAATATATACCACTCCTACCGTGATAAACAATACTAGTGTAAGGCCTAACTACGGATGGCCGCTTCTATCCAGCATTATTCTTCGTAATAACAGACAGTATTTTCTTTTAATACTCTTTGTTATTGTGAGCATAGAGGTGGGGCGTCATAATGTTTGTATATGTTTTGAGAGTTTGTATATAGTAGCTTCATGAACTACTATGGTATTTTATTTCCGCTGCGAGTATTCTGATATTTCTGTGTCTGTGATTTTGTGAATGATTTTATTTGCTCCAAATTTTATTACAATCTGTTAATTTGAATTATTCAAGTCTGACATGTGTTGATTATTGTCGATTTGAATGGTCCAAAATAGCGGGCTGTTACAGAGTTTAAACCCCGAATATAATCAGGTAACACGTAAAGATCGTGGGGATACTCGAGCCCAATATGTATCAAAGTCTCCCGAAACTGTAAAAGGCTCACCATCCACCCATCTTGCACCCCTCATTGTAAGAATATAAGCTGATTTCATCCTAATATCGCCATACATATCATTCCATGGTAGTGGATTTGATGGAATGCGAACTATACCATACAATTTTAGCTAACACCGCTCCCCTAAATACCATATGAATGGACATGTAGGAACATGAAAGCAGACCCTGCGTCGCTACATAGAAAACTGAAAAGTGAGTGGATGATCAGGACCGGGCTCTAGGAACTGTAAGTACTAATCGCAGGGACGAACGATAATGTTACCACGACGCCTCATATCCATCTGCTGCCTAGCCTCCATTAGCTCATTGTGCACCCCTTGTGCAACATGGGACAAATGCGTAGGAGGACCCCAACAACGTCATCTAGGGAAGTAAATATAAAGTGTAGCATTCGCTTCTACAATAAGTCGGGGGTTCTTATTGGCAGTATACTCGTAGTACTAAAACGGAAGAATGTACCAAAATCTGTTCATCTATCTTGACTGCTATAGTGTATAAGTATCCAATACTATGTACAAATAACCAAGATGGAAGTATCGTAATCATATATATGTATTCCATCCACATCTAATAATCCAGCCAAAAAGCCAAGCTAATAGTACCTTTATTATTACTAAAAAATGTAGATTCAAAAAGTTATAATATAAAGACACGGATAACTGGAGTGTACATATCCTCAACGGCCATATACTTTACTATATATCGCTACAAATAAGGGAGAGTAACAGCACCTCCTCTAACCTTCTCGTCGGCCAAAGCCGGTAAATAAGCTGAATATGACACGCACTCCTCAAATGAACTATCAAATGGAATAGGAAGACGGTCCGATCGACCAACCTCTATGCCAATGAGCATATAAAAATCTAAAGGAGTCAGTCCTAGCTCAAAATCAGAGAAATGAAATGTGTGAGTGGTAGACCGCCATCTCTCAGTGAGGGCCTCTACAAGGCAACGGTGTACGTGTGCAAGTCTAGGTAAATCTAGAAATTCACCAAAAGGTGACGGATGTAGCCTAACCAAAATCGACTGTGGTAACTGATCAAAATATACAGACATACACATATACCAACTACCTTCCATAGCTACGTAAGGAACCTAAATATATGATTATTTAATGTTAAAATAAACAAACAATTAACATTCATATACAGTTAAACGGTTGTTCATCAAATAATAAAGAATTAAACGTATACATGTGGCGTCGCTATAGCTGTAGAAATCGATGCAAAACAGTGGGGGAAAGTCGTGTAAAGATCGAAGAATGTCTGCAATCACGGTAGCATCAGGAGGAACATGAGCAGAGCCGATATTGACATGTTTCGCATACCGAACAGTCCATCTACCTGTTTTGACTGGACGGAGCGGCATTTCGACGCAAGTTTAATTAAAAAAAATGGAAAGGAAAAGTTTATAAACGTGAAAAATGAGCTGAGAGGTGGGGATTTTGCACCTCATATAGGCGCTTGGGTCAGGCGTCTGTCCAACAGGCGCCTGGTCTGATCTCCGTTGGACAATATTACTCTCCAACAATTCATAGTGTGGAAAATCGTATATACACACTCCAAACTGTTGGAGATGCTCCGAGAGGTGGAGGTTTTGCGTCTCATATAGACGTTTGGGCCAGGTGCCTGTGCAACGGGCATCTGAGGATCAGGAGCATCAACAGACGCCTGGCCTGATGTCCGTTGGAGTATACTACTCTCCAACGATTCGTAACGTGGAAAATCATATATCCACACTTAGAACTATTGGTTATCATTCTGCACATACCGACCTTTCATGTGATAAAAACAACAGCAAAAACAAACAAATTCTGCATAACTGGCATAAAAACGAACTGAAAAACCAACAACTCGTGAATAATTGGCATGGAATAAGTTTCATTGGAGTGCAGAAGAGATTCAAATCCACCAATAAATAGGAAACAGGAAATGACGTACATTACTGCAATCATAAGGGGGGCTCCCTATATTTATGCGACACATGCTTGCTATTTTGGAATTAGCTTGGTGGCTGTCAATGTTGGAGACCATATTTGTACTGTTCATTATTAACTTTTAGAATCATGTCAGTTTAAACTTAACTTCCCTTTTCGTTTGGACAGAATGAATACAAGTCGGACATCCAAATACTTGCTGATAATAGCTACTGAATTCTGAATCAATCAAGTTCTAGGGTTGCCAATAATTTGGCTCTCTAAATGCACTGCCCTTTTTCACGCTTTTTTACAGCGTTAACAAAACACTTGCTGTTATTAGAAGAATTCAGCAGGCGGAGCTCATATGTGATCATCAAATTCCTTCAATATAATAAAAATGTTTTGTTCATTCTTTAAAAAAAAAACCGTGAACAAAATTATATTCTTCTAGATGAATGGATTATGAAAATTGAAAGGAACCATCAAACAGTTACGCCTTCTAAAACTATTACATCATTTTTTGTTTTTTTTGTTTTTTCTGTTTTTTTACCTGCAATTTTCTCATTTTTCTAGAGTGCTAACAGTATTCAAACTTTTTTGTGCAACCAAAGATTTTGATATTACAGCAAGGCTTCCGTTTAAGAAGAAAAAGAAAAGAAAAAATAAGTAAAATAAGGCAAATTTTTGTCAAGTAAATGTTCTTCGAATATTTGGATAATTTTTTGAACAAACAACCCCAGTAATGACTTGATGTCTCATAAAGTCTTTTATTTAACCACGATTATTTCAAATACAGATCATATACAGGATCATAAACTATATGATCATTTCAAATATAGATATGGAGGATCATAAATTTTATGTTAATTATGCGCTCAGGTTTAAGTTTTCCATGTTATTGCTCTGATTTTTGAACAAGCATCCGATACCCTTGATTAACAAGGATATACCTATCTTTTAATTAATATGGTTTGCTAATCTTTGAACAAACACATGAAATCCAATGTATTGAGCTGTACTGAATCTGATAAAAGTGAATCCTTGTGTTTTGAAGATAGCAACACTTAACACATATTAGTTAGTCATGATATTCATTATTCCCAATGCGACTAAGTGCAGACATGAGGCAAAACCCAAAAAAATCAAACACGCCAGATATTGAAGATGTACGAATGAAGTATTTGATCGGATGGAAGAATAAAAAAACGAGAGAAATGTTCAAGTGAGTATCTTTAAACATTAAGACAAACCTTTTTTAATGTTACGCTTGAAGGAAAAAAATGATTTATGTGGACAAAAAATAACAGTATATATAACATGGCATTGATGCAAAACTTGATGTTATTTAATAAAAGTAGCAAGGATAGAAGAGTCAAAATGAATTCAAAAGAACTAAATGTAGCAGGAGGTATAAATTGATGAAATTTTTGAAATTGGAGCAGCCTATTTTGAAAATTGAGTAAAACACAATTGGTGACACTGTATACATAGACCGCTGAATCTATGTTGTTAACACTTATGATTGAAATCAAAGACAATACAATTATTGAGATTCATTATATCATCAACTTGTATTTCAATATAATATACTTTTTGATAATATACCAAGGCCTATTTCATGGTATAATAATAAGGTGTTATAATGTATCAAGGTCTATTTCATGGTATAATTATAAAGTGCTAACTCATGCTCATGGTAGGACATAGCAAGTAGTGGGATGTTCACTCAAGAAAGTGACTTAACAAACCGCGCTACGGCTAGACATGACTTGTTCATTTAAAAAAGCTAGCCACAACAAATGTTTGTCGCTGGTGAACTAGTTCAAGGGTCATCATTAAAACATTAAAGAAATTGCAGTTTTAATGAACGTGATTTTCTCATATATTTTTTTTAAAAAATATTTTAATTATAATTATTTATTTAAAAAAACTGGTTTTTGGTTGGTTCAAATGTTGTTGCATGTAGATGTTTTTTCCGGTTTTTTTATTACTAAAAAGTTGAAGCGAACGTTGGTGATAGCGTTATATATCTTCACTAGGTATTAATCATGCATTCGTCAATAAAACAGGAGCTATCAATAAAATGAAAATAAACAATTATTTTGAGCTATAACTAAAAAAACCAACAACTTTTGTAGGGTATAAATGGAGCCTATTTACAGTAACAACAGCTTGGATTTACTTGGCACCTGCATCTGATTTGAATTTGCCAATAAATGCTAAACAGGTATGATACTACCAATCAAATTAAGGGGGGGCACACCACTCAATCTTGCGACACATATTAGCTTTTTGGGAGTCTGTCGCTTTACGAGTATCTTTCCATATCCGTCCTCTTTGCAGATTTCGAGAATATTTCGGGATCGATTTCGAGTTGAAATTTTCAACTGCTTTTTTTGTTGTTTTCATTCAACAACAAAATGTGTTACATATATACACTGTTATGTGGCTTACTGTTATTATCCCAACTGTATGATATATGCATATATACATGTTATGTACACGTACATACAAAGTACCCGCTATAAATATGAGCATGCTTTGAAGGATCCTTTGCAGATTTAGTTCCAGTATAAATTATGTTTCACATCATCATCAGTTTTTGTACGTTTGTGTATTTGATTTGTGCACAGGCACCGAAAATGACATTTCAATATTAATTATTTTCAAATTATTAAACTTTGATGCTTTAGTCTTTTTCATAGATGATAAGACACAGTGATCATGATACATGCTGAAGTTTGTAGAATGCTTTATTGAACTTTTGGAAAGGGAAAAAAGGAAAAAATAGAATCATCATTACTATGAACACAGAAATAAAATCGAACAAGGTTAATCAACCAACTTTGTTAAACACTAATTATCTTTATATATTCTAGTGTAAGAATCAGTGTTTTGATGATTGAATCGAACCGCAAGACGATTTGAAATAACCCTTGATAATAAACCACTTCGGCTCGAAAGACAATCAAAGCTTAATTGTGCACGAATTCAAATTAGACCTTCGAAGCAACAATCTAACCGTTAATTTTCTCTGTTAAACTGTAATTTTTTGTTTTTTTGCCTTACTTTCTAATTCTTTCTTGTTTTATCTTTTGTATTGCTTTGAAAAAGAATAAGAAAAATTATAATGCAAAAATCATAATTGTCTCAAAATCTAAACAGCAAAATCCACCATTCAATTGCTAGTGCAAGCTTCTTTTAGACCACTGCAAACTTCGTCAAGTTTGTCGTCACTAAACTTCTGTCGGTACGCACACAACTATAGTTGTGTTGGTGCAGTTGTGCATTGCAACTGCACACAACTTCGACTGTACCCTTTGAAGGTCATTTTCAGTTCACCTGCCTAGCATTTATATTTCGATGTTTTTCTAATAGCTTATAGTTGGATATGCAACCTTTCAATAAAATTTACTGCTTCGATGGTTTGACAATCAGAATCTTAAATCTTAGATCGTCATGGTACAACCTACTATTCGGTTATGAAAACTACGCATTAATGATTCTATGAAAATGGCTTCTTTAGTGATAATGGTACGATATATTATTCTCTTTATTATGGCGATAGAGACTTTTATGATAAAATTACGCAATCATAGCATGCTTGATGCACGAACAATGAACAACTGCTGTATTATTCTCGATCAGCACCAAAATGCGATAATGGTCAGAAGCAAAATTAGAAGTGATATTTCATCCCATTCGGC
Organism: Allium cepa; assembly: GCA_030765085.1. Classification (NCBI taxonomy): domain Eukaryota; kingdom Viridiplantae; phylum Streptophyta; class Magnoliopsida; order Asparagales; family Amaryllidaceae; genus Allium; species Allium cepa. Next base: position 1,015,795,564 of record CM060934.1, on the reverse strand, counting down.
CCTGGTATAAAATTTGATTGAAAGGACTGATACTGCTTTACTTTTATATGCTCATTGTTTCTCATATAGAGGATTTCAAAAGTGAGGATTGACATGCAATTCCAGATTTCAGAAGTGACGTTATTAGTCACATGCTAATAGAATTATTGTAGAGTGTACTGTAATCGGTGAATCGTGCAATCTTTTTAATTTTCTTTAAAATTCAGATGATGAACCTTATGGCTGTCCGGGAATATTTTTTTTAAGGTGGATATATCCAACTCGTCATTTCAAATTATTTTGGTACGTGGAATGTCCGCATCGACCGATAGACCATAATTATTCTATATGCTAACGATTGATAAATACACAAATTAGAAGTTTTAATTTAACATAATCATTTTTCAATTAAATTGATTATAAAAGTGTGCAAAATCAACAAATATGATAATAATGAATATGTTTGAACCGTTAACATGCATCAAAAGCATATAAAATATTAACTAAATAAAATAAAATATATATATATATATGTATATGTATATATGTATGTATATGTGTCTATACACACACACACACAACACACAAGTACACGCACGCGCGTTGAAACCATAATTTTCGATCGCAGTGGGTGAAAGTATAGTACTCATGACCCGACGGCAAGTCAAACCGTGATCACTTAAGCTTTTAGATTTTGATGGTTCAACCGGTCAAACTGTTGATTTTTTTATGAAAATTTAAATATCTAAAAACACGCTATATTGAAATAAAATTGTCAGGTAGACGAGTTGCAGATGGTCTTCAAGTTATACAACCGACGTTGTATATTGCTGCTTTGCACAACTGCACCAAAACAACTACAATGTGTATATGGTAGCAGTGCACAACGAGAAGTTTATTGACGACCTTGATGAAGTTTGTAGTGGTTTGAATAAACTTGCAGCGGTGAAAGATGAAGTGGTGAAGCTTACCATTTAAATTTTAGGCCAATGATAATTTTTGCAATGTACATTTTATTTTTCAAATAGTACAGAAAATGAGAATGGAAGAGAATGACATGGTGAGAAAGTAAGAGAAAGATAAAAAACAATGGGTGAAATATTTTAAAGTGATTTTTATATAATCAAACTACTATTGTACACTTTCGAAAAGAAAAAAATTCTTTATTGTACTAGTAATTGTTATTTTTTCAAATTTTTGGATAGGGCAGTTGCCCATCTCAGCCATGACCGGGCCGAACAAGAATGTTGCCCTAGCCGATTTAAAAAGTATATATTTAAAAGTAGTTATTGCAGTAGGAATTGAACTTTGATCACTTGTCACGTTAAGCAATGTGCAAACCACTTAAGATATAATATAATTATTTTCTAAGTTATACATAGATATTATTTAATTTTAACTATTTTTAGAGAATCATATTCGTCACCACCTTCGCCGTAGCCCCCATCCGTCCGTTGCCCTAGGCGGCGGCCTAGTCTGCCTACCCCTAGGGCCAAGCCTGACCTCAGCTACCAGCTAGTCTCGTCACTGTATGTGTATCATTTTACTAGAATGCATGTAAAATAAATAGTAATCTTGATAAAACCAAACGAATAATTTTCGAATGCGGATGCCTTTGTATCAAATATATGCATTTGTTTTTCTGAATATCATATATTTATCTGCTTTTTGAATATGGATACAGACGGAACTCGATTTTTTTCGAATATTCATGGACAACTTTAATGAGCATGCACATTTCAACAATTGGTTTGCAGTTAAAGATCAATTAAACACAAACATATATATGTGTATGTATACACACACACGTATACCTTAATGTGCGTACATGTATATGTATGTGTGTGTATATATTATATATATGGATAAGGATCGGTCACACCTTTAAATAATTATTATATAATAGAAGAGAGAAATTATTATTATTTAAAGGATAACTTGTTATTGAAATCAAGGGTCATTTGAGCTGTAGTCAAAGTGAGGTAGAGCCGATCCTTAGATGTGTGTGTGATGAATAAAAAAAACATATACAAACAAAATGATTGTCTTCTCTAAAAACCCTATCAATGTAACAAGGAAACAAAGTGCACCATCACTTAATACATAGAGTACATCGTCTGTCCTTACAGGTCCAACATATACAAGAGGTAAATCCTTGACAAAGCAAGATCAAAAATCCAACCCAAAACATCAAAGCATATGCAAATCAAATCCGCATTTCATCTTCATCTTGAGTGGGGGCACAGTAGAAAGCCCCAATAATTGGTAACAAATCATTCATCATCGTGTAGTTATGGTGGTCTCCATTCATAAGAATTCGCTCATTTTCCATTGTTCTTCTCGATTTACTCATAAGAACAGTGACACCCATTATCTGGTTATCAATATTTCAAAGAGAATAACTGTAACTTATTTAAATTATTTAACCCTTGTATAAAAGAAAATGTAAACTGTAAATATATATATATAATTTAATCCCTTGATGAGTATGCATGTTTAAGATTTGTTAGTACTGGGTAGGCCCTTGGGTGTATTATGGCAGGATCCCGAAATTTCTTGGCCGATTACTTCCGTTTGGCAGGGGTTTGTGCCATAGATAAACTGCTTGCTTTTATGATAACTATGTCAGGATTTAATACTCAGATGCCAAAGGCTTCGTCTACTAGTGGTTTAGTTGGAGATTCATCACCCTTTGAGTGTGTACTCAATAATTAGATGGGTGCCGTCTGTTTGGCTGGCATGTTCACGAGAAAGCTTCCCAACTGAAATTTCTTTTACACTAACTTGTTGACTAACAGTCACCGAAACCATCAGGGTTCACACTTTTACATTTCATCTTCGTATAATTGCATTGGATAACTTGGAGGATGCAGGACAATAGATAAAAGTATTGTTACTCCTCCTGCATTCCACGGGATACCGCTTTATTTATTTACAAAACTAATTTGTCAATATGGACAGTGGTTTCTTTATACTAATGTAGGATCTTTTGTTTATATACTTCACTGTTTGCGACTATTATTTCCATCATGCATACTTTCCCTTGGAAAAGTAACGTTACAGATATGAAAGCAACATCTACTAATAAATTGCCAGGAACTTTTGTAAAACATAATCTTTAATTTTCAAAATACACCACCGGTCCTCTTCAAAAATGGATTATATATAAACCGGAAAATTGACACGGAGTCGAAGTTGTGAAGAAAAAAAATATTCTCAAAGACAACGAGTTTGCATTTTAGTTTGAATGACACTTTTAGTGTAAGCAGAATAATAGTTACGACTATCAATCTGTAATTTACATTAAAAAATATCATTTAGCCTAAAAAGCAAACTTCTTATCTCTGAAACTAAATTTTTCTTCAACTTTTTTCCTGAGCCAGAAAATCTTTTATGTAAAAAACTCTTATTTTTAAGCTTTAAGGAATTTGCGTAGAACTCTACAAATATTTGCGGTGTAAACCTACAAAATAAAAAAAAATTGGACCGTTACTGCATATATTTGCAAATAATTGTTTGCTGTTTTTTAAGAAGAAAACAAAACTTGCTTTGATCATAAAACATACGATTAGTTTTCGAATTTAATTTTTGCCAATAGATTAAAAATAAGGTCCGAAATTAAAAATATAGATGTAATTTAAAACATGTTTTGAAGATGGGTTTTCCATGTATGAAATTTGAAAATAAACAAATTTCCACTAAATTATATATCTATTCTTATTTCTTATCTCTTTTCTATTCTATAAACAATAAGCTACTTGCATGAATGGTGGAGGTGGTGCTTGAGTGGCGAGTTGACGACAAGTGAGAGGAAGAAGGTTGGAAACGGTAGAAAGGAAGAAAAACAAGGAACATGGACAAATAAGAAACGTTTTAGCTAGATTGAGATCCACTTTTAAGGCGACCAAGAAGTACTTCAGACCAATCTCTATCAAATCAACAAGGGCACGCATAGTTGTCGGATCAAGCAATGCTCTCCTTGTGAAGGAGAATTTGAACTTAAACTTCATAAGTAATATAGACTATGGTGTCAACCCTAAATTCATATTCAACCTTAGTTAAAGAGTTTTGAGTTGGAAATATTTCGAACGAGAGGTGGAGGTTGATTTAACCAAAGCTCATGCACATCTTCTGGAATAGCACCACAATAAAAGCAATATACATAAATGCACAAATTTATATTTGAGCTAAGGGTGGTCTAAATATTGAGAATCCCATGATTTTCTTTTCAAAAATTGTGTCCCGATGACGATTGTGAATAAACCTAATGCTCACAAGATGTATGGACACATATCACGAAAGCTCCAAATGATAAAGGCAGTTTATTAGCAACGGAGAGATGTTGGCTAATAGAGTAGATAGAAATACAATATAGCAGATCTGTTAACTAAGGGCTAGCTCAATCAGTTCTTAATTGATCGAGGGAATGAGATTAAGATTCTATAATTTGACCCAAGTGTAAAAGGAAGATTGAAAGAGTTGGTGATATGCTTTAATGGTAATTATGTAATTTGTTACATGTATCTAACTCTATAGTTAAACATATTCTTAATAAAATATCTAATTTTTATTATATACTTTGTCATATTGTGATAGATTAATTAAGTAATTAATTTAAAGTATACTAATAAGAAAATCCTTGTTTAAAATGTTATGTTATTATATTTGTAAGTAGTTGCCATCGTAAGAAATTAAACACAAAATTAAATAACATTTTGTTTTAAATATTCCTGATCAAGATATTTCGAAAAAGCGATATTGACACATCCGTTAAGACCAAAGTGCATAATGCCCTCTAAAGGTTGGGAATTACTCATGGCTATTTGGGCACTAAGTTGTTACGTCTCATAGTTGTTGGATGAATATGGAATGTATCGTCCGGTAGTTTATTGTTGGTTGACAACCACTATGTTAAACATGAAATCTCAATGCGACAATGTTACACAGCAACATCGACTTGAGTATAATATGGAACTTCATTGTGGATAGTCCATTTTAATAAAAGTTAAATCATGGCATGGTGATCCTTCAAGCGATTAGAGTCGGATCTGAGTTAAATCATTAGAAATGGAGCACTGTTCAATTGAGTATGTCTCATCAATTGACTAAGGCTAGAATCATGGTTAACCATAGTCAACGTAAAGTTCAATCTCTGACCATAGTGAAATTTTAATAATAAATATTATTGTTAAACCAAGGACTTTGTTTATAGACTAACTAAGTTAAATGTGGATAATGTTGGGAGTTTTGACTAATACCAAATTCCATATATCCTAATGTGATATAGTATTGACGAAGCAAATATGTTTAAAAATTATTAGTACCACTTAAGACAATATAAAATATGATTTATATAAAGGTTCTGTAAGCGATAAATTCTACCAAACTGCAACGTCGCTAGCTAAGTTGACATGTAAGTGCTAGTGTTTGAATTGTTCAAGATCAATAAACGATCGAATTCACACCTTCCGGTCTTACAACTGCATGTGGAATTCCTCAAAAAACATGTGATTTAATTAATTTATAGAGTGTTAAAAATTAATTAAATAACAAATATTGAAAATACCAATTTTTATTGTATTGATGTTTAGAGTGTTATAATAAGGTAGCTCTTTGAAATTTTATGAGTTTTATTGGTAATCATGTGGATGCGTATATACAAGTTATATATGCACACATCAATATACAATACGATAAGTATTTAAACTGGCTTTAAATATATTTAACTACACAACGAGCATTGGAAATTTTTGTTCATTAAGGAGAAAAGTATGGTTGGCCATAGGAAGCAAAATTTAGTCCAGATATTAGTTTAGATTTAATTTGGAACTAATAAGGGCTAAGCTTAAGGAGAAGAAAAGGAAACGTTGTTATACTATCCATAAAACAAATATTCCACGTTAATTTCATTTGATTTTTTCGCTTTTCCTTTCTATTCTCTTCATTGGTCAATCACACCTTCTTCATCCATTTCTCATGGCTGCAATTTTATAAAATCTAATATTGTACAGTGTCAAATAAAATCGAAGCAAATGTGGTTCATTTGATCGTCATTGAGTAGTGATTCAAGAAATCTAGACGTCTATTCTCAAATCGACGTACCATGAAGGGCTAGATCTATTAGGTATAATTCTTGTTTTAAATTACAAATTCATGTATGCACATATAACTCAGGTTGATGTATGTGATATATTTTAACTGCATTTGAATTTGACAAAATTTAAAGTTTTTATAAGTGTTGTTTTATAAATGAAATTCAATGTGAAACATATATATGCAATATAATTTGGTGTACACTTTTACGATAAACTATGTCAATGATGTTGATTAATTTATACAAATTATGTTTTATTCAATATAGTCTTTTGAACTAGATTCAGTTCCCACGAGCAAAAGTTATAAACAAAGTTAAATACATTCCTCACGGTACACATCCACCAAATAATAAAACGAGCATAACCCAATAAAGTACAGCCCATACTCAGCCCATAACACACAAAAGTCCACAACAACGGGTTTAAACCCAAAGCCAACTTGTACACACTCAACCGAAGTTAGGAAAGCTCTAGAATGTCACGTGCTCTACTGTTTTCCCACATGATTATGTATCCATTTTTCACCTCTGCATTAGTTTAATTCCTTCTTTCCATTTTTACGCTCATTGTGATGAGAGAATTCCCATCTTCACAAATTTAAAACTCCATTCCACTTTGTTTCTTCATTCACAGTAAAACACCATAGCTCTACAACTCACGAACATGCATCCATATTCGTTGATTTTACTATCTAAAACAAAGAAAATTTGAAATTTCATGCTTAGATCTTCCACTAAACAGCTAGATCTGACTATTAAAGGAGCATACAACATTAAAAGGCTTGATAAAAGTTGGATTCATGACCAAAGCTCCTTTCTACAATCGGTTTCACTCCAAATTACTCTGTAGATGTGTGTATCCTGTCTTAATGGCTCTTTCATTGTTTGCCTTGTAACTCATTTAACATTTTTTTTTCTTGGTGTAGGTACCTACACCAGTGAACTTGAACTAACGAAAGAAAGTTTACGACTCAAGAACTTAATGGATAGTTGATCTTATTTATCATGCAATATGTAAATTATTTATGTAAAATAAAATGTAAACTAAAACAAGAGATCATATGATCTTAGATAAGGGTATCTGTTCAATTGTTTATGCCTTCTAAAACATAAACCACCAGATCGATGGAATGGATAGTTTTTTTGATAATGATTGTGTTTGGACCTACTAACTCTGATCGCAATTCGATCTTTAATCTGTCTGCAAGTAAACTGGTCATCCTTAGCACAACCTTTGAATAGTCTGCTATTGTGTTTATGCAAAATGCTTCACGCTGAGGTTGATAAAACAATTTTGGCAATATCATTACTTTATTATTATACTGAAATTTATGTAAGAAACCTTCAACCTCAATGTGTAAATTGAGCATATCGGTGTGCCCAATAGGCCATTTCAAATTGTCATGGCATCATTTTCAAATGTAGTGCATCTATAGTTGAAAAATAGATCGCTTATTTTTTTCCTAATATTTGTTACATAAACACAAGTGGGAGTAATGTTTAAAGGCCTTCTGATTAGCTTTTTCTTGGCATTTAAAGAGTCATTAATATCCCTATAAAGACATATAGCAATTATCAAACCATGTATTTTGTTCCACCATTCCCACCTAGAATTTTTATTTTTTTCAAATTATATTCTAATAGATTCCTAAGTATTTTTAAACTTATACCGCCCGTCCATCAAACACATCCAAATCCAATAGTCTTTCTGATTATCACTGTATATGATTCTATCATCAATTTTATCTTCTAATGTACCCAAAAACGCAAGTCTATTACTATTCTACATTTTCCTCTTTTGATAATGTCACTTATAAAGATTTTTCACCTCTACTTCTAGACGTTAAGTCTACCCTTAGTTTTTTCACTAACCTTCCTCCTTGAAGCTAGAGGTCATACCGCAATGAAGCAATAACTCCATCCATAATCCAATTTGACATGCTTTTAAGTATATTCGTCGTGATTCTCAAAAGGAATTTCCACATGCCTGTTTAACATTTTTGTTATCTATCTCCTAGAAAAAATTGTTTTTAACATATCTCTTTTGCATCTATTCAAACCAAATACCCTATTCGTTAACTAATTTCTAGATAGTTTGATTCTCAAAGAAATGTTGAGATCTTTAAATTTCCTTAAACCCAAACCCCCCTCCTATTCTTCTTACAAACTGTATTCCAAGGAATTTTACTACGTTTACCCTTCCACAAAATGTTAAGGCAAACATGCTTTATATGGTCATAGTTGCGACATAAATATTAAAGCGTTGCATCAAGTATTGGATTATATGGTATATAGTAGATTTTAATGATTCAACTCTTCCGGCCAAACTTAAAAGCTTTGTCTCCCATCTTTCTAGTCTTTGCTTAACTTTGTCGATCAAAGTAACATAGTCCATTCCTCTTAGATTAACGGATGATAACATCATTCCCAAATACTTAATGGATAGGACCCCTTGACTAACATTCAAATTAGCAACTATTTTTGTCGTCCCCAAAACTCCCCCTCCGAAGAAAACTTCTATTTTATCATAATTAATTTATAGACCAATGCATTTGTAAATATTAGCAAAAGCCTCTCTTTCAATTTCAGTTAAAGTACTTTTACCAGAAGCATTTGTAAATAGTAGCAATGGATTATAAGTACTTTTACCTTGAACCAATTTCAATTATCTAGTTTCACCTTTTCTTCCACAACTAATGTAAAAAAAAACTCCATAACCATGATGAAAAGTATAATTGATAATGGGTATCACTACTCTATATGCTCGAATAAGCACTAAGGCCTCCCATGACTCGTGATTGAAAAGCTTGGAGTGCTAATCAAGTCTTTCGTCACTTTGATCCACTTCTCTGAAAAATATATACTCTTCATCGTATGTAACACAAATTTTCTGTTCATCGAGTCATAAGCTTTGCGAATATCAATTTTAAAGCACATAGTTTTATTGTCATTCCTTCCAAAACCTTACTAGTTCATGTGCATAAAGTATACCATCTCTAAAGATTCTGTTCCGATGCACACTGATTTTATAAAATCAATGTATTAATAAAATACTTTAATCTAATCAAAAACAACTTCGCCCCAATTTTATAAATTATGTTGCAATACGCAATTGGTCAGAAATGGTTCTTTTCTGATGCATTATTGATTCCAAGAGTAGGTGAACGAAGGTATGATTAATTTCCTTCAAGATTTTTCCATTTCGAAATACATTATTGACCATATCAAGAATTAAATCTTTGATATTGTCCCAATGAATTTTGTAGAATTTAGAGCTAAAACAATCAAGACCCGGAGCTGATGTATCTCTAACATTAATTACAGCCTTTCTAACCTCGTACAAGTTAATGACATCATTTAAGAAAATCTCTACCATACACTCTGATGATATTCTCATAAACTTCTCTTGGAAGTACGCATGGGATTGTCTAGCAAAATAAGTCTTAATAGTAATTGACAACTTTAATAGCAAATTCATTTAGATCATTACAAATATTGCCATTAATTCATATACTACCGTCCCAATTGTTAATGCATCCTTTGTTTTACAACTTCACATTAAAGAATGACGTAGCTTCATCACCTAAAATAATCCCATCATATTTTGCCTTTTGTTTGCTATTTATGATTTCTTTTTAGAGTCCTTCTCCAATTGTCATTTCAATTTCAGAAATTCATGTTGTAGTTTATCCTTATTTTATACTTCTAACCTTCTTTTAGTAAAAGCGCTTCTACTCTTAACTTTTCAACATCTATTCTTTCAATTTTTGATCCAATGGAATTCAAAGGAAGTCAAAACATCTATGTCAAGTCAAAACAACTGAAGAACTAAGCAGGAGGATCAGAAGAAGGAACCAAGAAAGACAAAAGAGGGAAAGGCAATAATTCCTTAAGGAGATGGGTCGCTAGCAATCCATCACCCATGGATCGCTATCAATCCATAAATATCGTTTATGGATCATCCATTCTTCTTTCATCATGAAGCATTATCCTTTCGAGGCACTTCTACTAAGTTTCAAGATGTTTCAAGCTAGCTAGACAGAGCAGCGATTTGATTCTAACAACAGTTCGATACAACTAGTACATGAGTCGTCATCAAAACAAGACATCTAGTCATGAAATTACATAGAGAGCATCCATACAAGGCAGCGAACATGGTACAATTGAAACGAGCATAAAACACTCTAACTCCATGGATCGCTAGTGATCCATGCTCCATAGATCGCTAGCAATCCATCATATTGGGTCAGTTCGCTCTAAAATTTCTTAAGCATCTTCGTACCTTCAAATGTAGATCTCTGGTAAAGCATCTTTAGCCCAAGCGCTCTCCAGCCCCTATGAATACAATCACACCTTCAACATAAAGAGGATCTTCTAGACTGTCCGGTGAAACACTGCAAAAACTATTTTTCACTCTTCTCCTCCCAAACAATAGTCACTTAAATGGTTCACTGTGATTCTCCAGCGAACTTTAACACTGGTAATGTAACGACCCGTAAATTTTGATAAATAAATCTATTAAATTTAATAAGATTTTAGAATTTAATGTTGTGAGAAATTAAAATTTATTATTTATTAATGAGAAAAATAATTAGAATATGATTCAATAATGTTGTTTGAATATAGTTGACAATTATTTTAATGTAGTTTCAATTAATTAAAATATAATTGTAAAGTTGATTTGGATATAATTGTAAATAAGGAATAAACTAAATGTTGAATTTAACTGTTATTAATTGAAATTGGTTAATATAGAATGGAATCAATATTTGGTAAGTAATTTATCAACATTTGTTTGTAAACAATAGGTTAATGGAGGTGAATTATCAATATATACAACTGATTTATTATCATCTTGATATCCAATCCATTTGAATTTAGTTGTAAATCGATTGGAATTAATGTAGCTAAACACTGCAGTGAATACGGTAAGCGACGATAACTGTAGAATATGAATGTAATAAAATAAACACTAATATTAATTATATTCATGGGTATTGCTGATATAATAATAAGAATGTAAATTTAAATAAATAAATTTATTGGGAATTTAAATTAAAATTAATGAATTTATTACAGTTTAATGGAACGCTTTAATTAGTGCAATATTTAAATATTGAATTAGACATGGAAATTTATTTTAAGATTATTAATTTCTGTGTAATTAATAATGATAAGTTTGTTAAATTTTAAATTTGAATTTAATATTGATTAAATCAGTTTAATAATAATTTATTTAATTAACGTATAAATAGTCATTCTGGCCACTGTCTCAGATTTCGACGAAACCAGTTTCATCGGATCCTTAACAGTGAATTATTGTAGTATTTCAAGTTTTTTAGCGATCAGACTTATTGTTTGATCGTGCGAGCTCGAAACGCATAGAAATCGATTAATGGAATTTAAATGAACATAATTCGATTTTGAAAGCTAACTTCTATATACAATGGAATAAGAGTTTGAAACTAGTTCCACTGAGTTTAAAAATATTGAAAATCTATATTTTGATATGTAGGATAACCTACCTTCGTTTCGGAAATGGAACGGGCTTTTCGGGTCGTTGTTATCGTTTCGATCCAATTTAATATGTCTATTCGTTCTTATCCATCCATGTATATTTCCCTGAAACCTTAGCTGTCTATTCCATATTTATGTACGTCTATTTAACATCGTCTACTTCATCCTTCTTCAATCAGAAACCCTAATTTCAATGTCAAAATCAATTTTAAAATTCATACTCTCCAAACCCTATCATATTATATACTGCCAGAAAGATCTCTACGAGCGCAATCAACTACTGCAGTTCATTTTTCGATTCGATTCATGGTTTGGTCGGAATCATCGATTTATCATCGACCGTTGAAATTAGGTTTTCGATTTCAACGGTGGATCGTCGATTTTACGACAATCAGAGGGTATAGGCTTGTAGAGGTCATCGAGTAGAATGCATCCATGGTCTTTGTTTGTCACGGAGATGGCTAAAATTGCTAGAAATCACCTTAGAACTCGTGTGGCAGTGGAGAGATTTGTTGAGGTAGAGCATGTCGCGACTTGGCCAGGGGGCCGGTTGATCGTAGGCTTTAAGGCGGCGGTCTCCGAACTAATGATAGTCAAGCGAAGGCGTGGCATTTGGAGCATTGAGGTGGCGGTGCTGAGTCAGGTACGAGGGTTCGAGATCCTGACGCTCTGTAGGGTTTGAGAGGTAAAGGAACTTACTAGTATGCCCTTGTTTTAATTTTTAATTTAATTTGAATTTTGAATGTTCTAACTCGTATTAATTTTGCATACGAAGTCGGATTTAGACACAGTTTTCTCCTTACGATCGTATTGAAATTCCGGAAAATATGGAACTTGTTTGGTTGAATTCTTGTACAGTTGGATTTTTGGGCTTTATTTGGATTTTAAATCGACGATAAATTAAAAGTGAGTGATTTAACCCACTCATAAATACTAAACTATCTTATGTTAGTTAAATTTAATTTAAGATATGATAAGAATATTTTTGATTGATGTTTGATAGTTTAATTTGACAGTTTGATTGAAATTTTAATTTTTGAATTAATTTGCCATTTAGATTAATATTGAAATTAAATCCTTAGTTAAATACCGGAAAATCATAACCAGTAATTGTTGTGATTTATTGCTTGATTTGGATGTTGATTATGATAGATGTTTATTTGTTGACATATTTGGATGATTGATTGAAATGATATATACCAGAACAATCTTATAAATTTGAGAAAATCGTTATGGGTTGAAATGATAAACCCGAGCGATTTGATTGATTTGGAAATTATTAATTTGGGGTATATGTTGAAATGTTATATACTTGGAAAATTTAACTGTTTTGGGGTTGAAATGATATATACCCTATCACTTGACCATAGGGTAGGAAATTATATACGGACACCGTTGGTCAGTTTTAAATGGTTTTCTAAATAGTGAAGTATGTTTGATTTGTAAAAAAAATTCAAAAAAAATATTTTAGTGATTTTATATAAAATTTATATTTGGAAATAATTTAGTTTATATGTTTTAAAAGTTTAAATTATAAGTTAATATATGGTTTTAAATATAAATTTATGATTCTAACTTATAATTTTGTTTAGTTTTAAATATATAATTTTAATAGTTTAAATTTTAATTTAATAATATATTTTATATAGTTTTAAAAGATTTATTTAAAAGTTTAACTTGATAAATATAGTTTTAATTTAATATAATAAATATAGATTTTATAACAACTTTAATAAATAAAAATGTAAAGGGTTTAGTAAGGAATTTATAAAAGTTTTGTAAGAGATTTTATAATGGATTTTATAAAAGAATTCTTATAAAATATTTTATAAAAGAATTTTATAATGGTTTATAAAGGTTTTAAATGATTTTATGAAGGTTTTATAAAAGAAACTTGTTTAAAATGGAAAGAATTGTACACTGTTTTGGAATTTATAAATAGACTTATAAATGGTTTTGAAACATATAAATAGTTTGTAAATGTTTTAGGAGAGATTTGTAAATGATTCTCGAAATTGATTGAAAGAAATCTTCCTTGGTATTTATGAAAATATTTATACTTTTGGAAAAAGTATTTGGATATCTTGATATGAAAGTATAAAAAAATTTCTGGATTATTTTATAAATGTTTTATGAAATGACCACGGTGTGAAAAATGTAAGCATTTGGTTGTTAAAGTGATCGAGGTCGGATATTACCATACTCTCTGCCAATTCCGAAACCACTTTAACAACTGTGCACGTGGCGGAGAATCCAAAATGAAGGCAAACACTTCTGTATGAGGTATGAACGCAGCCTTGACCCTCTAGGTCAGCTTGATATAACTAAAATCAGGAGCCATCACCGAGCCAAGTAAAGTCGCTCCTCCTATTGGACACGCTTCTTCGATATCATATATGTTACATATCGATTGATTTAGTGGCCACCCGCGATCTTATTGTGGGACTGTAGTTCGAGGTGGACGGTAGTAGCTGTTATGTGTTACCACCAGCCTAGCGTTGCAATCCGGTAGAATCCTACTGTGGGTATAGCCTCATGTGCCATGTCATATGCCTTATCGAGCCCATTATGATTTTTTTTTGTCGTACCTATGGAGTGCTCTCTGATAGCCCACCGGTTTGGTGGAGTTTACAGTACTGTATAGACTATGGTATTTATAAAATGTGTTAAGGGGATATGGGTAACACCTTAATGCTATTTTAATATTTCACTAATAGACACTATATATATGTAGCATATATTACTACATAGTAAATAGTTCAACGGATTCTTAGGAGATGGAAATCCCGAACATCTCTTAAGTTATTGCACGCACGTTATACACTGTGATATGAAATATAAGATCCTGCAAACATCTTTGAAGCCGTTATGCTCATATTTATTTACTGTTGATTTACTTGCATAAGATCTTTTAGTACCGATTCGAGTATTTTGTCTTTTCATTACGCTCGGTTTGGTCCGAGCTTTTCAGTGTTTAAGAACTTATTTCTGAAGGATGAAGATGGAGTTTAGTGTTATATTGTCATTATTCCATTGTATCATGTTGTCCGCTGTATTGTTTATTTATTCATGTTGTATGTATAACTCTGATACATTATAAAAGTGTAATCAAATGTATTTGTAAAACAGTTTCATGAACTGTTTATTTGATTATTATATGTTATCATTCTAATGTTAGATTCTGTGTTTTATTTTTTCTTTCATTTCAATTATTTTCTTATTTACCCCAGTAACTATCCTCCCTTTTGAATAGTTTAAGTTGACATGTGTGGTTTATTGTCGATTTAAATTGTTCAAAAAGCGGGTCGTTACAAGTGACTTAATCTGACTTACAAGATCCAATCAAATTATAATCATATCCAACGTGTAATTGCAATCAGTGAATAGCAAAAATTATAAAGTGGAAATGAGCTTTGTTAACAGCCGAACCACTATAAAAATCTTGTCTCTTTATCTGTAAATTATTATTCCTTGTTTGTATTTTGTTTGCCTTAATAAACATGGCTAGTACTTTCACACTTAATCCAAGCTGTTGATCTTTTTTTTGGGTTAACATTTTAGTTCTTTCACTGAGAATGCTAAACTTAGGTTTGGATCTAGCTATCTACTTTAGACCACATAGGTTCAAAAGTTAAACCCTCATTCTCTGTTCGAAAAATCTGCTACTGAGAATTAATGGCACCTGAAAGAAGGAGAACTATTTCTGAAAGATCCATAGGAGCTACTATTGCTGGAGAAGAAACAAACCCTCATCAGATTGAAGTCAACAACCCCAGCAATCTACAGTTAGGGGCTAACGTCAGAGATCAGGTTCCAGGATATTCTATTCCGCGTGAAGTTTTCACTAGAGATGAATTAAATAAAATGATTGACGAAATCAATCAAAAAATGGAAAATAGCCAACAGGCTTTGATGGACGAATTGAATGCCCTATTGTACTTACAGTCACTTGCTATTCCAAAAACCATGGCAGAGACTGCCCCTACCATAGACAAGAAAATTCTTCCATCTCTGGCCTGAGCAGGAGAAATAGGAAGCAGCCGCATAAAGGAATGATATGTGGAACCATAGGTATAATATGGAAGGAAACACAAACACTCCACCAACACGAGAAAACTAGATACAAACTTGAATATAGGAGCGAAAATCTTACGGGAAGATATACCTATGGATCTCTCCGACTTAGAAGATGATGAGCGACTTGACGAAGACAAGTTGGAAGGAAATACCAACGCATTCAATGACACCAGGGAGATCCAAACTGCCCCCTAACAGACCAACCGCAAGCTAATGGAACCTTAGGGAGTGGCTTTCCCAAAGATAGGAGAGCCTAGGCTTCAATCCACTCTACAAGATCGTTTGCAAAATTAAACACTTGGTATACACTACACCAAATATGCCATTTTGTCACACTTTTTTCGTTTCATTTTGTCACGGTTATTATTGTTGGAAATTTGTAACAGTTATTATTGTTACATTGTATTATCACGGTTATTTCCATGACAAAATTTGGGCTTTTCATAAATAACTAGAAGACATTGGACAGAGTCGTCATTTATGTTCCAATCCTTGCTTCAGATGTTTGTCACGCTTCTATCTTTCTTCCTTAAATCTAATTAGGTTAAAGCCGTCGCGGCCTTCCTTCGTTGCGAGTCGCCCGCCTATCGCTGTAAGTTCAAAGTCGCAGCCATCTTCGTTGCGAGCCGCCGTCGCAGCCTTCTTCGTTGCGAGCCGCCGTCGCAGCCTTCCATTTCTTTGGCCAAATCCGCCCATCTCTTTCGCCAAATCCACCCTTCTTCGAAGTCGGGTAATAATTTTCGTATTTAATTTGGTTTTTTATGTTTTAAGATTGTTTATTTAGGGTTTTGTATGTTTTAAGGGTTTTCTTGTTAAAGCTTTTTCATACGTTTGGTTCTTCTCATTTTATTTATGGATGGCAGCTTTTACTTTCTCTGCTCGATTGCAATTAATTTAATGCTTGGTGCTCTTGTTCTCCTAAGCGCTCTGTGCAATGTTGGATGGTCAATTTTTGTACACCATTGATATGTTTATGTTGACTCTATTTTGTTAGATAATATCTCTATGTTGTTGGAACAAAGATTTGGGTCAGCATTAGAAGATGGATGCTTTAAGTGTGTAGTAATTAAGCAAGCCAAATTCTTTTTTATTGACGTGTTATCAATTTGTCCATGCATCTAAAAGTACATGGCAACAAAATGAACTGTCTCACTCAGTCTGCTAGCTAACGTATGAATTTTACATGTACTATGTGGATTACAAAATGATCAAGAAAAGAAGTTTTAACGCTTTGACCTGACTATCAACTACAAAATCATCTTAAATTGTTTGGTTAATTATTTTATCACAGTGAATTTGACTTTTTTTGTGTTGTTATATTTTACGGAATGATTTATCATTGTTTATGCTTTGGCAGATTTTGTAATGATTACATAAAGAAGAACGTGATTATATGTTGATGAGTGAGGATGATACTAATCTTTAATATTTGAAGTTAATTGATTAGGATTCGCGATTCGGTCTAATCATTTATGTGAATCTGGTTTCGCACTTACATTGCTTACATATAAAATCGCAACAGTCTTTGAAATTCCACCTTTGGTTTTTGGTTTTTCGCAACTAGCTGAGTTAGGTTTGGTCTTACTGAATTCTCAGCATGCTTTATAACTTTTGAGGTTTCTGGAAACACTTTTAGTTTAGTTAGGAACTTAGGATAATAGATTTTATCCAAATTTAAGTTTGAGATAGTTATTCCTTTTTTAAAATTTTATTGACTTAATCTAGTCTGTATATTTTGACTTCAAAATAAAACTTATTCCATGTTTTAGTTGCTCTCCATGCTTTAAAGAGTGATTAAAAATATTTAAAAACAATGAAATACTAGTTTTAGTTTTATCTTTATAATTCTTTTTAATACTATGTCATTACAAAATACTTTTTATTAACAATTATTTGTAAATTTAGGTATTGAATCGTGGATGAATATACTACTGAGTTTTCAGAACTATTCTTTTTATGTTTATTTATACCATTTTTTTTATGTTTAGAACAAATCCTATTTTTTTTGCAATTAAATACACTATATTGGCAGTGGACATATGGACATTCTGGAAATATTTGATTTTGAATGACCTTAGTTGTGTTTGGGGAGGATTGTTTATTTGCAAGGAGGGACTTTGGGGGTTTTAGGATTGTCTGTTGAGTGGTCATTTGGGGATTTCTATTGAGTGTTGAAGTGTAAGGGGAGTGTTTGTTGATGGCAGAGCGGTTTGTCAGTACTAGTGCAGCAAGGAATGGGAATTAAAATCAAGGGTTGAGCTGGTTGTTGAGCAGATGGGATGGTTCTGCTCAGTTTGATGACATTTTTGAAGGTGGAGTTCGGTTTGGACAGGTTACTGATCGCAACGTTGATATCCCGGTAAGGTAAGGAATTGTTGTTGATGTTGGTCTGATTTGTTTGCTGTGCTTTGTGATGAGGTGTTTGTTGTGTTGAAGTGTTGCGTGACTGAGTGGTGACCGAGTGGTATGTCAGTTATAGGCAAAGAATGATGGTAATAATTTGTGGTTTGAATGGTTAAAGTGAAAGATTGAAGGTGTGCGGAGTACAACGGTAAGGGGTATGTGACAGGAGCAAAGACTGATGGGTGATTGAATGCAGTGATTGTGGAGGAAGTATTGGTGGTGAACTGTGGTTTGTATTCGAGTTGTCATTTCAATTTTTTTTCTAGTTGGGAATTGGAGGTTGATGTGAAGTAGAGCTATTGCTATGATGGTTTTGAAGTGAATGTGGTAGCTGATGGTAGGAAGCAGCAGTGAGGATGTATCGATGGGTATGGTGAAGAGTAGTTTTGTGGTGACAGTGTATCAGTGAAGTGCAAGTGTTTTTTATATTGCAGTGTGCAATGGTCGGGGAGCAAGACAAAGGTGAGTAGTCAACTGATTATAGTGGTAGCAATGGCAGCAAGTGGGTTAGTGGTGTTTATAGTATAACTCATCACAGTACTACAAT
The DNA here is from genome assembly GCA_030765085.1 of Allium cepa. Classification (NCBI taxonomy): domain Eukaryota; kingdom Viridiplantae; phylum Streptophyta; class Magnoliopsida; order Asparagales; family Amaryllidaceae; genus Allium; species Allium cepa. Next base: position 1,015,776,947 of record CM060934.1, on the reverse strand, counting down.
TCCGAAATTTGATTGGAAACCATATAGAGTTGGATTTCTATTGGTTTGGCTCTTGTCATTTTCGAAATGGGTTTGCATTTTAATTGACATCTCTTGACCTCTAACATACAAGAACTCTGCTATATATGCTTAATGGATTCAAATTCTTGAATTCAGAGAGGTCGTTTAATTATTATTTTTATCAAATTCCCCTAAAAATATTTACCTTCTAGCTTTACTGAACATTCAATGGGGAATAACAGCTAAAAATGCATAATATAATATAAAACAGCCATCTTTCACACACAAGTGCCGACGGCAGTGGGAATCTTTTTGATATTTTACGCATTTGTCCATTGGTTCACCGACTATAATGACAAGTTAATTAATAAACCTCGTTCCTGTATAGTTTTTTCTTTATACAAAATGGATATCTAAAGAAGCCAGTTAAGGTATACCCTGCATTCAAAGAAAGATACGTAACACGTGGAATCTTCTCCTTAGTTTGAGACTTTTTGTGTACATGTCAGTGATTACTGTACGAAACATGCGTAAATTAACCAAGCTTACACATTGCCACGTGTTAAGCTGATTCAAAATGGACCCAGAAACTGATCACATACATCTCCTCACGTTTGTTGTACTACAGTAGGAGTTGTATATCTTATAACTACGACTACAGCAAGGGGATGTTGAAATGAGTTGAAAAAGTTTGTGAATTATAGTATTGTGATGGTGGGGTATGTGAACGATGGTGATGTAGAACTGTCAGGTGGAAATATATGTTTGTATGGAGTATGATAGGCACATGCAGTTGGAAGTATGGGTTGTGGCAGTCCACTAATCAGTGTTGCAGAAGTGTTATGCGGATGTTGTGATATTGTTAGTGATTGATAGAAGCAATAGTTTGGCAGAAAGCAAGTGATGATCAGTGGTTGAGTGGGTGATGGCTTGTTGTTTAAGGTAGAGGAAGAACTGTTGTTGGTTCGTATGAAATATGGGTGGTTGTTAGTGAGGTAGAGTGCAGTTTTGCTGCAGTTGAAATTGAATGCAGTGGGAAGTGTGTTGTAACAGTGAAGATTGGAGGAGGAACAGTAGGTGGTCAGTGTTATGATGATTGAGAGGGGTATGGTGACGTCTGTGCAATATAGTGGAGCAGCAGTTTAAAGGGATGTCGGCAGAAGTGTTTATCTGAGTGATTGTTGGCAGAGTACCTTAGTTTATAAACAATATTGAAGCCTAGAATTAATTTTTATTGTTATTACTCTTTTTATTTTCTGAAATATTGACTATTAGTTTCATAGAGATATCCAAGACAACCCAAACCTTGAGTTGCTCATTATTGTTTTATTTATATTAGCATGTTGTTTAATGCTTCGTTTATGTATTAATGTTGTATTTACATAAAATTGTAGGAACAAATAAATTTTCTTGCTAATGTCGAAGCCTGCATCGAGAGAGTGGATTAGAATTCGACATAGGAATACCAATGTATATATACAAGGAGTTCGATATTTTATGGAATTTGTGAAGAGTCATTCACCACCTTACTTTGGACTATGCAACTGTCCTTGTAAAAAGTGTAGGAATTCAAAAAAGTTGGCTTTTAAATTAGTAGAAAAGCACTTGATCATTCATGGTATGGATCCAACATACGACGAATGGTTTTTCCATGGCGAGAGAAGCGACAATGATGTGGTGGTCAATACTACGCGACACAATACCTATGAGGCTTACAACTCTAATAAATTTCAAGAATAGAACCATGTAGGAGATGTGCTTGAAGACATTGTTGATGATGCATATAAAGTATATGGTAGTGTTGAAGGCGTCGGTGATGGTAACCATTGGAAAAAGTACCAGGAATACAAAAGAAAAGCAAATGAAAAATTATACCCTTCTTGTGAAGATGGTCTTACAACATTAAGTGTCATTATAGAGCTTCACAATTTAAAAAAGATTTTAATTGGTCAGGAAATAGTATGACTGAGTTGTTGATACGATTGAAGCGGTGCCTTCCAAAGGAAAATACAATACCGGAGAAGTACTCGACAATGAAACAAATGTTAAAGGATTTGGGAATGAAAGTAGAGTGTATACATGCTTGTGAAAATGATTGTATATTGTTTTGGAAGGAATACAATGATGTGTTGGAATGTCCACGTTGTCATAAGTCGAGATTTAAAGTTAAAAATCAAGGGGAAGTGGTAAAAATGACAAAACAACCTCGCAAAGTTTTGAAATATTTTCCAATAACTCCGAGATTAACAAGGTTGTATACCATACCATGGATAGCTCGAAAGATGTTATGGCATAGTGAAGTAAAACCTTGCTGGAATTCCATGCGTCATCCTATTGACTCAGCCGAATGGAGATTGTTAAAGAACAAGTGGCCAGAGTTTGGTAAAAATGGGCGAAATGTTTGGCTTGGTATTGCTACTGATGGGTTTAACCCTAGTGCAACACAATCAAGTAATTGTAGTTTCTAGCCTGTTTATACGTTTCCTTATAACTTACCCCCTTCATTATGTATGAAGTCGGAGTTTCAAGTGTTATGCTTGTTAATTCCTGGACCAAGAGCACCTAGTAAAGATATTAATGTGTATTTGGAACCCCTTGTCGAAGAATTGAAGCAGCTATGGACAGAGGGAGTGCCTGCATTTGACATGGATAAGAAAAAGCATTTCACTTTGAGAGCAATGCTATTATGGGGAATTCATGATCTACATGCATTTGGAAATTTATCTGGTTGTGTAACACATGGTTACAAAGCATGTCATGTTTGTGCCGTGGAGACTGAATCAGAACGCATTGGAAATAAGATTGTTTATACGAAGTATAGAAGATTTTTAAGAATGGTCATCCATATAGGGCATTAAAACATGGATGGTCTAAGAATATAGAGGATAAGGAACCTCCAACAAGATTGACGAGTGTTTGCACCAAAATTGGTCACAACACTCTTCGGAAGTTTTTGAAAAGATAATAATGAATAATATAAATTAAAAATGAGGATTATCTAACAAAAACTCTAATGAACAGAAAAAACTCTAATGAACAGAAAAGTAAATGCGTAGACAAGCAATTTAGAGTGGCTCGGCGTGTTGCCTACGTCCACTATGAAGTTTTTTGCAACTTTATTGATTCTCTTTCAATGATTACAAGTGGCTACAACAATCAACAGCAAGTTACAACTGGAAATTCAAAATCAACAACAAAAGTATGATGTAGGTCTCGATCCGGCAGAGTCTTAGCGCTTGAGAGTCAAAAATACCCTTTTTCTGTAGGCTCTGGGCTCTATTTATAGTCGTAGGAGGCTGAGACCTCGCTCAAACTTTGGAAGATTCGCTATGGCACGTGTGGGGGCCCACATGACCAATTCCAAAAAGTTTCGAGTCGATCTGTGATCGATACGAACTCATTTCGTATCGATCAAGATGATGTCCAATCGAGCTAAAGTTTGGTGTGAACATTCCTTGGCATGTGTCAATCTCCAGTGAAAATTTCATGGCATTTGGATCGGTAGATTTTGAGATATCGTCGATACGAAATGGAATTTCGTAGAGGCTATTTGGTTCGACTCCACGGCTTCGTGTCCATCCCTTCGAATCGATGGCTGCACGTGTTTCTGAGGTGACATGGCGCGTGCATCTCGGATCGATCCACCTTTTTCTCCAGTTTGGCCGCGTCGTCTCCATTGATCTCGCCCCATTTGAATCGAAGGCTGCTGCGTTAAACCAGGTCCACTTGTCCTTATGGATACGAACGAACCATTGGTCATAGGTTCGAACGAGAGCCTTTAATGGATACGGGGCAAGGTCGTCTGATGGATACGAAGAGCAGTGGCTTGATGGATTCGAGATAGATGGATGCGATGCAATCATACTTCTGCTCGATACGAAGACGGTGGTCTCGAATATAAGTTTGACCATGGATGCGAACTTTACCTTGCCTGATGGATACGAAACAGTATCTGGCCAATCGATATGAAACAAATATTCTGCCGAGGGACTCGAATGAGATCGAGTCGAATGTAGGCTCCCTGATGGAGTCGAACACGACCGAGGCGAAGCAGATGGATGCAAATTTCCCCATTTAGATGGATTCGGATAGATTCTTCTATGATGGATGCGAAGCAGATACTGGCCGATTATTGCGAAGCGCATCATTTGTTGAAAGTCCATCGATACGAACTCGATGGATTCGAACACGACCAATCTTGATCGATACGAACCGCGGCGCATAAATGGATACGAAGTTGCTAAAACCTGATCGATACGGACGTTATCAATTCGAACCGGAGTTCGATGACGGATACGAAATCAACAATGGCGATGGATACGAAAGCTGGGCCGTTTCCTCTAGATTGAATCGATCATAACATGAGCATATGAACTCAGATTGACTTGAAATTTGGAATGCTGGTTCTTATGATCTTGCTTGTCATGTCCTATCAATTGTAGCCTGATCCGGGCTCGGAAAAAATTCAGCGATATCCATAGTGAAGCAAAGTATAACCAATCTTTGAGACGAACTGTCTTTTTTTTTTCGATCGATCTTTTGGTATCACGGCTTTGCCAAAAAGAGGGATAACAACGGGATAACCTCTTTTATAAAAGCTTGCTCATATCAAATATGTACCCCGTAAAATAACAAAAAACAAAAAAAGCATAGTAGATGATATCGACCTTGACAATGAACATTTTGTAAACGAAAATGGAGATGATGAAAGACCATCATGGTATAAGAAGTCGATTCTTTTTGGCTTAGAGTATTGGAGTAGTCATAGAGTGCGACATACTATTGACGTGATGCACACTGAGAAGAATGTATCAGAGCATTTCTTTAACTTGTCGTTTGATAGATAAAAACAATCTTCCAAATTTGTATTTGATAAAACATACAGGATGCAATGTTGTCAAGTTCTAAAAGATGCAAAACTTCCATCATGCTTTGGGACTAAGTTAAGCAACTTAGTAAATTTTCAACCACCCAGTTTGAATATTAGAAAGTCATATGACTATCATGTTATTATCCAGTATTTTCTGCCTATCATGGTTCAACATGCTTATCCAAAGTGTCGTGACTTAAGACGTGCGATATTATGAGTATGCTTGTACTTCAATATTATATTATTTGTTCGAAGGTTTTAATTCGAGAGCATGTCCAAGCTGCCAAAGATATGATTGCCGAGGCATTATGCGTGTTGGTGCATTATTTTCCCTCTCAATTTTTTGACATAAGCATGCATCTAATAGTGCATTTAGCTGATCAGGCACTACTATGTGGACCAGTTAGTAATACATGGATGTATCCATTTGAAAGGTGCGGCATTTTTAAAAATATAATTATCACATGATTCTTTTTAAATAGAAACGTAAATGTTGTATTTTTATATTAGAGCTATGAAGGAATTCAAAGACATACCAAGCAATAAAAGCAACATGGAGGGATCAATTTCTGAAGCATATCTTGTTTCAAAATCCGTTAAATATGCCATGGAATATATGCCAAATCCACATATTGGTAATCATAGCTCTAAACAGCACCGTTTTTAGGTGAGAATGGAGATGACATTTATGAACGTTCCATCATTGAGGGTAAAACTATCAAGTTATCCGGCATACAACGTACTTAAATTCGAAGGTGGATACTTTCTAGGATGGAAATTCCAAACCGAGATGATTATTGTAGGTTTGCATTTTTTTCTGCACGCTATAAGATTAACTTTAATATTTACTTACGCCACCATATATTGGTTTGTAGCGAATGCCGGTCGTCGTTACAAGATGCTCAACGAAGTAGAATGAAGCTCCATGCGAGGACGGAAGTAGTAGTGCAAACGGAATTCATTGTGGTTGTACAAGAAGGTTTGTTAAATTCCACAAAGATCATAATTCGATAATCATATTAACATTATTTAACTTAATTAAATTATTTTAATAGTTAATGGAAGAAAAATGCATGGATTCATTATTATGGTATTACGTTAGTGGACCAGCGTCGGAAGCCAAAACTCATCTTAAGTATAAAATACATGGTTATGTATTTTCTCTGTACCGCTATGATGACACCCTTTCAACGTAAGATAGTGGTGTTTGTATGGATGCAATAACAACATTTGTTGCAAGTGTGAAAGATTTGAACCCTACAGATGATGACACCACTTGGTATGGTATTATCAGTCATTATTTGACATTTATCATGTTGCTATAGATCAGAAATTTCAACAAATTTAAAATATAAAGGCATTTCTTTCTTCCATGTATACTCATTTGTTATCATTCATTAATCTTCACATGGCATATAAAACCATCCTTCTAAATGCAGCAGAGATAGTATATTTCAATGCAAATGCAGGTGACATGCAAGTATGCAAGTATGTGTAAGCTTTTAAAATGCATGAAGCTTTCCATTCATATGAATTGAGATGTAAAAATTCAAAATTAATGAATATGAACAGAAAGCATGGAAGACTTTTGGAAATATGTGAGTTTTAAGCGGCAGTTCTAAAATGTACATAGTTCTTTATACAATTTTATGGCATTATATTTTGTAGATAGGTTGTTATATCTCTTGCATTATATTTTGGCAGTATGCTAGTTGCAGTAGACATACAGAAAGCAAAGAAGAAGTTCCTCCTCCCCCACCAAATAAAAAGTACTCGATAAGTGTTGAGATGGATGGTGCTAAAGGCGACGATGCAACAAAGTAGAGTTCCCGCTGTGGCACTCTAATTCGAAGGCATATTCCCATTAGCTATGATGATTGGAGGAAAGTTGATGGGTTTTTCAGCGATAATTTATGTAAAGCACTCATGGTATTTGGATTTACAACTTTTACAAGAATGATTTTTTTATGCATATTTGAAATACAAAATCATAATTAGAACATTTATTTTACCTTTCTATAGAAGGAGTTTGATTTGAATATAAACCACGATTTAGCTCGACCTATTTTAGAGAAGGCGTTTTCACAGTACTTCAGAACAACAAAAGCGAAATTGAGAAAGCTATATCTTAAAACAAAATAAGAAGAGTTATTGTCTAGGCGTCTTGCGATTGATAACCGACCCGAAGGCATTGATAAAGTTCAGTGGGAGGGGTTCATCGACATTGAGTATGCTGATAAGAAGAAAAAACAATGTAAGACGAATGCTGATAATAAAAGAAAGAACACCATAAATCATACATTGGGAAGAAAATCTTATAGTAGACTATATGAAGAATTGGTACGTAGTAAGTATTTCACAACTACTCGCGATAATATTATATAATTGTTTAATATATTTACATTTATTTATGTAGGAAACTGATAATCCCGAATGTAAAATTACACGAGAAAAGGCATGGAAAGTGGCGCACACAAGTAAAAAAAACGGAGAGGTGCTTCCTTGCGCCGTTGAAAAATATGCAAGTCTTTGATTTATAGCTTTGATTTATAGTTGAGTTTGTATTAACACTGAATTGATTATCTAAATTTTTTAGTTTTTTTAGTTGGGTTTATGTGTAATTTTTTCCATATATGACACAACTTTAGTTTTTTTTACAAATTTATCTAAATTGATTATCCTTAGGAAGAGAGTCCAAATAGACCATACTGCATGATTTTAAGCTGTAAGATGAATATTCCATATTTAAATCATGGTGTTAGACCATACTGCATGATTTTAAATTATTTTTGTTAACATTTGTCTTGTGAGAGTTCATGATTTTAAATTATTTTTGTTAACATTAGTTCATCTCACTGCACATAACATCAAAACTTCCTTCTTCCCAAAACCATCAACCTGAAAACAACTAAACTGGAATAGGATATGTTTTGTTCTTTTTTACAATTACATTATTGCTTTATCAGGAAATTGAGCTAGTAAATAAACTTGTATTTATATATATATGGCCACTGATTGATTTTATTTTGACTATTGAGATTTCTTCTGGTTAAAGCAATTAAAATGATATGAGTTTCAAGTGCCAAATTAATAGCATGATGGTCGAGATGATTATATGAAAAATTAAATGCCCACTTTTCCTCCTCAATTTCTATCTCTGTCCAAGAATCGAAGCATAGTTCTTGCCACAAATATGTAATTATATGTTTACCTAACTGACAACGTAAAAAATCAAGGACTTAAAATATGTGAGCTAAGAGCTATATTGTTTTTAAAAGACTTGATATATTACAAACAGAACCTTTCTCAACGATGATTTTCTCCTTTTTAAACATGATTTTAATCCTTTTAAATAACATATGATCTGACTGTTCATGTGGCTTTTTGACAGTCACTTTGTGTACACGTTGGTCAAATGGTAGCATATGATTGCTAGGTAATAATGTAACAGTAATGCAATATAGCCTACTATGTATGTCAAAATGGACTCATTTTTTGGTAATTATTTTTTCTTATTGTAAAAATATATTTTTTATTTTGTAATTTGTGGGGAAATAAGAAAGAAACGATAAAAAATAGAACTACATCTTTAACAATGGTTGAATTTTATAATTTAACAATACATTACTGTTATGTATTACTAAAATTTTTGAAGTCTATACTTGCAACTTCATTCTCCCCACCCTGCACTTAATTTTAACCATGAACACACATTTCATCACTATGTTTGCTTCTGAATTTGACGACCGTATTACCATAACACGTTACTTGCTGTGTTTGGTCTTAAATACTGAGGATCCTGAAACAAATTACTTGATGTGTTTGTTTATGAACTTGAAGACCCTGTAACACATTTTCCTTGCTATTGTTCATAAATTAAGGGTTTGCTAGTGTGTTGTATGCAGCAACAACTATGTGCCTATGCAAGTGAGGTACATATGTGTCTTCATCTGTGTGTTAGTGAGTGTTATGTTTGTGCCTATGTACAAGCGAATGCGTTAATTGTGTGTGCCTGTATACAACAACAAGTATGTGCACTGTGTGAAGTTTTAGTGTGTATTTATGGGTTTCAATTGCCTATGTATACAAGTGATGTGTATGCACTTTATGTTCATGGGTTTCGGTTGCCTGTGTATATAAGTGATGTGAATGCCTGAATGTTCATGTTGGTATGTGCTGCATTGTGTGTTTAAATTGTTTCGGTACTCTGTTGCCTGAATATCACCTCTGGCCATCTCATCTCCTCTGTTTTCTGATCAATCTTCTTATGCCCTAACCCCTCTATATTCACACCCCCTCTTAAGTAAATTACTAGATCCATGAAACTTCTATTCAACACTCTTACTTCGGTCTTGTTGTTACACATGCCATTCACTGTCTAATGCTCCAGACTTGATGTTATCTCCAAATTCAGTTGTTGTACAAATACTGTTGTTCAAATAAATATCTACCAATTGAATCCACACGTTATGAAACATCATGGAACTGGAAATGAAACTTCGTATATGTGGTTCAGTTAGCATATGAACAGGCAGTGAAATGTTATGAATACTTATGGCTATATGGCTTCAAACATGCATATTGGCTGTCATATGATTCAAATATGAATACTCATTACTATATCAATTCAACTTGCATACTAGCCGTCATATCTTAAATCTAAACAAGAGAACATGCTGCCATTTGAGTTTAAGCAATATAACATGTACAGGGAGTTGGTTTTTTTCTCTGCACACATTCACTACAAAGTAAAATGCAGCAACCCAATTCTCGAACAACAGCAACGCTTAAACAACAGATTGTTTGCATTATTCCAACGCTTATATTATTTATGCTTTTGTATACTTAATATTTTCAATCCAGGATTACTTTCTTTAGTAGTTTATATTGACTGGCTTTAGTAGCATTTTGTTACATTGGATATAGTCAGCTTATCACATGGAAGAAATAGTATACAATCAAATGTACATGTAATTTATGAATATGATTGCAAATAAAAATTGACATCTGCTAATTTCCGTTTCAGTTTCAATTATATATTTAACCTCTGTTATGTAATTTTACATCTTTACAAAATAATGAATCGTGTAGGCATTGATAGAAGCAGCCGAGAAGGACAAAAATCGGAAGCTAGTGTTAATGGAGAAGATGGAATAAGAAGTTAAGAAGATTTTGAAAAAGATCCCGTTGCCGAAGCTTTTCGAGATGATAAAAAGTGAAGCTATTGCCGAGCTATTAGCTCTACGTCTATTGTAAAGTAAGTAAGACTCTCTCAAGCTTCGGAAGCCATTACCAATTACGAAGAGAATGCAAATCAACAATGGAAAGCAGAAATGCATGAAGAGATGAAAACAATGAGTTTAGCTATAAATGATATGAGATAATGAATAAAGATGCTTGTAAATCATATTGGAGGAAATGTGCCAACACCAGGAGGAGAAGCTGCTTCTAATACAAAGAAAAATCTCAACAGTGCTGGAGGTAGCTTAGGTGCTCCACTAAATGGAATAATGAGATCTTTTACGAGAGAGAAACAACCAGTAACGCTATTGTCAGTAGATTTGACGGACGTAGCAAAAGGACACATTGGAACGCAAAAGATATGTTATGGTAGAAAGGTGGATGAAGGAGAGCAAGTTGTTTGGGTGGAGAATGTTTACGATCCAGAAGCTTCAATTTATGAAGCGCCACAAAATGGCCATTACACGCTATCCGAATTAGTTGAAGGGGGTGTTGTAATTTGGCTCGAGTATCGTTTGCGTTATCAGTAAGTTACTAAACACTATGTAGTTATATTCTAAAACTGTGTTTTAAAGTTTGTTATATATACTATGCTTGTATGCTACAATTTGTGGTATTGGTATGAAGCATCCTTTGTGGTGTTTGACTGAAACATAAAAGTTTACTGTTTTTTTAATTATTGATCGTATGTTTTCTTAATGTTAATACTATATATTTTTTGTATAGATTGTTTGTAGCTGTAATAAAATATTGGTTCTATATAGTTTGTTTGACACTGTTTTAGTTATCACGGTTATAAGTGTTAGAAAATAACCTTTCGTAATGGTTATAACTGTGATATAATTTGCATTTGTCACGGTTATAAGTGTTAGAGTATCCTTTTTGGTAATGGATATAAATGTTAGAAACTATTGTTCTGTCACGGTTATAAGTGTGATACTATCAAAATTTTCCATGGTTATAAGCGTTAGTAATAACCATTTTATCACGATTATAACCGCGGGTAAATACTATTCTGTCACGGTTATAAGTGTGGTAATATATAAATTTATAACGGTTATCAACATGAGAAATTACTATTTTTATCACGGTTATAACCGTGAGTAAAAGTGTGACTTAATTTGCCCACTGTACCTATTATCACGGTTATAACCATAACAAATTAGTTTTGTCATGCTTATAACCGTGAGGAAATTGCCTTTCTGGTGTTGTGATAGTCACTGATAGCCGACCTCTATATTACCGTACATCTGCGGTATACATCAATGGCATTCGTCAAGCGACTAATGGATGAAAGCAAGGATAGAAGGGATGATGAATAGGGATCCGCACCAAGCCAGACTCCTTCACTGATGACATTCTGAATGAGAGATATCCCGAAAAGTTCACTATGCCGACTATTTCTTCTTACGACGGAATGAGAAATCCTAAACCCCACTTGTATAAGTATGATTGGTACATGGATGGAGTGAATGCTTTGGATGCCTTTGGATGTAGATGTTTCTCAATTTTTCTGGAGGGAATTTCTTCCATGTGGTTCAATAGGCTTCCGCCAAAATCTATCTCCACCTTCAATCAACTAGCAACAAGATACCTTAGTCAGTTTAGACTTTACATGGCACAACCAAAAGATGTGATGTCCTTGTCCATCCTATTCTAGGGATGGAATGTATCTTCGAGTCTTTCATGAATCGGTTCAACACTACTGTAACTGAATTAAGTAACCCAAACAAGGATATAGTTTCATGGCCTTAGTTCATGCAATTCACCCCAAAAATGAATTCGGGAAATGGATCAAAAAGAAATAACCCACCACTAGGAAGGACTTCAATCAAAAGGCTTGCCAGTACTTGAGATTGGAAGAGGCATAGGAATTAGAAAGGAAATCAACTAACTTACAATCGACCAACATTGGACAGAGTGGTATGGCGATAAACCAACATATAAACACCTCCAGGATCGTTGAAGGGAATGCAAGAAAAAATGGAAATAAAAAAGGAAGAACGAGAATTCCAACAACCGAAATGAAAGTAGCAAAGGTTTGTGGCCCGAAGAATACACCCCGTTCAACGACACTCCAGAAAACATCTACTTTGCAACAAAGGGGACGGAAGAGTAGAAGAAGCTGCCTAAAAAGGAAGCAATTGAACGACAAAATCATTTCGAAAAGTACCGCCGCTTCCATGAGACACATGGCTATAACATGAATGAGTTTCATCACCTGAACAACTTGACTGAGGAGTTTATTCGAGAAAATATGCTTTAGCATCATGTGAGGAAACCACTAAATCTTGATTAACCCATAGCGCCCCAAGCTTCTATAGATCAAAGGAATCAAGCTGGAACCAGCAAAGAGGGACCCCAATGAACTGACCGGAGACTCATCATTGGAACGATATCTAGAGGACCCCATCCCGTGTAGAAGAGTTGGGAGAAATGGAGTGGTATGCGACCTCATTAAAGCGTGCTCCGAAAGATGCATGCTTTGCGATCAAAGATGGAACCCTTGCTAAGCAGCAGAGAACCTTGAATGATGATATAGTATTTCAAAATCGAGGCACTTGTAACGACCCATGTAAATTCGATGTTTAAAATGAATATAATTAATAGGATTTTTAATTTAAATTAAAAAGGAATAAAAATCTTAGTTATTTATATGAAAGAGTATGTGAAATTTGATGTACCAAGGGAAATTAGAATTTACAAATTTAACTATATATTGTAATTAATAGAAATAGTGGAAATTGTTGCATTAGATATAAGTTAGAATAGGTAAAGTAATGCAAGTATTGGATTTAACAATGAAATAAAATATTGATTATGGGTATTGAATGTAGATGGGTGAAATAAAGAAATGAAGGACAATAAATAATTTATTTAATACAATCCCTTTTATTTGTTAACTATTGTAAGGGTTAATTAATTATGAAAATTTGGAAATAGGTTCAAATTGTATGTTAGACAATCAAATTTCAATAATTAAAGTTAGTAATTAATGGATTAAATGGAATAATTAATTGGAGTTAAGATCTAAATTTGTATGTGAGCATTAATTGATATTGGAATATAAAGGGGTAAATTTATAGTATAAAATGTAGACATCACCTTTAAGATGATGGGTTTATAATTGATGCATAATAGGGAAATCAGATGAATGAGTTTAATTGAATAACAATTAGCAATTAATGAATGAAGAGAAATTTTAAGGGCGTAATTGTTTTCGTTAAATTAATTTTGGTAACAAATTGTATTGAATATAGATTTAACGTTGTGTGATGTATTTAAGTAATAATTGGAGAACAATGTAAATTATATCCGTGAATGGTCAATTCAATTAAACAACAAGATTTTTAAATAAATAAACGTTTTTATTTAGGTTTCAATTTGTTAATTTATGAAGTTTAATAGGAAATCAATTGCAATAAATTGCCCTAATTTATGCAGTTAGAGGAGATTTAGATTTGCATTATAGATGGAAGTATAATCTAAATTGATAGGTAACAAACTTAAGAATAAAATTTAGAGCTAATAGGTGGCAAATTTATATAGTTGTTTATTTACGTAATGTGTACGTAAGCTTTGGTAAACCGATTTCTATCGATCCAAATCTAACGACTTGTTAATATAGATTTAAGTATAGGAGCAGTATTTATTAATTGAATTGAAGTATTGCAAAATAAATGAAATTCAATGCTTAATATTACATTATTGTAAGTAAGATAATATGTGTAAGTATTGTTAAGGTTATTCATATTTGACAAATTTATTGAGTTATAAGGATTGATATATAAATTAATGTTAGTTTAGGATATCGTTACTTGGTGATTTATTATAGAGTAACGGGAGTGTGAACGTAAAATAATAAAAGCATAGATTTATGGTAGGACATAATTTATGGTTTTAGGAATTTAAATCCAAAGATTTATTTATTTGAGGAAATAATACGTATTAAATCTCAACTTGATATAATCAATGCAAATTTAGTAATTAAAAATAAATTGCAAGTTGGTAACTTAGGATGTTTGTGAGTAAATTTGCAGGTAAGATAATTTTTAAAGTTTTACCCATTCATATAATTTATTTAAATATATATAAATCATATGGCAACATTGTGTTAATAATAGTCGTAAGTGAATTTGAATGCTAAAGGGGTAACAATCGTTTTAGGTTAACCGTTTATTTAATATATTAAGTCTAGACTGGTAATCGATTGAAATAAAAAATATATATTTTGTTTTGTTAATGTGACTTAGTTAATAAAGAGGAATTTATATGAAATGAAGCATGCATGAGAAATGCATTATAATTCAATGTTATGTTTACCCTTTAATGTATACTAGGTTAAGTATCAAATAGAGGGAAAGAAAAGTAAATATTGAATTGATTGATGAATAAGTATTCATTGGATAGAAATTTAATGTAAAGTTGATCTTAATTGTATAAAATCTATCTAAGATAATGAATTGCAATAAATTGTGGGTTGATAATAAGGTGTGAATGGAAATTTGATTTGTTATATTAAATGAATAGATTCAAATTGTATGTAGATAATAAATTGCAATAATTAAAGTTGGTAATAAATGGAATATCAAACTATTCATAAAGTGAATATAAGTAGATGTAACAAATGAATAGGAAATGCTAGTTATTCATAAAGTGAAGGAATGGAACCAAGATGGAATAAGAAATAGGATTTAGAATCTTAATTTGTAGATGTGCATATATTTATAAATGGATTAATTTATGAAATAAAATGGTAAGTAATTATAATATTGTTATTAATAATAGACGTTACTTTAAGGATAATTAATGTAGTAACGTAAGGTGAAAATGTAAATTAAAAGGGAAACGTAAAATTTAGTTAAGGTAGTAATTTATGAATTGGGAATAATATTCAATTGTTATATTAGGCAGTAAATCAATTTGGGAATAAAATTTTATTTAATTCGGGTAAATTGATATACACTAATGTTAAATATATACATAAGATGATGATTGATTTATTAAAGAGAATTGAATACGAATGGTATAAAATTTCATTTGAAATAAGATTTTTTAATTTATTGAATTTACTTTAATTAAAGGTAAACACTAAAATTTTTGCAATAAATCTTTATTTGATATGGAGGTTTGGTTAATAAATTTGAAGCTAATTGCAATCAGAAATGATAGGAATGGTAAGTTGACCATTTATTCATAATAAGATCTAAAAATCAAATAAATGGATTATTGGAATTTAAATTTGACAAATTGTGAATTCATTTAAATTCGGATCCATCTGTCTATTCCAACTTCATCTATAAATACCCCGCTAAACGCTAGCCTCCGCCAATTCTCATTTGTCTGCGCGTAAAATTTCATCAGCTCCTTCTCCTCCTCAATGGCAGACAAACAAATCCTAGATCCAAATAAAAATTCCAAACCAAATCAAAAGCTAAAATTCAAACTTCTCAGAAAAATCTGGAAGCAAAACGCATGAGGGAGCGAGGGAAAGAAAGGGGGATGACGTGGCGCTTGAAGGTGTTCTTTTATTTCTATTCTTTTTTTTTCTTTTTTTTGGAAATTTCAATCACCATTAATGCGTATAACTTTCTCCTACGAACTCCGTTTCACGCGAGATTTTTTTTGTTAGGATCGTAATAAAATTCCAGATCTTTTGACACTGGTTTGAACAGATTTGGAGACCGTCGAATTTTTGGGTTTAAATCGGATTGAAATTCGATTTAAATTCAAAAGGTGAGTGTTTTAACCCACTCACAATTTCTAAAATTTCTTATGTTTGTTAAATTGATTTTAGATATGAGTAGAAATTTATTTATGACTATTTGACATGTTTTATTCCTTATCTCTGTTAAATCGCATTTATTTAATTTAACTGTTCATAAATTTTATTACTGCGTATAAATTGACAGTTATAGTTATTTATTTGCATATAAACTGTTAGTTTAATAGTTGTTAAATTCATTTTTGAATATAACTGCCAGTTATTACCTGTTATATATTATCAGATGTATATTGATATTGATTTATTATTGGATGATGATTGCGATATGGATGATGGATGATGAATGATGAATGGATGTTTTATTTTATATCATTAAACTACAAGTTATCATGCATTTTTCATTTCATTCGGGATTGTGGTTTGAAATGATATACAACCGCAAAATTTTTATTTTAAATTGCGGATTGAAATGATAAACATCCGTATCACTTGACCATAGGATAGAAAATTTTATACAGGCACCGCGGTAAATATATATAATTATTTTTGGAAATGTTTTTCTATGGTTTTGTAAAGTTATATATATATATGGTTTATGAGATATTGATTTGGTTATTGATAAAGGCTATTATATATATATATACAGTAATTTCTGGTTTTTAAGCTTTGTATAAATTTGATTTGAAGTTTAAATAAAGTTTGATTTTAAGATCAAATAAGATTAAACATTTATTTAAAATTTAATTTCTGGAGTTTTATGACTTAAATGAGAATAGATTTGGAAGATGTATATTATGTTAAATTGAAATTTAATAAAAATTAGAAATTTTAAAGGATATGATTTTTATAACTTGATTTTTGTGTAAAGTGATTTTAATGAATATCAGGTTGATTAAATGAATATATAATAAATTGAAAGATGATCCAGTTATATGAAGTTAAAGGTTTTCTTAAATTATATTGAATTCATTAAGCAAACATTTCAAGTCTAAATAAGAAGTAATTGAATTTGATACATATGGATTTGTCAAATGAGTTGTTTTTTTGAAATGGTGAAATATTTAAAGCCTTGAAACATAAGAAGTGAAATGGTATTTGGAAGTGTAAATCGATATTTGAAATTGATTTGTGAAATCTAAAGAAGCTATTTTGTTTTATAAAAGTAGTTTAATATTTAACCATTTAAGAGGTGGAAATTTGTTTCAAAGCTATGTTTTTCAAGGTAGTATAATTTGGAAATATTATGTTCAAGAGTTGATTTCTAAATATTTTACTTTGGAAACCCTATGATTTTGGAAGGAATATATATTGGAAAAATGATATCGTATTAATTCGGGTTTTAAAAGGAAATGATATCATATTTATATGGTTTTGAAATGGATATTTTATTCTGGTTTTAAAGTATAATTATTTTAAATGACCGCGGTGTTATAATAACGATTGGTTGGCAAAGAGACCGGGATCGGATATGGACATACTCTCTGTCGATACCAAAAACCAATTTGACTAACCGTGTACGTGGTGGAGATTCCAGAATGAAGTAGGTTGGTGGCGACGTTTCCTGTAAGGTAAATACGTGGACCCAACTCCCGTGAGTTGGCATAAGGTGGCTAAAACAGGAACGATTCTCGGGCCAATGAGGTCATTCCTCTGATCGAACGCACTCCTTCGATACTATACTCAGACTTTGGATCGATTCGGTGGCCACTATTGATTTCTTTGATTTGGGGGTGTTAGTTCGAGGTGGGCGGTAGCTGCGGCTACGCGTTACCACCAGCCCGGATAGCAATTGGTATATCTACCCTGGCATTGTCTAGTTGTGCCGTGTCACCTACCCTAGCGCACCTTATACGATTTTGGTTTTGTACCATACCTATGGAGTGCCCTCTGACGACGCCCAGTACGGGGGAGATTACGGTACTGTATAGATTATGGAAATATATTCTGTGTTAAGGGCTATATGGGTAACCCCTTAACGCTATTAAAAAGTAAGTTTATTTTACAAATAAACACTATTATAATAGCCCAATATACTACATAGTAAATAGTTTAACGGATCCTTAGGAGATGTAAATCCCGAGCATCTCTTGAGTTACTGCACTCATATTTATTTCTGTTAATTTAACTCACATAAGATCTTTTAGTTCTGACTCGAGTGTTTTTGTCTTTTCAAATTCGCTCGGGTCAGTCCGAGCGTTTCAGGATTGCAAGATTTAGCTCTGGAGGACGAAGACGAAGATTTATATTATTAATATTTATACTAGTGCACTACACACTGTTCCGCTGCATTGTTATTGGTATGTGTAACTCTGATATGTATTATATAAATGGTTTTGTAAACAGATTTATAAACTGTATATTTGATTATTATATTTTATCCTTCCGCTGTGAGATTCTGTTTACTTTATTTTCTTCTCTGTTTTTTTCTTATTTACCCCATAACAATCCGCCCTTCCGTATGGTTTGAATTGGCGCGTGTGTCGATTTAAAGTGTGCGAAAAAGCGGGACGTTACAGTTGGTATCAGAGCTTTGGTTTAGCGATAAAGCTTAGTTTTGTGGGGTTTGACTCTTTACTAATAGGGTAGTAATACCCTATGGGAGTCGCTGAGTTTATATATATGAGAGAGCGTATTTGTTAGTGTTATAAAAGGTTTTAATATTGTGTTGATTTGTTCCGTTTGGTATTTATAAATTCTGGTTGGTGCATGGGACGTTGTGACATCAATAGGAATTTCTAAACACTTAATAGGACAGACCGACATAATACTTGTTTGTAATATAGGTGAATGAAATAATTTTGCCTATTATATTTTCTGTATATAAAATAAAATTTTCAAATGATATCTATATTTGGTTGCAATATATTGGTTGTTAGGAATAAAATTTATAAATAATAGGTAAATAAGATTAAAAATAAATAAATGTAATTTGGGAATTTAGAACTTAAGTTCCGGGGTTTTTGAAAACTTCTTTCAAATGATTTGGAATATAATAATATTGTTATAAGTATTTCTGATATAAATATTTCGATATAATTCGGAAGAATTGTTTTAAAGAAGATTTTGAAGAAAAAGTTTTGTACTTTCCTCTTTGTCGTTGGAAAATAATTTCGGTGATGGCGGCCGCATCATCGACTTTCATTTTCGAGTTTCGAAGGGGAAAGACCACTGTAGTAAATTCTACTACAGATTCATTTTCAAAATATCTAAATTTTAAATTGTTTTAAAATAATTAGAGATATATGAGTTGTAAGAATATATTTATCTATTATTTTAAAATAAAGTGAAAATTTAACCCGGTATTAAATTCTTAAATTTCCATTAATTAATTGTTTTAATTATTGTAGTGAATCGAAACATAGGTAATTAATAAATTAAAACCTCTAAAGGAAATAAGAGATTTAATGATAGGTTAAAAATGGTCTTAAATGAAAGTTGAAATTATAACTTATGAAATAAAGAATATTATTATTAAATGTTAAATTTACCATAGGAAATGAGAAACTTGTATAACTTTCAAGTATATTCTTTAAAAACATATATAACTTACCAAATATTAAAAGTTGAAATGTTTAATAGGGAATGTAATGAAATTGTACAAGTAAAAGTAGGGAATGAAGCATTCAATGAATTTGCTATTATAAATGAGAATTTAATGTTTAAACTTAAGTATTAATTGAAATTTTACCAAGTAAATATAATTAAAGGTAAGTATGACAAATAGATGATTTAAACTTAAGTAATTAAAGGGTAACTAAATGAGATCATGCGATAATACATAAATGAATAATTATAGTGAAAAGGGGGGAAACTGGCATGACCATATTTAATGGAATTGAGAAATTTTAAGTAAAAAGAAAAATAAATGACTGCAAAACGTTAGTGAATGAATTAATAAAATCCTTTACTTATGAGAATGGATATTATAAGGTTAAGAATTTAAGTGTAATTAAAAAAGGGTTACTATAATTAATTATAATAGAAATGTAAGCATTAAATAAATGATTGAAATTGAGAAGTGCATTAAATATAATACAAATCAAAAAAACTTACATGACCCGAATAAATGAAAATGAATAATTGTAAGTATAAGTAGAAATAAAGGAAACAACCACTGAATGAGAAAATAAAATTTAAAGTTTGTTAGAAATAAATATAAATTATAAAAGGAAAATTTATGTGGTTTAAATAAAAAGAGAAAATCAAATAACAAAGGTATGAGATGAAATTATTAATAAGTTAAGTTGATTGTTGTTTGAATTTGTTGTTGATGGTTGTTTGGGCATGGGTACTTTAAAATTTGATTTGGGGTGAATGAATAATCTATTTGGTTTTATCTAAGACTGTTGAGCAGATGATGCGCTAGTAGTTATTCTTCATTCCGAACAATTTAAAAGTTTTGAACCCGAACAACTATTTGTTTGTTTGATTTAATGGTTGTTTTGTATGTGTGTGTATGCTGTTTGTTGAACTGATGGTTGTTGTATTGATTTGTTGTTAGGATTGAAACCACTTAAATATTTCACTTTATATAAATTGTAACCCTTTGGATTATATAAGAAATTGCAGTATCTTAGAAATATTTTGAAAATACTTTTCCAAACTTTAATAATCTAAATATAAAGGATTAAATAGTTATAAATTAGGATATCTTATTTAAAGTAATTAATTTTGTAAATTTAATTGTTTATA
The DNA here is from genome assembly GCA_030765085.1 of Allium cepa. Lineage (NCBI taxonomy): Eukaryota > Viridiplantae > Streptophyta > Magnoliopsida > Asparagales > Amaryllidaceae > Allium > Allium cepa. Next base: position 1,015,756,419 of record CM060934.1, on the reverse strand, counting down.
AGTTAAATATTTTGAATAAGATGTATTGTATTTAATTCTTCTTTTCCTTCTTTTCCTTTTCGGGGACGAAAAGTTTTGAGTGGGGGAGAGTGTAACGACCCATGTAAATTCGATGTTTAAAATGAATATAATTAATAGGATTTTTAATTTAAATTAGAAAGGTATAAAAATCTTAGTTATTTATATGAAAGAGTATGTGAAATTTGTTGTACCAAGGGAAATTAGAATTTACAAATTTAACTATATATTGTAATTAATAGAAACAGTGGAAATTGTTGCATTGTATATAAGTTAGAATATGTAAAGTAATGCAAGTATTGGATTTAACAATGAAATAAAATATTGATTATGGGTATTGAATGTAGATGGGTGAAATAAAGAAATGAAGGACAATAAATAATTTATTTAATACAATCCCTTTTATTTGTTAACTATTGTAAGGGTTAATTAATTATGAAAATTTGGAAATAGGTTCAAATTGTATGTTAGACAATCAAATTTCAATAATTAAAGTTAGTAATTAATGGATTAAATGGAATAATTAATTGGAGTTAAGATCTAAATTTGTATGTGAGCATTAATTGATATTGGAATATAAATGGGTAAATTTATAGTATAAAATGTAGACATCACCTTTAAGATGATGGGTTTATAATTGATGCATAATAGGGAAATCAGATGAATGGGTTTAATTGAATAACAATTAGCAATTAATGAATGAAGAGAAATTTTAAGGGCGTAACTGTTTTCGTTAAATTAATTTTGGTAACAAATTGTATTGAATATAGTTTTAACGTTGTGTGATGTATATAAGTAATAATTGGAGAACAATGTAAATTATATCCGTGAATGGTCAATTCAATTAAACAACAAGATTTTTAAATAAATAAACGTTTTTATTTAGGTTTCAATTTGTTAATTTATGAAGTTTAATAGGAAATCAATTGCAATAAATTGCCCTAATTTATGCAGTTAGAGGAGATTTAGATTTGCATTATAGATGGAAGTATAATCTAAATTGATAGGTAACAAACGTAAGAATAAAATTTAGAGCTAATAGGTGGCAAATTTATATAGTTGTTTATTTACGTAATGTGTACGTAAGCTTTGGTAAACCGATTTCTATCGATCCAAATCTAACGACTTGTTAATATAGATTTAAGTATAGGAGCAGTATTTATTAATTGAATTGAAGTATTGCAAAATAAATGAAATTCAACGTTTAATATTACATTATTGTAAGTAAGATAATATGTGTAAGTATTGTTAAGGTTATTCATATTTGACAAATTTATTGAGTTATAAGGATTGATATATAAATTAATGTTAGTTTAGGATATCGTTACTTGGTGATTTATTATAGAGTAACGAGAGTGTGAACGTAAAATAATAAAAGCATAGATTTATGGTAGGACATAATTTATGGTTTTGGGAATTTAAATCCAAAGATTTATTTATTTGAGGAAATAATACGTATTAAATCTCAACTTGATATAATCAATGCAAATTTAGTAATTAAAAATAAATTGCAAGTTGGTAATTTAGGATGTTTGTGAGTAAATTTGCAGGTAAGATAATGTTTAAAGTTTTACCCATTCATATAATTTATTTAAATATATATAAATCAAATGGCAACATTGTGTTAATAATAGTCGTAAGTGAATTTGAATGCTAAAGGGATAACAATCGTTTTAGGTTAACCGTTTATTTAATATATTAAGTCTAGACTGGTAATCGATTGAAATAAAAAAATATATTTTGTTTTGTTAATGTGACTTAGTTAATAAAGAGAAATTTATATGAAATGAAGCATGCATGAGAAATGCATTATAATTCAATGTTATGTTTACCCATTAAATGTATACTAGGTTAAGTATCAAATAGAGGAAAAGAAAAGTAAATATTGAATTGATTGATGAATAAGTATTCGTTGGATAGAAATTTAATGTAAAGTTGATCTTAATTGTATAAAATCTATCTAAGATAATGAATTGCAATAAATTGTGGGTTGATAATAAGGTGTGAATGGAAATTTGATTTGTTATATTAAATGAATAGATTTAAATTGTATGCAGATAATAAATTGCAATAATTAAAGTTGGTAATAAATGGAATATCAAACTATTCATAAAGTGAATATAAGTAGATGTAACAAATGAATAGGAAATGCTAGTTATTCATAAAATGAAGGAATGGAACCTAGATGGAATAAGAAATTGAATTTAGAATCTTAATTTGTAGATGTGCATATATTTATAAATGGATTAATTTATGAAATAAAATGGTAAGTAATTATAATATTGTTATTAATAATAGACGTTACTTTAAGGATAATTAATGTAGTAACGTAAGGTGAAAATGTAAATTAAAAGGGAAACGTAAAATTTAGTTAAGGTAGTAATTTATGAATTGGGAATAAAATTCAAATGTTATATTAGGCAGTAAATCAATTTGGGAATAAAATTTTATTTAATTCGGGTAAATTGATATACACTAATGTTAAATATATACATAAGATGATGATTGATTTATTAAAGAGAACTGAATACGAATGGTATAAAATTTCATTTGAAATAAGATTTTTTAATTTATTGAATTTACTTTAATTAAAGGTAAACACTAAATTTTTTGCAATAAATCTTTATTTGATATGGAGGTTTGGTTAATAAATTTGAAGCTAATTGCAATCAGAAATGATAGGAATGGTAAGTTGACCATTTATTCATAATAAGATCTAAAAATCAAATAAATGGATTATTGGAATTTAAATTTGACAAATTGTGAATTCATTTAAATTCGGATCCATCTGTCTATTCCAACTTCTTCTATAAATACCCCGCTAAACCCTAGCCTTCGCCTATTCTCATTTGTCTGCGCGTAAAATTTCATCAGCTCCTTCTCCTCCTCAATGGCAGACAAACAAATCGTAGATCCAAATAAAAATTCCAAACCAAATCAAAAGCTAAAATTCAAACTTCTCAGAAAAATCTGGAAGCAAAACGCATGAGGGAGAGAGGGAAAGAAAGGGGGATGACATGGCGCTTGAAGGTGTTCTTTTATTTCTATTCTTTTTTTTTTCATTTTTTTTGAAATTTCAATCACCATTAATGCATATAACTTTCTCCTACGAACTCCGTTTCACGCGAGATTTTTTTTGTTAGGATCGTAATAAAATTCCAGATCTTTTGACACTGGTTTGAACAGATTTGGAGACCGTCGAATTTTTGGGTTTAAATCGGATTGAAATTCGATTTAAATTCAAAAGGTGAGTGTTTTAACCCACTCATAATTTCTAAAATTTCTTATGTTTGTTAAATTGATTTTAGATATGAGTAGAAATTTATTTATGACTATTTGACATGTTTTATTCCTTATCTCTGTTAAATCGCATTTATTTAATTTAACTGTTCATAAATTTTATTACTGCGTATAAATTGACAGTTATAGTTATTTATTTGCATATAAACTGTTAGTTTAATAGTTTTTAAATTCATTTTTGAATATAACTGCCAGTTATTACCTGTTATATATTATCAGATGTATATTGATATTGATTTATTATTGGATGATGATTGTGATATGGATGATGGATGATGAATGATGAATGGATGTTTTATTTTATATCATTAAACTGCAAGTTATCATGCATTTTTCATTTCATTCGGGATTGTGGTTTGAAATGATATACAACCGCAAAATTTTTATTTTAAATTGCGGATTGAAATGATAAACATCCGTATCACTTGACCATAGGATAGAAAATTTTATACAGGCACCGCGGTAAATATATATAATTATTTTTGGAAATGTTTTTCTATGGTTTTGTAAAGTTATATATATATATGGTTTATGAGATATTGATTTGGTTATTGATAAAGGCTATTATATATATATATATATATAGTAATTTCCGGTTTTTAAGCTTTGTATAAATTTGATTTGAAGTTTAAATAAAGTTTGATTTTAAGATCAAATAAGATTAAACATTTATTTAAAATTTAATTTCTAGAGTTTTATGACTTAAATGAGAATAGATTTGGAAGATGAATATTATGTTAAATTGAAATTTAATAAAAATTGGAAATTTTAAAGGATATGATTTTTATAACTTGATTTTTGTGTAAAGTGATTTTAATGAATATCAAGTTGATTAAATGAATATATAATAAATTGAAAGATGATCCAGTTATATGAAGTTAAAGGTTTTCTTAAATTATATTGAATTCATTAAGCAAACATTTCAAGTCTAAATAAGAAGTAACTGAATTTGATACATATGGATTTGTCAAATGAGTTGTTTTTTTGAAATGGTGAAATATTTAAAGCCTTGAAACATAAGAAGTGAAATGGTATTTGGAAGTGTAAATCGATATTTGAAATTGATTTGTGAAATCTAAAGAAGCTATTTTGTTTTATAAAAGTAGTTTAATATTTAACCATTTAAGAGGTGGAAATTTGTTTCAAAGCTATGTTTTTCAAGGTAGTATAATTTGGAAATATTATGTTCAAGAGTTGATTTCTAAATATTTTACTTTGGAAACCCTATGATTTTGGAAGGAATATATATTGGAAAAATGATATCGTATTAATTCGGGTTTTAAAAGGAAATGATATCATATTTATATGGTTTTGAAATGGATATTTTATTCTGGTTTTAAAGTATAATTATTTTAAATGACCGCGGTGTTATAATAACGGTTGGTTGGCAAAGAGACCGGGATCGGATATGGACATACTCTCTGTCGATACCAAAAACCACTTTGACTAACCGTGTACGCGGTGGAGATTCCAGAATGAAGTAGGTTGGTGGCGAAGTTTCTTGTAAGGTAAATACGTGGACCCAACTCCCGTGAGTTGGCATAAGGTGGCTAAAACAGGAGCGATTCTCGGGCCAATGAGGTCATTCCTCTGATCGAACGCACTCCTTCGATACTATACTCAGACTTTGGATTGATTCGGTGGTCACTATTGATTTCTTTGATTTGGGGGTGTTAGTTCGAGGTGGGCGGTATCTGCGGCTACGCGTTACCACCAGCCCGGATAGCAATTGGTATATCTACCCTGGCATTGCCTAGTTGTGCCGTGTCACCTACCCAAGCGCGCCTTATACGATTTTGGTTTTGTACCATACCTATGGAGTGCCCTCTGACGACGCCCAGTACGGGGGAGATTACGGTATTGTATAGACTATAGGAATATATTATGTGTTAAGGGCTATATTGGTAACCCCTTAACGCTATTAAAATGTAAGTTTATTTTACAAATAGACACTATTATAATAGCGCAATATACTACATAGTAAATAATTTAACGGATCCTTAGGAGATGTAAATCCCGAGCATCTCTTGAGTTACTGCACTCATATTTATTTCTGTTAATTTAACTCACATAAGATCTTTTAGTTCTGACTCGAGTGTTTTTGTATTTTCAAATTCGCTCGGGTCAGTCCGAGCGTTTCAGGATTGCAAGATTTAGCTCTGGAGGACGAAGACGAAGATTTATATTATTATTATTATTTATACTAGTGCACTACACACTGTTCCGGTGCATTGTTATTGGTATGTGTAACTCTGATATGTATTATATAAATGGTTTTGTAAACAGATTTATAAACTGTATATTTGATTATTATATTTTATCCTTCCGCTGTGAGATTCTGTTTACTTTTTTTTCTTCTCTGTTTTTTTCTTATTTACCCCATAACAATCCGCCCTTCCGTATGGTTTGAATTGGTACGTGTGTCGATTTAAAGTGTGCGAAAAAGCGGGACGTTACAGCACTGGAGGAATAGAAGCTTCAACTCTCGACCCTACGATCATGACAGTAGGAATCAAACTCATCATGGTCCGATAAGTATTGGCAGACATTGACAGTTCTATGAATATCCTTATCAAATGCACCTTTGATCAGATGAAGATTGGTATGAAAGATGTTTCCGCTTGCCAAACAAAGATTTGGGGGTTCACTGCCGAACCCAAACAACTTGTCAAAATGATTGACTTACCTATAGAACTCGGAGAAAGCGACCTAAGTGTCATCCTCATCCAAACCTTTGAGATTGTGGATGAAATTTCCGCCTACAACGCCTTCCTGGGGTGACCCGCTTTGGCAAATTTCAGGATTGCTTTAGCTCAATGGTGTCTGAATATGAAAGTTTCAATGGAAAATGGAGTCAGGGTGATAAAGGGAGACTAAAATGTCGCTAGAGAATGTTATATCGTAGAACTATGTGAGTCTAAAAGAAAAGAAAAGAAGAAGAATGTGGGGAGAACCTTCCACATTAGTGAACCTGCCGAATAGCAACTAGAGCCGCCCTGGCTTTGGGAGCATAGCCGATTTGATAATTCGGACCCTAGAAAGAAGAGTTCATGGAAGGAATGGACAATATCGGTAGAACTAACGGTGTCTGTCTCGTTAGATATAGATGACCCAACATGTGTTCTCAAAATTGGATTGCATCTTGGAAACATGGTGCAACTGGAACTCAAGTTTCTTCATACCAATCTAGATGCATTCGCTTAGATGCATTCTGATATGTGCAGGGTGTCATTGGAGATAGCCTGCCACACACTTAATATTGATCCCAAGTATATGCCAATGAAGAAGAAAAGGCGCAGCCTAAGGCCCGAGAGGTCCAAAGCACTAAGAGAAGAAGTGGATGGAGTCAATTCAACTCAAAATTCCTTTGCTTACTAAACTAATAAAACCGTGTTCATAAAAGTAACCAGCTGAATCGTCGAGGTCAAATCAACTCAAAACCATCCAATCGCTACTTGAGACAGTGGAACCGGGCTCAAGTATGCCCCGCCTACCTACCAGGTCGACGGAAGCAAATCGACTCAAACCATTAGATCAGCAAAACCCAATCCCCGCATTTTAAGAACTGGTGTGCTCCATCGACACCGGGAAGGACCAAATCAAAGCCATGCGTTTCGTAAGCCATGCACTGCTTCTTAGATTGTGGAATCATACCCAAGCAAACACAACCTTAAAAGCTGCATGCCTCCATAAGCCATGCATTACTTTTTAAGTCGTGGAACCACACACTCGAAACATGAACTCCTTGCTTTTTTCGAAGATTGGTATTGTCGAGAATCCCAAACTATTTTGGTTCGATAGGTCATATCGATCCCAAAATCCGTGCATCCCATAAGTCGTGCACACCCCAAAAAGTTGCACATCATATGCCGCGCATACTCTTAAAAGCCATGCATTTCATAAGCCATGCATACTCTTAAGTATCGAAAGGAAGTGCCGAGAAACTCATTTATTATAGGACTAACAAGAATCAATCCACTTTCACTATCAGGAGTAGTGGTCATGAATCTAGCAATATCACACGAATACGAATTAGCAAAGAATCCCGATTGTTGACCGACAAAATCTCTGGAATCGAGATGCTCAAATTGCAAGTTCCTGATGATAAAAACCGCAAAATAGACTCGGTTACAGACTTTCGAAGAATCACATGGATCAGTCGGTCATTCGTCAAGTGTTTGAAGTAAACAACCCCATGAAGTGGGGGGAGCACACATCGATAGTCAAAAAAAAAAACCAAGTACTTTATAATTCTGTCACTCCAAACAAAGAATTTTAGTGGTAATTATAGGACTACATAAAATAGCAGTAACTAAAATTGGCATAAGTGCATGGAACATAGATAGATAAAATTACAATCAAAATATCAGCATTGTATTACGTACAATATTTTCTATACAAAGTCAAAATGTAGGGGACATACTCACACAATATCGGCCAACAAAAAAGGAAAATAAAGATGTTACAACAATCGAAGCAATAAGTGCAGACTCTACACTTGTACAAAACATGTATTAAACAAAACAAAATGTCCCAAAATCTGGCTCCACTATTACTTGAGCCTTCCAATGCTTATTTCCACCACTTTCCTTACCTCCTTTAGTCGGAAGTTTCTTCTTCCAATCATAATTCCTGTCAGGAGTAGTGTCGCTGCCTTACATATCAATTATCTACTCCATTCCAGCAACTCCTCCTTGATCTTTAACCTTCTTAGAAGGCTCCTCCTTGGTCCTACACTTCTACGACTTGCGAGAGCTCCTTGAAGATTTTCTCTGCTAGATCCTTTCCTTCTTAATGATCATCATCTTCTATTTAGATTTATTTTGCTAGCCAGTTTGGTCTTCCTGCTCTTGAGCTTCAACTGCCGTAAAATCACCCTCCAAAGATATAGAAGGATCATCCAGACCGTGTAATGCAGCAATCTTCTTGGATTTCAGCCCTGGTTGTAAGCCAAACACAGGTGTATCAATCAAAGAGGCTTTAGAAACAAGCATCGAGGCAGTTGAGATAGCAACAAGCCTAGGGATCAAAGAAATCGGCAGGTCAGTAGGTAAAGAAGAAGGGCCTGCTAGATTCAAAAATGAAAGCATTCAGTTCATCTTGTACTTGCGACGTGAGCTAAAAATTCTCAAACTCGGGGGAAACAAGAAGGTTACCTACATTAGAAGAATGGTCGAGAATTTCAATCTCATACTCCCCACCTTCTCCATCTTTGGATGGTTGCACAATCTTTGGGAAGTTCCAGGACCACCCGAAGCTTCAAAGATAGCCACTGGAAGGGTAGACAACAAGGTAGCACCGGTCGAACTCGCTAACTGATCGCGAGGCTATTTTGATGATGCTCCAGGCCTGATAATGAAAGGCTCTAGTGGTGTTTGATCAGTTGTAATCACAGCAGTATCGACGGCCTCATGTTGCCTCCAAATTCGAATGATCTCTCAAACCTCTCAAAGCTTTCTTCGATTCTTCATTGATACAGGAATCCTCCTACGCTTGCTCGGAGTGTACATCCCCGTTCTCCTGGAAACAAGCCAGAACATCTTCCCAAAACACAGCAAGAGGGTATGCAAGAATTTATGGCTAAATTGTTGAGGCCCCCGTAATTCAGCAAGAAGTTAACATAGAAATTTAAGATGGTGCTATCTATCTTATCCATCTTCTTTTCAGAAGTACCTTGCTTCTCCAAGTAGTCTACTGTCACGGCAGCCTTCTCAACTTCAAATAAGATCTTCTCAGTGTTAAGCTGCACGACTGTTTCCTAGAGTGAAGCAATCATTTCAGTTTGATCAGAAACGGTCTTGTCATGGGATTCCATCATTCCCGTGCAGTCTATCTTTTTATAGGATTCAACAACTTCATTATGAGCAACGAGAGTTTTCTTTTGAGCTTCAATAATCACGTCATGGGCTTCATGCTTTCTTTCAGCTTAACCTCATTTATGTGGACCTTCTTGATTTCGCCTTGGAATGGCCTCTTTCAGTAACTACAACAAGTTGGCATTGCTCTTATTCTCTCGAAGTGCAGCGTCTCTCCTTCCTTAAGCACTCGGTTTTAGCATCACGTTCCGCTAACGCCCTCTCATAATCATCCTTTTTGATTCAAAGGAAAGGATCTCCTGATAATTGTTGCGGTTCGTGTCAGCTACTTGCTTGCATAACTTTTTTCATTCATCGGATAGATCCAAATCACTTTGAATCACCTGGAGATGAGGCATATAGGAAAATTTACGGACTAGGCATAAGTCACCGTCAAACTTAACTCCCTTTAAAAACCACCTAAGGAGCGCAACTTCGAGTCTAGGGGGACCGAATGGAAGAATATAAGCCGGCCTCCTGTGAGGATATGAAGAACCAAAAGCGGGCATCACATGAGTCGATGGAGCTTAGGATGAAGGTGAAACTTGAACAGTGGAAGCTAGAACTTCAATTCTAATAGAGATTTGGGTAGAGGAAAAGCTTGATGCTCAGAGGGATGAGAACTGCGATCTACCTTCGGCTCTTGGGCGGCTCTTCTCGGTTGTCGGGTGTTTTTCTCTTCTCATAACCACTCTTGTAAACCCTACCCCATTCTTCGTCATCCCGACGACATACTTCAACTTCCTAGTCTTTCCGCCTTCTCCACTCTTCCTCGGTTTCACGGAGCTAATTGCAGCTTGAAGATCGTCTTGACCAGTGTTGCAAATCAGTGAATTATTCAAGATCCTCATAAAGTCCACTGGCTCTCATAATACCTGATTCAAAAACAAATAAAGAGCTTTAGCAACAAAAAATGAACCTAAATAATGCATGTGTATGTGAACATGACCCTAGTGAAATGTGCAACATGTCATAGGCAGCCTAAAAGGACATCACAGACCAGATCGAATAGCCACCATGGTAGAAATTGGGTCGACTCTAGACATAAGATGACCGGGAAGAGGAGACGATCTCTCGAATTTGAAGTCTTCCCCTATGAGTTCATCGATATCTACATAAACATTACTCAAATCCCCAAAACTCAATACTGGCTTCCTTAAGCAGGGAATCTTGAAGTCGATCGGCTACTGGGAGAGCGTCTTTATCATGAATCTCTTTAGGAGGCGAATCCTGGAGAACGGGACTCATTACCAGAGTTTTATAACACAGTTCAAAGTTTTTATCATCGAAAATTGCATCGAATTCATCATCACTAGAGGAGACAACTACCACTGCCATCAATTTCACTCACCTTCTTTTTTATTGTCACCAGCCTTTCCCTCACCCTGCTTAAATTCTTCTTCCTTCTCCATCAGAATCAGGGGCATCCAGGGTGAGCAGCTGGCTTCAGTCATAATACCCCTTTCTTCATGAATTTCTTTGGTCGACCCACCGGACAGACATTCTCTTTTTGGGAGTTCGCCGTCATCGGAGCCGCGTGATGAAGAAGTGGAATGTGTCCAAATTATGAACCAGAAAGGAGGTGGAACTTCAATGGCCATGGCAGACCTCCCGAAGGTGCAACAGCTGTACCAAAGCAAATTCTCGTCTGTTAGCAAATGGTTGATCGATCTCTCCTGGGCATCTATGGCGTTCAGAGTATGGAAAATCAGATCAAGTGATGGATCTTTGTTTGGCCTCGGAATAACTACAAGAAGTATTCAATCTATCAAAATATCATAGCGACGTATTAGTACTCGATAAGTAAAAGAGAGAACTAACCCCCTATCATCCAAAGATGATAAAATCCCTTAGGACATCTAACGAAGAATACTGGGTCTTGAATTGAGACGGGTTTCTTTGAAGCTGCAACATGATCTTGCGATTTCTTTTAGCCTCGTTGACGACGAGGGACGGATATTCGTCTCTCTTCTTGAATGAGAGAAAATACCACAACTCATTGAAACTCGGGGCATGATTAAATGTCCGCATAAACAAGATGTGAGGGAAAGTCAAGATCGCGTACCTATTAGGATGAATTTGAAATAGAGAAATTCCCAAGTTTAGAAGAGTTTCTTTCAAGAAGTAATTAAAGAAGGGCACTGCTCCATTTAAGCACATATACCAATGGTAAGTAGTCTACCTCGAAGGCGATATATGTGCAAACTCATTCTTCGACCGAAAGGTGCACGTCATCATCCGGAATGTCATGTTGTAAGCAAATGTTATGCGGAACTTTAGTAGAGATTACGGAGGAAGCTATTTCCAAAGGATTGAGTAGAACTCTAAAATTTGGAGGAGTCTGGTCTACAACCGGACCAACCGGAACTAGTTGACCATATTCAGTTCATGACACTTAAGAAGTTGGCGATACTGAAACTGTTTGCGAAGTCACAACTAATGACGATTCAACATTTGAAAGTACCGGACTTCCTCCACTGGACTTATGACGAGATGACAAGTGCTTCATTTTATACACCAGAACTCGTATCTAACGTGGTCAGGTAATTCTATCTTTGACTAAAAGTCCACCTACGACAGTTGAACTCCAAATAAGATATCGATCTATGTCGGCACATTGGGTTTCAAGTGTTGCCTGGGACAAGCATAATGTGATATCTATATGGGGTGGGATCGGTGCCATGAACACTACAAACGCTCTATCATGTGTAGATAGTTCACTTGCAATGATGAAAGAAAAGAGCTTCTCATATCATTTATTGAAGTTATTTCTTCTACACTTACCCGTTATTGATCAACGATCGATAATGGATCCTTTGCCTAAAGCGACACGAGATGCTATTCCCATTCCAGGTACACCGATTGTGCAATAATGAGACCAATCCGAAGTAAGAAACTATAGATTGATGGGTTCAAATCAAGTAGAGAATTCTCGACAGAAGTCAGTTTCAGCTCTTCGAAAGGTGATGATAACATAAGCTGCACATAATACGCTACCTTAAGCTATTATCACCTCCTAGAAAAACCAAAACCAATCTGAAAGACTTCATGTCAGATTAATAATGTAACTTGGTGTGAGTTAATTCTGATTCTGTGGATAAGGATAGCAAAACATGTCAAACACCAGGAGAGGCCTAAATTTCGTTCCGCGAAGAACTCAAGACTCAGTTTACCATCTTCTTCTATAAAATCGCAATCAACTCAATTCTCCATAATGATCACCGCTAATAAACCTCATGTCAAATTGCTAAACAAACACCAAAATCTTGATTACCCGCCTCTAGTCAAGAATCAAAGGAGAACATGGTTGACTTAGCATGTTGGCGACCTAAAGTAGGTAAGATCGACGATGATCCATGGGGTAGGCTCGATGGAGATCCAAAAAGACGAAGTAACGGGAGCTAGGGGCTAGGTTAAGGCGATGGTGAAGTCAAGTAGTCAATTTGAGAAGTTCCAGCAGTGAAGATAAGCGACGACAATGGCAAAGGTGAAGCTAGGGTTTAAATGCCTTGGTTCGGGCCACGAGATAGAAGGATTGAGTCGCAAATTAAAGTATGGAATGGAAGAAGATCAGCTCGAATGAACTAAATAGGACATTACAAAGAAAACACGTGCTAAGTCCTTAGATCGCTAGCTATCCATTGAATTGCAACCAAACTTTCCCAAACTCATTGTGCATGATCTAAGTATCTTTTGCAAGCATCTCAAAAGCTGTAGGATTGAAATTGATTTATTATGATGAGTAGTGATGATTCACATCAGAACTAAATAAACGGTTGGATAACCAAATCCAAATTCATATGAAAGCCTCAACGCGATCAACTACACTTCACAAAGTGGGAACTCATAAGCAGTTACTTCTAGAAAATGCCTTGTCTCCAACAAAATCGTACTCGGGGGGGAGGGGGAGGGCGAATGTTATTCGACTTCATATGAAAGCCTCAACGCGATCCACGTCAAGTCAAAACAACTCAAGAACCAATTAGAAGGAACAATAGAAGGAATCAAGAAGCACATAAGAGGAAAAAAGGCAAAAATTCCTAAGAAGATGGATCGCTAGCGATCCGTAATATCACACACGTATCATCTATCTTCTTGCATCATGAAGCATTATCTTTTCTAAGTACACTTGCTAAGTTTCACGATGTTCTAAGCTACCTAGACCAAGAAGCGAGCATTCATTTGATTCCAATAATAGTTCGATGCAACTAATATATGAGTCATTAGGAAACATGATCCAATTAGAATAAGCGTAAAACACTCTAACTCCATGGAACACTAGCGATCCATGCCCTATGGATCGCAATCTACTGATCATATGTCGTTGAAGTATTTATTCTCTCAAAAAGAGCTGAACATGAGGCAGCATAGATGGTTAGAATTTTTAGTCGCTTATGGTTTTGGTATTGAATACACACCAGGAAAGGGCAACAAGGTTGCAAATGCACTTAGCAGAAAACATTAGAATGCAGTGTTGGAAATGATAGCTGAGTGGAAAGATTTGGAAGCGTTGTCAACTTGCAGTGCAGTGGAGATCTGAAGTTGCGTCTAGTGGAGGATCTGCTGTGTTGTCTGTTTAGAAGTTCGATCGGTAATGATCAAAAAGATTGCTTCTAAACAAATGGAGGATCCGGTATTAGCTAAGCGGATCAAGAAGATAAAGGGTAGAATGGAGAGCGATGACTTGAAGGATTTTAGTCTTAACTAGAATGGGTGGTTGAGAAAGAAGGATAAATTGTGTGTTCTGAATGTGGGAAGCATTAGGAAAGATGTTTTTGAGGAATTCCATCATTCGAAGTTCACTATTCATCCAGGTGGAACTAAGATGTATTAGAACATGAAGTGAAGTTCCTTCTGGGAAGGTATGAAGAGGGAGGTAAGCTTATGGGTGAAGCGGTTTCTGAACTGTCATTCGGTAAAAGCCAAACATCAGAAGCCAAGTGGGGAGCTTCGGCCATTAGATATTCCATTATGGAAGTAGGATTCTATTTTTATGGATTTTATAGATGGATTGCCAAGATCTAATAGAGGAAATGAAAGTATATGCGTCATAGTGGATAGATTAACCAAGAGTGCCCATTTCGTTTCCATTAAGTCAACCAGGATGACATTTCTTTTGGCTAAGTTATTTATGAAGAATATAGTTAGACTTCATGGAATTCCTAGTAGTATCATCAGTGATAGAGATTCCTTGTTCACTAGTGAGTTTTGAAAGAGTCTACAGGAGATTCTAGGAACTAAGCTCGAGATGAGTTCCGCTTACTATCCAAAGACCGATGGGCGAATGGAAAAAGTTAACACAGTCATGGAAGATTTTTTATGAGCTTGTGTTAGATTTTGGAGGATCATGGGAAAACCATCTACATTTAATCGAGTTTTCGTATAATAATAATTACCAGACTAGTATTGGGATGACACTATTTGAAGCTTTATATGGAAGACCATGCATATCTCCCTTTTGTTGGTTAGAGACCGGGGATAGCTTGGTTCTTGGTCCAGATTTAGTTAGGGAAGCTTGGGAGAAGATTGAGTTGATTCGAGCTAGAATGAAGGATGCTCAATTTAGATAGAAGTGTTATACAGATAGAAGATGAAGTACTTAGAGTTCTCTATTGGAGATCATGTTTTTATTATGTGTCACCGATGAAGAGATCGATTCGATTTGGAAAATCTGGGAAATCGGCACTGAGATTTGTAGTACCATTTCCTATTGTAGAGAGGATGGGGAAACTCGCATATATAGTAGAGTTACCAAATATTTTGGCAGGAGTTCCTGATGTTTTCCATGTTTCTCATCTAAGGAAGTGTGTTAGAGACCTTGAGTCTACTATAGCATCGACTGTGTTAGATGACTTGGTAGTAGAACTAGACTTAACTATAGTTAGAAAGCCAGTTCTTATAGTTATGAGAGATGAAAAGAAGTTTAGGAACAAGATAGTCAAATTAGTTAAGGTATAATGGAGCGATGATGAGAGAGACTATACTTTGGAAACTTGGAGCATGATTAGAGATGCTTATCCTGATTTGTTTGATGGTATGTTTTATCTTTATGATTGATTTGTTATATACCTTATCGTAATTTCGAGGACGAAATTCTTTATGGAGGGGAGTCTATAATGACCCTAATTTTTAGTAACATTATTCATAATATTTAATTAGTTAAACTAAATAAATAATGTGATGATTAGGGGATTAAGATTTGTGATTAAACTAAGGGGTAGCCATTCCTAAGAGAATAATTGAACTAAAATAAAATGGGTAAAAGAAATAGGTGAGCGGCAAACTTGGAATAAGAATATTCTAATACCCTAAACCCTTAGGAATTCATTTTATATGTTCATTTGCGATACCAAACTAAAAATAGAGGCCAACCACCATTAGCAAGAGCAAGAGAAAGAAGGTAGAGAGAATCAAAGGAAGGAAGATTAATCAAAATCAAATCCATTCAAATCTCAAACTCCTTAATCTCAAAGCTAAGGTAAATAATGATTACATCTCATGTTTTCTAATTATTTTTGGTTTTGGGTCAAACCCGACTTATCTTGCAAAGTTTAGCCATGTTTTTAATGATAAAATGTTTATATATGCTTGTTGATGATTTGTGCTTATTCGTATAGCTTTTATGATATATTTAATATGAAAACCCTATTAAGTGACACCCAAATGCCTTGCGATTTTAGATTTAGATCATAAATGATATTTTAGAGATGGTTTTCAATTTTCATAAATTTCTGAATTAATGTGGATTTAATATTAATTTTCTAATGAGGAAATTGATCATTTGGGTTTAAAAATTATTTACGATTAAAATAATATATGCTTTGGATTAGAAATTATTATATGTTACGAAACATATTAAAAATGATTTTTTAGAATTTTTGTAGAATTTTTCGAAGTGTTTTAATAGATATATAAAATTATTTAAGGTATGTGGCTTAAATGTTTTATATATTTATAGAAGGAGAAGGGGTCTTATATAAATTATTTAATTTATTTAATTCCAAAATTTTGGTAGTGTTTTTGGAAAAGAAAATTTTCAACCAATCATATTTAACAAACAAGGCAGGTTAGTTGAAAAGATTACTTTAATAGGATAAAATTCAGTTTAAATAGGCTTTTTACCTATTTCGTCACTTTCAGTACCTGAGGTTCCGACTTAATAGTTCCCCCTCCATCGCCATCGAAACCAATGCACATAGTATAAAAGACTTGGTTCATAGTGAATTGGACTTAGACGGAAGGCAGTGGGTCGAAGCTATGGGTTCCGAGGGGGCTGAAACGTTTCGTTGCTTTTAAATGAAAACGCACCATCTTTGCTTTTGAAGGGTATGCTTTCGACCTGGTTGATTTTCGACTAGGTCAAATGTTTTGAAGGAATGGTTTCTAAGAGGTTGCACCTTTTTTTAAGTAAATGCTTTCGTCAGGGTCGAAACCCTTTGCTGTCGCTTTCTACCTTTCGAAGCGATGCCTTCAAAAGGGCTAATTTGTTTATAAAAGCCAAGCCACTTCTCCAATGCTTTCAGAAGGGTTGGTTTCGACACCATCACTTCTTTACTTAGGAAATGCTTTCGAAAGAGTGCTTTCGACTTAAATGTTTTATGACCCTTTTGCTCTGTTGAAGGTTAACCCAAAGGTTTCGAAGAAGATAATTTTAAGTGGTTTTGAAAGGTTGTTCCACATGTTTAACTTGAACCCAAATAGTTATTTTAATGCTTTCGAAAGGTTTTAATGAATGTTTCGAAGCGGTGGTTCTCCAATAGTTTTGAACGGTTTGAAAGGAAAGGTTTTCCCTATTGTTTTTGAAAAGCAACATTAAGTATTTTAAAGATAGGATGTCTAAGGTTTTAAAGCGTTCGAGGGTAATATTTTTCAAAGGTTTCGAAGGTTTATGAAAGGTTTTGAAGGGATATGTTTTGGCCTTTCGGCCTAAGGTTTCACTTATATCGAAAGGGGTACTTTCAAGGGGATCGAAAAGGGTACTTTCAAAGGTTTTAAATGTTTCCATCAATAAAGTTTTGTGTAAAGTATATAGAACATGGAAAGATGATTTGAGTAAAGCATAGAGTATATTTTCCTTGTTTAAAGAATGATTTAAACGTTTAAATCGATTTGAAAGAAATGGTTTTCAAGGAAAATTTATAGGTAGTTAACCCTAAGTAAAATGACTAGGATATTAGACCAGATGGGACTGGTATAGGGTCGTGGCCTATACATGAGCTGCTAGCCCTTAGATTATTTTGTCCAAATTCCAGCGTGTAGGGCTTTGTCATAGGTAGGACTAAAATAATGTTACACACAGAAAGGAATATGTTTGTATAGAGGTAGGTTATTGGTGGGCTCGTAAAACCATTAGGATCGATTGACCTAGGAAACTAAGTTAGGGACAGATCGTCCAGAAGAGGAGTATCTAACAGATGTTAGATTATTTTTTTATATTTTCTGGTAGGTCTAAGTCAGCCAAAGGTTAATAGTTAGCTAAAAAACTATAGTGTTCAGTCAGATTGTTCATTTATTACCTGATATGTATGTTTACATGATAATGCTTCACAGTTCTAACCTATTTTGGTTGTAGGATTATGATTTGTAAAAGGTATGTTTTAAAGGGATATTAGTGAAGGAAAACTCATTCCACTAAGTGGCGTGGTCTCACTTAATATCAAATAACGGAGTTGTGTAGTATTTTCACACCAGGCTTTATGTCTGACTCAAAGTTTATGTTTTCCCCCTTGAACTCTCGGGTGCTCAAAATTGGTTTAAGTAGGCTGAGGGTTGAGGATTTCTTTGACGACCCGCAAATTCGTACCCTTTGAATCGACAATAATACACATATATCCGACCCAAAAAGCACCGACTGACAGAAAGTCAAGAAAAAGAAAAGAAGAGAGAAGAATAGAAGAGAAGAAAGAGAGAAGATAGAACCAAATAGAACAATATAGAATCTCATATCGCGGCGGAAAACATATAATATCATATCGATGATCTTTACAAAATAGAAAATGTATATACATACATCAATCAGAGTTAAACAATGAATCAATAGTTATCAGCCTGGACAGTTTTAATAACCTGTCCTCACAAATGCCGATAATAAACAACAACCAAGCACAGCGGATAATCAATAATCAAAACAGATACGCGTATACGAAAATGAAGATCTCCAGCTCTCCCGCTGAAGCTCCAAAAGCGCCAATCTAAACCTGTAAATATACTCGATCTGACCCGAGCATTGAAAGAGAATAACGTCTGGATTAGTCTGGTAAACCAGCGTGAGAAACACATTCATCTGAATTTATTAAATCACCAAGCTTTTCCTTTATCAAAACAAAAGTATCTCGTAAGACACGTCCATACGTAAACATAGACATGTTTATACCTTACGATAACTAAAACATCTCATATCAAATCATCTGATATTATACTAGTGTCTAGTATACAAATAATATTAATCATAGCTGAAATTGTTGCATTGATTAAATTCCAGCATATAGCCAATTGGGTAATACAATCAAAATGGAAGGTACGTGGTGGAGTTTGGATTTCCATTCAAATGACCAGGTGAAGGGACTACCTTCCGAATGGGTACATCTTAAGATGGATGTCCCGAGGCACAGAACATCTACCCTCTACCAACACAAGACATGCCCGCCTCTATAACTAGATGGTACCGAATATGTCATCCTCTAGTCGTTACCGACCTTTACCGAGGGCCCTCAAAGAATACAAACCATAATAATCAGATACACGATGTCATAGCATGTAAAGATATATCTAGAAGAGGATGATCATATCCTAATGGGAGCGACCCACTTAGCCCTGCTGCATCTAACCCTGTTTTGGTCATTTCCGATTGATGAGGCCTGAGGTAACGATTACCTTTCACATATCACATATCACATCACTTTGAATGCCACAACGCCATTTTCATTGACTACAAATTGCCTTCCACAAAAATACAACCCTTAAGCTCATACGTCTCAAGGAGGGTGTTAAGCTAAGAGAATTTGCCTTCTCCGCCACAACTGACGTACGTTTGTAAAAACCAATGAACGTATTCTTTAGAAATGCAATGCCAAATAAACATCCATACAAGTTGTCCAGGAACATGACAAACCGAAGGTACTTTCCTACCACATCCTGTCGGAAAATCCCTAGGATTAGTAGCGAATATTCCTCACGTTGGATATTTCATAATGAAAAGAACACTGCTACTGGATGTATATTGGGATTTTAACCCCAAACGATCGACAAGAAGTCCCCCACTATGAAAATCTGGAATTCAATATCATCACAGGCAACCTGCACAATCGTCGCATATACGTTGGTCCGAAGTGGTTTTCAGTTAAATTTAATCCCGGTCTCTTCGCACCAACAACGCAAAAGCGTTTCTCAACCTCACACAAAAATTAAGTCTCATAGACTTATCACGTCTCCAACTTTCAACTTGCTATCCTTCGGGCCAAGAAGGAAGCTCGATAGATTGGAGTAACACTCCACACTATACGAATCAACATCCTCAACACAAACGATAATCAAGACTACGTTCTAAGTGTACGACTAAATAGTTCCCACATCAAGTCGAGGAACTAAAATTTCGCCAAATTTGATAGTCGATTATTTAACTATCAAAGTAAACAAACAAATATTCAGCACCATATACAATCACTAGGCCCTTTTAATTAAAATTTTGTCAATTAAACCACTTGCCAAATATTCACTTCAATTTATCTTTAAAAGAATATATTTCAAATCATTTCAACTTTTCAATATTGAAAAACATTTCCATATACATATTTAATAATAAGTAATTAACAATTCATTTTATTTTCAACATTTTGAAAATATCCCATATACTTAAATCACAATTAAGTATATATTTTATTCTTTGAGGAAAAATGTAATGTCCGGCCTTTACGCACGCTTTAAATCGACGATAAACCACACACGTTAGACTTAAGTCATGCAAAAGGCAGAATTGTTATGGGGTAAATAAGAAAAAGAAGGAAGAAATAAAACAAAACAGAATCTTGTAGCGGAACGATAAAATATAATAATCAAATATATAGTTCATGAAGCTGCTTACCAAAAATATTCGATTTTACATATACAATACATATCAGAGTTACACATACCATAAAATGATAATTAATGCAGCGGAATAGTATGGGTGTGGTGAAATACTATAATAAATAATAATAATAAATCTTCGTCATCGTCCTCCAAAGCTAAAGTCTTCAAATCCTTAAATGCTCAGCCTGACCCGCGCGAATTGAAAAGACAAAACACTCGAGTCAGAACTAAAATATCTTATGTGAGTTAAATCAACAGAAATAAATATGAGTACAATAACTTAAGAGATGCTCGTGATCCACATCTCCTAAGGATCCGTTAAACTATCTACTATGTAGTAATATACGCTATTATAATAATGTCTACAGTAAAGTATAATATACTGAAAATAGCGTTAAGGCTTTACATTTTCCACCTTAACACACTTTTATATCCCCATAGTCTATACAGTACCGTAATCTCCCCCGTACTGGGCATCGTTAGAGGGCACTCCATAGGTATGGAATAAAACAAAATCATATAAGGCGTGCTAGGGTAGGTGACACGGCACAAATAGGCAATGCCAGAGTAGATATACCAATTGCTATCTGGACTGGTGGTAACGCATAGCCGTAGCTACCGCCCACCTCAAGCCACACCCCCAAATAAAAAAAATGAAAAGTGGCCACCGAATCAATCCAAAAGTCAAAGTATAATATCGAAGGGATGTGTCCGATCAAAGGTGCTACCTTATTGGCCCGAGAATCGCTCCTGTTTTAGCCACCTTATGCCAAGTCACGGGAGTCGGGTCCACGTATTTACCTTAAAGAAAACGCCACTGCCATCCTACTTCATTCTGGATTCTCCACCACGTACGCGGTTGTTAAAGTGGTTTTCGGAGGTGGCAGAGAGTATGACAACTTCTGATCCCGGTCTCTTTAACAAACAAACATTATAATAACACCGCGGTTATTTCAAAATAATTTATACTTTAAAACCAGAATATAATATCCATTTCAAAACTATATAAATACGATATCATTTCCATTTTTAAAACTAAATCAATATGATATCATTTAAAGAAATCCCAAATCGATATAATATTTTTTTTATTTCAAATATATCCTTTTTCCAAAATCACAGCACTTTTAAATCATAATACCTTAAAATCCATAACTTTGAAACATAACTTCCAATACTTAACTGGTTTTCTATTAAATTACTTTATATAATAAATTAGCTTCTTTAATTTCGTAATCAATTGCAATACAGATTTAAATCCTCAAATAAACCATTTCAAATTTCGAAGCTTTAATATTCAATGTTTCAAAACTAAATTTTATACTTCATATATATTTATACACTAAATTTACTTTACTGTTATTTAGTTTTGAAATATTTAATTAATAAATCCAGCATCCTTTAAATAAACTTCAAATTTCAACATTTTAATATTCCTCAATTTATTTAGCCTTGATGTATACACTTAATCACCTTAACCTCGAATTGTTATAAAACCATATTCTTTTAAAATCTAAATTTCAATAAGTTCCGAACGGATTCTTATTAAATATAATTCTTAATTAAATAAAATACCGATCTATTTCAACTATCTTCTCAACCTTGATTTATAAAAAAAATCAATATAAACTCTATATTAAATATAATTTAAGTAAATACTTATCCATATTATATTTAATAAAATCAAACTTTATTTTACACTTTAAACCAATTTTTAACATAGCTTAAAACCAAAAATTTAAATATATATAAAATAACCTTTGTCAAATATCCAAATCAATATCTCATAAAATCATATATATATATATTCTTTACAAAACCATAGAAATCATTTCAAAATATTATTATATATAAACCATGGTGTTTGTATATAATTTTCTATCCTATGGTCAAGTGATACGGATATTTATCATTTCAATCTGTAATTTAAAATAAAAAATTTTGCGGTTATATATCATTTCAAACCGCAATCCCAAAAAATGCACAATAACTTGCAGATTATGATGACATAAACTAACATCCATTCATCCAACATAAAAACATACATCCATCACAATCATCGTCCAAAACAATCAATCAATCTCCATATATAACTAATAATATATAACAGGTAACTATCTGGCAATTATATTCAATAATAAATTAAATAACGATTTAATTTAAATAAAGGCAATACTGAGATGATGATTAAAATATACGAAAAAGTCATAAATAAATGCATAATCACAAAAAAATTAAATTTAACAACTTAAGAAATTTTAGAAGTTGTGAGTGGGTTAAAACACTCACCTTTTGAATTTAAATTGAATTTAAATCCAAAAATTGAACAGTCTCTAAATCCTTCCAAAGCAGCGTCATAGTGTTCGAAATCCCAATACGAACCTAGCGGAGAAAACCAGGCGTAAAACAGATGTTGTAAGCGAAAGTTATTAGCGTTTGAACAATTGGAATCAAAATTAAATAAAATAGAAATAAAATAAAGAAAATAGAACACGTCACTTTCTCCATCTACTGGCCAAAAAACCCTACCACGCACGCGATCGAATTTGGCGCCTCCATCCAGATGAACACGCACGCCTCCGAGCTAGGCCAAACTCCTTGCGACCACCAGAAATACATCGCCTCTACCCCTCAAGGCGACAACAGTCGCCTCTGATCACCGATCAAGCTCGAATTGGCCGGCCGCGGCCAAATCCTAAAAACCCTAATCGAATTAAATCGATAAATCTAACCGTTAACTCACCATAAAACTTGCATGGATGGATTACGCTCGAGGATCTCTACAAGCCCCTGTTGTCGATTCGACGATCAGCCAAAGTCGATCGAAGCACAATGAACGGCCGAGACAAAAAGCCCAATTTCTGGTCAAATCACAAACCAAATCGAAAAACGAATTACGCCAAAAGATTACGCACTTTGAGAGCTTCAATTTTTTTTTTGAATTTTCCCGAGGAGTTTGGATTTTTGAAGTTGATTTTTGAATTGGAATTTGAATTGGATAAATTAGGATTTACAGCGATCGAGGAAGAGGAGCACATAAGTTTATGTACGTATAGAAATGAGGAATAGAGGCCGCTAGGGTTTATAACAGCGTATTTATAGAGAAAGTTGAAATAGAATGGATCGGGTCTATTAGATATTCGTGTTAACGACAAAGTGGCCCAAAAAGCCCGTTTCGACTCCAGAATGACATTGGGTCAACCCATATATCAAAATAGACGTTTTTAAATATTTTAAACGCAATGAAAAAGGATTCGAGTCCAATTCCATCGTATGAAGAAGTTATGCTAAAATCAATATTTTGCAAATTGATTTCAATTGATTTCAATTAAATCGATTTCAAGGCGTTTCGCGTTCGTACGATCAAACGACAGGTCTGATCGCTACGAAACTTGAAATCCTGCAATAATTCACCGTTATGAATCTAATGAAACTGGTTTCGTCAAAATCTGAGTCAGTGGCCAAAATGGCTATTTTTACATTGATTAAATAATTTAAAAATTAAATAAAATCCAATTTTTAATTTTAATTTTATAATTGACAATTTTGTCACTTTTATATTTCTTAATCATTTACCAAAAATTTTAAACAAGTTTAGATGTAAATTAAAAGTTGATAAATTTAACAATGGCAGTGTTAATTTTTCCATTTCATTATATTTAGAATCTATAAATTAAATTCTCAAAATTTTTTAAACCTTCTTATTCACATCTTTTACCAAAATAAGGATGCCACTAACATTCGCTCATGATTTATTACTTTACTATTCTCTAATATAACAACTCCTACACATTTATTACCTTTCCCATAAATGTAACATTTATTTTATTAAAATTTATTTCCAATTCCATCAACTAATTAACAGGTAACTTATAATAATTATTTTCAGGCCAAATGTCACACTTAAGTTTATGTTGTATTCTACTAATCATAATATTATGAAGGAAATTTACGTTATTATCTTAATTTATATTAACGTAACATTTAATTTAGATTTATTACAATGATTTCCAATTCAATTGAATGAACTAAATATATATATAACTCATAATAATTATTGCCGAAACTCTTAATCACACATTTATAAGTTTACTACTTCCACTCCAATATTATAGTTATTTACAGAGTATTGGTCTTTTTATTCAATCATCATTTATTATATATAAATTAATTAATTCAATATTTAAGTTCGTTTTCCTATATTATATTTATTAACAAGTATTCCTTTTCCCTTATTCAAACAAATTAGAATTTCATTCAATTACTATAAACAATCATTCCGATTCACCCTTTATTATCAACCCACAATTATAATTACATATAGAACCTTGATTTTATTCATTGACCACTTATTATAATTTAAATTCCTTAATTTAATTCACTGCTTACATTTTGCTTTCATATATTCAATTTGTAAGTAGTATACATCTGCATTATTTCCATTGATTTGACTTGCCTTCAATGTATTAATAATTACCTTAGTTACATTAACGTAATATTAGATTATAAATTTTTGTAACTGATTTCCAATTTAAGATCAACCAGCTACAAAATAGGTAACATCCAAAATCGTTACCGTTAATACTTTAGTCGCATTAATAAGCTTTTATTATTCACAAATCAAAGTTTCCATTTATTAAATCAACCAATTCATATTTATGAATAAAATTAACATTACTTTAATTTACATTAACAAAACGTTAAATTTGGATTTATTGTAATTGATTACCAAATTTTATTTACACATTAAATAAATAAATCAATATGAATTGTCACCTATTTGCTTTCCATTGCCTTTATAAATTCGTTACTTTTATTCCATAAATACACTAATTTGTTCCATTCTATTTATGATATCCATTGCATTACCTACTTCAATATTTCATACCTTTATTACATCAATTACTATCTTATAAATAAATCTATGTTCCTATTTAATTTACATTTATTAAAAATTTATTTCAAATTTCAATTAATAATAGGTAACATACAGTAAACATTATCGTTACCCTTTAATCACATAAATAGGCCTTTATTACTTACACATCAATATTGCCATTTAATTTCATACTACTAATTACGTTCAGTTATTATTCACTCTTTCCGTTATTTCATAAATCATCATAAAGTAACAGTTAATTACTATTCTTTAAATTGGAAATTCATTCAATTCCATAAATTATTAACTTTAAATAACCCTGTTACGTTTCCTCTTAGTTATTTTTCTTATTGCATCACAACTTTTATTGAAATTTCAAAAAAAAAAAATTCTTCAAATTTAAATTTTCAAAATCTCATTAAATTAACAATTTCAATTATTGAAAATTTATGGTCGTTACACTCTCTCCCACTCAAAACTTTTCGTTCCTGAAAAGGAAAAAGAAGGGAAAAGAAGAATTAAGAAATCAATATATCTTACTTAAAATATTAAATTAATAAACAAATTGATTTACAAAATTAATTAATTAAAATATAGTATACCATTTTATAACCATTAAATCTTTTTATACTAAAACTAATAAAGTTTGGAAATCATTTTCAAAAAATTTCTAAGTCCAAAATTTACGGAAAATTTTGGCAGTCTCCTTTGTACGGAGAGGCTCAGGAGAAAATATAATATCAAATATAACAATATATAACATATACTTTCAAAATAATATATATCCCAACACGGGAAAAATAATATAATAATGCTATACAACCGTAATCCGAAAACGTACCTATTTGTCGGGCAATTAACGCTTAATTATGAAACCAGAAGCAGTAGCAATTGCTTTCATAACCTGTATTTTACTTATATAATCCCAAAAAGGTTAACAATTATATAAAATAAAATATCTAAAGTTGTTTCAACCACAAGCAAACAATCAATACAACAACAATCAATCGCAACAAACATCATAAACACAAATCAACCATCCAAGCATATCAAACAACAAATGGTTGTTTGAGTTCAAAATTTAAATTGTACAGAATGAAAAATAAACTACTAAGCGCACCATTTACTCAACAGTCTCTGATGAAGCTAAATAGATTATTCATACATCTAAACAAATTTAAAGCATCCTTGCCCAAACAACCATAAACCAAAGAAACTGCACTTTTTCAAACAATAGATCCAGTTTATTTTTTTTATCAATTCCACTTCATCCATTTGTTATTTGGTTTCCTATTCATTCATATAATGATTTATTGTTTTTATTTACATTTATTTGTTATAATTTTATTTAGAATTAACTTCAACTTATTTACTTAAGTTTACAATTTCTTACTTACAATACCTGCCTTCTATTATTATTTAAATAGTATTATTTTAATTATACTTAAGTTTATAACAACTACAACACCAAATTCTTATTAATAAAGCAATTTATTGAACACTTTTATTACATAAATTTACTCGTACAATTCCTATTACATTTTCTTATTAGACATTTCAACTTTTTACATCTTTTGGTAAGTTATATATATGCCTTTAAGAATGAAATTACAATCATACAAGTTTATCTTATTTCTTTTAATTAATTAAATGTTCAATAATTATATATTCCGTTTTATAATATTTCAATTTCAATTTTCTATTAATCTCATTTATAACTTAGCATTACATTTCTTATTTCATCTAGAGGTTTCAATTGTTAGTTAAATTCCATTTCACTACACTAATTGAAACTATTAATTATCAGAGACTTAAGAACTAAATACCGGGTTTAATTTCAAATCATTTTAAAGAAATAGATAAATATATACTAACAAATATATACTTACAACTTATATATCCAATTATATTTACACAATTAAAATTTATATTTGGTTATCAAAATAAATCCATAATAAGACTACGACAGTGGTCTTCCCACTTCGAAACTAGAAAATGAATGTCGATGATGCGTGCACTCATCACCGAAATTATTTTCCAGCGACAAAGAGGGGAGTACAAAACTTAAATTTTTCCAAGATTTCTTTTAAAATATTTCTTTCAAATTATATTGAAATATTTATATCAGAAAATACTTCCAATAATAATATTAATATTATATTCCAAAATCATTTGAAAGAAAGTTTCAAAACCCCAGAACTTTAGTTCTAAATTTCAAATTTTATTTATTTTATTTTCAATCTTATTTCAATTATTATTTATAGATTACACTACTTGACAACCAATATATTACAACCAAATATAACCTTTATAAAAATTTGATTTTTATATAGAAAATATAACAGGCAAAATTATTTCATTCACCTATATTCAAAACAAATATTGTGTCGGTCTGTCCTATTAAGTGTTTAGAAACCCCTATTGATGTCATAGCGTCCCATGCATCAACCAGAATTTAAAATACAAAACAGAACAGATTAACACAATATTAAAACCTTTTTATAACATTAGCAAATACGCACTCTCATATATATGCACTCAGCGACTACCATAGGGAATTACTACCCTATTAATAAAAAGTCAGACCCCACAAAGCTAAGGTTCATCGCCAAACCAAAGCTCTGATACCAGATGTGACGTCCCGCATTTTCATACCTTCAAATCGACGATAAACCATACACGTCAGACTTAAGTCATGCAAAAGGGCGGATTGTTATGGGGTAAATAAGAAAAAGAAGGAAGAAATAAAACAAAACAGAGTCTTGCAGCGGAACATTAAAATATAATAATCAAATATATAGCTCATGAAGTTGTTTACCAAAAATATTCGATTTTACATATACAATACATAACAGAGTTACACATACCATAAAATGATAATTAATGCAGTGGAACAATATGAACATGGTGAAATACTACAATAAATAATAATAATAAATCTTCATCTTCGTCCTCCAGAGCTAAAGTCTTCGAATCCTTAAATGCTCAAGCTGACCCGAGCGAATTAAAAATACAAAACACTCGAGTCAGAACTAAAATATCTTATGTGAGTTAAATCAACAGAAATAAATATGAGTGCAGTAACTTAAGAGATGCTCGGGATTCACATCTCCTAAGGATCCATTAAACTATCCACTATGTAGTAATATATGCTATTATAATAATGTCTACAGTAAAGTATAATATACTGAAAATAGCGTTAAGGCTTTACATTTTCCACCTTAACACACTTTTGTATTCCCATACTCTATACAGTATCGTAATCTCCCCCATACTGGGCGTCGTCAGAGGGCACTCCATAGGTATGGTACAGAACAAAATCGTATAAGGCGCACTAGGGTAAGTGACACGGCACAACTAGGCAATGCCAGGGTAGATATACTAATTGCTATCCGGGCTGGTGGTAACGCATAGCCGCAGCTACCGCCCACCTCGAGCCACACCCCCAAAAAAAATCAAAAATGGCCACCGAATCAATCCAAAAGTCAAAGTATAATATTGAAGGGATGTGTCCGATCAAATGTGCTACCTCATTGGCCCGAGAATCGCTTCTGTTTTAGCCACCTTATGCCAACTCACGGGAGTCGGGCCCATGTATTTACCTCAAAGGAAACGCCGCCACCATCCTACTTCATTCTGGAATCTCCACCGCTGTAATAGCCCGCAAATCCGTACCCCTTGAGTCAACCCTATTCTACAACAATCAACTCAAGTTGTACAAAAATACGAACCATTTGGGTTAAAGAAGAAGAGGTAGAAGAAGAAAAATAGAAAACAACAACAGAATCTAACCATCGCAGTGGAATAAAATATAATAGATAATAAATAATCTTTACTCAAAATCAAATATATATGTTTACATATATTACATCATCAGAGTACATCAATCATAGCTTAACATCAATATCATACAAATGGATACACAACAACTCAACACAACGGAAATATATCTATATATACAAGTACGAGAGTACGTATCGCCATCCAGCTCGTCTCTTGAGCTCCATAACATCATGTCCTGTATCCTATAATACTCGGTCTGACCCGAGCATTACAGTTAGATAATACCCGAGTCAGTCTGGAATACCAGCGTGAGAAAATCACACCCAATTGATTATTAAAGTTTCAAAAATCCTTTGAAAACAAAAGCATCTCGTAAGACCACGCCATAAATAAACATGTCCGGTTTTTACCTTACGATAGCTAAAACAATTTTTATAGAAATCCTCTAATATTATAATAGGGTCTATATACAAATACTTATAAAATAGTCGAAATTGTTACATCTATTAAATTCCAGCTATTAGCCACAGAGTGGGTAATACAAACAAAACTCGTACAAGGCTCATAGGGAGAATGGATTTCCAACTAATAACTAGGCACTGGAGTACCATCTGTCACAGTACGGGGCCTAGATCACCGTACCGAGGAGTACGCCCACTCCCCGGCAACACAAGGCCGGGACTATCCCTTACTGGATAATCCCGAGTGAGATCACCCCGCAGTTGGGATCAGCAACCGCCCACTAAGCCGAAATAAAAAGGGACATCTAGACTGGAATGACCTCACCCTGCTTGGGTGCTATCCACCTAGCCTTGCTGCATAACCCCTGATTTTCAGTCATTCCCATTTGATGAGGCTTGAGGCTAAGCGTTACCTTTATAGAACATATCCCTTAGAATGCCCATCGTCCACCTGACGATGTTTCGCAAGCATTCATCCATACAAGTCCGTCCCGGGTTCGAACGGAACCGAAGGAACTATTCCTACTACATCCATTTTGGAAATATCCTCAGGATTAGTAGCGACTAGCCCTTGCACTTCACTGCTCCATCTTCGAATCCAAAAATCGTTTACACGAAACGTACAAACCAGATCGAAATGGTTTTCGAGAAATAAATCTCGATCCCGGTCTCTTCGAAACGATCAACGCAGTTGGCCAATATTGAGAGTTGGTTATTTAACTATCAATTAACATTCACAAACATCCATCAAATAATAAATAATTTCCCGAATTATTTATTAACCTTTAAAATATCTTCCCAAGATATATTTTCTATTTTCAATCCTTTGAAAACAGTTTCAAACCATCTTTCTCTTTCCAGAATAAGCTTTCCCAATTATTTTCTATCTCTACTGAAATCACCAAGCACTAAACTAGTTTTTTTTTAAAATAATAATTTAAAACACTTTACTTTGAAATATACTTGTAAACATTTAATTAAAAGCTACTTCAATAATTTACTAAAATACATAATATATGAATATTTAAAAACAAGGTTACTTAATAAATTATAAAACTAGAATTTCACTTTGTAAAAACAAGATACCAAGTCACTCTTTAAATAATTACTTCTATAATAGATTTAAGGAAATACTTACTTTTATAATCTAAATATTTGGAAATAATAAGTTTTTTTCACAACATAACTTTTTAAACAACTTTAAAACTTTTAATTTATACTTAAAAATTTATTTTGGAAACGTACTTGGTTATTCAGGGAGAATTTTCAATCTCAATCACTTCAATCAATTTCCCAAATTGATTTCCAATTTATTTTATTTGAAATAAATTCTTTGCTTATCAATTCATTTCAAAATTCATTAATTATGGACTCTATTATTATTTTCGGTTTGATTTTTTTTTATCTTTAGCTGAAATATACAAATTTCAGGTTATTCACAAATTTCTTCTTTATGCTTCGTAAATAATTTAAAACTTAAATTTTAATGTATGTTTCATTCTTTTAAATAAACCTAAGGTTTAAAATTCATTAACTTTTATGTTTATACAAATTTTCCTCCCATACTCAAAATTTATTTATTAGAAATTTAAAGTCACTTTATTCCTTCTCCAAATTCATTCTTAAATTTATTTTATAATTACTTTACTTACAGATTCACTTCTTTATTTTCTCCAAAAATCCAATTTTTATATATATTATTTTGGTAATTCATTATACCCAATTATATCAACCAAGCCATAACATTCAATACTTCCACATAATTCATTATAGAATATAAAAAAAAACAGAACAGTGAATATTAAATAATTTAAATAAAGTTGAGGGGTCCTGTTGGATCCCTCCAACCAGTTTTCCCTGCATCCACAGACGTTAGCACAATATAATGCCAATTTCAAATATATCATACTAGAGCACATCTATCAATTATAACCATTCAAACAATTATTTTAATTTAATCATTTAAATTTAAATTATATCGTAACTGAGTGAGATTAACTCACGTTTGACCTTTACTTTGCAACCCAATCCATCTCGCTTGTTTTCTCGATTTATAGACCTTGTATAAATAATTTATACAATTTATTAATACTTGAATCGATCCAACAATTAATTATCACCTAGTTAACTAACAATTTAATTAAATTTTTAACAAATAATTTGGTTTTAAACTAATTTCCTTTTGAGAATAAATCTGGTAACTAAAATAAATGAAATCAGTTAATTTTACAATTAAATCAAATCCACTATTTAAAATAAACTAGTACTTTTAAATAAATTATATTTTTTTTCTGTTTTTGCTGCATCAATATATTTATCTATATATGGTTTATTATTAAGTTTTGAAGTATATAATCTGTATATATTTATGTAATTTATTGCAGTTCAAAACTTTACTCTGTAGAAAACAAAAATCTGCAAATAACATTATCAACAAGATAAAATAATAATAGAATACTCACAGTCGTTCACGAATCCACCCATCATCCTGCCTCGAGCCCACCATCGCGACCGAACTTCCAGGTCGTCGCCCTCACGAGCTCGTTGTACTCGAGCAATCTATGAAAGTTCCACCTACTCCTGAAACCCCGACCCACCAAAGAACTCCTCGCGCGCGACAAAGCTTCGCGATCAGCCTTGAATTCGAATGACGTGAAACTCTAAACGTGTCGCCCCTTTAATGGAAATCACCTCCTTCCTCTTGAATTCACGCGCGCGGCCACCCCAAGCTTACTCGACTTCGATCGAGACCTTCAGCCCCTTCCCCCTTCGTTCGCTATTTATCCCTAATTTTTTTTATTTGATCGAATCGAACAAATAGGGTTCGTCCCCCATTTTTTTTCATTTGATCGAATCGAACGAATAGGGTTCGGCCCCTATATTTTTTTTGGGCGAGAAGAAAGGGTTTCGCAATGTTTCCAGAACGAACGAAATATCTAACACTTTAATTGATAAATGGAGAAGCGTACTGAAGAAGGTAACACTATTTATATTGTTTATTATTTTATTTTTATTTATTTATTTATTTACCCTATACGTGATGTTAGCTACAGTATTCAAAACAATTCCAACACGTTTATATATCGTACGCTCACACAATAACTCCAAGAGCTACGAAATTTGAAATCTGATAACAATTCAATATTACGGACTCGATGGAATTGGTTTCGTCGAATTCCGAGACTGCGCCTCTGAAGGCTATTTTTAAATTCAATTTAAACGATGAAATTTTAAATCTTCTATTATCTTCAATATTATCAATATAAATTTTATAAGTCTTCAAATTATTTTTAACAGGCTTAAAATTCCAGATTCAACATTTTATTCAAATTCAAGTTATTTAATGAAATAATTTAATTATCAAATAAATTGTGATATTCGTTATTCAAGTTAAAATTGCTCTATTGAGTATTTAAAAATCAATTAAATATTTCAATTTTTAATTGCTTGAAAACTCCGGGTCGTCACATTCCTTCCCCCTTAAAATAATTTCGTCCCCGAAATTACTAGCTAGGAAGAATGGTCCAAAACCCATTTACCTTTTCGAAAACAAACAATTTCTAACAATACAACATCTTACCAATTATCTATTTATAAAAGACTCATTATCATTCTTATTAACTTTACAAACCTTTCCCTAGTTTCAAACTATACAATTTGTTTAACCATTCAAGTTTCAATTCAAAACCAAATTTTGAATTATCAAAATTTTCTCAAAATTTTTCTAACTCCCTAAATTCTCGAAAAATTTCGCCAACGTCTCCTTTGCGCGGCTAGCTCGGTACTGCTACAAAATGGCTCTACGACCTCCCAAATCCAAAAGGAAAACAAAAAGCCAAGTGGCTCAATCCAAATCCCAATCAAATTTCATACCAAATTTAAATACATACCTTTTGTCGGGCATTTCAAATTTATCTTCTAAAATCAAAATCAATTCTCTTTTCCCTTTATAATACCTGCATATCCTGCTTAGCACTAATATCCAATCACAATATCCCAAATTATCTTATCGACTTTCTCACAAAAAGCCAATATTCAAATGTTGACTTAGAATATATTAGTAATATCAATTTCCAATTAAGAATTCACCGTTCCTTCTTAAGTTTAGTATAAGCATTATATATGTTTCCTATACTTACTTTCATCTTACCACATCAGTTTATATCTATATCTAATTAAATTGATTCTATTATTCCCATATGAATTCAATTTATCTTCCCCTCTTAATATTGGAATTTTATTTTCTATTTATAAATAATTCATATCATTATTTTAAATTAGTTTCATTTACTAGTTTATTTTAGTTTTCAAATTAAATTCGTTAGTCGTTAACACAATTTTTCAAAATTTTCTAACTCCCAAAATTTTCGAATTTTTTTGGCAGAGTCTCCTTTGTACGGAGGAGCTTTTGCAATTTGACAAAAGAGATAAATATATATACATCGACCCACACGGTCAGAAAAACCAAAAACAGTTCATATTTCCTATTTTTATTGCGTAGGCGTACCTTATTTAGCATTTTTAAGCATGCAGCTTAATATTTTTAGCAAATAGCACAACCCAATCCAGCCACACGGCTTCCAGATACCTGTACTTACTCAATTTAAACATGTAAGTGCCAAATATATGCAGTTTAACTACATTTCACTTAGTTGCAATGGTTAAAACATATGAATTCTAAAGAAATGCACACCAAAACATTTTTTTTATAAGCAATTTATATAGCTTCCATGCTAATTCAACTGTTTCAACTTATTCATATCCATGTTCATTCAATTTGAATGGTTTTCAATCCATTCGTATAGAACTTCATCAATTTGAATGGTTTAAAACTCAATCGCTTACATTTAATTTATTTTTAAGCAAAACGAACTCATATTTAATTCAATTACTCTCAAAATCAATTTATTTTACTTCTATCAATTCATAGAATTTTAATTACTTCCATTTATATCTAATAACAATTTATTCTATGAAATTTGACGAGATCTATGTAAATAAATAAGTACTTATGTTTTATAACCAATTGAAATGGATTTCAACTCAATTTATACTTAATTTTATTCCATTTTTAAATTTATTCATAATCTACATATTCTCA
The DNA here is from genome assembly GCA_030765085.1 of Allium cepa. NCBI lineage: Eukaryota > Viridiplantae > Streptophyta > Magnoliopsida > Asparagales > Amaryllidaceae > Allium > Allium cepa. The sequence continues at coordinate 1,015,721,955 of CM060934.1, read as the reverse complement.
TTTCATTGCATATCAAATTTGAATACATTCACCTGCATTTCATTTTATTAACCAAACCAGTTCATTCAAAACCAATAACAATTTAGTTTCGTCTTCATTGCCAATTAAATTTCCCTTTTATTTCAATTCATTCTCGACCATATATTTAGCTCGACCCATTCAAAGCTTGCATGTTACCACCCATTCCCGAATTAATTCAAACCAAGCTTTAATTTAATGGCCTTCCAGATTTACTCGTAGCCGAGCCTCTAATTATTCTTAATTTAAGTTAATTTACTCAATTTATTCCACTTCAAACTTAAGTTCACTCCCCTTTTATTCTTATTTATTCCATCCATTTATGTATCCAATAAAATCAGTTTATCCACTCAGTCCATTTTGAATTTTCATTTCCTTAGATATTATGTATAACCCACCAAATTCTATTTTGATCCAATTTATTTTTACTTGATTTAAATCCAACCTAATATCATTAAACTTAATTTTAAGTTGAATTCAATTCAACTCCTTTCCATCTTTAGCTTAAGTTTATTCACTCCAATTTATACTTAAGCTCATTCTCATTTTGCAAACAAAGTTCTCTTTTCAATTTAACTTGATTCTATTTTAATCCAATCTCATGCCAAACTACAAATTTATTTGATTGGTTATTATAAAATTTAACCTTTTAGATTCAGCTCATTCAATTTATTACAAAGCCATTTTGTAACGACCCTAGATTTTAATTTAATTTAAATTAATAATTTATCGAATTTTTGAATTAAAATTTGTAAAATTGATTATAAATGATGCGAGTTTCCCCGATTCAAATAGAAAATATATTAAGTCATATGGGTTTGAAAATTTGTATATATGAGAATATATATGTATATATTGGATTTTAAATAAATTCTTAAATAAATGATTTTGAAAAATAAATAATATACTTTGGACACAAGTATAAAAATAAATAAATAAATTGATTTAAAAATTTATAAATGATGATAATTTGAGTTATATAAAATATATGTGTATATATAGAGAAATATAAAACAATAATTTTTAAAGTAAAATTTATGATAATTATTTAAACTAAAAATAGAAGTAAATTTAAAATGCAAGAATAAGAGCAAATAAAAGTATTCAAACAAATAAATAAGCAAAGTAAACAAAACAAAGTAAAAAATAACAAACAAATAAAAACATAGATATGCAGGCAATGCAAATAAAGTTTTCAAAACAAATAAATACGAGTACAAAATAAAACATAAACCAAGTAAACAAATACATTTTTATGTATAAACAAGTACAAGCAAATAAATGATAAAAATATAGGTATGTAGAAGCAAATCTGCATGTTCAAGTATCAAAACAAATCGGCATAGCCTCCACAAAATCTAGATGGCCAGATTTTAAAAAGAAACAAAAAAGTACAAGAGAAGATAATAATAAATTTATAGCCTGTAAGTAGCATGTAAAGTAAGGCAAAAGAATGTTGCCTGTAAAAATGCAAAGCAAAATCAAATACATTCAAGTGAATTAACAAAAGAAAACAGTGCAAACATATTTATATCTATAAACAAGACATATGATAGTCAATGCTACTACCTCTAGTACACTATAACATTTCATATATCAGCCATTAATGCAAGACATCTGTAAGTACATACAATATGTTCAGCATGCCTACTGTACAAAATTTTACTATCACCCAGTACAAGCTTGTAATCCCTGTACATCCTTTTCTATATATATCAATCTACAAATGTAAATGTCATTCCAGTTCAAAGCAAAGACAGGGTTCAAGGAAAATCTGAAGTAACATCACTCAAACTCAGACAAGATAAGAAAGAAAAGAAAAAAAGGAATACAAAATATAAAACAAAGAAATAAAATAAATATACTCAAGTATCTATTTACAGAAGAATCAAGCTTGTATTTTCAAAACTGTTCAACATTAGCAAGCTCTGTTCTTCCTTTCTGTGAAAACCAAGGTGAGTACCATTTCCTTTTAAATGCAGTTTATACCTCTGATGCTACTAAAAATGTTGTGATGGGAGTTGCTTTGAAATATGGTACGAGCATGGATATGAATCTGATATAAGTATGCATTTATAAAATGTCTGTGTGAATATAAAATACTCCTCTGTCTTCTTGTTTCAGAGCACCCACCCTACTGATCCAAACTAAATATCTAAACATTCGATTGTTATTAGGCTTTGTTTCCAATAGCAAAGATGTGAGTTTAGGTATGAATTCAAACCTAAAAATAGTTTCAAAGGAAAAAAATGATGAATGGTTTACTGGGAAAGGTAAAACATAGTTAGATTCAAAAATATGGCCAAATTCGATTTGGATAATTTATTGATTCATTTATATAATCGGTTTCGTAATAAAAAATCATGATTTTTAATATAGTTCTCAAGATTTTTCAGCCTGGGGTGTACGAGAATTTAAGGGTTGAACGAAAAAGGTGTTCGGTCCAAATTCTGACGATCGATGCAATAGGAATGGTCGGGGTTGTTCTTGGAGGGGGAGGAGGACTCAGGCATCACCAGAAAAATATAAAATGAATTTATAAATGGCGATGGCGACGGTGCGGTGGTAATTTAGGGTTTAAGCTCTAAATTTTGTCATAGTAGGAAATCTCATCTGTGTCGCTTCATTTTTGCATCGGGATTCGTGGGACCAGGTGGGAATGTGGTGTCAGACATTGGGGAGGGTTCGTGTGTGTTCGTACGTTCTCCGGTGAAGTGAGCGGTGGCGGTGATGTGGTTTTGTCATTTGGGTTGATGCAGTAGGGTGGACCGAACTGTTAGATTTCGAATCGAAATTTGAGAAGGTGAATCGAGTTTGTTTTTCAAATGAAGGGTGATAACGTGACTTGTTGGAGGTGCGGAAGTTCGCCAGAACGTTGGCGATGGGTTGTGCACGTGTACGACGTGGGTGATGGTGTCAGAGCGTTTGACCGGGAAGAACTCAAGAGGGCGATCGAGTAAAATAGGTGTTGGCTCGAGTCTTGTATCGGGTCGAACGCGAGTATATAGCAGTTTGAATTGTTGAGGGAAAAACAAGTTTTTGGAAAGAAAAAAAAAAGAGGGACAAGTACAGGGAGAAGAAGAAGGAAGGTTTGGGAAAGAATGTGACGCGGGGGAAACAAGGTGGAGACACGGGTTTCACCCGGGTAAACCAAGTGTTTGCCTCGGGTCGGTTTTCTTTGCAAATCAACTTAATGAACTTTTAAGTTATTTTGCTAAGTAAAGATTAGTAATAATAAAACTGACTATGTTGTCAGGTTTTTAGTTAAGTTTTGATTTAAAACTTATGAAGGAAGTTGGATAATGTAAAGTGTTTAATTAATTTAGGTAAGTAAATTTAAAAATATAATTAATTTATACTTGTAATTTAATAAATAACTTAAGGTTAAATAAATTTGTAATTAGAAATTGATAATTATAATCTCGTGTTTAATCAATTTTAAACTTAAAATTTTAATTTAATTTCTTAAAGTTATATAATAAATAATAGTTAACTAATTAAGGGATAAATTAAGGATAATTAATATGGTTAATAAATTAAAGCAATTAATTTGAAGATAATTAATCAAAGATTTATTAATTAATGTAAATGGTTAGGGATGATCACTTATTGGAATTTTATTAAAGTAAATGGTAATTAATCAATTAAGGGTTAAATTATTAATTAAAAATAATTAATTAAATGGTGAATTAAATAATTAAAAGTTAATTAATTTATCATTAATGATTAATTAATAAATGATTAAAAATAATAATTAATCAAAATGATTTGTAAAATTATTGATGTTAATTAACCAGGATTAGAAATTCATAAGAAATTAATCTGATTTGAATAAATCAGACAATTAAATGCTTGACCTTACTTATGGATGATCGTATTATATATGATGCCTTGAATTAATTGTCCTATCTGATTTGTGATATTTTGTTCTGTAGATTGAGCTGTGTATATTTATTTGCATGTGCATATTATCTGTGAATCTGTGAATTGACGATGAGCGTTCTAGTTTATATCGCTTATCAACTATATTTCTTTGTTTTAACCTGTGATGATTGACGATGTTGCACTATTGTGTTAAGACCCTGGACCACACCATACACACACAAATATGGATTTCACGAGGAAATCGATTAAGTCACAGATTTTGAAATGATTTATAAAAATTGAATATTTGAATTCAAATGTTTTGGAAATGGAATCGGAATAAATGTGAAAAGCTTTTGGAATGAAATTTCAAGTTAAAATTTATTTTAATTTACTTGATTAAGTTTTGAAATTAAATAATTCAATTTAAATTTGAATTCGATATTTGGAATTGAATTCGATGATTGGAAATTATGGTTAAAGATATTATAAACAGGTTTGTATGAATTAAACCATTTTAAAGGTATTATTTTTGGGAATTTGAATTTAACCCAAGGATTTCAACTCGTATAAAAGAATCAGATTTTCTGAGATGAAACTGTTTGTTTTCAAAAGATAAAAGCTTTCAGATAAGAAATGGAATTCCTATTTAATTAAGGGAATTTCAAGATTGAATAGAGAAATGATTTTTCCTAAGTTATGAATGAATTCTTTTTGAAAGCTATGAATTAAATCTGTTTATTTTTAACAGATTTAAATTGATGATTTGTTTAAATCAAATTGAAATGAAATTGTTTTGAAGGTTATGAGTTAAATCTTTGATTTAAAGATTTAACGAGTTAATCAAATTGAAATGAAAATTGATTTGGAAAATCTGTGAATGAATCTTTTATTTAAAAGATTAAAATGTGAAAATTGTTTAAAACCGTTAAAGGGTTGTGAAAATGAATCTTTTTGTTTAAAGATTGAAAATGGTAATTTGTTAAGCCATTTGAAGAAAGGTTTTGGGTAATAAGTTGTGACTTAATTGAAATCCCATTATCCATTTGTTCTTGAAATATCGTGCTCACTATTCGGTTTAGCCGGGAAAGGACCTTTGTGTCGTATAACCCATTCCGAATATGTGATTTGTCGTTATGGATAGCATTTGAAGACCGGTGATGAAGACCGGGTATTTGAGAAAGCGATAGGATGACCAATCGATTGTTTCTGCACCGAGTCGCGCCGGTATAGAAACTCCCTAAGTGATGGGAAATCCGATCAGGATTGTGAATATCCGGATTGCAAGGACTTCTTTGTAAGTGCCTTCGGTTCTGTTCGAACCCAGAACAGACTTGTATGGATTGTATGCCTGACATTACAAGTTGAGATATAAAGCCGATTTCTTTCAAATATATTTCTGTTGGTGGCGGAGAATTTATTCTCTTAGCTTAACACCCTTCTCTGAGACGTACGAACTCAGAGGTTATATAGTTGAAGTTATCAGCGATATATTCCCAATTTGGTAATGTGACATACTGAGTGTTGCTGTGAAATGATCATTGTGTTGATTATTTATGACAGGATCATTTATTTGATCGTCTATCTTTGTGATCATTTCTATGATCATTTGTTGACCCAAAGCATGGCTTTTGTATAAAGTATGTTTTTGTGGACGTGACTTCGTCGAGCCTCACACCCCGTGAATGGTCAAAACAGGAAAGATGCGGCAAGGTTATGAGGGGTAGCGCCCTTTAGGATATGTGCATTTCCTTCTGGAAAAGGGTGGTATCATGGTATGGAGCCCAGATACTTACTCATGTTGAAACACTTTATTATTATGATTGTGTGAATTGATTAGAGAGCTCTCGGATAAAGGTCCCAAAGGACCGGGGGATGGCATATTCGGTCAGTTGTTACTCAGTTAGGGGTAACCCGGCCTTGTGTTGGTAGAGATCCGGTTTGGTTCTCGGGGATGTCCATCCAGAGGCATTCTCATGTGGAAATGGGAAGTTCCTTGGCCTGATAATTCGTTGGAAATCCAATTCCCAATACGAAACTTGTACGGTATTAGTTGTAGAACCTGCCATTCACTTATGGTGGTCACCACTGTTTGGATGGTAGCTATAGTAGGCATACGATAATGGTCGTATGTTGGCTAAGATTTATATTCTACTTTCGAAATGAATTTTTCCTACACTATGCACTAGTAATAATATCAAATGTTTCTTTTAATGCGTATCAAGCATCTTTGACTATCATAAGGAGAAATCTCCTCCGATTCTGCGTTTGCATTGTGTGTGTGTGCGGGAGGCCTTATGGTAGTCTCATTTTTAAAAAGCATTGCGAATTGACTTTGAAAATCTTTTATTGAATGTTTTTAAAGATAAACTGTTTTTGTTGCTCACACCAGTCCCACGACTGATCCGGAGTTTATTGTTTCTTTCCTAAACTCTGGGTGCTCATTATTTTCTACACGAGCAGTCTAGAGTTGGGTTTTTCAGATAGTTAGATATAGTGGATTATCTGGAGTTAGTTCAGTCTTTGGATCGCACCAGTCTTGCCTAGCTTGGTGCATTGTTATGGGGAGTTCGAGCTATTGCTGGATTGATTCTTGGAAATGGAGTTGCAGTTCTTCCTTGAAGACTATCTCAGAGTTATTTTGTTCCGCTGCTAGATGTTGTCATCTATTTTCTTTTCCGCTGCTATTTTATTGTATCATATCTCTGATGTATATTGATATCTATTGGATCATCTGTTGTATCAGATATTGTATCAAAGCTGTACATTAATGTATTATTCTTTTATTCCGCTGTGTTGTTTACTTAATGATTGTTATAAGCTCCGGCGAATCGGATTTGAACGGTCGAATCTATGGCATTCGAATACGATTTGAAGTATGGATGTCGATTTTTGAGCGGGCAAAAATTCGAAACGTTACACATTTCCAATTTATGTCCACTGATTTGAATTTTATTTACAATTCATACCATTACTATTTTAATCCATTTACATTTTTATTCGATACATTTCAAATTAATTTTAATTTGTTAATACTTCAAGTTAAATTTTTAATTAATAACTCAAGTTCTGAATCCACAATCCATTTTCAATTTACCATCCAATTTCATGAACTCACAATTCAATTTCATTTACTTCACTAACAATCCAGGTCAAATTTGATTTATAACCTGAGTTTTATCTTCAAACTTCAATATTACCTTACCAATTCAGCTTTTATTTGACTGCATTGGGTTCTCATTACATATTTCATTATATACTTTATTATCTAAATAGTCTTTCCCAATTTATAATCCAGCACTTGATTTTAAATCACAAAATCTCTTCATTAAAGTTTCTTAAGTTCAATTTATTTTATAATTCAAGTTTTGCATTTCTCATTTTATTTTCCAATTCATCAAAATATTTATTTTGGGTTTCTATTCCATTTTTACCAATTCTATAAGTCACAATTTGTTATTTACACAATTCCATTCCTTATAGGCTTGAATATATTATTCTTTTACTTTTTTTTTTACCTCAAGCCTTATACTTATTTATAACCCAAGCATATTTATATTCCTATGGATTTTTAATTTCTTTACAAGTTATTCTAATTTATTTACTTCAATCCAATCCTTAACCAATTTTATTTTCCATTTATCCAGGAAAGAATTTAATTCCATTCAATAATTCAATTGAATTCTTATTCCAACTCAATTTTATTTTAACTCAGTTTTATTTAACTCAATTCGATTTCAACTTAATTCGAAAAACGACTGGATATTATTTTTTCAGCCTAATTAAATAATTAATTAATTTCAATCCAGTTAAGTTTTTATTTTCCAATCCAAGTTAACCTCATTTTATCCTTTAAATTTAAATTCCATTATTCAAAGCTTATATTCCATTCCTGATTTAAAAATCATCTCAATTTATAAGCTTACAACCCATCCTATCAGGATTTTTAAACTCCCGGCTTTAGTTTTCAAATCATTTTGAAATCTCCAACATCTCAAATCACATTTCTCAAAGGCCAAACCAATCCTAGTTTTATTCCCCACAAATTTCCTTTGAAATTTCAAAAACAAACAGGTTTTCCTGTACAAATCAATTTGGTAGCAATTCATCACTTAGAAACTCGAAAATGAACATCGATGATGCTGCAGTCATCACCGAAGTTATTTTCCGGCGACTGAAGTGAATTCAATGCTAAATCTCTTCCCAACATTTATTTAAAACAATAATACTATTATTTATCTACAAAATACTCCCAAAATTCTAGGGTTTTAAAGTTTCAAATACTATTTTAATTCAAATTTTAACTATAATGCATTTGTATAGTTTATGCTTATACAAATTCCAAATTAGTTATATTTCAATTTATAATGTACATTTTTAATTCATATTTATAAATTTCATTTTATAATGAATTTATTCCCTTAAACTTTGGTTATAATTTCGATTTCTAGGTAAGTTTCCACTTAACAATGATAATACTTTAATATCATCAATCCTAACATCCAATTAACATCCAAGCAACCACATTTTAGCTAAATAGTCTACAAAAACTTTTCTTTATATCAAAATATATTTTTGGGTAAAATTATCTCATTCACCCACATTTAAAACAATACCGTGTCGATTGTTCTATTCAAGTGTTTAGAAACCCATTCGATACAGTTGCGCAGACTGTGTCGACGAAGGTTCATATGCCACTCAATAAATCAATCAACACAATATTAAAACAATTTATATCCACTAACAAATACGCGCTCATAACTATTAATACGCTCAAACTCATTCTAGAGTACTATAGATACTATTTTATGAGTAATTCCCGCCAGAGCCAAGGTTATCTCCAACCTAAGCTCTGATACAACTGTAACAGCCCGCAAATCCGTACCCCTTGAGTCAACCCTATTCTACAACAATCAACTAAAGTCCTACAAAAATACGAACCATTTGGGTTAAAGAAGAAGAGGTAGAAGAAGAAAAATAGAAAACAACAACAGAATCTAACCATTGTAGTGGAATAAAATATAATAGATAATAAATAATCTTTACTCAAAATCAAATATATATGTTTACATATATTACATCATCAGAGTACATCAATCATAGCTCAACATCAATATCATACAAATGGATACACAACAAACTCAACACAGCGTATATATACAAGTACGAGAGTACGTATCGCCATCCAGCTCGTCTCTTGAGCTCCATAATATCATGTCCTGTATCCTATAATACTCGGTCTGACCCGAGCATTATAGTTAGATAATACCCGAGTCAGTCTGTAATACCAGCGTGAGAAAATCACACCCAATTGATTATCAAAGTTTCAAAAATCCTTTGAAAACAAAAGCATCTCGTAAGACCACGCCACAAATAAACATGTCGGGTTTTTACCTTACGATAGCTAAAACAATTTTTATAGAAATCCTCTGATATTATAATAGGGTCTATATACAAATACTTATAAAATAGTCGAAATTGTTACATCTATTAAATTCCAGCTACTAGCCACAGAGTGGGTAATACAAACAAAACTCGTACAAGGCTCGTAGGGAGAATGGATTTCCAACTAATGACTAGGCACTGGGGTACCACCTGTCACAGTGCGGGGCCTAGATCACCATACCGAGGAGTACGCCCGCTCCCCTGCAACACAAGGCCGGGACTATCCCTTACTGGATAATCCCGAGTGAGATCACCCCGCGGTTGGGATCAGCAACCGCCCACTAAGCCGAAATAAAAAGGGACATCTAGACTGGAATGACCTCACCCTGCTTGGGTGCTACCCACCTAGCCTTGCTGCATAACCCCTGATTTTCAGTCATTCCCATTTGATGAGGCTTGAGGCTAAGCGTTACCTTTATAGAACATATCCCTTAGAATGCCCATCGTCCACCTGACGATGTTTCGCAAGTATTCATCCATACAAGTCCATCCCGGGTTCGAACGGAACCGAAGGCACTATTCCTTCTTCATCCATTTTGGAAATATCCTCAGGATTAGTAGCGACTAGCCCTTGCACTTCACTGCTCCATCTTCGAATCCAAAAATCGTTTACACGAAACGTACAAACTGGATCGAAGTGGTTTTCGAGAAATAAATCTCGATCCCGGTCCCTTCGAAACGACCAACGCAGTTGGCCAATATTGAGAGTCGGTTATTTAACTATCAATTAACATTCACAAACATCCATCAAACAATAAATAATTTCCCGAATTATTTATTAACCTCAAAAATATCTTCCCAAGATATATTTTCTATTTTCAATCCTTTGAAAACAGTTTCAAACCATCTTTCTCTTTCCAGAATAAGCTTTCCCAATTATTTTCTATCTCTACTGAAATCACCAAGCACCAAACTAGTTTTTTTTGACATAATTTAAAACACTTTACTTTGAAATATACTTGTAAACATTTAATTAAAAGCTACTTCAATAATTTATTAAAATGCATAATATATGAATATTTAAAAACAAGGTTGCTTAATAAATTATAAAACTAGAATTTCACTTTGTAAAAACAAGATACCAAGTCACTCTTTAAATAATTACTTCTATAATAGATTTAAGGAAATACTTACTTTTATAATCTAAATACTTGGAAATAATAAACTTTTTTCACAACATAACTTTTTAAACAACTTTAAAACTTTTAATTTATACTTAAAAATTTATTTTGGAAATGTACTTGGTTATTCAGGGAGAATTTTCAATCTCAATCACTTAAATCAATTTCCCAAATTAATTTCCAATTTATTTTATTTGAAATAAATTCTTTGCTTATCAATTCATTTCAAAATTCATTAATTATGGACTCTATTATTATTTTCGGTTTGATTTTTTTAATCTTTAGCTGAAATATACAAATTTCAGGTTATTCACAAATTTATTCTTTATGCTTCGTAAATAATTTAAAACTTAAATTTTAATGTATGTTTTATTCTTTTAAATAAACCTGAAGTTTAAAATGCATTAACTTTTATGTTTATACAAATTTTCTTCCCATACTCAAAATTTATTTATTAGAAATTTAAAGTCACTTTATTCCTTCTCCAATTCATTCTTAAATTTATTTTATAATTACTTTACTTACAGATTCACTTCTTTATTTTCTCCAAAAATCCAATTTTTATATATATTATTTTGGTAATTCATTATACCCAATTATATCAACCAAGCCATAGAATTCAATACTTCCACATAATTCATTATAGAATATATAAAAAAAAATAGAACAGAGAATACTAAATAATTTAAATAAAGTTGAGGGGACCTATTGGATCCCGCCAACCAGTTTTCCCTGCATCCACAGACGTTAGCACAATGTAATGCCAATTTCAAATATATCATACTAGAGCACATCAATCAATTGTTACCATTCAAACAATTATTTTAATTTAATCATTTAAATTAGATCGTAACTGAGTGAGATTAACTCGCCTTTGACCTTTACTTTGCAACCCAATCCATCTCGCTTGTTTTCTCGATTTATAGACCTTGTATAAATAATTTATACAATATATTAATACTTGAATCGATCCAACAATTAATTATCACCTAGTTAACTAACAATTTAATTAAATTTTTAACAAATAATTTGGTTTTAAACTAATTTCCTTTTGAGAATAAATCTGGTAACTAAAATAAATGAAATCAGTTAATTTTACAATTAAATCATCAAATCCACTATTTAAAGTAAACTAGTACTTTTAAATAAATTATATTTTTTTTTCTGTTTTTGCTGCATCAATATATTTATCTATATATGGTTTATTATTAAGTTTTGAAGTATATAATCTGTATATATTTATGTACTTTATTGCAGTTCAAAACTTTACTCTATAGAAAACAAAAATCTGCAAATAACATCATCAACAAGATAAAAAAAATAGAATACCTCACAGTCGTTCACGAATCCACCCACCATCCTCCCTCGAGCCCGCTATCGCGACCGAACTTCCAGGTCGTCGCCCTCACGAGCTCGTTGTACTAGAGCAATCTACGAAAGTTCCACCTATTCCTGAAACCCCGACCCACCAGAGAACTCCTCGCGCGCGACAAAGCTTCGCGATCAGCCTTGAAGACGTGAAACTCTAAACGTGTCGCCCCTCTATTGGAAATCACCTCCTTCCTTTTGAATTCACGCGCGCGGCCACCCCAAGCTTACTCGACTTCGATCGAGACCTTCAGCCCCTTCCCCCTTCGTTCGCCATTTATCCCTTTTTTTTTTTATTTGATCGAATCGAACGAATAGGGTTCGACCCCCATTTTTTTTCGTTTGATCGAATCGAACGAATAGGGTTCGGCCCCTTTTTTTTTTTTGGGCGAGAAGAAAGGGTTTCGCAATGTTTCCAGAACGAACGAAATATCTAACACTTTAATTGATAAATGGAGAAGAGTACTGAAGAAGGTAACACTATTTATATTATTTATTATTTTATTTTTGTTTATTTATTTATTTATTTATTTACCCTATACGTGATGTTAGCTACAGTATTCAATATAATTCCAACACGTTTATATATCGTACGCTCACACAACAACTCCAAGAGCTACGAAATTTGATATCTGATAACAATTCAATATTACGGACTCGATGGAATTGGTTTCGTCGAATTCCGAGACTGCGCCTCTGAAGGCTATTTTTAAATTCAATTTAAACGATGAAATTTTAAATCTTCTATTATCTTCAATATTATCAATATAAATTTTATAAATCTTCAAATTATTTTTAACAGGCTTAAAATTCCAGATTCAACATTTTATTCAAATTCAAGTTATTTAATGCAATAATTTAATTATCAAATAAATTGTAATATTCGTAATTCAAGTTAAAATTGCTCTATTGAATATTTAAAAATCAATTAAATATTTCGATTTTTAATTGCTTGAAAACTCCGGGTTGTCACAACCGCGTACACGGTTGTTAAAGTGGTTTTCGGAGTTGGCAGAGAGTCTGACAACTTCCGATCCCGGTCTCTTTAACAACCAAACGTTATTATAACACCGCGGTTATTTCAAAATAATTTATACTTTAAAACTAGAATATAATATCCATTTCAAAACCATATAAATATGATATCATTTCCATTTTTAAAACCAAAACAATATGATATCATTTAAAGAAATCCCAAATCGATATAATATCATTTTTATTTCAAATATATCATTTTCCCAAAATCATAGCACTTTTAAATCATAATACCTTGAATCCATAATTTTGAAACATAACTTCTAATACTTAACTGGTTCGCTATTAAATTACTTTATATAATAAATTAGTTTCTTTAATTTTGCAATCAATTCCAATACAGATTTTAATCCTCAAATAAACCATTTCATATTTCATATATTTCAAAGCTTTAATATTCAATGTTTTAAAACTAAATTTTATACTTCACACACACACACACACACACACACACACACATATATATATACCGAATTTACTTTACTATTATTTAGTTTTGAAATATTTAATTAATAAATCCAGTATCCTTTAAATAAACTTCAAATTTCAACATTTTAATATTCCTCAATTTATTTAGCCTTGATGTATTCACTTAAATCACCTTAACCCTGAATTTTATTATAAAACCATATTCTTTTTAAATCTAAATTTCAATAAGTTCCGAATGGATTCTTATTAAATATAATTCTTAATTAAATAAAATCCCAATCTATTTCAACTATCTTCTCAACCTTGATTTATAAAAAAAATCAATACAAACTCTATATTAAATATAATTTAAGTAAATACTTATCCATATTATATTTAATAATATTAAACTTTATTTTATACTTTAAACTAATTTTATACATAGCTTAAAATCAAAAATTTAACTTTATACAAAATAACCTTTATCAAATATCTAAATCAATATCTCATAAAATCATATATATATTCTCTACAAAACCATAGAAATCATTTCAAAATACTATTATACATAGACCGCGGTGTGTACATAATTTTCTATCCTATGGTCAAGTAATACGGATATTTATCATTTCAATCCTAATTTAAAATTAAAAAAATTGCGGTTATATATCATTTCAAACCGTAATCCCGAAAAATGCATAATAACTTGCAGATTACGATGGCATAAACAAACATCCATTCATCCATCATAAAAAATCATACATCTATCACAATCATCATCCAAACAATCAATCAATATCCATATGTAACTGATAATATATAACAGGTAACTATCTGGCAGTTATATTCAATAATAAATTAAATAACGATTTAATTTAAATAAATGCAATACTGAGATGATGATAAAAATATACGAAAAAGTCATAAATAAATGCATAATCACAAAAAATTAAATTTAACACACATAAAAAAATTTAGAAGTTGTGAGTGGGTTAAAACACTCACCTTTTGAATTTAAACTGAATTTAAATCCAATTTAAATCCAAAAATTAAACAGTCTCCAAATCCCTCCAAACCAGCTTCAAAGTGTTTGAAATTCCAATACGAACCTAGCGGAGAAAACCGCGTGCAAAACGGATGTCGTAAGCGAAAGTTATTAGCGTTTGAACAATTGGAATCAAAATTAAATTAAATAGAAATAAAATAAATAAAAGAGAGTACGCCAACTTCTCCATCTACAGGCCGAAAAACCCTACCATGCACGCGATCGAATTTGCCGCCTCCATCTAGATGAACGTGCATGCCTCCGAGCTAGGCCAAACCCCTTGCGACCACCAGAAATACATCGCCTCTCCTCCCCAAGGCGACAAGGTCGCCCCTAATCACCGATCGAGCTCGAATTGGCCGGCCGTTGCCAAATCCTAAAAACCCTAATTGAATTAAATCGATAAATCTAACCGTTAACTCGCCATAAAGCTTGCATGGATGGATTACGCTCGAGAATCTCTACAAGCCCCTGTCGTCGATTCGACGATCGGTCGAAGTTGATCGCAGCCCAAGAACGGCCGAGACAAAAAGCCCAATTTCTGGTCAAACCACAATCCGAATCGAAAAACGAATTGCAATAGAAGATTATGCACTTTGAGAGCTTCAACATATATTTTTTCTGAATTTTCCTGAAGAGTTTGGATTTTTGAAGTTGATTTTTGAATTAGAATTTGAATTGGATAAATTAGGATTTACAGCCATTGAGGAAGAGGAGCACACAAGTTTCTGTACGTATAGAAATAAGGAATAGAGGCTACTAGAATTTATAACAGGGTATTTATAGAGAAAGTAGAAATAGAATGGTTCGGGTCTATTAGATATACGTGCTAACGACAAAGTGGCCCAAAAAGCCCGTTTCGACTCCGGAATGACATTTGGTCAACTCATGTATCAAAATAGATGTTTTTAAATATTTTAAATGCAATGGAAAAGGTTTCAAGTCCAAATTCCATCGTATGAAGAAGTTATGCTAAAATCAATATTTTTCAAATTGATTTCAACTGATTTTAATTAAATCGATTTCAAGGCGTTTCACGTTCGTATGATCAAACGACAGGTCGAATCGCTACGAAACTTGAAATCCTACAATAACTCACCATTACGGATCCGATGAAACTAGTTTCGTCGAAATCCGAGTCAATGGCCAAAATGGCTATTTTTACATTAATTAAATAATTTAAAAATCAAATAAAATCCAATTTTTAATTTCAATTTTATAATTGACAATTCTATCACTTTTATATTTCTTAATCATTTACCAAAAATTTTAAACAATCTTAGACGTAAATTAAAAGTTGATAAATTTATCAATGGAAGTGTTAATTTTTCCAATTCATTATATTTAGAAATTATAAATTAAATTCTCAAATTTTTTTAAACCTTCTTATTCACATCTTTTACCAAAATAAGGATGCCAATAACATTGGCTCATGATTTATTACTTTACTATTCTCTAATATAACAACTCCTACACATTTATTACCTTTCACATAAATGCAACATTTATTTTATTAAAATTTATTTCCAATTCCATCAACTAATTAACATGTAACTTATAATAATTATTTTCAGGCCAAATGTTACACTTAAGTTTATGTTGTATTCTACTAATCATCATATTATGAAGGAAATTTACGTTATTCCCCATTATTACCTTAATTTATATTAATGTAACATTTAATTTAGATTTATTACAATGATTTCCAATTCAACTGAATGGACTAAATATATATATAACTCATAATAATTGATGCCAAAACTCTTAATCACACATTTATAAGTTTACTATTTCCACTCCAATATTATATTCATTTACAGAGTATTGGACTTTTTATTCAATCATCATTTATTATACATAAATTAGTTAATTCAATATTTAAGTTCGTTTTCCTATATTATATTTATTAACAAGTATTCATTTTCCCTTATTCCAACAAATTGGAATTTCATTCAATTATTATAAACAATCATTCCCATTCACCCTTTATTATCAACCCACAATTATAATTATATACAGAACCTTGATTTTATTCATTGACCATTTATTATAATTTTAAATTCCTTAATTTAATTCACTGCTTACATTTTGCTTTCATATATTCAATTTGTAACTAAGTATACATCTGCATTATTTCCATTGATTTGACTTGCATTCAGTGTATTAATAATTACCTTAGTTACATTAACGTAATATTAGATTATAAATTTTTGTAACTGATTTCCAACTTAAAATCAACCAGCTACAAAATAGATAACATCCAAAATCGTTACCGTTAATACTTTAGTCGCATTAATAAGCTTTTATTATTCACAAATCAAAGTTTCCATTTATTAAATCAGCCAATTCATATTTATGAATAAAATTAACATTACTTAAATTTACATTAACAAAATGTTAAATTTGGATTTATTGTAATTGATTACCAAAGTTTATTTACACATTAAATAAATAAACCTATATTAATTTTCACCTATTTGCTTTCCATTGCCTTTATAAATTCGTTACTTATCAACCCAGATTATTATTCCATATATACACTAATTTATTCCATTCTATTTATGATATCCATTGCATTACCTACTTCAATATTTAATACCTTTATTACATCAATTACTAACTTATAAATAACTCTATGTTCCTATTTAATTTACATTTATTAAAAATTTAATTCAAAATTCAATTAACAATAGGTAACATACAATAACATTACTGTTACCCTTTAATCACATAAATATGCCTTTATTATTTACACATCAATGTTGCCATTTAATTTCATACTGCCAATTACGTTCACTTATTCTTCACTCTTTCCGTTATTTCATAAATCATCATAAAGTAACTGTTAATTACTATTCTTTAAATTGGAAATTCATTCAATTCCATAAAATATTAACTTTAAATAACCCTGTTACGTTTCCTCTTAGTTATTTTTCTTATTGCATCACAACTCTTATTAAAATTTCACAAAATTTTTGTTTCTTCAAATTTAAATTTTCAAAATCTCATTAAATTAACAATTTCAATTATTGGAAATTTAGGGGTCGTTACAAAAAAATTCTCTCAAACACATTTATTTGGGTCAAAACAAATGTTGTGTAAAACATCATTAGGATAACCCAAAATCACCAGTACAGGGATTCGAAAATTAGATATATATATATATATCTCAAATACTATACAAAACATTTTCTTTCGAAAATCATTTACTATAACAATAATGTTATAGTCCATTATTTCCTTTTTTCTCGAAAACGTCTATTCCAACAATGAATGTTGAAATATATGGTTTCGATACTTAACACGCTTTAACACATCTTCAAAACATTTAACTATATTTACAATATCACTTTCCAAAATATTTATTTAATTTAAAATATTATTCACTGTCCAAAATCGTGAATACAGTTCATTTACCAAATTTAATATATCTACACATTTATTTAAGGGATTATCCATTGTCCAAAATCATGTATATATCTCTTAACTGAATTCGTTACTTATACACATAATATTAAAGGATTGTCCACTACCCAAAATCATGAATAAATCCCTTTAATAAACTATAATAATTAACTTATCAAATTCAATTGATTTTGGATTTATAAAACAATGTTTATAAATCACATTTATATTTTATAAAAACTTCCATTTATAAAATTGAATCTCATTTATTATTTTATAAGAACTTCAGCTTATAAAATCCCTTAATTAACAAATTCTATTTATATCTCATTTACATTCAAAAATCCAATTTATAAGTTAATTGCTTATAATTCTCTTTATTTCCAAAATCCGTTCTTTTTATATCTTCATCAATTATAAATCTTATTCACTTACAAAATTTATTTGTACTTCATTTTAACACTTATAAAAATCCTTTATAATTCCATTATTTTTATTTATACAATATCAATTTCATACATCTTATATATAAAACATTTATAATTATGCAAAAATTCAAATTTAAAATATTTACCAAATCATTAACTCCATATTTCCAAAAATCACACTCTAATTATATTTCTCAAAAATCATAATTTTTATAACACAAAATTATAAACTTTGTTTATTTAAAATAAATCAATTCCTTTAACACTTTAAATTTTATAAAACATCTATTTTCAAAATCACTTGAAAAGTTCTTTTTTATTTGAAAATCATCACTTTAATATTTTAATCTTCCAAAATAGGCTCAATGCTGCAGCAACACTAAATACATCAATCACAGCATCACATATCATATGATAATAGAATATATCACAATATCTGTAAACAAATCAATACTGGTGAGGAATCCAGTTGGATCCCTCCAACTTATCACCTACAACAAATATACATATTAGAATATATGTACAATGTCCGCTTCGAGGCAGACACGCGTACAAAGGGTCATCCGCTCATACATGGTAGCGTATAGGGTCATCTGCTCCAATAGGCAGATATATATCCAAATACCAATCAATATCTCTACTACTAATAAACAAAATTCGCTAAACTAATTTACTCGGTGTCCTTTTGAAATTCCAAAAATATCCTTGCTTTCCGTTTACATATTTGCGTTCAAACAAAATATCAACGTATACAATAACACAAAACAGCCCGTGTGCGAAGCACGGGCCTATACTAGTATAGATAATGTATCCAAACAATCATCAATCATCATAAATAATATTTATTTCTCACTTATATAAAAATATAAGTGAGGCGGAAAGATTGAGTTATACTCACATTGCTTCCAATAGCAGTTGCAGTGTTTTGTTCCAAATAAAATTAAAAACGCATTTAATTTTATCCAAAATTTACACTATCTCAATCAACTTCAAAGTAACTGTAAAATGTAGTGCTCGTCAATACGGGCCCAAACAATTCGTTTCTTCAAAAACGGACCTCGTATGAAAGAGTTACGATATTTTAACATTACACAATTTAATATATAAATTAATTTCAATTTTATTTTATATTTCAAACCCTAGTTTCAATCTTAGCCGTTGCTTTTACTTCTAAAAATCATGACCATGGCTACCTTTCTTCCTCAGGTAAATGAACGCACAAACAAACCCATCTACACGCGTGATTCCTTGATAGCCGCACCACCAAGTTGACGACCGGACGATGATCAGATGATGCTGCGACGAAGCCCTACCTTGCCTCGAATTCCATGCCAAGTGCAGCCCCACCACATGCCACCATCGCCTTGATTTTCCCTTCCAAGCACACGACGTTTATCATCCATTTGCCGCTGATCCATTGCTTGAATCATTATCATGACCGTTGAGATTGAAGATCTAGTCGAGCCTGACCTTTTTGCAGTTCAAAGTTTGTTGTAATAACGCGCCGATTGGAAGATAATGGAGGAGGAAGATCGAAGATCTTTGGACATTGAAAATAAATGGCGGCCAGGGTTAAAGGTATTAGGGTTTAGTGAAAATTGTGAAAAACTAGGGCCTTTTATAGAAAATTTGACGACACTATTCATCCGGAAATTTTCCGAACTCGAAACAAAGTGTGCAGCCTGGCGTTTATAATATTTTACCCCTATTCTGAATGCATTGGAATATACATCGAGAGCCAATTCGATCGTATTTGAAAGATAGTTTTTCGGATCGAATTATTTAAAATTAAAATTTACTTAAACAGATTTCTACGTGTTTTAGCTTGCCCCAGACAAATCATAAATCTGATTGACCCAAAATTCGAAATCTTACAAAAATATAATATTACAGATTTAATGAAACTTGTTTCGTTGAAATCCGAGACCGTTTGAAAAATGGCTATTTTCACTCGTTAATTAAATGTTAAAATATTCAACTTCTACAGTTTAATTTTTAATACAATTTTAAAAGTTCTCTAACATCATTCTAATTCAAATATGATTTAATAAAGCTTTATAAATTATTTTTATTCACATTAAATCCCAATTTCCAATTATTTACACAATTTAAAATATTAAATTAACAATTTAATTATTCAATTAAATCACTATATTTCAAATATAAGTTATTCAGCTTATAAAATTAACTTCTGATTATTTAAAATTAATAAAATATACGAATTTCAAATGACTGAAATTCTGGGTCGTTACAATTTCAGGTTTTTAATAGGTTGGCGAATAAAGCTTCCGATGACGAGCATGTGGCTGAATGGTAGCTATTTACGAGTTGCTGTATTATTTTGTTTGATTCTGCTTTGTTGTATTATGTTAGTTATGACTATATAGTACTCTGGTTAACCAAGTGGGCATCTTCATATGTCGCTCTTGGCGTATTTCATAATAATTATATTTAAACTGAACTTGAGAAACGATTGGAATTATGTAACAGAATATGAAACATGTTTTATGAAATGTAATCAGAAAAGTTGTTTTTGAAATCTATGGTTTTGTTTCATATTCATGTGCTTCTGATATTATGGATACCATTAACATTACCTTATTTGGTCACCGGAAGTTAATACTATGGTTGACTGCAGCATCTGTAGCGCTTAGTTTCAGGCCTCCAGATAAGGGATATTATAGTATGTGGTTCGTCCAAATATCCCCACTAAGTGGAGAGACACCGTCAGTTATCATGTTATCATGCTTATGAACTTAAAGGAGAAATTTGATGAGGCGTGCCCAAGGATACAAAGAGAGTTTTCTTTTAGTTGAGGATGAAGAAGCAAGTTTTAAAGTATGTTGTAAGGTATTTGACGATAGAGACATTCCAGTAGTGAAGTTTACTTAGTCATACTTGGAAAGTATATGATTAGAGACACATCGGTAAAAGGTTAAGTGGCTCATAAAGAATGGAAACCGCATGGGATAGGTATACATAGAGAGTTTGCAGGTCGTGAGATGGTGTAGCTAGAGGACTCGCTATTGAGATATGTTACGTGAGAAAGCTAGTGGTATTAGTTGTTAAGCCTTTCCCAACTATATAGAGAGTAAGGAAGTCAGTATGTTGAGTTGGCTTCTTGAAAAGTTTGCAGGCATTCACAAGCATTCTGTTTATTCCATTTGCAAACGTACATTGATGGTCTAGCGATTTTGGTAAAGCCTGATCAGTATGATGAGATAAATGTAGACGTGGAGTCTAGGATACTCTATATGCATATATGCATCTTAGAGCCTGATGTGGTATGGCATAGGAGTGAAGAAATGAAATTGATCCAAGTACAGTGAGGAAAAAGTTTAAATGGGAGTACGTGGGAATTCAAGGAGAGAATCTGTGTTTCCTATCACGAGCTCTCTTCCAATAAGTTCCACTTTAATTAGTTTGCAGGTTAGTTTGCTTGGTAGGTCATTCCTATATTTGCATGGTTGTTTTAGCTAGTTAGATGGCATAGGTATGAATATATGTATGTCAGGATTGGTCGTACGCACATCATTATGATGTGTTTTGATTGCCATAGTTGCTTTGTTTAAGTTATACCGATTTAGATTATACTGTGTTGGCTTGTATGCTTATATTCTAACCTAGGATAGATACCTACATTTTATGTGTCCTAATTTATGTTAGATGATTATATTTACTATTTCTTTATATATATATATATATATATATATATATATAATTATTGCTTATGAACATGGTTATTTACTTTCTTTTCGATATGGTTATTGCATATGGATGAATGGATAGGCATACGTATAGAATTATATGTATTTACATATATTAGGATGTCTGTATATTTTTTGGTTGTCTCTGTTGAGTCACAAGCTTTATGAAAGTTTTGATTTCTGACAAATAAGGCGATTGATTTCTGACAAACAAGGCGATCGACAAAAACAAGGTCAATAGAGCTATATATGGTACTCTAGATTATAGGTTGATTATTTGTTGTTGTAATAGTAATAAATTTGTTAAAATCTATCCTCAAATAATCATGCATATCAAGAGAATCAATATATATACGAATAATTTATAAGTTGCATGCAGTTGCACAATTCAATGTGCAATTTAACAGGCACCGGTCGACCGGTCAATATAGGTGCGGTCGACCGTTCCTGTGTAAATTGCACGGTGAACGTGCACACATGCACATAACGTATATATATATTTGAATTCCTGTCTACCGGTCCATTTTTGACCTGTCGACCGTTTTTAAACAGAAAGCAACTTTTCCAAAAGACACTTCTCTTCTCCAAAGGTTGCATCTCCTATCTTTCATCAATGATCATAACTCTTAATGGCAACTGTTCACAAAGAGTTACAACTATTTTTCTCTATATATACTCATCTAAATCATTGATTCAAACACAAGTTTTTACAACGATTTCATATATTCTTTTAATCTAATCTCTGATCTCAATACTGTATTATAAAAGCTCTAAATTATTTATTGAATCTTTGAAACTATTTCATATCCTTTGATTCAATAATATACTTTCCTTAATCTTTTTAAAACATCATATCGCATACTTTGAGGATAAGATTATAGGAAGGGTGTACTGCTAGTGACAAATCCGTGTTTTCAAGAACACAAGTTGTCAACAACAATTGTATTTGTTCTTTTGTTGAAGTCCTCTGTGTTGTAAGAGGCAAGTGTTGAAGTCCTCAGTGTATTAGAGGCGTGAAATCCCGTTCGGTTGTTCGGGTATTGTAAACCTGTTCCTCCGGGTGAAGCGAGGTAGTTAATAGTGAAAATCCAGATAGAAGTATGGGACTGGACGTAGGACGGTGCTCCGAACCAGTATAAAAATCTTTGGTGTGATTTTTCTATTTTCTATTTACAATGCTATTATCATCTATTTCCGCATTTGTATTGTAATCCATATTATACGATCCGTGTATACTATATTAGCACATATAATTGTATACACACCGCACTTTCAATTGGTATCAGAGCACGGCCATCATATAACCATAACACAGTTATTTGATATACTCTTGTAATATGGCAAATAACGCAAGTACTAGCACTCAAAACACCACTTACACAGAAGGGCAATCGACACAAAGACCTCCATTTTTCAATGGTCTTAACTATAGCTATTGGGCAACACGTATGTCATTCTTTATGCAATCAAGTAGCTATGATGCTTGGAATGCTACTCAAAGAGAAATAGTGAATCCAACAACTGATTATTCAGAATGGACTATGGCTGAGAAAACGGCAGCAGCCGTAAATGCAAGAGCAATAAATATGTTGTTCTGTGCATTAGACCAAAATGAATATAACCGTGTTAGTATCTGCACTACTGCATATCAAATTTGGCAAACGCTAAAAATCACTCATGAAGGTACTAACAAGGTTAAACAAGCCAAAATAGCCATGCTGAAAAGTCAATTTCAAAATTTCAAAATGAAACCAAATGAAACAATCAATGACATGTATTCACGGTTTCAAACTATTCACCATGCACTTATTGGGTTAGGACAAAAGTATTCTGATTTTGATGTTGTTTCAACAGTCCTACATTCTCTGACTAATGAATGGGAAGGAAAAGTATTAGCAATTGAAGAAGCTAATGACCTTTCCGTCATGAAGCCAGATGAATTGATAGGAAATTTAATGTCCTATGAAGCAAATTTGCAGGCTAGAAAAGAACAGAAAGAAGAAAAGAAAAATGTAGCATTTCATGTTGAGAAAGATGAAAATGAATCAGATTCTGAAGATGAAGATTTGGCGTTCATTGCTAAAGGTTTCAAAAAATTCCTAAAATATCGAAAAGCCAGTCGCTACAATAAAAGGAAACCTGGATCAAATAAACCATCTTCATCTGCTATAGAATGTTTCAACTGCCATAAAAAGGGACACATGCAGAAGGATTGTCCAGAACAAAAGAAAAAGTCAGAAAATGACAAATTCAAATATAAGAAGGACAAATCAAAGAAACGAGCCTTCTCAGTAACATGGGATGATTCAGAGTCATCTTCATCAGAAAGTGAAAGTGATTCGGAGAATGAACAAGCTAATGTTTGCTTTATGGCAATAGAAGATGAGGTCCCACTGAAGAAAAGAGGAAAGTGGATATTGGACAGTGGTTGCTCAAAGCATATGACGGGAGACAAGAGCTTATTAACAAATATTAAATACTCAGATGGTGGCTCAGTCACTTTTGGAGACAATTCAAAAGGTTATATCATCGGCAAAGGCGATGTGAGCAATTGCGGTACATCTAACTTACCTCTTATTACTAATGTCATGCTAGTTAGAAATTTAAAACACAATTTACTTAGTATTAGTCAGTTATGTGACAAGGGTTTTATAATTTCCTTTTGAAATAATAAGTGTAGTATTTTAGATAAAGACCATAATTTGGTTTTTGAAGGTTATAGAGACAGAAATATATATATTCTAAATATGAATATTAATCATAATTCAGATATGTGTCTTGTGGCTAATGACAATGATCCATGGCTATGGCACAAACGTTTCTGTCATATAAACTTCAGAACTATTGACAAGCTAGCCAAAAACAATCTAGTTAGAGGACTACCCAAAATGAGTTTTAAAGTTAACAACATTTGTGATGCATGTCAATTAGGAAAATTGACCAAATCATCGTTTAAATCCAAGAAAGTCATATCAACATTACAACCGCTTGAGTTACTGCACATGGATTTATTTGGACCTACTAGAGTTCAATCAATAAATCACAGTCAATATGTGCTTGTAATTGTTGATGATTTCTCTCGTTATACATGGACAACTTTCTTAAAAAATAAAAGTGATACTTTCGATCATTTCAAATCTTTCGTCAAAAGAATTCAAAAATCAAAAGGGATTAAAGTTAAAAATATAAGAAGTGATCATGGCGGAGAGTTTGAAAATAATGAATTTGAACATTTTTGTACAAAGAAAGGTATATATCATAATTTTTCGTTTCCCAGAACTCCACAACAGAACGGAGTAGTAGAACGAAAGAACCGAACTTTACAAGAATGTGCAAGAACATTATTGAATGGAACCACCTTACCAAAACATTTCTGGGCAGAAGCTGTCGCAACTGCCTGTTATGTTTTAAATCGTGTGTCCATAAGACCTCTTACCAAGAATACTCCTTATGAATTGTTTAACAAAAGAAAGCCCAAAATCTCATACTTCAAAGTTTTTGGTTCCAAGTGCTTTATTCTAAATACGAAAGACCAGCTTGGAAAATTCGATCCAAAAGCCGATGAAGGAATATTTGTCGGTTATTCGGAACGAAGTAAGGCCTATCGGATATTTAATAAACGAACCAAAACTATTGAAGAATCACTTCATGTCTCTTTTGATGAAATTTATCAGCATCCTCACACAATATCAGATGATGACGAATCAATAGTCATTGATAATCCAATCATCTCAAATACTGATTCTGACTCAGAAGTAATTATTGAGAATACTCCTCAAATATGTGAATTACAATCACCACCAAGAATATTAAGAGACCATCCGGCCCAAAATATAATAGGTGAAATAACATCACATGTCAGAACAAGGAGTCAACTCAATCAAATGGGTCATGTCGCTTTTCTCTCAAATATCGAACCCAAGAATCCAAAAGAAGCTGCTACAGATGATTACTGGATCATTGCCATGCAGGAAGAACTAAATCAGTTTGAGCGCAATGACGTTTGGGAACTTGTTCCGAGACCAACTGATCAGTCAGTAATTGGTACTAAATGGGTCTATAAAAATAAGGCTGACGAACAAGGAAATATCACCAAAAATAAAGCAAGATTAGTAGCACAAGGATACAATCAGGAAGAAGGTATCGATTATGAAGAAACTTTTGCACCAGTTGCTCGACTAGAAGCTATTAGAATTCTATTATCTTTTGCTTGTCATCATAATTTCAAACTTTATCAGATGGATGTCAAAAGTGCTTTTCTCAATGGATTTATCAAAGAGAATGTCTATGTCGAACAACCTCCTTTATTCGTACATGAAAAATATCCTGACCATGTGTTCAAACTTAAGAAAGCTCTGTATGGTTTAAAACAAGCACCTCGTGCTTGGTATGAACGGTTACGTAGCTATCTTATTAATTCAGGATTTGAAATAGGCAAAGTCGATCAAACTTTGTTTATTAAACATTCTCGAAAAGATATTCTGGTTATCCAAATATATGTAGACGATATCATCTTTGGTTCAACAAACGATAAACTCTGCAAGGAATTTGCAAGTATTATGACCAAAGAATTCGAAATGTCTCATATGGGAGAACTATCTTATTTTCTTGGACTTCAAATCAAACAACTTTCAAACGGTATTTTTATCAATCAAGAAAAATACTGTGAAAATCTTATCAAACGCTTCGGATTACAAAATACATCTGGTAAACCAACTCCTATGAGTACAACTACACATCTTGAAAAAGATGAAAGTGGTAAGAATGTTGACCAGAAATTATATCGAAGCATGATTGGTTCTCTTCTTTATCTTACAGCTAGTCGTCCAGATATATTAATGAGTGTTTGTTTATGTGCTCGTTTTCAAGCCGATCCAAAGGGATCACATTTACGAGCAGTGAAACGTATAATTCGTTATCTTAATAATACCAAAGATTTTGGTCTTTTCTATCCAAAAGAATGTCCATTTGAATTAGTATCATATAGTGATGTTGATTTCGGTGGCTCACGAACAGATAGAAAAAGTACAAGTGGTACATGCCATTTTATTGGAAAATCACTTGTATCTTGGTTTAGTAAGAAACAGAATTGTGTTTCACTATCAACATGTGAAGCTGAATATATATCAGCGGCTCTCGCTTGTACTCAAGTACTATATATGCAACAAACACTTCAAGATTTTGATATTCATTTATCAAATTCTATTATATACTGTGATAACACAAGTGCTATAAATCTTTCTAAAAATCCAGTGAATCACTCTCGAACTAAACACATTGATACCCGTCATTATTTTCTTCGAGATAATATTGAAAAAAGAAATATATGTCTTGAATATGTCCATACTGAAAATCAATTAGCAGACATTTTTACTAAGCCGCTGCTCGAATCTAATTTTATTAGATTACGAAGAGAGCTTGGTTTAATTTCAAGAAAAAATCTTGACTAAGCAATTACTAATGTGCACCTTCTCTTTTGGTTATTCTCTTTAATTATAATTTTTTGTTTAAACTAAACTAATGTCTTTTCTCCTAGTAACCCTATCTTTTACTTAACCTATTTTTTATATTAAATATTAGCCATTGCTTTATTTAATGGTTAAAATCTATTTACTCATTTTATAAATTCAGTTTTAAAAACAAAGCTATTTTTAGATTTACAATAAAATTTCTGCTTATATTTTCGTGGTTAAAAGTTATCATTAACTCACATCCATAAAAGTATATATAAGAAACTTATATATATAAGCTTGCAAAAAAAATTTTATTTTGTTCATCCTTACTTCTTATCTAACCATAATACTATATTCAACTTACACTATGGCTCATATTTGTGACAAATGTGCGCAAGAATCTCACATTTCTATTACAAGCTCCGAGTCGGACGAATATTATTCTCCTACTACTCCAAAACAAAAATCGAGCTGTCATCATCAATGCTCTTATATGTCTGATAAAACTCCAAATTCAAAACGAGTTAAAAGGACACTATTCTATTCTCCTCGAACCAAAGCTCAAATTGATGAGATACACCACTACCAAAAACATCAGATAGACCTTCAGAGACAACTCCATTACGGGCAAAGTCAACTTTATCACGAGCAACAACGGACATCGGCACGATTGTCTGTTTTAGAAAAGTTGGCAACATTTTTCTGCGGTTCCAACAAACATGACGTACATGAACCAATGCCATCTAGGCCATCAACATCTAAAAGTCCTAACTCATGGGATCGGAACTATGAAAAGAATGAAGGAGCTCAGAAACAATGGAGTCCATGGTCGAATCGTATTGAAGGAAACAACGATAATTCTAATGATGAACTTTCTCATTAGATTTATATATAGTTGTTATATATTTATCTATCTCTTGTATAATGATGGTTATATTTTGTATTATGTATAAAATATAATATATATATATATATAGGTTGATATATAATAAAAAAACTTGAAAAAGAATCCTATATGCACACAGACCAGGACCGGTCGACCGCCCATTTTATTGCCGGTCGACCGTTTGCTCTCTGGTTGAAAACGGTCGACCGGCCAAAAGTTGTAGGTCAACCGGTTACGCATTTTTCAGTTTTTTATATATAACCCTATACGTTACTTTACCCTCTACCCTCATTCACTCTCTACTCAAACTATTCTTTATCCCCAAATCACAAACCCTAGTTCCCATTCTTCAATTCCCAAATCACAAATCCTCCAACAATGGCTCCTCCTCAAAAGAAATCAAAGAAAGGAGCAATCTCTGAAACTTCATCTCATACCATCTCCGTCAAAAAATGGCTTCAAACTCCAATTGCTATAACACGATGGAATCAAATGACAAATTACAAGTTTCATCCGGGATCTTTCATCAAATTTGATGATTTCACGGCTTACGGAGTTCGAAGGTTAGCCGATAATGCCAACATTACTCCATTGATAGATTTTTCGGCAAATAGTGTGGAGATAAATCATTTAATGATTAAATTATTTTACGCCAACATGAATCTTGATGAATATCAACCTGATAATCCAAACGGCGTCATCTGGTCTATGGTCTGTGGAAAACAAATTTTTCTTACTCATGCTAGAATTGCCTCTATACTTGGCATACCAAATCGAGGCGAAGAATTTTCATCTACTTTCTGCGAAGTTTTCACCCGAAATAGTACAAGTCATCAGTTTATAGAAGACAATAGTGATGGCACTAAGTCTATTGGACTTCGACCGACAGCAAGGTTACTTCATCGGGTCTTGATGCATTCTCTTTTTCCTACACTTGGAAATTATGATGCAGTGTACAAAGAAAACTTCAAGGCACTCTATGCTATCTATGGTGAAATCCAAATCAATTGGGTTCACATGCTTTTTGATGAAATTCTCAAGGTAAATAATTCAACCCGGCCTCATTTCTTCTATAATGAATATATCATGAGACTTTTGTTAGCTTGTGGGGTCAATCCTCCTGATTCTGCAACTTCTACACCAAAATGCATTGATTCCATAACCATCAAAAGAATGAAGCTTCCTCCACCTTATCTTGAGATTATGCCTTTTGAAGAATGGCAACAACGAGGACCGAGAAAACAAAGAGCAACTTCCTCTCGATCTCGTCCCGATGAGGTGAAACTTTTAAGATCAAAGTCATCAACAAAAGAATCTCTTGAAACCATTGCGCGTAATCAATTTCTGCTTGAATCTCGTCTCAAGCGTATGGACTCTAAAATTGATAAGCGCTTCAATAAGGTCAAGTCGTTCTTCGGTATGCTATGGGACGCTATATCATGTTCCTCATCCACCTCTGTTCAAGCACAAGATCCAGGAAAACGTCCTGCTGCTCCAGTTTTCACATGGACATCATCTGACGAGGGCGAATCGTCTAGAGGGAACAATGATGAGGAGGAAGAGGAAGAAGATGAAGATGATGATGATGACGACGATGACGATGATGAAGAGGAGATTCGATCTGCTTCATCCTAGATTCTATTATGTTTTAGCTCTTTAAAAACATTTTTCGACACTTGTACTAAATAGTGTCGTTATTTATGCTTTTCAATTAACATTATGTTCTGTAGTAAACTCTGTTATGTCTTTGATGTGTTAATGATTTATTTTTCTATGCTTATCATATTCATTCTACGCATATCATATTCTAGTGATCTGTTACTCCTTTTTGTCGATGACAAAGGGGGAGAAAGGGCTAACAATTGCTTGCAGGAAAGAAATCACATACTCAGGGGGAGATTCAGATTTGCAGATATATATATTGTCATCAATCAAAAAGGGGGAGAATGTTGAGTCACAAGCTTTATGAAAGTTTTGATTTCTGACAAATAAGGCGATTGATTTCTGACAAACAAGGCGATCGACAAAAACAAGGTCAATAGAGCTATATATGGTACTCTAGATTATAGGTTGATTATTTGTTGTTGTAATAGTAATAAATTTGTTAAAATCTATCCTCAAATAATCATGCATATCAAGAGAATCAATATATATACGAATAATTTATAAGTTGCATGCAGTTGCACAATTCAATGTGCAATTTAACAGGCACCGGTCGACCGGTCAATATAGGTGCGGTCGACCGTTCCTGTGTAAATTGCACAGTGAACGTGCACACATGCACATAACGTATATATATATTTGAATTCCTGTCTACCGGTCCATTTTTGACCTGTCGACCGTTTTTAAACAGAAAGCAACTTTTCCAAAAGACACTTCTCTTCTCCAAAGGTTGCATCTCCTATCTTTCATCAATGATCATAACTCTTAATGGCAACTGTTCACAAAGAGTTACAACTATTTTTCTCTATATATACTCATCTAAATCATTGATTCAAACACAAGTTTTTACAACGATTTCATATATTCTTTTAATCTAATCTCTGATCTCAATACTGTATTATAAAAGCTCTAAATTATTTATTGAATCTTTGAAACTATTTCATATCCTTTGATTCAATAATATACTTTCCTTAATCTTTTTAAAACATCATATCGCATACTTTGAGGATAAGATTATAGGAAGGGTGTACTGCTAGTGACAAATCCGTGTTTTCAAGAACACAAGTTGTCAACAACAATTGTATTTGTTCTTTTGTTGAAGTCCTCTGTGTTGTAAGAGGCAAGTGTTGAAGTCCTCAGTGTATTAGAGGCGTGAAATCCCGTTCGGTTGTTCGGGTATTGTAAACCTGTTCCTCCGGGTGAAGCGAGGTAGTTAATAGTGAAAATCCAGATAGAAGTCTGGGACTGGACGTAGGACGGTGCTCCGAACCAGTATAAAAATCTCTGGTGTGATTTTTCTATTTTCTATTTACAATGCTATTATCATCTATTTCCGCATTTGTATTGTAATCCATATTATACGATCCGTGTATACTATATTAGCACATATAATTGTATACACACCGCACTTTCAGTCTCTACATGTACGTTCATATAGGAGGCCGATTTAGAAGCATTTGCACTCATCTCACAACATATCATTCTATTTTGTCTATCATATTTATTATATACTCTTGGTTGTGTTTTTACTTGTGCTGCATGAGAAATAGTAGATGAATGTGATTATGTTTTAAAAAAAAAACTACTTGCGTAGGCTAGAAATGTAGAGAGGTCCGCCGCTGTTCCATCCCCTTTAAACGTTGGCCCTCACAGCGGCACTTTTCGATCTGGAGTGTGATATCCCGGAAATTTGGCAAAATTAAATTTAATAATCCGTGTTAAAAATTAAATTGATTTGATTATTTTTGATAATAAATTTTGAATTGATCTAATAATCATCTTTTAATAAATATTTAAATTTGTAGATTTTATCTTTTTAAAGCTAATAAATTGTTTTCTGTTTATAATATATATAATTGTATATATTGTAAATTGATAAACTTTGATTTGGAACTTAATAAATGAATCAATTTTCTAATTCTAATTTATTTTGGTAAATTGAAAATTTGGATTTAAATTTAACATTTAACCTTTCAAAGCAATTCAATAAATATCTATATGCTTTGTAAATATTAAAGGAAAATCTTATTTGTTTAAATTTATATTTTTAATTAGCTAAAATATGAATCTGAATTAGATTAACATAAAAGCCTTGTTTTATTTTTATTTTCTAAATATTGCTTGACATTTTATATAAGGATTTAAAATACAATTTACAAATGATTTTAATATATTGAGTAATAGAAGTAGTTTATAATCTCGTTTATAAATCATTTAAAATTATTTAATTTGTTATTTTCAAATAATAATGATAATACATGGTTTTTATAAACATAAATGGATTTTTAAAAATAGGTTTTGTTATTTTTAAATTTAATGGTAGTTATATATGCATCTATATAAAACTTGATTTTTAAATTAGGTTTTAATTTAATTTAAATTTGAATTTAATGTTTTGAATTTAAAAGAATAAATACATAAAAATATTTGAATAAGCTTATATTTATATTTGTTTTGTTTCATTTCTTTTTAAATTACAAAGGGAAGGAATTTATATATACATAAGGAATAAAATAATTTATAACTTTTTATAAACAATTTAGATTAAATTAAAATACTCTTAAATTACATGTATGAGCTTCTCAACACACCTAATTGACATGTGTTAAGCATAGAATAAACAATTTGACAAATGTTAAAACTAAGAAAACAAGTGTCCTTTTTCCTTTTCTTTTATTTTAATGAAATTGAAAATTTTCCTATATAAACACATTGCTCCTCATTCTATCTTCTTTTCTATTCTTCTTTTTCAAAACTTAAGAAAATCTTCAGCTAAGAAATCTGAAATCAAAACTCTGTTCAAACAAAAATCTATAGTTTCCTCTCAAAAAAAACCGAACTGAAACCCATGTTTCCTCTAAACCAAAACCATCTGAATCATATTCAAACCTGAAATTTATTTTGCAAATCAAATATAAACCTGTAGCCCTTCAAATACATTAACCTGAAGCAATTTTGCAACATCCAAACCTGCATGCAACTGAAAATCACGGCATTTCTGTTTTGAAACTTCATCATGCCTGCATATTTTCTAGAAAGCATGCAAATGAAATCAGGGAGCTTAAGCAAGGCAGAAAAGAAAGACTAAAGTTTTTAAAAAAAAAGCAAACTGCGGTTTGAAAGTACTGAAGCAACTCAAAGTTTTTGAAATCAAAGCAATTCAGTTTCAAGCATTTTCAGAAATAGTTGGTGTAACGACCCGAAATTTTCGAAGCCGAAAATTCCAAATAGTTATGAAAAGAAGAAAGAGATAGAAGAAGAAGAACATAGACACCAAACATCTCACATTCGCAGCGGATAAAATATAAAAAATGATAACAGTTTACAAAAGAATGCTATATCTATGATTACATTTAAAATACATCAGAGTTTCACATTATATACAGTCACTGAATATTTACAATTATCAAGTCTCAGATTAATAATAATATAAATACAGCGGAATGCTCTATACGATAGCCATCCAGCTCGCCTCCTGAGCTCCAGAACGTACCTACTTGACAATCTGTAATACTCGGTCTGACCCGAGCATTACACCAAAGTAACACCCGGGTCAGGCTGGAAACCAGCGTGAGTAATCTCAACTAACAAGGAATACTAAAGAAATCAACTCATATAGACCCGGGGTGACATATATCAATTTAACGAATTCGCAATTAGCTATAAACAATACTTATCCCATCATCAATTTGCTAAGCACCAACTTAGTTAAAATAATTCAATTCACTCAAATCATTTCATTCCAATCTATTTATTTACCAAAGCAATTTATATAAAAAAATCGAAGTGGTCTCGGGTATTTCCTAATACCCGACCCCGGTCTCCTCGAAACTCATGTTATTCCAACCCAAGTTATTCAATTGGAACACACAATATTCCATACTAGAGATAGCTACCCATTCAAGACATCCAATATCATTCAATCGTCCACAAGCAAAGCTTGTTTGCTGCCGATATTAATTAAATTAATTCTGGTTGAATTTTTAACCTCAACCATTTAGAATTATCCACTTGTCACTAATAAATTTCCAAATCACTTAACCAATCAATCCCTCATTTCTCATCTTAATTAATCATCTTGGTTCAATTGTATATTTTCAATTACATTCATATAACTATCTTTGTTTAATTACGCGATATTAATTATTCTTATCCAAAATCAATAAGTATTCTTTAATTACCCCATAAATAAATTTCATTTATTCTTAATTGCATATATGAATTAATTCTCATAAGTCCCTTATTATGGGTAATCAATCTTTGATTATACTATTAATTACAAAACCCAAGAATTTCAATTATAATTTTAATTTATCCCAATCAAATTTATTTATCTTAATTAAGCTACAATATTAATCATTTTTGATTAATTCCAAACTGTAATTAACTATTCTTTTATTTACTTCATTTAAATAAATCAATTACTCCTTTATTAACCATCTTAATTAATCTCTTGATTAATTTCGCCAAGTAATTATATTTTTATTAATACCATTAGGTAATTTCTATCAAACCATCCATTAATCAATTACATCCAACAATTATCACCAATTACTTCACCAAGTAAGTATACCATTATAAATACATTAGGTTATTATACCCACCAAATTTCATAATTTATCATCCTTAATTAATTAGTAAAATTAATTACCCTAAATTAATCACATTTATAAACCATTCAAACCCTCCACCAATGATCCATCATTTGCTATATTCATCATCCAATCCTTTAATTACTTCTCTAAGTAATTAATGTTAACTAATCACTTTGATTACAAATTAATTATAAATTATTTCATTTCTAATTACATAATTAATTTCTATAATTTATCCCTTATTACTCGATTAACTAATTCCTAATCA
Organism: Allium cepa; assembly: GCA_030765085.1. NCBI lineage: Eukaryota > Viridiplantae > Streptophyta > Magnoliopsida > Asparagales > Amaryllidaceae > Allium > Allium cepa. The sequence goes on along the minus strand of CM060934.1, from coordinate 1,015,687,247 downwards.
CCGAATATCAATCCAGACTCACTGAATTATCAATTCTTAGTTACTATTTAATTTAACCCCGAATTGGTAACCTTAATCCAAATCATAAACTTAAAGCCCTTAATAATGTAATTAATTAATTCATACATTAATTAATCAACTTATTTATTTAACTCTTTATTTACCTTACAATTTAATGAATTTCAAGTCATTCACAAACACATATAAAATGTGTACTTTCAACATCATTTCGATTTTCATTTCGAATTAAGATTCAAAAGAATACGATCTCGAAGATCACTCACCTGAATTTCTGAATATCACCCACTGCTTCGGTCATGCGCTTGAACCCTGATCGCGTCTTCTATTTACGGTACGGCCCAAACCGAGAATTGCGATCGATCCCAAAGCAATCGAACGTGAAAACCTATCGAGCACCCCCTTCCCTTTGCACCGCCACACTTCAAGCTTCCAGTCGCGACTTCTCCCATCACCCATCTCCCCAAAATCGCCGCGACATCCCCACGGTTCATCGCACGGCAACCAACATCGCGAGTTAACTCCTCTGGCACCCATGCTGCCTTCAACCCTAGCACGCTCACTGATTTTGTTTAGGGTTTTCTTTTTTACGAACTGGGAGGCTTCGATTTTTGATTGAAAACGAAGAAGGGTCGGCTTTGATTCGTGTTTGAACGGATATGAAGAGGAGAAGGGTATGCGAGCGTCTCGAGGAACGAGATGACCCACTCGATTTTAGTTGGGTTTTCAGCCATTTTTATTTCCTTTGCAAATTTCGATTCTCCTTTGGGATAAGGGGAAACACGATTTTTAGCAGAGAGAGAGCGGCGTGATTGGGAAGGAATGGACGGCTTCTAGAGTACGCGTGAATATTTAAATAATTGATTATTTAAAAAAATATCTCGTTGCAAAACACGAAATCCCGAAACCCAAATAAAACATGCCGACATACGTTCATAAGGTTTTACCCGCGTTCCGAACACAATGGAACGTGTTTCGGAGGCTAATTTGAACGTATGTGTGAGTTACGGAATTAAACGGTCGATATTAATTTAAATCGATTAAAATAAATCTAAGCGTTTTTAACTACCAGGGTCAAACGACAACTCTGATTGCTCCGAAGATTGAAATCCGATAATAACTAGCTATTACGGATCCAATGGAACTGGTTTCATCGGATTCCGAGACTGTGCCTCGGGAGGCTAATTTTAAGTTCAATTTAAACAATATAACTTCAAAACTGAACAAATTATCTCTAAATTAAATTCCAATTATCTTCAGCATCATTATTATAAATTTTATAAGCCTTCAAATTATTAAATAGGCTTAGAAATATCAGATTCAACAATTTACCCTATTTTCAATATTAGCTTTTATATTTAAACTATATAATTCAATGATTTAATTTTCAAGTAAATATTGATATGTTGAATTCAAGTTAAAATTAACTTCTAATCATTTTAAAAAAACAATTAATTATTCCAATTTAATTCGTTAAAATTTCCGGGTCGTCACATTCCTCCCCCCTTAAAATAATTTCGTCCTCGAAATTACTAGTTAGGAAGAATGGTTCAAAACCCGTTTATCTTTTCTCAAAATTCACAATTCAACATCCTACCAACTATCTTTTATTAAAGGCCCACTATCACTTTAACAAACTTCTTAAAACTTCTATAGTTTCAAACAATACCTCTTTGCTCAATCATTTAAATTTCAATTTAAAACCAAATTTGGAATTATCAAAATTTTCTCAAAAATTTTCTAACTCTCTAAATTCCCGAAAAATTTTGCCAACGTCTCCTTTGCGCGGCTAGCTCGGTACAACTACAAAAGGCCTCTACGGGCTCCCAAATTCCAAAAGAAAACCAAAAGGCAAGTGGCTACATCAAAAACCCAATCCAATTTCATCTAGAAATTTAAATACGTACCTTTATCGGGCAATACAAATTTATCTTCTGACATCAAATCCAAATTCCTTTTCCTTATAAACCCTGCATATCTTATTTAACAATAATATCAAATCGTAGCCCTCTCAAATCTTTAAATACTTATCCTTACATAAGTTTTCATATCCTTTCCTATTTAAACTTGTTTTCCCCATGTAACGACCCTACTTCCAAACTCCAGGAAGTCGCATCGCTAAGAAGAAAGAAAGGGATAGAAAAGAGAAAAGAAAGGAAAGAAAGAACAGACAACATCAGAATCTCACAGCGGAATCAAATAAATTATAATATATCACATAAAACTTTACATAGTATCCTATACATCAGAGTAATACAGCTAATACAACACAAACTAGACAGTTATAATCATTTGTCTAGGTATTACAATTCAAGTATATCAGAGAAAACAGATACTACTCAAACACAGAGGAACCACTACATATATCTACACGCTGAAGCCTCCTGCTCCATTATCTCCTCCAGAACTCGTCAAAGCAAATCCTGAAACACTTGACTACTCATACATAATATGAGTACCCAAGAGTTTAATAAAACAGAAAATAAACACTCAGGTCAGACAGGGGTCTAGTGTCAGTAAACGGGGATAAAAGTTGCTTAACTTTAGAAAATCCTTCGAAAACAAAAGGTATCACGTAAGACTTCCCACACATAAACATGGAAAAGTTTTTACCTTACGGTAACTAAAACATTTGATAGAAAATCCAGTGATATTATAATAGTGTTTAGGGTTTTCAAAATAAAATACAGAAATAGCTGGAATGCTTACATCTCACGTTCCAACATAGTTGGGCACAATCAAAACCGTACAGGCACTTATTGGATTATGGATTCCATCAATGGCAGGGCTACTGGGGTACCGCCCGTCACAGTACGTGGCCTAGATCACCGTACCGAGGAGTACTCCCACTCCCCTGCAACACAAAGCCAGACCCGTTCCTTACTGAACAGTTTCGAACAAGACCACCCCGCAGATTGGTCGTCACCAACTGCCACACAGCCGAAATATAAAGGGACCTCTAGACAGGAGTAAATCTTGCTCTCCAGTGGGGGCTACCCACGAAGCCTTGCTGCACCTCCCCAGTTTTAGCCATTCTCGGTTGATGTGGCTTGAGGCTACGATTACCTTTATAGGACATAAAATCTTAGAATGCTCATCGTCCACCTGACGATGTTCTGAAAGCATTCAATCCATACAAGTTCGTTCCGGGTTCGAACGAAACCGAAGGCATTATCTCGTTACACTTGTATTGGAATCACCCTCAGAGTTAACGACGATAACCCTTGCACTCTAAATCACCCTCTCGAATCTATAAGCATTATTCCGTCAACTCATTACGGAATCACCCATAGAGTTATACTGACGTATAGCCCTTACACCTCGAGTTTTCACTTGCTCCACTAGGATTAACGACCTAACGTTTAATTGGAATCGATGTGGTTTTCGGATATCCAAATATGGAAACCCGATCCCGGTCTCATCGAAACCAAACGCCATTTTAATGTCCAAGTTATACTTAAGGGTTTTAAACAATTAACTTATTTCATTGTTATCTAATTCACACAGATAGATAAACTACATCTCACAATAGATAATCACATTCATATCATCAACAGATAATCTGTATCATTATCACTAACATATAATCATCACAACCAATAATCCATCACAAACCATCATACTTAAACCAATCATTCATATCATATAGATACGACTCATCTCATTACTGAGATCACAACCATTCAATCAATAACATCCATAAGCAATGATTTACTAACCAACAATTATAATTAATTTAAAATGAATTAAATTAATTACAACCATCTCTAATTAATTTAAAATAAATTAAATTAATTAACACATTTAAATCTTGCTTAACATCCATTAATTAATTAACCCAATTAATTAATTATCCACTAAGTATTTAACTTGATTAAATATCTTTGATTAATCATTCACTAATTACAATAAGTAATTAGTATTTAATTAATTTCCACAAATTAATTAACCTTATTTATAAGTAATCAACATTTAATTACTTCATTTATTGATTAATTATAATTAATTATATTGTACTTAATTAATTACAATTAATTAATCACTTAATTAATTAATTATTACTAAATCAAACAATTCTTAATTACATCATTAATTATAATAATTAATGATCTCTAATATTTAAATAAATTACTTAATTAAAATTAATTACATTTAGTAATTAATCTAATTATTAATCACCTTGATTAATATTAAATTTAGTAATTAACTTCCTTTAATTACTTATTTACAAATTAATTATCCAATAATTAATCATCTTAATTAATTAATCCCTTGGTTAATTACAAAAGTAATTATCCAAATTACTAATTACATTCCAGTAATTATCATCATTACTTTTCTAAGTAATCATGCTCCATAAATTTACATTAAGTAATTATACTCTTAAGATCATTAGATGATTCACTTAAATTAATTAAACTAAATTAATTAAATTAAATAAATCACATATCAAAATTAATTACAATAAGTAATTAATTCCTTAATTACTTTAACAATTAATAATAATTAACAAATTACAATTAATTATATTCAATTAATTAATCTAGTTAATTATCAAAATTAATTACATTAATTAATTACTAAATTATCCCTAGATAATTATAACCATTTATTAATTTACAACATTTCATTAATTATATACTTAAGAAAATTTGAATTAGATTAATAAATCATTTCTAATTAATATTAATCTAAACCATTATTTAAAAATCAAATAATTAAGTAAATCCTTAATTATCTTAAATATTTTTTCAAAATAATTCTTCTACTTATTAATGAATTTATTAATATTCAAATGTATTTAAAACCAAACATTTCTAAATTCAATTCAAATCCCATTTTAAAATTTAAAATTTCAAAATGTTTAACTGTCTAAACATTTATCCAAATTTTAAATAAATAAAACTCTTAAAATAAAATGAATGTTAAAGAACATTCATTACTTAAATATAAAGAAAGACCCTCAAAACTTCAACACTACAACCCTTAAAACCAGGGTTTTGAAAACCTGGAAACACTCAAATATCATCTCCACCCCTTCTGATCATCCATCACCAATTTCCCCTAACATACTTACATCAAAACTCCACTACAGTAGGCATCTTAACCCCTAAATTCCACTAGCCTATCAGATACCTCTAAAATTTCCTTTTCTGTTCAAAACAGAATGCTAATTTACACTGTTCATTTTTAAAAAGGGAAACACTTTCTGATTTCTAACATACATAAATGATATAATCTTGTTTTAAATAGTTTATGATGTTAATAACCTGATTTTATTTGAAAATACTTACTGCTACAATTATCCCAGATGTAACAGATTTTAGATTTAACTTATTAACTAAACATGCTTCTTAACTGATTTATATTTATAAACAAAAGGCATTATTTACATTTAGGTAAGCAACTATCATACTATAATTCATATATCAATCATATTCAGCAAGAATAATCAAGCTAAAGATTTTATATAAATTGTTTACTTACCAGTTTCAAAGCAGATAGCATTTTACAGTCATGCCATACTTATATTCACACATTAAAATTAAGCATGCATTAACACTATATTTCTACATATGCAACAGATTTCATCTCAGGTTTATAAACTGTTTTTAAATAAGAACCTTACTCACCTTTAGAAACAAAGATGCAGAGAATAATTTAGCTGCAGATTCCAATTTCCAGGAACTGTATGAAACTGCATTTTGAAATTGAAGTTGCCTGACTTGTTGATGTATGCATGCAGACCCATTCCTTGCTCAGATTTGAAATTTGTAATTTTCAGATTTGAAGAAACTAATTTTTTTGTAGAATTTTGAGTAGATTTGTTGTATGCAGATTTGAGAATTGTTTGTAGAAATGATTTGCAGATTTTAACATGCTTTGTAGAAATTTTAACATGCATTTGTTTTGAGTTTTTGATTTACATAAATCTGATTTCTGTTTTCAATTTGATGAAAATGTTTTTATCAAATGCATTTGCTATGTTTTATTGTCAATAAAATTAAATTTCAAAAATGAATTAGCTTGCCACTTGTTATGTTTAGGTGTAGATAAATTTACAAGTGTCTCTTTATGTTTTAAGATTATAACACATATGCATTTCAATTATTAAAAGCAATTTCTAAATGTATAAATGTATTTGAATTTATCTTAAACCATTTCAAATTTATTTTTAGCAAGTTACAAATGTTTATTAACATTAGTCTTTAAATAATAACATATACACTATTTAAATGTTTACTTATAAACTTATTTTAAAATTATACATTTACACCTTAATGTTTGTTTAATTATTTTTAAAAATAATATTCTTTATGAAACTAAATTTTCAAAAGAAAAGATTTTTAAAAGAAAAGAAAGGTTGAATTCAATTTTATTTCAAAAGGTTTAAATCAAATGTTATACTTAAACAAGAATGATTTAAATCTTATGTCAAAGAGAAAAAGAATTTTAAAATAAAACAAAACAAACTTTTATTATAAAATAAAATTTAAACAAAACAAATTCTTACTTACATTTCTATAAAAATATAAGAAAGATTTTTAAAACAAACTTTTGAAAAGTTAACAATACTATTTTAAATTAATTTAAATCAAATTAATCAATTTACAAATTATACATTTATATATAATAATTAGAAAAATATCCTTTATTAATATTTAAATTTTGAATTAAAATCAAATCTTCTATTTACAATGCATACACATATATACATTATAAATAAAATATTTTTAAATCAGCTTAGAAAGATGAATTTTATTACTTAAATATTTTTAACTTTGAAAAGAATATCATTTAACAAACTAAATAATTATTAATTTTCAAAAGAGAATTTCTGTATGAATTAAATTATTAAATCAGTATTTCACATTTTAAAATAATTATCAATGAAATTATTAAATAATTATTGCCTAAATTTCCGGGACATCACATTCCTCCCCCCTTAAAAGAATTTCATCCCCGAAATTTAAAAGCAAAGGTAATTTAATAATCCCATACAGATTTTAAATTTTAGAAGAGCAAACATATGCTATCAACCAAATACTAGCAACCATAGCAACCAATTCAAACAAACAATTCTAATTACCCAGACAAAATTCTGGATAGGATTCCCTAGAGTTTCCCAGGTACAAACACCAGGACACTCGCCCTACAGAATATAAACTAACTACACCACTCAGATCTAGAGCTCTTATACATCTAGATCTACGAATCTAAACAGAATACAGGACTACAGACAAGTCCTGATCAACTCCCAAATCTCTCAGAACTACTGATTTTAAAACCAATGATAAACCATACACATACTCCCGCAGAGATAAGTGAAAAACAAAACAAAGCCCAACCATCTGAACTGGCAATTCAATCCTGTAGACCAAACACTTCACTCTCAAGAGAAAACAGAAAGATCCAATACTCATATCCACAAATCTCTCATATCGATCCTGGGCTGCCTTCTAGATCAAACAAATCTACCACACAAATTCTTCTACACAAATATCAGAAGACTCCAGACAAACTACTCTATCTGGAAACAAATAGATGCTCAAAACAATCAAGTCTCCAGATTAAAACGAATTTCCTGTAGAAATCCTTTGGTCCAAAACAAAACTCAAATTCCCAAGGAATCGGGTGCTCCTATTCTGGAATAGCTGCCACCATGCTTCCACTGCGCAACTCTGATTCGAGAATATTGTTGATGAACACAAGTATAAACTTGATCAACTTATCCCGGAAACACTGTTCATCAAATTCCATAAATCCCAGTGACCTATCCGATTCGGTCACAATACACAACAAAAATTCTACCAGAAAACTGGATCCAATAAATCCTTCCAACTTAAACAGATCACATTCTCAAAGAATCTCCTACAAAGCTGAACCACCAGTAAAATTCCAAGAACCAAGTTGAAACAGAAATCAAACTCTTGATGGATGTAAAACTTAACCTCTTCGAAGATATCCAGAAAATACCAAACCACTTCGATAACTCAAACATCCACTAGAGATGTTTCAATCCCAAAACAAAGAACACTTAGAGAACTTCCGAACCGTCGCAAGTCACTTTTGCGATCCCACTCGGTTCAGATTCCAAGAAATCGTTCTCTCTTCAACAATCAAAACAGCTAAAACCTTTTAATCAAAAGAAGAACTAGTGGTCTACCTCTAAACCACAAACATCACTTCCAACTGAGCTTCCAGAAGGAATGGACAAGCTCCACCATATGTTCGGACAACTGACAGAAGAATCACAGAGATTTCTGAACCATCGATGAACAGGTCACTCACTGCTGCTACTGCTGCCAAATCTTCCTTATCCAAAAGCTCATCGAACCTCAAAGCTACACCTGCCTCTTCACAATAGAGCCTTCAAAAGACAGATATCTCTCAGGAAACTAGCTTCCAAACCAAGCTCAAAACACTCTGCCAAACTGAGTCTCAAACTCAAATATAGACAGAACTCCTTCCTAAGGTTGCCAAAAGACCAACTCTGGCTTCAGTACTCCCAGCTGATCCCAACTCAAGAGAATCCACTCACACGAGTGCTATCCAGCCTACAATCCAAAATGAACTCCGAATATTGAAAGATTTCCTTCAGAGATTGGTACAATCCCTAGCACCAAACTGCAGAACTACTCAAGATGCCCAATACTGCCCTAGCAGATCACTTCCAATCTCAAACACTCGAACTCCAACCATTGGTAGTTGTGTTACACACACATTACCCTATCTACCTCTATTACTTATATTGGAAAACCCGAACAGGTAACCCAATCTAATAGGCAGAAATATATATATATATATATATATATATATATATATATATATTCAAAATTACAAATACGCTTTCTCAAGAAGGACACCACTACAGAGTCTAGGTATTCTCTCAACCTAGAGCTCTGATACCACAATGTAACGACCCTACTTCCAAACTCCAGGAAGTCGCATCACTAAGAAGAAAGAAAGGGATAGAAAAGAGAAAAGAAAGGAAAGAAAGAACAGACAACATCAGAATCTCATAGCGGAATCGAATAAATTATAATATATCACATAAATCTTTACATAGTATCATACACATCAGAGTAATACAGCTAATACAACACAAACTAGACAGTTATAATCATCTGTCTAGCTATTACAATTCAAGTATATCAGAGAAAACAGATACTACAAAAACACAGCGGAACCACTACATATATCTACACGCTGAAGCCTCCTGCTCCATTATCTCCTCCAGAACTCGTCAAAGCAAATCCTGAAACACTTGACTACTCATACATAATATGAGTACCCAAGAGTTTAATAAAACAGAAAATAAACATTCAAGTCAGACAGGGGTCTGGTGTGAGTAAACGGGGATAAAAGTTGCTTAACTTTAGAAAATCCTTTGAAAATAAAAGGTATCACGTAAGACTTCCCACACATAAACATGGAAAAGTTTTTACCTTACGCTAACCAAAACATTTGATAGGAAATCCAGTGATATTATAATAGTGTCTAGGGTTTTCAAAATAAAATACAGAAATAGCTGGAATGCTTACATCTCACGTTCCAACATAGTTGGGCACAATCAAAACCGTATAGGCACTTATTGGATTATGGATTCCATCAATGGCAGGGCTACTAGGGTACCGCCCGTCACAGTACGTGGCCTAGATCACCGTACCGAGGAGTACTCCCACTCCCCTGCAACACAAAGCCAGACCCGTTCCTTACTGAACAGTTCCGAACAAGACCACCCCGCAGATTGGTCGTCACCAACTGCCACACAGCCGAAATATAAAGGGACCTCTAGACAGGAGTAAATCTTGCTCTCCAGTGGGGGCTACCCACGAAGCCTTGCTGCACCTCCCCTATTTTAGCCATTCCCGGTTGATGAGGCTTGAGGCTACGATTACCTTTATAGGACATAAAATCTTAGAATGCTCATCGTCCACCTGACGATGTTATGAAAGCATTCAATCCATACAAGTTCGTTCCGGGTTCGAACGAAACTGAAGGCATTATCTCGTTACACTCGTATTGGAATCACCCTCAGAGTTAACGACGATAACCCATGCACTCTAAATCACCCTCTCGAATCTATAAGCACTATTCCGTCAACTCATTATGGAATCACCCATAGAGTTATACTGACGTATAGCCCTTACACCTTGAGTCTTCACTTGCTCCACTTGGATTAACGACCTAACGTTTAATTGGAATCGATGTGGTTTTCAGATATCCAAATATGGAAACCCGATCCCGGTCTCATCGAAACCAAACGCCATTTTAATGTCCAAATTATACTTAAGGGTTTTAAACAATCAACTTATTTCATTGTTATCTAATTCACACAGATAGATAAACTACATCTCACAATAGATAATCACATTCATATCATCAACAGATAATTTGTATCATTATCACTAACAGATAATCATCACAACCAATAATCCATCACAAACCATCATACTTAAACCAATCATTCATATCATATAGATACGACTCATCTCATTACTGAGATCACAACCATTCAATCAATAACATCCATAAGCAATGATTTACTAACCAATAATTATAATTAATTTAAAATGAATTAAATTAATTACAACCATCTCTAATTAATTTAAAATAAATTAAATTAATTAACACATTTAAATCTTGCTTAACATCCATTAATTAATTAACCCAGTTAATTAATTATCCACTAAGTATTTAACTTGATTAAATATCTTTGATTAATCATTCACTAATTACAATAAGTAATTAGTATTTAATTAATTTCCACAAATTAATTAACCTTATTTATAAGTAATCAACATTTAATTACTTCATTTATTAATTAATTATAATTAATTATATTTGTCCTTAATTAATTACAATTAATTAATCACTTAATTAATTAATTATCACTAAATCGAACAATTCTTAATTACATCATTAATTATAATAATTAATGATCTCTAATATTTAAATAAATTACTTAATTAAAAAATTACATTTAGTAATTAATCTAATTATTAATCACCTTGATTAATATTAAATTTAGTAATTAACTTCCTTTAGTTACTTATTTACAAATTAATTATCCAATAATTAATCATCTTAATTAATTAATCCCTTGGTTAATTACAAAAGTAATTATCCAAATTACTAATTACATTCCAGTAATTATCATCATTACTTTTCTAAGTAATCCTGCTCCATAAATTTACATTAAGTAATTATACTCTTAAGATCATTAGATGATTCACTTAAATTAATTAAACTAAATTAATTAACTTAAATAAATCACATATCAAAATTAATTACAATAAGTAATTAATTCCTTAATTACTTTAACAGTTAATAATACTTAACAAATTACAATTAATTATGTTCAATTAATTAATCTAGTTAATTATCAAAATTAATTACATTAATTAATTACTAAAGTATCCCTAGATAATTATCACCATTTATTAATTTACAACATTTCATTAATTATATACTTATGAAAATTTGAATTAGATTAATAAATCATTTCTAATTAATATTAATCTAAACCGTTATTTAAAAATCAAATAATTAAGTAAATCCTTAATTATCTTAAATATTTTTTCAAAATAATTCATCTACTTATTAATGAATTTATTAATATTCAAATGTATTTAAAACCAAACATTTCTAAATTCAATTCAAATCCCATTTTAAAATTTAAAATTTCAAAATGTTTAACTGTCTAAACATTTATCCAAATTTTAAATAAATAAAACTCTTAAAATAAAATGAATGTTAAAGAACATTCATTACTTAAATATAAAGAAAGATTTAAGATAAATTACTTGATTAAAATAAATTGATCTTTGAAATAAATTGATTATTTCAACTTTCAAATTAAAATTAACACTTCATATTTTTAATTCAAATACTAAGGAACTAAATTCTTCCAAGTTTTAAATCTTATTTGAAATCAAATTCTATTTTCAAATCTATTTTTACACATTTGAATATGTTCAAAACTGGATTCAACTGCTTGAAATCAAAACTGGATTCCAAAGTAAACCTGAAACTGTTCTTAACCTAATTTCAAAACAATTTAAATTTTGCTTAAACATTTTAAATTTGTTCAAAAATTAAAACTTACAAAACTGTTTTGAAACAAAAATCTGGTTTTAAAACAAACCTGAAACTGTTTTATACTTGATTTAAAACCATATTAAATCTTGTTTAAATTTAAGATTTCATTTTTCTTAAAAACTTTGAATTTCAAATTTTATTTAAATTCAGTTTCAATTTCCACTTAAATCAAACCCTGCACTAGAATTTGAATTTCATTCAAATTAAAAAAAAAACTGCAAAATACTCTCTGGTCTAAAACCTGAAAACTGTTTAAATTTTGATCTAAAACTGAATTTAAATTTTAGATTTCATTTTTAAAAACTTTGAATTCAAAACTTCAATTGAATTCAGACTTACTTATTTTTGAATCAAATTACAGTCTTTAAAGTATGAATTTTTTTTAAATTTTTTAAAAACTGTAAATCTACAGATTTATCAACCTGCAACTAAACTAACCTGAGTGACCCCTCTATTTACTTCGAGTTCCTAATCCATCTACTCCGAGTCAAATACAAAAATACCCGAGCAACCCTTGAGTCAAAATACCCTGCACATCAGAAGTTCTCCAGAACTTGAGAAACCACTGCAAACCTGTCGACATCTTGTAACCAAATCACCGATCACCAGACCACTTACAACTCCGGCTATAGCTCCATCTACAACCCTTCTGCAACCTCCCAAATTCCCCTCCTACTCGATGCAACAGAGTGAATGTGCAGGCCCTCAAAACTTCAACACTGCAACCCTTAAAACCATGGTGTTGAAAACCTGGAAACACTCAAATACCATCTCCTCCTCTTCTGATCATCCATCACCAATTTCCCCTAACATACTTACATCAAAACTCCACTACAGTAGGCATCTTAACCCCAAAATTCCACTAGCCTATCAGATACCTCTAAAATTTCCTTTTCTGTTCAAAACAGAATGCTAATTTACATAGTTCATTTTTAAAAAGTGAAACACTTTCTGATTTCTAACATACATCAATGATATAATCTTGTTTTAAATAGTTTATGATGTTAATATCCTGATTTTATTTGAAAATACTTACTGCTACAATTATCCCAGATGTAACAGATTTTAGATTTAACTTATTAACTAAACATGCTTCTTAACTGATTTATATTTATAAACAAAAGGCATTATTTACATTTAGGTAAGCAACTATCATAACTATAATTCATATATCAATCATATTCAGCAAGAATAATCAAGCTAAAGCTTTTATATAAATTGTTTACTTACCAGTTTCAAAGTAGATAGCATTTTACAGTCATGCCATACTTATATTCACACATTAAAATTAAGCATGCATTAACACTATATTTCTACATATGCAACAGATTTCATCTCAGGTTTATAAACTGTTTTTAAATAAGAAGCTTACTCACCTTTAAAAATGAAGATGCAGAGAATAATTTAGCTGCAGATTCCAATTTCCAAGAACTGTTTGAAACTGCATTTTGAAATTGAAGTTGCTTGACTTGTTGATTTATGCATGCAGACCCATTCCTTGCTCAGATTTGAAGTTTGTAATTTTCAGATTTGAAGAAACTAGTTTTTTGCAGAATTTTGAGTAGATTTGTTGTATGCAGATTTGGGAATTGTTTGTAGAAATGATTTGCAAATTTTAACATGCTTCGTAGAAATTTTAACATGCATTTGTTTTGAGTTTTTGATTTACAGAAATCTGATTTCTGTTTTCAATTTGAAGAAAATGTTTTTGTAACAACCCGCATATTTTTCGAGTTTGTATTTAAATATTTTATTTAAATATTAACTCGTTAATCGGATTTTGGTCCGAAAAGCTACTTTTTGCAAACGGTCAAATTAGGACTCGAGACCACTTCCATTGAGTTCGAAATGTCGTTTACAACTTTTTTAAGTATAAACATCGATAGGTTTGGAGTTAGTGAAATTTCACTAACTTTTCCCGCTTTGGACTTTGGGTTAGTTTAGCCTATTAAGCCCAAGTTCCAACCCTCTTCTCCCCACTTTTCATAAATTTTCTAACCAATCAAGCTTTGGCATTAATGGTGGAGGGAATGGGAAATTAAAATTCCAAAACTCAAATTCAATTGCAATCCATCTTTCTACTCCAAATTCAAGAAGAAGACATTGGATTCAAGCTTCTTGTGCTTAGATAGAAGAAGGATTGATTCTTGCTTGCTTAAAACTTCATTTTCATTGATATTTGGTGCAAAGGTGAGATTTTTATCTCACAAATCTAGTCTATAACTATATTGGACTGTTGGGAATGATTCCCTATCACTTTTGCATGCACATTTGCATTTGGTTTGGATTGGATTGGCGAAAAACTCCAATTTTTAGCGTTTTGGTGAATTTTCTGCACTTAGGTCGTTCTGGCCATTTTCGTGTGTTCGGAGTTAGGTCGCTCGCGACCTAACCCTTAGGTCGTAGGTCATTTCTTGCCTTAAATTCCCCCTGCAGCGTTAGGTCGTTAGCCTCAGAATTAGGTCGTTGACCCTTAGGTCGTAGGTCGTTTCTGGCCTTAAATTCCCCCTACAGCGTTAGGTCGTTAGCCTCGGAATTAGGTCGTTGAGCCTTAGGTCGTAGGTCGTATGGACCTTAGGTCGCTAGGTCGTATGACCTTAGGTCGTTAGGTCGTTTGGCTTTTACGCCGCTTCCACGCTAGGTCGTTCGACTCTTAGGTCGTAACACTAAGGTCGCTCGCCTCTTAAGTCGCTAGGTCGCGTGCCTTTAGGTCGCGTTTCTTTATTAGGTCGCGTGTCTTTGTTAGGTCGCTGACCTTCTTAACTCGCATGACCTAACCCCTAGGTCGTTGGGCCTCGTTTCTACTTAGGTCGCTGCTTCTTATAGGTCGCTCGGCTCCTTAATTTCTTTAGGTCGTTTGAGTGTTAGGTCGCGAACCCATTTTAGGTCGCATGACCTTTACCCTATAGGTCACTGGACCACTAGGTCGTGCCCCTTAGACCCCTAGGTCGCAACCATTAGGTCGCTCGACCCTATCCCTCTTAGGTCGTTAGACCTCATTTTGTCTTCACTAAGTCGTACCGTTTTGGACGGGGCGCTGCCCCCTGGACCCCCGCAACCTGACCGGGCAGGTCGAACCCCGTAAGCGGTGGCGTTGCCCCCGCACCCCCACCTTGGGGGGTTGCCACCCCCCCTGGACCCCCCTCCGTAGGGGATCTTATCTGAAAAACATTGAGCTGATTTCCTTGGATTTTATTCACATCTCCGTATGCGATTTTTGTGACTGATTGTTTCTACAATTGCTTCTGTGTTTTGTCACTTTATAATATAAAGGTTTCAATACTAGTAGTAAATATCAAAACTCTTTTAACAAACAATTTCAACTCTATTTTTAATAACAAAGCTCTTTTTTTAAACCGTTTTCCAATCTATTAGTATATACAAACCTTTACCTCACTCGGATGAGAAATCTAATTAAATGACTTAGTAAAACAAGTGGTATAAAACGCTTGCGTTCACTTCGTCGGTTAATTCTTGGACTTGTTCGATTGAACCACTTGTGACAATTTTATTAGTGAAGATTTACAGTTTGTTCGTAAATATTTAAGTTAAGCAAGTGGTTATGGGACATGAAGCTAAACTTCTATATTTACTAGCTTAGTGTAATTGACACTTCTCGTTGATCATGACGATCATTCTGATGATTTAGACTAGCAACTGTGCGATGTCTCTTGTTGCGAGGTTAGACTAGACACCACTTGTGTGATTCCACTCACACATACCTTTTTGCTTTTTGGTTAGTCTGGACCTTAATCTGTGTGATTCCATTCACACATGTGGGGTAGCTCCCCTTGGTCTTCGGACCGTCATGTGATAGGCCTCTTTCTCTTTTCTATGATTTCTGGACTTCTTGCATTGATTTCTAGAATTTATGTCATTGACTTGTTATGAGTACAAGTTTGGGGTATGATGCCCTTTCTGAATCTTTGAGAAGATTCTTGTGATATTGATTATGTCTTATTGATTGAACTTCTGTTGATCATTATTTACATACTTATAGTGGTATGTCATTATGGATGTTTATGTTTATGCCATATCTTTTATGTTATATCATGTCATCTGATATTTATAGCTAGACTGACCCGTTTATTATTTTCTTAAATAATACTCGGGTCAGACCGAGATGTTACAGGTGCTTCTGCTTGACTTCTTCCCAGGGATTCATACTCTGGCTTTTGGCTAACTGTTTAGATTAGCAGTTTTTGTTGTATACACTTGAGATATAGACTCATAGTTGTATTCTTTTGTATAGCACGTGTTGCTATTCATTTGTATTATCGTGGATCTTTCTGACCACTACTCTGATGTACACTTTCATGTGTTAGTTATATATTCATATCTTCTTCCGCCTTTGTGATATGGATATCTGTGACTGATTTGTGATATGATTATTTCTATGTTTTTTTTCGAAGATTATTTATAGCCACCGTGTGATAGGCAATTACATGGATGGTCGCTCCTCAACAGCCTTATTCTCCGTGCTAGTTGACAGCACTACTCCGGAGTGTTCTTGGCTAGCGTGGGTATAGAGGTGGGGCGTCACAGTTTTTATCAAATGCATTTGCTATGTTTTATTGTCAGTAAAATTAAATTTCAAAAGTGAATTAGCTTGCCACTTGTTATGTTTAGGTGTAGATAAATTTACAAGTGTCTCTTTATGTTTTAAGATTTTAACACATATGCATTTCAATTATTAAAAGCAATTTCTAAATGTATAAGCGTATTTGAATTTATCTTAAACCATTTCAAATTTATTTTAAGCAAGTTACAAATGTTTATTAACATTAGTCTTTAAATAATAACATATACACTATTTAAATGTTTACTTATAAACTTATTTTAAAATTATACATTTACACCTTAATGTTTGTTTAATTATTTTTAAAAATAATATTCTTTATGAAACTAAATTTCAAAAGAAAAGATTTTTAAAAGAAAAGAAAGGTTGAATTCAATTTTATTTCAAAAGGTTTAAATCAAATGTTATACTTAAACAAGAATGATTTAAATCTTATTTCAAAGAGAAAAACAATTTTAAAGTAAAACAAAACAAACTTTATTATAAAATAAAATTTAAATAAAACAAATTCTTACTTACATTTCTATAAAAATATAAGAAATATTTTTAAAACAAACTTTTGAAAAGTTAACAATACTATTTTAAATTAATTTAAATCAAATTAATCAATTTACAAATTATACATTTATATATAATAATTAGAAAAATATCCTTTATTAATATTTAAATTTTGAATTAAAATCAAATCTTCTATTTACAATGCATACACATATATACATTATAAATAAAATATTTTTAAATCAGCTTAGAAAGATGAATTTTATTACTTAAATATTTTTAACTTTGAAAAGAATATCATTTAACAAACTAAATAATTATTAATTTTCAAAAGAGAATTTCTATTTGAATTAAATTATTAAATCAATATTTCACATTTTAAAATAATTATCAATGAAATTATTAAATAATTATTGCCTAAATTTCCGGAACATCACACCCCACTTCGTACGAATTCAATTTACTTTAAGTTTTGAATGTTAAATTTAATCTTTTATGTATAACTGATTCATATTAGTTTCATTTACTAGTTTACTTTAATTCCCAATTTGAAATTGTTTTGTCGTTAACCAATTTTACTTTATTTTCAAAAAAATTCTAACTCCCAAAATTTCCGGAAAATTTTGGTAGAGTCTCCCTTGTACGGAGGAGCTTTTACAATTTGACAAGAGATATAAATATATACACATCGACCCACGCGGTCGGAATTCATATTTCCTATTTTTATTCCGTAGGCGTACCTTATTTAGCATTTAAAGCAAACAACTTATTAATTTAGGCAGTAAGCGCAATCCAAACCAGCCAAATGGCCTTCAGGTACCTGTACTTACTCAATTTAAATATGTAAGTGTCATATATAGAAAATTTATTAACATTTTACTTACTTCCAATAGCTAAACACATACATTACTAAACATCAAGCACCAAACACTTCCCATAAACAATTTATATGCTTTAAAGATAATTCAATTTCCTTTCAACCAATTCATATGTCGTTTCATTTAAGTTTCAATGGTTCACAACTCAATTTCCGACATTCCATTGATTTATAATCCAAATAAGCTCATATGCACTTCAAATGATTCAGAATCAAATTTATTTAATCTCTATTATCTCATAGAATTTAATTTCTTTCGTTTTATGCCAAACGATAATTATTTCATGCAAATTTTGACGATATTCACTTAATAGGGTATCTATTTTAGTTTATAACTATTTCAAGTTAATTTCAACTCATTCTGAATTTAATTTCATTTCATTTCTAATTTATTAACCAACCATTTATTTAGCTCGACACATTCCATTCTTGTATACTTCAAGCCTTTCCCGGATTAAATTAATCCACGCCTTTATTTAATGAGTTTCCACTCTTAATTGAAGCCGAGCTTCCATAAATTTTAAACTTAAGTTAATTTACTTTAATTTATTCCAACATCAACTTAAGTTTACTCCCATTTGATCCTCATTTAATCAACTTCCATTAAATTCAGTTAGCCCATCAATTTTAAATTTTAATTTTAAATTCACCTTCTCACTTTATCAAAATAATATCCAAGCACATACTTAATTCATTTATACTTCAAATTAATATGCCACCAAATTTAAGTTCAGTCGGATAATCCAATTCCAATCACAACTTGATTTAGTTTTTTTTTATTCAATCAGACTTCATCCATTTAATATTTAACTCAATTAACCCATTTAAATTTTTAATTTACTTACTTAATTCGTTATCGAATTTTTTTTATCAATATAAGGTCATTCTCAATTTATTTCTATTCACTTGGGTTTTGTTTTACAACTCAAACCATTTCTATTATAATCACTTCTCTTACATCTAATTTACTTACAAATTTCATTAAATATTATTCAAATACCCTTGAATTTTATTTGTAAGTCAACCATCACATTTTCAATCCAACTCTATTTTATTTGCATTTTATAGCATTTTCCTTATTCAATTCATTATCAAATCCAAGTTGAATTCTATTTACAATTCTAATTCACTACCAAGTTCCATTATTAATTTACAACCATTTGTTTACCCAAGTTAAATTTTATTAACATACTCAATCAAACAATTATTTAACCAATTAGCTTATTTCCAATTTCTAAATCAATTACAAAAACCACTTCATTAATTTTTTTACTTTTTTCTTCTGAGTTCAAATTTTTGTCTTCCATATTTCTAGTTTAGATTTATTTCATCTTTCACAATTCCAACACCTTTATTTAAAAATTTAAAAATGCCTTTAAATTTAGATAATACTATTTAAAATAGCTTTTAATAAAAATACTTTTATAACTCGATGCCTCAACCAGTTCATCCTTGTTCTCATAGAAATTCAGTCATACGTTGATCAGGCGTAGGACTGAAAATCTATAAGTACTTGGTAAACCCGTTTTCAACACCCAGTGAAAACATTTGGAAAATAATATTATTGAAAATATCGCAAACAGTTTTTGAAAATAGAGGAAATATCTTGGTGAGAATGCTCTGGAAATCATCACCCCCATCCATGGTCACGGTTACATCCTAGGGTTACGTTGCAGTCGCAGCAAAAGTCCATGTAACTGCAGGCTCTTCGCGGCCTCTCGATTACGCCATGGATCCCACACAACAGATCACGGTTACATCCAGGGTTACGTTGCTGTCACAACAAAAGTCCATGTAACTGCAGGCTCTCCGCGGCCTCTGATTACGCTATCGAAATGAAACCTCTCCACTCCTATATAGATCGCAGTCTGCCGATATAAAATCAAACACAGACTGTTGGCTCTCAGCGGCACACATGACTTTCGCTATGTTATACCATAGGTCGCAGTCTACCGATATAAAATCAAACACAGACTGTTGGCTCTCAGCGGCACACACGACTTTCGCTATGTTATACCATAGGTCGCAGTCTACCGATACAAAATCAAACACAGAATGTTGGCTCTCAGCGGCACACACGACTTTCGCTATGTTATACCATAGGTCATAGTCGACCGATATAAAATCAAACGTAGACTGTTGGCTCTCAGCGGCACACACGACTTCCACTATGGTATACACTACTCATAATCCTCAGGAACTAGTTTTGTCCGAACTCCTCACAGGATCAACTTTAGAACCCCCCCCCCCTTGGGGCTCAAGGCAGCACCACCCAGTGGCACTCCTGAGAAGTTCATTTCAAGAAAGCGCCTTTTTCCCCAGAGCCATCATCAAAACACTTTATACTATACTCATATAGTATCTTTCAAATCATACACCTAGTATAAATCTCATAAAAATCTCCTTTACACAAAATCGATTATCCCAAAATCGATGATTCTTAAATCAGGCTTTCCAAATTAAATATTGATTTTGCCCAAAATCAAAGCCCTTTCCAAATCCAAAGGTTCTTAAAACCCTTTCCAAAATCCTCATAAGATCCCTTTTTTATATATATTCAGATATAAAATTTTAAAACTTTGGATCACTTTAAACTCGTATAAAATTCCTTTTATACTCCACACTTCTAAAATTCTTTTTCTTCCAGCAATGGATTCAACAAGGGAAGTTTTATCTTTATAACAAAGATATATAACTTTGTTTATTCAAATCAAATATTCAAATTTGATTACTCCTTACAATATCAATCTCCTTAATCCCCATTTGGATTATTACTTCAATTCTTTTCTCAGTTGAGTATTTAAATCAATAACAGTTTGAACTCCGACCAGTTTATTTTTAGAAAATAGCTTGAAAATTTTAAAAATAGATAAGTAGTTGAAAAATAATCAATAGTTTGCAAAATAGTTGTAGAATAGTTGACTAATTGTAAAATGGTTGGAAAATTATTAAATAGTTATAGAAATCTTAGATAATTGCAAAATTGTTGTAAATTAGTAATTAATGTATAACATAGTTAAAATATAGTAATGAGTTTAGAAAATAGTTGAAAAATAATTAAATAGCTCCAAACTAATTGTAAAACAAGTATAAAATAATTTGGCTTTAAGAAAGAAAGGTTATATAGCTTGGAAAAATAAGTTTATATCAAAACAAGTTATATTAAAAATAGTCCAGAGTCAAAACTGTTCACCTCACCCAACAATTCAATTTAAATTACCATTTCCATTTAAATTGACCCGATTCCAATAACTCCAATTTCCATTGGACTTAATTCATTCCTAACTCAATTGAATTAATTTCCAATTTCTTTCCAACTTCCAATCAAATTCCATTTGATCTTAAACCAATTCCACTTTAATTTTAATTCCAAATTATTCACATAAATCTGGACTAATATCAATTGAACTCTCTTCAAGTTCAATACCCTTTTCAAGTTAATCCAATATAAATTTCCCATTTGAATTTTAAACTTGTACAACTTTAATTATAGTTTACATTTTTCAACTTCTATTTATAATCAATTACATTCACATTTTGCTTTTAACTTGGAGTTATACATTTTATTTATCCAATATATTTTTATTACTCCATAAACATTTTAAATCAAGATCCCAGAGTTTAAACAAATTTCCAAAATGTTAATATTACCTTAGAGTTCAACTATATCCACAATTCTTTGGCAAACTCAATTATCCCTTTGAATTTCAAAACCAAACTCAGTTCACAAACAATTCCAATTTAAAATAATTTGGTAGCAATTTCTCTTCTAGAAACTTGAAAATAAACATCGATAAGGCTGCAGTCATCACCGACGTTATTTTCCAGTGACCAAAAGGGTTGAATGCTTTTATCTCTTTAAAAACATTTCCAAATATTTTTCTATTATTTCGAATCTCCCGGATTTCAAATTCAACACAAAAATATTTTGAAATAATATTATTGTTATTCCAAAACCTTTGGAAACCACTTTCAAATCCAAAGGAATTTTAAATTTTCCCAAAAATTCCAAATTCCCAATCCATCCGATACATATTTAAACATTTCTATGAAATTTCCATCTTACTTTATTTCAGATATTCTCTGGAATTCTATTTCAAATTATAATCTCATTTATTTATGAAGTTTATTTCAATTTATAAATTACATTTGCAATCTATATTTCAAATTCCATTTTGTTATATAAGCTTATTCTTCAACTTTGTTTATAAGTTTCAATTTTGTCGTATTTTATATTACTCCTTAACTTAATTCTAATAATTTAACAACCAGTCACCTAAATATTCATTAGAAGGAAATATTGCTTTATATAACAAAATATACTTTTATATAAAATCACTTAAAATCTTTATATAAGAAAATAACAAGTACGCTCTCATATAATATATATATATATATATATATATATATTCAACTCATTCTAGAGTACTACAGACTCTATTTAATGAGTAATCCCCACCAAAGCCAAGGTTCTCGCTTAACCTTTCAGCTCTGATGCCAACTGTAACGACCCGAAATTTTCGAAGTCGAAATTCCAGGTAGTTATGAAAAAGAAGAAAGAGATAGAAGAAGAAGAACAGAAACACCAAACATCTCACATTCGCAGCGGATAAAATATAATAAATGATAACAGTTTACAAAAGAATGCTATATCTATCGATTACATTTAAAATACATCAGAGTTTCACATTATATACAGTCACTGAATATTTACAATTATCAAGTCTCAGATTAATAATAATATAAAAACAGCGGAATACTCTATACGATAGCCATCCAGCTCGCCTCCTGAGCTCCAGAACGTACCTACCTGACAATCTGTAATACTCGGTCTGACCCGAGCATTACACCAAAGTAACACCCGGGTCAGGCTGGAAACCAGCGTGAGTAATCTCAACTAACAAGGAATACTAAAGAAATCAACTCATATAAACCCGGGGTGACATATATCAATTTAACGAATTCGCAATTAGCTATAAACAATACTTATCCCATCATCAATTTGCTAAGTACCAACTTAGGAAAAATAATTCAATTCACTCAGATCATTTCATTCCAATCTATTTATTTAGCAAAGCAATTTATATAAAAAAATCGAAGTGGTTTCGGGTATTTCCTAATACCCGACCCCGGTCTCCTCGAAACTCATGTTATTCCAACCCAAGTTATTCAATTAGAATACACAATATTCCATACCAGAGATTTCTACCCATTCAAGACATCTAATATCATTCAATCGTCCACAAGCAAAGCTTGTTTGCTGCCGATATTAATTAAATTAATTCTGATTGAATTTTTAACCTCAACCATTTAGAATTATCCACTTGTCACTAATAAATTTCCAAATCACTTAACCAATCAATCCCTCATTTCTCATCTTAATTAATCATCTTGGTTCAATTGTATATTTTCAATTACATTCATATAACTATCTTTGTTTAATTACGCGATATTAATTATTCTTATCCAAAATCAATAAGTATTCTTTAATTACCCCATAAATAAATTTCATTTATTCTTAATTGCATATATGAATTAATTCTCATAAGTCCCTTATTATGGGTTAATCAATCTTTGATTATACTATTAATTACAAAACCCAAGAATTTCAATTATAATTTTAATTTATCCCAATCAAATTTATTTATCTTAATTAAGCTACAATATTAATCATTTTTGATTAATTACAAACTGTAATTAACTATCCTTTTATTTACTTCATTTAAATAAATCAATTACTCTTTTATTAACCATCTTAATTAATCTCTTGATTAATTTCACCAAGTAATTATATTTTTATTAATACCATTAAGTAATTTCTATCAAACCATCCATTAATCAATTACATCCAACAATTATCACCAATTACTTCACCAAGTAAGTATACCATTATAAATACATTAGGTTATTATACCCACCAAATTTCATAATTTATCATCCTTAATTAATTAGTAAAATTAATTACCCTAAATTAATCACATTTATAAACCAAACCCTCCACCATTGATCCATCATTTGCTATATTCATCATCCAATCCTTTAATTACTTCTCTAAGTAATTAGTGTTAACTAATCGCTTTGATTACAAATTAATTATAAATTATTTCATTTCTAATTACATAATTAATTTCTATAATTTATCCCTTATTACTCGATTAACTAATTCTTAATCACCGAATATCAATCCAGACTCACTGAATTATCAATTCTTAGTTACTATTTAATTTAACCCCGAATTGGTAACCTTAATCCAAATCATAAACTTAAAGCCCTTAATAATGTAATTAATTAATTCATACATTAATTAATCAACTTATTTATTTAACTCTTTATTTACCTTACAATTTAATGAATTTCAAGTCATTCACAAACACATATAAAATGTGTACTTTCAACATCATTTCGATTTTCATTTCGAATTAAGATTCAAAAGAATACAATCTGGTGAAGATCACTCACCTGAATTTTTGATTATCACCCACTGCTTCGGTCATGCGCTTGAACCCTGATCGCGTCTTCTATTTACTGTGCGGCCTAAACCGAGAATCGCGATCGATCCCAAAGCAATCGAACGTGAAAACCTATCAGGAACCCCCTTCCCTTTGCGCCGCCACACTTCAAGCTTCCAGTCGCGACTTCTCCCATCGCCCGTCTCCCCAAAATCGTCGCGACATCCCCACGGTTCATTGCACGGCGACCAACATCGCGAGGTAACTCCTCTAGCACCCATGCTGCCTTCAACCCTAGCGCGCTCACTGATTTTGTTTAGGGTTTTTTGTTTACGAACTGGGAGGCTTGGATTTTTGATTGAAAACGAAGAAGGGCCGGCTTTAATTCGTGTTTGAACGGATATGAAGAGGAGAAGGGTATGCGAGCGTCTCGAGGAACGAGATGACCCACTCGATTTTAGTTGGGTTTTCAGCCATTTTTATTTCCTTTGAAAATTTCGATTCTCCTTTGGGATAAGGGGAAACACGATTTTTAGCAGAGAGAGAGCGGCGTGATTGGAAAGGAATGGACGGCTTCTAGAGTACGCGTGAATATTTAAATAATTGAATATTTAAAAAAAAATCTCGTTGCAAAACGCGAAAACCCGAAACCCAAATAAAACATGCCGACAGACGTTCATAAGGTTTTACCCGCGTTCCGAACACAATGGAACGTGTTTCGGAGGCTAATTTGAACGTTTGTGCGAGTTACGGAATTAAACGATCGATATTACTTAAAGTAATTAAGGGTTTAATCTTAAAAGTTTAAGATTAATTATTCTTAGAATAATTAACTTGTAATTTAAGATTCATTAATGAAATAAGATTTGATTTTTAGTTAATGATTAGTAATTAATTAATCACGTAATAAAGGATTAATTAAGTTACAGTTAACACTTAATTAATTAAATAATTAGGGGTTAATTAATGGATTATTAATGATTAATTAATTTGTAATTAATAATGATTAAAATTAGATAATTACTTTAGAAAAATAATTAATGAATTGTTAATAGTTAATGAGGTCACTAACTAAGGATTATTTAATAATTAATTAATGTGATTAATTTTAATAACTAATTAGATTAATTAATTTAAAGATAATCATTTGTGTAAATTGTTAAGTATAATTACTTATGGAAGTAATTAAGGAATTATTTACTTATTGTAATTAATTAAGTTTAATTTGATTAGATAAGTAAATTAATTCAGTTTAATTAATTTCAATAATCATTTGATGATTTGTGAAGTATAATTACTTAATGTAATTTAATGAAGAGAAATTCCTAAGGAAATAACTAATGGGTAATTACTGTATGTAATTAATTGAAGTGATTTGATGATGAAGTAATTTGAGTATAATTTTTTTTTTAAACTCAAACTAGAGCCCTGACGAAATCAAAGGGATAGGAGGAGCTCCTCCTGCCTGGTCCGACCACAGACATTTGGGATTTTGACTAGCCCAGCACATAGATTTTATACCCCCAACCATGTATCTTTGGGTTTATGGGGGCCCATCTCCGCGCCTTGAAATTGGGAGCAGGGCAGACGGGAATCAAACCTGCGACCTGCTTACCAGGAGGCAAGTATTTTACCACTATGCCACATAAAATTAATTAAGGGATTAATTAGAAATAATTAATTAAGGAGTAATTAATTTATTTGGTAAAGTAATTAAGGGTAGTTAATTACTGAATGGAGTTAATCAAGGGTGATTAATAATTATGGTTTAATTATAGATTAATTACTTAATGTAATTAATTTAAATAGAAAATATAATTAGAGATCATTAATTATTATAATTAATGATAGACTTATTTAGAAATAATTAATTAATGAAGGGATTAATTAATGCAATTAATTAAGAAGTAATGTAATTAATTTATAATTAATTAATTAAGGAAGTTATTAAAGATTAATTACTGTATTTGGTTAAGTATAATTAATTTGAGAAATTAATTAGTGAATAATTACTTGAATGTAATTAAAGGTTAATTAATCAGGGATGATTAATTAAAATGAATAATTGATTGATTATTAATTAATTGATTAATTAATAATGATGTAAGCAAGTTTGGTAATGATGAAGTAATTAATTTAATTTACTTTAAATTTATTAGAAATGATGTAGTTAATTTAATTCATTTTGAATTAATTATATTTGGGGTGATTATTGATCATTGCTTATATGGATTGATGATGTTGTTTGCCTTGAATGGTTTGAATCTCAAAGATGAGATAAGTAATGTTGAATGACATGGATGCATTGGTTGCATTGTGATGATGATTTGGATTACCTTTTGATGTTGATTATCTATTGTGATTTGTGTATTATCTATTTGTGTATATAGATAATTGAATTGTTTTAAACCTTTAAAACAACTTGGCCTTAAAAGATACGCTTTGGATTTCGGTGAGACCGGGATCGGGTTTCCATATTTGGATATCCGAAAACCACATCAATCCAAATTAACGATAGGTCGTGAATCTCATGTAAAAGTGAAGACTCGAGGTGTAAGGACTATTCGTCAGTATAACTCTGAGGGTGATTCCGAGATGAGTTTGACGAAGTGGTACTTTCAGATTCGAGATAAAGATTCAGAGTGTAAGGGTTATCGTCGTTAACTCTGAGGGTGATTCCAAAATGAGTGTAACAAGATAATGCCTTCGGTTTCGTTCGAACCCGGAACGAACTTGTATGGATTGAATGCTTTCAGAATATCGTCAGGTGGACGATGAGCATTCTAAGAGATGTGTTCTCTAAAGGTAATCGTAGCCTCAAGCCTCATCAACCGGGAATGGCTAAAATAGGGGAGGTGCAGCAAGGCTAAGTGGGTCATGCCCAAGTAGGACGAGATTTTCCCATGTCTAGAAGTCCCTTTTTATTTCGGCTGTGTAGGCGGTTGGAACGTAAGCCAACTGCGGGGTTGCCTTGTTCGGGACTGTCAAGTAAGGGATGGTTCCGGTCTTGTATTGCAGGGGATTGGGAGTGTTCCTCGGTACGTTGATCTAGGCCACGAACTGTGACGGACGGTACCCCGATAGCCCTGCCATTGATGGAACCCACAATCCAATAAGTGCCAACGGTTTTGATTGTATTACCCACTTTTGTGGCTAGTAGCTGGAATTTAATCATGTAACAATTTCAGCTATTTCTTATTTACTTGAGAACCCTGGACCTATTATAATACCACTGGATTTCCTATCAAATGTTTTGGTTAGCGTAAGGTAAAAACTTTTCCATGTTTATGTGTAGGAAGTCTTACGTGATACCGTTCTTTCAAGGTTTTAAAAGTTAAGCAACTTTAATCTGTTACTCATACCAGACCCATGTCTGACCCAGAGTTTATCTTTTGTTTTCTTAAACTCTTGGGTACTCAAATTTTTACGAGTAGCCAAGAGATTCAAGTTAGCTTTTAACGAATTGTGGAGGAGCAAATGGAGTAGGAGGCTTCTGCGTTCTAGATATATAGTTCCGTTGTGTGTTCTCTGTGTTGGCATCTCTTTCTTGTATTGTATTTAGTTGTAATAACTAGACAGGTGTTTATAACTGTCTAGTATGTGATGTATATTCTGTGTAACTCTGATTAGTGTTGTATACTATGTAATATTTATGTTATTAATATAACTTATTCATTCCGCTGTTGAGATTATGTTGTTGTTTCTTCTTTCTTCTCTTTCTTTTCTCTTTTCTATCCCTTTCTTTCTCCATGATGATACGATTTTCTATGGTGAGAAAGTCGGGTAGTCACAATTGGTATCAGAGTGCTAGGTTGATTGAATACCTAGGCTTTGAAGTGATTTCTTTCTTGAGAGAGCGTATTTGTAATTTTAAATATATATATATATATATATATATGTATATGTATGTATGTATGTATGTATGTATGTATGTATGTATGTATGTATGTATGTATGTATGTATGTATGTATGTATATTTCTTCTACCTATTTGTTGGGTTACCTGTTCGGGTTTTTCCAATATAATTATAAAGGGGGATAAGGTAGTGGGTGTGTAACACGACTACTACCAATGGTTGGAGTTTGAATGTTGAGGTTGGAAGTGTATCTATCGAGACTGTAGACCTAATACAGTCTCGAGTGAGTTTTGCTTGGAGTAGAGATTTCATAGATCTCTGAAGGTAACCTGTTAAGGTTCAGAGTTCATCTTTGAGTTGAATGAGTGTAGTTTGGATCTGTCGGTTGGGGAGAAGAAAATAATGGTATCTTGATACCACAGGAATTAGTAGTTGTGTGATGAGATGCAGTGACTATGGATGTCTTCGAAGATTTTTTGGAACAAGTTTAAGAAGTATGTCTGCTTCGATGTATTGGTTGGGTTCAACAGGATATTTCTATCTGGTTTGAGGTCCGAGTTTTCTCGAAGAGTTTTGGATTAGGAAGTCTTTGGCATCGGCGTCAGCAGTGAAGCTTGGAGTGTTATGTGCCAGCAAGAAGGTCTTCTGGTTAGCAGTTTTTTTGGAGGTGGAGTTCTAAAGCAGCAGAGTGGATCCATTTCTTCGATGGATTGGCTAGATAAGCGTAAGCTATTCTGATTGGTAAAAAGAGAACAGTTTTATTTGGATATTGGACTAGTTGACCGCAAAAAATACTTGCGATGGTTTGAATGTCCTCTTGAGTTATCAGAAGTTTGTCAGCATCTGGAGGTTGAGTTTTCTTATCGATTGGATTCCAGGAGTGCTATCGGTGGTTCAATTTAGTAGATGGATTCTCGTGTTTGTGCTCGAGTTTTTCTTCTATTCCAGATCAGAGTTGTGCAGCGGAAGCAGTTTGGGAGTGCTTTTGTTTTATCTTTTTCGGATAGGAGAAGTAAGTTAGTCTTCTGATGTTTGTGAAGTAGAGTTTGTGTTCTTGGTTTGGATTGATCTTGAGGAGATCATTTTGTTGGGTTGTTTTGGTCCAATTTGTTTCTAGAGACATCAGCAAAGGTTGAGCTGATCGGGAGCGATGAAGGCAGCCCAGGATTCGTCTGAAGTGTTCTATAGATAAGAGACGAAGGAATTTGGATTCCGAAATCAGAGATTTGATTTTGGGTAAGTTTTCTCCGATCTAAAGAGTTTTAAGATTGAGTAAGACTGGGTAAGTCAGCTCCAAGGTGTTTTGGATCTTTTCTGTGTTCTTGTGAGAATTGGTGTTTGATTTTCAAGGTTGAATTGCTAGTTTGGATAACTGGGATTCGATGTGTTTCACGTATCTCTGAGGGAGTACGTGTATGATCTATCTCTGGTTGTGGAACCAACATTTCAGGAGGATGTGATTGTTGAGTCAGACTTGTCTGTATCTGATATCCTGTTTAGTTTTGTGGATCTAGTTGGATAGGAGCTCTGTAGCTTAATAGTATTGATTGTTTGGATTTTGTAGAGCGAGTATTCCGGTATATATATACATATATATATATATATATATATATATTTGGGAAACTCTAGGATATCCTATCCAGAATTTTTGTCTGGATAGTTAGATTTGTATGTTTGAATGAATTGGTTGCTATGGTTGTTAGCATATGTTTGATAATATATGCTTGTGTTTTAAAATAAAATCTTAAGATAGATTATTAAATTACCTTTGCTTTTAAATTTCGAGGACGAAATTCTTTTAAGGGGGAGGAATGTGATATCCCAGAAATTTGGCAATATAAATTTAATAATCTGTGTTAAAAATTAAATTGATTTGATTATTTTCGATAATAAATTTTGAATTGATCTAATAATCATCTTTTAATAAATATTTAAATTTGTAGATTTTATCTTTTTAAAGCTAATAAATTATTTTTTGTTTATAATATATATAATTGTATATATTGTAAATTGATAAACTTTGATTTGGAACTTAATAATGAATCAATTTTTTAATTCTAATTTATTTTTGGTAAATTGAAAATTTGGATTTAAATTTAACATTTAACTTTTCAAAGCAATTCAATAAATATCTATATGGTTTGTAGATATTAAAGGAAAATCTTTTTTTTTAAATTTATATTTTTAATTAGTGTTTGCACAAAATTTGGGCAAACACCTCCAAATCGTATGAATTAGTTGATTTTATGTTGTTTCTGGTAATTTGGATGATTTACGCAAATATATAAAAAGCAGGGGCTAAACTGTAAAAGACACACAGATTTATAGTGGTTCGGCCAGAACGTGCCTACGTCCACTTTATATGTTATTCTCCTTTTCTATTCGAATTACAAGTACAGAGCTTTGATTACTAGTAACTGAAAGTTGTTTGAAAGTTCTCTCCGTGCTTGAGCTCTCAAACTTGTCTGCCATTGTTGTACCCCCTGCCCCTCTATTTATAGAGTCAGGCTGGGAGCAAGGGTCCTGGATGTATATAGCTGCTGGTGGGCCTAGGCTGATGCTATCTGGCCTGACTAGGTTGATCTGGAACGTCTTGGTTCGGTGGAGAGTGGTAT
Source organism: Allium cepa (assembly GCA_030765085.1). Lineage (NCBI taxonomy): Eukaryota > Viridiplantae > Streptophyta > Magnoliopsida > Asparagales > Amaryllidaceae > Allium > Allium cepa. The sequence continues at coordinate 1,015,656,249 of CM060934.1, read as the reverse complement.
GTTGTTCTGGTTCGGTTGTATATGGAAGTGGAGTTGGTTCGACGAGGGTTGGAGCGGCAGTTGGCTCGGTGGTGGTTGATTCGGTATGCTTTGGTTCGGTTACGTAGGGGAAGATGGCTGGTTCGGTGGTGAGTGGATGGAGCCTGGTTCGGCATTTTTTGGAGAGGGTTGGACCGACATTATTTGGATATGGTATGGTTCGGTGGTATGTAGGAGGTGTGTTTAGTTCGGTGGTATGTAGGAGGTGTGTTGGTTCGGCTAGGAGGGAAGTATGTCGTTTGGACCGGTGATGCTTTAGCTCGCGTTGGTTCGGCAGTGCCTCCTTTTAATGGCTCGGTGGAAACACCCCCAACACTTGCCCCCGAAAGTAGGGCAGGTGCATGCAGATGGCGTACTTTGTTTTAACTTGGATGTTTCCCCCTGGTCATACGTGCCGAATCAACCGGTCCGGTCCTCCTGCCTTCGTCTATAAGTAGAGGTGTTAGGCCTTCGTTCAACCCCCATCATACGAGACAGCCAAACCACATAAGTGCCGAATCATCTAGTGCAGAATCATCTTAGTGTCGAATCATCTTAGTGCCGAACCATCCTAGTGCCGAATCATCTTAGTGCCGAATCAGGTGCGTCTCTTTCGCCGAATGAGGTTTCTTCGTTTCACCGAATGAGAATAAAGGCACTCGGTACCGAATGAATTAAGAAACTTTTCAACGCTGAATGGAATCGGGAATCTTTTATCCTTCGAGTTTTGAATTCGAGTGAAGTTGCATACTATATACATTCGTTTGTTTATATCCTCTGTTCTAACAATGTACTTTCTTGTGTTGCAGATAAAATGTCTCATAAAGTGGAAACTCGATCAGAAAAAAGAAAATCTACGGACAGAAGAGAGCCTCCTGTTGTGCCCCCAGCCCAGCCAGGAGCGGGACGACAGGGACCCACTTCGAGATCACTAGTGGACGGATATGGCCCTCAGGAGCTCCTGAATTCTCCTCCTGACTGCTTTCCGAGCTCGCTCAAAGAGGAGCAGCTTGATGTCATCTCTCGCTCCTTTGGGATTGACAGAGCGAGTATGCTGTTGCCGGGGGACGGAGTGATGCCGTACAATCCCCTTGAAGGATATTTCGCGTATAGCCGATACCATTGCATGTGTGGGGCTATTCCTCCGATCAATGCGTGGATAGTCAGCTTCATTACCTACCTGAAGGTGGCTCCTTTCCAGCTTTAGCCCAACTCTTACGCCATCTTAGTGTGCCTATTCGTTATCTTCCAGAGGAGGTATGGGCGCCCCCTTCTAACCGAGAAATCCGATATTTGTATAATCTGAGGGGGTACAAGAAGGGGTCTCCGTACATTAGTTTAGAGTCGGTCGTGTCCTTTAAGCCGGTCCTGGACCTATACTCTAAGTTCACAATGTTTAAGAAGGAATAGTTCTTCGTCAAGGACGACTCTGTTTCTTTTCGCCTTTTTACTTCTGGCTATAAGTTGAATTTCATTTGTAATTTCTTTGTCTTGACGGCAATGCTTCTTCTTATGTGCTTTTATTTCTTGCTAGCGACAGGTGGCTTTGCGGTCATGGAGAATGATCGCCTGGTACAGATGGCTGCGGAGATAGAGGCCATCTCAGGAAGGGATAGGTCAGCTTCTTACCTGATCAGGAATGCCACTCTCCTGGAGCACAACTTGATTCTGCCACGTCAATCTGTGGTTAAGCAGAGGGATACGGCTGAGGAAAGGGCTGCCAAAGCTAAAGGCGGGGCCATGGCGAAGATCAGCAAGAGAAAACCCTTCTCGATACCTTCAATCATCGGGGGGAAAAAGCTTAAGAAGTCTGATGGACCCTCCCCTAGCACATGTCCAGATATTCCGGAGGAGGAAGGTGGAGAGGAGGAAAGAGGCGAGGAGGAGAGGTGAGGAGATGGAGAAGGTGAAGGAGAGGGTGATAGTGGTGCCGGGGCTTTGTCTTACGAGCAGGCCGGGGGGATCCAGGAGTGGACGGATGATGCCTTCCGCCAGGCTTTTGAGGGGTTGGAGGAAGGATCAGCCTCGGTGGAGAAGGCGAAGAAGGCTGACAAGGCTGGGACTGGTGCTGATCCCTCTTCTAAGGGTCCTTCAGCTAGGGTAACTCAAGGTGAATTTTCAACTTCTGCAGACTCCCTTTATGATAAGGACTTAGGAATATTTTATGGCCAGCTCCCGTCCTGGAATGAAATTCAGGACTTATTGCAGTACCCCACTTCCCCTCAAGGTTTGTAAAATAAACGCGTCTTCCTACTCCTTTTAACTTGACACATTTCTTGAATTATAGTTTCAAGCATGCTTGTAACACTTGGCTTTTATTCCAGGAACGGGTAAGGTGGCCAAGACATCAGATATTCGGCACCGCCTTGAACAGTACAAGGTACTCAAAGCTTCTGCCAAACCAAAGCCGTCAACTAGCCGTCCTGGAGATGTGGTTGGTTATCGCCCTCTTCTCGGAGTTATTGAAGAAGATATGCAAAAGAGGAAGAGGGGCCGATCTTTGTCTGAACCTTCACCTGGCCCTCAGGCTCCAGTCCAGCCTATCCATGATATTACTGAGGAAGATACTGAGTTTATGCCTTCCCCACATCCGTCCGAAAATCCAACCGTCACCCCGATAGACCATCCTGGTTTGGTTCGCAACCCATTTGCCGGCCACCCAGATCTGGACCCGAGTTTTCAGGACATCTCTTTTGACGAGGCCACGGGTGAGCATCTTCTTCCCCGCAATCCCATGGTACGGGTGCTTGATGAGGCTAAGTCCTTAGACCTCGATTTGCTTACTACTCGGATTGTGACCATAGGGAATGAGGCCAAGGCAAACATCGATCGGATGGCTGAAGAGACCAAGAGGCTAATGGAGCATCACGCTCGACTGGCCAAGGCTGGGGAGGAAATCGGAAGTGCTAACATTCGGTTACTGCTAAAGGTTTCTGATCAGGCCAAACAGCTTGTCGATCAGGCTATCCAGATATCCCAGCATGAGGCGGCCTCCAGACGACTAAAGAAAACCATCGAAGAGGCTAGCAAGGCTGAGTTGCGAAAAATGGAGGTTGCTTGCAAAGAACGAATTGATATAGCCATCGCAACGGTGGATGAGGTTCGGAGCGCGGATCTTGAGCAGGTAGAGGAGTTATCTGGGAGGCTTGAGGCCGTAGAGCTTGCTCAGGCCAAGCTGAAGGAGGAGATGGAAATGATGCGGAAATCCCTTCAGGCTGACTGCTCGAGATACCGATTGGAGAGAGATGCTGCCGTCGCACGGCTGTCGGCTTCTGAGGCCCGGATGAAAGAGTTTGAGGAGAACGAGGGGATGATGGATGAGATGCTCCAGGACATGTATTTCCGAACTTGGAGGCAGGGCAACCTGTCCTGGATGGACGACTATCCCCGAGTCATGGCTAGAATCTATCTTCGGGCTTTGAAGGAGGCTAAGGCCGATGCGGATAAGGAAGGTGCTGCAGCTTTCAGGATGGATGTGGTTACGGCCCAATTCACTAAGGAAGAGAAGGTGGCGGTTAAGGAGGGCATGCGGCTGCTTACTGCGGATGAGGTAGGCGTGCAGCTAGATGATGATAATCAGGGAGCAGATGTTGGTAAGTCTTCCTTTTTAGTCTTTTCATGATTTGATTGCTTATCTTTCGTGACTATTGATGGATTCTCTTCTGAATTGGGCAGGCGGGACCTCTGGAGTACATGCGGGGAGTTCTGACCCTGCAGTTAAGTAGATCCGGATGGCGGGCAGAATAGAGGCGGAGCCCCGATGTAGTTGACTTTTTTATTTGGTCTGTTTGACATTCCTGTATATACTAGTCCAAAACATTATTGTATTTCCAGGCTGTGATTATGTCATTGCAACGAACGTCTTTATGTAACTTTATAACATAAGCAGATTCTGTCATGTTCGAATGTGGTTGTTATTTTGATGTGTTGCATAAGAAATACAGCTGTGTGTTTATGCATGTGATCTAATCGTATTTGATGCTAAGTTTCTGCTCAAAATATTGTTTCATGTCTTGCAATGTCAATACGATGTGTGAATAAATTAAAGCTACATATTTGTATGTAAGAGAAGAAAGTACCGCCCTTCGTGTTTTAGTTGTAGAGGGTTGCTTTGAATGTTTTACGTGACTGAGTATGGAATGTAGCCGAGTATTCCGTCATCCGGATGTGAGTTCATATTTCCACAGGCGAGAGTTCCCCTATTTTGTGACCTGTACTTTAGGGATTATTATATAGGATAAGAGAAAAGTTTTTAAATGAAATGGAAATATGAGAAACAGTAAAACTTCCAATCAAGGAAGGCCGTCGATATGCTTAAGTTCGTGGCAAACGGGTTTTGTAGTCACTTTCCCTAGCTATGGGTCTTGGAGACATTTGTCACCCATCTTACGCCTCCGCGGGGAGTTTATCTTTTTTACCACAGCCGCACTTAAGACATATCGGAGCCAAGATCGCGCACAGTAATTACCCGAGCCATTATGGCCCGTAATCGTGGGTATTATTCGATTTACTGTGGCCGGCTAGCGTGGGTGTCGATCGTCAACCGTGAACTACCCCTGGCTGGCCACACCTTATGTTAGGGCTTAAAGTAGGTTCAAAGTTGCCGGCGAGCCGAACGCCGTAATGAGCTGCCATCGTCTATAGTCGGCCTTCTTGATGGCTTATAATCGGCTCATTACAGTTGTCTTTAAGGGCAGTCACGAGCAATGAGTTAACCCACAGCAGAGGGATGCTGGAGCAAAAGTGTCTCATTGGCGAGTGCATAGATTCGCATAGTACCTGTTGGGTCTTGTCCAGGTGAGGTTGTGCCGTGAAGTGTCCAGAATGGAAATGTCGTTATACATGATTTTGTTCAACAGAAAAGGATAAAGCTTAACAAGCAACCGAGATATAAAGGAACAAGTTAAAAAAGAGACAAGATTTTTAAAGTGGTTCGGCACAAAAATGCCTACGTCCACTGATTCTCTTTATTAATTCACTTTATATGGACAGTACAAGTTAAGAAAAGTATCGACGGAGTTGTTGGATGTTCCATGCCCTCTGGTACACCTCTCCGTCAACTGTTGACAAAATATAGGCTCCGTTGCGGAGATCTTTATGAATTACATAGGGTCCGTCCCAGATTGGATCTAGCGCTCCGGGGCACGAGAAGATTCGCTTGAGGACCAGATCTCCTTCTTGTAAGCTGCGGTGCTTGACTTTGGAGTTGTATTGTGCTGCAACTTTTTGCTTGTGAGCTGCTGCTTTGAGTGCTGCATCGTTTCTTCTTTCCTCAATTAGATCCAAAGACATGTGGAGGAGTTCTTCGTTCTCTTCTGGGTTATAGTGGATCCAACGGTGGGAAGGCACTACAGTTTCAACTGGGAGCATGGCCTCCGATCTGTATGCCAAAGAGAAAGGAGTATGCCCTGTTGATGTTCTGTAAGATGTGCGGTAGGCCCAAAGTGCCGTAGGAAGTTCATCCACCCAAGCGTCTTTTGACTTTTCAAGTTTCTTCGTGATTAGGGTTTTGAGGATTTTGTTGGCAGCTTCGACTTGTCTGTTTGCCTAGGGGTAAGCCACAGATGAGAAGCTTTTGTGAATTCCGTGCTCTTGGCACCAGTCGGTGAATTCCTCGCTATCAAATTGAAGTCTATTGTCCGGTATGATTTTGAGTGGAACCCCGTACCTGCATAAAACATTTTTGATCAAGAAGTTAATAACTTTTAACGAAGATATTTTATTTAGAGGCTCCGCTTCCACCTATTTGGTGAAATAGTCAACTGCCACTATGGCATATTTGGCTCCGCCTCGGCCCATTGGCAGTTCGCCAATCAAGTCAATTCCCCATACTGCAAAGGGCCAAGGGCTGGTCATTTGAGTAATCTCATTTGTGGGCAGTCGAGGAATCTTAGCAAATTTCTGGCATATGTTGGATTTTTTGACGAAGTCCAAGGCGTCTTTGTTTAAAGTGGGCCAGTAATACCCGTATCGGAGTGTTTTCTTGGCTAGAGTCTGCCCTCCGGTGTGATCTCCGCAACTTCCTTGATGGATGTTGGACAAGACTTCCCTGGCTTCCCTTCCAGCGATACACCTTAATAAGGGATTAGAGAAGCCACGCCGATAGAGGATGCCATCTTGTAGTGTGTAGCGGGAAGCTTTCCTTAAGATTTTCTTAGCTTCGTTACGCTCGTCGGGCAGTGTGCCATCTTGTAAATATTTTCGGATGGGGGTCATCCAAGTTTCTTCTTCAATTGCAGCTTTCATATTCATTGGCTCGTAGCTCGGGGCCAGTTTCTTTGAGATGGTTATCGTTCGGGAAGCAGTGTTGTCCTTCATGCTAGCTTGCTTTGCCAGTTCGTCGGCCTCCTGATTCTCTTCCTGAGGAATGTGTTTGATTAAATAGTGATCCAATTGATTGAGCAGCAGCTTGGTCTTCTTTAGATATGCTGTGAGTCGTTCTCCTCGAGCCTGGAATTCTCCCAGTATTTGATTTACAATAAGTTGAGAATCACTATGAAGACATAAAGAACCGACTCCAATCTCCAGGGCAAGTTCTAATCCGGCTATCACTGCTTCGTATTCTGCGTCATTGTTGGTGGCAGCGAATTCCAACCTTAGGGCGTAGTGCAGCTTCCTTCCCCTGGGGGTGATTATCACAACACCTACCCCCGAGCCCTGTTCATTTGATGCTCCATCTACGAAGAGATTCCACTTGATATCTTCTGCTATTTCAGATTGCTCCTTACCTTCGTTAGTAGTGAATTCGGCGATGAAATCAGGTATGGCTTGCCCCTTGATAGCGGTGCGAGGATGGTAGGTGATATCATATTGACTCAGCTCAATGCACCACTTAAGTAGTCGCCCAGAGGTGTCGGGGCGATGGAGTACCTGCCTTAGCGGTTGATCGGTTAAAACTCTGATGGAATGAGATTGGAAATAGTGTCGCAGTTTCTGTGACGTGATTAGCAAACGGTATGCTAGCTTTTCAAGTTTAGGGTATCTAGCTTCTGCCCTAGTAAATCTCTTGCTTACAAAGTATACGGGCCGCTGCGCGCGGTCGTCTTCTCTCACCAAAGTGGCGCTTAAAGCATGGGATAATACAGCAAGGTATAGGTATAGTTTCTCGCCTTCATTTGGAGTTGAGAGTACTGGTGGTCTCTGGAGGTGTTCGATTAAGTTAAGGAAGGCTGTCGAGCATTCGTCAGTCCATTCGAACTTTCCTTTGTCTTTCTTTAGAGCTTCAAAGAAAGGGATGCATTTGTCGGTTGCTTTAGAGATGAACCTGCTTAGGGCGGCCACTTTCCCATTTAGGCTTTGCATCTCTCTTCGAGTGGATGGTATCTTGATATCTTGCAAAGCCCGAACTTGTTCGGTGTTTGCTTCAATCCCCCTGGCATGGACGATGAATCCCAAGAATTTTCTCGACGATACTCCGAAGGAGCACTTTAGAGGGTTCAGCTTCATCCCATATTGGCGAATTTAAACATCTCATCCAGGTGGTTTATATGATCATTGGCTTTCCTCGATTTTACCAGCATGTCATCCACATAAACCTCCATAGTTCGTCCTATTAGTTCCGCAAACATCTTGTTGACGAGGCGCTGATAAGTAGCTCTGGCGTTTTTAAGTCCCAAAGGCATTACTCTGTGGCAGTACATTCCCCGGTCAGTGATGAAACTAGTGTGGTCTTGATCGGGTGCGTGCATAGGGATCTGGTTATATCCTGAGTATGCGTCCATAAAAGATAAAAGTTCGTGTCTGGCGGTGCTGTCCACGAGCTGATCAATTCAGGGGAGTGAGAAGCAATCATTCGGACAAGCGTCATTTAAGTTGGAGAAGTCGATGCATGTTCGCCACTTCCCATTAGCCTTCTTTACCAGCACCGGGTTGGCGATCCATTCTGGGTAGATGGCTTCTCGTATGAAGTTATTGGCAAATAGGTTCTTTACTTCTTCCTCTAGGGCTGCTGATCGTCCTGCCCCCATGCTTCTCTTTTTCTGCTTTACTGGCACCTTGGTGGGGTCGATGTTCAGTACATGGCATGCTACATCTGGGGAGATTCATGTCATGTCAGCGTGCGTCCATGCAAATACATCCATGTTGTGGCGAAGAAAATCAATGAGTTGATCCTTTAATTCTTCTTTTAGTTGAGATCCGATTTTCAATAGTCTACTTGAGTCGTGTTTATCTACAGCTACGAATTCCATAGCCTCTGCAGGCTCGGCGGTGGCCTCCTCCTCTTTGTCCCTAGGGTCTAATTCATTGAAAGATCACTGGTATATCGAAGAGGAGGGGCTTTCTTTAGTTGCTATGCTTCTAAGCTTTTCATGCAGAGAGTAGTCTCTGCGTTTTTCCCTTTATCTTTTCTGCGGTTATTGCGAAGTTCAGTTACATAGCAGTCTCGAGCAGCGTCTTGATCTCCCTCTATTTCTCCTATTCCGTTATTTGTTGAAAATTTCATCTTCAGGCACCATGGGGCTAGGAAAATTTGGAAGTCAAACAAGGCTGGTCTTCCCAAAAAGGCGTTGTAGGCTGAGTGGTTCTCTATTAGTACAAACGTTTGTTTACGCACAACGGAGTGGGGATGACTTCCTATTTCGACAAAAAGGTCCAGTTGCCCGAGGGGCATCTTCGCATCTCCAGTGAAACCATGTAGTGGTTTGTTGCAGGGAGACACATCCTTCATTGACAGTCTCATTTTTTCGAAAGCATGCTTGAATAGGATATTTACTGAGCTTGCAGTGTCTATTAAAATTCGAAAAACTTTGGCTGGACCGAACCAGGCAGAGATGACCATAGGATCCATGTGTGGGTACTGTCTTCCCTCTAGATCACTCCTACTGGATGTGATGTCGTCATTCTCTTTCCGTTTCGGGTGTCGTTCTTCCATAACAGAGTTAACGTAGCCTTCATCGTTTCTAAGTGACTTACTGTATCTTTCCATCTCCGTCCAGCTTCTGTCGGCGATGTGTGGTCCTCCTGATACGGTATGGACCACTATCTTCTCTTGATTAGAGCCGCTGGTATTGCGATTTCCTTCGCCTACTTCTGGGAGGGGTAGCCTAGGATTCTCATTGGCAGGAGTCGAAGTCCTGTTCTGGCTTTTTACATAGCGTTCCAGTCTCTTCCTTCTGATGTGTTCTTCAATCAAGTCCCGGAGATGGTGGCATTCATTGGTGTCATGTCCATGGGATTCGTGGAAGAGGCAGAACTTTCTAGACTTGAGTGCGTTATCTGACTCCTTCTTGTGCGGGGGGCGCTTGTATCTAACTTCGTCTTGAGTGGCTAGGAAGATGTTTTCGATCATTTCATTCAAAGGAGTGTAAGAGTCAAATCTTGGTCCAGGTCGATATAAGTGCTTTTCTCCCTTCTTGCCCCCAGCATTGTCTCTAGAGTCATTTCTCCGAACATCCTTTGCTGCAGCGGGAACCCTGTCTGTAGCTGTCTTAGCCTGTTGCCCCGACTGCCTCTCAGTGGCAGCATTTTCAAGTCTCATATAGTTTCCAGGTTCATGGAAGAAATCAGGTAAAGTAGCTGGCATTTCCTTGGTTAGTCTTCTAGCAAATTTAGTATCCGGATGTACACCACTGCAGAGAGCCATTAGGATAAGTTTCTCGTCGGCATCTTGGACTGCGGCCGCCGCGGCGTTGAATCGGGTGAGATATTGTTGCACTGTCTCTCCGGGTTTCTGCTGGATATTAGATAAGGAATAAGCGTCCTTGGGTTGTTCCGCATGAATGCGGAACTGGCTGATGAACTTTTCTTTCAACATTTCCCATGAGCTGATGGACCCTTGGGGTAGGTGGCAGAACCAGGAGGTAGCTAGATCTGCCAAGAAAAGTGGGAAGCATTTACACAATACTCCCTCCGTTGCTCCGCTCATGAGCATATGCTGGGTGTATCTCTGTAAGTGTACAATGGGGTCACAGGTTCCATTGTAAGGTTCCATCGTTGGCATTTTCCATTCCCGGGGGGTGATGGCAGTTTCGATATTCCGGGTGAAGGGGCTGCTTACCCTAGCACCTATCCCCCGATCCCTTTGCTCCCGTTGGACGCACTCTCTGAACAATCGCGCCATCCTTTCATCAGAACTTGGAGCGGATAAAAATGAGTTTGGTTCTTCCCTGCGGGATTGATTCCGTCCAGATGACCTGTAAGGATGGTATCGTTTATCACTCCTGACATTCTCCAATGGCTGCCTCTGGTCTTCCGGGGGCATGCTGGGGTCAGCCACAGTTGGCCCTTCCCTTGATCTTCCCCTGCTGGGTTCTATTCTTAGCATTTCCTCGGGTCCAACTTCGGGCTGGACTCCATCTCGGCCCCGTCTACTGGTGTTTCCATGGTTACGTAACATGACAGGCTCAGCTACATCCGACCCCTGTCTGGTACCTCCCCTAATGGGTTCGGCTCCAAGAGTTTCCTCGGGTCAGAATTCGGGCTGAGCCTGGGCTCGGCTCCTACCATTGTTGTTTCTGTTATTAGCCTCTTCGAAGAAGAAAGACCTCTGTCGTCTCCCAGATCCTCCAGACCGGGACTCACCCCATGATTCAGTGTTGCGATTGGATTCTTCAGCATACCTTAAGCGTGACATGAGCTGGTCCACCAAGGCTTCTTGTTGAGATGCGAAGCGGTTAGTTACTTCAGCCACAACCCTGTCCAGGTCCGTCCTTGTAATTGGTTGTTCCGAAGCAGGGGCTGTTGGATTTGCCTGATTTTCGTTTGCTGTTGGAACTGGACGATTGTCTTGATCTCTGATTACTGGATCTGGGATATTGCTAGTTGCAATGTTCTTTCCTTTGTTAGTATTTTTCTTCCGTCCGGGAGGCATGTTTTCCAAATGAACGATGCTGACAGGAAAAGGATTAAGTGGGAGAAGCTGAAGCTTCGAGCTCCTGTTCTCGGTGAAAGCACCAAAAATGTTTGCACAAAAATTGGGCAAACACCTCCAAATCGTATGAATTAGTTGATTTTATGTTGTTTCTGGTAATTTGGGTGATTTACGCAAATATATAAAAAGCAGGGGCTAAACTGTAAAAGACACACAGATTTATAATGGTTCGGCCAGAACGTGCCTACGTCCACTTTATATGTTATTCTCCTTTACTATTCGGATTACAAGTACAGAGCTTTGATTACAAGTAACAGAAAGTTGTTTGAAAGTTCTCTCCGTGCTTGAGCTCTCAAACTTGTCTGCGATTGTTGTACCCCCTGCCCCTCTATTTATAGAGTCAGGCTGGGGGCAAGGGTCCTGGATGTATATAGCTGCTGGTGGGCCTGGGCTGATGCTATCTGGCCTGACTAGGTTGATCTGGAACGTCTTGGTTCGGTGGGGAGTGGTATGTTGTTCTGGTTCGGTTGTATATGGAAGTGGAGTTGGTTCAGCGAGGGTTGGAGCGGCAGTTGGCTCGGTGGTGGTTGATTCGGTATGCTTTGGTTCGGTTACGTAGGGGAAGGTGGCTGGTTCGGTGGTGAGTGGATGGAGCCTGGTTCGGCATTGTTTGAAGAGGGTTGGACCGGCATTGTTTGGATATGGTATGGTTCTGTGGTATGTAGGAGGTGTGTTTGGTTCGGTGGTATGTAGGAGGTGTGTTGGTTCGGCTAGGAAGGAAGTATGTCGTTTGGACCGGTGATGCTTTGGCTCACGTTGGTTCGGCAGTGCCCTCCTTTTAATGGCTCGGTGGAAACACCCCCAACAATTAGCTTAAATATGAATCTAAATTAGATTAACATAAAAGCCTTGTTTTATTTTTTTATTTTTAAAATATTGCTTGAAATTTTATATAAGCATTTAAAATACAATTTACAAATGATTTTAATATATTGAGTAATAGAAGTAGTTTATAATCTCTTTTATAAATCATTTAAAATTGTTTAATTTGTTATTTTCAAATAATAATGATAATACTTAGTTTTTATAAACTTAACAGATTTTTAAAAATAGGTTTTGTTATTTTTAAATTTAATGGTAGTTATATATGCATGTATATAAAACTTGATTTTTAAATTAGGTTTTAATTTAATTTAGATTTGAATTTAATGTTTTGAAATTAAAAGAATAAGTACATAAAAATATTTGAATAAGCTTATATTTATATTTGTTTTGTTTCATTTTTTTTAAATTACAAAGGGAAGGAATTTATATATACATAAGGAATAAAATAATTTAAAAGTTTTTATAAAAAATTTAGATTAAATTAAAATACTCTTAAATTACATGTGTAAGCTTCTTAACACACCTAATTGACATGTGTTAAGCATAGAATAAACATTTTGACAAATGTTAAAACTAAGAAAACAAGTGTCCTTTTTATTTTTTATTTTTTTTTATTTTAATGAAATTGAAAATTTTCTTATATAAACACATTGCTCCTCATTCTATCTTCTTTTCTACTCTTCTTTTTTCAAACCTTAAGAAAATCTTAAGCTAAGAAATCTGAAATCAAAACTCTGTTCAAACAAAGATCTGTAATTTCCTCTCAAAAAAACCCAACCGAAACCCATGTTTCCTCTAAACCAAAACCATCTGAATCATATTCAAACCTGAAATTTATTTTGCAAATCAAATAGAAACCTGTATCCCTTAAAATACATTAACCTGAAGCAATTTTGCAACATCCAAACCTGCATGCAACTAAAGATCACTGCATTTCTGTTTTGAAGCTTCATCATGCCTGCATATTTTCTGGAAAGCATGCAAATGAAATCAGGGAGCTTAAGCAAGGCAGAAAAACACGACTAAAGTTTTTAAAAAAAAAAGTAAACTGCAGTTTTAAAGTACTGAAGCAACTCAAAGTTTTTGAAATGAAAGCAATTCAGTTTCAAGCATTTTCAGAAATAGTTGGCTTTGTTCATCAAATTTTCAAGGTGAGTAACATTTTATTAAAAAAACTTAAGTATAAATTTAGTTGTTTATTTATTCTGGAAATAAGTGTGAGTGTATGCTCTTTATAAATTCATTACTGAATGTATGTTGTGGTGCATGTTACTATGAATTTATGTTTCTGTACTTAAGTTTCCAGATTCTGGAATTTCTTAAAATTCTATTTCTTTGGATCTAATCTGTGTTAAGGACCTAGATTTAAGAAAAATGTAGCTGTGTAACATAACTAAAGTTTTAATTTTATTAAATATGAATAAAAAACCTATAATGTCTCTGGAAAAAAATGGTAATGTCTTTGGAAAACATAGATACAACAGAACAACTTTGAAAATAGGAATTTGATCATTCAGATTCTTTGATTTAAGAATATAAACAAGTTACATAAACAAAAACTTGAATTTTAAAACTAAATTTAGAAATTTTAGTTTGGAATTGATTTAGTATCTCTGGTTCAACCAGAAACCCTGTTTTGAGTTGGAACTGATAACCTAGGAAGTCAGGGTGGCCATTGTTTGCTCTGGTGATAGAGTGATGATCAAAGATTCAAGGAAAAATATTGGGAGATGGATTAAAGCTTTGAGGCAGTGGTAATTTGGGATTGAAAATTTTAAACCTAGCTTTCGCTGTTGATCGGGAATTTGATCGTCTCGACATCTATGGGTGATCGAGTTCTTCCAGATTTGTGTGGATGATTGATGGAGTATGGATGAAAGCGTGGCCGGAGGTGAAGTTTTTCTGATGATCGGATTTTGGAGTTTGAAGTGAATTTCAGTTCGACGTTTTTTTCAGTGTTTGAGCTCGAATGCTCATTTTTGATTTTGGGGTTCTGAGTTCACTTGATGGTCGAAAACGCGTTGGAGGATGGTCGTCGACTTGCGCAAGTGGTCGCGGGTGGTCGGAATTGGATGAAGTGGTGGTGCAGGTGCACGAAATTCATTGTGTGTATGCTCTGTTTTTTTAGGGAAGAATGAGTTACTCGATTTGTTTCGGGTTGAATCGTGATTTGCTCGAAGGCGTGGGATGTTGGACTCGAAGTTGATGTTGTTGTGGCTCGGGTGAGTTTGGTTGTTACAGATTTTTGTAACTGTCAGTACAGGGTTTTGTAAAACCTGACTGTATTTGAATTTGAATGAATTCAAGATGAAGGTGTTACTCGAGTTACTCGAGTTGTTTTGAGTCTTTCTCGAGCTAGTTTGTTTGCAGTTTAGAAATTTGTCATGTTTCAAAATTTTAAACTAAAATTTAAATTATTAAGCAAAGATTTAAAATGAGTTTTAAATCAAATTTTAAATTATGGATTCAAGTTTTAATTTGAATTATAGTTGGAAATGAATAAGTTATTAAATTCGATTTGTTTAAAATATTTTAAGGGGTTTATTGTTAAAAATGTTTTTAAAGAAATTTGAATCCAAATTGGAAATTTAAAATGTAAAGAAATTTTTAAACGAAGTTTAAACTAATTCGAATCTGAATTTGAATCTTTGGTTTAAATTAAATTTAAGTTTTATAAATTTAAGTGTTTATGAATGATTAAGAAAAATTTAGATGTTTGAATTTAAAAAGAAATTTGTTTTTAAACTCTTGTAAAATTTCTTTTATAAGAAAAGTATTTATTTATCATGAAAATTTAAAGGTTTTAAATTGATTTTTTTAAAACTTGTTGAAGTTAAATTATAATTTAATGATTTGTTATGAATTTAATTGTTAGGGTAACAAAATGAATAAATTAATTTATTTAATAAATTAATGAAATGAGTAATTACTTAAAGTAATTAAGGGTTTAACCTTAAAAGTTTAAGATTAATTATTCTTAGAATAATTAACTTGTAATTTAAGATTCATTAATCAAATAAGATTTGATTTTTAATTAATGATTAGTAATTAATTAATCACGTAATAAAGGATTAATTAAGTTACAGTTAACATTTAATTAATTAAATAATTATGGGTTAATTAATGGATTATTAATGATTAATTAATTTGTAATTAATAATGATTAAAATAAGATAATTACTTTAGAAAAATAATTAATGAATTGTTAATATTTAATGAGGTCACTAACTAAGGATTATTTAATAATTAATTAATGTGATTAATTTTTAATAAATAATTAGATTAATTAATTTAAAGATAATCACTTGTGTAAATTGTTAAGTATAATTACTTATGGAAGTAATTAAGGAATTAATTACTTATTGTAATTAATTAAGTTTAATTTGATTAGATAAGTTAATTAATTCAGTTTAATTAATTTGAATAATCATTTGATGATTTGTGAAGTATAATTACTTAATTTAATTGAATGAAGAGAAATTCTTAAAGAAAGTAATTAATGGGTAATTATTGTATGTAATTAATTAAAGTGATTTGATGATGAAGTAATTTGAGTATAATTACTTTGTAAATTTAATCAAGGGATTAATTAGAAATAATTAATTAAGGAGTAATTAATTTATTTGGTAAAGTAATTAAGGGTAGTTAATTACTGAATGGAGTTAATCAAGGGTGATTAACAATTATGGTTTAATTGTAGATTAATTACTTAATGTAATTAATTTAAATAGAAAATATAATTAGAGATCATTAACTATTATAATTAATGATAGACTTATTTAGAAATAATTAATTAATTAAGGGATTAATTAATGTAATTAATTAAGAAGTAATGTAATTAATTTATAATTGATTAATTAAGGAAGTAATTAAAGATTAATTACTGTATTGGGTTAAGTATAATTAATTTGAGAAATTAATTAGTGAATAATTACTTGAATGTAATTAAAGGTTAATTAATCAGGGATGATTAATTGAAATGAATAATTGATTGATGATTAATTAATTGATTAAGTAATAATGATGTAAGCAAGTTTGGTAATGATGAAGTAATTAGTTTAATTTACTTTAAATTAATTAGAAATGATGTAATTAATTTAATTCATTTTGAATTGATTATATTTGGAGTGATTATTGATCATTGCTTATATGGATGGATGATGTTGTTTGCCTTGAATGGTTTGAATCTCAGAGATGAGATAAGTAATGTTGAATGATATGGATGCATTGGTTGCATTGTGATGATGATTTGGATTACGTTTTGATAATGTTAATGTGGATTATCTGTTGTGATGATAATGTTGATTATCTATTGTGGTTTGTGTATTATCTATCTGTGTATATAGATAATTGAATTATTTTAAACCTTTAAAACAACTTGGCCTTAAAAGATACGCTTTGAATTTCGATGAGACCGGGATCGGGTTTCCATATTTGGATATCCGAAAACCACATCGATCCAAATTAACGATAGGTCGTGAATCTCATACGAAGAGTGAAGACTCGAGGTGTAAGGGCTATTCGTCAGTATAACTTTGAGGGTGATTCCGAGATGAGTTTGACGGAGTAGTACTTTCAGATTCGAGATAAAGATTCAGAGTGCAAGGGTTATCGTTGTTAACTCTGAGGGTGATTCCAAAATGAGTGTAACGAGGTAATGCCTTCGGTTTCGTTCGAACCCGGGACGAACTTGTATGCATTGAATGCTTTTAGAACATCGTCAGGTGGACGATGAGCATTCTAAGAGATGTGTTCTCTAAAGGTAATCGTAGCCTCAAGCCTCATCAACCGAGAATGGCTAAAACATGGGAGGTGCAGCAAGGCTAAGTTGGTCATGCCCAAGTAGGACGAGATTTTCCCCTGTCTAGAAGTCCCTTTTTATTTCGGCTGTGTGGGCGGTTGGAACGTAAGCCAACTGCGGGGTTGTCTTGTTCGGGACTGTCAAGTAAGGGATGGTTCCGGTCTAGTGTTGCAAGGGATTGGGAGTGATCCTCGGTACGTTGATCTAGGCCACGTACTGTCACGGGCGGTACGTTGGTAGCCCTGCCATTGATGGAACCCATAATCCAATAAGTGCCAATGGTTTTGATTGTATTACCCACTTTTGTAGCTAGTAGCTGGAATTTAATCATGTAACAACTTCGGCTATTTCTTATTTACTTGAAAACCCTAGACCTATTATAATATCACTGGATTTCCTATCAAATGTTTTGCTTAGCGTAAGGTAAAAACTTTTCCATGTTTATGTATGGGAAGTCTTACGTGATACCTTTCTTTCAAGGTTTTCAAAGTTAAGCAATTTTAACATGTTACTCACACCAGACCCATGTCTGACCCAGTGTTTATCTTCTATTTTCTTAAACTCTTGGGTACTCAAATTTTTACGAGTAACCAAGAGATTCAGGTTAGGTTTTGACGAATTGTGGAGGAGCAAATGGAGCAGGAGGCTTCTGCGTTGTAGATATATAGTTCCACTGTGTGTTCTCTGTGTTGGTATCTCTTTCTGTATTGTATTTAGTTGATAACTAGACAGGTGTTTATAACTGTCTAGTATGTGATGTATATTCTGTGTAACTCTGATTAGTGTTGTATACTATGTAATATTTATGTTATTAATATAATTTATTCATTCCGCTGTTGAGATTATATTGTTATTTCTTCTTTATTTTCTTTCTTTTCTCTTTTCTATTCCTTTCTTTCTCCATGATGATACGATTTTCTGCGGTGAGAAAGTCGGGTCGTCACATGGAGATTTCAACCCAAATGTAGGATTATTCCGATGCCCCACCTCTATACCCACGCTAGCCAAGAACACTACGGTGTAATGCTGTCAACTAACGCGGAGAATAAGGCTGTTGAGGAGCGGCCATCAGTAGTTAGGCCTTACACTAGTATTGGTTATCTCGATAGGAGTGGTATATAAATATATATATTCTTTCATTTTTCATCTCTGATTTATTTTCTCCCATCGAAATACCCCAATTCCAGTATAAAACGAACTACGATGGTTCATAATAGTTTAGAACAAAATATATAATAATAACACAGATAATATAAATGCGGAACACAAATAAAACAGAAAGTCTCATATATACAATAACTGATGTCAGTTACAATACATTTGACACGGTACATATGATACAACTACAACAGTCGACTCGGGAAGTTACATATACAAGTACATTAACGTATATAATATACATGAATACATATCTTCCTATACAATTATACTGACTACTACAAATGACGACGACTACTCCAAAATATATGAAAGAACTTCATTGCTCTAGCAGCAACCCAAAGCAGAATATCTACAACCTGAAATAACTCGGGTCTGATCCGAGTATTAAATTCAAAAGAAAATAATACATGGGTCAGTCTAATTCAAACTCAGTTATTAATGTACGGAAGCAATAATAATTAAATAATCAAATAGACGATTGTCACAATAAATTTACCTATCTGATTCTTAAATAAAGAAATCGGATAACGATAAATATAACACGTAACAGTGTTAAACAACAAATCAGCAAATTCAAATTATTGAATTGGAAACACGAATCAATTCAAAACAATTGAAACATCAATTAAAAGGTCAACACGGGTAGGGCTGCAGTACACGTACACGTGTACTGCCTCGCCACTACGGCATATGGAAATACGCAAAAGATCCATAAATCAAAAGCAATTAGAATATCAATAAAAACAATACCGTGTGGCTGCAGTTCACGCTTGCGTGCACTGCCTTGCCACTACAGTGATGATGTACCCAAAAGATCAACGAACCAAAATCAGTGAAGGTTCAAATATCAATGCTACGGCCTCAATGGTAAAAGTAGACAGACATGAACAATGTGCACGTATGTATACAATGAAAGTTCCCAAACGAACACAAGGTCAAACCCGAATACCGGACTCAACTCAGGTGCATGTATCATAACCCAAATATACAACTGCACATGTGCAGGCAAAAGGAATGTCCCGTGCACAAAAAGGCAAAAGAGTGTGCACACGCATGAACATCAACATAGAAATTTCACAAGCCCAAATCATAAATATGAAACAAAAGGGAAATGCATAAAGGTAATATATCAGGTTCAGTTCAACATAGCATAAACAGGTGAACCAAGAAATGGACACAAAGGTCATGGGCAAACAAGGATGCCCAGAGAAGTGTACATGTTTATAATTTGATACAAGGAACTATATGCTGAACTAGTGTGCAAGTGAATGCAACGTGAACCAAACAGTGTCCAGATAAGTCAAAACAGCAAGGCACTGCAACAAATTCTAGTAACATCTAAATGAAAATCAGGGCTACAACTTCAAATGAATCAGGTGAAACAAAATGCAACAGTGGACAGGGTCACGGCTACAATTCAAACCCATGTGCTAAAGGAAATAGGCAGTGACAACTACTGGTAAACAAGTGCAAGATACAATACAGTATACATCAAGCAGTACAAGTCTCGACCAAAACTCCAAAGTTCGCATGAAGTATACCAGCAAAACTCGATCTAGCCGTGATATGAAAGCTATACTGCAACAGGTCAGAGAAACAAACATGTGCAATAACAACAAGTGATGTACACATGAATGCAACAATGAAACTACTACACCAAAATGCATCAAGCAACCAAGAACAGTCACATGAGAATATGATCTGTCTCAAAATATAACAAACACAACATGTATGCATGCAGTGACACTATAAACTCACGCTGCATCATGTACGCAATGACGACCAGGTAGCAACAGAGAATCAAGAAAGACTCGTGTGCTACAAAAACTCAAAATCAATGTGTGAACATGAAAAATCAAAAACAATGTACAGTTCGAACAAATATGCATCAGTAAGGAATCGTTTTACAAACTGCCAATGAACATCAACTAAACTGTTTAGTCAAACAAGGCAACCTAAACAAAGAATTTAAGGTAACAATTAAATGAACAAGCAGTAGCAATTTATACGAATTTTGCTTAGTGACTGGAATCAAATACAGGTCAAAATGGCAGTAAAGACATAATGGCCAAAAACGGCAAGTATAGTCGAACAAGATCAACCCCAAAAATCAAGCAGCAAAAGACGTAAATTCGAACAACCCAGAAATCATTAACATTAACAAAGTCGAATGGCCGAGATAAAGAGAGCATCGATACCCAAAACAAATCGAATGGCCAAAGTCAGGTACCAAAAATTACGAATTAAACAAGCCAAGAAAATCACGACCGACTTGAACTAGATGTGAGCGGAAGACCACTCACCTTGGCCTGAAGCGAAGGCGAAGTCGACCCTTGTTCCGGAATCAAAGGAGATGCAGTGGAAGTTGGGGGAGCCGTTCGAATTTGAGGAAGAACGAGAGAGGCCGCCATTTATTTTTCTTCGTTCGATTATATTGTAGGGTTTCAAATGAAAAGGGGGAAGAGGGGGATCGGGTTGAATAAAAATAAAAAGGGAAACGGCGATTTGCCTTGTAAATTTTTCACTGCCCTATAAAACAGGGGCCACAATCTAATTTTTAAAGCCCATCAATCTTTTTAACCATTTATAAAAGAATTTTAATTAAAAATTTAAAAACTTTAATAGGCAACTAGCTAGGAAAAGAAATCGTCCAAAGACGATAATTAATCGGTACGAAATACCGGGTTGTTACAATTATTACATGCCTCCGCAAATAATAGGCTGTTAAAATACCAATGCTAAGGCTCAAACCACTTCCCTCTACTGAGAGCTAGGAACCCTTGCCAACTACACTAGGTATATTTCTTTTGTATGTTTGCATGCTGTAAAGAAAGTTTCATTATTGACACTTCTAATTTTGGAGACGAAATTCTTTCAAAGACAGGAGAATATAATAGCCTATAATTTTACGTAATTAAATAACTAAATTAAAAGGATAAAATCATAATTTTACATAAAGAGCAAAATAGTACATTTCTTCATTTTGGGATTAGGCTTTGGGACCTATTCCATCTCGTATGAATGCCGTTTACAGTCAGAAAATATATATAAATTGTTGAATTTCGTTAAACGGGTTAGAAATTAGGGGAAGTCAAACTATTGACATTTTTGTAGTATAATCAGTACAATATTTTAGGCCAAATATGTGTTATTTCCAAATATAAATGTAAATCATATTTATAATCCTCGTTCAATCCAAATGCCTCACCATTACTCTATTAAACTCCATCAAAACATAACCAAATTCAAACTTTTATTTTTCTTCTTCTTCTTCCCTCTTTTTCTTCAATCTTAGAAAATTCGGAGTTTCTCTATTTCTCAATGAATTTCGATGAAACAACAGCAAATCGGAGGATACAAAGAATAATATGATCTCATATCATTTTGGAGGTGGAGTTCATAAATTAAATACATAGTAGACCCAGATAGCGAAGAACAATGAATGATATATGGTACACCATTTTCATCATTCTTAATCAAACTTCAAAACGACACATCTTTCCCATTTCTTAACGGATTTTGGCAATCTAGCCATCAAAATGACCGTGAAGATGAGTATTATGAGGTGATAAAGAAACATTGGTGAATTTATGGGGTTTCTAGGTGCAAAAGGCATAGGATAGTGGAGATAGTGTTGGATTTTTCTTCATTTGAGAGTTTTAGTGAGTGAGACTCTTTCTATTTGTGTATACATTGATAAGAAGTAATTTACTTCTTACGATCTTGAATAAAATTATAAATGATGAAACTGAATTATAAAAGGTGAAATTTTATATAAACATAATTAGAGTGCAGTATGTCATGGCTAGATGGATAAAAAACAAATTTTTATTGATTACAATTAGCAAAAGTTAATCTCTCTCTAATTAAAAGTGCGAAATACAAAAGGTTTCTAGATTACATATATTATACATCAAAATTATAGTTCTCAACAATGTGAATTCAACGGTGAGGATATAATGATCAGGAAGCATAATTGTGTAGAGGAGGACGAGTAGTTCTCCTTGCAAGTAGCTGATTCATCAAAAGGCTAGGGGAATTGCCATAATTGACGTTCAAAGATTTTTGGCGATGGTGGATGGCTGTAGGTGATTGGAAGATGAATGGAGGGGTGATCTAGGCTCGGCTCTTCACGATGGAGATTGTGGAGGTGTTGGATCTTCGGTTCTGTGCTTGTAGCGCTGACGACAATCATAAAATATATATTCTTACCGTGAGGAACTCTTTTGAGAGTGTAACTCCACAGTATAAAAGGCTGGCGATAATGTTTTCAATTTTTTGATTGCTACGTTTCTTAAAGTTAGAAGATGATCTGACGGGATCTCAACAAACTCCGGGTTATTCATGGAACTCAATACTGCTATCTAAGAAGTGCTTGTTATTGTTAAACTACCAAATTAAAATTGAGTTTTGAATGCAATCTTTGGTCAATTATAAGCAGTTTTTTAAAGGATCGAGATACAACGGACAGTGTGGCCGCCGATGAGAACATCTAGGGTTGTAGACCAAACTGCTATTTGAAAACTTGATTTTCCTATTGCGATCTCGGTTTGGATTTAGAAATAGAGATACAAAGTTATCGATTATAGGTAGAGAAAACTAAGGCGATGCGGCTAAAGAGTTGTGATTGCAGATTTGTCTATAGTTTTTTATTTATGTGAACCCAGTAGGTGATAAACTAGGATGGTCGATCAGATCTGAGAAATTGGAGATAATACTTCTGATGAGGACGAACTAAATTAGGCAAGAACTAGAACAGATCTACGTTCAATAGTAGACGTAGTGATTAGATTAAGTCGACATTCATTTTCATTGTGCTGGAAAGGAGGAAAATCAATGGAAGAATAATGGTGGTGGTTACTATAACCGCTTGATGTTTAGAGAAATGTGAAGGCCCAATTAATATAATTGTTCGCAGATTTGTGGCCTGGAAGGGCTCGTATCTCTTTCAACAGGCTGTAGCATGAAATTTGGGCTTACTAGGATAACAACTGCTGCTATGTGGAGAATTAAAGATTGCGTAGACATAAGGAACAGATTGAATAAATTGTTGTACATAAATGTTTGCAAAGGTTTGATTAGAATGTAGCCTTCTTCTTGCTTGGGCAACATTTTTTATGTACTTGTAATCCTGTATTTCGTTTAAAACGATAAAAGGAACCCATTTTCAATATATGTATGTATGTGTCTGTATGTATGTATATATGTAAGTACGAAAGTGCACTATGAATTTTAAACGCTTATAATGTGTTTCATATCGTGGTGAGACGAGGAACACTTTGATATATAGTTTTCTGTATTTTCAGATACTTTAGAAAGGTTTCTTAGGTGGGGTATGTTATTTATACATTGTTCGATGGACGTTTATAAGGATAGGTATTACGGTACGTTTTTCATAGAAAATGCAACACCCCGCAAATTGTGCGACAATCAATTATTAATTAGTAACACGGAAATATAATTTTTACAAACGTTGGAATTTACCTACAAAACTTGCACTATTGGATTTGTAGCAATTTTCTAATCACTTTTCATATATAAATTTTTTCTATCGGAGTCCAAACGAAAAAGTTATTAACGTTTGAATATTTTGAGTCATAAATAACTATATATGTAGGAAATAAATGTAGTTAACCAACGTTAATTAACAACAATTAACATTAATGAATACTTAGCCCTTAAGTAAATTAATGTTAATCAAAAGCAGAAACAAATTGTTTCGAACGAATGTATAAAGAATGAAATTAACAAACGTTAATGACAAACGTTAATGACAAAATTAATTAACAAAAAAAGTAATGACTGGTCGACCCTTAACTTGAGCCTGTCGACCGCTAGCGGCCGACTGGCGGGGGGACGGCGGTCGACCGGTTGGAAATATTAGTAGTGAATTTGACCTAGGTTGAACGGTTTGGATTTAAAATAATTTAATCTAAAGGTTGACATTCATTCGAATCTTTATAAATACGGGCTTAACCCCTCACTTTTTTTCTCATATTTTTCAAAGCACGGCAAAGCTCCTCCATTTATTTTCTCCATAATTCTTAAATCTAAATAACTTTGTAGTTTACATGCGTATACGCAAGTAGAGAATAGTGGAGGATGGTGGAGAAGAAGAATATGGTCGAATCTGATCGTTAAAGCCAAAGTAAATTATAAATCCGGATCCAAATTTAAATTAAATCAACTCTCTTCTTAAATCAAGATTTCTATTAGATATATGTATACTTGTGGTATATGCTCTACGATAGGGAGAAAAAGGAAAGTCAAACTAGAATAATGAGAATTAGATCCGGAGGTTTGGAAAGCTAAAAAGATGAGCAAAAAATTATATATTTTCATATAATATTGCATTTATATCGGTGTAAATCCGTTCTTGTATGCCTGAATATATTATTTTGGAGTTATAGGCTTAAACATATACATGTAACGAATTTGGAAACCATACCTATATATTCTATGAGTTGTTAACTTGAGTTAAATATTGTAGGTACTTAAATCTGGAAAGTAAAGGTGAAGGTAGTCCTTAAGTTAATAAATTGAATAATAATTCCAGATCTATTGGTTAAACAATGTATGTTAGCAAATATGAAATAGAAGTTATTATGAATTGAATTGGGATTTAAGTAGTAGTTTAATCCATTGAAATTAAGTGCATTGCAATGTAAATTTCTATAAATTAACTAGTTTTATAAATATAAGTAAAAATATAGCATTTGAAGTAACACGGAATATGCCTAAAGGAAGAGATGTGGAAAATAGGGATGTTTACCATATTTTATACTGTCTATTTTAGTAGTAAAGACAAAATGATAATTCCTTGTAATTCCAAACGTAACACAAATTCCCTTCCGGGTAAACCATAAAAGTTTACAATGTTAACTATCCTTTTGGGAAAGAAATTATTTAATGAAAATGTAGAAATCCCTAGGCATAAACTAAAGAATTATAAGTAGGAACAATAATGACAATCTAAATGTAAAACTAATATATGCAATTAAAGATAATTTAGAAATTAAACAATAAGCGATAAATGTAAGTAAAGTAATGAAATGAGTTAGTAATAAGGTTAGTAACCAAAAGAAGACTGTAGGAGATAAAAAGGAACAGTAAATTGATATTTAAATCTTTTAAGTTAAAGTAGAGGAAAATGACACTAAATTGAGATTAATGAAATAAGAAGTAAATGCATGAAAAGTAAAGAGATATTATTAATAGTTGAACATTGAAGGCGTGATAAATAAATAGGTATGATATATACGTAGTCTCAAGTATGCGTTTATA
The DNA here is from genome assembly GCA_030765085.1 of Allium cepa. Lineage (NCBI taxonomy): Eukaryota > Viridiplantae > Streptophyta > Magnoliopsida > Asparagales > Amaryllidaceae > Allium > Allium cepa. The sequence continues at coordinate 1,015,631,290 of CM060934.1, read as the reverse complement.
ATGGGTGTGAATTATTAAGGTTATTTAGAATAAATAAGATGACATAGTCATTAAAATAGGTTGGAATGCGCGGTCGGTAGTATTACACAATAGAAGTATGTCCACCGCAAGGGGCTGCTAACAGTTATCTATACATTATACTTAATATGAAACATATCCAACCGTAGGACATATGAGATAAAACGTTTTCATATAGGAGAAGGGAATACCAAGTAGGATGTTTGGCTCGGGTTGAAGTGTCAAAGGACAATTAGAGTCTGGTTTAATTATTTAGGGGGTATTAAGTAACAAAGGGTATTTCCTAATTTGCGTTAGGCAATCAAAATGGGACGGTGAGCAAGTCTCAGTGCTACGACAGTGTGATTGGTACTAAATAGGGAGTAGGAGCTGCTTCATAGGTTGAGAATGTCATTAGTCCTGAGCGATTAATGGAAAGACTGAGAGTTACACCTAAACGGACTATGCCTCCTATTAGTGCAAATTCTGCTTAGGACATGCATTGCCTCACATTATTTTGCTAGTTTGTTTGTGATAGGAGGCAAAGTTAGATAAACCGTTGATAGAATCTTTCTAATATGAGTAGAATACAGCTAAACTATTATGACGCCATCATAGGCACTATAGAAGCTTCTTAGTATGCACAGGCAACGAGGATGTGATACTGCGTTGATGATGGATCTTGATGAGGTAATGGGTTATGGATACAAGTGAGGATAGTATTTTAGTCCAAAGAAGGACTGTGGGGGAGTGCTCGTGTGTGTGTATGTATTTAGTTATTGTCTACATTTAGTAGATGAGGCGTATCATACGCGTATGTGAAGTCAAGATAACTAAGTAAATAAAGGGCATAACATGTAATGGAAGACAATCGACATAAACTAGTGTTACGTATAAAGTGTATAATTTACCAATCACTAAAACATTGTTCTAACCCCTCGTAATTAAAACCTATGGGATATATTTAAAGGGACAGGTACTAGTGCAAGGCGGAAATGGTGGAAGGACATATCTCTTTATGCATGCTCGACACTGACATGGACACTAGATATCAGAAGTGTCAACCTTGGTCATTAGCTATATGTTTTATTATACTTTACTATTCCATTGTGAGTTGATATCGGTAGTCACTCTAATATGCATTTATTTACAGGATACCAAAACCAACGATCCGCACATTGGTGGACTTGAGTTTTCAGTTTAGCGAAAATTTGGACCCACTAGTGTTTGGATTTTAATAGAAAATGAGTTCTTTGATGCAAAAAGTGATTTCTAACAATGATGATTATGAGGTTAGACGTCATGGTATGAAGGAAATGATTTCTTCGATGTAGTCGGTAATGTCTGACGACAAGCGGTTTGGTGCATTTTTCAAAGAAACCGAATTCTAGTTGCATTATTGATGGTGATGGGTACGACACACTTTTTAGAGGAAATGAGTTCTCTAGTGTGACCGTTGACATCTAATGATGATGATTTTGATATTGTAGTCGTTACGGCACACTTTTCGTAGGAAATGAGTTCTTTGGCATGACCAATGATGTCTAATGGTAGCGGGTTGAGACAATTCTTTAGTAGCGAGTCATATATGATTTGATGATGCAGTACACTCAGTGGAGTAGAGTCCTTGGTGTACAGTCTGGCGAAGTAGGTTGAGACGTATAGTTCTTCTGCAGCGAGTCACATACATTTTCGACATGTATATCAGGACATTGGACCCAGTCATGTGCATATGATTAAACATATGATAGATTCTAGAGAGATTATAGCATATGATGTCACTATACGATTATATGTTTACCTGACTTGTCGGTTGTTGGTGACATGGATTAAGGTATGATTTTTGAGAATAAGTGTTGTTTTACTAACTTATTAATATTATACGCTCATGGTGCATTTCACTCACCAGCCGTATGTCTAAACTTCTTTATCATTTTCTTCTTTTTAGTTATAATATGAAAGGTCAATATAGAGGATTGGTGGTGAGTTGGAGACATGATGGTATGAAGGAGATGCACATTTATTTATTCGCTGTCTACTAGTTTATTTATTCCAATACATTATATTATTTCATTACCAGTATAGAGAGATCACTACAATAGTTTAGACTTTTAATTGCATTTAAAAAAATGCTTTAAAAGCTTTAATATCATTTAAAAATGCTACTAAAGGCTTTAATAGCATTTTAAGACCGTTGTATACCAACAAGTTATTATAGGTTAGGGACTCAGAACAGCAGAGCCATAAAAGCTATCAATGATTGCTTTTAAAAACATTTTAAAAATGCTATAAATGAATTGATAGCGTATTTATAAACACCGTGAAACAATATGTTGTAAAAAGCAAGGTATATTCGACAATAAGGAAAAAAACCAATCAAAAGTCCCTGATGAAAGAGCTTTATAAATGCTATCCGATCCGAAGATGAACTTAGAGTCCAACTTGCTTTACTGCATTCACAAATCATACCAATCCTCGAAATAATACTAAAAAAAATTAAAGTAAAATTTAGCCCTTCACATTAATTCCATGTTCATAAAATGGATTAAAATCCTTTTCAAGATTCATACTTGACCCTAAGAAGGCTCATGGCCATTCCAAAAAAACATAAATTTGGTTAACACCCAAGTCGTCGTCTTTAGCTTTTTGAATCAAATCATGCTACATTCGAAAACAACCAACAGATCGAAAAAAAAGACAACATTAAAAGATATGGATTTGATCAGCAATGTAATCTGAAGAAGAGATCGATGGACTTGAGGAAGCTTGTTTCAATTTGATTGATAAAGAAAAATAAAAGAATTGGGAACAGTTTCGAGGCTAAACATTATGAATGGAAGGAGGTAAAGTAGGGTTATAAGAGGGTAAAATGTGTTGAGAAAAGATGAAACGAGCAGTTGAAAATTTTAGTGCGCCGCTTTAACCAGTCAAGTAGTAGTGATTCTTTTACCAATATAATAAAGTAAAAATAACAAGCATAGCGGTAGGGCTAAAAATGCTATCCTATTATGAAATCAATTACCACTTTTCTTATAGTGGACGTTGTAGTTGAAATTTATTTAGTACCGTATTATTTTGTTTGCTTGGAATTGTATTATTGATTATTATTATATTTTATTCCTCCACTGTGATTTTTTAGAAAGTGTAGAATATTATAGATAGCTCAATAATCTGTTATATATTTTACCTCAAAACGATCCATCGTCTATGATGTCCATGATGTCAACGTCTTTTTATGCATGAATTAGGGTGTTATAGATGGCGGGTTGTTTCAATAGGCGACCATTAGGCTGATATAGTAATTGCGGGACGTTGGGCTTAATTGAAGCGAGACATATTTTTAAAACCTAACAGGCGGCAAGCAATGAATAGGAAAAGAGAGGGTGAATGAGAGTAGTTATTTACTGTGGTGACTCCAATCAATCGACTTAACCTAGAGAAATAAGGGATGGTCGACACCGTAAAGTTATTCTCCTCGAGATTATCCAATATAAAAACCAACCCTAATATATTAGGCTAAGGGCAGACGGGCAAAAGAGCTCCAATGATAAATAGGGAAAGACCCAAACCTTCCTTTGTAGTTAAAAATAGATCGAGGATTATGATTGGAAGTCTCATCTTCTTGGGAGGGAGGTCAGTTCAGACCCTCTTTGAGCTTCTAGGTATTATGTAGATCGACTGATAGATAGATCCTTAGGAGATGATGGAAAGCCCTCATTATATGCATGTTATGTTTGTTTGGTTACCGTAGGACGAGGTCTTTGTTCTTTCCAATGATGCTTGGTTCGTAAATAAGGAAATCAGATATGAAGCAGAAAAGAGGGGTAGTTAGCGATATAACCGTTGGTCACCAATGTCATGAAATATAAAAAAATGTACACGATGATGATGTTATTTTGTCATCGGCCTCATAGGAAGGCTCATAAAAATTTCAATTGTGCCTACTAGTGTTACTACTTATGTTTTGGCCACTTTTTAAGTCGACCTCTAGTAATATTTTTTGAAAGTTGTTTTTCGAGGTAACGCATAGGCCAGAATAACTTACGGTGCTAAAGCCCAAAAGAGTTGGGGCCATCTTATCTCAAGCCTTAAGCCCTATTATTGTGGCAATTAGGAAAAAAGAAATCTCTTCTCGAGACCTTATCCCCCTTGCACTAGCAATAGATGATCTATCTCTAGCCCTTATCTACCAGTTCTCTACCAGTACCTTACTCTAGACATTATTTGGTATGACCCACTCTCTTTTTCCTTATTTGGTAGATTCTCTACCAGCTTAATTCTCAATAGATGCTCTATTCGACACATTGCCAGTATAAAGTAGAATGAGTCTATTGCTTGATAATATGTTTGTTCACTGCTAATATACTAGTATTTATTGAGCCCAGAATATAAAAAATGTTGCCTCCTCTCCGAATCCATAGTGAGGTTATTTACTGTTATCCTGGTTTTTAAACCAGCAGGATCTAAGAGAAGTCAAAACAACTTGGTCGAGTTAGAATAGCCCAAAAGTCAACCAAAAAAACTAGAGTAATAAGCCAAAGAAAACCAGGAAAAAAGAACGAGAAAATCCACTAAGGACATAGATCGCTAGTGATCCATGGCCTATAGGTCGCTAGTGATCTATGGGGTTAGCTCAGGGGTCAACCGGTTCTCTTACACTATGATCCAACACATATTCTAGAAGCAGGGGCTGAGTTTAATAAGATTTCGAGTTGGTTGAATCAAAAGATAAGCATCCGTCCAGTCCAATCAGCGGCTGGATACAACTAGCAAGTAAGCCATCATCAAAACAAGGTGACATGAAACAAAATGCATGAACATCATCAACATATGAAAACAAAGGCGCTCCAGACACCAAAGTCCAAAAATAGGCTAAGTGTATGGATCGCAAGCGATCCATACAGTATTGATCGCCAGCGATCCATACATCCTTACACGGTCGCTGCGATTCATAGAGTTGCAAAGCAGGGAGTAAATACTAAGGGGTTGGTTCACTTTCGAGCATAAACTATTGATCGCTAGTGATGTATGGTTTTGGCTAGGGTCACGAGGCATAATCCAGTGCTCCCTCCTATAATCATCTGTAAGTGGTTGGCAAACAGGCTTGGCCTAGTAACTCTCCAATCCTACAAATATTATCCCACCTGCAACATAAACGGGATCCGAAAGACTGGTGGCTGAAACTGTACTGGAAGCTTTCTTCACTCCTCATCTCCCTCACAACAATCTTCAAAGGGGTTCATTGCAATTCTCCATTGGATGCCAACCTTGGAGATTCAATCTACCTAAGGATATTCAAGAGCTTTGTAATCAAATACATCTTATAACAATGATCAGTCTATAATAAAAATTATAAAGTGCACGTAGCCTTCATTGGTAGGCGAATCACTATAAAAATCTTATTGTCTCTTTCCTATTTTGACTTTCTTTTTATATCTATTATCCATATTATTATCTTGTGAGAATGGGGCTGGTGCATTCACACTTAGTCCAGGGTGTTGATCCATTTTTTGGGTTAACAAGGGATGAATCATAGGGGCAGTAGTAGTTGGGGAAGAGAACTCCCTCTAGAAGGTCCATAGGGGTAGTAGCAGTTGGGGAAGATACGAATCATCAGCAAACTATAGTAAATGGTGCTAACTTGGGAGATCAGGCGCCAACATCCTCCAATCAACATAAAGTCGTTACAAGGGACAAGTTGAACAAAATAGTTAATGAGATTAACCAAAAAATGAAAATAGTCATAAGGCTCTGATGGATAAGCTTAATGCTCTCTTAACCTTATAGTCAAATCTTGCTCCAAGGACTATGGTTGAACCCGCGGCTGCCATAGAGCAAGAAATTTTTTCCATTTTGGGCTTAAACGGGAGAAACGGGAAGCAGCCGCAGAAAAAGGTGACAGTGGAAAGTATGGGAATCAATGCAAATGGAAATAAAAGTACTCCACTTACCGCAAGGCAACCAACTTTAAACTTGAACCAAGGGGTGAAAACCCCACGAGAGGATATAGCCATGGACCTCTCCGATTCAGAGGATGGGGAGCAACTTAATAATGATTGGTTGGAAGAGAACGTCGATGCATTCGATAATGCTGGAAATGTTAAAACCGCCCCAGTCAGAACAGCTGCAAGCCAGAAGGATCCCAAGGTAGTGGTTCTCCCAAAGACAGGAGAGCCTAGGCTTCAGCCCGCTCGCCAAGACCATTTGCAAAGTCAAACACTTGGTGTAGTGACTGACAACCATCCCTTGGATTTTCGGACATCAAAGGCATTTATCGCGGATATGGTTAAGCGATTGATGGACAAAAATAAAAACAAAGTAGATGATGAGTGGGGATCCACACCAAGTCAAACTCCCTTCACCAATGAGGTCTTGAATGAACGATATCAGAAAAAATTCATGATGCCAACTATCCCATCCTATGACGGTACGAAAGACCCCAAAACCCCATTTGTACAAGTATAGTTGGTAGATGGATGAAGCAAACGCTTCAGAAGCTGTTTGGCATAGATGTTTTTCCATTTTCTTGGAAGGAATCGCTTCCATGTGGTCCACTAGGCTTCTGTCGAAAACCATCTCTACTTTCGATCAACTAGCCATAAGATTCCACGATCAGATCAGGCTCCATACTGCGCAATCTAAAGATGTGATGTCCATGTCCAGAATATTCCAAGGACGAAATGAATCGCTGAAGTATTTGATGAACCGGTTCAAATCGTAGTGACTGAGGTCAGCAATCCAAATGAGGACATGGTTTTCATGGCTTTGGTCCGAGTCATTCATCCCAAAACTGAGTTTGAAAAGTGGGCCAAGATAAAGCAACCCACTATAGTGAAGGATTTCAATCGCAAAGCAAGTCAATATTTGAGATTGGAGGAGGTGAAGGAGCTAGAAAGGAAGTCTACTAGCATGTAACTGTTCGTCAGATAGAGTGACGTGACAATAAATCAGAATACAAATGCTTCCGGAATTGTTGAAGGAATCACAGGGAAAGATGGAAATCAGGAAAGGAAGAATCATAAATCCAATAAGAAAAAATGGAAACAATAAATGCCTTAAAGGTTCTAGGCCTGAAGATTACACCCCTCTCAACCAAACTCCAGAAAATATTTATCTTGTGACACAAGGGACTAAGGAATATAAAAAAAACCCTAAGAAGGAAGCAACCGAGCAATAGAAGCGCTCAGGGAATTTCTGTCGCTTCCATGAGACATATGGTCACAACCAAAATGAATGCCGCCACCTAAAGAATTTAATTGAAGAGCTGATTTAGGAGAATAAGCTCCAACAATACGTAAGAAAACCACAGAATCCTGACCAGCCTGTGGCTCTTCAATCCCCTAGGAATCAAAGAAAATGAGATGGAATTTGTGAAGAGGGATCAAATCGAACTGACCAGAGACTCATTATTGGAATGATATCAGGAGGCCACGTCATGCATAGAGAAGTTGGGGAGAGATGGAGTGGTATGCAAGTTCGTTAAAGCATGCTCCAAAGGAATCATGTCTCACAATAGAAGATGGGGCTCCAACCAAGTATAAGAAAACTTTGAATGATGATATTGTATTCAGAAACTGAGATACCGAAGGGATCGAAGCTGCAACCCTCGATTCGATGGTGGTGACGGTAGGAATCGGATCCATTGTGGTCCGACGAATATTGGTCGGTAGTGGCAGTTCTATGAATATATTTTTCAAACGTACCTTGGACAAATGAAGATTGGCATGAAAAGCATGTCTGCATGCCAAACAAAAATCCAAGGATTTACTAGTGAGCCCAAACAACCCGTAGGGACACTTGACTTGTCTGTGGAGCTTGGAGAGGGTGATCGAAGAGTTACCTCGTTTAGACCTTCGTAATTATGGACGAAACTTCTACGTATAATGCCTTCTTTAGACGACCTGCCTTAGCTGATTTCAGAGTAGCTCTAGCCCAATGGTGCCTTACCATGAAGTTCCCAACTGTAAACGAAATCGGGGTGGTTAAAGGGGATCAATGCGCTGCCAGATAATGTTACATTGTAGAGTTACGTGAATGTATAATAAGGGAAAAGGGAAAGGATGTAGGGAGAACACTCCACATTTGTGAATCTTCCGAATAGCAACTACAAAGCCACCCCTGTCTTGGGGACTGTAGCTGATTCGATAAGGCTTCGACCCTATAAAGAAGAGTTCAAGGGAGGATTAGGCAGCGCTAGCAGAATTGACGATGTCTGTCACAGTCGATATGGATGACCCAACAAGAGTCTTGAAAATTGGATCACACGTTGGGGACAAGATGCGATTGGAACTTACTAAATTTATTCGCACCAACTTGGATGGGCTCGCTTGGACACACTTCCATATGTGTGGGTTATCATTGAAAATTGCATGCCACACGCTCAACATTGACCCCAAGTTCACACCAATAATGTAAAACAGACGCAACCTGGTTCCTGAACGGTCCAATGCATTAAGAGAAGAGGTAGACAAGTTAACGGCCAACGGCTTTATCCGTGATGCAACTTAACCTAGATGGGTATCTAACCAGTCTTAGTCAAAAAGTCTAGTAGGAAGTAGCAAACCTGTATCGACTACTCAAACTTAAACAAAGCCAGCTAGAAAGACAGCTTCCCTCTGCCCGGAATAGACCAGCTTGTGGATGGAACGGTGGAAAATGAACTGACGTCATTCATGGATGCATACTCAGGGTACAACCAAATCCCAATGCATGAACCAGACTAAGAAAACACCAGCTTTCTCACCTATTTGGAGTTATACTACTGTAGGGCAATGCCATTCGATTTAAAGAATCCTAAAGCAACTTATCAAAGGTTGGTAAATACCATGTTCAAACACCAAATCGAGAAAACCATAGAGGTTTAAGTGGACGACATGTTGGTTAAATCACGACTAGTTGTCAACCACTTGGATAATCTCGTTGAAATGTTTGAAATACTCCAAAAGTATGGAATGAAACTCAATCCACTTAAATATCACTTCGTAGTAGCCTTTAGAAGGTTATTAGGATTCATCGTAAGTGTCCGGGGAAATGAAGAAAATCCAGAGCAAATAACGGTCCTGCGAGAAGTCCAAGCCCCTAAGAACAAGAAAGAATTGCAAAGCCTAAATGAGATGCTTTAACGACCCTGACTCGACCTTCGAAAATTGACACTAAATACATCACCCGTATTTGAATGCCGCAGATTCAAACTTCGAATCTAGTTCGTCGGAGCTTATAACACATTAAGTATAACAGCACAACGGAAGAAAAAATGAATAATATCATTGATACACAACAGTTGATACAATATGATACAAATGAATATCAACATATATCAGAGATACAAGACAACAGCAGAAGAACAACATCGGAAGAGATAACTCCAACAAGATCATCAAAGGAGAATGAATCCACAAACTGCATCTCTAATGCCAAAGCTCAAAAGTCTCCAAGCTCCAAATAGAAAGCTCGAACCACCATCACATTATATTGAGCAAACTCGGTCATGAATGCGATTGCCAAAATCTAAAGACTTCAAATAATTCCAAACAGAAAGCTGAAGGCTACCGTATCTATATCTACTAGCTGATTATCTGAAATCTAACTCTAGGCTACCCGTGTGGAAAATTATGGGCACCCAGAGTTTAGAAAAAGAACAATAAACTACAGGTCAGTCATGGGGCTGTGTGAGCAAACAAAAACAATTTTATTTGAACAAAACAAAACAAAAGAAACTAAAAGAAATCCGCAATTCTTTTTGGAAAATGAAACTACCATAAGGCCTCCCCGCACATACACAATGCAAGCACACAACTGGAGGAGATTTCTCCTTATGATAGTCAAACGTACGCGAAATACTTTTGATATTATTATTTTTGCATAGTGTAGAAAACGTTTGCAAGTATAATATTAATCTTAGCCAGCATACGTACAATTATAGTATGCCTACAATAGCTACCATATTAGATAACAGGTTCTACAACTAAAACCGTACAAGGTGCGTATTAGTGATTGGATTTCCAACAAATGGTCAGGCTAAGGAACTTCCTGGGCCACATGGGTACGCCTTTGGAGGGATTCCCCGAGAACTTAACCAGCTCTCTGCCAACACAAGGCTGGGTTACCTCTGCAACTAGGTAACTACTACACGAATATGCCATCCCCCGGTAATTACCGACCTTCATCCGAGCACTCAACACCAACAAATTTGCAATAGATTTGCAACAACCACATATGTTAAATATATGGGCTCCATACCATAACACCACCTTTTATCCAAAAGAAAATGAACATACCCTTAGGGGCGCTACCCTCGATAACCTTGCTCCATCCTTCCTGTTTCGACCATTCCGGGTTATGAGGTCCTGATGAAGTCTCGTCCTACAAAGCTACGCTTTTCATAAAAGCCATGCTTTAACCAAAAAATAATCGGCATCACCTAGTATGCCACATTACCAAATTGGGAATGTATCACTAGTAACCATCAACTACACAACCACTGAGCTCGTATGTCTCCGAGAAGGGTATTAAGCTAAGAGAATAAATTCCCCACCACCAAACAGAAATGTATTTAACAGAAACCAGCTTTACATCTCAAAGTGTAACGCAGACATACATCCATACAAGTCCGTTCTGGGTTCAAACGGAACCGAAGGCACTTCAAAAGAAGCCCTTGCAATCCGGATAATCCATAATCACGTCAGGACTCCCCATCACAAAGGGTGATCAAATCTCTATACCGGGGCCATTCGGTGCAGAGACATTCGACAGGCAATCCTTTCATTTTCGAAAATACCATGTCTTCACCACTAGTCTTCAAATGCTATCCATTTCGTCGTATCACTATTCAGAATGTGTTAAATGACATAAAGTCATCTCCCGGCTAAACCGAATAATGAGCGCTTAATTTTAAAACCATATGGATATAGTAGGATCTTAGTTAAGTCACAACTTAAAGACCAAAAGCTTTCTTTTGAATGGTTTAAACAAATTTCCACTTTCAATCTTTTAAACAAAAAGATTCACTACACAAAGTTCAGCAATCTTCCACAAAGATTCATTCATAGCTTTCAAAACTATTTCATTTCAATTCTTTTATACAAAAGATACACCTTTAAGATCCTCTTTAATTTGAAAACAAAGTTCATCAAATCTTTAACAAAGATTTATTCATAGTTTTCAAAACAATTTCCATTTCAAACTTGAAATCTTTCAACAAAAACTGGAAGTTCTTTCCTTTATATAAAAGCCATTATCATTTGAAAACAATTGCTTTTTGTTTTGGAAAAATTCGATCAAATATACACAAGTTATAGCCTTTAAAGTATAAACTTGGATTAAATTCAAATTCCTAAAATAATAATTTTTTAAAACCTATATAAATGCATTATATAACTTATATACCCTTTTAAACCATAATTTCCAAACATATATTCATAGAACTCAACTTCAATCTTGAATTCAAACTCAAATCAAACCATTTGAATTTCAAAACTTTAACTGGTTATATTATATTGAAAATAATTTCCAAAACTTTCTTTTCAAAAGTTTTCATATTTAACACAATTATATTTCCAAACCATTTTGGATTCAAAATTCAACTTTAAAGCCATTCCATTATTTGGATAAAATAATATTAAATTCAAATATCCGTGACTTAACCGAATCCTCGTGAAATCCATATTTGTGTGTGTACAGTGTAGTCCAGGGGTTTTACACAATAGTGCAACATCATCAATCATCATAATCCAAACATAGAAATATTGATAAGCGGTATAATCCTATAACGCTTATCTTCATTTACAGATTCACAGATAGATAGTATAAATTCATCACAGATAAATTACATTCATCACGGCTCAAATCAAAATAATTCATATCACAAAGCATCACACATCAGAGATATCAAACAATTCAAAACATTTCATACAATCCAAACATCCATAAGTAAGATCAATTAGTCATCTGATTAATTTAAACCAGATTAATTACTTATGAATAATTTACTAGTCTTGGTTAATTAATTAATTACAAAAAATAATAATTAATTATCCTTTAATCATTTATTAATAAATTAGTTATCCATTAATTATTAATTAATCAACCTGAATTAATAAGTAAATCAATCTTTAATTATTACATAATTAATCTCAATTATTTAATTATTCTTTAATTAATTACTCTTAATTAATTACATTAATTAATTAACCCTTAATTAATAAATCATATCTTAATCACTTTCATTAATTAACTAACCTTTAATTAACTAATCCTCCTCAAATTAATTACCTTAATTAATTAATCGCATAATTTAATTATCCTTTAATTTAATTATTATTTAATCACTTGATTAATCATCCTTTAATCATTAATTTATTATGTTTAATTACTTTCATTAAGTAATTATCTTTAAGTAATTAATTACCCTTTAATCATCAGTTAAGAAATTAATTAATTATTGTTTAATCATTATCATTAAGTAATTATCCTTTAATTACTCATATTAATTAATCACCTTAATTAATTACACTAATTAATAAATTATCTTGGTTAATTATCTTTCAGTAAATCACTTTAATAAATTAACCTTTAATTGTTAAACCTTTAATTACTTAACTAAAATTCTTTAAAAAACACTTAGAGTTTTAAATAAAATTATTTCAAACCCAAATCAATTAATTTTAAAAATAATTAACTTTAAAATTCAACCTTTAAAATAAAATTTATTATTAACCCATTAACTTAAACCTTTAAGTTAATTACAACTATAAACATCTTTATCCTTTTAGTTAACTTCTTTGTTAAGCTAATTAAAGTTTATTTAAAATAAACTTTCAAAACAAAGATTATATATGTATATTAAAACACTTATAAACTTAGCTAAAAATAATTTTATTTCAAAACCTTTAATTAATCTCAAACATAAACAACATTTATTATCTAAAAAGAAAAGTGTTTTAAGCAAATTATTTGGATAAAACTTGATTTGTTTTAAAGTTCTAAAACTGTTTTATGCTTGATTACCCAGACCTGAGCTATTTCATGATTTTCCCCAGCCTAACTCCGGGTTTTCTCTCACTACTCACGTCTTCGAGTCAACCCATTCTTTTCTCGTGCTCGAACTCGAGAACTAATCTTCTCCTTCTCCCTGCTTTTGATCCTGACACCATGGATATAATGTGCACATGTACAAGCAAGATGGCCATCTCCGACCCAAACTTCGATCGTCAAGACATCAACGACAACCTCCACAAGCTCCCCAAGCACCCAGATCCTTGAAATGACATCGAATTCGAATTTTAGCTAATCGATGCTTTTCTGGAGCCAGACTCGATCGATACAAACGCCTTGATGCCGATGATCTGACCACCTGGAACCCTGTCACTCTGGCCAAAACAACGTCAGATTCCCCTCTTTCCTTTCCCCCCATATGGGATCGCCTTTGAAACTTCCTCAATGACGTACGAACAGGATAAACATCAACGGCCATATAACAAAACCCTAATTTGACTCAAGCAAATCACCTCGATGCATCAAAAACCCCTCTACCATTTTTGCCAGATCTACTGACCTTCTAGCAAACTTCAACCGTGATCCGGACGTTTTTAGACTGTGCGATCGCCAGTATTTCCCCAAAATACAATTTTCGTTCAATTCATGATTTTCCGCAATTTAATAAACTAAAAATCCTGAAATGGTCACCTAAATTCAAGATTTCACATTACGAATCTATTTGTATAGTCAAAACATGAAATCAAAACCATTAATTATCCCTGTCATTTCTATTTTTTAGAAATTTTATTCAAATATTTTCTGGGAACTATTTTTAAACCTAATTTATTGATAATCCAAGTATGTTTGGTTTATAATTCATAACCTATAGGGAATCAAATGACGAGTCAAAACCTAGAACTTTGAACATAGTGTGTATACACACATATATGTAGGCATTGCTAATATGTTTATATACATGCATTCACATCAGTATACTTCTACAAACATTATTAACTATGATACATGCATTAGAGATCAAGACAGATTTAGATTTAGGTCAGTAGTTTACTCACCGAGAGATGAAGACAGAGGACAGACATTGGACTTAAAATCTGGAACCAAACTTTCATCTGTATTTTGATATTTGATTGAAGATGCTTTGATCTGGATCTTGAATCTATGTTAAATTGATTCTTTGATTTTATCTTGATTTGAACCTGCTTGATGTTTACTTGCTTGAAATCTTTGCATTTTGTTTTCCATATTTTGCTTTTGAACTTTGCTTTGCTTTCAGATCTACTTTCATTGAAGTTGTTTGATAAAACTTAGTTTTCTTTTGTTTTGATTTTCTTTTCTTTTGGGTTTGAGATGATGTTGATCTGTTTTGTTTTTTATTTAATTTTTTTTTTGGTTTTTGATTTTACAGGTTTTGATTATGATTTTGATTTTGAGAAGATGATGAAGTTTTAAACTAAAATGGAGTAGCCAGATTTTCTCTAATAACATGTTATTATAATTTAAATTTTTAAGCAAAAAAAATCAAATTGCCATTTGTTAATTTTAAATCATATTAATCTAACACTTGTTAATACGAAGTATATTTAGCCTACACATGTTTAAATGCATGTATTTATGTTTTACAAATGTCTAAATGAAATCATTTTGTGTTTAAACCCTTTGTTAAACTTTTATTTATTTATGTAGATTATCTATTTTATATTTACATATGTTTACACTTTTATATATTTAGGAATTATGTTTTTTATAAATGTGTATATATATATTTTCAATTTAGTTTTACAAATCATTTTTATCAAATCTTATTTAAATTAAAACTATTATACCTTTTAATAAACATGTATACATATATATATACTAGAATTTATTTTTTAAATAGCTTTTAGAAATTCATCATATTAATTTTAAATCATAGAGTTTTCAAATCCGGTTTATTTTCCAAGATATTTTTTATTTGGAATTTCAAATCCAAAATTCTATTTACAATATATATATATATATAGAATAAACACATATCCTATTTATTTGGAAAAATTCAAATAAATTCACAGTTAAATCCAAATTTTATATTTAAATTACCAATTTAAATTTAACTCAAAACCGGAGTCACTACAGATTCCCCCTTAAGAAAATTTCGTCCCCGAAATTTGCTAGAAAGGAAGACCAACAAAGAATACAAAGAAATAGCTTTTTAAATCAAACTAAATATCTATTCTACATTTTCTTACCAAATCAGAATATCACCAATAGATACGAGAACAAATCAATTCAATGCTTTACGAAGTACTTGGGTAATTAGGTCTATGAATATGCATGGGCATTGGTTAGTTCAAAGGGATAACTAACCTTCCGTAGAATATATCGGGACCTGAAAGAATAGACAAGCGGAAACAATTTAATTTAACTTCTTATTTTATTAACCAATTTATTTCAATTTAAAATTTCAAAATTTATTAAAGTCAAAAACGAAAAGCTGATAGGAAACCGATGAAGAGAATACGAATTAGGAACTTTATTTTCAACGATACGCAAAGTCACCATCACACCAAATCTTCTCCTTGTAGCTGCCAGGAAAAAACGATTAAAGAATCGGATGATGATCAGAAAAGATTGATGGGAAAGTTGTTCCCTGTTGTTGCAGGGTACCGAACATTTGCATCATACTCCCCTATCCCCTGTCTCATCCTCTTCTTGCACTCATACTCACTATCAGTGGATAGTAAGAGAATTTACTGAGGCATGCAGATGGATATCTTAGGGATACTCATTTTAGGGCATTTATAACCTTATCTCTAATGAGTCACCAAATGTGCTATACTCATGAGCTAATTTTTTTACCCAACCTTTAACTTTGATACCAAATTTAACGACCCTGACTCGACCTTCGAAAATCGACACCAAATACATCATCCATATTCGAATGCGTAGATTCAAACGTCGAATCTGGTTCGCCGAAGCTTATAACATATTAAGTACAACAATATAGCGGAAGAAAAAATGAATAATATCATTGATACACAATAGTTTACACAATATGATACAAATGAATATCAACATATATCAGAGATACAAGATAACAGCGGAAGAACTATGGCGGAAGAGATAACTCCAACATGATCTTCAAATGAGAATGAATCCACAAACTGCATCTCTAATGCCAAAACTCAAAAGTCTCCAAGCTCCAAATCGAAAGCTCAAACCACCATCACGTTGTATTGAGAAAACTCGGTCATGAATGCGATTTCCAAAATCCAAAGACTTCAAAGAATTCCAAACAGAAAGCTGAAGGCTACCGAATGTATACCTATTAGCTAATTATCTGAAATCTAACTCTATGCTGCCCGTGAGGAAAATTGTGAGCACCTAGAGTTTAGAAAGGGAATAATAAACTCCAGGTCAGTCATGGGACTGGTGTGAGCAAACAAAAACAATTTTATTTGAACAAAATAAAACAAAAGAAATTAAAAGAAATCCGCAATGCTTTTTGGAAAATGAAACTACCATAAGGCCTCCTCGTACACACACAATGCAAGCGCACAACTGTAGGAGATTTATCCTTATGATAGTCAAACATGCTTAATACGCGAAATCTTTTTGATATTATTATTAGTGCATAGTGTAGAAAACATTTGCAAGTATAATATTAATCTTAGCCAGCATACGTACCATTATAGTATGCCTACTATAATTGCCATATTAGATGGCAGGTTCTACAACTAAAACCATACAAGGCACGTATTGTTGATTGGATTTCCAGTAAATGGTCAGGCTAAGGAACTTCCTGGGCCACATGGGTGCGCCTCTGGAGGGACGCCCCAAGAACTTAACGAGCTATCTGCCAACACAAGGCTGGGTTATCTCTGTAACTAGGTAACTACTACACGAGTATGCCACCCCCGGTCATTACCGACCGTTATTCGAGCGCTCAACACAAACAAATTTGCAATAGATTTGCAATAACCACATAAGTTAAATATCTGGGCTCCATACCATGATACCACCTTTTATCTAGAAGGAAATGGACATACCCTAAGGGGTGCTACCCCCGATAAACTTGTCGCATCCTTCCTGTTTCGACCATTTCGGGTTGTACGGTCCTGATGAAGTCTCATCCCACAAAGCTACGCTTTTCATAAAACCCATGCTTTGATCAACAAATGATCAGCAGCACTTAGTATGCCACATTACCAAATTGGGAATGTATCACTAGTAACCATCAACTACATAACCTCTAAGATCGTACGTCTCAAAAAAGGGCGTTAAGCACAGAGAATAAATTATCCGCCACCAAACAGAAATGTATTTGATAGAAACCAGGTTTACATCTCAAAGTGTAACGTTAGACATACATTCATATAAGTCCGTACCAGGTTTGAATGGAACCGAAGACACTTCAAAAGAATCCCTTGCAATGCAGATAATCCTTAATCACATACGGACTTCCCACCACAAAGGGTGATCAAATCTCTATACCGGGGTCATTCGGTGCAGAGACATTCGACAGGTAATTCTTTCGCTTTCGAAAATACCCGGTCTTCACCACTGGTCTTCAAATGCTATCCATTTTGTCGTATCACTATTTGGAATGGGTTATATGACATAAAGTGTCCTCCCGGCTAAACCGAATAATGAGCGCTTAATTTTAAAACCATATGGATATAGTGGGATCTTAGTTAAGTCACAGCTTAAAGCCCAAAACCTTTCTTTTGAATGGTTTAAAAAAATTTCCACTTTCAATTTTTTAAACAAAAAGATTCACTTCACAAAGTTCGCCAATCTTTCACAAAGATTCATTCATAGCTTTCAAAACTATTTCATTTCAATTCTTTTATACAAAAGATACACCCTTAAGATCCTCTTTAATTTGAAAACAAAGTTCACCAAATCTTTAACAAAGATTTATTCATAGTTTCAAAACAATTTCCATTTCAAACTTGAAATCTTTCAACCAAAATTGTAAGTTCTTTCCTTTATATAAAAGCCATTATCATTTGAAAACAATTGCTTTTTGTTTCGGAAAAATCCGATCAAATATACACAAGTTATACCTTTGAAATATAGACTTGGATTAAATTCAAATTCCTAAAATAATAATTTTAAAATGGTTTAAAACCCATATAAATATATTATATAACTTGTATACCCTTTTTAAACCATAATTTCCAAACATATATTCATGGAACTCGGGTTCAAATCTTGAATTCAAATTCAAACTCAAATCAAACTATTTGAATTTCAAAACTTTAGCAAGTTATATTATATTCAAAGTAATTTCCAAAACTTTCTTTTCAAAAGTTTTCATATTAACACAATTACATTTCGAAACCATTTTGGATTCAAAATACAATTTTAAAGCCATTCCATTATTTTGGATAAAATAATACTAAATTCAAATATCTGTGACTTAACCCAATCCTCGTGAAATCCATATTTGTGTGTGTATAGTGTTGTCCAGGGGTTTTACATAATAGTGCAACATCATCAATCATCATAAACCAAACACAGAAATATTGATAAGCGGTATAATCCTATAACGCTTATCTTCATTCACAGATTCACAGGTAAATAGTATAAATTCATCACAGATAAATTACATTCATCACAACTCAAATCAAAATAATTCATATCACAAAGCATCACACATCAGGGATATCAAACAGTTCAAAGTATTTCATACAATCCAGATATCCATAAGTAAGATCAATTAGTCATCTGATTAATTTAAACTAGATTAATTACTTATGAATAATTTACTGGTCCTGGTTAATTAATTAATTACAAACCACTTTAATTAATTATCCTCTAATTATTTATTAATAAATTAATTATCCTTTAGTTATTAATTAATCAACCTTAATTAATAATTAAATCAATCTATAATTATTAAATAATTAACCTCCATTATTTATTTATTCTTTAATTAATTTCCTTAATTAATTACATTAATTAATCAACACTTAATTAATAATCATCTCTTAATCACTTTCATTAATTAATTAACCTTTAATTTATCAATCCTCCTCAAATTAATTACCTTAATTAATTAATCACATAAATTAATTATCCTTTAATTTAATATTCTTTAATCATTTGATTAATCAGCCTTTAATCATTAAATAACTATCTTTAAGTAATTAGTTACCCTTTAATCATTAATTAAAAAATTAATTAATTATTCTTTAATCACTATCATTAAGTAATTATCCTTTAATTACTCATATTAATTAATCACCTTAATTAATTACACTAATTAATAAATCACCTTGATTAATTATCTTTTAGTAAATCACTTTAATAAATTAACCTTTAATTGTTAAACTTTAATTACTTTATTGAAATTCTTTGAAAAACACTTAGAGTTTTAAATAAAATTATTTCAAACCCGAATAAATTAATTTTAAAGACAATTAACTTTAAAATTCAACCTTTAAAATAAAATTTATTATTAACTTAAATCTTTAAATGAATTACAACCATAAACATCTTTATCTTTTTAGTCTACTTATTTGTTAAGCTAATTAAGGTTTATTTAAAATAAACTTTCAAAACAAAGGTCATATATGTATATTAAAACACTTTTAAACTTAGTTAAAAATAATTTTATTTCAAAACCTTTAATTAATCTCAAACGTAAACAACATTTATTATTTAAAAAGAAAAGTGTTTTAAGAAAATTATTTAGATAAAACTTGATTTATTTTAAAGTTCTAAAACTCTTTTATACTTGATTACCCAGACCCAAGCTATTTCATGATTTTCCTGAGCCTAACTTCGGGTTTTCCCTCACCACTCACGTCTTCGAGTCAACCCATTGTTTTCCCGTGCTTGAACTCGAGAACTAATCTTCTCCTTATCCCTGCTTTTGATCCTGACACCATGGATATACTGTGCACATATACAAGCAAGATGGCCATCTCTGACCCAAACTCTGATCGTCAATACATCGACGATAACCCCCGCAAGCTCCCCAAACACCCAAATCCTTGAAACGACATCGAATTCGCATTTTAGCTAATCAATGCTTTTCTGGAACCAAACTCGATCGATACAAACGCCTTGACGCCGACGATCTGACCACCTAGAACCTGTCACTCTGGCCAAAGCAACGTTAGACTCCCCTCTTTCCTTTCCCCCACATGTGATCGCCTCCGAAACTTCCTTGATGATGCATGAACACGATAAACATCAATGGTAATATCAGCTAACAAAACCCTAATTTGACTCAAACAAGTCACTACGATTTATTAAAATCCCTCTACCATTTTTGCCGGATCTACTGACCTTCAAGCAAACTTCATCCATGATCCTGATGTTTTTAGACTACGCGATCGCCAGTATCTGCCTAAAATACAATTTCCGTTCAACTCACGATATCCCATAATTTAATAAACTAAAAATCCTGAAATGATCACCTAAATTCATGATTTCACATTACGAATCTATTTGTATAGTCAAAACATGAAATCAAAACCATTAATTTTTGACTTGAATTTAATTGTCCCTGTGATTTCTATATTTTAGAAATTTTATTCAAATTTTTTTCTGAGAACTATTTTTAAACCTAATATATTGATAATCCAAGCATATTTTGTTTATAATTCATAACCTATAGGGAATCAAATGAAGAGTAACTAATTTTTTTTATTATTTCAACACCTGGAACTTAGAACATGATGTATATACACACATATACACAGGCATTGCTCATACAAATTATGTTTATATACATGCATTCACATCAATATACTTCTCAAACATTATTAACTATGACACATGCATTAGAGATCAAGACAGATTTAGATTTTGGTCAGTAGTTTACCCACCTAGAAATGAAGACAGAGGACATACATTGGACTTAAAATCTAGAACTAAACTTTCATCTGTATTTCCATGTTTGATTGAAGATACTTTGATCTGGATCTTGGATCTATGTTGAATTGATTCTTTGATTTTATCTTGAGTTGAACCTGCTTGATGTTTACTTGCTTGAAATCTTTGCCTTTTGTTTTCTAGATTTTGCTTTTGAACTTTGCTTTGCTTTCAGATCTACTTTTAGGTTTGAGTTTTACCGAGTTGAATCTTGCTTTCTGATTTGCTTTTAAACCATGCTGAAACTTGGTTGAAGTTTTTTGATAAAACTTCATTTTATTTTGTTTTGATTTTCTTTTCTTTTGGGTTTGAGATGATGTTGATCTGTTTTATTTTTGATTTTTTTTCTTCTGGTTTTTGGTTTTACAGGTTTTGATTATGGTTTTGACTTTGAGAAGATGATGAAGTTTTAAACTGAAATGAAGTAGTCAGGTTTTCTCTAATAACATGTTATTATAATTTAAATTTTTAAGAGAAAAAAATCAAATTGCCACTTGTAATTTTAAATCATATTAAACTAACACTTGTTAATACAAAATATATTAAGCCTACACATGTTTAAATGCATGTATTTATGTTTTACATATGTCTAAATGAAATCATTTTGTGTTTAAACCCTTTGTTAAAATTTTATTTATTTATGTAGATTATCTATTTTATATTTACATATGTTTACACTTTTTTTTTAGCAAAGCTAAGTGGGTTTGACTGGCCCTAACCAGTTTATTGCAAACACAATAAAGAAAAGTTGCACCATAACAAAACCATGGAGCAACCGGAAAGAAAAAATAGAAAAGATAACAAGTAAGCAAACAAAACTATGTCAACAAAAACACAGTTAGTCCCAAAAACTAATGAAACTACTAGCAAACTTAGACGTGCAATTTCGCGCACCATCTTTGATAGAGCCCATCAACTGATTCCATAATTCAATTTCGGTTTTGATCTTACCATTGAAAATTCTTTCGTTTCTTTCTCTCCATATAACTCCAATGAATTTTTTGAGCACAAGCAGCAACAATGTTCCAGAATCATTCTTCCATCTAGTGGCGCTAAAGAGAAAACACCACTCACTATTGCTATCTCTGGATCTGTTTCCATGACCTAGTAAAGCCGATAACCTTTTCCACAACCTATGAATAACCTTGCAGCTGAAGAAAAGATGAACATTCGTCTCATCTTCATCATCACAGAAAACGCAGGTTGCTTCAGAGACCATGCCAATGCGTTGGAGTTTGTCTTTGAAATTCATGGCATTTCGAAGAACCTTCCAAAGAAGAAAGTTGTCATTTTCTTTACAGTGACGGTCCTAAACCCTTTTTTTCCAAGCAAACCAGGGAGTGGACGTAGCGTGGGAAACGCAGTCATATAACTTAGAGATGGAGTGTACGACAAGATCAGACGACCACAGCACTCTGTCACAAGTGATAATAGGGTACTGTTGCCTGCTGATCTCCTACCACAGTTGACGAGTGAATTGGTTACTAGAGAACGACTTTGAGATGACACCATTGCATATAAAGTTCTTTGCCTTGGCATCCATTGGTATACCAGTTTGAAGTATTTGGTTGTAAGTCATTGCTTTGCTAAGTATGAGGCCATGCCTAGCCCAGGGATCATTCCAGAAACTCACAGTGCCATAGGGAGATTCAATGTGCTTAATATGAGGTAGCAATATTGACCGAAGATTAAGGATGGATCTCCAAGTCCAAGTGCTGCCATGCGCGATGTCCATGCACCAAAAATTCTTGCTTCTGAGATGATGCTTTTTCGTCCACGCCACCCAAATATTGTTTTTAGAATTAAGAAGATTATCAAAATGCATACTAAAAGCAGCAGAATTCCAGTTTCGTATGTTAATGATTCCAAGGCCACCCATTCTTTTCTTGGTTTCAACCTTACAAAAGTTTATTGGTTTGAGACTGTTAGAGTGAATGCTTCCAAACCAGAGAAAGTTACACATCGCCTTCCTAATCATGTGAATGAGCCTTTTGGGGAGAATGAAGGTTCTGGACCAGTATGTAGTGAATGAGAAAATGACAGATTTTATAAGGGTGAGTCTTCCCGCCTGTGATAGAAACCTATTAGCCCAAGCTTTCATGGTATGTGTAATCTTGTCATAGAGTTTCATGCGCTGGGAAGTAGAGACTTTGGTGGAGCTCATAGGGATCCCCAGGTAAGATATATTTTCAGGTGCAAGGGGCAGGTGACACACATGAGTAAGGGACTGGATTGCAGAAGCATCAATTCCAGCAATTTTAATTAAGGACTTGTCAAGATTAATAGCAAGCCCACTGAACTTGTGAAAAGGAGTAAGACTTTCCATTAAGCTGCTAATAGATTGAATAGTAGGCTTGGTGAAAACAATAAGATCATCAGCAAACATGAGGGAGGAAATAAGGGGATCTTTGCACTTGGGGTAGGTAAGAATTCTTTTGCATGAGATTTCATGATTAATCATCGCAGTGAGCACTTCCATGACCAGAATGAATATATAAGAGGACATTGGGAAACCCTGTCTGATTCCTTGTTTACTCTTGAAGTAGCCTACAGTGTTACCATTGAGATTCAATGAGAAATGCCCTGTTGAGATGCATGTGTAAATCCATGAGGCAAAGTGGGGGGGAAATTTCATTTTGGCAAGGGTTCTGGAGATAGTGGTCCATTGAAGAGTATCATAAGCTTTCTTTATGTCAAGTTTTAATATAGCTTTTGGACTTGTCGTGGACTTGTTGTAATCTTTAAGTAGTTCATTTGTCAACAGCACATTGTCGAGAATACTTCTCCCCTGAACGAAAGCAGATTGGTTGGGGGAGATAAGATGGTTAAGAACAAATTTCAGTCTAGAAGCAATTATCTTGGATAGACACTTGTAAGTGGTATTACAACATGAGATTGGTCTGAAATCAGTGACATTGATAGGATGCTCAGTCTTGGGTTTTAAGGCGATATTGGTTGCATTTATTCCAGATAGCATTTTACTATGATTGAAGAAACTGTTCACATTCTTGCATATTAATGCGATATGTTTACACTTTTATATATTTACGAATTATGTTTTTTATAAATGTGTGTATATATATATATATATATTCAATTTAGTTTTACAAACCATTTTTATCAAATCTTATTTAAATTGAAACTATTATACCTTTAAAAATACATGTATACATACATATATATTAGAATTTATCCTTTAAATAATTTTTAGAAATTCATTATATTAATTTTAAATCATAGAGTTTTCAAATCTAGTTTATTTTCCAAGATATTATTATTTGGAATTTCAAATCCAAAATTCTATTTACAATCTATATAGAATAAACACATATTCTATTTATTTGGAAAAATTCAAATAAATTCACAATTAAATCCAGATTTTTTATTTAAATTATCATTTTAAATTTAACTCAAAACCTGGGTCGTTACAGATACAACATGTGCATACCGTTCTTTGATGCATTAAAGAAAGGGAAGAAAAACTTCGGATGGAACACGACATATCAAACTGCATTTGAAGAATTGTTGCAACACATGGAAGCCTCACCAATCCTGTCAAAGCTAGTGGACAGAGAGGACCTATTCATTTACCTAGCAGTCTCACCTCATGCTTTAAGCACTGCCCTTGTGCGTGAAGAGGCGAAAGTCCAACGACCCATATACTACATCAGCAAGCGGTTTACTGGAGTCGAGAAAGATTACCTAAAGTTGGAAAAGCTAGCATATTGCCTCCTGATTGTATCTAGGAACCTACGACCGTATTTCCAAGCACATCCAATCAAAGTACCGACTGATCAGCCTCTGAAACAAAGTACCATATCATCTTGAAACTTATGGATGACTTCTCAAGTGGAACATCGAACTAAGCCAATATGGTATTACCTACCATCTGAGAAAGGCAATTTATGGGAAATTGCTTGTAGATTTCATCACCGAGTTTACTATATGGGATGACGACGAAGAAACGCCATTAGAATTGGAGATGCAATGGAAACTCTTTGATGATGGTGCATCTAGCAACCTCTGTTCGAGGGTGGGAGTAGAGCTTGAAACCCTAGAAGGATGAGCGATTTGCTATGACTTACACTAAGAACTTCTTGCAAAAAATAACGATGCAGAATACGAAGCATTAATAGCAGGGCTGAAAGTTGTGAAGGAACTCCAAATAAAATCCATCTACATCTGTAGTGACTCTCAACTAGTCGTTTACCAAGTAAAAGGAGAGTACCAGGCTCGAGGGGAGAACCTTACACCGTATCTGTCTAAAGTGCAATAGTCACCGAGCAACATCGAACATTATACCATAACCCATATTCCGTGGGAGCAGAATACTAAAGCTGACTATTTAGCTAAGCTGGCAAGCTTCGGAGAAGCTCAATCAGTGGGACAAGTTTCGATTGAGACTCTTATTGCCTCGATTATAGACAAATAGACGTCGATTGGATTCTCGAAACCACCGCCTAACCGGAAACATAGATGATGCCAATCAGGGACTACTTGCTTATTAGAACCCTTCCAATCGATCAGAATCAATGGAAAAAGCTTCTCCAAAAGGCACCATGATTTATGATGCAGAATGGAATACTCTACCGAAGTGGATTCTCAACCCCCCTTCTTAGATGTGTGACCGACGACAAAGCCCAACGGATCCTTAAGGAAGTGCACAAAGGCAAATGCGGACTGTATTGGAGGTCAAACCCTTGCAAAGAAAGTTCTCTGGCACGGATATTTCTGGCCGATAATAAACCACGATGCAACAGACTATGCCAAGCGATGTGATCGTTGCCAAGGATTCAGCAAAATTAAAAAACTCCCTCGATAGAATTAACACAAATGGTCAGCCCATGGCCATTCGCAATATGGAGAATCGAATTGATGGCATATTGTCGATAGCTAAAGGAGGAGCCAAATACGTTATAGTTGTTGTTGACTATTTCACGAAATGGGCCGAAGCGGAACAGATTGCCACCATTATTACAAAGAAAGTCATTAATTTGTTACTTAAAACATTATTTTCAGGTTTGGTTGCCACAAAAAATCATAAGCGATAACAGAACCCAGTTCGAAAGCGCTGAGTTTAAAGACTTCTGTAAATGCTACCAAATTGAGAAAAGCTTCTCCGCAGTTGCTCATCCGCAAGAAAACGGGAAAGTGTAAGCAATAGACAAGATCATCAAGTCCACTATCGAAAAGCGACTAACTAAAGCAAAAGGAAACTAGGTCGATGAACTTCCACTCATACTATAGGCTTACAAGACAACTCACAAAGTGGCAATTGGACACACTTCGTTCGTCTTGGCATATGGCTTAGAAGAATTGATTCCGGTCGATTTAGAAGTCCCCTTTCACCGAAGGAAAAAACTTTATCAAAAGTAAAATGAGCAGCTCCTACTCAATTCACTGGATATGATTGATGAAAGGAGGGAAAAAGCCAAGTTAAGGACCGTCGCCTACTAAAAAAGGGTTGCACGATACTTCGACTCCAAGGTTCACAACAAAACCTTCGAAGTGGGAGATCTCATCCTCAAACGGATCTATCCTATGCCGGGAACCTTCGAACCAAATAAGGAAGGGCCATATGTGACCAATCAAAAGCTTAGGGACAGAACTTTCAAATTGACAACCGTCGACGGAAACAAAGTTCCCAATGCATGGAATAGCGAATTGCTGTGCCGCTACTTCACATGAAAACTACCTTACGTACTTTCTATTTTTCAGTAAATAAGCCATCTCGGGATGCCGGGGTCATTGTAAATAGGAAAAAACTTGTCCAACTTCTATCAATAAATTAATTCTCCT
The DNA here is from genome assembly GCA_030765085.1 of Allium cepa. Classification (NCBI taxonomy): domain Eukaryota; kingdom Viridiplantae; phylum Streptophyta; class Magnoliopsida; order Asparagales; family Amaryllidaceae; genus Allium; species Allium cepa. The sequence goes on along the minus strand of CM060934.1, from coordinate 1,015,604,632 downwards.
TTTGAACAACACAGCTATGTTCATTATAAGTAACATGCCGAGTCAATGGGTCAAATCGACTCAAAACCATACAACTGCTAGTTGAGAAAGTGGAATCACGTTCAAGTACGCTTCACCTACTCGCTGGGTCGACAGAGGAAAATCGATTTAAACTGTTGGATCGGTGGAACCCGATCCTAGCCTTCTAAGAAACGGTGTTGCCCCGACAACATCGGGAAGGATCGAATAAAAAGTTGCGCATCTTGTAAGCCATGCACTAACTCTTAAAATACGAACTCCTCGTGTTGCTGGAAGGTAGGCGATACTGAGAAGCATAAAAAGTTGCACATTTCATAAGCCGTGAGCTAACTCCCCGAGCCGTGAAATCACACTCTTAAAACATAAACCCCTCACGTTACCCGAAGATAGGCAACATTGAGAAGCATGAAAAGCTACGCATCTCGTAAGCTGTGCACCAACCCTCTGAGCCAAGAAATCACGCTCTTGAAAAATAAACTCCTCACGTTTCCCGAAGATTAGCAACATTGAGAAGTATTTTAAGTATAGGAATTTCCCCAGCAATACCGGGAAACCCATCTACCATAGGATTTGCGAAGACCAATGCACTCCCATTATCGAGAGTAATGGTTGCGACTTCAACAAAATCGAAGCGCTACGAACCAGCAGAAAACTCCAATTACGAACACTCCATGATAAATAGTAACATTTAACGTGAATAACGTTTAGCTTCTTACAGGTAACTTGTATGATGTACATTCTAGGGGCAAGTAGTGCACATTGGAAGATTGCAAAAATAATACCCATGAGTGCCAACTCGCGTTTTTGAGAAGTGATGAGTGGTTTAACTTTCAAAATCTTGCAAAGATTATTCATTAAGTTAATCTCGTAATTATATGCTTACGAATTTTCTATAGGTAATCTCATAACTTTATGTTCTGCACTAAGTTTATGTGTTTGTGCACGTTTTAAACATGCATATGTTATATAATTTCTAGAATTGCATAAAAACATAAGTTGCAAAACTTGTAAAAGGAAAATAAATCAAATTGTGACTTAGTCAAATTCAAAATTTTGGCATGCAAACTATTCGAACCATAAGTTACCGGTCGTTTGCCAAGTGTTTGAAATAAACTGCCCTATGAACTAGGGGCATACATCGGCACTTAAATATAAATATTATGCTTAAAAAAAATTCACATTACACGAGTTCTGTTGCTCCGAACAAAATTTTTTGACAGTAATCATGGGGCTAGAGAAAGTGAAATGGAAGTAAACAAAATAGATATAAGTGCATAGAGCACATATGAGCATATAAGTAAAGGTATAGTCAAAATATCAACAGTGTATTACTTATAATTTTCTTCTGTACAAGATAAAAACGTGGATGCTATACCCGTACAATACCGACCAACAAAAGAAAAAGTACATATAGCACAACAAAAACACTAAGTGCAGACTTTGCACTTGAACAAAACAATGAAAATGAGTTAAAACCAGATCAGCTACCACCCAAGCTTCTCAGTGCTTCTTTCCACCACTCCCATTCTCGCCTATTGTTTGAATTTTTTTTCTTCGCCTTAGAAGTGGTGTCGCTGCCAGTGATGTCGAAGATCTCCTCAGTTCTGATATCCTCTTTCTGCTATGTGACTTTTTCAGAAGACTCGCCCTTTGTTTTTTGCTTCTAAGATCCACGGGAGCTCTTAAAAGCCTGTATTACTTCAAACTTCTCTTTTTTAATGACAATTGAGATCTACATGGCTTCTCAATCTGAATCTCTTACTCTCGAGCTTCACCCACCGTGAAGTCACCCTCCAAAGATACGGACGAATCATCCAAACCTTGTAGTGCATCGATCTTCTCGGATTCCAACCTTAGTTATGAGCCAAACATAGACGCGATGACCGGAGCAGATACTGAAATGAGCATGAAAGCCGTAGAGATAGCAACAGGCCTAAGCATCGAGAGAACTGAAGGATCGGCAGATAAGGAAGATAGACCTATAAGAGCAAAAATGAAAGCATTAAATTCGTCCAACTCCTGCGGTGTGAGATGAAAATTCTCAAACTCGGGAGAGGCAAGTAGATTACCTACACCAGAAGATTGACCAAGAATGCCAACCTCGTATTCACCACCTTCACCCTCGTTCGACATTTTCACAATCCGAGGGGAAATTTCAAGCTTAGAACTTGCTAACGGATCATAGGGCTACCCAGATGTTTCGCCGGCACCAGAAATAAAAGGCTCAGGAAGCGCTTCGGCACTTCCTATCGGGGTAGCATCGACAGTCTCGTTTTATTTCTCAATCTGCAAAATCTCCCAGCCCTATAAGAATGCCTTATGTGATTCTACTTTGAGGTAGGTGTTCTGTAACTTTCACTCGGTATAGACATCCCCACTATCATGAAAATGGGTTAAGACTTCCTCCTAAACCATAAAAGAGTGCGTAGGAATTTAGTTCCTAAGTAGCTGAGACTCCCCTGGTGCAGCAGGCAGTTGACGTAGAAGTTCAAGATGGTCTCATCCATCTTCTCCATCTTTCTCTCAAAAGTATTCTGAAGCTCTAAATAATCCACCGTGATGGCGGCCTTCTCAACTTCGATGCGAGTTTTACCAGCGCTAAGCTGTGCAACTCGATCCTAGAGCATGGCAATCATCTCAGCCTGGTCAAAGATTGTTTTAACGTGCGACATCATGACTTCTTCAGATTCAGTGATCGTCTTACTGTGATTTTCTATGATCTTGTCGTGGTCAGAAGTAGTCTTCCTCTAGGCTTCATTGATGGTATCGCAAGGTTCAATTTTTTCTTGCAGTTTAACTTCTTCGAGATGCGCTTTTTTGATTTCGTCTCTCAGGATGATCTCGATCTCAAATGCGCCTTTTTTAGCTCCTTCAGGAAGCTGGCATTGTCCTTTCTTTCTCGAAGCACCGCATCCTTTTCTCTTCCATTTGGTTGGTTCTGGCATCGCGTTCCGCCAATGATCTTTGAAATCATCCTTCTCCGACTCAAAGGAGAGGATTTCTTGATAGTTGTTGCAGTTTATGTCCGCCAGCTAATTACATAATTTATTCCACCCTTTGGCTTGCTCTAAATCATTTTAGATGGCCAGAACATAGGGAGCGTATGTATCTCTACAGACCGGATGAAGATTGCGAATTTAACACTCCTTAAAAAGCCACCTGGGGAGCGTTGCCTCATGCCTGGGAGGACCAGATGGAAGAATATAGGAAGATCTTCGGTAGGGGTGTGCAGAGCCAGGGGCAAGAGATACATAAGATGTCGGGACTTGAGTTGAAGATGGAATGTGTATAGAATAAAATGGGACTTTGGAACCCATCGAGGTGGGGCCCGTAGCGAAGGCCTATTGTTTTAAGGAATGGGAACCGTGGTCAAATTTTGACTTTTTGGGCCGCTCCTCTCTCCAATTGAAAGTCTTCCTTTTTCCATGCCCACCTTTGTATACTCGACCCCATTCCCTCTCGTCGTAATGATGAGTTTCAGCCACTAAATCTTTTATTCTCCGATATTCCTCATCCGTTTCACGAGGATGGTGACAGTTGGAAGACAATTTCAACCATCGCTGAGAGTCGATGAATTATTTGATATCATTATAGAGACTGTGTCCCCTTATAGTCCCTGACATGGAAGATAAATAAAAAGTCTTAGAAATGAAGAATAGGCACAAAAAGTATATGTGTGAGTGAGTGTAACCCTAGTGAAATGTGTAATGTGTTTTGGGAAGGGCCTAAAGAAACGCCCCGAACCGAAGTAAGCAGCCGTCATCGAAGGAATTGGGCTGACTTCGAGTGCAATATGGCCCGAAAGAGGAGATATCTCTTCAAATTTAAATACCTCCCCTATGAGCGCATCAAAATCGACGTATACATTGCTCAGATCTTCGAAAACTATGCCAGCATCTTTGGTCGGGGAACCCCGACGTCGTCTAGCTTCTAGAGTGTCATCTTTTTCGCTTATCTTTGGGGGAGGAGAATTCAGGACAATAGTGCTTATCCCTGGAGTCTCATCACGCGATTCAGAATCCCCCTCATTGGATTCTGCATAGAAATCATCATTAGAAGTTGACTCATCACTACTACTCTCAATCTCTCTTTCATCTTTTTCTATGTCCACCACGGCTTTGCCTTCCCTTTGATCAAACTCCTTTTCTTCTTCTTCTAGAATCAGGGGCATTCTAGCCGGGCGACTGACCTCGGTCACGGCATCTTTTCCCTCGTGAGTCTCTTTAGCTGACTCGTCGGGCGGGGCTTCTCGTTCTTGAAAAGCACCCTCTTCGGGACCATAAGATGAGGAGGTGGATCATGTGCATACCCTGGACTGAGAAGGCGATGGGACCTCAACTGGAACTATGGATCTCCCCAGATGCAACAGTCTTTATAGAAGTAAGTTTTCATCAGTCAACAAGACATTAACAGATCTTTCCCTAGCATCGATAGCCTTTAGGGTTCGAAAAGTTCCATCGAGAGATAAGACCCTGTTCGGCCTCGGAATAACTATAAGAAGCATTCAACTTGTTAGAAATTCCATAATGACACACCGGAGCTCAACGAGTAAGAAAGGGAACTTACCCCCTGTTGTCTAAACATGGTTGAACCCCTCAGGACATTTGACAAAGAAGTATCGAGTCTTGAGTCAGGAAAAGTTGCTTTGCAGTTGCAATACAATTTTATGATTCCTCTAGGCCTCGATTACAACCAAGGAAGGTCACTCATCTCTTCTTTTGAATGAAATAAAGTATCCCAACTCGTCAAAGCTCGAGGCACGGTTAAATGTTCGCATAAAAAGGACGTGCAGACAAGTTAAAATGGCATATCTATTGGGCTGAATCTCAAATGGAGCGATTCCTAAGCTCGAGAGGGTACCTCTCAAGAAATTATTAAAATGGGGCACAATTTTGGGGTTGGCATATGAGCAAATTCATCCTTTTCTGAGATGCGCACATCTTTCTCCAAGATGCCGTGTTGTAGGAAGATATTGTGCAAGACTTTAGCAGAAATCACGGAGGAAGCTCTCTCCGATGGATTGAGAAGAACTCTAATGTTAGGAGAAGTTTGATCCATGACCGGACCAAGTGGAACTAACTGGCCATACTCAGCCCATGGAGCGGAAGGAGAAAGGGCGACAGAAGATGACTCAGCCTCCGAAACTGTAGGACTTCTGTTAAATATGCGCTTGTATGTTTTTGTTTGATGATAATAAACATATATATTCATTTAAATGTATTTGGTAATGTACTATTTTGTTTTTCACAGATTAAATAAATATTTGTTGAATAAATAAATATTTGTTGAATAAATAAATATTTGTTGAATAAAATAAATTACACAGAATTTGATTTTGAATTCAAACGAATATTTTATTCAAACTAATATTTATTACAATTTTAAATAGTACAATTTCATGCTCTCACTATATATATACATTTTTGATTACAATCACATCACATTTCACATTTACAGTTAACCTCACTACATATCACTCACACTCGTATTTTTGTCTTCAACTGCATTCCGGTTTGAATCCAGCATCTGAGTAATCTGCAAAAATATTTTCAAACGCAGTAAAATTGAAAGAGAAATATTTTTGAAATTTGAAAGAAACGATGATTTTGAAAACATTGTTTTCCTCGGTTATTTGGGTTGTTCGTCATCATTTTTGACTGTGCATATCTGTGCATATCAGTATTTTTATCAGGGACAGGTAACTATAAGTGGCTGCAGTACACACGTGTACATTCGTATACGTGTGCATTGCCTCGCCAACTCGTGTGCAAAAAAAAATCAAACAAAAGAACAGAAATCAAAAAACAAGGTCAAACCCAAGATAGGTTCAACTCAAGGCAAATAGACAAAGCAATTGACTACAAACAGTTCAAGACTAAAGCCACTAACAAATGCAACAGCAACATGCTTGAAGACTCCAGCACGACCAAGTATGGAGTGTACAAATGCAAATGTCCAAACAACAACATGAAGTGAATCAAGTTCAAGCCACAAGTGTACATGAATACAACTCGACTGCAACAGTACAGTCAAAGTGCAAAAGTGCATGAACATAGGATCAGTACAGCAACAATGAAACTGACTCAAAGCACAACAGTGAAGTGACAAATGTTCAGTGGTGAAGCAACAACAATGAAGCAGTTCAAATCCAAATTCAAGAATATATACAATGCAAATGTACAGGCCAGTGAACATAAAAGAAAATGGCAGAGTCGAAGCACAAAGAACAAAACAGTTCATGTCTGCAACAGTCAACAAGGCAACAATGCAGATGAACAACAAAGGGTACAAAAACGAGCAGCAATCTTTGAACATGAATGCAGTGTACATGAATGCATCAGTGACCAAACACAGGAACTCAACAAGGCAGAGGAATATCACGAGCATAAAAGCATGGATACAGCAAAGTCAGAGACTACAACATCAAAGTGCAGTGCAACATGAACCAACTCCAAAATGTATCACTAACATATACTACAGGGATGAACACATGAGTATGGACAAGGCACAAATCAAGTCCAGATACAAGTTGCAGACTCAAAGAAAACATGACACCAAGCTACAAAACTCAATGGCAATGAAGGCAACAGGAATAAAATATGACAATGCAAACTAATCAATGAGTAACACAGTGAACCAAGCAACAAGTTCATGTTTGAACTAACTCGAGTGCAACAAAAAAAACTATGGTACTATGCAAATGCATGGCAGTACCAAATGATAGAAAAGATGGTCAGAGAACACTATTTCAACAGTATGGCCAAAGTAAATCAACTGGTCAAAGCAAATGTCAGCACCGTGATGAACAAGGTTGAATAATTCACAAATCAGAAATCAAGTGTGAAACAAATTGAAACAGTCAATGCCAAGTCGAACCAGCAAATTCAAAACCGTGATAAGCAAGGCAAATTGATCTCGAAATCAAATCAATATCGTGTGAATCAAGCTACCAAAAATACGACATTGACAAAGTCAGATCAATCCCAAGCATCAATGCAAGATCGAACGACTATTGACAAATTCAACTATATTCAGACGAACGTAATTCAAGGAGTTCGAACGCATATATAACCCAATCATCACTGGCAAATTAAATCATCGAGTTCAAGTATCAACTTAGCAAAGCAAAAGGAGACAATACATACCGAATTCACAAACAACGAACTCGATCGAGCAACTGCAAACGAGCAATAGTCAACCATCAGAGAAGCAGTGAGCTAGGGCAACATATCTCAGATCGATTGAAGAAACCGAAGCCCTAATTGGAACAAAGAGCCGAAGCCCTAACTGGAACAAAGGGAACGAAGCCCTAATCAGAACGAAGCCGCCATTATTCTCACGAATGAGACAAAAGGATCGGGTGAAATAAGGAAGTGGGCCGGTCTTATTTAAAAAAAAAGGGGGTTTTGTTTCTTTTTAATTTTAGGCTTTGTTAATATTGTTAATTAGTTTTAGGGTTATTTTCTATTGTTCTTAATTATTGTTTTTTATTTTACGAATCAAAGAATCTTGGTAAATCACCACCTAGGTTTTAGGTTGTGTCTGATTGTCTATTTAGAGTTAGTTCAGTAAGCAGGGGTTGTGAGTTTGCAAAACTCTATAGGCGGTAGCAGGGTTTGCAAGTCTGTTAGAGTGTTTGTAAGCATGATACTGTTTAATTCTAATAGAAATCTGGGAATGCAGCAGTAGGCAGGGGTTGCCGAAGCTGGGTAAATTTTGTGTGTGATTTACTTTTCAGTATATTTATTTCTGCAGTTTATTTTTGTGTTTAAATCAAGAAAATTTGCTATAACCCTATTCACCCCCCCCTCTAGGGTTAATCTAGATCCTACAAGTGGTATCAGAGCCCGGTATATATTTTTTATTTAACTCTAGAGTCATGAGTCTACAAAATAATGCTTTTTCTGAGGGGCAATCTATTGCTAGGCCACCCATGTTTAACGGGAACGATTATGCTTATTGGAAAGTTAGGATGGGTATCTATCTCAGTTCTGTTGATTATGATGTTTGGGATATTATTGAAACTGGCTATAAACCCCCCACTATAATCATTGGTGATACTGAGATTCCTAAACCTAAGGATAGGTGGGATGCTAACGACAAGAAATTGAAAACGACAAATGCTAAAGCCATGAATGCTTTGATATGTGCTCTTGATAAAAATGAATTTAATAGAATTTCTCATTGTACAACAGCACAGGAAATTTGGCACACTTTGGAGGTGACACACGAAAGAACTTCTCAAGTTAAGGAGTCTCATCTAGCCCTATTCAGCAATGAATACGAAAACTTTGTGATGGACAAAGGCGAAAGCATAAAGGATATGTTTGGACGCTTTTCAACCTTGGTATACAACGCTAGAGCACTTGGGAAGGTATTCACTGAGGTAGAGCTTGTAAGGAAGATACTACGAGTCCTACCGATGAACTTTGAGGCAAAAGTCACGGCAATACAAGAATCGAAAGATCTGAGTAAGCAAAGCATGGAGGAGTTGATTGGCAACTTGATGACATATGAGCTTGAGCTAAAAGCAAAGGAAGAACGCAACAACTCCGAACCAAAGAAGAAGACGATTGCCTTAAAGAGCAAAGAAGAAAGCGACGAAGAAGAAGAAGATCCAATTGAAGAGCTTGCAATGGCTATCAATAATCTTAAAAAATGGTCAAGATTCAAGTCACGAAAGAAGAAAATAAGTGGTAATAGGTCAAAGAATTCTGACGATTCCGATAATGAATTGACATGCTATAACTGCAAGAAGCCTGGTCACTTCAAACAAAAATGTCCACTTCTCAAAAACAACAAAGGAAAGAAAAAGAAAAGGAAGGCCTTTGCAGCAACTTGGGATGATGAAGAAGGAGAGGAAGTTTCGAATAATAGCTCAGAAGAGGCTAACTTGTGTCTTATGTCAAAATCGGATTCAGAAGCAAGCTTAGAGGAATCTAGTGAGGTAAGTGACTATTCTTATAAAGAACTTGTTTCAATGTGTTGTGATTTTACTAAAATGATTGAACTCTTGAATCTAAAATTGAAAAATTAAAATCTGATAGGAGAGAACTTGTCCATGAAAATTCTAGGTTAGAAACTGAAATTGAAAATATTAAAAACCTAGACTGTAAAAAATGTAAAACTTTAGATTCAGAATTATCAAGACTTAGAAATAGTTTTGTAAATCTTGAAAAAGAAAATTTAAGTCTTAAGGAAAACCTTGACACTAGGAAAAAGGATTTTATAAATAGGTGCACCTCACTTGCAACTGAAAACACAACACTAAAAACCAAAGTCCAAAATCTTGAAAAATCTCTAAATAACTTTTCAGGAGGAGAAAAATCATTCAACATGTTATTGAGAAATCAAATTTTTGCTAACAACGGAAAAGGACTAGGTTTTGGGAAAACACAAGTTGATGATAATGCAAAATATAAGAATGTCTTTGATAGATGTGAAATATTTAGATGTCGTGCTGAAAATTATAGTCATAGGAACAAGAACACAAAATTTATACAAGTTTGGGTTCCTAAGAATTCTACAAACAAATTTCATGTCTATTGGAATAAAAATAAAAGGACTAAACAAGTATGGGTTCCAAAGGGATTGTTTATTCACAATGCTTCTATCACTAATAACATTGGACCTAAGAGTTTCTCTAGGTCATCTTCCTCTCTTTTTATGTAGGTCTGTTGGCGGGCTAAGGAACAACAAGAATGGTTTCTAGATTCAGGTTGTTCTAGACATATGACAGGTGACAAATCGAAGTTCCTTAGCTTAGAGAATTTTAAAGGTGGAAATGTGATCATGGGAGACAATAGCAAGTGTAAGATTATTGGCAAAGGTGAAGTTGGTAACGGTATTTTTTCCTAGACTAATGTTTTATACGTTGAAAATCTGCATCACAATCTCATTTCTATTAGCCAACTATGTGACAAAGGTATGAACGTGATTTTTGATAGTGATACTTGCAAAATCATTAATAAATCTTCTAATAACATTGTTTTTATGGGCAAAAGAAAAGGGAATGTTTACTCACTTTCATTTGATAATCTAAATCTTTCTAGATGTTTGGTAGCCACTGACGAAGAGGCATATTTATGGCATAGGAGACTTGGACATGCTAGCATGAGTCTCTTAGAAAAACTTGAATCAAAAGAATTAGTCAAAGGGTTACCACATCAGAAATTTAAAAATAATAAAGTGTGTAAAGCATGTTCCTTGGGCAAGCTTAGTCGATCATCATTTCGTCCTAAAAACATTGTTAGCACATCAAGGGTCCTTGAACTAATTCACATGGACTTATTTGGACCAAATGAAATTTCAAGCTTGAATGGAAAACGTTATTGTTATGTATTGGTTGATGATTATTCTAGATTTACATGGGTTTACTTTTTAGCCAAAAAGTCTGAATCTTTCGACTAGTTTTCAAAATTTGCAAAACTTGTTCAAAATGAAAAAGGAGTTACAATTAAAACCTTGAGTAGTGATCATGGAGGCGAATTTGAAAATTTTTGTGAAGAACATGGTTTAAAACATGAATTTTCTGCTCCACGAACACCTCAACAAAATGGGGTGGTTGAAAGGAAAAATCGTACATTACAGGAATTGGCTAGATCCATGTTAAGTGAGTATAAGCTACCTCTAATCTTTTGGGCAGAGGCAGTGAATACTTCGTGCTATGTAATGAATAGAGTAATGATTAGACCAATACTTGGCAAAACGTCTTATGAATTGTGCATGAAAGGAAACCTAACATTTCTTATTTTCGTATATTTGGATGTCCTTGTTTCATTCTTAACACAGGTGATCAACTTGGAAAATTTGAATCAAAGGCTGATGAGGGAATTTTCATGGGCTATTCAACAAGGAGTAAGGCTTACAGGATATACAATAAACGAACAAAGACAATTGTTGAGTCAATCAATGTGAAATTTGATGAATCTAATCTGGAAAAAACGACTGAAAAGATGGTTGACGATGGAGTAGATCCTGAAGGCACTGAAGAAGGGACATTTAGTGAGAAAACTGAAAGAAGGACTGTTGATGCTGATAAATTAAGGTTCAAACCTAATCATCCTCCTGAATTAATTATTGGTGATCCTACGGAAGGTATACGTACTCGTTCTTCATTTGATGAAAATTTGTGTGCGTTTTGTTGTCATAGTGGTTTTATTTCTGAGATTGAACCTGATTCTGTTGAAATGGCTCTTAATGATGAAAATTGGATTTTAGCAATGCAAAATGAACTTAATCAATTTGAGAGAAACAAAGTTTGGAATTTAGTTCCTAGGCCTAATGACTATCCAATTGTAGGGACTAAATGGGTGTTTAAAAATAAATTTGATGAATCAGGAAATGTAATTAGAAACAAGGCTATGTTGGTTGCAAAAGGTTATAACCAAATAGAAGGCATAGACTTTGATGAAACATTTGCTCCAGTTGCTAGGTTAGAAGCCATTAGAATCTTGCTAAGTTTTGCATGTTACAAGGGTTTCAAACTTAAACAAATGGATGTAAAAAGTGCTTTTTTGAATGGTGATTTAAAAGAAGAAGTTTTTGTTGAACAACCACCCGGTTTTGAAAATCATGAATTTCCAAATCATGTGTATAAGCTAGAAAAAGCATTATATGGTCTTAAGCAAGCTCCAAGAGCTTGGTATGACTGCCTCTGTACATATCTTTTGGAAAATGGTTTTAAAAAGGGAAGTGCTGACACGACACTGTTTCTATTACATAAAGAAAGTGATTTTTTGATTGTTCAGATTTATGTGGATGATATTATCTATGGTGCTACTAATGAGATATTGTGTGAGAATTTTGAACAAGTCATGCAGGCTAAATTTGAGATGAGTTTGGTTGGTGAATTGAAATACTTTCTTGGATTTCAAATTAAGCAAAGCAGTGATGGTATTTTCATCTCACAATCCAAATATGTGTTGGAGCTATTGAAGAAATTTGGAGTCGAAAATTCCAAACCATTGAGAACTCCTATGAGCCCATCAACAAAGTTGGACAAAGATGAGAAAGGAATTGCAATTGATCAAAAGAAATATCGAGGGATAATCGGTTCACTTCTCTATCTTACTGCCTCTAGACCTGATATTATGTTTTCTGTGTGCTTGTGTGCACGTTTTCAAGCTAATCCCAAAGAATCTCATTTAAAAGCTACTAAACGAATTTTGAGATATCTTTCACACACACACAAATTTGGACTATGGTACCCTTCTTGTGAAAATTTTGATTTAGTAGGTTATTCCGATGCTGATTATGCTGGTTCATTAGTTGACAGAAAAAGCACTAGTGGGACATGTTTCATGCTAGGACATTCATTAGTCTCATGGTCAAGTCGGAAACAGAATTGTGTTGCATTATCCACCACTGAAGCAGAATATATTGCTTTGGGAAGTTGTTGTGCTCAAATTCTATGGATGATGCAAACTCTTTCTGATTTTGGCTTAGTCTATAAACAAGTTCCATTAAAATGTGATAGTAGGAGTGCTATAGATTTGTCAAATAATCTTGTTCATCATTCACACACAAAACACATTGATGTGAGACACCACTTTCTTAGAGATCACATTGCTAAAGAAGACATTTGCATTGAATATATTTCAACTGAAACTCAACTTGCTGATATTTTCACAAAACCTCTCCCCGAAGACAGATTTTCCAAATTACGTTTGGATTTGGGAATTATAGAGATTGACTAATCATTTTTAAAAAAAAAAATTTGATTTGATTTTTAAATGACAAATTTTGACTAATCTGACTTCCTTTGATTATCAAAAAGATGAATAGTGATTGAAAAAGAGATGAGTGTTGATATTTATCATATATTATAACTCGAGAAAGTATAATTAGAAAATTTCTTTAGAATTTCATAACAAGAGTTATAAAAACTTTTTGTTGGGTAAAAATTCCATGACCATTTCTATTTCTATCATCTTTCTATCGACCATCACTCATCAAGATCATATTTAGTATGTAAATTTGTGGTAGTTTACAAAGGAAATCATTTGTTCTTCAATATCTTTAAATCTGTAAAGGAAATTATTTGTGCTTCAACTTATTATAATTAGCAATAAAAAATTAAATATCCAAAGTATTCACTCTCATTTAAAAGTCCTCACGGTTATGCATGGGTGAATTACTTGGATTTTTTGATTATGTGCTTCCATGCTCATTTAAAAGTCCTCACGGTTATGCATGTATGGAACGCATATCAAAATTAATTGATTCAAATAGACAAGTTGATTCTAATCCCATTTAAAAGTCCTCACGGTCATGCGTGGTTAGAAGATACTTGATTTCATTTTTTAAATTAAACTGGAATACTACTAATCTCATTTAAAAATCCTAACGGTTATGCATGGTTAGCAGATATTCAAATTTCCTGAAATAAATATACCACAAACAGACAGAATTGTATGATTTTTTGACGATTTTATCCTCATCACTTCTGAAAGTGGAATATGCGCTTGACAAGGGTAATTATGATTTTTGTTTGAGTTGTATTGAACTTTGTTATTTATATTTAATTGAGTTAACTGTTTGATTCATGTCTATCACTTCATCCCTATTTTTTAAACTATTATTCTTTTGCTGATAACAAAAGGGGGAGAGAAAAGTTAAGATTTTGTCAAATAGAATCAAGCAAAGGTCAAGCAAAGGTCAAATAATTTTCACTTTGCATATAGGCTCATTTATATATTTCTATGCATATATGTAGGGGGAGTATTGTGTAGAGAGGGAGCATTCAAATAGGGGGAGCAAATTGAACGATCAAATACATTTAATACATTCAAAATCTTAAATATATGTTTGTTATCATCAAAAGGGGGAGATTGTTAAATATGCGCTTGTATGTTTTTGTTTGATGATAATAAACATATATATTCATTTAAATGTATTTGGTAATGTACTATTTTGTTTTTCATAGATTAAATAAATATTTGTTGAATAAATAAATATTTGTTGAATAAATAAATATTTGTTGAATAAAATAAATTACACAGAATTTGATTTTGAATTCAAACGAATATTTTATTCAAACTAATATTTATTACAATTTTAAATAGTACAATTTCATGCTCTCACTATATATATACATTTTTGATTACAATCACATCACATTTCACATTTACAGTTAACCTCACTACATATCACTCACACTCGTATTTTTGTCTTCAATTGCATTCCGGTTTGAATCCAGCATCTGAGTAATCTGCAAAAATATTTTCAAACGCAGTAAAATTGAAAGAGAAATATTTTTGAAATTTGAAAGAAACGATGATTTTGAAAACATTGTTTGCCTCAGTTATTTGGGTTGTTCGTCATCATTTTTGACTGTGCATATCTGTGCATATCAGTATTTTTATCAGGGACAGGTAACTATAAGTGGCTGCAGTACACACGTGTACATTCGTATACGTGTGCACTACCTCGCCAACTCGTGTGCAAAAAAAAAATCAAACAAAAGCACAGAAATCAAAAAACAAGGTCAAACCCAAGATAGGTTCAACTCAAGGCAAATAGACAAAGCAATTGACTACAAACAGTTCAAGACTAAAGCCACTAACAAATGCAACAGCAACATGCTTGAAGACTCCAGCACGACCAAGTATGGAGTGTACAAATGCAAATGTCCAAACAACAACATGAAGTGAATGAAGTTCAAGCCACAAGTGTACATGAATACAACTCGACTGCAACAGTACAGTCAAAGTGCAAAAGTGCATGAACATAGGATCAGTACAGCAACAATGAAACTGACTCAAAGCACAACAGTGAAGTGACAAATGTTCAGTGGTGAAGCAACAACAATGAAGCAGTTCAAATCCAAATTCAAGAATATATACAATGCAAATGTACAGGCCAGTGAACATAAAAGAAAATGGCAGAGTCGAAGCACAAAGAACAAAACAGTTCATGTCTGCAACAGTCAACAAGGCAACAATGCAGATGAACAACAAAGGGTACAAAAACGAGCAGCAGTCTTTGAACATGAATGCAGTGTACATGAATGCATCAGTGACCAAACACAGGAACTCAACAAGGCAGAGGAATATCACGAGCATAAAAGCATGGATACAGCAAAGTCAGAGACTACAACATCAAAGTGCAGTGCAACATGAACCAACTCCAAAATGTATCACTAACATATACTACAGGGATGAACACATGAGTATGGACAAGGCACAAATCAAGTCCAGCTACAAGTTTCAGACTCAAAGCAAACATGACACCAAGCTACAAAACTCAATGGCAATGAAGGCAACAGGAATAAAATATGACAATGCAAACTAATCAATGAGTAACACAGTGAACCAAGCAACAAGTTCATGTTTGAACTAACTCGAGTGCAACAAAAAAAACTATGGTACTATGCAAATGCATGGCAGTACCAAATGATAGAAAAGATGGTCAGAGAACACTATTTCAACAGTATGGCCAAAGTAAATCAACTGGTCAAAGCAAATGTCAGCACCGTGATGAACAAGGTTGAATAATTCACAAATCAGAAATCAAGTGTGAAACAAATTGAAACAGTCAATGCCAAGTCGAACCAGCAAATTCAAAACCGTGATAAGCAAGGCAAATTGATCTCGAAATCAAATCAATATCGTGTGAATCAAGCTACCAAAAATACGAAATTGACAAAGTCAGATCAATCCCAAGCATCAATGCAAGATCGAACGACTATTGACAAATTCAACTATATTCAGACGAACGTAATTCAAGGAGTTCGAACGCATATATAACCCAATCATCACTGGCAAATTAAATCATCGAGTTCAAGTATCAACTTAGCAAAGCAAAAGGAGACAGTACATACCGAATTCACAAACAACGAACTCGATCGAGCAACTGCAAATGAGAAATAGTCAACCATCAGAGAAGCAGTGAGCTAGGGCAACATATCTCAGATCGATTGAAGAAACCGAAGCCCTAATTGGAACAAAGAGCCGAAGCCCTAACTGGAACAAAGGGAACGAAGCCCTAATCAGAACGAAGCCGCCATTATTCTCACGAACGAGACAAAAGGATCGGGTGAAATAAGGAAGTGGGCCGGTCTTATTTAAAAAAAAAAGGGGTTTTGTTTCTTTTTAATTTTAGGCTTTATTAATATTGTTAATTAGTTTTAGGGTTATTTTCTATTGTTCTTAATTATTGTTTTTTATTTTACGAATCAAAGAATCTTGGTAAATCACCACCTAGGTTTTAGGTTGTGTCTGATTGTCTATTTAGAGTTAGTTCAGTAAGCAGGGGTTGCGAGTTTGCAAAACTCTATAGGCGGTAGCAGGGTTTGCAAGTCTGTTAGAGTGTTTGTAAGCATGATACTGTTTAATTCTAATAGAAATCTGGGAATGCAGCAGTAGGCAGGGGTTGCCGAAGCTGGGTAAATTTTGTGTGTGATTTACTTTTCAGTATATTTATTTCTGCAGTTTATTTTTGTGTTTAAATCAAGAAAATTTGCTATAACCCTATTCACCCCCCCCTCTAGGGTTAATCTAGATCCTACAACTTCCTCTGCTAGACTTACAGCGAGAAGATGGGTACTTCATTCTAAACAATAGAACTTACGTCCGAAACGGGAAGGTAATTCCACTTTAAAATAATAATTCCTAGTACTACACTTGAATTTCGAAGAAATATTTATTTGCACCGATGTGTCAGACTTCAAGTATGTACCGAGGCAAGTGTGGTGTGTTATCTATCGGTAGTGGGCTCGGTGTCTGTAACGACCTGATATTTTGGACCATTCAAATCAACAATAATCAACACATGTCAGACTTGAATTGCTCAAAATAATCAGATCGTTAATTTAAAATTTTGCAAAGCTCAGCATATACAGTAAATAAATCAATCACAGAATCACAGGCACAGAGTAGTATAATGCAGTGGAATAGATACATGGTAGTTCATGAAGCTAATATATAAACATCAGAGTTAGAAATAAAATACAGCAGGATAACTCAAATACACTGAAGTCTCGAATACAAATAGATGACATCTTTGAACCAATCAGCTGGAAAAAAACTGAAGGCTGAATCGATAGTTGGATCTCCAAATGAGCTTCAAACTCCAAGGTGAGTCTCAAATGTTGTATCACTCAGTCTGACCCGAGCGTAAAACAAAACACAAAACACTCGAGTCAGGATTAACATTCTTATATCAATAAATCCAACTCAAGTGAAATATCAACTGAAATACAATTAACTTAAAGGATGTTTGGGATAATCATCCTCTAAGGACCCATGGAACTATCTACAATGTAGAATATATACACTATAAAACCGTGGTCATTTCAATAAATTTATACTTCAAAACCAAATTGTCATTTCCATAATATATATATATATATATATATATATATATATATATCTTTAATTTCACAAATAGATTCCAATAAATTCTAGTTCCAAATTCACATTTAATTCAATTAAGATTTATCCACTTTAATTCAATTCAGTTTCTAAATAACAAATTCAAATTTTATTGATTTCAAATACAGACTGGATCACAAATAAACCATTTAAATTCCAGCATTTCAAAGCTTTAGTATTCGACATTTTCAAAGTTCAATTTAACGGTTTAATATAGATCTCGATTTAACTCATTATTATTTAGTCTAGAAATATTCACTTAATAAATTCAGTATTATTTAAATAACCTTTATTTTCCCATAAACTAAATGTTCGTTTCGATTTGTTTAAACTTGAAATATTCATTTAGTCACTTCAAATCAAAAATCAAATTATAAAATCAATCTTAAACTTCAACTTCAATAGTTCAAATCGATTAAATTTAGTAGAATTCTTAATTAAATACAAACTCAATTAATTTACTTTATCTTCTCAACCTTAACTTATTCAAATTATTACAACAATCTATTTTGATATATAGATTTAAATAAATACTTAATCATATTATATGTATTAAATCAATCTCAATAATAATATTATTAACTCTTTATATAAAATTACCATATATATATAGTATTTTAAGAACCAATATTTATTAAAAACCATATATTTCTTTTCAAAACCATAGAAATTATTTTCAAACATTATATATGGACCAACAGTGTCTGTATATATTTTCCTATCCTATAGTCAAGTGATACGAATATTCATCATTTCAATCCGTAATATATACGGGTAGATATCATTTCGACCCGCAATCCCAAATTCAATTCAATGAAAATCGCTTGGGTTTATCATTTCAACCCATAACGATTTTCTCCTATTCTAAAGTCCGTTCGGGTATGCATCATTTCAACCCATAGTGAATTCTATACTAACAGGGAACTTGTAGGGTGATAACAGATAATATAAATATAACAACAGGCATATATCATCAATAACAATATAATATAAACAACAGGATATGGTGTCATATCCCACATGTGAACGGTTACAAATAATAGCATATATAGAAATTTAAATAACTACAGCAGCATATTTCAATTGCTGTTTCAATTGAAATAAAATTTAATAAATAAAAGAACGTTAATCGTGAGTGATTGCTCACCTTTCAAGGCTAGAGAGATAGACAATGAAGTTGAGTTACGAAATCCAGGCACGATCCAAAACAACAAATTCAGCAAGAATTCGACGGGACAACTGATAAATAGAAATTGACAAAAATAAATCAGAATCAACTTGATATATACAGAAAATATATTTGTTTCAAAATCGATTTCAATACATATATAAATAGAAATTCTATATACATATATTCAAAACCAACGTGTTAACAAAATCATTATATAATATGTAATAAAACACATACAAATTCTAAAATAAATATTAGTACAAACCTCTATACATATATACTTTGAAATCAACCATATGCTTATACTATAAACTTATTAAAAATGCATATATATAAACCAATATGCAGAGGTCTAAGCATATATAAAAAGTACAGTAAAAGTTTATACTTTAAAGCGCGCAAGCATATATACAAAACTTACATCATTTCAAAATCTAATATATATACTTATCAATCATTATATACAACGGTATAAACAACACTTTAATATAACTTGTCCAAACTTTATACATATAACAACAGACTTTTCTCTTTCCAAAACAACAAACTATATATATAACAGCTAATACAACACAGCCTACATCCTAAAGCATGATATATATTGGTATAATACTTCTTTTATAAATATATACTTTCTTCCAGAATATATATTATAAATCAACATTTGCTATGAAATAATACAACTACAAAACTATGAATACTTATATATACATATATGTGATTAATGTACCAACTACAGACATATGCAAACCTTTATACTTTTTTTAACACCAGTGCTTATATCACATTATACTACTGTAAATAAGATATTTATAACAAACATTGTAACTTACAGGTTATGTAAACTCTTCGAAATATAAATACATATATATATATAACTGTATAATATAAACAGAATATATAACATGTATATATTTATTTAACTTATATATAACAGTTTATATTATAAACTAACATACTATATATATAAACAAAAAACAATATATATATATATATATATATGTGTGTGTGTGTGTGTACAATTTCATAAACTAAAGTTATATACGACTGTAAATTTTATATACACGTAAATAAATTAATACACATACTTACTGACACACACACACAAATATATATACTTTTGCAACTTTGTAAACTTGTATAGTATATACCACATAATATAATATAAATGATATAACATACCCATATATAAAAGAGGAGATAATGGTGGTGGTCGGAGAAGATGGTGGTGGCTGAGCTAAACAAGAGGAAGCAAGGCAAAACAAATGGAAAAAAAAGAAAAGTAGAAAGGAAGAATCCATTACTTACAGATTTTTTTGTGGCCGTGAGAAATGAAAGATGAGAAGTAAATTTTCACGTGAAAATGAGTTGGAGGTGGCTAGGGTTAATGATGCACGGCTAAAATTTTGGAGAAGTTATGGTAGGAAATCAAAAAGGGTGGAAAATATAAAGGCAAGAAAATCAAATGAAACGTATGCCTATAATTAAAACAAGTAACGTATCTTAATTGATTCGTGTCCTATAAATTTAAGAAAGCTGTATACAAAAGAAGTCTTCACAAAACAAATAAATACAAGAACATTTAACAAATAAATTTTAGAAGATATGCATTTAAGTCAATAACGTATACCTATTAGAAATTTTTTTCCAAGAAATAAATAAGGGATCTAAACACATAACTATTCAATTAATAAATGAATGTCTAAATAAATATAATAGAAAGATAAGCTAGAGATAGTTATTATGAAAAATAAGTAAATAATTTTAGGAAAATAGAAAATAAATAAAGAAAATACTCTGTTTAATTGAAATTAGAATTAAAATTTGTAAACGAAATACAACTAACAATGAAAAATTTCAACTACACTTATAAAATGTTTTATAAAATATATATACATAACATGTCATGTTACACATGTAAACATAAATTAGAACATGACACGACAACAAAAATATTATTTATATAAATTAAAATAATCAATTTTGTTAAATAAAACAATTTACATAAAATAGTTTAAAAAGAATAACTTTCACAATATTAATTAGATTTCAACAAAAGAAAAAGCAGTATACTTAGAATTTTATTCACTTTCATAAAATAAAGATAAATTTAAAAAGTTCAAATTTTAAATTAAAAGTCAAAGTTTGACCACATTGAAAAAAATTCACATTTATGGAAAATATTCTATTTATTCATGTTTGGAATTATAGTTCACATACAAATCAAAATTTATATTTAAAGATTAAAAAATATTCATTTTAGTAAATAAAATAAAGTTTTTAAATCAGGATTTTCAGTTAAAATAATTAAAATATATAATTAAAACAATCACAAATTATCGGGTTGTTAAAGTGTCTTGAACACTGCAAACGCTCTATCTCATGTAGATAGTACGCTCACAGTTGAGGGTAAAAGTGCTTCTTGTATCACTTTCTTTTTGAAATTATTTCCCCTACACTTACCTATTATCGATCAGCGATCGATAACGGATCCATTGTTTGGAACAACGCAGAAAGTCCCTTCTAGCACAGGTACACCGTGTGTGTAAAAGAAAGCAAAATCAATCCGAATCCTCCAGAAAAACGAAACTTATTCATGATGTGTTGTGCGGGATTGGCTATAGGACCTGGCATAAGTCAATTCTGGCTTAATGGACGAAGACAGCAAAATATGTTAAGCATCGGGGGAAGGCCTGAATGTCGTTCCATTAAAAATTCAAAATTCTATTTACTATCTTCCTCCATTAAAACGTAATCGACTCAGACTCTTCACGACTAACATCATGAAAACAACTTCGTCACTAGAACAACAAACCAACATCATGATCAGCAAACCCACCTTGAATCAATAATCAAGAGGCAAGGAAGGTTGAAGTTATCAACCCAGCGATCTAAATAGTGGATCAGCATCGACCTATGCAGTCAGTGAGTTAAGAGATGGATCAGCGGTGATCTATGGCAGTTGGCTAACCTAGAGTTTGATTGACAGCAACAAAAGAGGATAAGAAGCTATGGCGAAATGGTGGCGGTAAGGCTAGGAAGTCGACAGTGGCGTTAGAAGGTTGGATGAACGTGGAGATCGATCGGTCGAATCGCTGGATGCTTGGATCAAGTCGCCAAAGGATGCTCAAATCATTGGAGGAAGACGAAGGCTCGGATCATGGAATAGGAATGAGGAAGGCCGGCTCGAGAGTTTAAATAGGAAAAGAAAACATGCCAAAAAATTGTTAAGTAGTCAGGTCGTTAGCGATCCATTTGCTATGGATTGCTAGCGATCCATAAAGTTGCTTGCTTTTTTTTCTTTGACATTTCCTAGCAAAATTAATTTGCTACTTCGAAACATGTTGGAAAGTTATAGAGTAAAGTTCGGTCTTCTATGACAAGTAATGGCAGCCCATGACAAAACTTAGAAAGCGATGGTCTAGTCAAATTCAAATTCATGTAACTCTAACATGACTACCTGAAATTCAACAAGAAGAGGCTAAAAAGCGATTACTTTCGGAGCACGCATTGTCTTCAATGAAGACGTACTTTGGGAGGCAAATGTTATCTGAGTTTTAACCCAGCAGGATCCAAGAGAAGTCAAAACAACTTGGTTGAGTCAGAATAGCCCAAAAGCCAACCAAAATAACTAGAGTAACAAACCAAAGGAAGCCAGGAAAAAAGAATGAGAAAATCCACCAAGGACATGGATCGCTAGCGATCTATGGCATATGGATCGCTAGCGATCTATGGCCTATGGATCGCTAGCGATCCTTTGGGTTAGCTCAGGGGTCAACAAATTCTCTTACATTATGATCCAACACATATTCTAGAGGCAGGGACCGAGTTTGACAAGATTCAGAGTTGGTTAAATCAAGAGACAAGCATCTGTCCAGTCTAATTAGCAGGTGAAAATAATTAGCAAGTAAACCGTCATCAAAACAAGGTGATGTTTAACAAGACTACGTGAACAACATCAATACAACACGACGAAGGCACCTCAGACACCGAATTCAAAAATAAGCTAAGTGTATAGATCGCCAGCGATCCATACATCCTCACAGGGTCGTTGCAGTTCATAGAGTTGCAAAGCAGGGAGTAAATACTAAAGGGTTGGCTCAAATTCGAGCATAAACTATGGATTGCTAGTGATTCCTGGTTTTGGCTCGGGTCACGAGGCATACCCCAATGCTTCCTCCTGTAATCATCTACAAGTGGTTGGAGAACAGGCTTGGCTCAGTAAATCTTCGACCTCTATAAATACTCTCCCACCTACAACATAAACAGTGTCTGGAAGACTGGTGGTTGAAACTCTACTGGAAGCTTTCTTTACTCTTCATCTCCCTCACAAGAATCTTCAGAGCAGTTCAATGTGATTCTCCAGTGGATCCCAACCTTGGATATTCAATCTAGCTAAGGATATTCAAGAGCTTTGCAATCAAATACATCTTGTAACAGTGATCAGTCTAAAGTAAAAACTATAAAATAGACGTAGGTTTCATTAATAGCCGAACCACTATAAAAATCTTCTTTTCTATTTCTACTTTCCTTTTAAATCTATTATCCATATTATTGTCCTATAGGAACATGGCTGGTGCTTTCACACTCAAACTAGGATGTTGATCTATTTTTTGGGTTAATATTTACCATACTAGGTTGATTGGCCTCTCACTATGGTGTCAACGTAAAGTGAGAGCATAACCAATGCGATGTCCCCATGCAAGAGTAATTGTTAGCCCAATATTTTCTATTATAATTCTTAACAAGCATAGAATCATGCTGAAAAGAAGGCAGTCTTCTTACTGTCAAACCACGAAGCGCATTATACAATATATTATCATGTTCTTTGGTTCTCAATCACTAGAGGTAGTGAAGGTCACGGATTACAACATGTGTTTAATCTAAACAGGGCATCAACTGCATAATTTGGTTGGGATGTAGCCTCAAGAGTAGACCGTGGAAGGGCCGTGAAGGCAAAGTACATGGGAAACACTTCCTTTCTTTATGCCTCTGGGGCTTCAATTCATCATTGTACTAGAAAGGTATGTTGAAGGTAAAAAATCTGTTGGGGAAGTTGTTATGTTTCCAAGTGAATAATGGTTGATCCATTAGGGTTTGAGTTTCATAGTAGGCATTAATGTGTAGAGTTGATTAAAAAAGGCGACAACAATCCAAGTATCCATTTATTATTTGTTTCATCCAATTAATACACAGTAGTTAGATGAGGCAACGGTATATTAATTGGCACACAGTATACAAAGTCCACTATATTATTTGACGTTCATTTATTTGCATCAACTAGGGCCCATTCAAGATTTACCTAAACTAGTACTAAACATAAAATGAGAGCTTTGGTTCCCTACTATCGAGATAAGGGAAGAAAAAAGGGACTTTCATCGTTTATGACTTGTTTAGAGGTCATTTCGAGGAGGAAGGCTATTGTATTAGGGTTTTGGGATTGAATTAGTTCCTAGTTTTAAAGGTTTTCTTTGTAATATTTCGATGATCTTATTACTATTTGTTTGGAGCATACTTGTGTATTGTTTTTCTTCACTTCTTATCTCTTCACAGATCTGATTGTGTCGGAATCCTTAGGATAAACTTAATAATCGATATCAGAGCATACTACATAAATTTTTGTTGAATGATGTTTGGATATGGAGAAGATAGGTGTTGAAAATATAATGAATGAAATTGAAGGTTATGAAAAGTCAAAATTGAAGGTTTTCTATGTCTTAACGATCTTCACTAATCATTAGAGAACAAGGAGGAGAAATCTAGTGGTATAAAAGAAACAAAATGAGAAACTTTGAATAAGAAGGCTGTAGTGGCCATTCGATGCTTTTTGGAGAATAGAGTATTTCATATTGTTGTAATGAGATATCACCCTATACAATTTGGAAGAAGATGAAAAGAATTTACACAATGAACTTTGCAACAAGCAAGGCTCTTCTTATGAGAAGATTGGTAAATATGAAGCTTAAAAAGGTGAGTCGATTGGAGAGCATATTAATGATTTTCAAGCAATTGTGAATCAATCGATGACCTCGAATATAGGATTGATCTTAAGACAAAAGTCTTGATGTTGATGAGCTTATTATCAGAAAGTTGGAAAACACTTGTAGTTGCATTGAATAAATCAAACTTGGATGAAGTTGTTTCAATCAGATCGGTGATTAACAACTTTTTTAACAAGGAGATATGGATGATGAATTTAATGAAAGGTAAGGTTAACGAAGAAAGGGAGAATATAACCCTGACTGAAGAGGCGCATCTTGCGAGGTGTAATGATCCAAATATCGAAAGAGATCAAATAAATAAAACATGAAAAGTGATTTCATTTGCTGTTACTATAAAAAACCAAGACAGAGGCTAAATTTTTACAAGAAGCTAAAAAAAGATAAAGATTGGAGGAAGGCATTGGAAAACGGCCAAAATAAAAAAAAGGATAATGACGACGACGATGTGCATTTTGGTGAGGAATTAACAATGTTATATGTGTAGATAAATGCAAAAGCAAAGATTGGCTGCTTGATTCAAGTGAACGTTTCCATATATGAAATCAAAGGAAATGTTTATTGATTGTGAAAACCAAAATGATAAGCTGCAATCTATCAATAGTGGAGATTTGCATATTAAGGTCATATGTTTAGTTAGGTTTAAGAGGTATGATGGAAATGCGTTGGGACTTACATAAGTTAGGCATATCCTATAAATTAAGAAGAATATTATTTCAGTTGGACAACTGGAAGAAAAAGGTTGCAACTTTTCAACTCGATCTGGAGTCATATGAGCGTGGAAGGAAAATATGGAGTTCTGCATGCAAAAAGGGGAAGCGATAGAGTGTGTGTATGTGTGTATGTGTGTATAAACTAATTAGAAAAACAGTATATAATGCAGGGTTTTCTAAAAGTGGTTTTGGAGAGATAAATTTGTCTGAATCAAGGTGGAGCATGCAACGGAAAACCATCAAGCCTTTATGGTATTCTAAGTAATTATGTTATATTGACGATATGCATATTCTATTGAGGGCATGCATAATTAGGTGGTTTGAGGTCGATTAAGTTTTATTTTAAGGATGAAGATAGTTGTTTCCATGATGATATTGGACATTGCTTGAAGTATGAGGTTATAGGTGGAGTTTAGAAGGTTTGTATGGAAATATAATATCAAGATGAAGATTGTTGAAGTTGTGATAAAATATTTTCAGATCAAATGAGAAGGCATCACGATCACATTTGTGAAGACAACGCGTCGTATGGAGAAGCAGAGAAGGAGTGACGAAGAAACAAAGAAGAAAAATGGGCTAGAAGCCTTTAGCATAAATTATAGGCTTCCATTCAAATGGAATAAGCTACCAGTCAACTAGAACCCCAATTGACAAGTAGACTATTCTAGTTGAGTGTAAATGGAGTAACTTGAGCACGAGAGCCATTTTCAACCGATTGTCCTTTTCAATTCCATCAACAATAAATAATTTCACCAAATTGTTTATTATCCTCAAATATCTTCGCAAGATATATTTCCACTGTTCAAACCTTTTTGAAACAGTTTTCAAACCATACTCTTCCATGAAATAAATTTCCAAATGTTTATTTCCACTGAAAACATCAAGCACAAAAACTTTGGATTTTTAAAATAATTTAAAACACTTTATTATAAATTATCCTTTAAAACATTTAAATCAAAAACCACTTCAATACTTTATTAAAAATATATACTATATGAATATTTGAAAATGAGGTTACTTTATAAAATATAAAACTAGATTTTCTCCTTTAAAACAAAATACCAAGTCACCTTTAAATAATTACCACGATAATAGATTTGAAAAATACTTACTTTAGAATTCAAACATTTAGAAATAATAAATTTCCTAAAACATGCTTTTTAAAACAACATTAAAGCCTTTAACTTATATTTAAAAATTTACTTTGAAAACGTACTTGGCTATATAGGGAAATACACTTCTCTTCACATCCTTTAAAAATAAATCACTATTTATTTTTAAACAAATTTTCCCATTTCTTTAATAAATTCCCATCGCGAATTTATTCTTCAAATATCCACTGATATATTACTTCACCTTTGTAACCAATTTATAAATTCCAAAGTCTCACTTCTCTTTTAAGAATCCTGGTTTTATACAATTAAATCAATCTCCAAATTGATTTCTAATTTACTTCATTTTTAAATAAATTTCCTTACTTACTCCATTCATTCGAAAATCCACTAACTTCAGACTTTTATTCCTTAACTATGATTTAAAATCTTTTAACTAAAAATACCAATTTCATATTTCCCAATTTCCTTCTTTATTTTTTTCCAATAATTTAAATCTTAAATTTAGAATAAATGCTTTATTCTTTTAAATAATAACACTTAAGTTTAAAATTCATTATCTTCCTTTTATTCAAAATCCCCTTTTCATACACGGAATTTATTTATTAGAATTTTAAAACCACTATTATTCTTATCCAGTTCATTCTTAAATTTATTTAAATTCTCTACAATTATTTCACTTACAAATTCTCTTCTTTTGTTTGCTTTTCAAAAATCCAATTCTATACATTTTGATAACTTAGTGAACCGAAAAATATTCAAGTAAACCATAATATTCAATATTCCAATTATCAATAATATTCATCACAGAATATCAAATATTCATAACACAGAATATTAAACGATCTAAATAAATTTGAGGAATCCAATTGGATCCCTCCAACCTATTTCCCTTCATCCACAGATGTTAGCACAATATAAAATACAAATTCCACTTCGAGGTGGAATATCGCGGTATATGGGATTTTAAATATAATATCATCCGCTATTATGTAGCGCATAAGGTCTCATCTGCTATAAGAATGCGGGAAATCAGTCACTCCAATATATACCATATATACTACTATATATCATATAGCACATCAGACCAATTCAGCCATGCAACAAATTATTTAAATTTAACCGTTTAAATTTAAATAATAATCCAGAAGAGTGAGATTAACTCGCCTTATTACGTTTGCAACCCATTTCCAAACCAGCTTGTTTCTTCACAATTCTTCACAATTTAAACCTTGTATAAATTTTTTTCATTTTATTAATATTTGAACTTATCAAATGATCACTTGCCATTTAATACTTAAATTTTAAATTAACAATTTGGTTTTAACCGAATAAATTCTAATTTCAACCAATTTCCTCTAATAAATTATTTTTTTGGAACTAATTAAATAATTTATTTAAACAAGTTAATCCCTATAATTTCCAATATCCAAAACTCCCGAGTATACATATTTTATTTTCCTTTTTCTCTTTCCAAAATCTTATAGATATATATATATATATATATATATATATAATTTAAACACAATTATTTTACATGTATATATTTAACTGTAAAACTAAACTCTTATTCGTATACATTTATAGAATAATCTACAAAATCCAAAGGTCCAACTTTTAATATAGCTATTTAAATCAAACGTTTTAAAATTCCTGATCCACCCTATATATTTCTCAGCCAATAAAAATAAATTTTCTGATTACTGTATAATAAAATACGTGTATAACTATATAGACTAACATAGTTTACATATCCTAATTTGGATATGAATATTTTATGTTTCTGTAAATACGTATTCAGTAAATCCTAAGGGAAATAAAATTCCTTTTATAGCATATATATATTAAAACAGAAATGGTTTTTATATTACACTGCATATATGTATATATATTTATAAAATCAAAATTAATTTGGGAAAAGAATAAAATATGAATACCTCACTGCTCACATGGCCTGTTGATCGTGAGATTCCAACCCAAATCCCCAAACCACCCCTTCCAGGCTCCACCGCTGTTCATCCCTAACATGTCGTCGCATCTGCGGCCACGCATCATTATGCACCATCCCTCTCGACTCACGCACCCATCGATGGTCGAAACAAAGCAAATCCAAAACCCTAGTTCGCAAACTTCACTTCATCGTCTCAAGCAACGGGGTGCTTGAATTTCCCATTTGATGCACGAAGATGAATTCAACCCATAACAGTTGCCCTCTCTCTCCCTCTCTTGAATTTTGTACTCGTTCGCAGCGGGGTTTCAATTTGAAACGAGAAGGGAAAGGGTAGGAAAAAGACTTGGTTTTGGTTCGGCCATTATTTTCTTTTTTTTTTGACAACGTGGTTAGGCTTGATTTCGAATCGGCTTTGAACGAAGAAAGGGGGCTCGCGGTGAACTCGAATTGATTTCATTTGAAGATGGATTTCGAAAGGTTGAGGTATAGGAGAAAGAAGAAGGAAGTTTGGCCATTTCTATCTGAACGGGTTTGTGGAAAAAAGAATAAATTTTTATTATTTTCTCTGTTGCGTGTAATTTAAAAAAAGACGGGGAAGACAAGAAGCGATGTTGGCGTGTAGAGGAAGGCTGTAGTGATTTGAAGGGGAAAAAGCATCGATGTGAAAGGAATACGGCTGAAAGTTGACTAGGGTAAATATTTATTAATTCAAATTGTCTTGATAAATGCAAATCAAAATCTCGACATCCTATCAAGGCATGCCACTAGGTGTTTATAATGTTATATCTCTATTACGAACGCAATGGAAAAGGTTTCATGTTCTAATTCGATCGTATGGAAAAGATAGCTTTTTGAACCCGGTTATTATATTAAATTTTCGATTCAAATTTCAGCGCGTTTACTTACCGTGCGATCACACAACAACTCCAAACACTACAAAATTTGAAATCCGATAGTAATACAATATTACAGATTCAATAGAATTGGTTTCGTCGAATTCCGAGACTGTGTCTCGGAAGGCTATTTTTAAAAGTCAATCTAAAAGATATATTTTTAAAACTAAAAAAATCACTGTTAAATTCAATTTTAAAACTTTTATTATCCTCGTCACTATCAATATAAATTTTACAAGCCTTTAAATTATTTTTAACAGGCATAAAACTCCAGATTCAACATTTTACCCAACTTCAAAATATTTAATTTAATCATTAAATTACCCAATAAATGGTGATATTTGAATTCAAGTTAAAAATTAACTTTTAAAATTTTAAAATCAATTAAATATTCCAATTTCAAATTCCCAAAAATTCCAAGTCATCACATTCCTCCCCCCTTAAAAGAATTTCGTCTCGGAAATTACTAGTTAAGAGGAATGGTCCATATCCCATTACTATTTTCCTAAGCAATCTGGTTTCAACAACTACCCAAACCAACAGTTTTTAACAATAACCAAAATCATATTTTAATAAGAACATCATCAACCTTACTAACTTTCCAAACTTCTCCCATAGTTTTCAAACAGTACTATTTGTTTAACCATTCAAATTTCAATTTAAAACCATATTTTGAATTATCAAAATTTTCCAACTCTCTAAATTTCCGAAAAATTTCGCCAGTGTCTCCTTTGCATAGCTAGCTTGGTACAACTATAAAATGCCTCTACGGGCTTCCAAATTCCAAAAAAAAAAAACAAACAAAAAGCCAAGTGGCTCAATAAAAAACCTAATCAAAATTAACACGAAATTTAAACACATACCTTTTTGTCGAGCAATTCAAATTTATCTTCTGAAATCAAAACAAAATTTCCTTTTCCTTTATAATACCTGTATATCCTACATAGCAATAATATCCAATCACAACGTTCAAAATCATTTATTTGACTCTTTTACAAAATTTCAATATTCATTCCATTTAAGCCTGTACGATGTACCTATATCATTCGTACGCAATACCGAATCCGATCGCTTACTCGATCACACAATTTCATTTCCGAGCTAGTATCGTCCACCCGACTTCCTAGTGCGGACTCAGATCTGATTTCTTGATCAGAAACCGTCATTCTCCTTGCATAGTCATAAACTATGATATAGAATATCTAGAATCAATCAAAAATCCATATCCAGAGTTCATCGTCGAAAATCGAGTGAAAAATTCCAACTCGGATTGGTACAACTACCTCGAAATTCTATGCTCGAATCTGGATCAAATTGCTATGCGAATAAAATAATATACGTACATCCTACGTATTTATATCCATTCTCTTTTATTCACATTCTTTTTGATTTCTATTCGCTTATCAACGCTTATCATTTCACATATTTTTATTAAATCTTCACTCAAATGCTTATTCAATATGTTTTCCCGACACCCATATTACTTAAGAATTTCACCATTTCTTCTTAAGTTCCCTATAAGTATTTTATAAGCTTCTTATATTTATTTTCACTTCACCACTTTAGTTTATATCTACTTCTATTCAAATTGGTTCTTCCATTTCCATATGAATTCAATTTATCTTCAATTCTGAATATTGAATTTTATCTTCCATTTATAACTGATTCATATCGTTATTTTAAATTAGTTTCATCCACTAATTTATTTCAATTTCCAATTTGAAATCGTTTTGTCGCTAACAAAAATTTTCCCAATTTTTTTTTCTAACTCCCAAAATTTTCGAATTTTTTTGGTAGAGTCTCCTTTGTACGTAGGAGCTTTTGCAATTTTACAAGAGATATAAATATATATACATCGACCCACACGGTCGAAAAAACAAAAACAGTTCATGTTTTCTATTTTTATTGCATAGGCGTACCTTTATTTAGCGTTTTTAAGCAAGCGGCTTATTATTTTAGCATTTTGCACGATCAAATCCAGCCAAACGGCTCCCCGGTACCTATACTTACTCAGTTTAAACATATGAGCACTAGATATAAGAAGTTTATAGCATTTCACTTGTATTTAATTAGCTAAAACATGGATTATATAATAATGCATGCTATATACTTTCATAAGTACATATATAAGGTTCTGACACTTATTTCAATTGCTTTCAATCTACTCTCAACCCATACTATTCAATTTAAGTGATTTACAACTCACTTGCTTGCATACGATTCATTTTTAAACAAAACGAATTTATATTCATTTCAGTTGATTCAAAAATCAATTTTATTTACTTCTATTAATTCATAGAATTTTATTTAATCTCATTTCTGACAAATGACAATTATTTCTATGCAAATTTGGCGATATTATGTGAATAAATAAGTACTTAAGCTTTAACCGTTTTAAATTTATTCACAATCCATGCATTCTCATTTTCTCTTCATTTTTAATTTTATCTATTTACTTACAGTCCATTTCACCATTCAAACAGGTTCTATTCAAAACCATTTTATAAAGCCCATTAACAGCCATTTAACAATTTACTTAAGTTAACACAACTTAAGTTCATCTCCATTTTCAATTAGATTCCATTCAATTAGATTCAATTAGTATATTCATCCAATCCACTTTAAACTTTGTTTCATATTTTCAATTCACTATATTCCAATCATATTCAATTCACCTAACACTTCCAAGTTTAATTTTATTTATAACTCAAACCATCACTATTTCAATCCAACTCTATTTTATTTAACTCGAGTTCATTTCCAACTCCATTAATAATCCACAATTCAACCTTCATTTAACCAATTCAAAATTCCATTAACACATTCACTTAAGAAATTTATTCAAATTAGTTCATTTCCCACTTTTGATTCAATATTTGACTTTTAACTTCAAAAATCTCTTCACCTAATTTTCTTGAGTTCATTCTATTTTATAATTCAAGTTTTGGATTTTTTTATCCATTTCTCAAAATCCTTTGCATTTTTAAAATCAACTAAACTTTTGCAAACAATTTCAATTCAAAACAATTTGGTAGCAATCCTCTCTTGGAAACTCGAAAATGAACATCGATGATGCTGCAGTCATCACCGAAGTTATTTTCTAGCGACCGACAGAGTTCAATGCTTTTATCCTTTAAGAA
Source organism: Allium cepa (assembly GCA_030765085.1). Lineage (NCBI taxonomy): Eukaryota > Viridiplantae > Streptophyta > Magnoliopsida > Asparagales > Amaryllidaceae > Allium > Allium cepa. Next base: position 1,015,572,260 of record CM060934.1, on the reverse strand, counting down.
CATTTTCAAATATTCTAAATTTCAAATCTCACCAGATTTCAAATCCAATTCAAAATATTTCTCAAATACTATCACCATTATTTCTTCAAAGCTTTTGAAAATCATTTCCAAACTCAAAAGGAATCAAATTTTTTCAAAATTTCAAATTCCAAACCCCTTCAATTCACATTCAAATATTATTTTGAAATCTTATTTCGGTTTATAAATCACATTTACAGATACCATTTTTATATGAATTTATTTCTTAGCTTTTGGTTATGATTTCAATATCTTATTCAATTTTACTCAACAATGATTATAATTTAATATTATCATTCCTAACAACCAAGCATCCATATATAACTATAATAATTTACGAAAAATTATTTCCTCTATATACAAAAATAATTTGGATAAAATTATTTTGTTTACCCTATTTAAAACAATACCGCGTCGGTTTATCTTGTTTAAGAGTTTAGAAACCCCTATCGATGACATGGCGTCCCACACATCGACCAGACCCCATAAACACTCAACCGAAAAGTTAACGCAATATAAAACAACTTTTATTTTCGCTAACAAATACGCGCTCATATTTATTAATACACTCAAACTCATTTTAGAGTACTACAGACTCTATTCAATGAGTAGTCCCCACCAGAGCCAAGGTTATCACTAACCTAGCTCTGATACCAAGTGTAACGACCCACAAATCCGTACCCCTAGAGTCGACACCATTCTCCCTCAATCAACTCAAGATGTACAGAAATATGAACCATTTGGACTAAAGAAGAAGAGATAGAAGAAGAAAATAGAAAACAACATCAGAATCCAATCATCGCAGCGGAATAAAATATAATAGATAATACCAATCTTTACACAAAAGCAAATATATCTGTTTATACATTACATCATCGGAGTATACATAACATACAGCTGGACAGTAATCATAACCTGTCCTCACAATCTGAATACACAGCTAATCAACACAGCGGAATATGTAACATAAATACGGAATTACGTATCGCCATCCAGCTCGTCTCTTGAGCTCCATATCAACATATCCTGTATTCTATAATACTCGGTCTGATCCGAGCATTATAGTGGAATAACACCCGAGTCAGTCTGGAATACCAGCGTGAGAAAACCACACTCAATTTGATTGTTAAAGTTTCAAAATTCTTTGAAAACAAAAGCATCTCGTAAGACCATGCCACAAATAAACATGTCAGGTTTTTACCTTACAATGGCTAAAACACTTTTTATTAAAATTCTCTAATATTATAATAATGTCTATAGAAAGTAAAATAGAATCTAGCTGAAATGCTTGCATCTCACGTTTCAGCAATAGTTGGACACAATCAAAACTGTACAGGCGCGTAGGGAGAATAGATTTCTAATTAATGACTAGGCACTGGGGTACCACCTGTCACAGTACGCGGCCTAGATCACCGTACCGAGGATCACTCCCAACCCCCTGCAACACAAGACCGGGACTACCGCTAACTGGATAATCCCGAGTAAGATCACCCTATGGTTGGGATCAACAACCGCACCACTAAGCAGAATAAAAGGGACATCTAGACAGGGATGACCTCACCCTAATGGGCGCTACCCTCCTAGCCTTGCTGCATAACCCCTGATTTTCAGTCATTCCCGGTTGATGAGGCTCGAGGCTAAGCGTTACCTTTTTAGAACATATCCCTTAGAATGCTCATCGCCCACCTGACGATGTCCTGAGAGCATTCATCCATACAAGTCCGTCCCGGGTTCAAACGGAACCGAAGGCACTACTCCTACTACATCCATTTTGGAATTATCCTCAGGATTAGTAGCGACTAGCCCTTGCACTTCATTGCTCCATCTTCGAATCCAAATTCGTCTTCCTCACGAAAACGTTCAAACCGGATCGAAGTGGTTTTCGAGAAATTAATCCCGATCCTGGTCTCTTCAAAATGATCAATGCATTGGCCAATATTGATAGTCGGTTATTTAACTATCAATTAACATTCACAAACATCCATCAACTATAAATAATTTCACAAAATTGTTTATTATCGTCAAATATCTTCGCAAGATATATTTCCACTGTTCAAACCTTTTGGAAACAGTTTTCAAACAGTTTTCAAACCATACTCTTCCATGAAATAAATTTCCAAATATTTATTTCCACTGAAAACACCAACACAAAAACTTTGGATTTTTAAAATAATTTAAAACACTTTATTATAAATTATCCTCTAAAACATTTAAATCAAAAACTACTTCAATACTTCATTAAAATTATATACTATAGGAATATTTGAAAATGAGGTTACTTTATAAAATATAAAACTAGATTTTCTCCTTTAAAACAAAATACCAAGTCACCTTTAAATAATTACTACGATAGTAGATTTGAAATATACTTACTTCAAAATTTAAACATTTAGGAATAATAAATTTCCTAAAACATGCTTTTTAAAACAACATTAAAGCCTTTAACTTATATTTAAAAATTTACTTTGAAAACGTACTTGGCTATATAGGGAAATACACTTCTCTTCACATCCTTTAAAAATAAATCACTATTTATTTTTAAACAAATTTTCCCATTTCTTTAATAAAGTCCCATCGTGAATTTATTCTTCAAATATCCATTGATATATTACTTCACCTTTATAAAACCAGTTTATAAATTCCAAAGTCTCACTTCTCTTTTGAAAATCCTGGTTTTACACAATTAAATGAATCTCCAAATTGATTTTCAATTTACTTCATTTTTAAATAAATTTCCTTACTTACTCCATTTATTCCAAAATCCATTAACTTCAGAATTTTATTCCTTAATTATGATTTAAAATCTTTTAACTAAAAATACCAATTTCATATTTCTTAAATTCCTTCTTTATTTTTTTCCAATAATTTAAATCTTAAATTTAAAATAAATGTTTTACTCTTTTAAATAATAACACTTAAGTTTAAAATTCATTATCTTCCTTTTATTCAAAATCCCCTTTTCATACACGGAATTTATTTATTAGAATTTTAAAACCACTATTATTCTTATCCAGTTTATTTTTAAATTTATTTAAATTCTCTATAATTATTTCACTTACAAATTCTCTTTTTTTAAAAAAAAAAAATCCAATTCTGTACATTTTGATAACTCGGTGTACCCAAAAACATTCAAATAAACCATGGCACTCAATATTCCAATTATCAATAATATTCATCACAGAATATCAAATATTCATAACACATAATATTAAACGATCTAAATAAATTTGAGGAATTCAGTTGGATCCCTCCAACCTATTTCCCTCCTTCCACAGATGCTAGCACAATATAAAATACCAATTCCACTTCGAGGTGGAATATCGCGGTATATAGGATTATAAATATAATATCATCCGCTATTATGCGGCACATAGGGTATCATCCGCTATAAAAATGCGGAAAATCAATCACTCCAATATATACTACTATATATCATATAGCACACCGGACCAATTCAGCCATGCAACAAATTATTTAAATTTAACCATTTAAATTTAAATAATAATCCAGAAGAGTGAGATTAACTCACCTTATTCTGTTTGCAACCCATTTCCAAACCAGCTTGTTTCTTCACAATTCTTCACAATTTAAACCTTGTATTAACATTTTTCATTTTATTAATATTTGAACTTATCAAATAATCACTTACCATTTAATACTTAAATTTTAAATTAACAATTTGGTTTTAACCGAACAAATTCTAATTTTAACCAATTTCCTCTAATAAATTTTTTTTGGAACTAATTAAAAATTTATTTAAACAAGTTAAACCCTATAATTTCCAATATCCAAACCTCCCATGTATACATATTTTATTTTCCTTTTTCTCTTTCCAAAATCTTATATATATATATATATATTAAATTAAAACACAATTATTTTACATGTATATATTTAAATGTAAAATTAAACTCTTATTCGTATACATTTATAGAATAATCTATAAATCCAAAGGTCTAACTTTTAATATAACTATTTAAATCAAAATGTTTTAAAATTCCTGTTCTACCCTATATATTTCTCAATCAATAAATATAAATTTTCTGATTACAGTACAATAAAATATGTGTATAACTATATAGACTAACATAGTTTACATATCCTAATTTATATATGAATATTTTCTGTTTCTGTAAATACGTATTCAGCAAATCCTAAGGGAAATAAAATTCCTTTTATAGCACATATATATTAAAACAGAAATGGTTTTTATATTACACTGCTATATTTTTTTTTCTGTTTTCACTGCATATATGTATATATATTTATAAAATCAAAATTACTTTGGGAAAAGAATAAAATATGAATACCTCACTGCTCACACGCCCTGTCGCTCGCGAGATTCCAACCCAAATCGCCGAACCACCCATTCCAGACTCCACCGCTGTTCATCCCTACCATGCCATCGCGTTTGCGGCCACGCATCACTATGCACCATCCCCCTTGACTCATGCACGCATCGATGGTCGAAACAAAGCAAATCCAAAACCCTAGTTCGCGAACTTCACTTCATCGTCTCGAGCGACGGCGTGCTCGAATTTCCCACGCGATGCACGAAGATGAATTCAAGCCATAACAGTTCCCCCTCTCTCTCTCTCTCTCTCTCCCCCTCTCCCTCCCTCTCTTGAATTTTGTTCTCGTTCGCAGCGGGGTTTCAATTTGAAACGAGAAGGGAAAGGGTAGGAAAATGACTTGGTTTTGGTTCGACCATTTTTTTTCCGACATCGGTGGTTAGGCTTGATTTCGAATCGGCTTTGAACGAAGAAAGGGGGCTCGCAGTGAACTCGAATTGATTTCATTTGAAGATGGATTTCGAAAGGTTGAGGTACAGGAGAAAGAAGAAGGAAGTTCGCCATTTCTATCTGAACTGGTTTGTGGAAAAAAGAATAAGTTTTGATTATTTTTCTCTGTTGCGTGTAATTTAAAATAAAAAGATAGGGAAGACAAGAAGCGATGTTGGCGTGTGGAGGAGGGCTGCAATGATTTGAAGGGGAAAAAGCATCGATGTGAAAGGAATACGGCTGAAAGTTGACTAGGGTAAATATTTATTAATTCAAATTGTCTCGATAAATGCAAATCAAAATCTCGACATCCTATCGAGGCGTGCCACTAGGCGTTTATAATGTTATATCCCTATTACGAACGCAATGGAAAGGATTTCGTGTTCTAATTCGATCGTATGAAAAAGATAGCTTTTTGAACCCGGTTATTATATTAAATTTTCGATTCAAATTTCAGTGCATTTATTTCCGTGCGATCACACAACAACTCCAAGCACTATAAAATTTGAAATCCTGATAATAATACAATATTACGGATCCAATGGAACTGGTTTCGTCGAATTTCGAGACTGTGCCTTGAAGACTATTTTTAAAAGTCGATCTAAAGGATATATTTTTAAAACTGAACAAATCACTGTTAAATTCAATTTTAAAACTTCTATTTTCCTCGACACTATCAATATAAATTTTACAAGCCTTCAAATTATTTTTAACATGCTTAAAACTCCAGATTCAACATTTTATCCAACTTCAAATTATTTAGTTTAATCATTAAATTGCCCAAAAGATTGTGATATTTGAATTCAAGTTAAAAATTAACTTTTAAAATTTTAAAATAATTAAACATTCAAATTTAAAAGGCTCAAAAATTCCGGATCGCCACATAATATAAATAGACTTGCTTATACGTCATTGTGAGGAGGAGGATTATTATATTAGGATTTGAGATTGAGATTGTTTTTCAATTTTAAAGGTTTTCTTTGTAATCTTTTGACAATCTTAAGTAAGTTTTGCTTGAAATAAAATTGTTTATGTATTGTTTTTCTTTATTTTTTATTTGTCTCAAATCTAGTTGTGTAGAAATACTCGAAATAGTTTTAACATAATTAATGTTATTTTAACATAATGTGTGCATAACAAAATTGATACAGTCTAATGTATAATACAAACGCCAAATATTCAACAACGCCATACAAAATATTGATACAGTCTAATGTATCAAAGAAGTTTTGCTTAACGAAATTTGATTGGTAGAATGATTCCCTTAAGGCGGAAGAGTATCCAAAGTCATATGAAAAATCATTAAAAAAATGGTGTAGCTGTGGATATTCTAGTTGGTAGAAATCGGCAAAAGCTGGCAACATAAATTTACCAATCCAAACATAATTAAGGACAAACGGACCCGGCAAGCATCGCAATTACCAAACTAGAATGGCCAAATGACCTCCATCTCATCGTCATCTCTCATTTTCAAAACTCACACCTCCAATTTTTTTTTTTCCCTCATTTCTTTTCATTTCCTTCTGTATAAAGCAAAAAGGCATTCCTCCAGATTTCACGGATTTTATCTGAATTAGATGTCTCCAATTAATCGACGAAACCAGCTTTTTTTTTTTTTGACAAACCGATGACCCGGAGCCGCGGACTATGGTAGAGGTGGAAGCATCGGCGGCGAAGATCAAAGATAACGTATTTTCTCAAAACCCTAACCCTAATTTTATCATGGATCAATTCCCGCCTTCTTCTTCTAGAAAGCCAAGGCTTAACAATCACAGAAAGGCGCCTAATCGAAAGGAATCGAATTATTTGAGTCAGAAATCGGTGGAAAGTGTTGAGAGAAAGAATAGTTCATGGAACCCTTTTGTTCCTGGATCAGGGTGTAGCTCATTTGCTTTTGGAAAAAATGATGGCTTGAGTGGAGAGAGCTCTGCATTTGATGCTAATCGGAATCTTAATAACACTAGTTTTGGTTCAAATAGTAATGCCAATAGCCTGAGTAGGGATTCATCGCTTGGGTCAGAAGAGGGATTGGTATTTACAGCGATTTCGGATGTGATTAAGAGAATGGGTTCCAAAGATTCAAATGAAAATAAGAGTGGCATTTTTGATTCAGGTATGTTCAACGAGCTTCCAAATGAGATGAAGAAGATGAATTTGATGAGTTCTTATGTAGATGATTTTGCAAAGGGTAAAGAGTGTGGAAACAGTTCGAAACCCGTAAATTTTGCTTCTGGAATTTCTGAGAAACAGCCTTCTTTTGTGTTTAAATCGAAAACAAAAGGTATTGATGATGTGAGTGACATTAAAAAAAATAAAGAAACTAAAAATGCATTTGGGTTTGAGGGTTATATGAATAGTTCAACAGCAATAAAAACCGAGCCAGCTAGTTTTGGCAGTGAAATTAGTGGAAGCACTGAGCCGGTTGTTTTTGTCTTTGCAAGCGGAGTGAATAACAATGTTAATTCGAGTAGAAACTCATCCGTTGGTCCACCTGATGAGCCAAGGAAAGTTAATTCGAAGAGTACTTCTAATGAAGGTGATGCTGAAAAGACTAAGGCATCAGACAATGCTTTTGTTTTTGGCAGTTGCTTGAACAGTTCAAAACCAGCAAATGCGACATCAGTAAAGTCAACGGCCCGTTCTGCAAGTTTCCATAGCGAAAGAAGTGACGTTTTCAATGCTGGAGTATTTGTATTTGGTAGCGGAGCTAATTCAAGTACTAATTTGAGTCGAAATTCATCTCTTGGTTCGGTAGAGAGCTTCTTCTCTGAAATCCCTGATGATGCAGGAAAAGTAGATTTTGCTGGCAATGCAGACGACCTCAAGAGAAAGCAACAACCTGAAAACCATTTTGCTTCTGGATCAAATACCAGTAGTTTAAATACTGAATCTGCTTTTATACCTGGTGCAATACCTATACCAAATGGAACAACTGGTGGGAAGTCTTATTCAACTAATTTTGTATTTGGAAGCGGAATGAAGAAAAATGCTGGGTTCAGTGAAAGTTCATCCCTTGGTTCAAATGAAGGTTTGTTTTCTAAGCTTCCTGATGATAACATTGGAAAATCAAAGAGCATTGAAAATGTTTTTCTGTTTGGAAGCAACGAATTTACTACTGGTATTGGTGAAAACTGGGTACCCAAAGAGACGGCAAAGTTTAGTGATGGGATAAATGCATCCTCTCAAAGCATGAAGAATGCAAGTCTAGCTGGAGGCGAATTTAAATTTGCAGCAAACAAGGATAGGGAAATGAACCAAAATGGCAATAATGGCTTTGTGTTTGGAGGGACAAGCTCTTTTGACCCACTAAATTATAACAAGGGAAACCTGAATACTGGCACCAATGTAGAAAATCCAACTGTTGGTTTTGCAAATAAAGTTGATATGTGTTCCGTTCCTTCGTCTCCTATGTTTTCTCCTGTGGACAAACAACCTATTATGGATTTTAGAGCACCTTTAACTAAAGAGACCTTGTTCACAGGAACTAATCACAATAAACCATTCACCATCAAGAAGAAAGATGCTAGAAACACCAAGACAGAAAAGAAAAAAAATAAAACTAGGCAATCAGTACCAATATACCAAAAAAATCCTATGCAAATTGCTTCAGAGATAAATAACTCCCCTGTAAACATAAATGTATATTGTAACGGAGATTGTTCTCCTATGGATTGCTCTCCTTATCATGATAATGTAACCAGTGATCAATATTCAAGAGAAACTTCTGTAACATCTGAAGCAGAATATATGGCGTTTGAAGCACAGAGGTTGAATATCAATGCAGATTCTGCTTCTCGAGATGAACAGATTAAAGAAGATAATATCGGTTATGATAACAAATCAAAAACTAGCATGGTGAGACAAACTAGTGAAGATCTCAGTGCCTCCAATTTCAGGTTTACTGCTGCACCTTCAACTCATGATCCAGTACCAGCAGTGAAGACTAATGCTAGAAGAAAGTTTAGATCAAAGGCTTGTCAGTATTCATCTGCCTCTACTTCAGGTGCTAGAGTTCCTTTTAGTAATTCTTCGTTGCCTGATTTAATTCCTCGTGTCGATACTTCTCTCAATCCAGTGGGTGCAAATTGTAATAATATATCAGCTAAAAGCTTAGATGACAGCAAAAAAGGCAATAGTCAAGAATTTGAGGATAGTGAAAAGTCACCAAGTTTGAATAGCAGCAGTTCTGCAGACCAAGCATTGTGCGAGAAGTGGCGACTCAGGTGTGCACTCTGTCCTGTTGATTTTGCACTAGTTATTGACTTGCTCTATTTTATCTTTCTTTCTTTCTTTCTTTTTTTTTGTTGGAGGAAAACCATAAAATTTTTGAATTTTAAATTACAGCAGAATCATACAATATTATGAACAAATTTAATTTTCAACATGCTTTCCGATTTCAGTGCAATCCATGAAGTATTAAAAGAAAACTAGCACAGAACTGTAATAAGTCAACGATATAAGAACCAGATAAGGAATAAAAGCATGTAGATGCATGTTTGGGCAATGTGATCCATAAAATATATGGTAGTTCACTGACAAACTTTGATATCTGCTTGAACTGTGCCTGAAATACCGATTTTTCATTTCACATCTGAGAACTAATCACTCCTGTACTAGGGGCAACCAAGCTTACTCTAATGGACATCTGAGTAAAGCAGAAGACTATTATACTCGTGGAGTGAATTCTATCTCTTCCAAAGAAATTCCTAGTGTCTGCATTCGGCCATTAACTTTGTGTTACAGTAACCGTGCTGTTGCAAGAATGTCTCTTGGTAAAATCAGGGAAGCACTAAGTGATAGTAGGATGGCTTTGTCTATTGATCCTGCTTTTCTTAAAGCTCAAGTAAGAGTCGCCAAGTAAGCATCTCATGAATTTGTATCCCACTCAAAAAGCTTACAAAGTTATGGCCATTATCATATTCTGTGCATTTAATAATGGCTTTTAGTTATTAATTAGGATTTTAATCATATGTTTCCCAAATCTATCCTAATAACGCGGTCTCTTCGTAAATAAATACAACCATTTGTTTTTAGGTTCTGTAATGACAACTAAAAATAACGATATCCGTATCATGTTTGATATCTGCATTTACCTGATAGTATGGTATGAGAATTATCTGATCTGGAAATTTCTTCACTATTCTCAAGTCACAGCAAAAACAACAATATATTTTCCTATGCTGACAGAATAACAAGTTTAATTTTGTTCATACTCAAATATCAAGTATGAGCAAAGCACTCTACATTGCTTGGTCAGAAATCAATAAAATATTGTTATCAATTACATATGGGGTTATTATACGCCAATCAAAACAGATGTTTTATTCGCTTTCATTATTTGAGCGTGGACAAAATTGTACTCATACAACCACGGCAATCTTTTCTTTTTCTATTCTTTTGCACAACATGGACTAGGTGGCCTCATTTATATCCATTTTACATAAAATAACACGAGCATGGTGCTTCATGTTGATTTGACTTATATACAACCAAAATGCTAGATAGGCTTGGGAAATACCGATAAATTTTTTATCAGGTTGCATGGTGCAGTACAGTTCCTTATACAAGAAAATGACACTTAAACTGAAGTGTCAGGTATGTAATGTATAAAAACATTAAAGTCGTGCTGGTTCATAATTACATTTGTGCTGCTCCAGCAGGACGGCTATTCATGCCAGTGTCACTCAACTACTACTACAACAACAATGATAAATAAAATGATTTTGATCCTTGTAATTATTTCAACCATTACTGAAAACAATTTGGGGGAGGATAAATGTAAAATTGCTTTCCTTGCTTGCCTATCTTGCAAGCATTAATTGTAACTAGCATGACCTGATATGTATTGATGACATGTACTGCACCACTTCAGCTCTCTCTTTATTCTTTTAAATGCTGTCATGTTTTACTACAGCTTTCTCTGTATTACTGCACCACAACGTGTAACTTGCATATGTTGATTATGGTTTTATAACAGTTGTCATCTAGCATTAGGAGAGATTGGGGAGGCATTGAAGCATTTTAAAAAGTGTTTGCAATCAGAAAAGGGTAACGATTCTGACCAAAAATACTTAAATGAAGCAAGTGATGGTCTAGAAAAAGCTCAGGTATGGTGCCTTCACTTGTTTGGTCTCAAAAGTCTCTTTATAATTAATGTGCATACTATAATATACTCATAGTCGTCCCTTCGGGATATCTGACAAAGTATAATATACTCATAATAACAATTTAAGTTAGATTTTAGTTTCTTCAATTTCATTCACTTTATTAGAATATAAATTACAAATCAAATACACTTTCCATGGTATTCGTGTATCATATGCTCTAGAAATAGTTGGAGAAAATTTGGTTTTGATGGTAATAAAATCCTTATACTACAGAAATACTAATATCATTATATTACTCTTAACAACTGTTTGAGTTAATTTTAAGTTTATTTGATTTCTGTCATTTTATTAGTCTAAAATACAAATCAAGCACACTTCCCTTGACATTCATGTATCATATGCTCTTGAAGTAGTTGGAGAAAATTTGGGTTTTATGGTCATAAAGCCTTACATCCCAGCAAAACCATAATGTTTTAATCTGTATGTATTCAGTTTGATAAGATAGTTGTTTTTGTGCAATGATTCAAAAATAATGATGATGATGATGAAAAGAATTCTACAAATCCAAATGGGATAATTTCTGTTATTATTGTCCAAATTTACACAGTGCTATACCTTTAATGGTTGTTTAAACAGTTTTGTTTTTACCAGTTTCAGTTGATTGGCTAAAGTTTAATGGACCATAGTGTTGGTAGAAACTTGTCCTGTGGCTGTTTTCTGACTTAACAGCAAACATCGTCCAGTCATCAATACATAATAAAAACCGTGTTGTGATGTTATATGATTTGTGTCGTGTTTTTTTTCTTTTCTTGGTTTCGTGGTAGTTAGTAGTGTAAATTTCTGTTTACAATCGGGCTCATGGAACTTGTGCTCCTAAGCTAGTGGTTGTCTAGATCAAAAAATTATCAAGATAAATTATGTTCACTTGACATGAAGTTCCTGTGCATTGAGATTGATTAAGAAATACTGCTTAGTAAGTTTAAAATGCTGTATCAGCAAACTATTAGATTCACAAACAGAGTATTCTATATGCAAATGAAAGTTATTGACAAAGTACAAAGTAACAGGGTTGATTAGACATAGCTGATGTTAGACAAATCAAAATATGACCCAACCCATTTACCTTACTTATAAATGGTTAAGTCAATCCATTTATGAATCTTTATTGAATGAGTCATAAATCGGTTGACTCGTTTTTAAAAGGGTAACTCATTTACCCATTTATTAAAAACTTAAAATTAAAAAAGATAAATTTGAAATTAAGAATTTTGAAATTTTGAATTTTTTTACTCGGATACTTTATCTTGTGAACGCATGCTGTAGTTCTCTATGATGACTAACAATTGTACTTAGAAAACAACTGACTGCATCCCCATATTTGAACTTCGCCTAAGCAGAAGCCTGATGTATACATATTTTTGTAAATGTAATACCCAAGTGGCAAGTAGTATTTGTTCTATCTTCTCTAATATGTAAATAAGTCATCGCTTGGTGTAGACATGACGCTTTGTCAGTCAGCCAAACCATAAATCTCTGGTATCTGCATATTTGATATGAACATGTAATGTTTTATACTCCTTGATGTTAAAGTAGCAATTCTAGTCCAAGCATCTAATAGAATTCTTGACAGAAAGTGGCAGATTTAACTGGCCAGTCTGCTGAATTATTGCTGAGAAGAACAACCACCGATTCATCAAAAGCATTAAGTATGATTTGTGAAGCACTTTCATTCAGTCCACATTCAGAAAGCTTGCTTGAAATGAAAGCAGAGGCGCTATTGATGGTACACGTAATTGTTGCTACAACAGTTCTTTGCTTTATGGTGTGCAGTTTGTTCATGTCAAAATTATTTCTAAATATTTTTAGTGGAAGCACCCTCTAGTATTACTAAAGAAGAAACATTCAAATTTTGCGGTCTATATATTTCCCTCAGTTTCCAATCAAGGACTGCGAACTTCTTCCGAACACTTTAGCTTTTGACCAAGGAGTTTTATTAACCTCTTGCTTGATAACCATAACTTTGATACCGTATTAAAAGTTGATATTCCTTCTGAACTATGTAAAATGTAACAGTGTAAAAACTCAAGGAGACAAAATATGTTTATTTGAGTCCTCATGTTGTCGAAACTTGTCTAAATATTGAAGAAGCTTCAGAGTGATTCAGTTACTATTTGGACATATCAGAAGTATGATATGTTGTATATTACTGATTCACTTGCTAACTTTTGTTGTGATGTTTTCTCAGATGCGAAATTACACCGAGGTTATTAAGCTATGTGAAGAGACCCTTGATTTGGCTGAGAGAAACTCTGACTCTCCAACAGAAATTCTTTGTTCACCTGGAAAACTTTGGCGATCTCGTATGGTCGCCAAGTCATATTTTTATTTAGGAAAACTTGAAACTGCTCTTGAACTACTTCAGCAGTACGAAAAGTTGAAACCTTCAACTGATATGTAAGTTTTATTCTTAACTAATATCAGAATAGGTTTTACCAATTATTTGTATTGACTATTTGATTTTTAACAGGGCTACAAAGTCATCAAGCATGTTTGTAAGAATGATACAGGAACTCCTTCGGCTTAAAGTAAGTTTACTAAAATTATCTGTTGCGAAAGCTTGTTATTTAAAGGACAATTATGTATATGAACACGAGTTTCATAGTGCCGGTACGTACAGTGTATACCTACAAATACAAATTTTATTTTTCGGTCTAATGGTTGGGCTGAGTTAGTTATGGTATTGCTATTTTAACAGTTTGGATCTTTATGCCTCAATTCATCGTGTTTTGTAGGGCATCAGTTAGTAATAGTGATCTCAAAATATTTAAGTATGGATTAAAAGTTGTTTTTTTGCTAGAATAAGGAAATTGTTCATTGTTTATTCAGTTGATGTTTTTGGTAAAACATTCCACTTTTTGGTGGGTGTTATCATTTTCTTCAAGTTCTCATATTAAATATTCATGTATGTGGTGAGTGCTTAAAGAGGAAAAGTTCAGAGAAGTAGTGTAAGTGAACATGGTGGAGGTCAATTCATTTACATCCTTTAATATATAAATTAATCCATTTATGTCAATTGTTTCACATGGAAATGAATATAGTTGGAAAAATTTGAGAAAGATGTATGCATGTAAAGGGTGAAAGTTAATCAGTTACAACCTTTTAAATATATTATTCTTAATATTAATTCATATTTACCACATTTAATATGTGCTAAATGCTTATTTGAAAAGTTTGCATAATATATTGTGAAAAATTTGAAGGTTGTTTATTGTTTAAACTTTCTAATTCAAGATGAATGAGAAAAAATTGAAGAGTGTGAATCACATAAAGTCGGTGCTCTTGAATTTGAAGATATAACGTGTAATAGTAAGAGCATCTCCAGCAGGGTGGCGGTTTTTAGGGGGAGGAGGAAGAAAAAGAAAATGAATTCCTCCCACTCTTTCAGCAGCGAGTGGGAGGAATTGTCCATTTTTCTTAAAAAAAGGAATAATAATAATCTATAAACGGGTTCGGAAAACCAGTTATAGAGCTATATGAGTTTCTGAAACCCTAATTTTCTCTTAAATGACTTTCTGAAAACCGTTTAGGGCAAACGCTTTTTAGAAAACTGTTTACGCATCAACGCTCAAAAAATAAAATGGGAGAAACTCCCACTTTTTCTCCTTCCCCATGCTCAAATCGACGCTGCTGGTGCGTGAGGAATCAGAAAAAATGCGAGTTTCCCCCATTTTCCAACAAATCACTCCTACTGGAGATGCTCCAAGACAAGAAGATGCATCAGATTGATAGTGACTGTTCCCTACCACAGAGAAAATAATAATTATCTATTACAATATGAACTTATCTTTTTTAATCATCATGATTAACCGAAAGTTGAGGTAGACTATTTAGCTATTTCAATATTGATGCTAAATTTACTCTACTAGAGAATATTAATGCTAGACGAATAGGTACAAAAGTAATCATTCCTTTATCAACACATTCATATATAAGTTCATTTCTTAACGCAGTCCGCGGGGAATGAAGCATTTCAAGCATCTAGACATTCAGAGGCAGTCGAATGCTATACTTCTGCCTTAATGTGCAATGCAGAATCACGTCCTTTTACAGCAGTTTGCTTTTGCAATCGTGCTGCTGCATATCAAGCTCTTGGACAAATTAGTGATGCGATTGCAGATTGCAGTCTTGCAATTGCTCTTGATTCTAGTTACGCGAAGGTTGGTCTTTTGACTATCATGTTCATGTAAACTTTGCAGCTTTATGATTCATTGCATGTAAGTCTTTAGTTTCTTGCTCATTGCAGTTATACATCTGAGTAATTTACTAGCTCATACGTTGCAGTAAATTTAGATGTTGATGTATAAATCATATCAGTCTTTAGTTTCAGTTTATTACAGATGATCATATGAAATTAAACGATATTACATACTATGTGCCTTATTGTGTTAAGGTTTGTAGTTTCTTATGTGTGTTTTTTTTGGAATTTTTTTATAGGCAATTTCAAGAAGAGCAACTTTGCATGAAATGATTAGAGATTATGGTCAGGCTGCCAATGATCTCAACAGGTTAATATCTCTTCTTCAAAAACAGATAAAAGATTTGGATAATGAGTCTAGTGGAGCAGGGAAAACATCTTCACTTCTCAATGAGCTAAAACGAGCTCGATCTCGGCTTGTGACTGTGGAGGAGGAGGGTAGGAAAGAAATTTCGCTAGACATGTATATGATATTGTAAGTACTAGAGTTTAATATACATTTCTCTCCCAAGTATAATTTACATTACTTAACCATGTGCAGTTTATTGCTCAAAATTGATATTGATTAATGTATTGTAGTTTATCTATAACTTTTATGGCCAATCTCATACTTAGGGGAATTGAAGTCTCAAGTTCTGCTGCAGATATTAAGAAAGCATACCGGAAAGCTGCTTTGAAACATCATCCAGACAAGGTGTGTAATGTTATATGGTTCAGATGTTACTTTTGAAATAAAATCACATTTACCTACATTACATAGTACCGAGTTTCAATGCAGGCTGGTCAGTCATTGGTTAGGAATGAGAACGTTGATGATGAATCATGGGGAGAAGTTGTAGCTGAAGTGCATGCAGATGCAGACCGCTTGTTCAAAATGATAGGAGAAGCATATGCCACGTTGTCTGACCCCTCAAAGGTATAAGCTATTTTTATATTTATTGTTCTGGACTGGAGTACCATCAAGCAAGACTAAAATATCGTGGTATGCATTTGAGCAGTACACGGAATGTAGTGATAGATTAAAATATCAGCTAAGACTAAAACATCGCATCGTGAACATTTGAGTAACAGGTTACATTGATGGCCAAAACATGATCCAAATGTTAACATTACGTATGTATTTCTGTGCTTTATTACCTGATATTTTTTACTAAAATTTTGGAATCACACCATGCTGCTGCTTGCTTGTGTTGGCTTTACACTTTTTGCTCTTGCTTCAGTTGTTTATTCGTAATTTTAACTTTCACAGCGTCTGAAATACGATGAAGAAGAAGAGATGAGGAGTTCCTTCTTTAAGAGTTACAATGTTGATTCACCTAGATACACAACAGATGTTTACAGCAACTATTATCATGAGAGCAATATCCGCCATCGTGCATATGGAAATTCTTATAAAAGATGGTGAGCTGCAGTATATATGAATCATGCTGTTCAAGTTTTCTTTTTGCGATGCTGTACACCGAGCTTTCCAGAAGGGCCTTTGTTGTTTTTTCTTATACTTCATACTGTTACACAATGAGGTTGATGCATACGGATATGACTGGTATATTTGAATGTACAAAGGAGTATTTTTTCAGCTAGGGATGTAATATTCTTGGCACCGAAGGACTTACATATATCGTTATATACTTACATAAAGCAAATTCACAGGAAAAGGGGGGAAACATTTACATGTAAAATTAATTTTGCTCTGATGGTTCTGTACATGGTATAGAACTAGAACCATAGGTATTATTTCCTTGCAATACAAACGTATTACAATGACAATTCTGTGATATTATCGGTGTTTAGTTCATTGTGAAATGAAATTTCTGAGAATAGGGTATGGTAAGAAACTAGGGAGTAGCTATTAGAATTTTGATGTTCTCTGGGTTCCTTAACTATTTTGTGGCTGTTAGGGGAGGTTAAAACAATGTATTCATGTTATATTTTTGCAAGATAACGCAAAATTTGATCAAGGATGTACATATTGTTCATTTATCAGCTCAACTTCTATCGTGATCAGACTTAAGTTAAATGTATAACCTGTGATCTTTTCTACTGGTTTCAACTTTCAATGTGTTGCTCCAAAAAATGACCCAACATTTCTGTAGAGACCGCGAAAAGCTAAAATAGTGTTTGATTTGTTATTTTTAGCTGTGTTTTCGTTCATACAAAAATGTACACGATGCATGTATATTGTCGAAAACGATCAATTTAAAAAAACGAACTTAACATACAAAATAGAAAACAATTTATTTTATTTTTCGTGTTTTGAGAAATAACACAATCACGTGAAATAATTTATTCTTTTATCGTCTCTCTATCCCCTTCGTCCGTTCATCCGTTTTTCTTCCATATTTCATATTTGATATACATATTGAAAAACGAAAATACAAAATTCGTTTTTAAATCAAACACTACTTAATATTCCAAATATAATCATTAACTGGATGTTTAAATGGATTTTAGCTTCTCTTATAAAAAGAAAGTACAAATACGATAAAATAAAATAAAATATAGATAGTACATATGAATTTATGCTAGTTTGAATTTACGCTACCAGAGTTTTTAATGCTATTTGATTGAGATTACATAGGAATATAATAATTATCCTCGAAATTACAAGGAAATAATAATGTAAACTCTAGTAGAGTTTCTCTATGTAAATAGAGAGTTGGCTTTTTCCATGTTGTTGACCTATCTTTATAGACGTAGGCGAAGCTTTTAGAGGCCATAAATCGTGCAAAGACATCTCATATACTCATTGAGAGAAACTAAAGGAAAATCTTGAAAAATAGGCACGGAACCAAGTCAAAAGAAGTTCGATCTCCCACTGCTCATATGCATTGGTACTGATCCATTCACATTGATTAATACCAATTGATATGAACTTCCCATATGTTTTGTCATTCTCCCCTCCATGGCTCATAAGATTACTTCACCAAATTGGACACTACCGATCGATCATATGGATCAGTAGCAATCGACACTAATTTCAGTACTTCATACTTTTTTCTTGATTTTCTTTCATCATTGCTTTTTCTATCGATTATACTCGATCATCCATGATCTCCTTGCTCACTTCTTCATCTATTCAAAGCCTAAAATTATCGAATCTTCATACATGAAAAACTGCATAATGTTTGCCACTTAAAGTTCACTTCTGTGAATACAAAACATACTATGTTCTAAAAAAATCTTGAATTCTATATTGATGAGGCACATTAGTTGACCAAACCATTTTCGAGGAACTTTTACCTTGCAGAGGAAAAGAGTTACTTTGATTCCTAACAATTGTTGAATCACACTAGCTAGCTAGCGTATATACTGGACCCTTACAATCCAAAACCCATCTTCTTTGAAAAATTCTCTTTTTGGGCAAAAATTCCATTCGTTATTAGATAACTCGTAATCCAAAGGCTATTTAATTATCAATCCATCCAAATAAAGTAACCCAAAAAATGCAGTCTAAACCATTGTTGACATCGATCGGTATCGATCATTAAAAGATCGATCAGTATCGATCGATCCATTCCCATATATATCTGAGGTTTAGTCATTTTTTCTTTCACTCTCACTTCCCTATTGTGATAACCCGGATTTTTGAACAATTGTTAATTGGATAATTAGGGGCCGTTTGGATGGCAATAAATAAGTTGCTTTTTTGCATATATAATGCAAAAGTTAAAAAGTCAATATGGATAAACAAAATCTACCGACTTTTAAAAGTCACTTTTCAACTTATTGCAAAAGCAATTTTTTTTTGCTTTTCGACTTACATAAGTCGATTTTTTGTATGAAAAAATACTAAAAAAATGTATTTTCAAATTTCAAATTTCAAAATTCATAAATTTCAAAATTTTCAAATTTCAAAATTTTCAATTTCAAATTTCAATTTCAAAAATTCAAAAATTCCAAATTCCAAATTTCAAATCTCAAATTTCAAATCTCAAATTTCAAACTTTCAAATTTCAAAAATTTTAAATTCTAATTTCAAAATTTCAAAGTTAAATTTTCAAATTTCAAAAGTTTGTTCAAATTTCAAAATTTTACAAATTCAAAATTTCAAAATTGAAATTTCAAAAATTCAAATTTTCAGAGTTCGAATTTCATAATTTCAAAATATCAAATTTCAAAATTTCGAATTTTAAAATTTGAACTTTAAAAATTCAAATTTCAAATTTCAAATTTGAATTTTCAAACTAACACTTCCAATTTCAAACTTTCACAAATTCAAATTTTGAAATTTTGATAATTTAAAATTTCAAATCTCACAATTTCAAAATTCAAAATTTTCAAAATTCGAATTTCAAAATTCAAAATTTCAAAATATCAATTTTCAAAATATCAAATTTCAAAATTTCGAATGTTAAAATTTCAAATTTCAAATTTTCGAAATTCGAACTTTAAAATTTGAAATTTCAAAACTTTGAACCCTAAAATATCGAATTTTTAAAAGTTAAAATTTTCAAAATTTGAACTTTGAAATTTAAAATTTCAAAATTTGAATTTTGAAATTTGAAAATTCGAAATATTGCAATTTAAATTTAAAAATTTCAAATTTGAATTTTGAACCTTTTTTTCAATTTTGATTTATAAGTCAAAAGTTTCCAAATATGCTTTTTAACTTTTTAACTTTCTAAAAGCAAAAGGACTTTTGAAATAAACAAAAGTCCTTTTGCTTTTGTTTGCCAAACGGGCCCTTAACTGATTTTCTCTATTGAAATACTAATTTTATTTGGTTGAACAAATTAAATATGTGCTTGTTTAAAAATATATATTATATATGAGTTGATTTTAAATTGAATTTTTAAAATTGTATTTGAATTTGAAATTCAAGAGAAAGATATATATATATATATATATATATGTATGTATGTATGTATGTATCTTAGATATATATATTGGACATAAAAATATATTATATATGATTTTATTTTGAATGTAGTTTGTTTTATTCTATTTTCTTTTAAAGGATTTCATTTATATAAATTAAAATATATATATTTATTAACTAGGAAATTAATTATAAAATCTTTTTAAACCATTTAAAAATTAACAAATTCATGCAAATTGCATGTGCTAGCTTATAATTCTCTTTAATGACAAGTGTTAATTAATTGAACAAGTGTCCTTAATTTCTTAAAATGATTAAATAAAGATAATATAGGTTATATAACATCTCCATCCCTCTCTTTCATTTCTTTTATCATTTCATTCTTTTAAAAAACAAATCAAAGAAGAAACAAAAAAGAAAAAATCCGAAACTTAAACCAGAGAGAAATCAACTTGTTAACAACTCAAAGATCATCTCAAAACAATAAGCAATAGACCAGGTCAGATCCAAAACTTCGAGTTTTCAAAGTTCAACTCAACTAAATACAGGTCAGAAATCAAGAATCAAGTCGAGTTTCAAATTTTCAAAAATATTCTCTGTTCAAACAAAAATGGTGAGTAAACTAATCTTTTCGAAAGCTAAAAACTCTTTATTACTTGTGCGTATGGTGGTTGATGAGAAGTTGGCTTGACTTTTGTTTGCATGTATATATATAGTTAAGTTTTGCCTGGTTTAATGTTGTAATACTGTGTGCATACCTGAATAAAGGAGATATGTCTCTGTATCAAATTCAAACAGGTTAAAATAAGTTCTAAAATCAAATTCTCTACACTTAATCTCTTTTAAGTTACGATCTTAAAAGGAAAAAGATTTGTTATAACTAAACACTAATTTTAAAAATAGTTCTAAATGAATTAGTGAGTTATTGTCTGGAAAACAAGAATACACAGTATGAAATAAAAACATCACAGAAATCGACCAACATAATTTCTTATTGTACATATATAGTTTGACTCGTGTTTAAAAGTTAGGATTTTTGGTGGTGGTTTTAAAATTTTTAAGTTGATAATTGGGAAGAAATTGTATGTTGAACGAAATTAAGGTTTAAGAACAATTTTCGGGTTTTTGACTGATCGGGTTTTGGGTTCTGGAGCATCGTCTTGCTCGTTTTTGTTTCCTGGCGTTTAGGTGGGAACTGAGTAGAGGGAAGCTCGAAGGGGGTTGTCGGTGACTCGTAGGTGTAGTCGTTGACGATCGAAACGTTGACGAACTCATGTGCACGTGCACATGGATCATCCTATGCCTGTTATTGTTGCTATGTTGATTGCTTCAGGAAGAATGATGTTTTACTCATGTTTGAACTCGAGTTTTGATTGAGTGGTATTGGTGATTGGTTGGCTCAGGATGAAGCCGAGTTGGACTCGGGTAATGATAGTTGTGGGCTTGGGTCTGTAACTAGTATTAGGCTTAGTTGACAAATAAATCAAGTATTAAAAAGATTATCAAAAGGATTAAGATTTCAAAAGAAATACAAACAAAGTTCTAAAAAGTATTGATAAGTTTTAAGCAAGTCTTTTTTTCCTTTTCCCAAAGTAAAATGTTTTAAAATTTGTTTGTTTAGATATAGAAGGTTAATTCTTATATGTTTTTAAAGGTGATTTAAATGATGTTAGTTAATAAAGTATAATTTATTTAATAGATTAAGGATGGTTAATTGGTTAATATAATTAGTTAAGGAAACAATTAATTAATTAAATTATTAAGATAATTAGTAATTAGTTTGTGTAATCAATTTAAGGGATTAATTTATTAATGTGATTAATTAATTAAGTTATGAATTAAAAGATGATTAATTTATTACGAGTAATCATTTAATGAAATTAATTAATAATAATTACTTAATGTAAGTAATTAAAGGATTAATCTGTTAAGGGTTAATTAATTTAGTTAGAAATTAAGGGTCAAACTAATTAATGATCAAGGTTAATTAATTGAGGATAATTAACCAATAGGATAATTACTTGATGGAGATAATTAAAGATAAATTACTTAAGGGAAGTAATTAAGGATTAATTACTTAGTGTAATTAATTAAAGGATTAATTAACTAAAGGATTAATTAATTAAAGGATTAGTTAATTGAGAATTGATTAATTAAGGAAATTAATCGAGGGTTAGTTAATAAATGAGTGTGATTAATTAAAGGATAATTAATCGATATAAGTGATCATAGGATAATTAATTTGAGTAATTAATTATGGATAAATATAATTAATGTGAATAGGTGAAGGTCAATTAATTTGTGTTATTAAGTGAAGGCTAATTACTTAATGTAACTACAGAGGATAATCAAGGGATGATTAATTAATGATTTATAATTAATTAATGTTAAGTAAGCAGGATTAAAAGTAATTAAAGTAATTAATTTAATTTATTTTAATTAATTGGAAATGGTGTGACTAATTCATCTTGCTTATGAATGATTGGTTGATATTTCTGATATGAATGTTTTGTGACGTGATATGTTTGGTTTGAATAGTAATAATGTGGTTATCTATTGATGATGAATAACTATGCAAAAGCGACATCCTATATTTAAAATAGAATTGTATCCACTTGAATAACTTGAGTTAAGATGACAATGGATTCTAAGAGAACAGGGTCGGGTATCAGCAAAGTACCCAAAATCACTTCGATTTGTAATCTGAAATAATTCTTATGGATTTGATTTTGGAATAAATAGGATGAAGTGTAATAAATGATGTAAAATTGGTCATTTAATCTGAGTAGTAATGCTTAGATATGATTGTAAGATGAGATTTTGATTATGGCAAGTTAAGAACTCGTAATAAGGTACGAGTTACCCGGATTTTAAAAAGTAGTATGCATTGGTATTTCTCGTTAGATGGGTTTACTCACGCTGGTTTCCAACCTGACCCGAGTGTTACTTTGATGTAATACTCGAGTCAGACCGAGTATTATAGATTTTCAAGAAAGGACGTTCTGGAGCTCAGGGGGCGAGCTGGATGGCAGAAACATATGGAGTGTATTCCGTGTGATATATTGTAGTTATCTGAGACATGTTGATTTTAACTGTCCAGTGATTGTGAAATGTTGTAACTCCGATGTATTAATGTAAATTAATTGATACAGTTTTTCCTTGCATAACTATTATTTTATTTTTTATATTTTATTTTGATCCACTGCGAATGCGAGATTCTACGTTTCATTTCTCTTCTTCTATCTCTTTTCTTCTTTACCTAACAATCTGGAATTTTCAGGATCGAAAATTCCAGGTCGTTACATTTGGTATCAGAGCTGAAGGTTAAGCGAGAAAATTGGCTCTGGTAGGGGATACTCATTAAGGATAGGGCCAATGGTACCCTAGAATGAGTAGAGTGTGTGTGTCTATATATATATATATATATATGAGAGCGTACTTGTTATTTTCTTATATAAAGATTTTAAATGGTTTTTGAAATGATTTTTATATAAGTTTATCTTTTGATGTATAAAGAAATAGTTTTTCCAATATATAAAGAAATTGTCTATTGATTATTGGAATAAAATAAAATAATGAGAATTAAGTGATACAACCAAATTGAAATTGAGTGGAGATAACTTGAAATGGATCCAAACTGAAACTAAAACCCTGAATTTGTAAAAGTGTTTTCAAAATAAAATAATAATGGATTGGTTTCTAGATATGGTAATCTTGGTTATTATGATAAATGATTGTTGTGTTTAGTAATGAAATGTATGTTAATGAGTAAAAAAAACGAAATGTTTAGGGAAGTAAAATATTTAGGTGAGTATGACTTATAAATTGGAATTAAGGATGATCTAAGTTGTGAAGTTTTAAATCAGGTCCAAAATTTGGAAATTGTTTCAAAGTGATAAAGAAATAATAAATAATATTAATATATTTGAATGAAAGGGTCCTGTTTCAAACAAGTGTTGTTTGAAAATTTAAAGGAATTTATTTTGAATTAAAAACCAAAGGTCCTTTAAAATTTAAGGATAACTTGGTATGCAAAAGAAATAAATATGTATATACGAGGGATATACATAATATCAAAGATGATTTGAAATAAACTCTAAGTGCTGAGTTTAAATTTTTCCTTGGAATGTGATGTGACAACCCAAAGTGATAAGTTCTTAAACTTATAAATGAGATTGGATATTAATATGAAATTTAAATTTGAAATGGAGAATTCAAATTTGAGTAAGGTTAATAGGATTATATTGAATTTAACTTAGATGAAGTTAAATAAGTTTGAACGAACAACCTGATTTGGAAATTTCAAGATAAAATTGAAATTTAACTTGTGAAAATGAAATCACTTTGAGCTTAAGATTTGAATATTTAGAATGAATTTGCAAACTAAAATTGTTGAAATTTGAAATTGGGTAATAAATTGGATTTCAAAGATTTAATTGTTTAAAAAGGATTTAAATTATGATTTGAACCTAGAAATAAGTTTATATGGAAGTAAAGGCAATTTAAATGGAATTTTGAGATTTGGACTCAGAATTAAATGCGTAAAGAGTTCTGAACTTTTGCTGGAAAACTTGAGATAAGTAAGTAAAAGCGATTTAAATAAATATTAAAATGTTGGACTCAAAATTTAATTATTTAAGGATTTTGGTTGTTAAATTAAAAAGTAAAGGTTAATTTGATTTAAGTAATTAAATCAACATTGGAAAATTTGACTCGAATTTATATAATTCGAGATGATTTAAAAAGTGGAGACTGGAATTAGAATTAATTCAAACCGGAATTGAAATGATTTGAAATTAAAGTAGGTTCAATTTGAAATAAGTCCAAATTGATTTGAATAATTTGGAATTGAGATTAAAGTTGAGTAGGTTTAAAACTCAAGTGGAATTTGATTTGAATTTGGAAAGAAATTAAGGCTAATTCAACTTGAATTGGGGTTAAATCAATTTCAGTGGAAATTGAAGTTATTTAAATTGGAATTAAGTCAATTCAAATGGAAGTGAAAATTTTGGGAATTGAACAGTTTGGCTCTGGACTATTTTCAAAATAAATTGTTTTAATATAAACCTATTTTTCCAAGTTATTTACTATATGCAACCTTTCTTTTTATACCTCAAACTATCTTATACTTATTTTATAACTACTTTTGGAACTATTTAACAATTTTTCAATTGTTTTATAAACTAATTACTGTTTTTCAACTACTTTATAACTAATTACTATTTTACAACCATTTTGCAATTATCTAACTATTTTATAACCATTTTACTATTTTATAACTACTTAAATATTTTACAATTAATAATTATTTTTCAACTATTTATCTATTTTTAAAAAAAATTCAAGCTATTTTTTAAATTTAAGCTGGACAGAATACAAACTGTTTATGATTAAATATCCATTTGAGATAAGAATTGAAGTGATAATCCAAAAGAGGATTGAAGCAATTGTGAATAAGTGAATAAAAATTAAAGTAAATATGAATATATAGAGAATTGATATGGCTAATAATCAATAAGGACAGATGCATAGGATTTACGTATATTATTCTATTCGTATAGTGATTTGATCCAGATTTGAGCATAGAACTTCGAGATAGTATATCGATCCAAGTTGGGATTTTTCACTCGATTTTCGACGGCGAACCTGGATATGGATTTTTGATTGGTTCTGGACATTCTCTATTACAGTTATGGCTATGCAAGGAGAATGACGGTTTCTGACTAAGGAACCAGATTTGAGTCCGCACTAGGAAGTTGGGTGGACGATACTAGTTCGAAAGAGAAATTGTGTGATCGAGTGAGCGATCAGATTGATATAGCGTACGGATGATATGTGTTCATTGTATGGGTTTAAATGAAAAATTGAAAATTTGTGGATAAGAACTGTAAAATGGTTTTTGAAATGAAAAGTATATTTTGTGAAATATATGATGAAATAAAGTGGAAATTGGATATTTCTATAATTAGAACTCATTTTATAGAAAAGTAATATGGTTAATAAATTTATAAAAGAGTAATCAATTTTGAATATTTGATTTGGAATAAACAAAGTTATAGATCTTTGTTATATAAGATAAATCTCCCCTTGTTGAATCTATTGCCGGAAGAAAAGGGAATTTGTACAAGTATGAAGTGATCCAAAGATTTTTCAAGGTTATATATATATATATATAAAGGATCTTATGAGAATGATTTTGGAGAAAAGGTTTTTGGAACCTATGGATTTTGGAAAGGCTTTGATTTTTGAGAAAAATCAATTCTGCAAATTTGCAAAGCCTAGTTTGAGAATTATCGATTTTGAAATAATCGATTTTAAGAAAGGAGATTTATA
This sequence comes from Allium cepa, assembly GCA_030765085.1. Taxonomy (NCBI): domain Eukaryota; kingdom Viridiplantae; phylum Streptophyta; class Magnoliopsida; order Asparagales; family Amaryllidaceae; genus Allium; species Allium cepa. The sequence goes on along the minus strand of CM060934.1, from coordinate 1,015,545,947 downwards.
TGGGATTCATACTAGGTGTATGATTTGGAAGACACTATATGTGTATAGTATAAAGTGTTTTGAAAATGGCTCTAGAGAAAAAGGCGCTTCCTTGAAATGAACTTCTTAGGAGTATCATAGGTTGGTACTGCCTTGAGCCCTAAGGGGGGGGGTTCTAAAGTGGTCCAGTGAGGAAGTCCAGACAAACTGAAGTTCCTGAGGATTATTAGGTAGCAAAAGTCAAGGGCGCTGATGTCTATAGAGGCATTTGGGTTATGCTGTGATGACAGTGTAACTCGATGTCGCTGCGATCTAGTGTGAACCATAGCGGAAATCGTATGGAGGTGAGTGTTAACGATCTACGCTTGATTTTGCCGAGAAGGCAACGTAACATCGGTAGACCGCGATCTATGGTCGAGTGGAGTGGAGAAGTTTCATTTTTTTTGGCAGCGGAATTTGAGGCGCTGATACCTACACTTATATGGGTTTTTGCTATGATAGCAACGTAACCCCAGATGTAACTGCGATCTGTAGCGGGTTCCATGGCATAATCGAGGGGCCCGGAGTGCCTACAATTATCTATGGATTTTGCTAAGAGGGCAACGTAACCATCGGATTAACAGCGACCATGGATGAGAGTGATGATTTCCAGAGCATTCTTAATGTTTCCTCTGTTTTCGAAAACATTTTCTATATTTTCAATAAAATTATTTTCCAAGTATTTTCACAGGGTGTTGAAAACGGGTTTACCAAGTACTTATAGATTTTCAGTTCTATGCCTGATCAACGTATGACCGAATTTCTGTGAGAACAAGGATGGACTGGTTGAGACATCGAGTTATAAAAATATTTTTATAAAACTATTTTTGTAATACTATGTAGATTTTAAAAGTGTTTTAAAATGTTCAAATAAAATTTACCTGATTTAAGCATTTTAATAATTCTAGCTTCGTTCCTTTTCGAGGATGAAAAGATTCAAAGGGGGAGGATGTGATAACCCAGATTTTTGAACAACTGTTAGTTGGATAATTAACTGATTTTCTCTATTGAAATACTAATTTTATTCAGTTGAAAAAATTAAATATGTTCTTGTTTAAAAATATATATTATATATGAGTTGATTTTAAATTAGATTTTTAAAATCGTATTTGAATTTGAAATTCAAAAGAAAGATAAATATATATATATATATATATATATATATATATATATATATATATCTTAGATATATATATTGGACATAAAAATATATTATAAATAATTCTATTTTGAATATAGTTTGTTTTATTCTATTTTCTTTTAAAGGATTTCATTTATATAAAGTAAGATATATATTTACTAATTAGGAAATTAATTATAAAAGCTTTTTAAACCATTTAAAAATTATTAAATTCATGCGAATTAGATATGTTAATTTATAATTCTCTTTGATGACAAGTGTTAATTAATTGAACAAGGTTCCTTAATTTCTTAAAATGATTAAATAAAGATAATATAGGTTATATAACATCTTCATCCCTCTCTTTCACTTCTTTTATCATTTCATTCTTTTAAAAAACAAATCAAAGAAGAAGAAAAAATTCGAAACTTACACCAGAGAGAAACCAACCTGTAAACAACTCAAAGATCATCTCAAACAATAAGCAATAGATCAGATCAGATCCAAAACTTCGAGTTTTCAAAGTTCAACTCAACTAAGTATAGATTAGGAATCAAGAATCAAGTCCAGTTTCAAATTTTCAAAAATCTGCTATGTTCAAACAAAAATGGTGAGTAAACTAATCTTTTCAAAAACTAAAAACTCTTTATTACTTGTACGTATGGTGGTTGATGATAAGATGGCTTGACTTTTGTTTGCATGTATATATATATAGTTAAGTTTTTCCTGGTTTAATGTTGTAATATTGTGTGCATACCTAAATAAAGGAGATGTGTCTCTGTTTCAAATTCAAACAGGTTAAAACAAGTTTTAAAATCAAATTCTCTACACTTAATCTCTTTTAAGTTATGATCTTAAAAGAAAAAAGATTTGTTATAACTAAATACTAATTTTAAAAATAGTTTTAAATGGAATTAGTGAGTTATTTTCTAGAAAACAGGAATACATAGTGTGAAATAAAAACATCCCAGAAATCGACCAACATAATTTCTTTTATACATATATAGTCTGACTTGTGTTTAAAAGTTAGGATTTTTGGTGGTGATTTTAAAAATTTTAAGTTGATAATTGGGAATAAATTGTATGTTTAAAAGTTAGGGTTTAGGGGTTGGTTCAGGTTGTCGATTTTTGTGAGGATGGTGTGACGTCTAGGCAGCGTCGAGTTGAGCTAGGGTAGGGGGAATGGAAGAGAGGGATTTGGCACATCCTCAGGCATGGCGATGGGGTTACTGGTGGTCAGTAGCAGTGGCACGAGGGGTTTCTGACTGATCGGGTTTTAGGTTCTGGAGCATCACCTTGCTCATTTTTGTTTCCTAGTGTTTAAGTGGGAACTGAGTGAAGGGAAGCTCGAAGGGGGTCGTCGGTGACTCGTAGGCGTAGTCGTTGATGGTCGGAACATTGACGAACTCATGTGCACGTGCACATGGGTCATCCCATGCCTGTTATTGTTTCTATGTTGATTGCTTCGGGAAGAATGATGTTTTACTCAGGTTTGAACTCGAGTTTATATCGAGTGGTGTTGGAGATTGGTTGGCTCGGGAAGAAGCCGAGTTGGACTCGGGTAATGATAGTTGTGGGCTCGGGTCTGTAACTAGTATTAAGATTAGTTAACAAATAATCAAGTATTAAAAATATTATCAAAAAGATTACGATTTCAAATGAAATACAAACAAAGTTCTAAAAAGTATCGATAAGTTTTAAGCAAGTCCTTTTTTTCTTTTCCCAAGTAAAATGTTTTAAAATTTGTTTGTTTAGAATAATTTTATAGAAGATTAATTTTAATATGTTTTTAAAGGTGATTTAAATGATGTTAGTAAATAAAGTATAATTTATTTAATGGATTAAGGATGGTTAATTGGTTAATATAATCAATTAAGGAAACAATTAATTAATTAAATTATTAAGGTAATTAGTAATTAGTTTGTGTAATCAATTTAAGGGATTAATTTATTAATGTAATTAACTAATTAAGTTATTAATTAAAATATGATTAATTTATTACGAGTAATCACTTAATGAAATTAATTAATAATAATTACTTTATGTAAGTAATTAAAGGATTAATCTATTAAGGGTTAATTAATTTAATTAGAAATTAAGGGTCAAATTAATTAATGATCAAGGTTAATTAATTGAGGATAATTAACCAATGGGAAAATTACTTGATGGAAGTAATAAAGGTAAATTACTTAAGGGAGGTAATTAAGGATTAATTACTTAGTGTAATTAAGGCTTAATTACTTAGTGTAATTAATTAAAGGATTAATTAATTAAAGGATTAATTAATTGAGGTTTGATTAATTAAGGAATTTAACTGAGGGTTAGTTAATAAATGAGTGTGATTAATTAAAGGATAATTAATCAATGTAAGTGATTATAGGATAATTAATTTGACTAATTAATTAAAGATAAACATAATTAATGTGAATGGGTGAAGGTCAATTAATTTGTGTTATTAAGTAAAGGCTAATTACTTAATACAATTATAAAGGATAATCAAGGGATGATTATTTAATGATTTGTAATTAGTTAATGTTAAGTAAGCAGGATTAAAAGCGATTAAAGTAATTAATTTAATTTATCTTAATTAATTTGAAATGCTGTGACTAATTATCTTGGTTATGAATAATTGGTTGATATTTCTGATATGAATGTTTTGTGATATGATATGTTTTGTTTGAATAGTAATAATGTGGTAATATATTGATGTTGAATTACTATGCAAAAGTGATATATTATTTTTAAAATTGAATTGTATCCACTTGAATAACTTAGGTTAAGATGACAATGAATTCGAAGAGACCAGGGTCGGGTATCAGCAAAATACCCGAAACCACTTCGATTTGTAATCTTAAATAATTCTTTATGGATTTGATTTTGGAATAAATAGGCTGGAATGTAATAAATGATGTAAACTTGGTCACTTAATCTAAGTAGTAATGCTTAGATATGGTTGTAAGATGAGATTTTGATTATGGAAAGTTAAGAACTCGTAATAAAGTACGAGTTACTTGGATTTTAAAAAGTGGTATGCATTGTTATTTCTTGTTAGATGGGTTTACTCACGCTGGTTTCCATCCTGACCTGGGTGTTACTTTGATGTAATGCTCGGGTCAGACCGAGTATTAAAGATTTTCAAGAAAGGACGTTCTGGAGCTCAGGAGGCGAGCTGGATGGTAGGAACGTATGAAGTGTATTCCGCTGTGATATATTGTAGTTATCTGGGACATGTTGATTTTAACTGTCCAGTGATTGTGAAATGTTGTAACTCTGATGTATTAATGTAAATTAACTGATACAGTTTTTCCTTGTATAACTGTTATTTTATTTGATATTATATTTTGATTCGCTGCGAATGTGAGATTCTGTGTTTTATTTCTGTTTCTTCTTCTATCTCTTTTCTTCTTTTCCTAACTATCTGGAATTTTCGGGATCGAAAATTCCGAGTCGTTACACCTATACTCGAACATTGCCTAACCATATAAACCATGACTCGAACTCGATCCAAATCAACACCAAATCAATCCATATTTCTTGCAATCTTTCCTTCTACCATTTTTGGATTGAATCACATCAAAATTCGTCAATTTTACATGAAATTTTGCCATGCCCTAAATTGACAATGAATGACAAGTCAATGATAAACATATGTATGTAAATGCTTACAAATTTATTTCCTATATACACACACATACATATGTTTGTGTGTGTTGCAAAAGAACAGAATATACAAAGGCAAGATGAGAGAGACTAAATAAAAAAATAAAAAATAAGTAATAAATAGAATTATAAATTCAAATGATTAAGTTAAAAGATAACAAGCATCCTAACAAGTAGAAATCATAGTGGAGATATGAGAATCAATCCAGAAAAAATTATAACAAAACTATAATAAAATCATGTATGATCTTAACTTCAAAAATCCTTGGGTGATAGAGGTGGTAAAAGAGAGAGTGTATGTATGTAGGTAGTTGGGTTGGGGGGGGGGGGATAGGGGCGGGTGATGGGGTCTTATCAAAGGCAAAGATGTCAAGAGGAGGGCTAAATAGATCGACATGGGAATGGAGTGGTATCATAGGAGGAGTAATGTGAATAGTACCTAGGAATAGATGGCGAAAGGTATGAAACACATCACTCATATCATAGTTGATATTCTCATCCAGGTCAAAAAGATATGAAGCTAGTGGGCATTGCTTGATAACAAGCATGGTATGAGTGAGATCAAAAGTAGCATTGTGGAGTGACATATGAGGATCATGGGATGTATCGAGAAGTAGAAAGGGTGAAAGAAATCTGTATAGGTTGCATTTCAATATAAAGGATGGTGCCAGAAAAAAATTGGTTATTACAGATACCGACGATGAAGAAGCTAAATAGGATAGAGGTACACAATGGAAGAAGATTTAGATTTAGAATTGATGGTGCCAAAGAAGAAAGATCAAACATCTAGAGAGATTGGTGAACAGGGTTATTAGGTGGAATCAACTCAAGGGAAAGAACAAAAGAGCAATCATTGGCAGCATGACCAAATATTTTACATGTTAAGTGACTGTAGGGATATGGATGGCTAGATGGGCTATAAGTAGATGGATCAGATAATTTGTTTTGGATGAAACTTGTGCTTTGAATTTGGTATGAGAGGTCACAGGTTTGAAACTTGCATAGTGTAGTTCGAACATATGTTGACATACAATATAATTTATACAACCTAAGACTTGTAGTACTAATATGTACTACCATCTAAGTATCCAATTTTATTTTTTTTGGAATGAATAGTGGAACCCATTTCGGAAGGAAAATGGAATTCATTTTAGAGGGGAATTGAATATCCGACTTGGTAGGCAAGCTTAAGAGGGATGTAAACATATAACCTTTGTATCATTTTAGGATTTTTTCAAATTAAATTCAAAAGATTACCAACTAAGAAAGAGAGAAAAACAAAAGAAAATAGGAAGGAATAAGAAAGTTATGGTTATGCAATGAGATAGCATATACGGTGGTTTATTGAGAAGTGATATCAATGAGTAACCCACTTATAACCTTTTACTCACTTGTGGTTGAGTAGTTTTCTATTACATTTTGATATATTATGAATTTTTTAGTGTGTAGATGATTTTAAAGTTCATTTGTTGATTTTAATGCGTAAATTAATTTTACTTTAAGTTGTTTAGATTCAAAATTGATTTTGGTATTTTAGTTGGATTTTCATCATATATCATAAAATGTTCATTTGAAGAAAAAGTTTACGGTTTGGGCATTACATTCAGAGGTGGGGGAGGAGGGGGAGGGGGCGATAGATTTTTGGTATATTATATCTTAGGTGCTGTAGATTGGAAAAATGATGATAAATGGAATTTAAGATGGTTTTAGGAGGTTTCTGATGATGTTTATGTTGGATCAGGTGCATCGTGCAATAGGGTAAATTTTTTTTAAAAAAATTCTACATCAGTCTTTTCTAGAATTATAATGAATAATTTATTTATATTGAATCATATCTAATGTTGTTGTTATACTTGGTTTTATATTGTTAATAGAAATAAAATTTAGTCAGAAACTTGATTTGTGATATTATAATTTTATTTGGATTATTAACTTAACTAAATAGATTATATCTAATTTAAAATGTCTTAAACACCATATGTTCAATTATTAATAATGAGGATTTATAAATACATGCTCCTATAGGATGCAATATGACGTGGGGTTGTATATGTGTGCATTGCGTATATATAAAATATGTAATTATATAAGGGTTTAATAATTATATATTAATATATGCGCACGTATATACATATAATAACCTTGTAGTAATAACCTCATCAATTATATTTAATATACTAATTTCAAAACAATAACATTTGTTATTTGGGTTTTTAACCCACTAGAATCCAGAGGAAGTTAGGTCAAAGGAAGTCAGAACATTTATGTTGAGTCAGAACAAACCAAGAATCTACCAAAAGGACTAGAATAGCAAACCAAGAAGAAGGCAGAAGAAAGCGGAAAAACGTTAAGGACATGGATCGCCAGCGATCCATATCATATGGATTGATATCGATCCATAACGTTTGCTCTCGATCCCATCTATCTTCCTGCATCATGAACCAGAAGACGAAGACCAAAAAATTGGTTGAGTATATGGATCGCTAGGGATCCATACGTTTTTATTAGTTTGCTGCTACAAAAAAGCATGGGGAATGCATGAAAGCATTGAAACACTTTCAAGTCTAACCTATGGATTGCTAGCGAATCCTAAAGTTAGCTCGGTTCCCGACACAATTTCAAGTGCGCCCTCACGTGGTCGTGTGCAAACATTTTGGCAAACGAGCTTAGCCCAGTAGCTGTAACGACCCGGTAAATTTGAAGGTATTAAATGAATTAATTTAATATGATTTCTAATCTAATTTAGAATGAAATAAAAGTCTTAAGATTTTATTTGAGTAAATGTGGGAATTAGATATAGTAATTGTAATTTAATGTAATAATTTAATATTTATATGGCAATAGATTTGAATAATGTAAATTGTCATACTTAGTATAAGTTAAATATAAGAAACCAATAAATGTTGAATTTGTGAATATTAATAATTATATTAACTAGAATGGGACTCATTAATATAAAAATCAATAGTGGAGATTGTACATTTGGTTGTAAAATGGATAGTGACTAAATAAGAGTGACCGTTGAATAAACCAATGCAATAAGTGTAGATAAGTAATTTTATTGAATGCTGTCGATAATAAACTTACTTAAATTAGTAATAAATTAATTAGGTATATAAATAGTAAATTTGTGGACATGGTTGGTAAATATAACTAAATAATATGAAATAAGTATGCATTTATGATATGAAATATAGGTCAATGTTAATTTCACCTATAAATGTCCATTTATTGAATAGCAGGGTTTTAAATCAAGTAACGGATTTGTTAAAGTTTTAATTTATAATTTAATGTGAAATTTTTTGCAGTTAAAGTGGAATAAATTGGAAAATGAAGAATGTTGGATCCAAATAAATTGTAACCAAGAAAAATCTCATTTTTAATAAACTATGTGGGAAAAGAAATGAAACCAAAATGAAAATGTGAAAATATAAAATGTAATGAAATTCTAAGTAATAATGACTTTGTTAGTTAAGTGAAAACTGATTTGATATTAAGTTGTAACTGGATAGAAATCAAATTTATTTGGAATCGATTTGCAATCAATTGAATTTATTGCAATTAAATGGATTCAATATTTAAAATAATTATGTAAATATTATTTGAAAGAAATTGAAGTTATTTGGGTAATAAATATTGTAATTGGCTAATTTAGATACTTTAAAGTGAAACGGAAATTATTAACGCAAATAGTTGATTGCAATATTTAATTCATCTAATTGATGATAAAGATTTGTTAGATTTATTTAATAGGAATTTTGGGGCATTCAATAGGTAATTGCTAATTTTGAATCGAATTAAAGGGATTACTGAAATCAAAATTTAGCAACTTTTAAACCATTGCAATTGATTTAGAATATAAAGAGTTGTCTATTTAATTGAGTTAAAATTTTGAAATTGCGTTGTTGCAATTAAATGGGAAATAAAACGTTAAGGATAACCAGTATTCAAGATTTACCATCTATTTAGTATATTAATTGTAACTGATAATCAACTGCAATAAATAATAAATAATTATTACGTTAACGTTAATTTAAGTGATATTTGAGATTTAATATTTAGGAATTATGTAAATATAAGTTCAGATGAAATTGGAAATATTTACATATTGAAATATGAATCCAATGATAGATTCTTCTATTTGACAATAATTATGGAAAGTAAACTTAATTAGAATTTTGGAAATTTAATTTATAATTTGGTGAAATTAATGAAATTTGGGGATTTCTAAAATTTTAAATTCGACAAGTTAAATTTTGTTTAAATTAGTATAGGTGATTGAAAAATTTATAATAATAAGAATCGTCAATTATCAAAAAGAAATGGGAAATTTGATTTAATTGACTAAATTTTAATTTATTTAATTAATATAAAAATAGCCATTTTTGTCACGGACTCGGATTTCGACGAAACTAGTTTCATCGGATCCGTATCGGTGAATTATTGTAGGATTTCAAGTTTCGTGTCGATTGGACTTGTCGTTTGATCGTACGAACACGAAACGCCTTGAAATCGATTTAATTAAAATCAATTTGAAATCAATTTGGAAATTTTGTTTTCAGCATAACTTCTTCATACGATCAAATTTGGACGTGAAACTTTTTCCATCGCGTTCAGAATATTTTAAAATACCTATTTGGATATATGGGTTTAACAAATTTCGTTCCGGAGTCAGAACGGGCTTTTTGGGCCAACTACCGCTTAGCACGTTCGTAATTCGTGCCCACCTTGCCTTCTACTATTTGTCTATATATATGTCGTGATAAACCCTAGCCTCCATCTTCTATCATTTGTCTATACGTTCATTTTCTTCATCTCTTTTTCTTCCTCAATGGTTGCAAAACCTAGATCTACTTCAACCCAAAATTCAAATGAAATTTCAAACTCTTCAGACAAAATTCCATAAAAATATATGTCATAGTTCTCAGTGTTCGTAATCTGCTGGTGTAATATTTTTTTCGATTAGAGCTATCGTTTGTCCAGAATAATTCAGATCATTTTCGGCCTTACATCGTCGCTGTAACAAACTTCGTCAGATCGTCAAACGATTCCTGGGTTTTGGAGAGGAAGCTGAGGGGAGTTGATCTGGATGGGTTATCGTGCAAATCGATGGTCAGATCTGTGGGGATTTTGGTTTTAGGGTTCGGTTATACCATTGGACGAGGCGGCGGCTGAGGGAGATGGACGTTCGGACCTAGGGGGACGGAGGCGGCTCGACAAGGGCAGGCTAGTGGTGGTGGTAGCTCGGTGAACGGTGGCCGGAGGTGGATGCAATTGGCGGTCAAAGTCCGGTCAGTAGACGTGAAGATGGGTTCGTTTATTTTCTTGCGTTCGAACAAGGGAGTGGGTGCCTGGACGAGGGAACATGCTGACGTGGATTGATTTTTGAGTATGTGATTGTGTTCCTTTTGGTTTGTTTACTTTATTTTTGTTTCAATCGATTTTTCGTCATAATTTTCACATACGGAATCCGTTTCATGCGAAATTTCTTTTGTTAGGATCGTATTTAAATTCCGGATATGATGACGCAAGTTTGGACAGATTTGGAGACCGTCGAAATTTTGGGTTTAAATCGAATTTAAATTCGATTTAAATTCAAAAGGTGAGTGTTTTAACCCACTCACAACTACTAAAAGTTTTTATGTTTGTTAAATTTATATTAGATATGAGTAGAAATTTATTTATGACCGTTTGGCGTGTTTTATTCATCATATCTGTTAAATCGCATTTATTTAATTTAACTGTTAATTTATTTTATTTATTGCATATTAATTGACAGTTAGAATTTATTTATTTGCATATAAACTGCTAGTTAAACAGTTATAAAATTTATTACTGAATATAAACTGTTAGTTTAATAGTTGTTAAATTTATTTGAATATAACCGCCAGTTATTACCTGTTATATATTATCAGATATGTATTGATATTGATTTATTATTGGATGATGGTTGTATGATGGATGATGTTGATGAATGGATGTTTTATTTTATATCATTAAACTGCAAGTCATCATGCATTTTCATTTCATTCGGGATTGCGGTTTGAAATGATACACAACCGCATTTTTTATTTTAAATTGCGGATTGAAATGATAAATATCCGTATCACTTGACCATAGGATAGAAAATTTTATACAGGCACCGTGGTCTATATATAAAATATTTTTAAAGTGATTTCTATGGTTTGGATGGGATACGGTTTATAAAAATTTTGAATTTTGATACTTTATTAATATTATTCTTCCATATATATATACATATGAAGTTAAATTTTTGAATTTAAGCTGTGTATAAATCCGTTAAATAAAAATGGAAAAATTTGAGAAATGGAATTTGATAATTTATATTATATGTTTAAGTTTGGAAATTTTAAGATATGATATTTATAATTGGATTTTCCAAGATAAATATAAAATAAATATTTTGGTATAAATTAAATTGAAGAAAATATTTAAATTTCTAGAAATTGGAGTTTTAATTATGGAATTTATGGGAATATTCAAGACTAAATAATAGAGCATTAATTTGTTGAAAGAATAAAATCCAACTTTAGTTTTGAAATATTAATACTCCAAATGGATATATCTATATAGAAATTGAAGGGGTTTTGGAACTTGAAGTGATATTTAAATCTACGGTTTAGGCTTTAAATAAAGAAATATATTTGTAAAGCCATGGAAATTATTTTTCTTTACAAAGTAACCTTAAAGTTAAACCATTTATTTTATATACCGTTGAATATCCAAACCATTCAAGTTTTAGAAGTTATGGTTTTAAAATATATGAATTTCGAAATATTATGCTTTGAAAGTATAATTCAAATATTGGGTTTCCAGATATTATAAATTTTAAAGCAGTATGGTTGTAACGCCCCGAAAATTTTCGACTTTCGAAAATTCAACATCGACACTCACTTTATCGACTGCCGAATATCGAAGGCCGAAAACCGAGAAGTTATGGGTTTTAAAAAGAAAAGAAAAGAAAGAAGAGAGAAGAGATAGGAAATAGAGAGAGAAGAAGATAGAGAATTTGAAAATAGAAGATAGAAGAATTTTAAAAATAGAAAAAAAGAGAGAAGAGAGAAAAAGAAAAAAAAACAGAAGAAAATAGGACGGGACAGAAAACAACAGAACAATAACAGAATCTCACAATTCGCAGCGGAACAACATATAATAATAAATGAATAATCTTTAAACAAAGAACTATATCAGTTATTACATTACATCACATTTCATTACATCATATCATCAGAGTGTACAACAACATACAACAACAACAGTGCAGCGGAAAAAGAAATACTATATAAACTAGTAATACGCCATGCCATCCAGCTTGCCTCCAGCAACTCCAGAATATCCAGAATATCCTGATAAACCTAACTCTTGACTGCCCGTGTGGAAATTGGTGGTCACCCAGAGTTTAGGAAGGAAAACAATAAACTCCAAGTCAGTCATGTGACTGGTGTGAGAACTCAAAACAGTTTATTTATCTTTAAAATCAAAATAGAGGAATATTTTTAATCAATTCGCAATGCTTTTAAAAATGAGACTACCATAAGGCCTCCCGCACACACACACAATGCAAACGCAGAATCGGAGGAGATTTCTCCTTATGATAGTCAAAGATGCTTGATACGCATTTAAAATAACATTTGATATTATTATTAGTGTATAGTGTAGAAAAAATATTTCGGAAGTAGAATATAAATCTTAGCCAACATAGACATTTCGAACTATGCCTACTATAGCTACCATCCAAACAGTGGTGACCACCATAAGTGAATGGCAGGTTCTACAACTAATACCGTACAAGTTTCGTATTGGGAATTGGATTTCCAACAAATGGTCAGGCCAAGGAACTTCCCATTGCCACTGAGAATGCCTCTGGAAAGACACCCCCGAGAACCAAACCGGAACTCTGCCAACACAAGGCCGGGTTACCCCTTAACTGGGTAACTACTGACACGAGCACGCCATTCCCCGGTCCTTTAGGACCTTTTCAACCGAGCGCTCGATATCCAACATCACACCATAATAAATAGAGTGTTTTCAACATGAGTAAGTATCTGGGCTCCATACCATGATACCACCCCTTTCCAGAAGGAAATGCACATACCCTAAGGGGAGCTACAGCAACCCCTAATAACCTTGCCGCATCTTTCCTGTTTTGACCATTTCCGGGATGTGAGGCTCGACGAAGTCACGTCCACAAAAACACACTTTGTACAAAAAGCCGTGCTTTGGGTCAACAAATGATCAACACAATGATCACTAAGATAGACGATCAAATAAATGATCCTATCACAATAATCAACACAATGATCATTTTAGCATCACTCAGCATGTCACATTACCAAAATGGGATATATCGCTGATAACTTCAACTATATAACCTTTGAGCTCGTACGTCTCAAAGAAGGGTGTTAAGCAAAGAATAAATTCTCCGCCACCAACAGAAATATATTTGAAAGAAATCGGCTTTATATCTCAAATTGTAATGTCAGGCATACAATCCATACAAGTCTGTTCCGGGATCGAACAAAACCGAAGGCACTTCTTACGAAGCCCTTGCAATACGGGTATTCACAATCCCGATCGAATTTCCCATCACTTAAGAGATCTCAATACCAGGAGCTACCCAGTGCAGAGACAATCGATAGGTCATCCTATCGCTTTCGCAAATACTCGGTCTTCAACACCGATCTTCAAATGCAATTCACAACGACGTATCACATATTCGGAATTGGTTATACGACCCCATGGTCCTTTCCCGGTTAACCCGAATAGTGAGCGCTTATTCAAAAATAAGTGTGCATTCAAATTCAAACAAATCACATCAATTACCCATTTAAAGGGAAATATTGATAGTCGGTTATTGAACTATCAATGGATATGCACACATCACCAGATTCCAAATAATTTTCCAAATTATTTATTTTCCAAAATATCTTTACAAGATATATAATTTCAACACTTCAAAAATAAATCAAATATTTATTTTCAAACAAATTCTACTTTTCATTTATAAATTCCATAATGAATTTATATTTCAAAATATTCATGCATATATGATTTCAACTATCCATTTTCAATTTATCTTTAAAAAGATAAATTCTAATTATTCAATTCATATTGGAAAACATTTCCATACTTACTTATTCATGAGTAATTCACAAATTTTATTTATTTCCAACACTTAGAAAATATTCAATATACTTAAATCGAGATTAAGTATATATTTCATTCTTTAAGGAAATCATTCTCTTTAACATATTTATTTGGGCCAAAACGAATGTTGCGTAAAACATTGTTACGACAACCCAAAATCACTAGTATAGGGATTCGAAATTAAAATAGATATATAAATCCCAATACTATACAAAACATTTCCTTTCGGAAATCATTTACTATAACAACAGTGTTATAGTCCACTATTTCCTTTTATTTCTCGAAAACGTCTATTTCAACAATAAATGTTGAAATCTATGGTTTCGAATCTCAACACCTTTTAAAACATCGTTAGATCGTTTTAATTCTATTTAAAATATCACATTCTAAAACATTTTCTTTAACATGTTATTCACTATTCAAAAACGTGAATATACTATGTTAACAAATTTCATCCTTTTTATACTTTTTAACTTAAAGGATTATTCACAGTCTAAAACGTGAATATAACTCCATTTATAAGTTATAACAATTAACTTATCAAAATAAGTCGTTTGCGAATTCATAAAACAACGTTTATAAATTCCATTTCTATTTATTTATAAAAACTTCTTTTTTTATAAATTCCTTTATTAACATATTTCAGTTTATAACTCAATTATAAACTAAATGTTTATATTATAAGTTAAATACTTATAAAACGATTATTTTATAAAATCGTTCTTTAAACTTCATAATTATAAATCTTATAACTTATAAGATTCATTTATTTAACCAAATCTATTCTTCAATTAACTTCACAAATTTATAAATCTTACTATTTATAAATTTCATTTATAACTTCACAGTTTATAATTCTATAAATTTCATTCATTTATGAAATTCATTTTTCACTACATTCAAACACTTATAAAAACTCGTTTTATAATGTCTATATTTCAATTTATAAATATCCATTTATAAATCTCTTAATATAAATCAGTTTATATTATTATTCTAAACGTCTTTAAATTCCTTTATAATTTCATCATTTCGATTTATAAAATAATCAAATTTTATAAATCCTATATTTAAACTTTTATCATATATTCAAAAATCCAATCTAAATTATTTTATAAAATCATTAGTTCATATTTCTCAAAAATCGACTTTTAATCGTATTTCTAAAAATCAGCTTTTTAACTATATTTCACAAAAACCATAATTTTTATAACTTTAAAAATTATAACGTTTATTTATTTATAATGGATCAATTCCAAAAATATAGTATATTTTCAAAAATCACTTTAAAACCCTTTTAAAATCCCAAAATCTGGGTCCAATGATGCTACACACCAAATAGTCAATCACGACCACAACGATATCATATATCGATATGATAATCAATCAAATATCAAAATATCTGAAATAAAATAAATACTGTTGAGGAATCCAGTTGGATCCCTCCAACCTGTTTCCTGCATCCAAAAACATTAGTACAATACCAATTTCGCTCCAGTACGAAATTATCGCGGTACATGTTCTTATTAAATATTATCCGCTTAATAACGGCGTAATAGGGTCTCATCCGCTAAACAAAAAATGCGGGAAATCAACAACTGCAATATATACATATGCCAATATATATATATTGATATTATATATAATACCAATTTCACTGTTTATGAAATATTCGCGGTATATGTTTATATTAAATAACATCCGCTTACTAACGGCGCATAATGTCTATTTTAACAATCAATAATTCACAGTCATCATTCAAACATGCATTCAAATATTTTAAATCTAACTATTTAAAATAAAATCGAAATCTATTCGATTGAGTGAGAAATTCTCACCTTGGTTTTAATTTCCGTTTTAGCTTTTATTTCGAATAAAATTAAACGCGCGTTTAATTTTACCCGAAATTCTCACTAACTCCAAACGACTCCAAACCAACTCCATCGCGTAGTGCTCGTCCATACGATTCCAACGCAACTGAGTTTGCATTTTTTCGACCTCGTATGAAAAAGTTATGCATTTTATAAGATTGCACGATTTTTAATTAACTAAATACAACATTAACTAATTTATTTTTAAACCTAGCTAAAACATAGCCGTGAGATCCAGGCAAAACTCCATCACGACCGTGAATTGCTTCTCCCCCACGCGTTGTCTCCCCCTCCAGAAACCTTGCACGCGAACGAAACCCATTACCTCACGAACTAGGGCTCAACTTTATCACCTCCTCGCTCGACAATTTGTCGATCAGGAAGTGCCATTTCGTTCGCCTCCGCATGCTCCACCTTCGGCCAGAAGCTCATGGAACTCGGCTACCCCCTGCGCACGCACGACGAGACGAAACAACTGCCGAACGCAAGCCCCTTGAAGCCCTCATACTTCATCATTTCAGATCCCAGCCGTTGGATTGAAGCATCTCGAAGCGCTCCACGTTTTTCCAGTTGAAGGATTTTCGATTCGATGCTTGGATTTTAAGTTTTTTGAGGGGTGAATGCAAGAAGATTTCGGCCATGGATGAATAGGAGGCGGCTGCAAATATTAGCTAGGGTTTTTCTTTTTTTTTTATATTTTATTTTAGATTTTAGGTCTATTTATAAGGAACGAGCAAGCGTAAACACTATTCATCCCGGGAATTCCGAACTCTGATTTAGACGCCGTAACCAGCGTACCTAGGGTTTATCCCGCGTTCCGGACACAATGGAACAGGTTTCGGAAGCTAATTCGGAAGTATGTGCGAGTTATGGCTGAAAACGCTCAATTTAAATTAAACCGATTTAAATCGATTTCTAGGCGTTTTAATTCGTACCGGACAAACGGTAAATCCAAACGACTTGAAATTTGAAACCTTACAATAATATCACATTACGGATCCGATGAAACTGGTTTCGTCGAAATCCGAGACTTTTTGAAAAATGGCTATTTTGACTCGCCAAATTTAAATTAAAAATAATTAGATGCGTTTCGAGCTGCCACGATCAAACGATAACTCCGATTGACACGAAAATTGAAATCCGGTAATAACTAACTATTACGGATCCAATGAAACTGGTTTCGTTCAATTCTGAGACTGTTCAAAAATTGACTATTTTAGAGTCGATTATTTAATATTAAAATATTCAATTTTCACAGATTATCTTTTAATTCGATTTTAAAAGTTCTAAAATATCATTCTAACTCCCATATGATAAAATAAAATTTTACAAATCATTTTCAATCATATTTAACTCTATTTTCAATTATTTCCATAATTTAACATATTAAATTATCGATTTAATTATCCAATTAAATCCAATAATTCAAATAAAAATTTATTTGACTTATAAATTCAATTATTAATATTTAAAATTAATTAAATATTCAAATTTAAATTATTAAAAATTCTGGGTCGTTACAATCTTTCCCCCTTAAAAGAATTTCGTCCTCGAAATTACAAGTAAGAAGAGTTACAGAATCTATTAATTTTCCAAAATTTAAAGTTAAACTGCTTATAAAACTTTACTAAGTTTTTAAATCATACTTAGTTATCTTTTCAAAAACAATTACTATTGTTTAACTTTCAATTCCAAATCAAAGTTAAAGTTTTCAAAATTTTCCAAATTTTCTCAAAATTTTTCTAACGCCTTAAATTTTCGGAAAAATTCGCCATGTCTCCTTTGCGCGGCTCGATCCGAAAAAAAAATGACAGTATATATATCACAAATATACATCTCATCAAGTAATGAGGCATCCCGAAGGGAAAAAAGTGTAAAAGTACGATATTTAATCCGAGATATGTACCTTATATTTTATTAGCGAGCATATACGGCTAATATAGCGCTAAAGCGAACTCCAAATGCGAAGCAAACGCGATCCGCACCTACTAAACTCAACAAACAACATGAGAATCATGCATATATGAAAATAGTATCGATATACAACATATAGCAACATAATAACTATATAAGTCACATAGCAAATGCAACAATAGCAATATATATTCAACCATCAACCAACTACATCCAACTAACATCCATATCCAATAAACATTCATTCATATTTAATGAATTGGTTTTCACTCTAAATCATATTTGATTTATTAACATTGGATTTACTAACATTCATTCTCAATTCTAATTAGTTTCAATTTGTTAACATTCACTAATTAAATCCCATTCACATTCAATTCTATTCAAATTTATTTACTTCTAATTTGAATTCAATTTCATAGTTTTTAATTTCACTAATACTTAATGAATTATAAACAATCAACTACAATCATATAACAACCAATTTATATCAGTTACAACCAAATTCCTTTGCTTATATTCATTCTTATTCAATTTATTCAACTTCCAATAACATTAGATTTTAATGAATTAACACTTTCATTCATTATTCCATATCAACTTAATTTTCATTCAATTGATTAAACATTTAATTCATTCATTCAACTCAATTACAAAGTTGAATTTCATTTCATAACTTAAGTTCACATTCATTTAATCCACTTGATTATTTACTTCGATACCAATATCAATTCCATTCAACAACTCTTAAGTTATATTCCATTTAACTTGAAATTCACCTTTATTTACAACTCATATTCATATAATTTCACTTTTATATATATATAAGTTTATTTCACAATTGTAAATTACTTTAATTATAATTTCAATTCTTATAATTCTTTTGCTTATACAATTATTCTTTTATTTAGATTATTCAAACAACCTAACAATCAACTTACATACAATTTAATAATTTTGAAAAATTATTCTTTCATATATAAAATATACTTAAGGTAAAATTATTCCATTTACCCAATTTAAAATCAATACTGTGCCGAATTGTTCTATTCAAGTGTTTAGAAACCCCTTCGGCAAAGTTGTACATACCGTGCTGAGGAAGGTTCATATGCCACTCAATAAACCAATCATCACAATATAAAACAATTTTATATTCACTAACAAATACGCTCTCATAGCTATTATTACACTCAAACTCATTCTAGAGTACTGCTGACTCTATCTCTAACGAGTAATACCCTACAGAACCATGGTTGTCGCTTAACCATCAGCTCTGATACCAAATGTAACGCCCCGAAAATTTTCGACTTTCGAAAATTCAACATCGACACTCACTTTATCGACTGCCGAATATCGAAGGCCGAAAACCGAGAAGTTATGGGTTTTAAAAAGAAAAGAAAAGAAAGAAGAGAGAAGAGATAGGAAATAGAGAGAGAAGAAGATAGAGAATTTGAAAATAGAAGATAGAAGAATTTTAAAAATAGAAAAAAAGAGAGAAGAGAGAAAAAGAAAAAAAACAGAAGAAAATAGGACGGGACAGAAAACAACAGAACAACAACAGAATCTCACAATTCGCAGCGGAACAACATATAATAATAAATGAATAATCTTTAAACAAAGAACTATATCAGTTATTACATTACATCACATTTCATTACATCATATCATCAGAGTGTACAACAACATACAACAACAACAGTGCAGCGGAAAAAGAAATACTATATAAACTAGTAATACGCCATGCCATCCAGCTTGCCTCCAGCAACTCCAGAATATCCAGAATATCCTGATAAACCTAACTCTTGACTGCCCGTGTGGAAATTGGTGGTCACCCAGAGTTTAGGAAGGAAAACAATAAACTCCAAGTCAGTCATGTGACTGGTGTGAGAACTCAAAACAGTTTATTTATCTTTAAAATCAAAATAGAGGAATATTTTTAATCAATTCGCAATGCTTTTAAAAATGAGACTACCATAAGGCCTCCCGCACACACACACAATGCAAACGCAGAATCGGAGGAGATTTCTCCTTATGATAGTCAAAGATGCTTGATACGCATTTAAAATAACATTTGATATTATTATTAGTGTATAGTGTAGAAAAAATATTTCGGAAGTAGAATATAAATCTTAGCCAACATAGACATTTCGAACTATGCCTACTATAGCTACCATCCAAACAGTGGTGACCACCATAAGTGAATGGCAGGTTCTACAACTAATACCGTACAAGTTTCGTATTGGGAATTGGATTTCCAACAAATGGTCAGGCCAAGGAACTTCCCATTGCCACTGAGAATGCCTCTGGAAAGACACCCCCGAGAACCAAACCGGAACTCTGCCAACACAAGGCCGGGTTACCCCTTAACTGGGTAACTACTGACACGAGCACGCCATTCCCCGGTCCTTTAGGACCTTTTCAACCGAGCGCTCGATATCCAACATCACACCATAATAAATAGAGTGTTTTCAACATGAGTAAGTATCTGGGCTCCATACCATGATACCACCCCTTTCCAGAAGGAAATGCACATACCCTAAGGGGAGCTACAGCAACCCCTAATAACCTTGCCGCATCTTTCCTGTTTTGACCATTTCCGGGATGTGAGGCTCGACGAAGTCACGTCCACAAAAACACACTTTGTACAAAAAGCCGTGCTTTGGGTCAACAAATGATCAACACAATGATCACTAAGATAGACGATCAAATAAATGATCCTATCACAATAATCAACACAATGATCATTTCAGCATCACTCAGCATGTCACATTACCAAAATGGGATATATCGCTGATAACTTCAACTATATAACCTTTGAGCTCGTACGTCTCAAAGAAGGGTGTTAAGCAAAGAATAAATTCTCCGCCACCAACAGAAATATATTTGAAAGAAATCGGCTTTATATCTCAAATTGTAATGTCAGGCATACAATCCATACAAGTCTGTTCCGGGATCGAACAAAACCGAAGGCACTTCTTACGAAGCCCTTGCAATACGGGTATTCACAATCCCGATCGAATTTCCCATCACTTAAGAGATCTCAATACCAGGAGCTACCCAGTGCAGAGACAATCGATAGGTCATCCTATCGCTTTCGCAAATACTCGGTCTTCAACACCGATCTTCAAATGCAATTCACAACGACGTATCACATATTCGGAATGGGTTATACGACCCCATGGTCCTTTCCCGGTTAACCCGAATAGTGAGTGCTTATTCAAAAATAAGTGTGCATTCAAATTCAAACAAATCACATCAATTACCCATTTAAAGGGAAATATTGATAGTCGGTTATTGAACTATCAATGGATATGCACACATCACCAGATTCCAAATAATTTTCCAAATTATTTATTTTCCAAAATATCTTTACAAGATATATAATTTCAACACTTCAAAAATAAATCAAATATTTATTTTCAAACAAATTCTACTTTTCATTTATAAATTCCATAATGAATTTATATTTCAAAATATTCATGCATATACGATTTCAACTATCCATTTTCAATTTATCTTTAAAAAGATAAATTCTAATTATTCAATTCATATTGGAAAACATTTCCATACTTACTTATTCATGAGTAATTCACAAATTTTATTTATTTCCAACACTTAGAAAATATTCAATATACTTAAATCGAGATTAAGTATATATTTCATTCTTTAAGGAAATCATTCTCTTTAACATATTTATTTGGGCCAAAACGAATGTTGCGTAAAACATTGTTACGACAACCCAAAATCACTAGTATAGGGATTCGAAATTAAAATAGATATATAAATCCCAATACTATACAAAACATTTCCTTTCGGAAATCATTTACTATAACAACAGTGTTATAGTCCACTATTTCCTTTTATTTCTCGAAAACGTCTATTTCAACAATAAATGTTGAAATCTATGGTTTCGAATCTCAACACCTTTTAAAACATCGTTAGATCGTTTTAATTCTATTTAAAATATCACATTCTAAAACATTTTCTTTAACATGTTATTCACTATTCAAAAACGTGAATATACTATGTTAACAAATTTCATCCTTTTTATACTTTTTAACTTAAAGGATTATTCACAGTCTAAAACGTGAATATAACTCCATTTATAAGTTATAACAATTAACTTATCAAAATAAGTCGTTTGCGAATTCATAAAACAACGTTTATAAATTCCATTTCTATTTATTTATAAAAACTTCTTTTTTTATAAATTCCTTTATTAACATATTTCAGTTTATAACTCAATTATAAACTAAATGTTTATATTATAAGTTAAATACTTATAAAACGATTATTTTATAAAATCGTTCTTTAAACTTCATAATTATAAATCTTATAACTTATAAGATTCATTTATTTAACCAAATCTATTCTTCAATTAACTTCACAAATTTATAAATCTTACTATTTATAAATTTCATTTATAACTTCACAGTTTATAATTCTATAAATTTCATTCATTTATGAAATTCATTTTTCACTACATTCAAACACTTATAAAAACTCGTTTTATAATGTCTATATTTCAATTTATAAATATCCATTTATAAATCTCTTAATATAAATCAGTTTATATTATTATTCTAAACGTCTTTAAATTCCTTTATAATTTCATCATTTCGATTTATAAAATAATCAAATTTTATAAATCCTATATTTAAACTTTTATCATATATTCAAAAATCCAATCTAAATTATTTTATAAAATCATTAGTTCATATTTCTCAAAAATCGACTTTTAATCGTATTTCTAAAAATCAGCTTTTTAACTATATTTCACAAAAACCATAATTTTTATAACTTTAAAAATTATAACGTTTATTTATTTATAATGGATCAATTCCAAAAATATAGTATATTTTCAAAAATCACTTTAAAACCCTTTTAAAATCCCAAAATCTGGGTCCAATGATGCTACACACCAAATAGTCAATCACGACCACAACGATATCATATATCGATATGATAATCAATCAAATATCAAAATATCTGAAATAAAATAAATACTGTTGAGGAATCCAGTTGGATCCCTCCAACCTGTTTCCTGCATCCAAAAACATTAGTACAATACCAATTTCGCTCCAGTACGAAATTATCGCGGTACATGTTCTTATTAAATATTATCCGCTTAATAACGGCGTAATAGGGTCTCATCCGCTAAACAAAAAATGCGGGAAATCAACAACTGCAATATATACATATGCCAATATATATATATTGATATTATATATAATACCAATTTCACTGTTTATGAAATATTCGCGGTATATGTTTATATTAAATAACATCCGCTTACTAACGGCGCATAATGTCTATTTTAACAATCAATAATTCACAGTCATCATTCAAACATGCATTCAAATATTTTAAATCTAACTATTTAAAATAAAATCGAAATCTATTCGATTGAGTGAGAAATTCTCACCTTGGTTTTAATTTCCGTTTTAGCTTTTATTTCGAATAAAATTAAACGCGCGTTTAATTTTACCCGAAATTCTCACTAACTCCAAACGACTCCAAACCAACTCCATCGCGTAGTGCTCGTCCATACGATTCCAACGCAACTGAGTTTGCATTTTTTCGACCTCGTATGAAAAAGTTATGCATTTTATAAGATTGCACGATTTTTAATTAACTAAATACAACATTAACTAATTTATTTTTAAACCTAGCTAAAACATAGCCGTGAGATCCAGGCAAAACTCCATCACGACCGTGAATTGCTTCTCCCCCACGCGTTGTCTCCCCCTCCAGAAACCTTGCACGCGAACGAAACCCATTACCTCACGAACTAGGGCTCAACTTTATCACCTCCTCGCTCGACAATTTGTCGATCAGGAAGTGCCATTTCGTTCGCCTCCGCATGCTCCACCTTCGGCCAGAAGCTCATGGAACTCGGCTACCCCCTGCGCACGCACGACGAGACGAAACAACTGCCGAACGCAAGCCCCTTGAAGCCCTCATACTTCATCATTTCAGATCCCAGCCGTTGGATTGAAGCATCTCGAAGCGCTCCACGTTTTTCCAGTTGAAGGATTTTCGATTCGATGCTTGGATTTTAAGTTTTTTGAGGGGTGAATGCAAGAAGATTTCGGCCATGGATGAATAGGAGGCGGCTGCAAATATTAGCTAGGGTTTTTCTTTTTTTTTCATATTTTATTTTAGATTTTAGGTCTATTTATAAGGAACGAGCAAGCGTAAACACTATTCATCCCGGGAATTCCGAACTCTGATTTAGACGCCGTAACCAGCGTACCTAGGGTTTATCCCGCGTTCCGGACACAATGGAACAGGTTTCGGAAGCTAATTCGGAAGTATGTGCGAGTTATGGCTGAAAACGCTCAATTTAAATTAAACCGATTTAAATCGATTTCTAGGCGTTTTAATTCGTACCGGACAAACGGTAAATCCAAACGACTTGAAATTTGAAACCTTACAATAATATCACATTACGGATCCGATGAAACTGGTTTCGTCGAAATCCGAGACTTTTTGAAAAATGGCTATTTTGACTCGCCAAATTTAAATTAAAAATAATTAGATGCGTTTCGAGCTGCCACGATCAAACGATAACTCCGATTGACACGAAAATTGAAATCCGGTAATAACTAACTATTACGGATCCAATGAAACTGGTTTCGTTCAATTCTGAGACTGTTCAAAAATTGACTATTTTACAGTCGATTATTTAATATTAAAATATTCAATTTTCACAGATTATCTTTTAATTCGATTTTAAAAGTTCTAAAATATCATTCTAACTCCCATATGATAAAATAAAATTTTACAAATCATTTTCAATCATATTTAACTCTATTTTCAATTATTTCCATAATTTAACATATTAAATTATCGATTTAATTATCCAATTAAATCCAATAATTCAAATAAAAATTTATCTGACTTATAAATTCAATTATTAATATTTAAAATTAATTAAATATTCAAATTTAAATTATTAAAAATTCTGGGTCGTTACAATGGTTTTGGAAAAGAATTATATTTGGATAAAATGAAATCATTTTGTTTTGGGTTTTAAGATGATATCGTATTCATAGTTTTGAAATGGAAAAATTTATTCTGGTTTTAAAGTATCAACTATTTTTAAATGACCGCGGTGTTATAATAACGATGGGTTGGCAAAGAGACCGGGATCGGATATGGACATACTCTCTGTCAATACCGAAAACCACTTTGACTAACCGTGTACGCGGTGGAGATTCCAGAATGAAGTAAGTTGGTGGCGGCGTTTCCTGTAAGGTAAATACGTGGACCCGACTCCCGTGAGTTGGCATAAGGTGGCTAAAGCAGGAGCGATTCTCGGGCCAATGAGGTCATTCCTCTGATCGGACACTCCTCTTCGATATTATACTTTGACTTTGGATTGATTCAGTGGCCACTTTTATTTTTGTTTTGGGGGAGTTTGTTCGAGGTGGGCGGTAGCTGCGCGCTGCGCATTTCCACCAGCCCGGATAGCAATTGGTATATCTACCCTGGCATTGCCTAGTTGTGCCGTGTCACCTACCCTATCGCGCCTTGTACGAGTTTGGATTTCTCCCATAGCCCGTGTGGTATCCTCTGGTGGCTTCCCGATCAGGAGGGACTATGATATTGGATGTACTACTGGGACTATTATGTGTTAAGGTGGAAAATATAAAGCCTTAACGCTATTTAAAAGTAAGTTTATTTTATAAATAGACACTATTATAATAGCGCAATATACTACATAGTAAATAGTTTAACGGATCCTTAGGAGATGTAAATCCCGAGCATCTCTTGAGTTACTGCACTCATATTTATTTCTGTAAATTTAACTTACATAAGATCTTTTAGTTCTGACTCGAGTGTTTTTGTCTTTTCAAATTCGCTCGGGTCAGTCTGAGCGTTTCAGGATTTGAAGATTTAGATCTGAAGGACGAAGACAAAGATTTGTATTATTATTATTTATAGTATTGCACTGCACTCACACTGTATTCCGCTGCATTGATATTATTGGTATGTGAACTCTGATATTTAATTGTATAAAGAAGAATCAAATGTTTTGTAAACAGTTTTATAAACTGTATATTTTATTATTATATTTTATCCTTCTGCTGTGAGATTCTATTTTGTTTTATTTCTTCTCTGTTTTCTTATTTACCCCATAACAATCCGCCCTTCCGTATGGTTTGAATTGGCACGTGTGTCTGTTTAAATCGTGCGAAAAGGCGGGACGTTACAGTAGCTCTCCAACCTCCATAAATACAATCCAACCTACAACATAAACTGGGTCTTCTCCGGACTGGTTGCTGAAACTCTACTGGGAACTTTCTTCACTCCTCATTTCCCTTACAATGGTCTTTAAACGAATTCATTGTGATTTTCAAGCAGATTCCATCCTTGGAGATCCAATCTAGCTAAGGATATTCAAGAGCTTTATAATCAATTACATCTTGTAATAGCAATCAGTCAATAATAAAAAACATAAAATGGACGTCGGCTTCGTTAACAACTGAACCACTATAAAAATCTTCTTGTCTCCTTTCTATTTTGACTTTCATTTTAGATCTATTATCTATACTATTGTCCTGTGAGAATAGGGCTGGTGCTTTCACACTCAATACAAGGTCTTGGTCCACTTTTTGGGTTAACAACATTAGTATGTAATTATATGATTATTGATTTAAAATACTATTGTCCAATTTTATATAGTCATATAGACGTGAATAATGTATACATTCAACTATGTCAAAATGTTTAAAATTTTAATACAAATCCATCATTGTAAGTTGTATGTAAAATGGAACTCATATATGAGAATTACTCACGTTTAAACATATAGGGTTCGAATGAAATTTATAATTATAAGGACTCATTTAATTTTTTATCTATCATTAGATGAAACCCTAGCTGTCGATCTCCCTCAACCAATTGGTTCGACCACACAGACCATTGGACTGCCTCCAAAAGCCATATCTTAAATGTATTTATATGCATAATTTTTGATAAAACAAAGTACAATCTACATGCTTCACTCTTAATCATATATCCCTTAAGAAAGATGAAACTCACCTTCACTCATTCATAATTGAGTAATGTCTAACCATATTCAAGTTTTCCAATCTAAATCATTTTTACATTGCTATCTATAATGAGGACCAATATGAGAGAAATTCTCGTTCTCTTTTAAATGTTCTTGGAACTTCTTACTTGTATCAAAGGTACCTACATCTTTAACCTAGTCAAATTATTTTAGCATGTTTAAGTTTCTGTTTCTTTCTTATATTCTACAGATTTATCATAAACCTCTTACTTATATGTCATAAGACACATGTGTCCATATCTGTATATATCACTAACGAATGTCACAAAGTAACTGGATCCACCTTTGGTAGTCATAGACATTGGATGACATACATCTATCTCTATAAGTTTTAAGAGTTCATTAACTCTTTCATTGCCCCTGCTAAATGAGAGTGTATCACCCCATATTTTGGAGATCTATTATATGAGATTAGTTAACAATAAAGATTGATTTAATCATAAATAAAATATAATTATTAAAAATAATTTAGCCATAAAGGAATAAATGAGTATAAATAGAAGGCAATATTAAAGGGATCAAGAAATAAGATTATGCTAGAAAGGAAATTAAGCCTAAGTCCACAATTTAACCCTTATTTCCCCAAATCATATCACTCTTTTCGTTCACTTACATTTTATAAAAACAAAACAATTACAAAGCTAGGTTTCCATTGTTAGGAAGAATGGGAAGAAAACAAATCAAGGATGATATAAGCTTTCATTCGAAGGAAGAGTTTTAATCAAAACTTTTAAATGTAAGTGATAAGTACTTAACGTATTTCATGCCTAATACATTCAGATTCAAATTTTACATGCTTTTACTATTTTAATGATGATAACTATGTTTTAATGATAATAGAACGTATCTGTTTATGTTTGTATGTTAAATGATAGTTATTTTTGAACATGTTTCATTAATGCCAACAATTGTCGATCTGGAGAATCAAATTTATGATCTCTAATCTCGTAATCTCGACTACCAACCAACTGAGCCAAACACATTGGTTAATCAATGACATAGTTTGTGATACATTTAAGAGTAAAGCTTGAATTAGCGAATGCTTTGTAATTTTAATATGATGCTTATGATATTAAAACAAAGACAATTTTGTCATAACTTTCAGATGAGTAAATAATTTATTATGAATTTTCTAAGATGAAAATTGATAATTATAGCTGCAAATTAATATTTAGAAATATTAAAATTTTATTCTAAATTTTTTAGTAAAGCTAAAGTAATGTATGTCGAATATATGTGAGTTTTTGGGAATTTTTCCATGATTTAGGAATTAATA
The DNA here is from genome assembly GCA_030765085.1 of Allium cepa. Lineage (NCBI taxonomy): Eukaryota > Viridiplantae > Streptophyta > Magnoliopsida > Asparagales > Amaryllidaceae > Allium > Allium cepa. The sequence continues at coordinate 1,015,517,838 of CM060934.1, read as the reverse complement.
CGAATTAAATTGTATGGTAGAAAATATCATTAATTAACAAGAAAACTACAAAAATAAATTAACTATAGCGTAACTAAGGAATAAATCATGGGTGGCATTAGATATTTCTTCCATAATACTAAAATAATAAATAAGCAAGGGACACGTGTAAAGAACTTTCAAATGGTAGTTACTTTATTAAGGAAAATATCTATTTTCTACTTAATTATTAATTTTCCATATTAAACCTACGATATATTAAATTTTTTGATAGTTATTGAGCTAAACTTTTGATAACTAAAACATTAGACTCTCAAAACTATTAAGTTAAATTTTCGACAGCCAAAACATTAGACCTTTAATAGTTGTTGAGTCAAACTTATGTTAGCTAAAACATTAAACCTTGTATATCTATTAGGTTAGACTTTTGGTAGCTATAAAGTTAGACCATCAACAATAATAATGTTAGACCGTCGATAATTGTAGAGTTGAAACTTTGATAGCTATGAAGTTAGGCCTTAGATGACTAAAATGGTAAAAGTATGATAATTATAGGGTTAGACCTTTGATAACTATAATGTTAGGCATTCAATAGCTTAAATTTTAAACCTTCGATAACTAATAGTTAGACCTTCAGTAGCTGTTATGTTAGATCAGTAATAGCTATTGTGTTAAGCTTTCAATAGCTTTGTTTAGAGACTCAATTGCCTAAACCTTTAATAGCTCATGTTAAATTTTTGATAGCCTAAACATGCGATAATTAACCGAAGAAGCTCGATAGCCTAAATGTGTGATAACATAGTCTTAGAAACACGATAGTTGGACATGCAATAGTAAAGGATTAGGGAAGCCCAATTCCACGATGCATTGTTGAATATTATCGTATGAAGCTAGAAGTGTAAAACATTAAAATTTATTGTAAAATGTTAAAACATTGCACCAAAAGTGGAAGATGGTGTAAGGTCAATGTAGCAACCATGAATGTTAAAAATATAACAATAATAGAGAAAGAAGGTGTAAGGCTATGTGGTCACCTATAATGTTAAAACTCAACATTATAATGTTATTTTGGAATGATGGTGTAAGATATATGCAACAATCTTAATTGTTAAAACTTAATAGTGATTATAAATGATGGTGTAAGGCTTCTGTGACAAAATGTTAAAACATAATATTATTCAAGAACAATGGTGTAAGGTCTAAGTGCTAATCAAAAGTGGCAACCAAAATGTTAAAAAATAACATTATTCGAGAATGATGGTGTAAGGCCTATGTTGTAATCAAATGTTAAACCATAGCATCATTCAAGAATGTGGGTGTAAGGCCTAAATGGAAACCAAATGTTAAAACATAACATTACTCAAGAGATACGATGTAAGGACTAAGTGGCAACCTTAATGTCATAACAAAACGTTAACCAGGAGCATTGGTGTAGGGCGTAGGTAGCGGCCTAGAATGATAATTTTAAAACATAGTTCATGATGTGATGCTAAGTGTATGGAACACGTATGGTTGAAATGTTGTTTCTACAATCATGGTTTATGCTATGATGTTCATTCTATATGACATCATGAGACAGATGATAATGAATCAGTGAAGGAAACACTATTCCGCTTAGTGGCATGGTCTCACAATATGTTGTGTTAGAAAATGTATCACTCAAACAACACCTTATGTCTGACCCATTTTATTATTATTTTCCCTACAAACTCATAGGTGCTCGTTCAGTAGGTTAAGTTTATGATTTTAGGTAGGTTTGCATGAAGGAGAATAAAAGCTCCAAAGGCCAAGCATGAGGCTTAGTAAATAATAAAGTTTATGTTGAATTCTGCTATTGTAAATCTAGGTTATATAACTAGCTAAGTGTTCATATTGGCATCCTCATATGTCAAGCAAAACACTATTATCTATTTTTTTATTATGTTTACCCTATGTGGGAACGTATTGGGATATGGAAATATAAAGACAATTTGTTTTATGAAAATTTAATTTAGCTATTATGTTGACTTAACATCATTGAAAAAATAACTAATTCCAGTTTACCAATTGAATTTTTGATAATAGCTGCAGCATCATTGACATTCATTTTTAGGTATTAAAATGGAGGATGTTACACTTGGTATCGAGCTTAGTTAAGGGATATTTAAGTAGAACATAGCTAAGCATAATTCTAGATAGAAACTAGATAGTTGAAATTGATTGCATTGCAAATGGTATATGCTATAAATATAATTTACTTGTATCTTGATATAGGTATATAGATGGATATATTTATCCCTCTACTATTGCTTTCACTCTCTTTACTGTATTTCATATGAGAATTTTTTAACGTAGAAAGCAATAACGGAGACGAGAAGCGGACGAATGATGTTAGGAGGTGATTAGGAAATTGCTCGTAGGGGGATCGCAAATACATAAACGATTGGACAAGGAAGAGAGTGGATGGAGGAAGAAGCTACAAATGTAGGCATCCAAGTGTTGGCTCTGTAATGGGAAATATGGATGTGAACACGCTTTTTTAGGAGCTTGTAACGCCCCACCTCTATGCTCACAATAACAAAGAGTATTAAAAGAAATACTGTCCGTTATTACGAAGAATAAGGCTGGATAGGAGCGACCATCCGTAGTTAGGCCTTACACTAGTATTGGTTATCTCGATAGGAGTGGTATATATTTTTATTTTTCATCTCTTATTTATTTACTCCCATCAACATATCCAATTCCAGTATAAAACGAACTACAATGGTTCATAATAGTTTAAGACAATAGATATAATAATAACGCAGATAATATAAATGCGGAACACAGATAAAACAAAAATGTCTCATATATATAATAACTGATGTCAGTTACAATAAGTGTGATACAATACATATGATACAACTACAACTGTCGAATCAGGAAATAATATATACAAGTACATTATCGTGAATAATATACATGAATATACAACATCTTATACTGTGACAACATCTACTCCAAATGATATAAAGAAACTTCATAGCTCTAGCAGCAACCCAAAGAAAGATACCTACAACCTGTAATAACTCGGTCTGACCCAAGTATTACATTCAAAAGAAAATAATATACGGGTCAGTCTAATTCAAACTCAGTTATTAATGCGCAGAAGCAATAATAATTAAATAATCAAATAGACGACAGTCCCAATAAATTTACCTATCCGATTCTTAAATAAAGAAATCAGATAACGATAAATATAACACATAACAGTGTTAAACAACAAATCAGCATAATCAAATCATCGACAAAGATAAGTGAAAAGAATTTCAATGAAGATAATTTTGAAAACATCAGAATTGCCTAATTGGCAATTAACAACAAAATCCAATTATTAAATAAATAATTAGAAACTCAGAATCTAATTATCAAATAGATAATTAGACAACAACAAAATGATCAACTCAAACCAAATCAAAATACAATTCCAAAATATTGTATTGGACAAAACAATTCAAATAATTGAAACATCACTTAAAAACATCAATTCTGGTAGGGCTGCAGCACACGCACGCGTGTACTGCCTCGCCACTATAACATGCATTACACAAAAGATCAATGCATCAAAAGCAAAAGAAATACCAATAAAATCAATACCGTGTGGCTGCAGTTCACGCTTGCGTGCACTGCCTTGCCACTACAGTGACGATGTACACAATGAAAATTCACAAACGAACACAAGGTAAATCCCGAATTACCGGATTCAACTCAAGTGAATTCGAAAAACAAATCCGATAGCATCGACGCAACGCAAACCAACAAGGGAAAGACTGCGTACAAAACGAAACTGCAGTCACCACATAAATGCTACAGCTTAAAAGATACAAACTCAAAAGGTCAAAGTCCAAAACCTAGTACACCATAGTGCACAAAACAAGTGACAACAGTATAAAGCTTCAACCAAGTGAATATGCAACATGTACACAATTGCATGTACGTAACGATCTGCACATGGACAAAATGAATCGGAGGTGCAACAAGGAACTGCAGACATATGAACTAAACTTATGTGCAAGTTCAGTACAAATCAAACAATATATGCATACACAAAAACATCTACATGTACGCACATATATGGTAAGACTCGAGCATGCAAGTGCAGACCACAAGGCAAAGCCTCAGTATCAGATCAAGTGGAGCCATGCATAAGTGAATGGCCAAAAACAAGACAGCTCGAATGTACTTGTAACAACCCGTATATTTGGACCATTTAAATTGACAATAATCCACACATGTCAACTTAAATAATATAAAACATGAATCATTATGGGATTATAAATACATAAATGTAAATGAGAATCAATACAACATCACAGACACAGAACAGTCACAGAATAATGCAGCGGAAAATACGTCGTCATAATAGCAGTTCATGAAGCTACTACATGAAGTACAACACTGTCTAAACAAAAGGTGACTGAAAGGAAATACATAAATGTCCAACAGACTAGGACATCAATACAGGAATAGAAATAAACTGATAAAGATAAATTCTAAGCCTTCAGCATCTTCGACCAAATCTTGATCAGCAACTGGATAGCTTCAGACTGACCCAAGCATATACAAAAAGAAACACTCGAGTTAGGACTCAAAATCTTATACAGGATAATCAAGTGCAGGGAATAAAGACCATAACTCAAAGATGAATAAAATAACATCTCTAAGGATCCGACAAACTATCTATATATACAATAGAATACGATATGTAGATAATGTCTAATCAGTAAAGTACGATATTAAAATAGCGTTAAGGCGTTACCATAATTCCCCTTAACACATTTTATAATGTCATAGTCTATATAGCACCGTAAACCCCACCGTAAACTAGTGGTTATTAGAGGGTACCACATAGGTATAACACAAAACAAAACGTAGTGGTCGCGAATAGGATAATCAGTATGACATGGTACATGAGGCGATACCAACCAGGATACTAGTAGTTGCGTGATCCGGACTGATGTTGAGCATAGCCAGCAGCTACCTCAACACCACGAAACAACACTCCCAAATCAAGGGGTGCACCCAAATCGAATCACAAAAGTAATAGATATGGTCTCGAAGAAGCGTGTCCGCTGGAGGTGGCGAACTTCAATGGACCGGCGCGGCTCCTGTATTAGTCATGTCAGGGGTCATCCAATATCGTTCTCTTTCTTCAGTCAACGCATTCACCAAATCATCCACTTCATTCTGGATCAACACTCCGCGTATAATAGTTATTAAAGTGGTTTTCGGTATCGACAGAGAGTATGTCCATTCCCGATCCCGGTCTCTTTAATAACTACGTATTTATTACCCGATGGTCGGTTAAATTAACGTTAAACAAATCAAAGTCCAAAGGTCAAGGTGCAAATTTGACTTCCAAAATTTGACATTTCATGATTCGATTTATATCGGATATTTAAAACTTATTTCCAAATGCAATCTTTAGTTCAGACATTTGAGTTAACGATAAAATTAAGTATTCAAGTTCAATCTAATAAGGTCTAAATGTCGCTTATCAAATTTAGTTCATAATCAATGAATTCAATTTAATGGTTAACTTAGTTCGAATCATTAAATCGAATTCTATTCATTTCACTTCATGTTTACATCCACTGTTATCATAAATTCGATTAATCAATTTCATTAACGAAATTCCTTTTTATCAAAACTTCATTTGATTTATTTACCAATTCAATTAAATTTCTATTTAATGAAATCCATTTCCATCTATTTGGTTCACTGATCTACATATCACTAATAAGTTATTTCCGAGTTACAAATCAACTCAATCCACATTCCGTTTAAAATGTCCTGATTTGATTAATTCATTAAATTTAAAATCATTTAAATTTTAAATTATCACTCAATTAAATCCATAAAACTTTAGTTATATTTGTACTCCCCTTAAGTCAAAATTTTCTTAATCTCAAATCAAACTTATAACAAGTTCCAAATCTATTTAATTAAAACCGAGTTTAAAGCTAAATCTAACAAATCTAATAAATTTTTAAGTTATTAAATTCTAGAACTTACTTGTTTCTAAATCCTATTTCAATTAAATTTGCCAATTCATTTTATTCAATTAAATAGTTTTATTCATTCGTTTCAATTAAATCCATTAATTTATTTCAATTTAAAACCCTTAAGTTAATTACTTAATTTCCAAACAAATCGTTAAGTTCATTCCTTAATTTAAAATATATTTCAATTTCGAAATTGATTTTTTTGTTGACCAATCGAGTTTCTTATTTTTAATTATCTATCCTAGGCCAAATTGTTTAATTGGTTATTTATCATTTCAACCCAATATCATTCAATATAAAACAAAGCATAGCAAAGGGAACTTGTAGTGTGATAATTGGGATGGTTTCAAAGTAAATAAACAAGCAATAACAACCATACATAACAATTCAACAATTTATTAAATGATCCTGAAATAATCGTATTAACTTACATTTGTTATTTATGTAAATTAATATAATTATTCCTAGAATCCACACTATCATTTCATGCAGATTAAAGATTATTACATTATGGTTTCACTTGGTGTCTATTATCAATTTACTACATCAATCATACATTCAATGGTTCAAAGTAAGGTTAACGCCATTTCTACGCGTCGATTTATTTATCATTTAAAGGGGTCAAATTCAACATATATAGTCCATTTTAAATTGTTAACCATCCTATATCAAATTAAATTTTACATTAAATTTCACTTATAGTAACAACCAAATTCAACATCACATAACACATTTAGTGTCACAACTATTTGTCGTAAACTAACAATATTCAAATTTAACTTGCATAGCGATTTACAGTTTTATTTCAACAATTTTAACAATCAACAATTTAATATCCAAATTCATATTAACAACAATTATCACTTGATTATCACAGCATAATAGATTGAGTCGTGAATGAAATATTCACCTTTTGTCGCGGCGAGAATTGATAAGAAGATGGCACGCAGACGGAAGATACGAACGAAGATAAGCACGAACTACAACTGGGGTTCAACAAGGAAATTATTTGACAATCGATTGACGTATATATATAACATTTGTATATATAAAATGTACCAAAACACGACGGGATGAGAGAGAACGAGCCGGAGCGATATCCTAAGAATCCGGAGCGGTAGCTGGAACAAGACAATAAAACAATAGTGAGCACTAATTTGCTGTCCACGTCTATATATATAAATGAATATATATGAAACGTATATTAACATGAACATATGTGAACAGTTTTTTTCATAAAACCACTGAGTAGATGACTGAAACTGCTTTATACGAACTCACCCTATATAGAACTAACAACAGTTTATACTGAAATATATAACTTATAAAACTTATACTTTACAAAATATATAAATTTGTATGTAACTGAACATAAGTCACATAACAACTTTGCAAATCAAGCTTTATATATATACGAACTGAAGGGGGGGGGGGTAATCGGACCTGAGGCCAAGGTGGCATTGGTCAGGGTCGTGGACGGAGGTGGGCTGGTGGTGCGAAGTGGTGGTTGGGCGGCGGCAGGGGGTTGTGGCACGCATGATGTCAGTGGGTTGTGGCGCGCAGGGTGTGGATGCGGCAGTGTGGGATGGCGTGGCACAAGCGGGGTGTGGATGCGGCAGTGGGTGGAGCGGAGGCAGGACAGAGTGGGCAGTGGGACGCGGCGAAGTGCGGAGGCGGGCTGTGGGCAGGCGACGTGGAGATGATGGAGTGGGGTCGGCAATGGGTGATGTGGCGGTTGCTGGCGATGTCAGTGGGATGCGGGGAGATCTGGGTTCGAGCGCGGAGGTGGGCGAAGTGCAGGGGCGGAGTGGGTAGCGGGACGGTGGAGGGGAAAGGGTGGACGTGCATGGAGAAGTTTGGGTTGGAGAGTTTCACACTGAAGTTTAGAAAATAATAAAAAGGAAATGAAAGAGGTAGAAGAAAGGAATAGCAGAGGACAGGAAGAAAGGAGTACGTACCAGAGTTTGAGTGTGAAGTGAACAGAGTAATTAATGAAAGCAGGGAAATAAATGAAGGCAGTGGTAGCAGATATATACAGAGAGGTTTACAGTCCCCATGCCAATGCAATGATTCTTCTGTAAATGTGACGGCTATTGGCTTTCCAAGACAGCTGAATAGTCAAAGGCCCTAAGAATTCTAAACGTTGGAAAGTTGTGTACCGGTTTGTGCTGCGTAACGGACCAGTTTGTACTCCGTTAACCAATTATAGTTTTTGCAACGCCGAACTCCGATTTACACAAACAAATATACCGTTTTGATCAGCGCAACGAGGCGGACACAACGGTATAAAGATATTGATGGTTTGACATTGTTTGCGAAGTGGTTAATCTTATTGAACCATTTGCTCGAGCGAACAATTTAACTACCAATTAAAAGAGAAATTTAACGAAACGAAATGCGCCGTCATGATCAGAATATTTTTCTTATGCAATATTGTGAAAAATATTTGAGTTCGGACGATAGAAAATTTACACAAAATTTTTAAACTAATATGTAAATGCGACGACCGAAATTTACTTCAATATTTTTCAACGAAATTTGGCGTACGCCTATGTCTACCTAGACGCATTCCAAATGTGCAGTTTGAATAGCAACGGAATTTGTTTGTGAAAATTGGAATTTCTACACTAATATACGATTTTAAAAATTTTAAACTGGGTCTGAATTTCAGGGTCGTTACAGTGCTATAATTATGTAATAATGCCAATGGAGACCAGACAACACAAATATGCATTGACCAAATAGTGAAACAAAATGTAACATGTAGTTCAATGGTCAGTTCAGGTCAGACCAACCAAGAAATGTAAACAATATATGCATTGATACACAATAGCAATGAAATGAAGCCCGTGTGCCAAAAAGGTCGGAGGCAATGTAAATGCAGACTGCACATAAATGAAGACCACACGAGCTCAATGCATCCCAAATACTCAAATACACAACAAGTGTATACATGTACATGAAGACAGCAGACACACTGAAATGCAACTACCTCAAATATGATACAGTGAACTATAGGATGAACAGGTATGCAGTGACAATACCCAAGGTAAAATGTAAAGTCAAAGTCATTGTCTTCTCACAGTAGGTAATATGAGAAACACAAGTTACAAAAATTACTTTCGAACAAAGCATCAAGCTAAACTGCACTTGAATATGAAACCTGAGCTCATAGGCAAACAGTTCCAAATAGACATTTTCACATAGCAGTTTAAAACAAAGACTGTTTTTACAAAAGTATCAACTCAAAGAAACACAAATGGGTCTAGTTGAGAGACACACACACAAAGGGCCAGAGTATCAAGTTAGGAAAATAGAAGAAGTGCACAAGGGCATAGAAGATAGTACACAAATGACGCACAATCACAAATACACTCAGGCATGAACAAAGCAGCACACTCAGGCATGAACAAAGCAGCACACTCAGGCATGAACAAAGCAGGCATGCAAAACATTTACGACGGTAATACATTGCATAAGGAAGTATACAAAACAAAATAGCAACTCAGGGAGTAGATAAGTCCAGTACAATTAGAAGATATCATAGGCAAGGGTACACAGAGACGCAGTGCAACAACATAGAGGAAAATAGACCAGGACAAAGAAATCAAGGCATTCAAGCATACAAAAGGGTAATACAATTTCAATTACAACTGGAAATATCAAATTGTTACAAGTCTAGCAAAGTTCGACAATGTCGAGTGCTGATATCAATGATGTCACAGAGAAATTCACGGAATCAAAATACAGTTTAATAAGAGAAATCAAAACCGTGAGAATCAATTTATCAAACATAGAAAATCACAAACTTTAACGAATCAGAAATCAACCAGGAGTCGAATTAGATGTGAGGGTCACTCACCTTGCTTTCCAGAGCACGACTAAACTAGAAGCGGCCGTGAGCAACCCCAGTCGACCGACAAAGCAAATCGATCGAACAACCCTGGTCGGCAGCCTCAATTTTGAAAATCCCTAGTTTGCAAGCGAACTACCATTATTTATTTTTCTCGTATGCTAGGGTTTTCGAACGAAAATGAATGATAAAGGGGGGCGGGTCGAATTGAATTAAGAAGGGAATGGGCCAACATTTTCTTAAAGCCCACATACACTTTTAACCATAAATTAAAAGAATTTCAACTCGTTTTTTTAAAAATTCCAACAATAATTAACAACCAATTTTTAAAATGAATTTACAACTGATCAAAACACTTAACAGCAATTAACAACCATTTTGATCGTCATTTGATGATAATTAATTGTTATAAAACCCCAGGTTGTTACAGACTCCCCTCCTTATAAAAATTGCATCCCCGCAATTTTCATAATTAAAGTCGTCAATAACCATTATTTTTCTAACATAAACTGGTTAAGCTAGAAAAAAAAGTCAAGAATACAAGCGCCAAAGAAACCTTTTAATTTCACAAAAGAAATTCACAAATTCTCAACAAAATCTAATTATCAAGTAGATAATCAGAAAACAACAAAACTGAATAAATGCAATTATCAGCAATATTCAATTATCAATTAGATAATTAGAATACAGAAATCACAAAACAACAATGCCTAATTATCGATACGATAATTAGAAAACAGCAAAATCTAATTATCAACAAAGATAATTAGGAAACACAAATCATAATTCGCAAAACTGCAATTATCTAGTTATCAACCAGATATAAAAAACAACAATTATCTAATCATCAAAACGATAACCATAAATCTCAAATCAACAAATATTTAATTATCATAAACGATAACCAAATCTCAAATCAACAACTATTTAATTATCGAAAACGATAATCAAATCTCAAATATCTAATTATCACAAGCGATAATCAGAAAAAACAAATATCCAATTACCAAAAATGACAATCAGAACTCATATCATCAAATATCTAATTATCAAAAACGATAATAAGAATCTCAAATCAACAAATATTTAATTATCAAAACGATAATCAAATCTCAAATCAACAAATATTTAATTATCATAAATGATAATCAAATCTCAAATCAACAAATATTTAATTATCACAAATGATAATCAAATCTCAAATCAACTAATATTTAATTATCACAAATGATAATCAAATCTCAAATCAACAAATATTCGATTATCCAAAACAATAATCAAATCTCAAATCAACAAATATTCGATTATCAAAAACGATAATCAAATCTCAAATATCTAATTATCACAAGCGATAATCAAAAACAACAAATATTTAGTTATCAAAAACGACAATCAAATCTTAAATATCTAATTATCACAAGCGATAATCAGAAACAACAAATATTTAATTATCAAAAATGATAATCAAATCTTAAATCAACAAATATTTAATTATCACAAATGATAATCAAATCTCAAAGCAACAAATATTTAATTATCACAAACGATAATCAAATCTCAAATATCTAATTATCACAAGCGATAATCAGAAACAACAAATATTTAATTATCAAAAACGATAATCAAATATCAAATCAACAAATATTTAATTATCACAAGCGATAATCAAATCTCAAATATCTAATTATCACAAGCGATAATCAGAAACAACAAATATTTAATTATCAAAAACGATAATCAAATCTTAAATCAAAAAATATTTAATTATCACAAATGAAATAAAATCTCAAAGCAACAAATATTTAATTATCACAAACGATAATCAAATCTCAAATATCTAATTGTCACAAGCGATAATCAGAAACAACAAATATCCAATTACCTGCAGATAATTGGAAACACAAATATCTAGACATCAATTAAGATACTCCAGAAAATCAACATAAAAGGTTGGATTGATCCCATCAGATGACGAGTTTTAGCTACGCCGCACGTGCATCTCAGAGTGGCCGAAGCCTACCAAGTACTATAAATTTTGGCGCCCATCAGATTGACCCGAAGGTCCGCAGAGTGACCCGAAGGTCTAGTACTGATATTTGACCCGAAGGTCCGTAGAATGGCCCGAAAGCCCAACAAATGACCCAGAGGTCCAGCAGAGTGGCCCGATAGCCCAACAAATGACCCGAAGGTCCATCAGAGTGGCCCGAAAGCCCAACAAATGACCTGAAGGTTCATCATTTGACCCGAAGGTCTAACATATGACCCGAAGGTCCATCAGAGTGGCTCGAAAGCCAAATAAAATCATCAGAATCATCCAAACATCAAATATTTCAATTAACGAGACCAGAATTAACCAAAATAGCAAACGCACATGTCCCACACCATGTGTTCTACTAAATCGTTTAAATCTCTTCATGGTTTCCTTGAAAGTGTAAAATTGTGTATTCCAAAAACAACATTCCATGTTTTCAAACGGACAAGTCCGGAATTAAGCAAATCAGTAAAAGTAAGGGTTCATAATCCTCGATTTTGCTGAAACGTTTAAATCGCTTCCTCATTCTTTTGAAAGCGCAAACTGCAAAACTTTTGAAAACAATTTCATTTATTTTATAAAAGTAATAATTTACATTCTCAAACGGACAAGTCCAGAATTAAGCGAATCAGTAAAAGTAAGGGTTCATAGTCCTCAATTTTGCTGAATCGTTTAAATCGCTTCCTCATTCTTTTGAAAGCGTAAACTATAAAAATTTGGAAAACAATTTTTATTTTTAAAACGATTTGCAAATCAGTGATAAAAAATAGCAACATTAGCGACAATTTCGACAAGGAAATTGTACTTCTCAAAACACCGTAGAAACGTGTCTCAAAATCAGCATTGTGGGATAACCGCTTGAAAAATCCACTTTAAAAATTGACGGTTACTGAAGTCAAAGCGACAGTAATTTTTTTTATATGTCAAAATCTCATCAAAATAATTCGCATCAAAATATAATAGCAGTGAATTTTCATTCATAAAAAAATGTCAACAAAACACCGTGCTTCAAAAATTCAGCACCGATGTAAAAATCCCGTTATAAAAATAACGGCAACAAAATACGTTTAGTACCAAACATTAGTTCAACATAAATTAATGCAGTAACGCGAAACTTAAATTTGCACGTATACCACAAAATGAACAAAGAAATCATTCAAATATATCTTCAACGAAGATAATTCAAAACAACAAAAATCTCAACAAAGTCACATAACTGCAATCGCTTCGAATCCTCAAATCGGATTCGAAATTTTCAAAGAAAACAAATTAAACATAGCTATATAAACAACAAATGAAATTTATTTCAATTTCATATTTTGACTTTTAAATCAAAAGGATTATCAGCTGTGTTCAGCGAAGACAGTCACACTGTTTTCGCTGCGCACTCTAATAAACAAAACACGAATCAATCAATCATCAAAACACAGTTTCACTTTTTATTTTTAAATAAAGATATTTAAAAAAATTTCATCATACTTTCAAAACTTTAGTTTTGACTCAAAGCACAATAAAACATCAACTAATAGTTGTAACACATGTTCCATCTAAGTTATGTTTTATATTATGTCCATAAACCCCAAGCTCTGATACCAACTGTAACGCCCCACCTCTATGCTCACAATAACAAAGAGTATTAAAAGAAATACTGTCCGTTATTACGAAGAATAAGGCTGGATAGGAGCGGCCATCCATAGTTAGGCCTTACACTATTATTGGTTATCTCGATAGAAGTGGTGTATATTTTTATTTTTCATCTCTTATTTATTTACTCCCATCAACATATCCAATTCCAGTATAAATCGAACTACAATGGTTCATAATAGTTTAGGACAATAGATATAATAATAACACAGATAATATAAATGCGGAACAAAGATAAAACAAAAATGTCTCATATATATAATAATTGATGTCAGTTACAATACATGTGATACAATACATATGATACAACTACAACTATCGACTCAGGAAGTTATATACACAAGTACATTATCGTGAATAATATACATGAATATACAACATCTTATACTGTGACAACATCTACTCCAAATGATATAAAGAAACTTCGTAGCTCTAGCAGCAACCCAAAGCAAGATATCTACAACCTGTAGTAACTCGGTCTGACCCGAGTATTACATTCAAAAGAAAATAATACACGGGTCAGTCTAATTCAAGCTCAGTTATTAATGCGCAAAAGCAATAATAATTAAATAACCAAATAGACGACAGTCCCAATAAATCTACCTATCCGATTCTTAAATAAAGAAATTGGATAACGATAAATATAACACACAACAGTGTTAAACAACAAATCAACATAATCAAATCATCAACAAAGATAAGTGAAAAGAATTTCAATGAAGATAATTTTGAAAACATCAGAATTGCCTAATTGGCAATTAACAACAAAATCCAATTATTAAATAAATAATTAGAAACTCAGAATCTAATTATCAAATAGATAATTAGACAACAACAAAATGATCAACTCAAACCAAATCAAAATACAATTCCAAAATATTGAATTGGACAAAACAATTCAAATAATTGAAACATCACTTAAAAACATCAATTCTGGTAGGGCTGCAGCACACGCACGCGTGTACTGCCTCGCCACTATAACATGCATTACACAAAAGATCAACGCATCAAAAGCAAAAGAAATACCAATAAAATCAATACAGTGTGGCTGCAGTTCACGCTTGCGTGCACTGCCTTGCCACTACAGTGATGATGTACACAATGAAAATTCACAAACGAACACAAGGTCAAGCCCGAATTACCGGATTCAACTCAAGTGAATTCGAAAAACAAATCTGATTGCATCGATGCAATGCAAACCAACAAGGGCGAGACTGCGTACAAAACGAAACTGTAGTCACCACATAAATGCTACAGTTCAAAAGAAACAAACTCAAAACGGTCAAAGTCCAAAATCCAGTACACCATAGTGCAAACAAGTGACAGCAGTATAAAGCTTCAACCAAGTGAATATGCAACACGTACACAATTGCATGTGCGTAACGATCTGCACATGGACAAAATGAATCGGAGGTGCAACAAGGAACTGCAGACATATGAACTAAACTTATGTGCAAGTTCAGTACAAATCAAACAATATATGCATACACAAAAATATCTACATGTACGCACATATATGGTAAGACTCGAGCATGCAAGTGCAGACCACAAGGCAAAGCCTTAGTATCAGATCAAGTGGAGCCATGCACAAGTGAATGGCCAAAAACAAGACAGCTCGAATGCACTATAATTATGTAATAATGCCAATGGAGACCAGACAACACAAATATGCATTGACCAAATAGTGAAACAAAAAGTAACATGTAGTTCAATGGTCAGTTCAGGTCAGACCAACCAAAAAATGTAAACAATATATGCATTGATACACAACAACAATGAAATGAAGTCTGTGCGCCAAAAAGGTCAGAGGCAATGTAAATGCAGACTGCACATAAATGAAGACCACATGAGCTCAATGCATCCCAAATACTCAAATACACAACAAGTGTATACATGTACATGAAGACAGCAGACACACTGAAATGCAACTACCTCAAATATGATACAGTGAACTATAAGATGAACATGTATGCAGTGAAAATACACAAGGTAAAATGTAAAGTCAAAGTCATTGTCTTCTCGCAGTAGGTAATATGAGAAACACAAGTTACAAAAATCACTTTCGAACAAAGCATCAAGCTAAACTACACATGAATATGAAACGATGAGCTCATAGGCAAACAGTTTCAAATAGACATTTTCACATAGCCGTTTTAAAACAAAGACTATTTTTACAAAAGTATTAACTTAAAGAAAACACAAATGGGTCCAGTTGAGAGACACACACACAAAGGGCCAGAGTATCAAGTTAGGAAAATAGAAGAAGTGCACAAGGGCATAGAAGATAGTACACAAATGACACACAATCACAAATACACTCAGGCATGAACAAAGCAGCACACTCAGGCATGAACAAAGCAGGCATGCAAAACATTTACGACGGCAATACAGTGCATAAGGAAGTATACAAAACAAAATAGCAACTCAGGGAGAAGACAAGTCCAGTACAATTAGAAGATATCATAAGCAAGGGTAGACAGAGACGCAGTGCAACAACATAGAGGAAAATAGATCAGGACAAAGAAATCAAGGCATTCAAGCATACAAAAGGGTAATACAATTTCAATTACAACTGGAAATATCAAATTGTTACAAGTCTAGCAAAGTTCGACAATGTCGAGTGCTGATATCAATGGTGTCACAGGAGAAATTCACGGAATCAAAATACAGTTTAATCAGAGAAATCAAAACCGTGAGCATCAATTAATCAAACATAGAAAATCACAAACTTGAACAAATCAGAAATCAACCAGGAGTCGAATTAGATGTGAGGTTCACTCATCTCGCTTTCCAGAGCGCGACTAAACTAGAAGCGGCCGTGAGCAACCCCAATCGACCGACAAAGCAAATCGATCGAACAACCCTTGCCGGCAGCCTCAATTTTGAAAAGCCCTAGTTTGCAAGCGAGCCGCCATTATTTATTTTTCTCGTACGCTAGGGTTTTCGAACGAAAATGAATGAAAAAGGGGACGGGTCAAATTGAATTAAGAAGGGAACGGGCCAACATTTTCTTAAAGCCCACATACACTTTCAACCATAAATCTAAAGAATTTCAACTCGTTTTTTTAAATTCCAACAATAATTAACAACCAATTTTTAAAATGAATTTACAACTGATCAGAACACTTAACAGCAATTAACAACCAATTTAATCGTCATTTGACGATAATTAATTGTTACAAAACCCCGGGTTGTTACAGAGCTTGTAGTGAACTTAGTAAAATAGTAAGCTTAGCAGTAAGTACCACCACAAATCCCGAATGTGCCAGGATGCCCGATGTAGGCTGTCGGGAAGATTTTGCTAAGATGAACTAGGATTTCCAAATTTTAGGAAGGGGGACGTTCTATGGAACATCACATGCATTGGGGTTTAGTGATTGGCTACGGATGTATGACCAGATTTGTGGAGACTTATGGCTTACTCACCACACTTCTGACACTTTGACTTCTCTATCCCTTGCTAGAATCGAACGAGGCAAGTTAGGGGACTTGTTGCGCTTGGCCTTGCCTTAGTTAAAACACTCTAATTCTGGATCTTGCAGATAGAGGAAAGTCTACTCATTGAGTTTTAGTGCTAAATATAAGATGGCTTACTTTCATAAACGTGTCAACATTTTAGCACTACTTATCATATTTGTTTTATGTTACATAATCTCACTGATAAAGAAATTTCTTGCATGAAAAAAGTCTTTTTAAACAATCTGAAAACCAACTCCACAAACTTATTACCAATCCTTGATTTCAAAATAGTTACTGGATACATTTTCTGAAATCATTTATTTAAACCAAAGCTTTATTTAAATGGTATCATCCTTCATAAAAAACTTATATAATAATAACCAAGTGTTATAAGTCAAACTTCCTTTCCAATTTTCATAAATCGTTTACTATAACAAAATTGCTATATCCATGATCTCTTTCCTTTTCTCAAAAACATTTATTACAACAATAACATTGAAAACCATTCTTCCTTCCTCCTTTAAAATACTTTTAAATCATTTTCAACCATAGATTGAAACTTTTATTCAAAACATCCCTTTAAAGATGGTCATTTTCAAACAAAACTTGACTTTTGAAATAAAGCAATTTTCTTTATAAAATTTAAACCACTTGTTTAAATAATTCAAATAAATTCTTAAAAATATACTTAAATCTTTACTCTCTTTTTTATACTTGTACAACTCTTATAAAACACATTCGAAAATAGTTTATAGATGACATAAAATAGATAACCTCCTTTTTCTTTACAAAATCATATATTTTCAAAGTGCATCCATAGTGACTATCGCTGTATGAACTATAGTTTTTAAAACTTTGTTTTGTAAATCAGATAACTTTTAAACTCCCTGTTATATCTATACTTTAAACCACTTTGATACCTTTGCAGAAAGGTTTAAAAACAAAGTCAAGTTTGAAAACCATTTCAAAACACTTTATAAAACAAGGCAGTAAACCACCTTAATAGAAAGCACGAGATTTCAATGTCGCAAAACCAACAACAAGAAAGTTGACTATAGCTAAACAAAATTCACTTTCCATATACCCAAACAATTACATTTACAAGAATATATGTAAATAAAAATCACAAGGCAAGGAATCTTTTAGGATCCTTATACAAAATTTCCATTATTCGAAGTGCTTCCATAGCTATATATTCACTATGGAACGCTCCAACTTCCTTTTGCTTTAGTCCCAAGAAAACAATAGTAATTTATGCCATCTGCTTTCAAGAGGGAATCAAATCCAAACAAGCAATACACACAAGTATAAACAACATAAACAACAACTTATATTTTACAAATATTTTTCAATTTTTAAAACTATTTTAAAGTGGTATTCATAGTGATAAATCTTACGTTAATCTTGACCAAACTTCACCAAAAAGGCCATAACTCCTTGAAACTCCTAAACCTTCAATCAATACAACCTCAAATCAAGCTCTAAGACCTCCTTTCTCCTTCTATAGCTCAAGCCCAAGCATAGGAAGGCATTATTGCTAATGGCCTAAATGGAAAAATGAAGTTTGGTGACAAAGTTTCAATCTTTGGGGGTAAAAAGAGTGTTAGCTACATTATTTAGGCTAGTTTAAGTGTTTAGAGGAAGAAAGAAGGTGTTTGAAGTAGGAAAGTGAAGAGAGAAGAGATAAGAGAGAAGAGGGTGAAGAAGAGGGAGAATATAAGAAATGAAAAGTGAAAAAGAGAAAGAAGTATGCTCCTTTTATAGAATTTGAGAAGGTGGCAAATGACTTCACTCACCCCTTTACCAAATTACTCATTTAACTCTCCTTACCCTTCCATGCTAAGCTTCCTCCATGTGCCTTTAACATCACATCCCAAAACGAAGCACACAATTTATGTACTTTAGCACTTGAAATAAGAAAGAAAAATCTTTATTACTTTATTACCTTAATTAATTGTTTCTAAACACTTAATTACACTTACTTTTACTAATTCTTTTTAATTTATTAAACCACTTATTATATGTATAAGTGCATGTTATAAAAGTGTGCATCTGTGTACAACAAGGTTGCGATAGCTTCCGTTCGATAAAAGGTCGAAAATCCGGAAAATGATTTTTGGTCACATTTTCAAATTTTCATAGAATTATTTATTTTTTTAAACAAACTTCTAAAATGAGTTCACCGTCATTACTTATTAATTAAAAGAAAGTTATATGATCATTAAAAATAGTTAATTAAGTAATTAAAATTAAATAAAAACAATTAATTAAATAATTAAAATTAATTAAACATTCATAAATCAAAGAGGTAAAAATTCAAGTCGTTACATTCTTCCCCTCTTAAAAAAATTTCGGTTTTGAAATTTCATCACAAAAAAACAAAGAAAGAAACAAGCCCATGGACTAACAAATAAACTTAGAGTTTTTCCAGATTTACAACTTTCTCATCACACAAACATGATAAACAATCTACCCGGCATACCTCATGCTAAATAGCCATATGTTATTACTCAATTGATTATTCACACTACCTTATGACAAATCGAATAGTCATCTACCTAAATCCCGATAAACCATAAAGCATTAAAGGCAAATAGACTTAAGCTGGATGATGTATATTGATCATTCCGACACAATATCTAATTCAATTAGTTACTCGAATACATAACTTCTCTTCCAAATTAGTATCTCTAACTCGATTTCCCTAGTGCGGACTTCGATCAGCCTTGATTAAGAATCTTCTTTCTCCTTTTGTAGCCTTATACTATGATAGGAAATCTAAGTACCATATCAAAAACTATCACCAAGTGTTCACTGTCAAAAACCGAGTGATATATCCTAATTCAGACCAGTTTTAATAACCTCAAAGTCCTGTACTTGAATCTTAAATCAAGAACCATGCAAAGAAATAATATAAATACAACTTACATACTTATTCTTATTGGTTCTCATTTATACCAATTTCTTTTTTACTTCTAAAATTATTTATGAAAATATTTCATAAAATATAACTTAAGTTTTAAACTCATATAATACCCTACTATATCTTGAGTATATACAACTACCTAATTTAGGATTTTATTATTTCTTACATTCAGATGTAGGCCCAAAATAAATCTTGGTTTTAAACTGTGTTATTCTCTTTGATCTCTATACCCATCAGGTTTGGTAAGTAGCTAAGAAGAGTAGGATTCTGGTATCCAAACTCAGTCCTAGTGTCTACTTTTCCTTAGACACCTCTCAGGTAAATATGATTATTAGTTAGCCTACTAACATCAAATAGTTTATACAAGTTAGATGTTAAAACAAGAGACGCGGTTTTAATAAAACAAAACTTATTAAAACCTTCTAATTAAATTTAACCCATTTGAAAACTTATGTTAAATTATTTCTTCTCTACCCAAGAGTGATATAAATCCATATCAAAATTTTCATTTATCAATGCATTCTTTTATCAAAATATCATTTTATTTTGAATCATTTTCTTTAAGGAAACCTAAGAAATAAATACCCAGTTTTTATTTTGAAACCTTTTTGAAAGATACCATATATTTTAGTCCATTGAAAAAATATATATAACTTGAGTAACACGAAAATATACCAAGGAACGGTGTTCTACCAAATAATATCATACTTCCCATTAAAGGGTAATACTTAAAATAAGTGCTTACCATCTGAACACATCTCTTGCCCATTTTTAGTCATTTTCAAGCTACTCGAACTAGTTAACATAAACATAATTCTTTCTTTTTAAATCTCATTTTGAATCTATGGTGGATATAATTCCATGTAATAGTTTTAAAAAATATCAATCACCAACTTGCTTTGGATTTGTTTAGATTCGAACTCATTTCGGTTGCACATTGACAAAGAGAATAATTTACTAATTATACTACAACGCCTGCCTAAGAAAACTTCTGGTCGTCACTTAGAAGATTATTTAGATCACCATAAAACTAATCGGGACATTTTCCCGAAATATCTAAAGAAAATATATCTTATTTAAAAATTATCTTTGAAATATTTATACTTATAAATTACTCAAAGTAATATTATTATTACATTTTCCCAAAAATCGTTTGAAATCCTTTTTCAAAGACACTGGAATTTAAATTCCTAAAAGTACTCTTTATTTCATAAATCACATCTTCTAAACCAAATTTAAAAAATTATCTATATATAATAACTTCCCTTGTTGCAGTTAGCCTTTTACAAATTTAACCTATTAAACACACATTATTAACGAATGTCTTATAGTGATATTGTGAAACTGAATTCAAAAGATAATTGTATTTAATTCAATGAAACAATAAATGCTCATAAACTGATCGTGTATAAATAATATGTTAACAAATGATATCAAATAAATATCATCATTTACCAACAAACAATCACAACAAAAATAACTATTTTCATTTTTGAAAATTATTCTTTTATATATAAACTATAAAATCTAAGTAAAATATTTCATTTACCAATTTTAGCATAATATAAAACATTTTCATAGCATTAACAAACACGTGCTTTCATATATAATACACTCAAGCTCATTCTAGGGTGTCATTTATCCTATCTCTAATGAGTTTACCCCACCAAGGACAAGGTTTTCGCTTAACCTTCAACTCTGATACCACTTGTAATGTTCTCCCTTTCTGGAGGTGACTACAGGTGGTAACCTCGAATTTTAATTTTGTAAACAAACTTCTAATATGAGTTCACCATCATTACTTATTAATTAAAAGAGGGTTATTTGACCATTAAAAACCATTAATTAGATATTTAAAATTAATTAAATATTCACAAATCAAAGTGGCAAAATTCTGGGTCGTTATAAAGAGGATTGTACCTAATAAGAGTTGTTTCTATATACCACTGTTGTAAAACCAGAGTTTATACCATGTTAAGTATTCTGTCGCTATCTTCATATATCTATCATGACACTATATTATGCATTATTATATTCATCCCTACAAAGGATGAGTTGGGTTAATGAGTATGTTGTAACGATCCATAATTTTCGATATTTAAAAATAGTTAATTTAACAAGGTTTGTGATTCAATGTTGGAAGAAATAAAATTTCGTGATTTAGAATGTAATAGTGTTAATTTAAGGTAATTGATAACTGCTTCAAATGTAATTCCAATTAATTGAAATGATTTAAAGAGTTATAATTGATTATAAATTATAAATCGATTGTAATAACGTGTGTATTAATTTATAATTGGATTAAAAGAACAACTGATAATCTAAATGTTGATTAATTAATGAAATAACATGCGATTAATTGTAATTGAATAAAAGTAGTGTTGTGATAGTTATGATATTTGTGTGTAGATAATAAACTTATAATTGTTATCAAATTAAGTAAAGGTAATGATTGCTATTTGTTACCAATTTGTTTAATTGTTGAAATCAAATTAGAAATAAATTGCAATAAATGTAATTAAATATAGAGTTAATATAAATTAAGATAATGACTGAAGAATATTAATGTAAAAAGATATAAACTAACGTTAACCAAACCCATAGAGTAATGACTGGTTGAATAAAAGACTGAAGTCAAATTAAATCAATATATTTGGGTTTTAAATCATAATAAATGAATTTATTGCAATTGAAATGGAACACTGCAATTAGTGTAATATTTAACGCTAAATTTGATATGTCAATTTATTTTAAAGGATTATATGTTTATATGTAATTAAAAATGATAAAATTTGTTAATTATAAAATTTGAAATGGAAAGTGATTTAATTGATTTAATATTAATTATTTAAATAACATGAAAATAGCCATTTTGGCCATTAACTTGGATTTCGACGAAACTAGATTCATCAGATCCGTAACGGTGAATTATTGCAGGATTTCGAATTTCATAGCGATCAAACTTGTCATTTGTTCGTACAGGCTTGAAACGCATATAAATCAATTTAATTAAATTCAGTTTGAAATAAGCTGATTTTAAAAGCTAACTTCTTTATGATTTTGAATTTGGATTTGAAACCTGTTGTATTGAATTTAAGAATATCAAAAACATCTATTTCGATATATGAGAGAGCCACTTTCGTTCCGGAGGCAGAACGGGCTTTTCGGGTCATTATTGTCAATTCAAATTTATTCGGATGTTCATTCATTCTTATCAAGCTTTATTAATATAAATAGTTTGCTTCCCAAACCCTAGAAGTCATTTCCTTATTACAGTACATAGAACTCCATCTGTCTGTTCCTCTTTCTCAATGGCTGAAAACCATAAATTCCCCATTTCAGTTTCAATTCAAATTCAACTTCAAATCAAATACCTCTAATGTGACGACCCAGAATTTTTAACAATGTAGAATAGGATAATTGAATTGATTTTAAACATTTAAAAGTTAATTTTAACGTGAATTTGAGATATAAGTATTTACTTGAAAATTAAATCATTGAATTATATAGTTTAAATATTGTATTTAATAATTGAAATTGGGTAAATTGTTGAATCTGAAATTTCTGTCTGTTTAAAATAATTTGAAGGCTTATAAAATTTATAATGATGATACTGAAGATAATAGAATGGTTGAAATTTTAATTTAAAGGTGATTTGTTCGGTTTTGAAAATATGCTATTTACACCATCTCTATTTTATTTATATATATGTATGCTTTTAAATAATACAAAAGGTATAAATATGTATACATTTATAAGTATAGGATAAGTGGCATGACATGCTGAAGACAAGTGGCATAATATGAACCATACACCTATCTTAAGATAAAATAGAATTATGACACATATATCACTTTGGTGTACATTTCTAGAACACCTTAAATGATTACTAAATAAGGTATGTGTCATGAAATAAAGCTTGCATAAAAAATGAAGGACATGTGTCACAAGATTAAATAAAATAGTGACACATAACCCCATTAGGTGTCCATGTGTAGAAACATCTTAAGACACCTAAGTAGACATGTGTCAACATTCTAAAGCTTGTGCAAAGAGAAGTAGACAAGTGTCCAAAACTAAAATTACCAAACTAGCCTTGAAAATTACTATATAAAGGGTGGAAATGTTCACTTATTTTTCTTTTTTTCACAAAACAAAAACAAAAGTAGGATAAAGTGAAAAAGATTGGAGAAAGCTAAGGAAAAAGAGTCAAGTCAAATACACAAGTGTAAGGTTAGAAAAACTATTTAAATTTCTAGTATTCCTGTTATTCTTGAAGAGATGATAGTTGTAAGTAAAAGTGGCTCGGTTCTATCAAAAACGCAGCTTAGTAATTTGACCATAAATTTCTCAGTTCTTAATGACATTTCGATTTCTTGGATGTTCTGGAAAGCTTATTTCATGTGCTACAACTTTAGTTTTTTGTATTTTATGTAATTTGGACGTTAGCTATGTAAAAATTGAATTTTTCTACTGTAATCCCGAGAGCAAAACCAATACTAGCTCTGTGCTTAAGGCTGAAACTAAATTGGCCATAACTTCTTCGTTTCTCACCCGATTTCAATAAATTTAGATGTTCCAGAAAGCCTAGACTTTGTTATAAAACTCTTAAGTTTTGAGTTTTCCAAAATTTCGATGTTATCTTGGCCAAAATTATAATTGTTTATCGCTGTCCCGAGACAAAATGACAGAAGTTGTGAAATTCAAATCTCAAAATTGTTTTATCCATAACTTTTACAATTCTTATCGGAATTCGGTAATTTTTAATGTTTCGAAAAGCTTAGAAACTAAGCTACAACTGTTGCTCTATTTATTTTGCCTGATTTCGATGTTTGCTATGCTAAAATTGCAATTGTTGGTCGCTGTCCTGCAAATGCATAAGTTCAGGCTACGCTTAATGTTTTTAGTAATATGGTCATAACTTTTGAACCGTTGATCTAAATTCGATGATCTTGGTCATTATGGAAAGCTAACGGAAAGGCCTATAATTTTCATTTGTATGACTTTTTAAAATTCGGCCATCTATATATATGAATTTAAGGTGTAAGCTCGGGTTAAATTTCTGCCCGAAATGAACATGTTTGTTTCTAAGAAAATGCCTTACTTGTTAGATTTTTATCTTCGATTTGATAAACAATTTGATGGGTTTCTTTCCATGGTGGTTGAGTATACTAAATAAATTACTTTAAAGAAGTATTTTCACACAGAAGAATTAATTGAGGATGCGGTATAAGACCATAGAAAAGATGGGTATTAAATATAAGTACACCGTATTGAATATAATTCAAATCTTGATAGTCAAAATATAAAATACAAATGTAAATAAAAGCAAGAATTAAGTAATTTGGATATGCTCGTAACATAAGCTAAAATTGTACATACAAATGTAACAAAAACAAATGTCGGAAGAGCTGAGGACACTCGGGTATTGTTGAGTAATGCTTGGTTTTCCTCAGGTATAATTGCTTATGTTTCAGGTGTTGAACATAACATAAATAATTTATCTATTATTTCACTTAAATCGATATTTTAAATAAAGGTGTTGTTTTAACAGTTAATGATAATTTAACTTCAAGATAATTTAGTGAGTTTGTTAATGGAAACTAAGAAGTTAATTAAGATGAGTAGTTAATGATTGTGAACAATTAATATAATATAATCAATTAAAGGTTAATTACTTCTAGAATAATTAATAATTTGGAATAATCAATGATTGATTAAGGTAATTAATCAATGTAGTTAATAGAATTTGCTAATAAAAGCAATCAATGAAAAATTACTTAATATCTTAAATCAAAGGGGGGTAATTATTGGTATTTAGTTAATTGAT
Organism: Allium cepa; assembly: GCA_030765085.1. Lineage (NCBI taxonomy): Eukaryota > Viridiplantae > Streptophyta > Magnoliopsida > Asparagales > Amaryllidaceae > Allium > Allium cepa. The sequence goes on along the minus strand of CM060934.1, from coordinate 1,015,492,092 downwards.
GATTAATTACTTGTTTAATTAGTGTAACAAAATTTATGGAGGGTTAGTAAATTTATGAGCATGATTAATTTAAGGATTTTAATCAATGTAAGTGATTATAAGTTAATGAATCTGAGAACTTAACCAAGGATAGATGTGATTATTGTGAAAAGGGAAGGCAAATTAATAACATTGAATTCGAAGAGACCGGAGTCGGGTATTAGTTAATACCCGAAATCACTTCGATTCTTTACAAATTGATACATGGAATCAATAGGGTATATTGGAATGACTTTAAGTGAATTGGACCATAAAATCTAAGTTCTGGCACTTAGAAATTGATGTGTGGAATAAGTGATGTCTATAACAACTTATGAAGTGGAAATTGATATAAGTTACCCGGGTTTATATGGGTTGTAAACTTTTACATTCCATGTTAGTTGGGTTTACTCACGCTGGTTTCCAGCCGGACCCGGGTGTTACTTTGGTGTATATTACAGATTTTCAGGTAGGGACGTTCTGGAGCTCAGGAGGCAAACTGGATGGCTGTAACGAGTAGAGTATTTCCGCTATATTTATATATTCATTAATCTGAGACATGATACTTGTATTTATTCAGTGACTGTATATGTGTGGAACTCTGATGTATATTAAATGTAATCAATAGATATAGTATTCTTTTGTAGACATTTATTATTTATTATATTTTATCCACTGCGAATGTGAGAGGTTTGGTGTTTCTCTTCTTCTTCTTCGATCTCTTTCTTCTTTTTCATAACTATCTGGAATTTTCGGCTTCGAAAATTTCGGGTCGTTACATTTGGTATTAGAGCTGAAGGTTAAGCGAGAACCTTGGCTCTGGTGGGGATTACTCATTGAATAGAGTCCGTAGTACTCTATAATAAGTTGAGTATATATATGTGAGGGCGTACTTGTTATTTTCTTATGAAGATTTTAAATGAATTTGCATAAGGATATATTTTATATATAAAGCAATATTCCTTCTAATGAATATTTAGGTGATTGGTTGTTAAGTTATTGGAATTAAGTTAAGAAGTAATATAAAATACGACCAAATTGAAACTTATAACCAAAGTTGAAGAATAAACTTATATGACAAAATGGAATTTGAATTATAGATTGTGAATGTAATTTATAAATTGAAATAAACTTCATAATAAATGAGATTATAATTTGAAATAGAATTCCAGAGAATATTTGAAAATAAAGTATGATGAAAATTCCAGAGTAATGTTTAAATATGAATTGGATGGATTGGGAATTTGGAATTTTTGGGAAAATTTAAAATTCCTTTGGATTTGGAAGTGGTTTCCAAAGGTTTTGGAAAAATAATAGTATTATTTCAAAAATATTTTTTTTGTGTTGAATTTGAAATCTGGGAGATTTGAAACTAAAAATATTTGGAAATGTTTTTAAAGAGATAAAATCATTGAACTCTTTTGGTCACTGGAAAATAACGTCGGTGATGACTGCAGCATCATCGATGTTCATTTTTAAGTTTCTAGAAGAGAAATTGTTAACAAATTGTTTCAAATTGGAGTTGTTTATGAACTGGATTTGGTTGTGAAATTCAAAAGGATAATTGAATTTGCCAAAGAATTTTGGATACAGTTGAATTCTAAGGTAATATTGAAATCTTGAAAATTTGTTTAAACTCTGGAATCTTGATTTAAAATGTTTATGGAATAATATATTGGCTAAATAAAATGTATAATTCCGAGTTAAAAGCAAAATGTGAATGTAATTGATTATAAATAGAAATTGTAAGATAGAAATTGTAATTAAAGTTGTATAAGTTTAAAGATCAAACGGAATTTGATTTGAAGTTGGAAGGAAATTGAGAATTATTCAACTTGAATTGGGATTAAATCAATTTCAATGGAAATTGAAGATTATTCAGTTTGGAATTGGGTCAATTTAAATGGGAGTGGAAATTTAAATTGAAATGTTTGGGCAGTGAACAGTTTTGACTCTAGATTGTTTTCAATATAAATTGTTTTAATATAAACTTATTTTTCCAAGTTATTAAATATATATAACCCTTCTTTCTTAAAGCCAAATTATTTTATACTTGTTTTACAATTATTTTTGGACCTATTTAACCATTTTTCAACTATTTTCTAAACTAGTTACTATTTTTTCAACTAAGTTACGAATTAATTATTATTTTAAACTATTTTGCGATTATTTAAGATTTCAATAACCACTTAGCAATTTTCCAACTATTTTATAGATATTTTGTAAACTAATAATTATTTTTCAACTACTTCTCTATTTTTAATATTTTTAAGCTGTTTTCTAAATATAAACTGGTCAAAGTTCAAACTGTTATTGATTAAATACCCAACTGGGATAAGAATTGAGGTAATAATCCAAATAGGGATTAAGGCAAATGTGAATAAGTGAATGAAATTTTAGGTGAATGTGAATAGAAAGGAAATTGATATTGGAAAGAGTAATCAAATTTGAATATTTGATTTTGGGTAAACAAAGTTATATCTTTGTTATACATTCTCCCCTTGTTGAATCTATTGTTGGAAGAAAAAGGATTTTGGAAGTGTTTGAAGTATAAAAGGAATTTTATACGAGTTTAAAGTGATCCAAAGTTTTAACAATTATATATATCTGTATGTATATAAAGGATCTTATGAGGATTTTGGAAAGGGTTTTGAGAACCTTTGGATTTGGAAAGGCTTTTGATTTTTGGTTAAAATCATTATATGGAATTCGGAAAGCCTATTTTGAGAATTATCGATTTTGGGATAGTCGATTTTGTGTAAAGGAGCTTTGACAAAATTCATACTAGGTGTATGATTTGAAAGATACTATATGTGTATAGTATAAAGTGTTTTGATGATGGCTCTGGGGAAAAAGGCGCTCCCTTGGAATAAACTTCTCAGGAGTACCACCGGGTGGTGCTGCCTTGAGCCCCAATGGGGGTTTCTAAAGTTGATCCTGTGAGGAGTCCGGACAAAACTAGTTCCTAAGGATTATTAGTTGAGTATACCATAGTGTAAGTCGTGTGTGCCGCTGAGAGCCAACAGTTACATGGACTTTTGCTGCGATGACAACGTAACCCAGAATGTAACTGCGACCTATGGTATAACATAGCGAAAGTCGTGTGTGCCGCTGAGAGCCAACAATTTGTGTTTGATTTTATATCGGCAGACTGCGACCTATGTAGGAGTGGAGAGGTTTCATTTCGACAGCGAAAATCAAAGGTCGCTGAGAGCCTGCAGTTACATGGACTTTTGCTGTGACGGCAACGTAACCCTGGATGTAACTATGATCTGTTGTGTGGGTTCTATGGCGTAATCGAGAGGCCGCGGAGAGCCTGCAGTTACATGGACTTTTGCTGCGACGACAACGTAACCCTGGAATGTAATTGTGACCATGGATGGGGGTGATGATTTTCAGTGCATTGTCACCAAAGATATTTCCTCTATTTTCAAAAACCGTTTCCCATATTTTCAATAAAATTATTTTCCAAGTATTTTCACTGGATGTTGCAAACGGGTTTACCAAGTACTTATAGATTTTCAGTCCTACGCCTGATCAACGTATGACTGAATTTCTGTGAGAACAAGGATGCACTGGATGAGACATCAAGTTAAAAGAAATATTTTTATAAAAGCTATTTTAATAGTATGCGATGGGTTTAAAAGCATTTATAAATTTTTAAAATAGAAGTGTTGAAATTTTGGGAAAATAAAAGGGAAACTCCAAACTGGAATTATAAAAATAACTTTGAACTCAGGAAAATTTAATGAAGTAATTTTCTTTGTAATAAAAGTTGGAAGTAAGCTAATAAATAATTATTTGATAAAGTATGTTAATAAAATTTAACTCGATTAAACAAATGGATTGTAAATTAATAATGGAGTTTGGAAATGAATTCGAATTTGTCAGTGGAATTCGACTTGGATTTGATAATGAATTAAATTAGAAGAGATGTTGTAGAAATAAAATAGGGTTGGATTCAAAAAGTGATGGTTTGAACTACAAATAAAATTCAAACGTGATATGAATAATATTTAACGGAAGTTGCAAGTAAATTGAGAATGGCTTTCTATAAATAAAATAAATTCACAAATGAATTAAGAAAGTGAAACATAAAATGAGTTAATGGAATTAAATAATAAATGGATGAAGTCTGATTGATAAAAAAAAATCAAGGTTGTGACTGAAATTGGATTATCAGACTGAACTTAAGTTCGGTGGCATATTGATTTGAAGATAAATGAGTTAAGTATACGCTTGGATAGTATTTTGATAAATTATGGAGGTGAATTAAAATGAAATGGTGGGCTAACTGAGTTTAATGGAATTTGATTAAATGAGAATCAAATAGAAGTAAACTTAAGTTTGATGTTGAAATAAATTGAAGTAAAGTAACTTAAGTTTAAATTTAAGGAAGCTTGCCTTCGAATAAGGGTAAAAGCCATTAAATAAAAGCTCGGTTTAAATTAATTTGGGAATGGTTAAGTAGTACACAAGCATGGAATGTGTCGAGCTAAATAAAATGATTGTGAATAAATTAAAAGGGAATTGAATTAAATAAAATTGAGTTGGAATCAATTTTAATTGGTTATAAAACTTAAGTAATTATTTATTCACATGGATATTATCAAATTGCGTAGAAATGATTGTCGTTTAAAGTAAACGAGATTTAATTAAATTCTATGAATTAGTGGAAGCAAATATAATTGCTTTTTGAATCAATTGATATGAATAGGAGTTTGTTTTGCTTACAAATGAATTGAATGTAAGCACCATTAAAATTGAATGTAATGGCATATAAATTTGGTTGGAAGCAATTGGATTAACTTTAAATTATATAAATCGCTTATGGTAAGCGTTTGGTGTTTGTTGCTTTTGAAATGCTTGTGTTTAGCCTTTAAAAGTAAGTGAAATGCTAATAGAATTTCTATGTATGGCACTTACATATTTAAATTGAGATAGTACAGGTACTTGAAGACTGTTTGGTTGGTTTGGATTGCGCTAATTGCTTAAATTTATAAGCTGCTTGCTTAAAATGCTAAATAAAGGTACGCCTACGCAATAAAAATAGGAAATATGAACTGTTTTTGCTTTTTCCGACCGTGTGGGTCGATGTATACATATTTATATCTATTGTCAAATTGCAAAAACTCCTTCGTACAAAGGAGACTCCGGCAAAATTTTCCGAAAATTTTGGGAGTTAGAATTTTTTTGGAGATTTTTGAAAATTTTTCATTAGCGATGAAACGATCACAAATTGGAAATTAAAATAAATTAGTAGATGAAACTAATCGTTATAAATGGAAGTTAAAATCCAATATTCAAAATTGAAAATAAATTGAATTCGTATGAAAACGGGAAAAACTAATTTGCATAGAAGTAGATGTGAATACTTCTGTAAAGAGTTGTATAAAATAATTTGAAAGGTTGCGATTGAATATTGCTGCTAAGTAAGATATGCAGGTATTAAAGAGAAAAGAAATTGGATTTGATTCCAAAAGATAAATGTGAATTGCCGACAAAAAGGTATGTATTTAAATTTCTGTATGAAATTGGATTGGGTTTTTGAGCCACTTGGCGTTTTGTTTTCTTTTGGAATTTGGAAGCCCGTAGAGGCCTTTTGTAGTTGTACCGAGCTAGCCGCGCAAAGGAGACGCTGGCAAAAAAAAAAATGTTCGGAAATTTAGAGAGTTAGAAAAATTTCAAGAAAATTTTGATAATTCAAAATTCGATTTAAAATCGAAAGTTAGATGATTGAGCAAAGGGGTGTTGTTTGAAACTATAGAAGGTTTTAGGAAATTAGTTAAGGTGATAGTGGGTTTTTAATAAAAGATAGTTGGTAGAGTGTTGAATTGTGAATTTTTGAGAAAAGGTAAACGGGTATTAGTCCATTCTTCCTAACTAGTAATTTCGGGGACGAAATTCTTTTAAGGGTGGAGGAATGTGACGACCCAGAATTTTTAACAATGTAGAATAGGATAATTGAATTGATTTTAAACATTTAAAAGTTAATTTTAACGTGAATTTGAGATATAATTATTTACTTGAAAATTAAATCATTGAATTATATAGTTTAAATATTGTATTTAATAATTGAAATTGGATAAATTGTTGAATCTGAAATTTCTAAGCCTGTTTATAATAATTTGAAGGCTTATAAAATTTATAATGATGATACTGAAGATAATAGAATGGTTGAAATTTTAATTTAAAGGTGATTTGTTCGGTTTTGAAAATATACTATCTACACCATCTCTATTTTATTTATATATGTGTATGCTTTTAAATAATACAAAAGGTATAAGTATGTATACATTTATAAGTATAGGATAAGTGGCATGACATGGTGAAGACAAGTGGCATAATATGGACCATACACCTATCTTAAGATGAAATAGAATTATGACACATATATCACTTTGGTGTACGTTTCTAGAACACCTTAAATAATTACTAAATAAGGTATGTGTCATGAAATAAAGCTTGCATAAAAAATGTAGGACATGTGTCACAAGATTAAATAAAATAGTGACACATAACCCCATTAGGTGTCCATGTGTATAAACATCTTAAGGCACCTAAGTAGACATGTGTCAACATTCTAAAACTTGTGCAAAGAGAAATAGACAAGTGTCCAAAACTAAAATTACCAATACAGCCTTGAAAATTACTATATAAAGGGTGGAAATGTTCACTTATTTTTCTTTTTTTCACAAAACAAAAACAAAAGTAGGATAAAGTGAAAAAGCTTGGAGAAAGCTAAGGATAAAGACTCAAGTCAAAAACACAAGTGTAAGGTGAGAAAAACTATTTAAATTTCTAGTATTCCTGTTATTCTTGAAGAGATGATAGTTGTAAGTAAAAGTGGCTCGGTTCTATCAAAAACGCAGCTTAGTAATTTGACCATAACTTTCTCATTTCTTAATGAAATTTCGATTTCTTGGATGTTATGGAAAGCTTATTTTATATGCTACAACTTTGGTGTTTTGTGTTTTCTGTAATTTGGACGTTAGCTATGTAAAAATTGAATTTTTCTACTGTAATCCCGAGAGCAAAACCAACACTAGCTCTGTGCTTAAGGCTGAAACTAAATTGGCCATAACTTCTTCGTTCCTCAACTGATTTCAATAAATTTAGATGTTCCAAAAAGTCTAGACTTTGTTCTAAAACTCTTAAGTTTTGATTTTTCCAAAATTTCGATGTTATCTTAGCCAAAATTATAATTGTTTATCGCTGTCCCGAGACAAAATGACAGAAGTTGTGAAATTCAAATCTCAGAATTGTTTTATCCATAACTTTACAATTCTTATCAGAATTCAGTAATTTTTAATGTTCCGGAAAGCTTAGAAACTAAGCTACAACTTTTGCTCTATTCTTCCTGATTTCGATGTTTGCTATGCTAAAATTGCAATTGTTGGTCGCTGTCCTGCAAATGCTTAAGTTCAGGCTAAGTTTAATGTTTTTAGTAAAATGGTCATAACTTTTGAACCGTTGATCCAAATTCGATGATCTTGGTCATTCTGGAAAGCTAATGGAAAGGCCTATAATTTTCATTTGTATCACTTTTTAAAATTTGGCCATTTATATATATGAATTTTAGGTGCAAGCTCGGGTTAAATTTCTGCCCGAAATGAACATGTTTGTTTCTAAGAAAATGCCTTACTTGTTAGATTTTTATCTTCGATTTGATAAACAATTTGATGGGTTTCTTTTCATGGTGGTTGATTATACTAAGTAAATTACTTTAAAGAAGTATTTTCACGCAGAAGAATTAATTGAGGATGCGGTATAAGACCATAGAAAAGATGGGTATTAAATATAAGTACACCGTATTGAATATAATTCAAATCTTGATAGTCAAAATATAAAATACAAATGTAAATAAAAGAAAGAATTAAGTAATTTGGATATGCTTGTAACATAAGCTAAAATTGTACATACAAATGTAAAAAAAAAAATGTCAGAAGAGCTGAGGACACTCAGGTATTGTTGAGTAATGCTTGGTTTTCCTCAGGTATAATTGCTTATGTTTCAGGTGTTAAAGATAACATAAATAATTTATCTATTATTTCACTTAAATCGATATTTTAAATAAAGGTGTTGTTTTAACAGTTAATGATAATTTAACTTCAAGATAATTTAGTGAGTTTGTTAATGGAAACTAAGAAGTTAATTAAGATGAGTAGTTAATGATTGTGAACAATTAATATAATATAATCAATTAAAGGTTAATTAATTCTAGAATAATTAATAATTTGGAATAATCAATGATTGATTAAGGTAATTAATCAATGTAGTTAATAGAATTTGGTAATAAAAGCAATCGATGAAAAATTACTTAATATCTTAAATCAAAGGGGGGTAATTATTGGTAATTACTTAATTGAGGATTAATTACTTGTTTAATTAGTGTAACAAAATTTATGGAGGGTTAGTAAATTTATGAGCATGACTAATTCAAGGATTTTAATCAATGTAAGTGATTATAAGTTAATGAATCTGAGAACTTAACCAAGGATAGATGTGATTATTGTGAAAAGGGAAGGCAAATTAATAACATTGAATTCGAAGAGACCGGAGTCGGGTATTAGTTAATACCCGAAATCACTTTGATTCTTTACAAATTGATACGTGGAATCAATAGGGTATATTGGAATGATTTTAAGTGAATTGGACCACAATATCTAAGTTCTGGCACTTAGAAATTGATGTGTGGAATAAGTGATGTCTATAACAACTTATGAAGTGGAAATTGATATAAGTTACCCGGGTTTATATGGGTTGTAAACTTTTACATTCCATGTTAGTTGGGTTTACTCACGCTGGTTTCCAGCCTGACCCGGGTGTTACGTTGGTGTAATACTCGGGTCAGACCGAGTATTACAGATTTTCAGGTAGGGATGTTCTGGAGCTCAGGAGGCAAACTGGATGGTAGTAACGAGTAGAGTATTTCCGCTATATTTATATATTCGTTAATCTGAGACATGATACTTGTATTTATTCGGTAACTGTATATGTGTGGAACTCTGATGTATATTAAATGTAATCAACAGATATAGTATTCTTTTGTAGACATTTATTATTTATTATATTTTATCCGCTGCGAATGTGAGAGGTTTGGTGTTTCTCTTCTTCTTCTTCTATCACTTTCTTCTTTTTCATAACTATCTGGAATTTTCGGCTTCGAAAATTTTGGGTCGTTACATCTAAACACTATCATATTATATATCGATTTGAAGCTCTCGACGAGCGCAAGTCAAATCTACAGTTTGTTTTTCAATTTGGGTTTCTGTGTACCCTGAATTCATGGAACGATTCTCGACCGTTCATCGTGCATTGATCAACTTCAACTGATCGTCGAATCAAGGGTACCGGGTTGTGGAGAGTGTCGCGCGCTGTTCATCGACGTGGCTCGCTCATCGAATTGATGGCTAGATCGAACAAAAATTTCATTTAGGTCATATAATTCATGGCGGCGTGTTCTTTTGCAACGCTGAGCGATGATGGTGGTTCGATCGCAGGTGGTCTAGAAGTCGTGGAAAGGTTGGCGCGACGTTCCGGGGATTCGGAGGTGAAGCGGCGACGTTTTGAATCTAAGGCGTGTTGGTGGCTTCAGTGTTCATGTGCGATCGAGATTATCTGAAGCGTGCAAGGGTTCGAACGAACATCAGGTGATGTGTATATTCGATTATTTATTTATATTTAAATTGTATGATGTTCTACTCTCAGTATCTTTTGCATACGAACTCGAACTTAGATGCGGTTTGTTCCACTACGATCATATCAAAATTGCGAACATTATGGAACTGGTTTGGACAAATTCCAAGCCTATTCAAATTTGGGCCTTAATTTGGATCTTATGTTAGTTAAATTTAATTTATGATGTGATTGGAAATTAATTAACCGATGTTTGGTATGTTTAAATTGTCATTCTAGTTAAATTTGACTTTAATGCATTTAATCATCATTTAATTTAATATTAAATTTAATTGTCAATTTAGTACCTGTTATTGGTAAACTGTTATCTATTGATGTTTATTGGTTGATTAGGATGATGATTGTGATGTATGTTTGATGGTTGATATTGGATGACTGGATGTTAAATTATATGTCGTTATAACACTACAAGTTCCCTATGGGTTGAAATGACACATACCCGAACGATCTAGAGATTAGGGAAAATCGTTATGGGTTGAAGTGATAGACTCGAGCGATTTTATGGATTTATTTAATTCGAGATTGCGGTTTGAAGTGATATATAACCGTAAAAACTTAAATTGCGGAATGAAATGATAAATATCTGTTTCACTTGAGCACGGCTTAGAAAATTATGTACAGACACCGGATTGGTTAAATCAAATGATTTTTAATTCCTTAAATTTTAAATTCAGTTAACTAGCATTTTGAAATAGAAATTGAATTATGTAAATTGAATAATATTCGATAACCTAAGTGTTAATGTTGGAATTGGAACTGATTTAATGAATTGTTTAAAGGATTTAAATTAAAATTTCAAGTTGAAGTGTCAAATATAAATGAATTTATCGAAATTGAGTTATTGAAGATGTTTGGATATAACTTTGAAATTTATTTTAAATTAATTTAAACTATTTTAATCAATTAAAACTATTTTAACTTATCAATTAAAACTATTTTAATTTATTTTAATCTATTATAGCTTATTTAATCCAATTTAAACTATTTTATCTATTTTAAACAAATTAAATTTATTTGATTTATTTTACATCTATTTAATATAATTTAAATCAATTAAATATATATTTAATCTATTTAAATCATTTTAAATCTAATTAAATCAAATTTAAATCAATTTAAGCTAATTTCACTATTTAAACTATTTTAATCTATTTAAACTATTTTAAATCATTAAAACTATTTATAAACATCTAAACTATTTTCAAAAATTTCAGAATGTGTAATGTTGACTTATTTATATTTAAACCTTAATGATGATACAATCTAAGTTGGAATTTGGAATTAATACCTTTTTGTGAAATGACATAATTGAGTAAGTATGATGGTTTTGGAATGAGGATTTAATTAGCCTATCTTATCTCAAAAGCGAATATGGTTTTGAAATCAAATATGGTTTTGAAGTGAGTATGGTTTTGAAGTGAATATAGTTTTGAAAGTGAATATGATTTCGATAGAGATATGGTTTGAATTCGAATATGATATTTTGATATTAATTATGAAATGGTTTTGGAAATGTAAAAGAACTTTCCGGTGTGAAATAAGCATTTGGTTGTTAAAATGACCGAAAGTGGATGTTATCATACTCTCTGCTAATACCGAAAACAACTTTTACAACTGTGCACGTGGTGGAGATTCCAGAAATAAAGTAGGATGGTTTGGTGAACGATTCTGTATGAGGTATTTACATGACCCTGACTCTCGTGAGTCAGCTTAGATGTGACTAAAACAGGAGCCATGCTGGGCCAAGTGCGGTCACACCTCCGATCGGAAACATTTCTTCGATACAATATTATGACTTTTTGATGATTTGGTGGCCACCCCTCGATTTTGATTATGGGAGCCTGTTCTAAGGTGGATTGATGTAGCTGTTATGTGTTACCCCCAATTCGGATCCTCAGTTTGGTATATCTACCCTGGCATTGCCTTGATTGCGGTGTTCACATGCCCTATCGCGCCTTCTACGAGTTTGGTTTGTACCATACCTATGGAGTGCCCTCTGATAGCCCTCCAATTTATGGAGGAATTACGGTACTGTATAGACTATGGAAATATATAAAATGTGTTAATTGGGATATGGGTAATGCCTTAACGCTATTTTAATACTTTACTATAGACACTATTATAATAGCTTATTTTACTACATAGTAGATAGTTTAACGGATCCTTAGGAGATGGTAATTCTGAACATCTCTTAAGTTATTGTACTCACATTGACACTGGATAGGAGGTATCAAACCCCATAAACATCTCTGGTGCCATCACACTCATATTTATTTACTGTTAATTTAACGTATATAAGATCTTTTAGTTCCGACTCGAGTGTTTTGTCTTTCAATTCGCTTGGGTCAGCCTGAGCTTTTCAGTTTATCGGAGACTGCTTTTTGAAGGATGAAGACGAATATTTTGTGTTGTTATTATTTATTATATTTATTCCATTGCATCATGTCGTTCCGCTGCATTTATATATTATTTATTCTTGTTGTATGTAACTTTGATCTACATTATGAAAGTATAATCTGTATTATTTGTAAACAGCTTTATGAACTGTTTATTTGATTATTATTTTGTCATTCCGCAGTGAGATTCTATATTTGTTTCTTTCTTTCTCTGCTTTTTCTTATTTACCCCATAACAATCTTCCCTTTTGAATGATTTCAGTTTGATGTGTGTGGTTTATCGTCGATTTAAACCGTCCAGAAAGGCATGTCGTTACAGTTGGTATCAAAGTTTTGGTTTAGCGATAACCTTAGCTTTATAGGGTCTGACTTTTTAGAAATATGGTAGCAATACCCTAGAATGAGTCGCTAAATGTATATATAAGAGAGAGTGTTCGTTAGTGTTATGAAAGGGTTTTATATTGTGTTACTTTGTTCCATTTTGCATTTACAAATTCTGGTCAATGCATAGGACGCTATGACACCGATAGGAATTCTTAAACACTTAATAGGATAGACCGACACAATATTTTTTTCAAATTTAGGTAAATGAAATAATTTTGCCTATTGTATATTAATGATATGGTTGGCTGTTATATATTTGTTTGTTAGGTAGTAAAATTTTATAAATATTGATTGAAAATAAGATTTACAAATAAAATGAATATAAATGAGAACTTGAGAACTTAAGTTCTGAGATTTTGAAAGTTTCTTTGCAGGACTTTGGAATATAATATTAATATTATTTGGAAGTATTTTCCGATACAAATATTTCAAGGTGATTTTAAAGAAATGTTTTAAAAAGAAATTTTTAAAGGCCCCCTCTCTGTCGTTGGAAAATAATTTCAGTGATGAGTGCACATATCATTACGTTCATTTTTGAGTTTCAAAGTGGGTAGATGGTTGTAGCACTACACCTTGTTTTGATAAACGAATCTTAATTTGAATTCCTAAATATGATTTGATCTATAAATGATGAACATATATATATATATATATATATATATATATATATATATATATAAAATTTTAAAATGATTTGGAAATATGACCCGAAAGTAGTTCTTAAACCTTCTGATAATTAGTAGTTTCAGTTAATGAAATAAAATGAAATCTTAACTATATTAACGTATGGAAGCTGCTAAGATGTGAAATAAGAAATTAGATGTTAAGGGATTAATGAAATATAGAGAAATTGAAGGTTTCCATTTATAAATTGATAAATGGAAATAAGAAGATGAACTATTGAACGTTTTGTTGATAAAATAAATAAGATAACTTGTGTAACTTCTATGCATTCTAAAAAGACACACACACACACATATAGCTTACCAAAATGTAAAAAGTTGTTATGTTAAATAGGATATGCAATAGAATATTGTACAAGTAAACTTTAGTAAATAAAAGTGTTCAATGGAATTACTTTTATAAATAAGAATTCTGATACTATAAATTGTTATAAACTTGGGATTAATAGTTGAAATGTTACTAATCAAATGTAAAAGAAAAGTGAATAATGTAATAAAAACGATTATAAACTTAAGTAACATTCTAAGCTAACTATAATCAGATTGAATAGTAAGAGGTGAATACTGTAAGTAAATAATTAAAAACTAAATTTAAAGTTGAAGCCATTTATAATAAAAATGAGCACTATATTAATTGAATGGTTATAACTTCAAAAAAAAGCATTGAAATGATTTAGAAATGGATTTAGTATTCAATAATACTGTATATTGAAGAATGAAAATGAAAAGGAAATAATATATTAATAGTGATGTAAAGAGACTTACGTGGTAATGAATACTCTAAATAATTGAAATGAAAATAACTTATGTAAGCAGTGAATGTAGGGCAATGGAAAGAAAAATGTTATTGTACAGATGAATGGAAAATGAATTTTGTAAGTGATAAAAGTATTGAAATTAAACAAGCATTGTATGAACAAATGAAAATGAACAGTAAATAATGTAAAAAAAGTAATAAGAATAAAACTTAAATATTACTTGAAATTATTGTTGTGTGGCTTAGGGATTGGTTGGGAAAGGAAACTTCTATTGTTTAAGGATGTATAAATGATCAATAAAGTTTTATTTATGACTGTTGAGTGTACGGTTTACTTTATAGTTTATTTATCATTTTACTGAACCCGAACAAACCATTTGTTTTAGTTGCTATGGATGGATGATCGATATCTTGGTTGAAATGATGTTTGTACTCTTTGTTCGCAAGTGATCGTTGTCATGTTGTATTGATTTGTTTTGTTGTTAGTTGAAAACAACTTAAAATATTTCTCTTTTACATAATTATTTACTCTTTTGGATTATATAAGTGAAATTCAGGTTATGAAAGCAATTGCTCCTTCTTTTGGTTTCATAAAATAAGCGTTGCTTGCCCGATAAATAGGCGTTTCCAGATTACGGTTTTCTGGTGATATTATATTGTTTCTCGTGGTTTGGGATGTTTTATTTGTAAAATATGGTACATATACATGTTATTATTAATATTATCATTTCTTCCAGACCTCTGCGTACAAAGGAGACTCTGTCGAAATTTTCTGTAATTTTTGGACTTAGAAAATTTTGTGAAAGTAAAATGTTTTCCAAACTTTTGTTAACTTGAATATTTGACATATTTTATTTAAGTTATTTAATTATGTAAATAAATTGTTTTATAAATTTAATATTTTGAATAAGATATATTGATTACTTAATTCCTTCTTTTCTCTTCTTTTTCCTTTTCGAGGATAAAAAGTTTTGAGTGAGAGAGAGTTTAACGGCCCATAATTTTTGATAACTAAAAATAGTTAATTTAATAAGGTTTTGTGATTTAATGTTGGAAAAAATAAATTTTTGTGATTTAATGTTGGAAGAAATAAATTTTTGTGATTTAATAATAAAAAATATAACTAGGATGAAATGTAATAGTGTTAATTTAAGGTAATTGGTAACTGCTTTAAATGTAATTCCAATTAATTGAAATGACTTGAAAAGCTATAATTGATTATAAATTGTAACTAAATTATAATAATGTGTGTACTAATTTATAATTTTATTAAAAGAATAACTAATATTTTAAATGTTGATTAATTAATGAAATAGTATGTAATTACTTGTAACTGAATAAAAGTAGTGTTGTGATAGTAGTCACAGACATTTGTGTGTAGAAAACAAACTTGCAAATGTTATTAAATTAAAGGTAACGATTGTTATTTGTTACCAATTTTTTTAATTATTGAAATCAAATTAGGTAAATTGCAATAAATGTAATTAAATACAGAGTTAATATGATTAAGATAATGATTAAAGAATATTAATGTAAAAAGATATAAACCAACGTAAATCGTGCCTATAAAGTAATGACTGGTTGAATATAGGATTGAAATCAAATTAAATCAATTTATTTGGGTTTTAAATCACAATTAATGAATTTTTTGCAATTAAAATGGAACATTGTAATTAGTGTAATATTTAACACTAAATTTGATATGTCAATTTCTTTTAAAGGATTATAAGTGCATATATAATTAGAAATGATAAGAATTTTTAATTATAAAATTTGAATTGGAAAGTGATTTAATTAATTTAATACTAATTTATTTAATTAACGTGAAAATAACCATTTTGACCACTGACTCGGATTTTGACGAAACCAGTTTCATCGGATCCGTAACGGTGAATTATTGTAGTATTTCAAGTTTCGTAGCGACCAGACTTGTCATTTGATCGTACGGCTCGAAACACGTAGAAATCAATTTAATTAAATTCAATTTGAAATAAGCCAATTTTAAAAGCTTACTTCTTTATGCTTTTGAATTTGGATTTGAAACCTGTTCCATTGAATTTAAAAATATCAGAAACATTTTTGATATATGGGATGATCCACTTTCATTTCGGAGGTAGAATTTCGGGTCGTTATTGCAAATTCAAATATATTCCGATGTTCATTCATTCTTATTGGGCTTTATTAATATAAATAGTTTGTTTCCTAAACCCTTGTAGTCATTTCCTTATTACAATACGTACAACTCCATCTGTCTGTTCCTCATTCTCGATGGTTGAAAACCACAAATTCCCCATTTCAATTTCAATTCAAAATTCAACTTCAAAATCAAATCCCTCCAAACCTTATCATATTATATATCGATTCGAAGCTCTCAACGAGCGCAAGTCAAATTTGCATTTTTTCGATTTGGGTTTCCTTGCATCCTGAATTCGAGGAACAATTCTCGACCGTTCACCGTGCGTTGATCAACTTAAACCAATCGTCGATTCAAGGGTACCGAGTTGTGGAGAGTGTTGCACATTGTTCATCGGTGTGGCTCGCTCGTCAAACTGATGGGAAGATTGACCGAAAAAATTCATTTAGGTTAGAAAATTCATGGCGGCGGTTATTCTTTTGCAACGCCAAACGATGATGATGGCTCGATCGCAGGTGGTCGAGAAGTCGCGGGAAGGTTGGAGTGGCGTTCTGAGGGTTCGGAGGTGAAGCGGCGGCATTTTGGATCTAGGGCGTGTTGGCGGCTTCAGTGTTCGTGTGCGATCGGGATTATCTGAAGCATGCTAGGGTTCGAATGAACATCAGCATGACGTGTAAATTCGATTGTTTATTTATTTATATTTAAATTGTATGATGTTCTAATCTCAATATATTTTACATACGAACTAGTTTGGACGAATTCTAAGACTGTTCAAAATTGGGCCTTAATTTGGATTTCAGTTCGATTTGAAACCAAAGGTGAGTGCTTTGACCCACTCACAACTACTAGATTATCTTATGTTAGTTAAATTTAATTTATGATGTGATTAGAAATTAATTGATTTATGTTTGGTATGCTTAAATTATCATTCTAGTTAAATTTGACTTTTATTGCATTTAATCATCGTTTAATTTATTATTAAATTTAATTGCCAATTTAATATCTGTTAATGGTAATCAGTTGTCTCTTGATATTTATTGGTTGATTTGGATGATGATTGTGATGTATGTTTGATGGTTGATATTGGATGACTGGATGTTGTATTTTATATTATTATGACACTACAAGTTCCCTATGGGTTGAAATGATGCATACCCGAACGATTTGTAGATTAGGAAAAATCATTGTGGATTGAAATGATAGAGTCTAGAGATTTTATGGATTATATTTAATTTCAGATTGCGTTTTGAAATCATATATAAATATAAAAATTTAAATTACGGATTGAAATGATAAATATCCGTATCACTTGATCATAGGGTAGAAAATTATACACGGACATCAGATTGGTTAAATCAAATTATTTTTAATTCCTTAAATTTTGAATTCAGTTAACGGGCATTTTGAAATAGAAATTAATTTATATAAACTGAATTATTTTCGATAATCCAAGCATTAATGTTGAAATTGGAATTGATTTCATGAATTGTTCAAAGGATTTAAATTGAAATTTCAAGCTGAAGTGTTAAATATAAATGAATTTATTGAAATTGAGTTATTGAAAATGTTTGGATATAAATTTGAAATCTATTTTAAATTAATTTAAACTATTTTAATCAATTAAAACTATTTTTATTTATTTTAATCTATAGTAACCTATTTAATCCAATTTAATGTATTTTACCTATTTTGAACTAATTAAATTTATTTAGTGTATTTTAAATCTATTTAATCGACTTAATCTATATTTAATCTATTTAAATCATTTTAAATCTAATTAAATCAAATTTAAATCTATTTAAACTATTTTTACTATTTAAACTATTTTAATCTATTTAAACTATTTTAGACTATTAAAACTATTATGACTATCTAAACTATTTTCAAAAATTTCAGAATGTGTAAAATTGAAGTATTTATATTTAAATCCTTGATGATAATACAATCTAAATTGGAACTTGGATTTGGTACCTTTTTGTGAAATGACATAACTGAATAAATACGATGGTTTTGGAATGAGGATTTAATTAGCCTATCTTATCGATAATTTCAAAAATATAGTTTTGAAGTGAATATGGTTTTGAAAGTGAATATGATTTTGAAAGAGATATGGTGCGAAATCGAATATGATATTTTGATATTAATTATGAAATGGTTTTGGAAATGTAAAAGAACCATCCGATGGGAAATAAGCGTTTGGTTGTTATAGAGACTAGGATCGGATATTGTGATACTCTCTACCAATACTGAAAACCACTTTAGCAACTGTGCACATGTTGGAGATTCCAGAAATGAAGTAGGATGGTTTGGTGAACGATTCTGTATGAGGTATTTACGTGACCCTGACTCCTGTGAGTTAGCTTAGATGTGACTAAAATAGGAGCCATGTCGGGCCAAGTGAGGTCACACCTCCGATCAGACACATTTCTTCGATACCATATTATGACTTTTGATGATTTGGTGGTCACCCCTCAATTTTGATTATGGGAGTGCGTTCCGAGGTAGGCGGTAGCAGCTGTTGTGTGTTACCACCGGTCCAGATCCACAATTGGTATATCTTCCCCGGCATTCCCTCGAATGCCGTGTTCACATGCCATATCATGCCTTCCATGAGTTTGATTTGTACTATACCTATGGAGTGCCCTTTGATAGCCCTCCAGTTTATGGAGGAATTACGGTACTATATAGACTATGGGAATATATACAATGTGTTAAGGAGATATGGGTATGCCTTAACACTATTTTAATACTTTACTGTAGACATTATTATAATAGCGTGTTGTACTACATAGTAGATAGTTTAACGGATCCATAGGAGATGGTAATCCCGAACATCTCTTAAGTTATTGCACCTACGTTGACACTAAATAGGAGATGTCAAACCCCGTAAACATTTCTGATGTCTTTACAATCATATTTATTTACTGTTGATTTAACTTATGCAAGATCTTTTAGTTTTGACTCAAGTGTTTTGTCTTTTAATTCGCTTGGGTCAACCTGAGCTTTTTGGTTTATTGAAGACTGCTTTCTGGAGGATGAAGATGAAGATTTTGTACTGTTATTATTTATTATATTTATTCCATTGCATCATGTTGTTCCGTTGCATTTGTTTATTATTTATTCTTGTTGTATATAACTCTGATCTGTATTACAAAAGTATAATCAATGTTATTTGCAAATAGTTTCATGAACTATTTATTTGATTATTATATTTTGTCATTCCACTGCATGATTCTGTATTTGTTTCTTTCTTTCTTTGCCTTTTCTTATTTACCCCATAACAATCTTCCCTTTTGAATGATTTAAGTTTGACGTGTGTGGTATATCGTCGATTCAAACCGTCCAAAAAGGCAGGTCATTACATATGTAATGACTTTGTGTAAAGTAAATTTGATGTAATGAAAGTATTTAGCTGCTCTATTTACTTAATATGATGAAAAAACTAATCTTATTTTATTGCTTAAAACAATTTTAGTGATGACAATAGCATTATCGAAATTCATTTTTGAGTAATTAAATAAGGAATGTTAAAATGGTGTCAGAGTTAGATTAAGAGGCACCTAAGTATAAGTTGATAATAGAAAACGAACATATTGGGGATGGTATATGACACACACACACATATGTGTACGTGTGTCTATATATATATAACATAATTGCATTTTGATATAGATATATAGGTGGATATATCTATCCATCTACTATTATTCTCACTCTCTATACTTCCGAGTCTCACGAACAGTTTTTACCTAGAAAGCAAGAACAGATTTGCGAAGCGGACATTTGACATTAGGAGGTGCGAATGAGACTGCTAGTAAAGGAACAACTAGTACACAGAGGAATAACCAAGGAGGGGAGATAGCCCTAAAAGTTAACGTGGAAGCTGGTAATAGGATGCCTGCCTCGGTTGTAAGAAACATGGATGTGAATATGCCCTTTTTGAAATTCTTTGCTAATTTAGCACTACAACAAATACCACCATAGGCCCTAAATTTGAAATTTTAGAAGTCTAGGAAGAGAGATGTTTGATAGAGAATAACTTGCATCGAAGGCAAGTTATTGGCCAGGAATGTGTGATAGAATTTGTGAAGATTTAAAACTAACAAATGCCTAAAAAGTGAGTTTGTGTCTAGACAATTTAAGGGATGGGCAAGTGTATTATGGGGGATAGTGGGAGCAAAGGTTCCCGATCAAGAAACCACTTGGGAAAGGTTTGGAGAGATGTTTATAAAGCAATTTATTCATGGACTAGAGTTGTCAGCAATATTTCAGGAGTTTGTTTGTGACGACCCAGGATTTTCGAGCATTTAAAATCAGAATATTTAATTGATTTTAAATATCTAATAGGGTAATTTTAACTTGAATTCAAATATCACTATTTATTTGATAATTATATCATTGAATTCAATAATTTGAAGTTGAGTAAAATGCTGAATTTGGAGTTTTTATATTGATAATAACGAAGATAGTAAAAGTGTTAAAATTGAATCTGGAAGTGTTTTGTTCAGTTTTGAATTTATACCGTTTAAATTGAATTTAAAAATAGCCTTCCGAGTTACGGTCTCGGAATTCGACGAAACCAGTTCCATTGGGTCCGTAATATTGTATCATTATCGGATTTCAATTTTCGTATTGATCGGAGTTGTTGTGTGAGCGTACGATAAGTAAACACGTTGAAAATTAAATAAAACTTTAATTGATCAAATCAATGTCATCGGTGCCTTCTTAAACACGTTTTCCTTTTTAATATTTACAGCCGTTCTTAAGGCCAAATCATAGTCAAGCAAGCCTTCCACTGGAAGATTCAAAAAAATGTTTAAACTAGCTTATTTTAGATCTTCAAAGGGGAATTTAGTTTAAACGAAACAATTAACTAATTAAACTTATTGTTATTCAATCGGTTCAAATATTAATAAAATCCTATAATGCTTATTCAAGGTCAAACATCAGGAAAACCCAAGCAATATTGAAGTGGATTGCAAAACAAAAATCAAAGGTGAGTTAATCTCACTCATCTGGTATGACTTAAATTTAAATAATTAAATTTAAATAATTGTTTGAGTGGTTGAATTGATTGATGTTCTATAGTATGGTATATTCTGGAATTGGTATATTATATTGTGCTAACATCTATGGATGCAGGGAAAACAGGTTGTAGGGATCCAACTGGATCCCTCAACATTTATTATTTAATATTCTCTGTTGTGATTATTTGATATTCTATGATGAATTATATTGAAATATTAAATGCTATGGTTCGATTGGACATAATTGGGTATAATGAATTACCAAAAATATATATAAATTGGATTTTGGAAAGAAAATAAAAGAAGTGAATTTGTAAGAAAAACAATTATAGAAATTTGAATAAATTTAAGAATGAAATGGAATAGAAATAAAGTGACTTTAAAATTCTAATAAATAAATCTGGAGTATAGCAAGGAAAATTTCGAATAATCAGAAGACTAATGAATTTTAAATTTCAGTATTATTATTTTAAAAGTACAAAACATTTATTTAAAACTTAAGATTTAAAGTGTTGAAAGGAACAAAGAAGAAATTAGGAAGAAGCTGAAATTGGTATATTTTAGTTAAATGATTTAAAATCAAACGGAAAATAATAATAATAAAATAAAATCCATAATTAATGAATTTTGAAATGAATTGAGTAATGAAAGAAACTTATTTTAAATGGAGTAAATTGGAAATCAATTTGGGAAAATCGATTTAAGTGATTGAAATTGGGATTTTTCTCTGGACAACTAAGTACGTTTTCAAAGAGTTTTTTTAAATATAAGTTAAAAGATTTTAAATTTGTTTTAAAAAGCAAGTTTTGGAAATTTATTATTTCTAGTATTTAAATTCTAAAGTAAGTATTTTCTCAAATCTATTATAGTAGTAATTACTTGAAAAGTGACTTAGTATTTTGTTTTTAAAAGTATAAATCTAGTTTTATATTTTATTAAGTAACCTTATTTTCAAATATTCATATAGTATGTATTTTTAACAAAATTTTTGAAGTAGTTTTACTTTAATGTTTTAAAGTATATTTCAAAGTAACGTGTTTTAAATTATTTTAAAAATCTAGTTTTGCGCTTGGTGATTCCAGTGGAGATAGAAAATATTTGGAAAGTTTATTCTGAAAAGAAAGAATGGTTTTGAAACTGTTTTCAAAAGGTTGAAAATGAAAATATATCTTGTGAAGATATTTTGAGAATAATAAATAATTTGGAAAATTATTTATTGTGTGATGGATGTGACGACCCAGCTTTCTATGCCCAGAAAACCGCTTCGTCTTGAAGAAAGAAAGGGATGAGAAAATAGAAAGGATAGAGAAGAAAGAACAACAACATCAGAATCTCACAGCGGAACGAATAAATTATAATAATTACATAAGTATTTACATAATATACATCATCAATCAGAGTTATACAGACAATACATCATATACTAGACAGTTATAAACACCTGTCTAGTTATACAACTCAATACACAAGTCAACACAGAGATACCAACACAGCGGAACTATAAATATATATCTACAACGCTGAAACCTCCTGTTCCATTGCTCCTCCAGAATTCGTCAAAGCTAACCTGAATCCCTTGGCTACCCGTAAAAATTTGGGTACCCGAGAGTTTATGAAAAACAAAAATAAACTCTGGGTCAGACATGGGTCTGGTATGAGTAACATGTTAAGTTTGCTTAACTTTGAAAATCTTTTGAAAACAAAAGGTATCACGTAAGAATCCCCACACATAAACATGGAAAAGTTTTTACCTTACGCTAACCAAAACATTTTATAGGAAATTCTGTGATATTATAATAGGTCTAGGGTTTTCAAGTAAATAGAAAATAGTCGAAATTGTTACATTTATTAAATTCCAGCTACTAGCCACAAAAGTGGGTAATACAATCAAAACCGTTGGCACTTATTGGATTGTGGATTCCATACAATGGCAGGGCTACTGGGGTACCGCCCGTCACAGTACGGGGCCTAGATCACCGTACCGAGGATTACTCCCTTCATCCCCTGCAGCACAAGGTCGGAACCATTCCTTACTGAACAGTCCCGAACAAGATAACCCCGCAGATAGCCGTCGCTACTGCCCACTAAGCCGAAATAAAAAGGGACATCTAGACAGGGGAATATCCTTGTCCTGCTTGGGCATGACCCACCTAACCTTGCTGCACCTCCCCTGTTTTAGCCATTCCCGGTTGATGGGGCTTGAGGCTACGATTACCTTTATAGAATACATTTCTTAGAATGCTCATCGCCCGCCTGACGATGTGTTGAAAGCATTCAATCCATACAAGTTCGTTCCGGGTTCGAACGAAACCGAAGGCATTATCTCGTTACACTCATTTTGGAATCACCCTCAGAGTTAACGACGATAACCCTTGCACTCTGAAACTTCATCTTCCTTCAGATTCACGACCTATCGTTAATTTGGAAACGATGTGGTTTTCGGATGTTCCTAGTGCGGAAAACCCGATCCCGGTCTCATCGAAATCCAAAACGTATCTTTTAAGGCCAAGTTGTCTATTTAGTCTTAACAGTTTAATTCAATATCATCATTATACACACATATGGATAATTCATAATATCATAATAGATAATCACATCATCATAAACAGATAATTCATATTATCATCAAAACAGATAATTAAATATTATCATACTTTAAATCAAGCATCCATATCACACAGATATTATTCAAGTCAGATCTGAATGCACAACCATCAATAGAATAACACTATCATTCTTCCATAAGCAACGATTTATAATCATATCATTTTGTAATTAATTTAAAATGAATTAAATTAACTACTTCTATTTCTAATTAATTTAAAGTAAATTAAATTAATTACTTCATCTACAAATCTTGCTTATACAACTATTAAATTAAATCAACTTAATTAATCAATTTCTAGATATTTATCTTGATTAACTTCTTCGATTAATCACCTTCAAATTACAGTAAGTAATTAGTCTTAAATTAATTATCCTAAATCATTTATAGTAATTTACATTTAATTACCTTATTTATAATTAAATACAATTAATTACATTATCCTTACTTAATCTCCACATTATTAATTATTTCTTAATTTAAACTATTCTTAATTTCATCATTAATTACATTAATTAATGATAATTCATATTTAAATCAAATTACTTTGTTTAATTCAATTAAATTAAGTGATTAATTCTTAATAA
This sequence comes from Allium cepa, assembly GCA_030765085.1. NCBI lineage: Eukaryota > Viridiplantae > Streptophyta > Magnoliopsida > Asparagales > Amaryllidaceae > Allium > Allium cepa. The sequence goes on along the minus strand of CM060934.1, from coordinate 1,015,467,802 downwards.
AACACAATTATTAATCACCTTGATTAATATCAACCAGTAATTAACTTCCCTTAATTACTTATTACCAAATTAATTATCCCATAATTAATTATTTAATTAATCCCTTGATTAATTACAAAAGTAATTATCCCAATTACTTTATTAACACATCCTCTTTACTAATTACATTTAGTAATTATATTAATTACTTTCTCAAGTAATTATGCTCCATTGAATACACTAAGTGATTACACAAATCAAATCATCAAATGATTTCTTAAATTTATTAAATTAAATTAATTAACTTAAATAAATCATTTCATCAAATAAATTACAATAAGTAATTAATTTCTTCATTACTTTTATCCAGCAATTACATTTAACAATTTATAATGAATTATCTAATAAATTTTGATTAATTATCAAAATTAATCATATTCACGAATTTAATTAATAATCCTTTAGTTAATTACCATGATTACATTTCCACATTTATTTCTTTATTAATTCCTAATTATAAATTAATCTAAATTATTAATTTATAAATTAAATACATAAGTCATTCATTAATTAACTTATTCATTAAATATGTTTATTCCTTAGTTATCCCTAAGATAATTTATTTCTTTACTAATGACTTCATTAATGTCTATGTGTGTTAGAACTTTACCTTCCAGAACTTTTAAATTTGAATTCCATTTGGAATTTAAGATTCAAAAGTATTATTAATTTAAACATTTATCAAGTTTAAATTCCATTTATAATCTTGTGAATAACTTTAATTACATACACATGAAACTTAAATAAAAAAAGCCTTTAAATTCAATTGTTTGAATCTTAAATTAAATTTAAATTTCCAAAGACATTTTTAAAACTGATTTACCTTTGATTTAAGAACTTTGATTTAAACTTCCCTTTAACACTTTGTTTTAAAAACTTGATTTTTCAAATCCAAATCCATTTATAAAACTTTAAGATAGTTATTCAAAAACCGAGTTTCACTCTAGGATTTAAAACATTGTTTAAATCATATAGTTCAGGTTTTAGTTTCTGTCAGGTTTTTAAACCTGAACCTAACTTCAAACTTTTAACATTTTTTTTTCATTTCAAAAATAAATTCAGAAATAAAAGATTTGAATTTAAACTTCAATCTGGATTTAACTTTCATGTAAATCTAATCCTTACACTAATTCAACTTTTGGATTATGGTTAGCCTGTAAAATTTTAATTTGCTTTTAAATTTTGGTTAAATTAAAAACTACAGGCTGTTATACTCAACCTGTAGTAAAACCATCCAACCCGAGACCAAGGCATGAATGCTTCGGGCTAAATGTCCCCCTGCTTCGAGTCACGTACTCGTGTGACTCGAGTACTTTTCCCAGCCCCAAAAAAAAAAAAAAACTACACTCTTCCAAAACACTGCAGTACTACACTGGGCACGGTGCACGTGCACCGTGGCCCCAGTCAACTCCGGCCACCCACATATGCTCCACCACGCCATTGACTACCACCAGTCTCCACCACGACCCCCAGAATCCAACGCCACGACCTCAAATCAAAAATGAGCTTTAACACAGAACCTAGAATAAAACACCACATCCCCTACCAAACCTGTCATCACCTCCCTCTGCCCACCCCGACCACCAGATGGTCCATAACTCCGGCCATGGACTCGCCTTCGACCAATCTACCACCCTACGAAGTCTCGTGCAACTCGATGCACAGTAGAGGGAACAACGATCAAAAATTCAAACACCCTAAAAACTAGGGTTGCAGACAATAAATCACCGCCACCATCGCCACCGTGTTTAGACCCATCACCGAGCATTTTTCCCCACACCCTGGTAAGCTCCTCCACCTTCTCACCCAACCTGACCTCCTCCAGTTGCATAGAACACCAAGAATCACCCAAAAACCAATTTTTTGAACAAAGGCAGCCTGCACCTAAAACACTTGACTAGAAATCATAATATTAATTTTAAAAATCATATTATGGTATGTGTATTTGATTCATAACCTTGAATTCATAAATTAAATTCTTTGAGATTTAACTTAATTTAGTTTCTTCTGTAGTATGATATTTTTTTACAGAACTAATACCATTATTTTATCCTTAAACAAGATTTAAATTCAAGTTTCTATTTTTACCAGCATCTATGTCAAACTTATAACTTGCCTAAGCTTGAATTAAGAACAAAGCATGAAATTTTGTTGAGGATCATTAACCTGGAACTAAAGCAGAGGGAAAACAAGAAATACTTAATACAACACTAATGCTTAGCACAGAGCAATGCAACTGAAGTTCAGAGCAAAAGTTACAACAGAACCATAATATACTTAAACCATTTATATCTTGATGTTGCTTCCCTTTAAACAGAGGTGATTGCAGAATGTCACACCCACATACATACAGTAACACATGAACACAACAATTCATCAAGATAAATGCACATATCAGATCAAAATTTAACAACATATAAATATATACTTAAGCATTTAAATAAAAGGTGTTACTCATCTTGCTTGTGAGAAAAAAAATGAACAAAGCATGCTTGCTTGAAAATCTGGATCTTAAAAACTGTAAAGTGGTTTGCCTGCATTTCCTAAATCTTCCCTTGCTTATCTTCAGTTGTAAATACAATTGAGTTTGTCTAAATGGAAGTGTCTGTTGTTACTTCTTTGTTTCAGGTTTTATATTTTTTTATGAACGAACAAAAAACAAGATGTATATTAGAAGTTTCAGGGGGGAAAGGTGATAACTGGATCAGGTGTATGTAAGTACACTGTATACATTTTGTTTTATCAGGCATATCTTTGTTTATAGGAGGCTGAAATGATTTGAATCCATTTCGAATGGACATAAGGTTGTGCTAAGTAAATGCAAGCATTAATGGTTAATGTACTCTTGTTTCCTACTTAGCCAATTAATCATTTCATATGTAGATATTTTACTTAGTTTCCCACTATGCTTTGCTTTAGCTTGCATAACAAACTATCTATATATGCTGAACACACAAAGATATTTTTTCTTAACTTTGTTTTGTTTTTATCATCTTACTTTGTTTTGCATTCTTTATCTACAGACAACAAAGTCATTAATTTGTCTGGTTACTTTTATTATTTTGTTTTCATACTTATCTAAACCTTAATCTATAAGCTATTTGCATTTGTTTAGTTTATTTCTTACTTTGTTAATTTGCTTTGTTTCATACTTTTGCATTTCTATTTCAAACATTTTTATTTACAGGCCTATTACAGTTTGAACTTATATATTTATTTACTTCTGGGTTGTTTTTATTGAAAACTTAAACAGTTAAATGCTTATGTTAGGATTTATAAAGTATTATTTTATTTAACTTCTTTTTTGAAAGTCTTTATTTTAAATTTACATATCATAACTTCTTTGCAAAAATATACATATATTAAAATAACAACTTCTATTTATATTAAAAACCCATTTTCAAAGATATTACAATATTAATATAGTTTAAATATAACTTATTATCAAATTAAAATAATTTATAAAAGAACTATTCTCTATAATATAAGTCACTTATTTTATCAAGCTATAAAACAAAACAAATTTTTATTTAAATTTAAACTCTAAACTAAATTTTATTTCTAAACAATTTAAATTTATCTTGGGTATTTTAAGATCATATTATTATTTATTTATTATTAAATAAAAATCAAATTCCTAATTTTCCAAAAATATTAGAGTTAAAAATCATGTTTTCATTTTATTAAACTTAAAACAAAGGTTAGCTATTTACAATATATACAGATATATATATTATAAATAGAAAACAATTTAATTGGCTTTTAAAAGATAAATTATCAGTTAATCATTTATGTAAAAGAAGATTATTAAATCAATTCAGATTATTATTAACAAATATTATTAAATCAATTTAATTTTATCACAGATTATTAAATTGATATTGCCTCAAATTTCCGGGATATCACATTCTTCCCCCCTTAAAAGAATTTCGTCCCCGAAATTTAAAACAAAGGTAATTTAATAATCTAATTTAAAGATTTAAAATTTAAAACACAAGTATATATCAATCATAAGTTAACAATCATAGCAACCAATTCATCCAACCAAACAAATTTAACTATCTAGACAGAATCCTAGATAGAATTGTCTCGAGTTTCCCCAAGTATAAATACCGGGTTAATCGCCCTATAGAATCTAAACAAACAATACTACTAAGCTACAGAGCTTCCACTCATCTAGATCTACAAAACAAAACTGGATATCAACTACAGACAAGCCTGAATCAACAACTAAAGCTCCCTGAACTGCTGGTTCTATAATCAGAGATAGATCTTACACGTACTCCCTCAGAGATACGTGAAACACAACGAATTCCGGTTATCCAAACTGACAATTCAATCCTGAAGACCAAACACTTATCCCGCATCACATCTCCGACTTCGAAATCCAAATTCTTCTATCTCTTATCCACTAAACTCTCCGGACGATCTTGGGCTTCCTTCATCCTTACTGATCAGCTTAACTCTTGCTGATGTCCTTAGAAACAAACTGGACCAAATACCATCCACAAAATGATCTTTCCAATCTCATCCAAACTCAGAACACAACTCTATTCCAAATCAGAAAATAGAACTCACTTCTCGCATCTAGAAAAGATTAAACAGGTGCACTCCAATCTGGCCTCAAATCCTGAAAAACTTCTTATAGAACTCTCCAATCCAAACACTGCAACATCCAATTGCTTTCAAACTAAAACAGCTACCACCATGCTTCCACTGCGCAACTCTGACTGAATAGATGAAAGTGCTGAAGTCGAACATAGACTGGACAACACACCTCAACATATCCAAAAGTAAAACTCAGAAGTTCCTCCAAAATCTGAGCTACTTCCCCAAACTCAAAAATCATCCTATTACTAAGCTGAACCATCGGTACTACTTCTGAAATCCCGTCGATACCAAATTCAATCTTCAGATGCTGACAAACTCTAACTTCTTGAAGACACCCAGAAAAAAAATTCACAAGAGAATACTCAAACCATCGCAAGTCACTTTTGCGATTGATCCAACCTAATTCCAAAGATACTCTGCAGCTTCTAAACTCCACTGCTAAATCAGAAGCCAAAGACTACTTAATCCAAACCTCTTCGGACCTCAAAGCAAACAGAAACTCCCAGCTGAACACAACCACCACACCAAAGCAGATACACTTCCTACTTGTTCCAAGGAAACATCTTCGGAGACATCCATAGTCATTGTGTCTCATCACACGGCTACTACACCTTGATATATCAAGATATCATGACTTGCTTTTGTCCAACCGACAGATCGAAACTCTAACTCATCCAAACTACACTTCAAAGATGAACTTCGAATCTTAAAAGATTTCCTTCAGAGATCGATGAAATCCTTACACCACCCAAAGTTTACTCGAGACGGTATTAGGTCTACAGTCTCGACAATTACACTTCCAACCTCAACATTCAAATTCCAAGCATTGATAGTAAGTGTTACACACACCACTACCCTATCTACCCTTATAACTCATTGGAAAACCTGAACAGGTAACCCAATAATAGGTAGAAATATATATATATATATATATATATATATATATATATATATCAAAATTACAAATACGCTCTCTCAAGAAAGAAAACACTTAAGAGCCTAGGTATTCACTCAACCTAGCGCTCTGATACCAACTGTGATGACCCGGCTTTCTATGCCCAGAAAACCGCTTCGTCTTGAAGAAAGAAAGGGATGAGAAAATAGAAAGGATAGAGAAGAAAGAACAACAACATCAAAATCTCACAGCGGAACGAATAAATTATAATAATCACATAAGTATTTACATAATATACATCATCAATCAGAGTTATACAGACAATACATCATATACTAGACAGTTATAAACACCTGTCTAGTTATACAACTCAATACACAAGTCAACACAGAGATACCAACACAGCGGAACTATAAATATATATCTACAACGCTGAAGCCTCCTGCTCCATTGCTCCTCCAGAATTCGTCAAAGCTAACCTGAATCCCTTGGCTACCCGTAAAAATTTGGGTACCCGAGAGTTTATGAAAAACAAAAATAAACTCCGGGTCAGACATGGGTCTGGTATGAGTAACAGGTTAAGTTTGCTTAACTTTGAAAATATTTTGAAAACAAAAGGTATCACGTAAGACTCCCCACACATAAACATGGAAAAGTTTTTACCTTACGCTAACCAAAACATTTTATAGGAAATTCTGTGATATTATAATAGGTCTAGGGTTTTCAAGTAAATAGAAAATAGCCGAAATTGTTACATTTATTAATTCCAGCTACTAGCCACAAAAGTGGGTAATACAATCAAAACCGTTGGCACTTATTGGATTGTGGATTCCATACAATGGCAGGGCTACTGGGGCACCGCCCGTCACAGTACGGGGACTAGATCACCGTACCGAGGATTACTCCCTTCATCCCCTGCAACACAAGGCCGGAACCATTCCTTACTGAACAGTCCCGAACAAGATAACCCCGCAGATAGCCGTCGCTACTGCCCACTAAGCCGAAATAAAAAGGGACATCTAGACAGGGGAATATCCTTGTCCTGCTTGGGCATGACCCACCTAACCTTGCTGCACCTCCCCTGTTTTAGCCATTCCCGGTTGATGAGGCTTGAGGCTACGATTACCTTTATAGAATACATTTCTTAGAATGCTCATCGCCCGCCTGACGATGTGTTGAAAGCATTCAATCCATACAAGTTCGTTCCGGGTTCGAACGAAACCGAAGGCATTATCTCGTTACACTCATTTTGGAATCACCCTCAGAGTTAACGACGATAACCCTTGCACTCTGAAACTTCATCTTCCTTCAGATTCACGACCTATCGTTAATTTGGAAATGATGTGGTTTTTGGATGTTCCTAATGCGGAAAACCCGATCCCGGTCTCATCGAAATCCAAAACGTGTCTTTTAAGGCCAAGTTGTCTATTTGGTCTTAACAGCTTAATTCAATATCATCAATATACGCACATATGGATAATTCATAATATCACAATAGATAATCACATCATCATAAACAGATAATTCATATTATCATCAAAACAGATAATTAAATATTATCATACTTTAAATCAAGCATCCATATCACATAGATATTATTCAAGTCAGATCTGAATGCACAACCATCAATAGAATAACACTATCATTCTTCCATAAGCAACGATTTATAATCATATCATTTTGTAATTAATTTAAAATGAATTAAATTAACTACTTCTATTTCTAATTAATTTAAAGTAAATTAAATTAATTACTTCATCTACAAATCTTGCTTAAACAACTATTAAATTAAATCAACTTAATTAATCAATTTCTAGATATTTATCTTGATTAACTTCTTCGATTAATCACCTTCAAATTACAGTAAGTAATTAGTCTTAAATTAATTATCCTAAATCATTTATAGTAATTTACATTTAATTACCTTATTTATAATTAAATACAATTAATTACATTATCCTTACTTAATCTCCACATTATTAATTATTTCTTAATTTAAACTATTCTTAATTTCATCATTAATTACATTAATTAATGATGATTCATATTTAAATCAAATTACTTTGTTTAATTCAATTAAATTAAGTGATTAATTCTTAATAAAACACAATTATTAATCACCTTGATTAATATCAACCAGTAATTAACTTCCCTTAATTACTTATTACCAAATTAATTATCCCATAATTAATTATTTAATTAATCCCTTGATTAATTACAAAAGTAATTATCCCAATTACTTTATTAACACATCCTCTTTACTAATTACATTTAGTAATTATATTAATTACTTTCTCAAGTAATTATGCTCCATTGAATACACTAAGTGATTACACAAATCAAATCATCAAATGATTTCTTAAATTTATTAAATTAAATTAATTAACTTAAATAAATCATTTCATCAAATAAATTACAATAAGTAATTAATTTCTTCATTACTTTTATCCAGCAATTACATTTAACAATTTATAATGAATTATCTAATAAATTTTGATTAATTATCAAAATTAATCATATTCACGAATTTAATTAATAATCCTTTAGTTAATTACCATGATTACATTTCCACATTTATTTCTTAATTAATTCCTAATTATAAATTAATCTAAATTATTAATTTATAAATTAAATACATAAGTCATTCATTAATTAACTTATTCATTAAATATGTTTATTCCTTAGTTATCCCTAAGATAATTTATTTATTTACTAATGACTTCATTAATGTCTATGTGTGTTAGAACTTTACCTTCCAGAACTTTTAAATTTGAATTCCATTTGGAATTTAAGATTCAAAAGTATTATTAATTTAAACATTTATCAAGTTTAAATTCCATTTATAATCTTGTGAATAACTTTAATTACATACACATGAAACTTAAATAAAAAAGCCTTTAAATTCAATTGTTTGAATCTTAAATTAAATTTAAATTTCCAAAGACATTTTTAAAACTGATTTACCTTTGATTTAAGAACTTTGATTTAAACTTCCCTTTAACACTTTGTTTTAAAAACTTGATTTTTCAAATCCAAATCCATTTATAAAACTTTAAGATAGTTATTCAAAAACCGAGTTTCACTCTAGGATTTAAAACATTGTTTAAATCATATAGTTCAGGTTTTAGTTTCTGTCAGGTTTTTAAACCTGAACCTAACTTCAAACTTTTAACATTTTTTTTCATTTCAAAAATAAATTCAGAAATATAAGATTTGAATTTAAACTTCAATCTGGATTTAACTTTCATGTAAATCTAATCCTTACACTAATTCAACTTTTGGATTATGGTTAGCCTGTAAAATTTTAATTTGCTTTTAAATTTTGGTTAAATTAAAAACTACTGGCTGTTATACTCAACCTGTAGTAAAACCATCCAACATGAGACCAAGGCATGAATGCTTCGGGCTAAATGTCCTCCTGCTTCGAGTCACGTACTCGTGTGACTCGAGTACTTTTCCCAGCCCCAAAAAAAAACTGCACTCTTCCAAAACACTGCAGTACTACACTGGGCACGGTGCACGTGCACCGTGGCCCCAGTCAACTCCGGCCACCCACATATGCTCCACCACACCATTGACTACCACCAGTCTCCACCGCGACCCCCAGAATCCAACGCCACGACCTCAAATCAAAAATGAGCTTTAACACAGAACCTGGAATAAAACACCACATCCCCTACCAAACCTGTCATCACCTCCCTCTGCCCACCCCGACCACCAGATGGTCCATAACTCCGGCCATGGACTCGCCTTCGACCAATCTACCACCCCACGAAGTCTCGTGCAACTCGATGCACAGTAGAGGGAACAACGATCAAAAATTCAAACACCCTAAAAACTAGGGTTGTAGACAATAAATCACCGCCACCATCGCCACCATGTTCAGACCCATCACCGAGCATTTTTCCGCACACCCTGGTAAGCTCCTCCACCTTCTCACCCAACCTGACCTCCTCCAGTTGCATAGAACACCAAGAATCACCCAAAAACCAATTTTTTGAACAAAGGCAGCCTGCACCTAAAACACTTGACTAGAAATCATAATATTAATTTTAAAAATCATATTATGGTATGTGTATTTGATTCATAACCTTGAATTCATAAATTAAATTCATTGAGATTTAACTTAATTTAGTTTCTTCTGTAGTACGATATTTTTTTACAGAACTAATACCATTATTTTATCCTTAAACAAGATTTAAATTCAAGTTTCTATTTTTACCAGCATCTATGTCAAACTTATAACTTGCCTAAGCTTGAATTAAGAACAAAGCATGAAATTTTGTTGAGGATCTTTAACCTGGAACTAAAGCAGAGGGAAAACAAGAAATACTTAATACAACACTAATGCTTAGCACAGAGCAATGCAACTGAAGTTCAGAGAAAAAGTTACAACAGAACCATAATATACTTAAACCATTTATATCTTGATGTTGCTTCCCTTTAAACAGAGGTGATTGCAGAATGTCACACCCACATACATACAGTAACACATGAACACAACAATTCATCAAGATAAATGCACATATCAGATCAAAATTTAACAACATATAAATATATACTTAAGCATTTAAATAAAAGGTGTTACTCACCTTGCTTGTGAGAAAAAAAATGAACAAAGCATGCTTGCTTGAAAATCTGGATCTTAAAAACTGTAAAGTGGTTTGCCTACATTTCCTAAATCTTCCCTTGCTTATCTTCAGTTGTAAACACAATTGAGTTTGTCTAAATGGAAGTGTCTGTTGTTACTTCTTTGTTTTAGGTTTTATATTTTTTTATGAACGAACAAAAAACAAGATGTATATAAGAAGTTTCAAGGGGGAAAGGTGATAACTGGATCAGGTGTATGTAAGTACACTGTATACATTTTGTTTTATCAGGCATATCTTTGTTTATAGGAGGCTGAAATGATTTGAATCCATTTCGAATGGACATAAGGTTGTGCTAAGTAAATGCAAGCATTAATGGTTAATGTAATCTTGTTTCCTACTTAGCCAATTAATCATTTCATATGTAGATATTTTACTTAGTTTCCCACTATGCTTTGCTTTAGCTTGCATAACAAACTATCTATATATGCTGAACACACAAAGATATTTTTTCTTAACTTTGTTTTGTTTTTATCATCTTACTTTGTTTTGCATTCTTTATCTACGGACAGCAAAGTCATTAATTTGTCTGGTTACTTTTATTATTTTGTTTTCATACTTATCTAAACCTTAGTCTATAAGCTATTTGCATTTGTTTAGTTTATTTCTTACTTTGTTAATTTGCTTTGTTTCATACTTTTGCATTTCTATTTCAAACATTTTTATTTACAGGCCTATTACAGTTTGAACTTATATATTTATTTACTTCTGGGTTGTTTTTATTGAAAACTTAAACAGTTAAATGCTTATGTTAGGATTTATAAAGTATTATTTTATTTAACTTTTTTTTTGTAAGTCTTTATTTTAAATTTACATATCATAACTTCTTTGCAAAAATATACATATATTAAAATAACAACTTCTATTTATATTAAAAACCCATTTTCAAAGATATTACAATATTGATATAGTTTAAATATAACTTATTATTAAATTAAAATAATTTATAAAAGAACTATTCTCTATAATATAAGTCACTTATTTTATCAAGCTATAAAACAAAACAAATTTTTATTTAAATTTAAACTCTAAACTAAATTTTATTTCTAAACAATTTAAATTTATCTTGGGTATTTTAAGATCATATTATTATTTATTTATTATTAAATAAAAATCAAATTCCTAATTTTCCAAAAATATTAGAGTTAAAAATCATGTTTTCATTTTATTAAACTTAAAACAAAGGTTAGCTATTTACAATATATACAGATATATATATTATAAATAGAAAACAATTTAATTGGCTTTTAAAAGATAAATTATCAGTTAATCATTTATGTAAAAGAAGATTATTAAATCAATTCAGATTATTATTAACAAATATTATTAAATCAATTTAATTTTATCACAGATTATTAAATTGATATTGCCTCAAATTTCCGGGATATCACAATGGATGTTTGTGAATGTTAATTGATAGTTAAATAACTGACTATCAATATTGACCAACTGCGTCGATCATTTCGAAGAGACCGGGATCGAGATTTATTTCTTGAAAACCACTTCGATCCGGTTTGTACGTTTCGTGGAAAACGATTTTGGATTCGAATTTGGAGTAGTGAAGTGCAAGGGCTAGTCGCTACTAATCCTAAGGATATTTCCAAAATAGATGTAGTAGGAGTAGTGCCTTCGGTTTCGTTCGAACTCAGGACAGACTTGTATGGATGAATGCTTTCGGAACATCGTCAGGTGGACGAAGGGCATTCTAAGGGATATGTTCTAAAAAGGTAATGCTTAGCCTCAAGCCTCATCAACCGGGAATGACTGAAAATCAAGGGTTATGCAGCAAGGCTAGGTGGGCAGCACCCAAGCAGGGTGAGGTCATCCTTGCCTAGATGTCCCTTTTATTTCAGCTTAGTGGGCGGTTGCCGATCCCAACCGCGGGGTGATCTCACTCGGGATTATCCAGTAAGGGGTAGTCCCGGTCTTGTGTTGCAGAGGAGCGGGCGTACTCCTCGGTACTATGATCTAGGCCACGTACTGTGACAGGTGGTACCCCAGTGGCTAGTCATTAGTTGGAAATCCATTCTCCCTACGAGCCTTGTACGAGTATTGTTTGTATTACCCACTCTGCGGCTAGTAGCTGGAATTTAATAGATGTAACAATTTCGGCTATTTTATAAGTATTTGTATATAGACCCAATTATAATATCAGAGGATTTCTATAAAAAATTGATTTAGCTATCGTAAGGTAAAAACATGACATGTTTATTTGTAGCGTGGTCTTACGAGATGCTTTTGTTTTCAAAGGATTTTGAAACTTTAATAATCAATTGAGTGTGATTTTCTCACGCTAGTATTCCAGACCGACTCGGGTGTTATTTAACTATAATGCTCGGGTCAGACCGAGTATTATAGGATACAGAAAATGATGCTGTGAAGCTCAGGAGACGAGCTGGATGACGATACGTACTTCCGTACTTGTTTATATATATATTCTGCTGTGCTGAGTTGCTGTGTATCCATTTGTATGTTGTTGTTGTTGAACCGTGATTGATGTACTCTGATGATGTAATATATAAACAGATATATTTGATCTTGAGTAAAGATCATTTATTATCTATTATATTTTATTCCGCTGCGATGGTTATATTCTGATGTTGATTTCTATTTTCTTCTTCTACATCTTCTTCTTTAACCCAAATGGTTCGTATTTCTGTACAACTTGAGTTGATTCAGGTAGAATAGTATTGACTCAAGGGGTATGGATTTGCGGGTCATTACAGTTGGTATCAGAGCTTAGGTTGGTGATAACCTTGGCTCTGGTGGGAAATTACTCAATTAGAGTCTATAGTACTCTAGAATGAGTTTGAGCGTATTAATAGATATGAGCGCGTATTGGTTAGTGAATATAAATTGTTTTAATATTGTGTTGATTTGTTTATTGAGTGGCATATGAACCTTCGTCAGCACAGTCTGGACAACTGTATCGAAGGGGTTTCAAAACACTTGAATAGAACAGTTTGACACGGTATTGTTTTTAAATGTGGGTGAATGAAATAATTTTACCCAAAATATATTTTGATATAAAGAAAAGTTTTTGTAAACTATTTTAGCTAATATATGGTTGCTTGGATGTTAGAAATGATAATATTAAATTATTATCATCATTGTGTAAAAAATTAACTAGAAATTGAAAATATAACCAAAGATTAAGGGAATGAATTCATTATAAAATGAAATTTATAAATATGAATTATAAATGTAAATTATAAATTGAAATATAATTAAATGGGAATTTGTATAAGCATAAACTATACAAAAGCAATATAGTTAAAATTTGAATTAAAACAGAATTTGAAACTTTAAAACCGCGGAGATTTTGGAAGTATTTTGAAGACAAATAATAGCATTATTGTTTTAAAAGTATTTCTGAAAGGGAATCGTTCCAAATAAATTTTGGGAAAGGATATAACATTAAATTCACTTCAGTCACTGGAAAATAACTTCGGTGATGACAACAGCATCATCGATATTCATTTTCGAGTTTCTAAGTGACAGAATGCCGCCAAATTGATTTGTTCAGGAAAACCTGTTTGTTTTTGAAAATTTCAAAGGAAATTTGTTGGGGAATAAAGCCAGGATTGGTTTAGAATTTTTGAGAAGTGTGATTTGAGATGTTGGAGATTTCAAAATGTTTTGAAACCAAAAAGCTGGTGTTTTTAAATTTTTGAGGAGATAGGTTATAAGCTTGTAAATTAAAATGATTTTTAAATCAAGAAGGAAATATAAGCCTTGAATGTTGGAATTTAAATTTAAAGTGTAAAGCTAAAAATGAAATTAACTTAGATTGGGAAATAAAATTTAACTGTATTGAAATTAATTGAATTAGACTGAAAATAATATCTATTTGTATTCGAATTAAGTTGAAATCGAATTGAATTAAATAAATCTGAGTTAAAATAGAATCGAATTGGGAAAAGAAAGAATTTTTTTGTTGAGTTATTAAATAGAATTAGATTCTTACTAGAATAAATGGAGGTAAGTTGAATAAGAATTGGATTGGAAAAATAAATAAATTAGAATAACTTGTAAAGGAATTAAAATCCATGGAATAAAATATGCGTGGGTTATAAACAAAGGCTTGAGTTAAAAATAGAAAGATGAATATATTCAAGCCTAGGATGAATGGAATTGTGTAAATAATAAGTTGTGACTTATAAAATTGGAAATGGAATACAAAATCCAAAATAAATATTGTTTGATGTTTTGGATAATAAAACAAAAGACAATCCAAACTTGAGTTATAAAATAAATTGAACTAAGAAAATTAAATGACGTGATATTTGGAATTAATAATCAAGTATTGAACTATAAATAAGGGAGAACTAATTTGTTAATTAATTAGTTAATGAAATTCGTAAATGGAACCTATTGTAGTTAAATAAAGCTGAATCGTGAGTTAATAATGAAGTTTGAAAATAAAACTCAAGTTATAAATCAAATTCGACCTGGATCGATAGTGAAGTAAATGTAATTGAATTGTGGTTAATAAATTGGGTGGTAAATTGAAAATGGATAGTGGATTCAGAACTTGAGTTATAAATTAAAAATTTAACTTGAAGTGTTAATAAATTAAATATAATTGGAAATGTGTCGAATAAAGGAAAATGAAATAGATTAAAATAGTAATGGTAGGAATTGCAAATAAAATCCAAATAAATAGAAATACATTGGAAATGGCCTTGTAATCAATTGAATGAGTTAAATCTGAAAATTTAAATTTTATAATAACTAATCAAATGAAATTGCAGATTTAAAATGAGATTTAATTGAGAGAGAATTAAGTTGAATAGAAAAGAAAATTTTAATTGTAAAATGAAAACGAGCTTAAGTATAAAATTTGAATAAATTGAAGTGAATTAACTTAGGCTAAATGGATGGAGGAGAGTTGAATTGAATTCAACTTAAACTAAGTTTAATGATATTGGGTTGGATTTAAATCAAGTGAAAATAAATTTTAAATTGAAATAAAATTCGGTGAGCTACCGATAATATTAAATGGATTGAAAACCATTCAGATTGAATGAAAATGGTTATAAATTAATTGGAACGGTGGAATTACTATGAAAACTATATAAGTTGCTTACGGGAAAAATGTTTGGTGTGAATTCCTTTTAGAATTCATGTGTTTAACTATTGCAAATAAGTGAAATATTGTTAAACTTCATATATTTGGCACTTACACGTTTAAATTGAGTAAGTACAGGTACCGGGAAGCCGTGTGGCTGGATTTTGGGCACGCTAACTGCTATCTGCCCTACCAGGCAACATCTACCTACACAAGCTCGATCAGGAGATAAGGAAATAAATAAGCTGTTTGCTTATAAATGCTAAATAAGGTACGCCTATGCAATAAAAATAGGAAATATGAACTGTTTTTGGTTTTTCCGACCGTGTGGGTCGATGTATATATATTTATATCTCTTGTCAAATTGCAAAAGCTCCTCCGTACAAAGGAGACTCTGCCAAAATTTTTCGCAAAATTTTGGGAGTTAGAAAATTTTTGAAATTTTTGAATTTTTTTTTGTTAATGACAAAATGGTTTCAAATTGGAAATTGAAATAAATTAGTAAATGAAACTAATTTTAAATAATGACATGAGTTAGTTATAAATGAAAGTAAAATTCAAATATTCAGAGTTAAAGATAAATTGAATTCATATGGAAATGAAAGAATCAATTTGAATAGTAGTATATATATAAACTAAGTGGTAAGGTGAAAATAAATAAGAAGCATATAAAATGCTTATACTAACTTAAGAGGGAATGGTGAATTCCTAAATGAAAAATTGATACTACTAATATAATCTAAGTCAATATTTGAATGAATAGAGGTTGGCATTTTGTGAGGAAGTTGATAAAATGTTTTTGAATATTGTGATCGGATATTAGTGCTAAGCAGGATATGCAGGTATTATAAAGAGAAAAGAGAATTGATTTTGATTTCAGAAGATAAATTTGAATTGCTCGACAAAAAGGTATGTGTTTAAATTTCGGTATGAAATTGATTGGGTTTTTGGATCGAGCCACTTGGCCTTTTGTTTTCTTTTGAGATTTGGGAGCCTGTAGAGGCCTTTTGTAGTTGTACCGAGCTAGCCGTGCAAAGGAGACACTGGCGAAATTTTTCGAAAATTTAGAGAGTTAGAAATTTTTTGAGAAATTTTTGATAATTCAAAATTCGGTTTTAAATAAAAACTTGAATGATTGAGCAATTAGGATTGTTTGCAAATTATATGAGAGTTGGGAAGTTATTAAGAATGATAGTGGGTCCATAATAAAAGAATATGTTATGGAAAGTTAATTAAACTGTTTGGTTTTGGAAAATAGTAACGGGTATTGGACCATTATTCCTAACTAGTAATTTCGGGGACGAAATTCTTTTAAGTGGGAGGAATGTGACGACCCAGGATTTTCGAGAATTTAAAATCGGAATATTTAATTGATTTTAAATATTCAATAGGGTAATTTTAACTTGAATTCAAATATCACTATTTATTTGATAATCAAATCATTGAATTCAATAATTTGAAGTTGAGTAAAATGCTGAATCTGGAGTTTTAAGCCTGTTAAAAATAATTTAAAGGCTTGTAAAATTTATATTGATAGTAACGAAGATAGTAAAAGTGTTAAAATTGAATTTGGAAGTGTTTTGTTTAGTTTTGAATTTATACCGTTTAAATTGAATTTAAAAATAGCCTTCCGAGGTACGTTCTCGGAATTTGACGAAACCAGTTTCATTGGGTCCGTAATATTGTATTATTATCGGATTTCAATTTTCGTATTGATCGGAGTTGTTGTGTGAGCGTACGATAAGTAAACGTGTTGAAAATTAAATAAAACTTTAATTGATCAAATCAATGTGTCATCGGTGCCTTCTTAAACACGTTTTCCTTTTTAATATTTACAGCCGTTCTTAAGGCCAAATCATAGTCAAGCAAGCCTTCCACTGGAAGATTCAAAAAAATGTTTAAACTAGCTTATTTTAGATCTTCAAAGGGGAATTTAGTTTAAGCGAAACAATTAACTAATTAAATTTATTGAATGGTAGTTGATTATTCAATCGGTTCAAATATTAATAAAATCCTATAATGCTTATTCAAGGTCAAACATCAGGAAAACCCAAGCAATATTGAAGTGGATTGCAAAACAAAAATCAAAGGTGAGTTAATCTCACTCATCTGGTATGATGTAAATTTAAATAATTGTTTGAGTGGTTGAATTGATTGATGTTCTATAGTATGGTATATTCTGGAATTGGTATATTATATTGTGCTAACATCTGTGGATGCAGGGAAAACAGTTTGGAGGGATCCAACTGGATCCCTCAACATTTATTATTTAATATTCTCTGTTGTGATTATTTGATATTCTATGATGAATTATATTGGAATATTGAATGCTATGGTTCGATTGATATAATTGGGTATAATGAATTACCAAAAATATATATAAATTGGATTTTGGAAAGAAAATAAAAGAAGTGAATTTGTAAGAAAAACAATTATAGAAATTTGAATAAATTTAAGAATGAATTGGAAAAGAAATAGAGCGACTTTAAAATTTTAATAAATAAATCTGGAGTATAGTAAGAAATTTTTTGAATAATCAAAAGATTAATGAATTTTAAATTTCAGTATTATTATTTTAAAAGTACAAAACATTTATTTAAAATTTAAGATTTAAAGTATTGAAAGGAATAAAGAAGAAATTAGGAAGAAGCTGAAATTTTTATATTTCAGTTAAATGATTTAAAATCAAACGGAAGATAATAATGATAAAAATAAAATCCATAATTAATGAATTTTGAAATGAATTGAGTAATGAAAGAAACTTATTTTAAATGGAGTAAATTGGAAATCCATTTGGGAAAATTGATTTAAGTGATTGAAATTGGGATTTTTCTCTGGATAACCAAGTACGTTTTCAAAGAATTTTTTTAAATATAAGTTAAAAGATTTAAAGTTGTTTTAAAAAGCAAGTTTTGAAAATTTATTATTTCTAATATTTAAATTCTAAAGTAAGTATTTTCTCAAATCTATTATAGTAGTAATTACTTGAAAAGTGACTTACTATTTTGTTTTTAAAAGTATAAATCTTGTTTTATATTTTATTAAGTAACCTTATTTTCAAATACTCAATAGTATGTATTTTTAACAAAATTTTTAAAGTAATTTTATTTTAAATGTTTTAAAGTATATTTCAAAGTAAAGTGTTTTAAATTATTTTAAAAATCTAGTTTTGTGCTTGGTGATTTCAATGGAGATAGAAAATATTTGGGAAAGTTTATTCTGAAAAGAAAGAATGGTTTTGAAACTGTTTTCAGAAGGTTGAAAATAAAAATATATCTTGTGAAGATATTTTGAGAATAATAAATAATTTGGAAAATTATTTATTATGTGATGGATGTTTGTGAATGTTAATTGATAGTTAAATAACCGACTATCAATATTGACCGACTGCGTTGATCGTTTCGAAGAGACCGGGATCGAGATTTATTTCTCGAAAACCACTTCGATCCAGTTTGTACGTTTCGTGGAAAACGATTTTGGATTCAAAGTTGTAGCAGTGAAGTGCAAGGGCTAGTCGCTACTAATCCTAAGGATATTTCCAAAATGGATGTAGTAGGAGTAGTACCTTCGGTTCCGTTCGAACCCGGGACGGACTTGTACGTATGAATGCTTTCGGAACATCGCCAGGTGGACGATGGGCATTCTAAGGGATATGTTCTAAAAAGGTAACGCTTAGCCTCAAGCCTCATCAACCGGGAATGACTGAAAATCAGGGGTTATGCAGCAAGGCTAGGTGGGTAGCGCCTAAGTAGGGTGAGGTCATCCCTGCCTAGATGTCCCTTTTATTTCGGCTTAGTGGGCGGTTGTTGATCCCAACCGCAGGGTGATCTCACTCGGGATTATCCAGTAAGGGGTAGTCCCAGTCTTGTGTTGCAGAGGAGCGGGCGTACTCCTCGGTACTGTGATCTAGGCCACGTACTGTGACAGGTGGTACCCCAGTGCCTAGTCATTAGTTGGAAATCCATTCTCCCTATGAGCCTTGCACGAGTTTTGTTTGTATTACCCACTCTGCGGCTAGTAGCTGGAATTTAATAGATGTAACAATTTCGGCTATTTTATAAGTATTTGTATATAGACCCTATTATAATATCAGAGGATTTCTATAAAAAATTGTTTTAGCTATCGTAAGGTAAAAAACCCAACATGTTTATTTGTGGCGTGGTCTTACGAGATGCTTTTGTTTTCAAAGGATTTTGAAACTTTAATAATCAATTGAGTGTGATTTTATCACGCTGGTATTGCAGACTGACTCAGGTGTCATTTAACTATAATGCTCGGGTCAGACCGAGTATTATAGGATACATGAAATGATGCTGTAAAGCTCAGGAGACGAGCTGGATAACGATACGTACTTCCGTACTTGTTTTTATATATATATTCTACTGTGCTGAGTTGCTGTGTATCCATTTGTATATTTTTGTTGTTGAACTGTGATTGATGTACTCTGATGATGTAATATATAAACAGATATATTTGATTTTGAGTAAAGATCATTTATTATGTATTATATTTTATTCTGCTGCGATGGTTAGATTCTGATGTTGATTTCTATTTTCTTCTTCTACCTCTTCTTCTTTAACCCAAATGGTTCGTATTTCTGTACAACTTGAGTTGATTCAGGTAGAATAGTGTTGACTCAAGGGGTACGGATTTGCAGGTCGTTACATTATTGAATTATAGCAAGGGAGATGATGGTATCAGAGTATGTTCACAAGTTTATTGTCTCATCCAAGTATGGGGTTGACTTAATTATGATTCAATGAAAGACGGTGGATGCTTATTTTAGGATTAATGTCTTGATTGAGTGACCGGGAGATGGCTCATTTAACATTTCTGTTCAATGAAGTGGTCGATATGGCGAGGAGGTAAGGGTTGATGTACGTTGAGAGGCAGGATGTAGTGAAAAGGCCTAGATTGAAAATAAAAGGAAGTATAGTCCTTATCAGAAAAGCAAGAAGGGCCAGTAGTAGAAAGGGAATGCATGGGAAGGAGGAGAGCAAAAAGATGTTGCTAATGTCACCTGTTATAATTATTGGCAAAATGGGCACTATGAAATTAAGTGTCCAAAGCTGGCTGGAGTGGCTAAAGTCAAGTGCTTTGTTTGTGACAGGCCTAAGCACAGAAGAAAGATTATTTCAAGTTAAGGGAGGCAAAGGTCTTTTTTTTGGAAGGACCGTCAACTAAACCAACATTTGAAGAAAAAGGAATGAATGTTGTGCTAGGAGGCAAGATTTCGATCTTCGGTACTTTGGTTAGAGTTTCTTTTGATACCGATGCTATGTACTCCTTTATTTCGAAGGATTTAGTGGATAAATTATAATTGGACACTATCTTCCTAATTTTCTCCTGTGTTTGGTTAGTGTGATCGATGAGTATGCTGGTAGTGTTAGACGTAATGAAAGAAAAGTCAGGATTGACATTGTGTGTGATGGAGGATGAGATAAGTAACTGGTAGTTTGGGAATTTACTAAAATTTCAAAACATGTAGCGGGATTATCACTAAGAAGGACGATTGAATTCTAAATACACTTGATATCGAGGGCACAATCTTCTAGTAGATTATCTAGAAAAATGCCACCCAAAGGGATGGAAGGATTAAAGAAGCGGTTGGTGGAACTTGAGCATATAAGTTTCATTAAGCCGAGTATTTCACATGGGTAGCATCAGGGGCGTTTGGGAAGAAGTTGGATGGACAACTACGGATGTGCACTAATTATTGGATGCAGAATGAGTTAACAGTGGAGAATCTTTATCCATTGCTTAGGATCGACGATTTATTTGACCAGTTGAGTGGAGCTAGAGTATTCTCATAGATAGATTTGACAATAGGGTTCCTTCAACTGAGAATAGCTGAAGGTACTACTCCACTGGCCATGTTTGGAATAAGATATAGTTTATATGAGTAGTCAGTTTTTCCCTTTGGACTGAACAACTCCCCTACGTTCTCTGTAGACTTTATGAACTAAATTTTCCACGATCAATTAGATAGATATGTGCTGGCCTTTATTGATGACATTTTGATGTATTCTAAGAATGAGAGAGACCATTAAGTCCATCTTATTTTGGTGCTAGAATCGATTAGACAACACAAATTAAGGACGAAGTTTTCCAAGTGTCATATTTGAAAATAAGAAATGAAGTTTCTCGGTCACGTTGTATTAGAGAGCAGACTAACTGTGGATCCACCAAATATGAAAATGATTAATGGGTGGAGAAAATAAGACACAGTTACCAAGATGATAAGTTTCTTAGGATTAGCTGGCTATTACAGCAGATTCATTAAGGACCTCTCGCATATAGCCGCACCCTTGACTAAGAAAATAAAGAAGAAGAGAAGTTCATGTTGACCAAGGGTGTAAAGGGTTATTTTAGGATTAAAAATGCTAATGACCAATGCCCCTGTCTTAATCGTACCCAAAGGGAGTTGTGGTTTAGTAGTCTATACTGATGTTTGTGGGATCAAAGTAGGAGCTTCGCCAATGCAAAAAGGGCGAGTGATAGCATATGCATCAAGGGAATTAAGACCGCATAAAGTTAGATATCAAACCCATGACATGGAGTTGATAGCGATTTTCTTTAAGCGGAAGATTGGAGACATTATGTTTTGGAGAACGATTTGTGTTGCATATCGACCATAAGTCGCTTAAGTATTTATTCTCTCAGAAAGGGTTATATATAAGGCAATTGAGATGGTTGGAATTCTTGGCGGCATATGACTTGGAATAGAGTATATGCCATGGAAGGGTAACAAGGTAACATATGCTCTAAGTAGAAAGCATCAAATTGAGTGGTATGCATGATAGAAGAACGGAAGATGTTAGAGACATTGGCATCTTATGGAGTGCATTATAGGATGAATACTAGATCTAGTAAAGATGCGGGTGTATTAGTAAGTCTGAAATGCAGCCAAACCTTGTGGATAGTTTTATGGCAAGGTAAAAGGAGGACCCACTATGAGCTGAAAGGATTATGCGATTAGAGATGGATGTAGATGTTGATGCCTTACAAGGATTTAATTAGAATAAAAGGGATAACGTAGAAAGAAAAGCAGAATTTATGTTTCGAGTGTGGAATATTTTTGAAAGGGGGTATTAGAAGAAAGTCATCGGTCTAAGTTTACGATTCGTCCTAGAGGCATGAAGATGTGCCACGACAGAAGATCTTTTAGGAAAGGATGAAGAGGGATGCAAGAGAATGCGTGAAGAGGTTCTTCAAACGACCACAAATGAAAGCCAATCATATGAAACCGAGCAGTTTACTTCAACCTTTGGAAGTATCAACTTGGAAGTGGAATTCGATATTCATGGATTTTATAGGTTGGTTGCTAAAGGCGAGAATGCGAAATGATAATATTTGGGGATAGTTGATAGAGTTACTAAGTGTAACGATCCACTATTTTGCACCATTCAAATTCGACAATAAATTAAAAAACATATCAAACTTGAATAGTTCAAAACAATAGATTGTAATAAAATTTGGAGCAAATGAAATCAATCACAGAATCACAGACACAACCAGAATACCCACAGCGGAAACAAAGTACCATAGTGGTTCATGAAGCCACTATTAACATAGTCTCAAAATAAGTACAAATTACATAGTCCTAAAACCAATACAGTTTGAAACAACCACAGAAAAACCCAAATTCATTTGCCTCAATTACATAGGCTAAGATAAAGGACTGAATAGAAAATAGGTAGTAGCTCGATAAAGATGATCTCCAGCAGTCCTAGCACCACGAAATGAAGTCCAACTGATACTCAAGCTGACCCGAGCGTAAAACCAAACATAAACACTCGAGTCAGGACATACATACTTATACAATATAAACCAACTCAAGTGAACTGTAATATAAAGTACAAGTAACTTAAAGGATGCTTGGGACCATTCATCCTCTAAGGATCCATTAAACTATTTACTATGTAGCAATATTTCGCTACTATAATAATGTCTATAAGTAAAATAAACTTACTTTAAAATAGCGTTAAGGCTTTACATTTTCCACTTCAACACATTTATATATTCCCATAGTCTATACAGTACCGTAATCTCCCCCGTACTGGGCGTCGTCAGAGGGCACCCATAGGCATGGTACAAACCAAAATCGTATAAGGCTCGCTAGGGTAGGTAACACGACACAACTAGGCAATGACAGGGTAGATATACCAATTACACATCCGGACCGGTGGTAGCACGTAGCAGCTACTACCGTCCACCTCAAACAACACTGCCAAAATCAAAGGTGCGCACCAAACAATCACAAGGTAATAGAATGACATACGAAGAAGTGCATCCGAAAAGAGGTGCTACCTCCTTAGCCCATCGATCGCTCCTGTTTTAGCCACCTTATGCCAACTCACAGGAGTCGGTTCCACATACATACCTCAATAAAACATCACCACCATCCTACTTCATTCTGGAATCTCCACCGCATACACGGTTGTCAAAGTGGTTTTCCGTATCGACAGAGAGTATGCCCATACCCGATCCCCGTCTCTTTAACAAGCAACATTATTATTATTACCCGTGGTTATAAATTTCAAAAAATGTTTATACTTCAAATCAAAATACTTGATTTAAACTATTTGAAAGTGAAGTTATTATACTTACAAATCAAATATTCAGAAATCTCATTTCAGCCAACTACAACACTTAACAAGTGCTACTGTAGCCCTTTTATTTATTTCAGGTTTTAGTTTTAGTTCTGCAACCACAGCCCTTACCAAGTGCTGCAATAGCCCTTAGTTAACTTTTAGACTTTAGTTCATTTGTATCAATTATGGCACTTACAAAGTGCTGTAATATCCTTTACAACAGATTTTAAGTTAACTTCAGAAATGATAGCATTTCCGAAGTGCTGTTAATTAAATTTCAGATTTAACTAAAATTTCAGCAACAGTTTAAACTTCAATTTAAACCAATTTTAATTACAAAAATCTTTTTTTTTCCACTCAAAAATTTTCATTTAAATACCCTTTAACTTATGATTTTTATAAAGTAAATTTCACCAATAAATCTCAAATTTTTCAATGCTTCGCTTATTAAAGTCAATGTACAATTTCTCTTCCTTTGCATTTACTTTACCCTTAATTAAATTTATCATTTCATGAATTATACTACATTTCCATTTTATTTTCTTAGCTTTAATTTTAAACCAAATTTCACATTTTCAAGTCAAGTTATATCTCAAATTCCACCTTTAAACATACATTTATCTAATCATTTTAATAGAAAATGTAATAACACTTTATTAAGTTACTTTAAATTCAAATTTATATCAAATAATTATATTTTATTAACTTAACTTAAATTCTATTTTAAAACAGAACCTCGAATTTCCAAAGTAAATTTATGTTTCAATTTCCACTTAATCATTCATTTATTTACATATTTAACTTGTAGAAAATCACTAACCCTTTTGAAAATCACTTTTAATTCAATATAAATCAAAATATTATAATATACAGTTTTAAAATACTTAAAATTTCCAAAGAAATATATATAAAATAACCACGGGTATGTATAATATTTTCTAACCTAGGTCTAGTGATACGGATAATATATCATTTAAATCCGTAATTTACAAAGTAAAATCCGGGTGCTATCATTTCAAACCCATAATCCCACGTTAAATAAAATAAATAAAAATCGCTCAGCCTATCATTTCAGCCCATAACGATTTTTCCTTATTCTAAAGTCCGTTGGGGTATGTATCATTTCAACCCATAGTGATTCTATTCTACAGGGAACTTGTAGTGTGATAAGCAGAAATAAATGAACAGTAAACAGCATATAACATAGTGGATAATGTGAGAGGTTTATAACAGGGTTTAACATCATAAAATTAATATCATACACAAGTATAATATGATATAACAATTCTACAATTTCGCTTGCTATCAATTTACAATCCTATAAGTATGAATGTCAAGCGTGAATACTCACCTCTTCGACGCTAGAGATTTGATTCAAAAATAACAATATCCACACACCGAAGAACGCAAAGAAGGCACGATCAGATTTCAGAGGATGCGACAAGCAGATTCAAATCTTGAAACAAAAATAAATCAACATCTGAGTATATGCAAATTCACATAAGAGTACAATAATTTGAATAAACAAAAAGGAGGAATAAGATGATATGAACCATAAGTGGCTCGGCCACTTCACCATACAACTCCGCCAACACTTCAAAGGCTCGGCCATGACCAGATTTAAGGACCTGAAATACACGCAAGGCAGCGGGAGGTCGAAGGGATAGGCTGCAATTTGCAACAGCAAAGTGGTGAAATGAAATTGAGTTCATTGGTTTGGACTTAAGCCTAAGTTGTCTCGGCCTGTGCATGGCTCGGTCATAGTCTGACCATCACGTGTGGCCATGGACAGAGGTGGTGCTACAGGCTGGAGGAGGTGTCTGCGGTGGTGGAGGCTGCAACTTCACTTGTTGGTGGAGGAAATATAGTGGATCGACAAGGCTTAGGCTATGGGTTTGAGGTGGTGATCCACACATAAATTCTCGGCCAGATCTGTCACATCAAGGGGAAGGCCGTACTGGTGGTGGAGAGGGGTGCAGGCCGGTCGTGAAAGGTGGATTGGCCGAGCACTTGTTGGAACAAAACAATAGAAATAAAGAAAAACAATGAAAGAAGAAAAATAAAATAAGAAAAAAATATGTGCAGCCATTACTTACAGAGGAGAGAGCTCACGTGAGAAGATGAAGACCAAATGAGATTGCGGCAAGGTAATTAGTACGTGAGTTGTATTTAACATAGAAGTTTTACATCAATTAATGAGGAAAGAATGGCAAGAATATTATTTGAAACGCCTAGAGTTTTAGTTCTTTCCCTCTTTTGAAATGCACGGCTGTTGACTTGAATGGCTAGGGTATGTAATCAAAGGAGTGTATTTTAAAGGCAAGAGATAAATTGAAATGTATGCTCAATAGAAATAACAAAGTAACGTATCTAATATTTATTTATTTTCCATTTATTTAATAAAATATACGCTAAAGAATAATTCAGTAAATAATGTACCGTTTATATAACACCAAAGAAATAAACAAGAAGTGGACATAAAACGTATCAAACAAAACATATAATTTAATTGCTATTTACAACTTTGTTTGTTACTTAATTTAATAATTTGATTTGTTACACATCCATTTGATTTATTTATTACCTAACTAAGAAAACGGATGTAGAAACGTATAAATTTATTGCCTTTTACAACATTGTTTGTTACTTAATTTACAAAGTATATGACCAATTTAAATGAAACAAAAGCGGAACAAATGTTGTAAATATATATAATTTAAATAAAAGATTGGAAGTTAGAATTTAAATTTTAGAATTTCAATTAAAGTCAAAATTTGACAAAAATCTAAAATTCCAGAAATTGTTTGCATTTAATAAAATTGGGAAAATAATTTATAACCAATTCAAGAAAATTTCCAAAGTTCAATTTTTTAAATAATTAAACACAAAGTTTTAAAGAAATGAATAAAAATATTTTTTAAAAATTTTAGGTTGTTACACTCTCCCCCCTCAAAACTTTTCGTCCTCGAAAAGGGACGAAAGAAGGGAAAACAAAGGGAGATAAGGTAGTAGAGCAAAAATACCTGAAATAAACAATTCTGGATTCGAAGCATGTATGCTCTCCTCCATCTCCTAGGTGCAACACCATTCATCAGTGCTCCACTGCACTTCGACCAGGTTGATAGATTTCCTTCTTAGCTGCTTCATACCTCGATCGACGATATGATGTGGCTTCCTCTCAACAGTCAGATTAGGCTCAATATTCAAACTATCAAGAGCAGAAGGCTGAATAATAAGAGATGGATCATGCAAATTTGAATCACTAGTTTTTGATTCATGACAAAGCAAGAAAAGGATAATTCACGACAAAAAGAAAACGAACTATGGCTATATCATCAAAGACTTTTCATCTTTGCTTTCACTGTCTAGTATGTATGATTGAGTCTTAGAATTATGTTAAAATCTATCCTCAAGTAGTCCGCACTTCATACGTCACATCAAAAATCAAAACAGAAGCATACTTATAAAAATGTCACAGCCAGTCGACTGACCAAACCCAATCAGTCGACTGACTGTGTACATATACGATATGCACTGTTTATTTTTTAAATATATTGCATAGTCAGTCGACTGACCAAGAACGACCAGTCGACTGACCAAGAACGGCCATTCGACTGACCTAAGACCAATTGCCATATTTTCGAAAAGACATCTTCTTCTCCGAAAGGATGCAACCCTTCTCTGAATGGAAATAGTTGCTTCTTTTCGTCAGAACCCTTCACCAATGGCAGTAACTCTTCAACTACTATATATAGATCCTCCCAAACACTTCATACTTACCGATTTTCATTCTAACTATCTAATACTCTTCTTGTGCTATAATCTTTGCATTCAAACAGCGAACATACTTTCTACTGCTTTGAATCTACAGATAATTTTCTTAATCTTTGATTCTTAGCATTACCTTCTCTTCATATCTTCACATACATTTCATATATACTTGAGGATTTTATTATAGGAGGCTTGTACTATCAAAGACAAATTAGTGTTATCAAGAATACATAGTGTCAGATATTCTTTATATTAGCGAAGTCCTCTTCTGCTACTGAGGCGAAAATCCTGTTTTGCTGCTCGTGTGTCAGTTCTGCTGCTTAGACTGTGTATACCTGTTCCTCCGGGTTAAGTGTGGATTGTTGTTAGTTAAATTCCAGAAGGAGTCTGGGACTGGACGTAGGACGGTGCTCCGAACTAGTATAAAATCTCTAATGTCATTTTACTATACTACTTTTATATTACGCACTATTTATACTCTGTGTTACTTCTATCCATATTATATGGTCCTATACACTTTCATTTGGTATCAGAGCAAGGCATCTTATAACCATCACAAAGTTATCTGATATCTTGCTAATATGGAAAATAACACCAGCACTACCACTGACACTGTCGCTAACACTAGTTTTATTGAAGGTCAATCCACTGCCCAACCTCCATTTTTAATGGCTTGAATTATAATTATTGGTCTACTCGTATGAGAATTTATATGCAGTCTAATAGTTTTGAATCATGGAATATTACACAGAATGAATACACTCTTCATACTAGAGAATACTCCACTTGGTCAAACACACAAAAATTAGATGCTACTGCCAATGCTAAAGCTGTAAACATGTTATTTTGTTCTCTAGATAGAAATGAATTTAATCGTGTTAGCATGTGTCAAACTGCTTATGAAACATGGAGAACGCTTAAAATCACTCATGAAGGAACTAACAAAGTCAAACAAAGAAAAATCTCCATGCTCAAAAATCAGTTCCAAAACTTTAGAATGAAACAAGATGAATCTATCAATGATATGTACTCCAGATTTCAAGATATCTAACATTCACTATTAGAATTAGAAGAAAAGTACACTGATTTTGATATAGTATCAAAAATCCTAAACTCTTTAACGGATGAATGGGAAAGAAAGGTCCTAGCTATTGAAGAAGCAAACAATCTTTCAGCTATGAAAACAGAAGAGTTAATAGGAAATCTAATGTCCTATGAAGTGAATTTACAGGCAAAACGAGTATAAGCACAAGACAAAAACAACATAGCTTTTCATGCTTAAGAAGAAAAAAAATGAAGATTCGGACGAAAAAGATCTAGTATTTATTGCCAAAAATTTCAAAAAGTTCTTGAAATTTCGAAAAAATAACAAAAAATGGGAAAAGAAATTTTCCAAACAAACCATCATCCTCAATTCTAGAATGTTTCAATTGTCATAAGAAAGGTCATATTCAGAAGAAATGCCCAGAATTAAAGAAAAAATATTTCAACAAATGCAGTAAAGACAAGAAAAAAAAAGCATTCTCGGTAAGATGGGATGATTCAGACACTTCTTCATCAGAGAACAGTGGTGACAGTGAAAACGAGGAAGCAAATGTCTGCTTCATGGCTACTGAAAACGAGGTTAGTGATTTTACTTTTGATGATATGATTGAAATAAATTCAAAACTAGTTGATACTTTGAAAAATATCAAAAGAAAATATAAGGAGACTCGTGAATATCAGAACAAAGCAGAATTCGAAAGAGATATGCTTAAGGATGAGAAAAAATACTAGAGGAAGAACTTGAAAAATTACAAGAATCATTCTCTAATATCAATTCTCAACTCACTCTTTTGAGTCAAGAAATTGAAACTCAAAAAGAAAAGAATGACGCTCTTGATTCTGAAAATCATGAACTAAAAACAAAAGTAAAATTGATAGAATTGGATAATACTAGTCTCAAAACTAAGTTAGAAAGCATCACCAAAAATGTTTCTAATTTTAATAAAGGAAGAGAAACTTTATCAAAAATTATTGATAATTCTCAATCTGTTTCAAGTAAGAAAGGATTAGGATATGTTAAGAAAACAATAGCTCCACCTAAAAAGAAAATTAGAAGAAATGATAATCCTATTACAGTTCAGACAAAAAGAAATTTTTACTCAAAAAGCATAAAAATTTGGGTTCCTAAAACAAACAACAGTTTGATTAGGAAGAAATATATAACCACCTTTGTAGAAACTGTTCATAAAAATAAAGATTATATTTTTAAATGGGATACTGAGCCCTTTTGGGTTTGGTTTCCTAAGATTTAACTCTTAGGACCCTATTCAAAAGGTAGGTACCAATATTATATTATATTTTTTGTAGGTCCCACTCAAGAAAAAACGGATACTCGACAGTGGTTGCTCAAAACATATGACAGGAGACGAAGATATGCTATCAAATATTATTTACTCAGATGGAGGCTCCGTCACGTTTGGAGACAACTCCAAAGGATATATCATCGGCAAAGGCGATGTGAGCAACAATGGTCTTTCAAATTTACCCCTTATTTCAAATGTTTTACTTGTCAAAAATTTAAAACATAATTTACTTAGTATCAGCCAATTGTGTGACAAAGGATTCAAAATCACTTTTTCTAAAAGCATATGTTGTATTTTTAATCAAAATCAAAATCTTATCTTTGAAGGAAATAGATACAGAAATATCTATGTTCTGAATATGAAAATAAATCATAATTTAGATATGTGTTTAATAGCCAAAGAAAATGATCCTTGGTTATGGCATAAACGATTCTGTCATATTAACTTCAAAACTATAAACAAGTTATCTAAAAATTATTTAGTGAAAGGTCTACCAAAAATGAATTTTAAAATTGATCATTCTTGTGATGCATGTCAGTTAGGAAAGTTAACTAAGTCATCTTTTAAATCTAAAAAGGCCATTTCAACTTTACAACCACTTGAATTACTACATATGGATTTATTTGGACCAACACAAGTACAATCCATTAATCATAGTAGATATGCGTTTGTTATTGTTGATGATTTTTCTAGATATACTTGGACTATTTTTATGAAAAATAAAAGTGATACCTTTGATAATTTTAAAACTTTTGTTAAAAGAATTCAAAATTTTAAAAATTTGAAAATAAAAACCATAAGAAATGATCATGGAGGTGAATTCGAAAACGAAGGCTTTGAACATTTCTGTAAGAAAAAAGGGATATTCCATAATTTTTCGTTCCCTAGAACTCCAGAACAAAATGAGGTTGTAGAACGCAAAAATAGAACCTTACAAGAATGTGCAAGGACTTTGTTAAATGGAAGTACGTTTACCAAAACATTTCTGGGCTGAAGCAGTTGCAACAGCTTGTTATGTTTCGAATCGTATTTCTATTCGACCAGTAACTAAGAATACTCCTTATGAACTTCTTAATGGACGAAAACTAAATATGTCTTACTTTAAAGTTTTCGGTTCAAAATATTTTGTTTTATACACAAATGATCAGCTTGGTAATTT
This sequence comes from Allium cepa, assembly GCA_030765085.1. Taxonomy (NCBI): domain Eukaryota; kingdom Viridiplantae; phylum Streptophyta; class Magnoliopsida; order Asparagales; family Amaryllidaceae; genus Allium; species Allium cepa. The sequence continues at coordinate 1,015,436,665 of CM060934.1, read as the reverse complement.
TAATCCAAAATCCGATGAAGGAATCTTTCTAGGATATTCGGATCGAAGCAAAGCTTATCGAATTTATAATAAAAGAACAAATATTATCGATGAAACACTTCATGTATCTTTCGACGAGAATTTTAAATCAATCCAAAGAATAAGAGATGATGAAGATTTCCCTGATAATACCACAAATACAAAAATTTCAAATCTGAAAAATCATGAAAACATTATTCACAATGACAATGAATTAAGATCTCCACCTAGATTATTAAGAGATCATCGGTCTGATAATGTTATTGGAGAACTCAATTTATTTGTTAGAACAATAAGTCAATTGAATCAAATGGGTCTTGTAGCCTTCCTTTCTCATATTGAACCTAAAAATATTAAAGAAGCATCTATTGATGAAAATTGGTTAAACGCTATGCAAGAAGAACTAAACCAATTCGAAAGAAATGACGTTTGGGATTTAGTTCCACGGCCTAGCGATCAATCAGTTATTGGTACAAAATGGGTTTATAAAAATAAAGCAGATGGACAAGGAAATATTACTAAAAATAAAGCTAGATTAGTTGCTCAAGGCTATAATCAAGAAGAAGGAATTGACTATGAAGAAACGTTTGCTCCAGTCGCTAGACTAGAAGCAATACGAACCTTACTAGCATTTGCATGTTTTCATAACTTTAAATTATATCAAATGGATGTCAAAAGTGCTTTTTTAAATGGTTTTATAAAAGAAAATATTTATGTTGAACAACCTCCATTATTCAATCATGAACAATTTCCTAACCATGTCTATAAGCTTAAAAAGGCTTTATACGGTTTGAAACAAGCACCTTGTGCTTGGTACGATCGTCTTAAAAGTTAATAGATTCTGGTTTTGAAATTGGAAAGGTTGATCAAACTCTTTTTATTAAAAGAAATAAGCAGGATATTTTAATTATGCAAATATATGTTGATGATATTATCTTTGGTTCTACAAATGAAAGACCGTGTCAAGAATTTTCTAGAATAATGGCTAATGAATTTAAAATGTCACATATGGGTGAGTTAAATTATTTTCTTGGCTTACAAATAAAACAACTAGAAAATGACATTTTTATTAATCAAGAATTTTTTTGTAACAATCTAAGTAATCGCTTTGGTATGGGAAATACTTCCACCAAACCAACTCCTATGAGTACAACCATACATCTTGATAAAGATGAAAATGGAAAAAGTATTGACCAAAAATGATATCGAAGTATGATTGGATCATTACTATATTTAACAGCTAGTAGACCTGACATAATGATGAGTGTTTGTTTGTGTGCACGATTTCAAGCAGATCCCAAAGAATCACATTTACGAGCAGTGAAACGCATACTACGGTATCTTAATAAAACCAAGGATTTTGGACTATTCTATCCAAAGGAATGTTCTTCTGAATTAGTATCATATAGTGATGCTGATTTTGGAGGAAGCCAGACAGATAGAAAAAGTACAAGTGAGACTTGTCATTTCATTGGACGATCTCTTGTATCTTGGTTTAGTAAGAAACAAAACTGTGTTTCATTATCGACATGTGAAGTAGAATATATTTCTGCAGCTCTAGCATGTGCTCAAGTTATCTATATGCAACAAACACTACAAGATTTTGCTTTCAATTTATCTAAGTCAACTATTTTCTGTGATAATTCTAGTGCTATTAATTTATCTAAAAATCCTGTTAATCACTCATGAAAAAAATACATTGACATTTGCCATCATTTTCTTCGTGATAATATTGAAAAGGATTTGATAAATCTAGAATTTGTTTCCTCTGATAAACAATTGGCAGATATATTTACAAATCCTTTAAATGAAAACACTTTCATTAATTTAAGACGAGAACTTGGTATTATCTCTTTTAAAAATTTATAAATTTTATATACACTATCTGTATTGGTAGCTTCTCATAACACATCTTGACAATATATATATATATATATATATATATATATATATATATATATATATAACTCTCACTCAAATTTTATCATAATAATAATTTTTTTTTATGACTCAAGAGAGACTTGAACCCATGACCTCTCCTTTATTGTGTTTCAAATGCTTCCTACCATTTGAGCTATGATTGTTTCTTGTTTCATCTAGAAGATTGATTTTAATTATTCTGAAAATTTTTCGTTCAAAAACAAAATAACATAGCCATTGGAGCTCGAACTTGGGTCTCCTAGCTGGTAGTTCAATATCTTACCAGTTGTACTATGTACATTTTCCCGCAAAGTCATATTTTTCTTTCATTCTTAACCATTTATCCTTCGAATAATTCTCATCCACTATTTTTTATCTCTGGCTATTAGCTATTGATTGCTTATAACCTCACATTCACAGCTCAAATTTAATTATTTTGCATTACTCTCATTTTTTTTCCAATCATTCTTACAAATTTTTTTAAGAAAATTTTAATCTTCAAGTTCCTCTTTGTTATCAATGGCCTCTCACGACTCTTATGATTCCTCAAACTCCAAATTGTCCTTTTCTACTCCGACATCCTCTAGCTCTACTCCATCCTTGCCAACACCTACCCTGTATATGAACCAGATCGATATCACACTGGATTCTCTCCAAAACCTAAGAAGTCTCGAAAATCATTGTTTGTTTCTCCAAAAACAAAAGAAAAAAAATTGATGAAATCCATCATTATCAAAAGGGGAAAATTAATCTACAAAGAGAAATGTATTATGAACAACAGATGAAATCTAGTCGCTTAGCTTTATAGAATCAATTGCTCTTAAATTTTGTGGAAAATCATCTAAGCATGACGTTGTTGAACCTTCAACATCTCGTCGGCAAAATTCATCCGGCTGGAATAAATGGGAACTCCACCTCAACCTCCGGTATCTCCAAACTCATGGGAATGCCAAAATTATTGGTCTCCTTTGCAACCTTAAGTTGAGTACACCAAGGTTGAACCATAAGAATCCTCTCCAAAAACCCCTAAATAATCATGTTTTTTTGCTCTTTTGTTCTATGTTTACTTGGATTTTCTTTTTATATATGTTTGTTTTTTTAATATTGTTTGAATAAACAATTTTTTAAGCTTCACCGCATTCTTTATCTACAGTCAGCCTACTGATATTTCAAATCAGTCGACTGTTTACAGGGTAAACAAACTCTCGAGATATCCACCAGTCGACTGGTTCATATGGGTCAGTCGACTGATTGCAGAGTAAAAAAAAACTCTCGGGTTACCAACCAGTCGACTGACCAACCCAGACCAGTCGACTGGCTGTACAAAAAGACTTCAAATCTGTTTTTTTCCATCCTCTATTCACTTTACCCTCTTCGTTTTTACTGCCTCCAAAACCCTAGCCCCCATTTTTCTTTCAGAAATTTCTCAAAAATCTTCAAATTAATGGCCCCTCCTAAATCTAATTGCTCAAAACAAGGCTCCTCATCCTTTGTTGACACTCACGTTGCTCATTGGCTATATGATGCAACTGCAATTGAAGGGTGGGAGAAGATGAAGAACTCTAGGATTTTTGAAGGTTCTTTTATGGTTTATTCTGATTTTGGTGCCTACTCACTTCAAGAATTGATGCTTAGATGTGGCTTAGAATCACTCCATGACTAAAATGCAAACTGCCACAATATCAATCATCTTATGGTAAAACTCTTCTTCGCCAATTTAAATCTTGGTCACCAACACCATCAAATCCAAATAATTGTGTGTGGAGTTTGGTATGTGGACAACAAGTTTTCTTTTCGCTTGATAGAATGGCACATATACTCCAATCTCCTAATGAAGGAATAGATTTAAATGATGTAGAATGCAATCCAAGAAAAAGAGATAGAATAAGTCATATGTTCATGGGTGACGACATGATTGAATTGCATTCTATCCTTCGTCCTAAAGCAAGAGTTTTACACAAGACGCTTATGCGCTCTATTTTTCCCTGAACCGGATCATTTGAACTAATTTATCCGGAAAATTTAAAAGCACTTTATGCCATTTGAGGAAATATACGAGTTAATTGGTTACGTCGTATAATGGATGAATTTCTCACCTTTAACCATGGGAATATGCATGTTATATATTTTGGAGAATATATTATGCGACTACTTCTACATGCAGGTGTTCGTCAACTGGATTCCGAATTCTCAACTGTCGCAATGATAAATATACGGACCATAAGCCTTATGAAGCTACCTACACGAACACCACCTTTTACTTCATTTGAAGATTGGAAGCATCAACAGGCTCAACAACAACAATCTGGAGGTCCTACATTTCGAGAACCGGTCGCGCAACAAGAAGAAGGCGATATTCGCTTAGCTACTTCCTCTAGCACCCGTGAATCCATCGAAATTCTCTCCCGCAATCAACTTATTTTGGATTCTAGACTCAATAAAATGGATAAGAAACTCGATAAAAATCAAAGGTTTCTTTTCTACATTATGGGATGCATTATCTTGTTCTTCCTCAACTGCTGCCACATCTATTTCTCAAGAAAAACGCCCCACACCTTGATTTACATGGTCAACTTCTAAAGAGCATACTAGTAGTGACACTAATGGCACAGGTAGTGGTGCTCAAGGAGCTTCTAGACCAGGAATGGTGCCCACACCAGAGGGAGAATACAATTGGGATCTTGATGAGTAGATCTTTTGGTGAGTGAGTTGGGTATGAATTATTTTCTTATCTAAAAACTTTGTTGTCAATTTAAACATATTGAATCTTGAAACTTATTTATCTGTTGAGACTTGTACTAAGTAGTCTCTCTTTGATATTTATCTCTGCACTTTACATTTTGTTTGTTGTCTCTCCTTTTTGTCGATGAAAAAGGGGGAGAAGAATTATCCTAATCATCTTTATGCAGGTACAAGAAGCATCATATATTCAAAGGGAGTATTTTATATTTGTTCTCTAGGATTCTTTAATATATATAGGTTTGTCATCAATCATAAAGGGGGAGAATGTTGAATCACTAGTTTTTGATTCATGACAAAGCAAGAAAAGGAGAATTCACGACAAAAAGAAAATGGACTATGGCTATGTCATCAAAGACTTTTCATCTATGCTTTCATTGTCTAGTATGTATGCTTGAGTCTTAGAATTATGTTAAAATCTATCCTCAAGTAGTCCGCACTTCATATGTCACATCAAAAATCAAAATAGAAGCATACTTATAAAAATGTCACAGCCATTCGACTGACCAAACCCAATCAGTCGACTGACTATGTACATATACGATATGCACTATTTATTTTTTAAATATATTGCATAGTCAGTCGACTGACCAAGAACGACCAGTCGATTGACCTGAGACCAACTGCCATATTTTCGAAAAGACATCTTCTTCTCCGAAAGGATGCAACCCTTCCCTGAACGGAAATAGTTGCTTCTTTTCGTCAGAACCCTTCACCAATGGCAGTAACTCTTCAACTACTATATATAGATACTCCCAAACACTTCATACTTATCGATTTTCATTCTAACTATCTAATACTCTTCTTGTGCTATAATCTTTGCATTCAAACAGCGAACATACTTTCTACTGCTTTGAATCTACAAATAACTTTCTTAATCTTTGATTCTTAGCATTACCTTCTCTTCATATCTTCACATACATTTCATATATACTTGAGGATTTGATTATAGGAGGCTTGTACTATCAGAGACAAATTAGTGTTATCAAGAACACATAGTGTCAGATATTCTTTATATTAGTGAAGTCCTCTTCTGCTGCTGTGGCGAAAATCCTGTTCTGCTGCTCAGGTGTCTATTCTGCTGCTCAGACTATGTATACCTGTTCCTCCGGGTTAAGTGAGTATTATTGTTAATTAATTTACAGAAGGAGTCTGGGACTGGACGTCGGACGGTGCCTCGAACCAGTATAAAATCTCTGGTGTCATTTTACTATACTACTTTTATATTCCGCACTATTTATACTCTGTGTTACTTCTATCCATATTATACGGTCCTGTACACTTTCAGAAAACAGTGATGAAGGTGCGATACATGGAATACATTACGTACTCCGGCGAATTTCTTGGGCAAATCTAGACGATAAGCAAAAGACCCAATCCTTTCCAAGATGCGGAATGGACCGATGAACCAAGGAGAAAGCTTCCCTCTACGCCCAAACCGAATCACATTTCTTAAGTGAGAGACCTTAAGGAAAACCAGATCACCAACTGCAAACTCCATACTCCAAACTCCTTCCGCGACGATCAGCATACTTCTTCTGCCTATCCTGAGCAATCCTTAACCTCCTCTTAATCTCCTCAACTTTCTCCGAAGCTTCCAAAATCAACTCAGGACCAAGAACCAAATGATTACCAGATTCAGTCCAGCAAGATGGAGATCTACAAGGTCGCCCATATAGAGCAGCAAATGGAGACATCTTAAGACTAGCCTGAACAAAAGATAGAATGAGACAGATAGAGGGTTAAGATAAGATAAGAGCAGAGGATTGTAATTATACCTGATAATTATTATTATAGGTGAATTCAACAAGATGGAGATGATCTTCCCAAGATCCTCCATAATCCAAAATACAAGCATGAAGAAGGTCCTCTAGAATCTGATTTAATCTCTCAGTTTGACCATCGGTCTATGGATAGTAAGCGGTGCTCAGGTTCAGAAGAGTACTCAAAGATTCCTAAAAAGATTTCCAAAAATGACTGGTAAAGATAGGGTCTCGATCACAAACAATGCTAAGGGGAACACCATGGGGGCGAACAATCTCCCTCATATAAATCTCAGCCAGACTAGAAGCAGAATGGGTAGATTTGACCGGAATAAAATGCACGGGCTTGGTCAATCTATCCACAATAACCCAGATGCTCTCATTTTCCCTCTTAGATATCGGTAACCCATCGATGAAATCCATAGAAACTTGCTTCCACTTCCAACTGGGAATCGCAAGAGGCTGCAACAAACTAGGGGTCTTCTGATGATCCGCCTTGACTTGCTAACAAGTCGCACATCTATTAACAAAGATAGAGACATCATGTTTCATACCTCTCCACTAATAAAGCTTCTTCAAATGCTGATACATCTTCGCCGCACTAGGATGAATAGAAAGTCTGGATTGATAATGTTCCCGAAGTAACTCCTTCCTCAAACCATCAACATTTGGGACACAAATCCTATTATTAATCCTCAAAATTCCTCTATCATCAATCTGAGCTCCACTACCATCAAGACTACTACCACCAACCCTGCTACGAACACTCTCCTTAATCAATCTGATGATCTGATCCTCATCCTGCTTAGCTTTGATACGATCCAAAAGAGGAGAAGAAACAACAAGCTGACATAATAAGGACTTCTTCCTACTTAAAGCATCCGCCACAACATTAGCTTTCCCAGGGGTATAGTTAATGTCAAGATCGTAAAAAGCGAGAAAATCAAGCCACCGAACTTGACGCTGATTCAAATCCTTCTGGGTGAAGATATACTTCAAGCACTGATGATCAATGAAGAGATCAAATGGAATATCGGACCATATCTGCCTTTGCACTATGACACTTAGCACCCAAGAGATGATGTCTCCAAAGCTTCAATGCAAAGACAATAGCCAGCAATTCTAAACCATGAGCAACATAATTGGCCTCAAGGGTCTTCAGCTGGTGACTAGCATAAGCAATCACCTTCATATCTTGCATCGATACTGCTCCCGAACCCTAGCGACAAGCATCGATGTATACCGTTAATCCCTCATTTCCATTCGGAATGGTAAGCACTGGTGCAGAAGTAAGCTTATTCTTTAACTCTTCGAATGCCACTTTACACTTATCATCCCATATAAACTTAGCATTCTTTTGAGTTAAAGCAGTGAGAGGTGTAGAAATCCGAGAAAAGTTCTCAATGAACCTCCGATAGTAACCGGCAAGGCCCAGAAAACTACAAATATCAGTTGGAGTCCTAGGAATTTCCCAATCCTGTAATAGAATAGGGAGAAATAAGGACCTCAGAAAAGATAGAGTGATCAAATTCAGAAAGAGAAAGGAGGGAAAGACTTACATTGATCGCAGCGATCTTGACTGGATCAACAGAAACTCCATCACTAGAAATAATATGTCCGAGAAATCAGACTTCCTCTTCCCAGAAATGGCATTTAGAGAATTTAGCTTTTAATTGGTGACTCCTAAGGGTCCCCAAAAAAAAGCTCAAGTGGGATTTATGCTCTTCCTTAGACTTAGAGAACACGAGAATATCATCAACAAAGACTAGAACAAATTTATTGAGCACATCACGAAAGATCCGATTCATCAAATCAACAAAGAAAGCTAGAGCGTTAGTCAAGCCAAAAGGCATAACTATAGATCTCTTACATTTTCATGAGCGTGATATCACAAACAATTCGATTAAACCATTATCAGTATGGAAAGCAGTCTTAGGAATGCTTTCCTCTGCAACTCTAAGCTGGTGGAAACCTGTGGCAAGATCAAGCTGGGAGAAAACAGTAGCTCCATAGAGCTGATCAAACATATCATTAATGTGAGGCATAGGATATCTTTTTTTCATAGTGAGCTTATTCAGCTCCTTATAATCAACACAGATCCGAAGAGAACAATCAGACTTGGTGACGAAAACCACGGCTGCTCCCCATTCTAAAAAGCTAGGTCTGATCAGAACCTTGGAGGACAAGTCCTCAATTTGCTTCCTTAACTCAACCTTCTCATGGGGTGCCATTCTTCTAGGGGAAGAAATACAGGTCGAGCTTCAGGAATAAGATCAATACGGAAATCAATTTCTCGCTTCGGAGGTAGAGAAGTGACTTTAGAAAATACGTCGGGAAATAGTTTGACTACAGGAGTAGAATGGATATCACTGGGGAAAGTATCAAGAGAATAAATAAAACTGCCAGCAAAATCCTGGGGCAAACTACACTGAATCACCAAAGAATCACCTTTATCACCAATGAGAGAAACTGTGCGGGAACTACAAGAGATATGGGCATAATGCCTATTCAACCAATCTCCCCCAAGCAATAGATCAAAAGCATCAAAACTCAGAACAAAGAAATCACCGGAAAACCTATAGCTATCAAGGAAGAGTTTCATATTCCTACAAATCTTACTAAGGTTCGCAGGTCCACCAATAGGATTTGAAACACATAAAGGCACAGAAGTAAACTTGAGAGAAAGAAGATTCTCAAATTTATTACAAAGATCTACTGAGATAAAACTATGAGAAGCTCCAGTATCAAAGAGAACACGAACAGGAAAATTAAACAGAGAAAAAGAACCCTAAAGTGTACCTTGGTCATCACTATGGGCAGAAGCAGGTGCAGGAGCAGGCGGTGGAGCTAGAGAAGATGCAGAAGTCACAGCAAAAATACCAGATGCCTTGCCCTTCTTCTGAGTAGGGTAGTCCTTCGAAATGTCCAAGATGAAGACAAATGTGGCAGAGGTCTCGCCTGGCCAACTGAGCTGGAGGGGGAATAGCAGCACCCAAAGTAGGACAACTATTAGCATAATGTCACTTCTGATCACATCGGTAGCAAGTAATGGCAGATATGTCTATAGGCTGCCTCTGAGATAAAGAAGATGATCCCAACATTGGAGACCTATTCTGATTCCTCTGCCGATGTTGAAAGTGGAGCTTTCTCTTCTTGGAACTACTAGAAGACTGAGATGGGGCAGACTGGGCAGTTGGAGGATCCTTAGAGGTAGGATTCTCATATCTAATGGCCATGTCCATGAGAGAGGTGAAAGTACCATGCACGTGGGTAATGAGGCGATCATAGTACTTGAGACGTGCACCAGCAATAAACTTCACATTTTTCTTGAGAGGAGTGTCTATCAGATTAAGGCCATATTGCGATAGCTCATTGAATTTCCTCTCATATTCAGCAAAAGACATATCACGTTGCTTCAAATCCATGAATTCACGATACCGCTAAGACTTTCCTGCTTCGGGCATCCATTTCACAAGAAAAGCATCCCTAAAGCATGATAAGAGATATAAATCAGATTTCAAAAGGGAGGAAACAGAACCGACTTGAACAACATAAGAAGATACCTAAATTATTCCCAAGAAATGTTATCCTTAGCGGTGTGAGCTGTAACTGACAGCCACCAATCCAAAGCTGCTCCTTTCAATTACCAAGCTGCCACGCTGCTGGGCATTCGTGATCTTAAGACTGGAGAAGATTCTCTCCAAATCTCTCAACCACTGTTGAGCTTCAATTATGCTTTCAGATCCTGTGAACTTGGTGCCACCAAGCTCAGTATATTCCTTGCAAAGCTTAGTGAACCTAACTGGGGCAGCGAGTGTAGGAGCTGGGACAGCACCACGTCCTTTACCTCTAGAATTTCCTCGATTCATTATAAGAAATCAATAATGAATTTAAGGACAGAGGGAAAATAGAGACCAAGATAGATTAGATAAGACAAAGTTCCACTAGAACAGGCATTCAACAAAGGCTCCAATTACATAAGGTGGAGAAAGGAAAAGAAATAGTCGAAAAAAATTTGATTTCAAAACAAGAAAGTTTTATATCAAATACTTCTTTGAAAATAATTTAAAAATCATTTTATACTTTAAAATACATTTTCTCATAAAGAAGGATTCTGACTTCACTCATTTTAGGATATTTCTAACCCATCTCTAATAAGCTTTTGTTCTGCAGGTTATGATTTGCCGAAAAAAACCTCGCTCTGATACCAACTGTAACGACCCACTATTTTGCACCATTCAAATTCGACAGTAAATTAAAAACATGTCAAACTTGAATAGTTTAAAACAATAGATTGTAATAAAATTTGGAGCAAAAAAAATCAATCACAGAATCACAGACACAGAAATCAGAATACTCGCAGCGGAAATAAAATACCATAGTGGTTCATGAAGCCACTATTAACATAGTCTCAAAATAAGTACAAATTACATAGTCTTAAAACCAATAAAGTTTGAAACAACCACAGAAAAACCCAAATTCATTTGTCTCAATTACATAGGCTAAGATAAAGGACTGAACAGAAAATAGATAGTACCTCGATAAAGATGGTCCCCAACAGTCCTAGCTCCAGGAAATGAAGTCCAACTGATACTCAGGCTGGCATGAGCGTAAAACAAAACATAAGCACTCGAGTCAGGACATACATACTTATACAGTGCAAACCAACTCAAGTGAACTATAATATAAAGTACATGTAACTTAAAGGATGCTTGGGACCACCCATCCTCTAAGGATCCATTAAACTATTTACTATGTAGTAATATTTCGCTATTATAATAATGTCTATAAGTAAAATAAACTTACTTTAAAATAGCGTTAAGGCTTTAAATTTTCCACCATAACACATTTATATATTCCCGTAGTCTATACAGTACCATAATCTCCCCCGTACTGGGCGTCGTAAGAGGGCACTCCATAGGTACGGTACAAACCAAAATCGTATAAGGCTCGCTAGGGTAGGTGACACGGCACAACTAGGCAATGCCAGAGTAGATATACCAATTACGCATCTGGACCGGTGGTAGCGCGTACCGCGTAGCAGCTACTACCGCCCACCTCGAACAGCACTCCTAAAATCAAAGGTGCACACCAAACAATCACAAGGTAATAGAATGGCATACGAAGAAGTGCATCCGATAAGAGGTGCTACCTCCTTAGCCCGTCAATCGCTCCCGTTTTAGCCACCTTATGCCAACACACGGGAGCGGGTCCACGTACATACCTTAATAGAATGTCACCACCATCCTACTTCATTCTGGAATCTCCACCGCGTACACGGCTGTCAAAGTGGTTTTCGGTATCGACAGAGAGTATGCCCATGTCCGATCCCGGTCTCTTTAACAACCAACGTTATTATTATTACCTATGGTTATAATTTCAAAAAATGGTTTATACTTCAATCAAAATACTTCATTTAAACTATTTAAAAGCGAAGTTATTATACTTACGAATCAAATATTCAAAAATCTCATTTCAGCCAACTGCATCACTTAACAAGTATCACTGTTGCCCTTTTATTTATTTCAGGTTTTAGTTTTAGTTCTGCAACCACATCACTTACCAAGTGTTGTAATAGCCTTAGTTAAATTTTAGCCTTTAGTTCATTTGTATCAACTACAGCACTTACAAAGTGCTGTAATATCCTTTACAACATATTTTAAGTTATCTTCAGAAATGATAGCATTTCCGAAGTGCCGTTAATTAAATTTCAGATTTAAATAGAATTTCAGCAACAGTTTAAACTTCAATTTAAACCAATTTTACTTGTAAAAATCATAATTTTCCACTCAAAAATGTTCATTTAAATACCCTTTAACTTATGACTTTTATAAAGTAAATTTCACCAATAAATCTCAAAATTTTCAATGCTTCACTTATTAAAGTCAATGTACAATTTCTATTCCTTTGCATTTACTTTACACCTTTAATTAAATTTATCATTTCATGAATTAAACTACATTTCCATTTTATTTTCTAAACTTTTATTTTAAACCAAATTTCACATTTCCAAGTCAAGTTATATCTCAAATTCCACCTTTAAACATACATTTATCTAACCATTTTAATTCATAGAAAACGTAATAACACTTTATTAAGTTACTTTAGTTTCAAATTTATATCAAATTTACTTAACTAAAACTCTATTTTAAAACAAAACCACAAATTTCGAAAGTAAATTTATGTTTCAATTTCCACTTAACCATTCATTTATTTACATATTTAACTTGTAGAAAATCACTAACCCTTTTGAAAATCACTTTTAATTCAATTTAAATCAAAATATTATAATATACAATTTTAAAATACTTAAAATTTCCAGAAAAATATACATAAAATAACCACGGGTCTGTATAATATTTTCTAACTTAGGTCAAGTGATACGGATAATATATCATTTAAATCCGTAATTTACAAAGAAAAATCTGGGTTCTATCATTTCAAACCTGCAATCCCAAGTTAAATAAAATAAATAAAAATCGCTCAGGCCTAACTTTCAGCCCATAACGATTTTTCCTTATTCTAAAGTCCGTTCGTGTATGTATCATTTCAACCCATAGTGATTCTATTCTACGAGGAACTTGCAGTGTGATAAACAGAAATAAATGAACAGTAAACAACATATAACATAGCAGATAATGTGACAGGTTTATAACAGGGTTTAACATCATAATATTCATATCGCAGGAAAGTATATATGATATAACAATTCCACATATTCACTTGCTATCAATTTACAATCCTATAGGTATGAATGTCAAGCGTGAATACTCACCTCTTCGACGCTAGAGATTTGATTCAAAAATAACAATATCCATACACCGAAGAAGGCACGATCAGATTTTAGAGGATGCGACAATCAGATTCAAATCTTGAAACAAAAATAATTAGCATCTGAGTATATGCAAATTTACATAAGAGTACAACAATTTGAATAAAAAAAAGAAGGAATAAGATGACATGAACCATAAGTGGCTCGGCCACTTCACCAGACAACTCCACCAACACCTCAAAGGCTCGGCCATGATCAGATTTAAGGACCTGAAATGATCATTGGGTTCACTGGTTTAGACTTAAGCCTAAGAAGTCTCGGCCTGTGCATGGCTCGGTCACAGTCTGACCATCGTCTACAGGGGGTGCGACCACGGTTAGAGGTGGTGCTATAGGCTGGAGGAGGTGTCTGCGATGGTGGTGGCTGCGGCTTCACTTGATGGTGGAGGAAATATAGTGGATCGGCAAGGCTTAGGCTATGGGTTTGAGGTGGTGATCCACACATAAATTCTCGACCACATCTGTAACATCAATGGGAAGACCGTACTGGTGGTGGAGAGGGGTGCAGGCCGGTCGTAAAAGGTGGATGGGCCGAGCACCAATTGGAGCAGAACAATAGAAATAAAGAAAAACAAAGAAAGAAGAAAAAGAAAATATGAAAAAATATGTGCAGCCATTACTTACATAGGAGAGAGCTCACGCGAGAAGATGAAGACCAAATGAGATTGCGGCAAGGTAATTAGTATGTGAGTTGTATTTAAAGTAGAAGTTTACGTCAATTAATGAGGAAAGAACGACAAGAATATTATTTGAAACAGCTAGAGTTTTAATTCTTTCCCTCTTTTGAAATGCACGGCCGTTGACTTGAATGGCTAGAGTATGTAATCAAAGGAGTATATTTTAAAGTCAAGAGATAAATTGAAACGTATGCCCAAAATAAATAACAGAGCAACGCATCTGATATTTATTTATTTCCTATTTATTTAATAAAATATATGCTAAAGAATAATTCAGTAAATAACGTACCGTTTATATAACACCAAAGAAATAAACAAGAAATAGATATAAAACGTATCAAATAAAACATATAATTTAATTGCTATTTACAACTTTGTTTATTACTCAATTTAAGAATTTGATTTGTTACATATCCATTTGATTTATTTATTACTTAACTAAGAAAACGGATGTAGAAACGTATAAAAGAAACGTATAAATTTATTGCTTTTTGCAACATTGTTTATTACTTTATTTACAAAGTATATGACCAATTTAAATAAAACAAAAGCGGAACAAAAGTTGTAAACATATATATATATATATATATATAGTTTGAATAAAAGATTGGAAGTTAGAATTTAAAATTTAAAATTTCAATTAAAGTCCAAATATGAAAAAAATCTAAAATTCCAGAAATTGTTTGTATTTCATAAAATTGGGAAAATAATTTATAACCAATTCACGAAAAATTTCCAAAATTCAATTTTTTAAATAATTAAACACCAAAGTTTTAAAGAAATGAATAAAAATATTTATTAAAAATTTTGGGTTGTTACACTCTCCCCCACTCAAAACTTTTCATCCTCGAAAAGGGACGAAAGAAGGGAAAACAAAGGTAGATAAGATAGTAGAGCAAAAATACATGAAACAAACAATTCTGGATTATGCTCTCCTCCTTCACCCAGGTGCAATCCCGTTCATCATGCTCCACTGCATTTTGACCAGGTTGACAGATTTCCTTCTTAGCTGCTTCGTACCTCGATTGACGATACTCTAGTGAATTTCTTGGGCAAATCTAGACGATAAGAAAGAGACCCAATCCTTTCCAAGATGCGGAATCAAGATGATAACCATGGGCAGATGACCAAACATAAAGGATGACCCATGTGCTCAAAGATTTTCTAAGGGCATGTAAATATTGGGGGATCTTGGGAAGATCATTTGCATTTGGTAGACTCCACCAACAATTTTACTTACCAGTCGAATATTGGATGACACCATTTGAGGTGCTTTATGGGAGACGGTGTAAGTCACCTATATGTTAGTTGGAGACGGAGATATATTCTTGTCAGGAATCAATTTGGTAAGAGATTCCACTAAGAATGTAGAACTGTTTCGCGCTAGAATAAAGGCAACGCAGTTGAGGTAAAAATAATTATGCCGATAAAGGAGGAAGGAACTAGAGTTTTCCTATGACCATGTGTTTGTAAAGGTTTCATGGATATGAGTGTCATGTGCTTTAAGAATGTAGAGAAATTAGCTCGTAGATATGTAGGTTTGTTTTAAATGATAAAGAGGATTGTCGTGTATCGAGTTGAGTTACCAAGTAGTCTAATGGATGTGCTTAACTTTTGTACATACCACATTTGAGAAAATGTGTGTATGACCTTAATTTGAAAGTGGAACCACATGCAATCGAAGACTTATATATAGAATAAGTTTTGACTTATGTTAGATAATCAAAAGGGATAGTAGGTCGTGCTATGAAAGAGGTAAGGAACAAAGTGAGTAAACTAGTTTACTTTTAGTGGAATGACGATGTGGATGACTGTTCCTGTTAGGTAAAGGATATATTAGGAATATCTATCCCGAATTGTTTTGACATGTATGTTCTTGTGTAAACTAGTTGTGATACTTGTATATTTATTACATATCATGTATTATGTGTTTGTAATGGTACTAGTACAATCTGGTCGTTGTTTTTGGTTTACTAGTAGAGAACTTGCATAATTGTTGTGCTTGTGTGTACAGTATTTTGATGACGATGCTCGTTATCCTATCTTATAGGAATTTCGAGGACAAAATTCTTATAAGGGTGGGAGGCCGTAACACCCCGTATTTTGGAATGCCACAACATAGGGAATGAATTAATTTAATAATAAACCATAGTCCATTAAGTGATAATAATTAAGAAAGTGAGTTTATTAATGGAAAAATAAATGAATGTATGAAGAAGAGTTAATGGAATAAGTGAGAACAAGCTAGGAAAGGATTTAACCTAAGCCCAAATTACTAACCCCTGATCACCCCCTTCTTTCATTCATTCTCTTTAACAGACAAAAAACCACTAAAAGAAAATTGGTAAAGGTTGCTGTACATCAAAATTCAAGAAGAAGAACGAAAAATCAAAGTAAAGATGTAATGACCCAGGGTTTAGTCGCTTACACTAGGTAATTATATATATATATAGTCAATAAACGAATTTTTATTGATAAATAAACTCATTTTAATTAATTAATAATGACGGTAAAGTCGTTTTCAAAATTTGTTTACCAAATTAAATAATACATAGAAAAAAGTAAATGTGAACGAAGAACGTTTTTCGAAAATTCGACCTTTCGACACCGAAAAGTTTTCAGGAACGTTGTTCATATTTGTGCACCATACGTACACATATATAGTTGATAATTAACTAGGTAATAATACATTGAATAATAGTTACCTTATGTTAATTATGTTTAGCAAGTGATATGACAAGACATAGTTTTAAAATATATGATATATACACATATATACTTATATATATACTTATATATATACATACACATACATACATAATTACACTTTAAGCTCTTATCATTTCATTAGTACCACCATCATTACACATAATTTAGCCTAGGACATGACTAAAGAGGGAAAGGATTTGACATGAGAGAGAAAGAGAAGAGATGGTGTGACTTGACAAAATGATGAGGTGTGAGAATTTTTGCTTATAAACAGCCATGTGTTTCTTCATTTTTTTCACCTTCTTCCTCCAATCATATCTTCTTGTTCCTACCTCAAATAGTGATTTTCTTTTTTTAACCATGTAAAATTATAATGGCTGCAACTTTTATTTAGAATACTTTTCCAATTTCGAACATAGCTATGTAAAAATACCAAATCTTTGCAAAGCAATTTTTCACCTAGAATTTCTAGTCCAAAAATAGCTCTTCTTATTGCGCTGAAAACTTCCCCAAACTTTAACATTTTTCAGTAATTCCTTTTTTTTAAATTATAGAGAAAATAATAATTTAAAACTTTTATTTTGACAATTTTATCAAAATTCAAGAGGAAAGGGTTCAAAAGTCGAGTGCAAAATGACCTATTTTCGAGTTGGTTTCTGGTGATTTTCCAAGCTTTACAGGTTCTAAAGTATTCCAAGTCTTCAAAGATTTTTGGTGAGTAAACTTCTTAGTTTTTGGGTAAGTCTTTACCTTTATATATATTAAATATTTGGTGTTAAAATAATTGGGATTTTTGGTTGGATTATTGTATGGTTTTAATGTGTGTGTGTGTATATATATATATATATATATATATATATATATATATATATATATATATATATATATATATATATGTTGCTAGTTGTGGCTTAGATTTGACCTATGGATGGAAAGGTTTAATTGATGTGTTTGATTTTAAAAGATGTGATTTTTAGCTTATGATATAATGGATTATGGATGTATAGGCATAAGCATGTGATGTGTTCTTGGGAATTAGCCCTTGAACTTGTTAGGTGACATAGGAATTCCTTAGGTTTAAAATTTGATTTACTTACTTTGTTTTTAACAAAATGTTTCGTGATGATTTCTAACATTTAGTTTTGTTTCAAAAACTTTATGTTAAGTTAGCCAGTAATTTGAGGTTAGGATTTTAAAGGGTACTTGAAAGTTAATCGAGTTTGAAAGTTATGGCATCCATAGCGAAAGTTGCTATGGATGCAATTTCAATAAAAAGTCCAGTTGTTGGAAATAAAAAGTTATGGAACATATTTGCTATAGGCCTTATGAGGCAGCCCTTTATAGATGTGGTCACAGAACGCCATGGAAGTAGGACGATGGAGTCCTTTGCAAGGAGGATATGGAAGATACTACGTGTAGTACCTAGGACCAATGCTTTCATTGGTCATATAGCTACATACATACGTACGTACGTACGTACATACATACATACATACATACATACATACATACATACATACATATATATATATATATATATCAGTTATTAGGTTTTAATCTACTAGGGAGTAGATGGGCAGGATTCACACACAAAGGCGAGAGTATTATAAGCCCAATGAACCTAACATAGCGGTAAATGGAAATAAAACAATATACGTAGAATTAAGTTTAGAAGTGTATAATTTGTCCATTCACCAGAACTTTAGTTCTAACCCCCTCCTCGTAACATCCTAACGGTTAGGTTGATGGCAAAGACTTCCAGCTTTGAGACACTTGTTTAGAAAGTGTTATTTTATTGGTGAGTATGTACTTACTATTATATTTTAGTCAGCTCCGCTGTGAGATATTTATCTGAGCTCTGATGTATTTGTCTTTACCTATTTGCAGGATACCAGATACCCAACTCGGGCTTCAATGGGCTTGGGTTTTAGCACTTTTTGGAAAAAATCCAAACCCACTAGAACTTGGGTTGTTACAAAAATAGGGCTTTCAATTTTGTTCAGTCGCAGAACGAACTTGTATGGATGAATGCTAGCGTTGCATTGATGCCTGGAGGGTAGTGCTGGCATTCCAATGGAAGTGCTATATGTGAAAGGTAAAACGTAGCCTCAAGCCTCATTAACCACGAATGACTAAAACATGGGAGTAGCAGCAGGGCTACTTAGGTCACACCCATTAAGGGTATGCCATCACCTTTCTAGTTGACCACTTATATTTATAGATTTAGTTGTGCAGTGGAGAGCTCCATAAAGGATGGGAACATCGGGGTGATGACATATTCAATACTATCCAGTAAGGGGTAGGCCGGTCCTATGTTAGCAGGGATCATTAGGTATGATCTCGATACATTATTCTAGAGGTGTACTATGACATGCAGTACCCCAGTAGCCCAGTCATTAGTTGGAATCTATTCTCCAATAAGCGCTATACGGTTTTAGTTGCATACTAAATATGTTGGAATGTGAGATGTAAGCATTCCAGCTATCTTAACATTTTACTTTGAACCCTTAGACATTATTATAATTTAACTGGATTTTTAGATAAAAGTGTTTTGGTTATCGTAAGGTAAAAACCCGTCCCTGTTTATGTGCGGCATTGTCTTACGAGATACCTTTGATTTTTAAAGGAGTTTTCAAGCAATAATTTAGTTGTTTTGAGTTTACTCACACTAGACCCATGTCTAACTTGGAATTTTATTTTCTTCCCTAAAACTCTTGGGTGCTCAAATTTTTTGCGAGCAGTCAAGTTGTCTAGGTTTTCTACGAATGCATTTTAAAGGAGCTTAGAGCAGAAGGCTTCATCGATAGCTAGTTATTATCTTGTTTCTGCTATATATTATATACTCTGTATCTGATGTATAAGAACAGACTGTTATAACTATCCTAGGATGTAATTATATTAATGTAACTCTGATGCATTAATTTATAAATGAATTTGTAAAGTATTTTGTGATTAATATATGTTATTCCGTTGCGTTATGATTCTATGTTTGTTAGTTTCTTATATCTTCTATCTCCTTTCTTTCCCCCTAAATATCCGCCTTTTTATTCAATTTGAGTTGACATGTATGGTTTATTGCCAACTTAAACTGTATATAAAAGTGGTTCACTATAGTTGGTACTAGAGCTGAAGATTAAGTGAGAACCTTGACTTTGGTGGGTTAACTCATTAGAGATAGGTTTACTAGTACCCTAGAATGAGTTTGAGTATATATTATATAAGAACGCGTATTTGTTAGTGATATAAAAACATTTTATATCATGTTGTTTGATCGATTAAGCGGTATATGAATTTTGGTCGATGTGTCTGGCCAACGTTATCGATAGAGATTTCTAAACACTTAGACCAGATCAATCGACACAGTATTGTTCTGGAAATTGGACAAATGAAATAATTTTACCCAGGATATATTTTACATAAAAATGATTTTCAAAAATAGTATAGTATGTATAATATTTTGAGGTGTTGTTTAGGAGATAATAATGCTTTATTATTATTATCAATTATGATTATTTAGTCACGCTCGTCCAGTTTGAGCATTGATTATTGTTAGAGTGTAAGCTCCCCTTCTTAAGATGTGGATTGGGTAAATAGGAAATTGGGATAAATATTGGAATGAACACCTTATGAATTAGGTTTCGCAGTATGACTATGAGGCGTGATGTTAATATTGGATTAAAATTTGTTTTGATTAAAGGGTGTTATTAAGGGTCGGAGTATTTGGAAATAAATATTTAGAAATGGACTAAATAAGGAGTTTTCTTTTGAATAAAAAATTTAACTTGGAAAATTCAGAACTTAAATCCCTGTACTTTTGAAAAATGATTTTTCAAGGTTTTGGAAAGTGATACTACTATTATTTGAAAGTATTTTGGTTCAAATAATTTTTTTTGGGAATGTGTTTTCTTTGAATTGGGTAGGGAGAATGAGTCTTGGTTGTTTTGTGATGATCAGAATAATTTTCTAAGTAAGGATTAGATGTTTTCCTAGGTGGACATTATAGTGCACTTAGTAAATTATTCTATTATCATTATACAATTAAAACAAGTTCAACCCGAACGAACCCAAAGTGAGTTAGTGATAAATATTTTGTTGGAAATTGTAAATTATTATTCCAAAATGAGATTTTGAAATAAAAGAAATATTTTTAAAGTTAACTAGTTCAGGTGGCTCAAAAATAACTTAAAATTGGAGAAGAGATGTGTTCATATGGTAAACACTTATCTTAAGTATTACCCTTCTTGGTAAAGGAATGCACAATACTATTTGGTAGTACCATATACTTAGTATCATTTTGGAGTTACTCGAGCTATATGTATATATTTTATATGATTGAATTATAGAGTTTCATTTCAAAAAGTTTTTAAAATAAAAGCTGGGTATTTAGATCTTGTGTTTTCTTAGGAAAATAAATTCAAAAAGGAATAGTGGAATCAAATAGGGGTATATATTCTTAGGCTATAGTGGAGTATCATCCAAGTTAAAACTAGGAGTTTTTTGTGAAATGTTTTCATAAATGATATAATGGGAATAGAATTGGTATTAGGGAGAACCAATGTAGTAAGTGTGTAGGGTGGACATAGATCATTTCTCTTTTCATAGAGTTTTGGTCTAAGATTCGAGTGCATGGCTTTAAGATATTTCAGCCATTTCCAAACAAGGATTTACTACTTGATTTTTGATGGAGAACACATGATGAGGATCTTTGGTATGGGATCAAAGTTTTCTATCATAGTATATGTCTATCCAAGGAGAATAGGGATTCCCAATCAAGGAACCTGATCAGAGTCTGCACTAGAGAACCAGGTAAGCGATACTAGTTCGGAGTGAAGTCATGTATTCGAGTAGGGATCGAATCAGATTTTGTTATGAATGATCTATGTAAATCATGCGGACTTATGGATAGTACTAGGGTGTTCTTGTGGTGTAATTTCGATGATGGAATTCTTTTGTGGAGGGTAGAATCTAACGACCTAGGGTTTGGTCGCTTAAACTAGAGAATTATATACATTTTTTATATAGTCAATAAATGAATTTCTATAGATAAATAAACTCATTTTAATTAACTAATAACGATGGTAAAGTCGTTTTCAAAATTTTATTTATCAAATTAAATAGTTCGTAGAAAAATAGAAAATGTGATCGAACAACGTTTCTCGGAAACTTGAGCTTTCGACACCGGAAAGTTGTTCATCTTTATGCATCATACTTACAAATATATAGTTGATAATTAACTAGGTAATAATACACTTAAGAATAGATTATCTTATGTTAATTATTGTTAGCGAGTGATGTGACGAGACATAGTTTTAAAATAAATAATATATATATACATATATACTTATATATACACACATAATTACAATTTAAGCTCTTATAATTTCATTAGTACTACCATCATTACCCATCATTAGGCCAATGACATGACTAAAAAGGGGAGGAATTTGACATGAGAGAGGAAGAGAAGAGATGGTGTGACTTGACAAAATGATGAGGTGTGAGAATTTTTCTTATAAATAGCCATGTGTTTCTTCATTTTTTCACCTTCTTCCCCCAACCATATGTTCTTAATTCCTAACTCAAATGGTGATTTTCTTTTTTTGTAACCATGTGAAATTTTAATGGCCATAACTTTTATGTAGACCACTTTTTTCAGTTTTGAACATGGCTATGTAAAAATACCAAATCATTGCAAAGCAATTTTTTATCTAGAATTTCATGTACGAAAATAGCACTTCTTATTTCGCCCATAAATTCCTCAAAATTTAGTATATTTGAGTAATTCCCTTTTTATAATGATAGAAGAAATAAAAATATAAAACTTTTTTTTGAACAATTTTATCAAAATCCAAGAGAAAAGGGTCCAAAAGTCGAGTGTAAAATGACCTATTTTAGAGTTGATTTTTGGTGAATTTCCATGCTTTGCGAGTCCTTAAGTGCTCCATGTCTTCAAAGATTTTTAGTGAATAAACTTCTTACTTTTTGGAGAAGTCTATACCTTTATATATATTAAATATTTGGTGGTAAAATATGTGATAACTAGGATTTTCGGACGTCTGTTAATTGGGAAATTAACTGATTTTATATTTGAAATATTAATATTAACTAATCAAACAAATGAATTTCTGATAATTAAAGATATTTGAATATATGTGTTGAGTTTGAAACTAAAATAAACATTAAATTAAAAACTATATTAAATATTCAAATTTTAAAATCTCTGGGTATGATAAATCCTATAGAAAAGAAAAATAAGCTTTTTGTATAAATAAATTTCACCATTTAAATTGAGATAAGATATCCATAAAATTTAGATACGAGTTTTATGTTAGATGATATATACATATATATGTATGTAAATATAAGTGTATAAATATACAAATATAGGTAATTTGTATGAATGTGAATAAATATATAAAGTAAAGCAATGTGTATGAATGTAAATGCATGAGCATGAGGACAAATATAAGTAAGTAAAAATCTTTGTATGTATGTTACAAAAAAAAAATATATATAATAACGTATACAAGTGATAGATATGGAAAGATGTTATATACAAACAACACAAATAGATATGCATACATACATCAATTCACATAAATATATGTAAACAAAAGTGGAGACTAGTTTTAGGCCTAGCATACACAATATGAAATCAAGTCAGCATGCAAACTCTAAATCAAGCCGACATTTAAAAAAAATATCTAATCAAAATGAAAAAATAAGTGGAAAGAAGCTTGCTGTTGAAGGCAGCCTACTTTTCTGTAGATTCATCTATAATTGGCTCATTCTTTCATTCACTCAAACTAAATATACCAAAAGATAAGCAACACTGCCACTAAAAACAATTCAACTCAATAGGGATCATCCTCAAAACAAAAGCAAGTAGCAATTTCAAAGCCTGTAAAGGCATTTTCAAATCTGTTCTAAAGTCTTTAACCATTTAAATGAAATCTGGAAGCTGTCTACTGCATGAAACTGCAATTTTTTTAAATCAAAGCAAGCAACTCAGTTTCAAATTTAAATACAATCAGTTTTCAACATGTAATAACTCAAGAATCATCTCAATAATCAAGCAGTAGTTTCAGATTCAAAGACCAAATTGTTTCCTTTGAAATCTAATTTTCTATGTTAAACCCAATATCTATATACTAATTTAATTCCAACATTTAATTACAAATGTAATAAAACCTATTTATTATATATTTAAATTTTAAACAAATCCTTTTATTTCATTTACAATCTATTTATCAAATCAACTATTCCCTTATGCAATTGATTAACATAAGTTTTACACTCACCACTCAATAGTTAACGTTTCTTCTTATATCAATTGTAATATTTCAATTACATTAATTCTCCATTAATTACCAAATAAATTTCTAACGGATTTAATAATAAGAAAATAAATAAAACAATGGTTATACGTTAATAATCCATATCTATTAACTTATTGTTTACAAACAAAGGTTAACAAATTTACGTACAAAATAATTGATTTCATACTCCATATTAAAACCAATTGCAATTAATAACATAAAATTACATCAATTTATACATCGTTTATTATGTTCCTTATTAACCTTTATTATTTAAGTTCATTGAAATTATGTTAACATAGTATAGTAGTCAATTACATTCAATCAATATTAGCCAATTATATGTTTTATCTCATTAAATTATTTGTTTTAAGATTTATCTTAAAGTCAAAATTTCTAATCTAATAAGATTCAATTTAGTAAATCATAAATTTTAATTTCTGACAATATTAAAGCCCAAAACCTTATTAAATTTAATATTTTTAATTATCAAAATACGGGTTATACAGGAGTTCAAACTGTTATTGATTAAATACCCAACTGAGATAAGAATTGAAGTGATAATCCAAATGAGGATTAAGGTAAATGTGAATAAGTGAATAAAATCGAAGTGGGGATGGATAGGAAGGAATATTGATTTGGCTAATAATTAATGAAGTTAGATACGTAGGATGTACGTATATTATTCTATTCGCATAGTGATTTAATCCAGATTCGAGCATAGAATTTCGAGATAGTTATATCGATTCGAGTTGGGATTTTTGACTCGATTTTCGACGGTGAACCTGGATATAGGCCGTTGATTGGTTCTGGATATTCTCTATCATAGTTAAGGCTATGCAAGGAGAATGACGGTTTCTGATCAGGAAACCAGATCTGTGTCCGCACTATGAAGTCGGATGGATGATACTAGTTTGGAAATGAAATTGTGTGATCGAGTGAGCGATCAGATTGGTATAGCGTACGGATGATATGTGTACATCGTACGGATTTGAAAAAAAATGATGTTAAAAGGAGTAATCAAAATTTGAATATTTGTTTTTAATAAACAAAGATACTTTGTTATATAAGATAAATCTCCCCTTGTTGAATCTATTGCCGAAAGAAAAGGATTTTTTTTAAAAATTTTTTTGAAGTATTAAAGGAGTTTTATACAAGATTGAAATGATCTAAAGTTTTTAAAGAATTTTTTTTTATATATCTATATGTGTATATATATATATATAAAGGATCTTATGAGGATTTTGGAAAAAGATTTTGGAAACCTTTGGTTTTGGAAAGGCTTTTATATATCAATTTTGTGTAAAGGAGCTTTGTATGAGATC
Source organism: Allium cepa (assembly GCA_030765085.1). Lineage (NCBI taxonomy): Eukaryota > Viridiplantae > Streptophyta > Magnoliopsida > Asparagales > Amaryllidaceae > Allium > Allium cepa. The sequence goes on along the minus strand of CM060934.1, from coordinate 1,015,411,364 downwards.
ATACAAGGTGTATGATTTGAAAGATACTATATGTGTATAGTATAAAGTGTTTTGATAATGGCTCTGGAGAAAAAGGCACTCTCCTGAAATGAACTTCTTAGGAGTGCCACCGGGTTGTGCCGCCTTGAGCCCCAAGGGGGGTTCTAAAGTTGATCCTGTGAGGAGTCCGGACAAAACTAGTTCCCGAGGATTATGAGTAGTGTGTACTATAGCGAAAGTCGTGTGTGCCGCTGAGAGCCAACGATCTATGTTTGATTTTATATCAGTAGACTATGACCTATGGAAACATAGCGAAAGTCGTGTGTGCTGTTGAGAGCCAACAGTCCGCGTTTGATTTTACATCGGTAGACTGGGACATATGTAGGAGTGGAGAAGTTTCATTTTTGACAGCGAAAATCGAGAGGCGCTGATGTCTACAGTTACATGGACTTTTGCTGCGATGGCAACGTAACACGGGAATGAAACTGCGATCTGTTGTGGGTTCCATGGCGTAATCGAGGGGCGCGGAGTTCCTACTATTACATGGACTTTTGCTGCGATGGCAACGTAACCCTGGAATGTAACTGAGACCATGGATGGGAGTGATGATTTCCAGCGCATTCTCACCAAAGATATTTCCTCTGTTTTTAAAAACTGTTTTCTATATTTTCAATAAAATTATTTTCCCAAGTATTTTCACTAGATGTTGAAATGGGTCTGCCAAGCGCTTATAGATTTTCAGTCGTACGCCTGATCAACGTATGACCGAATTTTTGTGAGAACAAGAATGGACTTGTCGAAACATCGAGTTATAAAATTATTTATATAAAAACTATTTTATAAATATTATCTATATTTTTAAAGTAGTTTAATAATAATCAAAGAAAATTTATCTGATTTTAAGCATTGTACTAAATTCTGGCTTCGTTCCTTTTCGAGGACGAAAAGATTTAAAGGGGGGAGGAATGTGATAACAAGGATTTTTGGACGTCTGTTAATTGGGAAATTAACTGATTTTATATTTGAAATATTAATACTAACTAATAAAACAAATAAATTTATGATAATTAAAGATATTTGAATATATGTGTTGATTTTGAAACTAAAATAAGCATTGAATTAAAAATTATATTAAATATTTAATTTTTAAAATCTCTGGGTATGATAAATCCTATAGAAAAGAAAAATAAACATTTTGTATAAATAAATTTCACCATTTAAATTGAAATAAGATATCCATAAAATTAAGATACGAGTTTTATGTTAGATGATATATATATATATATGTGTGTGTGTGTGTGTGTGTGTGTGTGTGTGTGTGTGTGTGTAAATGTAAGTGTGTAAATATACAAATATAGGTAAGTTGTATGAATGTGAATAAATATATAAAGTAAAGCAATGTGTATGAATGTAAATGCATGAGGATGAGGACAAATATAAGTAAGTAAAAATATTTGTATGTATGTTACAATAAAAAAATATATATAATAACGTATACAAGTGATAGATATGGAAAGATGTTATATACAAACAACACAAATAGATATGCATACATACATCAATTCACATAAATGTATGTAAACAAAAGAGGAGATGATTTCTAGGCCTAGCATACAAAATATGAAATCAAGCCAGCATGCAAAATCTGAATCTAGCCGACATCTAAAAAATCTCTGTTCAAAATTGAAAAAAAATATAAGTGGAAAGAAGCTTGATGTTGAAGGCAGCCTACTTTTCTATACATGCCTCTATAATTGGCTCATTCTTTCATTCACTCAAAGTAAATGTACCAAAAGATAAGCAACACTGCCACTAAAAACAATTCAACTCAACAGGGATCATCCTCAAATCAAAAGCAAGTAGCAATTTCAAAGCCTGTAAAGGAATTTTCAAAAATGTTCCAAAGTCTTTAACCAAGATGCAAGTTTTAAAATGAAATTTGGAAGCTGTCCACTACATGCAACTGCAGTTTTTTTCAAATCAAAGCAAGCAACTCAGTTTCAAATTTAAATACACTCAGTTTTCAACCTGTAATAACTCAAGAACCATCTCAACAATCAAGCAGTAGTTTCAGATTCAAAGACCAAGTAGATCTGGTTCAATTTCTAGTTTTCAAGTTTTCAAATTCAAAGAAAAATCAAATTCCAGGTTTCCAAATAAGGCTCTGTTCTTCTTTAACAGGTGAGTGAACAGTTTTGTTTAAATTTGATGCACGTAAATAATGTCTAAAACAATATTGTTTGCATGAATGTAAACAATGCTGGCAATGCATATAAATATGCATTTGTTTAAATGTGCAGGTTTGTCTATATATATACCTCTGTTTTGTGTGTATTCACAGACTAAAAACAGGATTAAAAATCAAAATCTCTTTCCTCATACTCTTTTGAGATAAGATGTATAAAAGAAACATGTTTGAAATTGCTAGATCTTAATTTTAAAAATACTTTTAAGTAAATCAGAAGATAAAATTTATACAGGAAGAAGAAATACAGTAAAGTCAAAACACGTCAAAAATTCCAATGATATAGATTCAGTCTTCTTATATGTACTCTAATTCCTTTTCAGAAACAATGTTTTTTAACAACAAAATTAGGATTTTTAAGTAAGGATTTTGGGAGAGATTTGGAGATGAATGGTAATGGAGTTTTTGCTAAATTCCGGCGCCCTAGTCTATGTCGAGCGGAGATGCTAGGCGAGAAGGAGCGTGGAAAGTTGTCACGCACGGGAAAAATGGACGGAAGATATAAGCTTTGTCGTGGCGATGGCACGATGTCGTTTTAGGGTTAGGATAGCAATTTTGTCAATGGAGTTTGAGGAGTTGAAATTTTATGGTGGGTGGATCGAAACCCATAGAAGATAATGGGATCGAAGCTTGGGTGGGTGGTGTGTTGCTCCAGACGATGTGGCATGGATTTCAATGGACGGAATCAACGGGGCATGGAGGATTTCATCAGAGGACTTAGTTCGAGGGAGTATCGATAGCTTGATTTTTGATCCCTGGCGAAACTGATGGAACTGGGTGATCGTGATGCACGTGGAGATCGTCGGTGATGTTTTGGCTACAGCAGGGTCGATCGAAGACTGGTAGGGGGGCCGTGCACGTGCACGCATCGTTGTGTTGTTTGGAATTTTAGAGAAGATGAAGTTTTGCTCAGGACTGTCTCGTGGAATGTGTGGTACGACTCGAAGGTGTATCCATGTGATAAATTCTCGGTAATGGCTCGGGAATTCCTCGGGTTCGGCCCGAGCTTCTTGAAAATTTTTGAATTCACTTTTAAATTTTATCAAAGTATGTTAGTTTTCAAAGAAAATTGCAAACTAAGATCTTAAACAAAGGATTAGGGAATATTAAATGGGTTTTCAAAGTTTTAGCATGCTTTTTAATTGTGGGTTAAAAGAAATTATTACGATAGATAAATTCTTGTATGGCTTCAGAGGTGATTTTAAATGATGGAATTTAATAAGTGTTAATCAGTAATTGATTAACTAAAGTAATCCGTTAAGGAAATAACTAATTAATTTAATTATTAAGATAAATAAAAGAGAAAAGGAAGGGTTAGTTAACTCGTGTAATCAAGATAAAGGATCAATTTATTAAAAATGATTAATTCAATAAAGGTAATTAATTTAAAAAAATGATTAATTTATTAAAGGTATATTACTTATGAAATTAACTAATAATAATTAATTAACGAAAGTAATTGTAACAACCCGTATATTTATCGATTGTATATTTAAATATTTTATTTAAATATAACATCGTTCGTCGGATTATAGTCCAAGATGCTACTTTATGCAAACGGTCGAATTGGGACTCAAGACCACTTCCATTGAGTTCAAAATGTCGTTTGCAATCTTTTTTAGTATAAGTTTCGATATGTTTGGAGTAAGTCGAATTTGGCTACATTTTCTATTGGGTTTTGAGTTTGGGTTCAGCCCACTACCTTAACTTAACACCCTAACTCAGCCCTCTCCTCTCCATTCACTCATTCTCATTCCTCAAACTCAAGCTTCAACTGAAAATGGTGGAAAGGAAAGGGAATTAGAAACTCCAAGCCCTAGCTCCTCTTGCAAACTCGAATTCTTGCTCCTAAATCAAAGAGAAGCTATTGGTAAGCCTCCTCTTCATCTTCTCCAACTCTTTCTTCCTTCAGTTTCTGAAAGTTTCCTAAACCTAAGTTTGGAAAATACTTGTTTTGACCCTAGATTGAAGCTTGTAGAGTTAAATGGAGAATGGTTGGTCTTCTCTTTGCAATTGAGCTCCTTCTTCTTTGTTTTTGGGTTAAAGGTGAGATTTTTATCTCACATCTATATCTATAACTATCTTCAATTGTTTGGTGTAAATTCCTAACACTTATTCATGTGCATTTGCTTCTTGTGTGGATTGAATTGGTGAATATTTCAATCTTTGGTGTTTTGAAGTCAAAAGTTCTAAAAATCATAGCTTTGATGTTTTGATCATGTATTTGGAGGCGTATAAAAGAGTCAACAGTGTTGGGTTGTTGTATGGCATAAAACCATAACATCCATCGCTCGTTCGATCGCATTTCGTTTGGATTTTTGCCCTTTACGGGCTTGGCTGATTTTTGCCTACAGGTGGATTTCAAACGTTTGAACTCCTATTGCAGACATCTGGTTTCAAATTCAGACGTCTGGTTTGAAAATTCAGATGTCTGGAATTGGTCCCTGGAAAAGAGGCAGAGACAAAATCCAAACGTCTGGAAATCCATCCAGACGTCTGGTTAGTGGTTTAGACGTCTGGATGGTAATTTCAGACGTTTGAAATGTGCAGTCTTGCCTATTTTGGCTATTTTTGAGTGTATTTCCAACTTTTATCGATTCGTGTTGATTCCAATTAGTTGTTATCGCATTTTTGGACTCTGATGATTCCTTTTTTACTTCATTCACAGTTTTTTATAAATGATCTCTTCAAATCATATTAAAAGCTCGCTTCTCCAATTTATAAATTCTATTTAAAACATACACACACAATTCCGCACTCCGAGCGAAGTGGGAGGAGAATTAAATGATTAGATAAAACGCGTGCAATGAACACATGCGTTTATCTATTCAGTTAATTCCCAATCTATTAATTTGAACCTTTTGACCTTTGGGTTTGGTTTACCGATGAGATGAGGTAAACTTTGTACTGCTTTGAGTGTGAAATTGACTAACGGATAGTAAACCGTTTTGTGCGAACGGGTGGTTATGGGACTCACGTTAACACTTTTCGGATTCCTTTCTGGGAGTTTGTGACACATGATGCCTTTGGGATAGTGTCCTCGGACTGTCTCCTTCTGGCTTGTTGCCTTTAATATCGCTTTTGGAGTTGGTCCTCTGCCCCGGCTAGAGATATTTGGGATTGTTTGTTGCCTTTGGGATAGTGTCTTCGGACTGTCTCCTTCTGGCTTGTTGCTTTTAGTAGCGCTTTCGGAGTGGTTTCTTCACCACCGCTCGAGAGATATTGGAGTGGTTTCTTCACCACCGCTCGAGAGATATTGGAGTGGTTTCTTCACCACCGCTCAAGAGATACTTGGGCTTATTGCTGTTGAATTTTTCTTTTGTTTCATTAATAATTATATTCCCTAGGTATCGCCCTTCGGTGTTGGTCTTTTTGAGCCACACAATATATAGCCGTTACCTAGTGGAGCTTGTGTTACCTTCATTGGTATTTGTTATTGCCTTTTTGGCTTGTTTTGGGATATTCATATCCAGTGTTTATTTGAATTGCCGATGTCATAAGGTTTATTTGATTCATCTTATGTTTGATGATTGAGTTATCTCATATAGAGATATTTGTTATGCTATATGACCTTGTAGGTTCATTATCATTCAGTTTATCTAACTGATTTGTTTAGCTAGACTGACCCGTGTATTTATACTCGGGTCTTGCTATACCACTTGACATGTATCATTTTGTATACTCTGTTATGTATCAGTATATGTGTATATGATGATTCACTGTTATGTGATGTAGATTACATTGATTTGTTATATTCTGTTCTGATAGATCCTCCAACCACCTATGGTTTTGAATTAAGTATTTATTGGATATGTCGGTCCGCTTAGTATGGAAATTGTCGATGTATTCAATAGATAGTTAAGGAAAGACTATAGATGGTCGCTCCTATCTAGCCTTATTCTTCGCGATAACAGACGGTATTACCTAGTAATACTCTTTGTTATCGTGAGTATAGAGGTGGGGCGTTACAGTAATTAAAGGATAATTACTTAATATCATTAATTAAGGAGGGTAATTAATGGGTAACTAATAAACGTGATTTATTTGAGGATAATTATTTAATGGAAGAAATTAAAGATTAATTATGTAGTGTAATTAATTAAAGGATTGATTAATAATAATGTAAATTAGTTAAGGATTAATTAATTAATGAAGGATAGTTAATCAATGTGAGTGATTATAAGATAATTAATTTGAATAATTAATTAAGATCAATTTAATTGATATGGATGGGTTAAGGTTAATTACATTGTTATGAGTTAATTACTTATTGTAATTAAAGTATAATTAATTAAGATGGATAATTAAAAGATGATTAATTAATTTGTTTGTAATTACTTAATGTTCTAAATAATTAAAGACTAGTAATTAATTTAGTTAGAGATAATTAAATTAATTTTTGAAGTGATCAATCTATCTTATAAATGATTGAAATTTTTTAAATGTCTTGAATTGGTTAGTATCTTTGAGATGAAATGTTTTTGTGATATGATATGTTTAGGGGGACAGTGATAGTATGGTTATCTATCAATAATGAAATGCCGTGTAAGAGTGACACCCTGTATTTAAAGTTTGAATTGCATTTCACTTGGAATAACTTGGGTTAAGATGACTTTAGATTCAAAGAGACCGGAGTCGGGTATTAGAAAATACCCGAAACGACTTCGATTCTTTATAAGTTTGATATGTGAAATCAATAGGCTGGTATGAATGATTTAAGCAAATTGGACTATTTAATCTAAATTTTGGTACTTAGAAAATTGATATGTGAAATAAACAATTATAACATATTGTGAACTTGTAAACTGATACAAGTTACCCTGGGTTTTATATAAGTTGTATGCTTGTGTTTCATGTTGGATGGGTTTACTCATGCTAGTTTCCATCCTGACCCGGGTGTTACTTCGCTGTAATGCTTGGGTCAGACCGAGTATTACAGGTTTCCAGGTAAGGACGTTTTGGAGCTCAAGAGTCGAGCTGGATGGCTGGAACGTATGGAATGTTTCCGCTGTATTATATTATTGTATATCTGAGGCATGGTAATTGTGTATATCTAGTGTCTGTATATATATGTAACCCTGATGTATTAAAGTGTGATCGACAGATATAATAATCTTTTGTAAACTGTTATTATTTATTATTATATTTTATCCGCTGCGAATGTGAGATGTTGATGTTTCTATTCTTCTTCTTCTTCTTCTCCTTTTTCCTATCTCTTTCTTCTATTCCATAACTATTTGGAATTTTCAAAATTTTTTGGGTCCTTACAGTTAGTACCAGAGCAGGAAGGTTAAGCGAGAACCTTGGCTCTGTTGGGATTACTCATTAAGGATAGGGTCAATGTACCTTATAATGAGTTGAGTATATATATGTGTGTGTATATATATATGAGAGCGTACTTGTTATTTGCTTATATAAAGATTTTATATGATTTTATATTTTGTTATATAAGGCATTATTTCTTTCTAATAAATATTATTGAAATTGAATTGGAATTTAAGTTGTATATATATATATATATATCCAAGTAGGAATTGAGTAGATTGTGCCATTCTGATAAGGAACGTTTGACTTAAATTTGGCTTCAAATCAAATTAAGTGGTATCAAAAATACTAGGATGTTTGTTTCCTAGTAATGATAAAGCAAAATGAAATGTTTTAAGGAAGTAAACTTTTACATAAAGTATAACTAGGTAAGCAAATTAATATAAGAGTAATTCTTCTAATTAAGTCTAATTTATAGGTTAGGAACCCCCTCTAGAATTCAGTCTTTGAGAGAGATGACGAAGAGGAAGAGTGGAAGGGTCGACGCAGAGAGCAAAGAACAGCTGGACGTAAGAATCAAGAAGAGGAAATTCAAGAGTATGAGAAAGAGGTTAAGGTAAAGGTTGAACTAGGACCTTATAATAATATCACCTGTTACAGATGTTTCAATAAGGGACATTACGCAGCCAAGTGCAGTAAAACAAGGAAGGAATTGAAGGGTACGTTCCAACGGTTTCGCTCTGAGATCTTGTGTCTTAAGTGTCATAAGAAAGGGCATTTTCTAAATCATTGCCTTGAAGTGAGAAAGGCGAAGCGTAAATCAGTTGAACCGGTCAATGAGTCGACTATCTGCTATCATTGTAAGAAGAGATGAAACATTGCTAGGAATTGTTCCTAGAGGCAGAAGAGGAGAAAGGCTGTGGAACGTACTGTTGGACGCGAGAAGGTTATGTAGATTGATGATAGGGTAGAAACATTTTGTGGTAAATGTTATAAGTGGGGACACCCTGCTGAGAGGTGTATGTTCGGGCTTTGCCCTTTGGAAGGAAGTCCTAGGAAGGCTTCTTGTAGGAGTATTAGGGCTCTCTTCTTTCTAAACCTCTAGGTAATAGGAAGGCATCCAGATTTATGACTTCTGTAAGACTCTTATTTTGGATAAATGTATGCAATGTATGAACTACTAGTATGTAGTGAATTAATGCATGGAATCATTTTGGACTTAAGACTTAAATGTTTAAGATAAAACTTCAAAGGTTAGGTTTTAAATTTAAGTTTGGTGATAAACTGAATTTCAAAGATTTTGTTGTTTAAAAGGATTTGAAATGTTGTTTGAATTTTGAAATAAGTTTAAGATGGATTTTGGATTCAGGATTAAACGGTTTAAAGATATAAGTTAATTTGATTTAAAGGATTAAATCAACCTTTAAAATTTAACTCGAATTTATAATTCGAGATGGTTTAAAGTTGAGATTTAAATTGCCTTAGTTCAAAATGAATTTAGTCTATATTGATTTGAGATTGAAGATGTATAAGTTTAAAATTTTAAATGGAAAATTTGGATTGGATTAAATTGGAATGATTTGAAGTTGAAGTGGGTTCAATTGATATTAGTCTAAATTGATTGGAATAATTAGGAGTTGTAATTAAAGTTGAGTAGGTTTAAAATCAAATGGAATTTGATTTAAAATTGAAGTTAAGTCAAATTCAAGGGATATTGAAGTTATTTAAATTTGGAATTGTGTCGATTTAAATGGAAATGGAAATTTAAATTGAATTGACGGGAAGTGAACAGTTTTGACTTTGGACTATTTTCAATATAAATTGTTTTAATATAAACTTATTCTTTCAAGCTATTTAATAAATACAACCTTTCTTTTTAAAGCCGAATTATTTTATATCGGTTTTACAATTATTTTATATTGGTTTTACAATTAATTTGGAGCTATTTAATAATTTTTCAATTGTTTTATAAACTAATTACTATCTTTCAACTGCTTTATAACTAATTATTATTTTACAAAAATTTTGCACTTATTAAAAAGTTCTACAACTATTTAACTATTTTACAATTATTTACAATTACTTAACTATTTTGCAAACTAATAATTATTTTTCAACTACCTATCTATTTTAAAAATTTTCAAGCTAATTTTTCTAAATATAAACTGGTCGGAGTTGTAACAGGCCACCTTTTTGGATAGTTCAAATCGACAATAAACACACATGTCAGAATCAAACCATTCAAAAGGGAGGATTGTTAATGGGGTAAATAAGAAAAAAAAAGAAAGGAAAGAAAAACAAAATACAGAATCTCGCAGCGTAACGACAAAATATAACAATCAAATAAATAGTCCATGAAGCTGTTTTACAAATAACATGTCATTACACTTTACAAATTCAAATCAGAGTTATACGTATATCATAAATAACCAAATAATGCAGCGGAACACAGAATGTAGTGGAATAATAAATAGCAATAGTATACTGAATCTTCGTCTTCGTCCACCAGAAATAGTCTTCAATGCTGAAAAACTCAGGCTGACCCGAGCATAAAGGAAAATAATACACTCGAGTCAGAACTAAAATTCTTATGCAAATTAAATCAAAAGTATATGAAATAAGGAATGCAGATAACTACATTTTTGAAGGTTCAAATTTCTGGAAATGTTATTGCTTCCACATTCAAAATAAAATGGATTTCACAATAGATCCATTCTAGTAAATTACAAATTTATAGAATAATTCCCAGTTAAATTTCGTAGTTTTAGAGATTTGATTTATAAAAATGTTCCAAAGTTTCAATATTCACTTTTTTTTGGAAACTTCCCAACGTTTCAAAATTTAATTTTGAAAACTTTCAAGTAAGGTAACGACGGTTTACTTTCCAAAATCCTTTTTATGGTTCAAATAGTAAATTTAAACACCCTATTTTTTCTCTAATGTAAATACTTGAAATTCATGGGTTCTACATCCTTATTCAGTGTGCAAATAATCAATATGAAATTTAAATAATTGCAATAAACCCATATGGTGATAACAAAGATAAATCAAATAAATGAACAAATATACATTCAGTCACAATAGCATCCATCACAACATACAATCAACATTCAAATCAATCAATTCAACAAATCAACCAATTCAATAATATGTCACAGTAATTATTAGTCATCACATATTGAAATTTAGCTATTCAAATTAAATATTAATAAATATTCCAAACCAACAATCAAAAATTTATCACTATATGTCCTGGTTTAACTTGCAATAAAATTTTAGTATTTCATGAGTGAGTTTAAACACTCACCTTCTGGATTTCCCTTTTCTAGTCGGATTTGGATCCGCTACTACTTCCTCCTTTTGAGTTGTTTCCTTCTATCTTAATCTTTTTTTAGAATGTTTTAGAAGAGACAGAGAAGTTGTTATAGATCTGGATTTAAAGAAAAAGATTTGGAAAAAAGAAGAATGTTTGAAAAAGAAGAAGAAAATTTAAAGAAGATGAAGAATTGAAAAAGAAAAGGAAGCTTTCATAAAGAAGAAGATTTGAAGAAGAAGAAACAAAAAGACAAAGAATGAAGTAAAAAAAAAGAGAAGAAGGAGATTTAAAGAAGAAAAAATGAAAACGGAAGGAGGAAGGTGAAGAGAGAAAAAATTGAGATGGAAGTTTTATTTGGAAAATGAAGCTATAGAAGATGAGATTAGAAAATGAAATATGACTAAAGGAATGAAGATGGAAACAAATGAAAAGCTAATAAGGTATATATAAACAAACTAGGAATTGAAATAAAGTAAAATATGAACAGCCCTAAAACGTAGTATTGAAAGATGTGAACTAAATGAATATGAGGTGATAGAAGAAATAAAATGCAAATGAAGAAATGAAATTATAGATTATTTAATAATAAGGAAATAAAGGTGGAGGGACAAAATACACGTCTAGTTTTAAATGCTTTAGGCATTGATGATGCATAAGGAAATGTACGTAGGAATGAGAAAATTTGCAAACTAAAGGAAAATAAAAAATTTTATAACCAAAAATGAGATGGAAAGAATTATATATAGCCTAAAAGCTTAGCCTTAGGTATTAAAGCGAAGGAGAAATGAACGGACCAAGTTTTAATGATGCGGTAACTATTTTAAAACGTACATGCAATAAATAAAAAGAAATGAAGGGACCACATACACATTTTGAAATTCAATTTCTTTCGAAACGCAACCAAATTAATTTCATTCACTCAAATAATACTCAATTTGTACACATACAAACATTTATCTACGCGCAATTAATAAAATTATACCTACCTTAAAAATGAGAACGTTCAATTCTTTTATTTCCATTAAAGCACCATTTCTGTTTAACACAAAATATACGTTTCTTTTATTAAATCTATTAATTGCAATCAAAGTTTTCTTTCCTTTAATCGAAATCTTTCCATTACATTAATTGCAATTAATAACAAAGTTAAATTTCAAAATAGATAAACCAAAATGGACGAGAAACAGGATAATTGTTTCCTTAAGTCATTTAAACATGTTTATAAATTTGTTGTTTTACACCACCGTAATAAATAACTTAGTTAAATTATATTCCTATTCTTGAAATCAATATGTATGCTAAAACAGCATTCAAATAAATGTATATTTCCTTTTTTTTAACAAATCATTCTATTCTTTACTCTAATGAAATTAAATCTACATTCACAAATGAAATATTTCAAGGCAAGGCTCACGTGTAAATAAATAAAACTTACTGGAAGACCAAAAGAGGCATGTATTTAATGAAAGAAAGTAGTAATAAAATAAAATAAATGAAAGCAACAGATTTAAATTTGAGAACGTAGTCCGTACATAGAAATCACAAATCAAATATACTAAAAAAACAATTCATTTTAACATATTTTATTAACCCTAATACGCTCAAATTTACACACATATATGTATTTTTATTTAGTAAACAGTAAATAAAATTAAACACTACAATTAACATAATGAGGACCGCCACCCCACACATTAAAAGATGAACAGAGACCCCAAAGTCAAATTTGAAACGGAATAAATCTCCTATGTTAATATGCTAACTATTCCAAATCAAAAACTTAACCAAACCTTCAAGTTGTTTTCTTACCATTTTATTATTATATATATATTTTTTAATTAAATTCAAATTAAGGAATATTTAGATAAATCAAATATTCCAGCTAGAAACATACAACAAAATTCAATTCTGTGTTTTAATGAAATTAAATTAACATTCATAGATGAAATATTCACTTTATTTGATAAGAATATTCTTATCAAGAAACCATTCTTTTCTTTTCTTTTTATCAAAACATATTTCTTTTTATTACACATTCATTTACAATTAACACCTCCCCCTTTAAAACCAACTTACATTTAAAGATTATCCCTTTAAAGAGTCACAGAAATAATACTTCATACAACCACATCATTTCTTTATCAATTAATTTCATATAATCGTTATATTTGTACCAAATTTAAGTGCTTACATTTTGAACGTAATATTTCTCAATGAAATTCTCAATTTATTTTTAACACAAAACATATGTTGCACATATCATTAATTAATTACCATTTACTTCTATCTCTTATTAATGGAAAGATATAATTACTATTACTTACAATGATTAAATCTCAAAACATACCCTAATACAGGGAAATAATTAATCCAATTATTTCCTTTGAAATCCAATTTTCTATATTAAACCCAATATCTATATACTAATTTAATTCCAACATTTATTTACAAATGTAATAAACCTGTTCATTATATATATAAATTTCAAACAAATCCTTTTATTTCATTTACATTCTTATTATCAAATCAACTATTCCCTTATGCAATTGATTAACATAAGTTTTACACTCACCACTCAACAGTTAACGTTTCTTCTCATATGAATTGTAATATTTCAATTACATAGTAACGACCCTAGATTTTTATTTAATTTAAATTAATAATTAAATGAATTTTTGAATAAAGGTTTGTAGAATTAATTATAAATGGAAGCGAGTTTCCTCGATTCAAATAGAAAATATGTAAAGTCATATGGATTTGAAAATTTGTATATATGTGAATATATATGTATATATTGGATTTTAAATAAATTCTTAAATAAATGATTTTGAAAAATAAATAATATACTTTAGACACAAGTATAGAAATAAATAAATTGATTTAAAAATTTATAAATGATGATAATTTGAGTTATATAAAATATATGTGTATATAGAGAAATGTAAAACAATAATTTTTAAAGTAAAATTTATGATAAATATTTAAACTAAAAATAGAAGTAAAAAGAATAAGTAAAAGAGATAAGAATAAAACATAAAGTACATAAACAATTAAAGCTTCCATCTCAACTCAAACAAACACATATATATATATAAATGTAAGCAAATTATAATAGAATAACATAAATATGTACACTTAAAACAAAACCAAAGAAAAAGTTTGTAAAGGAAGACAAATCAAAAGAAATAAAATAAGCAAATTTGTACAAAGGCAATTGATGCCATATACTCTCAGCCGAGCTAAAAAAAAAAGTAGGCAAATAAAATATGTAGCCTATAAGAAGTGATGCATGTAAACAAAGAAAAGTAATGCCATTATCATCAGCCACCATAACCTATCATCTCAGTCGCGATCTTGTTTCACAAAACAAATGAATAAACAAGTACAAGCAAGCATATTCACCCATGCCTATTGTACAAACAAAGTGATATCCCTGTGCATTCCTTTTCTTAGATATATCAAGACTTATACCATCTCAGTCTCAATTATTCAAAGCTAAGGAAACTGAAGCAAGCATTGTTTAAAACTTAAACGAAAAAAAAAAATTCAATTTAAACAAAAGCTTCAGCAAACAAATTCAGGCCTATTTCAACTTTGTCAAGTCTGTGTCAAAATTTAAAGCAACCTTGTTCAACAATAAGTAGCTTTGTTCTTTCCTGGGAGACAAGGTGAGTAACCTCACTTTTGTTACTTTAAAGCCAAATTTTGTTGCATGCTAGTGTTGTTGAACTAAATTTGTATTGGGTGAATCTGCTGTGTGTATAGATGTATGATGTATGTATGTTATTTCCAACAGAAGCTACTCTATTATAGTTCCAGTTTTTCTGTGTGGTATAAATTTATTTTTTCCTTGGAACCAATTGTTGATAGGACTAAGTTACAAACAAAAGATGTTTGATTAATCAGAGATTAAGGTTTAAAAGTTAAATTTAGATAAATTAAAAATGAGTGACTCTGTAAACCAAAACCAACAGTGCAATTGTATATAAAGTTGAAACCCAAACTTTGTAATTCATTAACCTAAGATTATAGATTGAATCCATACACCAAAACATGATTTTTAACACTAAAACCATAATTTCTAGTTTGGGAATAAGTGTGCATTTCTGGGATGAACTGGATATGGGTTTGGGGGAAATTCTGGTGATCTCGATGTTAAGGGAGGTCATGGCTCTCTAGGATGGTAGAGGAGTGAACAGGGGTTGCAGGAAAATTTCTGGGGAGGCGAGCAGATGAACGTGGAAGCGGTAGTGACGAACTCTAGTTTGTAAACCTAGTTTGGACGTGGATTTGTGTTTCGATTCATTCGTCACCATTAGGTGATCGAGTTTAACGTGGCTTTAGGGGATGGTAGCGGGGTGGTAGACGAGTCTTGGCCGGAATTTCGTGACCTCCGGTGGTCGGAGGAGTGGACGCGACGCGTTGACAGGTTTGGGGTTGGTGGCTTTTGCGCATTCCAAGTTTGAGTTGCGAACTCAATTTTGATTTGAGATACTGCAGTGGCTTTGGAGGATCGTGATGATGTCATGAGTTGATTGGCGAAGGGTTGCAGTTCTGGTGGGTGGCCGGAGGTGGTCAGAGACACGGTGCACGTGCACCGTGCATTTTTGAGGTCTGGTGGGTTTTTTTGGGGGCGTGCAGTTTTTTTTTTCTCGGGGAAGACTCGGGTTATACGAGAGCTCGACTCGAAGCGGGGGAGGCAAGACTCGAAGCAAGTTTGATTTCCTCGAGTCAGTTTGTTTTGCTTCAGGTTTTTTTTCAAAACCTATTTGCAAACCTGAAATTTGACCAAATTTAAATAGACTTTAAAGTTGTGAGATAGTTTTAAACAAGTATAAATCTAGCTGAAGTTTAGATTCAAATGATTTTGAATCTAAAAAAAAGTTTTAAATTATTTCAATGAGGGTTTAGGTTTTTAAAAACTGCAGATTTCCAGATTTTCAAATTTGAATCTTAAATCTGAAAATAAGATTTAAACAGTGGTTTAAATTTAAAAGTTAAGTTCAGTTTTCAAATCAAATAATTAAAGTAGTGGATTCAAAAATCATTTTTGAATCCAGGTCAGGGAATTTGAACCAGTTTCTAAATCTGGATGTTTTCAAATCAAGTTTAAATCAAATAGTTTTTTAAGTAAATTTGTTTCAAACAAATGTTTTAAAACTTGAATTTTGGTAAAGTTCTTTTATAAAAGAAATTTCAGAAAAAAAAATTATTAATTAAACTGGTTTAAATAACTTGAATGATAAATGTTCTTCACATTTATTTTAAAGGATTATAAATTGAATTTAAATTTGATTAATGTTTAAATGGTTAATCATTTTGGATCTTAAATTCAAAATGGAATTTAAATTTAAATTTAAAAGTGTAATGTTTAAATTACACCTAAGGGATTAATGAAATCATTAATGAAGATTTATTATCTTAAAGATAATCAAGGTAATCAAATGGTTTAAATAAATATGGTAATTAAAGAATGATTTATTTGATTTTAAATTTTAAATTTAGATTAATTTATAATCAGAAATGATTAATAATGAATTAATCTAAGATAATTTCTTAAGAAAGTGATTAAAGAAATATTAGTAGTTAATAAAGATAATTAACTAGAGATTATTAAGTAATTAAATTAATGCGATAAATCTTGATAATTAATTAGATTAATTAATTTAGATAATCAATTATACATTGTTTAAATGAAATTACTTCATGAAAGTAATTAAGGATTAATCACTTATAGTGATTAATTTTGGATATTTTTATTAATTACAGTTAATTAATTATATAATTGGTTCAAAAGTTAATTTAATTAATATGATTGATTAAGAAAAATTTAATTAATTAAAGTGTTTGATAAATTAATTGATATTAAATGATTTGAAATTAGTTAATCAGAATTTGATAATTAATTCATAAGTAACTAATTTAACTGGAAATAATTTGAATTAATCAGGATAAAATGATTAATCAATTCTGCTTATAAATGATTATTAAATGCTTGACCTTACTTATGGATGATCGTATTATATATGATGCCTTGAATTGATTGTCCTGTCTGATCTGTGATATTTTGTTCTGTGTGTGTATAAATTATCCATTCATTTACATTGTTATATTATCTGTGAATCTGTGAATGGGCGATAAGCTTTATAGTTATATCGCTTATCAACTATATTTTTGTGTTTTTTGATCTATGATGATTGAATGATGTTGCACTATTGTGTTAAAACCCTTGGACCACACCATACACACACAATTATGGATTTCACGAGGAAATCGGTTAAGTCACAGATTTTTGAAATAGTTTAAAATTTGAATTTTTAAATTCAAATGTTTTGGAAATGGGATTGGAATAGAAGTGAAAAGCTTTTGAAATGGAATTTCAAAGATGGAAATTTATTTTGAATAACTAGATTAAGCGTTGGAATTTAAATACTTTAATTTAAATTTGAATTCAATATTCAAATTGAATTCTGTAATTTGAAACTAGGGATTAATGATATTATACTAGTCATTATGAGTTAAATCATTTTTAAAGTATTATTTTTGGGAATTTGAATTTAACCCAAGGATTTCAACTCGTATAAATGAATCAGATTTCCAAAATGAAAACTGTTGTTTTCAAATGATAAACACTTTTAGATAAGAACTGAGATTCTAGTTAATTAGGGGAATTTCAAGATTGAATAGAGAAATGATTTTCCTAAGTTATGAATGAATTCTTTTTTGAAAGCTATGAATTAAATCTGTTTATTTTTAACAGATTTAAATTTATGATTTGTTTAAATCAAATTGAAATGAAATTGTTTTGAAGGCTATAAGTTAAATCTTTGATTTAAAGATTTAACGAGTAAATCAAATTGAAATGAAATTGTTTTGAAGGCTATAAGTTAAATCTTTGATTTAAAGATTTAACGAGTTAATCAAATTGAAATGAAAATTGATTTGGAAAATTTGTGAATGAATCTTTTATTTAAAAGATTAAAATGTGAAAATTGTTTAAAACCGTTAAAGGTTGTGAAAATGAATCTTTTTGTTTAAAGATTGAAAATGGTAATTTGTTAAGCCATTTGAAGAAAAGTTTTGGGTAATAAGTTGTGACTTAATTGAAATCCCATATCCATATGTTTTAAATGTTTTCGCTCACTATTCGGTTTAGCCGGGAAAGGACCTTTGTGTCGTATAACCCATTCTGAATATGTGATTTGACGTTATGGATAGCATTTGAAGACCGATGATGAAGACCGGGTATTTGCGAAAGCGATAGGATGACCTATCGATTGTTTCTGCACCGAGTCGCGCCAGTATAGAGACTCCCTAAGTGATGGGAAATCCGATCGGGATTGTGAATATCCGGATACTTACTCATGTTGAAAACACTTTATGATTGTGTGAATTGATTACGAGCGCTCGGTGAAAGGTCCCAAAGGACCGGGGAATGGCATATTCGGTCAGTTGTTACTCAGTTAGGGGTAACCCGGCCTTGTGTTGGTAGAGATCCGGTTTGGTTCTCGGGGATGTCCATCCAGAGGCATTCTCATGTGGCAATGGGAAGTTCCTTGACCTGATCATTCATTGGAAATCCAATTCCCAATACGAAACTTGTACGGTATTAGTTGTAGAACCTGCCATTTACTTATGGTGGTCACCACTGTTTAGATGGTAGCTATAGTAGGCATACGATAATGGTCGTATGTTGGCTAAGATTTATATTCTACTTTCGAAATGAATTTTTCCTACACTATGCTCTAGTAATAATATCAAATGTTTCTTTTAATGCGTATCAAGCTTCTTTGACTATCATAAGGAGAAATCTCCTCCGATTCTGCGTTTGCATTGTGTGTGTGTGTGCGGGAGGCCTTATGGTAGTCCCATTTTTAAAAAGCATTGCGAATTGACTTTGAAAATCTTTTGTTGAATGTTTTAAAAGATAAACTGTTTTTGTTGCTCACACCAGTCCCACGACTGATCCGGAGTTTATTGTTCTTTCCTAAACTCTGTGTAACGACCCAGAATTTTTAACAAGTTAATTTGAAAATATTTAATTAATTTTAAATATTTGAATGATGGTTTGGATTGATTTTTCAATACAACTTTGAATTTGGCGATTAAATTATAGAATTTAATCTATTGAAAGTTGAATAAAAATTTAAGTCTTCAATTTTAAGCCGATTAAAAATATTTCAAAGGCTTAGAAAATTCATATTGATAATATTGAAGATTATAAAAGCTTCAGAATTTAATTTGAAAGTGAATTGTTCAGTTTTGAAATTTAATCGTTTGAATCGATATTTAAAATAGTCGTCCGAGGCACAGTCTCGGAATTCGACGAAACCAGTTCCATTGGGTCCGGAATATTGAATTATTCTAGGATTTCAAATTTCGTATTTTTCGGAGTTGATATGTGAGCACACGGTGAGTAAACGCGTTGCAATTGAATCGGATTCAATTTAAATTTAAATTTTAAATTTAGTCAATGACATACACACGTTATCTCCTTTAATCACGCGCTTGAAGTACGCCTAGAATCACGGCTACATCGTGTAAACCATGATGCCTCCTTTCGTTTTTAAAATCCCTCTCTCCCTCAATCCAGTTCGAAGAAAATAAATAATGGCCGATACTTCTCACTACCTCAAGAAAAAAAATTATTATTCGTTCTTCATCTCGAACGACAATTTTCCTCCTTTCTTCCCTCAATTCACAAACATGATTATAATGGCCGCGACCTCAAAATCAAAAGGGGGGCAGCTCGATCGAAGCATCGCGATCGAGTGTCGATCTGGGGGGGTGCAAAATTTAGGGCTTCGGGGCAATAAGGGGTTCGTGGTCTGGGGCGGCGTGAGTCAAGTGGAGATGGCGCGTGTTGACCGATGATGTAGGGTTGTGTGTGCGCGCGAGTTGGAGGCGCGGCGCTCGCGAGTTGGCCGCGGTGGCGATTCTGGTGCTCGCGAGTGGGGGTACGCGGCAAGAGGGGCTGCGGCGTCGCGCTCAAATTCAAGCAGCCGGCAACACGATGGTGCAGCGGCGGCTACAGCGTTGTCATGGAGGTGAATGGCACGACGCGTGGTTCGAGGTCGAAGCGGCGACGTCGACAGCAACGACAGGCAGTAAAGTATAAATGATATTTTCAGTTAATTTGAATAATACATATATATATATATACATATATTTGAAAATCACATAGATTTTTAATCTACAGTAAGGTTTAGTTACCAGTTTATATTGATTTCATTTAATAAAAATAATAAATTTTTACAGTAAGGAACGAAATAAATATAGGTGTAAATGAAATTTATTTAAAAAGGAAATTTAAATTTTTGTTAAATCAATTATTAAAGATATATTTGGGTTAAGCGAAACTATTAGTGAATTAAACTATTTTAATTGCAAACTGATAAAAATAAAATGTTATCGTAATAATTTTTAGAAGTATTTAAAATAACTGTATGAGCTTCCTATACAGATTAAATTTTAAATAAAAGGAAATGATAATAATATAGATGTATATATCTAGACAGTTTTAAATGAAACGTAGAAATTTTAAATAGTTGGGATTTCTGTGCAGAAATTTGTTTTTGAAATCTTAAAATAAATAAATTTTATTTGGTTAATTTATTAAAAAGAAAGTTTAGTTTTAATTCAATATTTAGTTAAACAAATTTATTTAAGTAAATTTAGTTGGAATTTAAATTTTATTAGATAAATTTGTTAAGAGTAATCTGTTTAAAATTAATAGGGAATTAGTTTAAAATTCAGATTATTAGTTTAAACCCAAATGTTTAGTATAAATTAAATTATTTGTCAATTTAATTTATTTATTGGTGAAAGGAAATTTGTTTGGCAGAATAATTTGGCTAATTTAATGTACCTGAAAGGAAATAAATTTTTAGATTAGGTTAAAATTAAAAGTGTTAATTAATTTAACCTATTGAAAAGAAATTGGTTATTTGATTTGTTTCGAATATTAATCAATTTTAATAAATGTTATTACAAGGTCGAATATTTTGATTTATAAAGTTATGTTAAAACTAAAATAATAAGGTGATAGATTTATTTAGTTAACCTATTTTAAGTCACTAAAAATAATCTATTAAATGAAAATAAATATTCAAGTGGATTTGATAAATTGTTGAAGTTAAAATTTTAAAGACAGGAATATTATTTTTAGAATGTGAAAAGTGTGTATAAAAAGAGAATTAATATAAAATTTAAATGTTTGGTTAATTTACTAAAAAGAAAATCTTTAGTTAAAATTAAATCTATAGTTAATTAAATTATTTGAAAGAGAGTTTGGTTAATTAAATTTAATTTTTAGTTAAAATGAAATTTTTAAAGAAGAAACTGATTTAAATAAAACTATCAGTTAATTTAACTATTAAAGGAGAAAACCGATGAATTAAATTATAAACTAGTTAAATCAAACGAAAGTTTATTATTCGATCATTTCGAATATTAATTAAATTGTATAATATTTATACAAGGTATAAATCAAGAAAATCGAGTCAAGATGGGAAATGGATTGCTAATAAAAGCAAAGGTGAGAACTTCTCACTCGGAATTTTGTTGTTTATTTAAATTTTAAATAGTTAGATTTAAAATTTGATGATTGAATGATTGAATGCTTGAATGATGATTGTTATATATATATATATATATATATATATATATATATATATATATATATATTGGATGTGAATAGACCCTATACGCTGTTAGTAAGCGGAGGTTATTTATTACACACATATACCGCGATATTCCATCTCGAAGTGGAATTGGTATTATATTATATATATAGCAATATATATATATATTGGCATATGTATATATTGCAGTTGATTGATTTCCCGCATTTTCTTTTAGCGGATGAGACCCTATGCGCCGTTAGTAAGCGGATAATATTTATAAAATCCCATATACCGCGATATTCCGTCTCGAAACGGAATTGGTATTGTGCTAATGTCTGTGGATGCAGGGAAACAGGTTAGAGGGATCCAACTGGATTCCTCACAAATATTTATTTGATTTCATATATTGTGATATTTGATTGTTTATCATGGATGATATATGATGTTTGAAAGTCGTGATTGACTATTTGATGTGTTACATCATCGGATCCAATTTTGAAGTTTAAAAACAACGATTTAATTTCTAAAGTGATTTTTGGAAATATACGTTTATAAAATATTTTTGGAATTGATTTATTATAAATAAATAAACGTTATAATTTTAAAGTTATAAAAATTATATTTTTGAGAAATATAGTTAAAAGTTGATTTTTGAAAATATGGGATTAATGATTTTACAAAATAGTTTAAACTAGGATTTTTGAATCTATTGTAAAAAGTTTAAATATAGGGTTTATAAAATTTGATTATTTTATAAACCAAAGAAAATGGTGAAATTATAAATAAAGTTTAAAGATGTTAAAAGAATGATATAAATTGATTTATATAAAAGATTTACAGATTGATATTTGTAAATTAAAATATTGGAATTATAAAACGAAGTTTTTATAAGAGTTAGAATGAATTGTGAATGAATTTCATAGATAAATGAAATTTATAGAATTATGAACGGTGAAATTATAAATGGAATTTTATAAGCAGTAGGTTTATAAAATTTATAAAGTTATTAAAGGAATAAATTTTGGATAAATAAACGAATCTTATAAGTTATAAGATTTATAAAATTTATGAAGTTTAAAGGAACGATTTTTTTAAACAAATAAATTATAAGTATTTGACTTATAATATGAATTTTTAATATATCATTGTGATATGAATTGAGATAGGTTAATAAAGGAAATTTATAAAAGGAAGTTGTTATAAAATAAATATAAATAGAATTTATAAACATTGCTTTATAAATCCGCAACGACTTATTTTGATAAGTGAATTATTGTAATTTATTAATGGAGTTATATTCACGTTTTAGACAGTGAATAACCCTTTAAAATAAAATGAATAGAAGTGATGAAATTTATTAACAAGGTATATTCACGTTTTTGAATAGTGAATATTATGTTAAAGAAATTATTTTGGATGTGATATTTGAAATAGAATTAAAAAGATCTAAAGATGTTTTAAAAGGTGTTGAGATTCGAAACCATAGATTTCAATATTTATTGTTGAAATAGATGTTTTCGAGAAATAAAAGGAAATAGTGGATTATAACACTGTTGTTATAATAGATGATTTCCGAAAGGAAATGTTTTGTATAGTATTGGGATTTATATATCTATTTTAATTTCGAATCCCTATACTAGTGATTTTGGGTTGTCGTAACGATGTTTTACGCAACATTCGTTTTGGCCCAAATAAATATGGTTAAGTGAATGATTTCCTTAACGAATGAAATATATACTTAATTTCGATTAGAGTATATTAAATATTTTCTAAGCGTAGAAAATAAAAGGGCTTGTGAATTACTTAAAATAAATAAGTATGGAAATGTTTTTCCAATGTGAAATGAAAAGTTTAGAGAATTTATCCTTTTAAAGATAAATTGAAAATGAATAATTGAAAGCGTATATTCATAAATATTTTGGAAATATAAATTCAATATGGAATTTATAAATGAAATTTGGAAAATGGGTTTAAAAATAAATATCGATTTATTTTTAAAGTATGGAAATTATGTTTATATCTTGTAAAGATATTTTTGTGAAATAAATAATTTGGAAAATTATTTGGAATCTGGTGATGTTGTGCATATCCATTGATAGTTCAATAACCGACTATCAATATTTACCTTTGAATGGTATTTGTTGTGATTTGCTTGAAATTGAATGCCACACTTATTTTTTTAAAACTAAGCGCTCACTATTCGGGTTAACCGGGAAAGGACCTTGGGGTCGTATAACCCATTCCGAATAGGTGATACGACGTTATGAATTGCATTCGAAGACCGGTGTTGAAGACCCGGATATTTTCGAAAACGAAAGGGTTTCTTGTCGAATGTCTTTGCATCGACTGGTCCCGGTATAGAGACTCCATATGTGATGAGAAGTCCGAACGTGATTAGTGAATATCCGGATTGCAAGGACTTCTTTGTAAGTGCCTTCGGTTCTGTTCGAGCCCGGAACAGACTTGTATGGATTGTATGTCCGACATTACAATTTGAGATATAAAGCCGATTCTTTCAAATATATTTCTGTTGGTGGCGGAGAATTTATTCTTTTAGCTTAACACCCTTCTCTGAGACGTACGAGCTCAGAGGTTATATAGTTGAAGTTATCAGCAATATATTCCCAATTTGGTAATGTGACATACTGAGTGTTGCTGTGAAATGATCATTGTGTTGATTATTTGTGATAGGATCATTTGTTTGATCGTCTATCTTGGTGATCATTTCTATGATCATTTGTTGACCCAAAGCATGGCTTTTGTATAAAGTATGTTTTTGTGGACGAGACTTCGTCGAGCCTCACACCCCGGAATGGTCAAAACAGGAAAGATGCGGCAAAGTTATGATGGGTAGCGCCCTTTAGGATATGTGCATTTCCTTCTGGAAAAGGGTGGTATCATGGTATGGAGCCCAGATACTTACTCATGTTGAAACACTTTATTATTATGATTGTGTGAATTGATTAGAGAGCTCTCGGAAAAAGGTCCCAAAGGACCGGGGGATGGCATATTCGGTTAGTTGTTACTCAGTTAGGGGTAACCCGGCCTTGTGTTGGTAGAGATCCGGTTTGGTTCTCGGGGATGTCCATCCAGAGGCATTCTCATGTGGCAATGGGAAGTTCCTTGGCCTGATCATTCGTTGGAAATCCAATTCCCAATACGAAACTTGTACGGTATTAGTTGTAGGACCTGCCATTCACTTATGGTGGTCACCACTGTTTGGATGGTAGCTATAGTAGGCATAGTTCGAAATGTCTATGTTGGCTAAGATTTATATTCTACTTTCGAAATGAATTTTTCCTACACTATGCACTAGTAACAATATCAAATGTTATTTTAAAATGCGTATCAAGCATCTTTGACTATCATAAGGAGAAATCTCCTCCGATTCTGCGTTTGCATGTGTGTGTGTGCGGGAGGCCTTATGGTAGTCTCATTTTTAAAAGCATTGCGAATCTATTTTAAAATATTCCTCTATTTTTATTTTTAAAGAAAATCAACTGTTTTGAGTTCTCACACCAGTCACATGACTGACTTTGAGTTTATTGTTTTCCTTCCTAAACTCTGGGTGCCCACCAATTTCCACACGGGCAGTTAAGAGTTAAGGTTTATCAGGATATTCTGGATATTCTGGAGTTACTGGAGGCAAGCTGGATGGCATGGCGTATTACTAGTTTATATAGTATTTCTTTTCCGCTGTTTGTTGTTGTATGATGTTGTACACTCTGATGATATGATGTAATGTAATATGATGTAATGTAATAACTGATATAGTTCCTTGGTTAAAGATTATTCATTGATTATTATATGTTGTTCCGCTGCGAATTGTGAGATTCTGATGTTGTTTCTGTCGTTTATTTCTGTTCTGTTTTTCTTTCTCTCTTCTCCTACCTCTTTCTTTTTTTCTAAAACAATAATTGTTCGGTTTTTCGGCAACGAAAAATCGCTTCCGTTACATTTGGTATCAGAGCTGTTGGTTAAGCGACAACCATGGCTCTGTTGGGTGTTACTCATTAGAGATAGAGTCAGCAGTACTCTAGAATGAGTTTGAGTGTAATAATAGATATGAGCGCGTATTTGTTAGTGAATATAAAATTGTTTTTGAATCGGGTAAATAAGGTAATTTTGCCCAAAACTATTTTGTATAGAAAAGAAATGATTTTCTATGAATTATTATAGTATATGGTTGCATGATTGTTAGGAAGTGATAATATTGAATTATCATTAGTATATGGAAATAAAGTAAAATGGATTGAATTCAAGTAAATTAACTTGATAAATTATTAATTCATGGACTAATGAATTGAAGTTGAATTGGTTAAATTAAAGTTTAATCGTGAGCTAAATTTGAAGATAAATTTGAATTTGTATATAAATTCAAGTAAGTAAAAGGAATAAATTGAAATTCCCTTTGTTAGTAATTAAATAAATTTGAGGTGAATTGAATATTGAAATGAATTAGTGAATGAAACTAATTTAAAGTAGTAATATGAATTACTAAATGAAAGAAAATCGATAGAATTCAATATTTAGAATTGAGAATTGAATTCGAATGAAATTTAAATTGTGAATTGAATTCAAATAGAATTGAATGAGAATGAATGTGTAACTTCAATAGTGAAGTAAAAACGTATAAGAAGCATATGTTGGAAATTTAGTAATGAATTGGCAAAATTGTTTGAATGTTGGAATTGGATATTATGGATACTACTGTTAGCAGGATATACAGGTGTATTAAAAGAAATGGAATTGGAAATTTTGATTTCAAAGATAAAATTGAATTGCTCGACAAAAAGGTACGTATTTCAATTTCAGTATGAGATTTGATGACTTTCTTCTCTAGCCACTTGGCTTTTCTCTTTTCTTTTTGATTCTGAGGGGCCGTGGTGCCATTTTGTAGTCGTACCGAGCTAGCCGCGCAAAGGAAACGCTGGCGAAATGTTTCGAAAATTTAGGGTGTTAGAAAAATTTTGAGAAAAATTTGAAAGTTTGAAATTTGAATTTGAATTTAAATTTGAATGGTTAGCAAAACAATATTGTTCGAAACCTATAATTGAAGTTGGAAAGATAGTTGAAATGATAGAGAATCACTAATAAAAAGATTTAGGTTAGAAAGTTGATAAAACTATTTGAATTATAATAATCAAGATAAGGGTATTCTTCTTAACTTGTAATTTCGGGACGAAATTCTTTTAAGGGGGAAAGATTGTAACGACCCAGAATTTTTAACAAGTTAATTTGAAAATATTTAATTAATTTTAAATATTTGAATGATGGTTTGGATTGATTTTTCAATAAAACTTTGAATTTGGCGATTAAATTATAGAATTTAATCTATTGAAAGTTGAATAAAAATTTAAGTCTTCAATTTTAAGCCGATTAAAAATATTTCAAAGGCTTAGAAAATTCATATTGATAATATTGAAGATTATAAAAGCTTCAGAATTTAATTTGAAAGTGAATTGTTCAGTTTTGAAATTTAATCGTTTGAATCGATATTTAAAATAGTCGTCCGAGGCACAGTCTCGGAATTCGACGAAACTAGTTCCATTGGGTCCGGAATATTGAATTATTCTAGGATTTCAAATTTCGTATTTTTCGGAGTTGATATGTGAGCACACGGTGAGTAAACGCGTTGCAATTGAATCGGATTCAATTTAAATTTAAATTTTAAATTTAGTCAACGACATACACACGTTATCTCCTTTAATCACGCGCTTGAAGTACGCCTAGAATCACGGCTACATCGTGTAAACCATGATGCCTCCTTTCGTTTTTAAAATCCCTCTCTCCCTCAATCCAGTTCGAAGAAAATAAATAATGGCCGATACTTCTCACTACCTCAAGAAAAAAATTATTATTCGTTCTTTATCTCGAACGACAATTTTCCTCCTTTCTTCCCTCAATTCACAAACATGATTATAATGGCCGCGACCTCAAAATCAAAAGGGGGGCAGCTCGATTGAAGCATCGCGATTGAGTGTCGATCTGGGGGGGGGGGTGCAAAATTTAGGGCTTCGGGACGATAAGGGGTTCGTGGTCTGGGGCGGCGCGAGTCAAGTGGAGATGGCGCGTGTTGACCGATGATGTAGGGTTGTGTGTGCGCGCGAGTTGGAGGCGCGGCGCTCGCGAGTTGGCCGCGGTGGCGATTATGGTGCTCGCGAGTGGGGGTACGCGGCAAGAGGGGCTGCGGCGTCGCGCTCAAATTCAAGCAGGCCGGCAACACGATGGTGCAGCGGCGGCTACAGCGTTGTCATGGAGGTGAATGGCACGACGCGTGGTTCGAGGCCGAAGCGGCGACGTCGACAGCAACGACAGGCAGTAAAGTATAAATGATATTTTCAGTTAATTTGAATAATACATATATATATACATATATTTGAAAATCACATAGATTTTTAATCTGCAGTAAGGTTTAGTTACCAGTTTATATTGATTTCATTTTAATAAAAATAATAAATTTTTACAGTAAGGAACGAAATAAATATAGGTGTAAATGAAATTTATTTAAAAAGGAAATTTAAATTTTTGTTAAATCAATTATTAAAGATAAAATTGGGTTAAGCGAAACTATTAGTGAATTAAACTATTTTAATTGCAAACTGATAAAAATAAAATGTTATCGTAATAATTTTTAGAAGTATTTAAAATAACTGTATGAGCTTCCTATACAGATTAAATTTTAAATAAAAGGAAATGATAATAATATAGATGTATATATCTAGACAGTTTTAAATGAAACGTAGAAATTTTAAATAGTTGGGATTTCTATGCAGAAATTTGTTTTTAAAATCTTAAAATAAATAAATTTTATTTGGTTAATTTATTAAAAAGAAAGTTTAGTTTTAATTCAATATTTAGTTAAACAAATTTATTTATGTAAATTTAGTTGGAATTTAAATTTTATTAGATAAATTTGTTAAGAGTAATCTGTTTAAAATTAATAGGGAATTAGTTTAAAATTCAGATTATTAGTTTAAACCCAAATGTTTAGTATAAATTAAATTATTTGTCAATTTAATCTATTTATTGGTGAAAGGAAATTTGTTTGGCAGAATAATTTGGCTAATTTAATGTACCTGAAAGGAAATAAATTTTTAGATTAGGTTAAAATTAAAAGTGTTAATTAATTTAACCTATTGAAAAGAAATTGGTTATTCGATTTGTTTCGAATATTAATCAACTTTAATAAATGTTATTACAAGGTCGAATATTTTGATTTATAAAGTTATGTTAAAACTAAAATAATAAGGTGATAGATTTATTTAGTTAACCTATTTTAAGTCACTAAAAATAATCTGTTAAATGAAAATAAATATTCAAGTGGATTTGATAAATTGTTGAAGTTAAAATTTTAAAGATAGGAATATTATTTTTAGAATGTGAAAAGTGTGTATAAAAAGAGAATTAATATAAAATTTAAATGTTTGGTTAATTTACTAAAAAGAAAATCTTTAGTTAAAATTAAATCTATAGTTAATTAAATTATTTGAAAGAGAGTTTGGTTAATTAAATTTAATTTTTAGTTAAAATAAAATTTTTAAAGAAGAAACTGATTTAAATAAAACTATCAGTTAATTTAACTATTAAAGGAGAAAACCGATGAATTAAATTATAAACTAGTTAAATCAAACGAAAGTTTATTATTCGATCATTTCGAATATTAATTAAATTGTATAATATTTATACAAGGTATAAATCAAGAAAATCGAGTCAAGATGGGAAATGGATTGCTAATAAAAGCAAAGGTGAGAATTTCTCACTCGGAATTTTGTTGTTTATTTAAATTTTAAATAGTTAGATTTAAAATTTGATGATTGAATGATTGAATGCTTGAATGATGATTGTTATATATATATATATATATATATATATATATATATATATATTGGATGTGAATAGACCCTATACGCTGTTAGTAAGCGGAGGTTATTTATTACACACATATACCGCGATATTCCATCTCGAAGTGGAATTGGTATTATATTATATATATAGCAATATATATATATTGGCATATGTATATATTGCAGTTGATTGATTTCCCGCATTTTCTTTTAGCGGATGAGACCCTATGCGCCGTTAGTAAGCGGATAATATTTATAAAATCCCATATACCGCGATATTCCGTCTCGAAACGGAATTGGTATTGTGCTAATGTCTGTGGATGCAGGGAAACAGGTTGGAGGGATCCAACTGGATTCCTCACAAATATTTATTTGATTTCATATATTGTGATATTTGATTGTTTATCATGGATGATATATGATGTTTGAAAGTCGTGATTGACTATTTGATGTGTTACATCATCGGATCCAATTTTGAAGTTTAAAAACAACGATTTAATTTCTAAAGTGATTTTTGGAAATATACGTTTATAAAATATTTTTGGAATTGATTTATTATAAATAAATAAACGTTATAATTTTAAAGTTATAAAAATTATATTTTTGAGAAATATAGTTAAAAGTTGATTTTTGAAAATATGGGATTAATGATTTTACAAAATAGTTTAAACTAGGATTTTTGAATCTATTGTAAAAAGTTTAAATATAGGGTTTATAAAATTTGATTATTTTATAAACCAAAGAAAATGGTGAAATTATAAATAAAGTTTAAAGATGTTAAAAGAATGATATAAATTGATTTATATAAAAGATTTACAGATTGATATTTGTAAATTAAAATATTGGAATTATAAAACGAAGTTTTTATAAGAGTTAGAATGAATTGTGAATGAATTTCATAGATAAATGAAATTTATAGAATTATGAACGGTGAAATTATAAATGGAATTTTATAAGCAGTAGGTTTATAAAATTTATAAAGTTATTAAAGGAATAAATTTTGGATAAATAAACGAATCTTATAAGTTATAAGATTTATAAAATTTATGAAGTTTAAAGGAACGATTTTTTTAAACAAATAAATTATAAGTATTTGACTTATAATATGAATTTTTAATATATCATTGTGATATGAATTGAGATAGGTTAATAAAGGAAATTTATAAAAGGAAGTTGTTATAAAATAAATATAAATAGAATTTATAAACATTGCTTTATAAATCCGCAATGACTTATTTTGATAAGTGAATTATTGTAATTTATTAATGGAGTTATATTCACGTTTTAGACAGTGAATAACCCTTTAAAATAAAATGAATAGAAGTGATGAAATTTATTAACAAGGTATATTCACGTTTTTGAATAGTGAATATTATGTTAAAGAAATTATTTTGGATGTGATATTTGAAATAGAATTAAAACGATCTAAAGATGTTTTAAAAGGTGTTGAGATTCGAAACCATAGATTTCAATATTTATTGTTGAAATAGATGTTTTCGAGAAATAAAAGGAAATAGTGGATTATAACACTGTTGTTATAATAGATGATTTCCGAAAGGAAATGTTTTGTATAGTATTGGGATTTATATATCTATTTTAATTTCGAATCCCTATACTAGTGATTTTGGGTTGTCGTAACGATGTTTTACGCAACATTCGTTTTGGCCCAAATAAATATGGTTAAGTGAATGATTTCCTTAACGAATGAAATATATACTTAATTTCGATTAGAGTATATTAAATATTTTCTAAGCGTAGAAAATAAAAGGGCTTGTGAATTACTTATAAATAAATAAGTATGGAAATGTTTTTCCAATGTGAAATGAAAAGTTTAGAGAATTTATCCTTTTAAAGATAAATTGAAAATGAATAATTGAAAGCGTATATTCATAAATATTTTGGAAATATAAATTCAATATGGAATTTATAAATGAAATTTGGAAAATGGGTTTAAAAATAAATATCGATTTATTTTTAAAGTATGGAAATTATGTTTATATCTTGTAAAGATATTTTTGTGAAATAAATAATTTGGAAAATTATTTGGAATCTGGTGATGTTGTGCATATCCATTGATAGTTCAATAACCGACTATCAATATTTACCTTTGAATGGTATTTGTTGTGATTTGCTTGAAATTGAATGCCACACTTATTTTTTTAAAACTAAGCGCTCACTATTCGGGTTAACCGGGAAAGGACCTTGGGGTCGTATAACCCATTCCGAATAGGTGATACGACGTTATGAATTGCATTCGAAGACCGGTGTTGAAGACCCGGATATTTTCGAAAACGAAAGGGTTTCTTGTCGAATGTCTTTGCATCGACTGGTCCCGGTATAGAGACTCCATATGTGATGAGAAGTCCGAACGTGATTAGTGAATATCCGGATTGCAAGGACTTCTTTGTAAGTGCCTTCGGTTCTGTTCGAGCCCGGAACAGACTTGTATGGATTGTATGTCCGACATTACAATTTGAGATATAAAGCCGATTCTTTCAAATATATTTCTGTTGGTGGCGGAGAATTTATTCTTTTAGCTTAACACCCTTCTCTGAGACGTACGAGCTCAGAGGTTATATAGTTGAAGTTATCAGCAATATATTCCCAATTTGGTAATGTGACATACTGAGTGTTGCTGTGAAATGATCATTGTGTTGATTATTTGTGATAGGATCATTTGTTTGATCGTCTATCTTGGTGATCATTTCTATGATCATTTGTTGACCCAAAGCATGGCTTTTGTATAAAGTATGTTTTTGTGGACGAGACTTCGTCGAGCCTCACACCCCGGAATGGTCAAAACAGGAAAGATGCGGCAAAGTTATGATGGGTAGCGCCCTTTAGGATATGTGCATTTCCTTCTGGAAAAGGGTGGTATCATGGTATGGAGCCCAGATACTTACTCATGTTGAAACACTTTATTATTATGATTGTGTGAATTGATTAGAGAGCTCTCGGAAAAAGGTCCCAAAGGACCGGGGGATGGCATATTCGGTTAGTTGTTACTCGGTTAGGGGTAACCCGGCCTTGTGTTGGTAGAGATCCGGTTTGGTTCTCGGGGATGTCCATCCAGAGGCATTCTCATGTGGCAATGGGAAGTTCCTTGGCCTGATCATTCGTTGGAAATCCAATTCCCAATACGAAACTTGTACGGTATTAGTTGTAGGACCTGCCATTCACTTATGGTGGTCACCACTGTTTGGATGGTAGCTATAGTAGGCATAGTTCGAAATGTCTATGTTGGCTAAGATTTATATTCTACTTTCGAAATGAATTTTTCCTACACTATGCACTAGTAACAATATCAAATGTTATTTTAAAATGCGTATCAAGCATCTTTGACTATCATAAGGAGAAATCTCCTCCGATTCTGCGTTTGCATGTGTGTGTGTGCGGGAGGCCTTATGGTAGTCTCATTTTTAAAAGCATTGCGAATCTATTTTAAAATATTCCTCTATTTTTATTTTTAAAGAAAATCAACTGTTTTGAGTTCTCACACCAGTCACATGACTGACTTTGAGTTTATTGTTTTCCTTCCTAAACTCTGGGTGCCCACCAATTTCCACACGGGCAGTTAAGAGTTAAGGTTTATCAGGATATTCTGGATATTCTGGAGTTACTGGAGGCAAGCTGGATGGCATGGCGTATTACTAGTTTATATAGTATTTCTTTTCCGCTGTTTGTTGTTGTATGATGTTGTACACTCTGATGATATGATGTAATGTAATATGATGTAATGTAATAACTGATATAGTTCCTTGGTTAAAGATTATTCATTGATTATTATATGTTGTTCCGCTGCGAATTGTGAGATTCTGATGTTGTTTCTGTCGTTTATTTCTGTTCTGTTTTTCTTTCTCTCTTCTCCTACCTCTTTCTTTTTTTCTAAAACAATAATTGTTCGGTTTTTCGGCAACGAAAAATCGCTTCCGTTACACTCTGGGTGCTCATTATTTTCTACACGAGCAGTCTAGAGTTGGGTTTTTCAGATAGTTAGATATAGTGGATTATCTGGAGCTAGTTCAGTCTTTGGATCACACCAGTCTTGCTTGTCTTGGTGCGTCGTTATTGGGAGTTCGAGCTATTGCTGGATTGGTTCTTGAGATGGAGTTGCAGTTCTCGTAGTTCTCTTTTGAAGACTATCTTAGATTTATT
This sequence comes from Allium cepa, assembly GCA_030765085.1. NCBI lineage: Eukaryota > Viridiplantae > Streptophyta > Magnoliopsida > Asparagales > Amaryllidaceae > Allium > Allium cepa. Next base: position 1,015,377,932 of record CM060934.1, on the reverse strand, counting down.
GTTCCGCTGCTAGATGTTGTCATCTATTTTCTTTTCCGCTGCTATTTTATTGTATCATATCTCTGATGTATATTGATATCTATTGGATCATCTGTTGTATCAGATATTGTATCAAAGCTGTATATCAATGTATTATTCTTTTATTCCGCTGTGTTGTTTACTTAATGTTGTTATAAGCTCCGGCGAATCGGATTTGAACGTTCGAATCTATGGCATTCGAATACGATATGAAGTATGGATGTCGATTTTCGAGCGGGTAAAATCCGAGTCGTTACATTTGGTATCAGAGCTAAGGTTGAACTTTAGCTCAGGAGTGTAACACATTAAGTAGCTCATTAGAGATAGGGTGAAGTATACCCTAGAATGAGTAATCCTTAAGATATCCGTTTGAATGCCTCAGTAAATTCTCTTACTATCCACTGATAGTAAGTATGAGTGCAAAAAGAAAACGAGATAGGGGACAGGGAAATACGACTATAATTGGTCAATACTCTGTAACAACAGTGGAAATAACTTTCTCAATCTCTTTTTGATTCGTTTCCAAATTCTTTTGATTGCTTCGTGGCAATTGCAAGAAGAAGTTTCGGTATGATTGTGGCCTACAAGTCGTTGTAGGAAATTCTTACCTTGTATCTTCATCGGTTTCTTATCAGTTTTTGATTTAAACTTTAATGAATATAAATTGGAAAATTGAGATTGAGAATTTAAATTAAATTGGAAAATTTAAAGTAAGTTAAATTGGTTAATAGAATATGAAGCTGAATTTGAATAGTATCGATAAAGCGATTTCGTTTGAAACCAAATTTTGAAATTCTATTGTAATTTCTTGGGTTGGCCGAAGTCCGAAGAGGGACAAATTGGTATATATTTTAAGATATTCCGACTTGAGTTTGGAATACATATCTTAAGTTTGAGGAATTATAGGAGATTGAATGTGACGCCCCACCTCTATACCCACGCTAGCCAAGAACATTACAGTGAATGCTGTCGACTAGCACGGAGAATAAGGCTGTTGAGGAGCGACCATCCATGTAATTTCTTTGCGCGAGCACCGATATATCAGATAATATAACATGCATTCTATTTCAAGAGGAAATCCGACATACCGACACAAACTCAAAGCTACTACACGGTGGCTATATAAATCCTTCGGAAAACAAATATAGAAATAAACATAACATAAATCAGTCACAGACAATTCATATCACAAAGGCGGAATAAGATATGAATACTACACTAGGAAGTGTACATCAGAGTAGTGGTCTAAAAAGATCCACAATATCACAAAAGAATAGTTACACGAACTACACAAAAGAATAAGTATACATTAAGGAGTCTATACCTCAAATGTATACAACAAAGTAACTACTAATCTAAGTAGTTAACCCAAAAGTCAAGGAGTTAATCCCGGATGAGAAGTCAAGCAGAAGCACCTGTAACATCTCGGTCTGACCCGAGTATTATTTAATAAGAAAATAATAAACGGATCAGTCTAACTATAAATATCAGATGAAACGATATAGAGTAAGAGATATGACCAAACACATAATAATCACAATGCCAAGCTGTGATATATATATATGAATATATACTTAGTTGATAATCATCAAGAGATTAATCAATGTCACCAAATCTACACAAGAATCAAGAAACGTCATACTCCTAATTTCGTTCACCATACCATAAATATTGACGATAATATCAACGTCAATCACAAAAGTCAATGACACACAAATTCACCAATGCACAAATATTGATAAAACTTATCAATGGAAATCACGAAAATTGGTGAAACACAAATTCTAGGAATCTACACAAGAAATCCAGAAATCACAAAGGGGGGGAGGCCTATCACAAACGGGAGCATAAAGCTCACCAACACGTGTATCACAAACGGAACGCTAATTCCATGGTCGCTAACCATCACAAATTGAGCCGAAGCTCCACAAACGGCCCGAAGACCATGGGTTGCTACCCCATCACAAATTGAGTCGAAACTCCACAAAACGGGGTTTAGTCTCCCTCGCAGACAAAGAGACATCGCACATTGCTAGTCTAAATCACAAAGATGATCGTCATGATTAACGAGAAGTGTCAATTACACTAAGCTAGTAAATATATGAGTTTAGCTTCATGTCCCATAACCACTTGCTTAACTTAAATATTTACGAACAAACTGTAAATCTCCACTAGAAAATTGTCACAAGAGGTTCAATCGAACAAGTCCAAGAATTAACCGACAAAGTAAACGCAAGCGTTTCATACCACTTGTTTTACTAAGCCGTTTAATTAGATTTCTCATACGAGTGAGGTAAAGGTTTGTATATACTAATAGATTGGAAAACGGTTTTATAAACGAATTTGGTACTAAAAGAGAAATCGTTTGAGTAAAGAGTTTTGATATTTACTACTAGTATAGGAAACCTTTATATTTTTAAAGTGACAAATCACGAAGAAGGTTGTAAGAACGATCAATCACAAAAATTCACATACGAAGACGTGAATAAAATCCAACGAAATCGATAAAGGATCCATCGAAATGGATATTCAAAATTCCCTAAAAAGAGTCATCAAAGTCATAATAGATGATAACAACAAATAGGATTATCACGAATCGATTTAAATTAGGATTTCAATCCAAAAAGGCAAATTGGACTCAAACAGCAGGTTCAGTCGACTGAACAGAGAATTTCAGTCGACTGACCCTGTACATGGAAATTTTCCAGGTTCAGGAAACTTTCTGTTTCCAGTTTCAGTCGACTGTGCAGAGTTTTTCAGTCGACTGAATCATGCCTGGAAACTCTCGGGTTTCAGGTTCAGTCGACTGAACAGAGAATTTCAGTCGACTGAATCATGCCTGGGCTGTTTTTCAGCCTTATACAATTGAAGAGCAAACTCTTCCAAAATGCAATCGGACGAACATTGGCTCTAAGGGTTTATGCCAAACAGCAACCCGGCCCTATATGCTCCTCGATGCATCACCAAAAGCATGATCAAACATCCATAAAAGGATTTTTCACAAATTTGACTTAAAAACCCAAAAATTGGAATATTCACAAAACCAATCCAAATCAAGAGCAAATGCACATGAAGAAGTGTTAGGAATTCATACCCAACAACCAAAGATAATTATAGTCATAGATGTGAGATAAAAATCTCACCTTTTCACAAAATCGAACAAGAAGAAGCTTGAAAGCAAATGGAGAATCAACCTCTCTTCAATCTCAACACTAGAAGCTTGAATCTAAGCTTAAAAGAGGAACATTCCCAAAATTAGGTTTAGGAAATTTATGAAATTGAATGGAGAAAGAGTTGGAGAAGAAGAAGGAGATGCTTACCAAGGGGTTCTTCTTGAGTTTGGAGCAAGGAGATGGATTTGCTAAGGAAGTTAGGGCTTGGAGTTTTAATTCTTTTTCCTCTCCACCATTTTCAGTTGGAGCTTGAGTTTGAGGAGTTGGAATGAAGTAATGAAGAGGAGAGGGGGATTGGAACTGAATACATAAGTGGTTAATTGGCTCAGCCCAAACCAAAACCCTAAGCAAAAAGTAGCAAAATTCAACTTTCTCCAAACATATCGAAGCTTATACTCAAAAAGGTCGCAAACGGCATTTTGAACTCAATGGAGGTGGTCTCGAGTCCTAATTTGACCGTATGCAAAAAGTAGCTTTTCGACTAAAAATCCGACTAACGATAAAATATTTAAATAAAATATTTAAATATAAAAATCGATAAATATGCGGGTTGTTGCAGACTCCCCTCCTTAAAGAAATTGCGTCCTCGCAATAAGTAAGAAGGAAATATATGAAGTAACAACCACAGAAGCATATTAACACAAAAGAAAATTTGAAATAGGAAGTTCACCATAAAGTGCACAAAAGAGTTAGCAAGAAATCTGGTGAAACTTCAATTTCCACAATAGCACCGGGCTCAAGAATGAAAACCGGAATCCCTAAGGCATTCCCGTAGATAAAAGACGTGGGGGACGTCAAGAATAGCAGAAAATTGAGCCAGTGCAATGGCGTAGTACAAAAACGGTACGCCCAATGAACCTAAGCAAAGACATCGATGTAGTACAAACGGTACATCCGATGAACCAAAAGCAAAGACATCGATGTAGTACAAACGGTACATCCGATGAATCAAAAGCAAAGACATCGATGTAGTACAAACGGTACATCCGATGAATCAAAAGCAAAGACATCGATGTAGTACAAACGGTACATCCGATGAATCAAAAGCAAAGACATCGATGTAGTACAAACGGTACATCCGATGAATCAAAAGCAAATACATCGATGTACATCTGATGAATCAAAAGCAAAGACATCGATGTAGTACAAATGGTACATCCGATGAATCAAAAGCAAAGACATCGATGTAGTACAAACGGTACATCCGATGAATCAAAAGCAAAGACATCGATGTAGTACAAACGGTACATCCGATGAATCAAAAGCAAAGACATCGATGTAGTACATATGGTACATCCGATGAATCAAATAACAAAGACATCGATGTAGTACAAACGGTACATCCGATGAATCAAAAGCAAAGACATCGATGTAGTACAAACGGTACATCCGATGAAACAAAAGCAAAGACATCGATGTAGTACATACGGTACATCCGATGAATCAAATAACAAAACATCGATGTAGTACAAACGGTACATCCGATGAATCAAAAGCAAAGACATCGATGTAGTACAAACGGTGCATCCGATGAATCAAAAACAAAGACATCGATGTAGTACAAACGGTACATCCGATGAATCAAATAGCAAAGACATCGATGTAGTACAACGGTACATCCGATGAATCAAAAAGCAAAGACATCGATGTAGTACAAACGGTACATCCGATGAATCAAATAACAAAGACATCGATGTAGTACAACGGTACATCCGATGAATCAAAAACAAAGACATCGATGTAGTACAAACGGTACATCCGATGAATCAAAAGCAAATACATTGATGTAGTACAACGGTACATCCGATGAATCAAATCACAAATAATTCGGAACACTGACGCGGTACAAAAACGGTACGTCCAATGAACCGAAGCCCGAATGATTTTCGGAACACCGACGTAGTACAAAAATGGTACGTCCAATGAACCGAACACAATAAAAGGACATCGGACGCTAGTCCTTAAAAGGAATGAGATAAAGCTCAATAAAACGAAGTATACCAAAACGTCCGATGAACTTGATAGAAAAATAATTCCATTCAGACAACATCAAAGAGTCAACCACTTGTTGCCTACGACAAAGCGCATTGGCAACACGATTTCCCTTCTCGGGAATAAAAGAATATCAAGATCATAAGAAGCTAGGAACTCGAGTCTACAAGCAATTCCTTAAGAGAACATAAATATTCCAAAGATTTATGATCGAGATGGAGAACAAATTTCTTCCCCAAAGATGATGATGTCAAATTCCAAAAGCAAAAACAATAGCCTCGAACACTAGATCATGAGTGGCATATCTAGTCTCGATAAGCTATAATGATTTAAAAGCACAAGCGATATCACGTCCTCCTTTGTAAGAGAATGGCATTCCAAACCAATACGACTAGTATCGGTACAAATAGCAAAGTCTTGGTTCCCCTTCAGGAATCACAAGAAAGAATAAGAGTATCGAAAAGAAAGAACTTCTTTTAAATAATTCTCTTTCCCGAAAAATTAAAACTTCCAAAATTACATTTTTACAAGTCAATATATCGTGTCTGACTGTCTCATCAAAGCGTTTAGGAGATTCCTATCGATAACGTTGATCAAGCGCATCGACCAAAATTCTTAAAGCACTCAACGGGCAATACAATCACAAAATCATATTTTATAGGATAAATAAATCTCTTAAAAAGTTTTAAGAATATTCTTTGTTCGTTTCAAGAGCAAAAATCCAGTTTTACTTATAAATAAATCTTATGAAAAAGATTTGCAAAATTTTAAATTTCTATTTCCATCCAAAATCCATAAATAAGAATGGTCTCATCGAAATATTCATAGAATATTAGATTTATAAAATGGATGAAATAAGTTGGACAAATTGAATGACAAAATAAGTCATTCATAAGAATCATAACGAGTGCGGAATGCGGTAAATGGAATGCTAATTTCTGCAACTCGTAGCAAATGAAAACGGTGGTAAAGTCGAACTAAAAAGACCTTAGCACCACACAAAAGATTACTTAGGTGATAATCCTAAGACAAGTCAAATACACCGGAAAATTCTCAAACTATTTAGATGAGAGAAATAACACTTTCCTTATAAGTGGGCTTAAGGAATAAAATGATGCCATCAAGTTGGAATCAAAATCATAAAGGAAAAATAGAAATCTGCTTAACAGATTGAAAATGTCGAAGATGAATAGTCCACTCGAAAAATAGGATATGGGCTTCACAATGATTAAGCCGATCCTTTCAAAAAAATCAATTCCAAAGCTAAAGTAAAAATATCGGCTCGGAAAGAAAAGTCACATAAAACAATCTCGACATCGAAACAAAAGCAAATTGAGTGTTGCGGATCTACCATCCGGATTCACAATTATCAATGAAGTCAATAAGCCCAAAATATTCAAAGAAAAAGAATTGACAAGTTCTTTTGATATAAAAATAATGAGATGAAACCCATATCAAAAAGAACTCAAATAGAAAGCTCACGAATTAAAACAATGCCATCGAGGATTGAATGAAAATACCTTGACCAAAAGTTGCAGCCTTCCTTCTCACTTGCTTGGAAGCTTAGGACACGAAGATAAAAGATGACCCGAACCTTTGCAATAACGACAAAAGAGGGGTTTCGGGCACTCCCTTACATGGTGGTCTGTGGAACCACAATTGTAGCATCGTCCACGACTAGAGGTAGGAACATTTGCTACCAAAGTTTGTTGCTTCCCTTTCTTATTAGAATCAGGGCCCTTGAATTTGATAGGTCTCTTCAAGCTATGGTCGAAGTTCTGTTGGGCACGCACAACTTCAACATCACCTTCATTATCGGCCTCTTCAAGACGAAGAGCGATATCAATAAGCTGATCAAACGAAACCTCAAGTTTCAGGAGTAATGGCTTCTTAAGATTCTTATTCAAGCCATAGATAAATCTCTGATTTTTCTTCAATGGGGTATTAATGTACTCAACCCCGTATTTGGACAGAGATTCGAAGGATGCGACATAGTCTGTCACAGAAGATTCACCTTGAACAAGGTCTATGAAACGCCGGGCTAAGGTTACTTTTTCATCCTCCGGCACAAATTTCAATTCGAATCTTCCCCGGAATTGCTCCCAAGTTAGATCCGCCTCAACGATTTCAGAAATTAAAAGCTCATACCAATCCAATGCTCTTTCTTGGAGCATGCTAGAAGCTACTTGGACTCGATGAAGGTCAATAAGGTTCATACGAGAAAAGATGCGATCGCATGATTTGAGCCAAGCTTGAATTTCTATAACACTCTCGGATCCCGTGAATGGCCTTCCACCCAAATCGGTATAGTCTCTGCACAAGCGTGCAAAACCGGATCTAGGATGAGTAGGCTCCGGATTGGGTCCGGCAGCTTGAGCGTTCTTCACTAGATCCAAAAGCTGCTGAGCAGACATGAATACTCCTTCCTGAGGAGTAGCACTAGATTGACCGGCGCTGGAACGGCCTGGTCTAACCATTTCTCTTCTTTAAGAAAGAAAGAAAGAAGAGGAAAAAGTTATTCTCAAAATGAATATCAAGCAATCTTGATAGATAAAACAAGGAATCATAAAAGAAAGTAGGATAGAACGGTACGAAGACCCGAATAAAATCCTAAAGCACAACTCCTAAGAAAGACTTAGGACATGATCCTTGCTAAATTATTCTACATTGTTCCGAAGTTTGGCTCTGATACCAAGCTGTGACGCCCCACCTCTATACCCACGCTAGCCAAGAACATTACAGTGAATGCTGTCGACTAGCACGGAGAATAAGGCTGTTGAGGAGCGACCATCCATGTAATTTCTTTGCGCGAGCACCGATATATCAGATAATATAACATGCATTCTATTTCAAGAGGAAATCCGACATACCGACACAAACTCAAAGCTACTACACGGTGGCTATATAAATCCTTCGGAAAACAAATATAGAAATAAACATAACATAAATCAGTCACAGACAATTCATATCACAAAGGCGGAATAAGATATGAATACTACACTAGGAAGTGTACATCAGAGTAGTGGTCTAAAAAGATCCACAATATCACAAAAGAATAGTTACACGAACTACACAAAAGAATAAGTATACATTAAGGAGTCTATACCTCAAATGTATACAACAAAGTAACTACTAATCTAAGTAGTTAACCCAAAAGTCAAGGAGTTAATCCCGGATAAGAAGTCAAGCAGAAGCACCTGTAACATCTCGGTCTGACCCGAGTATTATTTAATAAGAAAATAATAAACGGATCAGTCTAACTATATATATCAGATGAAACGATATAGAGTAAGAGATATGACCAAACACATAATAATCACAATGCCAAGCTGTGATATATATATATGAATATATACTTAGTTGATAATCATCAAGAGATTAATCAATGTCACCAAATCTACACAAGAATCAAGAAACGTCATACTCCTAATTTCGTTCACCATACCATAAATATTGACGATAATATCAACGTCAATCACAAAAGTCAATGACACACAAATTCACCAATGCACAAATATTGATAAAACTTATCAATGGAAATCACGAAAATTGGTGAAACACAAATTCTAGGAATCTACACAAGAAATCCAGAAATCACAAAGGGGGGGAGGCCTATCACAAACGGGAGCATAAAGCTCACCAACACGTGTATCACAAACGGAACGCTAATTCCATGGTCGCTAACCATCACAAATTGAGCCGAAGCTCCACAAACGGCCCGAAGACCATGGGTTGCTACCCCATCACAAATTGAGTCGAAACTCCACAAAACGGGGTTTAGTCTCCCTCGCAGACAAAGAGACATCGCACATTGCTAGTCTAAATCACAAAGATGATCGTCATGATCAACGAGAAGTGTCAATTACACTAAGCTAGTAAATATATGAGTTTAGCTTCATGTCCCATAACCACTTGCTTAACTTAAATATTTACGAACAAACTGTAAATCTCCACTAGAAAATTGTCACAAGAGGTTCAATTGAACAAGTCCAAGAATTAACCGACAAAGTAAACGCAAGCGTTTCATACCACTTGTTTTACTAAGCCGTTTAATTAGATTTCCCATACGAGTGAGGTAAAGGTTTGTATATACTAATAGATTGGAAAACGGTTTTATAAACGAATTTGGTACTAAAAGAGAAATCGTTTGAGTAAAGAGTTTTGATATTTACTACTAGTATAGGAAACCTTTATATTTTTAAAGTGACAAATCACGAAGAAGGTTGTAAGAACGATCAATCACAAAAATTCACATACGAAGACGTGAATAAAATCCAACGAAATCGATAAAGGATCCATCGAAATGGATATTCAAAAATCCCTAAAAAGAGTCATCAAAGTCATAATAGATGATAACAACAAATAGGATTATCACGAATCGATTTAAATTAGGATTTCAATCCAAAAAGGCAAATTGGACTCAAACAGCAGGTTCAGTCGACTGAACAGAGAATTTCAGTCGACTGACCCTGTACATGGAAATTTTCCAGGTTCAGGAAACTTTCTGTTTCCAGTTTCAGTCGACTGTGCAGAGTTTTTCAGTCGACTGAATCATGCCTGGAAACTCTCGGGTTTCAGGTTCAGTCGACTGAACAGAGAATTTCAGTCGACTGAATCATGCCTGGGCTGTTTTTCAGCCTTATACAATTGAAGAGCAAACTCTTCCAAAATGCAATCGGACGAACATTGGCTCTAAGGGTTTATGCCAAACAGCAACCCGGCCCTATATGCTCCTCGATGCATCACCAAAAGCATGATCAAACATCCATAAAAGGATTTTTCACAAATTTGACTTAAAAACCCAAAAATTGGAATATTCACAAAACCAATCCAAATCAAGAGCAAATGCACATGAAGAAGTGTTAGGAATTCATACCCAACAACCAAAGATAATTATAGTCATAGATGTGAGATAAAAATCTCACCTTTTCACAAAATCGAACAAGAAGAAGCTTGAAAGCAAATGGAGAATCAACCTCTCTTCAATCTCAACACTAGAAGCTTGAATCTAAGCTTAAAAGAGGAACATTCCCAAAATTAGGTTTAGGAAATTTCTGAAATTGAATGGAGAAAGAGTTGGAGAAGAAGAAGGAGATGCTTACCAAGGGGTTCTTCTTGAGTTTGGAGCAAGGAGATGGATTTGCTAAGGAAGTTAGGGCTTGGAGTTTTAATTCTTTTTCCTCTCCACCATTTTCAGTTGGAGCTTGAGTTTGAGGAGTTGGAATGAAGTAATGAAGAGGAGAGGGGGATTGGGACTGAATACATAAGTGGTTAATTGGCTCAGCCCAAACCAAAACCCTAAGCAAAAAGTAGCAAAATTCAACTTTCTCCAAACATATCGAAGCTTATACTCAAAAAGGTCGCAAACGGCATTTTGAACTCAATGGAGGTGGTCTCGAGTCCTAATTCGACCGTATGCAAAAAGTAGCTTTTCGGACTAAAAATCCGACTAACGATAAAATATTTAAATATAAAAATCGATAAATATGCGGGTTGTTACATTGAATCTATTTATCTCTGTGTTGTTTTCGTGCCTGCGAATTTCGAGGACGAAATTCTTTTAAGGGGGAAGTTTGTAACGACCCTAGATTTTTATTTAATTTAAATTAATAATTAAATGAATTTTTGAATAAAGATTTGTAGAATTAATTATAAATGGAAGCGAGTTTCCTCGATTCAAATAGAAAATATGTAAAGTCATATGGATTTGAAAATTTGTATATATGTGAATATATATGTATATATTGGATTTTAAATAAATTCTTAAACAAATGATTTTGAAAAATAAATAATATACTTTAGACACAAGTATAGAAATAAATAAATAAATTGATTTAAAAATTTATAAATGATGATAATTTGAGTTATATAAAATATATGTGTATATAGAGAAATGTAAAACAATAATTTTTAAAGTAAAATTTATGATAAATATTTAAACTAAAAATAGAAGTAAAAAGAATAAGTAAAAGAGATAAGAATAAAACATAAAGTACATAAACAATTAAAGCTTTCATGTCAACTCAAACAAACACATATATATAAATGTAAGCAAATTATAATAGAATAACATAAATATGTACACTTAAAACAAAACCAAAGCAAAAGTTTGTAAAGGAAGACAAATCAAAAGAAATAAAATAAGCAAATTTGTACAAAGGCAATTGATGCCATATACTCTCAGCCGAGCTAAAAAAAAAGTAGGCAAATAAAATATGTAGCCTATAAGAAGTGATGCATGTAAACAAAGAAAAGTAATGCCATTATCATCAGCCACCATAACCTATCATCTCAGCCGAGATCTTGTTTCACAAAACAAATGAATAAACAAGTACAAGCAAGCATATTCACCCATGCCTATTGTACAAACAAAGTGATATCCCTGTGCATTCCTTTTCTCAGATATATCAAGACTTATACCATATCAGTCTCAATTCTTCAAAGCTAAGGAAACTGAAGCAAGCATTGTTTAAAACTTAAACAAAAAAAAAATTCAATTTAAACAAAAGCTTCAGCAAACAAATTCAGGCCTATTTCAACTTTGTCAAGTCTGTGTCAAAATTTAAAGCAACCTTGTTCAACAACAAGTAGCTTTGTTCTTTCCTGGGAGACAAGGTGAGTAACCTCACTTTTGTTACTTTAAAGCCAAATTTTGTTGCATGCTAGTGTTGTTGAACTAAATTTGTATTAGGTGAATCTGCTGTGTGTATAGATGTATGATGTATGTATGTTATTTCCAACAGAAGCTACTCTATTATAGTTCCAGTTTTTCTGTGTGGTATAAATTTATTTTTTCCTTGGAACCAATTGTTGATAGGACTAAGTTACAAACAAAAGATGTTTGATTAATCAGAGATTAAGGTTTAAAAGTTAAATTTAGATAAATTAAAAATGAGTGACTCTGTAAACCAAAACCAACAGTGCAATTGTATATAAAGTTGAAACCCAAACTTTGTAATTCATTAACCCAAGATTATAGATTGAATCCATGCACCAAAACATGATTTTTAACACTAAAACCATAATTTCTAGTTTGGGAATAAGTGTGCATTTCTGGGATGAACTGGATATGGGTTTGGGGGAAATTCAGGTGATCTCGATGTTAAGGGAGGTCGTGGCTCTCTAGGATGGTAGAGGAGTGAACAGGGGTTGCAGGAAAATTTCTGGGGAGGCGAGCAGATGAACGTGGAAGCGGTGGTGACGAACTCTAGTTTGTAAACCTAGTTTGGACGTGGATTTGTGTTTCGATTCGTTCGTCACTGTTAGGTGATCGAGTTTAACGTGGCTTTAGGGGATGGTAGCGGGGTGGTAGACGAGGTCGTGGTCGGAATTTCGTGACCTCCGATGGTCGGAGGAGTGGATGCGACGCGTTGACAGGTTTGGGGTTGGTGGCTTTTGCGCATTCCAGGTTTGAGTTGCGAACTCAATTTTGATTCGAGATGCTGCAGTGGCTTTGGAGGATCGTGATGATGTCATGAGTTGATCGGCGAAGGGTTGCAGTTCTGGTGGGTGGCCGGAGGTGGTCAGAGACACGGTGCACGTGCACCGTGCATTTTTGAGGTCTGGTGGGTTTTTTTGGGGGCGTGCAGTTTTTTTTCTCGGGGAAGACTCGGGTTATACGAAAGCTCGACTCGAAGCAGGGGGAGGCAAGACTCGAAGCAAGTTTGATTTCCTCGAGTCAGTTTGTTTTGCTTCAGGTTTTTTTTCAAAACCTGTTTGCAAACCTGAAATTTGACCAAATTTAAATAGAATTTAAAGTTGTGAGATAGTTTTAAACAAGTATAAATCTAGCTGAAGTTTAGATTCAAATGATTTTGAATCTAAAAAAAAAGTTTTAAATTATTTCAATGAGGGTTTAGGTTGTTAAAAACTGCACATTTCCAGATTTTCAAATTTGAATCTTAAATCTGAAAATAAGATTTAAACAGTGGTTTAAATTTAAAAGTTAAGTTCAGTTTTCAAATCAAATAATTAAAGTAGTGGATTCAAAAATCATTTTTGAATCCAGGTCAGGGAATTTGAACCAGTTTCTAAATCTGGATGTTTTCAAATCAAGTTTAAATCAAATAGTTTTTTAAGTAAATTTGTTTCAAACAAATGTTTTAAAACTTGAATTTTGGTAAAGTTCTTTTATAAAAGAAATTTCAGAAATTTTTTTTATTAATTAAACTGTTTTAAATAACTTGAATGATAAATGTTCTTCACATTTATTTTAAAGGATTATAAATTGAATTTAAATTTGATTAATGTTTAAATGGTTAATCATTTTGGATCTTAAATTCAAAATGGAATTTAAATTTAAATTTAAAAGTGTAATGTTTAAATTACACCTAAGGGATTAATGAAATCATTAATGAAGAAATTTATTATCTTAAAGATAATCAAGGTAATCAAATGGTTTAAATAAATATGGTAATTAAAGAATGATTTATTTGATTTTAAATTTTAAATTTAGATTAATTTATAATCAGAAATGATTAATAATGAATTAATCTAAGATAATTTCTTAAGAAAGTGATTAAAGAAATATTAGTAGTTAATAACGATAATTAACTAGAGATTATTAAGTAATTAAATTAATGCGATAAATCTTGATAATTAATTAGATTAATTAATTTAGATAATCAATTATACATTGTTTAAATGAAATTACTTCATGAAAGTAATTAAGGATTAATCACTTATAGTGATTAATTTTGGATATTTTTATTAATTACAGTTAATTAATTATATAATTGGTTCAAAAGTTAATTTAATTAATATGATTGATTAAGAAAAATTTAATAAATTAAAGTGTTTGATAAATTAATTGATATTAAATGATTTGAAATTAGTTAATCAGAATTTGACAATTAATTCATAAGTAACTAATTTAACTGGAAATAATTTGAATTAATCAGGATAAAATGATTAATCAATTCTGCTTATAAATGATTATTAAATGCTTGACCTTACTTATGGATGATCGTATTATATATGATGCCTTGAATTGATTGTCCTGTCTGATCTGTGATATTTTGTTCTGTGTGTGTATAAATTATCCATTCATTTACATTGTTATATTATCTGTGAATCTGTGAATGGGCGATAAGCTTTATAGTTATATCGCTTATCAACTATATTTTTGTGTTTTGATCTATGATGATTGAATGATGTTGCACTATTGTGTTAAAACCCTTGGACCACACCATACACACACAATTATGGATTTCACGAGGAAATCGGTTAAGTCACAGATTTTTGAAATAGTTTAAAATTTGAATTTTTAAATTCAAATGTTTTGGAAATGGGATTGGAATAGAAGTGAAAAGCTTTTGAAATGGAATTTCAAAGATGGAAATTTATTTTGAATAACTAGATTAAGCGTTGGAATTTAAATACTTTAATTTAAATTTGAATTCAATATTCAAATTGAATTCTGTAATTTGAAACTAGGGATTAATGATATTATACTAGTCATTATGAGTTAAATCATTTTTAAAGTATTATTTTTGGGAATTTGAATTTAACCCAACGATTTCAACTCGTATAAATGAATCAGATTTCCAAAATGAAAACTGTTGTTTTCAAATGATAAACACTTTTAGATAAGAACTGAGATTCCAGTTAATTAGGGGAATTTCAAGATTGAATAGAGAAATGATTTTCCTAAGTTATGAATGAATTCTTTTTTGAAAGCTATGAATTAAATCTGTTTATTTTTAACAGATTTAAATTTATGATTTGTTTAAATCAAATTGAAATGAAATTGTTTTGAAGGCTATAAGTTAAATCTTTGATTTAAAGATTTAACGAGTAAATCAAATTGAAATGAAATTGTTTTGAAGGCTATAAGTTAAATCTTTGATTTAAAGATTTAACGAGTTAATCAAATTGAAATGAAAATTGATTTGGAAAATTTGTGAATGAATCTTTTATTTAAAAGATTAAAATGTGAAAATTGTTTAAAACCGTTAAAGGTTGTGAAAATGAATCTTTTTGTTTAAAGATTGAAAATGGTAATTTGTTAAGCCATTTGAAGAAAAGTTTTGGGTAATAAGTTGTGACTTAATTGAAATCACATATCCATATGTTTTAAATGTTTTCGCTCACTATTCGGTTTAGCCGGGAAAGGACCTTTGTGTCGTATAACCCATTCTGAATATGTGATTTGACGTTATGGATAGCATTTGAAGACCGATGATGAAGACCGGGTATTTGCGAAAGCGATAGGATGACCTATCGATTGTTTCTGCACCGAGTCGCGCCAGTATAGAGACTCCCTAAGTGATGGGAAATCCGATCGGGATTGTGAATATCCGGATTGCAAGGACTTCTTTGTAAGTGCCTTCGGTTCTGTTCGAACCCAGAACAGACTTGTATGGATTGTATGTCTGACATTACAAATTGAGATATAAAGCTGATTTCTTTCAAATATATTTCTGTTGGTGGCGGAGAATTTATTCTCTTAGCTTAACACTCTTCTCTGAGACGTACGAGCTCAGAGGTTATGTAGTTGAAGGTTATCAGCGATATATTCCCAATTTGGTAATGTGACATGCTGAGTGTTGCTGTGAAATGATCATTGTGTTGATCATTTTTGATAGGATCATTTATTTGATCGTCTATCCTGGTGATCATTTCTATGATCATTTGTTGACCCAAAGCATGGCTTTTGTATAAAGTATGTTTTTGTGGACGTGACTTCGTCGAGCCTCACACCCCGGAAATGGTCAAAACAGGAAGGATCCGGCAAGGTTATGAGGGGTAGCGCCCTTTAGGGTATGTGCATTTCCTTCTGGAAAAGGGTGGTATCATGGTATGGAGCCCAGATACTTACTCATGTTGAAAACACTTTATGATTGTGTGAATTGATTACGAGCGCTCGGTGAAAGGTCCCAAAGGACCGGGGAATGGCATATTCGGTCAGTTGTTACTCAGTTAGGGGTAACCCGGCCTTGTGTTGGTAGAGATCCGGTTTGGTTCTCGGGGATGTCCATCCAGAGGCATTCTCATGTGGCAATGGGAAGTTCCTTGACCTGATCATTCATTGGAAATCCAATTCCCAATACGAAACTTGTACGGTATTAGTTGTAGAACCTGCCATTTACTTATGGTGGTCACCACTGTTTAGATGGTAGCTATAGTAGGCATACGATAATGGTCGTATGTTGGCTAAGATTTATATTCTACTTTCGAAATGAATTTTTCCTACACTATGCACTAGTAATAATATCAAATGTTTCTTTTAATGTGTATCAAGCATCTTTGACTATCATAAGGAGAAATCTCCTCCGATTCTGCGTTTGCATTGTGTGTGTGTGTGCGGGAGGCCTTATGGTAGTCCCATTTTTAAAAAGCATTGCGAATTGACTTTGAAAATCTTTTGTTGAATGTTTTAAAAGATAAACTGTTTTTGTTGCTCACACCAGTCCCACGACTGATCCGGAGTTTATTGTTCTTTCCTAAACTCTGGGTGCTCATTATTTTCTACACGAGCAGTCTAGAGTTGGGTTTTTCAGATAGTTAGATATAGTGGATTATCTGGAGCTAGTTCAGTCTTTGGATCACACCAGTCTTGCTTGTCTTGGTGCGTCGTTATTGGGAGTTCAAGCTATTGCTGGATTGGTTCTTGGAGATGGAGTTGCAGTTCTCGGAGTTCTCTTTTGAAGACTATCTTAGAGTTATTGTTCCGCTGCTAGATGTTGTCATCTATTTTCTTTTCCGCTGCTATTTTATTGTATCATATCTCTGATGTATATTGATATCTATTGGATCATCTGTTGTATCAGATATTGTATCAAAGCTGTATATCAATGTATTATTCTTTTATTCCGCTGTGTTGTTTACTTAATGTTGTTATAAGCACCGGCGAATCGGATTTGAACGTTCGAATCTATGGCATTCGAATACGATATGAAGTATGGATGTCGATTTTCGAGCGGGTAAAATCCGAAACATTACACATTAATTCTCCATTAATTACCAAATAAATTTCTAACGGATTTAATAATAAGAAAATAAATAAAACAATGGTTATACGTTAATAATCCATATCTATTAACTTATTGTTTACAAACAAAGGTTAACAAATTTACGTACAAAATAATTGATTTCATACTCCATATTAAAACCAATTGCAATTAATAACATAAGATTACGTCAATTCATACATCGTTTATTATATTCCTTATTAACCTTTATTATTTAAGTTTATTGTAATTACGTTAACATAATATAGTAGTCAATTACATTCAATCAATATTAGCCAATTATATGTTTTATCTCATTAAATTATTTGTTTTAAGATTTATCTTAAAGTCTAAATTTCTAATCTAATAAAATTCAATTTAATAAATCATAAATTTAAATTTCTGACAATATTAAAGCCCAAAACCTTATTAATTAATATTTTTAATTATCAAAATATGGGTTGTTACAGTCTCCCCCACTCAAAACTTTTTCGTCCTCGAAAAGGAACAAGAAGGAATCGAGGAATTTGAAATATTTTATTCAAAATGATCAATTTATAAACAATTTAACTTACATATTTAAATTTAATATAAATCTGAAAATAACTCCATTCGGTTATTGAATAAAAATTTAAGTTTTTTGGTATTTGCCCTTGAAGAGAAAAGAAATATTTCAACCTATCTAAAAATTAGTTAAAACATTTAACCTCGTTCAATTAGTAAAAATATAAGATATATTTAAAACATCCTCGTAGCATTATGCAAAGATTTTTCAAAAGTCTAAAACGTTGTTAGAAATTTATATCAAAACATTATAATAACCTTTAAAATAAGGTTCCTTAAATCCAAAAAATTTATTAGACTCATTATTTTTTAAAATAAGCATAAACTCAATATTATTAAACTGAAACTAATAGTATACTCAAATCTTACATTAAATTTCTAAATCAAAGTATAAAATTTCATACCTTCATATTTAATTTAAACACTTGTTTCAAAATGAATATTCTAATACAAAATTCAAATAGTAAATAAACCTATAAACTTTACAAGTAGTACTTTGAAATCAAGTAAATATTTCAAACTATACTTCCAACATAGGGAATCAAATTTATTTGTCAAGTATATTGCTATAAATAAACTACACAAATCAATTTTTCTTCTTCTTTCCATTTATATGATATCTTTAAATTATACATTCAAAGAAACTTATATAAATTTTACTTGAAATATTCATTTGAAAGCTTTATTTGCAAATCAATCATCTTTAATACTTTTCAAAAATTCATTTGTAAAGTTTCTTGCTTCATTTATAAATACCATTTAAATATTTCAAATAACATCTTTATAAATATATGTAAACTATTTGAAAATAATTATTTACATCAATTACTTATATTTGCAAAGAAGCTATTAAAAACATTAAATCCATTATTTATAAATTTATTGATTTTATCTCAAGATACTTTCCAAATATTATTAATAAATCACTAATCATTTACTTTAAATATATTTTATTTAATTATTAACTTCTAAAATATTTACAACACTGATAATTTACTATTAAACCATGTTGTAAGTTATTAAACAATATTTTAAACATTTTAAAGTATTTAGAATTGATAAAAAAATGACCAAAATGTCTTTTATATAATACTTCATCAAAATACTTTTATAACTTGATGTATTAACAGGTTTATCCTCATTCTTGCGGACTCTGGCCATGCGTTGATCAGGCGCAAAGCTAGAATTCTTCAAGTACTTAGTAGACCTATTTCAACAACCAGCGAAAATACTTGAAAAACCTTTAAAAATAGATATGGAAAGTAGAATCCAAACAAAACAACCAAACCAAAACCTTTGTCCAACCAAGGTTCGCAGATACACAATGGTTACGCCTGGATCCCTCAGAAAAAAATCCGTATCCGTAAGCTTTCTCAGCCCTACAAGTTACGCCATGATGACTAGTAGGGTGCAGGATATACAATGGTTACGCCTGGGTCCCCCAGGAAACAATCCGTACCCCTAGGCTGTCTCAGCCAGGCAGTTTCGCTACTAATGCGATCTACACAGATTGCAGGATACACAATGGTTACGCCTGGATCCCCCAGGAAACAATCCGTACCCCTAGGCCAGACTTAGCCAGGCAGTTGCGCTATGCAGTCGCGAGATAAAAAAACCATGGGTTACGCCACAGTGGGAACACTCGAGTATCACATCCGGAAAACGAAAAATCAGAGAGAATAATATCGATAGAATGAATCCACAATGTGGCCACAAAGCGGATATCAAGTAGAAGGCACTTTCTATATCTTTACTTCGAAATACATATCATATACTTTCAAATATCATACTTATATAAAGTCCATTATATATAGGATTCCATTTTCAAATCGAATACTTTCCAAATCAATAGTATATCAAATCATATTTATGTAGGCTTCGATTATATAAAATTCTCTTTCCAAATTGAGTACCTTTCAAATCAATAGATTTCAAATCAACTTCATACTTATACAAATCCATTTTATATAAGTTCGACCATTCCCATCAAGTACTTAATAATATAAGGTTCTCAATTTAAAATTATTTCAATATTAGTTCAGTTTCAAAATCATATATGATTCGCTAATTTTCTTCCAAAAACATCTCAATTTCAAAGCTCCCAAAATAATAGATTTTGGAAAATAATCCCAGTTTCCAACTTTATAACTATCCCTTTAAAACCTTTAAACTATTTATTTCTATATGAAAAATCCAAATTTCCTTTTGCAAATTATTTATTTAACAAAAGTTTCAAATTTACTTAACTCATACCCTTCATACTTTAAACATACAAAACTAAACTTATATTCTTGATCAAATATTTATACTCTTCGAAATTTCTTAGTTTTAAAATTTTAAACCTTGATTTGGAAGTGCTCGAATCTTCAAAATAGTCGATGAGATCAAATTTCAAATCCAAGAGTTGGAAATCAGCAACAAATCAGTAAATCAATTTTTTTATTATAGAGTTATACTAAAAAAAATTCGAAATTCGAGGATTGAATACCGGTTCATTTGAAATCATTTCAAATGTATATACATATATCTTTCGAATATCAAATCATACTTCGGAATTGGAAACCAAAATTGGTTTCACAATATCACTCGCATAGAAAAGCTACTAAAGTGGCCTCTCCCCCACTCTGAGACTCGAAAATCAATGTCGATGATGCATGCACTCGTCATCGAAATTATTTTCCAACGACATAAGTGAGTTCTGGACTTCTATTTTCTTGAAAACTTCATTGAGATTTCTTTGAAATCATTGGAATTCAATTGAACTCATTTGAAACATTTCTTATTTGGAAAATACTACTAAATTGTATTATTATTATTATTATATATATTTCCAAAATCTTAAACTAATTACAAAATACCGGAATTCAATTCTCAAATTTCAAATTTAACCCTTCAGTTATAAATCATTTTTAATCTCATCGATTAACACAAATATCACTTCATACTTTAATATTTGTTTCATAGAATTTCTCCATTTAATATAAACATTAATATATCCATTCTCATAATATTGCTTATATTTCTCTTTAATTTAAATTACATTCATTTCACATGTAATATTTCTCACTTAAAACTAATTTATTTGCAAATCATTTCATAAGCAATTTCTTTACGGCCAATTTATAAAATTTAATTCCTTTTTATAAGAAATTATTCGAATTTAAAGTTATCACAACTTTGTTTATAACCATTTATTGCAACATCTATTTATTTCATAACAATTTACAAGTCATGGCTTTATTTGTAGTCATTTCACTTTTAATTCATATTGCTTATTCCATTCAGTTTCACCTTTACCTTTAAATTTATTTATGACATGTTTCATAAATGTTAATTAAGTTTATAAACATATTTTTCCAATTTAATCTCATTTACAACATTTCCTTAATCACAATTTCAATTTAAACATCCCAAGGCTTAAAGTTCACACTTGTATATTATTACATTACATGCTAAGAATGTATACCCCAATTCTATTCATTTACTAAACATAGATATAACAAATTAAACCTTATTTTACTTTCTTTAAAATTAAGGTTATCAATTCAACTATATAATTCAACCTAATTATCAAGTTTCACTCTTAATTAATACAAAAAGGTTTTGATTATCCAAAAT
Organism: Allium cepa; assembly: GCA_030765085.1. Taxonomy (NCBI): domain Eukaryota; kingdom Viridiplantae; phylum Streptophyta; class Magnoliopsida; order Asparagales; family Amaryllidaceae; genus Allium; species Allium cepa. Next base: position 1,015,356,616 of record CM060934.1, on the reverse strand, counting down.
ATCCAAATATTCCATTTTTTCCAATAGATGAAACTACATGTCAACAAACAACAAAATTCACATCAACATTTCAATTTCATAAACAAATATCCTAATTATTCATTTTATTCTCTTTAATGCACCATTATTAAACTAGTGTTTAGTCCATTAATTCAATCAACAATAATTAACCAATGTTTATAATTGGATTAAATACAATATGTCAACACAAATGATAATAATTAAATATTACCATTTCATAAATCAAACACATTACAAATAAATATATTAGTCTTAAAAATTTATTCCTTTATATATATCATATAATATTAGGAAAAATAATTTCATTTCAAAATTTATATAAAACATTTTTATAACAATAACAAATACGCGCTCTCGTAATACACTCAGACAACTTATTCTAGGGTATTACTACCATATCTCTAATGAGTTAACCCCAACAGGCTAAGGTATGTCTAAACCAGAGCTCCGATACCAACTGTAACAGGCCACCTTTTTGGATAGTTCAAATCGACAATAAACACACATGTCAGAATCAAACCATTCAAAAGGGAGGATTGTTAATGGGGTAAATAAGAAAAAAAAAGAAAGGAAAGAAAAACAAAATACAGAATCTCTCAGCGTAATGACAAAATATAATAATCGAATAAACAGTTCATGAATTTGTTTTACAAATAACATGTCATTACACTTTTACAAATTCAAATCAGAGTTATACATATATCATAAATAACCAAATAATGCACCGGAACACAGAATGTAGTGGAATAATAAATAGCAATAGTATACTGAATCTTCGTCTTCGTCCACCAGAAATAGTCTTCAATGCTGAAAAACTCAGGCTGACCCGAGCATAAAGGAAAATAATGCACTCGAGTCAGAACTAAAATTCTTATTCAAATTAAATCAAAAGTATATGATATAAGGAATGCAAATAACTACATTTTTGAAGGTTCAAATTTCTGGGAATGTTATTGCTTCCACATTCAAAATAAAATGGATTTCACAATAGATCCATTCTAGTAAATTACAAATTTACAGAATAATTCCCAGTTAAATTTCATAGTTTTAGAGATTTGATTTATATAAATGTTCCAAAGTTTCAATATTCACTTTTTTTTGGAAACTTCCCAACGTTTTAAAATTTAATTTAGAAAACTTTCAAGTAAGGTAACGACGGTTTACTTCCCAAAATCATTTTTATGGTTCAAATAGTAAATCTAAACATACTATTTTTTCTCTAATGTAAATACTTGAAATTCATGGGCTTTACATCCTTATTCAGTGTGCAAATAATCAATATGAAATTTAAATAATTGCAATAAACTATAGGGTGATAACAAAGATATATCAAATAAATGAACAAATATACATTTAGTCACAATAGCATCCATCACAACATACAATCAACATTCAAATCAATCAATTCAACCAATCAACCAATTCAATAATATGTCACAGTAGCTATTAGTCATCACATGTTGGAATTTAGCTATTAAAATTAAATATTAATAAATATTCCAAACCAACAATCAAAAATTTATCACTATATGACCTGGTTTAACATGCAATTAAATTTTAGTATTTCGTGAGTGAATTTAAACACTCACCTTCTGGATTTCCCTTTTCTAGTCGGATTTGGATCCGCTACTACTTCCTCCTTTTGAGTTGTTTCCTTCTATCATAATCTTTTTTTAGAATGTTTTGGAAGAGATAAAGAAGTTGTTATAGATCTGGATTTAAAGAAAAAGATTTGGAAATAAGAAGAATGTTTGAAAAAGAAGAAGAAAATTTAAAGAAGATGAAGAATTGAAAAAGAAAAGGCAGCTTTCAAAAAGAAAAAGATTTGAAGAAGAAGAAACAAAAAGACAAAGAATAAAGTAAAAAAAAGAGAAGAAGGAAATTTAAAGAAGAAAAAATGAAAATGAAAGGAGGAAGGTGAAGAGAGAAAAAATTGAGATGGAAGTTTCATTTGGAAAATGAAGCTATAGAAGATGAGATTAGAAAATGAAATATGACTAAAGGAATGAAGATGGAAACAAATGAAAAGCTAATAAGGTATATATAAACAAACTAGGAATTGAAATAAAGTAAAATATGAACAGCCCTAAAACGTAGTATTGAAAGATGTGAACTAAATGAATATGAGGTGATAGAAGAAATAAAATGCAAATGAAGAAATAAAATTATAGATTATTTAATAATAAGGAAATAAAGGTGGAGGGACAAAATGCACGTTTAGTTTTAAATGCTTTAGGCATTGATAATGCATAAGGAAATGTACATAGGAATGAGAAAATTTGCAAACTAAAGGAAAATAAAAAAAATTTATAACCAAAAATGAGATGGAAAGAATTATATATAGCCTAAAAGCTTAGGCTTAGGTATTAAACCGAAGGAGAAATGAACGGACCAAGTTTTAATAATGTGGTAACTATTTTAAAACGTACATGCAATAAATAAAAAGAAATGAAGGGACCACATACACATTTTGAAATTCAATTTCTTTCGAAACGTAACCAAATTAATTTCATTCACTCAAATAATACTCAATTTGTACACATACAAATTTTTATCTACGCACAATTAATAAAATTATACCTACCTTAAAAATGAGAACGTTCAATTCTTTTATTTCCATTAAAGCACCATTTCTGTTTAACACAAAATGTACGTTTCTTTCATTAAATCTATTAATTGCAATCAAAGTTTTCTTTCCTTTAAACGAAATCTTTCCATTACATTAATTGCAATTAATAACAAAGTTAAATTTCAAAATAGATAAACCAAAATGGACGAGAAACAGGATAATTGTTTCCTTAAGTCATTTAAACATGTTTATAAATTTGTTGTTTTACACCACCGTAATAAATAACTTAGTTAAATTATATTCCTATTCTTGAAATCAATATGTATGCTAAAACAGCATTCAAATAAATGTATATTCCTTTTTTTTAACAAATCATTCTATTCTTTACTCTAATGAAATTAAATCTACATTCACAAATGAAATATTTCAGGGCAAGGCTCACGTGTAAATAAATAAAACTTACTGGAAGACCAAAAAAGGCATGTATTTAATGAAAGAAAGTAGTAATAAAATAAAATAAATGAAAGCGACAGATTTAAATTTGAGAACGTAGTCCGTACACAAAAATCACAAATCAAATATACTAAAAAAAACAATTCATTTTAACATATTTTATTAACCCTAATACGCTCAAATTTACACACATATATGTATTTTTATTTAGTAAACAGTAAATAAAATTAAACACTACAATTAACATAATGAGGACCGCCACCCCACACATTAAAAGATGAACAGAGACCCCAAAGTCAAATTCGAAACGGAATAAATCTCCTATGTTAATATGCTAACTATTCCAAATCAAAAACTTAACCAAACCTTCAAGTTATTTTCTTACCATTTTATTATTGTATATATATTTTTTAATTAAATTCAAATTAAGGAATATTTAGATAAATCAAATATTCCAACTAGAAACATACAACAAAAGTCAATTCTGTGTTTTAATGAAATTAAATTAACATTCATAGATGAAATATTCACTTTATTTTATAGGAATATTCTTATCAAGAAACCATTCTTTTCTTTTCTTTTTATCAAAACATATTTCTTTTTATTACACATTCATTTACAACTAACACCTCCCCCTTTAAAACCAACTTACATTTAAAGATTATCCCATTAAAGAGTCACAGAAATAATACTTCGTACAACCACATCATTGCTTTATCAATTAATTTCATATAATCGTTATATTTGTACCAAATTTAAGTGCTTACGTTTTGAACATAATATTTCTCAATGAAATTATCAATATATTTTTAGCACAAAACATATGTTGCACATATCATTAATTAATTGCCATTTACTTCTATCTCTTATGAATGGCAAGATATAATTACCATTACTTACAATGATTAAATCTCAAAACATACCCTAATACAGGGAAGATAATTAATCCAATTGTTTCCTTTGAAATCTAATTTTCTATGTTAAACCCAATATCTATATACTAATTTAATTCCAAAATTTAATTACAAATGTAATAAAACCTATTCATTATATATATAAATTTCAAACAAATCCTTTTATTTCATTTACATTCTTATTATCAAATCAACTATTCCCTTATGCAATTGATTAACATAAGTTTTACACTCACCACTCAATAGTTAAAGTTTCTTCTTATATCAATTTTAATATTTCAATTACATTAATTCTCCATTAATTTCCAAATAAATTTCTAACGGATTTAATAATAAGAAAATAAATAAAACAATGGTTATACGTTAATAATCCATATCTATTAACTTATTGTTTACAAACAAAGGTTAACAAATTTACGTACAAGATAATTGATTTCATACTCCATATTAAAACCAATTGCAATTAATAACATAAGATTACATCAACTTATACATCGTTTATTATATTCCTTATTAACCTTTATTATTTAAGTTCATTGAAATTACGTTAACATAGTATAGTAGTCAATTACATTCAATCAATATTAGCCAATTATATGTTTTATATCATTAAATTATTTGTTTTAAGATTTATCTTAAAGTCAAAATTTCTAATCTAATAAGATTCTATTTAGTAAATCATAAATTTTAATTTCTGACAATATTAAAGCCCAAAACCTTATTAAATTTAATATTTTTAATTATCAAAATACGGGTTATTACAGGAGTTCAAACTGTTATTGATTAAATACCCAACTGAGATAAGAATTGAAGTGATAATCCAAATGAGGATTAAGGTAAATGTGAATAAGTGAATAAAATCGAAGTGGGGATGGATAGGAAGGAATATTGATTTGGCTAATAATTAATGAAGTTAGATACGTAGGATGTATGTATATTATTCTATTCGCATAGTGATTTAATCCAGATTCGAGCATAGAATTTCGAGATAGTTATATCGATTCGAGTTTGGATTTTTGACTCGATTTTCGACGGTGAACCTGGATATAGGTCGTTGATTGGTTCTGGATATTCTCTATCATAGTTAAGGCTATGCAAGGAGAATGACGGTTTCTGATCAGGAAACCAGATCTGTGTCCGCACTATGAAGTCGGATGGATGAGGTCTGTCTATATATATACCTCTATTTTTTGTGTGTTCACAGACTAAGAACAAGATTAAAAATCAAAATATCTTTCCTCATACTCTTTTGAGATAAGATGTATAAAGGAAACATGTTTGCAATTGATAGATCTTAATTTTAAAAATAGTTTTAAGTGAAATTAGAAGATAAAATTTATACAGGAAGAAGAAATACAGTAAAGTCAAAACGCGTCGAAAATTCCAATGATATAGATTCAGTTTTCTTATATATACTCTAATTCCTTTTTGGAAACAATGTTTTTTAACAACAAAATCATGATTTTTATGTAAGGATTTTGGGAGAGATTTGGAGATGAACGGTAATGGAGTTTTTGCCAAATTCCGGTGCCTTAGTCTATGTCGAGCGGAGATGCTAGGCGAGAAGGAGCGTGGAAAGTTGTCACGCATGGGAAAAATGGACGGAAGATATAAGCGTCGTCGTGTCGATGGCACGATGTCATTTTAGGGTTAGGATAGCAGTTTTGTCAATGGAGTTTGAGGAGTTGAAATTTTGTGGTGGGTGGATCGGAACCCATAGAAGATGATGGGATCGAAGCTTGGGTGGGTGGTGCTGCTCCAGACGATGTGGCACGGATTTCAGTCGACGGAATCAACAGGGCGTGAAGGATTTCGTCGGAGGACTTAGTTCGAGGGAGTGCCGATAGCTTGATTTTTGATCCCTGATGAAACTGATGGAACTGGGTGATCGTGATGCACGTGGAGATCGTCGGTGATGTTTTGGCTACAGCAGGGTCGATCGGAGACTGGTAGGGGGCTGTGCACGTGTGCGCATCGGTGTGCTGTTTGGAATTTTGGAGAAGATGAAGTTTTGCTTAGGACTATCTCATGGAATGTGTGGTTCGACTCGAAGGTGTATCCATGTGAGAAATTCTCGGTAAAGGCTCGGGAATTGTAACAACCCGCATATTTATCGAGTTTGTATTTAAATATTTTATTTAAATATTAACTCGTTAATCGGATTTTGGTCCGAAAAGCTACTTTTTGCAAACGGTCAAATTAGGACTCGAGACCACTTCCATTGAGTTCGAAATGTCGTTTACAACTTTTTTAAGTATAAACATCGATAGGTTTGGAGTTAGTGAAATTTCACTAACTTTTCCCGCTTTGGACTTTGGGTTAGTTTAGCCTATTAAGCCCAAGTTCCAACCCTCTTCTCCTCACTCTTCATAAATTTCCTAACTAATCAAGCTTTGGAATTAATGGTGGAGGGAATGGGAAATTAAAATTCCAAAACTCAAATTCAATTGCAATCCATCTTTCTACTCCAAATTCAAGAAGAAGACATTGGATTCAAGCTTCTTGTGCTTAGATAGAAGAAGGATTGATTCTTGCTTGCTTAAAACTTCATTTTCATTGATATTTGGTGCAAAGGTGAGATTTTTATCTCACAAATCTAGTCTATAACTATATTGGACTGTTGGGAATGATTTCCTATCACTTTTGCATGCACATTTGCATTTGGTTTGGATTGGATTGGCGAAAAACTCCAATTTTTAGCGTTTTGGTGAATTTTCTGCACTTAGGTCGTTCTGGCCATTTTTAGGTCGTTCGGAGTTAAGTCGTTCGTCCATGGGTCGTGAGTCGTTCACGAGTTAAACTTAGGTCGTTCTGGCCATTTTTAGGTCGTTCGGAGTTAAGTCGTTCGTCCCTAGGTCGTGAGTCGTTCACGAGTTAAACTTAGGTCGTTCTGGCCATTTTTAGGTCGTTCGGAGTTAAGTCGTTCGTCCCTAGGTCGTGAGTCGTTCACGAGTTAACCCTAGGTCGTTCTGGCCATTTTTAGCTCGTTCGGAGTTAAGTCGTTCATCCATAGGTCGTTTACGAGTTATCCCGATAGGTCGTTGGACCTTATCTCGTTAGGTCGCTCCTGGCCTAACCCTTAAATCGTGCAACCCTTAAGTCGTGTAACCCTTAAGTCGTGTAACCCTTAAGTCGTGCAACTCTTAAGTCGTGCAACTCTTAAGTCGTGCAACTCTTAAGTCGTGCAACCCTTAAGTCGTGGAACCCTTCAGTCACGCAACTCTTAAGTCGGTCACGAGTTATCCTGTTAGGTCGCGACCTCTGTTAAGTCGGTCACGAGTTATCCTGTTAGGTCGCGACCTCTGTTAAGTCGGCCATGTTGGGTCGTGAGTCATCGTTAGGTCGCGAACACCTCTAGGTCGCAACCACTAAGTCGCTTGACCCCTTAGACCCCTAGGTCGCAGCCGTTAGGTCGTATGACCCTTGAGTCGTTAGGTCGTTAGACCTCATTTTGTCTTCACTAGGTCGTACCGTTTTGGTCGGGGCGCTGCCCCCTGGACCCCCGCGACCTGACCGGGAAGGTCGAACCCCGTAAGCGGTGGCGTTGCCCCCGCACCCCCACCTTGGGGGGTTGCCACCCCCCCTGGACCCCCCCTCCGTAGGGGATCTTATCTGAAAAACATTGAGCTGATTTCCTTGGATTTTATTCACATCTCCGTATGCGATTTTTGTGACTGATTGTTTCTACAATTGCTTCTGTGTTTTGTCACTTTATAATATAAAGGTTTCAATACTAGTAGTAATTATCAAAACTCTTTTAACAAACAATTTCAACTCTATTTTTAATAACAAAGCTCTTTTCTTAAACCGTTTTCCAATCTATTAGTACATACAAACCTTTACCTCACTCGGATGAGAAATCTAATTAAACGACTTAGTAAAACAAGTGGTATGAAACGCTTGCGTTCACTTCGTCGGTTAATTCTTGGACTTGTTCGATTGAACCTCTTGTGACAATTTTATTAGTGAAGATTTACAGTTTGTTCGTAAATATTTAAGTTAAGCAAGTGGTTATGGGACATGAAGCTAAACTTCTATATTTACTAGCTTAGTGTAAATGACACTTCTCGTTGATCATGACGATCATTCTGATGATTTAGACTAGCAACTGTGCGATGTCTCTTGTTGCGAGGTTAGACTAGACACCACTTGTGTGATTCCACTCACACATACCTTTTTGCTTTTTGGTTAGTCTGGACCTTAATCTGTGTGATTCCATTCACACATGTGGGGTAGCTCCCCTTGGTCTTCGGACCGTCATGTGATAGGCCTCTTTCTCTTTTCTATGATTTCTGGAATTCTTGCATTGATTTCTAGAATTTATGTCATTGACTTGTTATGAGTACAAGTTTGGGGTATGATGCCCTTTTCGAATCTTTGAGAAGATTCTTGTGATATTGATTATCTCTTATTGATTGATCTTCTGTTGATCATTATTTACATACTTATAGTGGTATGTTATTATGGATGTTTATGTTTATGCCATATCTTTTATGTTATATCATGTCATCTGATATTTATAGCTAGACTGACCCGTTTATTATTTTCTTAAATAATACTCGGGTCAGACCGAGATGTTACAGGTGCTTCTGCTTGACTTCTTCCCAGGGATTCATCACTCTGACTTTTGGCTAACTGTTTAGATTAGCAGTTTTTGTTGTATACACTTGAGATATAGACTCATAGTTGTATTCTTTTGTATAGCACGTTTTGCTATTCTTTTGTATTATCGTGGAACTTACTGACCACTACTCTGATGTACACTTTCATGTGTTAGTTATATATTCATATCTTCTTCCGCCTTTGTGATATGGATGTCTGTGACAGATTTGTGATATGATTATTTCTATGTTTGTTTCCGAAGATTATTTATAGCCACCGTGTGATAAGCAATGACATGGATGGTCGCTCCTCAACAGCCTCATTCTCCGTGCTAGTTGACAGCACTACTCCGGAGTGTTCTTGGCTAGCGTGGGTATAGAGGTGGGGCGTCACAGGAATTCTTGGGTTCGGCCTGAGCTTCTTGAAATTTTTTGAATTCAGTTTTAAATTTTATCAAAGTATGTGAGTTTTCAAAGAAAATTGCAAACTAAGATCTTAAACAAAGGATTAGGGAATATTAAACGGGTTTTCAAAATTTTAGAATGCTTTTTAATTGTGGGTTAAAAGAGATTACTATAATAGATAAATTCTTATATGGTTTCAGAGGTGATTTTAAATAATGGAATTTAATAAGTGTTAATTATGTAATTGATTAATTAATGTAATCAGTTAAGGAAATAACTAATTAATTTAATTATTAAGATAAATAAAAGAGAAAAGGAAGGGTTAGTTAACTCGTGTAATCAAGACAAAGGATCAATTTATTAAAAATGATTAATTCAATAAAGGTAATTAATTTAAAAAATGATTAATTTATTAGAGGTATATTACTTATGAAATTAACTAATAATAATTAATTAATGAAAGTAATTAAAGGATAATTACTTAATATCATTAATTAAGGAGGGTAATTAATGGGTAATTATTAAATGTGTTTTATTTGACGATAATTATTTAATGGAAGAAATTAAAGATTAATTATTTAGTGTAATTAATTAAAGGATTGATTAATAATAATGTAAATTAATTAAGGATTAGTTAATCAATGAAGGATAGTTAATCAATGTGAGTGATTATAAGATAATTAATTTGAACAATTAATTAAGATCAATTTAATTAATATGGATGGGTTAAGGTTAATTAAATCGTTATGAGTTAATTACTTATTGTAATTAAAGTATAATTAATCAAGGATAATTAATTAAGATGGATAATTAAAAGATGATTAATTAATTTTTTTGTAATTACTTAATGTTAAGTAAGGTAATCTAAATAATTAAAGACTAGTAATTAATTTAATTAAAGATAATTAAATTAATTTTTTGAAGTGATCAATTTGTCTTATGAATGATTGAAAATTGTTAAATGTCTTAAATTGGTTAGTATCTCTGAGATGAAATGTTTTTGTGATATGATATGTTTAGGGGGACAGTGATAGTATGGTTATCTATCAATAATGAAATGCCATGTAAGAGTGACACCCTGTATTTAAAGTTTGAATTACATTTCACTTGGAATAACTTGAGTTAAGATGACTTTGGATTCGAAGAGATAGGAGTCGGGTATTAGAAAATACCCGAAACCACTTCGATTCTTTATAAGTTTGATATGTGAAACAATAGGCTCGTATGAATGATTTAAGTGAATTGGACTATTTAATCTAAATTTTGGTACTTAGAAAATTGATATGTGAAATAAATAATGCATATAACATATTGTGAACTTGTAAATTGATACGAGTTACCCCGAGTTTTATATAAGTCGTATGCTTGTGTTTCATGTTGGATGGGTTTACTCACGCTGGTTTCCAGCCTGACCCGGGTGTTACTTCGATGTAATGCTCGGGTAAGGCCGAGTATTACAGATTTCTAGGTAAGGATGTTCTGGAGCTCAGGAGTCTAGCTGGATGGCAGGAACATATGGGGTGTTTCCGTTGTATTATATTACTGTATATCTGAGGCATGGTAATTGTGTATATCTAGTGTCTGTATATATGTGTAACCCTGATGTATTAAAATGTAATCGACAGATATAATATTCTTTTGTAAACTGTTATTATTTATTATTATATTTTATCCGCTACGAATGTGAGAAGTTGATGTTTCTATTCGTCTTCTCCTTCTTCTTCTTCTATCTCTTTTTTCTTTTCTATAACTATCTGGAATTTTCGGAATCGAAAATTTCAGGTCGTTACAAAGTAACTAGGTTGTTAGGTTGAATTATTGTATGGTTTTGAATGTATACATATGTTGCTAGTTGTGGCTTAGATATGTGGATCAAAAGGTTTAAGCAATGTGCTTGATTTTAAAAGATGTGATTTTTGGCTTATGATATGATGGATGATCTATTATGGATGTATAGGCCTGAGCAAGTGATGTCTTCTTGGAAATTAGCACTTGAACTAGTTAGGTGACATAGGAATTCCTTAGGTTTAAAATTGGATTTACTTTGTTTTTAACATATTCTTAAGTTAGCAAGTAATTTAAGGTTAGGGTTTTAAAGGGCATTTGAAAGCCAATCGAGTTTGAAAGTTATGGCATCCATAGCGATAGTCGCTATGGATGTTGTTTCAATAAAAAGTCCGATTTTTAGAAATTAAGTTTTCACAATTTAAATTATTTTAAGAAGAGTTTTTATAAACTTTATAGTGATGTTTAGGAAGTTTATCTAGTTTTTATAACTAATTTTTAATTAGTTAAGTTTTTAATAATTTATAATTAATTAAGGATTAAACAAAGTTTAATAATTATAATCAAGTGAAGATTAGTTATTAATTAATTATATTTTAAGGTTAAGATTTATTTAACAAATTATTAATCAAGTTAATTAATTTTGAAATTAATTATGAGTTAAGTAAATGATTTGTTTTTAATTTATAATTAATTAAGTATAAGGTTAACTATTAAAAAATTATTAATCAGGTGTTAATTTTTTTAGTTATATATTATTAAGGTTTAATTTATAATAGATTATTTATTAAAGGTTTAATTTATTACTTAAGTTTAACTAAAGATTATTTAATTAATTAATTGAGATTAATTAATATTTAATTATTAATGAAGGTTTAATTAATTATTTAATAAATAATAAACGATTAATTTGAGCTTAACTGAGAGTTAATTATTGTTTAACTATTTAATTAAATTAAGTTTTAATTAAAATTAATTACGATTTAAATAAGGACTTAACTTATAATTAATTATCTTAAAAATGGTTTTAAAGTTTTAAGTCCTTTGGTTTCCAAAAGTAAACTTGTTTTAAGGTACTTCTTTTTGAAAGATGGTTTTGAATACAATTGATTCAGGTGTTGATACCATTAAAAAACCATATAACTGTGATGAATTATAATGTCGATTATTGGGTTTGTTTGTGTGGGCATGTGTTAGCAGAGTAAATCCCTACTCTGTTATAAATTGTTTGTCTATTTGATTGTTTGTTTTTTTGTTAGTGTGGACATGTATTAATAGAATAAATCCACATTCTGCTATTAATGGATTGAATTGTTTAGACATCTGTTTAGCAGGACAAATCACTATCTTGCTATTATGTTATTTGGACATGTATATGATAGTTAGTTTATATTTACATGTTATTTCCTGCTTTGGATATGAGTTATATTTACATACATGTTGACCTATGTAAATAATTGTTTAGCGAATTGAAATTCAAATGAGATTGAATAGTAACTTAAATTAGCATTATTGGGATTGATAAGCCACTTTTTGAATTACTAAAGTATGTTTTTGAACTAAGTTTAATTCTTAAATCAATTTGGAGTTAAAAGTTATTAATGATTATTAGGTTATACAATTATTTATAAATCTATTTATAAATAATGTAACGACCCTGACTTGACCTTCGAAAATCGACACCCAAATACATCACCCGTATTCGAATGCCGCAGATTCAAACATCGAATCTGGTTCGCCGGAGCTTATAACATATTAAGTACAACAACACAGCGAAAGAAAAATAATATACTTTATTGATACATAATAGATAGAAAATCTAATACAAATGAATATCAATATTATCAAAGATAATTTACAATAGTGGAAAAGATAACAGTAGAAGAGATAACTCCAACATAATCTCTAAGAGAGAGTGAATCCACAAACTACATCTCTAATGCCAAAGCTTAAAAGACTCCAAGCTCCAAATCGAAAGCTCAAACCACCAATCACGCTGAACTTTAAGCAAATCCGATCCGTAATGTGATTTCCAAACCGAAGACTCCAAAGATTCCCAAAACAATATCTGCTAGCTAACTATCTGAAAATATGACTCTAGGCTTATGGGAAATTATGGGCACCCAGAGTTTAGAAAGGAAACAATAAACTCCAGGTTAGTCATGGGACTGGTGTGAGAAAACGAAAATAGTTTATTTGAACAAAAAAAAGAATTTAAAATGAAATCGGCAATGCTTTTTGGAAAATGAAACTACCACAAGGCCTCCCCGCACGCACACAATGCAAATGCACAATTGTAGGAGATTTCTCCTTAAGATAGTCAAACATGCTTGATACGCGAAATCCTTTTGATATTATTATTAGTGCATAGTGTAGAAAACATTTGCAAGTATAATATTAATCTTAGCCAGCATATGATAGCTACCATGTTAGATGGTATGTTCTACAACTAGAACCGTACAAGGCGCGTATTGGTGATTGGATTTCCAACAAATGGTCCGGCTATGGAACTTCCTGTGCCACATGGGTACACCTCTAGAGGGACGCCCCCAGAACCTAACCGGATCTCAGCCAACATAAGGCCGGGTTACCTCTGTAACTAGGTAACTACTACACGAGTATGTCATCCCCCCATCGTAACCAAAATTTATACCAGGATTCACCAACAACCACAAAGCAATAGATTTGCAGCAACCACATAACTTAAGTATCTTAGCTCCACACCATGATACCACTTCTATCCAGAAGGAAATGGACATACCCTAAGGGGCGCAACCCCTGATAACCTTGCTGCATCCTTCCTGTTTCGACCATTACCGGGTTGTGTGAGGTCCTAATGAAGTCCCATTCCACAAAGCTAAGCTTTTCACAAAAGCCATGCTTCGATCAACAAATGATCATCAGCACTTAGTATGCCACATTACCAAATTGGGAATATATCACTAGTAACCATCAACTACATAACCTTTGAGCTCGTACGTCTCAGAGAAGGGTGTTAAGCTAAGAGAAGAAATTCTCCACCACCAAACAGAAATGTATTTGATAGAAACCAGCTTTACATCTCAAAGTGTAACGTCATCCATACGAGTCCGTTCCAGGTTCGAACAGAATCGAAGATACTTTAAAAGAAGCCCTTGCAATTCAGATAATCCCTAATCACGTCCGGACTCCTCATCATAAAGGGTGATCAAATCTCTATACCGGGGCCATTCGGTGCAGAGACATTCGACAGGTAATCCTTTCACTTTCAAAAATACACAGTCTTCACCACCGATCTTCAAATGCTATCCATTACGTCGTATCATTATTCGGAATGGTTCTTGTGACATAAGGTCATCTCCCGACTAAACCGAATAATGAGCGCTTAATTTTAAAAGCATATGGATATAGTGGGATCTTAGTTAAATCACAACTTAAAGTCCAAAAGCTTTCCTTTGAAGGGTTTAATCAAGTTTCCACTTTAAATCTTTTTTTAAAAAAAGATTCACCCTTTCAAAAATCCAACTTAATTTAAAACCAAGGTTCACCAATCTTTTCACATAGATTCATTTATAGTTTTCAAAACTATTCCATTTCAAATATTTTATACAAAAGATACACCTTTAAGATCCTCTTAAATTTGTAAACAAAGTTCACCAATCTTTAGCAAAGATTCATTCATAGCTTTCAAAACAATTCCGTTTCAAATTTGGAACCCTTTCAAAAAAACCAGAAGTTCTTTCCTCTATATAAAAGCCATTATCATTTCCGAACAAAGAGTTTTTGTTTCGGGAAAATCCAATTACATTTGCTAAAGTTAATAGCCTTCAAGTATAAACTTGGTTAAATTCAAATTCCCAAAATAATATATTTAAAGATACATAAAATGGTTTAAAATCCATATAAATATTCATTATATAACTTGTATAACCCTTTTTAAACCATAGTTTCCGAACATATATTCATAGAACTTAACTTCAAATCTTGAGTTCAAAATCAAACTATTTTTATTTCAAAACTTTAACAAGTTATTTACAATAATTTTATCTTCAAAACTCCTTTCAAAAGCTTTTCATATTTAACCCAATTCTATTTCTAAACCATTTTAAATTCAAAATTCAACTTTCAAAAGCATTTCATTATTTTAAATGAAATAATATTGAATTCAAATATCCGTGACTTAACCAATTTCCTCGTGTAATACATATCTGTGTGTGTATAGTGTAGTCCAGGGGTTTTACACAATAATGCGACATTATCAATCATTACAGATTCAAGCACCGTAATATTGATAAGCGGTATAATCCTATAGCGCTCATCTTCGTTCACAAATTCATAGTGTAACGACCCGTAATTTTCGACAATTTAAATTGGTTAAATTAATGAGATTTTGTAACTAAATTTAATAGAAATAAAAACTTTATAAATTAATATTGAAATGAACGCTAAAATAAAATAATTTAATGGTAATTAAAACCTGTTTATTAGTAATTGGAATAGAATTCTAGTGAATGAAAGTAGTGAAAAGATTATACCTGGATGTAAAATTGTATATGAGAAATAAAGGTAAAGTATTAAATTGATTAATGTAATAAAACATTGTTAACAGTATTTGATTCTAAATTAAGGAAACCTGTTAACGCAAGTTAATAATAAATGAACTTGAGTGAACGTTCCAATTTAATAAAAATTCAAATATTATGACTTAGATATAAATGGAATATAATAAGAACAAATGCAGTTATTGTATTAATGGGTGGAATAATATAATTTGTATAAATGAAACATAGGTAAACTTGCGTTATATATGTTATTTATTTAGGGTATTGAATAAAATTGGTAATCTAATTGCAATTGATGGTAATAATGTTGATATGAGCTAATAAATTTAATTTCAATACAATACCCACTAATGGATGGAATGAAATGGGATTAATGTAAATGTATACTAAGTTATAAATCAAATCGAAGGAAACAAACGTAACTATCGAATTAATTAATGAATAAATATACATTGAATAGTAATTGAATGTAAATTTAATGGTAATTGGATAAATCAATATAAGATAATGAATTGCAATAATTGTGGGTTGATAACAAAGTGTGAATGGGAAAATGATTATTTATAGTAATTGAATGGAATTCCAATTTGTTGGAATAAGGTAAATGTGTACTTGGTAATAAATTTAAACGGACTTAAATATTGAATTTATTTAATTAATTTATATAATAAATGATGATTGAATAAAAACCAATACTCTGTAATTAACCATAATATTGGAGTGGAAATAATAAACTTATAAATGTGGGATTAAGAGGTTTACAACAATTATTATGAGTTATATACATATTTAGTTCATTCAATTAAATTGGAAATCATTGCAATAAATCTAAATTAAATGTTACGTTATAATAAATTAAGGTAATAATGGGAAATAACGTAAATATTCTTCATAATATGATGATTAGTGAATAAAAAGAATGGAAATAAAGTTTTATCAATATATTGGAATTTAATTTATGATAAAGGGGTTAATTGCAATTAAATGAATTAAATATTTAAAACTGGAATTTAGATGAGTGAGAATATCTATGTAATGGTTTGAGTCCCAGGTTAATCCATCTATTTGGCAGGAATGAATGGAATAATAATTAATTTATTTAATAAATGGATTTCTGGAGTTTTATATTATAATTTCTGAATTTAATGAAATTGAAATTTAATATTGAAGTTTGATTTAACATTGGAATTGATAAATAAGTCAACTACTTATTGGCTTTTAATTTGTTTAAAATATTGAAATTGATTAAGAAACATAAAAGTGATAAAATTTGCTAATTTTAAGATTGAAATTTAAAATTGGATTTAATTAATTAATTATTAACTTATTTAATTAATGGAAAGATAGTCATTTTGGCCACTGACTCGGATTCTGACGAAACTAGTTTCATTGGATCCATAATGGTGAATTATTGTATGGTTTCAAGTTTCGTAGCGATTGGACTTGTCGTTTGATCGTACGAACGTGAAACGCCTTGAAATCAATGATATTGAAATCAATTAAAATCAATTTGGAAAATGTTGATTTTAGCATAACTTCTTCATACGATGCAATTTGAACCTGAAACCTTTTCCATTGCGTTTAAAATATTTTAAAACATGTATTTTGATATATGGATTGATCCAATTTCGTTCCGGAGTCGAAACGGGCTTTTCGAGGCATTATTGTCATTTCAAACCAATTCGACATTAACAGTAACCTATGAAAATGATAGAATTGAACCTCGAAACCAATTCCATTGTGTTCAAAAGACCTTTCTACGTTAGGAACGCCAGGCGGCATGCTTCGTTTGGAATTCGGACTGTTTTGGACCTCACACTATAAATAGGCACGCAAAACGATAAAATAATATTATAATATTCTGAAAACCCTAGCCGCCACTCGTCCTTACTTTTCTATGGCCGAAAATTCATCATCTTCCTCCTTCGATTTCTCTTCATCCATTCATCGAATTTGAAACTCCCAAAAGCAAAGTTCTAGAGCTTGACGAGCTCTACCCATCCAACGTTAGATTCGTGCCGAAACATCACGGATTTGCCAAGATCTGGCCTTGAAGTCGCGGAAGTATTTGTCGATTTGCATGTGAATGATGGCGCTTGAGGGGGCCATGTCCTAGCCGAAAGTCGAGCGCTGAGAGGCGCACGTCGCGGTCACCTCCGATCGACGTCTCGCGGCTTCCGGTTGTATGCATTTTGAAGGGGTTGGAGCATGTTATGGGTTCGAACGAAGGAAATCAAAAATGAACGCTCGCGTGCGCAGTGATAACAGGGTGGTGACGTGGAAGACAGTGAGTGTTTGTTTTCTTTTAATTTTATTTTTAATTTAATTTCAACATGTTCAAATCAATATAACTTGTGCATACGAAACCTGTTTTACGCGCAATTTTTTTGTTAGGATCGTATCCGAATTCCGGATATTTTGATGCTGGTTTGGACGAATTCTGAGACTGTTAAATTTTTGGATTTAAATTGGATTTAAATTCAATTTAAATTCAAAAGGTGAGCGTTTTAACCCACTCACAACTTCTAAAATTTCTTGTGTTTGTTAGATTGATATATGATGTGATTTATAATTTATTTATGGTTGCTTGGCATATTTCAAATCATCATCTCAGTTATTTTCATTTACTTAAATTAAATTGCTATTTAATTTATTCATTGCATTTGAACTACTAGTTAATTGTTAATTAATTATTCATTGCATATAAACTGCCAGTTAAACAGTTATTTAAATTATTATTGAATATAAACTGCTATTTAATACCTGTTGTTTATTATCCATTCTATATTGATGATATTGTTTGAATTTGATGATGATTGTGATAAATGGTTGATGGTTGATATTGGATGACTGGATGTTGTATTTTATATAGATATAAACTGCAAGTTATTATGAAATTTCATTTCATTCGGGATTTGTAACGACCCAGAATTTTATTTAATTAAAATTTGAATATTTAATTAATTTTAAATATTAATAAGTGAAATTTATAAGTCGAATAAATTTTATTTCGAATAATTGGATTTAATTGAATAATTAAATTAATAATTTAATACGTTAAATTATGGAAATAATTGAAAATTGGGTTAAATATGATTGAAAATGATTTGTAAAATTTTATTTTATCATATTGGAGTTAGAATGATGTTATAGAACTTTTAAAATCAAATTAAGAGTTTATTTGTGAAAATTGAATATTTTAATATTTAATCGACTTGTGAAATTAGTCATTTTTTGAACAGTCTCAGAATTGGACGAAACTAGTTCCATTGGATCCGTAATAGTTTGTTATTATCGGATTTCAATTTTCGTGTCAATCAGAGTTTTCGTTTGACCGTGGCAGCTCGAAACGCATCGAAATTGTTTTTAATATTAATTTGGCGAGTTAAAATAGTCATTTTTCAAACAGTCTCGGATTTCGACGAAACCAGTTTCATCGGATCCGTAATGTGATATTATTGTAAGGTTTCAAATTTCATGTCAATCGGATTTACCGTTTGCCCGGTGCAAACTAAATGGCCTAGAAATTTGATTTACCGATTTAATTTTAAATTGAAACTCGCACAGACAACCGAATTAGCTCCCGAAATACGTTCCATTGTGTTCGAAACGCGGGGTAAACCTTAGAAACGCCAACCGGCAAGCTTGGTTTGGAGTTCGGAAATTCCGGGCGAATAGTAAATTGGAAAATTTTCTATAAAAGCCCCTAGAATCTTCATTTTTGCAAAAGAAAATAGACCTAGGGTTTTGAAACTGCAGCCGCTGCCCTTAGCAATCAAAGGCTGAAATCTTGTTCTCTTCCTTCCCTCTTTTCTTCAAATCCACGCATCGAATCGAAAAAGTTCCAACTACAATATCGAAGAGACCAACGAGTTCTATAAATTCAACGGTGATGATCGTCTAAAACGCAGCGTAGAGGAAGAAAAGTGGCCGTGTTCGCCTCGTGTTCGTGCACGAATTCCCATGTATATACTCGACCGAGCTCGGCAATCTTCTAGCCGATAGTGGCACTCGAGACGTGCTTCGAAGTTGCGTAGTTCGATCGACCTGAAGGTGTTCATATGGGTTGCGAAATTTAGGGTTTCAAGCGGTGGCTATGGGTAGGATGCGTACGTGAATACTGGGAGATGGGGAGATGAAGGGCGTGGCCGAGATTAGAAGGTTGAAGGATCAACGGTTGAGATGCAGTTAGGGTTTAAAATGTAAATAAATGTTGTAAATTTATAATATAAAGTCGTGTAACTTCTAAAATTCATATCTTTTTCATACGAGGTCGAAAACGCACGAAACCAGTTGCGTTGGAATTGTATGGACGAACACTACGCTATGGAATTGGATTGGAGTCGTTTGGAGCTAGCAAAAATTTTGGGTAAAATTAAACGTCCGTTTAATTTTATTCGAAATAAATCGCTAAAACGAAATTGAAATCAAGGCGAGAACTTCTCACTCAATCGAATTGGTTTCGATTTTAATTTAAAATAGTTAGATTTAAAATTCTTGAATGTATGTTTGAATGACGATTGTTATCTATTGATTGTTAAAATAGACATTATGCGCCGTTAGTAAGCGGATGTTATTTATTAAAAACATATATCGCGAATATTTCATAAACAGTGAAATTGGTATTATTTATGTACTTGGAATTGATTTCCCGCAGTATATAGCGGATGAGACCCTATTGCGCCGTCTATTAAGCGGATAATATTTTAAATCCCATATACCGCGATGATTTCGTAATGGAACGGAATTGGTATTGTGCTAACATCTTTGGATGCAGGGAAACATGTTGGAGGGATCCAACTGGATTCCTCAATAGTATTTATTTGATTTCAGATATTTTGATATTTGATTGATCATCATATCGATATATGATATCGTGGTTGTCGTGATTGACTATTTGGTATGTAGCATCATTGGGCCAAATTTTGGAATTTTAAAAGGATTTTTAAAGTGATTTTTGAAAGTATACGTTTTATAAAATAATTTTGGAATTGATTCGTTTTAAATAAATAAACGTACAATTTTAATGTTATAAAATTTTGATTTTTGAGAAATATAGTTAAAAGTTGATTTTTGAAAATATGGGGTTAATGATTTTATAAAATAGTTTAAATTGAGGTTTTAATTGAATTTATTATAAAAAGTTTAAACATCGGATTTATAAAATTTGATTATTTATAAATCAAAATGATGAAATTATAAAGGAGTTTAAAGATGTTTTAAAATAATAGTATAAATTGATTTATACAAAGAATTTATAAATTGATATTTATAAATTAAAATATTTGAATTATAAAAGGAGTTTTTATAAGCATTAGAATGAATTATAAATGAATTTCGTAAATGAATGAAATTTATAGAATTATAAACGGTGAAGTTATAAATGGAATTTTATAAGCAGCATGTTTGTAAAATTTATAAAAATTATTAAAAGAATAGATTTTGGATAAATAAATGAATCTTATAAGTTATAAGATTTATAATTTGGGAAGTTAAAGGAACGATTTTGCAAACAAATAAATTATAAGTATTTAACTTAAATTATGGACTTTTGGTTTATAATTGAGTTACAAATTGAATAGGTTAATAAAGGAGGTTTATAAAAGGAAGTTGATATAAAATAAATAGAAATGGAATTTATAAACATTGTTTTATAAATCCGCAAATGACTTATTTTGATAAGTAAATTGTTATAACTTATTAATGGAGTTATATTCACGTTTAAGACAGTGAATAATCCTTTAAAATAAAAAGTATAGGAATGATGAAATTGGTTAACGAAGTATATTCACGTTTTTGAATAGTGAATAATGTGTTAAAGAAATTGTTTTGGATGTGATGTTTTAAATAAAATTAAAACAATCTAACGATGTTTTCAAAATGTGTTAAGATTCGAAACCATAGATTTCAACATTCACTGTTGAAATAGACGTTTTCGAGAAATAGAAGGAAACGATGAACTATAACACTGTTGTTATAGTAAATGATTTCCGAAGGAAATGTTTTATTTAGTATTGGGATTTATATATCTATCTTAAATTCGAATCCCTATACTAGTGATTTTGGGTTGTCGTAACGATGTTTTACGTAACATTCGTTTTGGCCCAAATAAATATGTTTAAGAGAATGATTTCCTTAAAGAATGAAATATATACTTAATTTCGATTTAAGTATATTGAATATTTTCCAAAGGTTGAAAATAAATAGATTTGTGAATTACTTATGAACAAGTAAGTATGTAAATGTTTTCCAATGTGAAATGAAACATTTTGAGAATTTATTTTTTTGAAGATAAATTGAAAATGAATAATTGAATCGTATATTCATAGATATTTTGGAATATAAATTCACTATGGAATTTATAAAAGAAAAGGGGAATTTGTTTAAAAATAAATATTGATTTATTTTTGAAGTGTTAAAATTATTTATCTTGTAAAGATATTTTTGGGAAATAAATTATTTGGAAAATTATTTGGAATCTGGTGATGTTGTGCATATCCATTGATAGTTCAATAACCGACTATCAATATTTACCTTTGAATAGGTATTTGTTGTGATTTGCTTGAATTTGAATGCCACACTTATTTTTAAATAAGCGCTCACTATTCGGGTTAGCCGGGAAAAGACCTTGGGGTCGTATAACCCATTCCGAATACGTGATACGTCGTTATGAATTGCATTTGAAGACCAGTGTTGAAGACCGTATATTTTTGAAAGCGAAAGGACAACTAGTCGAATGTCTTTGCATCGACTGGTCCCCGGTATAGAGATTCCATATGTGATGGGAAGTCCGGTCGTGATTAGTTAATATCCGGATTTCAAGGACTTCTTTGTAAGTGCCTTCAGTTCTGTTCGATCCCAGAATAGACTTGTATGGATTGTATGTATGACATTACAATTGAGATATAAAGCTGATTTCTTTCAAATATATTTCTGTTGGTGGCGGAGAATTTATTCTCTTAGATTAACACCCTTCTTTGAGACGTACGAGCTCAGAGGTTATGTAATTGAAGGTTATCAGCGATATATTCCCAATTTGGTAATGTGACATGCTGAGTGTTGCTGTGAAATGACCATTTTTGATCATTTGTGATATAATCATTTGTTTGATCATTTATCTTTGTGATCATTTCTATGATCATTTTTGACCCAAAGCATGGCTTTTGTATAAAACGTGGCTTTGTGGATGAGACTTCGTCGAACCTCACACCCCGGAATGGTCAAAACAGGAAAGATTCAACAAGGTTATTAGGGGTAGCGCCCCTTAGGGTATGTGCATTTCCTCCTGGAAAAGGGTGGTATCATGGTATGGAGCCCAGATACATACTCATGTTGAAACACTTTATTTATCATTGTGTGATGTTGGTTACGAGCGCTCGGATGAAGGTCCAAAAGGACCGGGGGATGGCATACTCGTGTCAGTAGTTACCCAGTTAGGGGTAACCCGGCCTTGTGTTGGCAGAGATCCGGTTTGGTTCTCGGGGACGTCCTTCCAGAGGCGTTCTCATGTGGCAATGGGAAGTTCCTTGGCCTGACCATTTGTTGGAATTCCAAAGAAACAATACGAGACTTGTACGGTTTTAGTTGTAGAACCTGCTTCCTCAGGAGGTAGCTATAGCAGGCATAATATAATGGTACCTATGTTGGCTAAGATTTATATTCTGCTTTCGAAATGTTTTCTACACTATGCACTAATAATAATATCAAAATTGATTTGATTTTGCGTAGTAAGAATCTTTGACTAACATAAGAAGAAATCTCCTCCAAGTCTGCGTTGCATTGTGTGTGTGGTGGGAGGTCTTATGGTAGTTACATTTTCAAAAACATTGCGAATCTATTTAAAAAATAATAATAATTAATTATCCTCTATTTTGATTTTAAAGATAAATAAACTGTTTTGAGTTCTCACACCAGTCACATGACTGACTCGGAGTTTATTGTTTTCCTTCCTAAACTCTGGGTGCCCACCAATTTCCACACAGGCAGTCAAGAGTTAGGTTTATCAGGATATTCTGGAATTCAGGAGTTGCTGGAGGCAAGATGGATGGCATGGCGTATTACTAGTATATAGTATTTTCCTTTTCCGCTGTTTGTTGTTGTTTGTTGTTGTACACTCTGATGATGATATGATGTAATGTAATGTGATAAAATGTAATAACTGATATAGTTCTTTGTCTAAAGATTATTCATTTATCTATTATATGTTGTTCCGCTGCGATTGTGAGATTCTGATATTGTTCTGTTGTTTTCTTTCTGTTCTGTTCTATCTTTTCTCTCTTCTTCTTCGTTTTCTTTTCTTAAAACCCTGAGAATGCGTATTTCCATTCATCTTGAGTTTAGAATAGAGATTAGTGTCTATTTAAGGAGTACGGATTTGCGGGTCCTCACAGCTGGTATCGGAGCATATGGTTAAGCGACAACCATGGCTCTGTTGGGTATTACTCATTAGAGATAGAGTCAGTAGTACTCTAGAATGAGTTTGAGTGTAATAATAGCTATGAGAGCATATTTGTTAGTGAATATAAAATTGTTTTATATTGTGATGATTGGTTTGTTGAGTGGTATATGGATTCTGGTTAATACGAGTAATTAACGTTGTTGATAGGGATCTCTAAACACTTGTACAGAACAATTCGACACGATATTGTTTTAAATTGGGTAAATGGAATAATTTTACCTTGAGTATATTTTTATATATAAAGGAATAATTTTTCAGAATTATTAAACTGTATATAAGTTGATTGTTTAGTTGTTTGAATAATCTAAATTGAAGAATAATTGTATAAGCAAAAGAATTATGAGAATTGAATTATAATTAAAGTGATTTACAATTGTGAAATAAACTTATATATATATATAAGAAGTGAAACTATATGAATATATTTATCAATATGAGTTGTAAATAAAAATGAATTTAAAGTTAAATGGAAATTTACTTTAAAATTTGGAATCTGAATTGATTTATAAATGGAAATTTAAGTTAAGTAAAACCAAGTGATGTTTGTAAAATGGGGGTATAACTTAAGTAATGTTGAATGAAGTTGATTTTGGTATCAAAGTAAATTATTAAAGTTAAGTGATAAATGTGAACTTGAGTTATGTAATGAAATTCAACTTTAGTAATTGGATTGAATGAATGGATTGAATATGTAAATCAATTGAATGTAATAAAGTTGATATGGAATAATGAATGTAAGTATAAATTTATTAAAATCTAATGTTATTGGAAGTTGAATAACTGAATGAAAATCAATTTAATTGAACCAATTGAAAGTAAAGGTGTTAAACCAAATTGAATGAATACAAGCAAAGGAATTTGGTTGTAATTAATATACATTGATTGTTATATGGTTGTTAGTTGATTGTATATAATTCATTAAGTGTTAATGAAAATTGGAAGTTAAAGTAATTGAAATCCAATTGGAAGTTAAGTGAATCTTAAATAGAATTGAATTTGATTTGGGAGTGAACCAACTTGAATATGAATTTGTGAATATAAACTAATTGAAAATGAATATTAGTAAAAACATCCAATGTTAATGAATCAAATGTGATTAAATTAAAAATCTATTTCATTGAATATTAATGAAAATGTGAATGAATATTTATTAGTTATGAATGATAGTTGGTTGATGGTTGAATTTATTGCTTTTACTGCATTTGCTTTGTTGACATATATAGTTATTATATTGCTATATGTTGTATATCGATACTATTGTCTATATACATGTTTCTCATTTGTTTGTTGAGTGTTTAGTAGGTGCGGATCGCGTTTGCTTCGCATTTGGAGCTCGCTTTCGCGCTATATTAGCCGTATATGCTCACTAATAAAATATAAGGTACATATCTCGGATTAAATATCATACTTTTACACTTTTTTTCCCTACGGGATGCCTCATCACTTGATGAGATGTATATTTGTGATATATATACTGTCATTTTTTTTCGGATCGAGTCGCGCAAAGGAGACTATGGCGAATTTTTTCGAAAATTTAAGGCGTTAGAATATTTTTGAGAAAAATTGGAAAATTTGTGAAAACTATAACTTTGATTTGGAGTTGAAAGTTAAACGATAGTAGTTGTTTTTGAAAAGATAACTAAGTATGATTTGAAAACTTAGTAAAGTTATTATAAGAAGTTTAACTATGGATTTTGGAAAAGTTAATAGATTCTGTAACTTTTCTTACTTGGTAATTTCGAGGACGAAATTCATTTAAGGGGGGGAGTCTGTAACGACCCAGAATTTTATTTAATTAAAATTTGAATATTTAATTAATTTTAAATATTAATAAGTGCAATTTATAAGTCGAATAAATTTTATTTCGAATAATTGGATTTAATCGAATAATTAAATCAATAATTTAATATGTTAAATTATGGAAATAATTGAAAATTGGGTTAAATATGATTGAAAATGATTTGTAAAATTTTATCATATTGGAGTTAGAATGATGTTATAGAACTTTTAAAATCGAATTAAGAGTTTATTTGTGAAAATTGAATATTTTAATATTTAATCGACTAGTGAAATTAGTCATTTTTTGAACAGTCTCAGAATTGGACGAAACTAGATCCATTGGATCCGTAATAGTTTGTTTTTATTGGATTTCAATTTTCGTGTCAATCGGAGTTTTCGTTTGACCGTGGCAGCTCGAAACGCATCGAAATTGTTTTTAATATTAATTTGGCGAGTTAAAATAGTCATTTTTCAAACAGTCTTGGATTTCGACGAAACCAGTTTCATCGGATCTGTAATGTGATATTATTTTAAGGTTTTAAATTTCATGTCAATCAGATTTACCGTTTGTCCGGTGCAAACTAAAACGCCTAGAAATTTGATTTACCAATTTAATTTTAAATTGAACGTTTATTGCCATAACTCGCACAGATGACTGAATTAGCTCCCGAAACACGTTTCATTGTGTTCGGAACGCGGGGTAAACCTTAGAAACGCCAACCAGCATGCTTCGTTTGGAGTTCAGAAATTCCATGTGAATAGTAAACTGGAAAATTTTCTATAAAAGCCCCTAGAATCTTCATTTTTGCAAAAGAAAATAGACCTAGGGTTTTGAAACTACATCCGCCGCCCTTAGCAATCAAAGGCCGAAATCTTGTTCTCTTCCTTCCCTCTTTTCTTCAAATCCACGCATCGAATCGAAAAAGTTCCAACTACAATATCGAAGAGACCAACGAGTTCTATGAATTCAACGGCGATGATCGTCTAAAACGCAGCGTAGAGGAAGAAAAGTGGCCGTGTTCGCCTCGTGTTCGTGCATCAATTCCCATGTATGTACTCGACTGAGCTCGGCAATCTTCTAGCCGATAGTGGCACTCGAGACGTGCTTCGAAGTGGCGTAGTTCGATCGACCTGAAGGTGTTCATATGGGTTGCGAAATTTAGGGTTTCAAGCGGCGGCTATGGGTAGGATGCGTACGTGAATACTGGGAGATGGGGGAGATGAAGGGTGTGGCGTGATTAGAAGGTTGAAGGATCAACGGTTGAGATGTAGTTAGGGTTTAAAATGTAAATAAATGTTGTAAATTTATAATATAAAGTCGTGTAACTTCTAAAATTCATATCTTTTTCATACGAGGTCAAAAACGCACGAAACCAGTTGCGTTGGAATCGTATGGACGAGCACTCCGCTATGGAATTGGATTGGAGTCGTTTGGAGCTAGCAAAAATTTTAGGTAAAATTAAACGTCCGTTTAATTTTATTCGAAATAAATCGCTAAAACGAAATTGAAATCAAGGTGAGAACTTCTCACTCAATCGAATCAGTTTCGATTTTAATTTTAAATAGTTAGATTTAAAATTCTTGAATGTATGTTTGAATGATGATTGTTATCTATTGATTGTTAAAATAGACATTATGCGCCGTTAGTTAGCGGATATTATTTATTAAAAACATATACCGCGAATATTTCATAAACAGTGAAATTGGTATTATTTATGTACTTGGAATTGATTTCCCACGGTATATAGCGGATGAGACCCTATTGCGCCGTCTATTAAGCGGATAATATTTTAAATCCCATATACCGCGATGATTTCGTAATGGAACAGAATTGGTATTATGCTAACATCTTTGGATGCAGGGAAACAGGTTGGAGGGATCCAACTGGATTCCTCAACAGTATTTATTTGATTTCAGATATTTTGATATTTGATTGATTATCATATCGATATATGATGTCGTTGTTGTCATGATTGACTATTTGGTATGTAGCATCATTGGGCCAAATTTTGGAATTTTAAAAGGGTTTTTAAAGTGATTTTTGAAAGTATACGTTTTATAAAATAATTTTGGAATTGATTCGTTTTAAATAAATAAATGTATAATTTTAATGTTATAAAATTTTGATTTTTGAGAAATATAGTTAAAAGTTGATTTTTGAAAATATGGGGTTAATGATTTTATAAAATAGTTTAAATTGGGATTTTAATTGAATTTATTATAAAAAATTTAAACCTAGGATTTATAAAATTTGATTATTTATAAATCAAAATGATGAAATTATAAAGGAGTTTAAAGATGTTTTAAAATAATAGTATAAATTGATTTATACAAAGAATTTATAAATTGATATTTATAAATTAAAATATTTGAATTATAAAAGGAGTTTTTATAAGCATTAGAATGAATTATAAATGAATTTCGTAAATGAATGAAATTTATAGAATTATAAACGGTGAAGTTATAAATGGAATTTTATAAGCAGCATGTTTGTAAAATTTATAAAAATTATTAAAAGAATAGATTTTGGATAAATAAATGAATCTTATAAGTTATAAGATTTATAATTTGGGAAGTTAAAGGAACGATTTTGCAAACAAATAAATTATAAGTATTTAACTTAAATTATGGACTTTTGGTTTATAATTGAGTTATAAATTGAATAGGTTAATAAAGGAGGTTTATAAAAGGAAGTTGATATAAAATAAATAGAAATGGAATTTATAAACATTGTTTTATAAATCCGCAAACGACTTATTTTGATAAGTAAATTGTTATAACTTATTAATGGAGTTATATTCACGTTTAAGACAGTGAATAATCCTTTAAAATAAAAAGTATAGGAATGATGAAATTGGTTAACGAAGTATATTCACGTTTTTGAATAGTGAATAATGTGTTAAAGAAATTGTTTTGGATGTGATGTTTTAAATAAAATTAAAACAATCTAACGATGTTTTCAAAATGGGTTAAGATTCGAAACCATAGATTTCAACATTCACTGTTGAAATAGACGTTTTCGAGAAATAGAAGGAAACGATGAACTATAACACTGTTGTTATAGTAAATGATTTCCGAAAGGAAATGTTTTATTTAGTATTGGGATTTATATATCTATCTTAAATTCGAATCGCTATACTAGTGATTTTGGGTTGTCGTAACGATGTTTTACGTAACATTCGTTTTGGCCCAAATAAATATGTTTATGAGAATGATTTCCTTAAAGAATGAAATATATACTTAATTTCGATTTAAGTATATTGAATATTTTCCAAAGGTTGAAAATAAATAGATTTGTGAATTACTTATGAACAAGTAAGTATGGAAATGTTTTCCAATGTGAAATGAAACGTTTTGAGAATTTATCTTTTTGAAGATAAATTGAAAATGAATAATTGAAATCGTATATTCATAGATATTTTGGAATATAAATTCACTATGGAATTTATAAAAGAAAAGGGGAATTTGTTTAAAAATAAATATCGATTTATTTCTGAAGTGTGAAAATTATTTATCCTGTAAAGATATTTTTGGGAAATAAATAATTTGGAAAATTATTTGGAATTTGGTGATGTTGTTCATATCCATTGATAGTTCAATAACCGACTATCAATATTTACCTTTGAATAGGTATTTGTTGTGATTTGCTTGAATTTGAATGCCACACTTATTTTTAAATAAGCGCTCACTATTCGAGTTAGCCGTGAAAAGACCATGTGGTCGTATAACCCATTCCGAATACGTGATCGTCGTTATGAATTGCATTTGAAGACCGGTGTTGAAGACCTGATATTTTTGAAAGCGAAAGGACAACTCGTCGAATGTCTTTCCATCGACTGGTCCCCGGTATAGAGACTCCATTTGTGATGGGAAGTCCGGTCGTGATTAGTGAATATCCGGATTGCAAGGACTTCTTTGTAAGTGCCTTCGGTTTTGTTCGATCCTGCAACAGACTTGTATGGATTGTATGTCTGACATTACAATTGAGATATAAAGCTGATTTCTTTCAAATATATTTCTGTTGGTGGCAGAGAATTTATTCTCCTAGCTTAACACCCTTCTCTGAGACGTACGAGCTCAGAGGTTATGTAGTTGAAGGTTATCAGCGATATATTCTCGATTTGGTAATGTGACATGCCGAGTGTTGCTGTGAAATGATCATTGTTTGATCATTTGTGATATGATCATTTGTTTTATCATTTATCTTTGTGATCATTTCTATGATCATTTGTTGACCCAAAGCATGGATTTTGTATAAAGCGTGGCTTTGTGGACAAGACTTCGTCGAACCTCACACCCCGGAATGGTCAAAACAAGAAAGATGCAGCAAGGTTATTGGGGGTAGCGCCCCTTAGGGTATGTGCATTTCCTTCTGGAAAAGGGTGGTATCATGGTATGGAGCCCAGATACTTACTCATGTTGAAACACTTTTTTGTCATTGTGTGATGTTGGCTACGAGCGCTCGGATAAAGGTCCCAAAGGACCGGGGGATGGCATACCCGTGTCAGTAGTTACCTAGTTAGGGGTGACCCGGCCTTGTGTTGGCATAGATCCGGTTTGGTTCTCGGGGACGTCCTTCCAGAGGCGTTCTCATGTGGCAATGGGAAGTTCCTTGGCCTAACCATTTTTTGGAAATCCAAAGAAACAATACGAGACTTGTACGG
The DNA here is from genome assembly GCA_030765085.1 of Allium cepa. Lineage (NCBI taxonomy): Eukaryota > Viridiplantae > Streptophyta > Magnoliopsida > Asparagales > Amaryllidaceae > Allium > Allium cepa. Next base: position 1,015,326,426 of record CM060934.1, on the reverse strand, counting down.
TTTTAGTTGTAGAACCTGCTTCCTCAGGAGGTAGCTATAGCAGGCATAATATAATGGTACCTATGCTGGCTAAGATTTATATTCTACTTTCAAAATGTTTTCTACACTATGAACTAATAATAATATCAAAATTGATTTGATTTTGCGTAGTAAGAATCTTTGACTAACATAAGAAGAAATCTCCTCAAAGTCTGCGTTGCATTGTGTGTGTGGTGGGAGGTCTTATCGTAGTTACATTTTCAAAAACATTGCGAATCTATTTAAATAATAATAATAATAATTAATTATCCTCTATTTTGATTTTAAAGATAAATAAACTGTTTTGAGTTCTCACACCAGTCACATGACTGACTCAGAGTTTATTGTTTTCCTTCCTAAACTCTGGGTGCCCACCAATTTCCACACAGGCAGTCAAGAGTTAAGTTTATCAGGATATTCTGGAATTCAGGAGTTGCTGGAGGCAAGATGGATGGCATGGCATATTACTAGTATATAGTATTTTCCTTTTCCGCTGTTTGTTGTTGTTTGTTGTTGTACACTCTGATGATGATATGATGTAATGTAATGTGATTAAATGTAACAACTGATATAGTTCTTTGTTTAAAGATTATTCATTTATCTATTATATGTTGTTCCGCTGCGATTGTGAGATTCTGATATTGTTCTGTTGTTTTCTTTCTGTTCTGTTCTATCTTTTCTCTCTTCTTCTTCTTTTTCTTTTTTTAAAACCCTGAGAATGCGTATTTCCGTTCATCTTGAGTTTAGAATGGAGATTAGTGTCTATTCAAGGAGTATGGATTTGCGGGTCCTCACAGGATTGCGGTTTGAAATGATATATAACCGCAAATTTTCATTTTTAAATTACGGATTGAAATGATAAATATCCGTATCACTTGACTATAGGGTAGAAAATTATATACAGACATCGCGGTCTATATATAAAAATATTTGAAATGTTTTCTATGGTTTTGTAAAGAAATATATATGGTTTTATGAGATATCGATTCAGAGATTTGATAAAGATATTTGATACATAGTAAAATTCTTGGTTTTAAGCCAGGTACAAAATTGTTTAAAGTATAAATAATTTTAACAATAAATTTGATTTTATTAGCTTATATTGTGGGAAGTATTTACTTAAATATTATTTTTATACAGAGTTTATATTGATTTTATAAATCAAGTATGAGAAAATAGTTTTGAAATTGACTTGAGACTTTATTTAATTATGAATTTTATTTAATAAAATCCATTGGAACTTATTGCAATTTTGGTTTTTAAAAGAATATGGTTTTGAAACTAAATTCGGGGTTAAGGTGGTTTAAGTAAAAATATCAAGTCTAAATGAATTGAGGAATATTCAATTTTTTGAAATTTAGAGCTTTATTAAAGGGATATTAGATTATTAAGTACATATTTCAAACTAAATAATAGAAAAAGTGAAATTGGTATATATATATATATATATATATGAATTATAAAATTTAGTTTTGAAATATTGAATTCTAAGCTTTGAAAATATTAAATTAGAAATGGTTTATTTGGAGGTTCAAATCGATATTTGGAATTTATTTTTGAAATTAAAGAAGTATTTTATTTTATAAAGTAATTTAATAGTTAAACCATTTAAGTGGTATAGTATGTTTCAAAGTTATGAAATTTAAAGTTTTACGTTATGAAAGGCGATATTTCAAGCGGGTTCCGAAATATTATAACTTTGAAATATTATAGTTTTAGAAAAGGATATATTTGAAAATGATATCAAAAATGGATTTGGGTTTTTAAAATAGAAATGATATCGCATTTATATGGTTTTGAAATGGACATTTTATTCTTGTTTTAAAAGTTTAAACTATTTTGGAAAGACCGGGGTGTTATAATAATGTTTGGTTGTTGAAGAGACCGAGATTGGAAGTTGTCATACTCTCTGCCAACTCCAAAAACCACTTCAACAACCGTGTACGCGGTGAAGATTCCAGAATGAAGTAGGACGACGGTGGCGTTTATTTTGAGGTAAATACGTGGACCCAACTCCCGTGAGTTGGCATAAGGTGGCTAATACATGAGCGATTGACGGGTTAAGAAGGTAGCCCCTTTTATCGGAGACATCCCTTCGATATTCTACTCTGACTTTGGGTTTATTCGGTGGCCACTTTTGATTTCTTTGATTTGGGGGTGTGGCTCGAGGTGGGCGGTAGCTACGGCTATGCGTTACCACCGACACGGAAGCGTAATTGGTATATCTATCCTGGCATTGCCTAGTTGTGCCGTGTCACCTACCCTAGCATGCCTTATAAGATTTTGTTTTGTAACATACCTATGGAGTGCCCTATGACGACGCCTAGTATAGGGGAGATTACAGTACTGTATAGACTATGGGAATATACTATGTGTTAAGGTCTATATGGGCAACCCCTTAACGCTATTTTAAAGTAAGTTTATTTTACTAATAGACACTATTATAGTACCAAAATATTACTACATAGTAAATAGTTTAACGGATCCTCAGGAAATGTAAATGTCGAGCATCTCTTGAGTTACTACACTCATATTTATTTCTGTTAATTTAACTCACATAAGGTATTTTAGTTCTGACTCGAGTGTTTTGTCTTTTCAATTCGCTCGGGTCAGCCAGAGCATTTCAGGATTCGAAGACTTCAGCTCTGAAGGACGAGGCCGAAGATTTATATTAATATTATCTACTATATTATTCCACCACACCATTTTATTCTGCTGCATTGTTGTTATCCTTTGGTATGTGAACTCTGATAATTATTGTATAAAGAAAAATCAAATGTTTTGTAAAACAGTTTTATGAACAGTGTATTGATTATTATATTTTATCGTTCCACTGCAAGATTCTGTTTGGTTTTTTTCTTTTCTGCTTTTCTTATTTACCCCATAACAATCCACCTTTTTGTATGTCTTAAGTCTGACGTGTGTGGTTTATCGTCGATTTAAAGCGTGCGAAAAGGCGGGATGTTACATCTCGTATCAGAGCTTTGGTTTAGCGATAAATGTTGTAACGACCCGCCGCCCTAACCGCCTCTAGTCGGTAATTAAACCAACTAGAAACGATCAAGATGACGGATTGTTATTTAGTTTATAACATTTAAACAGAATCAGCTACAGAATCACAGAATAGTAATCATATTTTATAAACAAACTTTTCTTTTATATACAAATATCAGAGATATACAATAAATTACATTTGAATTTATACAGCGGAAACAATTTATATTTATAAGTACAAGAGAAAAAATTTTAGCTAAACTTTAGTGGTGCTGAAATCCCCCTCTCTCTAACTTCGCTGCGAGCAAATCTTTAAGCTGCAAAAATACTCGGTCTGACCCGAGCGTTTATGCAAAACACAAAAACACTCGAGTCAGGATTAATCTTTATTCAAGTAAATAAATTTGAAATGAACTGAATAATATGGTTACAGATATGGTAAAACAGATAAATCAATTTAAAATCTATTACGGATTTTCACATTAACGATTTCAATTTTTTTTTAAGTTCTGACAAACGTGTGTGGCTGCAGTACACACGTATGTTTACACACATGTGCACTGCCTCGCCAACACGTGTGCGAGTGTAATCACAAAGACCACAAAGATACAATAACAAGCCCGAACAGAAATAACACAGCAGGTCAAGGCAGCGAGCACAAGTACAGGAACAAATGCCAACAACAAAGACCACATGCATGTACAACATCACACAATGTCACAGCAACATGGACTGCAACAAGTCGATGCAAGAACATGACAGCAACTACAAAATGCAACAAATTGAATGCGGCACAAACTGCAAAGGCCGAAGACATCATGAAACAGTGGAATCAACAAGGCAACAGTGCAGTTGCAACATAAGTGAACAACAATGTCGAGCTCAATAAAATCAGTAGCATGAAGACTGCATCAAAATGCAAGTACAAAAGCCACAACTCAAATTCAAATACCAGCTGCAAATATCCAATATGCAACATGGTGAACAAGACGCAGTGCAGTGCAAATCAAACTCAACTCAACAATGAAAGCGTGCAAGTGCACATATGTAAAGAATAGACCAACATCAAAAACTAGTTCAATGTGGAATGAATCAAGTGATGAAGCACACTAACATGCAACAGTATGGCTATATGCATGCATATGAATACAAATGCAACACAGCAACTCAACACTACGATGACCAATGAAGACATGTGCAGCAACAATATTTGAAGCAATGACCAAGCTACAGTTTTGCAGTGATACAAGACCACAGCTCGACCAAACTACAAGTTCCATATAACAAGCTACAATTGAAGATGAAACTGAAGACCAACTGGCTACAAATTATGAGTAAGACCAACAATAAGTTGGACTGCAACAGTCAATATGCAGACCAAAGGCACAATGCCACATTTTGTTAAACCTTAAATCTTCACACTGAAAGAAATAAACTCACAGCAGCTTGCTCAACTAAATATATTCATGTATCTACCAGTATGAAATTGTGTTTTCATGCAAACACACTTGTTTCTAGAGTAAAACAGGCAAATAATTTCTACTTAAGTTTATTTAATATAAAATGTTACTCACATACAACATATTTTGTTTAAGGATTAAAAACTAAAAAAAAAACTTAGGTGGATAGTTTGAATTTTTTAAATCAAGTTTAGAACCTGTAACTATAAAGATAGAGGCAAAATAAATCAAGGCAGTGCATCAAAATGACCAAGCTACACATGAACAATGCACAATTCAAACAACAGGCAAATGAAGGTCACAAATGCAAGTGCAGTTGCAGTGTGCAACCTGAGAATATACACAAGTGCAGATCAAATGCAATTATACAACAGTGGCCAAACTTATGTATGCAACAGATAAGGATGCAGACACCAAATGACCAAATGAATCAACTGCAATGCAACATATATCAGGATGCAAACAACAATGGAAATGAAGACTAGAACAACCAAGAGAACAGTGACCAGACCCAAGTGCAACAGCATGGGGTACAACTACAAGTGCAATAGCATGGATGCAACTTGACATGCAAACTGCCACAAACCAAAGTGCATGAACACAGTAGACTACTGTTACAAAAAAAACTCAAGTGAAGCAAGTAATGCAACAGTAGCAAGTATATATGAATACAACTACAATGCAGACCAAATGCAACACCAATACAACAACAGTTCCAAAAGACTCAAGTGCAAAATAATAAATGGTCTAATGGTTACCAGGCATGGGACAAACATGCAAGTTTAAATTCATAATGCAATTGTTTGCAAACAGTTTTCAAACAAGATATTTAGTAGCATCTGTACTTATCAATTTAATAACAAAATAAATATAGCATCTGTTCTTATCAATTTTTTTTTTTTTTTTTTTTTTTTTTTTTTTTTTAAACAAACAAATTTCACATAGCATTTGTTTTTATAAATTTAAAAAGAACAAATTTTTGAAAGCATCAGTGGTTATCAGTTTAAAACAAATCACAATTAGTGTCTGTTCTTACCAGTTTAAAATTGAAACCAATAACATCTGCTCTCATCAGTTTTAAGAATTAAAATCCATAGTATCTGCTCCTAACAGTTCAAAAATTTTAAAAAAAATAAATGGGTAGAATCTGTGCTTACAGTTTAAATCAAAATTTATAGTATCTGTTTCTCATCAGTTCAAAATCCAAGCAAATCGAGCAAATGATAGCAACTAGCAACCAAAAATCCAACATGCAGTAACCAATCTACCCATATCAGTTTCAAATTAAATTAGCCGAGCAAAAGATAACAAAATCACCCCAAAACATAGCATGCAACCAAACATACAATCCAACCAAATTTAAACACTTGGATAAAAATTAATCGTGAGCTGGAAACTCACTTTTACAAAGCAAAGACGAACTCGACCCACCCAGAAGCACGCGCGCGAAGAATCTGAGACGAAAGCCCCAAATCGATCGCAAGCCCTAATTTGAATCAAGGAGACGAAGCAGAGAACGAGGCCGCCATTTTTGTTCTTTGCTCATTTTTTTTTTTTGTTTTAGGGTTAATGAACGAGTGAATAACGAAATAAAGGGGATCGGATAAAAGAAAGGGCACTAGTATTCAAACGTGGGCCGGTATAAATTTCAAAGCCCAAACCATAAACAAGTTTTCCTCTTATTTTTTTTTTATTTGTTTTGAATTTCAATAGGTTTTATTATTACTTTGTTTTGTTTTGTTTTTGTTTAAGTTATGTTGTTAAATTTTTTTACTAAGTGTATTTGTTTATTTTATTTTGTATTGATTTTTTTTTTTTATTTAAGCTAAAGAAAAGAATGTTATTAAAATTTTAACCATCAATTTATTAATTTACATAAATAAAAATTCTTGTATCCAAATTATTTTCTTAAGTCATTAGTTTGAATTAAAAATACAAATTCAATATTCAATTTCAACTCCAAAGTCAAATATAAATTTTATTCAACTTTTTCTAGATTAAATTCTCAAATTTGATCGCAAAATTCATTGTTATATTGGAAATTCAGTTTAAATTATCATTCAAATATTCAAAATTAATTAAATATTCACAATTTAAATTGTTCAAAATTTAGGATCGTTACAATCTCCCCTCCTTAAAAGAATTTCGTCCCGAAATTACAAGTAAGGAAAAATGATTGTTAAAATTTCACTAATATTTATATTTTACTCAATTTTATCAAGTTCAACACTTATTAAAGATGAATGAATATAGGATTCATTCTATTTGTTTTATCTCGCTAGCTTTGCTAATTAACTCTTTTGTTTATTATTTTCTACAATCAAGACACAAAAATCTTTACTAAAATTTTCAACTTACAACCCAAAATTTTAAATTTGAAACACTTTATATTAGAGATTTACATATTATAACTTTTCCAAAGCTGTGGACTTTCAAAACCCTTCAAAAATCCTCTTCCTTAATTCATTAGGTTGGAATTATGCGAATTCTAATTCTAGATAATTGATTTTCTATTAAAGTTCGAAAATACTTGCTAACTCGAAATTTAACAAGTCTACTGTCGTTCTTAAAGACATTAGGCATACGCTGGCCAGGCGCAAGTCTAACAATCTCCAAGTACTAAATATACTTGCTTCAATTCCCAGTGAAAATACTTTTAAAAATTCTTTTAAAAAATGGATATGGAAAGCACATTCCCCCATGGATCACAGTTTACTCGGCGGTTCCGCTACTATCCCAGTAGAGTCGCTTGTAACTGTGGATATCTCATCCCTTGAATTACGCCATGGTTGTTGCCAAAGATCGCGGTTCACTCGGCGGTTACGCTACTATCCCAGTAGAATCGCTCGTGACCGTAGGCATCTCGCCCCTCGAATTACGCTTTGGTTTGTAGATTGCAGTTTACTCAGCGGTTACGCCACTATCCCAGTGGAATCGCTTGTAACTGTAGGCATCACGCCCCTCAAATTACGCTACCACCCGAGTGTAACTAGATCGCGGTATACTCGGCGGTTACGCCACTATCCCAGTGGAATCGCTTGTAACCATAGGCATCTCGCCCCTCGAATTACGCTAGCACACTATACCAGTCCAAAAGGACATTCCAACTAATGGAAATACAAAAGGTCATCCAACTAATGGAAATATAAATGGTCATCCAACTAATGGAAACACTACGTAGCTACGATTTTTAAATGGATACTCATCTCGAGTTCCATCACCATCACACAGTCACACAGTATAAATGGAAGGTACCTTTCCATATCCTCAATTTGGAAAACATAATATTATACATACATATATAATATTTCATTTCACATTTAGTACATATCATACTCATGTACTTACATAAGTTTTCCATAACAATTACTTTTCCAAACTAATTGGTTTTCGAATTAATCGTATTCACACATATACGTTATGAAAACCACAATATTTCATACCCATAACAAATAGAGGATTCACAAATTTTTCCATTTCATTATCCATTTAAAATTTTCCTCTAAGTCGATTTGGAATTTTAAGGTTATCTCAAACCAAATTCACATTCATAATCCAATTTATTATCGACTTCACACTCGATTTGGATTTCACGTTACATCGTCAATCCTCAACACATAATTGATATCTATCGATATATAACCTCTGAGCTCGTACGTCTCAGAGAAGGGTGTTAAGCTAAGAGAATAAATTCTCCGCCACCAACAGATATATATTTAATAGAGATCAATTGATATGTCGTCAATTCACGACGTTAGACATACAATCCAAATCATCCATTTAAAATTCAAAGTTCAACTTAAATTGTTTTTGGGCGTCAAAGTTAAACTCAATTTAACTCAAAATTCAATCACTTTGAAAATTTCCAAATTGAACTAATTGTTCAAATTTCCCAAAAATAATATCTTTACAAGATATAAAATTTTTCACACTTAACCATTTGAAACAAATTCAAATCATTTTGCACCTTTTAATCTTTGAAAACAAATTTCAAAGCAATTTCCTTAAATGGAAACATTTCCAAATATTTATCCATTTTAAACTTCAAATGGTTCACTTAAATTAATCAAATAAATCCTTACCGATTTATTTTAAACTTACGTTCCAAATCCGTAAATTTATTTCCACATTTCAAAAATAAATCAATATTTATTTTTAACAAATTCCCCTTTCTTTTATAAATTCCATAGTGAATTTACATTTCCAAAGTATCTATGAATATACGATTTTCAAATCGATTTCACAAATTCATTTTCAATTTATCTTCAAAAGATAAAATTTCAAACATTCACTTCTCACTTTATCTTTAAAAGATAAAGTTTCAAACTTTTCATTTCATATTGGAAAATATTTTCATACTTATTCAATAATAAGTAATTCACAAATCCATTTATTTTCAACACTTTGAAAATATTCGATATACTTAAACCAAAATCAAGTATATATTTCATTCTTAAAAGAAATCATTCTTTTAAACACATTTTATTTGAGTCAAAACGAATGTTGCGTAAAACATCGTTACGACGACCCAAAACCACTAGTATAAGGATTCAAATTTAAAAATAGATATGTAAATCCCAATACTAAACAAAATCATTTCCCCCTTTTGAAATTATTTACTATAACAACAAATGTTATAATCTACCATTTCCATTTTTCCACTCGAAAACGTCTATTTCAACAACAAGTGTTGAAATCTATGCTTTCGATTCTTAACACATTTCAAAATGAATTATCTTCATTTACATAATGTTTCTTCCCAAAAACATTCCCATTTAAGTTTTCAACTTCAACTTAATTCATGGTTTGAATTCCACATACACTTCAAAAATATTGGTTTTAAACCGATTTCAAATTCCCAATACTAAGTTTTCCACTCAACTTAATTCCATGCCCGTTCAAATTCAAATGCATCATTGAATCTATTTAAATCTATTTCGAATTTTCATTAGATTCATATCTCTTTTGATATTTTATTCACCGTTCAAAAACCATAGATATAATTCCTTTAATAAGTTACAACAATTTACTTATCAAAATAAGTCGTTTGCGGATTTTACAAACATCTCTAGAAATTCTATTTTTATTTATAAAACTTCGTTTTATAATCTCCTTTCTTAATTTGATTCAATTCAATTTATATAACTTAGTTATATACACCAAAAGTCCATATTATAAGTTAAATACTTATAATCCATTCATTTACTAAATCGTTCTTCACCACATTTGAAATCAATTTTCAAAAGAATTCAAAATTAAATTTCCCAGTTATAGTTCAATAATCCGCTTGGTTATAATCAAATTGACATATCATTTTATTTTCCAATTACTACTTTGGAGATATTCAAAATATTTGATTTAAGTCAATCTAAACCAATTCATTAATCCACTTGACTTACATTTCATTTTCCATAACTCTCAAAAATTCGATAATGAGTTTCTGAACGATCGAAACTCAAATCTAACGAGACCTCACCGAATATAAACTATCGCAATCCTAACTTTTAGAGAGGGGAATTTCCAAAAATAATTTTAATTTTCAAAATACCTCTTATTTAAAGAAAACAATTTTAACTCCTTTAGATTTGAAAACACTTTCTTTAAAGTGATTCTAGTAACTATTCATATTAAACGCCATAAACTAAGCTTTGTGCAAACCAAAGCTCTGATACCACTCTGTAACGACCCGCCGCCCTAACCGCCTCTAGTCGGTAATTAAACCAACTAGAAACGATCAAGATGACGGATTGTTATTTAGTTTATAACATTTAAACAGAATCAGCTACAGAATCACAGAATAGTAATCATATTTTATAAACAAACTTTTCTTTTATATACAAATATCAGAGATATACAATAAATTACATTTGAATTTATACAGCGGAAACAATTTATATTTATAAGTACAAGAGAAAAAAATTTAGCTAAACTTTAGTGGTGCTGAAATCCCCCTCTCTCTAACTTCGCTGCGAGCAAATCTTTAAGCTGCAAAAATACTCGGTCTGACCCGAGCGTTTATGCAAAACACAAAAACACTCGAGTCAGGATTAATCTTTATTCAAGTAAATAAATTTGAAATGAACTGAATAATATGGTTACAGATATGGTAAAACAGATAAATCAATTTAAAATCTATTACGGATTTTCACATTAACGATTTCAATTTTTTTTTAAGTTCTGACAAACGTGTGTGGCTGCAGTACACACGTATGTTTACACACATGTGCACTGCCTCGCCAACACGTGTGCGAGTGTAATCACAAAGACCACAAAGATACAATAACAAGCCCGAACAGAAATAACACAGCAGGTCAAGGCAGCGAGCACAAGTACAGGAACAAATGCCAACAACAAAGACCACATGCATGTACAACATCACACAATGTCACAGCAACATGGACTGCAACAAGTCGATGCAAGAACATGACAGCAACTACAAAATGCAACAAATTGAATGCGGCACAAACTGCAAAGGCCGAAGACATCATGAAACAGTGGAATCAACAAGGCAACAGTGCAGTTGCAACATAAGTGAACAACAATGTCGAGCTCAATAAAATCAGTAGCATGAAGACTGCATCAAAATGCAAGTACAAAAGCCACAACTCAAATTCAAATACCAGCTGCAAATATCCAATATGCAACATGGTGAACAAGACGCAGTGCAGTGCAAATCAAACTCAACTCAACAATGAAAGCGTGCAAGTGCACATATGTAAAGAATAGACCAACATCAAAAACTAGTTCAATGTGGAATGAATCAAGTGATGAAGCACACTAACATGCAACAGTATGGCTATATGCATGCATATGAATACAAATGCAACACAGCAACTCAACACTACGATGACCAATGAAGACATGTGCAGCAACAATATTTGAAGCAATGACCAAGCTACAGTTTTGCAGTGATACAAGACCACAGCTCGACCAAACTACAAGTTCCATATAACAAGCTACAATTGAAGATGAAACTGAAGACCAACTGGCTACAAATTATGAGTAAGACCAACAATAAGTTGGACTGCAACAGTCAATATGCAGACCAAAGGCACAATGCCACATTTTGTTAAACCTTAAATCTTCACACTGAAAGAAATAAACTCACAGCAGCTTGCTCAACTAAATATATTCATGTATCTACCAGTATGAAATTGTGTTTTCATGCAAACACACTTGTTTCTAGAGTAAAACAGGCAAATAATTTCTACTTAAGTTTATTTAATATAAAATGTTACTCACATACAACATATTTTGTTTAAGGATTAAAAACTAAAAAAAAAACTTAGGTGGATAGTTTGAATTTTTTAAATCAAGTTTAGAACCTGTAACTATAAAGATAGAGGCAAAATAAATCAAGGCAGTGCATCAAAATGACCAAGCTACACATGAACAATGCACAATTCAAACAACAGGCAAATGAAGGTCACAAATGCAAGTGCAGTTGCAGTGTGCAACCTGAGAATATACACAAGTGCAGATCAAATGCAATTATACAACAGTGGCCAAACTTATGTATGCAACAGATAAGGATGCAGACACCAAATGACCAAATGAATCAACTGCAATGCAACATATATCAGGATGCAAACAACAATGGAAATGAAGACTAGAACAACCAAGAGAACAGTGACCAGACCCAAGTGCAACAGCATGGGGTACAACTACAAGTGCAATAGCATGGATGCAACTTGACATGCAAACTGCCACAAACCAAAGTGCATGAACACAGTAGACTACTGTTACAAAAAAAACTCAAGTGAAGCAAGTAATGCAACAGTAGCAAGTATATATGAATACAACTACAATGCAGACCAAATGCAACACCAATACAACAACAGTTCCAAAAGACTCAAGTGCAAAATAATAAATGGTCTAATGGTTACCAGGCATGGGACAAACATGCAAGTTTAAATTCATAATGCAATTGTTTGCAAACAGTTTTCAAACAAGATATTTAGTAGCATCTGTACTTATCAATTTAATAACAAAATAAATATAGCATCTGTTCTTATCAATTTTTTTTTTTTTTTTTTTTTTTTTTTTTTTTTTTTTTTAAACAAACAAATTTCACATAGCATTTGTTTTTATAAATTTAAAAAGAACAAATTTTTGAAAGCATCAGTGGTTATCAGTTTAAAACAAATCACAATTAGTGTCTGTTCTTACCAGTTTAAAATTGAAACCAATAACATCTGCTCTCATCAGTTTTAAGAATTAAAATCCATAGTATCTGCTCCTAACAGTTCAAAAATTTTAAAAAAAATAAATGGGTAGAATCTGTGCTTACAGTTTAAATCAAAATTTATAGTATCTGTTTCTCATCAGTTCAAAATCCAAGCAAATCGAGCAAATGATAGCAACTAGCAACCAAAAATCCAACATGCAGTAACCAATCTACCCATATCAGTTTCAAATTAAATTAGCCGAGCAAAAGATAACAAAATCACCCCAAAACATAGCATGCAACCAAACATACAATCCAACCAAATTTAAACACTTGGATAAAAATTAATCGTGAGCTGGAAACTCACTTTTACAAAGCAAAGACGAACTCGACCCACCCAGAAGCACGCGCGCGAAGAATCTGAGACGAAAGCCCCAAATCGATCGCAAGCCCTAATTTGAATCAAGGAGACGAAGCAGAGAACGAGGCCGCCATTTTTGTTCTTTGCTCATTTTTTTTTTTTGTTTTAGGGTTAATGAACGAGTGAATAACGAAATAAAGGGGATCGGATAAAAGAAAGGGCACTAGTATTCAAACGTGGGCCGGTATAAATTTCAAAGCCCAAACCATAAACAAGTTTTCCTCTTATTTTTTTTTTTATTTGTTTTGAATTTCAATAGGTTTTATTATTACTTTGTTTTGTTTTGTTTTTGTTTAAGTTATGTTGTTAAATTTTTTTACTAAGTGTATTTGTTTATTTTATTTTGTATTGATTTTTTTTTTTTATTTAAGCTAAAGAAAAGAATGTTATTAAAATTTTAACCATCAATTTATTAATTTACATAAATAAAAATTCTTGTATCCAAATTATTTTCTTAAGTCATTAGTTTGAATTAAAAATACAAATTCAATATTCAATTTCAACTCCAAAGTCAAATATAAATTTTATTCAACTTTTTCTAGATTAAATTCTCAAATTTGATCGCAAAATTCATTGTTATATTGGAAATTCAGTTTAAATTATCATTCAAATATTCAAAATTAATTAAATATTCACAATTTAAATTGTTCAAAATTTAGGATCGTTACAAATGTAACGTCCCGCCTTTTCGCACACTTTAAATCGACACACGTGCCAATTCAAACCATACGCGAGGGCGGATTGTTATAGGGTAAATAAGAAAACAGAGAAGAAATAAAATAAAATAGAATCTCACAGCGGAAGGATAAAATATAATAATAAAATATACAGTTTATAAAACTGTTTACAAAACATTTGATTCTTCTTTATACAATTAAATATCAGAGTTCACATACCAATAAACATCAATGCAGCGGAATATAGTGCAGCGGAATAAATTAGTAGATAGTAATACTACAAATCTTCGACTTCGTCCTCCAGAGATAAAATTTCAAATCCTGAAACGCTTAGACTGACTCGAGCGAATTTGAAAAGACAAAACACTCGAGTCAGAACTTAAAGATCTAATGTGAGTTAAATTAACAGAAATAAATATGAGTGCAGTAACTCAAGAGATGCTCGGGATTTACATCTCCTAAGGATCCGTTAAACTATCTACTATATAGTATATTGCGCTATTATAATAGTGTCTAATTGTAAAATAAACTTACTCTTTAATAGCGTTAAGGGGTTACCCATATAGCCCTTAACACAAATAAAGCCAATAGTCTATACAGTACCGTAATACCTCATGATCAGGAGGCTACCAGAGGATACTCCATAGGTACGACACAAATAGAAACTCGTACAAGGCACGATAGGGTAGGTGACACGGCACAACTAGGCAATGCCAGGGTAGATATACCAATTTCTATCCGTGCTGATGGAAACGCGTAGCCACAGCTACCGCCCACCTCGAACAAACTCCCCCAAAAATCAAAGTAAAAGTGGCCACTGAAACAATCCAAAGTCAAAGTATAATATCGAAGAGGAGTGTCCGATCAGAGGAATGAACTCATTGGCCCGAGAATCGCTCCTGTTTTAGCCACCTTATGCCAACTCACGGGAGTCGGGTCCACGTATTTACCTTGGAGGAAACACCTCCGCCAACCTACTTCATTCTGGAATCTCCACCTCGTACACGGTTGTTAAAGTGGTTTTCGGAGTTGGCAGAGAGTATGACAACTTCTGATCCCGGTCTCTTCAACAACCAAACGTTATTATAACACCGCGGTCATTTAAAATAATTATACTTTAAAACCAAAATAAAATATCCATTTTAAACCCATATAAATACGATATCGTTTATATTTTTAAACCCCAAATCAATACGATATCATTTAGGCCCAAACCCATATAATGTCATTTTATTTTCCAATATATATTCTTTCCAAACTCATAGGGTTTTCAAAGTAAAATATTTAGAAATCAAAACTCTGTAATATAATATTTTCAAATTATACTACCTTGAAAATCATAACTTTAAAACAAATTTCCATCTCTCAAATGGTTAAATATTTAATTTCCTTTATAAAACAAAATAGCTTCTTTACATTTCACAAATCAATTCCAAATATCGATTTAAACTTCCAAATACCATTTTTATTCTTATGTTTCAAAGCTTTAAATATTTCACCATTTCAAAAGCAAACTCATTTGACAAACCCATATATATCAAATTCAATTACTTATTATTTAGACTTGAAATGTTTACTTAATGAATTCAATATAATTTAAGTAAAACCTTTAACTTCACATAATTGAAACATCTTTCAATTTATTAAACTTGATATATTCAATTAAATCAGCCTGATATTCTTTCAAATCACTTTACAAAAAAATCAAGTTATAAAAATCATATCCCTTAAAAATTTTAATTTTTATTAAATTTCAATTTAACTTATTCATCTTCCAACTCTTATTCTCATTTAAGTCATAAAAACTCCAGAAATTTTTTAAATAAAGGCTTAATCGTATTTGATCTTAAAAATCAAACTTTATTTTATACTTCAAATTAAATTTATACAAAGCTTAAAAACCATAAATTTACTATATATATATATATAACCAAATCAATATCCCATAAACCATATGTATATATAGCTTTACAAAACCATAGTAAAACATTTCAGAAATAATTTTATATATTTAACGCGGTGCCTGTATAAAATTTTCTACCCTATGATACGGATGTTTATCATTTCAATCTGCAATTTAAAATGAAAATGCGGTTGTGTATCATTTCAAACCACAATCCCGAATGGAATGAAAATGCATGATAACTTGCAGATTTTATAAGATAGTACACATCATCCATTCACCCAATATCAATCATCAACCAATTTAATTCAATCATCATCAATTTAAACAAACATCAAAATATATAGCATATAAATTATACAGGTAATAAATAACATGTATTAACTAACAGTTTATATTCAATAATAAATTTAACAACTGTTAAACTAGCAGTTTATATGCAAAAATAAATGTAAATTTAACTGGCAGTTAATATGAAATAAAATAAACGTAACTATGACAGGCAGTTAATACGCAAATAAATAAATTCTAACTGTCAACTTATATGCAATAAATAAAATAAATTAAAAGTTAAATTAAATAAATGCGATTTAACAGAGATGACGAATAAAACATGCCAAACAGTCATAAACAAATTTCTACTCAAATCTTAAATCAATTTAACAAACATAAGAAATTTTAGAAGTTGTGAGTGGGTTAAAACACTCACCTTTTGAATTTAAATCGAATTTAAATCTGATTTAAACCCAAAAATTCAACGGTCTCCAAATCTGTCCAAACAAGCGTCAACACGTCTGGAATTTTATTACGATCCTAACAAAGAAAATCGCATGTAAAAATGAGTCCGTATGCAAAAGTTATGATAAACTTTACGAGTTGAAATCAAAAATAAAATAAAATAAAATTCACAGCTCACCCTCACCAAACAAACTTACACGTCATCAGCTGGTAAACCTAAATTCTCGCATACAGTAACGGAGCCACTCCTAAACGTAGCATCGCCTTCGCACAACCACGACCCCATGCCATCGGCCACCTCGGCTTCGACCACCGCCACCCATCCCATACCGGCGCCGTCCAGGCTCGGCTCCACGACCCCGAGATTCTCCCCCGTTCGAACGACGAGAAAAACCACCGGCCGCCACCTCCCATCCTAACCCTAATTGAATTATCGACGCAAATCCAACCGTCGAATTGCCAAATCACCTACGCCGATGACCTCCCCACGAGACTCTCCACGTATCCATGCCTTCGATTTGTTGATTAGAAGAAGTCGATCAACACGACAATGAATGGCCCAAAATGATTCCCTGAATTCTGGACAAACCGAGCATCGATTTGAAAAACGAATTCCACTAGGAGATTACGCTCATCGAGAGCATCAACGTATATTTTTTTGGAATTTTTCTGAGATGTTTGAATTTTCAACTTTTGATTTGGATTGTTTGAAGTTTGAATTTGGATCTAGGGTTTCTAGCCATTGGAAGAAGAGAAGGAACTGATGAAATGAACGCACAAACAAATGAGAATAGATGGGCTAGGGTTTATAACTGGGTTTATATAGATAGGTTAGAAATTCGAATAGATGGATCAGATAAACAAACGTTGTGACGCCCCATCTCTATACCCACGCTAGACAAGAACATTACGGAGAATGCTGTCGACTAGCACGGAGAATAAGGCTGTTGAGGAGCGACCATCTGTGTAATTTCTTTGTGCGTGCATTGATATGTCAGATAGCATAACATGCAATACTTTATCAAGAGGAAATCCGACATACCGACACAAACTCAAAGCTACTACACAGTGGCTATAATTTCTTCGGAAACAAATACATAAATAAACATAACATAAATCAGTCACAGACAATTAATATCACAAAGGCGGAAATAGATATGAATACTACACTAATAAATGTACATCAGAGTAGCGGTCTAAAAAGATCCACAATAACACAAAAGAATAGTTACATGAACTACACAAAAGAATAAGTATACATTATGGAGTCTATATCTCGAATGTATACACCAAAATAAACTACTATTCTAAGTAGTTAACCAAAAGTCTGAGAAATCAATCCCAAGAGAGAAGTCAAGTAGAAGCACCTGTAACATCTCGGTCTGACCCGAGTATTATTTAATAAGAAAATAATAAACGGATCAGTCTAGCTATAAATATCAGATGAAACGATATAGAATAAGAGATATGACTAAACACGTAATAATCACTATGCCAAGCTGTGATATATATAAGTAATTGAAAATCAACAAGAGATTAATCAATATCACCAAGTCTACACAAGAATCAAAGAAGTGTCATACTCCTTATTTCGTTCACCAAACCACAAATATTGACGATAATATCAACGTCAGTCACAAAAGTCAATGACACACAAATTCACCAATGCACAAATATTGACAATAATATCAATGTCAATCACAAAAGTCAATGACACACAAATTCACCAATGCACAAATATTGATAAAACTTATCAATGGAAATCACAAAAATTGGTGAAACACAAATTCTAGAAATCATCTCAAGAAATCCAGAAATCACAAAGGGGGGGAGGCCTATCACAAATGGGAGCATAAAGCTCACCAACACGTGTATCACAAACGGAACGCTAATTCCATGGTCGCTAACCATCACAAGTTGAGCCGAAGCTCCACAAACGGTCCGAAGACCATGGGTTGCTACCCTACCAAATTGAGTCGAAACTCCACAAAACGGGGTTTAGTCTCCCACGCAGACAAAGAGACATCGCACATTGCTAGTCTAAATCACAAAGATGATCGTCATGATCAACGAGCAGTGTCGATTACAGTAAGCTAGTAAATATATGAGCTTAGCATCATGTCCCATAACCACTAGCTTAACTTAAATATTTACGAACAAATTGTATATCTCCACTAGAAAATTGTCACAAGAGTTTCAATAGAACAAGTCCAAGAATTAACCAACAAAGTGAACGCAAGCGTTTCATACCACTTGTTTTACTAAGTCGTTTAATTAGATTTCTCATACGAGTGAGGTAAAGGTTTATATATAATAATAGATTGGAAAACAGTTTTATAAACGAATTTGGTATCAAAATAGTATTGAAATCGTTTGAGGAAAGAGTTTTGATATTTACTACTAGTATAGAAAACCTTCATATTTTTAAAGTGACAAAGCATAAGGGGGATTGTAGAAACAATCAATCACAAAGATCACATTCGAAGATGTGAATAAAAATCCAACGAAATCGATAAAGGATCCATCGAAGTGGATATATCTAAAATTCCCAAAGAAAATAAGTCATCAAAGATGATAATAAATGATGACAATAAATAGGATCATCACGAATCGATTTAAATTGGAAATTCAATCCGAAAAGGCAAATTGGACTCAAACAGCAGGTTCAGTCGACTGAACAGAGTTTTCAGTCGACTGACCCTGTGCCTGGAAATTTTCCAGGTTCAGGAAACTTTCTGTTTCCAGTTTCAGTAGACTGAACAGAGTTTTCAGTCGACTGAATCATGCCTGGAAACTTTCGGGTTCCAGGTTCAGTCGACTGAACAGAGTATTCAGTCGACTGAATCATGCCTGGGCTGTTTTTCAGCCTTATTCAAATGAAGAGCAAACTCTTCCAAAATGCAACCGGACGAACATTGGCTCTAAGGGTTTATGCCAATCGACAACCCGGCCCTATATGCTCCCCGATGCATCACCAAAAGCATGATCAAACATCCATAAAAGGATTTTCACACAAATTGACTTAAAAACTCAAAAATTGGAATATTCACAAAACCAATCCAAATCAAGAGCAAATGCACATGAAGAAGTGTTAGGAATTCATACCCAACAACCAAAGATAATTATAGTCATAGATGTGAGATAAAAATCTCACCTTTTCTCAAAATCAAACAAGAAGAAGCTTGAAAGCAAATGGAGAATCAACCTCTCTTCAACACAACCTAAATGAGCTTGAATCTATGCTAAAAAACAAGAACATTCCCAAAATTAGGTTTAGGAATTTCTGAAATTGGTAAGAGAATAAGTTGGAGAAGAAGAAGAGAAGCTTACCAATGGGTTCTTCTTGAGTTTGGAGCTAGGAATTTGATTTGCAAGAGAAACTAGGGTTTTGGAGTTTTAATTTCCAATTTCTCCCACCATTAATGCTAAGAAGACTGAAATGAGAAGAGAATGAGGGTGAGTGGGGAAAAGTGGCTCAGATTTGAGCATAAGTTAACATAGGGCTGAGCCCAAACCAAACCCAAAGTGAAAAGTAGCAAAAATCAACTTTCTCCAAACATATCGAAGCTTATACTCAAAAAGGTCGCAAACGGCATTTTAAACTCAACGGGAGTGGTCCCGAGTCCTAATTCGACCGTATGCAAAAAGTAGCTTTTCGGACTAAAATCCGACTAACGAAAAAATATTTAAATAAAATATTTAAATATAAAATCGATAAATATGCGGGTTGTTACAAACATGCTAACGCCAACGGGGCCCAAAAAGCCCGTTTGACCCCCGAACGAAATTGGGTAAACCCATATATCGAAATAGGTATTTTAAATTATTCTGAATGCGATGGAAAAAGTTTTACATCCAAATTTCATCGTATGAAGAAGTTATGCTGAAAAGAATATTTTCAAATTTTTTTCAAATTGATTTCAATTAAATCGATTTCAAGGCGTTTCGCGTTCGTACGACCAAATGACAAGTCCGATCGCTACGAAACTTGAAACCCTACAATAATTCACTGTTATGGATTCGATGAAACTGGTTTCGTCGAAATCCGAATCCGTGACCAAATGGCTATTTTTATATTAGTTAAATAAATTTAAAATAAATTAATTAAATCGAATTTTATATTTCAGTTATAGAATTGACAATTTATCCCCTTTATACTTCTCAATCATTTGCAATTATTTGAAAAAAATTTAAATGTCAATTTTAGAAGATAAATTTATCAATTGAAAAGTCCTATCTTAAATTTCATTATATTCAAAGTTACAAATTAAGTTCCCAAAATTTCTATTAAATTAAATAATCAATGTTTATTCTATCTATAAATTTTTAAGTAGATGGATCCCATGTTGGGTTCAAAATCTATTATTTTAATATCCTTGAATTTTTAGTTAAATCTCTATTATCGTAATATTTAACGTTAATTTCACTTATTTTGCAATACTTTAATTAAACTAAAATATCGCTTCCTATACTTAAATCTATACTCCCATTGATTCATTCAAATTTGCACTTATTATGTAGTGTTTTAACAACTCATTTATACTTGAATCTATTCCCCAATTCACATTTCCATTGTAGTATAAATTTGAGTTCCATCCTATTTACTATTTTATTAATATTTCACAACCACTTCCAATCCATTTCGGTATCGCACTGTCATTTAACATTAATAGCTCATACCAACACTATTATCATTAATTTGAAAAATGGGTTACCAAATTTTGAATTGATTATTATTTATTATTATTGCTTCACTGATTAATTCAATAGTCGCATTGGTTTTGCTTATGTTAAATTAATTTCCCATATTAATTAAGGTTTCACAACAATCAATAACATTTCCTTAGTCCAAACCCCTTTTACCAATTTTTTCCTTCAATTAATTCATGTCCCTAGAAATACTTACATTTACACTTTATAATTATTTTAATATTCCCATTCCAACAACTCTTAACCCTTATCTTTACGTTTCGCACACTAGTAATATTTAATTACATTTATAACAATTCAATGTTGGCATTTATTCCTATTAATTTATCCAATGTTTACTGCCCCTTATTTCAATTTCTTCCATTTACAGTTGCGACTTCACTATTCACAGTTACTTTTGTATACTCCTTTCCTATTTAAACCAAATTAACAAAATTCCAATTAAATCCAATTTTTACCTTTAAAATAAGTCAAAACATTCGAATAACTCTATTAAATTGGAATGTTTCATTTAAGTTTGTAAATGATCCACTTGCATTAACATAATTCTTTAAATTTATTCCCATTTACGGTTAATCAATGTTATATTACATTAATACATTTAATATCTTCCTTTATTTGATAAATAACCTAGAAAGCATTTACATTCATTCATTCCATTCCATTCATTTATGAGTATTGCATTAAAATTTAATTTATTAGCTAATACCAACATTATTACCATTCATTACAATTAGATTCCAAATTTTTTATTCAATACCCTGAATGAATAACATATATATTAACCAAATCCTTACATTTTTTTTTCTTCATATTTAAAATCAAATCATAAAATCTAAATGATTAAATTGAATTGGAATTTCATCCAAGTCATAAATTATTAACTTGCATTAACATGATTGCTTAATTTATTCCAATTATCTTTACACTCTTTTATTGCATTAAATCAATTTAATATTTTCATTAATTTCTCATATTAAATTCTATATCCAGGTAAGAATCTTTTCCCTACTTAATTCATTTGGACTTTATTCAAATTTCCATTAATAGGTTTTAAGTCACCATTTACATAATTTATTTTAGCCTTCATTTTAACATTTATTTATTCCCTTTATTGTTTCTACAAAAATAAATTACAAAAAATCCTATTAAATAAACAAATTAAATTTGTCGAAATTTACGGGTCGTTACTCTCTCCCCCACTCAAAACTTTTTGTCCCCGAAAAGGAAAAAAAAGGGAAAAGAAGAAATAAGAAACAATATTTCTTTCTTAATTAAATTTTTTAAACAAATAAGTTTACAAAATAAAATAATTCAACATAAAATATACCAATTTATACCTATTTAAATCCTTTATACATAAATTTTAAAGTTTCTAAACATTTTCAGATTTTCTAAGTCCAAAATTTACGGAAATTTTTGGCAGAGTCTCCTTTGTACGGAGAAGCTCGGAAGAAAGTATAATATAAATATAACAATATACACAAATATTTTCCAAAATAATATATATCCCTACACGGGAAAATATATAAAATAGCGCTATAAACCGAAATTCGAAAACGTACCTATTTGTCGGGCAATTTACGCTAAATTTATGAAACCAAAAGCAGTAGCAATTGCTTCCATAACCTGCATTTCACTTATAAAATCCAAAGGGTTAACAATTTATATAAAGTGAAATATTTAAGTGGATTTCAATCACTAACAACAAATCAATACAACAACCATCAACTTTAACAACAGCATACACAACAAATTCAAAACAACCATTCAACCAACACAAACAAATAGTTATTCGGGTTCAAAACTTTTAAATTGTACGGAATGAAGAATAAACTACTAGCGCATCATTTACTCAACAGTCTTAGATAAAACTAAGTAGATTATTCATTCACCCAAATCCAATTTTTTTAAAGTATCCTTACCCAAACAACCATCAACTAAACAACAACAAATCCAAACAACCATCAATTTATCTTATTATTAATTTCATTTCATACCTTTGTTATTCGATTATCTTTTTATTTATACAGTGATTTATTGTTTTAATTTACATTTACTCATTAAATGCTTGCTTCATTTATCCCTTTTTTTATTACTTACAATTATTCAATCCATTAACTCAGGTCATGCCCGTTTCTTTTATTACGTTATAATTATTCATTCATTTAATTATTTAATTACTTAAGTTTATAATCATCTATTTGTCATACTCACTTTTAATTATATTCACTTATAGTAAAATTTCAATTTTTAACTTAAGTTTATAACATTAAATTCTCATTTAGCAGCAATTTCATTGAATAATTCTACTATGTCAAATTTCTACTTGTATAATATTCTATTACAATCTCTTATTAATCATTTCAACTTTTAATATTTGGTAAGTTATATATGTTAAAGAAAATGCAAATGAACTTATACAAGTTTTATCTCATCCTTTAATTAAATTTTAATGTTCAACAATATTACTTTTTGTTTCATATGTTACAAATTTCAAATTTTCTTTAATTTCCATTCATAACTTAGCATTTAAATCTCTTACCTTAATTAGAGGTTTCAATTATTAATTACTTACCTATTATTTCAATATAATAATTGAAACAATTAATTAATGGAAATATAGAGTTAAATACCGGGCTAAATTTTAAATTATTTTAAAATAATAGATAATATATTTTTACAATTTATATATTTCTAATTTTATTTAAAACAATTCAAAATTTATATTTTTTCAAAAATGAATCTGCAGTAAAACTACTACAGTGGCCTTCCCCCTTCGAAACTCGAAAATGAAAGTCGATGATGCGGCCGCCATCACCGAATTTATTTTCCAGCGACAGATAGGAAAGTACAAAACTTATTTTCTCCAAAATCTTCTTTAAAAGAATTCTTCCGAATTATACTAAATATTTATATCAGAAAATACTTATAAACAATATTATTATATTCCAAAATTTATTAGAAAGAAATTTCAAACCCCCGGAACTTAAGTTTTAAATTTCCAAATTTCATTTATTTTATTTTTCAATCTTATTTCCATTATTATTTATACACTTTATTACCTAACAATCAATCTATTGCAGCCAAATATACAATATCATTTGAAATTTTTTATTTTATATAGAAGATATAATAGGCAAAATTATTTCATTCACCTACATTAAAGATATATTATGTCGGTCTGTCCTATTAAGTGTTTAGAAATCCCTATTGATGTCATAGCTTCCCATGCACCAACCAGAATTTATAAATACAAAACGGAACAGATTAACACAATATTAAAACCTTTCTATAACACTAACAAATACGCTCTCTCATATATATACACTCAGCGGCTCTCATAGGGTATTACCACCCTATTAGTAAAGAGTCAAACCCCACAAAGCTAAGGTTTATCGCTAAACCAAAGCTCTGATACCAGATGTAACGTCCCGCCCTTTCGCACACTTTAAATCGACACACATGCCAATTCAAACCATACGCAAGGACGGATTGTTATGGGGTAAATAAGAAAACAGAAAAGAAATATAACAAAATAGAATCTCACAGCGGAAGGATAAAATATAATAATAAAATATACAGTTTATAAAACTGTTTACAAAACATTTGATTCTTCTTTATACAATTAAATATCAGAGTTCACATACCAATAAACATCAATGCAGCGGAATACAGTGCAGCGGAAAAAAATAGTAGATAGTAATACTACAAATCTTCGTCTTCGTCCTCCAGAGATAAAACTTCAAATCCTGAAACGCTCAAACTGACCCGAGCGAATTTGAAAAGACAAAACACTCGAGTCAGAACTAAAAGATCTTATGTGAGTTAAATTAATAGAAATAAATATGAGTGTAGTAACTCAAGAGATGCTCGAGATTTACATCTCCTATGGATCCGTTAAACTATTTACTATATAGTATATTGCACTATTATAATAGTGTCTAATTGTAAAATAAACTTACCTTTTAATAGCGTTAAGGGGTTACCCATATAGCCCTTAACACAAATAATGTCAATAGTCTATACAGTACCGTAATACCTCCTGATCGGGAGGCTACCAGAGGATACTCCATAGGTACGACACAAATAGAAACTCGTACAAGGTGCGATAGGGTAGGTGACACGGCACAACTAGGCAATGCCAGGGTAGATATACCAATTGCTATCCGGGCTGATGGAAACGCGTAGCCGCAGCTACCGCCCACCTCGAACAAACTCCCCCAAAAATCAAAGTAAAAGTGGCCACTGAAACAATCCAAAGTCAAAGTATAATATCGAAGAGGAGTTTCTGATCATAGGAATGACCTCATTGGCCCGAGAATCGCTCCTGTTTTAGCCACCTTATGCCAACCCACGGGAGTCGGGTCCATGTATTTACCTTGCAGGAAACGCTTCCACCAACCTACTTCATTCTGGAGTCTCCACCTCGTACACGGTTGTTAAAGTGGTTTTCGGAGTTGGCAAAGAGTATGACAACTTCTGATCGCGGTCTCTTCAACAACCAAACGTTATTATAACACCGCAGTCATTTAAAATAATTATACTTTAAAACCAGAATAAAATATCCATTTTAAACCCATATAAATACGATATCGTTTATATTTTTAAAACCCCAAATCAATAGGATATCATTTAGGCCCAAACCCATATAATGTCATTTTATTTTCCAATATATATTCTTTCCAAACTCATAGGGTTTTCAAAGTAAAATATTTAGAAATCAAAAATCTGGAATATAATATTTCCAAATTATACTACCTTGAAAATCATAACTTTGAAACAAATTTCCATCTCTCAAATGGTTAAATTTTTAATTTCCTTTATAAAACAAAATAGCTTCTTTACATTTCACAAATCAATTCCAAATATCGATTTAAACTTCCAAATACCATTTTTAATTCTTATGTTTCAAAGCTTTAAATATTTCACTATTTCAAAAACAAACTCATTTGACAAACCCATATATATCAAATTAAATTACTTATTATTTAGACTTGAAATGTTTACTTAATGAATTCAATATAATTTAAGTAAAACCTTTAACTTCACATAATTGGAACATCTTTCAATTTATTAAACTTGATATATTCAATTAAATCAACCTGATATTCTTTTAAGTCACTATACAAAAAAATCAAGTTATAAAAATCATATCCTTTAAAAAAATTAATTTTTATTAAATTTCAATTTAACTTAATATTCATCTTCCAAATCTTATTCTCATTTAAGTCATAAAAACTCCATAAATTAGATTTTAAATAAAGGCTTAATCATATTTGATCTTAAAAATCAAACTTTATTTTATACTTCAAATCAAATTTATACAAAGCTTAAAAACCGAAAATTTACTATATATATATAACCAAATCAATATCCCATAAACCATATATATATATAGCTTTACAAAACCATAGTAAAACATTTCACAAATAATTTTATATATTTATCGCGGTGCTTGTATAAAATTTTCTACCCTATTGTCAAGTGATACGGATGTTTATCATTTCAATCCGCAATTTAAAATAAAAATGCAGTTGTATATCATTTCAAACCGCAATCCCGAATGGAATGACAATGCATGATAACTTGCAGATTTTATAAGATAGTACACATCATCCATTCACCCAATATAAATCATCAACCAATTTAATTCAATCATCATCAATTTAAACAAACATCAAAATATATAGCATATAAATTATACAGGTAATAAATAACATGTATTAACTAACAGTTTATATTCAATAATAAATTTAACAATTGTTAAACTAGCAGTTTATATGCAAAAATAAATGTAAATTTAACTGGCAGTTAATATGAAATAAAATAAACGTAACTATGACAGGCAGTTAATACGCAAATAAATAAATTCTAACTGTCAACTTATATGCAATAAATAAAATAAATTAACAGTTAAATTAAATAAATGTGATTTAACAGAGATGACGAATAAAAAATGCCAAACAGTCATAAACCAATTTCTACTCAAATCTTAAATCAATTTAACAACCATATGAAATTTTAGAAGTTGTGAGTGGGTTAAAACACTCACCTTTTGAATTTAAATCGAATTTAAATCTGATTTAAACCCAAAAATTCAACGGTCTCCAAATCAGTCCAAACCAGCGTCAACGCGTCTGGAATTTTATTACAATCCTAACAAAGAAAATCGCACGTAAAACTGAGTCCGTATGCAAAAGTTATGATAAACTTTACGAATTGAAATCAAAAGTAAAATAAAATAAAATTTACAGCTCACCCTCACCAAACAAACTTACACGTCATCATATGGTAAACCTAAATTCTCGCATATAGTAACGGAGCCATTCCTAAATGTAGCATCGCCTTCGCAAAACCATGACCCCACGCCATCGGCCACCTCGGCTTCGACCACCGCCACCCATCCCATACCGGCGCCGTCCAGGCTCGGCTCCACGACCCCGAGACTCTCCCCCGTTCGAACAACGAGAAAAACCACCGGCCGCCACCTCCAATGCTAACCCTAATTGAATTTTCGGTGCAAATCTAACCGTCGAATTGCTCAATCACCTGCGTCGAAGACCTCCCCACGAGACTCTCCACGTATCCATGCCTTCGATTTGTTGATCAGAAGAAGTCGATCAACACGACAATGAATGGACGAAAATGATTCCCTGAATTCTGGACAAACCGTGCATAGATTTGAAAAACGAATTCCACTAGGAGATTACGCTCATCGAGAGCATCAACATATATTTTTTTGGAATTTTTCTTAGATGCTTAAATTTTCAACTTTTGGTTTGGATTGTTTGAAGTTTGAATTTGGATCTAGGGTTACTAGCCATTGGAAGAAGAGAAGGAACTGATGAAATGAACGCACAAACAAATGAGAATAGATGGGCTAGGGTTTATAACTGTGTTTATATAGATAGGTTAGAAATCCGAATAGATGGATCCGATAAATAAACGTGCTAACGCCAACGGGGCCCAAAAAGCCCGTTCTGACCCCGGAACGAAATTGGGTAAACCCATATACCGAAATAGATATTTTAAAATATTCTGAATGCGATGGAAAAAGTTTCACGTCCAAATTTCATCGTATGAAGAACTTATGCTGAAAACAATATTTTCAAATTTTTTTCAAATTGATTTCAATTAAATCGATTTCAAGGCGTTTCGCGTTCGTACGATCAAACGACAAGTCCGATCGCTACGAAACTTGAAACCCTACAATAATTCACTGTTATGGATCCGATGAAACTGGTTCTTCGAAATCCGAATCCATGACCAAAATGGCTATTTTTATATTAGTTAAATAAATTTAAAATAAATTAATTAAATCGAATTTTATATTTCAATTATAGAATTGACAATTTATCCCCTTTATACTTCTCAATCATTTGCAATTATTTAAACAAAATTTAAATGTCAATTTTAGAAGATAAATTTATCATTTGAAATGTCCTATCTTAAATTTCATTATATTCAAAGTTACAAATTAAGTTCCCAAAATTTCTATTAAATTAAATAATCAATGTTTATTCTATCTATAAATTTTTAAGTAGATGGATCCTATGTTGGGTTAAAAATCTATTATTTTAATATCCTTGAATTTTTAGTTAAATCTCTATTATCGTAATATTTAACGTTAATTTCACTTATTTTGCAATACTTTAATTAAACTAAAATATCCTTCCTATACTTAAATCTATACTCCCATTGATTCATTCAAATTTGCACTTATTATGTAGTATTTTAACAACTCATTTATACTTGAATCTATTCCCCAATTCACATTTCCATTGTAGTATAAATTTGAATTCCATCCTATTTAATATTTTATTAATATTTCACAACCACTTCCAATCTATTTCGGTATCGCACTGTCATTTAACATTAATAGCTCATACCAACATTATTATCATTAATTTGAAAAATGGGTTACCAAATTTTGAATTGATTATTATTTATTATTATTGCTTCACTGATTAATTCAATATTCGCATTGGTTTTGCTTATATTAAATTAATTTCCCATATTAATTAAGGTTTCACAACAATCAATAACATTTCCTTAGTCCAAACCCCTTTTACCAATTTTTTCCTTCAATTAATTCATGTCCCTAGAAATACTTACACTTACACTTTATAATTATTTTAATATACCCATTCCAACAACTCTTAACCCTTATCTTTACGTTTCGCACGCTAGTAATATTTAATTACATTTATAACAATTCAATGTTGGCATTTATTCCTATTAATTTATTCAATGTTTGCTGCCCCTTATTTCAATTTCTTCCATTTACAGTTGCGACTTCACTATTCACAGTTACTTTTGTATACTCCTTTCCTATTTAAACCAAATATAACAAATTCCAATTAAATCCAATTTTTACCTTTAAAATAAGTCATAACATTTGAATAACTCTATTAAATTGGAATGTTTCATTTAAGTTTATAAATGATCCACTTGCATTAACATAATTCTTTAAATTTATTCCCATTTATGGTTAATCAATGTTATATTACATTAATACATTTAATATCTTCCTTTATTTGATAAATAACCTAGAAAGCATTTACATTCATTCATTTCATTCTATTCATTTATGGGTATTGCATTAAAATTTAATTTATTAGCTAATACCAACATTATTACCATTCATTACAATTAGATTCTAAATTTTTTATTCAATACCCTAAATGAATAACATATATATTAACCAAATCCTTACATTTTTTTTTCTTCATATTTAAAATCAAATCATAAAATCTAAATGATTAAATTGAATTGGAATTTCATCCAAGTCATAAATTATTAACTTGCATTAACATGATTGCTTAATTTATTCCAATTATCTTTACACTCTTTTATTGCATTAAATCAATTTAATATTGTCATTAATTTCTCATATTAAATTCTATATCCAGGTAAGAATCTTTTCCCTACTTAATTCATTTGGACTTTATTCAAATTTCTATAAATAGGTTTTAAGTCACCATTTACATAATTTATTTTAGCCTTCATTTTAACATTTATTTATTCCCTTTATTGTTTCTACTAAAATAAATTACAAAAAATCCTATTAAATAAACACATTAAATTTGTCGAAATTTACGGGTCGTTACAATAAACCTTAGCTTTGTGGGGTTTGACTCTTTATTAATAGGGTAGTAATACCCTATGTGAGTCGCTGAGCGTATATATATGAGAGAGCGTATTTGTTAGTGTTATAAAAGGGTTTTAATATTCTGTTAATTTGTTTAGTTTTGTATTTATAAATTCTGGTTGATGCATGGGGCACTATGACATCAATATGGATTTCTAGACACTTAATAGGACAGACCGACGTAATATTTGTTTTAATATAGGTGAATGAAATAATTTTGCGTATTATATTTTCTATATATAAAATAATTTTTTATGAATAAGATATATATTTGGTTGCTATATATTGGTTGTTAGGTAATGAAATATAGATAATAGTTGAAATAAAGTTGTAAATAAAATAAATGAAAATTGGAAATTTAGAACTTAAGTTTCGGGGTTTTGAAACTTTCTTTCGAATAATTTTGGAATATAGTAATAATATTGTTAGAAGTATTTTCTGAGATAAATATTCAATTTAATTAGAAAGAATTATTTTAAAAGAAATTTTGAGAATGAAATAAGTTCAGTACTCCCCTCTCTGTTGTTGGAAAATAATTCGGTGATGAGTGCATGCATCATCGACATTCATTTTTGAGTTTCGAAGTGGGAAGGCCATTGTAGTAGTTTACTGCAGATTTGTTTTCATAAAACAAATATAAATTTTTAAATTGTTTTAATTATAATTGGATATATATAAATTATAAGTATATATTTATCTGTTATTTTAAAATGATTTGAAACATTAACCTGGTATTTAGTTTCCATTGATTAATAGTTGCGATTATTGTAGTGAAATGAAATGTAAGTAAATTATAATTGAAACCTCTAATGAAAATAAGAGATTAAATGATAGGTTATAAATGAAATAACAAGGAAGTTGAAATTTATAATCAATAAAAGCAAAGGATATAATTATTGAACCTCTAAATTATTGAATATTAGAAATGAGATAAATTTGTATAATTTTCAATTACATTCTTAAAGCATATATATAACTTACCATATAATAAAAATTAAAATGTTAATAAGAAAATGTAATGGGAAATCTTACAAGTAAAGCTTGAGGTAATGAAAGTATTCAATGAATTTGCTGTTATAAATGAGAATTTAATGTTATAAACTTAAGTACGACTGAAAGGTAAGCACTAAAATAATAAATAAGAATTTGGTGTTGTAGTTGTTGTAAAGTTTAAGTATAATTGAAAACTTCTAATTAAATATAATAGAAGCCAGGTATTGTAAGTAAGAAATGTTAAACTTAAGTAAATAAGTTAAAGTTATTTCTAAATAAAAATTATAAGAAATAATGTAAAATTAAAAAGATAAACCAGTATATGGATAAAAGAAAATCGAACAACAATACTTTGAAATGAAATTAACAAAAAGTAACTTGATTTATTGTTTGGAATTTATTGTTGTTTGGTCTATGGTTGTTTGGGTAAGGACACTTTAAAATTTGTTTGGATGAATGAATAATCTATTTAGTTTCACCTAAGACTGTTGAGTGAAGGGTACACTTAGTAGTTTATTTTTCATTCCGTACGATTTGAAGTTTTGAACCCGAACAACTATTTGTTTTGTTTGATATGAATGAATGATTGATGTGGGTTGATTTTATATGATGGTTGTAT
This sequence comes from Allium cepa, assembly GCA_030765085.1. Classification (NCBI taxonomy): domain Eukaryota; kingdom Viridiplantae; phylum Streptophyta; class Magnoliopsida; order Asparagales; family Amaryllidaceae; genus Allium; species Allium cepa. The sequence continues at coordinate 1,015,294,572 of CM060934.1, read as the reverse complement.
GCTTTGTTGCTAGTGATTGATGGATTTATTTGTTATTGATTGAAACAACGCTATATATTTTATTTTATATAACTATTAACTGTGACGGCTCGGATTTTGCCCGCTCGAAAATCGACATCCATACTTCAAATCGTACTCGAATGTCATAGATTCGATCGTTCAAATCCGAATCGCCGGAGCTTATAACAATCATTAAGTAAACAACACAGCGGAATAAAAGAATAATACATTGATATACAGCTTTGATACAATATCTGATACAACAGATGATCCAATAGATATCAATATACATCAGAGATATGATACAATAAAATAGCAGCGGAAAGAAAATAGATGACATCTAACATACGGAACAATTAACTCTAAGATAGTCTTCAAAAGAGAACTCCGAGAACTAACTGCAACTCCATTTCCAAGAACTAATCCAGCAATAGCTCGAACTCCCAATAACATATCACCAAGCTCAACAAGACTGGTGTGGTCCAAAGACTGAACCAACTCCAGATAATCCACTATATCTAACTATTTGTAAAACCCAACTCTAGACTGCTCGTGTAGAAAATAATGAGCACCCAGAGTTTAGGAAAGAAACGATAAACTCCGGATCAGTCGTGGGACTGGTGTGAGCAACAAAAACAGTTTATCTATTAAAAACATTTAACAAAAGATTTCAAAGTCAATTCGCAATGCTTTTGAAAAATGAGACTACCATAAGGCCTCCCGCACACACACACAATGCAAACGCAGAATCGGAGGAGATTTCTCCTTATGATAGTCAAAGATGCTTGATACGCATTTAAAAGAACATTTGATATTATTACTAGTGCATAGTGTAGGGAAAAATTCATTTCGAAAGTAGAATATAAATCTTAGCCAACATACGACCATTATCGTATGCCTACTATAGCTACCATCCAAACAGTGTTGCGACACCATAAGTGAATGATAGGTTCTACAACTAATACCGTACAAGTTTCGTATTGTTTCTTTGGATTTCCAACAAATGGTCAGGCCAAGAAACTTCCCATTGCCATATGAGAATGCCTCTGGAAAGACATCCCCGAGAACCAAACCGGAACTCTGCCAACACAAGGCTGGGTTACCCCTAACTGGATAACTACTGACACGAGCACGCCATTTCCCGATCGTAAACGACCTTTCTCACGGGATCCCAAAAACCAACAACCACAAAGTAATAAATTCGTAGTAACCACATAGGTTAAATATCTGGGCTCCATACCATGATACCACCTCTATCCAGAAGGAAATGTACATACCCTAAAGGGTGCTACCCCTCATAACCTTGCTGCATCTTTCCTGTTTTGACCATTTCCGGGGTGTGAGGTTCGACGAAGTCACGTCCACAAAAACATACTTTATACAAAAGCCATGCTTTGGGTCAACAAATGATCAACACAATGATCACCAAGATAGACGATCAAATAAACGATCCTATCACAATAATCAACACAATGATCATTTCAGCAACACTCAGCATGTCACATTACCAAATTGGGAACATATCGCTGATAACTTCAACTATATAACCTCTGAGCTCGTACGTCTCAGAGAAGGGTGTTAAGCTAAAAGAATAAATTCTCCGCCACCAACAGAAATATATTTGAAAGAAATCGGCTTTATATCTCAATTTGTAATGTCAGACATACAATCCATACAAGTCTGTTCTGGGTTCGAACAGAACCGAAGGCACTTACAAAGAAGTCCTTGCAACCCGGATATTCACAATCCCGATCGGATTTTCCCATCACTTAGGGAGTTTCTATACCAGGAGCGACCCAGTGCAGAGACAATCGATAGGTCATCCTATCGCTTTCGCAAATACCCGGTCTTCATCACCGGTCTTCAAATGCTATCCATAACGACCTATCACATATTCGGAATGGGTTATACGACACAAAGGTCCTTTCCCGGTTAAACCGAATAGTGAGCGAAATAGTTCAAAAACATATGGATATTGGGATTTCAATTAAGTCACAACTTAATAATTCAAACTTTCTTTCAAATGGTTTAACAAATTACCATTTTCAATCTTTAAACAAAAAGATTTATTTCACAACCTTTAACGGTTTAAACAATTTTCACATTTAAATCTTTTAAACAAAAGATTCATTCACATATTTTCCAAATCAATTTTCATTTCAATTTGATTTAACTCATTAAATCTTTAAATCAAAGATTTAACTTATAGCCTTCAAAACAATTTCATTTCAATTTGATTTAACTCGTTAAATCTTTAAATCAAAGATTTAACTTATAGCCTTCAAAACAATTTCATTTCAATTTGATTTAAACAAATCATCAATTTAAATCTGTTAAAAATAAACAGATTTAATTCATAGCTTTCAAAAAGAATTCATTCTTAACTTAGGAAAATCATTTCTCTATTCAATCTTGAAATTCCCCTAATTAACTGGAATCTCAGTTCTTATCTAAAAGTGTTTATCATTTGAAAACAACAGTTTTCATTTTGGAAATCTGATTCATTTATACGAGTTGAAATCCTTGAGTTAAATTCAAATTCCCAAAAATAAAACCTTTAAAATGGTTTAAATTCATACAAACCTGTTTATAATATCTTTAACCATAATTTCCAATCATCGAATTCAATTCCAAATATCGAATTCAAATTTAAATTGAATTATTTAATTTCAAAACTTAATCAAGTAAATTAAAATAAATTTTAACTTGAAATTTCATTCCAAAAGCTTTTCACATTTATTCCGATTCCATTTCCAAAACATTTGAATTCAAATATTCAATTTTTATAAATCATTTCAAAATCTGTGACTTAATCGATTTCCTCGTGAAATCCATATTTGTGTGTGTATGGTGTGGTTCAGGGGTTTAACACATAATAGTGCAACAACATTCAATCATCACTGTTCAAAATATAGAAATATAATTGATAAGCGATATAAACTATAACGCTTATCCTTATTTCACAGATCACAGATATATAAATTACAGATAATGAATTACATTTATCCCAGATAAATAAACTACATTACAGGTCATACATAAATCAGTATATATCACAAAGTATCATAGATCATATATGACAATCAATTCAAGGCAACTCATTCAATACAATCATTCATAAGCAGGATTAATTAATCGTTTAATCCTAATCAATTCAATTTATCTCTTATGAATTTAATTATCCAATCCTGATTTATTAATTACAAATCATTTGATATAAATTTATTTATCAAACACTTTAGCCATTAATTAATAACTTTAATTATTAATCAATAACTTAACTACCCATTTATTTACCATTAACTACTTAGTTAACCAGTTATAAATTCTTAATTAAATTCCTTAACTAATTAACTATTAATTATGCATTAATTAATTTAAGTAGTTAATTACGATTTGTTTATCACTTACTCATAAATTTATTCAAACTCTAATTACAATTAAAATGAAATTATTCTTAATTTCTTTCTAAAATGATTACATAATATTAATTATTCATTAACATTTAAATTAACTCTTAACAAATAAATAAATCTGTAATCAGTACTTAATTAACCTTTAAATTATTAAATAATAAATCTTTAATTAATCACATTAATTTATCCAATCACATAAATTAAATCTTTAATTAATTAATCCTTTTAATTAAATCTTTAATTAAAACTTAATTAAATTAAAATAATTTACTTTTAAACCTTAAACTAATCCCATACTTAAATAAAACAAGTATTTAAAAGAATGAGTTAAAAATGTTTAAAACTTGCATTTTGTTTTAAAATTTCAAAAACTGTTTTTATACCTACCCGAGTCAAACCCGAGGAAATCCACGTTCTACCCGAGCCCTGCTTCGAGTCTTTCCCCAAACCAACCCGTGTGAGTATTTTTTTTTTTCAAAATTTTGTTTAAGTGTTTATCTGACCCGGCGCACAACTGAATGCACTCGAGTTAAGACTCGAGCCAAAACTAATATTACTCGATACTTCCTTCGAGTTATCTTCCCTTCCCAACTATAACCACCCAAACATAATCACTGATACACGCAAACACGTGTGTACCTGCACCATCCACCGCTGATGTCCTGGCCACCACTTTCATCGCCATCTAGTCATCGTTGACCCCCTCAACTCAATCCATCACCCAGCACCCATCACGACAGCACGAATCAAAATCTAGTTATATTTCCAAACCTGGAAACACACCAGCTTCAACACCCCCCCAAACCTGTCAACGGCAGCTGCTACCTCCACCGACCACCAGAAAACCTCCACCACCGGCCACGAACTCGACTGTCTCCCCTCTATCAGCCACCCACGTCCGGTTGCACTCGGTCGACCACAAAGGTCGAACGAATCAAATCAAGTCCCCACGTCCAAATTAGGTTTAGAAACTTTGAACCACGGCCATCGCCACCCCCGTCATCACTGACGCCACCACCCATTTTTCCCGTAACCACCGTAGGCTCCTCCACCACTTCACGCAGCCCCGACCAACCTAGTGCTTCCGACCACCCTATCTTGACAAAAACCCATTTTTCGTTCAACACAGTAATGCCCAGTCATTCTATTACAAACAAATATGATTCGAATTTTAAAAATCCTAAATTTGATTAAGCAACCAGTTTGTAAACTTGAATCGACAATTCAGGATGTTTGAATTTATCACATAGTTAAGGTTTTAACTGTATTTCCTGTTTCCAGTACCCTTTCTAAACTTAGAATACCATAACTTGTTTTAAAAACTAGATAATGTTTAAAACTAAACTAGCTGGTTTTTGAACGCCATAGTTTCGCAGTGATTAAATGGAGAGTTTGAAATTTTTTGTTTGTTTTAAACTCTTTAAAACCAGAAGAAAGAAACAGATTGTTACAGAGGTATTTAATTATCAGCCTGCACACCCATTCCATTACCAAGAACACACACATACTTATGTATTCACAGACATGTAGTTGCAACATTTCTTTTTAATCAAACTTAAAGCTCTAAAGTTTGTGTTTACCCACAGTACTTAGTTTAAACAGAGAAGATGTTTTCATTTTTTTTTTTTTAAAACCTGCATACATCATTTTTATGTATACTTATACACATTTTCAAACCTGCATACATCATTTTTTTATGTATACTTATACACATTTTCAAACCTGCATACATCATTTTTTATGTATACTTACACACGCAAGCAAACATTTACATTCAAAATAAGTTTTATACTTTGAGTTTTTTTAAAAAGAATGTTACTCACAGCATCAATAAACAACAAAACAGAGTATGTTTAGGTAGGAGTTTACTCACTGTATTGTTTCCAGAGTGAACAGAGCATTCCATTTGAAAACTGCAGTTGTCTTTCTTCTTCCTTTAAATCTTTGTTTTGTTCAAGTTGTTTCTCATTTCAGTTTTATTTTTCTTTTCTTTTCAGTTCAAATGAATGAGACTGAGTGTAAGAAGATGATGCATATGAAGTTTATATAAAAACAAGTCTACAGGTGATATATTTGAACAACAAATCGTGGCTGAGATGATGTGGTATGGTGTGCTAGGATATTGTATGTGCTTAGGGATGATACTTTGTACTTGCTGTTTCTATACTTTGTCTACAGCCTCTTTGTTTTGTACATGTACTTATATTTGTATTTATTTGTATGCATACTTTTGTTTTAGTTATATTTGCTTTGTTTTTAAATTATGTATGTAGTTAGTTTGTGGATATTTTGCTTTGTATTCTTTTTATAGTTTAATTCATTTTATATTTAACTTATACTTTGTATGTTATTTCTTTTGTTTGAATACTTCATTTATATGTTTACTTGTTTCTTGTCTTGCTTCTTCATTTTATTTGCTCACACATTTTGTTTTAATGTTTAAATATAGACGGTTTGTTTTTGCAAGTTAATTCATATATACGTTTTGTTCCACTGCTTTGTCTTATTACTTTATAGTATGAATAACTTCTGTTTTAACATGTTGTTAAAATTTATTTATGAGTTACTATATATATATTTTTCTTAATTTATTTTATAACCCAAATATTTATTAAATCATGCATCTAAGATTTAAATTCAAATCAAAATATATATATATACACTCAAGATTTTATAATTTCAAATTGACTCATATATACCCAAATATACATATATATATATTCATTCACATATATACATATATATATAATATTTAAAAATTTAAATGATTTATATGGAATATATTTGAACTTGGGGAAACTCGCTTCCATTTATAATCAATTTACCTTAAAATTTTATTCAGAAATTCATTTAATTATCAATTTAAATTAAATTAAAATCTAGGGTCGTTACAAACTACCCCACTTAAAAGAATTTCGTCCTCGAAATTCGCAGGCACGAAAACAATACAGAGATAGACGAAAGATAGAAGAAATATCTTTTCAGATCAAACTGGATATCGATTCTGGATTTGGCTCATCAAATCAGAATATCAATAATAGATACAAGAAATTATAATAGAATTTCAAAATTCGGTTTTAAACGAAATCGTTTTATTGATTCAATTCAAATTATCCTTCATATTCTATTAATCAATTTAACTCAATTTAAAATTTTCAATTCATTCAAAATTTCCAATTTCTAATTTATTCAAATTTTTAATTCTAAATTTCAAATTCATTAAAGTTTAAAACGAAAAACTGATAAGAAATCGATGAAGATACGAAATAAAAATTTCCTACAACGATTCGTAGGCCTTCATTACACCGAAAACTTCTTCTTGTAGCTGGTACGAAGCAAATCAAAAGAATTTAGAAACGAATCAAAGAAAATTGGTAAGAAAGTTGTTTCCACTGTCACAGGGTATTAACCAATTATAGTCGTATTTCCCTGTCCTCTATCTCGTTCTCTTCTTGCACTCATACTCACTATCAGTGGATAGTAAGAAAATTTATTGAGGCATTCAAACGGATATCTTAAGGATTACTCATTCTAGGGCTTTCTTCACCCTATCTCTAATGAGTTACTTAACGTGTTACACTCCTGAGCTAAAGTTTAACCCTTAGCTCTGATACCAAATGTGGCGGCTCGGATTTTGCCCGCTCGAAAATCGACATCCATACTTCAAATCGTACTCGAATGTCATAGATTCGATCGTTCAAATCCGAATCGCCGGAGCTTATAACAATCATTAAGTAAACAACACAGCGGAATAAAAGAATAATACATTGATATACAGCTTTGATACAATATCTGATACAACAGATGATCCAATAGATATCAATATACATCAGAGATATGATACAATAAAATAGCAGCGGAAAGAAAATAGATGACATCTAACATACGGAACAATTAACTCTAAGATAGTCTTCAAAAGAGAACTCCGAGAACTAACTGCAACTCCATTTCCAAGAACTAATCCAGCAATAGCTCGAACTCCCAATAACATATCACCAAGCTCAACAAGACTGGTGTGGTCCAAAGACTGAACCAACGCTAGATAATCCACTATATCTAACTATCTGTAAAACCCAACTCTAGACTGCTCGTGTAGAAAATAATGAGCACCCAGAGTTTAGGAAAGAAACGATAAACTCCGGATCAGTCGTGGGACTGGTGTGAGCAACAAAAACAGTTTATCTATTAAAAACATTTAACAAAAGATTTCAAAGTCAATTCACAATGCTTTTGAAAAATGAGACTACCATAAGGCCTCCCGCACACACACACAATGCAAACGCAGAATCGGAGGAGATTTCTCCTTATGATAGTCAAAGATGCTTGATACGCATTTAAAAGAACATTTGATATTATTACTAGTGCATAGTGTAGGGAAAAATTCATTTCGAAAGTAGAATATAAATCTTAGCCAACATACGACCATTATCGTATGCCTACTATAGCTACCATCCAAACAGTGTTGCGACACCATAAGTGAATGATAGGTTCTACAACTAATACCGTACAAGTTTCGTATTGTTTCTTTGGATTTCCAACAAATGGTCAGGCCAAGGAACTTCCCATTGCCACATGAGAATGCCTCTGGAAAGACATCCCCGAGAACCAAACCGGAACTCTGCCAACACAAGGCCGGGTTACCCCTAACTGGGTAACTACTGACACGAGCACGCCATTTCCCGATCGTAAACGACCTTTCTCACGGGATCCCGAAAACCAACAACCACAAAGTAATAAATTCGTAGTAACCACATAGGTTAAATATCTGGGCTCCATACCATGATACCACCTCTATCCAGAAGGAAATGTACATACCCTAAAGGGTGCTACCCCTCATAACCTTGCTGCATCTTTCCTGTTTTGACCATTTCCGGGGTGTGAGGATCGACGAAGTCACGTCCACAAAAACATACTTTATACAAAAGCCATGCTTTGGGTCAACAAATGATCAACACAATGATCACCAAGATAGACGATCAAATAAACGATCCTATCACAATAATCAACACAATAATCATTTCAGCAACACTCAGCATGTCACATTACCAAATTGGGAACATATCGCTGATAACTTCAACTATATAACCTCTGAGCTCGTACGTCTCAGAGAAGGGTGTTAAGCTAAAAGAATAAATTCTCCGCCACCAACAGAAATATATTTGAAAGAAATCGGCTTTATATCTCAATTTGTAATGTCAGACATACAATCCATACAAGTCTGTTCTGGGTTCGAACAGAACCGAAGGCACTTACAAAGAAGTCCTTGCAACCCGGATATTCACAATCCCGATCGGATTTTCCCATCACTTAGGGAGTTTCTATACTAGGAGCGACCCAGTGCAGAGACAATCGATAGGTCATCCTATCGCTTTCGCAAATACCCGGTCTTCATCACCGGTCTTCAAATGCTATCCACAACGACCTATCACATATTCGGAATGGGTTATACGACACAAAGGTCCTTTCCCGGTTAAACCGAATAGTGAGCGAACTAGTTCAAAAACATATGGATATTGGGATTTCAATTAAGTCACAACTTAATAATTCAAACCTTCTTTCAAATGGTTTAACAAATTACCATTTTCAATCTTTAAACAAAAAGATTTATTTCACAACCTTTAACGGTTTAAACAATTTTCACATTTAAATCTTTTAAACAAAAGATTCATTCACATATTTTCCAAATCAATTTTCATTTCAATTTGATTTAACTCGTTAAATCTTTAAATCAAAGATTTAACTTATAGCCTTCAAAACAATTTCATTTCAATTTGATTTAACTCGTTAAATCTTTAAATCAAAGATTTAACTTATAGCCTTCAAAACAATTTCATTTCAATTTGATTTAAACAAATCATCAATTTAAATCTGTTAAAAATAAACAGATTTAATTCATAGCTTTCAAAAAGAATTCATTCTTAACTTAGGAAAATCATTTCTCTATTCAATCTTGAAATTCCCCTAATTAACTGGAATCTCAGTTCTTATCTAAAAGTGTTTATCATTTGAAAACAACAGTTTTCATTTTGGAAGTCTGATTCATTTATACGAGTTGAAATCCTTGAGTTAAATTCAAATTCCCAAAAATAAAACCTTTAAAATGGTTTAAATTCATACAAACCTGTTTATAATATCTTTAACCATAATTTCCAATCATCGAATTCAATTCCAAATATCGAATTCAAATTTAAATTGAATTATTTAATTTCAAAACTTAATCAAGTAAATTAAAATAAATTTTAACTTGAAATTTCATTCCAAAAGCTTTTCACATTTATTCCGATTCCATTTCCAAAACATTTGAATTCAAATATTCAATTTTTATAAATCATTTCAAAATCTGTGACTTAATCGATTTCCTCGTGAAATCCATATTTGTGTGTGTATGGTGTGGTTCAGGGGTTTAACACATAATAGTGCAACAACATTCAATCATCACTGTTCAAAATATAGAAATATAATTGATAAGCGATATAAACTATAACGCTTATCCTTATTTCACAGATCACAGATATATAAATTACAGATAATGAATTACATTTATCCCAGATAAATAAACTACATTACAGGTCATACATAAATCAGTATATATCACAAAGTATCATAGATCATATATGACAATCAATTCAAGGCAACTCATTCAATACAATCATTCATAAGCAGGATTAATTAATCGTTTAATCCTAATCAATTCAATTTATCTCTTATGAATTTAATTATCCAATCCTGATTTATTAATTACAAATCATTTGATATAAATTTATTTATCAAACACTTTAGCCATTAATTAATAACTTTAATTATTAATCAATAACTTAACTACCCATTTATTTACCATTAACTACTTAGTTAACCAGTTATAAATTCTTAATTAAATTCCTTAACTAATTAACTATTAATTATGCATTAATTAATTTAAGTAGTTAATTACGATTTGTTTATCACTTACTCATAAATTTATTCAAACTCTAATTACAATTAAAATGAAATTATTCTTAATTTCTTTCTAAAATGATTACATAATATTAATTATTCATTAACATTTAAATTAACTCTTAACAAATAAATAAATCTGTAATCAGTACTTAATTAACCTTTAAATTATTAAATAATAAATCTTTAATTAATCACATTAATTTATCCAATCACATAAATTAAATCTTTAATTAATTAATCCTTTTAATTAAATCTTTAATTAAAACTTAATTAAATTAAAATAATTTACTTTTAAACCTTAAACTAATCCCATACTTAAATAAAACAAGTATTTAAAAGAATGAGTTAAAAATGTTTAAAACTTGCATTTTGTTTTAAAATTTCAAAAACTGTTTTTATACCTACCCGAGTCAAACCCGAGGAAATCCACGTTCTACCCGAGCCCTGCTTCGAGTCTTTCCCCAAACCAACCCGTGTGAGTATTTTTTTTTTTTCAAAATTTTGTTTAAGTGTTTATCTGACCCGGCGCACAACTGAATGCACTCGAGTTAAGACTCGAGCCAAAACTAATATTACTCGATACTTCCTTCGAGTTATCTTCCCTTCCCAACTATAACCACCCAAACATAATCACTGATACACGCAAACACGTGTGTACCTGCACCATCCACCGCTGATGTCCTGGCCACCACTTTCATCGCCATCTAGTCATCGTTGACCCCCTCAACTCAATCCATCACCCAGCACCCATCACGACAGCACGAATCAAAATCTAGTTATATTTCCAAACCTGGAAACACACCAGCTTCAACACCCCCCCAAACCTGTCAACGGCAGCTGCTACCTCCACCGACCACCAGAAAACCTCCACCACCGGCCACGAACTCGACTGTCTCCCCTCTATCAGCCACCCACGTCCGGTTGCACTCGGTCGACCACAAAGGTCGAACGAATCAAATCAAGTCCCCACGTCCAAATTAGGTTTAGAAACTTTGAACCACGGCCATCGCCACCCCCGTCATCACTGACGCCACCACCCATTTTTCCCGTAACCACCGTAGGCTCCTCCACCACTTCACGCAGCCCCGACCAACCTAGTGCTTCCGACCACCCTATCTTGACAAAAACCCATTTTTCGTTCAACACAGTAATGCCCAGTCATTCTATTACAAAAAAATATGATTCGAATTTTAAAAATCCTAAATTTGATTAAGCAACCAGTTTGTAAACTTGAATCGACAATTCAGGATGTTTGAATTTATCACATAGTTAAGGTTTTAACTGTATTTCCTGTTTCCAGTACCCTTTCTAAACTTAGAATACCATAACTTGTTTTAAAAACTAGATAATGTTTAAAACTAAACTAGCTGGTTTTTGAACGCCATAGTTTCGCAGTGATTAAATGGAGAGTTTGAAATTTTTTGTTTGTTTTAAACTCTTTAAAACCAGAAGAAAGAAACAGATTGTTACAGAGGTATTTAATTATCAGCCTGCACACCCATTCCATTACCAAGAACACACACATACTTATGTATTCACAGACATGTAGTCGCAACATTTCTTTTTAATCAAACTTAAAGCTCTAAAGTTTGTGTTTACCCACAGTACTTAGTTTAAACAGAGAAGATGTTTTCATTTTTTTTTTTTTTTTAAACCTGCATACATCATTTTTATGTATACTTATACACATTTTCAAACCTGCATACATCATTTTTTTATGTATGCTTATACACATTTTCAAACCTGCATACATCATTTTTTATGTATACTTACACACGCAAGCAAACATTTACATTCAAAATAAGTTTTATACTTTGAGTTTTTTTAAAAAGAATGTTACTCACAGCATCAATAAACAACAAAATAGAGTATGTTTAGGTAGGAGTTTACTCACTGTATTGTTTCCAGAGTGAATAGAGCATTCCATTTGAAAACTGCAGTTGTCTTTCTTCTTCCTTTAAATCTTTGTTTTGTTCAAGTTGTTTCTCATTTCAGTTTTTTTTTTCTTTTCTTTTCAGTTCAAATGAATGAGACTGAGTGTAAGAAGATGATGCATATGAAGTTTATATAAAAACAAGTCTACAGGTGATATATTTGAACAACAAATCGTGGCTGAGATGATGTGGTATGGTGTGCTAGGATATTGTATGTGCTTAGGGATGATACTTTGTACTTGCTGTTTCTATACTTTGTCTACAGCCTCTTTGTTTTGTACATGTACTTATATTTGTATTTATTTGTATGCATACTTTTGTTTTAGTTATATTTGCTTTGTTTTTAAATTATGTATGTAGTTAGTTTGTGGATATTTTGCTTTGTATTCTTTTTATAGTTTAATTCATTTTATATTTAACTTATACTTTGTATGTTATTTCTTTTGTTTGAATACTTCATTTATATGTTTACTTGTTTCTTGTCTTGCTTCTTCATTTTATTTGCTCACACATTTTGTTTTAATGTTTAAATATAGACGGTTTGTTTTTGCAAGTTAATTCATATATACGTTTTGTTCCACTGCTTTGTCTTATTACTTTATAGTATGAATAACTTCTGTTTTAACATGTTGTTAAAATTTATTTATGAGTTACTATATATATATTTTTCTTAATTTATTTTATAACCCAAATATTTATTAAATCATGCATCTAAGATTTAAATTCAAATCAAAATATATATATATATACACTCAAGATTTTATAATTTCAAATTGACTCATATATACCCAAATATACATATATATATATATATATATATTCATTCACATATATACATATATATATAATATTTAAAAATTTAAATGATTTATATGGAATATATTTGAACTTGGGGAAACTCGCTTCCATTTATAATCAATTTCCCTTAAAATTTTATTCAGAAATTCATTTAATTATCAATTTAAATTAAATTAAAATCTAGGGTCGTTACATTAACTCTTTTGGATTATATAAGTTAAATATAGGTTATGGAAGTAATTGCTACTGCTTTTGGTTTCATAATTAAGCGTTAATTACCCGACAAATAGGTACGTTCTCGGATTTCAATTTTATAGCGCTATTTTATATATTTTCCCGTGTTGGGATATAATATTCTGGATATTATATGTGATATTTTGTTACATTTGATATTATATTTTCTCCCGAGCCTCTCCGTACAAAGGAGACTCTGTCGAAATTTTACGTAATTTTTGGACTTAGAATTTTTTTGAAAATGATTCCCAAACATTATCTATTTAAGTATAAAAATATTTAATGGTTATAAAATGGGTATACTTATTTAAAGTAATAAATTTTGTAAATTATTTGTTTATAAAGTTATTATTTTGAATAAGTCGTATTGTTTATTTAATTCTTTCTTCTCCCTTCTTTTTCCTTTTCGGGGACGCAAAGTTATGTGTGGGGGAGAGTGTAAAGACCCGTAATTTTCGACAATTTAAATTGGTTAAATTAATGAGATTTTGTAACTAAATTTGGTAGAAATAAAAACTTTATAAATTAATATTGAAATGAATGCTAAAATAAAATAATTTAATGGTAATTAAAACCTGTTTATTAGTAATTGGAATAGAATTCTAATGAATGAAAGTAGTGAAAAGATTATACCTGGATGTAAAATTGTATATGAGAAACAAAGGGAAAGTATTAAATTGATTAATGTAATAAAACATTGTTAACATTATTTGATTGTAAATTAAAGAAACGTGTTAACACAAGTTAATAATAAATGAACTTAAGTGAATGTGCCAATTTAATAAAGATTCAAATATTATGACTTAGATATAAATGGAATATAATAAGAACAAAAGAAATTATTGTATTAATTGGTGGAATAATATAATTTGTATAAATGAAGCATAGGTAAACTTGCGTTATATATGTTATTTATTTAGGGTATTGAATAAAATTGGTAATCCAATTGCAATTGATGGTAATAATGTTGAGATAAGCTAATAAATTTAATATCAATGCAATACCCATTAATGGATGGAATGAAATGGGATTAATGTAAATGTATACTAGGTTATAAATCAAATGAAAGGTAACTAACGTAAATATCGAATTAATTAATGAATAAATATACATTATATAGTAATTGAATGTAAATTTAATGGTAATTGTATAAAATCAATATGAGATAATGAATTGCAATAATTGTGGGTTGATAATTTAGTGTGAATGGGAAAATGATTGTTTATAGTAATTGAATGGAATTCCAATTTGTTGGAATAAGGTAAATGTGTACTTGGTAATAAATTTAAACGGACATAAATATTGAATTTATTTAATTAATATATAATAATTGATGATTAAATAAAAACCAACACTCTGTAAATAACTATAATATCGGAGTGGAAATAATAAACTTATAATTGTGGGATTAAGAGGTTTACAACAATTATTATGAATTATATATATATATATATATATATATATTTAGTTCATTCAATTAAATTGGAAATCATTGCAATAAATCTAAATTAAATGTTACGTTAAAATAAATTAAGGTAATAATGGGAAATAACGTAAATATTCTTCATAATATGATGATTAGTGAGTAGAAAGAATGGAAAAAAAGTTTTATCAATATATTGGAATTTAATTTACGATAAAGGGGTTAATTGCAATTAAATGAATTAAATATTTAAAACGGGAATTTAGATGAGTGAGAATATCTATGTAATGGTTTGAATCCAAGGTTAATCCATCTATTTGATAGGAATGAATGGAATAATAATTAATTTATTTAATAAATGGATTTTTGGAGTTTTATTTTATAATTTCTAAAATTAATATTGAAATTTAGATTTAACATTGGAATTGATAAATAAGTCAACTATTTATTGACTTTTAATTTGTTTAAAACATTGAAATTGATTAAGAAATATAAAAGTGATAAAATTTCCAATTTTAAGATTGAAAATTAAAATTGGATTTAATTAATTAATGGAATGATAGACATTTTGGCCAATGACTCGGATTTCGATGAAACCAGTGTCATCGGATCCGTAACGGTGAATTATTGTAGGGTTTCAAGTTTCAGAGCGATCGGACTTGTCGTTTGATCGTACGAACGCGAAACGCCTTGAAATCAATGATATTGAAATCAATTGAAATCAATTTAGAAAATATTGATTTTAGCATAACTTCTCATACAATGCAATTTGAACCTGAAACTTTTTCCATCGCGTTTAAAATATTTTAAAAATCTATTTTGATATATGGGTTGACCCAATTTCGTTTCGGAGTCGAAACGAGCTTTTCGGGGCATTATTGCCATTTAAAACCAATTCAACATTAACAATAACCTATGAAAATGATAGAATTGATGTAACGGAAGCGATTTTTCGTTGCCGAAAAACCGAACCATTATGGGTTTTTAAGAAAAAGAAAGAGAGGTAGAAGAAGAGAGAAAGAAAAGAAAAAGAGAGAAAAGATAGAACATAGAGAGGAAAGAAGAGAATAGAGAACATTTTGAAAACATAGAAGAAAAGAGAATAGAGAATTTGAAAATAGAAGATAGAAGCATTTTAATAATAGAACGGACAGAAAGGAAACAACAGAACAATATCAGAATCTCACAATTCGCAGCGGAACAACATATAATAATAAATGAATAATCTTTAAATAAAGAACTATATCAGTTATTACATCACATTATATTTCATTACATCATATCATATCATATCATCAGAGTGTACAACAACATACAACAATAAACAGTGCAGCGGAAAAGAAATACTATATAAATAATACGCCTTGCCATCCAGCTTGCCTCCAGCAACTCCAGAATATCCAGAATATCCTGATAAACCTAACTCTTAACTGCCCGTGTGGAAATTGGTGGGCACCCAGAGTTTAGTAAGGAAAACGATAAACTCCGAGTCAGTCATGTGACTGGTGTGAGAACTCAAAACAGTTTATTTAACTTTAAAATCAAAATAGAGGAATATTTTTAAATTCAATTCGCAATGCTTTTTAAAAATGAGACTACCATAAGGCCTCCCGCACACACACACATGCAAACGCAGAATCGGAGGAGATTTCTCCTTATGATAGTCAAAGATGCTTGATACGCATTTAAAATAATATTTGATATTATTATTAGTGTATAGTGTAGGAAAAATCCATTTCGAAGGTAGAATATAAATCTTAGCCAACATACGACCATTATCGTATGCCTACTATAGCTACTATCCAAACAGTGGTGACCACCATAAGTGAATAGCAGGTTCTACAACTAATACCGTACAAGTTTCGTATTGGGAATTGGATTTCCAACAAATGGTCAGGCCAAGGAACTTCCCATTGCCACTGAGAATGCCTCTGGAAAGACACCCCCGAGAACCAAACCGGAACTCTGCCAACACAAGGCCGGGTTACCCCTTAACTGGGTAACTACTGACACGAGCACGCCATTCCCCGGTCCTTTAGGACCTTTTCAACCGAGCGCTCGATATCCAACATCACACCATAATAAATAGAGTGTTTTCAACATGAGTAAGTATCTGGGCTCCATACCATGATACCACCCCTTTCCAGAAGGAAATGCACATACCCTAAGGGGAGCTACAGCAACCCCTAATAACCTTGCCGCATCTTTCCTGTTTTGACCATTTCCGGGATGTGAGGCTCGACGAATTCACGTCCACAAAAACATACTTTATACAAAAGCCATGCTTTGGGTCAACAAATGATCAACACAATGATCACTAAGATAGACGATCAAATAAATGATCCTATCACAATAATCAACACAATGATCATTTCAGCATCACTCAGCATGTCACATTACCAAACTGGGAATATATCGCTGATAACTTCAACTATATAACCTCTGAGCTCGTACGTCTCAGAGAAGGGTGTTAAGCTAAAAGAATAAATTCTCCGCCACCTCAGAAATATATTTGGAAGAAATTGGCTTTATATCTCAACTTGTAATGTCAGACATACAATCCATACAAGTCTGTTCCGGGCTCGAACAGAACCGAAGGCACTTACAAAGAAGTCCTTGCAATCCGAATAATCTCTAATCACGTTCGGATTTCCCATCACTTATGGAGATCTCTATACCGGGGATCAGCCAGTGCAGAGACAATCAACAAGAAACCCTCTCGTTTTCCGAAAATATCCGGTCTTCAACACCGGTCTTCGAATGCAATTCATAACGACGTATCACATATTCGGAATGGGTTATACGACCCCATGGTCCTTTCCCGGTTAACCCGAATAGTGAGCGCTTATTTTTAAAAAAATAAGTGTGGCATTCAATTTCAAACAATTCACAACAAATACCTATTCAAAGGTAAATATCGATAGTCGGTTATTGATCTATCAATAGATATGCCAACATCACCAGAATCCAAATAATTTTCCAAATTATTAAATTCCAAAAATATCTTTAGAAGATATAACTTTCCATATTTCAAAAATAAATCAATATTTATTTTTAAACCTATTTTCCCAATTCCATTTATAAATTCCCTATTGAATTTATATTTCCAAAATATTTATGAATATACGATTTCAAATATTCATTTTCAATTTATCTTCAAAAAGATAAATTCTCTAAACTTTCCATTTCTCATTGGAAAAAAAAAAACAATTTCCATACTTATTTATTTTATAAGTAATCCACAAATTTTATTTATTTCCAACCTTGGAAAATATTCCATATACTCTAATCGAAATTAAGTATATATTTCATTCTTTAAGGAAATCATTCACTTAACCATATTTATTTGGGCCAAAACGAATGTTGCGTAAAACATCGTTACAACAACCCAAAATCACTAGTATAGGGATTCGAAATTTAAAATAGATATATAAATCCCAATACTATACAAAACATTTCCTTTCGGAAATTATCTATTATAACAACAGTGTTATAATCTATTATTTCCTTCTATTTCTCGAAAACATCTATTTCAACAATAAATGTTGAAATCTATGATTTCGAATCTCAACATATTTTAAAACATCATTAGATCGTTTTAATTCTATTTAAAACATCATGTTCAAAATAATTCCTTTAACATATTATTCACTATTCAAAAACGTGAATATACTATGTTAATAAATTTCATCACTTCTATTCATTTTAGTTTAAGGAATTATTCACTGTTTAAAACATGAATATAACTCCATTAATAAATTACAACCATTTTACTTATTAAAATAAGTCATTTCGAATTTATAAAACAACGTTTATAAATTCTATTTCTATTTAATTTACAACAACTTTCTTTTATAAATTTTCTTTATTAACCTATCTCAATTCATATTACAATGATATACTAGAAATTCATATTATAAGTCAAATACTTATAATTTATTCATTTACAAAATCATTCCTTTTAAACTTCATAAATTTTATAAATCTTATAACTTATAAGATTCATTCATTTATCCAACTCATTCCTTTAATAAATTTATAAATTTTATAAGCCTACTGCTTATAAAATTTTATTTATAACTTCACCGTTATAATTCTATAATTCCAATTTATGAAATTCATTTACAATTCTTTCTAACGCTTAGAAAAGTTCGTTTTACACTTCTAATACTTTTAATTTATAAATATTAATTTATAAATCTTTTAATACAAATGAATTTGTATTATTATTTTAAAACATCTTTTAAACTCCTTTAGAATTCCATCATTTTGATTTATAAAATAATCCAATTTCATAAATCCTATTTTTAAACTTTTTATAATAGATTCAAAAATCTCAGTTTAAACTATTTTATAAAATCATCAACCCCATATTTTCAAAAATCAACTTTTAACTATATTTCTCAAAATATAACTTTTATAATATTAAAAATTATAACGTTTATTTAAATTATAATGGATCAATTCCAAAAATATTTAATAAACGTATGTTTCCAAAAATCCTTTTTGAAATTAAAATCGTTATTTTTAAATTTCAAAAAATTGGATTCGATGATGCAACACATCAAATAGTCAATCACGATTTTCCAATATCATATATCGATATGATAAACAATCAAACATCACAATATTTAAAATCAATAAATATTTGCGAGGAATCCAGTTGGATCCCTCCAACCTGTTTCCCTGCATCCACAGACATTAGCACAATACCATTCCGTTTCAAGACGGAATATCGCGGTATATGGGATTTTATAAAATATATATCCGCTTACTAACGGCGCATAGGGTCTCATCCGCTAAAAGAAAATGCGGGAAATCAATCAACTACAATATATACATATGCCAATATATATATATTGCTATATATATAATATAATACCAATTCCACTTCGAGGTGGAATATCGCGGTATATGGGTGTAATAAATAACCTCCGCTTACTAACGGCGTATAGGGTCTATTCACATCCAATATATATATATAACAATCATCATTCTATCAATCAATCAACACAGTCAATTAATTTTAAATCTAACTATTTAAAATTTAAATAAACAACAAAATTCCTTTTGAGTGAGAAGTTCTCACCTTTATTCCCGTTTGCCATCCACTTCCAATTCAACTTGTTTTCTTCATTTATACCTTGTATAAATATTATACACAATTTATTAATATTCGAAACGATCGAATAATTAATTTTCATTAGATAATTTCGATTCATTGGTGATTTCATTTTAATAGTTAAATTAACTCATGGTTTCGTTTTAAACCAATTTCTTGTTTAATAAATTTATTTTAACTAATTATTTTACTTTTAAAATAATTTTTAACTAGAAATTTCCAATTGAACTAAATTTCTTTTTTTTATATATAAATTAAATCGACTAACACATTTTTGTTTTAACTATTAATTTGTTATAAATAAATTTTTCTTTTTACATAGAATATTTGAACTAAGTGAAAAATCACTTACCCTTTTATAACTTAATTAATTTATTTCTTTATTTAACTTAAAAATCAAATTCCCTTAAATAAATCGTTTTATCAAATGATTTGAATTCTTAACAAATTTTCTTTTACAAAAAAAATATTTTTCATTTTGAAACTCAATTTTATATTTAACTGATAATTTTGTTTTAACAAATAAATTTAATTTTAAACAAATCTTCTTTTATAAATTCCTTTAAAATTCCAAATTTCTTTTGATAGTTTTAAACAACAATTTCTCTTTTTATAAATTTAAATTTAAACTAAATTCTCTTTAAATAAATCTTTTACTTAATAAATTGATTTTCCAAAGATATATATAAATATTTACTGTAAATTTTTTAAATTTTTTTTCTTTACTGTTATTTTTTTTTTCTTAATCCCATATTTTCTCTACTGTTATTATATATCCATATACACACAATGCATATATTATAAAAATTAACTAAATAATTTAAATTAAATTATTTAAACTATACCTTACTGTCTCTCTCTCGCGACTGCCCTCCTCCAGGTCGCCGCAATCACCACGCGCGAGCACGCTCGAACCACCTGCATCGCGTCAACCAAATCGCCATGCCCTAGTCCCCACGCCACCGCTTGCCTCGCCACAACCACAATCGCGAATCCCCTCATCGCGCGCGCCAATTGCCGAGCGCCATTTCCCAATTCCATCCATCGCGTCGCCTCTCCGCCACACGCGCTTCCCTTCGCGTGCGCTTCACTGTCGCGCGCGGCCCCCCTACGCGCCTCCATGCTAGCCTCGCGCTTGCGACCGCCCTCATCGTCGCTGCTTCCACTTGCTTCGCCCTCCTCCTCGAATTTGCGCGCGCGCTCGACTTAGGGCTTCGGCCATTACAGTTTCTTTTTTTTTTTCTTGATTTATTTACTGATGGTTTCGAATGAGAGAAGGGGGAAAGGAGTAGGGTATAAAATAGAAAAGAACGTGAATTTTTGCGTGAGTTATGGCGTGTGAAGCGGCGTGTTAACAGCTGAACGAAGTAAGGTAATGTATACCTTATATTTTATTTATTTATTTTATTTTATTTTTTTTTCTCTTTTAAATTTAATTAGTTTTTGTTAATTATTTGCTTTGTTTTTATTTTGTTAAAATTATGTTTTTTGTTTAATCTTGTTGTTAAAATTTTAACTAAATATATATCCTTTATTTATTTTTATATTATATTTTCTTTCTTATTTTAAATCCAATTATTTTTTTCTAAATCATTAATTCAAATTTAAAATATAAGTTCAATATTAAATTTCAACTTGAAAGTCAAAATTTAAATTTCTATTCAACTTTTAAATAGATTAAATTCTAAATTTTTAATCACCAATTCATTCTGATAATTTGAAATTTAAGTTAAATTATCATTTAAATATTTAAAATAAATTAAATATTTACAAATTAATTTGTTCAAAATTCAGGATCGTTACAATCTCCCCTACTTAAAAGAATTTCGTCCCGAAATTACAAGTTAAGAAGAATGTCCCTAATCCCGTCTATTATTTTTCACAATTCAAATAATTTTATCGACTTTCTAGCCTAAATCTTTTTACTAGAGATTTACTTTTATTTCAACTAGCTTTCCAACTTCAATTATAAGTTTCAAACAATATTGTTTACTTCAAAATTCAAATTTAAATTCAAATTCAAATTTCAAACTTTCAAATTTTCTCAAAAATTTTCTAACACCCTAAATTTTCGAAAAATTTCGCCAGCGTCTCCTTTGCGCGGCTAGCTCGGTACGACTACAAAATGGCACCACGGCCCCTCAGAATCAAAAAGAAAAGAGAAAAGCCAAGTGGCTAGAGAAGAAAGTCACCAAATCTCATACTGAAATTGAAATACGTACCTTTTTGTCGAGCAATTCAATTTTATCTTTGAAATCAAAATTTCAATTCCTTTATACACCTGTATAACCTGTATAATCTGCTAGTAGTAGCATCCAAATCCAACATTCAAACTAATTTGCAAATTTCTATTACAAATTTTTCAACATATGTTTCTTATATGTTTTTACTTCACTATTGAAGTTGCATATGCATTTTTATTCAATTTTACATTTAAATTCAATTCACAATTTAAATTTTATTTGAATTCAATCCTCAATTTAAATTCTATTTGAATTAAATTCTAAATTCTAAATATTGAATTCTAACGATTAACTTGCATTCAGTAATTCATTTCAATATTTCAATTCATCTCATTTTCACTTAGAAATCCAATTCTATTTTATTTAATTCCATATACTAACGATAATAATTCAATATTATCATTTCTTAACAATCATGCAACCATATACTATAATAATTTATAGAAAATCATTTCTTTTCTATACAAAAATAGTTTTGGACAAAATTATTTCATTATATAAATCAATTTTATATTCACTAACAAATACGCGCTCATATTTATTATTACACTCAAACTCATTCTAGAGTACCGCTGACTCTATCTCTAACGAGTAATACCCATCAGAACCATGGTTGTCGCTTAACCAACAGCTCTGATACCAACTGTAACGGAAGCGATTTTTCGTTGCCGAAAAACCGAACCATTATGGGTTTTTAAGAAAAAGAAAGAGAGGTAGAAGAAGAGAGAAAGAAAAGAAAAAGAGAGAAAAGATAGAACATAGAGAGGAAAGAAGAGAATAGAGAACATTTTGAAAACATAGAAGAAAAGAGAATAGAGAATTTGAAAATAGAAGATAGAAGCATTTTAATAATAGAACGGACAGAAAGGAAACAACAGAACAATATCAGAATCTCACAATTCGCAGCGGAACAACATATAATAATAAATGAATAATCTTTAAATAAAGAACTATATCAGTTATTACATCACATTATATTTCATTACATCATATCATATCATATCATCAGAGTGTACAACAACATACAACAATAAACAGTGCAGCGGAAAAGAAATACTATATAAATAATACGCCTTGCCATCCAGCTTGCCTCCAGCAACTCCAGAATATCCAGAATATCCTGATAAACCTAACTCTTAACTGCCCGTGTGGAAATTGGTGGGCACCCAGAGTTTAGTAAGGAAAACGATAAACTCCGAGTCAGTCATGTGACTGGTGTGAGAACTCAAAACAGTTTATTTAACTTTAAAATCAAAATAGAGGAATATTTTTAAATTCAATTCGCAATGCTTTTTAAAAATGAGACTACCATAAGGCCTCCCGCACACACACACATGCAAACGCAGAATCGGAGGAGATTTATCCTTATGATAGTCAAAGATGCTTGATACGCATTTAAAATAATATTTGATATTATTATTAGTGTATAGTGTAGGAAAAATCCATTTCGAAGGTAGAATATAAATCTTAGCCAACATACGACCATTATCGTATGCCTACTATAGCTACTATCCAAACAGTGGTGACCACCATAAGTGAATAGCAGGTTCTACAACTAATACCGTACAAGTTTCGTATTGGGAATTGGATTTCCAACAAATGGTCAGGCCAAGGAACTTCCCATTGCCACTGAGAATGCCTCTGGAAAGACACCCCCGAGAACCAAACCGGAACTCTGCCAACACAAGGCCGGGTTACCCCTTAACTGGGTAACTACTGACACGAGCACGCCATTCCCCGGTCCTTTAGGACCTTTTCAACCGAGCGCTCGATATCCAACATCACACCATAATAAATAGAGTGTTTTCAACATGAGTAAGTATCTGGGCTCCATACCATGATACCACCCCTTTCCAGAAGGAAATGCACATACCCTAAGGGGAGCTACAGCAACCCCTAATAACCTTGCCGCATCTTTCCTGTTTTGACCATTCCGGGATGTGAGGCTCGACGAATTCACGTCCACAAAAACATACTTTATACAAAAGCCATGCTTTGGGTCAACAAATGATCAACACAATGATCACTAAGATAGACGATCAAATAAATGATCCTATCACAATAATCAACACAATGATCATTTCAGCATCACTCAGCATGTCACATTACCAAACTGGGAATATATCGCTGATAACTTCAACTATATAACCTCTGAGCTCGTACGTCTCAGAGAAGGGTGTTAAGCTAAAAGAATAAATTCTCCGCCACCTCAGAAATATATTTGGAAGAAATTGGCTTTATATCTCAACTTGTAATGTCAGACATACAATCCATACAAGTCTGTTCCGGGCTCGAACAGAACCGAAGGCACTTACAAAGAAGTCCTTGCAATCCGAATAATCTCTAATCACGTTCGGATTTCCCATCACTTATGGAGATCTCTATACCGGGGATCAGCCAGTGCAGAGACAATCAACAAGAAACCCTCTCGTTTTCCGAAAATATCCGGTCTTCAACACCGGTCTTCGAATGCAATTCATAACGACGTATCACATATTCGGAATGGGTTATACGACCCCATGGTCCTTTCCCGGTTAACCCGAATAGTGAGCGCTTATTTTTAAAAAAATAAGTGTGGCATTCAATTTCAAACAATTCACAACAAATACCTATTCAAAGGTAAATATCGATAGTCGGTTATTGATCTATCAATAGATATGCCAACATCACCAGAATCCAAATAATTTTCCAAATTATTAAATTCCAAAAATATCTTTAGAAGATATAACTTTCCATATTTCAAAAATAAATCAATATTTATTTTTAAACCTATTTTCCCAATTCCATTTATAAATTCCCTATTGAATTTATATTTCCAAAATATTTATGAATATACGATTTCAAATATTCATTTTCAATTTATCTTCAAAAAGATAAATTCTCTAAACTTTCCATTTCTCATTGGAAAAAAAAAACAATTTCCATACTTATTTATTTTATAAGTAATCCACAAATTTTATTTATTTCCAACCTTGGAAAATATTCCATATACTCTAATCGAAATTAAGTATATATTTCATTCTTTAAGGAAATCATTCACTTAACCATATTTATTTGGGCCAAAACGAATGTTGCGTAAAACATCGTTACAACAACCCAAAATCACTAGTATAGGGATTCGAAATTTAAAATAGATATATAAATCCCAATACTATACAAAACATTTCCTTTCGGAAATTATCTATTATAACAACAGTGTTATAATCTATTATTTCCTTCTATTTCTCGAAAACATCTATTTCAACAATAAATGTTGAAATCTATGATTTCGAATCTCAACATATTTTAAAACATCATTAGATCGTTTTAATTCTATTTAAAACATCATGTTCAAAATAATTCCTTTAACATATTATTCACTATTCAAAAACGTGAATATACTATGTTAATAAATTTCATCACTTCTATTCATTTTAGTTTAAGGAATTATTCACTGTTTAAAACATGAATATAACTCCATTAATAAATTACAACCATTTTACTTATTAAAATAAGTCATTTCGAATTTATAAAACAACGTTTATAAATTCTATTTCTATTTAATTTACAACAACTTTCTTTTATAAATTTTCTTTATTAACCTATCTCAATTCATATTACAATGATATACTAGAAATTCATATTATAAGTCAAATACTTATAATTTATTCATTTACAAAATCATTCCTTTTAAACTTCATAAATTTTATAAATCTTATAACTTATAAGATTCATTCATTTATCCAACTCATTCCTTTAATAAATTTATAAATTTTATAAGCCTACTGCTTATAAAATTTTATTTATAACTTCACCGTTATAATTCTATAATTCCAATTTATGAAATTCATTTACAATTCTTTCTAACGCTTAGAAAAGTTCGTTTTACACTTCTAATACTTTTAATTTATAAATATTAATTTATAAATCTTTTAATACAAATGAATTTGTATTATTATTTTAAAACATCTTTTAAACTCCTTTAGAATTCCATCATTTTGATTTATAAAATAATCCAATTTCATAAATCCTATTTTTAAACTTTTTATAATAGATTCAAAAATCTCAGTTTAAACTATTTTATAAAATCATCAACCCCATATTTTCAAAAATCAACTTTTAACTATATTTCTCAAAATATAACTTTTATAATATTAAAAATTATAACGTTTATTTAAATTATAATGGATCAATTCCAAAAATATTTAATAAACGTATGTTTCCAAAAATCCTTTTTGAAATTAAAATCGTTATTTTTAAATTTCAAAAAATTGGATTCGATGATGCAACACATCAAATAGTCAATCACGATTTTCCAATATCATATATCGATATGATAAACAATCAAACATCACAATATTTAAAATCAATAAATATTTGCGAGGAATCCAGTTGGATCCCTCCAACCTGTTTCCCTGCATCCACAGACATTAGCACAATACCATTCCGTTTCAAGACGGAATATCGCGGTATATGGGATTTTATAAAATATATATCCGCTTACTAACGGCGCATAGGGTCTCATCCGCTAAAAGAAAATGCGGGAAATCAATCAACTACAATATATACATATGCCAATATATATATATTGCTATATATATAATATAATACCAATTCCACTTCGAGGTGGAATATCGCGGTATATGGGTGTAATAAATAACCTCCGCTTACTAACGGCGTATAGGGTCTATTCACATCCAATATATATATATAACAATCATCATTCTATCAATCAATCAACACAGTCAATTAATTTTAAATCTAACTATTTAAAATTTAAATAAACA
Organism: Allium cepa; assembly: GCA_030765085.1. NCBI lineage: Eukaryota > Viridiplantae > Streptophyta > Magnoliopsida > Asparagales > Amaryllidaceae > Allium > Allium cepa. The sequence continues at coordinate 1,015,267,700 of CM060934.1, read as the reverse complement.
ACAAAATTCCTTTTGAGTGAGAAGTTCTCACCTTTATTCCCGTTTGCCATCCACTTCCAATTCAACTTGTTTTCTTCATTTATACCTTGTATAAATATTATACACAATTTATTAATATTCGAAACGATCGAATAATTAATTTTCATTAGATAATTTCGATTCATTGGTGATTTCATTTTAATAGTTAAATTAACTCATGGTTTCGTTTTAAACCAATTTCTTGTTTAATAAATTTATTTTAACTAATTATTTTACTTTTAAAATAATTTTTAACTAGAAATTTCCAATTGAACTAAATTTCTTTTTTTTTTTATATAAATTAAATCGACTAACACATTTTTGTTTTAACTATTAATTTGTTATAAATAAATTTTTCTTTTTACATAGAATATTTGAACTAAGTGAAAAATCACTTACCCTTTTATAACTTAATTAATTTATTTCTTTATTTAACTTAAAAATCAAATTCCCTTAAATAAATCGTTTTATCAAATGATTTGAATTCTTAACAAATTTTCTTTTACAAAAAAAATATTTTTCATTTTGAAACTCAATTTTATATTTAACTGATAATTTTGTTTTAACAAATAAATTTAATTTTAAACAAATCTTCTTTTATAAATTCCTTTAAAATTCCAAATTTCTTTTGATAGTTTTAAACAACAATTTCTCTTTTTATAAATTTAAATTTAAACTAAATTCTCTTTAAATAAATCTTTTACTTAATAAATTGATTTTCCAAAGATATATATAAATATTTACTGTAAATTTTTTAAATTTTTTTTCTTTACTGTTATTTTTTTTTTCTTAATCCCATATTTTCTCTACTGTTATTATATATCCATATACACACAATGCATATATTATAAAAATTAACTAAATAATTTAAATTAAATTATTTAAACTATACCTTACTGTCTCTCTCTCGCGACTGCCCTCCTCCAGGTCGCCGCAATCACCACGCGCGAGCACGCTCGAACCACCTGCATCGCGTCAACCAAATCGCCATGCCCTAGTCCCCACGCCACCGCTTGCCTCGCCACAACCACAATCGCGAATCCCCTCATCGCGCGCGCCAATTGCCGAGCGCCATTTCCCAATTCCATCCATCGCGTCGCCTCTCCGCCACACGCGCTTCCCTTCGCGTGCGCTTCACTGTCGCGCGCGGCCCCCCTACGCGCCTCCATGCTAGCCTCGCGCTTGCGACCGCCCTCATCGTCGCTGCTTCCACTTGCTTCGCCCTCCTCCTCGAATTTGCACGCGCGCTCGACTTAGGGCTTCGGCCATTACAGTTTCTTTTTTTTTCTTGATTTATTTACTGATGGTTTCGAATGAGAGAAGGGGGAAAGGAGTAGGGTATAAAATAGAAAAGAACGTGAATTTTTGCGTGAGTTATGGCGTGTGAAGCGGCGTGTTAACAGCTGAACGAAGTAAGGTAATGTATACCTTATTATTTTATTTATTTATTTTATTTTATTTTTTTTTCTCTTTTAAATTTAATTAGTTTTTGTTAATTATTTGCTTTGTTTTTATTTTGTTAAAATTATGTTTTTTGTTTAATCTTGTTGTTAAAATTTTAACTAAATATATATCCTTTATTTATTTTTATATTATATTTTCTTTCTTATTTTAAATCCAATTATTTTTTTCTAAATCATTAATTCAAATTTAAAATATAAGTTCAATATTAAATTTCAAGTTCAAAGTCAAAATTTAAATTTCTATTCAACTTTTAAATAGATTAAATTCTAAATTTTTAATCACCAATTCATTCTGATAATTTGAAATTTAAGTTAAATTATCATTTAAATATTTAAAATAAATTAAATATTTACAAATTAATTTGTTCAAAATTCAGGATCGTTACAATTGAACCTCGAAACCAGTTCCATTGTGTTCAAAAGGCCTTTTTACATTAGGAATGCCAGGCGGCACGCTTCGTTTAGAGTTCGGACTGTTTTGGACCTCCCGCTATAAATAAGCACGCAAAGCGATAAAATAATATTATAATATTCTGAAAACCCTAGCCGCCATTCCTCCTTACTTTTCTATGGCCGAAAAATCATCACCTTCCTCCTTCGATTTCTCTTCTTCCATTCGTCGAGTTTGAAAACTCCAAAAAGCAAAGTTCTAGAGCTCGACGAGCTCTACCCATCCAACGGTAGTTTCGTGCCGAAACATCACGGATTCGCCAAAATCTGGCCTTGAAGTTGCGGCAGTATTTCTCGATTTGCACGTGAATGGTGGCGCTTGATGGGGCCGTGTCCTAGCCGAAAGTCGAGCGCTGAGAGGCGCACATCGCGGTCACCTCCGATCGACGTCTTGTGGCTTCCGGTTGTGTGCGTTTTGAAGGGGTTGGAGCGTGATATGGGTTCGAATGAAGGAAATCAAAGAGGAACGGTCGCATGCGCAGTGATAACAGGGTGGTGACGTGGAAGATGGTAAGTGTTTGTTTTCTTTTAATTTTAATTTTAATTTAATTTCAACAAGTTCAAATCAATATAACTTGTGCATACGAAACCCGATTTACGTGTAGTTTTTTTTGTTAGGATTTGAATTCCGGATATTTTGGCGCTGGTTTGGACGAATTCTGAGACTGTCAAATTTTTGGATTTAAGTTCAATTTAAATTCCAAAGGTGAGTTTTTTAACCCACTCACAACTTCTAACATTTCTTATATTTGTTAAATTGATATATGATGTGATTTAAAATTTATTTATGGTTGTTTGGAATATTTTAAATCATCATCTGAGTTATTTTCATTTATTTAAATTAAATTGCTATTTAATTTATTCATTGCATTTGAACTTCCAGTTAAATTGTTAATTAATTATTCATTGCATATAAACTGCCAGTTAAACAGTTATTTAAATTATTATTGAATATAAGTTGTTATTAATACCTGTTGTTTATTATCCGTTCTACATTGATGCTATTGTTTGAATTTGATGATGATTGTGATAAATGGTTGATGGTTGATATTGGATGAATGGATGCTGTATTTTATATGGTTATAAACTGCAAGTTATTATGCAATTTCATTTTATTTGGAATTGTGGCTTGAAATGATATATAACCGCAAATTTTCATTTTTAAATTACGGATTGAACGGATTGAAATGATAAATATCCTTATCACTTGACCATAGGGTAGAAAATTATATACAGACACCGCGGTCTATATGTAAAAATATTTGAAATGTTTTCTATGGTTTTGTAAAGATATATATATATATATATATATATATATATATATATATATGGTTTTATGAGATATCGATTAGAATTTTTAATAAAGGTATTTGATATATAGTAAAATTCTTGGTTTTAAGCCAGGTACAAAATTGTTTAAAGTATAAATAATTTTAATAATAAAGTTGATTTTATTAACTTATATTATGGGAAGTATTTACTTAAATATTATTTTTATATAGAGTTTATATTGATTTTATAAATCAAGTATGAGAAAATAGTTTTGAAATTGACTTAAGACTTTATTTAATTATGAATTTTATTTAATAAAAATACCATTGGAACTTATTGAAATTTAGGTTTTTAAAAGAATATGGTTTTAAAACTAAATTCGGGGTTAAGGTGGTTTAAGTAAAAATATCAAGTCTAAATGAATTGAGGAATATTCAATTTTTTGAAATTTGGAGTTTTCTTAAAGGGATGCTAGATTATTAAGTACATGTTTCAAATTGAATAAAAGAAAAAGTGAAATTGTTATATATATATGATTTATAAAATTTAGTTTTGAAATATTGAATTTTAAGCTTTGAAAATATTAAATTAGAAATGGTTTATTTGGAGGTTCAAATCGATATTTGGAATTTATTTGTGAAAGTAAAGAAGTATTTTATTTTACAAAGTAATTTAATAGTTAAACCATTTAAGTGGTATAGTATGTTTCAAAGTTATGAAATTTAAAGTTTCATGTTTTGAGAGGCGATATATCAAGTAGGTTCTGAAATATTATAACTTTGAAATATTATAGTTTTAGAAAAGGATATATTTGAAAATGATATAAAAAATTGATTTGGGTTTTTAAAATAGAAATGATATCGTATTTATATGGTTTTGAAATAGATATTTTATTCTGATTTTAAAAGTTTAAACTATTTTGGAAAGACCGCGGTGTTATAATAACTTTTGGCTGTTGAAGAAAACCGGGATCGGAAGTTGTCATACTCTCTGCCATCTCCGAAAACCACTTCAACAACCATGTACGCGGTGGAGATTCCAGAATGATGTAGGATGGCTGCGGCGTTTCCTTTGAGGTAAATACGTGGACCTAACTCCCGTGAGTTGGCATAAGTTGGCTAAAACAGGGGCGATTGACAGGTTAAGAAGGTAGCCCCTTTTATCGGACACATCCCTTCGATATTCTATTCTGACTTTGGATTTATTCGGTGTCCACTTTTGATTTCTTTGATTTGGGGGTGTGGCTCGAGGTGGGCGGTAGCTGCGGCTATGCGTTACCACCGACCTGGAAGCATAATTGGTGTATCTAACCTGGCATTGCCTAGTTGTGCCATGTCACCTACCCTAGCGTGCCTTATACGATTTTGTTTTGTACCATACCTATGGAGTGCCCTCTGATGACGCCCAGTACAGGGGAGATTTCGGTACTGTATAGACTATGGGAATATATTATGTGTTAAGAGCTATATGGGTAACCCCTTAACGCTATTTTAAAGTAAGTTTATTTTGCTAATAGACACTATTATAATAGCGAAATATTACTACATAGTAAATAGTTTAACGGATCCTTAGGAGATGTAAATCCCGAGCATTTGAGTTACTGCACTCATATTTATTTCTGTTAATTTAACTCACATAAGATATTTTAGTTCTGATTCGAGTGTTTTGTCTTTTCAATTCAATTAGGTCCGCCTGAGAATTTCAAGATTCGAAGGCTTTAGCTCTGGAGGACGAGGACGAAGATTTATATTACTATTATCTACTATATTATTCCACTACACCATTTTATTCCGCTGCATTGTTATTATCCTTTAGTATGTGAACTCCAATATTTATTGTATAAAGAAAAATCAAATGTTTTGTAAAAAAGTTTTATGAACAGTATATTGATTATTATACTTTATCATTCCACAGTAAGATTCTGTTTTGTTTTTTTCTTCTCTGCTTTTCTTATTTACCCCATAACAGTTCACCCTTTTGTGTGTCTTAAGTCTGGCGTGTATGGTTTATCGTCGATTTAAAGCGTACGAAAAGGCAAGATGTTACATATAGATAAATAATATAAATTCATCGCAAATAAATAAATTATATTCTTCACAGCTCAAATGAAAACAATTCATATCACAGAGTATCACACATCAGAGATATCAAACAATTCAAAGCATTTAATACGATCCAAATATCCATAAGTAAGATTAATTAATCATCTAATTAATTTAAACCAGATTAATCACTAATCTTGGTTAATTAACATTAATTAATTAAAAATCATTTTAATTAATTATCCTTTAATCATTTATTAATAAATTAATTAACCTTTAATCATTCATTAACCAACCATAGTCAATTAACCTTCAATCATTAAATAATTAACCTTTAAAATTTTAATTATCTTTTAATTACATTAATTAATTAACCCTTAATTAATTACCATCAAAATTAATTATCTTTAATTAACAAATTAATCTTAATAAATCTTATTAATTAATTAACTCTTAATTAATTATCTTTTAATTAAGTACTTTAATTAAATAACCTTTAATTAATCACATCAATAAATTAAACACCTTGATTAATTTTCCTTTAATTAATCACATTAATTAATAAATCACCTTGATAAATTTTCCTTTAATTAATCGCATTAATTAATAAATCAGATTAGATAAATCTTTAAGTAATCAAATAATAAATCCTTCATATTACATTAAATGATTATCCTTTTAAATTACTTTCATTAAGCAATTATTATTTAATTACTTTCATTAAGTAATAAATCTTTTAATCACTTAAGATTTTAATTAATTAAAAGATAATCCATTTATCTTAATAAATTACTTTAAAAATCTTTATTTAATAAACCTTATAATTAATTGTCATTAACAAATAAATTAACTTAGATTTTTGAAGTTAATTAACAATTAAACATTTCTTCTTAAATAACTTTTAATATTATTAAGTTTATTTAAATTAAACTTTAAAATAAAGTTTATATGTATCTTTAAACATTTTAAATCTTTGAAACTTATGTTAAACTTGTTAAATAATTTGCTTTGGAAACTTGTTAACACTTGTTTTTACTTTTAAAACTTGTTTTAAATAAATTTACTTTGGAAATTCGATTATAGATTTATCTTTGCTTTTATAAAAACCTGGAAACCTAAAATAATCAACCCGTGAAAACTCATCTCTCCCCTCTCGATACAGAAAATCCCAAGATCAACTCCTGTTTAACCCGAGCTTTACTTCAAGTCCTTTTCCCGCCTTCTTTTCCCCGAGACATCACGCGAATTACTTCGAGTCGTACCTGAGAACTATGCTTCTTCCCCAAACAAAAATTTCACAGACACACAATCCCACGCGTGCACGTGTACATGACTTTGCCGCCATTCCGATCAATTTCATCGCCACCAACACATTACCGATGATCCATCTGAACTCCCCGACCACCCAGGTTCGACGTTTTTGTCGCCATTCAAAATCGAGCACACAAACACCTGACTGGAACCAACCTTGATCGATAGAATCGTCACGCCTTGCCACCAAATACCACCAGAGATTATGCAACTTCGCCTAAAGTTGCACCACAAACTAACACTTCAGTCCTCCCTAGCGCGATCACCTCTGACGCCATGATGACACTGCTAAATCCCTGAAACCAGCCTTCACCAAAACGAGACCTCAGACCCTACATCACCGTCTACATGACACCATGGTGATCGAGAATTCCACCAACCATTTTTCCCAACTTTGGCATCCTTCAGGCTACCCTTAGCCCGAAGCACGACCTACCTAATTTCGTCGATCATTGGAATTCGACGATAAACGTGATTCTGTTCAAACCCAAATCCCACCTTAAATCAAGACAAAAAATAACGATTTTATTATTAGAATTCAACATTTACATATACTAATTAGGTTATCGAATCAAAATGTGAAATTAAATCATTTGGTTTCCTGTCTAATGTTTGTTCATCACTGTATCATCCTATTAAAAATAATTGCTTAACGTATATGCTTGAAAACTATTTTTAAAAATAAATTTACATCATTACAAACTTTTTTATTTAGAAAGCATAACTTAAAACTTATTGGAGAAGAAGGGATTGATTTTTAAACAAATTATTAGCCTGTGAATTTTAAAACAAGTGTACATGCCAGTAGATAGACATGCATCATATATATACATACACATGTTGATAGATTTACATTCTAGAATATCACATATCAGAGAAGACAATCAATTCAAGCATTCATCAAGACATGTAACAGATTCAAGGCTAATTTGCTCACCTGTTTGGAAGAACAGAGGCCTGGAAAATTGCTTAGGCCTGGAAGTGTTTTGATTTTGAACTAGGAATGATTTGCTTGATGATGATCTGATTTTACTTTGTTGAATTTTGCATGCTTTTGGTTTTGAAATCTAAGAGTTTCTTTGATGTTGCTCTGGTCCTAAATTTGGTTTGAATACTGAAGCTTGATCTTAATGTTTGTTGCATTTGTTATTTTCACAAGTCTGATTCAGGTTGAAGACTTCGAATTGCTTTGCTTCCAAGTTGGTTTAATTTTTTTGAATTATATTGTTTGAATTGTTTGAGCCTTCTTGCTTTAGATTTGAGCTGATTTGAATTTGTAGTTTTCAGATTTGTAGATTTATTTTTTAGTTTTGAATGCGTGAAACCAAAATAAGAAGAGAGAAATAGATGTGTTTATATAACTTATTTTTCTCTTTATTCATAATTTTTTCAAAAATAAAGAGAAAATGAATCAACATGACACTTGTATTTTTCTTGTTTTCATGGTTAACACTTGTCTTAATGCTTTGTCAAATTTTTTACAATTGTTAGCTTGATTGTTGAAATGTTTACACGTGTATTTTGCATGTGCTTAAATATTTTTATATTTATTTTCTATTTATATTTTCAATTTAAACAAACCCATTTCTTTTTATTTGTATATATTTTCTCTTACCTATATATTTATACTTACGTTAATTCAAAAAAAATGATTTTAAAACTAATTATACTTTGATAAATAAAACACATATGTATATTAGATAATACACAAAATTTAGCTTAAAACAAATTTTGAAAAACATTCAAAATATAACTTTTAAAATATGTATACATATGTATATAATGTGAGAAATGCGGATGAAGGATCTTAAGGCTGGGATAAACACTAGAGGCAAGGGGGGTGAATAGTGTTTTAGAGAATTATTAAATCTGTTTGAGTTTTTGTTAATTTAAACATAAATGTATGCAATATTCAAACACAGATATGATCACAGAAACAAGCACAGATGCATAAATAAAGTACAAGCAGTAAAGGAAAGAACATACCAGATTTTATACTGGTTCGGAGTTACCCTACATCCAGTCCCGCATACAAGTACCAATTTCCTTTCAAAAGCAATTGTACAATTACACCCTCGATTTCAAGGCAACGAGGTACACCCTCCAGAATCACAATCCTTTGGGTAGAGATACTTGATTTCTCGGGCAACAAGTTCACCTAATTGATTTTCCATGGCGACAATCACATCTTATCTCGCTTGATTGATTTCCAAGGCTACAATCACACCTTTTCTCGCTAAGTTGATTACAAAAACCTGTACTCTGAATAACACTAAGGATATTATCGAGATAGCGATAGAGAATTAGACCAGAAATGATCTAGTTAGATTCATGTTGATTTAGGCAGAGTAGAGGTAAGAATATGTATATAGAAATGTGGAAGAAGAAGAGGAGCGAAAAACTACAAAATCTGAATGAAAATTCGTTGAAACCAACCCCTACTTATAAAAGAACAACAGCCATGTCCATTCGTGAAGAGTTATGACGAATATGCACTTCTTTTGAATTTTGAATTTTGAAACCAACCGACACCACGTCGACATGGGGTACTTGAACATGTCGACATCCCAAAGGGATTTTTGGTGTTTTGATTTTCTTTGAAAATAACCTTTATCTTATGAAAACTATTTTAAACTTTATAAATATACATGACTATAATAAAAATACATAAGTAAATATAGAGAATAATATATATATATATATATATATATATAGAATTTTACTATAATTTTATATTTAAATCTAAGTATAAATATTTAAAAGTTAAATATATTATATTTAAAAGATAGTTTAAAATCAAGGATAATTTGACTTTGAAATTAAAGATTATTTTGAGGCTAAAAATATTTAAAATCGGGATAAATGTTTTTGATTCTTTTAAAAGGAAGGTTTGGAAATCATTTTGAAAACAAGATATAATTTTAAAAAATCATTTTAAATAAAAATTTAGCGGATACAAAACAATGTTCCACAAGATTTTTCGTAGGTTCCATCCTACTTAGGTTTTCATCCCCTTAACAAGCTCGAAGTGGATTCCATTCCACGAATAAATGGGATTTTAAGATGCCATTGCTTTTCTAGGAGTTTTAACAAAATTTCTAATTAAAAAATTAATTACTTGAACTCTTGAACTCTTGATAATCTTGATATTCTTGTTACTCATGAGTCTTCAATCTTGATATCTTGTATCTCTATACTGTATAGTCTTCATTCTTTGTACCTGCGTGGTTAAATCCTACATATACATATATATCTAAACTTATACTGTTAGTATTTATATTTTATAATCTATTCTAAGGTTATTGTCACCAAAACCGTCATCTCACGGACTAACAATCTCCCCCTTTTCGATGATGACAACCGTTCTTTATAAAATATTAATTCTATCCTAATAACTCCCCCTTAATCTATGCCTAACTATTCTATTTTATATTTCTCCCCCTTTATCATCAACAAAAAAAAACTAACTCTAAACTATATAACGCCAAACTATAGAACTCCCCCTAAATCTAATACTCTATGACATGTGATTATAATGATAGCGTTATCATAAATAATCAACACTTAGATCTAATAATAAACCTAATCCTAAACTATTAACTATTCTAAGTATATAATAACCATATAGTTATATTTATTAATAGGGAAGGACACATATAAGAAAACAATTTATTTATTAATCATATAGTTATATTTACATTTTCATGGGAAATGTAAGAAGGAACATACAACAATCGTAAAGAAAGAGAAGAAACTAATGTGTTTTTTTGAACATAGGAGATCTATGAATCGAACAGTTTGGATAGTGGAAACAGAAATTTCCACGTTGTTCGACAAGATTCCCATTTTTGTCAAAACACACTTCACCAACGCAAACGACCTTGTCATCATCTTCCGCATACGTTTCTTCCATGGGTTCTTCTTCTTCTTCTTCGCTGGCCTCTTGTTCTTGATCTCCTGAAGAGTCTTCATAAATCAAGATTGGGTTAGCATGATTGTCCATTAGAAATTTTTGCAAATTCCTAAGGATCTTGCCTTACCTCTCTTGTTCCTTGGCCATTCGAAGTTGCATTACTTGGATTTTAGTCATTAACTGAAGTGCATCCTTTAGAGAATCCTCCATTTTAGTCACATGAGCGAGAGTAGTACGTTGAAACGAACCAGAAGTAGGAGAGGGGAACGAAAAGGGTTGATTTTTTGTTTGATTTGGAAGAAGAGGCCATAGTTTTAATTAATTTCAGAAGTTAGAATAGAGAGAGAATAGAGAGAATGATCAAAAATTCGAAAATAGGAAGAATATATAACCAATTTTTTGAATATTGGTGGGAAAAATTTCAAAAATTTGAAAACGTTGTATGTTGACATAGGGTAGAGGGGCATGTCTACATGGTTCTTGAATTTTTGCCTATTTAATTTATTTTGAATTAATTTTTAATTATACTTGTAATTAATATTTTATATTTCAGTTATTGAACAAATACCTAATTCTCTTTTTAATTTAGTAAATATAGATTCATTTAAAGGTTTTGTTAAGATATCAGCAATTTGATTCTCAGGATTGATAAAATCTAGAGTGATTACTTCCTTACTTATATTATCTCTAAGAAAATGATGTCTGATATCAGTATGTTTAGTTCGAGCATGTTGAGTAGTATTTTTGGATAAATTTATCGCACTAATATTATCACAATAAATTGTTGATTTTGAAATATTTAAACCATAATCTTTTAAAGTTTGTAGCATATATATTACTTGAGAACAAGCTACAGCAGCAGAAATATATTCTGCTTTAGTTGTTGATAAAGAAATTGTGTTTTGCTTTTTACTAAATCAGGATATCAGAGAATGCCCTAAAAAGTGACAAGTTCCACTTGTACTTTTTCGGTCTGATTTATAACCAGCAAAATCAGCATCACAGTAAGATATTAAATCAAAAGAATCATTTTTAGGGTAAAATAAGCCATAATCGGAGGTGTGTTTAACATAACTTATGATACGTTTTACGGCTTAAGTGAGTCTCTTTAGGTTGAGATTGATATCTTGCACAGAGACAAACACTATGCATGATATCAGGTCAACTAGGAGTAATATAGAGTAGTGATCCAATCATTCCTCTATATAATTTTTGATCTACATCTTTCGAGAGATCTTCTTTACTAAGGTACTCATTGGTTTCCATGGGAGTGGGTTTTCCACTCGCAGTAGTCAAGCCAAATTTATTAATTAGGTCTTTAGCATATTTTTCTTGACTAATGAAGATACCATCATCTAATTGTTTTATTTGTAATCCTAAAAAGAAATTTAATTCACCCATATGACTCATCTCAAAATCTTTTGTCATTATTTTAGAAAATTCTTTATTCATTTCAAAATTAGTTGATCCAAAAATGTTATCATCTACGTAGACTTATACTAGTTGAATATCATTTTTATTTATTTTAATAAAAAGAGTATTATCTGCTTTACCAATTTCAAAATTTTATTGTAATAAGTAAGATCTTAGTCTATCATACCAGGCTCTAGGAGCTTGTTTTAGACCATATAAAGCTTTCTTAAGTTTGTAAACATGATTAGGTAATTTTTCATTTTCAAAAAGTGGTGGTTGTTCAACATATACTTCCTCTTTTACAAATCCATTTAAAAAGGAACTTTTAACATCCATTTGATGTAGTTTGAAATTAATATGATTTGCGAAAGCAAGTAGAATCCTAATGGCTTCTAATTTTGCTACTGGAGCAAAGGTTTCATCAAAATCTATTCCTTCTTCTTGACAAAAACCTCGAGCGACTAATCGGGCTTTATTTCTAACTACCTCTCCTAGTTCATTCATTTTATTTTTATAAACTCATTTAGTTCCAATTATAGTTTTATTTTCAGGTCCGGGAACAAGTTCCCAAACATCATTTCTAGTTAATTGATTTAGTACTTCTTGCATAGCCAAAATCCATGAATCATCAGTTGATGCTTCTTTTAGATTTTTGGGTTCAATAGTTGATATAAAAGCTACATTGCTCATTTGACTTAGTTGATTCTAGTTTTAACAACAGATTGCATATCTCTTAGTATATTTTCTATAGGATGATCTTTCAAAAGTTTAGTCCTTTTATTAGGATGATTAATTTCATTATTAGTTTTAGTTGACTCTTGATTTTGAGTAAATAAACCATCTTCATCATTTGTATCTTCAAATTTTTTGAAATTTTCATCGAATGACACATGTATGGTTTCTTCGATGGTGTTAGTTCTTAAATTAAATATTCTGTACGCTTTACTTCTATTAGAATATCCAATAAAGATACCTTCGTCAGATTTAGGATCAAATTTATCTAAGTTATCTTTAGTATTTAAAATAAAAGATTTACTTCCAAAAATTCTAAAATAAGATACTTTAGGTTTCTTTGAGTGAAGAAGTTCATAAGAAGTCTTATTAGTTAAAGGTCTAATTAAAATTTTATTTTAAATATAACAGGCGGTAGCAACTGCTTCTGCCCAAAAATTCTTTGGTAATTTACTATCTAAAAGCATAGTTCTCGCACACTCTTGAATCGTCCTATTTTTACATTCTACTACCTGTTTTGTTATGGAGTTCTTGGAAATGAAAAATTATGAGTTATTCCCTTTTTATTGCAGAATTCCTCAATTTTTTCATTTTCAAATTCACCACCGTGATCACTATGAATGGTTATAATTTTTAGAGAAAGTTGATTTTGAATCCTTTTGTAAAGTTCTTAAAACATTCAAAAGTATCACTTTTATGTTTCAAAAATATTGTCCATGTAAATCTAGAATAATCATCTACAATTACAAAAACATATTTACTATGATTTATTGGCAGAATTTGAGATGGATCAAATAAATCAAGGTGAAGTAATTCAAGAGGTTTTGAAGTTGAAATCATATCTTTTGATTTAAAGGAACTTTTTCTAGGTTTTCTAATTGACATGCATCACATAAACTATCTACTTTAAAATTCATTTTAGGGAGACCTCTTACTAGATCATGTTTTGATAGTCTAGATAAGAGTTTGAAATACAAATGTCCAAATCCTTATGCCAAATCCAAGGGCCACTTGTATTTGCCAAAGACATAGGTTATCATTTGAAACTTTCATACTAAGAATAAAAATATTCTTTTTCCTAACTCCCTCGAATATTATGGTTGAACTGTTATCTTCAATGTGACATTTATCTTTTTCAAATTTAGTTTTATATTCTTTACAACAAAGTTGACTTATATTTAGTAGATTATGTTTCAGATTTTTAACTAGCAAAACACTAGTAATAATAGGAGTTTTAGAGTTACCGACTTTGCCGATGCCAATCACATATCCTTTTGAATTGTCTCCAAAATTAACCAGTCCTTCATCTTTGTATATTATATCATTAAACATATCTGGATTGCCAGTCATGTGTTTAGAACATCCACTATCGAGTATCCATTTGTAATTTCTGATCTGCACAATTTGTCCATTGTGTATTGATTCCTCAATAGCCATAAAGCATGATTCCTGCACATCAAACAATTTTGGTGGACAACTTGAATTTGAACATTGATTATATGCAGACTCAAAAGACAATGATGATCTGAATATTTCTAAACTAGTACTAACAAACATAGCCATTTTAAAACTTTTTCAAAAATCAGATTACGAAACTTTGAAAACCTTGCTCTGATACCAAATGTGAGAAATGTGGATTAAGGATCTTAAGGTTAGGATAAACACTAGAGGGGGTGAATAGTGTTTTAGAGAATTATTAAATCTTTTTGAGTTTTTGTTAATTTAAACACAAATGTATGCAATATTCAGACATAGATATGATCACAGAAACAAACACAGATGCAGAAATAAAGTAAAAACAGTAAAGGGAAGAACACATCGGATTTTATACTGTTTCGGAGTTACCCTACATCCAGTCCCGCACACAAGTATGGATTTCCTTTCAAAAGCAATTTTACAATTACACCCTCGATTTCAAGGCAACGAGGTACACCCTCCAGAATCACAATCCTTTGGTTAGAGATACTTGATTTCCCGGACAACAAGTTCACCCAATTGATTTCCCAAGGCTACAATCACATCTTATCTCGTTTGATTGATTTCCAAAGCCACAATCACACCTTTTCTCACTAAGTTGATTACAAGAAAACCTATAACTCTGAATAGCACCGAGGATCTTGTTGAGATAGTGATAGAGAATCAAAACAGAAATGATCTAGTTAGATTCAATGTTGATTTCAGCAGAGTAGTGGTAAGGATATGTATATAGAAATGTGGAAGAAGAAGAGGAGTTAAAAACCAGAAAATCTAAATGAAAATTCGTTAAAACCAACCATTATTTATAGAAGAACAACAGCCATGTCCATTCGTGAGGAGTTATGACGAATAGACGCTTCTTTTGAAATTCGAATTTTGAAACCAACCGACACCATGTCGACATGGGGCATTTGAGCATATCGACATCCCAAAGGGATTTTTGGTGTTTTGATTTTCTTTGAAAATAACCTTTATCTTATATTAAAACTATTTTAAACTTTATAAATATAATCGACTATAATAAAAATACATAAGTAAATATAGAGAATAATGTATTTATAATTTTACTATAATTTTATATTTAAATCTAAGTATAAATATTTAAAAGTTAAATATATTATATTTAAAAGATAGTTTAAAATCAAGGATAATTTGACTTTGAAATCAAAGATTATTTTGAGGCTAAAAGTATTTAAAATCAGGATAGATGTTTTTGATTCTTTTAAAAGGAAGGTTTTGAAATCATTTTGAAAACAAGATATAATTTTGAAAAATCATTTTGAATAAAAAGTTAGCGGATACAAAACAATGTTCCACTAGATTTTTCGTAGGTTCCATCCTACTTAGGATTCCATCCCTTTAACAAGCTCGAAGTGGTTCCATTCCACGAATAAATTGGATTTTAAGATGCCGGTGCTTTTCTAGGAGTTTTAACAAAATTTCTAATTAAAAAGTAAATTACTTGAACTGTTGATAATCTTGATATTCTTGTTACTCATGAGTCTTCAATCTTGATATCTTGAATCTCTATACTGTACAGTCTTCATTATTGGTACCCGCATGGTTAAATCCTGCATATACATACATATCTAAACTTATACTATTAGTATTTATATTTTATAATCTATTCTAAGGTTGTTGTCATCAAGACTATCATCTCACGGACTAACATATAATAAATTCCAAGATAAATTTTTAATAGTTTTAAATTATACAGTTTTCAAATTCAAATTATTTCTAAAATATTTATTTTGGAATTTCAATTCTAAAATTCAATTTACGATAAAAACAAACAAATATCTTATTAAATTTGAAAATTTTCAAATTCATCCACAATTTAATTCAAATTTTTTATAAATTATGAAATTTAAATCTAGCTAAAAATCAGGAATATTATAGATTCTCCCCTTAAGAAAATTTCGTCCTCGAAATTTGCTAGACATGGAGACAAACAAAGGATAGATGGAGAATGTTTTACCAGATCAAACTGAATATCTATTTTGCATTTAGCTTACCAAATCAGAATATCATCAATAAATACAAGAACAAATTGTTCAACACTTCACGAAATACTCGGGTCACCAAATCTACGAAGTATACAGGGCATTGGTTAGTTCGAAAGGATAACTAATCATTCGTAGAATATATCTGGACCCCAAAGAATAGACAAATGGATACAATCCAATTTAAATTTGTTAATCAATTTATTTCAAATATAATTTTAAATTCATTAAAGTTAAAAATGAAAAGATTAATAAGAAACTGATGATGAGAATACGAAATAGGAATTATAACCTTTTCTACAATGATTCACAGGGATACCATCACACCAAATCTTCCTTTTTAGTTGCCAGGAAACCTTCAAAGAATTGAAACTGATCAAAGGATATCAAGAAAAGTTGTTTCCTTGTTGTTACAGGGTATTGACCATTTGTAGTGGTATTCCCCTGTCCCCTACCTTGTCCTCTTCTTGCACTCATACTTACTATTTGTGTATAGTAAGAGAATTTACTAAGGCATACATACAGATATCTTAGGGATATGCTTATTCTAGGGCATATATAACCCTATCTCGAATAAGTTACCTAATGTGTTATACTCCTTAGCTAAAGTTCTTACTTAACCTTTAGCTCCGATACCAAAATATCACGACCCGAAATCCAGCATCTGAAAATCGACATTCATCCTTCACTCGTATTCAAATGCCGTAGATTCAAACGTCGAATCTGGTTCGCCGGAGCTTATAACACATTAGGTAGTACAACATAGTGAAAGAAAAATAATATACTTTATTGATACACAATAGATACAACATCTGATACAAATGAATATCAATATTATCTGTAACATCCCGCCTTTTTGTATGCTTTAAATCGACGATAAACCAAACACGCCAGACTTAAACCATACAGAAGGGTGGATTGTTATATGGAAAATAAGAAAAAGTAAAGAAAGAAAAAGAACACAAAACAGAATCTTGCAGCGGAAGGATAAAATATAGTAATCAAATATACAGTTCATGAAGCTGTTTTACAAAATATTTGATGATACTTATACAACACACATCAGAGTTACACATACTAGAGAATAATAAATAATGTAGCGGAATAATGTGATGCAGTGGACAATATAGTATATAATAGTAATAAAATCTTCGTCTTTGTCCACCAAAGGTAAAGCCTTCAAACCCTGAAATGCTTAGGCTGACCTGAGCGAATTGAAAAGACAAAACACTTGAGTCTGAACTAAAAGATCTTATGTAAGTTAAATCAACGGTAAAATATGAGTGGAACAGCGTCAGAGATGTTTACGGTATTTGTGACGCCCCACCTCTATACCCACACTAGCCAAGGAACTACGGGGTAATGCCGTCAACTAGCACGAAGAATAAGGCTGTTGAGGAGCGACCATCCGTGTAATTGCTTTGTGTGAGCACCGATATGCCAGATAAAATATAACATGCATTTCATCTCAAGAGGAAATCCGGCATGCCGATACAAACTCAAAGCTACTACACAGTGGCTATAATATCCTCGGAAACAAATATAGAAATACGCATAACATAAATCAGTCACAGAAGTTCAGATCTTAAAGGTGGAAACAGATATGAATATTACACACGAAAGTTTATACCAGAGTAGTGGTCAAACAAGATCCACAATTTCACAAAAGAAAAGATACAAGTGCTACACAAAAGAATAAGTATACATCAATGAGTTTATATCTCAAATATATACAACCAAAAACTACTAATCTAAGTAGTTAGCCAAAAGTCAGGATAATAATCCCAGATGAGAAGTCAAGCAGAAGCACCTGCAATATCTCTGTCCGATCCGAGTATTATTTAATAAGAAAATAACAAACGGATCAGTCTAGCTATAAATATCAGATGAAATGATATAGAATAAGAGACATGACAAAATCGTATAATAACCAAAATGCCATACTATGATAAGTATGTAATTGAAAATCAACAAGGGATTAATCAATATCACAAGAATCTTCTCAAAGATAAAAAGGAATGTCATACTCTGTATTTTATTCACAAAAAGTTAATGACACACAAATTCACCAATGCACAAATAATGATAAAGCTTATCAATGTAAATCACGAAAATTGGTGAAAAACAAATTCTAGAAATCAATCAATAGAAATCCAGAAATCACAAAAAGGGGAAAGAGGCCTGTCACTAGAATGGGAGCATAAAAACTCACCAACACGTGTATCACTAAAACAGAAAGCTATTCCATGGTTGCAAACCATTAGTTTTGAGCCGAGGCTCCACTAAAACGGCCCGAAGACCATGAGCCGAAGCTCCACTAAAACGGCCCGAAGACCATGAGTCGAAGCTCCACTAAAATGGCCCGAAGACCATGGGTTGTTACCCCACCAAGCCGAAGCTCCACTAAAAACGGGGTTTAGTCTCCCTCGCAGACAAAGAGACATCGCACATTGCTAGTGTAAATCACAAAATGATCATCATTGATCCATAAGTGTAAATTACACTAAGCTAGTAAATATATGAGCTTAGCTTCATGTCCCATACCCACTAGCTTAACTTAAATATTTACGAACAGATTGTAGATTTCCACTCGAAAATTGTTACAAGAGATTCAATCGAGCAAGTCCAAGAATTAACCGGCGAAGTAAATGCAAGCGTTTCATACCACTTGTTTTACTAAGCCATTTAATTAGATTTCTCATATGAATAAGGTAAAGGTTTGTATATACTAATAGATTGGAAAATGGATTAAGAAACGAGCTTTGTAATAAAATAGTGTTGAAATCATTTTGATGAAAGAATTTTGATATTTACTACTAGTATTGGAAACCTTTATATTTTTAACAGTGACAAATCACAAAAATAATTATAGGAACAATCAACCACTAAAATCTCACGTTGAAAGATGTGGATTAAATCCAAAGAAATTGATTCCGAATCCATCAAAAATGGATATACCCAAAAATTCCATAATAGAAGCCATCAAAGTCGATAATAAAATGATAACAACAAATTGGAGAAGAAGAATCGATCAAATATTGGAAAAACAAAGCGAAATGAGCATAAATAGGCAAAACAGGAAATAGGAGCAGGTCGATTGACTAGACTTCCTGAGTCGGCCGACCGAAAATAGGCCAAAATGTTTCGGCTACAGCTTCGGTCGACCGACCCAGGGGGTTCGGTCGGCCGAACTATAATTTCTGAAATTCCTACCCTATTTAATAAAAGTGCAAACTCTCACTCAATTTGCAACCGGTCGAGCATGGACGCTAGGGATTACGCCCATCGGCTACCCAGTCCTATTGGCTCCTCGATGCATCACCAAAAACATGTTCAAACATCAAAGTTAGGATCTTTAAAGATTTGAACCCAAAACACTAAAAATTGGAATATTCACAAAACCAATCGAAATCAAAATCAAATGCACATGAATAAGTGTTAGGAATTCATACCTAACAATCAAAGATAGTTATAGACAAAGATGTGAGATAAAAATCTCACCTTTTCACAAAATCAATGAAGGAGAAGCTTGAAAGCAAAGGAAGAATCGACCACACTTCAACACAACCCAAATGAGCTTGAATTTAAGCTCAAAAGAAGAACATTCCCAAAGTTAGGTTTAGGAATTTATGAAACTGAAAGGAGAATGAGTTGGAGAAGAAGAAGAAGATGATGCTTACCAATAGCTTCTCTTTGGATTTGGAGCTAGAACTTGATTTGCAAATGAAAACTAGGGCTTGGAGTTTTAATTTCCCATTCCTCTCTCCATTGTTTCTAAAACTTGAGTATTAGGAAATAGAAATGAAGTAATGAAGAGAAGAGGGGTGAAGCTTGGGTCTAAGATGCTAAAACAAAAACCAAAGCCCTGAGTGAAAAAGTAGCAAAATTCCACTAACTCCAAACATATCAAAGTTTATACTCAAAAAGGCCTCAAACGGTGTTTTGAGCTCAATGGAAGTGGTCTCGAGTCCTAATTCGATTGTTTGCAAAAAGTAGCTTTTCGGACTATAATCCGACTAACGATAAAATATTTAAATAAAATATTTAAATACTCAATCGTAAAATATGCGGGTTGTTACTGTTATCCCGCTTTTTGGCAAAGCCGTGATACCAAAAGATCGGTCGAAAACCAAAGACAGTTCATCCCATAGATTGGTTGTACTTTGCTTCACTATGGATATCGATGAATTTTGTCCAAGCCCGGATCAGGCTACAATTGATAGGACATAACAAGCAAAGCCATGAAAGCCCGTATTTCAAATTTCAAGTCAATCCGAGTTCGTATGCTCAAGTTATGATGGATTCAGTTTGAGAGAGATGAGCCTTGCCCGGTTCGAACCCATCACCCCTTCATTGGTTCGAACCCATCTAGTTCGAATCCATCAGCCAGTGCCTGCCTCGCAACCATCAACTTCGACTCCATTAGCTTCGAAACCATCACCTTTGAATCCATCGAGTCGGACCCATCCTCGTATGCCTTAGTTCGAGTCCATCCTCGCAAGTATGTTTGAATCCATTCAAGCCCACCAGCTTCGAATCCAAGTCGCTTCGAACCGATCTTGTTCGAATTGATCGAGTTCGAACCCACGAGTATACCTTGGTTCAAATCGGCCGCGTTCGAACCCAGGAACATTCATTTTTTTGTATCCATCAAGTCAACTAGCTTAGATGACGTGTCGCTCCACGATACGAAGTCGGCAAAATTCATGGAGACGAAGCGCTCAACAAGGAGGGAAGGCCGGATCGACTCGAAGAATGCATGCCACGTCAACCCACTATCGCATGTTTGCATGGATTCGAATCAATCGATTCGAATTGATTGGTTCGAACTACACAGCCATCCAAGCTACTTCAATTCGAATCGATCATATCTCCTAAACCACTGATCCAAATGCAACGAAATTTTCACAGTAGCTTCCATACAAGATAAAGATTGTTCCTGCCAAGTTTCAGCTCGATCAGACCATTTCTTTATGGGTTCGAAATCACTTCGAATCGATGTCAGATCGAGTCGAAACTTGGTGGGGTCGGTCGCGTGGGCCCACTCACGTGCTAGAAGAAGTCTCCCGAAGTTTGAGCGTACGCCTATAAATAGCACCCTGAAGCCTTCAGAAAAAGGGGGATCTTTCGGAGCTTCCACCATTGAACGTTTAGACTCTGCGGGATTGAATTCCATACTTCATTATCGCTGTTGTATTCAGATTTCAAAGCTATCATCAACTATAATCCACTGTAATCGATTAATATCATCAAGTGAATTAATAAAAGAGAGAACCTTCAAAGTGGACGTAGGCAAGATCGCCGAACCACTATAAATCCTGTGTTTGTGATTATTATCTGTGAATTATTGTGATTTTTGTTGCTTAGATTGGAATTCTATATTGATTGTTGCTGATCTGTGTTGATAAACGGGTGCTTTCACGACTATTGGGGGTTTGTGGTCAATTTTGATGCAAACATTTTGGTGCCTTCACCGAGAGGCTGATTCAGGAGAAGTTGAATTTGGAGACTTAGGAATTTAGACTAAGAACCATGACGAGGAAAACAAGCAAGAAACAAAGGCCAGAGAGAAGTGAACATCAAGGAAGTCAAGAGGCTTCCTCAGGAGCGAATCAAGCGTCGATCTTCATCACTAGGGATGAGATGGAGACAATGATGAAAAAACAAGAGGAGCTGATCCAGAGTTTATTTCAACAAATAGGACAACTTGGGGAGCATAATAGGGAAACCAATGGAGTCCAAAACGGAGCAGGACCATCCGACATAGCACCTGGATTAGGAGGCGCACCCATGGAGGACGTTGGTCCAATTTCGGAAAGAGAAAGAGGAGCATCTGTGCAACCTGGGAGTAGTAGAGGAGTGAACGCTCAGTCAAGGGGGCAGATCCCAGAGTTCCCTTGTGAACTCGGGGGGCAGGTTGAAAGTAATGAACGAAGATTACATCTTGGAGACACGACAAGTTGGCAGAGATGGTTAGGCGAGTTTTGAGAGGCGGTTTGGTGAACAAAGATTTGGAGGATGTTAATAGGAGTCCTTTTACTTCAGCAATCAGGCAAGCTAGGAACCCACCGGATTTCAAGTTACCATCATTGGACATGTATGACGTGAGAACGGACCCCACGGTCCATCTGACGAAATATATGAGGCATATGGAAGTGCTGGGGGCATCAGAGGAGGTTATGGCCCGGTGCTTTCCATTGTACTTGGTGGATATTGCGGCGTTATGGTTCAGGCAACTAGAGAATGGATCCATCGGGACATGTAATGATTTAACTGAGAGATTTATGAGGCAATTCAGGGTTCACATTACAAGACCCAAGAATGTGATGACTCTGGCAACTTTAAAATAGAAGGCTGGAGAGACGTTAAGGAGTTTTCTGACACGATTCAATGCGGCAGCAGCATCGGTGGATCGGCCAGATCCATCCATGGTTATGATGGCAGCTGTTTCCGGAATAGCTGATGGCACGGATTTCAAAAATTCATTGACAAAAGATCCATCTATGGATCTAGGAGAATTCTATCATGAGGCAGAAAAGTTCTTGCGATTGGAAGACGCGTGTGCGGAAAGAGAAGAAGGAGATGAGCTCAATGTTTACACAGTCAAAGATGGAAATCGTCGTGAGAAAGGTACAGAAACTAGCAAGGGGAAGCGAAAGGCGGAGAGTGGCTATAACAGGTCGATGCGACCACGAAAGGAACCAAGATTTACCACATACTCAGAGCTGAACGAGAGTTTAGAGCGAATCTACCAGGACACCAAAGAACAGGTCCCGTAACGCAGACCAATGCGAAGGGACCCAACTTCCGACGAAAGGAAATCAGATAAGTATTGCATATTTCATGAACTGAACGGTCATAACACCAATGATTGCAGGCATCTGAAGGACGAGGTGGAAGGTCATATCAGGAACGGTATGCTCCTTCAGTATGTGAGGAAATGGACTCCAGCAGTGGAGCCAGAGCGCCCGCCGTCTACCTCAGTTAGAGGTGGCCCTGAGTCGGGACAACGTCTGATTATCCATTGATTGATTAAAATCACGATGAACAAGTTGTAAACCTCCCACTAATGCGGTTAAATCATTTACACATGTGAGCGATCGCACACGATCCATAGGCATGCTCTGAATGACTACCAACCGCACAATAGTGAGAGTTTACACTTTGACATCCCTGCTTTGCTTTCTGCTTTGATTTTGATTTGAACATTTAAATTCTGTTTGTATGGATATTTCTGTTGTGAGATTCGTATAATCATTGTTTTGATATTTGCAATTCCATGAAAGAATTTATCTTCATGCCCGTGGATCGCGAACGGTCCACGAGCACCTTCTGTATGGCGATGAACCGCCAGAGTCTTTGATTCAGTAACTCCCCCGAACAAGAGCTCCGACATCGATAATACTAAGTCTCCCCCGGGCACACATAATTCGCCTCGAACGGCACACGATCGCGAACGATCACAAATCGCCTCGAACGGCATCCGACCGCGAACGGTCACGATTCACTTATATGACAGTTGATCCCGAACGATCACAATCCGCCTCGAACGGCACCGACCGCGAATGGTCATGATTCACTTATTATGAAATCCAACCTCGAACGGTCACCATTCACCTTGAACGACACTTGATCGCGAACGATCACCGTTTGCCGCGAACGGCATCGACCGCGAACGGTCCCATCTCTTCAATTACCGCGAACGGCATCGACCGCGAACGGTCCCTTTCAATCCTTTGCCGCGAACAGCGCAGACCGCGAACGGTCCCGATTCACCTCAAGTGGCATACGATCCCGAACGATCGACGCATGGATTCATACGCTTGACCGCGCACGGTCGCACTTCACCTCAAATGACTTGATCGCGAACGATCGTCATTTGGAGTTAGGCGCTTGACCATGAACGGCCACGCTTCATCCCAAATAGGTCGATCCCGAACGATCGTCATTTGAGGACATATGAAACTATCAAGTTCTTTACAGGTTGATGATAGGATATGAACATCCAACTCAAGGCATTGCAAAACACACCTTCCTACCGCAAGGCATGTTTTGGGGGGCAAATGTTATCCCGCTTTTTGGCAAAGCCGTGATACCAAAAGATCGGTCGAAAACCAAAGACAGTTCATCTCATAGATTGGTTGTACTTTGCTTCACTATGGATATCGATGAATTTTGTCCAAGCCCGGATCAGGCTACAATTGATAGGACATAACAAGCAAAGCCATGAAAGCCCGTGTTTCAAATTTCAAGTCAATCCGAGTTCGTATGCTCAAGTTATGATGGATTCAATTTGAGAGAGATGAGCATTGCCCGGTTCGAACCCATCACCCCTTCATTGGTTCGAACCCATCTAGTTCGAATCCATCAGCCAGTGCCTGCCTCGCAACCATCAACTTCGACTCCATTAGCTTCGAAACCATCACCTTCGAATCCATCGAGTCGGACCCATCCTCGTATGCCTTAGTTCGAGTCCATCCTCGCAAGTATGTTCGAATCCATTCAAGCCCACCAGCTTCGAATCCAAGTCGCTTCGAACCGATCTTGTTCGAATCGATCGAGTTCGAACCCACGAGTATACCTTGGTTCGAATCGGTCGTGTTCGAACCCAGGAACATTCACTTTTTCGTATCCATCAAGTCAACTAGCTTGGATGACGTATCGCTCCACGATACGAAGTCGGCAAAATTCACGGAGACGAAGCGCTCAACAAGGAGGGAAGGCCGGATCGACTCGAAGAATGCGCGCCACGTCAGCCCACTATCGCATGTTTGCATGGATTCGAATTAATCGATTTGAATTGATCGGTTCGAACTACACAGCCATCCAAGCTACTTCAATTCGAATCGATCATATCTCCAAACCACTAATCCAAATGCAACGAAATTTTCACAGTAGCTTCCATACAAGATAAAGATTGTTCCTGCCAAGTTTCAGCTCGATTAGACCATTTCTTCATGGGTTCGAAATCACTTCGAATCGATGTCAGATCGAGTCGAAACTCGGTAGGGTCGGTCGCGTGGGCCCACTCACGTGCCAGAAGAAGTCTCCCGAAGTTTGAGCGAGATCTGGGCCTCCTACGCCTATAAATAGCACCCTGAATCCTTCAGAAAAAGGGGATCTTTCGGAGCTTCCACCATTGAACGTCGAGACTCTGCGGGATTGAATTCCATACTTCATTATCGCTGTTGTATTCAGGTTTCAAAGCTATCATCAACTATAATCCACTGTAATCGATTAATTTCATCAAGTGAATTAATAAAAGAGAGAATCTTCAAAGTGGACGTAGGCAAGATCGCCGAACCACTATAAATCCTATGTTTGTGATTGTTATCTGTGAATTATTGTGATTGTTGTTGCTTAGATTGGAATTCTATATTGATTGTTGCTGTTATGTGTTGATAAACGGGTGCTTTCACGACTATTGGGGGTTTGTGGTCAATTTTGACGCAAACAGTTACATACTCCCCTCCTTAAAGAAATTGCATCCTCACAATATTTAAGAAGAAAATATATAGTAACAACCATAAAAGCATATTCAACACAAAAGAAATTTGAAATAAGAAGTTCACCTCAAAGTGCACGAGAAAGTAAGTCCGGATGTGTTTGCTCGATAAATTCTCTAGATTCCCAAGAGCAATCCTTAGGATTTGAGGACCATCGAACTTTAATAAGCGGAACATCTTTATTTCGAAGGCGTTTGACCTCTGAAGCAATAATACGAATAGGATGTTGCTCATAAGTTAAATTAGGCGAAACTTCAATTTCTTCCACAACACCGGGCTCAATAATAGAATCGGAATCTCAAAGGCATTTCCGTAATTAAGAAACGTGAAACACGTCATGAATAGCAGAAAATTGAGCCGGTAATGAATGGCGATAAGCCACGGAACCAATGCGTTCGGTGATGGGAAATGGACCAATACATCTAGGTGCTAACTTTTCCGATCGACTGAAACGTACAACACCCTTCATAGGTGAAACAAGAATAAACACAAAATCTCCCACAGAAAATTCTAGTTTCCTTCTTTGGTTATCGGCATAGGATTTTTGTCTACTTTGGGCTTCTTTTATCCTACGACGAATAAGATCAATCTTTTCTATGGAATCACGAATAAAATCAGGACCTAAAATCAGCTTCTCACCGGCCTCAAGCCAACAAGAAGGAGATCGGCATGGTCTTCCGTAGAGTGCCTCAAATGGTGTCATACCAATACTAGATTGGAAGCTATTATTATAGGAAAACTCAACAAGAAAAATATGATCTTCCCAACTTCCGCCAAAATCAAGGACACATGCACGAAGAAGATCTTCAAGAGTTCGATTCACACGCTCGGTTTGTCCATCAGACTGAGATTGATAAGCGGTGCTAAAATTAAGCTTCGTTCCCAAAGCTTTTTGAAGACTCTTCCAAAATCCACTAGTAAACAATGGATCACGATCACTAACAATAGAAGTAGGAACTCCATGCAATTTAACAATTTCTTTAATAAAAAGTTTGGCCAAAAGAGGTACGGTTCGATTGGACCGAACGGGAATAAAATAGGCGGATTTAGTAAGTCTATCAACTATCATCCATAAGCTATCATGACCCGAATGAGAACGGGGAAGGCTGTCTATAAAACCAATGGAAATTTGGTCCCACTTCCAAATTGGAATTTCTAAAGGTTGCAATAACCCACCAAGCCTTTGATGCTCGGCCTTAATGAGTTGGCAAGTTATGCGACACTTAACAAAGTTAGCAATATCATATTTCATTCCCTCCCAATAATAAAGTCGCTTCATATCCGCGTACATTTTTCTACTACGGGATGAATGGTAAATTTAGAATGATGAGAATCTTCTAAAATGTCTTTATGAAGATCACTAATATTTGGCACGATAAGTCTACCAAATTTTTGAATACCGCCACGAGAATCAATACCAAAGTCTTTCAAACTTTCAATATCAATTTTATCCCTAAAATTTTGGCCAAGAAGAGCCAATTCGGGATCTAGCTTTTGAGCTTCAATAATGCGGTCTAAAAGAGAGGGATGAGCATCAAGGCTACATAAAACAAGAGATGAACATAAATTGAAAACACGATCTCGAATCTCACAAGTGGATAAAACCCCGAGATCATTCCATTCGGATATCATCATAGAAACAACCGCTTGTTGCTTACGACTAAGTGCATCGGCAACACGATTTCCCTTTCTGGGAGTATAAAGAATATCAAGATCATAAGATGCAAGGAATTCGATCCAACGTTGTTGATGCAAATTAAGTTCCTTTTGAGAAAATAGATACTTCAAAGATTTATGATTGGTGTAAAGAATACATTTTTCTTCCAAAAGATAATGACGCCAAATTTTAAGAGCGAAAACAATAGCCGCGAGCTCTAAATCATGAGTGGCATATCTAGTTCTTGGTTGGCTTCAATTTCCTAGAAGCATAAGCAATAATACGTTCTCTTTGCATAAGAACGACACCCAAACCAACGCGACTAGCATTGGTATAAACAATAAAATCTTGGTTTCCTTCGGGAATCACAAGAATAGGAGAATCGAAAAGGAGTTCTTTTGATTTCTGAAAAGAAGCATCACATTTGTCCGACCAAATATATTTAACACCTTTCTTTGTTAAGCTAGTAAGAGGCACGACAATTTTAGAAAAGTCTTTAATAAAACGACGGTAATAACCCGCCAATCCGAGAAAACTACGGATCTCCGTCACACACTTCGTCTCTTCCAGTTTTGAATCGCTTCGATCTTTGAAGGATCCATGGAAATTCCGGATTCGGAAATAAAATGACCAAGAAACTTCACACGAGATTGCCAAAAGTGGCATTTAGAAAATTTTGCTTTCAATTGATTGCTCCTAAAAGTTTCCAACACAATCTGAAGATGCTTTTCATGCTCCTCCTCGGTTTTTGAATACACAAGAATATCATCAATGAAGATGAGAACAAACCGATCGAGGAAGTCTTTGAAAACTCTATTCATAAGGTCAACGAAATAAGCCGGAGCATTCGTTAAACCAAATGGCATAACAAGCCATTCATAAGATCCATAAAAAGTACGGAACGATGTCAAAGGAATACTATCCTCTGAGGTATGAAGCTGATGAAAACCCGTAGCTAAGTCTAATTGTGAAAAGACTCTGGCACCACTAAGTTGACCGAATAGATCATCAATCCGAGGTAAAGGATATTTATTCTTAATAGTAAGATCATTAAGCTTGTGGTAGTCAATGCAAAGCCTAAGTGTACCATCAGATTTCTTCACAAAAATAGCCAAAGCTCCCCAAGGCGAGGAACTAGAGCGAATAAATTGCTTCGTCTCCAATTCGGATAATTGTTTTGTGCATCTCCTCATTTTCTTTATTGGACATACGATAAGGAGGACAAGTAATAGGTTGAGCTCCAGGGATGAGATTAATTCTTAACTCAATTGCTCGCTTAGGTGGTAATCCTAAAACGGGCTCAAATATGTTGGAAAATTCACGAACAACGTGAATAAGAGAAATAATATCCTCCTCATAATCATTATCGTCATCATGAGGATTTAAGGAATATTAAGATGCAACTAAGCTGGAATCCGAATCTTTAAGGTCAATAGAAATCTGCTTAATAGATTGAGGATGTCGAAGATGAATAGTCCGCTCAGGACATAGGATTTGGGCTTCATAGCGGTTAAGCAAATCCATTTCCAAAATCATTCCAAAGCCTAAGTAGCGCACAACATGCAAATCGGCTCGGAAAGAAAAATCACACAAAATAATCTCGACATCTTTACACAATAAACTGATTGTTGCAGATCCACGAACCGGATTCGCAATTCTCAAAGAAGTCATTAAACACATAACATCCAAAGAAAAAGTATCAACAAGTTCTTTTGAAATAAAAGAGTGGGACGCACCCGTATCAAAAAGAACTCGAATAGGATGATCACGAAATAAAATATTGCCATCAAGGATAAAATGAGAAATACCTTGACCACGAGAAGTGTTACTAGGAGTTTGCACCACATTAAGCTTTCCCTCCTTCCCGTTTTGAAGTTTGGGACACGAAGATATATAATGGTCTGGGCTTTTGTAATAGTGACAAGCACGGGATTTTGAACACTTATTGGCATAATGGTCCTTAGAACAACAGTTGTAGCATTGCCCACCACTTGAGGTAGAAGTCTTAGTTGCCGGAGAGGCTTGCTTCCCTTTCTTATTGTTGGGATAAGGACCTTTGAACTTATTAGGCCTTTTCTTGTTGGTGAAGTTCGATCTAGCACTCCCAACCTCAACATCACTTACTCTATCAGCCTCTTCAAATTGAAGAGCGATATCAATGAGTTGATCAAAAGAAACTTCTAATTTTAGAAGTAATGGATTCTTGAGATTTTTGTTCAAGCCATAGACAAATCTTTGGTTCTTCTTCAATGGGGTGTTTATGTATTCGACCCCGTATCTAGAAAGTGGCTCGGAAGATGCGACATAATCTACCACAGAAGATTCACCTTGAATAAGGTCAATGAAGCGAAGGGCCAATGTTACTTTCTCAGCTTCTGGCACAAACTTTAATTCGAATCGTTCCCGGAATTTCTCCTAAGTAAGATCTGCTTCAATAATTTCAGAAATAAGAAGCTTATACCAATCTAATGCTCTTTCTTGGAGCATACTAGATGCCACCTGAACTCGGTGAAGATCAATAAGGTTCATGCGAGAAAAGATTAGATCGCATGATCTTAGCCAAGCCTAGACTTCAATAATGGTTTCAGAACCTTTGGATGGCTTCCCACCCAAATTGGTATAATCGTTGCACAAACGTGAAAATCCAGACTTAGAGTGAGTAGACTCTGGATTAGAACCGGCTGCTTGAGCATTCTTTACTAGATCAAGAAGCTGCTGGGATGACATAAATACTCCATCTTGAGGAGTAGCACTAGATTGATCGGCGCTGGGATGGCAGGTCTAACCATTTCTCTTCCCTTAGAAAGAAAGAAAGTAGAAGAAAAAGGTTATTCACCAAATGGATATCAAGCAATCTTGATAGATAAAACAAGGAATCATAAAGAAAATAGGATGAATCGGTACGATGACTCGAATTAAATCCTAAAGCACGACTCCTAAGATGGACTTAGGACGATGATCCTTGTTAAATTATTCTACATTGTTCCGAAGTTTGACTCTGATACCAAGCTGCGACGCCCCACCTCTATACCCACGCTAGCCAAGGAAACTATGGGGTAATGCCGTCAACTAGCACGGAGAATAAGGCTGTTGAGGAGCGACCATCCGTGTAATTGATTTGTGTGAGCATCGATATGCCAGATAAAATATAACATGCATTTCATCTCAAGAGAAAATCCGACATGCCGATACAAACTCAAAGCTACTACACAGTGGCTACAATATCTTCGGAAACAAATATAGAAATAAGCATAACATAACTCAGTCACAGAAGTTCATATCTCAAAGGCGGAAACAGATATGAATATTACACATGAAAGTGTATATCAGAGTAGTGGTCAAACAAGATCCACAATTTCACAAAAGAAAAGATACAAGTGCTACACAAAAGAATAAGTATACATCAATGAGTTTATATCTCAAATGTATACAACCAAAATTTACTAATCTAAGTAGTTAGCCAAAAGTCAGGATAATAATCTCAGATGAGAAGTCAATAAGAAGCACCTGTAATATCTCGGTCTGACCCTAGTATTATTTAATAGAAAAATAATAAACAGATCAGTCTAGCTATAAATATCAGATGAAATGATACATAATAAGAGATATGACAAAATCGTATAAAAACCAAAATGCCATACTATGATAAGTATGTAATTGAAAATCAACAAAAGTTTAATCAATATCACAAGAATATTCTCAAAGGTAAAAAGGAATGTCATACTCTATATTTTTATTCACAAAAAGTTAATGACATAGAAATTCACCAATGCACAAACAATGATAAAGCTTATCAATGTAAATCATGAAAATCGGTGAAACACAAATTCTAGAAATCAATCAATAGAAATCCAGAAATCACAAAAAGGGGAAAGAGGCCTGTCACTAGAACGGGAGCATAAAAACTCACCAACACGTGTATCACTAAAATGGAAAGCTATTCCATGGTTGCGAACCATTAATTTTGAGCTGAGGCTCCATTAAAACGGCCCGAAGACCATGAGCCGAAGCTCCACTAAAACGGCCCGAAGACCATGAGCCGAAGCTCAACTAAAATGGCCCGAAGACCATGGGTCGCTACCCTACCAAGCCGAAGCTCCACTAAAAACGGGGTTTAGTCTCCCTCGCAGACAAAGAGACATCGCACATTGCTAGTCTAAATCATAAAATGATCATCATTGACCGATAAGTGTAAATTACACTAAGCTAGTAAGTATATAAGCTTAGCTTTATGTCCCATGACCACTAGCTTAACTTAAATGTTTACGAACAGATTGTAGATTTCCACTCGAAATTTGTCACAAGAGAATCAATCGAACAAGACCAAGAATTAACCGGCGAAGTAAACGCAAGCATTTCATACCACTTGTTTTACTAAGCCGTTTAATTAGATTTCTCATACGAATGAGGCAAAGTTTTGTATATACAAATAGATTGGAAAACGGTTTAAGAAACGAGCTTTGTAATAAAATAGAGTTGAAATCGTTTTGATGAAAGAATTTTGGTATTTACTACTAGTATTGAAAACCTTTATATTTTTAAAAGTGACAAATCACAAAAATGATTGTAGGAACAATCAATCACTAAAATCTCGCGTTGAAAGACGTGAATTAAATCCAAAGAAATCGATTCTGAATCCATCAAAAATGTATATACCCAAAAATTCCATAAAGGAAGTCATCAAAGTCGATAATAAATGATAACAAATCGGAGAAGAAGAATCGATTAAAGATTAGAAAAGCAAAGCGAAATGAGCATAAATAGGCAAAACAGAAAATAGGAGCGGTCGGTTGATCGGACTTCCCGAGTCGGCGGACCGAAAATAGGCCAGAATGTTTCGGCTACAGCTTCGGTCGACCGACCCAGGGGGTTCGGTCGGCCGAACTGCAATTTCTGCAATTCCTTTCCTATTTAATAGAAGTGCAAACTCTCACTCAATTTGCAACAGGTCGAGCATGGACGCTAAGGGATTACGCCCATCGGCAACCCGGTCCTATTGGCTCCTTGATGCATCGCCAAAAACATGTTCAAACATCAAAGTTAGGATCTTTAAAGTTTTGAATCCAAAACACTAAAAATTGAAATATTCACAAAACTAATCCAAATCAAAATCAAATGCACATGAATAAGTGTTAGGAATTCATACCTAACAATCAAAGATAGTTATAGACAAAGATGTGAGATAAAAATCTCACCTTTTCACAAAATCAATGAAGGAGAAGCTTGAAAGCAAAGGAAGAATCAACCGCACTTCAACACATCCCAAATGAGCTTGAATCTAAGCTCAAAAGAAGAAAATTCCTAAAGTTAGGTTTTGGAATTTCTGAAATTGAAAGGAGAATGAGTTGGAGAAGAAGAAGATGATGCTTACCAATAGCTTCTCTTTGGATTTGGAGCTAGAAGTTGATTTGCAAATGAAAACTAGGGCTTGGAGTTTTAATTTCCCATTCATCTCTCCATTTTTGCTAAAACTTCAGTATTAGGAAATAGAAATGAAGCAATGAAGAGAAGAGGGGTGAAGCTTGGGTCTAATGGGATGAAATAAAACCAAAGCCCTAAGTGAAAAGTAGCAAAATTCCACTAACTCCAAACATATCAAAGTTTGTACTCAAAAAGGTCGCAAATGGTGTTTTGAACTCAATGGAAGTGGTCTCGAGTCCTAATTCGACTGTTTGCAAAAAGTAGCTTATCGGACTATAATCCGACTAACGATAAAATATTTAAAGAAAATATTTAAATACAATCGTAAAATATGCGGGTTGTTACGGTATTTGACATCTCCTATCCAGTGTCTAACTTGAGTGTAGTAACTTAAAAGATGCTCGGGATTCACATCTCTTAAGGATCTGTTAAACTATTTACTATGTAGTATTATTTCGCTATTGTAATAATGTCTATTAGTAAAATAAACTTACTTTAAAATAGCGTTAAGGGGTTACCCATATAGCCCTTAACATGTAATAGTGCTAATAGTTTATACAGTACCTGCATATCTCCTGATCGGGAGATTATGAGAAGATACTGCATAGGTACGACACAAATAAAACTCGTACAAGGCGCGCTAGGGTAGGTGACACATCACAACTAGGTAATACCAGGGTAGATATAACAATTACTATCCGGACGGGTGGTGATGCATAGCGTGCAACTACCGCCCACCTCGAGCCACACCCCTAAAATAAAAAATAAAAGTGGCCACCAAATGAATCTCCAAGTCAGAATATAATATCGAAGGAGTGTGTCCAATAAGAGGGGCTACCTCACAGGCCCGGAATCGCTCCTGTTTTAGCCACCTTATGCCAACTCACGGGAGTTGGGTCCACGTATTTACCTCAAAGGAAACACCGCCACCATCCCGCTTCATTCTGGAATCTCCACCGCGTATATGGTTGTTAAAGTGGTTTTCGGAGTTGGCAGAGAGTATGACAACTTCCGATCTCGATCTCTTCAACAACCAAACGTTATTATAACACTGTGGCCCTTTCAAAATAGTTTATACTTTAAAAAACTAAAATACAATAAGTATTACAACCATATAATTACGATATCATTTCCGTTTTAAAACCCAAATCAATATGATATCATTTTTAATAAAACCCAAATAGTTTTGCATAAAAAATCATTTTGTGAAATAATTTTGTATATAAAATAGTTTTGTAAAATAGTTTGTAAATAAAATAGTTTGTAAATAAAATAGAATAAGAAAGTTTGTGTAAGAAGAATAAAAGAAAATGGTTTTAAATTAATAGTAGTTTTGGATACAAGAAGAATTCCAATTTAAACAACAATGATATACAGCCCAACAACTTTTGAATTCAGTGTCAAAACATATCTTTAATATTAGAATGTAAGATGTACATATGCCATCATTTGGCAAAATCACATTTGATCGCTCGCTCGATTGCACAAGTTCACTTTCGAACTAGTATTTTTTATTCGATTTCCCTAATGCGGACTTCGATAAGGTTTCTTGACTAGAAACCATCATTCTCCTTGCATAGACATATACTATGATGGAGAATACCAGAATCAAACCAAAAATCCATATCAAATATTTGCCATCAAGAATCGAATGAAAAATCCTGACACGAAGTGGTGTAACTCACACAGAACTTGTATACCCAAATTTGGATCAAATTAATTTTGTGAATAAAATAATATACATACAACTTACATAATTATTCGAATTTATTTCATCACATTTACATTTCAATTAAATTCATTTTTAATCTTATTGACTAACACAAATATCACTTCATACTTAAATATTCGTTTCATAAAATTTCTCCATTTAATATAAAACATTAATATACTCATTCTCATAATATTGCTTATATTTCTCTTCAATTTAATTACATTCATTTCACATGTAATATTTCTCATTTAATACTACATTATTTGCAAATCATTTCATAAGGAATTTTCTTAAGTTAATAACCAATTTATAAAAGCTTATTTCTTTTTTTTTTATAAGAAATTGTTCGAGCTTAAAGTTATCTTAAGTTTATTTATAACCATTTTTGCAACATCCATTTATTTCATAACAATTTACAAGTCATGGCTTTATTTATAATCATTTCACTTTATATTTTCTTATCCTATTTAGTTTCACCTTTATCTTTCAATTTATTTATATCACATTTCATAAATGTTAATTATGTTTATAATCATATTTTTTCCAATCTAAACTCATTTACAACATTCCTTAATTACAATTTCAATTTAAACATCCCAAGGCTTAAAGTTCACACTTGTATATTATTACATTAAATGCCAAGAATGTATACAACAATTCTATTCATTTACTAGACATAGATATAACAAATTAAACCTTTTTTCACTTGCTTTCAAATTAAGGTTATCAAATTCTACTGCATAATTCAACGAAATTTCTAAGTTTCAACTCATATATTAATTCAAAAGGTTTCAATTATCCAAAATATCCAGATATTCCATTTTGTTTCTATAGTTGAAACTACCGGTTAAAAAACAAAAAATTCACAACATTTTAATTTCATAAACAAATATCTTAATTATTCATTTTATTCTCTTTAGTACACCATTATCAAACTAATGTTTAGTCCATTAAGTCAATCGACAATAATTACCCAATGCTTATAAACTAACAAAAAAATCATCTAATCAACAATAAATGATAATAACTTTCATAAATCAAACACATCACAAATAACTGTATTAGTTATAAAAATGTATTCCTTTATATATATCATATAATATTAGGAAAAATAATTTCATTTCAAAACTTATATAAAATTATTTTATTACACTAAAAATACCTTATCTCTGATGATTGAACCCCAACAGGCTAAGGTATGTCTAAACCAGAGCTCTGATACCCACTGTAACAACCCACCTTTTTGGACAGTTCAATTCGAAAATAAGCCACACATATCGAACTCATACCATTCGAAAGGGAGGATTAGTAATACGATAAATAAGAAAAAAGAAAGAAAAAAAACACAGAATCTCGCAGCAGAACGACAAAATATAATAATCAAACAAACAGTTCATGAAGCTGTTTTACAAATAACATTTGATTATACTTCTACAATTTAAATCAGAGTTATACATACATCAGAAATAAATAAATAAAGTAGCAAAATATAGAATGCGGTGGAATAATAAATAGCAATAACATACTGAATCTTCGTCTTTGTCCTCCAAAAAATAGTCTTCAATACACTGAAAGCTCAGACTGACCCGAGCGTAATGAAAAGACAAAACACTCGAGTCAGAATTAAAAGAAATTATGTAAGTCAAATCAAAATAAGTAAAGTAGAAATATTTGTGCAATGGTTTCATAGACGTTATGGGATTTCATCTCCTATCAAGTGTATAACATGAATATAATCATTTAAAGGGTTTCTAATAATTCAAAATATCAATCTTAATCATCTAATTAAAACAAATCTGAAGTTTGAATTAATTTAAACCCTCCAAATAATTCAATTCCAAATAAAAGTCCAAATTCATGAAATTATATGGGTATATGTTATTGCAACCAGTATCAAAAATCAACATTTTCAAATCAGTGAAAACCATTGGGGTTTATCATTTCAACCCATAATGATTTTCCCTTACTCTATGATCGTTCGGGTATGTATCATTTGAACCCATAGGGATAACAAAGATATAGACATAAATAACATCCAGTCATCTAAAATATCAACCAACATCATCCATCGTAAATTCAACACCCAAATATCAACAATTGAACATACAGCACAATCATCATTAAAATCAACCAATAACTACCAACAATTTACTAGTTACATTAACAAGTATTTAATTGGCATTTTAAATTTTAACGTTAAATTAAATAGCAATTAAATTCAGTAAAATTCTGATTTAACTAGAACGACAATTTAAAATATACTAAAAAGCAATCAATCAGTTTGTAATCATATCATAAATTCAATTTAACTAACATAAGAAAATCTCGTAGTAATTAGTGTTTGCTCACCTTTCATGGATACGATGGTGATGGTAAAAAAGGAGCAATATGGAGATTCCTAGTAAAGTTCCAAATGTAAAGCTAATCCAACAAAGCTTAGACACGAATAGGAATCAATAAACAAGTTTCAACTACTTTCAACTTCCAAACAACCCAAGATCCAAACTGCAAAGAAACCTGAAACTAGGTCATTCTTAAGAAAATATTCGGATTAGAATATCAGTGAACATGTAAAAGTGACTAACTAGAAAGTTGTTTCAAATTATTTTCTCTCCATTTATAAAAAAGAATCACTTAAAAAGCTTCGACCGTTAGGAAGTTATGGTAAAAAAAACAGAGGTGTTTTCTGAGTTGAAAATCCGAGTTCAAAAATACTACAAAAATATTTGTATTTTTGGCATAGCAAACTAAGAAATTTGAAGAACCGATCTAAAAGAAAGTTGAAGCCAGTAGAAAAATAAACGATTTGAAAGAAAGAATCATATAAATAGATTCGTTCCTAAAGGAGATATGATTGGTATTTTTGATCAAAAATTGACCCGAGAAAGGACCTGAAAATTAGAGTTTTTGATATAGAAATATTCATGATGGGAGGAAAGTTTCAAAAAAAAAGTTGTTCCCATTGAAACTATACACAGTTGCAAAAAATGGTTTGATTTGGAGTTGTTTAGTGGAATATAGAAGCCATGGAAATAAAGGGAAGAAAGAGCGAAAATGGGAAGGGAGGAAGAAGGGAAAAATAAGAAAGACGAGGAGAGGGAAGGTGAGGCTTTGGCCATGGGTTAATGCCATGGGTTGTGGGTGGTGATGGAGGTAGGTGGTAGCAAGACGAGAGAGGTAGGCTAGGGTTTTTAAGGAGGAAGGATGGAATTTAATTTGGAGATTTAGAAGTTTTGGGGTTTGGAGTTTTCTTTAGATTTGAGCAAGAAGAAGAAGAGTATGTAGAAAATTTCTCAAATGAGGAATTTCAGCATGTACTTGGTTTTAGTCAGATAGGAAATAGAAGGTTAATGTGTGGGAAAAGAAAAGGTCCAAAGTCTCTTGGGTTTCTTAGGTATCTTGGTTTACTAAGGAGCACATTAGTCTAAAACAAACCCAATAAGGCTTAGCCAAAAAAGAAGAACACAAATATACACTGCAAATGAAAAAAAATAAGCTGCAGGTTATTTAATAATTAGGAAATGAAGGCGGAGAGAAAAAAATAAATGTCAAGTTTTATTTTGAAAGCATCAGGCTTTGATAATGTGTAAAGAAATGTATGTAGGAATGGAAAAGTTTGCAACTAAAGGAAAATGAAATTTTTTATATGCACAAATGAGGTGGCAAAATTAAATACAACCTAAAAGTCTAGGCTCAGGTATTAAACAGAAAGAGAAATGAATGGATCAAGTATTAATAATGAGATAACTATTTTAAAACGTATATGCAACAATTAGTAACAAACGAAATAAAGGGATCATGTACATCGCACAACATTTTTGAAGTTCAATTTGTGAAGCGTGACCAAATTAACTTCAAAAACTAAAATAATATTCAAATTTATACGCATGCAGTTTTTCAATGCATAGTAAATAAAATTACTTACCTTAAAAATGAATATGTTCAATTTGGTTTACCCAAAATGATGTTTATTTATTAAAACATCCTTGTTGTTTAACACAAAAGGTGTGTTTCTTTTATTAAATCTATTAGTTGCAATGAAAGTTCTCTTCCCTTCTAATTGAAATATTTCAATAACATTAACTGCAATTACTTACAATGCTAAATTTCAAAACAGACCACCAAAATGGATGAAAAATAGAATAATTGTTTCCTTTATCCATTTAAATACCTTTATAAATTGGTTGTTTATACAGCAGAGTAATAAATAAGTTACTTAAATAAATTATTTTCCTACTCTTGTAATCCATCTGTATTGTAAAACGCAGTTCAAATATACATATATTACGTCCTTTAAATCAATCATTCTATTCTTTATTTTAGGTAACTAAACCTACATTCAAAAACATTTATTTTATTTGATATGAATGTTCTTTTCATTAAATCAACTTATATTTTCACAAAACATACGCTACGTTTAATTACACCTATTAATTTATAATTTGGCGTCTTCTCTATCATTAATTGAAATTATTCAATTACATTAATTTCAGTTGTTTACAAAGGTGAATTTTAAAATGGACAAAATAAATGTAATGAGGAATAGAACAATTATTTCTTATCAATAGTAATTTAAACATATTTATACACTATTGGATACAAACATGAACTATACATTTCTTACCAGATAATAGTTTCTCGTCTCCGCAATCAATACTTCAGCTACCAAACATTTCAAATAAATAAACATATGATATGTTCTTCAATAAATAAACATTTATTATTCTTTATTAACATTTATTATTCCAATCAATTAGAAATTTACATTCAGACAATTGTTAATTTCACTCAAACCAATGTTATTAAAATACACACTATCATTTGTTATCATCCTTACATTATCGCAAACATGTTTCATTAATAGAAATTTTACTTTCACTCATAACTTGTGTTATAATTAAATTTGTATCAGTAAATTCTTAATTTTTTTTTATTCCTAACAATTTTATACAAATTTTTTATTTAATTTAATATTTTTAAATGTTTAAAAAATGGGTCCTTACAAATTTTAATCCATTTCTCATTTTATTTAATCTTATTCAAATTAAATTTTCCTATCATTGCCATTCAAAAAATTTAAATTCGTTTTTAGCTTACTAATTCTCAAATCTATAAGTTATAAAAATTAACTTCTTAAAATTTCATTTCATTATTTTATCTACTTTGTTTCAAATGCAATTTATTTTTATTCAAGATTTCATGAGTTAACTATTTTTTATTTCCTTCATTTCACTAACTCAATCAATTTAACATTTCTTAAGTCAATTATTTTACTTAGAATCTTAAATTCAAAATTTTCTTTATTTGCTTAACCAAAAATTTAACCATTTTAAATTTGGTATTTATTTTCCTATTTAAATTTATAATATTTCAAAATTATTTCTCATCCATACTATTTTAAATTTATATGTTTAAAACTATTTCCATAAATTTATGAAATCATATTTAGAATATTTTTCACAAACAAAACTTGTTTAACTGGAAATAAATTTTCTTTGGCAGCTGGCAATTCTCACCCAAAAACTAGAAAATGAGTACCGGCGATGCTGCAGCCATAGTCAGAATTATTTCCCAACGACTATTAATGCTTTTATTTCCTCCAAAAATCTTTCAAGATAATTTTCTCGTCAAAACACTTTCAAATAATATTAATTTTTAAGGATTCGAAAAATAATTCATAAAAAATTAAGGGTTTTAAATTCTAAAATTCTTAATTTTTAAAATTACTTCTATTTATATGCTATATTCAAATATACATACAATTTCATTTCTTCATTATGAAAATATTTCATTAATTTACAAATTATTTATTCCAAATAATTTTTATTTTGTTTGGATTTCAGTTCAATTTAATTATCAAATTCTTCATAAAATAAAATTCATTAAGTATTCGTTTCATTTTATTTTTTCCTACCAATAATTGATGATAACTAAATATTATCATATTCTAACAATGATTTCATTATAATTAACCTTTTATATATATAATATAATTTAAGTAAAATTATTTCACTTTTCGATTCTAAAACAATATTATGTCGACTTGCCTCGTTTAAGTGTTTAGAATTCCCTATCGATAACAGGCGTCCCGCACATCAACCAGAATTCATAAATAACTCAACGGATAAGTAAACACAATATAAAATATTTTATAACACTAATAAGTACGCCCTCTCATATATACACAAATAGACTCATTCTGGGGTATTACTACCCTATCTCTATTGAGTCAAACCCCACAAAGCCAAGGTTATCACTAAACTTCGCTCTGATACCAACTATGATGACCCACATTTTGAAAGGTTTAAATCGAAAATAATTCACACATGTCTAACTTAAACAATCCGAAACATAGATAATCAATGGGGTTAAATAAGAAAACTAAGATGAGAAGAAGAAATGAAACATAGAATCTCATGATGGAAACGAAAAATATAATAATCAAATGAACAATTCATGAAGTTGTTTACTAATTATAATCTATACACTTTTATAGGAGTTATATATTGTAACAACTCGAATTTTAATGGTTTGGATTTTCGCAAAAATGTTATAAACCAAGCCCACTGATGCCCGAGTTGGGCATTTGGTATCCTGCATATAGGCAAAGATAAATATATTAGAACTCAATTAATTATCTCACAGTGGAATTAACTAAGATATAATAGTAAGTAAATACTCACCCAAATAATAACACTTTCTAAGTGTAACATCCCGCCTTTTAATACGCTTTAAATCGACACACGTGCCAATTCAAACCATACGGAAGGGCGGTTGTTATGGGGTAAATAAGAAAACAGAGAAGAAAAAACAAACAGAATCTCACAGTGGAAGGATAAAATATAATAATCAATATACAGTTCATAATACTGTTTATAAAACATTTGATTCTTCTTTATACAATAAATATCAGAGTTCACATACCAATAAATATCAATGCAGCGGAATACAGTGTGTAGTGGAACCATACAATATTTAATAATAATAATAATGAAATCCTTGTCTTCGTCCTCCAGAAATAAAGTCTTCGAACCTGAAATGCTCGGACTGACCCGAGCAAATTGAAAAGACAAGACACTCGAGTCAGAACTAAGAGATCTTATGTAAGTTAAATCAACAAAAGTAAATATGAGTGCAGTAACTCAAGAGATGCTCGGGATTTACATCTCCTAAGGATCCGTTAAACTATTTACTATGTAGTAATATTTCACTATTGTAATAATGTCTATTTATAAAATAAGCTTACTTTTAAATAGCGTTAAGGCTTTACATTTTCCATCTTAACACATAATAGTCCCAGTAGTCCATCCAGTATCAGCGCATCTCCAGATCGGGAGACTACCCTAAATACTCCATGGGCTACGGGAGAAAACCAAGCTCGTACAAGCTGCAATAGGGTAGGTGACACGGCACAACTAGGCAATGCCAGGGTAGATATACCAATTACGCATCCGGGCTGGTGGTAACGCGTAGCTGCAGCTACCGCCCACCTCGAGCCACATCCCTAAAAAGAAAATCAAAAGTGGCCACCGAATCAATCCAAAAGTCGAAGTATAAAATCGAAGGGATGTGTCCGATCAAAGGTGTTACCTCAATTGGCCAATCGCTCTTGTTTTAGCCACCTTATGACAACTCACGGGAGTTGGGTCCACGTATTTACCTCAAAGAAAACGCCGCCGCCATCCTACTTCATTCTGGAATCTCCACCGCGTACACGGTTGTTAAAGTGGTTTTCGGAGTTGGCAGAGAGTATGGCAACTTCCAATCCCGGTCTCTTCAACAACCAAACGTTATTATAACACTGCGGCCTTTTCAAAATAATTATACTTTAAAACCAGAATATAATACCCTTTTCAAAACCATAAAAATACGATATCATTTATATTTTTAAAACCCAAATCAATAGGATATCATTTTTATTTTATAAATATCCCTTTTTCCCAAAATCGTAATATTTTCAAATATATATATCTTAAACCCCATAGC
The DNA here is from genome assembly GCA_030765085.1 of Allium cepa. Lineage (NCBI taxonomy): Eukaryota > Viridiplantae > Streptophyta > Magnoliopsida > Asparagales > Amaryllidaceae > Allium > Allium cepa. The sequence continues at coordinate 1,015,225,323 of CM060934.1, read as the reverse complement.
TTGGAAACAAAATTTCTAATACTTAAATGGTTTATGTATTAAATCGCTTTGCATAACAAAATAGATTTTTAAATTTCACAAATAAATTCCAATTGTAGGTTTTAATTCTCAAATAAACCATTTCAAATTTCCATATATTTCAAAGCTTTAATTATTCCAACATTTCAAAACTTATTCTTTGATAATTTCATATATATCGAATTCAATTACTATTATTTAGATTTGAAATGTTTACTTAATAAATCAAATACCATTTAAGTAAAACTTTTAAACTTCCAATAACAGGATATTCTCTCAATTTAATTGACTTGATAATATTCATTTAAATCATCTTGATATTCATTTAAGTCCTCTAAACCAAAATCAAGTTATAAGATCATACCTTTTAAAACCCCAAATTAATTTAAATTTCAAACAAATTTTATTCAAGGAAAATTCTTAAATACCTTAATTCAAAGGAAATCCATATTTATCTTCCAACATTTATTTTATTTAAGACATTATAAACTCCATCAATAAATTTAAATAAATACTTAACCGTATTATATCTAAATAAAATTTGACTTTTTTGTAAACTACTTTTATTCTTTAAACCGAATTTATACATAGCTTAAATTCAAGCGTTTAACTATATATAAAAGTAATATTTAAAAATATCAAAAGTCAATATCCATTAACCCATATTCTTTCCAAAACCATAGAAAATCATTTCAAAAATAATTTTATATTTATATACCGCGGTGCCTGTATAAAATTTTCTATCCTATGGTCAAGTTATACAGATATTTATCATTTCAATCCGTAATTTAAAAATAAAAATGTGGTTTTATATAATTTCAAACCGCAATCCCAAATGAAATGAAACGCATGATAACTTGCAGTTTATTCAATATAAAATACATCATCCATTCATTCCATATCAACCATCAACCATTTATCACAATCATCATCCAATTAAATCAATAGCATCAATATATAACAGAAATTAAACAACATGTATTAAATAGCAGTCAAATTCAATAGTAATTTAAATAATTGTTTAACTAGCACTTATATGCAATGCATAATTAATTAAAAATTTTAACTGGCAGTTTAACGCAAAGAATAAATTAACTAGCAATTTAATTTAAATAAATGAAATTAACTGAGATGTTGATTGAAAATATGCCAAACAACCATAAATAAATTTTAAATCACATCCTATATCAATTTAACAAACATAAGAAATTTTAGAAGTTGTGAGTGGGTTAAAACACTCACCTTTTGAATTTAAACCCAAAATTTTGACGATCTCAGACTTCGTCCAAACCAGCGTCATCAAGTCCGAAATTTCAATACGATCCTAACAAAAGAAACCGCGTGTAAACGGGCATCGTATGACAAAGTTATGATGATTAGTGCGATTGGATTTAAATTTAAAAGCCACGTCACCCCTTTCCTCCTTCTTCCCAGGATAGCACGCACGGAAAAACGTGCATGCAAACTTCGCTCGAAACCTCGCCGCTATAGCCGAACGTTGACCAGCAGAAGCTTGCCGATGGCGACCATCCACTCACCCATGATGAGCCGCATCTCCCCTAGCCTCGGCCCCCTTCCGGTGCCGGCCGCCGCCATCCCCAATTAGGGTTTGCTGAACACTAATTGCAAAATTCCCGGCTCCTTAGATCGAATTAGCATTAGCGACCACCACCATCTCGAAGCCCATGACGAGATCTACAATACCCAAAAACCAATTTCGCTGATTGAGTCCAAAATCAAAACCCCCAAATTGACGTGTAGGGTTCGGGAATTTTGATCTTTGATCGAGTTTTCAGGCCGATTAGAGCATCATTTACAGAAATGAACACTTGACCTAGATTCGTATCGATGAAATCTACGACATATATTTTTTTCAAATTTTTCTTAGGACTTTGGATTTTCACTGATTTTTGAATTGGAATTGTAATTTGGGAATTTAGGGTTTGCATCCATTAAGGAGGAGAGAGTTGAGATGTACGTACAGACAAATGAGAATTAGGAAGGCTAGGGTTTATAGCAGGATATTTATAGAGAAAGTTGGAATAGAATAAATGGATCTGGTTGGATACGCGCTAACGGCAAAGTGGCCCAAAAGCCCCGTTCTGACCCTGGAACGAAATTGGGTAAACCCATATATCAAAATAGGTGTTTAAAATATTTTAAATGCAATGGAAAAGGTTTCACGTCCAAATTCCATCACATGAAGAAGTTATGCTAAAAACAATATTTTCAAATTGATTTCAATTTCATAAATTTCAAGGCGTTTCGAGTCCGTATGATCAAACGACAAGTCCGATCGTTACGAAATATGAAATCCTATAATAATTTACCGTTTCGGATCCGATGAAACGTGTTTCGTCAAAATCTGAGTCAGTGGCCAAAATGGCTATTTATCCATTAATTAAATAAATAAAATTTAGTCAATTTATTCAAATTTTCAATTTTAATTCTATAATTACCAATTCTTATCATTTTTAAATTTCCAATCATTTATAATGATTTGAACCAATCTAACTGTCAAATTAGAGTCGATACATTTATAAATTTCGGTATTAACCTCCATTTCATTAAATTCGAAAATTATAAATTAAATTTCTAAAAGTTCTATCAAATTTTCTTTTTATTATATTATTCAGTTCATTAGTAGCAATTAGATGAAAATAACATTTGTTTCACACTTTATTACATAAATATCTTAAATTTCATCCAACTAATATTTACGTAATACTTAAATTTTTAATTTCCATTGATTGCAATAAATCCTGATTCCCATTCTTATTATTCAACAATCATTGTCCTATAAGGATATTTAACATTGTTTACGTTTCATTACCCTGATACTTCCCGCTTCACCTTTATTCGTTTTAACTATTTTATTTCCACTTATTGTGTAATAACTACCATAATCCAATCATAGTGAAATTTGTCGATTTCACCTATTAATTTAGATTTTAAATTCAATAAATTAATCTACCTCGGACCCATTCTTTATTTCATCAATCGTTACTTTAATTTACATTAACAAACGTTAAATTAAATTTATTACAATAGATTACCAAAGTTTATTTAGCCCATTGGATAAGCAAAGCAACCTATATTAATTGCCTTTATAAGTTTGTTACTTCAATCCAGATTATAATTCAATATATAACGCTAATTTTTTTCATTAAATTAATATATGCCTACTTACATTTTAATTTAAATGAATATTATATCTTTAAATGTGCAATTCCTATTAATTTGAACACATAAATTAAGGTTTTTTAAATACTTTACATTCTATTAAATCTACAACATTAAATTTACATTCTATTAATTTCTTTACGTATTTTACGTATTAATTACCCAATTAACATGATTTGAACTTATTTCCCAATCCATCAATTACTTCTTAAAATAAATTTACACTTCTATTAATTTATATTCACACTCCCGTTACTATATTAACAATCATTAAAGTAACGTTTATTATCAATATCAACATTATAATTACTTAACTTTTAAATGAACTTTAATCCCAATAAATTAATTGACCACTTAATTAGGTAATTGATAATACCTGTTATGATACCTTTAAAATTTTCACTTAAGTTTATGTTATATTCAATTTATTTTATTTAATAAATTAATTCAAATTCTGCGCTCGTTTTCTCCCATTTTATTTATAGCCTAATATACATTTACATTAATTATTGACTTTATTCAAATTTCTAACTCCTCTGTTATTTACTATCATATTTCCATTTGATATACCTTTGCCAAATATACACATAAATTATGATTACATTCTCAATCCATTTATTTACTTGTGTACAATTTATAGTCAAACATACATTTAGGTTATATCCTAAAATTGGAATTTTCTACAAGTTCATAAATCTTAAATCTTAAATTTTCATTGTTTCTATAAATTTTCATTCACTTATACAAATTCAGCTTTGACTAACCTTATTGCCTAAATTTCCATGTAGTTAATTTAAATAAATTATTGCATTGGATAATTAAATGCTTACCTTTACAATTTTACATTCCCAAACAATGTTTTAATTACTACAGAACATTGATTTAATTCAGTTTACTATTTAATACTATCAATTCATTAAATTAATTCACTTTTTTTTTCTTTTTCCTTTCTTTCTTCGTAAATTAAATTTCAAAATTTAAATTAAAATAACCAATTTATTTATCAAAATTTACGGGTCATTACACTAAGAAAGTGTCGTCAAGCTGAGAAGTCTCTGCATCTACCTAACCTATAGGATGTTATGGGGGGGGGGTCAGAACAAAAGTTCTTGTGAATGAATAAATTATATACTTCTAGGCTTAATTCTACATATATCGTTTCATTTCAATTTACACTTGTATTAGATTCATTAGGTCACAATACTCTCGCCTATGTTCATGAACCGTGCCCATTACTGCATAGTAGATCAAAACCTAATAACTAATATGCCCAATGACCCTATTGGTCCTAGGTACCACCTATGGAACCTTTCGCATCCTCCTCAAAAAGAGCTATATCATCTAGCTTCGAGAGCATTCCGTAACTACAATGCAACGAACCGCTTTGTAAGACCTACAATACAGATACGCCACTACTTACTATGAAAACGTAAATTGCGTCCGCAATAGACTATACCAGTGCTCGGACATCCACAATATACGACATCTAGAATGTACCACCTAGTGCATACATTGAGGACTACGTAAATTGTTAAATCCCAAACATACTAAGTTGGACGTGCTTCTCCAATGTTGAAATCCATGATGAACTGCTTCTTTAGGCGCTTCATCCTTTGGGCTGCTTCAAACGCATTTCGATTCTTTTATTAGACCCTAAGTCTAATCTTTTAATTTGTGTTTTGTTTTCTTTCTTATTTTGTTGGCTACTTATTTTAGTTAAATTAGAATATTCTCGCCCTCGTCTCACTTCTAACTATTATGAGATAACCATAGGTCTAATAGAGAATGCTGCTCGTATGAGCCACATCCATTATCTTGCTTATTTGGCTTAATATATAAATCTCTCTGTTCAATAAAATAAGCCTTTTTTATTATTTCTGTGTTGTTTGCTTATTAACTTAATATAAGTTGTTTAAATAAGCTTCTATCATTATTCTCTACTATCATTGCTTACCAATTTATTATAAGCCTCACGATAAGCTTTTTCATTCTTATTTCATAATTATAACTTACTTGTAATTATTATGTTTTCTTCTTTTATAGTCTGTTTTGTAATTACAAGCGTTTCTTGTCTGCTCTAGTATGCCTTCTTTTATTATGGTATAGAATTTACTTTCATTCTCTAATATTCATAATTCATTTATCATAATAGTTGCCTAGTTAAATAGCATGCACGATAAATGCAGACTTAGGTTCCTTAAAAAAAAATTATAGCTTCAAATTCTTAAATTAATAATTTTCTTGTTTCAATTCATACTTTAATTTATTGTCCGCTATTTTAGGAAGTAATTCTATTTTATTTGGTTGGTTATGAAAACTATATAATCCATTTCCATATCTTAATATTGAATAAAACAATAAATAATAATCCATAACTGCAAGATATCTCTTTTACTATTTTGGAGTAGTAAGTGGTTTCTCTATTTTACACCAATTCCCCTTTTTATTTCTTTTATTCTAGCAGTTACATTTATTGTTATCTTTTAGATGTTAAGTTATGGAATTGTATCCTATTTTCTAAACAACTAATTAATCTAATAATTACTCTAAAATTAACTTTTCCCATTTTAATGTAATTTATAAAAGTAATTTTATTCCTCAACCTTTATTATTTTACAACTAATTTCCTTCATTTCTGTTTTCTTAATTATATAATCCATATTCGTGTTTAATCTATTCTAATCCATACGCAAAGAAAAAAAGGGATAAAAGAAAACCGACGCTTGCATAAAAATCCAAAATGTAGAAAAAGATGTAAATAAGGCATAGAAAATAGTGTATAAATACTGATACTGCAAATAAACTGCAAGTTTTCTTATAGTTCAGCCTAATTTTAGTAATATGATTAATTATTAAATAAAATTTTCTAAAAAAGAATCTAATGATAATATGTCTTAAACTTAAAAGATATATAAATAAATCCACTCACATGCCGTCCTTAGCTTCATTCTTTGTCCTTTTAATTTGCTATGTTTTTCTCCGCGTTTCCCCCTTTTTAATTCGCTGTAAATTTCCTGACTTGTTTATGCATTCTCAGATTTGCTTGCATGTATATCTTTGCTTAATTTTATTTTTTGTTTGGGAAAGATTTTATTAATAGAGGAGAAAGGAAGAGGGAGAAGAGAAGAGGAGTTTACATGAAATGACAATAGCTGATTCAGAGAAAATAATATGGGATAGGGTTAAGTTACATTCAATTTTTAGGTGTAGTGAACAATTCTAAACCATCCGATTAATGCTAAAAAAATCCTCACCATCATTTATTGATTTATTTACGTTAGCTTATAACGTATAATTCTCCAATGTTATTCATTTATTCCTTATACGACCCTATTAATTCATCCAATTAATTAGATCATATATATATATATATATATATGTATATGTATATGTATATGTATATATATGCACACACACACACGCACAATTAATATTCATTGATTCTTGTACGTTATAATTTCTTACATATTTGAACACGTCAATTAATACCTCTACTAATTGATTATATATAAAAGTTATACTTTTTCATTTATTCTTATTAACTAACCTTCATCATAAACTTAATTACTTCGTTTGATTTTTGTACGCATTCCATTCTTTTTTTTTTCTTTTTAACTTAGAAACAAATAACACTATAACTGGGGCGTTTTCTTCTAGCTAATTAATTTACATTATTAGTGTAACGCCCCGAAAATTTTCGACTTTCGAAAATTCAACATCGACACTCACTTTATCGACTGCCGAGAAATCGAAGGCCGGAAACACGGAATGTTATGGGTTTTAGAAAAGAATTTAGGAAAAGAAAAAGAAAGAAGAAGATAAAGATAGATAAGGTCGAAAAAATAGAGGGAAAAGAAAATAGAAAAAAACAGAAGATAGAATTTTTTTTTGAAAATAGAAGAAAAAGAGAATAAAGAAAATAGAACGGAACAGAAAACAACAGAACAACATCAGAATCTCACAATTCACAGCGGAACAACATATAATAATAAATGAATAATCTTTAAACAAAGAACTATATCAGTTATTACATTTTACACATTACATTTCATTACATCATATCATCAGAGTGTACAACATCATACAACAACAAACAGTGCAGCGGAAAAGAAATACTATATAAACTAGTAATACGCCATGCCATCCATCTTGCCTCCAGCAACTCCAGAATATCCAGAATATCCTGATAAACCTTAACTCTTGACTGCCCGTGTGGAAATTGGTGGGCACGCAGAGTTTAGGAAGGAAAACAATAAACTCCAAGTCAGTCATGTGACTGGTGTGAGAACTCAAAACAGTTTATTTATCTTTAAAATCAAAATAGAGGAATATTTTTAAAGTTAATTCGCAATGCTTTTAAAAATGAGACTACCATAAGGCCTCCCGCACACACACACATGCAAACGCAGAATCGGAGGATATTTCTCCTTATGATAGTCAAAGATGCTTGATACGCATTTAAAATAACATTTGATATTATTACTAGTGCATAGTGTAGAAAAAATTCATTTCGAAAGTAGAATATAAATCTTAGCCAACATACGACCATTATCGTATGCCTACTATAGCTACCATCCAAACAGTGGTGACCACCATAAGTGAATGACAGGTTCTACAACTAATACCGTACAAAGTTTCGTATTGGGAATTGGATTTCCAACGAATGATCAGGCCAAGGAACTTCCCATTGCCACATGAGAATGCCTCTGGATGGACATCCCCGAGAACCAAACCGGATCTCTACCAACACAAGGCCGGGTTACCCCTAACTGAGTAACAACTGACCGAATATGCCATCCCCCGGTCCTTTGGGACCTTTCACCGAGCGCTCGTAATCAATTCACACAATCATAACAAAGTGTTTTCAACATGAGTAAGTATCTGGGCTCCATACCATGATACCACCCTTTTCCAGAAGGAAATGGACACATCCTAAAGGGCGCTACCCCTCATAACCTTGCTGCTTCTTTCCTGTTTTGACCATTCACGGGGTGTGAGGCTCGACGAATTCACGTCCACAAAAACATACTTTATACAAAAGCCATTCTTTGGGTCAACAAATGATCAACACAATGATCACAAGGATAGACGATCAAATAAATGATCCTATCATAAATAATCAACACAATGATCATTTCAGCATCACTCAGCATATCACATTACCAAATTGGGAATATATCGCTGATAACATTCAACTATATAACCTCTGAGCACGTACGTCTCAGAGAAGGGTGTTAAGCTAAAAGAATAAATTCTCCGCCACCAACAGAAATATATTTGAAAGAAATCGGCTTTATATCTCAACTTGTAACGTCAGACATACTATCCATACAAGTCTGTTCCGGGCTCGAACAAAACCGAAGGCACTTCTTACGAAGCCCTTGCAATCCGGGTATTCACAATCCCGATCGAATTTCCCATCACTTAAGGAATCTCTATACCAGGAGCTACCCAGTGCAGAGACAATCGATAGGTCATCCTATCGCTTTCGCAAAAACTCGGTCTTCAACACCGATCTTCAAATGCAATTTACAACGACGTATCACATATTCGGAATGGGTTATACGACCCCATGGTCCTTTCCCGGTTAACCCGAATAGTGAGCGCTTATTCAAAAATAAGTGTAGCATTCACATTCAAACAAATCACATCAATTACCCATTCAAAGGGAAATATTGATAGTCGGTTATTGAACTATCAATGAATATGCACACATCACCAGATTCCAAATAATTTTCCAAATTATTTATTTTCCAAAATATCTTTACAAGATATGTTATTTTCAATACTTCAAAAATAAATCAATATTTATTTTTAAACAAATTCCACTTTTCATTTATAAATTCCATAATGAATTTATATTTCACAATATCTATGAATATATGATTTTAATTATTCATTTTCAAATTTCCTTTTTAATTTATCTTCAAAAAGATAAATTCTCTAATATTCACTTTATATTGGAAAAACATTTCCATACTTATTTATTCATAAGTAATTCACAGATTTTATTTATTTTCAACACTTGGAAAATATTCAATATACTTAAATCGAGATTAAGTACATATTTCTTTCTTTAAGGAAATCATTCTCTTAAACATATTTATTTGGGCCAAAACGAATGTTGCGTAGAACATCGTTACGACAACCCAAAATCACTAGTATAGGGATTCGAAATTAAAATAGATATATAAATCCCAATACTATACAAAACATTTCCTTTCGGAAATCATTTACTATAACAACAGTGTTATAGTCTACCATTCCCTTTTATTTCTCGAAAACGTCTATTTCAACAATAAATGTTGAAATCTATGATTTCGAATCTCAACACATTTTAAAACATCGTTAGATCGTTTTAATTCAATTTAAACATCTCATTCAAAACAATTTTCTTTAACAAATTATTCACTATTCAAAAACGTGAATAAACTACGTTAACAAATTTCATCCCTTTATATATTTCATTTCAAAGGATTATTCACAGTCAAAAACGTGAATATAACTCCATTAATAGGTTTCAACAATTTACTTATCAAAATAAGTCGTTTGCAAATTTATAAAACAACGTTCATAAATTTCATTTCTATTTATTCTATAAAAACTTCCTTTTTATACATCTTCTTTATTAACCTATTCGATTTATAACTCGATTATAAACCAAAAGTTCACATTATAAGTTAAATGCGTATAAAAACGATTATTTACTAAATCGTTCTTTTAAAGACTTTCCAAATCATAAATCTTATAACTTATAAGATTCATTTATTTAACCAAATCTATTCTTCAAATAACTTCACAAATTTATAAATCTTACTATTTATAAATTTCATTTATAACTTCACCATTTTTAAATTTTATAAATTCCATTCATTTACAAAATTCATTTTCACTTCATTCAAACACTTATAAAAACTCGTTTTATAATGTCAATATTTCAATTTATAAATATCCATTTATAAATCTCTTAATATAATTCAATTTATATTATTCTTTTAAAATGTCTTTAATCTCCTTTATTATTTCACCATTTTGATTCATAAAATAATTAAATTTTATAAATCCTATATTTAAACCTTTCACAATAAATTCTAAAATCCCGATTTAATTTATTTTATAAAATCATTAGCATCATATTCTCAAAAATCAGTTTTTTTAACTATTTTTCTCAAAAATCATAATTTTTATAACATTAAAAATTATGACGTTTATTTATTTTAAAATGAATCAATTCCAAAAATATTTTATAACGTATACTTTCAAAAATCACTTTGAAATCATTTTAAAATTCCAAATTTGGTCCAATGATGCTACACACCAAATAGTCAATCACGACTGCAACGATATCATATATCAATATGATAATCAATCAAATATCAAAATATCTGAAATCAAATAAATACTGTTGAGAAATCCAGTTGGATCCCTCTAACCTGTTTTCCTGCCTCCACAAACATTAGCACAATACCAATTTCGCTCCAGTACGAAATTATCGCGGTATATGGGATTTAAAATATTATCCGCTTAATAGACGGCGTAATAGGGTCTCATCCGCTAAACAAAAAATGCGGAAAATCAATAACTCCAATATATACATATGCCAATATATATATATTGATATTATATATAATACCAATTTCACTGTTTATGAAATATTCGCGGTATATGTTTTTATTAAATAACATCCGCTTACTAACGGCGCATAATGTCTATTTTAACAATCAATAGATATCAATCATCATTCAAACATGCATTCAAATATTTTAAATCTAACTATTTAAAATAAAATCGAAACTGATTCGATTGAGTGAGAAATTCTCACCTTGATTTTAATTTCCGTTTTAGCTTTTATTTCGAATAAAATTAAACGCGCGTTTAATTTTACCCGAAATTCTCACTAACTCCAAACGACTCCAAATCAACTCCATCGCGTAGTGCTCGTCCATACGATTCCAACGCAACTGGTTTCATATTTTTTCGACCTCGGATGAAAAAGTTACAAATTTTTGAAGTTTGTACACGATTTATATAAACTATTTACAACATAATTAAAATTTTTAAACCTCTCTTTAAATCATGGCCCTCCATCTCAACCCCTAACTACATCAGGCCGTCCCCTTCTATCATCTTCCTCACGTTCCATCTCCAGACCCAAACACGCACACACAAACCCATCATTATAGATTAGGGTTTAATTTTGCACCAAAATCACTCGACTTGAATTCGATCAGGGAGTTGCAAATCGAAGGCCTTCACCAACATCATCATCGGCCTGAAGCACGTGGAGCTCGGCCCTTGCTTGGCCCTCGAAATGCGTGCGTGAGCTGTAGGTGACGGCCCCCCCTTGCTCCCTCCACGTCGCGCCGTTTCCGATCATCTCCGTATGAAATTAAAGCTCTCGTCGTGCTCTCCAACCTTCGTGTTGAACACTTTGGCTAAATCTTTGTAGATTGAGAGAGATTGAGGGAGAAGTGAGAGACAATTCTGGCCATTCATATAGGGGGTGGCGGCTAGGGTTTATAAATTAGGTTTTTTTTTTTTTTTAATTATGAAGGGGGTGTGGGTCTATTTATAGAGAAACGATCGACACTATTCATCCGGAAATTCCGAACTCCGATTTACGCGCCGAAACTGACGTTCCTAGGGTTTATCCCGCGTTCCGGACACAATGGAACAGGTTTCGAAAGCTAATTCGGACATCTGTGCGAGTTATGGCTATAAACGCTCAATTTAAATTAAACCGATTTAAATCGATTTCTAGGCGTTTTAATTTGTACCGGACAAACGGTAAATCCAATTGACTTGAAATTTAAAACCTTACAATAATATCACATTACGGATCCGATGAAACTGGTTTTGTCGAAATCCGAGACTTTTTGAAAAATGGCTATTTTAGCTCGCCAACTTTAAATTAAAAATAAATCGATGCGTTTCGAGCTGCTACGATCAAACGATAGCTCCGATTGGCACGAAATTTGAAATCCGGCAATAACTAACTATTACGGATCCAATGGAACTGGTTTCGTTCAATTCTGAGACTGTTCAAAAATTGACTATTTTACAGTCGATTATTAAATATTAAAATATTCAATTTTCACAAATTAACTTTTAATTCGATTTTAAAAGTTCTAAAATATCATTCTAACTTCAATATGATAAAATAAAATTTTACAAATCATTTTCGATCATATTTAACCCAATTTTCTAATTATTTCCATAATTTAACGTATTAAATTATCGATTTAATTATCCAATTAAATCCAATAATTCAAAATAAAATTTATTTGACTTATAAATTCACTTCTTAATATTTAAAATTAATTAAATATTCAAATTTTAATTACTAAAAATTCTGGGTCGTTACAATCTTTCCCCCTTAAAAGAATTTCGTCCTCGAAATTAACAAGTAAGAAAAGTTACAGAATTTATTAACTTTCCAAAAATCCCTAGTCAAACTTCTTACAATAACTTACTAAGTTTTCCAAATCATACTTAGTTATCTTTTCAAAAACAAGTACTATTGTTTAACTTTCAATTCCGAAATCAAAGTTTAAGTTTTCAAAATTTTCCCATTTTCTCAAATTTTTTCTAACGCCTTAAATTTTCGGAAAAATTCGCCATAGTCTCCTTTGCGCGGCTCGATCCGAAAAAAAATGACAGTATATATATATCACAAATATACATCTCATCAAGTAATGAGGCATCCCGAAGGGAAAAATTTGTAAAAGTACGGTATGTAATCCGAGATATGTACCTTATATTTTATTAGCGAGCATATACGGCTAATATAGCGCAAAAGCGAGCTCCAAATGCGAAGCAAACGCGATCCGCACCTAATAATCACTCAACAAACAACATGAGAACATGCATATATGACAATAGTATCAATATACAACATATAGTAACATAATAACTATATATGTCAACATAGCAAATGCAACTAAACAACAAATGCAAACATCAACCAACTAACATTCATAACCAATAAATATTCATTCATATTCTCATTAATATTCAATGAAATAGGTTTTCCATTTAATCACATTAGATTCATTAACATTGGATTTACTAGCATTCATTTTCAATTAGTTTATATTCACTAATTTATATTCAAGTTGGTTCACTTCCAAAACAAATTCAATTCTATTCAAATTTATTTACTTCTAATTTGAATTCAATTACATAGCTTTAAATTTCACTAATTCACTTTCATTAATACTTAATGAATTATATACAATCAACTAACAATCATATAACAACCAATGTATATATAATTACAACCAAATTCCTTTGCTTATCAATTGGTTTAATTAAATTGATTTGCATTCAATTTCCAATAACATTAGATTTTTATGAATTAACACTTATATTCATTATTCCATATCAACTTAATTTACATTCAATTGATTATTATTCAATCCATTCATTTATATAACTCAAGTTCACATTCATTTTTATTTACAATTCATATTTATAAATATATTCATATAGTTTCACTTCTTATATATATAAGTTTATTTCACAATTGTAATTCACTTTAATTATAATTCAATTCTTATAATTCATTTACTTATACAATTATTCTTTATGTAGATTATTCAAACAACTAAACAATCAACTTACATACACTTTAATAATTCTGAAAAATTATTCCTTCATATATAAAATATACTCAAGGTAAAATTATTTCATTTTCCCAGTTTTAAAATCAATATTGTGCCGAATTGTTCTATTCAAGAGTTTAGAAACCCCTTCGGCATAGTCTTGCGGACCACGCTGACGAAAGTTCATATGCCACTCAATAAACCAATCATCACAATATAAAACAATTTATATTCACTAACAAATATGCTCTCATAGCTATTATTACACTCAAACTCATTCTAGAGTACTACTGACTCTATCTCTAATGAGTAATACCCAACAGAACCATGGTTGTCGCTTAACCATATGCTCTGATACCAAATGTAACGCCCCGAAAATTTTCGACTTTCGAAAATTCAACATCGAAACTCACTTTATCGACTGCCGAGAAATCGAAGGCCGGAAACACGGAATGTTATGGGTTTTAGAAAAGAATTTAGGAAAAGAAAAAGAAAGAAGAAGATAGAAGATAGATAAGGTCGAAAAAATAGAGGGAAAAGAAAATAGAAAAAAACAGAAGATAGAAATTTTTTTTGAAAATAGAAGAAAAAGAGAATAGAGAAAATAGAACGGAACAGAAAACAACAGAACAACATCAGAATCTCACAATTCGCAGCGGAACAACATATAATAATAAATGAATAATCTTTAAACAAAGAACTATATCAGTTATTACATTTTACACATTACATTTCATTACATCATATCATCAGAGTGTACAACATCATACAACAACAAACAGTGCAGCGGAAAAGAAATACTATATAAACTAGTAATACGCCATGCCATCCATCTTGCCTCCAGCAACTCCAGAATATCCATAATATCCTGATAAACCATAACTCTTGACTGCCCGTGTGGAAATTGGTGGGCACGCAGAGTTTAGGAAGGAAAACAATAAACTCCAAGTCAGTCATGTGACTGGTGTGAGAACTCAAAACAGTTTATTTATCTTTAAAATCAAAATAGAGGAATATTTTTAAAGTTAATTCGCAATGCTTTTAAAAATGAGACTACCATAAGGCCTCCCGCACACACACACATGCAAACGCAGAATCGGAGGAGATTTCTCCTTATGATAGTCAAAGATGCTTGATACGCATTTAAAATAACATTTGATATTATTACTAGTGCATAGTGTAGAAAAAATTCATTTCGAAAGTAGAATATAAATCTTAGCCAACATACGACCATTATCGTATGCCTACTATAGCTACCATCCGAACAGTGGTGACCACCATAAGTGAATGGCAGGTTCTACAACTAATACCGTACAAAGTTTCGTATTGGGAATTGGATTTCCAACGAATGATCAGGCCAAGGAACTTCCCATTGCCACATGAGAATGCCTCTGGATGGACATCCCCGAGAACCAAACCGGATCTCTACCAACACAAGGCCGGGTTACCCCTAACTGAGTAACAACTGACCGAATATGCCATCCCCCGGACCTTTGGGACCTTTCACCGAGCGCTCGTAATCAATTCACACAATCATAACAAAGTGTTTTCAACATGAGTAAGTATCTGGGCTCCATACCATGATACCACCCTTTTCCAGAAGGAAATGGACACATCCTAAAGGGCGCTACCCCTCATAACCTTGCTGCTTCTTACCTGTTTTGACCATTCACGGGGTGTGAGGCTCGACGAATTCACGTCCACAAAAACATACTTTATACAAAAGCCATGCTTTGGGTCAACAAATGATCAACACAATGATCACAAGGATAGACGATCAAATAAATGATCCTATCATAAATAATCAACACAATGATCATTTCAGCATCACTCAGCATATCACATTACCAAATTGGGAATATATCGCTGATAACATTCAACTATATAACCTCTGAGCACGTACGTCTCAGAGAAGGGTGTTAAGCTAAAAGAATAAATTCTCCGCCACCAACAGAAATATATTTGAAAGAAATCGGCTTTATATCTCAACTTGTAACGTCAGACATACTATCCATACAAGTCTGTTCCGGGCTCGAACAAAACCGAAGGCACTTCTTACGAAGCCCTTGCAATCTGGGTATTCACAATCCCGATCGAATTTCCCATCACTTAAGGAATCTCTATACCAGGAGATACCCAGTGCAGAGACAATCGATAGGTCATCCTATCGCTTTCGCAAAAACTCGGTCTTCAACACCGATCTTCAAATGCAATTTACAACGACGTATCACATATTCGGAATGGGTTATACGACCCCATGGTCCTTTCCCGGTTAACCCGAATAGTGAGCGCTTATTCAAAAATAAGTGTAGCATTCACATTCAAACAAATCACATCAATTACCCATTCAAAGGGAAATATTGATAGTCGGTTATTGAACTATCAATGAATATGCACACATCACCAGATTCCAAATAATTTTCCAAATTATTTATTTTCCAAAATATCTTTACAAGATATGTTATTTTCAATACTTCAAAAATAAATCAATATTTATTTTTAAACAAATTCCACTTTTCATTTATAAATTCCATAATGAATTTATATTTCACAATATCTATGAATATATGATTTTAATTATTCATTTTCAAATTTCCTTTTTAATTTATCTTCAAAAAGATAAATTCTCTAATATTCACTTTATATTGGAAAAACATTTCCATACTTATTTATTCATAAGTAATTCACAGATTTTATTTATTTTCAACACTTGGAAAATATTCAATATACTTAAATCGAGATTAAGTACATATTTCATTCTTTAAGGAAATCATTCTCTTAAACATATTTATTTGGGCCAAAACGAATGTTGCGTAGAACATCGTCACGACAACCCAAAATCACTAGTATAGGGATTCGAAATTAAAATAGATATATAAATCCCAATACTATACAAAACATTTCCTTTCGGAAATCATTTACTATAACAACAGTGTTATAGTCTACCATTCCCTTTTATTTCTCGAAAACGTCTATTTCAACAATAAATGTTGAAATCTATGATTTCGAATCTCAACACATTTTAAAACATCGTTAGATCGTTTTAATTCAATTTAAACATCTCATTCAAAACAATTTTCTTTAACAAATTATTCACTATTCAAAAACGTGAATAAACTACGTTAACAAATTTCATCCCTTTATATATTTCATTTCAAAGGATTATTCACAGTCAAAAACGTGAATATAACTCCATTAATAGGTTTCAACAATTTACTTATCAAAATAAGTCTTTGCAAATTTATAAAACAATGTTCATAAATTCCATTTCTATTTATTCTATAAAAACTTCCTTTTTATACATCTTCTTTATTAACCTATTCGATTTATAACTCGATTATAAACCAAAAGTTCACATTATAAGTTAAATGCTTATAAAAACGATTATTTACTAAATCGTTCTTTTAAAGACTTTCCAAATCATAAATCTTATAACTTATAAGATTCATTTATTTAACCAAATCTATTCTTCAAATAACTTCACAAATTTATAAATCTTACTATTTATAAATTTCATTTATAACTTCACCATTTTTAAATTTTATAAATTCCATTCATTTACAAAATTCATTTTCACTTCATTCAAACACTTATAAAAACTCGTTTTATAATGTCAATATTTCAATTTATAAATATCCATTTATAAATCTCTTAATATAATTCAATTTATATTATTCTTTTAAAATGTCTTTAATCTCCTTTATTATTTCACCATTTTGATTCATAAAATAATTAAATTTTATAAATCCTATATTTAAACCTTTCACAATAAATTCTAAAATCCCGATTTAATTTATTTTATAAAATCATTAGCATCATATTCTCAAAAATCAGTTTTTTTAACTATTTTTCTCAAAAATCATAATTTTTATAACATTAAAAATTATGACGTTTATTTATTTTAAAATGAATCAGTTCCAAAAATATTTTATAACGTATACTTTCAAAAATCACTTTGAAATCATTTTAAAATTCCAAATTTGGTCCAATGATGCTACACACCAAATAGTCAATCACGACTACAACGATATCATATATCAATATGATAATCAATCAACTATCAAAATATCTGAAATCAAATAAATACTATTGAGGAATCCAGTTGGATCCCTCCAACCTGTTTTCCTGCATCCACAAACATTAGCACAATACCAATTTCGCTCCAGTACGAAATTATCGCGGTATATGGGATTTAAAATATTATCCGCTTAATAGACGGCGTAATAGGGTCTCATCCGCTAAACAAAAAATGCGGGAAATCAATAACTCCAATATATACATATGCCAATATATATATATTGATATTATATATAATACCAATTTCACTGTTTATGAAATATTCGCGGTATATGTTTTTATTAAATAACATCCGCTTACTAACGGCGCATAATGTCTATTTTAACAATCAATAGATATCAATCATCATTCAAACATGCATTCAAATATTTTAAATCTAACTATTTAAAATAAAATCGAAACTGATTCGATTGAGTGAGAAATTCTCACCTTGATTTTAATTTCCGTTTCAGCTTTTATTTCGAATAAAATTAAACGCGCGTTTAATTTTACCCGAAATTCTCACTAACTCCAAACGACTCCAAACCAACTCCATCGCGTAGTGCTCGTCCATACGATTCCAACGCAACTGGTTTCGCATTTTTTCGACCTCGTATGAAAAAGTTACAAAATTTTGAAGTTTGTACATGATTTATATAAACTATTTACAACATAATTAAAATTTTTAAACCTCTCTTTAAATCATGGCCCTCCATCTCAACCCCTAACTACATCAGGCCGTCCCCTTCTATCATCTTCCTCACGTTCCATCTCCAGACCCAAACACGCACACACAAAACCATCATTATAGATTAGGGTTTAATTTTGCACCAAAATCACTCGACTTGAATTCGATCAGGGAGTTGCAAATCGAAGGCCTTCACCAACATCATCATCGGCCTGAAGCACGTGGAGCTCGGCCCTTGCTTGTCCCTCGAAATGCATGCATGAGCTGTAGGTGACGGCCCCCCCTTGCTCCCTCCACGTCGCGCCGTTTCCGATCATCTCCGTATGAAATTAAAGCTCTCGTCGTGCTCTCCAACCTTCGTGTTGAACACTTTGGCTAAATCTTTGTAGATTGAGAGAGATTGAGGGAGAAGTGAGAGACAATTCTGGCCATTCATATAGGGGGTGGCGGCTAGGGTTTATAAATTAGGTTTTTATTTTTTATTTTTTTAATTATGAAGGGGGTGTGGGTCTATTTATAGAGAAACGATCGACACTATTCATCCGGAAATTCCGAACTCCGATTTACGCGCCGAAACTGACGTTCCTAGGGTTTATCCCACGTTCCGGACACAATGGAACAGGTTCCGAAAGCTAATTCGGACATCTGTGCGAGTTATGGCTATAAACGCTCAATTTAAATTAAACCGATTTAAATCGATTTCTAGGCGTTTTAATTTGTACCGGACAAACGGTAAATCCAATTGACTTGAAATTTAAAATCTTACAATAATATCACATTACGGATCCGATAAAACTAGTTTCGTCGAAATCCGAGACTTTTTGAAAAATGGCTATTTTAGCTCGCCAAATTTAAATTAAAAATAAATCGATGCGTTTCGAGCTGCTACGATCAAACGATAGCTCCGATTGACACGAAATTTGAAATCCGTTAATAACTAACTATTACGGATCCAATGGAACTGGTTTCGTTCAATTCTAAGACTGTTCAAAAATTGACTATTTTACAGTCGATTATTAAATATTAAAATATTCAATTTTCACAAATTAACTTTTAATTCGATTTTAAAAGTTCTAAAATATCATTCTAACTTCAATATGATAAAATAAAATTTTACAAATCATTTTCAATCATATTTAACCCAATTTTCTAATTATTTCCATAATTTAACGTATTAAATTATCGATTTAATTATCCAATTAAATCCAATAATTCAAAATAAAATTTATTTGACTTATAAATTCACTTCTTAATATTTAAAATTAATTAAATATTCAAATTTTAATTACTAAAAATTCTGGGTCGTTACAATTAGCTATTGTAAAAAAGGCATATTCTATGATTAATTGACACCTTTTTGAAAACACTCAACTGATTGCGAATTAATTAATTGACATATTTTCCCATTTTAATCATTATCCAACTTAATTCACATGCGTCACTCAATTACACATTTGTTAGTTGTATATATTTAAACCGCCAATTCATTACCCAATTAATTGACGTATTAGTTTCCCTTTTTATTAATTGGCACTTACTTACTGTCTTTAATTAATTTCTTAATTAATTGATTGCGTCAATTGTGACAACCCAATTTTTTTACATGTTTGAAATCGAAATATTTAATTGATTTTAAATATTTGAAGCTAATTTAACTTGGATTTCAAATATCACTATTTATTTGGCAATCAAATTTATTTAATTTAATAATTGAAAATTAGTTAAAACGTTGAATCTTAGGTTTTTAGCTAGTTGAAAATATTTCAAAGGCTTAGGAAATTTATATTTATAATACTGGAGATAATAGTTTGTAATGTTCGTGGGATTTTTCGTCCACAAAGGTCGACATCAATACGTCCACTGTATCAACTGCCGAGCAATCGAAGGCTGGAAAACCATACCGTTAGGGTTAAAGAAGAGGTAGAAGATAGAAGAAGAAAGAAAGAAAAAGAAAACTATAGAACAACATCAGAATCTCACAATCGCAGCGGAATAACATATAATAGATAAATGAATATCTTTAAAACAAAGAACTATATCAGTTATTACATTACACCACATCACATTACATTACATAATCAGAGTTTACAACAACAAACAGCGGAAAAGAAATACTGTATACTTATTGATACGCCAAGCCATCCAGCCTGCCTCTTTAGCTCCACAGCATCTCCTGAATTCCAGAATATCCTGATAACCTAACTCTAGACTGCCCGTGTTAAAATTGGTGGGCACCCAGAGTTTAGGAAGGAAACAATAAACTCCAGGTCAGTCATGGGACTGGTGTGTGAACTTAAAACAGTTTATCTTTAAAAAAACAAACAAAGAAATTAATTTTAAAATAGATCCAAAATGCCCTTGAAAATGAAACTACCATAAGGCCTCCCGCCACACACACAATGCAAACGCAGAACTTGGAGGAGATTTCTCCTTATGATAGTCAAACATGCTTGATACGCAAATTTCTTTACAATATTATTATTATAAGTGCAAAGTGTAGGAAAACATTTCGAAAGTAGAATATAAATCTTAGCCAGCATAGGTACCATTATAGTATGCCTACTATAGCTACCATATTAGATGGCAGGTTCCACGACTAAAACCGTACAAGGCTCGTATTGTTTCTTTGGATTTCCAACAAATGGTCAGGCTAAGGAACTTCCCATTGCCACATGGAAACGCCTCTGGAAAGACGCCCCGAGAACCTAACCTAACATTACGGTTAGATCTCTGCCAACATAAGGTCAGGTTACCCCTAGCTGGGTAACTACCGACACAAATATGCCATCCCACAGTCGCAACCGACCTAAATCCCGGGATTCACCAACAACCACAAAGTAATAAATTTGCAGCAACAACATAGGTTAAGTATCAGGGCTCCACACCATAATACCACCTCTATCCAGAAGGAAATGACATACACTAAGGGGGCGCTATCCCGTAATAACCTTGCTGCATCTTTTCCTGTTTTGACCATTTTGGGGGTGTGAGGTCCGACGAAGTCTCGTCCACAAAGCTACGCTTTATACAAAAGCCACGCTTTGATCAACAAATGCTTAACAGCACTTCGTATGCCACATTACCAATTTGGGAATATATCACTAGTAACCATCAACTACATAACCTCTGAGCTCGTACGTCTTAGAGAAGGGTGTTAAGATAAGAGAATTCTCCGCCACCAACAGAAATATATTTGATAGAAACCAGCTTTTCATCTCAAATTGTAACGTCATACACACATCTATACAAGTCCGTTCCAGGATCGAACAGAACCGAAGGCACTTCCAAAGAAGCCCTTACAATCCGGAAATTCACTAACCATGACCGCATTTCCCATCACAAAGGGTGATAAAAGCTCTATATTGGAGATCAGCCGATGTAGAGTCATTCGACGGTAATCCTTCTGTTTTCATAAATATCCGGTTTTCAACACCGGTCTTCAAATGCTATCCATTTCGACATATCATTTATTCGGAATGGGATTTATGACACAAAGGACCTCTCCCGGCTAAACCGAATAACGAGCGCTTATTTTCAAAAATAAGTGTAGCATTCAAATTCAAGCAAATCACACAAATACCCATAAAGTGGATTTTTTTTCTTACCAAAACCTCTTACTTCTTTCAAAATTAAAATACTCTCCCTACTATCCCTCGGAAACTTCCCTACTTCCTGTAACATATGAATACCAACCTTCCCTCTAAACATGGCTTCTTTGTATAACATAAATCGGAAATAAACATAGGGCTCAACATACTTAAGTCATCCCAAACCCAACTAGCAAGCTATGCATAAATATATCAATGATTGGGGTCTATTTGGATTTTAGCACATAATATATTTATATTTTATTCAAAAACACAAATACGTTCACTCACTATCTACCTAGGAACTCTAAATCTAGGCTCTGATACCAATGTTACAAACCAAATTCCAATGGTCTAGATTTTTCACAAAAATGCTTAAAACTAAACCCACCGAAGCCCGAGTTGGATATCTGGTATCCTACAAATAGGCAAAGATAAATATATCTGAGCTCAATTAATTATCTCATAGTAGAATTGACTAAAATATAATACTCAGTAATTACTTACCTAAATAATAACACTTTCTAAGCAAGTGTCGTAAAGCTGAGAAGTCTCTACCATCTACCTAACCTGTAGGATGTTATGAGGAGGGGGTCAGAACAAAAGTTCAGGTGAATGAATAAATTATATACTTCTTGGCTTAATCCTACATATATCATTTTATTTCCATTTACTCTTATATTTGGTTCATTAAGTTATAATACTCTCGCCTCTGTTCGTGAACCATGCCCATCTGTTCCATTGTAGATTAAAACCTAATAACTAATATATATATATATATATATATGTATGTATATATATGTATATGTATGTAACAACCCTAGATTTTTCATATATTTTAATATTTGACTTTGTTTTATTTTGAAATTATTTTAAACTTATTTTATTTCAAACATTTCATTTTTAAATGTTGGTGTTGATTATTATGTGAATTATAATTTCAAACCGGTATAAATTGGATATTTTACTGAAAGATGAATTTCTGTTCAAACTGGTCAAACCTTGACTTTTAAATTTCAAATTTAAGTATTTAAATTCTTAAATTTTATCTTTTATTATGAAAGTAGATTTAATAACTTGAATACTGCTTTTCGTTTCGTTGAAAATGGATTTAATATGTGAAAGTTATGTACATTTCAATTTTGAGTATATTTTGTTTTATTTTGAAATTTTGTCTATTTTAAATTATATAAATCATATAGTCTATGTTATATTTTATTTTAATATGTGTGTATATGTTACTTTATTTATATTTTGTATTTTAATATTTTTAAAGTGATAATAAAAAATTTCCAAAATTTACTGTATTTATTTCCTATTTTTAAAGGCTGTTTTCTATTTTTCTGCTATTTTCTTCATTTAAATTATATTTAATTAAAATTTATATATTTACTTTGTGAATGTATTTTTATTTTATGTTATTATTTATGTTTAAAAATATTTTACAAGCTCATATGAATTTTCTAAAAATTATTCTATTTAATTTCAAATTTTCTAGTCTAGTTCACTATTTTTAGCTATTTTTCTTAATTTAACTTTATATAATTAATAATATTATATAAATTTTTATATTTTGATAAATTTTCGAAATTTTATCTGGGATTATTATTATTTCCATAAATATAAAGTTATATAAATTAAATAAGGAGATATGAAGAGTTTTTTACTTTTGAATTGCCTTTTGCCTTTTTGAATTCCACCTCTTCATTTTCCTCACAACTCTTCATTTCTTTTGGCATAACTCCCTACATTTCAGCTGACTAATTCATTTTCATTTCACGTATCTTCCTTTCCTCCTTCTTGAGAAAAAAATTTCGGCCATCACATGCTTGGGAAGTTGGTAAATTTTTTTATTTCTTTTATCTCTTTTTTTTCACATATATTGCTTATTCCTTTTGATTTTTATTTGCACTTGCTCTTCCATTTAAGTTCGGCCATGCTACCTTGCTGCTTAGCTGCCTCCACCACCTGATGGAACACCACCAACACCTCCTCCTCACCAGCCACCCAAGCCGTGACCCCTCTTGGTGATGCCCATCCACAAACTTTACAAAACAACCCGAATTCATAGCCTAGCCGAGCACGACATCACTTCCATCACCTCACCACCCCTCTAGCCACCACCTCCAACACCTCAGCACCCTCGGCCACACCACCATAATGGACCCCACACCTCTGGCCGTGACACTTGGAGCATTGGCCGAGCCCAAATCCATGACCAAATGCATGTATTCATGCTTATGTGTATTATTCCCTCCACCCACTTTGGCACCATCACAAATGACATATAGGCCGACCCATACACAGCATAAACTGACCCAAACACCTGCCATTATTTTGTATTTCCCCTTATGGCTGAGCCTAGTAAGAGTTAAAAGCAAGTGCAAGCATTTCTATTTGATTCTGTGCAGTCTATTCTAGTGTAGTTTTGATCATAGTTGATTTGAAAATTATGTTATTATTATTATTGTTTTGTGTGACTTGTATCCAAGGAATTTGACATTTGGCTCCTCCATTCGAATCTTTGTCGTGCTTTTGTTTTTTTTAGATCCCGTTTGTGAAATTTTTCGTTGGGTCATCAGCTCAAACCTGTGAGTTATTCTCACCAGACAGTTTTATACTTATATGAATAGTAAATCGATCGCTTGTGAATATGTAAACTGCATCACCATACTTTATGTGCTATGTCACTATCATATGATGTTCACCCATGATTAAACACTAGTTATATCATATGTTACTGTTATATTATTGTTGTTTTGTTATTTTATCAATTAATCACACTGCAAGTTCCCTTTAGATTAGAATCACTATGGGTTGAAATGATACATACCCGAACGGACTTTAGAATATGAGAAAATCGTTATGGGCTGAAATGATAGGCCTGAATAATTTTCAATTATTTTCATTTACTTGGGATTGCGGGTTTGAAATGATCAAACCTGGGTTTTCTTTGTAAATTACGGGTTGAAATGATATATTACCCGTATCACTTTACCTAGGCTAGAAAATGAAATACAGAACCGTTGTTAAAATATGTTTTTCTTAAAATTTTAAAATGTTTTAGAAATGTAAATATTATAATATTTTGATTTAAATTTGATTAAAAATGATTTTTGTAAAGCATTATTGACCCTCTGAAAATTTATAAGTGAAATAAATTAGTGGTAAAGTTAGAAAATCTGAAATGTAAGTTTTTTGAAATTATAATTTTGTGATAAAGGGAATTTAAATTAAACATGAAAATATGATAAATTTATGATATTTTGAATTAAATGAATTTAAAATAATTTTATAATATATTAATGATTTTTGAATCAAGTTAAAATGTGAAATGAATGAATATTTAAGTTGAAATTTTGAAATATAACTAAAATTGGAAATTTGTGAATTTGGCTTAAAAGTGAATTTTAAGTTAAGTAAATAAAAATGAAATTAAGTTATATTTGAAAATTTAAACTTAAGTGTTAAGCTAAATTTAATTTAATGAATTTAAAATTTAATGTTGGAATTTAATAAGTGAATTACTATTAAATTTTGATTTTTGAATAGAGATTTAACTTTATAAAAGCATGAATATAAGGGTATTTGAATGATTGTTTTAAAAGTGAAATTATATGATTTTGTAAGTTAAAAATGGTTTAAATAAAAATATAATTGTTTGTGAAATTATACTGAACATTTGAAGTTAATTTACTGCATTTCTAAATTGCTATTAATTCTAATGTAAAGGATAATACAGCATTTGTAAATACTGTAGTTGACAATAATGAACCAAATGGATCAATTTAATTAAAGGCTATTATAGCATTTTTGTGAATGTTATAATGGTTTAATTTAACTAAGTTTATTTGAAACTAATGGAACCCTATTACAGCATTTTAAATGTTGTCTTTTGTTAGATTGAACTGTTTTAAGTGTGACTTTCCGTAGCATTTTCTAAATGCTGCGAAAGTTGAATTTTCATTATTTTAATAAATATAAGTGAATGAATGAACTTTGAAAGATTAAAATTTTGGAAATTTAATAATTTAATTATTAAATATAATATCTTCATTTTAATGATTTAAATGAAACAGCTTGTTTCGAAATATAAACTATTTTGAAATGTGTTTTGAAATGGTATTTAAATTAAATAAAAATGAATGTGGTTTGGAAGATACGATATTTTGAAATGGATTTTGAATGATATTGAATTTTTAAATGATATTTGATTTCGAAGTATAAATACTATTTTGAAATTTTAACCACGGGATGCATTTAATTTATAGTTTAACTGATCTTTAAAGAATGGGCGATCCCAAGCATCCTTTAAGTTATGGTTCATTTCTACTACAGTTCACTTGATTTGATTTACATTATATAAGTATATACTGTCCTGACTCGAGTGTTTTGTGTTTTACTTTACGCTCGGGTCGGCCTGAGTATTCACAGCTTTGGATTCTCTTTCTGGAGCTGGTCTTTGCTGGAGTTTCTGCTTATCTACATATATATCTACTTTCTGTTTCAGCTATTCTAGTTTGTCTCATGTATTAGTGAACTTCTATGTATTTGGGATTTCTGTTTTGTTTTTTTCGGACTATATTACGTTTTTGGTTTGAGACTCTGTCGTAGTAGCTTCATGAACTACTATGTATTTTATATTCCGCTGCGAGGTATTCTGTTTGTTCTATGTCTGTGATTCTGTGATTTGTATTTCATTTGCTTCAAATTTATTTACAATGCGGTATTTTGAGCAATTCAAGTCCGACATGTGCGGCTGCGAATGGATGAAAATACCGGGTTGTTACATTTGGTATCAGAGCTTTGGTTTTAGGCAAACCATAACCTATGGAGCAAAAAAATCATTAGAGATAGGGTAGAAATACTTTAGAATGAGTGAAATCAATCTAAGAATCCTTTCTTGTGAGAGAACATATTTTCGAAGTACAAAATAATTTCCAAATGATTTTTAAAGGATTTTCAAAGATTATTTTGGTATAAAATTTTTCTTATTTTGAAACCAAGATTTTCAAAACTTCATCCCTTCAGTATCCATCTTGTTAGAAATTTTTGGTTAGGGTTCTTATCGATCAGGATTCCTTGAACTTTGGAACGCTCCCACTTGTTCTGAAATACAGTCTTGTCTTCCCTATTCTATCCATTTTGATTTTGGAGCATTTCATAACTCCACTTTGGAATGACCTCTATAAAGATCGGTGATTCCGCAAATCTCTGAATGATTTGTAAAGGGGTGAAAATCCTTTATAATTGGTATTGATTCACCGAAGATTCCTGTATCCTCGGTTTTCGATGCTATCTATCTCCTGCTCTACCTGGATTCTATCTCTGGCGATCGAATGTCGATTTGCCTTAGATTTCCGAATTGATTATATTACTGAAGTCACAGTTGACCGGTTAAGCCCGCCCGCGATTTATATAGGCTTATCATCTTCTATTTGGTAATAAAATTATCTTATCTTCGTTCGAGCTTATCTTCGAAACAGAATTCTATTTGATTAGAGTTCCTCTAAATTAGAATCTCCGTATTGCTTGAAATCTAACCTTGAATCATTCTTTGGAAATTTGTGTTTGACTGTATTTTGAATTTGTGCATACATCGAAATTATTATTTTGACAAGGATGAACCTATTTTGTATATAAAAGTGAAATTTTTTCAATAAGGATTTTTACCTTTGGAAAATGAAAATTTGAAGCTTTGAAAGGATTTGAAATTTTGGAAATATATAAGAAAATGTGATTTGTATAAAAATGATTTATAAATGAAGGGTTTTGAATTTGAATTTGAATTTCGACGAATCGAACTCCGATGTTTTGAAATGGGTTTTTAAGATTTTGGAAAATATATAATAATAATATGATTTAAAGATATTTTTCCAAATAAGAAATGTTTCGAATGTATTCGAATGAATTCCAATGATGTCAAAGAGATTTCAAAGAAGTTTCAAGAAATAAAAGTCCAGAACCTACTTATGTCGCTGAAAAATAATTTTGGTCATGAATACATGCATCATCGACATTGATTTTTGAGTTTCTGAGTGGGGAAGGGGCCACTCTAGTAGCTTTGCTATGCGAGTGATTTTATGAAACCAAATTTTGCTTTCCGATTTCGAAGTATGGTTTGATATTCGAAAGATATGTGTATAAATATAATTGAAATGATTTAAAATAAGCCGGAGTTCAATCCTCGAGATTCAGATTTGTTTTGGTATAACCTTACCTATTGGAATTGATTTACTAATTTGTTGGTGATTTCCAACTCTTGTATTGAAAATATGATTTCTTCGACCATTTTGAAGGTTCGAGCACTTCCAAATCAAGGTTAACTTTTCAAAGCTAAGAAATTTTGAATGGTATAAGGTATTTGATAAAGTATAAGTTTAGTTTGGTATAAGTAATGTATAAAGTAATATGATTTATATAAGTTAGAAACTGTTGTGGAGTAAAATAAATAAGACTATTTTGAATTATAATGGTATGAAATATAGTTTTGAAAAGATATTTGAAGTAAAATGTTGAGTTTTTGTTAAATTTATAAGTTAAGAAAAACAGTGAATTTTGACTTAACAAATGAAAGTGAGTTTTAAATTGAATGTTTGATTTAAAATTTTGTTGTGATAAATCATATGTTAAAAAATTATTTAAATGTGAAATTTTGAAGTCTAGAAATATGATTTATAAGTTTAAAATTTGCTAAAATTGAAGTTTTATTGTTTTTTAAAAGTTATAATAAAATCTGGAATTTTATTAATAGCATTTCTAAAATGCTATAGTTTTATGACAACACTTTAAAATGCTATTGTTTTTGAATTTAACTTTGTTTGAATTAACTAAATATCTGTTATGGCATATTATAAATGCCGTTATTCTTAAACTAAACTATTTTGGAAATTATAAGTTACGATAGCACTTTTAAATGCTGTCATTGTTATAATTTGACAATGTTTCGTAATGGTATAGATTTTTAAATTGTTGAGTTATGTTATAAAAAGTTAAATGATTTAATTTTGGAATCGATTATTTGTGAAATTTAAGGAGTTTTGAATATAATTTAATATTTTAATCTGAATTTTAAGGAATTTAAATTGAATTTGAATTTAAATAAGGTTTACTTGGTTATGTGTTAAATGGAATGAAATGTAATGAGATAAATGAATTTTTGAATGGAATTTTGAAATGTATGTTGTAATGATATTTGAAATAATAGTTGAATGACATATTTGATTTTTTTAAAATAATATTTAAATTTAAATATTTGAATTTGAATTCAAATAATGATTTGATAATGAGGCTTTGAATGATATAATCTTTATTTGATAAAGAATGTGAATCAGGAATGATATCTGATTTTGATAAATGAAATTTAAAGTTTATATTTGTATGAAAGGGTATTCGGTGTTACTTGTAATTTGAGTTTAATTAAAAATGAGGGATCTATGAAATGAATATATCAAAACTAAGTAATAATGAAGTAAAATTTGAGATATATGAAATTATAAAATTTAGTTTTGGAATACGGTACATTTAAGCTCTGAAATATATTAAAGATTGAATAGTTTATTTTGCGGATCAAATCTTTATTTGAAATTTGATAATATTTGAAATGGTTTTGTTGGAAAACTAAATTGAATTGAAACTGATGGTTTGAATTGAATTAAAGCTGGAACTTGTAGACTTGGGTTTAAATTGAATAAATTTGTGAAATGTAAAGAATTAAAGGGATGTTTTATGATTTCAAATGTATGATTTAGAAAAGTTATGATTTTCAAAGTGTAATGATTTCAAGTATTTTGGTTTCAAAAGATTTATACTTTGAAATTATTATGATTTTTGAAAGTGAATATATGTTTAAAATGGAAATGAATTTGTTTGACCTAAATTTTTGTTGATTTGGATATTTGGATTATTTTCTAAATCTATTGTTTTAAGAAACTTTGAAACTGAGTACATGTAATTCAGAGGAAATGATTTGGCGAAATCATATATGATTTTGAAACTGAAATGTTATTGAAACAAATTAAAATTGAGAACCTTGTTTTACTAAATACTTGATTTGGGAGTTATCGAACTTATATAAAATGGATTTGTATAAGTATGAAGTTGATTTGAAAATGTTGAATTGAAAAGATACTCAATTTGTAAATTAAAATCTTATATAATCGAAGTTTATATAAGTATTATTTGATATACTATTGATTTTGGAAAGTATTCGATTTGAAAATGAAATCTTATATATAATGGAATTTATATAAGTGTGATATTTGAAGCTATGATTTTGAATGGCTACTATATATGGTATATTATATTTTGATGTAAGAGGTATGAGAAGTGCCCTCCGGAAGAAGTATAGTGATATGCTTCGACCCACATGGACTTGGGGAATCCAGGAATGGATTCGACCGATAAACCCTAATGGACTTGGGTGAATTCAGAAATGGATTCGAACTGACATGGTTGTCCGGACTTAAACTCATGAGTTCCTCGATTTTTTTTAAGGGTAGATGGTTCTTTAGTTTACCCAATGGAGGCGCTTTCGATCCTAGGAACTGTTGTTTATGGATCTTCTGGGAAGGAAGTGCATCCATTGCGTAAATCATTGAATCAGCAGCGTACCACTGCAGCAGGGGTCGATGGTCCCTTGTTTACAAACTGGCTACGATATTTTTCTAGAATCCAGAAGGTAGAAGGATCTTCTGGAAAGTTTTATGTCCATTTCGTAAATACTGGATCAGCCGCGGGCCACTGCTATCGTATTATCATCATTTGACATTCGATTTTGAGCGGAACTTCTCATACCTATTTTTTTAGTATTTTCACTGGGTGTTGAAACAGGTCTACTAAGT
This sequence comes from Allium cepa, assembly GCA_030765085.1. Lineage (NCBI taxonomy): Eukaryota > Viridiplantae > Streptophyta > Magnoliopsida > Asparagales > Amaryllidaceae > Allium > Allium cepa. Next base: position 1,015,194,344 of record CM060934.1, on the reverse strand, counting down.
ACTTGGAGAATTCTAGCTTTGCGCCTAATCAACGCATAGCCAGAGTCTACAGGAACGAAAGTAAATTTGTTAAGACATCGAGTTATAAAAGTATTTTGGTAAAGTATTGTATAAAGGATATTCTAATCATGATTTAAAATGTCTTAAATATTGTTTACTTCGAACTATCAAATTTGAATCAAATAACTAATTATCATATTAAATGTTTAACATGTCAAATGTAAAATAAATTAATTAAAATAATGGTTCATCCATGTCTTTCAACCTGCTTTGCCTCCTAGCTACTTTTTACCTACCTTCTTTCAGGATGTCTTCCAACCTATTGTTCTTTCTTGTTGTTTCTCCATTTCCTTCCTTTTCGAGGACGAAAAGATTTGAGTGGGGGAGAGTGTAACAACCCTAGATTTTCCATATATTTTAATATTTGACTTTGTTTTATTTTTAAATTATTTTAAACTTATTTTATTTTAAACATTTCATTTTTAAATGTAGGTTTTGATTATTATGTGAATTATAATTTCAAACCGGTATAAATTGGATATTTTACTAAAAGATCAATTTCTGTTCAAACTGGCCAAACCTTGACTTTTAAATTTCAAATTTAAGTATTTAAATTCTTACATTTTATCTTTTATTATGAAAATATATTTAATAACTTGAATACTACTTTTTGTTTCGTTGAAAATGGATTTAGTATGTGGAAGTTATGTACATTTCAATTTTGAGTATAATTTGTTTTATTTTGAAATTTTGTCTATTTTAAGTTATATAAATCATATTTTCTATGTTATATTTTATATTGGGGTATTTAGGCACAGGGAAGAAGTTGCAAAAAAATTTAGTCTCAGGGACGGAAAGTTTGTGTGACGCCCCACCTCTATACCCACGCTAGCCAAGAACATTACGGTGAATGCTGTCAACTAGCACGGAGAATAAGGCTGTTGAGGAGCGACCATCCGTGTAATTTCTTTGCGCGAGCACCGATATGTCAGATAGTATAACATGCAATGCTTTATCCAGAGGAAATCCGACATACCGACACAAACTCAAAGCTACTACACAGTGGCTATAAATATCTTCGGAAAAAACAAATATAGGAATAAACATAACATAAATCAGTCACAGAAAATTCATATCACAAAGGCGGAATAAGATATGAATACTACACATAAAAGTGTACATCAGAGTAGTGTTCAGAAAGATCCACAATATCACAAAAGAATAGTTACACGAACTACACAAAAGAATAAGTATACATTATGGAGTCTATATCTCTAATGTATACAACAAAAACTACTAATCTAAGTAGTCAACCAAAAGTCAGAGAAATCAATCCCAAGAGAGAAGTCAAGCTGAAGCACCTGTAACATCTCGGTCTGACCCGAGTATTATTTAATAAGAAAATAATAAACGGACCAGTCTAACTATAAATATCAGATGAAACGATTTAGAATCAGAGTTATGACTAAACACATAATAATCACAAGGCCAAGCTGTGATATATAAGTAGTTGATAATCAATAAGAGATTAATCAATATCACAAAATCTACACAAGAATCAAAGAAGTGTCATACTCTTTATTTCGTTCATCAAACCACAAATATTGACGATAATATCAATGTCAATCACAAAAGTCAATGACGCACAAATTCCAGAAGACTACACAAGAAATCCAGAAATCACTAAAGTCAATGACACATAAATTCACCAATGCACAAATATCGATAAGGCTTATCAATGGAAATCACGAAAAATTGGTGAAACACAAATTCTAGAAATCATCTCAAGAAATCCAGAAATCACAAAGGGGGGGGGGGCTATCACAAACGGGAGCATAAAGCTCACCAACACGTGTATCACAAACGGAACGCTAATTCCATGGTCGCTAACCATCACAAATTGAGCCGAAGCTCCACAAACGGCCCGAAGACCATGGGTTGCTACCCCATCACAAATTGAGTCGAAACTCTACAAAACGGGGTTTAGTCTCCCTCGCAGACAAAGAGACATCGCACATTGCTAGTCTAAATTACAAAGATGATCGTCATGATCAACGAGAAGTGTCAATTACACTAAGCTAGTAAATATATGAGTTTAGCTTCATGTCCCATAACCACTTGCTTAACTTAAATATTTACGAACAAACTGTGAATTTCCACTAGAAAATTGTCACAAGGGTTTCAATCGAACAAGTCCAAGAATTAACCAACAAAGTGAACGCAAGCTTTTCATACCACTTGTTTTACTAAGTCGTTTAATTAGATTTCTCATACGAGTGAAGTAAAGGTTTATATATACTAATAGATTGGAAAACGGTTTTATAAACGAATTTGGTATTAAAATAGTGTTGAAATCGTTTGAGGAAAGAGTTTTGATATTTACTAGTAGTATAGAAAACCTTTATATTTTTAAAGTGACAAATCACAAAGAAGATTGTAGGAACAATCAATCACTAAAATTCACATTCGAAAATATGAATAAAATCCAAAGAAATCAATATAAAATCCATCAAAGTGGATATATCTAAAATTCCCAAAGAAAAGGTCATCTAAGTCGATAATAAATGACAACAACAAAAGGGAGAGTACACGAATCGATTAAAGTTGAATATTCAAACGGATTAGCAAAATAGGCTAATCTGGTAATTAACAACAGGTCGGTCGACCGGACTCACTGAGTCGGTCGACCGAGCCTTAAAAAGAGGAGTGCTTATGCACTCGGCAGCAAGTCGGTCGGCCGACTCAGGGAGCTCGGTCGACCGGACCTGTTGCCAGCCTCTTCCCAGCCTGTAGTAATGAGCTCCAACCTCGTCCAAATTTCATTCTCCCGAGCAACGGCGCTAAGGGTTTATGCCAATCGACTACCCGGCCCTATATGCTCCTCGATGCATCACCAAAAACATGTTCAAACATAGAAGTTAGGATTTTTAACGAATTGAACTCAAAACACAAAAAATTGGAATATACACCAATTCAATCCAATCCAAAAGCAAATGCACACGAATAAATGTTAGGAATTCATACCTAACATTCGAAGATAATTCATAGACTTAGATGTGAGATTAAAAATCTCACCTTTTCACAAAATCAAACGAGAAGAAGCTTGAAAGCAAATGGAGAATCAACCTCTCTTCAACACAACCCAAATGAGCTTGAATCTATGCTCAAAACAAGAACATTCCCAAAATTAGGTTTAGGAATTTCTGAAATTGGTAAGAGGATAAGTTGGAGAAGAAGAAGAGAAGCTTACCAATGGGTTCTTCTTGAGTTTGGAGCTAGGAATTTGATTTGCAAGAGAAACTAGGGTTTTGGAGTTTTAATTTCCAATCTCTCCCACCATTAATGCTAAGAAAACTGAAAAGAGAAGAGAATGAGGGTGAATGGGGAAGAGTGGCTCAGATTTGAGCATAAGTAAAACTTAGGGCCGAGCCCAAAAACCAAACCCAGAGTGAAAAGTAGCAAAAATCAACTTTCTCCAAACATATCGAAGCTTATACTCAAAAAGGTCGCAAACGGCATTTTAAACTCAATGGGAGTGGTCCCGAGTCCTATTCGACCGTATGCAAAAAGTAGCTTTTCGGACTAAAATCCGACTAACGATAAAATATTTAAATATAAAAATCGACAAATATGCGGGTTGTTACAGACTCCCCTCCTTGAAGAAATTGCGTCCTCGCAGTATTTAAGAAGAGAACATAAAGTAACAACCATAAAAGCATATTCAACACAAAAGAAATTTGAAATAAGAAGTTCACCTCAAAGAACACGAGAAAGTAAGTCCGGATGTGTTTGCTCGATGTACTCTCTAGATTCCCAAGAACAATCCTTAGGATTTGAAGACCATTGAACTTTAACAAGCGGAACATCTTTATTTCGAAGTCGTTTGACCTCCGAAGCAATAATACGAATAGGATGTTGCTCATAAGTTAAATTAGACGAAACTTCAATCTCTTCCACAACACCGGGCTCAAGGGCAGAATCGGAATCTCGAAGACATTTCCGAAGTTGAGAAACGTGAAACACGTCATGAATAGCAGAAAATTGAGCCGGCAATAAAAGACGATAAGCCATGGAACCAATACGTTCAATGATAGGAAATGGCCCAATATATCGAGGCGCCAATTTTCCCGATCGACTGAAACGTACAACACCTTTCATAGGTGAAACACGAATGAACACAAGATCTCCCACAGAAAATTCTAACTTCCTTCTCCGGTTATCGGCATAGGATTTGTGTTTACTCTGGGCTTCTTTCATCCTATGTCGAATAAGTTCAATTTTCTCTGTGGAATCACGAATAAAATCTGGACCTAAAACCAGCTTCTCACCGGCCTCAAGCCAACAAGAAGGAGATCGGCATGGCCTTCCGTAGAGTGCCTCAAAAGGTGCCATACCAATACTAGATTGGAAGCTATTATTATAAGAAAATTCAACAAGAGAAATATGATCTTCCCAACTTCCACCGAAATCAAGCACCCAAGCACGAAGAAGATCTTCAAGAGTTTGATTAACACGCTCGGTTTGTCCATCGGACTGGGGATGATAAGCGGTGCTAAAATTAAGCTTCGTTCCTAAAGCTTTTTGAAGACTCTTCCAAAATCCACTAGTAAACAATGGATCACGATCACTAACTATAGAAGTAGGAACTCCATGTAATTTAACAATCTCTTTGATAAAGAGTTTGGCCAAAAGAGGAACGGTTCGGTTAGACCGAACGGGAATAAAATGGGCAGATTTAGTAAGCCTATCTACAATCACCCATAAGCTATCATGACCCGAACGAGAACGGGGAAGGCCATCTATAAAATCCATGGAAATTTGATCCCACTTCCAAACTGGAATTTCTAAAGGTTGCAATAACCCACCGGGCCTTTGATGTTCGGCCTTAACGAGTTGGCAAGTCATGCAACGCTTAACGAAGTTAGCGATGTCAAGTTTCATTCCCTCCCAATAATAAAGTCGCTTCATATCCGCGTACATTTTACTACTACCGGGATGAATGGTAAATTTTGAACGATGGGAATCTTCTAAAATATCTTTACGAAGATCACCAATATTTGGCACGACAAGTCTACCAAATTTCCGAATGCCGCCACGAGAATCGATATCAAAGTCCTTCAAACCTTCAATATCAATCTTATCCTTAATATTTTGGCCAAGAAGAGCCAATTCGGGATTTAGCCTTTGAGCTTCAAGAATGCGGTCTAAAAGAGAAGGATGAGCCTCAAGGCTACATAAAACAAATGATGAGCATAAATCGGAAACACGGTCTCGAATTTCGCAAGTGGATAAAATCTCGAGATCGTTCCATTCGGATATCATCGTAGAAACAACAGCTTGTTGTTTACGGCTAAGAGCATCGGCGACACGATTACCCTTACCGGGCGTATAAAGAATATCAAGATCATAAGGAGCAAGGAACTCGAGCCAACGTTGTTGACGCAAATTAAGTTCCTTTTGAGAAAATAAATATTTCAAAGACTTATGATCTGTGTAAAGAACAAATTTCTCTCCTAAAAGATAATGACGTCAAATACGGAGAGCAAAAACAATAGCCGCGAGTTCTAAATCATGAGTGGCATATCTAGACTCGGCAGGCTTCAATTGCCTAGAAGCATAAGCAATTAACACGTTCTCTTTGCATAAGAACGGCACCCAAACCAACGCGACTAGCATCGGTATAAACAACGAAATCTTGATTCCCCTCGGGAATAACGAGAATAGGAGCATCAGAAAGGAGTTCTTTCAATTTCTGAAAAGAAGCTTCACATTTGTCCGACCAAATGTATTTAATACCTTTCTTCGTTAAGCTAGTGAGAGGCACGGCAATCTTAGAAAAGTCTTTGATAAAACGGCGGTAATAACCTGCCAATCCAAGAAAACTACGAATCTCCGTCACACTCTCCGGTCTCTTCCAATCTTGAATCGCTTCTGTCTTTGAAGGATCCACGGAAATTCCGGATTCGGAAATAATATGACCGAGAAACTTCACACGAGATTGCCAAAAGTGGCATTTAGAAAATTTTGCCTTTAATTGATTACTCCTAAGAGTTTCCAACATAATCCGAAGATGTTTTTCATGCTCCTCCTCGGTTTTAGAATACACAAGAATATCATCGATAAAGATGAGAACAAACCGGTCGAGGAAGTCTTTAAAAACTCGATTCATTAAGTCAACGAAATAAGCCGGGGCATTCGTTAACCCAAATGGCATAACAAGCCATTCATAAGATCCATACCGAGTACGGAACGATGTCAAAGGAATGTTATCCTCTGCAATACGAAGCTGATGAAAACCGGTAGCCAGGTCCAATTGTGAAAAGACTCTAGCACCACTAAGTTGGTCAAATAAATCATCAATCCGAGGTAAAGGATATTTATTTTTGATAGTAAGATCATTAATCTTGCGGTAGACAACGCAAAGCCTAAGTGTACCATCAGATTTCTTCACAAAAATAGCTGAAGCTCCCCAAGGCGAGGAACTAGAGCGAATAAATTGCTTTGTCTCCAATTCGGATAATTGTTTACGCATCTCCTCGTTTTCTTTATTGGAGATACGATAAGGAGGACGAGTGATAGGTTGAGCTCCAGGAATAAGATTAATTCTGAACTCAATTGCTCGCTTAGGTGATAATCCTAAAACGGGCTCGAATATGTCGGAAAATTCACAAACGACGTGAATAAGAGAAATAATATCACCCTCATCATCATCATCGTCATCACAGGATTTAAAGAATATAAAGATGCAACCAAAGCAAAATCTGAATCTTTAAGAATAACAGAAACCTGATTAACAAATTGAGGATGTCGAAGATGAATAGTCCGCTCAGGATATAGGATATGAGCTTCATAACGGTTAAGCCAATCCATTCCCAAAATCATTCCAAAGCCTAAATAACGCATGACATGCAAATCGGCTCGGAAAGAAAAATCACACAAAATAATCTCGACATCTTTACACAATAAACTGATTGTTGCGGATCCACCAACCGGATTCGCAATTCTCAAAGAAGTCATTAAACACAAAACATCCAAAGAAAAGGTATCAACAAGTTCTTTTGATATAAAAGAATGGGACGCACCCGTATCAAAAAGAACTCGAATAGGATGATCATGAAATAAAATAATTCCATCTAGAATAGAATGAGAAATACCTTGGCCAAGAGATGTGTTGCCAGGGGCTTGAGCAACATTAAGATTTCCCTCCTTCTTGCCCTGAAGCTTGGGGCATGAAGATATAACATGACCGGGAACTTTGCAGTAGCGACAAGAAAGAGACTTTGGGCACTTGTTCGCATAATGGTCCTTCGAACCACAATTATAGCATTCCCCACGACCAAAGGAAGAAGTCTTTGCCACGGAGGTTGCTTGCTTCCCTTTCTTATTGGGATAAGGGCCTTTGAATTTGTTTGTCCTCTTCTTGTTGTTCAAGTCTGGTTTGGAACCCACCACTTCAACATCATTCTCCTTATCCGCCTCTTCAAGACGAAGAGCGATATCAACGAGTTGGTCGAAAGAAACTTCTAATTTTAGAAGTAATGGCTTCTTAAGACTTTTGTTTAAGCCATAGACGAATCTCTGATTCTTCTTAAGAGGGGTGTTGATGTATTCAACCCCATATTTGGAAAGCGACTCGAAGGAGGCGACGTAATCAGTCACGGATGACTCACCTTGAACAATGTCTATAAATCATCGAGCCAATGTCACTTTTTCTGCTTCTGGTACGAATTTTAACTCGAAGCGCTCTCGGAATTTCTCCCAGGTGAGATCCGCTTCATTAATCTCAGAAATAAGAAGCTCGTACCAGTCCAATGCTCTTTCTCGGAGCATACTAGAGGCCACCTGAACTCGGTGAAGGTCAATAAGATTCATGCGAGAAAAGATTCGATCACATGACCTTAGCCAAGCTTGTACTTCAATAATAGTTTCGGAACCTTTGAATGGCTCCCCACCCAAATTAGTGTAATCGCTACACAAGTGTGCAAATCCCGACTTTGGGTGAGTAGGTTCCGGGTTAGCTCCGGCTGCTTGAGCATTGGTCACTAAATCAAGAAGTTGTTGAGCAGTCATAAAAACTCCATCTTGGGGTGGAGTGCTAGATGGCATGGCTCTACGACGGCCTGGTCTAGACATTTCTCTTCCTTTAGAAAGAAAGAAGAAGAAGAAAAAGGTTATTCACCAAATTGAATATCAAGCAATCTTGATAGATAAACAAGGAATCATAAGGAAAATAGGATGAATCGGTACGAAGACTCGAATTAAATCCTAAAGCACGACTCCTAAGATGGACTTAGGACGATGATCCTTGTTATAATATTCCATATTGTTCTGAAATTTGGCTCTGATACCAAGCTGTGACGCCCCACCTCTATACCCACGCTAGCCAAGAACATTACGGTGAATGCTGTCAACTAGCACGGAGAATAAGGCTGTTGAGGAGCGACCATCCGTGTAATTTCTTTGCGCGAGCACCGATATGTCAGATAGTATAACATGCAATGCTTTATCCAGAGGAAATCCGACATACCGACACAAACTCAAAGCTACTACACAGTGGCTATAAATATCTTCGGAAAAACAAATATAGGAATAAACATAACATAAATCAGTCACAGAAAATTCATATCACAAAGGCGGAATAAGATATGAATACTACACATAAAAGTGTACATCAGAGTAGTGGTCAGAAAGATCCACAATATCACAAAAGAATAGTTACACGAACTACACAAAAGAATAAGTATACATTATGGAGTCTATATCTCTAATGTATACAACAAAAACTACTAATCTAAGTAGTCAACCAAAAGTCAGAGAAATCAATCCCAAGAGAGAAGTCAAGCTGAAGCACCTGTAACATCTCGGTCTGACCCAAGTTTTATTTAATAAGAAAATAATAAACGGATCAGTCTAACTATAAATATCAGATGAAACGATTTAGAATCAGAGTTATGACTAAACACATAATAATCACAAGGCCAAGCTGTGATATATAAGTAGTTGATAATCAACAAGAGATTAATCAATATCACAAAATCTACACAAGAATCAAAGAAGTGTCATACTCTTTATTTCGTTCATCAAACCACAAATATTGACGATAATATCAATGTCAATCACAAAAGTCAATGACGCACAAATTCCAGAAGACTACACAAGAAATCCAGAAATCACTAAAGTCAATGACACACAAATTCACCAATGCACAAATATCGATAAGGCTTATCAATGGAAATCACGAAAAATTGGTGAAACACAAATTCTAGAAATCACCTCAAGAAATCCAGAAATCACAAAGGGGGGAGGCCTATCACAAACGGGAGCATAAAGCTCACCAACACGTGTATCACAAACGGAACGCTAATTCCATGGTCGCTAACCATCACAAATTGAGCCGAAGCTCCACAAACGGCCCGAAGACCATGGGTTGCTACCCCATCACAAATTGAGTCGAAACTCCACAAAACGGGGTTTATTCTCCCTCGCAGACAAAGAGACATCGCACATTGCTAGTCTAAATCACAAAGATGATCGTCATGATCAACGAGAAGTGTCAATTACACTAAGCTAGTAAATATATGAGTTTAGCTTCATGTCCCATAACCACTTGCTTAACTTAAATATTTACGAACAAACTGTAAATTTCCACTAGAAAATTGTCACAAGGGTTTCAATCGAACAAGTCCAAGAATTAACCAACAAAGTGAACGCAAGCGATTCATACCACTTGTTTTACTAAGTCGTTTAATTAGATTTCTCATACGTGTGAAGTAAAGGTTTATATATACTAATAGATTGGAAAACAGTTTTATAAACGAATTTGGTATTAAAATAGTGTTGAAATCGTTTGAGGAAAGAGTTTTGATATTTACCACTAGTATAGAAAACCTTTATATTTTTAAAGTGACAAATCACAAAGAAGATTGTAGGAACAATCAATCACTAAGATTCACATTCGAAAACGTGAATAAAATCCAAAGAAATCGATATAAAATCCATCAAAGTGGATATATCTAAAATTCCCAAAGAAAAGGTCATCTAAGTCGATAATAAATGACAACAACAAAAGGGAGACTACACGAATCGATTAAAGTTGGATATTCAAACGGATTAGCAAAATAGGCTAATCTGGCAATTAACAGCAGGTCGGTCGATCGGACTCCCTGAGTCGGTCGACCGAGCCTTAAAAAGAGGAGTGATTATGCACTCGGCAGCAGGTTGGTCGGCCGACTCAGGGAGCTCGGTCGACCGGACCTGTTGCCAGCCTCTTCCCAGCCCATAGTAATGAGCTCCAACCTCGTCCAAATTTCATTCTCTCGAGCAACGGCGCTAAGGGTTTATGCCAATCGACTACCCGGCCCTATATTCTCCTCGATGCATCACCAAAAACATGTTCAAACATAGAAGTTAGGATTTTTAACGAATTGAACTCAAAACACCAAAAATTGGAATACACACCAATTCAATCCAATCCAAAAGCAAATGCACACGAATAAGTGTTAGGAATTCATACCTAACATTCGAAGATAATTCATAGACTTAGATGTGAGATTAAAAATCTCACCTTTTCACAAAATCAAACGAGAAGAAGCTTGAAAGCAAATGGAGAATCGACCTCTCTTCAACACAACCCAAATGAGCTTGAATCTATGCTCAAAACAAGAACATTCCCAAAATTAGGTTTAGGAATTTCTGAAATTGGTAAGAGGATAGGTTGGAGAAGAAGAAGAGAAGCTTACCAATGGGTTCTTCTTGAGTTTGGAGCTAGGAATTTGATTTGCAAGAGAAACTAAGGTTTTGGAGTTTTAATTTCCAATCTCTCCCACCATTAATGCTAAGAAAACTGAAAAGAGAAGAGAATGAGGGTGAATGGGGAAGAGTGGCTCAGATTTGAGCATAAGTAAAACATAGGGCTGAGCCCAAAAACCAAACCCAAAGTGAAAAGTAGAAAAAATCAACTTTCTCCAAACATATCGAAGCTTATACTCAAAAAGGTCGCAAACGGCATTTTAAACTCAATGGGAGTGGTCCCGAGTCCTAATTCGACCGTATGCAAAAAGTAGCTTTTCGGACTAAAATCCGACTAACGATAAAAATTTAAATAAAATTATTAAATATAAAAAACGACAAATATGCGGGTTGTTACAGTTTGTTTTTTAGTCTGAAGGACACTCTGTAATGTAAATCACAGAATGATAAATGTAGCTATCATTTTCTGTTTACACTATAAAGTGTCCTTCAGATTAAAAAACAAACTTACCGTCCCTGAGACTAAATTTTTTTATAACTTTTTTCTTGTGCCTATTTTCCTATTTTATTTTAATATGTGTGAATATGTTATTGTATGTATATTTTGTATTTTAATATTTTTAAAGTGATAATAATTTTTTTTCAAAATTTACTGTATTTATTTCCTATTTTTAAAGGCTGTTTTCTACTTTTCTGCTATTTTCTTCATTTAAATTATATTTAGTTAAAATTTATATATTTATTTTGTGAAAGTATTTTTATTTTATGTTACTATTTATGTTTAAAAATATTTTACAAGCTCATATGAATTTTCTAAAAATTATTCTATTTAATTTCAAATTTTCTAGTCTAGTTCACTATTTTTAGCTATTTTTCTTAATTTAACTTTATATAATTAATAAATATAATATAAATTTTTATATTTTGATAAATTTTCGAAATTTTATCTGGGATTATTATTATTTCCATAAATATAAAGTTATATAAATTAAATAAGGATATATGAAGAGTTTTCCTCACAACTCTTCGTTTCTTTTGGCATAACTCCCTACATTTCAGCTGACTAATTCATTTTTATTTCACGTATCTTCCTTTCCTCCTTCCTAAGAAAAAATTTCGGCCATCACATTCTTGGGAAGTTGGTAAAAAAATTTATTTCTTTTATCTCCTTTTTTTCACTTATATTGCTTATTCCTTTTGATTTTTGTTTGCACTTGCTCTTCCATTTAGGTTCGGCCATGCTACCTTGATACTTAGCTACCTCCACCACCTGATGGCACACCACCAACGCCTCCTCCTCACCAGCCACCCAAGCCGTGACCCCCCTTGGTGATGCCCATCCACAAACTTTTCAAAACAACCCGAATTCCTAGCCTAGACGAGCACAACATCACTTCCATCACCTCACCACCCCTCTAGCTGCCACCTACCACGCCTCCACCACCTCCAGCACCTCTAGCACCCTCGGCCACACCACCACAATGGACCCCACACCTCTGGCCGTGACACTTGGAGCCTTGGCCAAGCCCAAATCCATGACCAAATGCATGTATTCATGCTTATGTGTATTATTCCCTTCACCCACTTTGGCACCATCACAAATGACATATAGGCCGATCCATACCCACCATAACCTGACCCAAACACCTGCCATTATTTTGTATTTTCCCTTATGGCTGAGCCTAGTAAGAGTTAAAAGCAAGTGCAAGCATTTCTATTTGATTATGTGCAGTCTATTCTAGTGTAGTTTTGATCGTAGTTGATTTGAAAATTATGTTATTATTATTGTTTTGTGTGACTTGTATCCAAGGAATTTGACATTTGGCTCCTCCATTCGAATCTTTGTCATGCTTTTGTGTTTGTGTAGATCCCGTTTGTGAAATTTTTCGTTGGGTCATCAGCTCAAACCTGTGAGTTATTCTCACCAGACAGTTTTATACTTATATGAATAGTAAATCGATCGCTTGTGAATATGTAAACTGCATCACCATATTTTATGTGCTATGTCACTATCATATGATGTTCACACATGATTAAACACCAGTTATATCATATGTTACTGTTATATTATTGTTGTTTTGTTATTTTATCAGTTAATCACACTGCAAGTTCCCTTTAGATTAGAATCAATATGGGTTGAAATGATACATACCCGAACGGACTTTAGAATATGAGAAAATTGTTATGGGCTGAAATGATAGGCCTGAATGATTTTCAATTATTTTCATTTACTTGGGATTGCGGGTTTGAAATGATCAAAATCAGGTTTTCTTTGTAAATTACGGGTTGAAATGATATATTACCCGTATCACTTTACCTAGGCTAGAAAATGAAATACAGAACCGTTGTTAAAATATGTTTTTCTTAAAATTTTAAAATATTTTAGAAATGTAAATATTATAATATTTTGATTTAAATTTGATTAAAAATGATTTTTGTAAAGCATTATTGACCCTCTGAAAATTTATAAGTGAAATAAATTAATGGTAAAGTTAGAAAATCTGAAATGTAAGTTTTTGGAAATTATAATTTTGTGATAAAGGGAATTTAAGTTAAATACGAAAATATGATAAATTTATGATATTTTGAATTAAATGAATTTAAAATAATTTTATAATATATTAATGATTTTTGAATTAAGTTAAAATGTGAAATGAATGAATATTTAAGTTGAAATTTTGAAATATAACTAAAATTGGAAATTTGTGAATTTGGCTTAAAAGGGAATTTTAGGTTAAGTAAATAAAAATGAAATTAAGTTATATTTGAAAATTTAAACTTAAGTGTTAAGTTAAATTTAATTTAATGAATCTAAAATTTAATGTTGGAATTTAATAAGTGAATTACTATTAAATTTTGATTTTTGAATAGAGATTTAACTTTATAAAATCACGAATATAAGGGTATTTGAATGATTGTTTTAAAAGTTAAATTATATGATTTTGTAAGTTAAAAATGGTTTAACTAAAAATATAATTGTTTGTGAAATTATACTGAACATTTGAAGTTAATTTACTGCATTTCTAAAATACTGTTAATTCTAATGTAAAGGATAATACAGCATTTGTAAATACTGTAGTTGATAATAATGAACCAAATGGCTCAATTTAATTAAAGGCTACTATAGCATTTTTGTGAATTTTATAATGGTTTAATTTAACTAAGTTTATTTGAAACTAATGGAACCCTATTACAGCATTTTAAATGTTGTCTTTTGTTAGATTGAACTGTTTTAAGTGTGACTTTCCGTAGCATTTTCTAAGTGCTGCGAAAGTTGAATTTTCATTGTTTTAATAAATATAAGTGAATGAATGAAATTTGAAAGATTAAAATTTTGAAAATTTAATAATTTAATTATTAAATATAATATCTTCATTTTAATGATTTAAATGAAAAGTTTGTTTAGAAATATAAACTATTTTGAAATGTGTTTTGAAATTGTAACGACCCCGGATTTTTATATAAATTTAAAATGATAATTAAAATCTATTTTTGAAGAAAACGGTGAAATTAATCGATTTAGTGATGTGAGTTTCCCCGAGTTCAAATATCTTCTATATAAATCATTTAAATTTTTAATTATTGTATGTATATGTATATATGTGAATGTATATATATATATATATATATATATATATATATATATGTATATTTGGGATCTATAAATAATGTAAAGGAAATTTTGCTTTGAAAATTAAAAATAAACAATTAATTTAGAAATAGAAGTAAGAATACATATATGATGAATTATAAAAATATATGTATATTCATGTACAAAGATAATAAGTTGAGTGTGTAGAAACAAAGTACATCAACACTAAATGTTTTCATCTTGGCCACCATCATATAAACATACAAATACAAACAAAACAAACTTTAATTTATAAATATTTATGCAAAGAATACCCAAAACATAGCTGCAGCCACCACAAAGAAGCTTTGTCAAAGATAAAGTGCGAACAAACAAATTAAAATATAAATAAGCAAAAGCAAAAAGAATTAATATGAAAGTGTATAAAACAAATATAAAACAAAAGTATGTAGGCTGTAGCTTATAAGGCAAGTAAAAGAAAAGAAGACAACGTGATAAAATAAAGTACAAATATAAAGCACAACTACTCAGCTAAATATAAAACTGCAAACAAAAAAATAAAATAAAAATAAAATCAAATGGATTTTTATATAGGCAAAGGTACATAGGAGCATACTTATACAAAACAAGGACTCTTCCATTTAATACCAAAGCACAAAATATCTTCTCAGCATGTACAAGATCTCTCAGCCGAGATCTGCAAAATGAAAAAACATTATAAAATAATATTTCACTTTATACAAATTCTTCATGTCATTTGCTCCATCTTCCAAACTGAAAATAATAAACAAAAACTGGGAATCAAAAGCAAAGCAAATCAAAGCATGCAATAAATTTAAGAAGCAAACTCAAGTGTACAGGCTCAAAAACATCACTTTCTATTTCTTCCTGTGCAAAACAAGTGAGCAAATTATCCCCTTTCAGTTTTCAACTCTGTTTGTTTTGATTGTGTGATGAATTTCGTGATGATTGTGATTGGAATCATTATTGTATGTTGGTGTTGCTGAGTATATATATGTATATATATGTCTGGTATACAAAAAGAAAAAAAATATAAAATAAAATAGAACTTGCCTCTCTGTTTTCTTTCTTTTGAATAATGTGAGTAACTTAACCCAGTATATTCTTCTTAGATCAGTGAGTAAACAAATTGTTTTACAAAATTTTAGATCTTGTATTGACCTTGATATGCAAGGTGAAAGTTTGCAGTGATATGGTATATATCTGCGTGAAGATGGCTGTGTATATAAATAGACCTTCCTGTGAGTACATGTCTTTTTTTTATCTCTGTTATGACTACAGTCCCCAAGCAACACACAACACTTCATATCTTCTAATGCACTAAAATTTAAGCTAGGATCCCTGAATGAAAATTGATTATAGCAGTATATTGTTAATTTTAAAAATAGTTTCAGGAAGAAAAGAATACACAGTGTGCTAAAAAATGGGTTTTTACAGTAAAAATTTAACTTTTGAATAAATTCGACCAGAACAATTTGAGAAATAAATTATATAACTTGAAACTATATTCAAAAGTAGGATTTTTAAACCAAAAACGATGATTTTTAGGTGATTATACATGGTGCGGTTTCGATATGAACTCAAATTGTATTTCCATCAATTCTTGTTGGATTAACAAATTATAGCTTCTAAAATTCGTTATATAGCAAGTTTAATAATGCATTAATCAAAGAAAAATGCGAAAAAAATTATTTAATGTGAGGATTTTCGAGACGAATCGAATGTAGGGTTTATGGGTTCGTTTAGAAAGAGGGCAAAGGCGAGTTTGCCGCGACGTCGTCGCGATGTTTCAGGGGATCGGACCAAGGGGAGAAGAAGCATAGGGCAGTGGGGCAGTTTTGGTTGAAGTCGCGTGATCTCTGGTGGACGAGGCGGCGAGATGAAGGCGCTGCCAGGTTTTGAAGTTAGGGGTGTGTGTGCGTTCCAGGTTTTGCTTTTGCACTCGATTTCGTCACGGTGAGTTTTCGCGAGAGTTGGGTTCGTCTTCGTGTTCGAGTGAGCTTGAGTGGTCATGGTGCATCGTCGCAGCGATCGTCAGGAGTCGGAGGTGTTGGGGCACGTGTACGTGCACCTGTGCACTCGTGTGTCTGGGAGGGTTTATTGTTTGGGAAGAAGAAACTGGGTTTTGTTTTTCGCCAGTTTAAATGATGCAAGTAAACGGTGGAAGGTGGAGAGTGTTTTTGGGTATTCACTTGTACATTTTCTTTGGCTCATGTGTAGTTGTTTGTTCCAGTAGGCAAACTGTTTGATTTCTGGAATGTTTATAAAGTTTTAAACAAAAGTATAACAAGTTTGACTTATAAAAATTCATTTGTTTCAAAGTTAAGCTTCAAATAAGTTTTATATGTATTTAAATATAAAAGTTTTAAATATAGAATATAGTGGATTATCTGGAGTTGGTTCAGTCTTTGGATCGCACCAGTCTTGCTGAGCTTGGTGATATGTTATTGGGAGTTCGAGCTACTGCTGGATTGATTCTTGGAAATGGAGTTACAATTCCGATTTGGAGTTCTTCGTTGAAGACTATCTTAGAGTTATTTGTTCCGCTATTAAATGTTATCTATTTTCTTTTCCGCTGCTATTTTATTGTATCATATCTCTGATGTATATTGATATCTATTGGATCATCTGTTGTATCAGATATTGTATCAAAGCTGTATATCAATGTATTATTCTTTTATTCCGCTGTGTTGTTTACTTAATGATTGTTATAAGCTCCGGCGAATCGGGTTTGAACGGTCGAATCTATGGCATTCGAATACGATTTGAAGTATGGATGTCGATTTTCGAGCGGGCAAAATCCGAGTCGTCACAGAAATGGTATTTAAATTAAATAAAAATGAATGTGGTTTGGAAGATATGATATTTTGATATTTTGAAATGGATTTTGAATGATATTTAATTTTTAAATGATATTTGATTTCGAAGTATAAATACTATTTTGAAATTTTAACCACGGGATGCATTTAATTTATAGTTTAACTGATTTTTAAAGGATGGGCGATCCCAAGCACCCTTTAAGTTATGGTGCATTTCTACTACAGTTCACTTGAGTTGATTTACATTATATAAGTATATATTGTCCTGACTCGAGTGTTTTGTGTTTTACTTTACGCTCGGGTCGGCCTGAGTATTCACAGCTTTGGATTCTCTTTCTGGAGCTGGTCTTTGCTGGAGTTTCTGCTTATCTACATTTATATCTACTTTCTGTTTCAGCTATTCTAGTTTGTCTCATGTATTAGTGAACTTCTATGTATTTGGGATTTCAGTTTTGTTGTTTTCAGACTGTATTATGTTTTTGGTTTGAGACTCTGCTGTAGTAGCTTCATGAACTACTATGTATTTTATATTCCGCCGCGAGGTATTCTGTTTGTTCTGTGTTTGTGATTCTGTGATTTGTATTTCATTTGCTTCAAATTTATTTACAATGCGGTATTTTGAGCAATTCAAGTCCGACATGTGCGGCTGCGAATGGATGAAAATACCGGGTTGTTACAATGTATATGTATGTATGTATGTATGTACGTATGTAGCTATATGCCTAATGACCGTATTGGTCCTAGGTACCACCCATGGTACCTTCCGTATCCTCCTCGAAGAGAGCTCCATCTGAAAAGGACCGCTTCGTAAGGACTAATACAGATGCTCCACTACTTACTATGAAAACATAAATCGCGTCTGCGCTAGTCTATACCAGTGCTCAGACATCCATAATGTACCACCCAGTGCGTACATTGAGGATTACGTAATCGCTCTGTCTATATCTTAATCCCGCCAACATGGTCTTCCTTCTATGAAACTTGGTTGGGGATTTTCTATATCTGTTAAGGACCGCTTCGTTAGCCCTACAATACAGATATTCTTGTTGGTTTTCCTTTTCTCATCATGGCTATAGCCTTACGCAGCCACCCGTTAACTAGTCGAAAGGCTTCTAAAGAGTTAAGTGGTCATGCCCTACTGTAAACAATCGAACATCCAATTAGCCGTGCCCCTCCATCCAATGTCTCGATAGTGAAGGAAACATTGGCATGTTGGTTTAACTCTAGTCTTTCCTGAAATCGCTCTTGGTCATGATGCTGGCCGATATCTGCATGCGACTATCCTCAACCTTACTTGCAAGTACTAGACATACAAATACCCTTGTAACGACCCGTATTTTACGTGTCGATGGATCGTAGAATTTGTAGGTCGTTAGTGTTGTTGTGTTGTCTCTAGCCTAAGTCATTCAGAATTGAGTCGTATAGGGGCATGAGTCGTGACCGACTTAGTGCTTAGGTCGCATGATAGCTTGAGTCGAGTGGCCGAGTTAGGATGGTGACCGACCGATAGTAAGTCGTAGCCGACTTAGGAGGTGAGACAAGGTAATGGGTTAAGGCTTGAGTCGTAACCGACTCATAGAATGGGTTGTGTATGAGTGACCGACTTATAGAAGCAACGGTTTATAGGTTGTGACCGAGTTAAGGTTGGCCGACTCATGGGGTTTGCCGAGTTAAGAGTTGGAGTGTTGGAACGACCTAAGTTAGTGGCCGACTTATAGGGAACCGACTCAAGTGTTGAGTCGCGCTCGAGTTAATAGGGTCTTAAGTCGTTAACGACTCATAGGGGACCGGCTCAAGGAGGGGTTGCGGTTTAGAATGTTGGCCGAGATAAGGAAGCGACCGACTTAAGAGTTTCTCGAGTTAAAACGTTGCCGACTTAAGGAGGTTGGTGGTTTAAGGGTTGGCCGACTCATAGGAGTTAACTCGTGACCGAGTCATAGAATTGCCGACTCATAGTATTAGGGCTTAGGTCGTGGGGTCCTGAGTCGGTAGGGGTTTGGGTCGGCATGGCGTTATTCCATGTGTCGTTAGGTCGGTGGGCCGACTTAGTGGATAAGTCGTTGGGGACTTAGGCTTTTGAGTCGTGTCTCGAGGGATAAGGATTAGGCTTAGGTCGGCAGGGATAAGTCGTGTGACCTTCTTGCTGTGATGAGTCGGTAGAATTTAAGTCGGCATTGGTTGAGTCGGTAGGAAGTAGGTCGGCACTTGGTTGAGTCGTAAGTCGACATCTGGGAGTATATGTTGTGTAGTTGAGTCGGTAGGTGCTAGGTCGTGAGTCGGCGAGGGATGAGTCGGGGGCGACTCAGGAGTTGGGTCGGCGGCGACTTAGGACGGCCGAGACATGGAGGTTTCAGCCTATAAATAGAGGCGTTCGGCTCACTTTTTGGCACCGGATTTCGAAGCGACGAAGTGCTGCCATTTTGGAAACTCGACTACGGTATTTTCTTCACTTCTTTCTCTACTTCCATCAAGTGCTAACATCCATTGAAGATTGAAGATCAAGATCAAAGATCAAGAGCCAAAGTTGAAGATTTTCATCCGAAGAGGCTAGATTTCACCGTTTCAAGTGAAATTTCTCCGGATCAAGTCCAAGTCCTTGCTGTCCAGATCTGTAGTTGATTCATTTTAGGTTGTTTTGGTGATTTGGTGAGTGGTAGTTATCTCTCACACGGACCCAAAGGAGTGTAGTGGATTGGTGATATGTTTATGTGTTAAAGTTAGCGTTTTCTCGCATTTTCCTTAAGTCTGCATGTAGATCCATCATATTTGAAGATGTTTATCTATGAAAGTTATTTATCAAGTATTAGAGACAAAACCCATGTTTTAGATTTGATAGATCTATGCTAAAAACCATGATTTCACGTATGTTGGACTTTTGCTCACTTAATTACGAAATTGCCATTATAATTGATATTGCTTAATAGATCTTGTTTGAATGGTTGAATGTTTGAATGTATGTTAGATTTGATTGCTCCAAGTTAGCTTGTAGTTGATTTGGAACAAGATGGTTGAAGATGATTCAAAAGCTAAGTGGAAAGGCTCTTGAATGGTGAAAGCTGCCAATGGCATATGAAGCGGATGTGGAAGCTCATATGGATGGATTCGAGGATGTGGGATCTTGCCATGATGCGAGAAGGCAAAGCATGGTTGAGTTGGGACTTTGCGATGATATGATGAGGCAAGGCTTGTGTTGAGATGGGACGGGTCATGATGACGTTCCAAGTTGAGAGACTTTGCTATGATGTGATGAGGCAAGACATATGTTGTGATGGGACGGGTCACGAAGACGTTCCAAGCACGGGTCATGACGACGTGCAAAGTTATAACTCGGTGATGCGGTCCGGGTTGGGGTGGATAATGGTTAGCTTGAGAGGCGCTTGAGCTAGTATGGAAGTAGTCGTCGAGGAGGATGACTAGGAGGCTAAGATCTCATCGTTGTTGAAGGTTCTAGCATACTCAAAGCAAGGGTACGTTGGAACGGGTCACGATGACGTTCCAGGCACGGGTCATGATGACGTGCTAGTACTCTGGGCTGATGCGTTCGGCTTAGGCACGGGTCACGATGACGTGCGGAGTTATGGCTAAACCGGGGTTACCATTAGCCCTTGACAGGCGGTCATTCAACTAACGGTGAAATCAAGGCAATGATAACAGTGATAGCCAGAGTCATGGATGTTTGGATGTTTGGTTGTATCATCATTCGGCTTCAAGAGCGGTGTTTTCTGGGTGCTTATCTGATCTTGGTTTAGGCCTTGGGGGTTTGTATTTGGAAAACATCGTCCTTGACTCGAGTGATTATTGCTTTACCTTACTTATCTGCTATGTTATGCTTACTTCTCCTTAGTGTGTGTCTGGGGGCTATCACTGTAGAAAGAGGTGGAGTGGGATGGTTTGGTTCCTATTCCTTTATTTCCTTATGCTCTTTTGGTATGCTTGATAGTTGATTTACTGCTCACTAAGACTTTGTCTGACTCAAGGTTTTATGTCTCCTCTTATTACCTTGGGCTGTTCATCCATGTTGGGATGGGCAGACTAGGTAGCAGGTGACAGGTGCTGTTCTTAGAGATCTACGCTGATGATGACGAAGACGAGCAGGAGGCTTTGCATACTAGTTTTCTTACTATATGTACTGGGTGTTCCGCTGTTATATCTGATTGAGTGTTTGTAGTGAGGCTTTGATGTATGGATGATTCATGATTGTATAAAACTACTACGATGCTTATATGACGATTTTTCTGTTATGGGGCTTCACTATATATTTCTCTATTGTATTTTATCCATGCGCTGTGAGTTGTACGATAGAGTTTGCTGTTTTATTTTACCCTGACTATCGTCCATGGCTACCTGGCACGCCTTTCAGCGCACTATTCCATTGATTTGGTGCGGGAGTCATGGGCGGTCGTCACATTTGGTATCAGAGCTTTGGTTAATCGATATTAGTCAACGCTCGCTGACGTAATTACGTAAGAGAGACGTAATTGTATTTTGATGGATGATTACTATATATAATATAGTAGCTTAGATGGATTTGAACTCCTTATGCAGTTGTTTCTTAAGGTGTTCTAATCATTCTTATTACAGATATTAAGGATGAGTCGAAGAGGAAGACCAGCTGCAAGGGAAAGCCGTGCTGATGAAGGAGCTGTTGACTATGCTGCGATGTTCGAAGCAATGATGACTTCGATCATGAGGAGGGTACCAGCTTCTGGATCATCTGTAGATGTTGGAGTTCAAGTCCAGGCTCCAAGACCAGTGGATTTTGCCAAGCTTTGCAAGGATTATACTTCTCTTGGAGGAAAAGCTTTCTTAGGGACGGAGTCGACTATTGAGGTGCAGAGATGGATTGATGCTTGCCGAAGGATTTTTGGTGATCTAGGGATTGAGGATGCAACCAAGAGAAAGCTTGCATCGAGGCAGCTTCAAGGGAGAGCTGTGGATTGGTGGAATTCTATCACCATAGATACACCAGAAGAGGATATTACTTGGGAGCAGTTCCAAGTTAGATTTGAAGCCAAGTTCATCTCTACTGCTCAGAGGTCTGTTTTGTTCAAGAGATTTGTGGAGCTCAAACAAGGCGGAAGGCCTGTTCTGGAGTATATTTCTGAGTTCGAAGCTTTGTCTAAGTATGCCAGATCATATATTGATTCTCCCTACCAGAAGAATGAAAAGTTTGTGACTGGTCTGGATGCTTATCTAGGAAGGCAGTTAGTGGATCATCTGGACGATCCATTTGAGAAGCTGGTGGAGAAAGCTCTGAGGCATGAGAGTTTGTTTCCTAGGGAAAGTTCTGTTGTTGCTGTAACCAGGGAAGGATCTAAACCACAGCAGAGTGGGAATAAGAAGAGGAAGCAGCAGCAACAGAAGGGAAAGGATGGTCAGAAGAAGCCAAAGGGCGAGGTGACTTGTTATAACTGCCGTCAGAAGGGTCATCTTTCTCGGGATTGCAAGAATCCGAAGGTGCAGTTGAAGTGTTACAACTGTGATAAGCTGGGACACATTAAGAAGGACTGTCCAGAACCGAGGAAAGATAGGCAGGTTGTGCAAGCCTATGCTTTGGGGGCTGTTCCATCGTCTTCAAAAGCTCCGACTGCTGAAGAAAAGGGGAAGAGTGTGGTGGTTCAAGGTACTCTTTCTATTTGTGGTGTTCCAGTTAGAGTGTTGTTTGATACTGGAGCGTCGCATTCTTTTGTTTGTGATGATTTGGTAAGCCGGTTAGGTATGAAACCGGATATTGTTGATAGGCCATTGGTTGTGACTAATCCAGTGGGGGGTTCGTCATGTTTGTGTATGATATGCCGTGGTCTAGTTGTGTCGAGTCATGATTGCTCGTTTGTTTGTGATTGCTTTGTTCTGAACTTTGCGGGGTTCGGAATTATTTTGGGTATGGACTGGCTTAGGAAGTATGCGGCTAGGATTGATTGTGAGAGGCTTGAGGTGACAGTCGGGAATGTGGAAGGGCGAAAGGTTGTGATACGATGTAAGCATGAAGAAGGCGTCTTCATGAGCTTCATGTATTCGCTAGTTGTTCCACGGGATGGACTGTCATCGGTGCCTATTGTGAATGGATTTGAGGATGTCTTTGACGAAGTCAAAGGGTTGCCGCCGCATAGGGAGATCGAGTTTCGTATCGATCTAGTTGAGGGAGCCAGACCTGTTGTGATGCCTCTTAGGCGGATGGCACCGAGGGAGCAGCAAGAGCTGAAGGTGCAAGTTGATGACCTTTTACGGAAAGGATTCATTCGGAGGAGTGTGTCCGAATGGGGTGCGCCCGTTGTGTTCGCAACCAAAGCGGATGGATCGTTGAGGTTGTGTGTGGATTATCGTGAGCTGAATAAGGTGACTAAGAAGAACAAGTATCCATTGCCGAGAATAGATGACTTGTTTGATCAGCTTCACGAGGCTAAGGTGTTTTCTCAGATGGATTTGGCAACGGGATTTCACCAGTTGAGAGTGGCGAAGGATAGTGTGCCGAAGACTGCTTTCAGGACACCATCCGGGTTTTATGAGTGGCTGGTAATGCCGTTTGGGTTGACTAACGCGCCAGCATATTTTGTGGATCTTATGAATAGAGTGTTCAGAGATCAGTTGAATAAGTTCGTGCTTGTGTTCGTGGATGATATTTTGGTTTATTCCAGAACTGAGGAAGAGCACAAGACGCACTTGAGGATTGTTTTGGATATATTGCGGAAACATCAGCTGAAGGCTAAGTTTTCGAAGTGTCACTTCTGGAAGAATGAAGTGAGGTTCTTAGGTCATGTTATTTCTGGAAATGGAATAGCGGTTGATCCCGCTAAGGTGGCAGCAATCCAGGATTGGGTTAGACCTAAGAATGCATCTGATGTAAGAAGTTTTCTTGGATTAGCAGGATATTATCGTCGGTTTATCAAAGACTTTTCCAAGATAGCTGCACCGTTGACAGGATTGACGAAGAAGAACCAGTTGTTCAAATGGGATGATAAGTGTGAGCAAGCTTTCGTGATCCTGAAAGAGCGACTGACGAGTGCTCCTGTTTTGACTATTCCAAGTGGGAATGATGAGATGGTGGTTTACACCGATGCATGTGGTACTGGACTTGGAGCGGTGCTAATGCAGAAGGATAAAGTTGTTGCATATGCTAGTCGACAACTGAAGCCGCATGAAAGGAATTATCCGACTCATGATTTGGAGTTAGCGGCGATTGTGTTTGCTTTGAAGATATGGAGACATTACCTATTGGGAGTTAGATTCGAGTTGTTTACAGATCATAAGTCGTTAAAGTATCTGTTCTCCCAAAAGGATTTGAATCTTCGACAGCAACGGTGGTTAGAGTTTCTAGCATCTTATGATTTTGGTATAGCCTATACTCCGGGAAAAGGAAACGCAGTGGCTGATGCGTTAAGTCGAAGACATGCAGGATTGGGAGCCATGTTTTCGGAATGGAAGAGTCTTGAGTATTTGGCTGGATTTGATTTCAGGCCTAGATGTGAATTGGAACCTGAAATGTTGGCAAACTTATCAATAAGGCCTACTCTTGTGGAAAGAATTGGCAAGAGCCAAAAGAAAGACGATAAGCTTGTCAAGATTATCCGTGATTTGGAATCTGGATTGGAACCAGAGAAGGATAAGGAATTCGAGGTCGATCGAGAGGGTTGGCTTCGAAAGCAAGGACGATTAGTTGTTCCCGATGTAGATGGATTGAGAGATGAGGTTCTGAGGGAGAGTCATCACTCGAAGTTGACAATTCATCCAGGTGGAAATAAGATGTATCGGGATATGAAGAGAACCTACTACTGGGAAGGTATGAAGAATGATGTTGGAAGTTTTATTTCCAAGTGTATGAATTGTCAGTTGGTGAAAGCTGAGCAGAAGAAGCCCAGTGGATTACTTCAGCCATTAGAGGTTCCTACGTGGAAATGGGAGCAAGTGTCGATGGATTTTATTGATGGTCTACCTAGAACCAGGGCAGGGAATGAAGGGATTTGGGTCATTGTAGATCGTTTGACCAAGAGTGCAAGGTTCATTCCCGTTCGATCGACTAGGACTGCATCGAAACTGGCTGAGTTGTATGTGAAGTGGATTGTTCGATTCCATGGTGTTCCGAAGAATATAGTGAGCGATCGAGACCCATTGTTCACTAGTGGATTTTGGAAGAGCTTCCAGGAAGTTTTGGGAACTGAGTTGTGTTTGAGTACAGCTTATCACCCTCAAACAGATGGTCAGACTGAGAGAGTCAACCGGGTTTTGGAAGATCTTCTTAGAGCTTGTGTTTTGGACTTCGGAGGATCATGGGAAGATCACCTTCATTTGGTGGAGTTTGCTTATAATAACAGTTATCAGTCGAGCATTGGTATGGCACCATATGAGGCATTATATGGAAGACCGTGTAACTCTCCGACATGTTGGTTGGAAACTGGAGAAAAGCTGATACTTGGGCCAGAGATGATTCGACAGACTTCGGATTGTATAGAGATCATTCGGCAACGAATGAAGGCAGCCCAAGATCGTCAGAAAAGTTATGCAGATAATCGTCGAAAGGATTTGGAATTCGACGTAGGTGATATGGTTTTTGTGAAGATTTCTCCTCTGAAGAGTGTCATTAGATTCGGAAAGAAAGGAAAGTTAACTCCGAGATTTGTTGGACCATTCCCGATTATCGAGCGAATTGGAAAGCTCGCTTATAGATTGGAGTTACCGGAAAAGATGGCGGGTGTGCACAATGTTTTTCATGTATCTTATCTACGGAAGTATGTGCACGACCCAACTACTGTGGTTTCTGCTGATAGCTGTGAAGACTTGGAGGTTTATCCAGTTGTTTCGAGACCTCGTAAGCCGCTTCGTATTGTTGAAACCGATACGAAACAGCTTAGGAGGAAGACGATTACGTTGCTCAAGGTACAATGGAGTGATGATGTTAACGACTGTACATGGGAGGAGGAAGAGAGGATGAAGGCAGCTCATCCCGGACTCTTCGAGGTATGGCCCTAAAGTGTCGTGACATCTCATGAATTTGTAGCTTGTTCTGAGTCTTAGAATTCTGCATGCTAGGCTAGAATTGGTTGCATGGTTTGTTGATTGCTTTGGATGGTAGGCATGCGGAATATCTTTGATTTCTGATTGTTTGCTTGGAATTTCGGGGGCGAAATTCCTAAGGGGGAGAGAATGTAACGACCCGTATTTTACGTGTCGATGGATCGTAGAATTTGTAGGTCGTTAGTGTTGTTGTGTTGTCTCTAGCCTAAGTCATTCAGAATTGAGTCGTATAGGGGCATGAGTCGTGACCGACTTAGTGCTTAGGTCGCATGATAGCTTGAGTCGAGTGGCCGAGTTAGGATGGTGACCGACCGATAGTAAGTCGTAGCCGACTTAGGAGGTGAGACAAGGTAATGGGTTAAGGCTTGAGTCGTAACCGACTCATAGAATGGGTTGTGTATGAGTGACCGACTTATAGAAGCAACGGTTTATAGGTTGTGACCGAGTTAAGGTTGGCCGACTCATGGGGTTTGCCGAGTTAAGAGTTGGAGTGTTGGAACGACCTAAGTTAGTGGCCGACTTATAGGGAACCGACTCAAGTGTTGAGTCGCGCTCGAGTTAATAGGGTCTTAAGTCGTTAACGACTCATAGGGGACCGGCTCAAGGAGGGGTTGCGGTTTAGAATGTTGGCCGAGATAAGGAAGCGACCGACTTAAGAGTTTCTCGAGTTAAAACGTTGCCGACTTAAGGAGGTTGGTGGTTTAAGGGTTGGCCGACTCATAGGAGTTAACTCGTGACCGAGTCATAGAATTGCCGACTCATAGTATTAGGGCTTAGGTCGTGGGGTCCTGAGTCGGTAGGGGTTTGGGTCGGCATGGCGTTATTCCATGTGTCGTTAGGTCGGTGGGCCGACTTAGTGGATAAGTCGTTGGGGACTTAGGCTTTTGAGTCGTGTCTCGAGGGATAAGGATTAGGCTTAGGTCGGCAGGGATAAGTCGTGTGACCTTCTTGCTGTGATGAGTCGGTAGAATTTAAGTCGGCATTGGTTGAGTCGGTAGGAAGTAGGTCGGCACTTGGTTGAGTCGTAAGTCGACATCTGGGAGTATATGTTGTGTAGTTGAGTCGGTAGGTGCTAGGTCGTGAGTCGGCGAGGGATGAGTCGGGGGCGACTCAGGAGTTGGGTCGGCGGCGACTTAGGACGGCCGAGACATGGAGGTTTCAGCCTATAAATAGAGGCGTTCGGCTCACTTTTTGGCACCGGATTTCGAAGCGACGAAGTGCTGCCATTTTGGAAACTCGACTACGGTATTTTCTTCACTTCTTTCTCTACTTCCATCAAGTGCTAACATCCATTGAAGATTGAAGATCAAGATCAAAGATCAAGAGCCAAAGTTGAAGATTTTCATCCGAAGAGGCTAGATTTCACCGTTTCAAGTGAAATTTCTCCGGATCAAGTCCAAGTCCTTGCTGTCCAGATCTGTAGTTGATTCATTTTAGGTTGTTTTGGTGATTTGGTGAGTGGTAGTTATCTCTCACACGGACCCAAAGGAGTGTAGTGGATTGGTGATATGTTTATGTGTTAAAGTTAGCGTTTTCTCGCATTTTCCTTAAGTCTGCATGTAGATCCATCATATTTGAAGATGTTTATCTATGAAAGTTATTTATCAAGTATTAGAGACAAAACCCATGTTTTAGATTTGATAGATCTATGCTAAAAACCATGATTTCACGTATGTTGGACTTTTGCTCACTTAATTACGAAATTGCCATTATAATTGATATTGCTTAATAGATCTTGTTTGAATGGTTGAATGTTTGAATGTATGTTAGATTTGATTGCTCCAAGTTAGCTTGTAGTTGATTTGGAACAAGATGGTTGAAGATGATTCAAAAGCTAAGTGGAAAGGCTCTTGAATGGTGAAAGCTGCCAATGGCATATGAAGCGGATGTGGAAGCTCATATGGATGGATTCGAGGATGTGGGATCTTGCCATGATGCGAGAAGGCAAAGCATGGTTGAGTTGGGACTTTGCGATGATATGATGAGGCAAGGCTTGTGTTGAGATGGGACGGGTCATGATGACGTTCCAAGTTGAGAGACTTTGCTATGATGTGATGAGGCAAGACATATGTTGTGATGGGACGGGTCACGAAGACGTTCCAAGCACGGGTCATGACGACGTGCAAAGTTATAACTCGGTGATGCGGTCCGGGTTGGGGTGGATAATGGTTAGCTTGAGAGGCGCTTGAGCTAGTATGGAAGTAGTCGTCGAGGAGGATGACTAGGAGGCTAAGATCTCATCGTTGTTGAAGGTTCTAGCATACTCAAAGCAAGGGTACGTTGGAACGGGTCACGATGACGTTCCAGGCACGGGTCATGATGACGTGCTAGTACTCTGGGCTGATGCGTTCGGCTTAGGCACGGGTCACGATGACGTGCGGAGTTATGGCTAAACCGGGGTTACCATTAGCCCTTGACAGGCGGTCATTCAACTAACGGTGAAATCAAGGCAATGATAACAGTGATAGCCAGAGTCATGGATGTTTGGATGTTTGGTTGTATCATCATTCGGCTTCAAGAGCGGTGTTTTCTGGGTGCTTATCTGATCTTGGTTTAGGCCTTGGGGGTTTGTATTTGGAAAACATCGTCCTTGACTCGAGTGATTATTGCTTTACCTTACTTATCTGCTATGTTATGCTTACTTCTCCTTAGTGTGTGTCTGGGGGCTATCACTGTAGAAAGAGGTGGAGTGGGATGGTTTGGTTCCTATTCCTTTATTTCCTTATGCTCTTTTGGTATGCTTGATAGTTGATTTACTGCTCACTAAGACTTTGTCTGACTCAAGGTTTTATGTCTCCTCTTATTACCTTGGGCTGTTCATCCATGTTGGGATGGGCAGACTAGGTAGCAGGTGACAGGTGCTGTTCTTAGAGATCTACGCTGATGATGACGAAGACGAGCAGGAGGCTTTGCATACTAGTTTTCTTACTATATGTACTGGGTGTTCCGCTGTTATATCTGATTGAGTGTTTGTAGTGAGGCTTTGATGTATGGATGATTCATGATTGTATAAAACTACTACGATGCTTATATGACGATTTTTCTGTTATGGGGCTTCACTATATATTTCTCTATTGTATTTTATCCATGCGCTGTGAGTTGTACGATAGAGTTTGCTGTTTTATTTTACCCTGACTATCGTCCATGGCTACCTGGCACGCCTTTCAGCGCACTATTCCATTGATTTGGTGCGGGAGTCATGGGCGGTCGTCACAACCCTACTACGAACAACAAGCACTTCTGACTGCCTATAAAGGTCCACTTCCTTAGTCCTACAATGAAATGCAGTCAAGGCATACTCTCTTGATGGAACACCTACAGACTTGCCTCTGGTGATGCAGTTTCGTTAGGCCTACCCAAAGGGCCATCCTAGAGTATCCTCCTGTCTCGTTGAAGTCTCATACTTCTTTAAAAACCAAAAATACTAAGTGGACATGCTTCTCCATTGCAGAAATCCATGATGAACTGGTTCGTTCGACGCTTCATCCTTTGGGCTGCTCCAAATGCATTTCGATTCTTTTATTAGACCCTAAGTTTAAACTTTTAATTTGCGTTAAGTTTGCTTTCTTAGTTTTTTGGCTACTTATTTTAGTTTACTTAGCATATTCTTGTCATCGTCTCACTTCTAACAATTGTGAGATAAACATAGGTCTAATAGGAAATGTAGTTAGTATGAGGCACATTCATTATGTTGCTTATTGGATATATATATAAATCCCTAAGTTCTATAAAATAAGCCTCTTTTATTATTTCTATGTTATTTGCTTATCAACTTAATATAAGTTGTTTCAATAAGCTTCTATCATTATTCTCTACTTTCATTGGTTACCAATTTATTATAAGTCTCATAATTTATCAATTTCCATTTCCATTTCGATCAATATTTATTGCATTCACATTTGATTGATTGCAATTAAATGTATTTACATTCAATCGATTTTTTTAAATTATTTACATTTGTTTAATCCACATTTCATTGGTTCACATTCCATTGATTTCTTTCAATTTATTAACATTCGTCATAAATTCATTATATTCAATTTTACTCAATTCAATTTGTGAAATTCTAGTTTTTTTACTTTTTGTTAACCTATTTCATATAAATTCATTGGTGGATCATTTATAAAATTATTCCACTTAACCTTGATTAAGTTAAATTTGTTTTATTTCCACTTACTATATCCTCCTTTTATTATACTAACATCATTAATAAATTAACTAAGTTTATTATAAATAATTTATATAACACAACTCACTTTTATTATTTTTACTTCATATCTTAAGTTACTATTAACTCATCGATTCACTTTATTTATTCAAATTCATATTATTGATTTACTAAAGTAAATTTTATTTTATAACTCAATTCATATTAATAATTTGATATTTTCTTCCACGATCAATTCATTTAACCACTCTTAAGTTAACTACAATTTATAATTTATTCCAATAACTCGTTCCACATTATATTAATTAACATTCAATTTTTTTAAACTGCTCCATTTGTAATTTGTTTATATATATCCAATTTAAATTAAACTTAATTAACCATATTAATTTTACTTACCCTCATTTATTTTTATTCAATTTCTACACACGCTTAAATTACACTTCATTTTTAAAAATTTAAATTCGTATTCATTTTATTAATTCATAATATAATTTAAGTGGAATTAATTCACTTTACTAATTTATCTAGTTTCACTTAATATGCAATTCAATTTATTTAATATTAAGTTAAATTCATTTGATATTAATCCATTTCTCATTTTATTTAATCTTATTAAAGTTAAATTTTCTTATTATTCGCATTCAACAAATTTAAATTCGTTTTTAGCTTACTAATTCTCGAAGCTATAAGTTATAAAAATTAACTTCTTAAAATTTCATTTCATTAATTTATCTACTTCATTTCAAATGCAATTTATTTTTATTTATGCTTTAATGAGTTAACTATATTTTATTTACTTCATTTCACTAAGTCAATCGGTTTAACATTTCTTAAGTCAATTATTTTACTTTGTATTTCAAATTCAAAATTTTCTTTGTTTTCTTAACCTAAAATTTAACCATTTTAATGTTGATTTTATTTTCCTATTCCAATTTATAATTTACAAACTTATTTCTCATCCATACTATTTTAAATTTATAAGTTTAAAACTATTTTCTTAGATTTATTAAATCATATTTGGAATATTTTTCACAAAAAACTTGTTTAACCGGAAATAAATTCTCTTTGGTAGCTAGCAATTCTCACTTAGAAACTCGAAATTGAATACTGGCGACGCCACAGTCATCCCTAGAATTATTTCTCTATGACCAACCGAGTTTAATGCTTTTATTTCCTCCAAAATCATTCAAAATAATTTCTCATCAAAAAACTTTTGAAAAAAATATTAATATTAATTTTTAAGGCTTCGAAATCAATTCTTGAAAAATAAAGGGTTTTAAATTCTAAAATTCTTAATTTTTAAAATCAGTTCTATTTATATGTTATATATAAATATACTCATACAATTTAATTTCTTCATTATGAAAATATTTCGTTAATTTACAAATTTGTTATTTCAAATAATTTTATTTTGTTTGGATTTCAATTAAATTTAATTATCAAATGCTTCATAAAATAAAATTCATTAAGTATTCGCTTCATTATGTATTTTCCAACCAATAATCGACAATAACTAAATATTATCATCTCCTAACAATAATTTCATTATAATTAAACTTATATATATATATAATATAATTTAGGTAAAATTATTTCATTTACTCGATTTTAAAACAATATTACGTCGACTTGCCTTATTTAAGTGTTTAGAAATCCCTATCGATAACACGGCATAACGCACATCGACCAGAATTCATAAACGACTCAACGGATAAGTAAACACAATACAAAATATTTTATGTAACAACCCGAGAAATTGACTGCTAATAAATTGGATTCCTGCGGAAGTTAGCGTTAAATTTGAAACTAAAATTTTAATAACGTAATAATTTGTTGTAACTATCTAGATCTTTTTTGAATAAAAGAACTTTTAAATAAAATAACCTATTAAATTTGTGGGTAACGTATTTTGGCAATTAACTTGCATGATTTTTTTTTGGAATGTCATTATTTAATGTTGTAATATTTAAGAGAGATTTATAATAAAAATATAATAACGTCTGTTGAAGACTTCTGGTAACGTTAACGCATTAAATTAGTTTTATATGGTCCAATTAGCGGTATCAGCGACCGCAAATTTCGGAAAATGAATATTTATTTGAACGAACAAACGTGATTTTTCTTTATATTATTAGACTCGTGCTGACAAGGCGAGCGCAACGATACCTTATTTGCTGAATTTGGAGGTCCGATGTGAAAGTTACGCGCTGTTTTGTGTGTATATAATTGGTCCATATATAAATTTATTAGTTGCCGTTATAAACTGAAATTAATTGATTAGAATTCAAAATTTAAATTCCTGAATGTGTTCAACAGATGTAGCCTAAAAATTAATTGGTATGTTACACAATTAATTGGTACGTTACATGATTAATTGTTACGTTACACAATTAATTGGTACGTTACACAATTAATTGGTACGTTACAAAATTAATTGGTACGTTACACAATTTATTGGTACGTTACACAAATTTATGGTACGTTTTAAGATATCAACCGGTTACCTTAAACTTAGATTTTCCCTCCCTGGAATCAATCACGCAATCTAAACTAGTATAAAAATAAGAGGCCTTATCACTTTTCTCTCGTGTTCAACTTCCTCCTTCAGCATCTTTTTGCACCCAAATAAAAAAAAAGGGAAGAAGGCAACAGCCGATCCAACTTAGAAAATAAACCCCCTCACCCCTGTACCAAGCACCGCACCACCTTCCTGACCACCGCAACTCCCCTTCCACGGCAGCCACGCCACCGATCATTCCCCGACGCCACCTACGCCACTGCCACCTCAGCCCTGTGCGGTGAGTTCTTTTGTTTTTTTTCCTCTTTTCTTTCTTCTTCTTGCTGCGTGCGTAAAAAATAAAAAAAAAGTTGAAGGGATACAAGCTTGCATGCGAATGGCCCTGCATGCAAACATTGAATGGTTTTGGATATAGTGAATATATATATATATATATATTTTTCTTCTTTTTTCTTTCTCTGGAAGTCGCGTGCGTTATTTATATAAAAAATATATAAAAATAAAGTGAAGGTGATAACTTAGCACTGCATACATATATGTTACACCTATATATACTAAATGGTAAAGTTATGGCTGAACATTTTTTTTGTTTTGTTTTCTCCACTGCCTAGTTGCGTGCAATATAAAAAAATGGAAGTGGTACAAGCCTGCATGCCACAAATTGAATATATTTGGTACAGTGAGTATACGCATAATGAATGAAGGGTTTGTGTTAGTTTTGGATTCGTTTCCCGAAGTTGCGTGCGTTATTATAGAAAAAATTTATATAAAAAAAGAAGAAAATGTAACAGTAAACATAGGATTTGAACGTTGAGCTGTAAACTTGTAAGTTTGTCCGCGTGTATAATTTTATATATCAAGTTAGTTCGATTTTTATAATGAATTAAGGAATTCATGTTTGCTTGTTATATATATATATATATATATATATATATATATGTATATGTGTAAGTATATATGTGTATATATATATATATATATATATATATATATAAACTGAAATTGTAATGACAACCAAATTTTTAAATAATTTTTAACGCGAATACATAACGACGTAAATGTTAATATATGATTTTATTACGTTTGTCGCAGTCGGAATTAATTAACTTAGGAGTTATCTGTTCACCGTCTGGTCTGTGCAGTTTATTCTAGCGCAGTTTATCGTATTTTGGTTGCGAAACTCATCGTTGTTATATTTTTTTTATTTTTTTTGTTTGATGTGTATCCAAAGAATTTGACATTTGGCTCCTCCATTCGAATCTGGGTCGTGCTTTTGTGCTTGTGTAGATCCCATTTGTGCAATTCGTCGTTGTGTCTTCAGCTCAAACCTGTGAGTAAATCTCACCAGATATTTATACTTATACAAATGTGAATTGACACCATTTGAATGGGTAGAACTATTATGTGATGTTATAATTGCCTGTGATTAATTATATGTGATGTTAAACCTGTTAACTTTCATGTCATATCATCTGTTGTTATATATATGTTGTTAATGTTCATTTATATCTGTTTATCACAATGCAAGTTCCCTGTAGATTAGAAAACACTATGGGTTGAAATGATACATACCCAAACGGACTTTAGAATAGGAAAAATCGTTATGGGCTGAAATGGTAGGCCTGAACGGTTTTTATTTAATTTATTTAACTTGGGATTGCGGGTTTGAAATGATAAAACCTGGATTTTTCTTTTAAACTGCAGATTGAAATGATATATATCCGTATCACCTGACCTAAGTTAGAAAACTATATACAGACCCGTGGTTATTTTATAAAGTGTTTTTGGATAATTTTAAGTATTTTAAAAATATAAATTTATGAAAAAAAATTTAAATAGATTTTGAAATGTTTTAAATAAAGAAATAATTATTTTTCTATGAGTTAAAAATGCAATTA
This sequence comes from Allium cepa, assembly GCA_030765085.1. Classification (NCBI taxonomy): domain Eukaryota; kingdom Viridiplantae; phylum Streptophyta; class Magnoliopsida; order Asparagales; family Amaryllidaceae; genus Allium; species Allium cepa. The sequence continues at coordinate 1,015,159,567 of CM060934.1, read as the reverse complement.
ATGAATGGTTAAATTGGATTATTGAAATATAACTTAAGTTTGGAAATTTGGAATTTTGGTTAAAAAATGATATTTAAGTTATATAAATAAAATGGAAATTTAAATTTTTATTTGGAAAATGGTAAATATGATAAATTGATTTAAATTTGAATTTAAGCGATTTATTAAAGTATTATTGATTTTCTATGAATTTAAGTGGTTAAATAAATGAATGCTTAAAAAGTGAAATTTGAAAATACAACTTGATTTGGAAATGTGGAATTTAGTTTTGTTTAAATTTTAAATAATTTAAATAAATTGGGAATTTAGTTTAATTTGTGAAATGATAATTTGAAAATGTAAACGTTAATAAAGTGTTAAATGCAAAAATAGGAAGTTTACACTTGAATTTATTAAGTGGATTTGTGAAATTTGATTTAATTATAAAATGTTGCTTTATAAAAATCATTAATTAAAAGAGTATTTAATGAACATCTTTGAATGTTAAAATATGATTTTAAAAATGTTTAAATGGTCTAAATTGAAATGTTTTCAAGTATAACTTTCAGCACCTTTTTCTGAATGGTGTAAAAGGTTGAAATTTTCAATGTTTATGGTTTTTAACTTAGTAAATGAACTCATAATGGTTTAAAACTTTGGAAATTGAATACTTGATTTGAAAGTATAATAATTACATTTTTAAAATGATTTCAATTGAATTAAATTGATGGAATATAAATTTTTTAAAAAGGTGATTTGAGATGATAATAAATGAATGTTATCTTTGAATTTAAAAATGTTTAAGTTATGATATTTTGAAATTAAAATGATTTGAAATGAGTTTGAAAGATATGATATTTTGATATATATTTAATGATTTAAAGATGTTTAGGATATGATATATTTAAAACGTTTTGAAATGAAGTTTTTAAAAGTTATGATATTTTGAAATTAAAACGATTTGAAAATGAAGTTTGAAAGATATGATATTTTGATATATATTAAATGATTCGAAGATGATGTTTTGAAAGTTATGACATTTTGAAATTAAAACGATTTGAAAATGAAGTTTGAAAGATATGATGTTTATGTATTAAAATGTTTTGAAATGATTTGATATTTTTTTTGATAAATATTTGAATTGGAAAGATATAGTATGTTGATATATTGAAATGGTTTAGAAATGGTTTAGAAATGATTTAATCTTTATTTTGATAAAGATTTGGATTGAAATGATATTTTATTTTGAAGTATGAAAATATTGTTTTAAAGTTATAATCACGGATTATAATAACGATTGGTTGTTAAAGAGACCGGGATCGGATATTGTCTTATAGCCGGCCAATACCGAAAACCACTTTAACAACTGTGTACGCGGTGGAGGTTCCAGAATGAAGTAGGATGGTGGCGACGTTCTCGAGGTATATCACGTGGACCCAACTCCCGTGAGTTGGCATAAATGACTAAAACAGGAGCTATACCGGGCTACACAAAGTGTCGCACCCTTTCATCGAGCATGCTCCATCGGAAACCATTCTATTACTTTTGTGATTCGATATGTGGCGCCACTTTGATTCGGGGGTATTGTTCGAGGTGGGCGGAAGCTACTGGCTTGCCGTCACCACCGGTCCGGGAGTGCCAATGGTGTATCCACCCTGGCATTGCCTCGCGTGCCATGTCATCTCCTTATATCGAGCCCACTACGATTTTGGTTTTAAAGATCCGACCGCGTTAAGGTTCACCATCCCCTTAATGCTATTTTCTATATGATTATACTTTACTGATTAGACACTACTGTATATAGCGTATATTACTACATAGTAAATAGTTTAACGGATCCTTAGAGGATGGGCGGTCCCAAGCATCTTCTAAATTACTTGTACCTTTACTACAGTTCACTTGAGTTGGTTTACATTGTATAAGTATGTATGTCCTGACTCGAGTGTTTGTATTTTTATTTACGCTCGGGTCAGCCTGAGTATTCACAGATTTGGATTTCCACTTTCTGGAGATTGAAAATCGCTGGAGATTATCTACTTGTCAAGTTTCATCTTTTGCAGTCTGTTGTTCCTTTCAGCTCTTGTATTAGTAGACTTCTATGTAGCAAGACTTCCTTTGTACTTTATTTCTTCTGTTGTATTTTATTTAACTCTGATATATTTACATAGTAGCTTCATGAACTACTATTTCTTTTACTTCCGCTGCACTATTATTACTCCGTGTCTGTGATCTGTGATTTTTATTTACTGTATATTCTGAGATTTGCCAAAAAAATTATTTACAACGCGGTATTTTGAGCAATCCAATTCCGGCATGAGTGTCTACCTATACACTTATAATGGATGCGAATGGTTGAAAATACCTGGTTGTTACAGTTGGTATCAAATCTTTGGTAGCTCTAGGCAAACTCAGCATATGGAGTGAATGTATTTACATAATCACTTTCATTCGAGTTTGAATCTCTCCCTTTTGACACGATTCCTTTGAATTTTGTAGCGTTCCCTACGGCTCCAAAATCCATTCGTATCCCTCACTATTCATCTTCTTTTGACTCTGAAGTATTCCATAACTCCGCTTCGAATGATCTTTCTAGTGAGTCGCCGGTCACGCCAATTTCAAATTAAATTGAAAAAAAGGGGAAAACTCTTTTACAATTAGCATCAATTCACCAGAGATTTATATCTATCCTTGGTTTAGATGCTAATACCTTTTGTTATTCCAAACTCTAACTCTTGGGATCGAATGTAGATTTACCCCAGAAAAATCCACATTGATCTTATTCTTTAAGCCACGGTTGACCCGGTAAATGTTGCCCGTGATTTATTTAGGCTTATCCCCCTCCCTATTTTGTTATTTAATCATCTTGTCTTTTGTTTCCAACCTATTTTCAAAAATTTTGAATTGTACTTGTAAATCTATGTTTTGTTTATATATTGTGTTGTTTGAGTTGTTGATGTTGATTTGGGTTTCCGGTCGATTCGTCGGATCAACGCTATCGATAAGATTTCCAAAACACTTTGACAGAACAAACTGACACAATATTATTTTAAAAAATTTGGTTAATGAAATAAATTTTGATATAAGTAAATTTATGGAACTTAATAAATTGATTTAAATTAATCATTGAAAAGATAATACTTGATTTATCATTTATTGTTCTATAAATGAATTTATAAATAGTTGTTTATAAATTGATTTGGGAACTGAAATGGATTTAAAACAAGAAATTTGAGAATTTAATTTCCAATGGTTTCGAACCTTGTGTTTAATGTTTTAAAAGGTTATATTATTTAAAGTATTTTCAAATAGAAATTTGTTTCCAAAGAATTTTAAGTTTAAAATTAGTGCTCTTCTCATTGTCGATGGGAAATAACTTCGGTGATGACTGCAGCAACATCGACGTTCATTTTCGAGTTTCGAAGTGAAGAGACTGTTCTGTAGTCTTGCTACAGCTTTGTTTTGGGAAATCAAATTTATTTGAATTTCTAAAATATGACTTGATTTATAATATATATAGACATATGATTTAGATTTTATTTGATAAACTATGTACATACATCTAGTTATCTCTAAATGGTTTGAAGAAATCGGAAATTTAATTCTTAAATTTTATTTTTAAAGAATAATTTCAATTATAGAAAGAAAATCAAAATTTTTGAATAAATGATTTAAGCTTGAAATGATTGGGTTGAAAAGTTTTATTTATATAATACAATTGCATTCAAATATAACTTACCTTAATTTCAGAAGTTAACAATGTAATTGGATAATATACAATATAAAAAGATTTTATAAATAAAATTTGAGTGGTTATAATAAATGTTATACACTTAAATTTTAATGATTAACAGGGGTAAATATAATAAAGGGTAATTGAATAACTTACAATAAAATAATGTTAAAAGAACTAAAAATAAAATAAAGCAGTTATAATAAGTGTAAGTATGTTTAACATAAGTGATAAATGTATTGAGAGGAATAAATTTAATTTTTATTAGGAATAAAGAGAATTAAATTTATTAAGTACATTGTGAGTGTAATAAATGATTATTTCTCAAACCCATGGTTTTAAAAATTGTTAATTTTAGATGATTGGATAATAAGATAATGAAATTTGAGATAGTTAAGATTTATTTAACTTGTGTAAAGATTTATTCTCTATTTAAGTTAAAATTTCAATGCTTTCAAATCTAATTCCTTATTTTGTTTTCCAAACTATCTTTTGGTTGTCCTTATCATCCTTATCTTGCTATAGATTGGTATAGGCATCTTTCTATAATCTTTGATAGATCTTTGGTAATCATTTTGAATCACCTTTTCGTGCTTGTGTTCTTAATTTTGGAGAATCTTGGAAAGATCATCTCCAACTTGTAAAACTAACCTATAACAATAGTTATCAGGTATAATTTCAATCTCCTTGGCATCTTATCTTAATCCTATTTCACTCTATCTTTGTCCTGCTTTTCCGTACCTCATTCCTTTTCGAGGACGAAAAGTTTTGAGTGGGGGAGAGTGTAACGACCCGAGAAATTTACTGCTAATAAATTGGATTCCTGCGGAAGTTAGCGACAAATTTGAAACTAAAATTTTAATAACGTAAGAATTTGTTGTAACTATCTAGATCTTTTTTGAATAAAAGAACTTTTAAATAAAATAACCTATTAAAATTGTGGGTAACGTATTTTGGCAATTAACTTGCATGATTTTTTTTTGGAATGTCATTATTTTATGTTGTAATATTTAAGAGAGATTTATAATAAAAATATAATAACGTCTGTTGAAGACTTCCGGTAACGTTAACGCATTAAATTAGTTTTATATGATCCAATTAGCGGTATCAGCGACCGCAAATTTCGGAAAATGAATATTTATTTGAACAAAAAAACGTGATTTTCTTTATATTATTAGACTCGTGCTGACAAGGCGAGCGCAACGATACCTTATTTGCGGAATTTGGAGGTCCGATGTGGAAGTTACGCGCTGTTTTGTGTGTATATAATGGGTCCGTATATAAATTTATTAGTTGCCGTTATAAACTGAAATTAATTGATTAGAATTCAAAATTTAAATTCCTGAACGTTTTAACAGATATAGCCTAAAAATTAATTGGTACGTTACACAATTAATTGGTACGTTACATGATTAATTGTTACGTTACACAATTAATTGGTACGTTACACAATTAATTGGTACGTTACAAAATTAATTGGTACGTTACACAATTTATTGGTACATTACACAAATTTATGGTACGTTTTAAGATATCAACCGGTTACCTTAAACTTAGATTTCCCCTCCCTGGAATCACTCACGCAATCTAAACTAGTATAAAAATAAGAGGCTTTATCACTTTTCTCTCGTGTTCAACTTCCTCCTTCAGCATCTTTCTGCACCCAAATAAAAAAAAGGGAAGAAGGCAACAGCCGATCCAACTTAGAAAACAAACCCCCTCTCCCCTGTACCAAGCACCGCACCACCTTCCTGACCACCGCAACTCCCCTTCCACGGCAGCCACGCCACCGATCATCCCCCGACGCCACCTACGCCACTGCCACCTCAGCCCTGTGCGGTGAGTTCTTTTTTTTTCCTCTTTTCTTTCTTCTTCTTGCTGCGTGCGTCAAATATATAAAAAAATTGAAGGGATACAAGCTTGCACGCGAATGGCCCTGCATGCAAACATTGAATGGTTTTGGATACAGTGAATATATATATTTTTTTCTTTCTTTTTTCTTTCTCTGGAAGTCGCGTGCGTTATTTATATAAAAAAAAATATAAAAATAAAGTGAAGGTGATAACTTGGCACTGCATACATATATGTTACACCTATATATACTAAATGGTAAAGTTATGGCTGAACATTTTTTTTGTTTCGTTTTTTCCACTGCCTAGTTGCGTGCAATATAAAAAAAAGGAAGTGGTACAAGCCTGCATTGCACAAATTGAATATATTTGGTACAGTGAGTATATGCATAATGAATGAAGGGTTTGTGTTGGTTTTGGATTCGTTTCCCGAAGTTGCGTGCGTTATTATAAAAAAAATTATATAAAAAAGAAGAAAATGTAACAGTAAACATAGGATTTGAATGTTGAGCTGTAAACTTGTAAGTTTGTCCGCGTGTATAATTTTATATATCAAGTTAGTTCGATTTTTATAATGAATTAAGGAATTCATGTTTGCTTGTTATATATATATATATATATGTAAGTATATATATATATATATATATATATATATATATAAACTGAAATTGTAATGACAACCAAATTTTTAAATAATTTTTAACGTGAATACATAACGACGTAAATGTTAATATATGATTTTATTACTTTTGTCGCAGTCGGAATCCATTACTTAGGAGTTATCTGTTCACCGTCTGGTCTGTGCAGTTTATTCTAGCGCAGTTTATCGTATTTTGGTTTTGAAACTCGTCGTTGTTATATTTTTTTTATTTTTTTGTTTGATGTGTATCCAAGGAATTTGACATTTGGCTCCTCCATTCGAATCTAGGTCGTGCTTTTGTGCTTGTGTAGATCCCATTTGTGCAATTCGTCGTTGTGTCTTCAGCTCAAACCTGTGAGTAAATCTCACCAGATGTTTATACTTATACAAATGTGAATTAACACCATTTGAATGGGTAGAACTATTATGTGATGTTATAACTGCCTGTGATTAATTATATATGATGTTAAACCTGTTAAATTTCATGTCATATCATCTGTTATTATATATATGTTGTTAATGTTCATTTATCTGTTTGTCACACTGCAAGTTCCCTGTAGATTAGAAAACACTATGGGTTGAAATGATACATACCCAAACGGACTTTAGAATAGGAAAAAATCGTTATGGGCTGAAATGGTAGGCCTGAAGGTTTTTATTTAATTTATTTAACTTGGGATTACGGGTTTGAAATGATAAAACCCGGATTTTTCTTTTAAACTGCGGATTGAAATGATACATATCCGTATCACTTGACCTAAGTTAGAAAACTATATACAGACCCGTGGTTATTTTATAAAGTGTTTTTGGATATTTTTAAGTATTTTAAAAATATAAATTTATGAAATTTTTTTTAAATAGATTTTGAAATGTTTTAAATAAAGAAATAATGATTTTTCTATGAGTTAAAAATGTAATTAATGAATGGTTAAATTGGATTATTGAAATATAACTTAAGTTTGGAATTTTGGAATTTTGGTTAAAAAATGATATTTAAGTTATATAAATAAAATGGAAATTTAAAATTTTATTTGGAAAATGGTAAATATCATAAATTGATTTAAATTTGAATTTAAGTGATTTATTAAAGTATTATTGATTTTCTATGAATTTAAGTGGTTAAATAAATAAATGCTTAAAAAGTGAAATTTGAAAATACAACTTGATTTGGAAATGTGGAATTTAGTTTTGTTTAAAGTTTAAGTAATTTAAATAAATTGGGAATTTAGTTTAATTTGTGAAATGATAATTTGAAAATGTAAATGTTAATAAAGTGTTAAATGCAAAAATAGGAAGTTTACACTTGAATTTATTAAGTGGATTTATGAAATTTGATTTAATTATAAAATGTTGCTTTATAAAAATCATTAATTAAAAGAGTATTTAATGAACATCTATGAATGTTAAAATATGATTTTTAAAATGTTTAAATGGTTTAAATTGAAATGTTTTCAAGTATAACTTTCAGCACCTTTTTCTGAATGCTGTAAAAGGTTGAAATTTTCAATGTTTATGGTTTTTAACTTAGTAAATGAACTCATAATGGTTTAAAACTTTGGAAATTGAATACTTGATTTGAAATTATAATAATTACATTTTTAAAATGATTTCAATTGAATTAAATTGATGGAATATAAATTTTTTAAAAAGGTGATTTGAGATGATAATAAATGAATGTTATCTTTGAATTTAAAAATGTTTAAGTTATGATATTTTGAAATTAAAATGATTTGAAATGAGTTTGAAAGATATGATATTTTGATATATATTTAATGATTTAAAGATGTTTAGGATATGATATATTTAAAACGGTTTGAAATGAAGTTTTTAAAAGTTATGATATTTTGAAACTAAAATGATTTGAAAATGAAGTTTGAAAGATATGATATTTTGATATATATTAAATGATTTGAAGATGAAGTTTTGAAAGTTATGACATTTTGAAATTAAAACGATTTGAAAATGAAGTTTGAAAGATACGATGTTTATGTATTAAAATGTTTTGAAATGACTTGATATTTTTTTTGATAAATATTTGAATTTAAAAGATATGGTATGTTGATATATAGAAATGGTTTAGAAATGATTTAATCTTTATTTTGATAAAGATTTCGATTGAAATGATATTTTATTTTGAAGTATGAAAATATTGTTTTAAAGTTATAACCACGGGTTATAATAACGATTGGTTGTTAAAGAGACCGGGATCGGATATTGTCTTATAGCTGGCCTATACCGAAAACCACTTTAACAACTATGTACGCGGTGGAGGTTCCAGAATGAAGTAGGATGGTGGCGACGTTCTCGAGGTATATCACGTGGACCCAACTCCCGTAATTTGGCATAAATGACTAAAACAGGAGCTATACCGGGCTACACAAAGGGTCGCACCCTTTCATCGAGCATGCTCCATCGGAAACCATTCTATTACTTTTGTGATTCGATATGTGGCGCCACTTTGATTTGGGGGTATTGTTCGAGGAGGGCGGAAGCTGCTGGCTTGCCGTCACCACCGGTCCGGGAGTGCAAATGGTGTATCCACCCTGGCATTGCCTCGCGTGTCGTGTCATCTCCTTATATCGAGCCCACTACGATTTTGGTTTTAAAGATCCGACCGTGTTAACGTTCACCATCCCCTTAACGCTATTTTCTATATGATTTGTAACGACCCGCAAATCCGTACCCCTTGAGTCAACACTATTCTACAACAATTAACTCAAGTTGCACAGAAATACGAACCATTTGGGTTTAAGAAGAAGAGGTAGAAGAAGAGAAAACAAAATCAACATCAGAATCTAACCATCGCAGCGGAATAAAATATAATAGATAGTAAATAATCTTTACTCAAAATCAAATATATTTGTTTACATACATTACATCATCAGAATACATCAGTCACAACTCAACATCAATATCATACAATGGGTACACAACAACTCAACACAGCGGAATACGTATATAAATATACAAGTACGAGAGTACGTTTCGTCATCCAGCTCGTCTCCTGAGCTCCACAGCGTCATATCCTGTATCCTATAATACTCAGTCTGACCCGAGCATTACAGTTAAATAACACCCGAGTCAGTCTGGATTACCAGCGTGAGAAAATCACACCCAATTGATTATTAAAGTCTCAAAAATCCTTTGAAAATAATAGCATCTCGTAAGACCACGCCACAAATAAACATGTCCGGTTTTTACCTTACGATAGCTAAAACAATTTTATAGAAATCCTCTGATATTATAATAGGGTCTATATACAAGTACTTATAAAATAGCCGAAATTGTTACATTATTAAATTCCAGCTACTAGCCACAAGAGTGGGTAATACAAACAAAACTTGTACAAGGCTCGTAGGGAGAATGGATTTCCAACTAATGTCTAGGCACTGGGGTACCACCTGTCACAGTACGGGGCCTAGATCACCGTACCGATGATTACTCCCTTCATCCCCTGCAACACAAGGCCGGAACCATCCCTTACTGGACAGTCCCGATCACCCGGCGGTTGGGATCAGCAACCGCACCACTAAGCCGAAAAATAAAAAGGGACATCTAGACTGGAGTGACCTCACCCTGCTTGGGTGCTACCCACCTAACCTTGCTGCATATCCCCTGATTTTCAGTCATTCGCATTTGATGAGGCTTGAGGCTAAGCGTTACCTTTTAGAACGTTTCACTTAGAATGCCCATCGCCCACCTGACGATGTTTCGCAAGCATTCGTCCATACAAGTCCGTCCCGGGTTCGAACGGAACCGAAGGCACTATTCCTACTACATCCATTTTGGAAATATACTCAGGATTAGTAGCGACTAGCCCTTGCACTTCACTGCTCCATCTTCGACTCCGAACACGTTTTTCGCACGAAACGTACAAACCGGATCGAAGTGGTTTTCGAGAAATAAATCTCGATCCCGGTCTCTTCGAAACGATCAACGCAATCGGCCAATATTGATAGTCGGTTATTTAACTATCAATTAATATTCACAACATCCATCACAATAAATAATTTCCCAAATTATTTATTAACCTCAAAATATCTTCCCAAGATATATTTTCTATTTTCAACCCTTTGAAAACAGTTTTCAAACCATCTTTCTTTTCAGAATAAACTTTCCCAAATATTTTATATCTCCTCTGAAATCACCAAGCACAAAGCTAGATTTTAAAAATAATTTAAAAATACTTTATTTTCAAATATATACTTTTAAAACATTTTAAATTAAAACTATTTTATAGTTTGTTAAAAATACATACTATATGAATATTTGAAAGTAAAGTTACTACATAAATATAAAAACTAGATTTCCACTTTTACAAAACAAAACACCAAATCACTTTTTAAATAATTACTACTATAATAGATTAAAAGGAAATACTTACTTTAGACTTAAAATATTAGAAATAATAATTTTTTCAAAACATACCTGTAACATCCCGCCTTTTACACACTTTAAACCGACACACGTGCCAATTCAAAGCATACGCAAGGGCGGATTGTTATGGGGTAAATAAGAAAACAGAGAAGAAATAAAAACAAAAACAGAATCTCACAGCGGAAGGATAAAATATAATAACAAATATACAGTTCATAAACAGTTTACAAAAGCTTGATTCTTCTTTTACAATAAATATCAGAGTTACACATACCAATACAAGCAATGCAGCGGAATAGAAAGAGTGTGGTGTAATACTATATATAACATAATACTTATTCTTCGTCTTCGTCCTCCAAAGCTAAAATCTGCTATCCTGAAACGCTCGGACTGACCCGAGCGAATTTGAATAGACAAAAACACCCGAGTCAGACTAGAATATCTTATGTGAGTTAAATAAACAGAATATAAATATGAGTACAGTAACTCAAGAGATGTTCGGGATTTACATCTCCTAAGGATCCGTTAAACTATTTACTATGTAGTATATTGCGCTATTATAATAGTGTCTATTTATAAAATAAACTTACTTTTAAATAGCGTTAAGGCTTTACATTTTCCACCTTAACACGTAATAGTCCCAGTAGTCCGTCCAATATCATAGCCCCTCCTGATCGGGAAGCCACTAGAGGATACCACACGGGCTACGGGAGAAAACCAAACTCGTACAAGGCGCGATATGGTAGGTGACACGGCACAACTAGGCAATGCCAGGGTAGATATACCAATTGCTATCCAGGCTGGTGGAAACGCGTAGCCGCAGTTACCGCCCACCTCGGACTAACTCCCCAAAATCAAAATATAGAAGTGGCCACTGAATCAAATCCAAGTCAAATTATAATATCGAAGAGGAGCGTCCGATCAGAGGAATGACCTCATTGGCCTGAGAATCGCTCCTGTTTTAGCCACCTTATGCCAACTCATGGGAGTTGGGTCCACGTATTTACCTTACAGGAAACGTCGCCACCACCTACTTCATTCTGGAATCTCCACCGCGTACACGGTTAGTCAAAGTGGTTTTCGGTATCGACAGAGAGTATGTCCATATCCGATCCCGGTCTCTTTGCCAACCAATCGTTATTATAACACCGCGGTCATTTAAAAATAGTTTATACTTTTAAAACCAGAATATAATCCATTTCAAACCGTAATATTACGATATCATTTCTTCTTTTAAAACCCAAAACAATATGATATCGTTTATCCCAAATAAAATTATTCCTTTCCAAAAAAATTATGTCACTTTTTATTATTTAATATCCCATGTAACCAATATTCTGTTTGTAACTTTCAACATAATTCTTCGAAAATCCATAGTATTTTAAAACCATTATTTTCAAAACTAAATGGTTTGGATATTCAACGGTATGCGAATTAAAAAGGTTTAACTTTACTGTTGCTTTACAAAGAAATAAATTACATGGCTTTCCAAATATTTCTTCTTTTAAAGTTAAACCAAAATCCAAAATATTACTTCAAGTCCCAAAACCATTTCAATTTTATATATATTTATATCCATTTTTGAGCATTAATATTTCAACTAAAGTTGGATTTTTATCCTTTCAAAATCAATATTCTATTAATTAATCTTGACCATTCACATAAAATCCATAATTAATAAGACTTCAATTTCTAGTAAAATATATATATATTTCCAAATTCAATTTTTACTAGAATATTCATTTCAAAATATTTTGGGAAAAATCCAATTATAAATATCATATCTTTAAAATTTCCAACTTAATATTTAAACATAGGATATAAATCATCAAACTCCATTTTCTTAATTTCTTCCATTTTCAATAAAGAAATTTATATTCCTTTTAATTTCAAAATTTCAACTTCATAGGTATATAAATATGAAATAAAATATTTATACAATATAAATTTAAGATTTATAGACCGTATTCAATCCAAACCATAGAAATCACATTAAAATAGTTATATATAGACCGCGGTGCCTGTATATAATTTTCTATCCTATGGTCAAGTGATACGGATATTTATCATTTCAATCCGCAATTTAAAAAAATAAAACTTTGCGGTTTTATCATTTCAAACCACAATCCCGAATGAAATGTAAAATGTATGCTAACTTGCAGTTTAATGATATCAAATAAAACATCCATTCAACAAAACATCCATCATCCAGTCACAAACATCAAGCAATATCAATCAATAACAATTATATATATGATCATATATAACAGGTGATAACTGGCAGTTTATTCAAATTAAATTTTTCAACTATTAATCTAACAATTTATATTCAGTGATAATTGACATAACTGTTAACTAGCAGTTCATATGCAACCAAAAATTTCTAACAGCCAATTAACACGCAATAAATCAATTAAATTAAGAGTTACATTCAATAAAATGCAATTCAACAGATATGAATGAAATAACATGCCAAAAGCTCATAAATAAATTTCTATTCATTTCTAAAATTTATTTAACAAACATAAAAGCTTCTAGTAGTTGTGAGTGGGTTAAAACACTCACCTTTTGAATTTAAATTGAATTCAAATCCAATTTAAACCCAAAAATTGGACAGTCTCCAAATTCATCCAAACCAGTGCCAAAACGTCAGAAATTCCGATACGATCCCAGCAAAACAAACCGCGCGTGAATCCGAGCTCGTATGCAAAAGTTATGAAAATTTGAAAAATGAAAAATTCTGGTCCTGGGTCAACTTCGGGTTCGACTTCGGGGCGCCGCCTCATTTCCCCGATGCTTGCTTTGAGTTTTCGCCAAAACGACCCGGAGCGACCCGAGTCATTTTCTTCCTGACCCGAAGTTGCTCTAGGGTTTTCTCCTCTGAAACCCGAAGCGCGACCAGAAGCTGCTGCAGATCCACAAATTTTTTTTTTTTTTTTTTTTTTTTTGAAATAAAATTTTGGAATTTGGGAATTAGGTTTTTTTCTGCCATTGGAATGAGGAGTTGAGAAGGAGATGTACGTATAGAAAAATGAAAATAAGGAGTGGCTAGGGTTTATAATCGCAAATATATAGACAGATAAAAGAAGGCTAGGTGGGTACGGATAACGAACGTGCTAAACGATAGTTGGCCCAAAAAGCCCGTTCTGCCTCCGGAGTCGAATTTGTTAAAACTATATATCCAAATAGGTGTTTCAAAATATTCTGAACGCGATGGAAAAAGTTTCGCGACCAAATTCGATCGTATGAAGAAGTTATGCTAAAAAAATAAAAATTTCAAATTGATTTCAAAATGCGTAAATTTCAAGGCGTTTCGAGTCCGTACGATCAAACGACAAGTCCGATCGCAACGAAACTTGAAACATTATTATAATTCACCGTTACGGATCCGATGAAACTAGTTTCGTCGAAATCCGAGTCCGTGACAAAAATGACTATTTTTAATATTTATTAAATAAATTAAAATAAATCATAAAATCCAAATTTTCTTTCAACTTTAAATATTGGCCAAATTTCATTACTTATATAATCCAATCAATTCCCAATAATTTAGCAAGCTTGGATGTGAATTAAAATTTATAAGTATATAAATTTCGCAGTGTTAACCTCTGCGTTTTCTTATTATTTGGGAATTATAAATTTTATTCGCAAAACCCAATTATTTAATCATATACTTATACTCTCATCTTAAATCTAATTATATAAATAACTTGATTTCTATTATCCAACTCAAAATATATCAATTATTCTCCAACTACATAGTTAACGTTTCTTTTATATATCACTGTGGTAATATTTCAAAATGTTCATCTTTTGTTTGCATAAATTACTGTATTTAGATAAAATTGTAATTTTGGTAACTTATCACATAAATAACTTAAAACCTCAACTAATACATTCCACCTTTGTTTCATCTTATTCATTCACTCATCAATATTCCGTACTAACTACAAAATTTAGTGTATTCCTTTAAATTGATCAAAATAAGACTTATCAACTAATAGAAAGATTTACGTACAAAATTTATTGTCATACATCTAATTTACAAGCCTATACTTAATTATTATCCTACAATACGTTTTACGTTACTATAATGTTCATTCTTCCGTTCCTACGTTTCTATAAATTTATTCCTTTATAATTTATTTAACGCAACACTTAATCTACACCTATTGCGATGTTTCAAATTTACTTGAATGAACAATTTCTTTACTTAAAATAGTTGTTGTAAACTCTTAATTCCACATTTATAAGTGTATTATTATTTTCACTCAAATATTATACATATATATAGAGTATTGGGTTTTTATTTAATCATCATTTATCATATATATTAATTAATTAAATTCAATACTTAAGTCTGACTAAATTTATTCCCCAAATACACATTTACATTTCTCAACCAATAAATATAACCAATCAAATTCTCATTTTATTGAACCTTGGTCAATTCCACACGTTAATTTTACTTAAAGTCTCAATTAATTAATTTACCTCGGTTTCATTACCTTATTACCTTATATGCATAATTGACATGGTTATATCTTCCATTACATCAATAATTTATCATTTCATTTCTATGCAATATATACTCATCTTATTCCATTTATTTGGTTACTGCATTGAAATCTATTTATTAACCAATACTAACGTTATTATCATAAAAAAAAAATTTGATTCCCAATTTTATTCAATACTTAGAACAAAAATTTTCACATTAAATCAAATCCTTCTATTCAAACCAAGTATCATGCTATGATAATATTTTACGTTGGTTACACTGAAAAAAATCAACTTTTTATCGTTATCAATTAAACATACATTAATTGCACAAATTAAAGGAATTAATTGCCATTTATCAAATTAAATTTTTCATACATCAATCTATTTCATCTAAATCCTTACCTATGAATATTGCAACCTTTAATTCCATTAAATACCAATTAACCCAAATTATTTCATTTATTCTAAGTCATATCACTAAAATAATTCATCATAATAAACTTAAAATCTATACGTTTATTGATTTATTTCTATTTGTCTTATGTTAAATTCTAAATTTAGTAAGACAACCTAAAGTACTCCACTCAATCGACAGTCCCTTTCAATTGTTAATACGTACTTAAATTTCTACAGTTGCCTTCCATCTGCACTTCCGTTACTATGATAAAAATTAGTAACGTTTATGCCATCAATCCATCATAATTACTTACCCTTAATTGAGTTTGATTTCCAAATAAATTTGCTGACCCTTAATTAGACAATTTATAAAAGTTTGTCATCATACCTATAGTTCTACGCTTATGCTATGTCTTAAATTTCAATAAATTTATAAATTTTGAGATGTTCATTAGGGTTTACAAATTTATTGACTTGCAATAACAGGGTTTCTTAATCTATTCAATTTATCGTTCACAATCTTTTATTGCATTAAATTGGTTTAATATTCCCATATTAAATTTTATGTACAGGTAAGAATTTTTCTTTCTTTCTCTACTTAATTCATTTGAATTTTATTCAAATGTCTTTAAATAGGTTTCTAAGTCACTTCTATATAATTTATTCTAGCCTTCATTTTAATACTTATCTACCACCTTTATTCTTTCAACTAAAATAAATTACAAAATCCTATTAAACAAACAATTTTAAATGGTCGAACTTAACGGGTCGTTACACTCTCCCCCACTCAAAACTTTTCGTCCCCGAAAAGGAAAAAGAAGGGAGAAGGAAGAATAAAACAGTACATCTCAATTCAATATTAGCTTATAAATAATAATTTACTGGATTAATTTCCTTTAATGAAATATACCCATTTTATAGCCATTATAAACTTTTATACTTAAATAATTAAAGTTGGAAAAACATTTTCAACAAAATTCTAAGTCCAAAATTTACGGAAAATTTTGGCAGAGTCTCCTTTGTACGGAGAGGCTCGGGAGAAAATAAAATATCAAAATATAACAAATATATTACAAATATTATCAAAATATTATATCCCAACACGGGCAACTATATAAAATAGCGCTTTAAACGTAATCCGAAAACGTACCTATTTGTCGGGCAATACGCTTATTATTATGGAACCAAAAGCAGTTGCTTCCATCACCTGCATTCACTTATATAATCTAAAAGGTTAAATATTTATATTAAAGTGAAATGTTTAGGTGGTTTCAACCATTAATCACCCAATCAATACAACAATTATCAATCTTACAAATAACATACATACACAAAGTGAAGCAACCATTTAAACCATCAAACAATTAGTTGTCTGGGTTCAAATTTGAAATTTGTATGAAATGAAATTAACTATCAAGTGCATCCTTTACTCAACAGTCTTAGATGGAACAAGGATAGATTATTTATTCCCCAACAACTTCAAATTCCTTACCCAACAAACATAAATCAAACAATAACAATTCAAACTAACAGCCAAATTAACTTATTATACATTTATTTCATGCTTCGGTGGTTTGATTTTCTTTCTTTCATTTATGGAGGGATTTCTTTGTTTCTTACAATTTTCATTTTCCATTTGTTACAAAATTCATTATATTGTATTCCAATTTATTGACTAAGGTTTATATCATCTATTTATACTACTTACCCTTTCTTATATAGTAAAATTTCCAATTTAACTTAAGTTTATACAGTTAATTCTCATTTATAACAGCAAATTTATTGAATACCTTAATTACCTCAAGCTTCACTTGTAAGATTTCCCCTTACATTTTCTTACTAACATTGCAACTTTTATTATATGGTAAGTTATGTATATTTAAGAATGCAAGTGAAAATTTACAAGTTTCTTCTCAATTCCTTTTTATTTATTAACGGTTCAATAAATATATATTCGTTTTATAAATTACAATTTCAACTTACCCTTAATTTCATTCCTTTATTTAATGTTTACGTTTTATTATATTTAATTACAGTAACCCTCTACTTACACTTAAATTATTAACCTTAAAACCTCCATTTTTATAAATAAAGGATCTTATTAATTCATTATCTAGGGTTTACAGACATTTATTTATATTACCTACTTTTTATTATATTACTAGTAGCATTTTAAAACATACTTAAGTTTATAACCGTACACATCAATCTTTATTTATTAAAGAATTTCATTTTATTTACTTAAGTTAAAATCACCTATTAATAATACTCACCTTTAATTTGGGTAAAATTTCAATTATCACTTAAGTTTATACCAATAAATTCTTATTATAACAGTAATTTATTGAATACTTCATTTTTCCTAAATTCCTACTTGTAAAATATTCAATTCCAGTTTCTCATTTAACACTTCAACTTTTATATTTGGGTAAGTTATTTATGTTAAGGAAATTGCAATTGAACTTATACAAGTTTAATCTCCATTCTTTTAATTAAATTTAATGTTTATTCATATTACCCTTTGTCTCATATGTATGCAAATTCCTCTTTATAGCTTTGCAGTTATTCTCTTATTTCAATTAGAGGTTTCAATTCATTCATTCTTCAATAAATCTTTTCCATTATTTATCAGTTAAAAACTTTTACTTCCCTTATCCCTAGCATTAACTTTCTTACTTAATATTTCACTAACAAAGTTTAAACAATTAATTAACGGAAAAATTTAGAATTAAATACCGGGTCAAATTTTAATCTATTTCAAAATAATAGATAAATAAGTTCTTACAACTTTTATATCTCTAATTATATTTAGAACAATAAAAGAAAAATTTTAGAAAATTTCAAAAATAAATCTGCAGTAGAATTTACTACAGTGGCCTTTCCCCTTCGAAACTCGAAAATGAAAGTCGATGATGCGGCCGTCATCACCGAATTTATTTTCCAGCGACAGAGAGGAAAGTACAGAATTTAATTCTTTTCCAAAATCTTCTTTAAAACAATTCTTCCAATTTATACGAAATATTTATATAAGAAAATACTTATAAACCAAATCAATAAATTTCACAAATTCTTTGAAAGCAAATTTTCAAAAATCCCGGACTTAAGTTCTAAATCTCCAAATTTGGTTTATTATAATTTCACTTAGCTTCAGTTATTATAAATATTTTTATTGCCTAACATCCAATCTATAGCAACCAAATATATATATATCTTTATAAAACTATTTTTATATATAGAAATATAATAGGCAAAATTATTTCATTCACCTATATTAAAAACAAATATTATGTCGGTCTGTCCTATTAAGTGTTTAGAAATCCCTATTGATGACATAGCGTCCCATGCATCAACCAGAATTTATAAATACAAAGCGGAACAGATTAACACAATATTAAAATCTTTTTATTAATACTAACAAGTACGCTCTCTCTTATATATACACTCAGCGACTCCCATAGGATATTTCTACCCTATTAACAAAGAGTCAAACCCCACAAAGCCAAGGTTTATCGCTAAACCAAAGCTCCGATACCAACTGTAACATCCCGCCTTTTACACACTTTAAACCGACACACGTGCCAATTCAAAGCATACGCAAGGGCGGATTGTTATGGGGTAAATAAGAAAACAGAGAAGAAATAAAAACAAAAACAGAATCTCACAGCGGAAGGATAAAATATAATAACAAATATACAGTTCATAAACAGTTTACAAAAGCTTGATTCTTCTTTTACAATAAATATCAGAGTTACACATACCAATACAAGCAATGCAGCGGAATAGAAAGAGTGTGGTGTAATACTATATATAACATAATACTTATTCTTCGTCTTCGTCCTCCAAAGCTAAAATCTGCTATCCTGAAACGCTCGGACTGACCCGAGCGAATTTGAATAGACAAAAACACCCGAGTCAGACTAGAATATCTTATGTGAGTTAAATAAACAGAATATAAATATGAGTACAGTAACTCAAGAGATGTTCGGGATTTACATCTCCTAAGGATCCGTTAAACTATTTACTATGTAGTATATTGCGCTATTATAATAGTGTCTATTTATAAAATAAACTTACTTTTAAATAGCGTTAAGGCTTTACATTTTCCACCTTAACACGTAATAGTCCCAGTAGTCCGTCCAATATCATAGCCCCTCCTGATCGGGAAGCCACTAGAGGATACCACACGGGCTACGGGAGAAAACCAAACTCGTACAAGGCGCGATATGGTAGGTGACACGGCACAACTAGGCAATGCCAGGGTAGATATACCAATTGCTATCCAGGCTGGTGGAAACGCGTAGCCGCAGTTACCGCCCACCTCGGACTAACTCCCCAAAATCAAAATATAGAAGTGGCCACTGAATCAAATCCAAGTCAAATTATAATATCGAAGAGGAGCGTCCGATCAGAGGAATGACCTCATTGGCCTGAGAATCGCTCCTGTTTTAGCCACCTTATGCCAACTCATGGGAGTTGGGTCCACGTATTTACCTTACAGGAAACGTCGCCACCACCTACTTCATTCTGGAATCTCCACCGCGTACACGGTTAGTCAAAGTGGTTTTCGGTATCGACAGAGAGTATGTCCATATCCGATCCCGGTCTCTTTGCCAACCAATCGTTATTATAACACCGCGGTCATTTAAAAATAGTTTATACTTTTAAAACCAGAATATAATCCATTTCAAACCGTAATATTACGATATCATTTCTTCTTTTAAAACCCAAAACAATATGATATCGTTTATCCCAAATAAAATTATTCCTTTCCAAAAAAATTATGTCACTTTTTATTATTTAATATCCCATGTAACCAATATTCTGTTTGTAACTTTCAACATAATTCTTCGAAAATCCATAGTATTTTAAAACCATTATTTTCAAAACTAAATGGTTTGGATATTCAACGGTATGCGAATTAAAAAGGTTTAACTTTACTGTTGCTTTACAAAGAAATAAATTACATGGCTTTCCAAATATTTCTTCTTTTAAAGTTAAACCAAAATCCAAAATATTACTTCAAGTCCCAAAACCATTTCAATTTTATATATATTTATATCCATTTTTGAGCATTAATATTTCAACTAAAGTTGGATTTTTATCCTTTCAAAATCAATATTCTATTAATTAATCTTGACCATTCACATAAAATCCATAATTAATAAGACTTCAATTTCTAGTAAAATATATATATATTTCCAAATTCAATTTTTACTAGAATATTCATTTCAAAATATTTTGGGAAAAATCCAATTATAAATATCATATCTTTAAAATTTCCAACTTAATATTTAAACATAGGATATAAATCATCAAACTCCATTTTCTTAATTTCTTCCATTTTCAATAAAGAAATTTATATTCCTTTTAATTTCAAAATTTCAACTTCATAGGTATATAAATATGAAATAAAATATTTATACAATATAAATTTAAGATTTATAGACCGTATTCAATCCAAACCATAGAAATCACATTAAAATAGTTATATATAGACCGCGGTGCCTGTATATAATTTTCTATCCTATGGTCAAGTGATACGGATATTTATCATTTCAATCCGCAATTTAAAAAAATAAAACTTTGCGGTTTTATCATTTCAAACCACAATCCCGAATGAAATGTAAAATGTATGCTAACTTGCAGTTTAATGATATCAAATAAAACATCCATTCAACAAAACATCCATCATCCAGTCACAAACATCAAGCAATATCAATCAATAACAATTATATATATGATCATATATAACAGGTGATAACTGGCAGTTTATTCAAATTAAATTTTTCAACTATTAATCTAACAATTTATATTCAGTGATAATTGACATAACTGTTAACTAGCAGTTCATATGCAACCAAAAATTTCTAACAGCCAATTAACACGCAATAAATCAATTAAATTAAGAGTTACATTCAATAAAATGCAATTCAACAGATATGAATGAAATAACATGCCAAAAGCTCATAAATAAATTTCTATTCATTTCTAAAATTTATTTAACAAACATAAAAGCTTCTAGTAGTTGTGAGTGGGTTAAAACACTCACCTTTTGAATTTAAATTGAATTCAAATCCAATTTAAACCCAAAAATTGGACAGTCTCCAAATTCATCCAAACCAGTGCCAAAACGTCAGAAATTCCGATACGATCCCAGCAAAACAAACCGCGCGTGAATCCGAGCTCGTATGCAAAAGTTATGAAAATTTGAAAAATGAAAAATTCTGGTCCTGGGTCAACTTCGGGTTCGACTTCGGGGCGCCGCCTCATTTCCCCGATGCTTGCTTTGAGTTTTCGCCAAAACGACCCGGAGCGACCCGAGTCATTTTCTTCCTGACCCGAAGTTGCTCTAGGGTTTTCTCCTCTGAAACCCGAAGCGCGACCAGAAGCTGCTGCAGATCCACAAATTTTTTTTTTTTTTTTTTTTTTTTTTGAAATAAAATTTTGGAATTTGGGAATTAGGTTTTTTTCTGCCATTGGAATGAGGAGTTGAGAAGGAGATGTACGTATAGAAAAATGAAAATAAGGAGTGGCTAGGGTTTATAATCGCAAATATATAGACAGATAAAAGAAGGCTAGGTGGGTACGGATAACGAACGTGCTAAACGATAGTTGGCCCAAAAAGCCCGTTCTGCCTCCGGAGTCGAATTTGTTAAAACTATATATCCAAATAGGTGTTTCAAAATATTCTGAACGCGATGGAAAAAGTTTCGCGACCAAATTCGATCGTATGAAGAAGTTATGCTAAAAAAATAAAAATTTCAAATTGATTTCAAAATGCGTAAATTTCAAGGCGTTTCGAGTCCGTACGATCAAACGACAAGTCCGATCGCAACGAAACTTGAAACATTATTATAATTCACCGTTACGGATCCGATGAAACTAGTTTCGTCGAAATCCGAGTCCGTGACAAAAATGACTATTTTTAATATTTATTAAATAAATTAAAATAAATCATAAAATCCAAATTTTCTTTCAACTTTAAATATTGGCCAAATTTCATTACTTATATAATCCAATCAATTCCCAATAATTTAGCAAGCTTGGATGTGAATTAAAATTTATAAGTATATAAATTTCGCAGTGTTAACCTCTGCGTTTTCTTATTATTTGGGAATTATAAATTTTATTCGCAAAACCCAATTATTTAATCATATACTTATACTCTCATCTTAAATCTAATTATATAAATAACTTGATTTCTATTATCCAACTCAAAATATATCAATTATTCTCCAACTACATAGTTAACGTTTCTTTTATATATCACTGTGGTAATATTTCAAAATGTTCATCTTTTGTTTGCATAAATTACTGTATTTAGATAAAATTGTAATTTTGGTAACTTATCACATAAATAACTTAAAACCTCAACTAATACATTCCACCTTTGTTTCATCTTATTCATTCACTCATCAATATTCCGTACTAACTACAAAATTTAGTGTATTCCTTTAAATTGATCAAAATAAGACTTATCAACTAATAGAAAGATTTACGTACAAAATTTATTGTCATACATCTAATTTACAAGCCTATACTTAATTATTATCCTACAATACGTTTTACGTTACTATAATGTTCATTCTTCCGTTCCTACGTTTCTATAAATTTATTCCTTTATAATTTATTTAACGCAACACTTAATCTACACCTATTGCGATGTTTCAAATTTACTTGAATGAACAATTTCTTTACTTAAAATAGTTGTTGTAAACTCTTAATTCCACATTTATAAGTGTATTATTATTTTCACTCAAATATTATACATATATATAGAGTATTGGGTTTTTATTTAATCATCATTTATCATATATATTAATTAATTAAATTCAATACTTAAGTCTGACTAAATTTATTCCCCAAATACACATTTACATTTCTCAACCAATAAATATAACCAATCAAATTCTCATTTTATTGAACCTTGGTCAATTCCACACGTTAATTTTACTTAAAGTCTCAATTAATTAATTTACCTCGGTTTCATTACCTTATTACCTTATATGCATAATTGACATGGTTATATCTTCCATTACATCAATAATTTATCATTTCATTTCTATGCAATATATACTCATCTTATTCCATTTATTTGGTTACTGCATTGAAATCTATTTATTAACCAATACTAACGTTATTATCATAAAAAAAAAATTTGATTCCCAATTTTATTCAATACTTAGAACAAAAATTTTCACATTAAATCAAATCCTTCTATTCAAACCAAGTATCATGCTATGATAATATTTTACGTTGGTTACACTGAAAAAAATCAACTTTTTATCGTTATCAATTAAACATACATTAATTGCACAAATTAAAGGAATTAATTGCCATTTATCAAATTAAATTTTTCATACATCAATCTATTTCATCTAAATCCTTACCTATGAATATTGCAACCTTTAATTCCATTAAATACCAATTAACCCAAATTATTTCATTTATTCTAAGTCATATCACTAAAATAATTCATCATAATAAACTTAAAATCTATACGTTTATTGATTTATTTCTATTTGTCTTATGTTAAATTCTAAATTTAGTAAGACAACCTAAAGTACTCCACTCAATCGACAGTCCCTTTCAATTGTTAATACGTACTTAAATTTCTACAGTTGCCTTCCATCTGCACTTCCGTTACTATGATAAAAATTAGTAACGTTTATGCCATCAATCCATCATAATTACTTACCCTTAATTGAGTTTGATTTCCAAATAAATTTGCTGACCCTTAATTAGACAATTTATAAAAGTTTGTCATCATACCTATAGTTCTACGCTTATGCTATGTCTTAAATTTCAATAAATTTATAAATTTTGAGATGTTCATTAGGGTTTACAAATTTATTGACTTGCAATAACAGGGTTTCTTAATCTATTCAATTTATCGTTCACAATCTTTTATTGCATTAAATTGGTTTAATATTCCCATATTAAATTTTATGTACAGGTAAGAATTTTTCTTTCTTTCTCTACTTAATTCATTTGAATTTTATTCAAATGTCTTTAAATAGGTTTCTAAGTCACTTCTATATAATTTATTCTAGCCTTCATTTTAATACTTATCTACCACCTTTATTCTTTCAACTAAAATAAATTACAAAATCCTATTAAACAAACAATTTTAAATGGTCGAACTTAACGGGTCGTTACAATACCCTTTTAAAAACAATTTTAAAACTATTAACTTATATTAAAAAAAACGTTCTTGGTTATTCAGGGAGAATTTCCAACTTCAATCAATTGAATCAGTTTTCCAAATTGATTCCCAGTTTATTCCATTGGAAATAAGTTTCTTTAATTACTCAATTCATTTCAGAATTCATTAATTATACACTTGATTTATTATTGTTATTATTTTCCATTTGATTTTGAATCTTTTAACTGAAATATGCAAATTTCAGCTTTTCCCAATTTCTTCTTTATTCATTTCCATAGTTTAAGTCTTAAATTCAAGAAAAGCTTTGTTCTATTAATTAATAACACTGAAGTTTAAAATTCATTAACTTTCTGTTTATTTAAATTTCCTTTCTATACTCAAGATTTACTTATTAGAAATTTTAAAGCCACTTTATTTCTTTTCCAATACATTCTTAAATTTATTAAAATTTCAATAATTATTTACTTACAGTTTCACTTCTTTTATTATCTTTCCAAAATCCAATTTATATATTTTTGGTAATTCATTATACCAAATTACATCCAATCAAACCATAGCATTCAACATTTCAATATAATTCATCATAGAATATTAGATAATCACAACAGAGGGTATTAAATAATTTAAATAAATGTTGAGGGGTCCAGTTGGATCCCTCCAACCTGTTTCCCTGCATCCACAGACGTTAGCACAATATGAGATATCTTCGCGAAAAAATGAGGGAAATCAATCATTTCAAGGTGTAGTGTATACTACTATATAACCCAGCAATCAAACCAACCATTCAAACAATTATTTAAATTTAATTATTTAAATTTAAATTTAACTGAGTGAGATTAACTCACCTTTTTTTATAGTTTTGCAATCCAACCCTTCTCAACTTGATTTTCATGACTTCAGACCTTGGATAACAATTTCACAGTTAATTAATATTTTAAGAAATCAAGCATATCAATTAACTTAATTAGCTAGTGATTTAAAGCTAAACTTATACTTTTCTTCTAAAATATTTTTGGTATCTACAATAATTAAATAAGTTGATTACCAAGTAAATCTCTATAATTTATTATCTTATGATTTAAACAAGTGGAAATGTATGTTTACTTTATTTTATTTCTTTAAACTACATATATGCTAAAAAGAATAAATTATAGATTTCAAAATCTACTTTTATACATTCCTCAAATATTTAAAAATCCCCATATATTTCAAAATCTTACTGTACCAGCATTTCTTATCTGTATATAAAAAAAATTTTTTTTCCCGTAGAGAATTTCTTCAAGTTATATATATATTTACAAATTATATTTACTTGAAATTAGAAAATGAAAAAAATAAAAAAAATACAAATAAAATAAAAGAGATTACCCTCACCACGCAGT
Source organism: Allium cepa (assembly GCA_030765085.1). NCBI lineage: Eukaryota > Viridiplantae > Streptophyta > Magnoliopsida > Asparagales > Amaryllidaceae > Allium > Allium cepa. The sequence continues at coordinate 1,015,133,544 of CM060934.1, read as the reverse complement.
CGACTACGTCGAACCCTACCCACTGCCTCAAAGGAGTTCGCAGCAATCACCCAACAGTCCATCTCCAATCACTGCTCGAACCACCTTCCGATGCTCGAGTTTCACCCCACCTCCACAGTCGCGCCGCCGCTTCCATGCCCTAAACACGAACCACTCTGCTACGATTCGCCTAGCCCACCATATCGCGAAGCACACATCTCCATAATTGCACGACCCACCTCCTGATATCACGGTCCAAAATTGATCGCTCCTCTCACTTCGGCGTGCTCACACGCAAAACCCACAGCCACATCCTTCGAAACCCCCTGACTTCACAGTGGACCCCTGCCGCGACACCTTAATTCGAATTGCGGCTAGAGAGGAAATCGATTTGGGTCGTGCTCGATTTTGGGAATAATTCAAGCTCAGCCGAGATTTTTTTTTTTTTTTAGACGAACTGAATTCGTATAGAGATAGGGAAAAGAATTGGGGTTTATTTTTCTTCGAATTCGTATAAAAGGGAAGGGTTTCGAATGGAAGCAGAAACCTTGACCCCCCCCCCCCATTTTTTTTTCACGTATTTTGAATTTTAGGCTTCGGCCATTCTCTTATATTTCTATTTCTGCTAATTTTTGAAGAAGATGACTCGGTTGTACTTATTAAGGGGGAAGCGTGTGGAAGAAAACACGCTACAGTATTTTGAAAGGTGATAAAGTCGCGGCTGATAGGAAAGGAGACGGCTGATAGTGACCGATATAAATATATATGTATATTTAAGTTAAATTTTCGAAATAAAATCTAGCGCGTTTATATATCGTACGCTCACATAACAATTCCGATCAAAACGAAATTTGAAATCCGATAATAATTCAATATTACGGATCCGATGGAAATGGTTTCGTCGAATTCCGAGACTGTGCCTCGGAAGGCTATTTTTAAATTCAGTTTAAACTATATATTTTTAAAAACTGAACAAAACATCTTTAAATTCGATTCTATCACTTTTATTATCTTCAGTATTATCAATACTAATTTTACAAGCTTTCAAATTATTTTTAAATGGCTTAAAAATTCTAGATTCTATAATTTACCCAATTCTGATAATTAAATTCAACAATTAATTATTCAATAAATATTGGTATTTGAAATTAAAGTTAATAATTAACTTTCGAATATTTAAAATAAGTTAAATATCCCAATTTCAAATACTCAAAAATTCCGAGTCGTCACATTCCTCCCCCCTTAAAAGAATTTCGTCCCCGAAATTACTAGTTAGGAAGAATGGTCCAATACCCGTATATATTTTTCTCAAAGCCAAACAGTTTCTAACAATTGAACTTCTTACTAACTATCTTTTTATACAAGACCCATCATCATTCTTATTAACCTCTCACCCTCTCATAGTTTCAAGCTATACTACTTATTTAACCATTCAAGTTTCAATTTAAAACCAAATTTTGAGTTATCAAAATTTTCTCAAAAATTTTCTAACTCCCTAAATTTTCGAAAAATTTCGCCAGCGTCTCCTTTGCGCGGCTAGCTCGGTACAACTACAAAATGGCTCTACGGCCTCCCAAATCCAAAAAGAAAACAAAAGCCAAGTGGCTCGATCAAAAACCCAATCAAATTTCATATAGAAATTTTAAACACATACCTTTTTGTCGGGCCATTTAAAATTTATCTTCTGAAATCAAACATCAATTTCCTTCTGCTTTTAAAACACCTATATATCCTGTTATAACAATAATGTCCATCCACAACATTCGAAATCATTTTGCATTACTTTTACAAAAGTTTCAATATTTGCTTTATTTAAGCCCCCGTACGATGCACACATATCATTCGTACACAATACCAAATCCGATCGCTCACTCGATCACACAATTTCATTTCCGAACTAGTATCGCCCACCCGACCCCCTAGTGCGGACTCAGATTTGGTCTCTTGATCAGAAACCGTCATTCTCCTTGCATAGTCGTAAACTACGATAGAGAATTTTCAGAATCAATCAAAACTCCATATCCAGGTTCGCCGTCTAAAATCGAGTGAAAAATCCTAACTCAGATCGATAAAATTATCTCGAAATTCTATGCTCGAATTCTGGATCAAATAGTTATGCGAATAAATAATATACGTACATCCCACGTATAATTTTAATTGATTATCAATTATATCAATCCTCTTTTATTCACATTCATTTTCAGTTTGACTGCTATTCACTTATCCTCAACTATCCCATTTCACAATTTTCAATTGTAATCTTCATTCAATTATTCACTTAGAATAATTTCTTTCAATACCAAATTACTTAAGAATCTCACCCTACGTCTTAAGTTAATATAAACATTTTATATACTTCTTGAATTTATTTTCACTCCACTATTGAAGTTCATATTCATTACTATTCATTTTGTTCAACAATTCCATTTGAATCCAAATTGGCCTCCATTTTGACTATTGAATTAATTTCACTTATTAATTAATTAATGTAAACTTCAATTCACGGTTTATTCGCAAACTTACTTTCTTAAGTTCCTTCGGTTTTACTTCACCTTACATTCGCATTTAAAATGAATTTCATTTATTCTGTTTCAACCTTATTTGCTTAACAATTTAAATCATTTACCGTTAGTGAAAATTTCCAAAATTTTCAAAAAAAATTCTAACTCCCAAAATTTACGGAAAATTTTGGCAGAGTCTCCCTTGTACGGAGGGACTTCTGCGATATCGCAAGATGCACAAAAACATATATACATCGGCCTCAGGCCGGAAATCAATATACATCGACCCACACGGTCGGAAAATAGAAAAACAGTTCATATTTCCTATTTGTATTGCGTAGGCATACCTTATTTTAGCATTTTTAAGCAAGCGGCGATTTATTTTAGCAAATTTCGCAATCAAATCCAGCCACACGGCTTCCCTGAACCTGTACTTACTCAATTCAAACATGTAAGTGCTATATATATATATATATATATATATATATATATATATATATATATATATAATTTCACTTACTTTCAACGGTTAAACACATGCATTACATAACTAATGTACATAAACAATTTTCATAAGCAATTTATATGGTTTTAAAGCTAATTCAATTGCTTTCAACAAATTTCCAAACCACTTTATCGTATTTAAGTGACTTACACTCAATGTTCACCTAAGCTTATAATCATTTAAATCGATTCCAATTCAATTTACATTTAATTCCATTCCATTTTAATTTATTCACCCCTCATCCAATTGCATTTTTTTTTTCATATTCGCCAAATTTTCATTCCAAAACCTTTTTATTTAATCTCGACAATCTTCCATGCCTATATACCATTAATTCAACCCAAACTTTTATTTAATGGCTTTTGAAGCCAAGCTTCAATTAGTTATAATCTTAAGTAGTTTTACTTCGATTTATTTACATTGCATAAGTTAAGTTCATTTCCATTATATTTGATTCTCATCAAATTCTATCCAATTCAAATTGCTAATTCACACTCTCAATTTATCAAAATAATATCAATGCACATATTTAACTTGTTGTATTCATATTGGATTTTATTGGCAATTCAAATCATTTCTATTGTAATTCAATTCCAAACAGCTTCACTTCATCTTTAATTTACTTACAATTCCATGCTGAATGTATATTTATAACTCAAACTTCACTTTCAAATTCTATTATTTAATCACAGTTCAATTTTTTATTTAACTAATTCAAGTTCCATTTAGCCAATTTAAGTTCCATTTCCATATTTCATTTATCAATTAATTATGAATTAGTTTATTCAAATTTTATACCCAATATGTGATTTTTTTTATATCAAAATCACTTTAACTACTTTAGTGGAGTTCAACCTATTTATTTTATAAGTTAAGTTTTGGATTTTCATTCACTTTCCAAATTCAAAACTATTTTATTTTGGTTTATTAATCTCATTTCTAAATTTTATAGGTCACATTTTATTTATATTCACACTTCCATCTATCCACAATCAATCTCATTCACATTCTTACTTTTAACTCAGAATAATACATTTTATTTAGCCAAATATATATTTATTATCAAACAAACATTTTCACTAAGATTCCAGAGTTTATACAATTTTCAAAATTTCAAAATCACCTTTGAAATAAACCACATCCAAAATCCTTTTGAATTTCAAAACCAAATTCAACTTCTTGCAAACAAACACCGATCCAAAATCATCTAGGTAAGCAATCCTCTCTTGGAAACTCGAAAATGAACACCGATGATGTGGCGATCATCATCGGAATTATTTTCCAGCGACTGCAGAGAGTTTAGTGCTTTTATCTCTTTAAAACATTTCCAATATTTTAAAATTTCAAATCTCTCCATATTCAATTCCAATTCAAAAATATTCTCGAAGTAATACCACTATTATTTCTCTAAAACTTTGAAAACCATTTCCAAATCCAAAGGAATTTAGATTTTTCCCAAAAATTCCAAATTGCAATTCCTTTAAATCTATATTCAAACATTCTCTGGAATTTTATCTCATTTCAATTTCAAAATTATAATCACCTTTACATTTTACATTTACAAATCTCATTTGTATATGAAGTTTATTTCAATTTATAAATTACATTTATAATCTATATTTCAAATTCCATTTGTTATATAAATTTATTCTCCAACTTTGGTTATAAGTTTTCAATTTCTACACAATAGTGTTAAGAATTTAATTATTATCATTCCTTAACAATCAAGCATCGAAATACTATAATACTTTACAAAAATTTATATCTTTTATATACAAAAATAATTCGGGTAAAATTATTTCATTTACTCTATTTTAAAACAATACTGTGTCGAATTGTTCTATTCAAGTGTTTAGAGATCCCTATCAATAACGTTAATTACTCGTATTGACCAGAATCCATAAACTACTCAATAAACCAATCGACACAATATAAAACCGTTTTATTTTCACTAACAAATACGCGCTCATATCTATTAATACACTCAAACTCATTATAGAGTACTACGGACTCTACTTGAGTAATTCCCACAAAAGCCTAGGTTGTCGCCAACCTAAGCTCTGATACCAACTGTAACGACCCGCAAATCCGTACCCCTTGATTCAACACTATTCTACAACAATTAACTCAAGTTGCACAGAAATACGAACCATTTGGGTTTAAGAAGAAGAGGTAGAAGAAGAGAAAACAAAATCAACATCAGAATCTAACCATTGCAGCGGAATAAAATATAATAGATAGTAAATAATCTTTACTCAAAATCAAATATATCTGTTTACATACATTACATCATCAGAATACATCAGTCACAACTCAACATCAATATCATACAATGGGTACACAACAACTCAACACAGCGGAATACGTATATAAATATACAAGTACGAGAGTACGTTTCGTCATCCAGCTCGTCTCCTGAGCTCCACAGCATCATATCCTGTATCCTATAATACTCGGTCTGACCCGAGCATTACAGTTAAATAACACCCGAGTCAGTCTGGATTACCAGCGTGAGAAAATCACAACCAATTGATTATTAAAGTTTCAAAAATTCTTTGAAAACAAAAGCATCTCGTAAGACCATGCCACAAATAAACATGTCGGGTTTTTACCGTACGATAGCTAAAACAATTTTATAGAAATCCTCTGATATTATAATAGGGTCTATATACAAGTACTTATAAAATAGCCGAAATTGTTACATTATTAAATTCCAGCTACTAGCCACAAGAGTGGGTAATACAAACAAAACTCGTACAAGGCTCGTAGGGAGAATGGATTTCCAACTACTGACTAGGCACTGGGGTACCACCTGTCACAGTACGGGGCCTAGATCACCGTACCGAGGATTACTCCCTTCATCCTCTGCAACACAAGGCCGGAACCATCCCTTACTGGACAGTCCCGAGTGAGATCACCCCGCGGTTGGGATCAGCAACCGCACCACTAAGCCGAAAAATAAAAAGGGACATCTAGACTGGAGTGACCTCACCCTGCTTGGGTGCTACCCACCTAACCTTGCTGCATATCCCCTGATTTTCAGTCATTCGCATTTGATGAGGCTTGAGGCTAAGCGTTACCTTTTAGAACGTTTCACTTAGAATGCCCATCGCCCACCTGACGATGTTTCGCAAGCATTCGTCCATACAAGTCCGTCCCGGGTTCGAACGGAACCGAAGGCACTATTCCTACTACATCCATTTTGGAAATATACTCAGGATTAGTAGCGACTAGCCCTTGCACTTCACTGCTCCATCTTCGACTCCGAACACGTTTTTCGCACGAAACGTACAAACCGGATCGAAGTGGTTTTCGAGAAATAAATCTCGATCCCGGTCTCTTCGAAACGATCAACGCAATCGGCCAATATTGATAGTCGGTTATTTAACTATCAATTAATATTCACAACATCCATCACAATAAATAATTTCCCAAATTATTTATTAACCTCAAAATATCTTCCCAAGATATATTTTCTATTTTCAACCCTTTGAAAACAGTTTTCAAACCATCTTTCTTTTCAGAATAAATTTTCCCAAATATTTTATATCTCCTCTGAAATCACCAAGCACAAAGCTAGATTTTAAAAATACTTTATTTTCAAATATATACTTTTAAAACATTTTAAATTAAAGCTATTTTATAGTTTGTTAAAAATACATACTATATGAATATTTGAAAGTAAAGTTACTACATAAATATAAAAACTAGATTTCCACTTTTACAAAACAAAACACCAAATCACTTTTTAAATAATTACTACTATAATAGATTAAAAGGAAATACTTACTTTAGACTTAAAATATTAGAAATAATAATTTTTTCAAAACATACCCTTTTAAAAACAATTTTAAAACTATTAACTTATATTAAAAAAAACGTTCTTGGTTATTCAGGGAGAATTTCCAACTTCAATCAATTGAATCAGTTTTCCAAATTGATTCCCAGTTTATTCCATTGGAAATAAGTTTCTTTAATTACTCAATTCATTTCAGAATTCATTAATTATACACTTGATTTATTATTGTTATTATTTTCCATTTGATTTTGAATCTTTTAACTGAAATATGCAAATTTCAGCTTTTCCCAATTTCTTCTTTATTCATTTCCATAGTTTAAGTCTTAAATTCAAGAAAAGCTTTGTTCTATTAATTAATAACACTGAAGTTTAAAATTCATTAACTTTCTGTTTATTTAAATTTCCTTTCTATACTCAAGATTTACTTATTAGAAATTTTAAAGCCACTTTATTTCTTTTCCAATACATTCTTAAATTTATTAAAATTTCAATAATTATTTACTTACAGTTTCACTTCTTTTATTATCTTTCCAAAATCCAATTTATATATTTTTGGTAATTCATTATACCAAATTACATCCAATCAAACCATAGCATTCAACATTTCAATATAATTCATCATAGAATATTAGATAATCACAACAGAGGGTATTAAATAATTTAAATAAATGTTGAGGGGTCCAGTTGGATCCCTCCAACCTGTTTCCCTGCATCCACAGACGTTAGCACAATATGAGATATCTTCGCGAAAAAATGAGGGAAATCAATCATTTCAAGGTGTAGTGTATACTACTATATAACCCAGCAATCAAACCAACCATTCAAACAATTATTTAAATTTAAATTTAACTGAGTGAGATTAACTCACCTTTTTTTATAGTTTTGCAATCCAACCCTTCTCAACTTGATTTTCATGACTTCAGACCTTGGATAACAATTTCACAGTTAATTAATATTTTAAGAAATCAAGCATATCAATTAACTTAATTAGCTAGTGATTTAAAGCTAAACTTATACTTTTCTTCTAAAATATTTTTGGTATCTACAATAATTAAATAAGTTGATTACCAAGTAAATCTCTATAATTTATTATCTTATGATTTAAACAAGTGGAAATGTATGTTTACTTTATTTTATTTCTTTAAACTACATATATGCTAAAAAGAATAAATTATAGATTTCAAAATCTACTTTTATACATTCCTCAAATATTTAAAAATCCCCATATATTTCAAAATCTTACTGTACCAGCATTTCTTATCTGTATATAAAAAATTTTTTTTTTCCCGTAGAGAATTTCTTCAAGTTATATATATATTTACAAATTATATTTACTTGAAATTAGAAAATGAAAAAAATAAAAAAAATACAAATAAAATAAAAGAGATTACCCTCACCACGCAGTCGACTACGTCGAACCCTACCCACTGCCTCAAAGGAGTTCGCAGCAATCACCCAACAGTCCATCTCCAATCACTGCTCGAACCACCTTCCGATGCTCGAGTTTCACCCCACCTCCATAGTCGCGCCGCCGCTTCCATGCCCTAAACACGAACCACTCTGCTACGATTCGCCTAGCCCACCATATCGCGAAGCACACATCTCCATAATTGCACGACCCACCTCCTGATATCACGGTCCAAAATTGATCGCTCCTCTCACTTCGGCGTGCTCACACGCAAAACCCACAGCCACATCCTTCGAAACCCCCTGACTTCACAGTGGACCCCTGCCGCGACACCTTAATTCGAATTGCGGCTAGAGAGGAAATCGATTTGGGTCGTGCTCGATTTTGGGAATAATTCAAGCTCAGCCGAGATTTTTTTTTTTTTTTTTAGACGAACTGAATTCGTATAGAGATAGGGAAAAGAATTGGGGTTTATTTTTCTTCGAATTCGTATAAAAGGGAAGGGTTTCGAATGGAAGCAGAAACCTTGACCCCCCCCCATTTTTTTTTCACGTATTTTGAATTTTAGGCTTCGGCCATTCTCTTATATTTCTATTTCTGCTAATTTTTGAAGAAGATGACTCGGTTGTACTTATTAAGGGGGAAGCGTGTGGAAGAAAACACGCTACAGTATTTTGAAAGGTGATAAAGTCGCGGCTGATAGGAAAGGAGACGGCTGATAGTGACCGATATAAATATATATGTATATTTAAGTTAAATTTTCGAAATAAAATCTAGCGCGTTTATATATCGTACGCTCACATAACAATTCCGATCAAAACGAAATTTGAAATCCGATAATAATTCAATATTACGGATCCGATGGAAATGGTTTCGTCGAATTCCGAGACTGTGCCTCGGAAGGCTATTTTTAAATTCAGTTTAAACTATATATTTTTAAAAACTGAACAAAACATCTTTAAATTCGATTCTATCACTTTTATTATCTTCAGTATTATCAATACTAATTTTACAAGCTTTCAAATTATTTTTAAATGGCTTAAAAATTCTAGATTCTATAATTTACCCAATTCTGATAATCAAATTCAACAATTAATTATTCAATAAATATTGGTATTTGAAATTAAAGTTAATAATTAACTTTCGAATATTTAAAATAAGTTAAATATCCCAATTTCAAATACTCAAAAATTCCGAGTCGTCACCCCGCGGTTGGGATCAGCAACCGCACCACTAAGCCGAAAAATAAAAAGGGACATCTAGACTGGAATGACCTCACCCTGCTTGGGTGCTACCTACCTAACCTTGCTGCATATCCCCTGATTTTCAGTCATTCCCATTTGATGAGGCTTGAGGCTAAGCGTTATCTTTTAGAACGTTTCACTTAGAATGCCCATCGCCCACCTGACGATGTTTCGCAAGCATTCGTCCATACAAGTCCGTCCCGGGTTCGAACGGAACCGAAGGCACTATTCCTACTACATCCATTTTGGAAATATACTCAGGATTAGTAGCGACTAGCCCTTGCACTTCACTGCTCCATCTTCGACTCCGAACACGTTTTTCGCACGAAACGTACAAACCGGATCGAAGTGGTTTTCGAGAAATAAATCTCGATCCCGGTCTCTTCGAAACGATCAACGCAATCGGCCAATATTGATAGTCGGTTATTTAACTATCAATTAATATTCACAACATCCATCACAATAAATAATTTCCCAAATTATTTATTAACCTCAAAATATCTTCCCAAGATATATTTTCTATTTTCAACCCTTTGAAAACAGTTTTCAAACCATCTTTCTTTTCAGAATAAACTTTCCCAAATATTTTATATCTCCTCTGAAATCACCAAGCACAAAGCTAGATTTTAAAAATAATTTAAAAATACTTTATTTTCAATTATATACTTTTAAAACATTTTAAATTAAACCTATTTTATAGTTTGTTAAAAATACATACTATATGAATATTTGAAAATAAAGTTACTACATAAATATAAAAACTAGATTTCCACTTTTACAAAACAAAACACCAAATCACTTTTTAAATAATTACTACTATAATAGATTAAAAGGAAATACTTACTTTAGACTTAAAATATTAGAAATAATAATTTTTTCAAAACATACCCTTTTAAAAACAATTTTAAAACTATTAACTTATATTAAAAAAAACGTTCTTGGTTATTCAGGGAGAATTTCCAACTTCAATCAATTGAATCAGTTTTCCAAATTGATTCCCAGTTTATTCCATTGGAAATAAGTTTCTTTAATTACTCAATTCATTTCAGAATTCATTAATTATACACTTGATTTATTATTGTTATTATTTTCCATTTGATTTTGAATCTTTTAACTGAAATATGCAAATTTCAGCTTTTCCCAATTTCTTCTTTATTCATTTCCATAGTTTAAGTCTTAAATTCAAGAAAAGCTTTGTTCTATTAATTAATAACACTGAAGTTTAAAATTCATTAACTTTCTGTTTATTTAAATTTCCTTTCTATACACAAGATTTACTTATTAGAAATTTTAAAGTCACTTTATTTCTTTTCCAATACATTCTTAAATTTATTAAAATTTCAATAATTATTTACCTACAGTTTCACTTCTTTTATTATCTTTCCAAAATCCAATTTATATATTTTTGGTAATTCATTATACCAAATTACATCCAATCAAACCATAGCATTCAACATTTCAATATAATTCATCATAGAATATTAGATAATCACAACAGAGGGTATTAAATAATTTAAATAAATGTTGAGGGGTCCAGTTGGATCCCTCCAACCTGTTTCCCTGCATCCACAGACGTTAGCACAATATAAGATATCTTCACAACAAAATGAGGGAAATCAACCATTTCAAGGTGTAGTGTATACTACTATATAACCCAGCAATCAAACTAACCATTCAAACAATTATTTAAATTTAATTATTTAAATCTAAATTTAACTGGGTGAGATTAACTCACCTTTTTTTATAGTTTTGCAATCCAACCCATCTCAACTTGATTTTCATGACTTCAGACCTTGGATAAAAATTTCACAGTTAATTAATATTTTAAGAAATCAAGCATATCAATTAACTTAATTAGCTAGTGATTTAAAGCTAAACTTATACTTTTCTTCTAAAATAATTTTGGTATCTACAATAATTAAATAAGTTGATTACCAAGTAAATCTCTATAATTTATTATCTTATGATTTAAACAAGTGGAAATGTATGTTTACTTTATTTTATTTCTTTAAACTACATATATGCTAAAAAGAATAAATTATAGATTTCAAAATCTACTTTTATACATTCCTCAAATATTTAAAAATCCCCATATATTTCAAAATCTTACTGTACCAGCATTTCTTATCTGTATATATAAAAAAAAAATCCCGTAGAGAATTTCTTCAAGTTATATATATATTTACAAATTATATTTACTTGAAATTAGAAAATAAAAAAATAAAAAAATACAAATAAAATAAAAGAGATTACCCTCACCTCGCAGTCGACTACGTCGAACCCTACCCACTGCCTCAAAGGAGTTCGCAGCAATCACCCAACAGTCCATCTCCAATCACTGCTCGAACCACCTTCCGATGCTCGAGTTTCCCCCCACCTCCACTGTCGCGCCGCCGCTTCCATGCCCTAAACATGAACCACTCTGCTACGATTCGCCTAGCCCACCATATCGCGAAGCACACATCTCCATAATCGCACGACCCACCATCTGATATCGCGGTCCAAAATTGATCGCTCCTCTCACTTTGGCGTGCTCAAACGCAAAACCCACAGCCACATCCTTCGAAACCCCCTAACTTCACAGTGGACCCCTGCCGCGACACATTAATTCGAATTGCGGCTAGAGAGGAAATCGATTTGGGTCGTGCTTGATTTTGGGAATAATTCAAGCTCGGCCGAGATTTTTTTTTTAGACGAACTGAATTCGTATAGAGATAGGGAAAAGAATTGGGGTTTATTTTTCTTCGAATTCGTATAAAAGGGAAGGGTTTCGAATGGAAGCAGAAACCTTGACCCCCCCCCCATTTTTTTTCACGTATTTTGAATTTTAGGCTTCGGCCATTCTCTTATATTTCTATTTCTGCTAATTTTTGAAGAAGATGACTCGGTTGTACTTATCAAGGAGGAAGCGTGTGGAAGAAAACACGCTTCAGTATTTTGAAAGGTGATAAAGTCGCGGCTGATAGGAAAGGAGACGGCTGATAGTGACCGATATAAATATATATATATATATTTAAGTTAAATTTTCGAAATAAAATCTAGCGCGTTTATATATCGTACGCTCACATAACAATTTCGATCAAAACGAAATTTGAAATCCGATAATAATTCAATATTATGGATCTAATGGAACTGGTTTCGTCGAATTCCGAGACTGTGCCTCGGAAGGCTATTTTTAAATTCAGTTTAAACTATATATTTTTAAAAACTGAACAAAACATCTTTAAATTCGATTCTATCACTTTTATTATCTTCAATATTATCAATACTAATTTTACAAGCTTTCAAATTATTTTTAACTGGCTTAAAAATTCTAGATTCAATAATTTACCCAATTCTGATAATTAAATTCAACAATTAATTATTCAATAAATATTGGTATTTGAAATTAAAGTTAATAATTAACTTTCGAGTATTTAAAAAAAGTTAAATATCCCAATTTCAAATATTCAAAAATTCCGAGTCGTCACATGATTATACTTTACTGATTAGACACTACTGTATATAGCGTATATTACTACATTGTAAATAGTTTAACGTATCCTTTAGAGGATGGGCGGTCCCAAGCATCTTCTAAGTTACTTGTACCTTTACTACAGTTCACTTGAGTTGGTTTACATTATATAAGTATGTATGTCCTGACTCGAGTGTTTGTATTTTTATTACGCTCGGGTCAGCCTGAGTATTCACAGATTTGGATTTCCACTTTCTGGAGATTGAAAATCGCTGGAGATTATCTACTTGTCAAGTTTCATCTTTTGCAGTCTGTTGTTCCTTTCAGCTCTTGTATTAGTAGACTTCTATGTAGCGAGACTTCCTTTGTACTTTATTTCTTCTGTTGTATTTTATTTAACTCTGATATATTTACATAGTAGCTTCATGAACTACTATTTCTTTTACTTCCGCTGCACTATTATTACTCCGTGTCTGTGATCTGTGATTTTTATTTACTGTATATTCTGAGATTTGCCAAAAAAATTATTTACAACGCGGTATTTTGAGCAATCCAATTCCGGCATGAGTGTCTACCTATACACTTATAATGGATGCGAATGGTTGAAAATACCTGGTTGTTACATTTTATAACACTAACAATTACGCTCTCTCTGATATATACACTCAAACAGACTCATTCTAGGTTGTTACCACCTTATCTCTAATAAGTCAACACCCATAAAGCCAAGGTTAACGCTAAACCTAGCACTATTACCAACTATGATGACCCACATTTCGGAAGGTTTAAATTGACAATAATCGATACATGTCCAACTTTAAAAGTCCAGAACATAGATAATCAATATGGATAAACAAGAAAAATAAGAAGAGAGGAAAACAAACACAAAACCTCACCATGGAAATGATAATATATAATAATCAAATAAACAATTCATGAAGTTATTTACTAAACATTTGACTATAATCTGTACACATTTGTCAGTGTTATATGCATACATCAGGGATAAATAATCAATACAGTAGAATAGCATGATGCAGGGGATAATAATAATAGCAATATACCAAAATCCTCGTCTTTGTCCTCCAAAGAATAATCTTCAATACGCTAAAAAAAACTCAGGGCAAACCCAAGCATATTGAAAAGACAAAACACTCGAGTTAGGACTAAAATACTATTATATAAGTTAAATAAATATCACAAATATAATTGCAATAACATAAGAGATATTTCGGGATTTTCTATCTCCTAAGTATCCGTTTACCTATTTATATATAATAGTATACGCTATAATATATTATGTCGATCAGTAAAATAAATATCTTAATAGCATTAAGGCTTTACATTGATCCACCTCAACACATTTGTATAGTTTAAACCAAAGTCGTAATGGCTCGAATATGGATAAATAAGGCACTGAGGTAATGCAAAAGGTAGGATTCCACCAGTTTACCCTTTCTTGTTGGTCGTAACCCATCCATGGCCGACCGCGACAATCAATCCAACCGACAAAAGGTGCACCCATCGAATACTAAAATAACAATAGTAATACGAGGGATCAACGTCATTAGAGGTATCTAACCTTAATGGCAAAACATAGGCTTCTGTTTTACTCTTTTTAATTACGACACGAGTGTCAAGGCTACCCATCAACGTTCTCTTACTTCATTCAAGTGAACATAAGCAATTCAACCACTACATTCTCGATATCATTCACTGTGTACATAGATGTCAATGTGGTTCCAATATTGATAGAGAGAATGCTAATAAGAGGCCCCGGTCTCTTTAACAACGAAACATCATTTTACACACTGGTTAGTGCTTTTATATTTAAAAAACAATTCATATATGATAATAAAATATCATATTCGTTTCAAAATCAAATCCATATCAAAATCATCATAATCACTTTGAAAATCATATTTTGCTTCAAAAAGTTAATTCAGATCGATATATCGATTTCACTTCAAAATTTGATTCGAATCACAATTTAGGTTATATTCACTTTAACCCAATTCACATTTAAATCCAAAGATTTAAAAATAAACATTTCACCCTTTTGACCTGTTTGAATTTTAGAAAATAATTTATTTTGTTTTAAAAGTAGTTAAAATAGTTTAATATAAAATAATTTGAGTATTACAAATTGTTTATATAGTAAATAGTTGGGAAAATTAAAATAGTTCGAATATTTTGAGAAAATAGATTTGAAATAGATTATACTAAAACAATTTATTTAAAAATAGTTTCCAAGCCAAGCTGATTCAATCCCAAAATTTCCAATCCAAATCAATTTCCATTTCCATTTCGATTTGTTCGATTCAATTACAATTTCAAGTCGAATTTTAATTTCAACTCCAAATTAATTTAAACTCCAATTTCAAATTTATTTCTCTCCCAATTCCGAAATGATTTAAATTTCAATTTCAACTTAATTTAAATTCTAATTTATTTAAATTCCAATTTCAAATTTATTTCAACTCAATTCTCAAATTTAAACCATTTTAATTTATATCAGTTTCGAGTTCTGTTTCCAAAATATCGATTCAAGCTCTTAAATCAAATTTTCCTTTAATATCCATATCAAATATCCAAATCTTTTAAATATAATCAAATTCCGAGCTCAATTTCGAAATATAGTTTTATATGACTTTTACTGAAAAATATTCAAAATTAAAATAAAAGCCTTATCTTTCAAAACAAATCAATTTCCAAAAATTCAAGTCATATTCCGATTATAACCTAAAACCTCCACTTCGATTAATTAAACAAATTCGTTTCAAATTTAAATTTCAACATTCTGTGTTCCAATTCAAAAATAATTTGATTTCCATAAATTTGACTTTTATTTCTAAAACCAAATCATTTAAATAGTTTCAAATCAAAAAATTTAAAATCATTTAATTTAACCAATCCGGTGTCCGTATATAATCTCTATCCTATGGCCAAGTGAATTAATCATTTCAATTTAATTCTAGTGATGGATATAAATCATTTCAATCCAAAATAAATGCGATAGCTATATATCATTTCAATCTATTTCTTAATTTATTCGAAATAATTCAGTTTACAGTTTTATATACTATCAATAATATAAATGATGATAGCATGATATATCAAAATAAATAACATCCACAATATCAACAAATAGCATCCATCACAACCAGTCATCCAAATAGTGGATAATTACAACAAATTTCATAATTATCAATGTTAGGTACTGTATGGGCAATTAAATTCTAATTAAATTTAACTGTCAATTCAATTTTTGTCAATTAATTTGAATGTCAGTTTAAATGTAAATTAATTTATTAAACAACTATCGATAAATTTAAATCACATCATAACTTCAAATTTAATTAACATAAAAACATTCTAGTCAATCGTGAGCTTATAAACACTCACCTTTTTATGACATTGAAAATTTGAACGAGTCGAATAGCAACAAAACCAACTCCATGTTGAAGATAACGTAGACATGAATCGAACACAATTTACCGCACTCGAATCCAATCTCGTACAGTTGTGATATACAATAATTAATAAATGGTAAATAAAACTAAATTAACAAAACTAATAAGATAAAAATATTTAAAACAAAACAAATGTACTTCCTCAAGTTGCCCCATGCGGCTTTTCTTCCCAGGCAAAAAATCATGATTCTTCATTTCCCTCTTTTTACATGGGAACAGCCACCCAATCACCATCAAGCTCGCCATCTACCTATTCCGCATGTTGTTGCCGCCTTGACCACCTCGTGTCGATGCATGCGACTAAGCAACGGAATCTTTCTCCCTCAAAACCCTAAACTGAACAAACACGGCCACTACCATTGCTTACCACACTCGCCTCCACGTCTAGAAATGATCGCGACTTCATCGCGATTTTTTTCTATTCAATTTTTTTCGGCCTCCTTTTCTGTAGTCGTTCTAAAATTTTAAATGAAGAGAAAATGGGGAATAAAAAATATGGTAAGGCAATGATTGTGGAGGCTGAGATGTTTTATTATATTGTTTAAATTAGAAAAATATCTTGCCTAAGACATCCGAATTTTCTCGAGATCCAAACGAAGCGTGTCGTCTGTCATTTATAATATTTTACCCCTATTCCGAGCATAATGGAACTAGTCCTGAGGTCTAATTCAATTTTTTGTAGAAGATAGCTCTTCAACATCAATTATATTAAATCGAATTCCTTTAATAAATTCCTACGTGTTTCAAGCTTGCACGGCTAAACGATAAGTCCGATCGATAAAAAACTTGAAATCCTATAATAATTCACTATTACAAATCCAATGAAACTAGTTTCGTCGAAATCCGAGATAGTGGACAAAATGGATATTTTTATTCGTCAATTAATATATAAAATTTTCAAATTCTAATTACTCACATTCAATCAAATTTCGAAAGTAAATGATCTTCATTCATGTTTATATAAAATTTGAATCAACTTTCGATGCCATTTTCATTGTAATGCCCCACCTCTATGCTCACAATAACAAAGGTTATTATAACGAATAATATCTGCTATTGCGAAGTATAAGGCTTGTTAGAAGCGACCATCCGTAAATTATGCCTTAGACGAGTACTGATTACATCGATAGGAGTTTTATAAATTACTCCCAAAGATATAAATTCAATCCAAGTATAAAAAGAAACTACGGTGGCTAAAGAAAAATCCAGAACAACTCATAATAACAACAACGCTGATAGTATAATCACATCAGAACAGAAATATCAGATATATAGCGGAAGACAAGTCTAGAATACATGCTATAACAATCGATAGTTCACAAGAACTGAATACACATATACAAGGATACCAACATACATAAGACGAGAGTCAATACACTAAAATTACTCCTCGAAGTCTAGACAAAAGATGATGGAAAATCACAAAAGCTGAAGCGGCAACAGAATCAGAGATAGCAACTACCCTGAAATAACTCGGTCTGACCCAAGTATTATTCAAAAGAAAATAATGAAAGGATCAGTCTAATTTAAACTTCAGAAATAACTATTGGACTTGTACTGTTGAATCGGCTTTGAAGTACTGTTTTATGATATTTTTTCCTGCCGAGGACATGAGGCGGGTTGTTATGATGAATTGATGATCGTTGTAATGTTTAAGATGGAATTTTACTTGTCGATGAAATGAGACAAGTTTTGATGTCACTTTAAACTCATCAAAGTATGAGACACGATGAGTTGGGTGCTTTACAATCACCAATGAGACGAGGCTGTGTATGTTTGATTTGGATTTTTACGACTGTTTTCTAACGTGGCATCGAATGACGATTAGTAAACCAATAGGTGCGAATGTATGGTATGGGACGTACATTAACACCTATTGGGTTTCTATTTGAGATGTTGTGACACATTCAAGAAGTTATTAGTACTACAAACTGAGTATAAGATTGGAATCATTACGATGTTCGTGATGTCATTACTAGATTCCAATCATCATGATGTTTTGCTCAGATTTTACGATTTGGGTGTCATCGCGATATTCGACTATAGTCAATCAAGATGATCACGATACAAAGATGTTAATGGCCCCAAGTCATCACGACGTATGATACCAAATAATAGTAGTACTAGTCAAGATGAAAAGCATGTGCAATTTTCTATGAAGTTTTCTATGTTCGATTTCATCTTTTTGTGATGTGTTATTTGAATATGGCCTTGAGTATGATATAGGCTACATTTATATTATTCTATATGGTGATTTCGACTATGATTTCCTTTAACTCTTAATGAGTTTTTATGATAGATTATGATGATTTGATGTCTCTTTATGAACTTATTATATGGTTATCATCTCTTATCCACTTTACTTAGAGATGTCCTTAAGAGAAACCATATGCATGTTACTTATTGAATTCCTTTGAAACAGATAGATGAATCCCCGATGTCCCCTTCCTTATAAATGATATGATGAATAACACGTCGTTCCGTTGGCAACAATGGAATGATTCTCAACATTCCGCTTATTATTGAGATCCTTACTACTGATAAGTTTAGCTTGCCTGAAACATGTGTTTTTCACTCGGGTCAGACCGAGTTGCAGGTTAGTTCGGATTGCTTCACTTCTTGGATCAACTTGAATGCTTTTGTTGGACTTATCATTTTGCCTTGGATGTCGTTTCTGGGTCGTCTTCTTTTATGTGTTTTATTGTATATTATTTTGTGGGATAGGTGTATATGTGATTCAGTAGTCCATGATACTTATATATGATGTATTATTATGGAGATGTATGGTGATGTATGTATTTATATATATATATACATATACATACATACATACATACATACATATATATATACATACTCTGATCTTGGTTTGCATTTCTGTAACTGATTTTTTCTATCTGCATGTATATTACATTATTTCTGAAATGGTCTGAATCCACCATAGTGTGTATTAGTTAGGGACTAAGCATGTCTATCACTTATGAGGTAATGGAAAAAAAATCAAGACATGATTGACATGCTTAGCTCTTAACTAATGTATTACTATGATAGTCACCCTTAACTAGACCTATTCTCTACATTAGTAGATAGGATTACTTAGTAATTCTCTTTACTAATGTAGGTTTCCGGGTGGGGCATTACACATATATACAACAGTTTCAGCTTGTTGGAAGAAATGTCTTTGTTGGCTCATTTTGTATTGCATGAAGACCAAATATAATTTCACGCAACATATATTTATTGCAAACCATTTATAAACAAAGCTACTAACAAGCAACGTGATTAAGTTTCGGGAAACACTATCGATTTTAGTGTGAGGTTACTGTCAAAAATTTTCTAACAATGGCAATACACCTTAACAATACATTTTTAAAGTCAATACATTTTTAAGGTACTCAAGCTCAAGCTAGTTTTACACAGTTCAAATGAACTGAGCCAATAAGCAGTGTCAAGGGACAGTACTTCCTGAGGAACCGATTCAAGTGAACAGAACTAGAAGAGAAAATGAAACAGCAGTGCGTGGATCTATCTATGTAGAACGACAAATAAGGATAAACATGTCGAAATTGTTACCCGATATTATCATTAACTGACCAAGACAATCATTTAGCACAGAGGATGGATGAAGTATAAATTAGAAAATGTGAGATTTTACACTCACACAATTAGCTTCCCAAAATCAGTTACACAAGATCCATCAGAGGATTAAATGTGAGCCGCCATTAAAGCCATATCAGAGAGCAACTTGAAAAAAGAATGAAGCTAAACTGAAAGTTGCAGTGCCACCTTTCATTTTTTCTTCAAAAGTGTACAAGCCAAAGTAAAGAAAAAGGAAGTGTGCTGGCAAGGTTTTGGGTACACATTCATTTAATGCAACGTGTCTCAGAGGAAAATAAAGTACTTACTACATATAGAAGTGATGGTGGAAAAGGATTCAACACTGCTTTAAAAAATTTCTCGTGATAGCCAGTTCATAAATTTTCTTTTGAAACCATTGCTGCAGCCGAACAATTGTTTCCTCTATTGATTCAATATGAACCAATTTTCACGTGAAGGCAAAAGCCTTTTATATCAACATGCTGCAGCTACCTTGACTACTGACTTTACTACATTTTCTTTCCAAATTTTAATAAAATATTACGATCGTAATATTTACTCCGATAGTAATTCAAAAATTACGGTTATTATAGATTTTTAAAATATTTATTACGACGGTAATAAAATCATGGTCCTTACAATTTTTTCTTCAAAAGTGTACAGGTCAAAATGAAGAAAAAGGAAGTGTGCTGGCAAGGTTTTGGGTACACATTCATTTAATGCAATGTGCCTCAGAGGAAAATAAAGTACTTGCTGCATATAGAAGTGATGGTGGAAAAGGATTCAACACTGCTTCAAAATATTTCTCGTGATAGCCGGTTCATAAATTTTCTTTTCAAACCATTGCTGCAGCCGAACAATTATTTCCACTATTAATTCAATATGAACCAATTTTCACGTGAAGGCAAAGGCCTTTTATATCAACATGTTGCAGCTATCTAGACTACTGACTTTACTACATTTTTTTTTCAAACTTTAATAAAGTATTTACGCAGTAATATTTACTCCGACAGTAATTAAAAAAAATTGGTCGTTATAGATTTTTAAAATATTTATTACGACGGTAATAAAATCACGGTCGTTACATTCATTCACATTAAATCCAAAATTCCATTATTTAAACAATTACAACATAAATTTAAACAATTTAATTACCCAATACTTAAATACTAATAATTCATTAAATTTTATTTTTAACCATTTTTATTCAATAATTATATCAAATCCTATATTATTATTTTGGAATAGACAGCGAGGTTGACTGAGCCCCTACCAGATTTTATTGAGACGGAAAAGGAAAAAAAAGAAACACATAGAGAGAGACACAAAAAAAGATTTGTGCCAATCCCAAAGAATATAAACGGGAGAAAAGGAACAAAAAACAAAAATATAAACAGCAACACGAACTTTAACAGAGAAACCCACGATAAGAATCTAAAGAAGAAAGAGCATGAAAACCCACATAAGAATAGCATGCACAAGCATCGATGCACAAAGCTACCCAATAACAAAAAAACAGCAAGCTAACTCCATAAATCAGCCTGATTAGGGGAGAAGCAATGCCCAGAAGCACAAATACCCTTTTTATCTCTCTCATCATCTGCTGCCACATAGGCAGAACAGGAACATCCACAGTTTGAAAGCACCGTCTATTCCTCTCTAACCAAACATTTCGTAGGTATATTTTCAGAACATAGAAGTCAATGTCCCATCTACTGGATCTCCACCTTGTTGCCTTTCGAAGAACTAACCAGTCTGAATTAGTGACACTCAGAATGCCATTAACCCCAGCCTTATACATGAGAGTTATCCACAAATTAATAAGATAACTGCACTCTAAGAATATGTGATCAACTGATTCGGTATTATATTGCAAAAAACACACAGATTGTCCACATCCAAACCAACAGCCACAAGCTTAACCCTAGTCAGCAAAGCTTTGTTAACAACCTTCCAAAACAAAAGATTATCAGAGTTGGACGTATAAGAAGTCCAAGCACCTTTAGCCATAAGGAATCAAGCATTTCCTCAACCTTGGCGAGGAGATCATAGACTGCACTGATGCAGTGAGATTTTCCCCTCCATGAAAGAGCATCCTCATGAGAAATAATAACTTTGTGGAGAGACAAGTTACTCCAGAGAGTGTTAACAGTATGATTACTAGAATGAGGAACCTGCAATTTCCCATGAGCAACAAAATTAACAGCCCTTGCATTGAAACCAATCCTAGATTGAACTTGATCATGCTTTGACAACATTCTAGATAAGACACATCCATAGCTTATCCAAGGGTCCTTCCAAAAGCTCACAGAACTGGAAGGAGACAAATTGAATTTAATCAGGGGGAGCAACACATTTCTAATTCCCAAAATTTTACGCCATATCCAACTACTACCCTGAGAGACCTCCATAGACCAAAAGTCTTTGTCCTTTATATGATGTATCCAAGTCCACTTCACCCACTGGCTTTCTTTCTTAACCAAGATGGAGTTGACATGTGCACTCACAGCAGCAATATTCCAAAGTTTGATGTTTATGATACCAAGACCCCCTTTTCTTATTGGCCATTCCACAGAAGAGAAGGGAGCATGAATTATCTTCCTGTTATGAATTGAGCCAGTCCATAAGAATCTCATCATTGCAGCTCTGATCATGTGTAGAAGCTTGGAAGGAAGAATGAAGCTTCTGCCCCAATAAACTGTCTTAGAAAAGCACACAGCTTTGATGAGTGCAAGTCTTCCCGCCATTGTAAGAAACCTTATAGACCTAGAATCAACCTATTAGTGATCTTATCATATAGGGGAAGATAAGCAGATCTGTTAACCCTCGAAGTGCACAAAGGAAGACCTAAGTACGTCATATTATTATCCATTGGTTGGAGACCAGACAATCCCTCAATCCTCACCCTATCATTATCATCTATTCCAGCAATAAGAATCTGAGATTTGAAAGTGTTTAGCACGAGGCCAGTGGCTAAGTAGAAGGTGTTCAGAGTCTCAAGAATATTTAGCATGGAACTATCAGTCGGCTTAGTGAAAATCATGATATCATCAGCGAAGAAGAGGGATGAAATAAGTAGGGATTGACATTTAGGATGATATAAAACTCTTTTATCATCAAACTTGGAGGATAACATGTTGGAGAGAGCCTCCATGACAATTATGAATAAGTATGATGAAATAGGATACCTTGTTTCCCTCTGAAATACCCAGCAGTTTTCCCATTATAACAGAGGGTATATGTGGGACTAGAAATGCACATATACACCCAGGCCACAAAAACTTTAGGAAATCCCATAGCAGACATTATTCGAACAATAGATGACCAATGTATGCTGTCATAAGCTTTACTAATATCAAGTTTCATCATTGCACGAGGGGAAGACTGACTCCTACCATAACCGTTAATTAATTCATGCGCCATCATAACATTGTCAAGAATGTTTGTAACGACCCGCTATTTTGGACTATTCGCATCCGCACATGTCAGACTTGAATAATTCAAAATACCGAATTGTTAATTTAAATTTGGCAAAACTCAGATATATAGTAAATAGATAATCACAGAATCACAGACACAGAGTAATAATATGCAGCGGAAGTAAAAGAGATAGTAGTTCATGAACCTACTATATAAATATATAAGATACATTAGAGTTTACAACAGAAGAGAAATACGATATATCAAATACAAATCAGAATACATCACTGGAATCATCAAATACTAGAAGCAGAATAGATGGCTGGATCTTCAAGCAAAGCACCAACTCCAAAGGTGAGTCTCAAAAGCTGAACCACTCAGTCTGACCCGAGCGTAAAGCAAAACACAAAACACTCGAGTCTGGATTAATATTCTTATATCAATAAATCCAACTCAAGTGAAATAGCAATCGAAATACAAGTAACTCAAAGGATGTTGGAATCACCATCCTCTAAGGATCCGTTAAACTATCTACTATGTAGTAGTATACGCTAAATAGATAATGTCTATCGGTAATATAAAGTATCAAAATAGTGTTAAGGCGTTACCATTATCCCCCTTAACACATTTTATATAAATGTCATAGTCTATACAGCACTGTAAACTCCACCGTAAACTGGTGGGATATCAGGGAGTACTCCATAGGTATAACACAAGACAAATTCGTAATGGTCGCGTATATAGGGATACAAGTATGACAAGGCACATGAGGCAATACCCAAGGTAGTGAAACTACCGTTTGCCTGATCCGGACTGGTGAAAACGCATCGCCGCAACGATCGCAACACCGCGAAACAACACTCCCGAAAGTACAAGGGTGCACCAATCAATAACAAGTAATGAGTAGTAGTTACGAAGAAGTGTGTCCGCTCGAGGTGGCTAACCCCATTTGGTCCGGCACGACTCCTGATTTTAGTCATTTCCAATTTGCCACAAGTGTCAAGGCTGTCCATTATCGTTCTCTTCCTTCAGTCATCACGTACATCATTCCAACCACTTCATTCTGGATCATCACTCCGCGTATAGTTATTAAAGTGGTTTTCGGTTTAGATAGAGAGTATATCCAAAACCGATTCCGGTCTCTTTAATAAATTTCGTGATTATTACACCGATTGGTTGTTTAATAAATTTAAAAACCAAATCAATTTAAATTTCAATTAGAACTTATCAATCAACATTTTATTCGTCTTTCAATATCAGTTTCCAAAATCTACGTTTCAAAACTTCTAAATTACCATTTCAAAGTCTTACAATTCAATTTCAATATTTATTTAAACTATACAAATATTGATTCAAGTTCGTATATAAATTTCATTCCGAAATCATTTAAATTAATTTAATTTAATGCTCAAATCAATGTACATTCATTTATCGATTTCATTCAATATTCGTTAAGTAAATTGTCAATTAAAACAACTTCTATTTAAATTCTAATCCATTTAAATCAATTACTTACGTTCAACTTCATTATATCAGAACATCAAATTGAAATAAATTAAATTCGTCAAATCAATTCTTTAAATTACAAGTCTTACGTTAATTTCAATAAATCGCATTTATATTTCAATAAATTACATTTTATTTCATGTTAAAGAAATTCAATTTTCACTTATTTATTGACTTCGTTACAAATTTCAAGCTCAATTAATAAAGAACTAAATTTCACATATTCGAGAAGTTCAATTTCACTTATTAACTTACTTAAATAATTTCCAAACTTAATAAATTAAGAAACCCAATTTCGTTTATTAACTAAGTTCCAATTCACTTATTCGAAAGTTCAATTTCTTTTATCAAAGAATTCAATTTTTATTCAATTATCAAATAGTTAAATCTCATTCAATTATTAAGTAATTTCAATCTTAATTATTAATAATTTCAAAACTTAATAATTACAATCTTGATTATCAATTCAAACTTAATTGTTAAATCATTTCCACGTAAATTTGAATTCAAACTTAATTATCAAATCATTTCAACCTAATTATAAATTCAACTTAATGATTTCAAACTTAATTATAATTCCAACTTGATTATAATTTCAAATTTAGTTATTAAACGATCTCAACTTAATAATTTCAAAACTCAATTATTACTGATTCCAAATTATTTATTAATAATTCCAAATTTAATTTTTTAAAAAAAATCAGATTTCAAACAACGTTCTTTCATTAATTACTACGTTAATATTTGTTTCAGATTTCAATCTTTACATTTTCCTTTCATCAAAATTCAAATTCCAGTTTCATTTCAAAACTTATTCTTTATTCGAATAAAATCATTATTTTTTTTTAAATCAAATTATTGACCAATCGGATTTATTTAATTCTCTATCCTAAGTCAAGTTCATTTGGGTATTTATCATTTCAACCCGATTCCAATTCAATTCAAAAATCAAAGCAAAGCAAAGGGAACTTGCAGTGTGATAACAGGGCTGGTGTCAAAGTAAATAAACAAGCAATAACACAATCAATAACAATCCAATAATTGATTCAAATAATCCCGAAATAATCGTATTAATTCACATTGTTATTTGTGCGAATTAATATAATTATCTCTAGAATCTACACTATCATTTCATGTAGATTAAAGATTATTATATTACAGTTTTCCCACTTATCGTTCAATTTCAATTTCAAATTTTATTCTACAACAATTAATCCAATATACGTTCAAAGGTTCAAAATATAATTTATCATATTCTACGTGTCAATTAACTTAACAATTTCAAGGGGTCATATTATTCAAATTAACTAATCAAATTCAACACATATGTCGATTCAAATTTTATAACTATCCTACGTCAAATTCAATTGCATACTATTCATCACTTTTTACATTTCAATTTAACATCCAATATAAACAACAAACAATCAATCAATTTCAACCAAACTGTATTATCATCGCATAATAATTAACAGATAATGGTGTCAGATGTCATAGGTGAACAGATACAGGTAACAACAGTGTACATAACTAGCAACAGGTATATTTCAATTGTTGTTTCAATCGAAATCAAATTTAATAAATAAAAGAATATTAATCGTGAGTGATTGCTCACCTTCCGAGGCTAGGGAGATTTTGACAAGTCAATAAGCTACGCATTTCAAAGTAACGCTGGATGAACACAATTTGATGGAGAACAAGCACGACGGACAAAGTTGATAACGGTGATCGATAAAACGAATCAGAATCGGATGGGTAAATATAAATAAACTTATATGTATATATAAAATCATATTTTAACCCGACCGATACCTTATATGCTTATAAAATTTACAATAGACATATGCAGATGTTTGGCAAATATGCACACTATGCATAACAAATATATATACGTATTACTCCCAAATCAGTTATAAATGAAAATAGTAAATTGTGCAACTTCATATATATAGCCAGTTTGAAATATAAACCGTAGGCACTAGTATAAACAAACATATATAATATATGTATAAATAAAATGTTATAAATTTTATAACCAAATGTATATAATATACGAATAAACTAACACGTGATATATACACTCATATGTGAACTGAACTACTATTCCTTTAAGCGCACAAAACGCATATATGACTACAGTTATTATACAAAAGAAAATAAAACTATGTTAACACACTTTAAATATAGTTTACTTACTCAAAACCTGACAGCATAAAATAATATAAAGTAAATACATATATAAAACTGTAGCATCGTATACAAAAAATAAACCATATAAACTTTCTAAAGCTATTTAAATATGTACCTACATAACGGCCACAATAATATCCAATCAACAGCTGTGTAAACATAGTTATATTTATGTACAATATTAATATATACTGAACCACTCCCAAACTTATATAACCCACTATATATTATTCTACTAAACTGTATACTTATGTAATCTGTAAATCTAATCGCAACTCATATATTCTCCTATACAAACTAACTGTGTAAACCAATTTTATAAACTCATGCAGAATAAAAGTATTTGAGCTTAATCTATTTATATGTCTTGAACCAAACATATACCTGCAACATGTATTTCTTTCAAAATATACATACTTTCACCCACCTATCTTTATATATTCTTAAATAACCGATATGAAATAAACTTAACATCTCACTGTAACTAAACCACAACAGTATATAACTAAATATGTTTAAAAAATTCTATGCACGGTGACACAACTGAATACTATATCAAAATAGACATATGTAAACTCATATAAAACTCATATCTTCTTATTTATATCACACTTATTATATACGAATTTACCTACAACAACAAGTTATAAAGTTTTATATAAATATATTATTATATGAATATAACAGTAAGACACTATGCAATATCTCTTTCAAAATGAAATTTACCGTCACTATGTATATTACTAAATATAAATACACGTATATATATTTTTTTCAAAAAAAAAAGCAAGTTTAAACTATACTTATACTCACTGATATGAAGCGTTAAAACGACGAAGGTTGATGGATCTTGACCGAGCAGTGGGACAATGGCCGAGAATGACAAAGGTGCTGGGTGGTGGCGGAATGAGATCGGAGCAGACGTAGGTAGGCTGCGTGATGACTTTGAGGAGGGAGATGTATGGGTTGCGTGGCCATTCGAGGTGAGGGAGGAGCTACACTTGCAGGCTTGGGTGAGCAAGTGGGTCGAGGGTGGAGTTGATGGGAGGCCGCGGCTGATCGTGGCCGAGCTAGGAAGGTGAAGCTCGGTGGATCTGGAGGAGGTAGATGGCAGCTGCGTTTGGTGATTGGGAGACTGTGTTGTGCATGCATGAAAGAGAGGAGACGTGAGAGGCAAGTGCAGAGGGAGAGTTGTTATGTGAAGAAGATGTATTTTCATGTTACAGCAAGAAAAAGCAAATATGAAGCTTGCCTCTTTTTTTTATTTTTTATTTTTTATACGCATGGTAATAATAGGGAGGAGGAAGAAGAGTAGGCAAAAATGAAGAGCAACCGAAACAAAGAAG
Organism: Allium cepa; assembly: GCA_030765085.1. NCBI lineage: Eukaryota > Viridiplantae > Streptophyta > Magnoliopsida > Asparagales > Amaryllidaceae > Allium > Allium cepa. The sequence continues at coordinate 1,015,105,122 of CM060934.1, read as the reverse complement.
AAAAGCGACGTGCGAATCAAAAGAAGAGTAACCGGTTGGCAATAGAAAAGTGACGCTACTAAATTCAAGAAAATAAATGCTAAACTATTGGAAAGCCAATTAACAAAATTCAAGAAAAATAAATGTTAAAGACTATTGGAATTTACGTGGTGAAAATTGAATAGTTACCAGGAACTAAGAGGCATGAAACCGGTACCGATACTGTGACCGTTTCTATGGATTTTGCTATCAACCGGGCTTCAAAACACAGAATTGAATATATTGCAGCGATCAGCACGTTGAGACGATCAAAACGGTATACACATATCAGTGGTACGATTAAATTATAAAAATTCAAAATTTCTACTAGAGGAAATTGCATTAAAATCACAGAAAAATAAGATCGACGGAGCCGAAGATGTTCGAATTTGGAAAAACAACATACTGACAACTTGCTCAAAAGATGTTTTAGAATTTTTCTATGTAAAAATATTTTGGTTTCGAAAAACGTTTTATGTTCATCGTTTTTTTACTGATTAAATTGAAGTAAATTTACGCGCGAAATAAACTTTCATATTTTCGGACGAAAATTTACCAGTTTCTATGTTTAACTAGACGCATTCCAAATATCAAAATTATATTTCAAAATTTTATCGTTTAAATTTCACAAAATTTCAATTAAATACGTTACTAAAACCGTTAAAAAATTTCGGGTCGTTACAATCTCCCCCACTCAAAACTTTTCGTCCTCGAAAAGGGAGGAGGTAGGAGAATAGAAATAATCAAAAGAAAATAAACTTAAATTTCATTATAAACAATTAATTTAAACCATATGAATTTCAATTTAAATAAATTTATATTCAACAATTTGTTTTAAATTCAAGATTTTCATTAAATCGATTTGATTCCACCTTTATTAATGTTAGGCACCAAAGGTTTCTTTCAAATGAAATTCAATTTAAATTCAACTAATTCAAGATATCTCATTAAGTTGCTTTAATTTCGATTTATTAACTTTCAAAACAAAACGTTATTTAATTTAACTTATTCAATCAACTTATTATTCTATTTATCTCCATAAACGTTTTATAATTAAAATTTAAGTGAATAACGTTTATTATACGCACTCACATTTTATTTATAAAGACAATTTATATTATATATTATCCAATTTTCTTAAATTAACAATTTCAAAGATCATAAATTTGAATAGTCATTTATTATAATCATACTTTATTCGACAAATTTAATTCTTCTTTATTCCAAATTATTAGTAAATTTATTCTACTTAATATATCTTATCACTACATATTAAGTATATTTACTATTACTATAACAATTCGAGTTATTTGTAAATTCCATTGATATCATTCTATACTGTATAATATTCAATTACATAATCAACTTTTGAGCAATTTAGGTAAGTCATATTGAGTGCAATGAAATATTATACAAGTGAATTTCTAATTCAATTCTCTCAAGTTTGAATATTAATTCAAAATTTTGGTTTCATTTATAATTGAAATCATTTTTATCCAAATTTTTAGATTTATATTTCCGATTAACTTCAACAATTTAGAGATAAATAAATATATATAATATCAAATTAGATTTAAATCATAGGTCTATATATATATTACCAGTTAAATCATTCTTTAAGAAATTCAAATCAATTTATTTTTCAAAACAAACCGTATCAAAGCTACAGAATAGTCTCTCCACTTCGAAACTCGAAAATGAATGTCGATGGTGCGGCCGTCATCACCGAAATTATTTTCCAGCGACAAAGAAAAGAGCACTGATTTTAATCATTTAAAGTTCTTTGAAAACTATTTCTATATGAAAATATTTTAAATAATATACATTTTAAACTTTTAAAACCATAGTTCGAAATTACCGAAAATTAAATTCTCAAATTCTAATTTAAATTTACTTCAAATTCCAAATCAAATTATAATTAACTTTTACAACTTCATTTATTTATATTATGAAATAGTCACTGATTTATAAAACAATAAATGAAAATTAAGTATTATCATTTCGGACAACAAATTCATTAACATTTTAATTTCAGAAAAATTTATACTTATAAATAATATAATCATTCAAAATTATTTTATTATCCAAATTCGAAATACCATTGTGTCAGTTTGCTCTGTTGAAGTGTTTTGGAAATTCTATCGATAACGTTGATCAGACGAATCGATCGAAAATCCAAATCAACATCAACAACTCAAACAACACAATATATAAAACATTTTAAATATAAATTAACCAATACACTTCTTCGTTTGACGATACAAAAATAGATTTCAAAACAAGTATAGAAATTCAAATTTGATGAAATCAAATGAAAGAAGATTTTGATTCGACAATACGTTCGAAACAAAAGATAAGATAATTCAATTAATAGAATCGGGAGATGGATAAGCTTATTTAATTCACGGGCAACCTTAACTGGGTCGACCTTAACTTCAAGAATAAGATCGATGCTGAATTCCGAGGCAAATCGACATTCGATCTCAAGAAATAAAATTCAGGTATTGCAGGAAATAGATAGCATCGTAAACCGAAAATACAGAAATCTTTGGTAAATCGATGTCTATTGTAAATGAGTTTCACCCATTTACAGATAAATTTGGGATTAGCGAGACCGCCGATTTATTATAAGGATTATTCAAAGTGGAGTTATGGAATACTTCTGAATTGAAAGAAGACAAATAGTGAGAGACAAGAATGAATTTCGAAAACGTGTGAACGTTCCAAAATTCAAAGGAATTGAGTCAAAAGGAAGAGATTGAAAATCGAGTGGGAGTGATTCTGTAAATACATTTACCTTATATGCTGAGTTTTGCCTAGAGCTACCAAAAGCTCTGATACCAACTGTAACGACCCGCTATTTTGGACTATTCGCATCCGCACATGTCGGACTTGAATAATTCAAAATACCGAATTGTTAATTTAAATTTGGCAAAACTCATATATATAGTAAATAAATAATCACAGAATCACAGACACAGAGTAATAATATGCAGCGGAAGTAAAAGAGATAGTAGTTCATGAAGCTACTATATAAATATATAAGATACATCAGAGTTTACAACAGAAGAGAAATACGATACATCAAATACAAATCAGAATACATCACTGGAATCATCGAATACTGGAAGCAGAATAGATGGCTGGATCTTCAAGCAAAGCTCCAACTCCAAAGGTGAGTCTCGAAAGCTGAACCACTCAGTCTGACCCGAGCTTAAAGCAAAACACAAAACACTCGAGTCAGGATTAATATTCTTATATCAATAAATCCAACTCAAGTGAAATAGCAATCGAAATACAAGTAACTCAAAGGATGTTGGAATCACCATCCTCTAAGGATCCGTTAAACTATTTACTATGTAGTAGTATACGCTAAATAGATAATGTCTATCGGTAATATAAAGTATCAAAATAGTGTTAAGGCGTTACCATTATCCCCCTTAACACATTTTATATAAATGTCATAGTCTATACAGCACTGTAAACTCCACCGTAAACTGGTGGGATATCAGAGAGTACTCCATAGGTATAACACAAGACAAATTCGTAGTGGTCGCGTATACAGGGATACAAGTATGACAAGGCGCATGAGGCAATACCCAAGGTAGTGAAACTACCGTTTGCCTGATCCGGACTGGTGAAAACGCATCGCCGCAACGATCGCAACACCGCGAAACAACACTCCTGAAAGTACGAGAGTGCACCAATCAATAACAAGTAATGAGTAGTAGTTACGAAGAAGTGTGTCCGCTCGAGGTGGCTAACCCCATTTGGTCCGGCACGGCTCCTGATTTTAGTCATTTCCAATTTGCCACGAGTGTCAAGGCTATCCATTATCGTTCTCTTCCTTCAGTCATCACGTACATCATTCCAACCACTTCATTCTGGATCATCACTCAGCGTATAGTTATTAAAGTGGTTTTCGGTTTAGATAGAGAGTATATCCAAAACCGATTCCGGTCTCTTTAATAACTTTCGTGATTATTACACCGATTGGTCGTTTAACAAATTTCAAAACCAAATCAATTTAAATTTCAATTAGAATTTATCAATCAACATTTTATTCGTCTTTCAATATCAGTTTCCAAAATCAACGTTTCAAAACTTCTAAATTACCATTTCAAAGTCTTACAATTCAATTTCAATATTTATTTAAACTATACAAATATTGATTCAAGTTCGTATATAAATTTCATTTCGAAATCATTTAAATTAATTTAATTTAACGCTCAAATCAATGTACATTCATTTATCGATTTCATTCAATATTCGTTAAGTAAATTGTAATTAAAACAACTTCTATATAAACTCTAATCCATTTAAATCAATTACTTACGTTCAACTTCATTATATCAAAACATCAAATTGAAATAAATTAAATTCGTCAAATCAATTCTTTAAATTACAAGTCTTACGTTAATTTCAATAAATCACGTTTATATTTCAATAAATTACATTATATTTCTTGTTAAAGAAATTCAATTTTCACTTATTTATTGACTTCGTTACAAATTTCAAGCTCAATTAATAAAGAACTAAATTTCACATATTCGAGAAGTTCAATTTCACTTATTAACTTACTTAAATAATTTTCAAACTTAATAAATTAAGAAACCCAATTTCGTTTATTAACTAAGTTCCAATTTACTTATTCGAAAGTTCAATTTCTTTTATCAAAGAATTCAATTTTTACTCAATTATCAAATAATTAAATCTCATTCAATTATTAAGTAATTTCAACCTTAATTATTAATAATTTCAAAACTTAATAATTACAATCTTGATTATCAATTCAAACTTAATTGTTAAATCATTTCCACGTAAATTTGAATTCAAACTTAATTATCAAATCATTTCAACCTAATTATAAATTCAACTTAATGATTTCAAACTTAATTATAATTCCAACTTGATTATAATTTCAAATTTAGTTATTAAACGATCTCAACTTAATAATTTCAAAACTCAATTATTACTGATTCCAAATTATTTATTAATAATTCCAAATTTAATTTTAAAAAAAAAATCAGATTTCAAACAACGTTCTTTCATTAATTACTACGTTAATATTTGTTTCAGATTTCAATCTTTACATTTTCCTTTCATCAAAATTCAAATTCCAGTTTCATTTCAAAACTTATTCTTTATTCGAATAATATCATTATTTTTTTTAAATCAAATTATTGACCAATCGGATTTATTTAATTCTCTATCCTAAGTCAAGTTCATTTGGGTATTTATCATTTCAACTCGATTCCAATTCAATTCAAAAATCAAAGCAAAGCAAAGGGAACTTGCAGTGTGATAACAGGGATGGTGTCAAAGTAAATAAACAAGCAATAACACAATCAATAACAATCCAATAATTGATTCAAATAATCCCGAAATAATCGTATTAATTCGCATTGTTATTTGTGCGAATTAGTATAATTATCTCTAGAATCTACACTATCATTTCATGTAGATTAAAGATTATTATATTACAGTTTTCCCACTTATCGTTCAATTTCAATTTCAAATTTTATTCTACAACAATTAATCCAATATACGTTCAAAGGTTCAAAATATAATTTATCATATTCTACGTGTCAATTAACTTAACAATTTCAAGGGGTCATATTATTCAAATTAACTAATCAAATTCAACACATATGTCGATTCAAATTTTATAACTATCCTACGTCAAATTCAATTGCATACTATTCATCACTTTTTACATTTCAATTTAACATCCAATATAAACAACAAACAATCAATCAATTTCAACCAAACTGTATTATCATCGCATAATAATTAACAGATAATGGTGTCAGATGTCATAGGTGAACAGATACAGGTAACAACAGTGTACATAACTAGCAACAGGTATATTTCAATTTTTGTTTCAATTGAAATCAAATTTAATAAATAAAAGAATATTAATTGTGAGCGATTGCTCACCTTCCGAGGCTAGGGAGATTTTGACAAGTCAATGAGCTACGCATTTCAAAGTAATGCTGGATGAACACGATTTGATGGAGAACAAGCACGACGGACAAAGCTGATAACGGTGATCTATAAAACGAATCAGAATCGGATGGGTAAATATAAATAAACTTATATGTATATATAAAATCATATTTTAACCCGACCGATACCTTATATGCTTATAAAATTTACAATAGACATATGCAGATGTTTGGTAAATATGCACACTATGCATAACAAATATATATACGTAATACTCCCAAATCAGTTATAAATGAAAATAGTAAATTGTGCAACTTCATATATATAGCCAGTTTGAAATTTAAACCGTAGGCACTAGTATAAACAAACATATATAATATATGTATAAATAAAATGCTATAAATTTTATAACCAAATGTATATAATATACGAATAAACTAACACGTGATATATACACTCATATGTGAACTGAACTACTATTCCTTTAAGCGCACAAAACGCATATATGACTACAGTTAGTATACAAAAGAAAATAAAACTATGTTAACACACTTTATATATAGTTTACCTACTCAAAACCTGACAGCATAAAATAATATAAAGTAAATACTTATATAAAACTGTAGCATCGTATACAAAAAAAAAACCATATAAACTTTCTAAAGCTATTTAAATATGTACCTACATAACGGCCACAATAATATCCAAGCAATAGCTATGTAAACATAGTTATATTTATGTACAATATTAATATATACTGAACCACTCCCAAACTTATATAACCCACTATATATTATTCTACTAAACTGTATACTTATGTAATCTGTAAATCTTCTTATAAAATGTAAAATGGTCAAGAAGGATATACAAAATCGCAACTCATATATTCTCCTATACAAACTAACTGTGCAAACCAATTTTATAAACTCATGCAGAATAAAAGGATTTGAGCTTAATCTATTTATATGTCTTAAACCAAACATATACCTGCAACATGTATTTCGTTCGAAATATACAAACTTTCATCCACCTATCTTTATATATTCTTAAATAACCGATATGAAATAAACTTAACATCTCACTGTAACTAAATCACAACAGTATATAACTATATATGTTTAAAAAATTCTATGCACGGTGACACAACTGAATACTAGATCAAAATAGACATATATAAACTCATATAAAACTCATATCTTCTTATTTATATCACACTTATTATATACGAATTTACCTACAACAACAAGTTATAAAGTTTTATATAAATATATTATTGTATGAATATAACAGTAAGACACTATGCAATATCTCTTTCAAAATGAAATCTACCGTAACTATGTATATTACTAAATATAAATACATGTATATATATTTTTTTCAAAAAAAAACAAGTTTAAACTATACTTATACTCACTGATATGAAGCGTTAAAACGACGAAGGTTGATGGATCTTGACCGAGCAGTGGGACAATGGCCGAGAATGACAAAGGTGCTGGGTGGTGGCGGGATGAGATCGGAGCAGACGTAGGTAGGCTGCGTGATGACTTTGAGGAGGGAGATGTATGGGTTGCGTGGCCATTCTAGGTGAGGGAGGAGCTACACTTGCAGGCTTGGGTGAGAAAGTGGGTCGAGGGTGGAGTTGATGGGAGGCCGCGGCTGATCGTGGCCGAGCTAGGAAGGTGGAGCTCGGTGGATCTGGAGGAGGTAGATGGCAGCTGCGTTTGGTGATTGGGAAACTGTGTTGTGCATGCATGAAAGAGAGGAGACGTGAGAGGCAAGTGCAGAGGGAGAGTTGTTATGTGAAGAAGATGTATTTTCATGTTACAGCAAGAAAAAGCAAATATGAAGCTTGCCTCTTTTTTTTTATATGCATGGTAATAATAGGGAGGAGGAAGAAGAGGAGGCAAAAATGAAGAGCAACCGAAACAAAGAAGAAAAGCGACGTGCGAATCAAAAGAAGAGTAACCGGTTGGCAATAGAAAAGTGACGCTACTAAATTCAAGAAAATAAATGCTAAACTATTGGAAAGCCAATTAACAAAATTCAAGAAAAATAAATGTTAAAGACTATTGGAATTTACGCGGTGAAAATTGAATAGTTACCAGGAACTAAGAGGCATGAAACCGGTACCGATACTGTGACCGTTTCTGTGGATTTTGCTATCAACCGGGCTTCAAACCACAGAATTGAATATATTGCAGTGATCAGCACGTTGAGACGATCAAAACGGCATACACATATCAGTGGTACGATTAAATTATAAAAATTCGAAATTTCTACTAGAGGAAAATACATAAAAATCACAGAAAAATAAGATCGACGGAAGCGAAGATGTCCGAATTTGGAAAAACGACAAACTGACAACTTGCTCAAAAGATGGTTTAGAATTTTTCTATGTAAAAATATTTTGGTTTCGAAAACGTTTTATGTTCATCGTTTTTTTACTGATTAAATTGAAGTAAATTTACGCGCAAAATAAACTTTCATATTTTCGGACGAAAATTTACCAGTTGTTATGTTTGACTAGACGCATTCCAAATATCAAAATTATATTTCAAAATTTTATCTTTTAAATTTCACAAAATTTCAATTAAATACGTTACTAAAACCGTTAAAAATTTTCGGGTCGTTACAATGTTTCTGTAAGGTATGAATGCAGTTTGGTTTGTTGAAATAATAGATGATAGAACATGGACAAGCCTAGAAGCCATGATTTTAGATATACATTTATAAACAACGTTACAGCATGAAATTGGTCAAAAGGATGTTGCGTTTAAAACTGGTCTAACCTTAGGGATGAGGACAAGATTAGTTTCATTTACTTCTCTCAACAGCTTAAATTTGTCAAAGAAATTATGTACAGCAGCATAAAAGTCAGAACAAATGACATTCCAGCTTGTCTCGAAGAACACCAGGTTAAAACCATCTGGCCCTCCAGAGGAACTTGATTTCATAGAAAATAAAGCTTTTTTGGTCTCTTGGTTAGTCACTTTTGCAACAAGCATATCTTTTATACTAGCTTGTAACTTGGGAAGGGGGATGTTATTGAGCTTTTCTAGATCAGGAATAAAGTTAGAGCTGTTACCAAGATGATCAGAAAAAGATTGGAGGTGATAACTGTCAATCTCCTCAACAGTGTTAAGAAGGACCCAGCATCATCCCACAACGTGGTTATTCGATCTCTTGCACGCTTGACTTTTATAGAAGCATGAAAAAAATTTGTATTCCTATCCCCCTCAGTAACTCAGTTCTGATGATAGTGCTGCTTCCTCATACTAGCTTCTGCATTAAAAGCGTCATTGAGCTGGAGAAAAAGCTTGGATTCATTCTGAGCAAGGACAAGATTGGATGGGTCCTCATTTAGCAGCACCTGAGCATGTTTCAACTGAACCTTGATATTCTTGATATGGAGAGAACCATCTCCAAATTTTTCATGTGCCTGTTGCCGTAGAGCATTTCTAGTAGCCTTTAGCTTCCTGCAAAGAACAAACATTGGATTGCCATGTATAATATTAGACCAAGCAGTAGAAATATTATTATTATACTCAGGGTCTAAAACCCAAGGATTATAAAAGTTAAAAGCCCTCTTTCCTTTACTAGCCAAACAAGAAAGAGAAAGAATAAGGGGGGAATGATCAGACAAGTTTGGATGAGGCATGAAGGAGAAGAGGGAAGGCCAAAGAGAGAAGGCAGCAGCATTGCAGAAAGTGTGGTCAATATTAGAGAACGTTCGTATGCCAGACCGACTTCTATTGTTCCAAGAAAATGGAACACCAGAGCGAACAACTGGGAGAAGATCAGAATCAGATAGAGAGATGTTTAAAAGGGCAACATCCTTAGGCAACAGGGGCAGACCCCCAAACTTATCATAGAAATTCAAGCAGCAATTGAAATCTCCCAACACAATCCATGGATGGGAGTTTTTCCGTAACGTAGGGAGAGTATTGAGAAGAGGTTGCCTCGAGGCGACGACATTATGCGCATAAATGAAGGTTATATAAAAGGAAAGCTGATTAGGAAAATAAAGAGCATGGGAATGAATCATTTGCGAGGAAGAGAGAATATGATTGAGAGAGAAAACTGAGGGATCGTGAACAACGAGGATACGTCCATAAGGGGCTTCCTTCAAGTTGTGATTGAAGTCCCATGATGGATTAATATAGTTTGCAGCTCTGATAGAAAATGGAAGAGAGAGCTTGGTTTCCAAAATGGCAAACATTTTGATTTTATGGTCATGGATTAGGGTTTTAACATGATCAAGTTTCCCAAAATTATGGGCACCCCTTATGTTCCAAGCAGCAATCTTATTCATCAGTAAAAACTACATGGAGAGATGAGACACTCCCGTCCTACTCCTTGTTGAAGGAGGATCTAATCTGACGGACTTTAGCTTAGCAGAAAAAGAGGAGGACTTAGCTGATGAGAGGATGACAGAGGGAGGATCAGCAGGTGGAGAGACCCATCCAGGGATGGCTCCCTTGAAGATATATGGGAGGTGATGGGGGTGGTAGGAGAAGATGTAAGGTTGGTTTCCTGAGGAGGAGACAGATTATTTGATGAGGATTGAAAGAGAAACAGGACAGATTTTTCAATGCTTTGCATGAAGTCTAACTCAGGAGACAACAGAAAATTTGCATTAGGTATCACCTTTGCATGAGAATCTTGTATATTAGAAGGTGGATGGTCAGAAGTACTACTAATATCAAAAGCTGGTCCTTCACAACCCAATGTATTTTGAAATTTATTACCATCACTTGATGCTTTATCATTTTTTGAAAGAAACTGAGAGGAATTTAATTTGTCTGCCATATGAACTGAAGGATCAAGTTCACCTTCCTCTAAATTGGAGCTTATTTCCAAGATTGATTATTCTCCAATTCCAGAACACTGTAATATATTAAAGGGATTAGGGTTCATAATTGCTTCAGGTAATACGTCCAGCTGCACCGAACCTACTTGAAGAATTATGGGATCAGCTTCGGGTACAACATTCAAATTACCCGTAGTTGCTTCGGGCTTATCCCCTACCAAAGTATCCCCTTCACAGTTGTCACTTTTTCTTTGTTTTTTCTATTTTCTTTTTCAATCTCTTTCCTTTTATCAAAAATACCTAACCTTTCCTTCCTTAAGGGAACCCTTCTCCACCCACCTTTCCTTCATGTATCCTTTTCCTCATCTACATTTCTTTCATCATTCTTATTCAAGTTATCAGACTTACTACCACCAGAATGCTCTTTTCTTATAGCTTCCTCTATCTTACCACTCATACTATTATGTACCAAACATTCTTGTTTATCATGCCCGAACTCCTTGCAACTCCCACAGATCTTTGGTTTCCACAAGTATTCAACCTTCACCACTTGCATCGAGCCATCTAACAACTTCACCGAGAAAGACTTTGGCAATTCAAACATAGCAGTCACCTCAACCATACACTTTGCATATCCAATCCTATCTAGCTTTTCAGTTGTTTCATCCATACAGAGGAATCTTCCAAGCCTTGTTGCCAACCAGTTTATGCCTAAATGTGACCAACAGTAGAGGGGAATATTGGACAGCTTTATCCACACTGGAACAATTTTTATGGTACTGACACTATTGCCAATGGAGGGATCCTACTCCTTAACTATAAACAACTTGTTCCTCATAACTATAGGGTCTGCCTTGATAATCTTCCTTCTATCCTCATCTGAGGACAGATTGAAGAGGAACAAGTTCCCATCAGACTTAACTTGAATGGAGCCTTTGAGCTTCCAAACTCTCTTAAGATGATTCAGCACAACAAGATACGGTAGGGGCTTGTCGAGGAAGAAGCCAAAAAGGTTCTGACCCCACACATCATTTCCAGCCTGTATAACTTCAGAAGGAGGAGCAAGGTCTTCCCCATCAAAGACAAGAGTGAAATTCACCGGCATGAATTTCCCTGCATTACGTGGTCTGGACTTGAACAGAGAGCACCAAGGTAAGGCTTGAGAAGAAGGTGTAGGCATAGGTTGAGAGGGAGATGAAGAGGAATAATAAGATATTGGAACTGTAGTGGGTGAAGGTAGGAGAGGAGGATAGTTAACAAGCCAGGGAAGACGTGGAGGAGAAGGAGGAGGATCAGGTGGTTGAGGTACGATGGTAGAAAGTGAAGAATGGCAAGGACGGTACGGGGGGATGGTGGAGGAAGAGAGATGTGAGAAAGTAGAAGAAAAAGGACGAGGGGAAGAGGCCATTAGAATAAAAAGGACGAATTAAAAATTATTCAACTGATTTCTAAATGTAGGTCGTTACAACTCTTTTATTGTGGCTCTATGGATACATTATTTGCTTATCCATAATATTTTTGAGATTTCGATGGATTTGATTGATATCACCTATTTTATAGATGTCATGATGCTTATTTGTCTGTATATATTCACAGGGTAATATTTGGGAATGTGTGGCATGATAAATTATTATGTTTTTGATGGATATACGTTGTGCCTTATTTGTACATTGCCTGTTATTACCGTGCTTATTGTTATGTATCCATAATGGATTTACGTGTAGCTTGACCAGTTTATTATTGATATAATACTCGCATTAGTCCGAGACATTTGAGGCACAAGGATATTAGCCATTGGATGGTTGGGCCTTAGAGGAGACAATATATATTATTATATTGCATTTTGTGATAACTCTACATATGTTCTATTTGGGTATCCCCTTGTATTTATTTTGATGAGATGGCCAAGAGTTGCATATTGTGTACTAAACTTAGTACATGTTATCATATTGAGACATGCATCAATTGGTTTCAGTTTATATATATGTGCATATTATATTTTCCTACTGCGATCCTTGAGTCTGTGTTCATTTATGCACGCTATATATTGTTTTGTCCTATTAAACCTACGTGCTTATTGCTTTATGCTAGTACCGGGTAAGTATGGATGTGTTACTTGATATTTTTAATACGTACGGGTGTTAGCCCAAGGGAATATTCATGTGTGGTCGCTCCTAACAAGCCTCATTCTCCGTATTACTAGACAAGATTACATAGTAATTCACTTTGATAGCATGGGTATAGAGGTAGGATGTTACATTGGTATCAAAGTAGGTTTAGAACAATATAAAATATTTATGACATGAGGCTTGGTCTTAGAGTGACTTTAAAGTCCCTTCCCCTTGAACGTGTGGTAGTTACCTTATATTAATGGGATAGTAAGAGCATACGATGATTATTGGTGTAATCATCTAGGGATGTACTTGTTATTTTTCCTACTATATATGTATTATCTTTTTCTCTACCTCTTCTATGTTATTTCTAAGTGAATGGAATTCTTTAAGGGAGGTAGTAAAGTAAAGAGTTGTTAGCCTAATAAGTAGTGTCGACATTAATGATATTGAATAGATCTCTACGTGGCTTCAGTAAGGATGTAGTAGCTCGTTTAGGGAAGCAGTAAAAGTCTCTAATCTGAATCTTGCATTATAATTACTTGACAATCCCCAGTTGTCATGCGGTGAGTTGGGTAAGATGATCCAGTAGTAATTAGAGTTGCATGGTGGAAACATATATATAGCTTTTCACTGAAGACGTTTGTTTTCTTGTTTAAAAATGTGTGCATTTTTGTACAATGCTTGTTTGAGTTTAGAGATGCTTTGCGAGGATTTTCATAGCTGTTAATAATTGATAAATTGGATGCATAAATGAATTTCAAAAGTAAATATTTTCTTAGAAGAAAGCAAATGATTTGATAAAATATGAGATTGAAATTATTGACTGATTGAAAATGTTTTGATAGATTATTTTGATGTGAACTTGTCTGTTGGGTCTTTTGAGAATTCAGGTCGATCGTCTTGTCAATGTTATCGATACGCATTTCTATACACTAGGAGGAGACACTTAGGCACAATGCTTTGAAAAATTTAATTTGAGTGATGTAAGAGACTTTGTAAAGGATAATGTTTTTAAAGAATAGTTTGAAATAAAAAATAATGTTTTTGAATAAAAGAAGTTAATATTTTTGGAAGTGATATAAATAATAATTTGAAAAGACATAATATTCTGAAAAAAGTTATAAATGCCATATTAAATTCCCGAATCAGTCCCTATTTAATTCCTATTTAACTCTCTATTAATTACAAATTTATTGCTGCTAATTCTTTAGTTAATGTCTATATATCCTAGTCCTACAATTACTACACTATTAATAACTCATACGAACATCATCGTAAATTACACAATTTATATATTTTTATTTTGGAATGCTAAGCGTGGTTATACATGTTTATATATGTACTTATAATTCTCACTATAATTTCTTAACTAAAACATTCCTTTTCATGTTTTAATATATCAAAGCTGCCTTTTCAAAGAAGATTACCATTATAACTTTCCATAAATTAACCAAAAGTGAGATCTTTGCTTTGTTTGAAATTATAATTAAATAGTTAGTGTAAACGATGAAAAAGAATATCCATATATTACTTATCTTTTTCCTGTCTGATATCCATTGTTATTCAAACGATGAATTTTATACATATTTTGGAATCGGATAAGTTATGAAAATTAGATGAAACCCACTCGAAATAAGCTGTAATGACCCCGTATATCAAACCATTTGCATCCGCACATGTCAGACTTGAATTGCTCAAACAATAGTGTAACGATCTCGATTTTAGAGACGGGTTTTTAGATAATCAGCTAGAAGATGTTGAGCCCATAGCCTTCAGTCTTTGGCAATCTTCTTCAATATTCGGATCTTGGCAATCGCATTGCTAACTGAATTACCTAGTTTGCTTCATTACAACTAGATGGTGGTTTAAGCTTCTTGGATTGGAGTTTTAGAGCTTGGCATTGAAGATATTGTTCTGCTGCTGTCGCTATTCATTTTTCCGCTATTGCATCTATGTCTGATATATGTATTGATATCATAAACTTCCTTCAGCAACGAGCACGACCACCTTCGTTACGCCGATCGCCGGAATTTGGTCGAAACGAAACACGTTTTGCGTTCAACCCAAAAATCCTTGATATCCATCCACTTAAAAATCACCATACTGTTATTAAAATTCATCAATTTCGTAAAAGAATTCGATTATATAATCAAAGCATGAAAACTTGATGATAAAATTTCTGACATTCATTGATTCTTCGCAGTAATATTTTATTTCCAAGTTATTAACAAAATATTTTTAATTGAATCAATTTTTAAGAAGGATGTTACATACATACAAACATTTTTTATATAAAGATTAAAGCCTAAAAAACATTTAGGTGAATAATTTGAATTTTTGAATCAGGTTTTAGACACTGTAATGTTGAACAGAGGCAAGTTTTTGCCTATTCCCAGACATGTACACAGATATTAACACACACATATATACACATAATCATTTTAAACAACATGCACATCATAATTCATATCATACTTCAATGATCACCGCATGCTAATCAGATATAACAAGCTTTAAGAATTTTATAAGGGTGGTTTGCGCACCGGACATATTGACAGAGAGGAAGCAAAAGCCTGGAAGTTTGATATATACTGAAACTCTGAAAACTTTCTTTTGATTCGTTCTGGAAATTGTTTATAATGCTAATCTGAAACATGGCTTTTGTGAAAAGCATAGCTTTGTGAACAAGGCCTCATTGGACCTCACATGTAACATTCCATTTTTTAAATCAAATTCAAATTTGTAATTAATTTAAATTTAGAAATTAAATTGTGAATTAATTTGGTATTTCCCAAATTTAATAGATATTTATTTGTTTATAAATGTAAATAAGAATATGATTTGGAATTTAAAATTAATAGATGATGAATGGAATATATAAATATATATTTGATTATTTACTCATTTATAAATGCAAATTGACTGTATATTAATTTTTGAATTTGAAATTTAAATATAGATGTGTTAAAATATAAATTGATTATAAATTTAAAATTTGAATTTGAAATTTACAACTATGTTTTAAATTGTGAATAAATGTATTGGGATATAAAATGGATTTAAAACTATATTTTAAAAATTAGTAAGAATTCATTTTCTAAATATGTACATAGATATATATCTATATACATATTTGAAATTTTATTTTGAATTCTAAAGACTATTTAAAAGTTAAATCTTATGTTTCAAAATGTATATGCCTTGTTATTTGAAAAGTCATATTTTGAAATTTATACATTTATTTTTGAATTGCTATTTGAAAGTTGTAAAAGTATAAAATATAGATAATAGAAAATGCATAAATATAAAATATATGTTAATATGAAAAGAAATGTTTTGTAAATATAAAGATAAAAGGGTTTAAAAACAAAGTTTATAAAACTCATAAAGATTACTTAAAAGAGGGTTAAACAAAAAAAATTCATAAATGACATTTGTTAAGTAGGGAAATACAAAATAGACAAGTGTAAAAAAATTTTATGAAATTTAAAAGTGCTAAATTAATATAGATAAGTGTCAAGTATTCATCTTTTTTTTTCTCAAATCTGAGAAAAATTCAAAACCTGTAAAACTTAAACCAGGTCATTTTTTCACTTCTCAATATTCTGTGTTCATCCTTCTTTCTAAATCAAAACAGAAAAAAACCAGGTTTTATCAATTCTTTTTCACAACTTTACAAACCTGTAAACCAAGAAGAAGATTATCTTGGAAAACAAAGAAAAATTGAAATCAAACAAGCAATCCAGAGTTCAGCTTTAACCTGGAACTAAAAAAGAATCAAAACTTCAGTTTGAAAAACCTGCTTTCAAAGATCTGAAGCAAAGCAAGTAAAAATAAAAAGCAATTATGTTTAGATTCAAAGAGTAAAAAAAATCAAACAACCCAAACAAAGGTAATCTCCAAATCTTAAAACCTGGATTGATCAACTCATGTAATTCAAGCAAAACCATAATTAAAATTTAAAATCTGAAGCAATTTAAAACCATAACTAACTTCAGTATTTTTGGTAAGGCCAGCCGGTTTTATAGTGAACCGTGCACTTTTATTACAAACGTAATAAAAATTTGAAGTACAGGAGAAAGGTAAAAGCGCCTTAACTACTAAATGGAAAAAATAAAGCACAAGAATGTGACCGACATTCCATAGTTACTAAAATTAACATCAAGACTAAGATTCCTCCGAAGAGGTAGAATCCCCATCATCCACTGACACCTGGGAAGAGACCAAAGGGACTTTCCCAAGTAAACCAGCATATGGGCGGAAGAGGCTAGCCAGACAAGGATCATAATCAACAGAATCAGGAGAGTAAACAAAGGAACGATCCCAAGAAGAATCAACTAACATGACAGCATTAGATCTCGCATGCAGACCATCCATATCAAGGACTAAAGAATCACCAAAAGGAACATAATGAAGGCATCTAAGGTCCAAAAGATCATCGGAAACAAATCGAAAAAAGGAATCAGCAATGGGGTTAAATCTCACATCGGACTTGAGATCAACCCAACACCTTTCTGACTCGTCCCAAACAATAGGAACGCGCGACGAAGATGGAACCGGATAGGGTAAAGAAAATGCAGAATCATCACATGGGACCATAGGAGCAGAAAGAGAGGCAGGCCTATCAACATGACAAGGAGGCGAACTCGGGACAGATAATGGAACTGCAGGAGGAGGGACAGAGGCAGAAACCTTAGGGACCAATTTTCGAAGCGGGGGGCGAGGCAAGGGGATCTTAGGAGCAGCCGCGGAGACAACAGAATGCAAGCAGGCAATAGCCAGGTGACCAAAGGTGTGATAGGAAGTGCAGATATCCGGAACCCAGCCGTAGCGAACACGGACTTCTGCAACATGCCCAACAGCTAGCTGGACAGGAATAGAGGAAGGAAGAGGCTTATCTGGGGAAATCTCAATCAGAGTTTTAGCATACACCAATTTTTCTTGAGCAACAGTATTAGAGTCAAAATACCTCAGTTTTCCAACATTACAGGCAAGCCAATTCAAACCAAGCAACGGTTGAAGAGCAGAGGGAATAGGCGAAATATAGACCCAAACGGGGATGGAAAGAACTTGCTCACGAGCACTAGCAACAGTAGGCGACCAAGGAGTAATAATAAATGGTTTCCCATAAATAAAGGAAGGCTCGGCTTCAAGAACAAGAAGATGCTCCACAGCGGAGAAAAACTTAATGAAGTACATGGAGTCAACCAGCTTAATACGTAAATCACCATGAAGTTTCCATGCTCGACAATAAATAGAAGACGCATCATGCGGACGATGATTAGGGTCCAGAAAGAATCCAACCAGATGATCAGACCAAAAGTTTAAACCAGCTTGAATGACAATAGGAGGAGGAATCATCACTCCTTTCTCGGCAACAATATCAAAGTCAATCGGCTTATAATCTCCCGCATTACGGGGAAGAGTAGAGAAAAGGGAAGACCACGATTCGGAGCAAGCCTGGGCAGGAGCAGTACAAAATTTGGGAGGAGAAGGAACAGGGAGCTCCACAGAAAAAGGATAATCAACTAGGGCAGCAACTAAACCAGACGAGACGACATCGCTAGGCAAACAAGCATTGCAAAGACCAACAGTGGCAGAAACAACATTCTCAGAGGAATTTAAACAAACACCAGATGTGCATTGAGCATTGCCAGAAGCAACAGCAGTTACAAGCCGATTAGCACTACTAGCCAAAACATCCTTCGCACTAACAACATCAAACCCAGACTCGCATTCAACAGGCGATACACGCACAGTAGGCACACCAACATTAACCTCGCGTTCAACAGGCGATATGCGCACAACAGGCACACCAACATCAAACTTGCATTCAACAGAGGATATGCGTACATCAATTTCAGATTCATTAAAACCCGTTTTACATATCAATACCATGTCAGATACTGACATACTACCGCAAGCAACAGGAGATAAAGACAGCAAACTGGACACGGACAAAGGCGCAACCCCAAGGATAGATTGACAACTAGCACGACCAGGCGCATAATACGCAAGGACTGCCCGAATCGAAGCCTGGAGGGGCGAAAACTCAGTGGCGGAAAGGAGTTGAGGCATATGGCGATCGGGGATAGAGGGAAGGACGTTGAAAACTCGGCCAGATCTGGTTGAAGAGGGGGTAGGGCGAAGCGAAAAAGAAGGGGGTTGCGAAGGAGAGACGGATATGGAAGGAGAACGGAGAGGCGCAGGGAACGGAAGCAAGAAAAGGAAGTCAACGAGGAAGACCCCGAGAAACACGGAAGAAGGAGGCCATGAAATTTATCTCATGTGTTCAATTTTCTTCTTACAAAAAAAGAGCGTTTTGAACTTCGGTATTTTTTCAACCTGAGGAAATGATGGTCAAAGTAAAATAGAGAAATAATTAATGCAAATCAGCAACTCAAATGCATCAAATCAAACAAATCATTTCTAGGCACAATCTTCTCTGCTCTGTGCACACTGGTGAGCAAACCTCTTAGACCTGCTTCTATCTGATTGTTGTCATAATTAATATTTGAATCTGTTATGAAAGTGTTGCTTAGTTGTTAAATGTATCTGCATGTATATATCTGTGTGTGGATTGAGATATGCATGCCTATGTGTATATGGTTTCCCTGTTACAACAAACCCAAAATCCACCAAAGATGAAGTATTCATATCTTCATATTTAGATCTTTTCAAACTACGGTTTCTGAAAGGAAATTGTTCATAACAAAGTTAAGCAACTTTTAAAAATAATTTCAGGGAAAAATATAAAGTGGATATTGTGTAAAATATTTATTTGCACTAAAATCATCATGAATCGGAAAATTCAAGTGTTTCAATTTTAAAATCTGATTACGTAATCGTGTTTGTAACGTCCCAGCATTTCAGTCATTTGAAATTCATATATTTAATTGATTTTAAATATTCATAAGTAAAATTTGTAAGTCGAATAAATTTTATTTTGAATATCTAGGTTTAATTGGATAATTAAATCGATAATTTAATATTTGAAATTATAGAAATAATTGGAAATTTGGGCTAATGTGATGAAAATGATTTATAAAGTTGTATTAAATCATATTGGAGTTAGAATGATGTTATAGAACTTTTAAAATTTAATTAAAAGTTATTTTGTGGAAATTTAATATTTTAATATTTAATTGACGAGTAAAAATAGTCATTTTTCAAACAGTCTCGGATTTCGATGAAACAAGTTTCATCGGATCTATAATGTTATATTATTGCAAGGTTTCAAATTTCGTGTCAATCGAATTTATGATTTGTCCTCGGCAAGGTAAAACGCGTAGAAATCGGTTTGAGTGAATTTTAAGTTTAAATATTCGATTCGAAAACCTATCTTCCAAATACGATCGATGGCTCCCATTATATATTCCATTGCATTCGGAATTGGGGTAAAACATTATAAACGTCAGGCGGCATACTTCGTTTGGTGTTCAGAAAAATTTCGGGTGAATAGTGCGGGAATATTTTTTATTAAAGGACTTCATATTTTCACTTTTGCAACAAACCCTAAGGTTTCAACAGCAGCCGCCAGTTTCCAATTCAATAGCCGTTGCTTTTCGATTTTCTTCCTCAAATATCTCGCAATCTATAAACAATCAAGACAAACGCTCAACTGCAAAAACGTAGAGGGCAACGAGTCTTCAATCTCAACGGTGGAGATTGGAAATGGGGGATCGACGTGGAAGCTAGGGGCTCGCGTTCATCATGGTTTTGGGTTCGTTTTTCTCGAGCAAGGTGTGGCCGAGCTTCACTTGCTCGCGGCCGTCGGTAGCTCGTGTGAGGGCCTTCGAAGTGGCACTTCTTGATCGTTGCATAGTTCGTCCAAGATGGCGCGATAATTCATGATAGGAGGTGGCCGCGGGTTCATTTTCACGTTCGAACGTGAACGATGGGAGAAGAAGAAGCATCATCTCAGGGCCGAGATTCTAGGGCTTGGATCGAACGTCTCAGATTGCAAACGGTTTAAAAAATATTAAAATGAAAGTTGAATTAATTGTATTATAAATCGTGTAATGTTTAAAATGGCATAACTTGTTCACACGAGGTCGGAATTTGACGAAACGACTTGCGTTGCAATCATATTCGCGAACACTACGTGATGCAGCTAGATTGGAGTTGATTGGAGCTAGTGTAAATTTTGGGTAAAATTAAATGCACGTTTAGTTTTATTCGAAATAAAGCGCTGAAACTGTTATTGGAATTAAGGTGAGAACTTCTCACTCAATCCAAAATGTCTCGATTTAAATTTTAAATAGTTAGATTTAAAATTGCTAGATTGTATGCTTGGATGATAAATTGCTATCTGTTGTATTGAAATTGACCGTATACGCCGTATATTAAGCGGAGGTTATTTATTAAACGCATATACCACGATATTTCACCTCGATGTGGAATTGGTATTATATATGTACTCGGAGTTGATTTTCACGCATATTATAGCGGATGAGACCCTATTGCGCGACATAATAGCAGATAATATTTTATAAATCTGATATACCGCGATATCCCGTATTGGAACGGGATTGGTATTGTGCTAACATCTCTGGATGCAGGGTAACAGGTTGGAGGGATCCAACTGGATTCCTCACCCGTATTGATTTATTTACAGATATTTGCGATATATTTTGTTATCATATTGATGTTTGATGTTTTGGATGCCGTGATTGTTATATTTAGTGTTGTTGCATCATTGGACCTATTTTTGAAGTTTTAAAAATGTTAAAGTAACGATTTCGAATTTAAAAGGATTTTTTAGTGTTTTTTGAAAGTATACATTTTATTTGAATTTTGGAATTAATTCATTTAAAGTAAATAAACGTTATGATTTTTACGTTATAAAAATTAAGATTTTTGTGAAATATAACCGAAATGTGATTTTTGAAATAACTAGTTAATTAATTTGTAAAATAGTTTAAATTGGGATTTTTGAATTATTATAAACGGTTTATACAAAAGATTTATAAAATTGATATTTATAAATTAAAATATTGGGATTTTAAAACGAGTTTTTATAAGTGTTAAAAAGAAGTATAAACGAATTTCCTAAGTGAAGGAAATTTATAGATTTATAAATTGGAAAGTTATGAAATGAATAGATTTCTGTAAAATAAAATATTTATAAGTAAAGGACTTATAAATAGGATTTTGGCATTTAAATGAGATTTAAATAGAATTTGTAAATTAAGGGATTTTATAAGTTGAAGTTTTTATAAAATTATTAGATGTGAATTTATAAACGTTGTTTATAAATCCGAAATCATCTTATTTTGACAAGTCAATTATTTTAGATTATGAAAGGAGATTATCCACGATTTTGGACAGTGGATAATCCTTTAAAATAAATTATGTAGAAACGATGAATTTGGTTAACGAAGTATATTCACAATTTTGGACAGTGGATAGTATATTAGAGAAATATTTTAGGAAGCTGTTAACTCCGCCTTGACCATGACTCACCGATCTAGTGCATCAAGAGGTTCCGACCTAACAGTTAGAAGCGTGCCGACCTAAGGCTTAACAGGGGGTGCCGACCTAAGGCCTAAGGGTTATGCCGACTTAACACTTCAACGAGGCTACCGACTCAACATAAATACCGACCCAACAGCCTTAGCTCATTGCCGACCTAAAATGAATGGCAACTGAATGGTTACCGACTTAATGACTCAGAAGGGACAGCGACTCAAGGGAGACCGACTTAAGATTCAAAGGGTTACCGACCTAGTAGGATTGAGAGGCATACCGACTTGAGAAATACCGAGTTAAGGCTAAAACAGTTGCCGACCTAACGTGGGTACTGGCCTAAGACTCAGAAGATACCGATTCAGTGACTTGACCGAGTTACCGATCTAATGCCCCACCAAACTGGCGACCTAGAATAGTTGCCGACCCAAGTCACAACCGATCCAGCTCCCCAGTTATCTCGTTCACGATCCAGGACTTATCATTTGGACCGTGACTTGCGACCTACCAAGTTAACTCGTCCACGACCTAATATAAGCCCGATGCCATGTTACTGAGAAGAGGTGGTGTTGACTCGGAGGCGACCTTAGACCGGTCACGACTCACCTTAAGTCGGCTGTGGCTTAACTTGAGTCGGCCACGGTTTAGGACTTGGCAAAAATTTCAGAATCAGAACTCTCTATAAATAGGCAACCACCTCCAACATTCAAAGGACTTTTGGGCACATTCTCTTCATACACCGTTACCTTGCTGCATTGAGAACTTCATCAACACTTAGAGCTTTCAAGATTAGAGGAATTCATCAAAGAACTTCACGAAGAAACCACACATCTTCAACATGAATTTAAAGACTTTAATCGACATTGAAGCTTAAGATTTGTTCCAAATCACTTGTAGCTTGAAGTATATTGTACTTGAGAAGAATTGTATCAGCTTGTAACGAGATTATTAATAAAAGTACTTAGAGTGGACGTAGGCTATACCCTTAAGCCGAACCACTATAAAATTGTTGTTGTTTACTACTTTTCTGCTATTACTTGCTTGTAATTCTTTCCCGATCTATCGGGTGGTGCTTTCACAACTACACTTCACACACCGGGGTGTTAGCGTTCACATTTTAGCGTTAACATTTTTGGTGCTTTCACTGAGAACTGAACTCAGGAAAACTGTCATCATTGCTTCACAGAGATTTGAAGAAGGAATTTCCTTAAAAACCAGAAGTCTATCTGAGATTATGGCTCCTGGAAGGAAAAGTAGATCCGTCAGATCTGGAAATATTCAAGAGGGAACCTCCGCTTCCCCTGTACCTAATCAACCCACTCCGTCAGTTGGAGTCACGAAAGCGGAGTTGGATGCTGTGATTCTAGGGCTAAACCAGCAGATAAACGCCCAAAATGCACAATTAGAGGCTCAAAGTGCCCAGAATGCTCTGATTCTGAATAAGTTGAACGATTTACTTGGGGCAAACAATCAACCAGCTGGTAATGAAAGGAACTATGCTGGCAACATTCATGATGTTAACGAAAGGAATGCTCCTGAAAGGGCTACTAGTCCCTTTGAGCAGGCAGTTCCTGAGGCTGGTGGATCTAGAACTCGGCATGATGAGGAATATCTTTCCGGAATGGTCCGGCAGATCATGAAAGAAAGTATGCAAAGGGTTGAAGATGAGAAGGAATGGGGTTTCGCCCCAAGTAAAACTCCGTTTACTGAAAAAATCTTGAAGGCGGAATTTCCAAGGAAGTTTGTCCCTCCGACTATTCCAGCTTACAAAGGGACAAGTGATCCGAATGAGTTCTTGTATAAATATGATTGGCACATGACAGATGCCAGAGCCTCAGACGAAATAAAGTGTCGATATTTCCCCGTATACCTGGAAGGTGTGGCTCTACTATGGTTCACCAAGTTGCCAGTCCGATCTATCGATCAGTTTTCAGACTTGACCAGAAAATTCAAGGAGCAGTTTAGACTATATGCTTCGAAGGCCAAGGACATTATGTCACTGTCGAGTTTAGAGCAGAATCCTGGTGAGTCTATCAGATCTTTCTTGAACCGCTTTAATATAGCGCTGGCTGAGGTGGACAATGCTGAACCACGAATGATATTGACTTATCTGATGAGGGCTATTGATAAGTCAAGCGAATTTGGGAAATGGTTAAATATGAAGGAGCCAACCTCTCTCGAAAAGTTCTACAAAAAAGCAGATGAATTCATTTGCTTGGAAAGCCGTCCTTTACCAGTAAAGACAGTGTTGGAGAAAGCAGAAGACAAAACTGTCGCTCCACGCAAGAATGAATCGGTGGGGCAAAAAAGGGAGAATAATAATGGGAAGAAACAGGGTAATCTGAAGAAGCCCCGATCCTTCAAGCCATCAGAATATACTCCATTATCACATACGCCGGAGCACATCTACCTTGCCACTAAAGATTCCGTCGATTTCCCTAAACCTATCCCTTTGAGAACCGGGAAAAAAGCCATACAGAGTGGGAAATTCTGCCGCTTCCACAATCAACCCGGTCATGAGACTGATGAATGCCGCCAGTTGAAAAATCTGATTGAAGAGTTGCTAAGAGAAAACAAACTGCAGCAATTTGTGAAGAAGAATAGCAACAATCCTGCATCGTCAAGTCAGGGGCAACAGGTTCCTGTTCATCAGCCTAGGACAGGTGAGAAAGCTACGGGACATGAATCTGGAAGGCCCGTTATCAATGTCATTACAGGAGGGCCTCACCCAGCTGGCAAGAGCTGGGGTGAGATGGAGAGATATTCCAGGGCTTTGAAATATGCTCCAGCCGAAGAAGACGTCTTTGTTTTAGAAGACACTACGCCCCTGAAACAACAGAAAACTTTCAGCGATGATATTGTTTTCAGAGCCAGAGATTCCACAGGTATAGAAGCTCCTACCCTAGATCCCTTGGTCATCTCGGCTGGTATTGGACCGGCCATTGTCAGAAGAGTCCTCGTCGACTGCGGAGCATCATGTAATATCCTCTTCAAGAAGACATTTGACCAGATGAAAATCCCTATGATCGATGTACAAGCCTCATCACAGAAGATCGCTGGCTTCACTGGGGAGCCAAAGCAACCAATTGGGACCATCGATCTGCTTGTAGAACTTGGGGAAGCAGAAAGGAAAGTGGTCCGCAAGCAAACGTTTGTGATTGTCGATGAGTTTTCTGCTTATAATGCTTTTCTTGGCCGTCCAACACTCGCAGCATTCAAAGCTATCCTAGCCCCATGGTGCCTCACTATTAAATTACCTACTGACAATGGAGTAGGAGTTATAAAAGGGGATCAAAATGCGGCGCGAGAGTGCTATTTGACAGAGCTGCGAGAGTCAAGAAAAAGAGAAATGAGAAAGGATGCGGCAACCCCAGTCCGCATCAAGGAACCAGCCTTGTAGCAATTACGGGGCGGACCCTGCACTGGAGAGCACAGCGGGGCACGGAAAGAAATGGATCCCAGAAAAGCCAGTGCAGGGGAGAATAGAGTGGTACCGGTGGAAACGACAGTTCCGGTATCTGTTGACCCGAAGGACCCAAATAAGGTGTTGAATGTGGGTTCACAGCTTAATGTGTCAATTCAGAATATCTTGATATCTTTCCTGAAAGCAAATCTGGATGTCTTTGCTTGGACTCATGCCGATATGTGTGGAATATCTCCAAAAGTTGCAGTACACGCTCTGAATATTGACCCAAAGTTTACGCCAGTTAAACAGAAAAGAAGAACCCAAGGTCCAGAAAGGTCAGCAGCATTAAAAGAAGAAGTTGATCGACTCATGGAAAATAACTTCATCAAAGAATCTACATATCCGAATTGGGTTTCAAATCCTGTGCTGGTCAAGAAAGCTAATGGAAAATGGAGAGTGTGCATCGATTTTTCTGATCTAAACAAGGCTTGCCCCAAAGATTGCTTCCCGTTACCCAGGATCGATCAACTGGTAGACGGAACTGCGGGACATGAATTGCTATCTTTCATGGATGCCTACTCCGGTTATAACCAAATCATGATGCACGAGCCGGATCAGGAGGATACAAGCTTTATCACAGATGTTGGACTTTATTGCTACAGAGTTATGCCCTTCGGATTGAAAAATGCAGGGGCAACTTACCAAAGACTTGTTAATGCTATGTTCAAACCGCAATTGGGCAAAACTATGGAAGTCTACGTCGACGACATGTTAGTGAAGTCCAGGAAAGCAGCAGATCACATTGAACACTTAGCAGAAATGTTCGCAGTCCTTCGGAAATACAGAATGAAACTTAACCCTCTGAAATGTACATTTGGGGTCGAGTCCGGAAAGTTCTTAGGTTTCATCGTCAGTGCGAGGGGCATTGAGGCTAGTCCAACTCAAATTACTGCCTTGAGAGAAGTTAAAGCTCCTAGAACGAAGAAGGAATTGCAGAGTCTCAACGGAAAGGTCGCCGCCCTGAGTCGGTTCATTTCCAAAGCCACTGATAAATGCATCCCATTCTTTGACGCCCTGAAGAAAGGAAAGAAGAATTTTGAATGGACTTCCGAATGCCAAAAAGCCTTCGATGAGTTGATCTGTCATATGGAAACGCCTCCAATACTTTCTAGGCCAGGCAATGGTGAGGATCTTCTTATATACTTGGCAGTATCATCTCATGCTCTAAGTGCAGCGCTGATACGGGAAGACAAAAGGATTCAACATCCGGTTTACTATATCAGCAAAAGACTCACTGGGGCAGAGCTGAATTACTCCAAGTTGGAAAAACTCGCCTATTGCCTACTAGTTGCATCTAGGAAACTGAGGCAATATTTCCAAGCTCATCCTATCAGAGTACTCACTGATCAACCTCTAAAGCAAGTCCTATTTCGCCCTGAAACTTCGGGTCGCCTTCTAAAATGGAACATTGAACTCAGTCAATATGACATCATTTATCACCCCCGAAAAGCAATCAACGGACAAGCTTTAGCTGATTTCATTGCAGAATTCACAGAGAAGGATAATGGTGAGGATGAAGCGATCAATGATTCCCCAATCCAGTGGAAGATGTATGTTGATGGCGCAAGAAATGACTACTGTTCTGGAGCCGGAGTGGTACTTGAAACTCCTGAAGGTCGATCATTATGTTATGCACTAAGATTGGAATTTCCTTCAACAAACAATGAAGCAGAATATGAAGCTCTTATTGCAGGTCTGAAAATCGCTAAAGAGCTAAACATTCGAGCATTACAGATCTTCAGTGATTCTCAGCTTATTGTATGCCAAGTCAAGAAGGAATTTCAAACAAAAGGTGGAAACTTGCCTTCCTACTTGTCAAAGGCTTGGGAACTCCTATGTGAACTCGATCACTATTCAATAAGCCACATTCCTCGGGAAGAGAATATGAAGGCAGATTCCCTCGCAAAGTATTCAAGTTCTGGTGAAGCTCAACTATTGGGATTGGTCCCTGTAGAAGTCCTTTCAGCACCAAGTATAGACGAGATGGATATTGACTGGATTATGAATGTATCTCAAGAACAAGAGTCATGGATGACTCCAATACTGGACTACCTACTCAGAGGTTCTCTGCCAGAAAATTCGATAGAAAGACGAAAGCTACTAAGGAAAGCCTCTCGCTATGTAATTCAGGATGGCCGATTGTACAGACGGGGATTCTCAATGCCATTGCTTCGATGTGTATCCCGGGAAGAATCCAAAACAATCCTAGCTGAGGTGCATGGAGGAGAATGTGGTGATCATTCAGGTGGTCAAACATTAGCAAAGAAAATTCTCCGATACGGATATTTTTGGCCAGAAATTAATCGAGATGCTGCAGATTACTCCCGAAAATGTGACAGATGCCAAAGATTTGCCAAAATTCCCAGAGCACCTTCTACCGAACTCACACAGATGGTCAGTCCATGGCCGTTTGCGATTTGGGGAATGGATCTCATTGGGCCGCTACCAACTGCCAAATCAGGGATTAAATATGCTATTGTTGCAGTTGATTACTTTACTAAATGGGCTGAAGCTGAACCATTGGCTACTATCACTTCTAAGAAAATGATAAGCTTTGTGACCAAGAATATCATTTGCAGATACGGTGTGCCTCAGAAAATAATCACAGACAATGGTACTCAGTTTGAAAGCGAGGAATTCCAGGATTTTTGCAAACGATTCAAAATCCAGAAAAGCTTTTCGGCAGTAGCTCATCCGCAGGCAAACGGGCAAGTGGAAGCAGTGAACAAGATCATCAAATCAACCATCAAAAAGAAACTCGAAAGAGCAAAAGGTGGTTGGGTCGATAAACTAACACTTGCACTATGGGCATACAGAACTACTCACAAAACTGCGACTGGGCATACTCCTTTTTCGTTAGCATACGGATCGGAAGCAATGATCCCGGTTGAAGCAGAGGTCCCTTCACACAGAAGAATCCATTTCAATCAAGCAGAAAATGAAAAGATACAACTTAAAGCGCTAGATCTCCTTGATGAAAAAAGAGACGAAGCTAATCTCAGAGTAGCAGCTCATCAGCAAAGGATAGCCAGACATTTCAATTCCAAAGTTCGTCAACGCAGCTTTGAAATTGGAGATCTAGTCCTGAAAAGAATTATGACCGCGACAAGTGTGTTTGGGCCCAATTGGGAAGGACCATATGTGATAGGTCAGAAGCTTCTTGACGGCACATTCAAACTCACTACTGTTGAAGGAGTTCAAATTCCAAGGGCATGGAACAGCAATCACTTGCGTCCATATTTTACTTGAAAATTTTGTTGAAATAATGTAAAAGAGTTGTGGATGTATGATTCTTGTAATTGAGAGCAATTGTAAAACTAATGCAAGTGAATAATGAATGAATATAAAGTGGATGTAGGCCCAAATTTCTGGCCGAACCACTATAAATCTTGTGTTCCTTATTATTATTACATGTTTGCTTTATTCTCGATATAAAAGTACATAAAATGTATTGCTGAAATGTCGATTTAAATTTTTGCAGACAATGGAAATAAAACTTGCTCATAATAAGACCGAGTGATTCTCACCATCATTCAACAAACAAATTTCAAGTCATAAAGGCCCCGAATTCAAATCCTAGATAGGAAATACTTCAATTGCACGGCTTATGATTTCGATAGAAACGAGCCCTTGCTAATAAATTGAGATTGTTTGAATGAACAAACATCCAATTAGGAAGCTAGTGCCCGTTCTCACGAACTTTCCTGTCAATGAAGTACACTTCCTTGGATTAAACAAGCTACTTGCGAGAAAAGGGGAATGAAAACTTGAAAAGAAAAAAAAGAGGATCGCTGAAAAGGCATAAGCAAGAAGACAAGAATACAGCCAAAAAACCATCATTGGCGGCACAAGTCCTCTTCGGAGGCACAACTCTTCGGAGGATAAAGACCTCTAATGGGTCATATGCCACAAAAAAAGAAAGTTCTCTACTCAACAAAAAAGATTGGAGGAGTCATGACCCTCTACCATGAGAGAGTAACTTCCAGGCAATGAAAACCCTCTTTGAGGCACATTTCACCAGGAGTTGAAGTGTAACAGCCGCTCTTCGGAATTTCACTTCACCAGAGTTGAAATGCAAACAAAAGAAAGACCTCTTCGGAGGCACATTTCACCAGGAGTTGAAGTGTAACAGCCGCTCTTCGGAATTTCACTTCACCAGAGTTGAAATGCAAACAAAAGAAAGACCTCTTCGGAGGCACATTTCACCAGGAGTTGAAGTGTAACAGCCGCTCTTCGGAATTTCACTTCACCAGAGTTGAAATGCAAACAAAAGAAAGACCTCTTCGGAGGCACATTTCACCAGGAGTTGAAGTGTAACGGCCGCTCTTCGGAATTTCACTTCACCAGAGTTGAAATGCAAACAAAAGAAAGACCTCTTCGGAGGCACATTTCACCAGGAGTTGAAGTGTAACAGCCGCTCTTCGGAATTTCACTTCACCAGAGTTGAAATGCAAACAAAATAAAGACCGCTTCGGAGGCGCAATTAAGAAGAAAGACCTCTTCGGAAACCTACGTTTCGCCGAGATTGAAATAAAACTTCCAAGTGTTGAAACGTGAAAAGGATTTCTAAGGCATAACTCTTTGGAGGTACACGTTTCACCGAGATTGAAATAAAACTTCCAAGTGTTGAAACGTGAAAAATCCCTCCTCAGAGGTACAACTTTCTATATATATAAAAAAAATCCTCATCAAGAGCATACTTTAACTCCCAAAGGAAGAGTAATTTACCTATTATGGAGAATGATCTTCCTCAAAAAAAAAGGGGGTTAAAGTACATTCAGAGGTCCGCTTTGCC
Organism: Allium cepa; assembly: GCA_030765085.1. Classification (NCBI taxonomy): domain Eukaryota; kingdom Viridiplantae; phylum Streptophyta; class Magnoliopsida; order Asparagales; family Amaryllidaceae; genus Allium; species Allium cepa. The sequence continues at coordinate 1,015,074,502 of CM060934.1, read as the reverse complement.
ACATAGAAGAATTCACTTGGCAAAATATATACATACGCAAAAGGAGAAAGTGATTTCTTCGAAGGACAAAGCGTAGAAACTTATATGAAGGAAGTTGCACTCTACGAAAATTCTTCTCGAGAATGAAGTAATTATTCTTTAGAAAACGAGAGTGCAAGTCCCCTTAAAGTATACGATATTGCAGTAAGCTCATGGTATAGGGGCAACATGGTATAGTTACATACAAAACGGTATAACTATGTTGGTAAAGTACGCTCAAACAACATACCACAAGCTCACCGCAACATCGTATAAATAAAACTTGTGCAAAAAAAAGAACTTGTGAAAAAATGAATAATAAATGCATTCTCAAATTCAAACAAAAGTCTGTACAAATAAAGAATCACTTTATTCAATTGCAGATATTGCAGATACAGGTTTCAAAATAAAAAAGCAGGGGCCGGTGCCTGCACAACATCCGACCATTACACAAAAAAGGAATCAAAAAGCTCAACTCTTCATTTCTTCTTGCCGCCTTTAGACCCTTTACCCGGCCGAGTGGTTAGCTTTTCGGGTCTTTCAGGTTGGTCTGAAGGCATAAGGGAAGAAGGGGAGGGAGGTGCAACTGGCGCAATTTCCGGTTCCTCTTCAGTGGTGATAATTTTCTTCCCCCTCCTCTTCGATGTCCCATGCTTCTTTCTTCTCTGCGAAGAAGTCTCACTCCCCGGAGTAACGAGAGCGGACAAAACTACGTCGTCAGAAGGAGTCCGCTCCGGAGAGATCTCGCCTCCTTCGAGTCCCTCATCTTTTTGCTCCTGCGAGGCAACGGGGTCATCCAAACCATGAAGAGCCTCAATTTTCTCCTCTTGTGACCCAGGTTGTGAAGCAGAAGGAGGAGTCACCTGAAGAGATGGAGGAGGAATAACCAGAGAAGGCGAAGTCTGCACGGCACTTGTTGTTTCAACTGCAGAAGAAGAAAAATTGAAAATGTTAGTGTCTTCCCGAAAGAGGGGAGATATGGGTTCATCGAGATTCAAGAGGTAATCGAGAAGCTCATCAAATTTTTGAGGAATAAGCAGGCAATCCACCTGAATCAGACCAATGTCGAAATTACCTGAAGATGTTGGCTTCGTCAGTTCAATCTCATAATTCTAAGCCCCAATGTCCTCCAAAGCCTCTTCATCAGTAGGGGTGATTACCCCAGTTCTTGTAGGAGGCGGCAAATGAGCACTAGGGCCTGTAATGTCCACCTCGGGAGAAACTAGAGGACGTTAAGAGATGGTAGGCGGTACTTCTTTTTCAGAACGCTCCTCTTCCGCCATCCCGGCCCGCGCTCTGGCAAGCTGCTCCTTACCCTTGGCAAGAGCGGCACGGGCTTCGTCATCAAGATAATGCTCTTCAAGGGCTGACTCAGCATATCCAGCACCTTTACCACCGAGCATATCAAGTGCTGCCTCCTAAACTTCAGCCAGTGTGATTTCATACTTGGGGCCTAGAAAGGCAAGGCTTCCACGCCCCAAGACGCTGTGCAAGTAGAAGTCGAATAATGTTGAGCTGATGCTGTTTTTGGTCGCCTCATGAGATTCTTCAGCTGCGATTCTGCCGGCGACAGCCTCATCACGCTCCCTTTCAGTTTTGGCAAGCTGAAGCTTAAGCATTTGTATCTCCGCCTCCTGGGAGTTGTTTTTCTTTCGGAGCTCAGCAATATCAGTAGCATAGCCTTCACTGATTCTTTTTTGTACTTCGAGCCTGTCTTCGGCATTCCTTTGGCTAGCGTGAGCGTCTCTCACTTGTTTCAGGAGCACTTCTTCTTTTTGAGAATAGGAAGTAGAGGAAGCAGGAAGCTCATGTTTCAATTCCTCGACTTTTGCTTCAAGCTCCTCATTGTAAGAAGCAATGCTCCTCATTTCGGTGTCGTGTTGCTCAACGACCTTTTGCCATTCGGCCTTATCATTTTCCATAGTAAGCATGGCCTCTATGTTGGCACGGTTAACCCTTTGAAGCTCGTCAACAAGTTTTTGCCAGTTCGACATCCTCTCAATATCGAGCTTGACGGCATCAAGATTGCGCAACATGGCAGACTTGTCGATGGGGACCAAGTCTAGGTCGAACCTCACTCCCTTAAGGCACCATTGAGGAAACCGGCTCTGCAGAGTGGCAGGACCCGGTCCAACTTGAAATTTGGGCCTGCTAATTATCGTTTGAATATCTGATTTCCCAAGAGCGGGAGAGTCAGAAGGAATGTCGAGCGAGGCAGGAGTAGTAACTTTCTCAGGAGTAGTAGAGGCCTGCTTTTCACTGTGACGGGCTCGTTTTCTTAAGTCTTCACCCATGTGACCTTTTCCTCGATCGTCATGAGAATTTCTCTTGTGGGAGTCATCGCCTTTTTGCCAAGAATCATGGCGCTCTTCTCTCTCCCTTCTTTCACGACGTTCTTCTTCAGTCCTCCTTTCATGAGCCTTTCGGGCAGCCCTCTCTTCATCCGACTCTCTGTAAGAAGGAAGGTAACGCCTGTAATCATACTGGCTACGCCTCCCGTAGCGCTGGAAATCGTCATAGTACGAGCCGCTGCGCCCCATAGGAGAATCTGGAATTAAAATAATAAGCTTTAGAAATCTTTAAAGTACAAGAAGATAAGTGCATAGAAGTGATGAGAAATTCTAAGTGTGTGTGTTGTGCAAACTACGCGCATTAATCTACGAACCACTCTTTGTTTGGGGAGTGGTTGTGGGTGTAATAGTTAACGTCAACTCTTGAGTCGACGACGACTGTTGCAAAATAGAAGTAGCTTCAACTACTGAAGAAGAAATCCCGGCAGTAGTAGGGTCATCTTTGAAGATCTCTTGTGAAGTAGCGAAGAGGTCGCTCAATCCTTCGAAGGTATCGTCCCTGCTTTGCTTGACAGGACTGGATTTCTTAGCCTTTTCACCAGATTCTTGTGAATGGTGAGAGGATCCCTGAGGCTCTTCTTCCTCGATAACCGGGGCAAGTTTACCAGATGGCCCCGCAACATCAACAGAAGTGGAGCACTTCACCAGCGAAGATTCAGGAGTCTTTATCGGAGAATCGGGGACTTCCATTGGAACTTCATGAGCATGCATAGAGCGAGAAGTGTGTAGAAGCCCATGTTGATGTAAAAATTCATCCCTCAACAGAAATTTTATGCTCCTCTCTTCTGTGGCCACGGCACTCAACCTCTCAAAAACTTGCTTATGAATTGGGTCTCTAGAAGGGAGAGGAAGTGCTGAAAGGAACAAAGAATGAAATTAGCAACTGAAGGTTCGGATCTCGAAAAAGTTTCAAAACGGAAAAAATAGAAACACTAATCTTACTTCCTACTCTCTAGATGGCATAAAACCCTGAGGGACAGCGGGCAAAGAAAAACTGGTTCAAAAATCCATGAACACTTTCAGTAAGATCGGAAATGAGCTAGCGATTTCTGGCACTTCTCACAATAATAAGGGAAGGATGATCTTTACTCTTTGCAAACGAGCACAGATAACGAATTTCTTCAAAACTCGGTAGGCGATCAAGAGTTCTTCTAAACAAAACACATAACCCCGTCAAGATGGCATAGCCATTGGGATGAAGTTGAAACGGAGAGATTGTCAACCGAAGGAGAAGAGTTCGAAGGAAGTCGTTAAAAGGAGGAATCGCCCCACTTAAGCACATTTGGCGATTGACTGCAACAAAACCATAGGGAGGATTGTCAGCAGTATCACTTGGCCCAGGGAGAAGAACATCACTTTCAGCAAAGCCAAATTGAGTGCGCAGCTGGATAAACGCTCTCGAAGTTAGAATAGTCGAGGTTCTCTCCGGAGGATTCTCTATGGGAACAGCTATCGGAAAAGTTTCTTCCTCTTGAGTTACCACTTCTTCTTCTTGGTGGGAAGTCATTCTACATAAACAACTGGGTATTCAAACATGAAGGTGCACGTTTCCTAAAGTGTGTGAAGTGTTGTGTAAAATCAATCAAGCAGTGAACAAATATAACTGGAATGAAAACTAGCAAGCATCTGTTAGTTATGAAATTCAGGGACTATTGTTTCAAGCCTAAACATGCAAGTAAGATGTTGATGCAGATAAATCAGTTCAGATTATTGATACTTTGCATTAATGTTTAACTTTAATTGATTGATTCACAAACATTTCATGCAATATAATTAAGTTGCTTGTCTTGTCTTGACTAATCTGTCATCTGACATGGGCAGTCAATGGCAGTATTTTCGCCTCGGTTTTCTTTGTTTGTTATTTTCAGCAGGTTAGCAGCTTATAAGTTAATGCGATCTCTGAAATAATACAATGAGATTCAAGCAAATTTAAAGTTGGGGCAGTTCAAAGTTTAGGCAACTTAGTTTGGCAGTTCAAGTTAGAAACTCAAAGTGGATCTATGCTCTCAAAAGTCAGCATGCCCAAAGCTTAAGTGTTAACTCGGCAGCGGTTTAGGAGCCAACTCGGTCACGGTTTAAGGGTTTAACTCGGCCACGACTTAGGGATTAACTTGGCTGCGGTTCAAGGTTAAATCGGGAGAAGGTTAAATCGGCAGATTTCCCCAAGGATTAACTCGGCCACAGTTTTAAGGCTTAGATCGGCAGAAGGTTAGGTCGGTAGATCTCCCTCAAGTGCTAGCACGGCCACGATTTAAGGATTGGGTCAGCCAAAAGCCAAGCCCCCTAAAATCACCAGGTCATATCTGAATCAATGCCTCGCCCCGCTCAACCTGTTAACCCGTTAGCTACTCCCTCAACCAAAAAATTCTCACTTCATTTATCCTATTTCATGCATTCGGATCATCCAAGACATCAATTCGAAACCTCTGCAAAGTCAGCACCTTGCAATCCTAGCACGAATCAAAATCAGCTAGCCTAAACCAGTAAACCATCTTCATCGTCCCATCGATCAGTCGAAATCGAACCGAGCAACCTAAACTTCACCAATTACGAAAACGATGGTATTCTTGATGGAGCATCACACAAAGAGGCGATTCGTGTTTGAGCGACAGGATTCATGAATCGACAAGTAATCTACGATCAAAAGAGAAATAGAATCACTTACGCAATGGATGGTAGAGATTATCGGTGATTAGTTGGAAGGAAATTGCTTCTAGGAATTTGAGAATACTTTAATGGTGGAATCAGGCAAGAGAGTAAGTGACGAAGAAAGAGGAAGAAAGTTAACTTATACCCTGCAGTGGAAAGTTTGGAGCAACACACACGGTCTAACTGTTAGGTCGCATACGACCTACCGACCTAAGAGGGGACGGGTTAAGGGCTATCGAAGCACACGACCTAACATTTAGGCGTATACTTCGAGGGGCAAATGTTAACTCCGCCTTGACCATGACTCACCGATCTAGTGCATCAAGAGGCTCCGACCTAACAGTTAGAAGCGTGCCGACCTAAGGCTTAACAGGGGGTGCCGACCTAAGGCCTAAGGGTTATGCCGACTTAACACTTCAACGAGGCTACCGACTCAACATAAATACCGACCCAACAGCCTTAGCTCATTGCCGACCTAAAATGAATGGCAACTCAATGGTTACCGACTTAATGACTCAGAAGGGACAGCGACTCAAGGGAGACCGACTTAAGATTCAAAGGGTTACCGACCTAGTAGGATTGAGAGGCATACCGACTTGAGAAATACCGAGTTAAGGTTATAACAGTTGCCGACCTAACGTGGGTACTGGCCTAAGACTCAGAAGATACCGATTCAGTGACTTGACCGAGTTACCGATCTAATGCCCCACCAAACTGGCGACCTAGAATAGTTGCCGACCCAAGTCACAACCGATCCAGCTCCCCAGTTATCTCGTTCACGATCCAGGACTTATCATTTGGACCGTGACTTGCGACCTACCAAGTTAACTCGTCCACGACCTAATATAAGCCCGATGCCATGTTACTGAGAAGAGGTGGTGTTGACTCGGAGGCGACCTTAGACCGGTCACGACTCACCTTAAGTCGGCTGTGGCTTAACTTGAGTCGGCCACGGTTTAGGACTTGGCAAAAATTTCAGAATCAGAACTCTCTATAAATAGGCAACCACCTCCAACATTCAAAGGACTTTTGGGCACATTCTCTTCATACACCGTTACCTTGCTGCATTGAGAACTTCATCAACACTTAGAGCTTTCAAGATTAGAGGAATTCATCAAAGTACTTCACGAAGAAACCACACATCTTCAACATGAATTTAAAGACTTTAATCGACATTGAAGCTTAAGACTTGTTCCAAATCACTTGTAGCTTGAAGTATATTGTACTTGAGAAGAATTGTATCAGCTTGTAACGAGATTATTAATAAAAGTACTTAGAGTGGACGTAGGCTATACCCTTAAGCCGAACCACTATAAAATTGTTGTTGTTTACTACTTTTCTGCTATTACTTGCTTGTAATTCTTTCCCAATCTATCGGGTGGTGCTTTCACAACTACACTTCACACACCGGGGTGTTAGCGTTCACATTTTAGCGTTAACAGAAGCGATCTTTCAAATAGAATTAAAACGATTTGAAGTTGTTTTAAAATGTGCTAAGGATCGAAACCATAGATTTCAACTTTCATTGTTGAAATAGACGTTTTCGAGAAATAAAAGGAAATGGTGGACTATAGCACTGTTGTTATAGAAAATGATTTTCGAAAGGAAATGTTTTATATAGTATTGGGAGTTATATATCTATCTTAATTTCGAATAACTATACTAGTGATTTTGGGTTATCGTAACGATGTTTTACGCAACATTCGTTTTGACCCAAATAAATGTGTTTAAAGAGAACGTTTTCCTTAAAGAATAAAATATATACTTAATCGTGTTTTACGTATATTGAATATTTTCCAAATGTTGAAAATAAATAGATTTGTGAACTACTTATTATTAAATAAGTATATGGAAATGTTTTCCAATATGAAGTGAAATGTTTTGAGATTAGATCTTTTAAAGATAAATTGAATGTGAAGTAAATCGGTAAGGTTTATTTAATTGGTTTAAATGAACCATTTTGAAATGAAAATAAATAAATATTTCGAAGTGTTTCCGCGTAAGGAAAATGATTTGAAATTTTGTTTTAAAAAGTTGGAAAAGTGAAAAATGATTTGAAATTGTTTTCAAATGGTTGAAGTGTGGAAAATATATCTTGTAAAGTTATTTTTGAATAATAAATAATTGGGAAATTATTGGGATTCTAGTGATGTTGTGCATATCTATTGATAGTTAAATAACCGGCTATCATATTTAGCTTTAGATGGGTATTTGTTGTGATTGCTTGAATTTGAATGCTACACTTATTTTAAAATAAGCGATCGTTATTCGGTTTAGCCGGGAGAGGACCTTTGTTTCATAAATCCCATTCCGAATAGTGATATGTCGTAATGGATAGAATTTGAAGACCGGTGTTGAAGACCAGATATTTTCGAAAACGGAAGGATTACCGTCGAATGACTTAGCATCGGCTGATCTCCGATATAGAGATTTCATCACCCTTTGTGATGGGAAGTGCGGTCGTGATTAATGAATATCCGGATTGCAAGAGCTTCTTTTGGAAGTGCCTTCGGTTCTGTTCGATCCCGGAACGGACTTGTATGGATGTGTGTCTGACGTTACAATTTGAGATGTAAAGCTGGTTTCTATCAAATATATTTCTGTTGGTGGCGGAGAATTTATTCTCTTAGCTTAACACCCTTCTCGAGACGTACGAGCTCAGAGGTTATGTAGTTGATGGTTACTAGTAATATACTCCCAATTTGGTAACGTGGCATACGAAGTGCTACTGATCATTTATTGATCAAATCACAACTTTTTTATAAAGCGTAGCTTTGTGGACGAGACTTCGTCGGACCTCACACCCCGGTAATGGTCAAAACAGGAAAGATGTGGCGAGGTTATTAGGGGATTGCGCCCCCTTAGTGTATGTCATTTCCTTCTGGATAGAGGTGGTATCATGGTATGGAGCCCAGATACTTAACCTATGTTGTTGCTGCAAACTTATTATTTTGTGGTTGTTGGCGAATCCCGGGATTTAGGTCGGTTGCGACCGGGGGATGGCATATTCGTGTCAGTTGTTACCCAGCTAGGGGTAACTCGGCCTTGTGTTGGCAAAGATCCGGTTAGGTTCTCGGGGCGTCCTTCCAAAGGCGTACCCATGTGGCAATGGGAAGTTCTTCGGCATGACCATTTGTTGGAAATCCAAAGAAATAATACGAGCCTTGTACAGTTTTAGTTGTAGAACCTGCCATTTACTTATGGTGGCACCCCACTGTTTAGATGGTAGCTATAGTAGGCATACGATACTGGTCTTATGTTGGCTAAGATTTATATTATACTTTCGAAATGTTTTCCTATAATTTGCACTTATAGTAATAATATCAAAGAAATTTGCGTATCAAGCATGTTTGACTATCATAAGGAGAAATCTCCTCCGATTCTGCGTTTGCATTGTGTGTGTGTGGGAGGCCTTGTGGTAGTCTTATTTTCTAAAAGCATTGCGAATCTATTTTAAAACATTTCCTTGTTTGTTTTTTTAAGATAAACTGTTTTAAATTCTCACACCAGTCCCCTGACTGACCTGGAGTTTATTGTTCTCTTCCTAAACTCTGGGTGCCCACCAATTTCCACATGGGCAGTCTAGAGTTAGGTTATCAGGATATTCTGGAATTCAGGAGTTGCTTTAGAGATCTGGAGGCAAGCTAGATGGCTTGGCGTATCAACTAGTATATAGTATTTCTTTTCCGCTGTTTGTTGTTGTAAACTCTGATAATGTAATGTGATGTGATGTAATGTAATAACAGATATGATTCGTTGCTTTAAAGATTATTCATAAATATATTACATGTTGTTCCACTGCGATTTCGAGATTCTATTATTGTTTCTGTTTTCTTCTTTTTCTTTCTTTCTTTCTTCTATCTTCTACCTCTTCTTTAACCTTAACGGTACGGTTTTCCGGCCTTAGATTGCTCGGCAGTTGATACAATGGACGTATAAATGTCGACCTTCGTGAGTCGAAAATTTGTATCGTTACAATATGGTATCATAACATATGGTTAAGCGACAACCTTGGCTCTGTTGGGAATTACAGATTAGAGATAGAGTTAGTTGTACTCTAGAATGAGTTTGAGTGTAATAATAGATATGAGTGCATATTTCTTAGTGAATATAAAATTGTTTTGTATTGTGATGATTGGTTTGTTGAGTGGTATATGGATTCTGGTGGGTATAGTCCGTACAACTCTATCGATAGGGATCTCTAAGCACTCGTACAGAATAATTCGCCATGATATTGTTTTAAATTGCGTAAATAAGATAAATTTACCTTAATTACATTTTATGTATGAAGGAATAATTTTTCAGAATTATTAAAGGGTATATAAATTGATTGTTTGGTTGTTGAAATGTTAGAATATATATAAGTTAATTAAAAGATGTTTGAATAATCTAAATAAAAAACAACAATTGTAAAACAATAATTTTATAAGCAAATGAATTATTAAGATGGAATTATAATTAATGTGATTTACAATGTGAAATAATCTTATATTTAAGAAGTGAAACCATATGAATATATTTATAAATATGAGTGGTAAATAAAAATGAATTTGAACTATAAATTGAAAGTGTTGAATGAAGTTAATTTTATTTTCCAAAATTAAAAGTTAAATGGTGTAATTATATAAGAAAAAGATTTATAAATGAGATTTATGAATAAAAGGAAAATTTTGAAAGAATGTTAAGCACTGGATTCACTACTGTTGCTGGGAAATAGTAAGGGTGATGACTGCAGCATCATCAGTATCATTTCAAGTTTCTGTGTGATGGATTTGCTAAAATAGTAAATTGAAAATTGAAGTTTTTTTATGATAAACAAATTTGAAATTAAAAATCCAAGTTGTAATTGTTGAATATAAGTGAAACGAGTTTTGGACTTATAATATGAGATAATAAATTTGGATTTGGTAAAGAATAAAGAATTTGGGTTAGTATAGTAAATATATGATTTGAAATTTAACTAAAGGAAAGTTAAATAGAATTTAATTTAGAAGTGGAATCTGAATTGGATTTATAAGTAGAAATTTAAGTTAAGTTAAACAAATGATGTTTGGAATATAATATAACTTAAGTGATATTGAATGAAGTTGATTATGGTATCGAAGTAAAATAATAAAGTGAAGTGATGAATATGAACTTGAGTTATATAAATGAAATTCAACTTTATATGGTAACATGAATTAGCAATTGAATTAATGAACAAACTGAATGTAAACCAATCAAATGTAAATAAATTGATATGAAATAATGGATGTAAGTGTTAATTCATTAAAGCTAATTAAAAGTGATGGACCAAATTGAATGAATGTAGGAGAATTAAATAAATTTGGTTAAGTTGGTTATACGTTGGTTGTTAGTAGATTGTATAGAAAATCCATATGAAGTTGAATTGATAAAAATTTGAAGCTATGAAATTTGATTTGAATGTGGAATTGAACCAACTTGAATGTAAATTAGTGAATATAAACTAATTGAAAATGAATGTTAGTAAAGTCCAATGTTAATGAATCAAATATGATTAAATGAAAAACCAATTCATTGAATATTAATGAGAAGTGAATGCTTATTGATTTGATGATTGGAATTGTTGTTGGATGATAGTTGTTTAATGGTTGGATTTGTTGCCTTTTGTTGCATTCGCTATACTGGCACATATAGTTGTTGTATTGGTATACGTTGTATATTGATATTACTTTCATATATGCATGTTTCTCACTATTGTTGAGTGTTTAGTAGGTGTGGATTGTACTTTCTTCGCATTTGGAGCTCTCTTTCACGCTATATTAGCCGTATATGCTCACTAATAATATATAAGGTACATATCTCGGATTACATATCGTACTTTTACACTTTTTTCCCTACGGGATACCTCATTACTTTGATGAGATGTATATTTGTGATATATATATTGCCATTTTTTTCGAATCGAGCCGCGCAAAAGAGACTATGGCGAATTTTTCTGAAAATTTAAGGCGTTAGAATATTTTTGAGAAAATTGGAAAAATTTGAGAAAACTAAAATTTTGATTTGGAGTTAAAAGTTAAACGATATAGTTGGTTTTGAAAAGATAACTAAGTATGATTTGAAAACTTAGTAAAGTTATTGTAAGAAGTTTAACTATGGAGGAAAAGTTAAGAAATTAAAACGAATCTGAAATCAAGTTGGAATGATTTGTTTTTGAAAAGTTAATGGATTCTGCAACTTTCTCTTACTTTGTAATTTCGAGGATGAAATTCTTTTAAGGGGGAAGTTTGTAACGACCCAACATTTCGGTCATTTGAAATTCATATATTTAATTGATTTTAAATGTTAATAAGTAAAATTTGTAAGTTAAATTAATTTTATTTCGAATATCTAGGTTTAATTAGATAATTAAATCGATAATTTAATATTTGAAATTACAAAAATAATTGAAAATTTGGTCTAAGGTGATTAAAATGATTTATAAAGTTGTATTAAATCATATTGGAGTTAGAATGATGTTACAAAACTTTTAAAATTTAATTAAAAATTAATTTGTGGAAATTGAATATTTTAATATTAAATTGACGAGTAAAAATAGTCATTTCTCAAACAGTCTCGGATTTCGACGAAACAAATTTCATCGGATCCGTAATGTTATATTATTGTAAGGTTTCAAATTTCGTGTCAATCGGATTTACGGCTTGTCCGGGGCAAGCTAAAACGCAAAGAAATTGGTTTGAGTGAATTTTAAATTTAAATATTCGATTTGAAAACCTGTCTTCCAAATACGATCGAATTGGCTCCCGATATATGTTCATTGCGTTCGGAATGGGCGTAAAACATTATAAACTCCCGGCGGCACGCTTCGTTTGGAGTTCGGAAAAATTTCGGGTGAATAGTGCGCGAATATTTTCTATTTAAGGACTTTATATTTTCACTTTTGCAACAAACACTAGGGTTTCGACAGCAGCCGCCAGTTTCCAATTCAATAGCCGATGCTTTTCGATTTTCTTCCTCAAATATCTCGCAATCTATAAACAATCAAGACAAACGTTCAACTGCAAAAACGTAGAGGATAACGAGATCTTCAATCTTAACCGTGGAGACTGGAAATGAGGGCTCGACGTGGAGGCTAGGGGCTCGCATTCATCATGGTTCTGGGTTCGTTTTTCTCGAGCAAGGCATGGCCGAGCTTCACTTGCTTGCAGCCATGGGTAGCTCGTGTGAGGGGCTTCGAAGTGGCACTGCTTGATCGTTGCATAGTTTGTCCAAGATGGCGTGATAATTCGTGATAAGGGGGCGGCCGTAGGTTCATTTTCACATTCGAACGTGAATGAAGGGAGAAGAAGAAGCATCATCTCAGGGTCGAGATTCTAGGGCTTGGATCGAACGGCTAAGATTGCAAACGGTTTAAAAAATATTAAAATAAAAGTTGAATTAATTGTATTATAAATCGTGTAATGTTTAAAATAGCATAACTTGTTCATACGAGGTCGGAATTTGACGAAACGACTTGCGTTGCAATCGTATTCGCGAACACTACGTGATGGAGCTGGATTGGAGCTAGTGTAAATTTTGGGTAAAATTAAACGCACGTTTAATTTTATTCGAAATAAAGCGCTGAAACTGTTATTGGAAATAAGGTGAGAACTTCTCACTCAATCCAAACTGTCTCGATTTAAATTTTAAATAGTTAGATTTTAAATTGCTAGATTGTATGCTTGGATGATAAATTGCTATCTGTTGTATTGAAATAGACCCTATATGCCGTATATTAAGCGGAGGTTATTTATTAAACGCATATACCGCGATATTTCACCTCGATGTGGAATTGGTATTATATATGTACTCGGAGTTGATTTTCACGCATTATATAGCGGATGAGACCATATTGCACCGCATAATAGCAGATAGTATTAGATAAATCGCATATACCGCGATATCCCGTATTGGAACGGGATTGGTATTGTGCTAACATCTCTGGATGCTGGGTAATAGGTTGCAGGGATCCGACTGAATTCCTCACCCGTATTGATTTATTTACAGATATTTGCGATATATTCTGTTATCATATTGATGTATGATGTTTTGGATGCCGTGATTGTTATATTTAGGGCTGTTGCAGCATTGGACCTATTTTTGGAGTTTTAAAAATGTTAAAGTAACGATTTCGAATTTAAAAGGACTTTTAAGAGTTTTTTGAAAGTATACATTTTATTTAAATTTTGGAATTGATTCATTTTAAATAAATAAACGTTATGATTTTTATGTTATAAAAATTAAGATTTTTGTGAAATATAACCGAAATGTGATTTTTGAAATAAGTAGTTGATTAATTTGTAAAATGGTGTAAATTGCGATTTTTGAATTATTATAAACGGTTTATATAAAAGATTTATAAAATTGATATTTATAAACTAAAATATTGGGATTTTAAAACGAGTTTTTATAAGCGTTAAAATGAAGTATAAATGGATTTCCTACGTCAATGAAATTTATAGATTTATAAATTAGGAAGTAATGAAATGAATAGATTTTTGTAAAATAAAATATTTATAAGTAATTAACATATAAATCGGATTTTGTCATTTAAATGAGATTTAAATAGAATTTGTAAATTAAGGGATTTTATAAGTTGAGGTTTTTATAAAATTTTATAGATGTGAATTTATAAACGTTGTTTTATAAATCCGAAATCAACTTATTTTGATAAGTTAGTTATTTTAGATTATGAAAGGAGATTATCCACGATTTTGGACAGTGGATAATCCTTTAAAATAAATTGTGTAGAAATGATGAATTTGGTTAATGAAGTATATTCCCGATTTTGGACAGTGGATAATATATTAAAGAAATGTTTTAGGAAGCGATCTTTTAAATAGAATTAAAACGATTTGAAGTTGTTTTCAAATGTGTTAAGGATCGAAACCATAGATTTCAACATTCATTGTTGAAATAGATGTTTTCGAGAAATAAAAGGAAATGGTGGACTATAACACTGTTGTTATAGTAAATGATTTTCGAAAGGAAATGTTTTATATAGTATTGGGATTTATATATCTATCTTAATTTCGAATCCCTATACTAGTGATTTTGGGTTGTCGTAACGATGTTTTACGCAACATTCGTTTTGACCCAAACAAATGTGTTTAAAGAGAATGTTTTCCTTAAAGAATAAAATATATACTTAATCGTGTTTTAGGTATATTAAATATTTTCCAAGTGTTGAAAATAAATAGATTTGTGAACTACTTATTATTAAATAAGTATTTGGAAATGTTTTCCAATAAGAAGTGAAATGTTTTGGGATTATATCTTTTAAAGATAAATTAAAAGTGAAGTAAATCGGTAAGGATTTATTTAATTGGTTTAAATGAACCATTTTGAAATGAAAATGAATAAATATTTGGAAGTGTTTCCACGTAACGAAAATGATATGAAATTTTGTTTTCAAAAGTTGGAAAGGTGAGAAGTGATTTGAAATTGTTTTCAAATGGTTGAAGTGTGAAAAATATATCTTATTAAGATATTTTTGAAAAGTAAATAACTGGGAAATTATTTGGAATCTGGTGATGTTGTGCATATCTATTGATGTTTAAATAACCTACTATCAATATTTACCTTTAGATGGGTATTTGCTGTGAATGCTTGAATTTGAATGCTACACTTATTTTAAAATAAGCGCTCGTTATTCGGTTTAGCCGAAAGAGGACCTTTGCGTCATAAATCCCATTCCGAATAGTGATATGTCGTAATGGATAGCATTTGAAGACCGGTGTTGAAGACCGGATATTTTCGAAAACGGAAGGATTACCACCCAATGACTCTGCATCGGCTGATCTCCGATACAGAAATTTAATCACCCTTTGTGATGGGAAGTCCGATCGTGATTAGTGAATATCCGGATTGCAAGGGTTTCTTTTGGAAGTGCCTTCGGTTCTGTTCGACCCCGGAACGGACTTGTATGGATGTTTGTCTGACGTTACAACTTGAGATGTAAAGCTAGTTTCTATCAAATATATTTCTGTTGGTGGCGGAGAATTTATTCTCTTAGCTTAACACCCTTCTCTGAGACGTACGAGCTCAGAGGTTATGTAGTTGATGGTTACTAGTGATATATTCCCAATTTGGTAACGTGGCATACGAAGTGCTGCTGATCATTTGTTGATCAAAGCACAGCTTTTGTATAAAGCGTAAATTTGTGGTTGAGACTTTGTCGGACCTCACACCACGGTAATGGTCAAAACAGGAAAGATGCGGCAAGGTTATTAGGGGATAGCGCCCCCTTAGTGTATGTCATTTCCTTCTAGATAGAGGTGGTATCATGGTATGGAGCTCAGATACTTAACCTACGTTGTTGCTGCAAATTTATTATTTTGTGGTTGTTGGTGAATCCCGGGATTTAGGTCGGTTACGACCAGGGGATGGCATATTCATGTCAGTTGTTACCCAGCTAGGGGTAACCCGGCCTTGGGTTGGCAGAGATTCGGTTAGGTTCTCGGGGCGTCCTTCCAGAGGCGTACCCATGTGGCAATGGAAAGTTCCTTGGCCTGACCATTTGTTGGAAATTCAAAGAAAAAATACGAGCCTTGTACAGTTTTAGTTGTAGAACCTGCCATTTACTTATGGTGGCGCCCCACTGTTTAGATGGTAGCTATAGTAGGCATACGATACTGGTCGTATGTTGGCTAAGATTTATATTATAATTTCTAATGTTTTCCTACACTTTGCACTTATAGTAATAATATCAAAATTTTTTGCGTATCAAGCATGTTTGACTATCAGAAGGAGAAATCTCCTCCGATTCAGCGTTTGCATTGTGTGTGTGTGTGGGAGGCCTTATGGTAGTCTCATTTTCTAAAAGCTTTGCGAATCTATTTTAAAACATTTCCTTGTTTATTTTTTTAAGGTAAACTGTTTTAAGTTCACACACCAGTCCCCTGACTGACCTGGAGTTTATTGTTCTCTTCCTAAACTCTAGGTGCCCACCAATTTCCACACGGGCGGTCTAGAGTTAGGTTATCAGGATATTCTAGAATTCACGAGTTGCTTTAGAGATCTGGAGGCAAGCTGGATGGCTTGGCGTATCAGCTAGTATATAGTATTTCTTTTCCGCTGTTTGTTGTTGTAAACTATGATAATGTAATGTAATGTGATGTAATGTAATAACAGATATGATTCATTGTTTTAAAGATTATTCATTGATATATTATATGTTGTTCCGCTGCGATTTTGAGATTCTGTAATTGTTTCTGTTTTCTTCTTTTTCTTTCTTTCTTTCTTCTATCTTCTACCTCTTCTTTAACCCTAACGGTATGGTTTTCCGGCCTCCGATTGCTCGGCAGTTGATATACTGGACGTATAAATGTCAACCCTCGTGTGTCGAAAAGCCATGTCGTTACAGTGTTCGTATTTTAAGATAATGATTTTTGGTGGAGATCTTATGATTTTTAAGTAAGTGATGTCCGTGAATTTGTTAGATGATCATAAAAAGCATTTCTGTCAACTACTGTTGATCGACGAGTTTATCCTCATTGAAATTATGATGGAAGATAGTTCGAGCATCAAAGATTATCAAAAAAATGCTTGCAAAATTTTTCGTTAATAATGGTGATGTGGCGAATTGATAGTAGGGCTTTGTACAGTTTAGGACGCCGAGTTTTAGAATGAGAGTTCACCGTCGCTGGCGAATCGGTCGGGGTCGAACCTAGGGGAATCGAAGGTAGGGTGTGACGTTGATTTGGTCAAAGTGGCGTGGTTCCGGGTTGACTAATTCGTCGGTACGAGGTGAAGTTCGATGATCGGTTCTATTTTAGGTTGCTGCTTAGTAACTCAAGTTTAATTTCTGGTAAGCTTCGGTCGATCTGGGTGGCTATTCGATACGAGACGATTGTCAACAACTTGCGTGTGGTCGTGATGGTGACCGGAGATGATCGATGTGATCGTGCACATGCATACGTGGGTGGTCCTATCCCTGTTGCTTGTAAATAAGGAAGATGAAGTGATCTCGGGCTGTTACACGAGGAAAGGCAGTGATGACTCGAGTCTAATCATGAGTGTGTTCTTGTGTGTTAGAGTGATTAAGAAGTTTTAAAAACATAAAATACTAAGGACAAAGTATAAAGAGTAAGAGAAGGAAGGAACCAGGGGAAATGCTCGGGGAAAACTGAAGAATGGCTCGGGTTTTCTGAGTTTAATGATTTAGCAGATTCTGAAATTTTTTTATTTGAGACAAGTTTTTAAAGTTTAAAATTGAATAAATAGGTTTTCAAAAAGACTGTAAACTAAATTTTCCAAACTAAGATTATTAAACAAGATTTCAATCGAGTTTCAAAGTTTCAATGTTAAAGAAAATATTTTGAAATTTTTTTGTTTTTAAATAATCATATATTAAGATAATTGTTTAATTTAAAATCTTTAAATGTTTGCAAATGTGATTTGATGAATGTGATTTAGAAATTAATTGATTAATGTTTTTAAGTTGATTAGTCAAATGATTAAACTATAATTACTCAATGTAATTAATTTGTGATTTATTAATTGATTTTTTAAAGGTGATGATTAATTAAAGGTAGACTAATCAATGATTAAAGATAATTATTCCAAGGTGATTAATAGAGGATTAATTAATTATTGTGAGTAATTAAGGAATAATTATTTTGAGTGAATTTATTAAGGATAATTACTGATGAAGTTAATTAATGATAAATAATTAAAGGTAATTAATTAATTAAAGACTTAAAGATAATTACTTAATTTAAAGTAATTAATGGTTAAAGTCGATTAAGTGATAAAGGATAATCACTTATTGCAATTAATTAAGGTAATTAATTAAGGCTTAATTAATTTATGTAATTAATTAAGGATAAATAATTAGGGGTTAATTATTTGATTATAAAAGGTTGATATATTTATTAATTAAAGTTGATAAATTTATAATTAAAGGTTAATTAATTTATTAAAGATTAGAAACTGTAAAATGGTTTGTAATTAGTTAATGTTAATTAACCTGGGTTAGTAATTTGTTAATCTGGTTTAAGTTAAATTAAAATCAGGATTGAGTAATTAATTCATGAGTAATTAATTAAAATAATTTAAATTAAATAATTAATTAGTCCTGTTTATAAATAATTATCAAATGCTTGGATTGTTTATGAATGTTTGTATTGTTCTGTGAATTGAGCTATGTGAAATTTATTTTATTTGTTTATCTGTAAGACATTTATCTGTAAATCTGTGAATGGAAGATAAGCGTTATAGATTATACCGCTTATCAATATTGATGTGATTTAATCCGTGATGATTGAATGATGTTGCACTACTGTGCAAAACCCCTGGACTATACCTTACACACACAAATATGGATTGCACGAGGAAATTGGTTAAGTCACAGATTTTGAAATAGTTTTAAAATTTAATTTTGAATCCAAGTGGTTTTGGAAATAGAATTGGGTTTATTATGAAAAGTTTTGAAAAGGAATTCTAAAAATAAAAGTTATTTTTAATAACTTAATAAATTTGAAATTTAAATAGTTTGATTTGAATTTAAAATTTAAGAATTGAAATTAAATTCTATGTTTGAGAATTATTGTTTAAAAATGTTATACAAGTTATAAATGTGTTTATATGGGTTTTAAACCATTTAAAAAGTATTGTTTTGGGAATTTGAATTTAAACCAAGCTTTATACTTGAAGAGCTTTAACTTATATAAATGTAACCGAATTTTCCAAAACAAAAACTAGTTGTTTTCGAATAATAAAAGCTTTCATATAAGGAAAGGATTTCAAATTTGTGTTACTAGTGATGTAGTTGATGGTTACTAGTGATACATTCCCAATTTGATAATGTGGCATACGAAGTGTTGCTGATCATTTGTTGATAAAAGCATGACTTTGCGAAAGGTGTAGCTCTGTGGACGAGACTTCATCGAGCCTCACAACCCGGTAAAGGTCAAAACAGGAAAGATGCGGCAAGGTTGCAGGGGTCGTGCCCCTAGGGTATGTCCATTCCTTCTGGAAAAGGATGATATCATGGTATGGAGCCCAGATACTTAACTCATGTGGACATTGTATATTTATTACTGTGTGATGTTTCTTTGTGGTTGAGGATCCTCGAACGATGGTCGCAAACGACCGACGGTGGCATATCTTTACGTATTACTTCCAGGCAGGGAGGAAACTGGCCTTGTGTTGGCAGAGAACTGGGTAAGTTCTCGGGGCGTAGGCGTATCCATATGGAAATGGGAGGTTCCTTGGCCTGACCATTTGTTGGAAAATCCAAAGAAACAATACACGCCCTATACTGTTTTAGTTGTATAACCTGCCATGGAATGTGACGGTAACCTTCTATTGAACATGGTAGCTATAGTAGGCATACAATAATGGTTGTATGATGGCTAAGATTAATATTATACTTTGGAAATGTTTTCCATTATGCACTAATAATAATATAAAAATTGTTTTCGCGTATCAAGCATTTTTGGCTATCATAAGGAGAAATCTCCTCCAATTCTGCGTTTGCACGGTGTGTGTGGCGAGAGGCCATATGGTAGTTTCATTTTCCAAAAACCATTACGGATTTCAACTTTTAAAATCTTTTGTGGTTGTTTTAAAGATAAACTATTTTTGTTTGCTCATACTAGTCCCATGACTGACCTGGTTTGCTCTGTTGGTTACAGCGTGATTGGGGGGGGGGGGTTCTCGCATTTTGTTTGGTGGCGAGCAGGAGACTCTAGCCCCTACCTGTCCCCTGCGAGGGGTTAGTTAGCCGGTTAGGTGCGACAGTTGAAAGGCTGGCCGTAAAAGCAAGTCCAGGGGTACCGGCTCCATGCCACGGTGGGGGATTACCCACTGTCGGACAAGCCGAAGGCCTAGATCGTGACATTTTGGTATCAGAGCTGAAGGTTAAAACTTTAGCTCAGGAGTATAACACATTAGGTAATTCATTAGAGATAGGGTAAAGTATACCCTAGAATGAGTATATCCCTATGATATCCGTCTGTATGCCTTGGTAAATTCTCTTACTATTCACTGGTAGTAAGTATGAGCGCAAGAAGATGACGAAATAGGGGATAGGTAAGTACCACTTTATATGGTCAATGCCCTGTAACAATAATGGAAACAATCTTTCTCTATCAATCTCTTTTGTTCATTATATCTTCTCAATTCTTTGATGGCTCCTGACAGCTACAAGAAAAAGCTTTGATATATTAGCATGGGACATAAACTCCAGATGAGTCAGAATTGTTTGTTTGGATAAATTGTTTACTTTGGTTTCTCTGGTTGATAGGTATACTTTGGTTTCTAAGCTAAAAAGTTTTGGGTTTTTATCCATATATCTGTCTATTCTTTGGGATTCTGATTTGTTCTACGAGTGGTTAGTTATCCCTTCGAACTAACCAATACCCCTGCATATTTCGTAGGTCTGGTGACCCGAATATCTTGTGTAATATTGAATGAGTTTGTTCTCATATTGTTGATATTCTGATTTGGTAAGCCAAATGCAGAATAGATATCTCAATTTGATCTAGTAGAATATTCTCCATCTGTTCTTTGTTGTCTCCCTTGCAAATTTCGAGGACGAAATTTTCTTAAGGGGGAATCTATAACATTCCTGTTTTTAAATCAAATTCAAATTTGTAATTAATTTAAATTTAGAAATTAAATTGTGAATTAATTTGAGGTTTTCCAAATTTAATAGAAATTTATTTGTTTATTTATAAAATAAGAATTTGATTTGGCATTTACAATAAATAGATGATGAATGGAATATATAAATATATATTTGATTATTTACTCATTTATAAATACAAATTGATTCTATATTAATATTTGAATTTGAAATTTAAATATAGGCGTGTTGAAATATAAATTGGTTATAAATTTGAAATTTGAATTTGAAATTTACAACTATGTTTTAAATTGTGAATAAATGTATTGGGATATAAATTGGATTTAAAACTATAATTTAAAATGAATAAGAATTCATTTTCTAAATATATACATAGATATATATACACACACACACATACATATTTGGAAATTTTATTTTGAATTCCAAAGACTATTTAAAAGTTAAATCTTATGTTTCAAAATATATATTTGCCTTGTGATTTGAAAAGTCGTATTTTGAAATTTATACGATAATTTATGAATTGCTATTTGAAAGTTGTAAAAGTATAAAATATAGATAATAGAAAATATAAAATATATCTTAGTATGAAAAGAAATGTTTTGTAAATATAAAGCTAATAGGGACAATGTATATAAAATTCATAAAGATTATTTAAATGAGGGTTAAACATAAAATTTTCATAAATGACATTTGTTAAGTAAGGAAATACATAAATAGACAAGTGTAAAAAAATTTAACTATGAAATTTACAAGTGTTAAATTAATATAGACAAGTGTCAGGTATTCATCTTTTTTTTTCAAAAATCTGAGAAAAATTCAAAACCTGTAAAACTTAAACCAGGTCATTTTTTTTCACTTCTCTATATTCTGTCTTCATCCTTCTTTCTAAATCAAAACAGAAAAAAACCAGGCTTTATCAATTCTTTTTCACAACTTTACAAGCCTGTAAATTAGAAGAAGATCAGCCTGGAAAACAAAGAAAATTCGAAATCAAATAAGCAATCCAGAGTTCGGCTTCGACTTGGAACTAAAAAAGAATCAAAACTTTAGTTTGTAAAACCTGCTTTCAAAGATCTGAAGCGAAGAAAGTTAAAATTCAAAAGCAAGCAAGTCAAAATAAAAAGCAATTATGTTTATATTCAAAGAGTAATAAAATCAAACAACTGAAACAAAGACAATCTCCAAATCTTAAAACCTGGAATGATCAACTCAGGTAATTCAAGCAAAACCATAATTAAAGTTTAAAATCTGAAGCAATTTAAAACCATAACTAACTTCAGTATTTTCAACCTGAGGAAATGATGGTCAAAGTAAAACAAAGAAACAATTAATGCAAATCAGCAACTCAAATGCATCAAATCAAACAAATCATTTCCAGGCACAATCTTCTCTGACCTGTGCACACTTGTGAGCAAACCTCTTAGACCTGCTTCTATCTGATTGATGTCATAATTAATATTTGAATCTGTTATGAAAGTGTTGCTTAGTTGTTAAATGTATCTGGATGTATATATCTATGTGTGGATTGAGATATGCATGCCTGTGTGTATATGGTTTCTCTATAACAACAAACCCAAAATCCACCGGGGAAGAAATATTCATATCTTCGTATTTATACCTTTTCAAACTATGATTTCTGAAAGGAAATTGTTTATAACAAAGTTAAGCAACTTTTAAAAATAATTTTAGGGAAAAATATTAAGTGGATATTGTGTAAAATATTTATTTACAGTAAAATCATCATGAATCATAAAATTCGATTGTTTCAATTTCAAAATATGATAACATCATCGTGTTCGTATTTCAACATAATGATTTTTGGTGGATATCTTAGGATTTTTAAGTAAGCGATGGCCATGAATTTGTTAGATGATCAGAAAAAGCATTTCTATAAACTGCTATTGATCGGCGAGTTTATCCCCGTCGAAATTGTGATAGAAGGTAGTTCGAGCATCAGAGAATATCAGAAAAATGCTCGCAAAATTTTGTATTGATCATGGTGATGTGGCGACTTGATTGTAGAGTTTTATGTACAGTTTGGGACGTCGAGTTTTGGAGTGAGAGTTCACCGTCGATGGCGAATCGGCCGGGGTCGGACCTAGGGGAACTGAAGGTAGGTGTGTGACGTTGATTTGGTTAGAGTGGCATGCTTCTAGGTTGAATAATTCGTCGGTACGAGGTGAAGTTCGATGATCGGTTCTGTTCTAGGTTGGCGCTCAGCAACTCGAATTTGATTTCTGGTGAGCTTTGGTTGATCTGAGTGGCCATTCGACATGAGACGATCATCAACGACTTGCGTATGGTCACGATGGTGATCGGAGATGATTGATGCGATCGTGCACGTGCACACGTGGGTGGTCGTATCCCTGTTGCTTGAAAATGAGGAAGACGAAGTGATCTCGGGTTGTTACTCGAGGAAAGGAAGCGATGACTCGAGTCTAATCTTGAGTGTGTTCTTGTGTGTTATAGTGATTAAGAAGTTTTAAAAACTTAAAATACTAAAGACAAAGTATAAAGAGGAAGAGAAGGAAGGAACCAGGAGAAATACTCGGGGAAAACTAAAGAATGGCTCGGGTTTTCTAGGTTTAATGATTTAGCAGACTTAAAAAAAAAATATTATTTAAGACAAGTTTTTAAAGATTGAATTGAATAAATAGGTTTTCAAAAAGACTGTAAACTAGATTTTCCAAAGTAATATTATAAAACAAGATTTCAATCAAGTTTCAATGTTAATGTAATTAATGTGTGATTTATTAATTGACATGTTAAAGGTGATGATTAATTAAAGGTAAATTAATCTATGATTAAAGATAATTATTTAAAGGTGATTAATTGAGGATTAATTAATTATTGTGATTAATTAAGGAATAATTATTTTGAGTGAATTTATTAAGGATAATTAGTAAGCGAAGTTAATTAATGATAAACAATTAAAGGTAATTAATTACTTAAAGAATTAAAGATAATTACTTAATTTAAAGTAATTAATTCATGCTTAAAGTTGATTAAGTGATTAAGGATAATCACTTATTGCAATTAATTAAGGTAATTATTTAAGGGTGAATTAATTTATGTAATTAATTAAGGATAAATAATTAGGGGTTAATTATTTAATGATTAAAGGTTGATTTATTTATTAATTAAAGTTGATAAATTTATAATTAAAGGTTAATTAATTTATTAAAGGTTAAAAAATGTAAAATAGTTTGTAATTAATTAATGTTAATTAACCAAGGTTAGTAATTAATTAATCTAGTTTAAGTTAAATTAAAATCAGGATTGAGTACTTAATTTATAAGTAATTAATTAAAATAATTTATAATTAAAGAATTAATTTGTCCTGTTTATAAATAATTATTGAATGCATGGATTGCTTATGAATGTTTGTATTATATGAAATGTCTTGAATTGGTTGTTATCTCTGGACTATAATATTCTATTCTGTGAAATAAGCTATGTGAAATTTATTTTTATTTGTTTAGCTGTAAGACATTTATCTGTAAATCTGTGAATGAAAGATAAGCGTTATATAATATACCGCTTATCAATATTTATGTGATTTAATCTGTGACGATTGAATGATGTTAAACTATTATGTAAAACCCTTGGACTACATGTAACAGCCCAGTATTTTATGATTATTTCGATTTGTTTATTCTAAATTGAATAGTTGATTTAAAAACTTTATTATATGGGTAAATTTTGTTATTTTAACTAAAAATTTTGATTTTTTGTGTGAATTATAATTCCAAACCTGAATAAATTGTATATTTTCCAAAAAATATGGATTTTGGTCAATCTGGTCAAAATTTGGCTTTTAAATTTAAAATTTTATATTTTTATTTTTTACTTTTATCTTTTATTTTGAAATTAGATTAATTTCAAGAATACTACTTTTCGTTTCGTTGAAATCTGATTTATATTGTGAAAGTTATGCTTTTTACAATATTGTGTGTAATTTGATTTATTTAACAATATTGTTTATTTTAATTTATATAAATAATATTTTTATTTTTAAAAACATGTTCTAAAATGTGTAATAAGGCATGTTAGTTATATATTTTATTTTAAAAACATTTTTAAAGTGATGTTTGAATTTTTCCAAAGCTTAATGTATTTATTTTCAATTTTTAAAGCCTAGTTTCTATTTTTCAAGCTGTTTTCTTATTTTAATTATATTTATTTAAAATTCATCTATTTATTTTTATTCACTCATTATATTTTTGTGTTTTTATTTTATTTATATGCATTTTCTCTTGTATTTTAAATTGCAAAAAGAATTTGGAAATATAAAGAATTTTGACCTTAAATATGCATGCCTTTTCATATTCAAATTTACCTTTTCACACCAAACAACACATCATTTCATTTTCTGACATTATCACCTTTGCTTCAGCTGACTCCTCTCATTTTTTCACGCACAAAAAGTTTCTCAAATGCTAAAAAAATTTCGGCCATCTCCTGAAGACAAATTTTGGTAAAAATTCATTCTCTTTTTCACTTTTTTTTCCTTGTTTTGTTTGATTTTGGCACTTGCTTCAACCCTATGTTGTTCGGCCTTCCTCCTCCGTCACCATAGCCACCTCCACCACCACCACAAGCAGCCACCATCTCCTCTAGTCCACTATACTTCCATGGCCGTGGCCCTTTTAGTTGATGATCCATCAAAAATTTGAGCAAACTCCACCTTCATATTTTAGCCGAGCTCACCTTTTGCTTCACCACCTCACACATCATTTTGGCCAACTTGTGCACCACCACCACCAGCCACTTGCTGACCTGAGACCCCTTCCATATCACCCCATGAACACACCAGACCTGGCCGTGCTCATCAATGCTTTGGCAGAGGCCTTAGATGGCATAGAATCCATTTGGTTGCCTTCTATTTGTGTGTACATGCACACATCACTTCTACTCCTTTATGTTCATGTTATGGCCGACCTTTTGAACCTAAACCTGATCCAAATCCACACCCATAGCCGTGTATTCTAACCTATGACTGAGTATTAGATGGTTGAATGCAAGTGCAAAAGTTTTGGCTATGTGTTGTGCATATATTTCTAGCTAGTTTAATAATATTTTGGATTGAAAATTTATGTGGTATATATTATTTTGTTTCCTATGTGACAATGCAATTAGCTTTGGCTCTCCCACACTCAAATCATTGTCGTGGTTTCTTGCCTTTGGAGATCTTTATTTTGTGTATTTGATTGTCATCTCCAGCTTGTACAAGTGAGTAATTCTCACTAGACAATCTATACTTAAATAACTAGTAAAATGATCGCAATTGAATCTGTAAAACATATCACCATGTTGTAACTGCTTAAGTTATGATTATATGATGTTCACCCATGCTTATGCACCTGTTATATCATATGTTACTATATATTATGCTATTCTGTTTATCTACATCAGTTTATCACACTGCAAGTTCCCTATAGGTTAGAATCACCATGGGTTGAAATGATACATACCGGAACAGACTTTAGAGTAGGAAAAAATCATTATGGGCTGAAATGATAAGCCTGAAAGATTTTATTTTATTTTATTTTACTTGGTATTGCGGGTTTGAAATGATAGAACATGGATTTTTCCTTTGTGAAATACGGATTGAAATGATATATTATCTATATCATTTGGCCTAGGTTAGAAATTGTATACAGACCAGTGGTTAATATATATATATTACTAAAATTTTGAAAGTATTTTAGAAATGTAAATATTATGATATTTTGATTTAAATTTAAATTAAAAATGATTTTTAAAAGTATTATTATTTTCTACAAATTTGTAAGTAAAATAAATTAATGGTAAAGTAGAAATTTAAAATATAAGTTACTTTTGGAATTTATGATTTTATTTTTAAATGGATTTTAACTTAAGTAAGAAAGTATGATAAATAGATTTAAATTTGAATTTAAAATGATTTTATAAAGTGTTATTTATTTTTCTAACGAATTAAAAATAGTTAAATAAATGAATGAGAAATGAAATTGGAATTATAACTTAACTTGTAAAACGGGAAATGTACTTTAAAAATAAAGGTTAAATTGTGAAATTTCACTTTATAAAATCATGACTTAAAATGGTATTTAAATGATCATTTTTTTAAAAGTGTGATAATTTGATTTTTATAATTTAAAATTTGTTTAAATAAACATTTAATTATTTGTGAAATTTTATCGAAAACTTGGAATTCAATTAAAAGCATTTTTGAAATGCTATCATTTCTGAAGTAAAGATATTACAGCATTTTGTAAATATTGTAATTGATATAATGAACTAAAAGATTAAATTGAACTAAAGGCTATTACAGCACTTTGTAAGTGCTGTAGTTGTAGAAACTGAACTAAAACCTATCATAGCATATTCTGTAAATACTATCTTTGTTAAAATGAATTGTTTTCAAATGTAAATTTGCCGTAGCACTTTCTAAATGCTGCGGAAGTTGAAATTTTCCCGTTTTAATAAATTGAAGTGAATAAATGAATTCTGAAAATGGTAAAATTTTTAGAATTGAATATTTGATTATTAAATATAATTTAAATGATCTAATTGGAATATTTAATTGTTAAATTGGAATATTTAATTGGTCTAATTTGAATATTTAATTGGTTTAATTGGAATATTTTCTTTGATATATAAACCATTTTGAAATGTGATTTGAATGGTATTTAAATTAAATAAAATGAATGTGGTTTTGGAAAAATGTGATATTTTAATATTTTAAATGATTTGAAATGACATTGAATTTTGAAATGATATTTGATTTAAAAGTATAAATTACCATTTTGGAATTTTAACTTTGGGATGTATTTAATTTATAGTTTAACTGATATTTAAAGGACGAGCGATCCCAAGCATCCTTTAAGTCATTGTGCCTTTGTAACGACCCGGTAAATTTGATGATATTAAATGAATTAAATTAATATGTTTCTAATCTAATTTAGAATAAATGTAGGGGTTGGATATAGTAACTGAGATTAAAGATTAACAAATTGAAATGTTTATATAGAAATAGGTAGAATAACGAAGATTTGTGTTTGTGGTTATAAGTCATAATTAGTTGATTAAAATAATATTTATGAAATAATAACTGAATTTAAGTGCAGCCATATTTATGGAAGTAAATTGTATTTGGTGAATGTTAACATTGAATAAAGTTATTTAGAATAGAAAGGTTTTTAGATAATATATTTTCTATAAAATTTGGAATTGAATGTATGTTAACAATTTGATAGTTACATGGAAATAGATTTGAATAATGTGAATTTGCACACTTTGTGTAAGATAAATATAAGGAAGCAATATAAGTGTTGAATTTGCAATTATTAATAAAAATATTACCTAGAATGAGATTTATTAAAATAAGAATCAATAGTGGAAGATTTACATTAGATTGTAAAATGGGTGGTAACTAATTTAAAGTGACCGTTGAATAAATCAATGCAATAGGTGTTGATAAGTAAATTTAATGAATGTTGTCAATAATAAATGGACTTAAAATAGTAATAAAATTGTTTTGCCTATGTAATTGTACGTATTAAGAAGCTATAATTGAATTTGAAATTTTGTAGTAAATAGGGAATAAGAAGACAGTTATTAACTAGTAAATTAATAAAGAATTCTAATAGTAACGTAGTAATTAGTGCATATGTTTTGGAAATAGGTGATAATTACAGAGTTTTACCTATTCATCTAATTTATTTAATTTAAAATCTAAACCTATGGCAACATTTTGTTAATAAATGTTGTAAGTGAATTTGAATATAAAGAATTACAAGTGTTTAGGTTAACCATTATTTTATTTAGTTAAGAATGGAGATAGATTGAAATAAATCTAAATTAATTATTTTGGTTGTTAATGTGTCCAGTTAATAAAGGAGAACTTTAAGGAAATAAAATATAAATGAATGTATTTGAGAATAGAGTTCTTTTATATGTGAATAGTTATAATGTTGTTATTAAAAATGAACGTTACTTAAATTATTAATATAGTAACGGAAGTATGAATAAATTTATAGAAACATAAGACTTACTTTAAGGTAATATTTGAGTGTAGACTTTTTGAAATAGATTTAATAACAATAATTATTGTTCGTTACCTATCTTATTTGTTGTTAAGTTATTTTGAAATCAATCTCAAAATTATTCACAAAATTATTGCAGTTAGCGTAGTTTTGGTTTTTAATTGCAGTAGTTAATTCTATAAAGTGAGGTTAATACTAATTTTATTTTAATTGGACCATTTGTTGAGATAAACTTTAGAAAGCAAGATTTATAAATATAATCGAAGTATCAAAATTCAACAATGGTATTTATTGCAAATAAAGTGGAGTTAAAACGTTAAATATTACGTTATTGAAATTAAAATGGAATTTGTGGATATTAAAGTGAAATCTGGAACTAATGTTAGTGGTATCCTTATTTTGGATAAAAGATGAGGATATAAAGGTTAAAAATTTAAAATGGGTTTTGAGAAATTTATTTATAATTCTTTAATATAAGGAAGCGGAGAATTTAACGCTGAAATTTATAGACTTATAAACTTTTAATTCACATCTAGTCTTGTTAAATCATTTAAATTGATTAGGAAATATTTAAGTGATAAAATTTGGTAAATTTTGGAATTTAGATAAAATTGGATTTTTATATTTATTTTAATTTATTAAATGAATATAAAAATAGCCATTTTTGCCACGGACTCGGATTTCGACGAAACCAGTTTCATCGGATCCGTATCGATGAATTATTATAGGGTTTCAAGTTTCGTATCGATCGGACTTGTCGTTTGATCGTACGGGCGTGAAACGCCTTGAAAATCAATTTTATTAAAATTATTTGAAATCAATTTGGAAATTTTGTTTTCAGCATAACTTCTTCATACGATCAAATTTGGACGTGAAACTTTTTCCATCGCGTTCAGAATTTTTTAAAATACCTATTTGGATATATGGGTTTAATAAATTTCGTTCCGGTGTCAGAACGGGCTTTTTGGGCCAACTACCGTTTAACACGTTCGTTATCCGTACCCACCTAGCCTTCTTCTATCTGTCTATATATAAGCGATCATAAACCCTAGCCTCCCTTTTATTATCATTTTTCTGTACATTCATCTTCTTCAAGCTTCTCTTCTTCTTCAATGGGAGCTAACCCTAGATCCAGTCAGTTCAAAAACAAAGTGAAAATTTAAAGTCCTCCTAAAAATCTCGAAAAAATATATGTCAATGTTCTCGAAACACGTAATCTCATGGTGAAATTCGTTTTTCAAATGGAGTTATCGTTTACCCAGAATAAATTCAAACAGTTCGTGGCCGTTCATCATCGCCGTAACAAAAGTTATCGGATCGGGAAAACATTTCTGGGTATTGAAGAGAGGACGATGGGGATCGCATCCATATGGGTATTGAGGCGAGTTGATGGTTGGATCTTCGCAGAATTTCAGTTAGGGTTTCGAAACCCTAGTTTTAACTGGCGGCCGGCGGCGTATAAGGGGACCGGACCTCTGGGGAAGCAAGGAGGAGGAGATGGCGAAGTCAGGTGGTGCGGCGGCAAGGCACAGGGACGGCCGAGGTGGGCGGCAGCGTTGGTCATAGTGGAGGTCTGTGCGTGTAGATGGGTGCCGTGTTCGTTACAGTAGAGAATGAAAGGAAGATGCTGACGTGGCTTTAGATTTAGGTAATTGTGTACCATTCTTGTTTAAATAAATATTGATTTTTCAACTCGATTTTTCGCTATAACTTCCTCATACGATATCCGATTGACGCGAGATTTTTTTTATTAGGATCGTAATTAAATTCCGGACTTGATGACGCTGGTTTGGACGTATTCTGAGACGGGCGAATTTTTGGGTTTAAATCGAATTTAAATTCGATTTAAATTCAAAAGGTGAGTGTTTTAACCCACTCACAACTTCTAGAAGCTTTTATGTTTGTTAAATTAATTTTAGAAATGAATAGAAATTTATTTATGAGTATTTGGCATGTTTATTTCACTCATATTTGTTGAATTGCATTTATTAAATTTAACTGTTAATTTAATTTATTTATTGTGTATTAATTGATAGTTAGAATTTATTTGTTGCCTATAAACTGCTAGTTAACAGTTATATAGATTATTACTGAATATAAACTGTTAGATTTATAGTTGTTAAATATAATTCGAATAAAATTGCCAATTATTACCCGTTATATATTATCAAACATATGTTGTTATTGATTGATATTGATTGATGTTTGTGATTGGATGATGGGTGATGTTGATGGATGTTTTATTTCATATCATTAAATTGCAAATTATCATGCATATTTCCTTTCATTCGGGATTGTGGTTTGAAATGATATACAACCGCAAAATTTTATATCTTTTAAATTGCTGATTGAAATGATAAATATCCGTATCACTTGACCATAGGATAGAAAATTATATACAGGCACCGCGGTCTATATATAACTATTTTTATGTGATTTCTATGGTTTGGATGGAATACGGTTTATAATAATCTTAAATTTTATATTTTATAAATATTTTTCTTCCATATATATATACATATGAAGTTGAAAATTTTGAAATTTAAAGGTGTATAAAAATCTTTATTAAAAATGGAAGAAAATAAGAAAATGGAGTTTAATAATTTATATCATATGTTTAAATGTTAAGCTTGGAAATTTTAAGATATGAAATTTATAATTGGATTTTTCCCAAGATAAATTGAAATGAATATTCTAGTATAATTTGAATTGAAAAAAAATTATATATTTTATTACTAGAAATTGGAGTTTTTATTTATTTATGGATTTTATGTGAATATTCAAGACTAATTAATAGAACATTCGATTTGTTGAAAGAATAAAATCCAACTTTAGTTTGAAATATTAATACTCCAAATGGATATATGTATATATATATATAAATTGAAGTGGTTTTGGAACTTGAGAGAGATAATACAAATTTTGGTTTAGACTTTAATAAAGAAATGTATTTGTAGAGCCATGAGAACTATTTTATTTACAAAGTAACATTTAAGTTAAACCTTTTAATTCATATACCGTTGAATATCCAAACCATTCAAGTTTTAAAAGTTATGGTTTTAAATTATGAATTTCGAAACATTATGCTTTGAAAGGATATTTGGCTTTCAGACGTTATAAATTTTAAAGCATTTGGATTTTGAAAAGGTTTATATTTGGGATAAAGGATATCATATTGTTTTGGGTTTTAAAATGATATCGTATTCATAATTTTAAAATGGAAATGTTTATTCTGGTTTTAAAGTATGAGCTATTTTTAAATGACCGCGGTGTTATAATAACGATGGTTTGGCAAAGAGACCGGGATCGGATATGGACATACTCTCTGTCGATATCGAAAACCACTTTGACTAACCGTGTACGCGGTGGAGATTCCAGAATGAAGTAGGTGGTGGTGACGTTTCCTGTAAGGTAAATACGTGGACCCGACTCCCGTGAGTTGGCATAAGGTGGCTAAAACAGGAGCGATTCTCAGGCCAATGAGGTCATTCCTCTGATCGGACCCTCCTCTTCGATATTATACTTTGATTTTGTATTGATTCAGTGGCCACTTCTATATTTTGATTTTGGGGAGTTAGTCCGAGGTGGGCGGTAACTGCGGCTACGCGTTTCCACCAGCCTGGATAGCAATTGGTATATCTACCCTGGCATTGCCTAGTTGTGCCGTGTCACCTACCATACCGAGCCTTTACTACGAGTTTCTATTTGTGTCGTACCTATGGAGTATCCTCTGGTAGCTTCCCGATCAGGAGGTATTACGGTACTGTATAGATGTAACAACCCGCATATTTATCGAGTTTGTATTTAAATATTTTATTTAAATATTAACTCGTTAATCGGATTTTGGTCCGAAAAGCTACTTTTTGCAAACGGTCAAATTAGGACTCGAGATCACTTCCATTGAGTTCGAAATGTCGTTTACAACTTTTTAAGTATAAACATCGATAGGTTTGGAGTTAGTGAAATTTCACTAACTTTTCCCGCTTTGGACTTTGGGTTAGTTTAGCCTATTAAGCCCAAGTTCCAACCCTCTTCTCCTCACTCTTCATAAATTTCCTAACTAATCAAGCTTTGGCATTAATGGTGGAGGGAATGGGAAATTAAAACTCCAAGCACAAATTCAATTGCAAATCCAACATTCAACTCCAAATTCAAGTAGAAGATATTGGATTCAAGCTTTGGATTGCTTCTCCTTGCTTTCAAGCTTCATCTTCATAAAATTTAGTGCAAAGGTGAGATTTTTATCTCACAATTCTAGCCTATAACTATATTGGACTGTTGGGAATGATTCCCTATCATTTTTGCATGCATGTTAGCATTTGGTTTGGATTGGATTGGCGAAAAACTCCAATTTTTAGCGTTTTGGTGAATTTTCTGCACTTAGGTCGTTCTGGCCATTTTTAGGTCGTTCGGAGTTAAGTCGTTCGTCCATGGGTCGTGAGTCGTTCACGAGTTAACTTTAGGTCGTTCGGAGTTAAGTCGTTCGTCCATGGGTCGTGAGTCGTTCACGAGTTAACTTTTGGTCGTTCTGGAAGAATTGGCACTTCGGAATTAGGTCGATCACGAGTTAAGCCTTAAGTCGTAGGTCGCTCACGAGTTAGGCCTTAAGCCGTAGGTCGCTCGCGAGTTAAGCTTTAAGTCTTAGGTCGTTTCCGACCTATAATCTCTAGGCAAACCTTAGGTCGCTCGTCCACTAAGTCGGCCTGGTTTATCTCGTAGGTCGTCTCCGACCTAAGCTCCTGATAAGTCGTTCGAGTTAGGTCGTTGGGCCATTTACCTTAGGTCGCTCGTCCACTAAGTCGGCCTGCTTTATCTCGTAGGTCGTCTCCGACCTAAGCTCCAGATAAGTCGTTCGAGTTAGGTCGTTGGACCATTTACCTTAGGTCGCTCGACTCTGTTAAGTCGTAGGTCGTTAGACCTTAGGTCGCTCGACTCTGTTAAGTCGTAGGTCATTAGACCTTAGGTCGTTCGCCTTCCTTAAGTCGCTCGACCCCTCCACACTAGGTCGCTCGGCTTGCTTGAGTCGTAGGTCGTTGGACCTTAAGTCGCTTGCCTCCCTTAACTCCAGTTAGGTCGCTCGGCCATTGTGTTAGGCCGCGTGAACCCTTAGGTCGTTAGACCTCATTTTGCTTTAGGTCGTAGGCCGCTTGTCTTCACTTAGGTCGTACCGTTTTGGACGGGGCGCTGCCCCGCACCCCGCCGGGGGCGCTGCCCCCTGGACCCCGTAAGCCGTGGCGTTGCCCCCGCACCCCCACCTTGGGGGGTTGCCACCCCCCCTGGACCCCCCCTCCGTAGGGGATCTTATCTGAAAAACATTGAGCTGATTTCCCTGGATTTTATTCACATCTCCGTATGCGATTTTTGTGACTGATTGTTTCTACAATTGCTTCTGTGTTTTGTCACTTTATAATATAAAGGTTTCAATACTAGTAGTAAATATCAAAACTCTTTTAACAAACAATTTCAACTCTATTTTTAATAACAAAGCTCTTTTCTTAAACCGTTTTCCAATCTATTAGTATATACAAGCCTTTACCTCACTCGGATGAGAAATCTAATTAAACGACTTAGTAAAACAAGTGGTATGAAACGCTTGCGTTCACTTCGTCGGTTAATTCTTGGACTTGTTCGATTGAACCTCTTGTGACAATTTTATTAGTGAAGATTTACAGTTTGTTCGTAAATATTTAAGTTAAGCAAGTGGTTATGGGACATGAAGCTAAACTTCTATATTTACTAGCTTAGTGTAATTGACACTTCTCGTTGATCTTGATGATCGCTTTATGAATTAGACTAGCAATTGCGCGATGTCTCTTTCATTGCAAGGTTAGACTAGACACCACTTGTGTGATTCCATTCACACATACCTTTCTGCTTTTTGGTTAGTCTTGACCTCAATCTGTGTGATTCCATTCACACATGCGGGGTAGCTCCCCTTGGTCTTCGGACCGTCATGTGATAGGCCTCTTTCCCTTTTTATGATTTCTGGATTTCTCGTGTTGATTTCTGGAATTTATGTCATTGACTTGTTATGAGTACAAGTTTAGGGTATGATGCCCTCTTCGAATCTTTGAGAAGATTCTTGTGATATTGATTATCTCTTATTGATTGATCTTCTGTTGATCATTATTTACATACTTATAGTGGTATGTCGTTATGGATGTTTATGTTTATGCCATATCTTTTATGTTATATCATGTCATCTGATATTTATAGCTAGACTGATCCGTTTATTATTTCCTTAAATAATACTCGGGTCAGACCGAGATGTTACAGGTGCTTCTGCTTGACTTCTTCCCAGGGATTCATCACTCTGACTTTTGGCTAACTGTTTAGATTAGCAGTTTTTGTTGTATACACTTGAGATATAGACTCATAGTTGTATTCTTTTGTATAGCACGTGTTGCTATTCTTTTGTATTATCGTGGATCTTACTGACCACTACTCTGATGTACACTTTCATGTGTTAGTTATATATTCATATCTTCTTCCGCCTTTGTGATATGGATATCTGTGACTGATTTGTGATATGATTATTTCTATGTTTGTTTCCGAAGATTATTTATAGCCACCGTGTGATAAGCAATTACATGGATGGTCGCTCCTCAACAGCCTTATTCTCCGTGCTAGTTGACAGCACTACTCCGGAGTGTTCTTGGCTAGCGTGGGTATAGAGGTGGGGCGTCACAGCTTGGTATCAGAGCCAAACTTCGGAACAATGTAGAATAACTTAACAAGGATCATCGTCCTAAGTCTATCTTAGGAGTCATACCATAGGATTAATTCGAGTCTTCGTACCGATTCGTCCTATTTCCTTTATGATTCCTTGTTTTATCTATCAAGATTGCTTGGTGTTCATTAGTGAATAACCTTCTTCCTTCTCTTCTTTCTTTCTTTAAGGAAGAGAATGTCTAGACCAGGCCGTCCCAGAACTGGATCATCTGGTGCTGCTCCTCCGGATGGAGTTTTTATGACTGCTCAACAGCTTCTTGATTTAGTAACTAATGCTCAAGCAGCTGGAGCTAACCCAGAACCCACTCACCCAAAGTCGGGATTTGCACGCTTGTGCAGCGATTACACCAACTTGGGTGGGAAGCCCTTCAAAGGTTCGGAAAATATCATCGAGGTCCAGGCTTGGTTAAAATCATGTGATCGAATCTTCTCTCGCATGAACCTTATCGATCTCCACCGCGTTCAGGTGGCTTCCAGCATGCTCCAGGAGAGAGCATTGGACTGGTACGAACTCCTTATTTCAGAAATTAATGAAGCGGATCTCACCTGGGAGCAATTTCAGGGACGCTTCGAGTTAAAGTTTGTACCAGAAGCTGGGAAAGTAACCTTGGCTCGACGTTTTATAGACCTTGTTCAAGGTCAATCCTCTGTGACTGATTACGTCGCAGCCTTCGAGTCGCTTTCCAAATATGGGGTTGAATACATCAACACCCCATTGAAGAAGAACCAGAGGTTCGTTTATGGCTTAAATAAGAATCTTAAGAAGCCACTGCTCCTGAAACTAGAAGTCGCATTTGATCAACTCGTCGATATCGCTCTTCGTCTTGAAGAGGCTGATAGAGAGAGTGATGTTGAAGTGGAAGGCGCTAAACCAAACTTCAACAACAAGAAGAGGCCAAACAAATTCAAGGGTCCTTATCCCAACAAAAAGGGTAAGCAGGCAACACCTGCGACAAAGTCTCCTTCTCCTAGTGGTGCGAGTTGCTTCAACTGTGGGTCTGGGGATCATTATGCGAATAAGTGCTCTAAGCCCAAATCTTGTCGCTATTGTAAGAGCCCAGATCACTTTATACATCAATGCCTCAAACGTAAAAGCAGGAATGAGGGAAAGTTAAATGTGGCTCAAGCCCCTGGCAACACATCTCGTGGCCAAGGTATTTCTCATTCCATTCTTGATGGTATTATTTTATTTCATGATCAACCTATTAGAGTTCTCTTTGATACGGGTGCATCCCATTCTTTTATATCAAAGGAACTGGTAGACACTTTTTCTTTAAGTGTTACTGCATTGATGACTTCTTTAAAAATTGCGAATCCTGTTGGTGGATCCGCAACTCTTAGTTTGCTTTGTAAAGATGTGGAGATTATTTTTTGCGATCTTTCTTTCCTAGCCGATTTGCATGTCATGCGTTACTTAGGCTTTGGAATAATTTTGGGAATGGATTGGCTTAACCGTTATCAAGCCCATATCCTATGTCCTGAACGGGCTATTCATCTCCGTCATCCACTATCTGTTAATCAGATTTCTGTTAATCTTAAAGATTCAGAATCCTGTTTGGTGGCATCTTTATATTCTTTAAATCCTCGTGATAACGATGATGATGATGAAGATGATATTATTTCTCGTATTCATGTTGTTCGTGAATTTTCCGACATATTCGAGCCCGTTTTAGGTTTGCCACCTAAACGAGCAATTGAGTTCAGAATCAATCTTGTTTCTGGAGCTCAACCTATTACTCGTCCTCCTTATCGCATGTCCAATAAGGAAAATGAGGAGATGCGTAAACAATTATCTGAGTTGGAGACGAGGCAATTTATTCGCTCTAGTTCCTCGCCTTGGGGAGCTTCGGCTATTTTCGTAAAGAAATCCGATGGTACTCTGAGACTCTGCGTTGATTATCGCAAGCTTAACGATCTTACTATTAAAAATAAATATCCTTTACCTCGGATTGATGATCTATTCGATCAGCTTAGTGGTGCTAAGGTCTTTTCACAATTGGACTTGGCTACCGGTTTCCATCAGCTTCGTATCGCTGAGGATAGCATTCCTTTGACATCATTCCGTACTCGATATGGATCTTATGAATGGCTTGTTATGCCATTTGGGTTAACGAATGCTCCAGCTTATTTCGTTGACCTCATGAATCGAGTTTTCAAAGATTTCCTCGATCGGTTTGTTCTCATATTCATTGATGATATTCTAGTGTATTCAAAAACCGAGGAGGAACATGAGAAACATCTTAGGATTGTATTGGAAACACTTAGGAGTAATCAATTAAAGGCGAAATTTTCTAAATGCCACTTTTGGCAATCTCGTGTGAAGTTTCTCGGTCATATTATTTCCGAATCCGGGATATCCGTGGATCCTTCAAAGATCGAAGCGATTCAAGATTGGAAGAGACCGGAGAGTGTGACAGAGATTCGTAGTTTTCTCGGATTGGCGGGCTATTACCGCCGTTTTATTAAAGACTTTTCTAAGATTGCCGTGCCTCTTACTGGCTTGACTAAGAAGGGAGTTAAATACATTTGGTCGGACAAATGTGAAGCCTCTTTTCAGAAATTGAAAGAACTCCTTTCCGATGCTCCTATTCTTGTGATTCCCGAGGGGAATCAAGATTTTGTTGTTTATACTGATGCTAGTCACGTTGGTTTGGGTGCCGTTCTTATGCAAAAAGAACGTGTTGTTGCTTATGCTTCTAGGCAATTGAAGCCGGCCGAGACTAGATATGCCACACATGATCTAGAGCTCGCGGCTATTGTTTTCGCCCTTCGAATGTGGCGTCATTATCTATTGGGAGAGAAATTTATTCTTTACACGGATCATAAGTCTTTGAAATATTTATTTTCTCAAAAAGAACTTAATTTACGTCAACAGCGTTGGCTCGAGTTCCTCGCACCTTATGATCTTGATATTCTTTATACCCCCGGTAAGGGTAATCGTGTCGCCGATGCTCTTAGCCGTAAGCAACAAGCAGTTGTTTCTATGATGATATCCGAATGGAACGATCTCGAGATCTTATCCACTTGTGAGATTCGAGAGCGCGTATCCGATTTATGCTCATCGCTTGTTTTATGCAGCCTTGAGGCACATCCTTCTCTTTTAGACCGCATTCTTGAAGCTCAAGGGCTAGATTCTGAATTGGCTCTTCTTGGCAAAAATGTTAAGGATAAAATTGATATTGAAGGTTTGAAAGACTTTGATATTGATTCTCGTGACGGTATTCGAAAATTTGGTAGACTTATCGTACCAAATATTGGAGATCTTCGTAAAAATATTTTAGAAGATTCCCATCGTTCTAGATTCACCATTCATCCTGGTAGTAGTAAAATGTACGCTGATATGAAGCGACTTTATTATTGGGAGGGAATGAAATCTGATATTGCTAACTTTGTTA
Organism: Allium cepa; assembly: GCA_030765085.1. Taxonomy (NCBI): domain Eukaryota; kingdom Viridiplantae; phylum Streptophyta; class Magnoliopsida; order Asparagales; family Amaryllidaceae; genus Allium; species Allium cepa. The sequence continues at coordinate 1,015,035,729 of CM060934.1, read as the reverse complement.
AGTGTTGCATGACTTGCCAACTTGTCAAGGCCGAACATCAAAGGCCTGGTGGGTTATTGCAACCTTTAAAAATTCCAATTTGGAAGTGGGATCAAATTTCCATGGACTTTATAGATGGCCTTCCCCGTTCTCGTTCGGGTCATGATAGCTTATGGGTGATTGTTGATAGACTTACTAAATCCGCCCATTTTATTCCGGTTCGGTCTAACCGAACCGTTCCTCTTTTGGCCAAACTATTTGTCAAGGAAATTGTAAAATTGCATGGAGTTCCCACTTCTATTGTTAGCGATCGTGATCCATTGTTTACTAGTGGATTTTGGAAGAGTCTTCAAAAAGCTTTAGGAACGAAGCTTAATTTTAGCACCGCTTATCACCCCCAGTCCGATGGACAAACCGAGCGTGTGAATCAAACTCTTGAAGATCTTCTTCGTGCTTGTGTGCTTGATTTTGGTGGAAGTTGGGAAGATCATATTTCACTTGTTGAATTTTCCTATAATAATAGCTTCCAATCTAGTATTGGTATGGCACCTTTCGAGGCACTCTACGGAAGGCCATGCCGATCTCCTTCTTGTTGGCTTGAGGCCGGTGAGAAGCTGGTTTTAGGTCCAGACTTTATTCGTGATTCCACGGAAAAGATTGAACTTATTCGACATAGGATGAAAGAAGCCCAGAGTAGACAAAAATCCTATGCCGATAATCGAAGAAGGAAATTAGAATTTTCTGTTGGGGATCCTGTTTTTATTCGTGTTTCACCTATGAAGGGTGTTGTACGTTTCAGTTGATCGGGAAAGTTAGCGCCTCGATATATTGGGTCATTTCCTATCACTGAACGTATTGGTTCCATGGCTTATCGCCTTGCATTGCCGGCTCAGTTTTCTGCTATGCATGATGTATTTCACGTTTCTCAATTACGGAAATGCCTTCAGGATTCCGATTCTATTCTTGAGCCTGCTGTTGTGGAAGAAATTGAAGTTTCGCCGAATTTAACTTATGAGCAGCATCCTATTCGAGTTATAGCTTCTGAGGTTAAACGACTTCGAAATAAAGACGTTCCGCTTGTGAAGGTTCAATGGTCCTCAAATCCTAAGGATTGTTCTTGGGAATCCAGAGAATTCATCGAGCGTACACATCCGGACTTGCTTACTCCTTCTCCTAGAGGTGAACTTCTTATTTCAAAATTCCTCTTGTGTTAATATGCTTTTAGGGTTGTTACTTTTTATTTCCATCTTATATATATTGCGAGGACGCAATTTCTTTAAGGAGGGGAGTCTGTAACAACCCGCATATTTATCGAGTTTGTATTTAAATATTTTATTTAAATATTAACTCGTTAATCGGATTTTGGTCCGAAAAGCTACTTTTTGCAAACGGTCAAATTAGGACTCGAGATCACTTCCATTGAGTTCGAAATGTCGTTTACAACTTTTTAAGTATAAACATCGATAGGTTTGGAGTTAGTGAAATTTCACTAACTTTTCCCGCTTTGGACTTTGGGTTAGTTTAGCCTATTAAGCCCAAGTTCCAACCCTCTTCTCCTCACTCTTCATAAATTTCCTAACTAATCAAGCTTTGGCATTAATGGTGGAGGGAATGGGAAATTAAAACTCCAAGCACAAATTCAATTGCAAATCCAACATTCAACTCCAAATTCAAGTAGAAGATATTGGATTCAAGCTTTGGATTGCTTCTCCTTGCTTTCAAGCTTCATCTTCATAAACTTTAGTGCAAAGGTGAGATTTTTATCTCACAATTCTAGCCTATAACTATATTGGACTGTTGGGAATGATTCCCTATCATTTTTGCATGCATGTTAGCATTTGGTTTGGATTGGATTGGCGAAAAACTCCAATTTTTAGCGTTTTGGTGAATTTTCTGCACTTAGGTCGTTCTGGCCGTTTTTAGGTCGTTCGGAGTTAAGTCGTTCGTCCATGGGTCGTGAGTCGTTCACGAGTTAACTTTAGGTCGTTCGGAGTTAAGTCATTCGTCCATGGGTCGTGAGTCGTTCACGAGTTAACTTTAGGTCGTTCTGGAAGAATTGGCACTTCGGAATTAGGTCGATCACGAGTTAAGCCTTAAGTCGTAGGTCGCTCACGAGTTAGGCCTTAAGCCGTAGGTCGCTCGCGAGTTAAGCTTTAAGTCTTAGGTCATTTCCGACCTATAATCTCTAGGCAAACCTTAGGTCGCTCGTCCACTAAGTCGGCCTGGTTTATCTCGTAGGTCGTCTCCGACCTAAGCTCCTGATAAGTCGTTCGAGTTAGGTCGTTGGGCCATTTACCTTAGGTCGCTCGTCCACTAAGTCGGCCTGCTTTATCTCGTAGGTCGTCTCCGACCTAAGCTCCAGATAAGTCGTTCGAGTTAGGTCGTTGGACCATTTACCTCAGGTCGCTCGACTCTGTTAAGTCGTAGGTCGTTAGACCTTAGGTCGCTCGACTCTGTTAAGTCGTAGGTCGTTAGACCTTAGGTCGTTCGCCTTCCTTAAGTCGCTCGACCCCTCCACACTAGGTCACTCGGCTTGCTTGAGTCGTAGGTCGTTGGACCTTAAGTCGCTTGCCTCCCTTAACTCCAGTTAGGTCGCTCGGCCATTGTGTTAGGCCGCGTGAACCCTTAGGTCGTTAGACCTCATTTTGCTTTAGGTCGTAGGCCGCTTGTCTTCACTTAGGTCGTACCGTTTTGGACGGGGCGCTGCCCCGCACCCCGCCGGGGGCGCTGCCCCCTGGACCCCGTAAGCGGTGGCGTTGCCCCCGCACCCCCACCTTGGGGGGTTGCCACCCCCCCTGGACCCCCCCTCCGTAGGGGATCTTATCTGAAAAACATTGAGCTGATTTCCCTGGATTTTATTCACATCTCCGTATGCGATTTTTGTGACTGATTGTTTCTACAATTGCTTCTGTGTTTTGTCACTTTATAATATAAAGGTTTCAATACTAGTAGTAAATATCAAAACTCTTTTAACAAACAATTTCAACTCTATTTTTAATAACAAAGCTCTTTTCTTAAACCGTTTTCCAATCTATTAGTATATACAAGCCTTTACCTCACTCGGATGAGAAATCTAATTAAACGACTTAGTAAAACAAGTGGTATGAAACGCTTGCGTTCACTTCGTCGGTTAATTCTTGGACTTGTTCGATTGAACCTCTTGTGACAATTTTATTAGTGAAGATTTACAGTTTGTTCGTAAATATTTAAGTTAAGCAAGTGGTTATGGGACATGAAGCTAAACTTCTATATTTACTAGCTTAGTGTAATTGACACTTCTCGTTGATCTTGATGATCGCTTTATGAATTAGACTAGCAATTGCGCGATGTCTCTTTCATTGCAAGGTTAGACTAGACACCACTTGTGTGATTCCATTCACACATACCTTTCTGCTTTTTGGTTAGTCTTGACCTCAATCTGTGTGATTCCATTCACACATGCGGGGTAGCTCCCCTTGGTCTTCGGACCGTCATGTGATAGGCCTCTTTCCCTTTTTATGATTTCTGGATTTCTCGTGTTGATTTCTGGAATTTATGTCATTGACTTGTTATGAGTACAAGTTTAGGGTATGATGCCCTCTTCGAATCTTTGAGAAGATTCTTGTGATATTGATTATCTCTTATTGATTGATCTTCTGTTGATCATTATTTACATACTTATAGTGGTATGTCGTTATGGATGTTTATGTTTATGCCATATCTTTTATGTTATATCATGTCATCTGATATTTATAGCTAGACTGATCCGTTTATTATTTCCTTAAATAATACTCGGGTCAGACCGAGATGTTACAGGTGCTTCTGCTTGACTTCTTCCCAGGGATTCATCACTCTGACTTTTGGCTAACTGTTTAGATTAGCAGTTTTTGTTGTATACACTTGAGATATAGACTCATAGTTGTATTCTTTTGTATAGCACGTGTTGCTATTCTTTTGTATTATCGTGGATCTTACTGACCACTACTCTGATGTACACTTTCATGTGTTAGTTATATATTCATATCTTCTTCCGCCTTTGTGATATGGATATCTGTGACTGATTTGTGATATGATTATTTCTATGTTTGTTTCCGAAGATTATTTATAGCCACCGTGTGATAAGCAATTACATGGATGGTCGCTCCTCAACAGCCTTATTCTCCGTGCTAGTTGACAGCACTACTCCGGAGTGTTCTTGGCTAGCGTGGGTATAGAGGTGGGACGTCACAATAGACTATTGGCATTTTACGTGTTAAGGTGGAAAATGTAAAGCCTTAACGCTATTTAAAAGTAAGTTTATTTTACAATTAGACACTATTATAATAGCGCAATATACTACATAGTAAATAGTTTAACGGATCCTTAGGAGATGTAAATCCCGAGCATCTCTTGAGTTACTGTACTCATATTTATTTCTGTTAATTTAACTCACATAAGATCTTTTAGTCTGACTCGAGTGTTTTTGTCTTTTCAAATTCGCTCGGGTCAGTCCGAGCGTTTCAGGATCGAAGACTTTAGCTTTGAAGGACGAAGACGAAGGAGTCGTATTATTATTATCTATAGTATTGCACCACACTCAGACTGTTCCGCTGCATTGATTGTATTGGTATGTGTAACTCTGATATTTATTGTATAAAGCAAATCAAGTGTTTGTAAACTGTTTTGAACTGTATATTTATTATTATATTTTATCCTTCCGCTATGAGATTCTGTTTTGTTTTTATTTCTTCTCTATTTTTCTTATTTACCCCATTACAATCCGCCCTTGCGTATGCTTTGAATTGGCACGTGTGTCGGTTTAAAGTGTGCGAAAAGGCGGGACGTTACAAGTTGGTATCAGAGCTTTGGTTTAGAGATAAACCTTGGCTTTGTGGGGTTTGACTCTTTGTTAATAGGGTAGTAATACCCTATGGGAGTCACTGAGCGTGTGTATATATATATATATATATATATGAGAGAGCGTACTTGTTAGTGTTATAAAAGATTTTGATATTGTGTTAATCTGTTCGGCTTTGTGTTTATAAATTCTGGTTGATGCATGGGACGCTATGTCATCAATAGGGATTTCTAAACACTTAATAGGACAGACCGACATAATATTTGTTTTTAATATAGGTGAATGAAAAATTTTTGCCTATTATATTTTCTATATATAAAAATAGTTTTATAAAGATATATATATATATATATATATATATATATATATATATTTGGTTGCTATAGATTGGGTGTTAGGTAATAAAAATATTTAAGTTGGAATTATAATAAATCAAATTGGAGATTTTAGAACTTAAGTCCGGGATTTTGAAAATCTGTTTTCAAAGGATTTATGAAGTATAATGATTTGGTTTATAAGTATTTTTTTATAAATATTTAGTATAATTCGGAAGAATTGTTTTAAAGAAGATTTTGGAGAAAATAAATTTTTGTACTTTCCTTTCTGTCGCTGGAAAATAAATTTCGGTGATGGCGGCCGCATCATCGACTTTCATTTTCGAGTTTCGAAAGGGAAAGGCCATTGTAGTAGATTCTACTGCAGATTATTTTGAAATATTTAAATTTTAATTGTTTTAAATATAATTAGAGATATATAAGTGTAAGAAGTTATTTATCTATTATTTCAAAATAAATTGAAATTTGACCCGGAATTTAAGTCTAAAATTTTCCATTAATTAATTGTTAAATTTTTAGTGAAATAAAAAGTAAGAAATAAATGGATTGAAACCTCTAATATTAAATAAGAGAATTATTGCAAAGTTATAAAGAGAAATTTGAATACATATGAGACAAAGCGTAATATTGATTAACATTAAATTTAATTAAAAGATTAGATAAAACTTGTATAAGTTCTTTTGCTTTTTCTTTAACATAAATAACTTACCAAATATGAAAAGCTGAAATGTTAAATAAGAAACTAGAATTGAATATTTTACAAGTAGGAATTTAGGAAATAATGAAGTATTCAATAAACTACGGTTATAAATAAGAATTTAATGGTATAAACTTAGGTTATAATTGAAATTTTACTGAAATTAAAGTTAAGTATTATTAATAGGTGATATGAACTTAAGTATATAAAATGAAATCCTAAATAATAATTGATTGTAGGATTATTAATTTAAGTATGTTTTAATTTTCCCCTATTCTAATATAATGGAAAGTAGAAAAATTTAAATGACTGAAATCCATAGATAATGAATAAGTAAAATCTTTCACCTATAGGAATGCAAGTTATAAGGTTAATAAATTAAGTGTAAGTAGAGGGTTATTGTAATTAAATATTATAGAAACGTAAACATTAAATAAAGTAATGAAATTGAGGGTAAGTTGAAATTGTAGTTATAAAACGAATATATGTTTGGTGAACCATTAATTAATAAAAAGGAATTGAAAAGAAACTTGGAAATTTTCACTTACATTCTTAAAACATACATAACTTACCATATAATAAAAGTTGCAATGTTAGTAAGAAATGTAAGGGGAAATCTTACAAGTGAAGCTTGAGGTAATTAAGGAATTCAATAAATTTGCTGTTATTAATGAGAAAATTATACAAGCTTAAGTTAAATTGGAATTTCACTATATAAGTGAAGGTAAGTAGTATAAATAGATGATATAAACTTTAGTCAATAAATTGGAATACAAATATAATGAATTTTGTAATAAATGAAAAAGTGAAAACTTTAAGAAATAAAAGAAATCCCTCCAAAAATGAAAAAAGAAAAAAAAAAGAAAAAAAAAGAAAAAAAAAAGAAAATCAAACCACTGAAGCATGAAATAAATGTATAATAAGTTAATTTAGTTGTTGGTTTGAATTGTTATTGTTTGATTTATGTTGTTGGGTAAGGAATTTGAAGTTGTGGGATGAATAAATAATCTATCTATGTTCCATCTAAGACTGTTGAGTAAAGTATGCACTTGATAGTTAATTTCATTTTATACAAATTTCAAGTTTTGGACCCAAACAACAAATTGTTTGATGGATTAAATGGTTGCTTTGTTTGTGTATGTATGCTGTTGTAAGGTTGATGGTTGTTGTACTGATTGGTTGGTTAATGGTTGAAGCCACCTAAACATTTCACTTTAATATAAATATTAAACCTTTTAGATTATATAAGTGAATACAGGTGATGGAAACAACTGCTACTACTTTTGGTTCCATAGAAATAAGCGTATATTGCCCGACAAATAGGTACGTTTCCGGATTACGTTTAAAGCGCTATTTTATATAATTTTTCCCATGTTGGGATAATATTTTGATAATATATGTAATATATTTGTTATATTTTGATATTATATTTTCTCCAGAATCTCTCCGTACAAAGGAGACTCTGCCAAAATTTTCCGAAAATTTTGGGACTTAGAATTTTGTTGAAAATATTTTTCCAAACTTTAATAATTTAAGTATAAAAGAATATAATGATTATAAACAGGTATATTTTATTTAAGAAAATAAATTTAGTAATATTTGAAAATAAGATGCACTGTTTTATTCTTCCTTCTCCCTTCTTTTTCCTTTTCGGGGACGAAAAGTTTTGAGTGGGGGAGATTGTAACGACCCGGTAAATTTGATGATATTAAATGAATTAAATTAATATGTTTCTAATCTAATTTAGAATAAATGTAGGGGTTGGATATAGTAACTGAGATTAAAGATTAACAAATTGAAATGTTTATATAGAAATAGGTAGAATAACGAAAATTTGTGTTTGTGGTTATAAGTCATAATTAGTTGATTAAAATAATATTTATGAAATAATAACTGAATTTAAGTGCAGCCATATTTATGGAAGTAAATTGTATTTGGTGAATGTTAACATTGAATAAAGTTATTTAGAATAGAAAGGTTTTTAGATAATATATTTTCTATAAAATTTGGAATTGAATGTATGTTAACAATTTGATAGTTACATGGAAATAGATTTGAATAATGTGAATTTGCACACTTTGTGTAAGATAAATATAAGGAAGCAATATAAGTGTTGAATTTGCAATTATTAATAAAAATATTACCTAGAATGAGATTTATTAAAATAAGAATCAATAGTGGAAGATTTACATTAGATTGTAAAATGGGTGGTAACTAATTTAAAGTGACCGTTGAATAAATCAATGCAATAGGTGTTGATAAGTAAATTTAAGGAATGTTGTCAACAATAAATGGACTTAAAATAGTAATAAAATTGTTTTGCCTATGTAATTGTACGTATTGAGAAGCTATAATTGAATTTGAAATTTTGTAGTAAATAGGGAATAAGAAGACAGTTATTAACTAGTAAATTAATAAAGAATTCTAATAGTAACGTAGTAATTAGTGCATATGTTTTGGAAATAGGTGATAATTACAGAGTTTTACCTATTCATCTAATTTATTTAATTTAAAATCTAAACCTATGGCAACATTTTGTTAATAAATGTTGTAAGTGAATTTGAATATAAAGAATTACAAGTGTTTAGGTTAACCATTATTTTATTTAGTTAAGAATGGAGATAGATTGAAATAAATCTAAATTAATTATTTTGGTTGTTAATGTGTCCAGTTAATAAAGGAGAACTTTAAGGAAATAAAATATAAATGAATGTATTTGGGAATAGAGTTCTTTTATATGTGAATAGTTATAATGTTGTTATTAAAAATGAACGTTACTTAAATTATTAATATAGTAACGGAAGTATGAATAAATTTATAGAAACATAAGACTTACTTTAAGGTAATATTTGAGTGTAGACTTTTTGAAATAGATTTAATAACAATAATTATTGTTCGTTACCTATCTTATTTGTTGTTAAGTTATTTTGAAATCAATCTCAAAATTATTCACAAAATTATTGCAGTTAGCGTAGTTTTGGTTTTTAATTGCAGTAGTTAATTCTATAAAGTGAGGTTAATACTAATTTTATTTTAATTGGACCATTTGTTGAGATAAACTTTAGAAAGCAAGATTTATAAATATAATCGAAGTATCAAAATTCAACAATGGTATTTATTGCAAATAAAGTGGAGTTAAAACGTTAAATATTACGTTATTGAAATTAAAATGGAATTTGTGGATTAAAGTGAAATCTGGAACTAATGTTAGTGGTATCCTTATTTTGGATAAAAGATGAGGATATAAAGGTTAAAAATTTAAAATGGGTTTTGAGAAATTTATTTATAATTCTTTAATATAAGGAAGCGGAGAATTTAACGCTGAAATTTATAGACTTATAAACTTTTAATTCACATCTAGTCTTGTTAAATCATTTAAATTGATTAGGAAATATTTAAGTGATAAAATTTGGTAAATTTTGGAATTTAGATAAAATTGGATTTTTATAATTTATTTTAATTTATTAAATGAATATAAAAATAGCCATTTTTGCCACAGACTCGGATTTCGACGAAACCAGTTTCATCGGATCCGTATCGATGAATTATTATAGGGTTTCAAGTTTCGTATCGATCGGACTTGTCGTTTGATCGTACGGGCGTGAAACGCCTTGAAAATCAATTTTATTAAAATCAATTTGAAATCAATTTGGAAATTTTGTTTTCAGCATAACTTCTTCATACGATCAAATTTGGACGTGAAACTTTTTCCATCGCGTTCATAATTTTTTAAAATACTTATTTGGATATATGGGTTTAATAAATTTCGTTCCGGGGTCAGAACGGGCTTTTTGGGCCAACTACCGTTTAGCACGTTCGTTATCCGTACCCACCTAGCCTTCTTCTATCTGTCTATATATATGCGATCATAAACCCTAGCCTCCCTTTTATTATCATTTTTCTGTACGTTCATCTTCTTCAAGCTTCTCTTCTTCTTCAATGGGAGCTAACCCTAGATCCAGTCAGTTCAAAAACAAAGTGAAAATTTAAAGTCCTCCTAAAAATCTCGAAAAAATATATGTCAATGTTCTCGAAACACGTAATCTCATGGTGAAATTCGTTTTTCAAATGGAGTTATCGTTTACCCAGAATAAATTCAAACAGTTCGTGGCCGTTCATCATCGCCGTAACAAAAGTTGTCGGATCGGGAAAACATTCCTGGGTATTGAAGAGAGGACGATGGGGATCGCATCCATATGGGTATTGAGGCGAGTTGATGGTTGGATCGTCGCAGAATTTCAGTTAGGGTTTCGAAACCCTAGTTTTAACTGGCGGCCGGCGGCGTATAAGGGGACCGGACCTCTGGGGAAGCAAGGAGGAGGAGATGGCGAAGTCAGGTGGTGCGGCGGCAAGGCACAGGGACGGCCGAGGTGGGCGGCAGCGTTGGTCATAGTGGAGGCTTGTGCGTGTAGATGGGTGCCGTGTTCTTTCGGTTACCAGTGGATTGCGTGCGTGCGTTACAGTAGAGAATGAAAGGAAGATGCTGACGTGGCTTTAGATTTAGGTAATTGTGTACCATTCTTGTTTAAATAAATTTTGATTTTTCAACTCGATTTTTCGCTATAACTTCGTCATACGATATCCGATTGACGCGAGATTTTTTTTATTAGGATCGTAATTAAATTCCGGACTTGATGACGCTGGTTTGGACGTATTCTGAGACGGGCGAATTTTTGGGTTTAAATCGAATTTAAATTCGATTTAAATTCAAAAGGTGAGTGTTTTAACCCACTCACAACTTCTAGAAGCTTTTATGTTTGTTAAATTAATTTTAGAAATGAATAGAAATTTATCTATGAGTATTTGGCATGTTTATTTCACTCATATTTGTTGAATTGCATTTATTAAATTTAACTGTTAATTTAATTTATTTATTGTGTATTAATTGATAGTTAGAATTTATTTGTTGCCTATAAACTGCTAGTTAACAGTTATATAGATTATTACTGAATATAAACTGTTAGATTTATAGTTGTTAAATATAATTCGTATAAAATTGCCAATTATTACCCGTTATATATTATCAAACATATGTTGTTATTGATTGATATTGATTGATGTTTGTGATTGGATGATGGGTGATGTTGATGGATGTTTTATTTCATATCATTAAATTGCAAATTATCATGCATATTTCCTTTCATTCGGGATTGTGGTTTGAAATGATATACAACCGCAAAATTTTATATCTTTTAAATTGCGGATTGAAATGATAAATATCCGTATCACTTGACCATAGGATAGAAAATTATATACAGGCACCGCGTTCTATATATAACTATTTTTATGTGATTTCTATGGTTTGGATGGAATACGGTTTATAATAATCTTAAATTTTATATTGTATAAATATTTTTCTTCCATATATATATACGTATGAAGTTGAAAATTTTGAAATTTAAAGGTGTATAAAAATCTTTATTAAAAATGGAAGAAAATAAGAAAATGGAGTTTAATAATTTATATCATATGTTTAAATGTTAAGCTTGGAAATTTTAAGATATGAAATTTATAATTGGATTTTTCCCAAGATAAATTGAAATGAATATTCTAGTATAATTTGAATTGAAAAAAAATTATATATTTTATTACTAGAAATTGGAGTTTTTATTTATTTATGGATTTTATGTGAATATTCAAGACTAATTAATAGAACATTCGATTTGTTGAAAGAATAAAATCCAACTTTAGTTTGAAATATTAATACTCCAAATGGATATACGTATATATATATATAAATTGAAGTGGTTTTGGAACTTGAGAGAGATAATACAAATTTTGGTTTAGACTTTAATAAAGAAATGTATTTGTAGAGCCATGAGAACTATTTTATTTACAAAGTAACATTTAAGTTAAACCTTTTAATTCATATACCGTTGAATATCCAAACCATTCAAGTTTTAAAAGTTATGGTTTTAAATTATGAATTTCGAAACATTATGCTTTGAAAGGATATTTGGCTTTCAGACGTTATAAATTTTAAAGCATTTGGATTTTGAAAAGGTTTATATTTGGGATAAAGGATATCATATTGTTTTGGGTTTTAAAATGATATCGTATTCATAATTTTAAAATGGAAATGTTTATTCTGGTTTTAAAGTATGAGCTATTTTTAAATGACCGCGGTGTTATAATAACGATGGGTTGGCAAAGAGACCGGGATCGGATATGGACATACTCTCTGTCGATACCGAAAACCACTTTGACTAACCGTGTACGCGGTGGAGATTCCAGAATGAAGTAGGTGGTGGTGACGTTTCCTGTAAGGTAAATACGTGGACCCGACTCCCGTGAGTTGGCATAAGGTGGCTAAAACAGGAGCGATTCTCAGGCCAATGAGGTCATTCCTCTGATCGGACCCTCCTCTTCGATATTATACTTTGATTTTGGATTGATTCAGTGGCCACTTCTATATTTTGATTTTGGGGAGTTAGTCCGAGGTGGGCGGTAACTGCGGCTACGCGTTTCCACCAGCCTGGATAGCAATTGGTATATCTACCCTGGCATTGCCTAGTTGTGCTGTGTCACCTACCATACCGAGCCTTTACTACGAGTTTCTATTTGTGTCGTACCTATGGAGTATCCTCTGGTAGCTTCCCGATCAGGAGGTATTACGGTACTGTATAGACTATTGGCATTTTACGTGTTAAGGTGGAAAATGTAAAGCCTTAACGCTATTTAAAAGTAAGTTTATTTTACAATTAGACACTATTATAATAGCGCAATATACTACATAGTAAATAGTTTAACGGATTCTTAGGAGATGTAAATCCCGAGCATCTCTTGAGTTACTGTACTCATATTTATTTCTGTTAATTTAACTCACATAAGATCTTTTAGTCTGACTCGAGTGTTTTTGTCTTTTCAAATTCGCTCGGGTCAGTCCGAGCGTTTCAGGATCGAAGACTTTAGCTTTGAAGGACGAAGACGAAGGAGTCGTATTATTATTATCTATAGTATTGCACCACACTCAGACTGTTCCGCAGCATTGATTGTATTGGTATGTGTAACTCTGATATTTATTGTATAAAGCAAATCAAGTGTTTGTAAACTGTTTTGAACTGTATATTTATTATTATATTTTATCCTTCCGCTGTGAGATTCTGTTTTGTTTTTATTTCTTCTCTGTTTTTCTTATTTACCCCATAACAATCCGCCCTTGCGTATGCTTTGAATTGGCACGTGTGTCGGTTTAAAGTGTGCGAAAAGGCGGGACGTTACAGCATTACTACTACAGTTCACTTGAGTTGGTTTACATTATATAAGTATGTATGTCCTGACTCGAGTGTTTTGTGTTTTACTTTACGCTCTGGTCAACCTGAGTATTTACAGCTTAGCTTTGGATTTCTTTTTTGGAGCTAGGAATCATTGGATATTTTGCTTGTCTAGTTATCTATTCCTTTTAGTTTCTGTTGTTCTATTTCAGCTCTGGTATTTATAAATGTAACGACCCAGTATTTTGTGTTTATTTTATTTTTTTATTTTATTTTTTTTAAATTGAAATTCCTGAATTAAAAACTTTATTATATTTATTAAAATGAATAACTTTTGTCATTTTATATAGAATTTTGATTTTTATGTGAATTATAATTTCAAACATGAATAAATTGAATGTCTCCAGAAAATGTGGATTTAGGTCAATCTGGTCAAACTTTGACTTTTAAATTTAGAATTTAAATATTTGAATTCTTGAATTTTATCTTTTATTATTAAAATAAATTAAATTTCAAGAATATGCTTTTCGTTTCATTGAAATCCGAATTATATTCTGAGAGTTATGCTTTCTACAATATTGGGTGTAAATTGATTTATTTAATAAAATTGTCTATTTTAAATTATATAAATAATATTTTTATTTGTTAAATCATGCTCTAATATGTGTTATATGACATGTTAGGTATATATTTATTTTGAAATATTTTTAAAGTGATGATGAAATTTTTTCGAAGTTTATTGAATTTATTTCCATTTTTTCAAGCCTAGTTTCCCTTTTTTTTTGGCTATTTTCTTAATTTAAATATATTTATATAATTTTTTTTTTTCATTCATCATTATTTTTGTGTTTTTACTGTATTTTACATGTATTTAAAATTTCAAAACTAAATGAGGAAATTTGAAAGGTTTGTGACTTTTTATGTGCATTGTCTTTTCACATTCTAGTCACCTTTTCATCACCAATCAACACCACTTCAATTTGCTGCCATATTACCCTATTGTTTAGCCGACCACTTCATCTTTCTCACGTACAAAAATATCTCTCTAACCCTAAAAAAATTCGGCGATCACAAGCGAGGAAGTTTGGTAAAAATCTTTCATTTTTTTTCTCACTTTTTCCATTGTTTTTGTATTTATTTTGCTCTTGCATTCAATCTATGTGTTTGGCCCTCCCTACTCCAGCACCATGGCCGCCTCCTCCAACACCACAACTAGCCACCATCCCCTCCTTCACGCTGCCCTTCCATGGCCGAGGACATATATGATGGTGACCCATAAAAAATGACACAAACTCCACTTTATCTTCATAGCGAGCTCCATATTGGTTCCACCACTCAACCACCACCTTGGTCGACCCATACACCACCACCACCAGCCACTTGTTGACATGAGACCTCTGCCGCACCTATACATGAAGTGTCCAGATCAGGCCTTGCTCATCCATGCCTTGGCCTAGACCATTTATGGCCTAGAAATCCACTTTTGTGCCTTGAATTTGTGTGTACATGCAAAAGCTTTGACTTTGTGTTGTACAATTATTTCTAGCATTGTTTAGCAAAATTTTGTTCTGAAATTCATGTTGTACTTTGTTTTGTTTGATATTTGACTAAGCAATTAGCTTTGGCTCTCCCACTCTCAAATCGTTATCGTGCTATCGTGCCTTAGAAGATCTTTGTTTGTGTATTTGGTTGTCATCTCCCGCTTATACAAGTGAGTAATTCTCACCAGACAATCCACACTTGCATAACTAGTAAACTGAACGTAATTGAATCTGTAAAACATATCACCATGTTGTAGTTGCTTATGCTATGATCATATGATGTTCGCCCATGCTTATACTCCTTCTATATCATATGTGACTGTTATATAATGCTATTCTGTTTATTTATATCAGTTTATCACGCTGCAAGTTCCCTGTAGATTGGAATCACTATGGGTTGAAATGGCACATACCCAAACGGACTTTAGAATAGGGAAAAATCATTATGGGTTGAAATGATAGGCCTGAGCGATCTTTATTTATTTGCATTTACTTGGGATTGCGGGTTTGAAATGATAGAACTCGGATTTTTCCTTTGTAATTATGGATTGAAATGATATATTATCCGTATCGTTGGACTTAGGTTAGAAAAGTTTATACAAACTGTAGTTAAAATATATTTTTCTAAAATTTTTAAAATATTTTAAAATTTTAAATATTATGATATGTTGATTTAAATTTAATTTAGAAAATGATTTTTATAAAATATTGGTGATTTTATACAAGTTAAATAAGTGAAATAAATAGATGGTAAAATAGAATTTGAAATATAAGTAAAATTTGGAATTTATGATTTTGTTTTTAAATGAAGTTTAAGTTAAGTAAGAAAATATGATAATTTTATTTAAATTTAAATTTAAAATGATTTTATAAAGTGTTATTGATTTGCTTAAAATTAAAAATAGAAACAAACAAATGTTTAAAGGTTTAAATTTGAAGTATAACTTAACTTGGCAAATGTGAAAGTGTTTTAAAAATTAAAGTTAAGTTAAGAAAATAAAATGGAATTTAAATAAAATTATGAAAGGGTAAACTTAACTAAAATGTTAAGTAAATGAAATGTTATAAAATTTTACATTTATTTTATAACTGAATTATTTAAGATTTGACAATTATTTATGAAAATTTCACTTTGTAAAATCATAAATTAAGGGATATCTAATGATCATTTTAAATGTGAGAACATGATTTTTATAAATTTAAAATGGTTTAAATAAAGATTTAATTATTTATGAAATTATATTGAATATTTGGAATTTAATTGATTGCATTTTTGAAATGTTATTATTTCTAATGTAAATATTATTACAGCATTTTGTAAATGTTGTAGTTGATATAAATGAACGAAATGGCTAGAATTGAACAAAGTCTATTACAACACTTTGTAGGTGTTGTAGTTGCTAGACTTAACTAAAGTTTATTTGAAACTAAATTAAACCTACTACAGCATTTTAAATGTTGTCTTTTGTTAAATGAATTGTTTTAAAATATAACTTTCCGTAGCATCTTCTAAGTGCTGCGAAAGTTGAATTTACACTGTTTTGATAAATTTAAAAGAATAAATGAACTTTGAGAAGGCTAAATTTTTTAGAATTTGATATTTAATTGTTAAACATAATGACTTCAGTTTTAAATGATGTAAATGGAATATTTAATTGGTTTAATTGGAATATTTAATTGGTTTAAATGGAGTATTTTGCTTTGAAATATAAACCATTTTGAAATGTGATTTGAAATGGTATTTAAATTAAATAAAAATGAATGAAGCTTTGGAAGAATATTGTGACACCCCACCGCTATACCCACGCTAGCCAAGGACACTACGGTGTAATGCCGTCAACTAGCGCGGAGAATAAGGCTGTTGAGGAGCGACCATCCGTGTAATTGCTTCGTGCGAGCACCGGAATGTCAGATAGTTTAAGATGCATTTCGTTTCAAGAGGAAATCTGACATACCGATACAAACTCAAAGCTACTACACAGTGGCTATAAATAACTTCGGAAACAAATATAGAAATAAACATAACACAACTCAGTCGCAGACAATTCATATTACAAAGGCGGAAATAGATATGAATATTACGCATAAAAGTGTATATCAGAGTAGTGGTCGAATAAGATCCACAACATCACAAAGGAATAGATACAAGTGCTAGACAAAAATATGTATACATCAAGGAGTCTATATCTCAATTGTATACAACAAAAACTACTAAACTAAAGTAGTTAGGCAAAAGATCAGATGATGGTCCGATAAGGAGTCAAGCAGAAGCACCTGTAAAATCTCAGTCTGACCCGAGTATTATTTAAGAAGAAAATAATAAACGGATCAGTCTAGCTATAATTATCAGATAAAATGAGATATAAGAAGAGATATAATAAAATCGTATGATAACCAAAAATGTCATACCTCGACAAGTATACATTAGAAAACCAACAAAGGAAAATCATACAAATATCTCACAAATCTCATAGCATAAAATGAATATCATATTCTTTATTTAATTCACCAAGCCACAAGAAAAATGACATACATATCAATGTCAATTGTAAAAGTTGGTGAAATATAAATTCCAGAAATCAATAATTAGAAGTCCAGAAATCACAAGAAAAGGATGGCCAATCCCAAGCGGGAGCATGAAAACTCATCAACACGTGTATCACAAACAATTCGAAACATCGACGCAGTACGCACAGTACATCC
This sequence comes from Allium cepa, assembly GCA_030765085.1. Classification (NCBI taxonomy): domain Eukaryota; kingdom Viridiplantae; phylum Streptophyta; class Magnoliopsida; order Asparagales; family Amaryllidaceae; genus Allium; species Allium cepa. The sequence goes on along the minus strand of CM060934.1, from coordinate 1,015,018,444 downwards.
AATGAATCGAAAAGCCGAGACATCGATGTAGTACAAACGGTACATCCAATGAATCGAAACACAAAACAATTTGGAACATCGACGCAGTACACACGGTACGTCCAATGAATCGAAAAGCCAAGACATCGATGTAGTACAAACGGTACATCCAATGAATCGAAACACAAAACAATTCGAAACATCGACGCAGTACAGACATTACGTCCAATGAATCGAAAAGCCGAGACATCGATGTAGTACAAATGGTACATCAGATGAATCGAAACAAACTAAAAGTACATGGGTCGCTAGCCCACAAAGAAATGAGACGAAGCTCAATAAAATGTGGTACAGTCGTCCACGTGGACAAAGAGACATCGCACATTGCTAGTCTAAACCATAAAATGATCATCATTAATCATCAAGAAGTGTCAATTACAGTAAGCTAGTAAATATATGAGTTTAGCATCATGTCCTATAACCACTAGCTTAACTTAAATATTTGCGAACAAATTTTAGATCTCCACTAGAAAATTGTACAAGAGATTCAATCGAACAAGTTCAAAAATTAACCGACGAATCAAACGCAAGCGTTTCATACCACTTGTTTTACTAAGCCGTTTAATTAGATTTCTCATACGAACGAGGTAAAGGTTTGTATACACTAATAGATTGGAAAACGGTTTTATAAACGAGCTTTGTATTAAAATAGTGTTGAAATCGTTTTGATGAAAGAGTTTTGATATTTACTACTAGTATTGAAACCTTTATACTTTTAAAGTGACAAATCACAAAAATGATTGTAGGAACAATCAATCAATAAAATTCACGTACGAAGACGTGAATAAAATCCAAAGAAATCGATACCAAATCCATTAAAGTGGAAATACCCAAAAATTCCAAAAATAGAAGTTATCAAAGTTAAAAAGGTGATAACAACTAATCGGAGAAGAAGAATCGATTAACAATTGGAAAAACAAAGCAAAACGAGCATAAATAGGCAAACAGGGAAATAGGAGCAGGTCAGTCGACAGGACTCTCTGAGTCGGTCGACCGAAAATAGGCCATAAAGTCTCAACTACAGCTTTGGTCGACCGACTCAGGGGGTTCGGTCGGCCGAACTGCAATTGTTGCAATCCCTACCCTATTTAACAGAAGTGCAAACTCTCACTCAATTTGCAACCGGTCGAGCACGGACGCTAGGGGATTACGCCCATCGGCTACCCGGTCTTATTAGCTCCTCGATGCATCACCGAAAACATGTTCAAACATCAAAGTTAGGATCTCTAAAGATTTGAACAAAAAACACTAAAAATTGGAATATTCACCAATTCAATCCAAACCAAAAGCAAGTGCACAAGAATAAGTGTTAGGAATTCATACCCAACAATCAAAGATAGTTATAGACAAAGATGTGAGATAAAAATCCCACCTTTGAACCCAAAAACAAAGTAGAAGAAGCTCAATTTAGAAGTAGAAGACCAACCAATCTCCACTTCAACTCAACATGCTTCAATCTAAGATTAAACAAGTATTTCCTAAATTTAGGTTTAGGAATTTCTAAGATTGAAGAGAGAAAGAGATAGAGAAGATGAAGAGGAGGCTTACCAATAGCTTTTATTTGATTTTGGAGAAAGAATTCAAGTTTGCAAGAAGAAACTTGGGCTTGGAATTTCTAATTCCTCTTCCTTATTCCCATTTTCAGTTTAAGCTTGAGGAGCGGGGATGAGTGAATGGAGAGGAGAGGGCCGAGTTAGGGTATTAAGTTAGCTAGTGGGCTAAACCCAAACCCAACACCCAATAGAAAAAGTAGCAAAATTCAAGTTACTCCAAACATATCGAAGCTTATACTCAAAAAGATCGCAAACGATGTTTTGAACTCAATGGAAGGGGTTTCGAGCCCCAATTCGACGGTTTGCAAAAAGTAGGTTTTCGGACTAAAATCCGATGAACGATGAAATATTTAAATAAAATGTTTAAATGTACAATCGATAAATATGCGGGTTGATATAGACTCCCCTCCTTAAAGAAATTGCGTCCTCACTATACTTTAGAAGAAAATAAATAGTAACAACCATAAAAGCATATCAACACAAAAGAAAATTTGAAATAAGAAGTTCACCATAAAGAGCACGAAAGACTAAGTTCGAACGGGTTCACACAATGAATTCTCTGGATTACCAAGAGCAATCCTTAGGATTTGAGAACCATTGAACTCTTACAAAAAGATCATCTTTATTTCGAAGGCGCTCAACCTCCGAAGCAATGATGCGAATAGAATATAGCTCCTAAGTCAAATATGGTGAAACTTCACTTCCTCCGATAATACCGGGCTCAAGAAAAGAATCGAAATCCCTAAGGCATTTCTGTAGTAGAAAGATGGGAGAAAACATCGTGAATAACAGAAAATTGAGCCGGTGCAACGGCGTAGTGCAGAAACGGTACCCTCGAGAAACGAGAAACTCGAATAATTTGGAACAACGGCGTAGTACAATAACGGTACGCTAGATGAACCAAAGCTCGAATAATTTCTAAACACCGACTAGTACAAATATGGTACGTCCAATGAACCGAACACCATAAAAGAACATCGAAAACTAGTCCATAAAAGGAATGAGATAAAGCTCAATAAAATAAAGTATATCAAAACGTCCAATGAAATTGATAAACAGATAATTCCATTCGGACATCATCAAAGAATCAACCACTTGTTGCTTACGACAAAGTGCATTGGCAACACGATTCCCCTTTTCGGGAATATACAAAGAATATCAAGATCATAAGATGCAAGGAACTCAATCCAATATTAAGTTCCTTATGAGAAAATAAATATTCCAAAGATTTATGATCAGGGTAGAGAACAAATTTCTCACCCAAAAATAATGATGCCAAATTTTTAAAAGCGAAATTAATAGCAACGAGCACTAGATCATGAGTGCCATATCTAGTCCCAATAGGCATTAATGATTTAGAAGCACAAGAGATAGCACGTTCTCTTTTGCAAGAGAACGACATCCAAACCAATACGATTAGCATTGACATAAAAGATAAAGTCTTGGTTCCCATCGGGAATCACAAGAATAAGAGTATCGAAAAGAAAGAATTTATTTTAAATAATCTTCGTTCCTGAAAAGCTAAAACCTTCAAAATTACATTATATTTATGTAATAATCTTTCTAGAAAAATTTACATTTTTACAAGTCAATATATCGCGTCTGACTGTCTCATCTAAGCGTTTAGGAAATTCCTATCATAACGTTGATCAAGCGCATCGACCAGAATTCTTAAAGCACTCAATGGGCAGTACAATCACAAAACTATCTTCTATATGATAAACATGTTTCTTTTTTTTTGGCAAGGCCGACGGGGTGGGTGGTCCCCGACCATTTTATTGCAGCACCTTAAGAAACATAACACATACAACACAGAGCAAAGCTCATAGAGAACAGAGGTAAACATAGTGCTACAAAGAACTGGAAACTACAAAAAGAAAAAAGAAAACACAGTTAACTCATGTAGAAGGATTGATATATACCCGGATCGAATGAGAATGTAAGCATACCCAGAGAATTTTTGATCTCATGAATTATCCAAAACTTGAACATAGCTTCAGTTTTTGGGTTGTTGGCATCAAAAACTCTAATGTTACGTTCTTTCCAGACCGATGCAATAAGCTCTTCAGTACCGCACAAAAATTTCTCTTATCTGTTTGTATGTGGCCTGTTTTTTGCATAGATAATATTCCACTCAACCTGGTTGTCATGAGAAATGTCAAATCTACAGAGTTTAGTCATTACCGCAGCCCAAACTTGCTTAATTTCTGAACATTCGAAGTAGAGATGTTCAACAGTCTCAACTTGATCATAGTAGAAAGAACAAAAAATGTCAACAGTCATTCCCATGCACGCAAGCTTTGCCTTAGTCAAGATAGCACGATTAAGTACTTTCCACGGCAAAAGATTATCTCTCAAACTACTATCCATATTCCAAGTTCGCTTCCACCATTTCCACTTTGGCCGTGCAGTGTTCTTCATCAAGTAATCATATGCATCGCCTATTTTATACCTAGTCCTTTTATCTCCCCAAACAAGCTTATCAGAGGTAGATGACAACGAAGTATACCTTCTGATCAGATTCCAAATGTTCTGAACTCTCGGGTTGGAAGAAAAGGTATATGTATTCTGAAAATTAAAGAGAACATCCCTTACCTTCGCTGCCAAGTGTATTCCAGTCTGTTGTATCTCATTGTACGTGAGTTGACGTCTAAGTATCATCCCCCTGTCAAGCCATGGATTATCCCAGAAACTCACACTATATATAGGATTAGAGTTCAGTTGAATGAGAGGGAGTAAAGTCTCCTTAATCTTGAATATACTTTGCCATGTCCAACTCAAGTTTTGTGGCTTCATCATATTCCATAAACTCATTCGCTTGACAACATTTTGTCGAGACCATTGAGCCCATAGGCTGTCGTTACAGTTGCAGTAGGTGTCCACATGTTTTGCAAACGCCGCCGAATTCCATTGAGTTAAGTTAATGATACCAAGACCCCCCTTATTCAAAGGTCGCTCAATTTTGTTAAATTTAATTGGCGCAGTGTATCTACCCGTAGTCCTGCCCGTCCATAGAAATCTCATAAAGGCACTTCTAATCATCGTAATTGACTTAAAGGGTAGTACGAATGTTCTAGCCCAGTACACTTACATCGCAAAAATAACCGACTTAATTAAAGTAAGCCTACCAGCTTGGCTTAGCTTTCCCATAGTCCAGCAGTTTAATCTAGCTGTAATTCTTTCGAAAAGAGGAAGACATTGATTAGTTGTTATTTTTGATGTTGCAAGCGATAGGCCCAAGTAGGATACAGTGTTAGGGTTAGGCAATAGGCCAGTAGCTAGTGTAATTTCATCTACTTGTTCCATGTTAACACCAACCAATAAGATTTTTGATTTCTGAATGTTGACCTTTAATCCAGTCATTGCATAAAAATGATCAAGAGTAATCAACAAATTGTTGACAGTTGTGATGTCCGGAGTACAAAACGCGACTAAATCATCAGCAAACATCAACGTTGAGATTTGAGGATCAATGCACGCAAGATGGAGTTCGAACTTTCCTTGGTTTATTAACTTGTTGAACATTCTTGTTAGAAGTTCCATAACCATGATAAAAACATATGCCGATATCGGATCTCCCTGCCTTATGCCTTGCCTACTACCAAAAAAACCAGCAGCAATTCCATTGACAATGACCGAATATGTTGGTGTAGAGATACATTCATATATCCATGCAATAAAGCGGTGCGGGAAATTCATATAACCCATGATACGAATGATGCCGTCCCATTGTAACATATCAAAAGATTTCATGATATCAAATTTTAACATAGCTTTCGAAGTAGCATTCTTACGCTTATATCCTTTAAGCAGTTCATGAGAGAGAAGTAATGATCCAGAATATTCCTACCAGGAAGGAAAGCATCTTGATTGTTGGAAACAATACTAGGAAGAACAAGCTTAAGTCTCGATGCAATTACCTTTGAGATGCATTTATATATTGTATTACAGCATGATATAGGACGAAATTCATTAACGTGATGAGCATTCTTCTTTTTGGGAATTAGTGCTAAATTGGTATAGTTGTACGATCGGAAAAGCTTGGACTTCTTGAAGAATAGCTTTATTGCATTGCTCGCGTCAATTGAAACAAAAGACCAACAAGTAGTGTAAAATTTAGCGTTCAACCCATCGGGCCACCGCACGAGTTACTGTTTAGAGAAAACATCGCCTGTTTAATTTCTTCAGTGGTGACTTCGATGCAAAGGAAGATATAGTCATCTGCAGTTATTCTTTGTAGGATGTCAGAAGGGATCTCATCAATATTAGGAATGAAATTGCCCGTATTGCCAAATATGGAATAGAAATTTTGTACAAAGGCTTCCTGAACATCATCAACAGCTGTTAGAAGCACACCATTCATATCGTTGATAGTTGCGATATTTTCTCTACGTTGCTTGTTCCTGAGACTAGCATGAAAGTATGCACTGTTTCTATCTCCTTTTTCACGCCATTTTATTCTGTACTTTTTCCTTATCATATCACTTTCTTTAGCTAACGCATCATAGAAATGCTGGGCCAAAGTCGTTTCAGTTGAAGAAAGGTTTTCATTTGTAACATCAGATATCATAGTCGTTTGTACCTCCGCAAGCTTTTCTCCAATCGATGTGCTCAATTTCTCTCCTTGCCAAATCTCATGTACGACCACAGCTTTAAGACTTCTTTTATTTCTTTTATGTTTTCCTGCAAAACATATAAATGATTACCATTATGAGTTTTACTCCAAGCATTTAATGCAGTCAACAGAAAATATGGTTCATTAACCCAAGAGTTAAAAAATTTAAAATTTGTTTTTCCTCTCTTGTCCGCTCTACGAAGATGAATAATTTAGGGCGAGTGGTCCGAAAGAAGAGGAGGAGGGAGAAGGCAGAAGTGGAGGGGCCATTTGGATAAAGCAGATTGGTTTGAGAAAGTGTAACCGATCCTAGAATAGGTTCTTCTACCATGCCTTCTTTTATTAGTCCATGAGTACTGCATTCCAACTGATCTAACCGGTATAAAATCAGCATTGTTGATGGTATCTGCAAGTGGTTGTATTTCATTAAGGGATAGGGAATTTCCTCCAACTCTATCAGAGAGAGAATAACAACAGTTGAAATCACCAAGTATAATCCACGGATGAGAGGACCGCCTCAAAGATGGAATAACTGCAAACAATGCAGCTCTAGCAGAAGCTGTGTTAGAGGCATACACAAAGGTAACATAAAAGGTAGTATTATCAATGGATGAATGAGCATGGCAATATATCATTTGGGAATTGGAATGGAGAGGAGTTATTTGAACATGAAGGGGATTGAAAAGAATCATTATCCTACCGTACGGTGCTTCATTCAGATTGTGGATAAAGCTCCAATCTGGTTTTATGTAATTGGCTGCCTTGACAGTCAAAGCAAGATTTAACTTAGTCTCAAGTATAGCTAATATTGATAACTTGTGTCTACCGATTAATTGTTTACATTGATCAAGTTTGATGACATGGTGACCCCCACGTATATTCCATGCTCCAATTTGGGTCATCATTGATGAGCACGTGCGTTAAGCATTTCTATCTTCATTCTTCTAGTCACTGCTTGTGAAGAAGTCAAGTAATTAGGAATTGTAGCTGATAGTGGTGTTATTTCACTACTTGAAGTTCCATCTTTTGTTGCGGGGGTGGCAAGAGTAGAGAGATTAAGAATTGGTGGTGAGGAATGAGGTGAAGTTGGAGGAGTGTGAGACAATGGGGGAGGCGATTTATAAGCAGAAGGTGGCTTGATGTTGGAGTACACATGAAGAGGTGATGGTTCTAGAGATCTATCAACATTTAGATGAGGATTATTCAGTGTTTGTTTGTCGGTAGAACAAGCTGTGCATGCTGTGCATCCAACATCATGCGTGTGCATATCCTTACTCATATCAACAGCCTTCGTTAGTTGTGTATTCCTCTTTTTACTCTTTTTATTTTTCTTTGCACTTGAGCTATGTCCCTCTTCATTCTTACTTCCAAAGATTGACCCACTGTCTTTATTTCCAGTTTTTCTTGGTATATTGCCTTCAGTTTTATCTACCTAATCATGCATTTGTATTGGAAGAACAGCTTTATCTTGTTTTGAATTTTTATTGCTTATGTCTTTTTTCACTACTTGCTCTACTGCATCATTTATCAGTACTTCCTCAGTATTAACATTTATTGCTTCACCCTTTTCATCCACATTCAATCTATCATAATACTTGTCATTAGAGTTATCCACCTCATCCAGTCCCATGAGAACATCAAATTTGTTAGATGGCAAAAGATTATCAACTATATCCTCAACTCCAGTATTCACATCTTTCAGTTTCGTTTTCTCCTCAACCAAATTATTAGCATTAGCTTGAGCGTTGGCTGAAACAGTTTCACTCCTTTATTCACCTCCCACTTCATCAGTACTACATTGCAAGTTTTCGTTCTCTACTCGCTCCATATCCTCATCCTTCTTTTTAGCATGATTTTCAACGCTAACTTTTTCATTCACCTTTTCACCATTCATTTCTCTTGTTTGTTCCACATGAACTTTCATCAAAGTATTTACTATTCTCTTTTTCTTAACACGCTGCCATTTTCTAATGCTTTGCTTGTGGATTGGTCTGACCTTTATATGAACTTGGCCATTCACTGTGTTATCTTCTTTGTCTTCCTCTCTATCATTTTTTCTATTTTCTCTTTCATTCTTTGCTTTACATTTTTCACTATTATCACATCCTTCGATTTTATGTCCGAACTTCTTGCACTTAGCACAAACATCTGGCCTCCATAGGTACTCAACATAGATTTTCTGATGACCACCTTCAACCAGCTTAACCGTAAATTCATCTACTAGTTCCTTATCCGGCCTAACCTCAACCAAGCACTTCGCAAAGCTCAACCTATCTTGTTTCTCTGTCATTTCATCCATACATAACAGTTTACCCAAATGACTACTGAGCCAGTTAATCCGTAGGGGCGACCATGCAAATATAGGGAGATTATACAAGTGAACCCATACTGGAACAGCGACGACAGAGCCTGTAACATTACTCACAGCTGCGTCATATGGTTTTATTATGAATAACTTATTATTCATAATAATAGGATCACTCTGTAAAATTATTTTCCTGTCTTCACTACAAGAGAAGTTGAATAAGAATATTATACCATCCGATTTAACTGTGACAGAGCCTTTTAGTTTCCATATATTTTTAAGCTTCTAAACGACAGCTATATACGATAGAGGCTTGTCAAGGAAAAATCCAACTATTGTTTCATTCCAGATCGCAGCTCCAGCTTCAATAACATCCAATGGAGGCACTAATGCTTCATCTTCATACACAGGAGTTAGGTTAATGGGGATGTACTTCCAAGCGTTCCTGGGTTTGCGCTTAAACGGAGAAGTCCATTTCCGTTCACCTAGATTTGAAGGCGGGGAGATGTCGGCATGAGTTGTAGGATGAATTGCAGCAGGTTGACAAGGTAAAGGATTAGGGTGAACTAGAAAGGGGATGACTGGAGAAATAGAGACATGGATATGAGAGGATGATGGGACAGTTTCTGTTAGACAAAGAGGAGCGGGTACCTTGGAGGAGACATGATGAACTGGACTATTGGGCGGCGGGGGGAAAGGACAGAAGAAGCTTGATAAAGGACATGGTTAACTACGGTAGTAGGGGGTGATTGGATAGAGTTGACGTTGGGTATGGAAGGTACTATAGAGTTGACATGGGGGGAAGGAGAGGGACATCAGGAGCAGACATGAGAGAAATGTGACAGGTGTTAATGTTATTTTTCGATAAACATGTTTCTTAAAAACCTTTTGGAATATTCTTTGCTCGTTTAAGAGCAAAATCAAATTGTACTTATAAATAAATCTTATGAAAAAGATTCGCAAAATTTTAAATTGTTGTTTGCATCCAAAATCAATGTATACAAGAATAGAGTCATCGAGATCGTAGAATACTCGATTCCCAAAATGGATGAAATAAGCTGGACAAACTGAATGACATAACAAGTCATTCATAAGAATCATAACGAGTGCAGAATGCGGTAAGTGGAATGCTAACTTCCGCAACTCGTAGCCAAATGAAAATCGGTGGCAAGGTCGAACTAAAAAGACCTTAACACCACACGAAAGATTTCTTAGGTGATAATCCTAAGACAAACTCAGAAATATCAGAAAATTCTCAAACCACATGAACGAGAGAAATAACACTTTCCTTATAAGTAGGTTTAAGGAATAAAAACGATGCAACCAAAAAAATTCGAAATCGGAATCACAAAGAAAAATAGAAATCTGCTTAACAGATAGAAAATGTCGAAGATGAATAGTCCACTCGGAAAATAGGATATGGGCTTCACATTGATTAAGCCAATCCTTTCACACAAATCAATTTCGAAGCCTAAGTAACGCATAACATGCAAATCGACTCGGAAAGAAAAATCACATAAAATAATTTCGACATCAATACAAGAAACCAACTGAGCGTTGCGGATCCACCAACAGGATTCGCCATTGTTAAAGGAGTCAACAAGCCCAAAATTGTTTAAAGATAAAGAATCGACAAGTTCTTTTGATATAAAAATAATGAGATGAACCCATATCAAAAAGAACTCAAATAGAAAGGTCATGAAATAAAACAATAGCATCAAGGATTGAATGTAAAATACCTTGACCAAGAGAAGAGTTGATAGGAACTTGCAGCTTTCCTTCTCTCTAGCTTGGAAGCTTAGGACACGAAGATAAAAGATGACCCGTACTTTTGCAATAACGACAAAAGAGGGGTTTCGGACAATCCCTTGCATAATGGTCCATGGAACCACAATTGTAGCGCTGACCACGACTATGGGTAGGAGTCTTTGCTACTGGAATTTGTTGCTTCCCTTTCTTGTTGGGATTGGGACCTTTGAATTTAATAGGCCTTTTCATGTTATTGTTGAAGTTCTGTTTAGCACCTACAACTTCAACATCACTTTCATTATCGGCCTCTTCAAGTCGAAGAGCGATATCAATAGGCTGATCAAAAGAAACTTCTAGTTTCAAAAGTAATGGCTTCTTAAGATTCTTATTCAAGCCATAGACAAATCTCTGATTTTTCTTCAATGGGGTATTAATGTATTCAACCCCATATTTGGAAAGAGATTCGAAACATGCGACATAGTCTGTCACAGAAGATTCACCTTGAACAAGGTCAATAAAACGTTGTGCCAAAGTTACTTTTTTAGCCTCAGGCACAAACTTTAATTCGAATCGTTCCCGGAATTTCTCCCAAGTAAGATCCGCTTCATTTATTTCAGAAATCAGAAGCACATACCAATCTAATGCTCTTTCTTGGAGCATACTAGAGGCCACCTGAACTTGATGAAGATCGATAAGGTTCATGCGAGAAAAGATTCGATCGCATGCTTTGAGCCAAGCTTGAATTTTGATAACACTCTCGGATCCCATGAATGGCTTTCCACCCAAATCGGTATAGTCTCTGCACAGGCGTGTAAAACCAAATCTAGGATGAGTAGGCTCAGGGATGGGTCTGGCAGCCTGAGCATTCTTCACAAGATCTAAAAGCTGCTGAGCAGACATGAATACTCCGTCCTGGGAAGTAGCACTAGATTGAGCGGCGCTGGGACGGCCTGGTCTAACCATTTCTCTTCTTTAAGAAAGAAAGAAGGAGAAAAGTTATTCTCAAAATAAATATCAAGCAATCTTGATAGATAAAACAAGGAACCATAAAGAAAAATAGGATGAATCGGTACGAAGACTCGAATAAAATCCTAAAGCACGGCTCCTAAGAAAGACTTAGGACATGATCCTTGCTAGATTATTCTATATAGTTCCGAGGTTTGGCTACGATACCAAGCTGTGACGCCCCACCTCTATACCCACGCTAGCCAAGGACACTACCGTGTAATGCCGTCAACTAGCACGGAGAATAAGGCTGTTGAGGAGCGACCATCCATGTAATTGCTTCGTGCGAGCACCGGAATGTCAGATAGTTTAAGATGCATTTTGTTTCAAGAGGAAATCCGGCATACCGATACAAACTCAAAGCTACTACACAGTGGCTATAAATATCTTCGGAAACAAATATAGAAATAAACACAACACAAATCAGTCATAGAAAATTCATATCACAAAGGCGGAAATAGATATGAATATTACACATAAAAGTGTATATCAGAGTAGTGGTAAATAAGATCCACAACATCACAAAGGAATAGATACAAGTGCTAGACAAAAATATGTATACATCAAGGAGTCTATATCTCAATTGTATACAACAAAAACTACTAAACTAAAGTAGTTAGCCAAAAGATCAGATGATGGTCCGATAAGGAGTCAAGCAGAAGCACCTGTAAAATCTCAGTCTGACCCGAGTATTATTTAAGAAGAAAATAATAAACGGATCAGTCTAGCTATAACTATTAGATAAAATGAGATATAAGAAGAGATATAATAAAAACGTACGGTAACCAAAAATGTCATACTTCGACAAGTATACATTAGAAAATCAACAAAGGAAAATCATACAAATATCTCATAAATATCATAGTATAAAAAGAATGTCATATTCTTTATTTAATTCACCAAGCCAAAAGAAAAATGACATACATATCAATGTCAATTGTAAAAGTTGGTGAAACATAAATTCCAGAAATAAATAATTAGAAGTCCAGAAATCACAAGAAAAGGATGGCCAATCCCAAGCGGGAGCATGAAAACTCACCTACACGTGTATCACAAACAATTCGGAACATCGACGCAGTTCTCACGGTACGTCCAATGAATCGAAAAGCCGAGACATCGATGTAATACAAACGGTACATCCAATGAATCGAAACACAAAACAATTCGGAATATCGATGCAGTACACACGGTACGTCAATGAATCGAAAAGCCGAGACATCAATGTAGTACAAACGGTACATTCAATGAATCGAAACATAAAACAATTCGAAAAATCGACGCAGTACACACGGTACGTCCAATGAATCGAAAAGACGACACATCGAAGTAGTACAAACGGTACATCAGATGAATCGAAACACATTAAAAGTACATGGGTCGCTAGCCACAAAGAAATGAGACGAAGCTCAATAAAATGAGGTACAGTCCTCCACGTGGACAAATAGACGTCGCACATTGCTAGTCTAAACCATAAAATGATCATCATCGATCATCAAGAAGTGTCAATTACAGTAAGCTAGTAAATATATGAGTTTAGCATCGTGTCCCATAACCACTAGCTTAACTTAAATATTTGCAAACAAATTGTAGATCTCCACTAGAAAATTGTCACAAGAGATTCAATCGAACAAGTCTAAAAATTAACCGACGAAGCGAACGCAAGCATTTCATACCACTTATTTTACTAAACCGTTTAATTAGATTTCTCATACGAATGAGGTAAAGGTTTGTATACACTAATAGATTGTAAAACGGTTTTATAAACGAGCTTTGTATTAAAATAGTGTTGAAATCGTTTTAATGAAAGAGTTTTGATATTTACTACTAGTATTGAAAACTTTATATTTTTAAAGTGACAAATCACAAAAATGATTGTAGGAACAATCAATCAATAAAATTCACATACAAAGACGTGAATAAAATCCAAAGAAATTGATACTAAATCCATCAAAGTGGAAATACCCAAAAAATCCAAAAATAGAAGTTATCAAAGTTGAAAAGGTGATAACAACTAATCGGAGAAGAAGAATCGATTAACAATTGCAAAAACAAAGCAAAACGAGCATAAATAGGCAAACAGGGAAATAGGAGCAGGTCGGTCGACCGGACTCTTTGAGTCAGTCGACCGAAAATAGGCCAGAAAGTGTCGGCTACAGCTTCGGTCGACCGACTCAGGGGGTTCGGTCGGCCGAACTGCAATTTCTGCAATTCCTACCCTATTTAATAGAAGTGCAAACTCTCACTCATTTGCAATCGGTCGAGCACGGACCCTAGGGGATTATGCCCATCGGCTATCCGGTCCTATTGGCTCCTCGATGCATCACCAAAAACATGTTCAAACATCAAACTTAGGATCTTTAAAGATTTGAACCCAGAACATTAAAAATTGGAATATTCACTAATTCAATCCAAACCAAAAGCAAGTGCACAAGAATAAGTGTTAGGAATTCATACCCAACAATCAAAGATAGTTATAGACAAAGATGTGAGATAAAAATCTCACATTTGAACCCAAAAACAAAGAAGAAGGAGCTCAATTTGGAAGGAGAAGACCAACCAATCTCAACATCAACTCAACATGCTTCAATCTAAGATTAAACAAGTATTTCTTAAATTTAGGTTTAGGAATTTCTAAGGTTGAAGAGAGAAAGAGATAGAGAAGATGAAGAGGAGGCTTGCCAATAGCTTCTATTTGATTTTGGAGCAAGAATTCAAGTTTGCAAGAAGAAACTTGGGCTTGGAATTTCTAATTCCTCTTCCTTTTCCCCATTTTCAGTTTTAGCTTGATTTTGAGGAGCGGGGATGAGTGAATGGACAGGAGAAGGCTGAGTTAGGGTACTAAGTTAGCTAGTGGGCTAAGCCCAAACCCAAAACCCAATAGAAAAAGTAGCAAAATTCAAGTAACTCCAAACATATCGAAGCTTATACTCAAAAAGATCGCAAACGACGTTTTGAACTCAATTGAAGGGGTCTTGAGTCCCAATTCGACTTTTTGCAAAAAGTAGGTTTTCGGATCAATATCCGACGAACGATGAAATATTTAAATAAAATATTTAAATATACAATCGATAAATATGCGGGTTGTTACAAATATGATATTTTAATATTTTAAATGAATTTGAAATGATATTGAATTTTTAAATGATATATGATTTAGAAGCATAAAATACCATTTTTAAATTTTAACTACGGGATGTATTTAATTTATAGTTTAACTAATCCTTAAAGGATGGGCGATCCCAAGCATCCTTTAAGTTATTGTACACTACTATTACAATTCACTTGAGTTGGTTTATATTATATAAGCATATATGTCCCGACTCGAGTGCTTTGTGTTTTACTTTATGCTCGGGTCTGCCTGGGTATTTACAGCTTAGCTTTGGATTTCTTTTTCTGGAGCTAGGAATTGGTGGAGATTCTGCTTGTCTAGTTATCTATTCCCTTTCTATTTCAGTTGTTCTATTTCAGCTCTGGTATTTATAAACTTCTATGTATTTGATATTTCTATTGTATATGTTTTTTTCAAACTGCTATTATGTAATTGTTTTGAGAGTTTGTTATAGTAGCTTCATGAACTACTATGGTATTTTAATTTCCGCTGCGAGTTATTCTGATATTTCTGCGTCTGCGATTCTGTGATTATATTTCATTTGCTCCAAATTTTATTACAATGCGGTATTTTGAGCAATTCAAGTCCGGCGTGTGTGGATGCGAATGGCTGAAAATATCGGGTTGTTACAAAAACTTCTATGTATTTGAGATTTCTGTTGTATATGTTTTTTCAAACTGATATTATGTATTATGTTTTGAGAGCTTGTTATAGTAGGTTCATGAACTACTATGGTATTTTAATTTCTACTGTGAGTTATTCTGATATTTCTGTGTGTCTGTGATTTTGTGATTATATTTCATTTGCATCAAATTTATTTACAATGCGGTATTTTGAACAATTCAAGTTTGATTGTGTGTCTGCCATTGCACTTAGAGGGTGCAGCATGATAGGGGGTTCTCGCTTCTTGGTTTGGTAGCAAACGGTTGACTCTTACTCCTACATGCCCCCACGAGGGTTGGTGGTGCAGTCGAGAGCTGGCCGTAAAGGCAGAACACAGGTACCAATGATGCTACGGTGATTGGGAATTTGGATTGATATAGATATATTGAAAATATTACTTATAACATATAGTTGCATATTTAAAGAACAATATTTTTAGTTTGAAATTTTAAAATAAGATTTAACTTAATATCCTTTTCCTTTTTAAATTTTCTTTCTTAAAATTTTAGCTTTGATAATATATTAGAAAAAAATATACAAATAAACATTAAAAAATGTACTTAATAAAGATAATTTATTTATGTAATCATTAACTAAAATGAGAATAAACATTTAAAACATGTTAAAATAAATAAGTCATTAATTTAAATGGATTTAAAAACATTTGTAAAAGTAAGAAATTATCTTATAATATTTGAGATGGAACAAGTGTAAGGATATTAGATCATGCAAAAAAACACTTGTAATCATTTTAACAACTTAAGTTTACAACTGGCATTGTTTTTTTTTTTTGAAAACATCTGTAAATGGATAAGAGAAAACTTGGAAAAATCATTTGTGTTTAAAACATTTTCTTCCTTCTTTCCTTTAAAAAAAATCAAACCAAACACCATCAGTTCAAAAGTTTTCAAATCTGTGATCTTGCATGACAAGTGAAGATCATTAGCAAATTCAAAGCAAAAGATCTGGATTAAACAGCATATTCTACAACAAGTTCAACTTCAAAACTGTAAAGCAAAGAAAATCTGAAGCATAGTTTATCAAGAAAGCTACCAAATTCAACATCATAATAAATCAAGCTCGCAGATCAGAGCATAAAACCCTGTCCTCTGTTTCTCCATAAACATGTGAGTAAACACTTTTTGCTTATCTGGATTTAACTGAATTGCATGCGATGATTTTGAATTGCCCCAAATTCTTCAGTTCGAATTTATCTGGATGTGCATGTATATATTTGTGTGTGTGAGGTGTCTGATTTTATATGCATCCTATACACTATGATCTAGGCAATGATGTTTGTCTTCAAAAAATCATAGCACCAAATCAAACAAATTTTAGATCTCGATATATAAATGAAAATTGTTTGTTAATGAATAAATATGTTTTTAAAAGTAATTCCATGATTTTAAATTTAGCAAATGAGTTTAAAAATAAGGATAACAGTGGAAATTTCTTTTACAGGTTTAAATCAACTATCTTAATTATGAATTTAAATTATGGAAATGTATTATTGATGGGAAATCACGAATTTTGATCTTTATTTCATGATTTTAGGGTTGCTAATTCTTGTGAAATCTTGGATTGTTCGAATTTGGGTATTTGGTGATTTGCCGTTGATCGGCGGTGATAGGGGAGTCGACATTTGGGTTGAAGGTGGCCTAGAGGATGTCGGTCGTAGGAAAAGTACGTAGACGATTTATTTATAGACATGGTGGCCAAGGGTGGTCAGAGTAGGGTTTAACTCTGATTTTTAGTTGAGACTGGTATCGGGGTTGCTGCGCCTCCGCCGGAGTTTCGGACTTGAGAAGGTTAGGGGGAAAGTGAAGTGTGGTCTTCAGCGAACCTATAGGCGAAGTTTCTTGGATGATGGTGGTCGGAGGCGTCGTGATGAGGAGAATTTAAGGCGATCGGTCAAGTTCCAGTTTTGTCTTGTAGTGCTCGAACTCGATTTTTGAGTTTGTAACGATATTTGGGTGGTCGTAGGACTTATCGAGGTCTTTGGTGCTTGTTGGGGTCGGCGTTAATGACCAGAACGTCGTAGTTTATCGGTGTATGTGCACCATGCATGTCTAAGATCTGCAAGTTGAATTGTTTGGGGAAGAAGTAAAACTCGGGTTTTGTCATGTTGATTGGGAGATTGACTCGAAGCAAGGTACGTGGGGGACTCGTGGGTTTCCCAGTGTTTTATTCGGGTTTTGTTGGTAATTATCAAGAATTTTAACAAGGCATTTGCAAGTTTAAACAATTTCCAAAATTTAAAATATTTTCAAATTGTTGCATTAAGAAATTAATTAATAGATTAGGTCCTACATGTCTTAGGTGAACTGGAGGTGCAATTAAATAATAAGTAATTTTTTTATTAAGATGGTTGATTGATTTTTAATTAAAAGTTAATGGATTTGTGAAATCAAAATTAGAAGAATGATTTATTAATATGATTAATTAAAGATTAATCATTTAATGTAATTAATTAATAATTACTGTCGTTAAGAGGTAATTGCTAAATGTCATTAATTAAGGTGTGTAATTAATAGTATAGGGTGGTTTATTAAATGATGATTTCTTGAATGAAGTAATTAAAAGATTTATTAATTTAGTTAGAAATTAAAGATTAAATAAGATAGTATTACAAGTTAATTAACCCAGAATTATTAACCTATAGAACAATTACTTTACGAAAGTAATTAAAGGCATTTAATTAAGGTTTAGTTAATTAATGAAGATAAGTTAATTAATGTAAGTGATTTGTTAATAAGAAAAAGGTTAATTAAGATAAATGATTTTTTTGAATTATTTGTGAAATTGTTTAAGTATAACTACTCAATGAAGTAATTTAAAGAAATTAATTACTCAGTGTAATTAATTTAGTTAATATGGTGGACTTAATTAATTAACTAGGTATAATTAATTAAAGATAATCATTTGATGTTGGATTAAGCATAATTATTTATTGTAATTTATGAAGTGTAAAGTAACAAATGAATAATTACTGGATGTAATTAGATTAAAGGAAATTACATATTAGGAAGTAATTAAAGAATAATTACTTAAGCGAAGTAATTAAAAGATAATTGCTCAATGTAATTAAAAGATTAAATAATGTAACTTATCAAGGAGTTGATTTAACGAATATAAGTAATTAAGGGAGGATAATTACTAATGTGATTTATCGGGATTGAATTAATGAATTAAATTGTTAAAGATAGTTAGTGTATGAATTTAGTTAATGTTAAATAAGCAGGATTAAGGGTGATTGAAGTAATTAATTTAAATTGTTTTAAATCAGGTAGAAACAGTATGACTAATTTATCTTGCTTATGGATGATTGAATAATATTGTATGCCTTAAATTGGTTGATATCCCGGATATGTGATTTGCGATGCTTTGTGATATGATATGTTGGGTTTAAACTGAAATCTATTGATGATAAATAAATATGTATAGGTGACACCTTGTATTGAAGTTTGAATTGTGTTTCATTTGAATAATTTGGGATAAGATGGTATTATATTCGAAGAAACTGGAGTTGGGTATTAGTTAATACCCGAAACCACTTTGATTCTATATAAACTAGATATGTGGAATAATTAGGGTGTAATGAAAAGATTTTAAGTGGATTGGACCATATAATCTAAGTTTTGGCACTTAAAAATTGATATGTGAAATAAGTGATGTCTATAACAACTTGTGAAGTATAAATTGATACAAGTTACCCCGGGATTAGACATAAGTTGCATGCTTTTGTATTCCATGTTAGATGAGTTTACTCACGCTGGTTTCCAGCCTGACCCGGGTATTACTTTGATGTAATGCTCGAGTCAAACCGAGTATTACAGATTTTCAGGTAAGGACGTTCTGGAGTTCAGGAGGCGAGCTGGATGGCAGGAACGTATGGAGCGTTTTCCGCTGTGTGTATTATTGTTGATTACTTAGGACATGTTTTAAACTGTCCAATGTTGTGTAAATGTTGTAAATTTGATGCATAAAATATAAGAGTACTGATACAGTTCTTCTTTGTAAAACTGTTATTTATGTGATATTATATTTTGAATCACTGCGAATGTGAGGTTTCTGGTCTTGTTCTCTTTTTCTTCTTTTCCTAACTATCTGGAATTTTCTGGATGAAAATTTCCGGGTCGTTACACTGTTAGTCTGATCAAAGTATAATGAAGTACTGATGATTGGGATTGTACCTGGAAAACAGAGGAGATCATTCATGCTTCGAATCCGGAATTATTTTTCCAGGTACTATTTGCTTATCTATCTTGCTTGTCCTTATTTTCCATGTTCGTTCTTTTCGAGGGCGAAAAGATTTGAGTGAAGGAGAGTGTAACAACCCAGTATTTTGTGATTATTTTTATTTGTTTATTTTAATTATTTTAAATTGAATAGTTGATTTAAAAACTTTATCATGTGGATAAAAAAATTATTTGAATTAAAAAATTTAATTTTTTGTGTGAATAATAATTCCAAACCCGAATAAATTGTATATTTTCCAAAAAATGTGGATGTTGGTCAACCTGGTCAAACTTTGACTTTTAAATTTAAATATTTGTATTTTTGAATTTTATCATTTATTATGAAAATAGATTAAATTTCAAGATAGTAATTTTCGTTTCGTTGAAATCCGATTTATATTTTGAAAGTTATGCTTTTTACAATATTGTGTGCAAATTGATTTATTAACAATATTGTTTATTTTAGTTTATATGAATATATTTTTTCAAATCATGTTATAATGTGTGCAATATGGCATGTTAGGTATATATTTTATTTTAAAAACATTTTTAAAGTGATGTTTGAATTTTTCCAAAGCTTAATGTATTTATTTTCAATTTTAAAGCCTAGTTTCTATTTTCTAAGCTATTTTCTTAATTTAATTATATTTATTTATTTATTTTTATTCATTCATTATATTTTTGTGTATTTATTTTATTTATATGCATTTTCGCATTTAATTAAATCGCAAGAAGAATATAGAAATATGAAGAGTTTTGACCTTTAATATGCATGCCTTTTCATATTCAAATTTACCTTTTCACACCAAACAACACATCATTTCATTTGCTGACATTATCACCTTTTCTTCAGCCGATTCCCATCATTTTTTCACGCACAAAAAGTTTCTCAAACCCTAAAAAAAATTCGGCCATCTCCTGAAGAAAAGTTTTGGTAAAAATTCATTCTCTTTTTCACTTTTTTTTTCCTTGTTTTGTTTGATTTTTACACTTACTTCAACCCTATGTTGTTCGGCCTTCCTCCTCCATCACCATAGCCACCACCACCACAACCAGCCACCATCTCCTCTAGCCCACTAAACTTCCATGGCTGTGGCCCTCTTAGTTGATGATCCACCAAAATTTTGAGCAAACTCCACCTTTATATGCTAGCCGAGCTCACCTTTTGCTTCACCACCTCACACATCATTTCGGCCACCTTGTGCACCACCACCACTAGCCACTTTTTGACTTGAGACCTTATCACATCACCCCATGAACTCATCAGATCTGGCTGTGCTCATCCATGCTTTGGCCGAGGCCTTAGATGGCATAAAATACATTTGGTGGCCTTGTATTTGCGTGTACATGCACACATCACTTCTACTCCTTTATGTTCATTTTATGGCCGACCTTTTGAACCTAAACATAATCCAAATCCACACCCATAGCTGTGTATTCTAACCTATGCTTGAGCATTAGATGGTTGAATGCAAGTGCAAAAGTTTTGGCTATGTGTTGTGCATATATTTCTAGCTAGTTTAATAATATTTAGGTTTGAAATTTATGTTGTATATATTGTTTTGTTTGCTATGTGACAAGGCAATTAGCTTTGGCTCTCCCACACTCAAATCGTAGTCATGCTTTCTTTCCTTTGAAGATCTTTGTTTTGTGTATTTGGTTGTTATCTCCAGCTTGTACAAGTGAGTAATTCTCACTGGACAACCTATACTTATATAACTAGTAAACTGATCGCAATTGAATATGTAAAACATATCACCATGTTGTAATTGCTTATGTTATGATCATATGATGTTCACCCATGCTTATACACCTGTTATATCATATGTCACCGTATATTATGCTATTCTGTTTATTTATATCAGTTTATCACACTGCAAGTTCCACGTAGATAAGAATCACTATGGGTTGAAATGATACATACCTGAACGGACTTTAGAATAGGGAAAAATTGTTATGGCTGAAATGATAAGCCTGAACGATATTTATTTTATTTTACTTGGCATTACGGGTTTGAAATGATAGAATCCGGATTTTTCCTTTGTGAATTAAGATTGAAATGATATATTATCCGTATCATTTTAGAAATGTAAATATTATGATATTTTGATTTAAATTTAAATTAAAAATGATTTTTAAAAGTATTATTTATTTTCTATAAATTTGTAAGTAAAATAAATTAATGGTAAAGTGGAAATTTGACATATAAGTTACTTTTGGAATTTATGATTTTATTTTTAAATGGAATGTAACTTAAGTAAGAAAGTATGATAAATAGATTTAAATTTGAATTTAAAATGATTTTATAAAGTGTTATTTATTTTTCTAATGAATTAAAAATAGTTAAATAAATGAATGAGAAAATGAAATTGAATTATAACTTAACTTGTAAAATGGGAAATTTATTTAAAAATAAAGGTTAAATTATGAAAATAAAAATGGAATTTAAATTTTACTTATAAAATGGTAAATTTAAAGAATAAGTAAATGAGAATGTTATGAAATGGTATATTGATAAGTGAATTATTAAAATTTGATATTAAATTGTGAAATTTCACTTTATAAAATCATGACTTAAAAGGGTATTTAAATGATCGTTTTTTTAGAAGTATTAAAATATGATCTTTATGAGCTAAAGTTTGTTTAAATAAAAATTTAATAGTCTATGAAATTTTATTGAATATTTGGAATTCAATTTAACAGCATTTTGAAAATGCTATCGTTTTTGAAGTAAAGATATTATAGCATTTTGTAAATGCTGTAATTGATATAAATGAACTAAAAGACTAAATTGAACTAAAGGCTATTACAACACTTTGTAAGTGTTGTAGTTGTAGAAATTAAACTAAAACCTATTATAGCATATTCTGCAAATACTATCTTTGTTAAAATGAATTGTTTTCAAATGTAAATTTACTGTTGAATTTTCTAAAAGCTGTGAAAGTTGAAATTTCATTGTTTTAATAAATTAAAGTGAATAAATGAATCCTAAAAATGGTAAAATTTTGAGGATTGAATATTTGATTATTAAATATAATGTCTTCACTTTTAAATGATCAAATTAGAATATTTAATTGGTTAAATTGGAATATTTAATTGGTTCGATAGTAATATTTAATTGGTTTAATTGAAATATTTAATTGGAATATTTGCTTTGATATAAGCCATTTTGAAATGTGATTTGAATGGTATTTAAATTAAATAAAATGAATGTGGTTGTGGAAAAATATGATATTTTAATATTTTAAATGAATTTGAAATGATATTGAATTTTGAAATGATATTTGATTTAAAAGTATAAATTTCCATTTTGGAATTTTAACCATGAGATGTATTTAATTTATAGTTTAACTGATCCTTAAAGGATGGACAATCCCAAGCATCCTTTAAGTCATTGTACATTACTACTACTGTTCACTTGAGTTGGTTTACATTATATAAGTATGTATGTCCTGACTCGAGTGTTTTGTGTTTTACTTTACGCTCGGTCAACCTGAGTATTTACAGCTTAGCTTTGGATTTCTTTTCTGGAGTTAGGAATCGTTGGAGATTTCGCTTGTCTAGTTATCTATTCCCTTTCAGTTTCAGTTGTTCTGTTTCAGCTCTGGTATTTATAAACTTCTATGTATTTAAGATTGCTGTTGTATATGGTTTTTTCAAACTGATATTAGGTATTATGTTTTGAGAGTTTGTTATAGTAGCTTCATGAACTACTATGGTATTTTAATTTCTACCACGAGTTATTCTGATATTTATATGTCTGTGATTCTGTGATTATATTTCATTTACTCCAAATTTATTTACAATGCGGTATTTTTAGCAATTCAAGCACGGCACGTGTGGATGCGAATGGCTGAAAATATCGGGTTGTTACAGTACACCTTACACACATATATGGATTGCACAAGGAAATTGGTTAAGTCACAGATTTTGAAACAGTTTAAAAATTAATTTTGAATCCAAGTGGTCTTGGAAATAGAATTGGGTTTAATATGAAAAGTTTTTGAAAAGGAATTCTAAAAATAAAAGTTATTTTGAATAACTTAAGAAAGTTGAAATTTAAATAGTTTAATTTGAATTTATAATTCAAGAATTGAAATTGAATTCTATGTTTGAGAATTATGGTTTAAAAATGTTATACAAGTTATAAATGTGTTTATATGGGTTTTAAACCATTTAAAAAGTGTTGTCTTGGGAATTTGAATTTAAACCAAGCTTTATACTTGAGGCTTTAACTTGTATAAATGTAACCGGATTTTTGCGAAACGAAAACTATTTGTTTTCAAATAATAAAAGCTTTCATATAAGGAAAGGATTTCCAATTTGTGTTAAAAAGTTTCAAGTTTGAAATGAAATTGCGAATTGTTTTGAAAGCTATGAACCTTTGTAAAAGATTATTAAACCTTGTTTTGAAATCGAAAAGGATTTTAAATAGTGTATCTTTTATATAAAAGATTTGAATTGGAAATGGGTTTGAAAGCTATTAAATCTTTGATCTAAACATTGAATGAGTTAACACAAAATTGAAGTGGAAATTGTTTTGAAATCTGTGAATGGATCATCGTGAAAGATGAGTGAATTTTGTGAATTTAATCTTTTTGTTTAAAAATTTGGAAATGGTAATTTGTTTAAACCATTTAAAAGAAAAGTTAGGGTTTTAAATTGTGACTTAACTAAAATCCCAATATCCATATGTTTTAAGTATTGCGGTCGTTATTCGGTTTAGCCGGGAGAGGACCTTTGTGTCATATAACTCATTGTGAATAATGATACAACGTTTTATATAGCATTTGAAGATCAGTGGTGAAGACCGAATATTTTCAAAAGTGAAAGGATGACTCATCGAATGTCTTTGCACCGACTGGTCCCCGGTATAGAGACTCCATATGCGATGGGAAGTCCGGACGTGATTAGGGATTATCCGGATTTGCAAGGGCTTCTTTATGAAGTGCCTTCAATTCTGTTCAAACCCGAAGCAGACTTGTATGGATGTGTGTCTGACATTACATTTTGAGATGTAAAACAAGTTTCTATCAAATACATTTTTGTTTGGTGGCGGAGATTTATTCTCTTAGCTTAACACCATTCTCTGAGACGTACAAGCTCAGAGGTTATGTTGTCGATGGTTACTAGTAATACATTCCCAATTTGGTAAAGTGGCATATGAAGTGCTGATGATCATTTGTTGATAAAAGCATGACTTTGTGAAAAGTGTAGCTTTGTGGACGAGACCTCATCGAGCCTCACAACCCGGTAATGGTCGAAGCAGGGAAGATGAGGCAAGGTTTCAAGGGTCGTGCCCTTAGGGTATTCCCATTCCTCCTGGAAAAGGGTGGTATCATGGTATGGAGCCCAGATACTTAACTCATGCAAACACTGCATATTTATTACTGTGTTATGTTGCTTTGTGGTTGAGGATCCTTAGATAAAGGTCGCAAACGACCGGGGGTGGCATATCTTTAGGTATTACACCCGGGCAGGGAGGAAACCGACCTTGTGTTGGTAGAGAGCTGGGTAAGTTCCCAGGGCATCCCTCCAGAGACATACCGATGTGGCAATGGGAAGTTACTTGGCCTAACCATTTGTTGGAAAATACAAAGAAACAATACGCTCACTTTACGGTTTTTGTTGCATAACCTGCCATGGAATGTTGCGGTAACCTACTATTGAACATGGTAGTTATACCAGGCATACAATAACGGTTGTATGCTGGCTAAAATTAATATTATACTTTTGAAATATTTTCCACTATGCACTAATAATAATATCGAAATGGTTTTCGCGTATCAAGCATTTTTGACTATGATAAGGAGAAATCTCATCCAATTCTGCATTTGCATGATGTGTGCGGCGGGATGCCTTATGGTGGTTTCATTTTCCAAAAGCATTGTGGATTTCAACTTTTAAAATCTTTTATGGTTGTTTTAAAGGTAAACTGTTTTTGTTTGCTCATACCAGTCCCATGACCGACCCAGAGTTTATTGTTCCCTTCCTCTAGGTGCCCACAATTTTCCACAGGGGCAGTCTAGAGTATAGTTTTTCAGATAGTCAGATAGTAGATGTAGATTCAACATCTTTGAAGCCTTTGGATCTTGGCGATCACATTTGCTTGATCTGGAGTTTTCCAGTTTGCTTATTGTATCGTGATGATACTTCGAGCTATCTTTAGTTTGGAGATGGAGTTGCGGTTTCATTATGGAGTTGGATTCTTTTGGAGATTTTAGTGGAGTTGTCTTTCCGCTGTCGGTGTTTGCAAAGTCTAGACCATCCAGCTGTGTTTTATTTCCACTGTTATTTTTGTATCTCTGATGTTAATATCATTTGTATTAAATTGTTATATATCATCGGATATAGTATTCATTGGAGTTATATGATATTTATTGTTTTCTTCCGCTTTGTTGTTGTACTTCATGTGTTATAAGCTCCGGCATGAGTCAAATTTCAACGGTTGAATCTGCCGCATTTGAGTACAAGTGAAGTATGGGTGCCATTTTTCAAGCGCTGAAATTTGGACCGTGACATCACAACCCAGAAATGGTCGAAAGAGGAAGAATGCAGCAAGGTTATGAGGGTCGTGCCCTTTAGGGTATGTCCATTTCCTTCTGGAAAAAGGTGGTGTCATGGTATGGAGCCCAAATATTTAACCTATGTGGTTGTTGCAAATTCATTACTTTGTCGTTGTTGCTTTGTGGTTGATGGCCCTCGGATAAAGGTCGGTGACGACCGGGGGATGGTATACTCGAGTAGTAGTTACCTAGTTACAGAGGTAACTCGGCCTTGTACTGGCAGAGAGCGGGTTAAGTTCTCGGGGCATCCCTCTAGAGGCGTATTCATGTGGCCCAGAAAGTTCCTTAGCCTGACCATTAGTTGGAAATCCAAAGAAACAATAAGCGCCCTGTACGGTTTTAGTTGTATAACCTGCCATGCAGCGTGGCGGTAAGCTGCCATAAAACATGGTAGCTATAGTTGGCATACTATGAAATGTGTATGCTGGCTAAGATTAATATTATACTTTCGAAATATTTTCTACGCTATGCACTAATAATAATATCAAAAGAGTTTTCTCGTATCAAGCATGTTTGACTATCATGAGAAGAAATCTCCTCCGATTGTATGATTGCATTATGTGTGTGGTGGGCGGTCTTATAGTAGTTTCATTTTCCAAAAGCATATCGGATTTCTTTGATAAATTGTTTTTATACAAACAACTGTTTTTGTTTACTCATACCAGTCTCATGACTTACCCGGAGTTTATTGTTCCCTACCTAAACTCTGGGAGCCCATAATTTTCCACACGGGCAGCCTACAAGAAGGTCATCCGTGTTTTGGACCTAGCTTGGATTTAGAAGCTATCGTATTTTGGAAGCTTTTGGTTTGAAGTCTTTGAAGCTTTGAAATTTGGAAGAAGGTGCTTAGTTTGGATTCTCGCTCTTTCTTTTTAAAGACACTATTATTGTTCTGCTGTGGTGTTATCATCCTGTTATTGTATCTTGTGTATATCACTCTGATGTTGGTACTCATCTGTTGTAATCAAACGTTAAATAAAAGGTTGTATTTGTGTTGTGAGCAATGAAATCATCTTTTGTTTCCGCTGCTTTATTTTCATCTAATGTTGTTATAAGCTACACCAAACTGGAGTTCAACGTTTGAATATCCGGAAGTCGATTACAAGTGAGGTATTTGATGTCGATTTTCAATCGTTGGATTTCGGGTCATGACAAATAGATTGTTAATTTATATTTGGAAAAATTTAGCATATACGGTAAATAAATAAATCACTGAATCACAGACACAGGGTATTACAACAATAAGCAGCAGAATAGATAAATAGTAGTTCATGAAGCTACTATAAAACATCAGAGTCTGAAACAAAATACAATAGAATCTCAATTACAAATGAATCTCTAATACATAAGCAATTGACAAGTCTGAACATAAATGACTGAAATAAACTGAAATAACTGAAAGCTAGATAGATAGATCTTCAAATAAAGCTCCAGTCTTCAAAGTTGAGTCTTAAATGTTGTGACACTCATTCTGACTCGAGAATAAAGTAGAACACAAAACACTCAAGTTAGGATTAACATTCTTATACCAGTAAATTCAACTTAAGGGAAATGTCAACTAAAATACAAGTAACTTAATGGATGCTTCGGATTTCCATCCTCAAAGATTCGTGGAACTATCTATTATGTAGTGACATAAGCTATTGCAATATGTCTGTAGTAAAGTAAAATATTAAAATAGCGTTAAGGTGTTATCCATATCCCCTTGAAACATTTTATACATAACGTTATCCATATCCCCTTAACACATTTTATATTATGTCATAGTCTATACAATTACCGTAAACTCCACAAATAGGTAGTCTATTAGGGAGCACTCCATCGGTACGACACAAACCGAGCTCGTAGAAGGCGCGATAGGGCATGTGACAAGGCACGCGAGGCAATGCCAAGGTAGATATACCGTTTACGGATCCGGACTGGTGGTAACGCATAGCAGCTACTGCCGCCCACCTCAAGACATACTTCCAAATCAAAGGTGCACCCGATCAAATCAAAAGTAATAAAATGGATCGAAGAAATGTACCCGATCGAAGGAATGACCTCACTTGGCCCGGCATGGCTCTTGTTTTAGCCACATCAAGCTGAGTCATGGGAGTTATGGCTGCTCTAAAACCTCATATAGAATCCTAACCAAACCACCCTACTTCATTCTGGAATCTCGACCACATACACAGTTGTATATTAATTTTCAGTATCGGCAAAGAGTATGACAATATCCGATCTCGGTCTCTTTAACAACTGAACGCTTATTTTACACCATGGTCTTTATACTTCAAAATGTTTGTGCTTCTTGCCAAAATATCATATTCATTTCAAAACCGTATCAATTCAATATGATTATACACTTTAAATAATATTCAGTTCCAGAATCCTAACACTTTCAAAATTATAACACATTCGAAATCGAGACACATTTAAAATCATAACACTTTCAATACACTTTCAACTTAAACGATTTAGATAATAAAAATAGTATATATATTAAATATTTATCGGTTAAAATAGTTTGTATATTAGAATAATTTATATATTAAAATAGTTGTAAATTAAAAATAGTTTATATTTATTTAAAGAGATCATACTGAAATATTTTCCCAGTTCGATTTGTTTCATCCAATTTCACAAGTTGATTCAAATCAACTTAAATTCCAAAGTTTAATTTAAATCAATCCCTGTTCAACACTTTCAATTTAAAAGATTAAAGATTAAAGTCAAATTCTCAATAAACCATTTTAAATTTTTAACCGATTTCAAATCCTGATTTGAATTATCATTTCAAGTCCAATAAGATTCCAGTTAGATATTCAAACATTTTCAATATAAGTTTCATTTATATTTCAATATTTAACTTTAATTTTATTCAGATCGGAAAATATTCACTTAATCATTTCGATAACAATTAAATAAAATCTCCAACTACACCTTTAAATCAAACTAAATATTAAAATTTTAAATTATTTAAATTTGAATATTATTCCTTTCGTTACATTTATCAAAAATAAGGTAAAAAAATCTGATCTTTAAAAATCTCAAATTGATAGGTTTCACAATAATTTCTATTTAAATACAATTCTTAAACAAATTAAGCTACAAATCAATTTCAATTTATCTTTCCGACCTTAATTTATTAAAGTCATTATAAAAAAATCTATTTTTAAAAATATTAATATAAATTCAGTTAAATATTTAGAATATATTATATATATTCAATAAATTAAATTTTTATTAAATTAAATCTATTTTTGATCTTATTTTATACATGATTTTAAAAAATCTAACTTTCACGCCTATAAAAATCAAAACCTTTATATTATATTTAAAAATCAACATTTATTAAAACCTATATATTTCTTTCCAAACTTTGGAAATCATTTCAAAATTAGACCAATGATGTCCATATATAATTTTCTATCCTATGCTCAAGTGATAGGGATATTTATCATCCGCAATTTAAATATCTACGGTATATGTCATTTCAACCCACGATCCCAAAATTCAAAATCAATGAAAATCGCTTGGGTTTATCATTTCCACCCATAGCGATTTTCCCCAAATCTATAATTTCGTTCGAGCATGTATCATTTTCAGCCTAAAGGGAATTCTAATCTAATCGGGAACTTGCAGAGTGAGAAAAAATATGGCACCAATATATCAACAACAGACATATATCATCTGGGACAAATTTAAATATATACATCAGGTAATAATGTCATATGTCATAGGTAAACAACGGCAGATAATTGCATAGAATATTTAACAACTAAATATCTTAACAATTCAAATTTAAAAACATATTTAAATTGTCCTTCAGTCATGACGTTGGTGTTAGCTTGAATCTGTTCGTTAAGTTGTCTGCTGCTTTCACGAGTTCTCTCATCCGCTTGTTGAACTCTGTTCTAGTGACAACTTCCATTTGGTTTTAGGCGGTGACAGCCCCTGCGCCCAGACTAACTTGTTGATTGCTGCGTCCTGCTTGTTGGACGGTAGCAGTCTCCTTGACAGCTGCGTTGTGAGAGGCTGATCTAGTATGAGGTCTTCCCGTTGTAGAGTTATGGGTTGGAACTCTGAGTAGAATCAATGGACTTCTGGTGAATGACTTGGATCTCCTTTGGGGAATTTCTTCAATCCAGTAGCGATAAAGTAGATCCTAATAACCTGAGAATGCTGCTCCCAGTGAAAGCACCAAAATGTTAGCAACGAAATTGGTCATAACACCCAAGGAAAGATTTTGTGTAGAGAGATTAATGAAGATAGAAAATTAAAATAGAGGAATGTATGCAAAATTAACTGCGAAAATTAGAGCACCAGATTTATAGTTGTTCGGCATAACTGCCTATGTCCACTTTGAGTTTTATCTTTATTACTATACCAATAATTGAATACAGATATAAAACACACACTAACAACTTGAATGTAAGTTTTAACAGAAAAGAAACGAGTCATGTAAATGATAGAGTCTCCCCGAAGTTTATGAAAAAATGTCCTTTTTCACTATGCCCCTGCCCCTCTATTTATAGGCGAAGATAGGTTGGACTTCCTTTGCAGGCCCAGGAACAAGGTATCTCGGCCCATAGTGGGTGACTTTTGTGCACTGAGCCAGGCATGCGGAACGAGACATGGCGAACGAGAAATGTCGGTCGAGAAATGCCGACCCATCATGTCTGGGCGATTATCAAGTGACTCGAAGTAAACCCTCAGGAGACCCGAAGCAAATAGCAGGTTGACACGTGCGAAGTCATGCCGATCGCCTCACTTTGTTGTGGGTCAGATAACCTATGAACTCCTTTTGCATGCACCAAACCAGGCATGTCGACCTACAATGACCGGGCCTAGCTGTCTAGCGACACTAGCTGAACGGTATGTGTCGAACGGAAAGTACCAAGCGATATACGCCGAACCGTTCTCCACCTACTCATCTATACCTTGATCGAGCCATTGTTCACTTATCGTTCTCGGTCGAACTAACACCAGAACTAGATAAGTAGACCGAGCCATGCAAATATACCGAGCCGAACCAGGTGAGGTGACTGAACGGTGGATCTTGGGTGGTTATCCCAAACCGAAGTCATGCTGAGCGCCTCTCTTTATTGCAGGCCTGATAACCTACTAACTTCTCTAATATGCACCGAACGAGGTATGACTTCACCTCCTTGACCAAGCAGTGCATGCCAGTATATCTGGACCGAACGACACATGTAGATTTACTTGGCCGAGCGGTGTACTTCCACCCTAAGCCGAGCGATATGTCTGGAGTTTCTAACACCATCCCTCTTCGGCTGTAATGACCCGTCCTCCTCGACCCTCGATAATCAACATAAATACGCCATTGTATAATATGTCAATGATCGCGTGCTGGAAAAGACAGATTTCAGAGGGAAAAGAAAGAAGGTATAAGAAAGAAGGAACTAAAACAATAGCAGAATCTCACTATCTCAGCAGAACAAAATATAATAGATAACAACTGATCTTCACAAAAAAAGAAACTATATCTGTTTATACATTTCATCATCAGATTACATCGCAATCAATACAATTACTGAACAGTTATATTAACTTGCCCTCACATAAGCTGACTATACAACTTATACCGCACAGCGGAATATACATCAAGTACGTGTGATACATTTCGTCATCCAGCTCGTCTCTTAAGCTCCATAGCATCCTATCTTGGATTTATAATACTCGGTCTGATCCGAGCATTATAATAAAATAACACCCGACTCGGTGTGGAAAACTGGCATGAGAAAAATAAAATTAATTTATTTATTAAAGTTTCAAAATCCTTTGAAACTCAATGCTATCTTGTAAGACCACGCCACAAATAAACATGTCGGTTTTTACCTTACGATAACCAAAATATTTCTTATAAAATCGTGTGATATTATAATAGTGTCTAAGTACAAAAACTTATTCAAATAGTAGAAATTGTTACATTCATGAAATTCCAGCAATTATTAGGCTCTATAATCAAAACCGTATAAGGCACGTAAGGAGAATGGATTTCCAAATAATGATTAGGCACCGGGATACCACCTGTCATGGAATCTGGTCTAGATCAGCATACCGAGGATCCACCCTGATCCACTACAACACATGACCGGACTACCCATTATAGGATAGCCCAAATAAGATCAGCATGCGGTTGGGATCAGCAACCATCCACACGGCCGAATAAAAGGGAAATCTAGACAGGGATGACCTTACCCTTATTGGTTGCTAGTCACTTAGCCTTGCTGCATAACCCTTGATTTTCAGTCATTCTCGGTTGATGAGGCTAGAGGCTAAGCGTTACCTTTTTAGAACACATCTCACTTAGAATGCTCATCCCCCTTGTGGCGATGTTTTGAAAGCATTCATCCATACAAGTCCATTCCGGGTTCGAACGGAACCAAGGGCACTACTCCTACTACATCCATTTTGGAATCACCCTTAGGATTAGTAGCGATTAGTCCTTGCACTTCATTGCTCCATATTCGACTCCAAGCACTTGTCTTCATCACAAAAATGTTCTCGTTGGATCGAAGTGGTTTTCGGATCACAAATCCAATCTCGGTCTCTTCGAAACAACGTTCGCTATTTCTCGGTAAACTCAACCCCGGTTCTTTAGGAATAATCAAACGAGAATAAGATCATAGTTCACCTCCTAACCGTTTGTGGATGGATTTCCTTATAAACGTCCTAAAAGAACGAACGAGTTTATGCGTATAGTATAACACCTCAAATGGTAACTGTACCATATAATTCTCATACCTCTTGTAGGTATTCCAAAGTTATGTTTGGGACTAGATTTGATAGTTGGTTATTTAACTATTAAATAAACAATCAATTCAACCAATTATTTTATTTCCACTGAAACACTCCAAATCCTCTTAAATTAAATTTTTAATAATTTAAATCACTTTACCCAAAAATATATACTTAAAACATTTAAAAATAAAACTACTTAAATCGCTTTACTCAAAATAATTGTTATAAAATTCTATAATAGATTTCTAAGTAAAACATAAGCCAAAAACCATTTTAAAAATAAAAGTTTTGTATAAACTATAAATATTATAAAATCTCTTTTAAAACATAATACTAATTTAACTTTTAAAATAATTACAACCTAAATAAATTTGATTAATATTTACTTCAAAATTCTAAGACAATTAAAAATAATAAATTTCTCTAAACATTCTTTTAAAAAAAATTAAAACCTGAAACTTATACATAAAAATCTCCTTTAGAAAATATACTTGGCTTTTTAGGGAAATACACTTTCCATTTCAATGTAACCTATATAATTCTTTATATATCCTGCTCGATTTATCCCAATTTAATTTACGTTCCAACCCCGTAAATTTCTTTCAGCACTTAAAAAATAAAACCACTTTTTATTTTTAAAACACATTTCACATCTCCTTATAATAACTTTTAGAAACATATACTTAAATTATTTAAAATATGGCCACTAAATTCTTTATTCAAAATAATACTTATAAAATTCTATAAGAGTTTCTTGAGAAAAACATAAACCACAATTACCCTTCAAAATAAAGTTATTATATCAATATTTATGTTAAAATTTCATTTTTGTTTAAAAACTTAATAATAATTTACCTTTAAATATAATTAAATACCATAATTAACTTAAATTAATATTTTCTTTTCACTTAATATTAATTAAAATAACAAATTCCCTAAAACATTCTAAAAAACATCTTTAAACTTCTAGCTTAAACTTTGAAATCTTTTCTTTGAAAATATACTTTGTTTTCCAGAAAAAATGTTCTTTCCAACTTTTAAAACTAAAATCACCTTTTTATTTTTCTAAAATGAATTGCATGTTTCCTTAAAAATTCCCATTGGAAATCTATGCTTTCAAATTTATCCACTGATAAATATTCTACTTTATTCATGAACACAATTTATGAATTTCCTTTCCTCATTTTCTTTTAAATCATTGTTTCCAAAACACTTAATCAATTTCAAACTGATATCCTGGTTCAGATTCCGTATAAATTTACTACTCAACTTATTCAAATTCCCAATAATTATTTACTAAAATTTTTACTTTTCATTTCTATTTAGAAACCCGGTTCATTCTATTCTATATTTAAAATACCAAATTATATTCATCCAAACAATAGCACCGAATAACCTAATTTCCAATTCAATCTATCACAGGATATCACATAACATATCACAGATATGAAAAATAATTACAATATTTTGAGGAATCCAGTTGGATCCCTCCAACCTGTTTCCTTACATCCATAGATGTTAGCACACAAATAAAATACCAAATCCCACTTCGAGGGGGACATCGCGTTATAAAGGGTCATCCGCTATTATGCGGGACACATAAGGTCTCATCCGCTATATAATGCGGGCACATCAATTACTTCAATATATATATATATATATATATATATATATATATATATATACACCACTACTATATGTAATATCACATCCGGTCAATCAATCAATAATTTAAAATTTGAACTATTTTAAATTAACAAGTCATCCAGATGTGATCTAGATTAATTCACCTTAAGTTTAAAATGCCAAGCGTTTCGATTTTAAATTAAATCAACCGCCTTCGATTTAATCTAAAATCTTCACTAGCTCTGATCATCTCCAGATCAGAACCACAACATGCCACTCATCGTTGCGACTTCGCCACCGCCAGTTTCGCTGAATTTTGACCATGCATGCAAAATTTACGCATTTATAAAGTTATAATATAATTTAAAACAATTTATCCTTTATTATTACTTTACCCACTGGGTGACGGCCACACATTTAGATAAAGAAATCAAGGCCGCCGATACAGTTCTCTTCTTCCTCGTTGCTACAGACAAAACGAACACAACGTCGATATCTCGCACGATCACCACTACTACCATCGCCGTCGGGACAACGATCGGACCACACAACCGTGTGTGCCTCCACACCGTGCTCCCCCGCCTCAAAGCCGCTCAACCCGTTGCTACAACGGTCAAGAAAAATACGATTGAACGGCAGCCATTCTAGCGAGAATCGTCGCTGATCCCTTCAATAGTATACGAACGTGGCCGTCCACTTCGTAGAGCTTGACGAGCTCTACGATTTTCCTTCAGGAAGTTTTCGAAAATATTGAATATATCATGAGGGATTGAGAAGAAAAGTATGATATATTTCGTCCATTGAATTTTACTGGAGGCGGCCGTGAAAGTAAACCCTAGGATTTCTGTTGAGAATGAATATATAAGCATATTATAAAATATTTTAATAAAATTCATTTTTAAACTACTTTTTCGAACGATCTCCAAACGACGCTTGCCGACAGGCGTTTATATGGTTTTACCCGTATTCCGAACACAATGGAATGTTGTTCGAAGGCTAATTGAATCGTGTGGAAAATAGCTTTTTGAATCGATTTAAAATATTAAATATTCAATTTTAATTTCAACGTGTTGCTCACCCGTATGAACAAATACTAACTCCAAATGTTACAAAATTCGAAATCCGATAATAATACACTATTACGGATCTAATAGAACTAGTTTCGTTGAATTCCGAGATGTGCCTCGGAAGGCTATTTTAACTCGTCCATTAAATCGAGCGATTTTCGAAATCGTCGTAATCATTTAAAACTTCACTTTTCAAACTTTACTAACTTAATTATAAATCATAGAGAATATATATTCACATTAGAAATCATTCGGATTTATTTTGAATCAAAATCTGATTATTTACATTAGTACTATATATTAAATTCCATTATAAAGTTCATATAAAAATTCCAATTTTAACTTATCGACTTTTGATTCCATCGAAAAGTCCAATACTATAATTCAAATCCAACTAAGCTTAAAAATAAGTTTTAGAAATCATTTTCATGCCCATTTATATCTCAGATTTATAAATTATCTCAATTCAAATATTAAATTACTATTTATCCAAATCCAACTAAATTCTATATTCGAAATTATAACTCATTTTATTGGTTCAACCCAAATCACCATATTTCAAAATCAATTAACAACCCATATTCCACATTTAAGGGAATTAAATGTTCAAAAACTAGCGACCAAAATTCCGAGTCGTTACATTCCTCCATCATTACAGAAAATTTCGTCCACGAAATTTGCTAAAAAAGTTTCCAAACTTATTTAATTAAAATTTACATTCACTTCTCAAAACCTTTTAGTTTAATCCAAAACCATTATCCCTCATTTCTATCTCAAAAAAACTTTAATTTCTAATAGCATCTTAAAAATCACTTTCTAGTTATCCAAAATTCCAAAATTTCTAAACTTCCAAATATTTTCTAGCACCCGAAATTTTCAAAAATATTTAATAGCGTCTCCTTTGTACGGAGAGCATAAAATAATATCACAAATATGATAAAGATATATACATCAGCCCATACGGTTGGAAACAAAATATGTAACGATATATTTTCATTTCTTAGTTTATTGCGTAGGCGTACCTCACATTAGTGTTTTTTAAGTGAACGGCTAATTTATTATGCATTTACGCGCTCCAAACTCTATCCGATAGCCTCCTGAATCTATGCTTACTCAAACAAGCACATAGTTTCCAACAATGTGAAATTTTGACAACATTCCATTCATTTAACTAGCCAAACACATCAGTTATATAGCCCAAACAAATAAACTTCAAAATCATACATGTTAACCATATATTATAAGTAATCATAAGGTTTCATCACTATTTTTAATTCCCTTCATAAATCCATATATCATTTTACTCCACTCGAAAAGATTTACAACCAAGTTCACTATATTCAATTCATATTTGCACGAACTAATCTCATATTCATATCAAATTGGTTTATATGCCTTACTTTACATAATTTCGCCTTTCCCAATTCCAAATCAATTAATTTGCATCGCATACGTAATTCACTTTCATTTATTTGAAAATTAATTTTATTAACCTTCAATTTATTCCAATTGATTCAAAAACCAATTTATTTACTTCTTTTAATTCATTTACTTAGTTTACGACAAAACGACAAATTTCTATGCAAGTTTGTTGTTATTCAAGAAAATAACAATTTCTTAAGCTTATAACCATTTTAAATTAATTCCAACTCAATTTATATTAATTTCATTTCATTCTGAATTATTCACAACCATACATTCTCATTTCCATTACATTATTAATTTAAATCCCTGCTCTTGCATTTTATTTCATTATCCAAACAAGTTTTATTGAATATAATTTCAATTAAACTAAATTTCCTTTCAATTCAATTCTATTTCAATTTAATTCAAGTTCAACTAAATTTTATTTAACCAACTCAATTCCGTACCTTTTCTTTTATTAATTTGAATAAGAATTTAATTTCATTCAATATTATTTATAGTTCACCTGAATTTGGATTTCAATTCAATACAAATTCAACTCAAATTCATTAATTTAAGTTAAATTCAATTCGATCCAATTTATTTCTCAATCCAACTTAAATTTTTATTTCCTAATGTATAAATTCGAAAACTTATTTACTTACCTAAGTCATTCATATATATATTAAACTTAAGGACTTAAGTGTATTCATTCCATTCAATAATTGTAAGTTATACTTATACAATTATCCTACCTTTCCATTGACATCCGATTCAATTCAAACCAAACTTTAATTTATTTAATTTATCTTAAGTTAAATTCCAATATATCATATTCCCTTGATTTACTCAAGTTAAATTTTAATTTCCAGGATTAAAAGTTTCAGTTTCCTTTCTTGATTAAATCAACTTCGTTTTATAAATTAAATACCGATTCCCCTTTGACTTTTCTCATCATTTCAAAATAGAATTCCAAGAATTCAATCACCCAATTTCATTTCAAAAGTATTTCAAAATCATAAATGACACATACCCTCTTGGTATAAC
Organism: Allium cepa; assembly: GCA_030765085.1. NCBI lineage: Eukaryota > Viridiplantae > Streptophyta > Magnoliopsida > Asparagales > Amaryllidaceae > Allium > Allium cepa. The sequence goes on along the minus strand of CM060934.1, from coordinate 1,014,980,708 downwards.
AAATCAACCCTCTAAATTTCAAAACAACTTGGTTTAACAAAATAGTTTACCTTTGGAATTCCTAAAACAAACTTGTTTATCAAACAATTCCAAATAAATAATTGTACCAAACCATCCAGCAGCAATCCATCACTTAGAAACTCGAAAAAGAATACTGATGATATGGCCATCATCATAAGGATTATTTCCCAGCGACTAAAGTGAGTTCAGTGCTTCCTTACTTCCATAAATTTATTTCAAAACAATATCTATTCAAAAAAATTCCCAAATAATACTCCATTATTTCTTCAAACATTTTGGAAAACATTTCAAAAATTCCTACGATTTAGAATTTTCAATCTTTTTTTTCAAATTAATTTAAAAACATTTTCCAAAATTCTTAGGATTTAAATTTTGGTTTAAACCGAATTTCGGTTATGTTCCACTGTACTATTTCATACTCATACAATTCTATTTAGTTATAAATAGAGACCATAAATTTTAGATTCTTATTTGATTATAATATTGACAACCAACCGTCCAAATATATATATAATAAATTTAGAAAATAATTTCTTACATATCAAAATATAATTTTAGGTAAAATTATTTCATTTACCCACTTTAAAAATAATACTATGTTGGTTTATATTGTTTAAGAGCTTAGAAACCACTACTGATGACATGGCATCCCACATGTCGACCAGAATCCATAAACACTTAACCAATAAATCAACACAATATAAAAACATTTTTTGTATTCACTAACAATTATGCATTCGTAGATATTAATACACTCAACTCATTCTAGAGTACTGCTGCAACAACCCCTATTTTGGACCATTCAAATCGACAATAATCCACATATGTCAGACTTGAATAATTCGAATAACAGATTGTAAAAAATTTTGGAGCAAATAAAATCATTCATAGAATCACATACACGGAAATGTCAAAATAACTCATAGCGCAATATAAAATACCATAGTAGTTCATGAAGCTACTATAACAAAGTATCAAACAAATACATAATATCAATCTGAAACAACAAAATAGAAATCTCAAATACATAGAAGTCCACTAATACAAGCTGAAATAGATAAATAACTAGATAGGTAGAATCTCCAGCTAGCTCCAGAAAGAGAAATCCAAAGTTGTGAATACTCAGGCTGACTCGAGCATAAAGCAAAACACAAAACACTCGAGTGAGTACATATATACTTATATAATGTAAACCAACTCAAGTGAACTGTAATAAAGTACAAGTAATTTAAAGGATGCCTGGGACCATTCATCTTCTAAGGATTCGTTAAACTATTTACTATGTAGTCGCTATTATAATAATGTCTACAGTGAAATAAACTTACTTTAAAATAGCATTAAGGAGTGACCCAATATTCCCCTTAACACGGAATAGTCCCAGTAGTCCATCCAGTATCTGCATATCTCCAGATTGGCAGACTACCCTAAATACTCCATGGGCTATGGGAGAAAAACAAACTCATAGTAAAGCTCGCTATGGTAGGTGACACGGCACATGAGGCAATGCCAGGGTAGATATACCAATTACGCACACGGATTGGTGGTAATGTAGCAGCCACTATGCCTACCTCGAGCCACACTCCCAAAATCAAGGGGTGCAACCAATCAAATATAACAGTAATAGAATGGTATCGAAGAAGTGTGTCCGGTCGAAGGAATGACCTCACTTGGCCTGAGATCGCTCCTGTTTTAGCCATATTGGCCAACTCATGGGAGTCGGGTCCACGTAATATAACTCAAGAACGTGGCAACCATCCTACTTTGTTCTGGAATTTCCACTACGTACGGGGTTGTTAAAGTGGTTTTCGGTATCAACAGAGAGTATGTCCATATCTGATCCCGGTCTCTTTAACAACCAATCGCTATTATAACCCTGGTTATAATTTCAAAATAGTATTTATACTTCGAAAATCAAATATCATTTCAACATTCAATATCATTTCAAATCCATATCAAAATATCATACCTTTTCAAAATCTCATTCATTTTTATTTAATTTAAATACTATTCCAAATCACATTTCAAAATGGTTTATATTTCAAATAAAAATATATAATCAAAATGGTTTATATTTCCATTTAAACCATTTAAAAGTTAAGTCATTATATTTAAAAAATCAAATATTTAATTCTCAAAATTTTAGCCTTTTAAGAATTTATTTATTCACTTAAATTTATTAACACAATGAAATTTCAGCTTTCGCAGCAATTAGAAAATGCTACAGTAAGTTACATTTGAAAACAATTCAATTTAGCAAAGACAGCATATACAGAACTGCTGTAATAGTTCGGGTTTCAAATAAAACCTTCAGTTCAATTCTGTAACTACAGCACTTACAGTGCTGTAATAGCCCTTAGTTCATTTTTGCCTTTCAGTTCATTTGTATCAACTACAGCACTTAGAAATGCTGTAACATCCTTTACTTCAGATATGATAGCATTTCAGAAGTGCTGTTAATTAAATTCTAAGTTTCTATACAATTTCATAAACAATTAAAATTTAATTATGCCATTTTTAACTTACAAAAATTATATTTTCTCAGTTTAAAATGATCATTTAAATACCCTTAATTTTATGATTTCATAAAGTGAAATTTTCACAAATAATTATCAAATTTTTAATAATTCACTTATAAAAATCAATGTACAATTTTATAACATTTCACTTACTTTACATTTTAGTTTAGTTTACCACTTCATAAATTAAATTTAAATTCTATTTTAGTTTTCTTAACTTAACTTGTAATTTTAAAACACATTTCACATTTCTAAGTTAAATATTATTTCAAATTTCAATTTTTAACATTTATTTATTTAACTATTTTTAATTCATAGAAAAGTAAATAACACTTTATAAAATCATTTTATATTTAAATTTAAATCAATTATCAAATTTTGTTTACTTAATTTAAACTCCATTTATAAGCAAAATCATAAATTCGAAAATTAACTTACATTTCAAATACTACTTTACCATTTATTTATTTCACTTATTTAACTTGTAGAAAATCACTAATATTTTATAAAAATCATTTTTAATTAAACTTAAATCAAAATATCATAATATTTACATTTTTAAAAATACTTTAAAAATTCTAGAAAAATATATATTAACCACGGGTCTGGATATAATTTTGTAACCTAAGTCAAGTGATACGGATAATATATCATTTCAATCCGTAATTTACAAAGAAAACCCAGGTTCTATCATTTCAAACCCATAGTCCTAAGCAAAATGAAATAAATAAAAATCGCTCAGGCTATCATTTCGGCCCATAATGATTTTTCCCTATTTTAAAGTCTGTTCGGTTATGCATCATTTCAACCCACAGTGATTCTATTCAACAGGGAACTTGTAGTGTGATAAACATATGTAAATAACAGCATAGCATTATATAGCAGTGACAGATGATATGACAGGTTTATGAACAGGGTGATCATCATATAAATCATATCACAAGGAGGTATAACATGATATAGCAGTTTTACAGATTCACTAGGTGTCACCTCACAGTTTATATAAGTAAATATTTCAAGTGTGATTACTCACTTGTTTCAAGCTAGAGATAGCAAGACAAAGCACACAAACGAATCCCGAAAGCACGATAACATGACTTTTGACTTGAGTGGGAAGAGAACCAAGCTAGTGATCTTGTACACAACACATAGACAAGACAAATATAAATATAATTTCAACATAGAATACACTGATGGAAACAAACTAAAATAGGGGAACAAGTCACAACATGATTTTCCCATGCCTCAACCATCATATGTGCTTAGCCTAGGGGTCATATATGCTTGGCCAAAGTTGTAACAACCCGGAAAATTTCGATCCCAAAAATTCCAGATAGTTAGGAAAAGAAGTAAAGAGAAAGAAGAAGAAATAGAAACAAATCATAGAAACCTCACATTCGCAGCGGATCAAAATATAATATGACATAAATAACGATTTTACAAAAAAAACTGCATCAGTACAATTATATTAGTTTTTATACGTCAGAGTTACAACCATTACCAATCACTGGACAGTTTATAACACATGCCCTAGTTATGCAATAATATATCACAGCGGAAAATCTCCATACATTCCTGCCATCCAGCTCGCCTGCTGAGCTCCAGAACGTCCTTACATGGAAATCTGTAATACTCGGTCTGACCCGAGCATTACATCAAAGTAACACCCGGGTCAGGCTAGAAACCAGCGTGAGTAAACTCATCTAACATAGAATACCAAAACATACAACTTATTTAAAACCTGGGATAACTCGTATAAATTTACAACTTCATAAGTTGTTATAGACATCACTTATTTCACACATCAATTTCTAAGTACCAAAACTTAGACTAAATGGTCCAATTCACTTAAATCATTCCATTTCATCCTATTGATTTCACATATCAATTTATAAAGAATCGAAGTGGTTTCGGATATTAAATAATACTCGACTCCGGTCACTTCGAATCTAATGTCATCCGATGCCAAGTTATTCAAGTGAATACAATTTACTTTTAAACACCGGATGTGACTTTACATAGCATTTCATCATAGATAACCACTTTATCACTGTTCAACCCAACATATTGTATTACAGAAACATTTCATATCACATAGCTTCGCAATCACATACCATGGATAACAATTAATTCAAAGCATTCAATATCGTCCAATCATCCACAAGCAAGATAAATTGGTCATACCATTTCTAATTAATTCAATTATCTACCAATGAATTAAATTAATTACTTATTACTTATAAATCTTGCTTATATAACATTAATTAATTATATTCAATTAATTAATCATCCTTTAATTATTCTTCTTGATTAATCATTCTTTAATTACATTAAGTAATTTGCCCTTAATTAATTACACAAATTAATTATTCTCAAACCCCTCGCATTAATTAACCTTTAATTACCATCTTACTTAATTACCCAATTTGATTACCCATCAATCCATTGATTAATTAATTCTCACTTATTAATTTCATAAATTAATCAATCTTTTAACTCATTATACTAAGCAATTAACCCTTAATTTCTCCAATTAAGTAATTACCATTAAATAAATCACCTTTAGTAATTACCCATTAATAACCTTTCTTAATTAATGGCATTAAGTAATTACCTTCATTATTATCATTGATCAATTAAATGATTAACCTTTAATTACTAATTAAATTAATTAATTCGTAATAGTTAATCCTTTAAATTACTTATATTAAGTAATTATCATTACTTGATTACATTAAGTAATTTAGCCTTAAATAAATTAATCATTTTTCTTTACCTACATAATTTACCATATTAATAAATCATTCCTTTATTAAACAGTAATTATCCTTAACTGATTAGATAAATCAATTAACCATCCTTAATTAAATAATTTATTCTTTATTTGATTACGTCATTTAAATCATTAAAAAATAGGAATTAACCCAATATTTAATTAAACAAATAAAAATTAACAAAAATCCATTTTTTTCATGTCACCTATTTAAGGTAAAACTTAATTACAATATTTTTAATCTCCAGATTTAATAATAAAAGCTCAACTAAAGGATGATAAAACAATTTATTTAAAAGACCTTATCTAATTAACCTTGAAGCAAAACAGATTTATTATTCCATATCCCTTATCTAAATTCAAACTTGTAATATTAACGAGAATTGAATTTAAAACATTCTGTTACCCATCTTGCTTGAAAGAATTAAATTAAACCCTTATTTTATATTTTAAACAGGCCGAAGCTGTGACGACCTGAAATTTTTAAGCAACTTAAATAGGAATATTTAATCGATTTTAATATTTAAAAGTTTAATTTTTTACTTGAATTTAAATATCACAAATTATTTGATGATTAAATTATTAAATTAAATAAATTGGAAGTTGGGTAAAATCTAAATCTGGAGTTTTAAGTCTGTTGAAAATAATTTGAAGACTTGTAAAATTTATATTGATAATACTGAAGATGATAAAAGTGATAGAATCAAATTTGAAGATGTTTGTTTAGATTTTTACAATATATCGTTTAAATTGAAAAAAAATGAATTAAATTATATTATTGCATGTGTCTTATCAGCCGGAATTTTTATTCAACCTATATCGAATCCTATTCTCGTGTCTTCCTATCCCTTCCGTAAGATGCTTCTTCTTTCTTTCTTCTTTTATACTTAGCAAACAGAGTAAGGCAATAAAAGAAATTACGAAGTCGTCTTCTCGAGCACATCAACAAAATAATGGCTGAAGCCTGGGGAAACCACAAATCAACGTTCGAACGAACAAATTAAGCAACGAAAATCTTTAATTGGCCGACCCTGTAGACTTCTTTCGTTCCCTTCTCGAATCTAAATTCGCGGCCCTCTCCTGATTCCCAATTTCAAATCGAAGCCGATGCAATTGAAATCGAAATCAAGTTCGATTTTTTTTGGCCGAACCCTCGTTTTCTTTTCAAAAACCCAATCAACTTGAATTCAAAAGCAAATCCCTCCTTTCCCTAAAGAGATTCGCAAATCGACATCGGTAATAATAAAAAATGGCGACTGAGGGTGAGGAAATCAATTCGAGTCTCGAGTGTAGGCGTGGTCGCGAGTTGTTTTTTTTTCATCTTGAAGTCGCGACAAATCTATGAACCTGGGAGGAACGCTCGCGAGCAACGCTTAGGTTTCATGAGTAATTTCGATAGAGGCCAAGTTCGTCGCGATTTTGATGGCAGGAGCGGCTTCAGATTGGAAGGCTGGAGGGGTCGAGCAGCGAGCTGGGCTTGTTCTTGGGTCGAGATAGTGGTGGATTCGCATGATGGGACCGCGATGGTGGTTCTAGCTGTGGCGTATCGTGAGGTATATCAAATTTATTCATCTCAAAATTTACATATATCTATATAGGATATATATTGGAAGGAAATCATATATATACGGAATATATACGTAATCCAGTTTTGAAATATACAGTAAGTATTATGTAACTTGTTTTTTCTTAAATTTAATCTGAGATAAACATTCATAGATTGAGAAATATATATATACATACTTTAATTTACTGGTTGATTAAATTATATACATATATGTATACAGCAAAATATGGAATAGTATATATACAGATAAGATTTAGAAAGTAAAATTTTTAAACAGTAATGTAGATTTTTATATAAGTATATGTGTTTTCTAAAACTAATTTGTTAAACGAAAAGTAGTTTAAGTAAAATAATTGTTAACAAAAATTAATTTATCAACTGGAAAGTTATTTATTCGATTGTTCAAATATTAATAAAATCATATAATGTGTATTCAAGGTCTGGAATCGTGAAGAAAACAACTGGGTTGGGTTTGATTTGCAAAATAAAAAGCAAAGGTAAGTTAATCTCACTCAGTTAAATTTAAATTTGAAAGATTAAATTTAAATAATTGTTTGAATGGTTGAATGAATTGAAGTGCTATAGTATGGTATATTTTGGGATTGGTATTTATGTTGTGCTAACATCTGTGGATGCAGGGAAAACAGGTTGGAGGGATCCAACTGGACCCCTCAACTTTATTTAATTATTTAATATTCTCTGTTCTGAATATTTGATATTCTGTAATGAATTATGTGGAAATATTGAATGCCATGGCTTGATTGTTATAATCGGGCAAAAATGAATTACCAAATATATATAATTTGAGTTTGGAAATGAAAATAAAAGAAGTGAAATTGTAAGTAAAATAATTATAGAAAAGTTGAATAAATTTATGAATGAGAAAGGAAATAGTGACTTTAAAATTTTAATAAATAAATCTTGAGTATGGGAAGGAAAGTTTGAATAAACAAAAACTTAATGAATTTTAAATGTTTTGTTATTATTTAAAAGAACAAAACATTTATTTAAAATTTAAGTTTTAAATTATTTACGAAGCATAAAGAAGAAATTGGGAATAACCTGAAATTTGTATATTTCAGCTAAAGGATTTAAAAATCAAACTGAAAATAATAATAAAGTCCATAATTAATGAATTTTGAAATGAACTGATAAGTAAAGAAATTTATTTCAAATGGAATAAATTGGGAATCAATTTGGAAAATTGATTTAAGTGATTGAAGTTGGAATTCTCCCTGGATAACCAAGTATGTTTTCAAAGTAAATTTTTAAATATAAGTCAAAAGATTAAAAGTTGTTTTAAAAAGCAAGTTTTGGGAAATTTCTCATTTCTAATATTTAAATTCTAAAGTAATTATTTTTCTCTTAATCTGTTATAGTAGTAATTATTTAAAGAATGACTTCATGTTATGTTTTAAAAGTATAAATCTAGTTTTATATCTATTAAGTAACCTTATTTTCAAATGTTCATATAGTATGTATTTTTAACAAATTATTGAAATAATTTGACTTAAATGTTTTAAAGTATATTTCAAAGTAAAGTGTTTTAAAATTATGTTTAAAATCTAGTTTTGTGCTGGGTAATTTCGGTGGAGATAGAAAATATTTGGGAAAGTTTATTCTGAAAGGAAAGGTTGTTTTGAAACTGTTTTCAAGGGTTGAAAATAGAAATATATCTTGTGAAGATATTTTTGAGTTTAATAAATAATTTGGGAAATTATTTATTGTTGGATGGTTGTTTGTGAATATTAATTGATAGTTAAATAACCGACTATCAATATTGGCCAACTGCGCTGACCGTTTCGAAGAGTCCGGAATCGAGATTTATGTCTCGAAAACCACTTCGATCCGGTTTGTACGTTTTGTGCGAAAAAGGATTTTTTGGATTCGAAGACGGAGTAGTGAAGTGCAAGGGCTAGTCGCTATTAATCCTGAGGATGTTTTCAAAATGGATATAGTAGGAATAGTGCCTTCGGTTCCGTTCGAACCCGGGACGGACTTGTATGGATGAATGCTTGCGAAAACATCGTCAAGTGGACGATGGGCATTCTAAGGAATATTGTTCTAAAAAGGTAACGCTTAGCCTCAAGCCTCATCAAATGGGAATGACTGAAAATCAGGGGTTATGCAGCAAGGCTAGGTGGGTAGCACCCAAGAAGGGTGAGGTCATTTCAGTCTAGATGTCCCTTTTTATTTCGGCTTAGTGGGCGTTGCTGATCCCAACCGTGGGGTGATCTCACTCGGGATTATCCAGTAAGGGATAGTCCCGGCCAAGTGTTGCAGGGGAGCGGGCGTACTCCTCAGTACGATGATCTAGGCCCCGTACTGTGACAGGTGGTACCCCAGTGCCTAGTCATTAGTTGGAAATCCATTCTCCCTACGAGCCTTGTACGAGTTTTGTTTGTATTACCCACTCTGTGGCTAGTAGCTGGAATTTAATGAATGTAACAATTTCGGCTATTTTATAAGTATTTGTATATAGACCCTATTATAATATCAGAGGATTTCTATAAAAATTGTTTTAGCTATCGTAAGGTAAAAACCCGACATGTTTATTTGTGGCGTGGTCTCACGAGATGCTTTTTTTTTCAAAGGATTTTCGAAACTTTAATAATCAATTGGGTGTGATTTTCTCACGCTGGTAGTCCAGACTGACTCGGGTGTTATTTAACTGTAATGCTCGGGTCAGACCGAGTATTATAGGATACAGGATATGATGCTATGGAGCTCAAGAGACGAGCTGGATTGACGATACGTACATTCGTACTTGTTTATATATATATATTCCGTTGTTTGAGTTGTTGTGTATCCATTGTATGTGATTGATGTGGGCTGTGACTGATGTACTCTGATGATGTAATATATGTAAACAGATATATTTGATTTTGAGTAAAGATTATTTACTATCTATTATATTTTATTCCGCTGCGATGGTTAGATTCTGATGTTGATTTTGTTTTCTCTTCTTCTACGTCTTCTTCTTAAACCCAAATGGTTCGTATTTCTATGCAACTTGAGTTTATTGTTGTAGAATAGTGTTGACTCAAGGGCTAGGATTTGCGGGTTGTTACAGTGGTATCAGAGCTTAGGTTGGTGATAACCTTGGCTCTGGTGGGAATTACTCATTTAAATTAGAGTCTGTAGTACTCTATAATGAGTTTGAGCGTATTAATAAATATGAGCGCGTATTTGTTAGTGAATATAAATTGTTTTAACATTGTGTTGATTGGTCTATTGAGTGGCATATGAACTTTCGTCGACACAGTCTGCGCAACTGTATCGAAGGGGTTTCTAAACACTTGAATAGAGCAATCGACACAGTATTGTTTTAAATATAGGTAAATGCAATAATTTTACCCAAAATATATTTTGATATAAAGAAAAGTTTTTGAAAACTATTTAGCTAATATATGGTTGCTTGGATGTTAGAAATGATGATATTAAAGTATTATCATTGGTAAGTGAAAATTTAACTATAAATTGAAATATAATTACAAATTTAAGGGATGAATTCATTATAAAATGAAATTTATAAATATGAATTATAAATGTAATTTATGAATTGAAATACAATCAAACGGAAATTTATATAAGAATAAACTATATAAATTCATTATAGTTAAATTTGAATTTAAAATAAATTTTGAAACTTTAAAACCCCGGAAATTTTGGAAGTATTTTGAAGATAATTTGTAGCATTGTTGTTTTTGGGTTATTTCTGAAAGGAAATTTGTTTAAAATGGATTTTGGAAGGGAGATAGCATTGAATTCACTTCAGTCACTGGAAAATAATTTCGATGATGACTACAGCATCATCGATGTTCATTTTCGAGTTTCTAAGTGATGGATTGCAGCCAAATTGATTTGTTCAGAAAAGTTAGTTGTTTTTGAAGATCTCAAAGGAAATTTGTTGGGAATAAAACCAGGATTGGTTTAATTTTTGAGAAATATGATTTGAGATGTTGGAGATTTCAAAATAAATTTGAAACCAAAGCCGGGAGTTTAAAATCCTGATAAGATGCGTTGTAAGCTTATAAATTGAGATGATTTTTCAATCAGGAAGGGAATATAAGTTTTGAATGTTGGAATGTAAATTTAAAGAGAAAATTAAAAATGGAATTAACTTGGATGGGAAATAAAAATTTGACCGGATTGAAATAAATTGGATAGGCTGAAAATAATATCCAGTGTATTCGAATGAAGTTGAAGTCGAATTGAGTTAAATAAATCTGAGTTAAATAAAATTGAATTGGAATACAATTCAGTTGAATTATTGAATGAAATTAAGTTCTTACCTGGATAACTGGAAAATAAGTTAGATAAGAAATACATTGGATAAGAATTAGATTGAAATAAATAAACCAGAATAACTTATAAAAGAATTAAAATGCATGACTAAAATATGCTTGGGTTATAAAGAAGCATAAGGCTTAAGTTAAAATAAAAGAAGAATATATTCAAGCTTATGATGAATGGAATTGTATAAGACAATAAGTTATGACTTATTAAATTGAAAATGGAATATAAAATCCAAAATAAATATTGATTGATGAATTGGGAAATAAAACAAAAATCCAAGCTTGAATTATAAAATAAAGTGAACTTAAGCAAATTGAATGAAGTGATATTTGAAATTAAAATTCAAATATTGAATTATAAATTAAGGAAAACTAAGTAGATAATAAATTAGATAACGAAATATATAATGATAACCAATGTAGCTAAGGAAAAGCTGAATTGGTAAGTTAATATTGAAGTTTGGAAATAAAACTCAAGTTATAAATCAAATTCGACCTGAATCATTAGTGAAGAAATATAATTGAGAGTGGCCTTGCAATTAATTAAATGAACTGAGAATGTGATTGAATTGTGAGTCCATGAAATTGGTGAAAAATGTAAATGGATTAAAATAGTAATGGTTTGAATGTGTAAATGAAATCCAATAAGTGGAAATAAATTGGATATTGCCTTGGAATCAATTGAGTTAAGTTGAGTATAAAAGAGTAAAGTTTGCTGGTAAAATGAAAATGAGCTTAAGTATAAAATTTGAATAAATTGAAGTAAATTGACTTAAGCTGAATAGATGGAAGAGAGTTGAATTTGAATCAACTTGAATTAAGTATAATAATATTGGATTGGTTTTAAATCAAGTAAAAATAAGTTTGAATCGAATTAAAATTCGGTGAGATATAGATAATATTTAATGGAATGAAATTCTGGAATAAATAATTGTAAACCAATTAAAATTATTAAGGAATTGAAATAACTTGAGACGATATGAAAATGTAATGTTTCAAGTTTAATAGAATGGATTTAAATGAATGTGGATAAGAAATGAAGTATGAATGAGTGGACTGTGAATAAAATTTAATAGGTAATGAAGATGAACCTAAATTGTTAATGGTTTTGAATGAACTGGTTTGGATAATAAAATGAACTGCAAATGAATGGATTCAAATTTAAAATGAAAGGGAAATGAGAATATATGGATTGTGAATAAATTTGAAAATGAAATAGAATTAAGTATAAATCAAGTTGAAATCCATTTAAATTGGTTATAAAACATAAATATTTTTTTGTTCACATAGATCTTGTCAAATTTGCATTGAATAAATATCATTGGATGTAAATGGAAGTAATTAAAAATTCTATGGATTGATAGTAGTAAAATAAGTTGGTTTTGAAAGCAATGGAATTAAATATGAATTGATTTTGCTTAAGAATAAATTAAATGTAAGCGATTGAGTTTTAAACCATTCAAATTTGAATGAAAATGGTTTGTAAATTAATTCAAACAGTTGAATTAGTATGAAATTGTATAAATTGCCTACGGAAAATGTTTGATGTGCATTTCTTTTAGAATTCATATGTTTTAACCATTGTAACTTAGTGAAATATAGTTAAACTGCATATATATGGCACTTACATGTTTAAATTGAGTAAGTACAGGTACCTGGAAGCCGTATGGCGGGATTTGGGTCGCATTAACTGCTAAATAAATAAGCCGCTTGCTTAAAATGCTAAATAAGGTACGCCTACGCAATAAAAATAGGAAATATGAACTTGGTTTTTCCGACCGTGTGGGTCGATGTATATATATTTATCTCTTTTGTCAAATTGCAAAAGCTCCTCCGTACAAAGGAGACTCTGCCAAAAATTTTCGGAAATTTTGGGAGTTAGAATTTTTTTTGAAATTTTTGGAAAATTGTGTTAACGACAAAACGAATTTAAATTGTAAACTAAAATCAATTGGTAAATGAAGCTAATTAAATTAATGACATGAATTAGCAATAAATGAAAAATAAAATTTAAAATATTCAGAGTTGAAGAATAAATTGAATTCATATGAAATGAAAGAATCGACTTAAATAGAAATGGATATAAACTAAAGTGGTAAAGTGAAAATAAATATAAGGAACATATAAAAATGCTTATAATAACTTAAGTAAGGAATGGTGAATTTCTTAATTGAAAATTGATGTTACAAATATATTCCAAAGTTGATATTTGAATGAGTAAATAATTGACATTTGTAAGGAAATCGATAAATTGTTTTGGAATATTGTGATTGGATATTAGTAGTAAGCAGGATATGCAGGTATTATAAAGCGAAAGGAAAATTTGGTTTTGATTTCATAAGATAAATTTGAATTGCCTGACTTAAAAGGTATGTGTTTAAATTTCTATATGAAATTGGATTGATTTTTTGTATCTAGCCACTTGGCTTTTTGATTTCTTTTTGGATTTGAGAGGCCGTAGAGCCATTTTGTAGTTGTACCGAGCTAGCCGCGCAAAGGAGACGCTGGCGAAATTTTTCAAAAATTTAGGGAGTTAGAAAAATTTTGGAAAATTTTGATAATTCAAAGTTGGTTTTAAAATGTGAAATTCGAATCGATAAGTAAGCGATTATGTTTGAGGCTTATGGGTAAGTTTAGGAAATTAGGAAGAAGGATAGTGTCTTTAATAAAAGATGGTTTTGGAGGGTCATTGAAAACTATTTGGGTCGAGGAAATTGATAATGGGTTATGGACATTCTTCCTAACTAGTAATTTCGGGGACGAAATTCTTCTAAGGGGGGAGGAATGTGACGACCCGAAATTTTTAAGCAACTTAAATAGGAATATTTAATCGATTTTAATATTTAAAAGTTTAATTTTTTACTTGAATTTAAATATCACAAATTATTTGATGATTAAATTATTAAATTAAATAAATCGGAAGTTGGGTAAAATGTAAATCTGGAGTTTTAAGTCTGTTGAAAATAATTTGAAGACTTGTAAAATTTATATTGATAATACTAAAGATGATAAAAGTGATAGAATCGAATTTGAAGATGTTTGTTTAGATTTTTACAATATATCGTTTAAATTGAAAAGAAATGAATTAAATTATATTGTTTCATATGTCTTATCAGCCGGAATTTTTAGTCAACCTATATCGAATCCTATTCTCGCGTATTCTTATCCCTTCCGTAAGACGCTTCTTCTTTCTTTCTTCTTTCATACTTAGCAAACAGAGTAAGGCAATAAAAGAAATTACGAAATCGTCTTCTCGAGCACATCAACAAAATAATGGCCGAAGCCTGGGGAAACCACAAATCAACGTTCGAACGAACAAATTAAGCAACGAAAATCTTTGATTGGCCGACCCTGTAAACTTCTTTCGTTCCCTTCTCAAATCTAAATTCGCGGCCCTCTCCTCATTCCCAATTTCAAATCGAAGCCGATGCATTGAAATTGGAATCAAGTTCGATTTTTTTTGGCCAAACCCTCTTTTTCTTTTCAAAAACCCAATCAACTTGAATTCAAAAGCAAATCCCTCCTTTCCCTAAAGAGATTCGCAAATGGACATCGGTAATAATAAAAAAAACTGGCGACCGAGAGTGAGGAAATCGATTCGAGTCTCGAGTGTAGGCGTGGTCGCGAGTTGTTTTTTTTTTCATCTTGAAGTCGCCACAAATCTATGAACCTGGGAGGAACGCTCGCGAGCAACGCTTAGGTTTCGTGAGTAATTTCGATAGAGGCCAGGTTCGTCGCGATTTTGATGGCAGGAGCGGCTTCAGATTGGAAGGCTGGAGGGGTCGAGCAGCGAGCTGGGCTGGTTCTTGGGTCGAGATAGTGGTGGATTCGCATGATGGGACCGCGATGGTGGTTCTAGCTGTGGCGTATCGTGAGGTATATCTAATTTATTCATCTCATAATTTACATATATCTATATAGGATATGTATTGGAAGGAAATCATATATATACGGAATATATATGTGACGCCCCACCTCTATACCCACGCTAGCCAAGAACATTACGGTGAATGCTGTCAACTAGCACGGAGAATAAGGCTGTTGAGGAGCGACCATCCGTGTAATTTCTTTGCGCGAGCACCGATATGTCAGATAGTATAACATGCAATGCTTTATCCAGAGGAAATCCGACATACCGACACAAACTCAAGCTACTACACGGTGGCTATAAATATCTTCGGAAAAACAAATATAGGAATAAACATAACATAAATCAGTCACAGAAAATTCATATCACAAAGGCGGAATAAGATATGAATACTACACATAAAAGTGTACATCAGAGTATTGGTCAGAAAGATCCACAATATCACAAAAGAATAGTTACACGAACTACACAAAAGAATAAGTATACATTATGGAGTCTATATCTCTAATATATACAACAAAAACTACTAATCTAAGTAGTCAATCAAAAGTCAGAGAAATCAATCCCAAGAGAGAAGTCAAGCTGAAGCACCTGTAACATCTCGGTCTGACCCGAGTATTATTTAATAAGAAAATAATAAACGGATCAGTCTAACTATAAATATCAGATGAAACGATTTAGAATCAGAGTTATGACTAAACACATAATAATCACAAGGCCAAGCTGTGATATATGAGTAGTTGATAATCAACAAGAGATTAATCAATATCACAAAATCTACACAAGAATCAAAGAAGTGTCATACTCTTTATTTCGTTCATCAAACCACAAATATTGACGATAATATCAATGTCAATCACAAAAGTCAATGACGCACAAATTCCAGAAGACTACACAAGAAATCCAGAAATCACTAAAGTCAATGACACACAAATTCACCAATGCACAAATATCGATAAGGCTTATCAATGGAAATCACGAAAAATTGGTGAAACACAAATTCTAGAAATCATCTCAAGAAATCCAGAAATCACAAAGGGGGAGGCCTATCACAAACGGGAGCATAAAGCTAACCAACACGTGTATCACAAACGGAACGCTAATTCCATGGTCGCTAACCATCACAAATTGAGCCGAAGCTCCACAAACGGCCCGAAGACCATGGGTTGCTACCCCATCACAAATTGAGTCGAAACTCCACAAAACGGGGTTTAGTCTCCCTCGCAGACAAAGAGACATCGCACATTGCTAGTCTAAATCACAAAGATGATCGTCATGATCAACGAGAAGTGTCAATTACACTAAGCTAGTAAATATATGAGTTTAGCTTCATGTCCCATAACCACTTGCTTAACTTAAATATTTACGAACAAACTGTAGATTTCCACTAGAAAATTGTCACAAGGGTTTCAATCGAACAAGTCCAAGAATTAACCAACAAAGTGAACGCAGGCGTTTCATACCACTTGTTTTACTAAGTCGTTTAATTGGATTTCTCATATGAGTGAGGTAAAGGTTTATATATACTAATAGATTGGAAAACGGTTTTATAAACGAATTTGGTATTAAAATAGTGTTGAAATCGTTTGAGGAAAGAGTTTTGATATTTACTACTAGTATAGAAAACCTTTATATTTTTAAAGTGACAAAACACAACGGAGATTGTAGGAACAATCAATCACTAAAATTCACATTCAAAAACGTGAATAAAATCCAAAGAAATCGATACGAAATCCATCAAAGTGGATATATCTAAAATTCCCAAAGAAAAGGTCATCAAAGTCGATAATAAATGACAACAACAAAAGGGAGACAACACGAATCGATTAAAGTTGGATATTCAAACAAATTAGCAAAATAGGCTAATCTGGCAAAAATCATCAGGTCGGTCGACCGAACCAAAGGTTGGAAACCTCTCGGGACAGCAGGTCGGTCGACCGAACCCTATACTCGGTCGACCGAACCTTAAAACAGAAAGTGCTTATGCACTTGGAAGCAGGTCGGTCGACCGGACCAGAGGGGTCGGTCGGCCGAACCTGTTTCCAGCCTCTTCCCTGCCTATAACAAATGAGGTTCAATCTTGACCAAATTGCATTTTTCTTGAGCAACGGCGCTAAGCGATTATGCCAATCGACTACCCGGCCCTATATGCTCCTCGATGCATTACCACAAACATGTTCAAACATCAAATTTAGGATTTTAAACGAATTGAACTCAAAACACCAAAAATTGGAATATACACCAATTCAATCCAAACCAAAAGCAAATGCACACGAATAAGTGTTAGGAATTCATACCTAACAATCGAAGATAATTATAAGCATAGATGTGAGATTAAAAATCTCACCTTTTCACAAAATCAAACGAGAAGAAGCTTGAAAGCAAATGGAGTATCAACCTCTCTTCAACACAACCCAAATGAGCTTGAATCTATGCTCAAAACAAGAACATTCCCAAAATTAGGTTTAGGAATTTCTGAAATTGGTAAGAGGATAAGTTGGAGAAGAAGAAGAGAAGCTTACCAATGGGTTCTCTTGAATTTGGAGCAAGGAAATTGAATTTGCAAGAAGAACTAGGGTTTTGGAGTTTTAATTTCCAATCTCACCCACCATTAATGACTTAGAACTGAAAAGAGAAGAGAATGAGGGTGAGTGGGGAAGAGTGGCTCAGATTTGAGCATAAGTTAACATAGGGCTGAGCCCAAAACCAAACCCAAAGTAAAAAGTAGCAAAAATCAACTTTCTCCAAACATATCGAAGCTTATACTCAGAAAGGTCGCAAACGGCATTTTAAACTCAATGGGAGTCGTCCCGGGTCCTAATTCGACCGTATGCAAAAAGTAGCTTTTCGGACTAAAATCCGACTAATGATAAAATATTTAAATAAAATATTTAAATATAAAAATCGATAAATATGCGGGTTGTTACAGACTCCCCTCCTTAAACAAATTGCGTCCTCGCAATATTTATGAAGAGAACATAAAGTAACAACCATAAAAGCATATTCAACACAAAAGAAATTTGAAATAAGAAGTTCACCTCAAAGAACACGAGAAAGTAAGTCCGGATGTGTTCGCTTGATGTACTATCTAGATTCCCAAGAACAATCCTTAGGATTTGAAGACCATTGAACTTTAACAAGCGGAACATCTTTATTTCGAAGTCGTTTGACCTCCGAAGCAATAATACAAATAGGATGTTGCTCATAAGTTAAATTAGGAGAAACTTCAATCTCTTCCACAACACCGGGCACAAGAGCAGAATCGGAATCTCGAAGACATTTCCGAAGTTGAGAAACGTGAAACACGTCATGAATAGCAGAAAATTGAGCCGGCAATAAAAGGCGATAAGCCATGGAACCAATACGTTCAATGATAGGAAATGGCCCAATTTATCGAGGCGCCAATTTTCCCGATCGACTGAAACGTACAACACCTTTCATAGGTGAAATACGAATGAACACAAGATCTCCCTCAGAAAATTCTAACTTCCTTCTCCGGTTATCGGCATAGGATTTTTGTCTACTCTGAGCTTCTTTCATTCTATGTCGAATAAGTTCAATTTTCTCTGTGGAATCACGAATAAAATCTGGACCTAACACCAGCTTCTCACCGGCCTCAAGCCAACAAGAAGGAGATCGGCATGGCCTTCCGTAGAGTGCCTCGAAAGGTGCCATACCAATACTAGATTGGAAGCTATTATTATAGGAAAATTCAACAAGTGAAATATGATCTTCCCAACTTCCACCAAAATCAAGCACACAAGAACGAAGAAGATCTTCAAGAGTTTGATTCACACGCTCAGTTTGGCCATCGGACTGGGAGTGATAAGCGGTGCTAAAATTAAGCTTCGTTCCTAAAGCTTTTTGAAGATTCTTCCAAAATCCACTAGTAAACAATGGATCACGATTGCTAACAATTGAAGTAGGAACACCATGTAATTTAACAATCTCTTTAACAAAGAGTTTGGCCAAAAGAGGAACGGTTCGGTTAGACCGAACGGGAATAAAATGGGCGGATTTAGTAAGTCTATCAACAATTACCCATAAGCTATCATAACCCGATCGAGAACGGGGAAGGCCATCTATAAAATCCATGGAAATTTGATCCCATTTCCAAATTGGAATTTCTAAAGGTTGCAATAACCCACCGGGCCTTTGATGTTCGGCCTTAACGAGTTGGCAAGTCATGCAACGCTTAACGAAGTTAGCGATGTCAAGTTTCATTCCCTCCCAATAATAAAGTCGCTTCATATCCGCGTACATTTTACTACTTCTGGGATGAATGGTAAACTTAGAACAATGTGAATCTTCTAAAATATCTTTACGAAGATCACCAATATTTGGCACGACAAGTCTACCAAATTTCCGAATGCCGCCACGAGAATCGATATCAAAGTCCTTCAAACCTTCAATATCAATCTTATCCTTAATATTTTGGCTAAGAAGAGCCAATTCGGGATCTAGCCTTTGAGCTTCAAGAATGCGGTCTAAAAGAGAAGGATGAGCCTCAAGGCTACATAAAACAAATGATGAGCATAAATCGGAAACACGGTCTCGAATTTCGCAAGTGGATAAAATCTCGAGATCGTTCCATTCGGATATCATCATATAAACAACAGCTTGTTGTTTACGGCTAAGAGCATCGGCGACACGATTACCCTTACCGGACGTATAAAGAATATCAAGATCATAAGGAGCAAGGAACTCGAGCCAACGTTGTTGACGCAAATTAAGTTCCTTTTGAGAAAATAAATATTTCAAAGACTTATGATCTGTGTAAAGAACAAATTTCTCTCCTAAAAGATAATGACGCCAAATACGGAGAGCAAAAACAATAGCCGCGAGTTCTAAATCATGAGTGGCATATCTAGACTCGGCAGGCTTCAATTGCCTAGAAGCATAAGCAATAACACGTTCTCTTTGCATAAGAACGGCACCCAAACCAACGCGACTAGCATCGGTATAAACAACGAAATCTTGATTCCCCTCGGGAATAACGAGAATAGGAGCATCAGAAAGGAGTTCTTTCAATTTATGAAAAGAAGCTTCACATTTGTCCGACCAAATGTATTTAATACCTTTCTTCGTTAAGCTAGTGAGAGGCACGGCAATCTTAGAAAAGTCTTTGATAAAACGGCGGTAATAACCTGCCAATCCAAGAAAACTACGAATCTCCGTTACACTCTCCGGTCTCTTCCAATCTTGAATCACTTCAATCTTTGAAGGATCCACAGAAATTCCGGGTTCGGAAATAATATGACCGAGAAACTTCACACGAGATTGCCAAAAGTGGCATTCAGAAAATTTTGCGTTTAATTGATTACTCCTAAGAGTTTCCAACACAATCCGAAGATGTTTTTCATGCTCCTCCTCGGTTTTAGAATACACAAGAATATCATCGATAAAGATGAGAACAAACCGGTTGAGGAAGTCTTTAAAAACTCGATTCATTAAGTCAACGAAATAAGCCGGGGCATTCGTTAACCCAAATGGAATAACAAGCCATTCATAAGATCCATACCGAGTACGGAACGATGTCAAAGGAATGTTATCCTCTTCAATACGAAGCTGATGAAAAACGGTAGCCAGGTCCAATTGTGAAAAGACTCTAGCACCACTAAGTTGGTCAAATAAATCATCAATCCGAGGTAAAGGATATTTATTTTTGATAGTAAGATCATTAAGTTTGCGGTAGTCAACGCAAAGCCTAAGTGTACCATCGGATTTCTTGACAAAAATAGCTGAAGCTCCCCAAGGCGAGGAACTAGAGCGGATAAATTGCTTCGTCTCCAATTCGGATAATTGTTTACGCATCTCCTCGTTTTCTTTATTGGACATACGATAAGGAGGACGAGTGATAGGTTGATCTCCAGGAATAAGATTAATTCTGAACTCAATTGCTCGCTTAGGTGGTAATCCTAAAACGGGCTCGAATATGTCGGAAAATTCACAAATGACGTGAATAAGAGAAATAATATCACCCTCATCATCATCGTCGTCATCATGAGGATTTAAAGAATATAAAGATGCAACCAAAGCAGAATCTGAATCTTTAAGAATAACAGAAACCTGATTAACAGATTGAGGATGTCAAAGATGAATAGTCCGCTCAGGACATAGGATATGAGCTTCATAACGGTTAAGCCAATCCATTCCCAAAATCATTCCAAAGCCTAAATAACGCATGACATGCAAATCGGCTCGGAAAGAAAAATCACACAAAATAATCTCGACATCTTCACACAGTAAACTGATTGTTGCGGATCCACCAACCAGATTCGCAATTCTCAAAGAAGTCATTGAACACAAAACATCCAAAGAAAAGGTATCAACAAGTTCTTTTGATATAAAAGAATGGGACGCACCCGTATCAAAAAGAACTCGAATAGGATGATCATGAAATAAAATAATTCCATCTAGAATAGAATGAGAAATACCTTGGCCACGAGATGTGTTGCCAGGGGCTTGAGCAACAATAAGCTTTCCCTCCTTCTTGCCCTGAAGCTTGGGGCATGAAGATATAACATGACCGGGAACTTTGCAGTAGCGACAAGAAAGAGACTTTGGGCACTTGTTCGCATAAAGGTCCTTCGAACCACAATTATAGCATTCCCCACGACCAAAGGAAGAAGTCTTTGCCACGGAGGTTGGTTGCTTTCCTTTCTTATTGGGATAATGGCCTTTGAATTTGTTTGGCCTCTTCTTGTTGTTGAAGTCTGGTTTGGAACCCACCACTTCAACATCATTCTCCTTATCCGCCTCTTCAAGACGAAGAGCGATATCAACGAATTGGTCGAAAGAAACTTCTAATTTTAGAAGTAATGGCTTCTTAAGACTTTTGTTTAAGACATAGACGAATCTCTGATTCTTCTTAAGAGGGGTGTTGATGTATTCAACCCCATATTTGGAAAGCGACTCGAAGGAGGCGACGTAATCAGTCACGGATGACTCACCTTGAACAAGGTCTATAAATCGTCAAGTCAATGTCACTTTTTCTGCTTCTGGTACGAATTTTAACTCGAAGCACTCTCGGAATTTCTCCCAGGTGAGCTCCGCTTCATTAATCTCAGAAATAAGAAGCTCGTACCAGTCCAATGCTCTTTCTCGGAGCATACTAGAGGCCACCTGAACTCGGTGAAGGTCAATAAGATTCATGGGACAAAAGATTCGATCGCATGACCTTAGCCAAGCCTGTACTTCAATAACAGTTTCGGAACCTTTGAATGGCTCCCCACCCAAATTAGTGTAATTGCTACACAAGCGTGCAAATCCCGACTTTGGGTGAGTAGGTTTCGGGTTAGCTCCGGCTGCTTGAGCATTGGTCACTAAATCAAGAAGCTGTTGAGCAGTCATAAAAACTCCATCGTGGGGTGGAGTGCTAGATGGCATGGCTCTAGGACGGCCTGGTCTAGACATTTCTCTTCCTTTTGAAAGAAAAAAGAAGAAGAAAAAGGTTATTCACCAAATTGAATATCAAGCAATCTTGATAGATAAACAAGGAATCATAAGGAAAATATGATGAATCGGTACGAAGACTCGAATTAAATCCTAAAGCACGACTCCTAAGATGAACTTAGGACGATGATCCTTGTTATAATATTCCATATTGTTCCGAAGTTCGGCTTTGATACCAAGCTGTGACGCCCCACCTCTATACCCACGCTAGACAAGAACATTACGGTGAATGCTGTCAACTAGCATGGAGAATAAGGCTGTTGAGGAGCGACCATCCGTGTAATTTCTTTACGCGAGCACCGATATGTCAGATAGTATAACATGCAATGCTTTATCCAGAGGAAATCCGACATATCGACACAAACTCAAAGCTACTACACAGTGGTTATAAATATCTTAGGAAAAACAAATATAGGAATAAACATAACATAAATCAGTCACAGAAAATTCATATCACAAAGGCGGAATAAGATATGAATACTACACATAAAAGTGTACATCAGAGTAGTGGTCAGAAAGATCCACAATATCACAAAAGAATAGTTACACGAACTACACAAAAGAATAAGTATACATTATGGAGTCTATATCTCTAATGTATACAACAAAAACTACTAATCTAAGTAGTCAACCAAAAGTCAGAGAAATCAATCCCAAGAGAGAAGTCAAGCTGAAGCACCTGTAACATCTCGGTCTGACCCGAGTATTATTTAATAAGAAAATAATAAACGGATCAGTCTAACTATAAATATCAGATGAAACGATTTAGAATCAGAGTTATGACTAAACACATAATAATCACAAGGCCAAGCTGTGATATATGAGTAGTTGATAATCAACAAGAGATTAATCAATATCACAAAATCTACACAAGAATCAAAGAAGTGTCATACTCTTTATTTCGTTCATCAAACCACAAATATTGACGATAATATCAATGTCAATCACAAAAGTCAATAACGCACAAATTCCAGACTACACAAGAAATCCAAAAATCACTAAAGTCAATGACACACAAATTCACCAATGCACAAATATCGATAAGGCTTATCAATGGAAATCATGAAAAATTGGTGAAACACAAATTCTAGAAATCATCTCAAGAAATCCAGAAATCAGAAAGGGGGGGAGGCCTATCACAAACGGGAGCATAAAGCTCACCAACACGTGTATCACAAACGGAACGCTAATTCCATGGTCGCTAACCATCACAAATTGAGCTGAAGCTCCACAAACGGCCCGAAGACCATGGGTTGCTACCCCATCACAAATTGAGTCGAAACTCCACAAAATGGGGTTTAGTCTCCCTCGCAGACAAAGAGACATCGCACAATGCTAGTCTAAATCACAAAGATGATCGTCATGATCAACGAGAAGTGTCAATTACACTAAGCTAGTAAATATATGAGTTTAGCTTCATGTCCCATAACCACTTGCTTAACTTAAATATTTACGAACAAACTGTAGATTTCCACTAGAAAATTGTCACAAGGGTTTCAATCGAACAAGTCCAAGAATTAACCAACAAAGTGAACGCAAGCGTTTCATACCACTTGTTTTACTAAGTCGTTTAATTGGATATCTCATACGAGTGAGGTAAAGGTTTATATATACTAATAGATTGGAAAACGGTTTTATAAACGAATTTGGTATTAAAATAGTATTGAAATCGTTTGAGGAAAGAGTTTTGATATTTAATACTAGTATAGAAAACCTTTATATTTTTAAAGTGACAAAACACAAAGGAGATTGTAGGAACAATCAATCACTAAAATTCACATTCAAAAACGTGAATAAAATCCAAAGAAATCGATACGAAATCCATCAAAGTGGATATATCTAAAATTCCCAAAGAAAAGGTCATCCAAGTCGATAATAAATGACAACAACAAAAGGGTGACAACACGAATCGATTAAAGTTGGATATTCAAACAAATTACCAAAATAGGCTTATCTGGCAAAAATCATCTGGTCGGTCGACCGGACTCCCCGAGTCGGTCGACCGAACCAAAGGTTGGAAACCTCTCGGGACAGCAGGTCGGTTGACCGAACCATGTACTCGGTCGACCGAACCTTAAAACAGAAAGTGCTTATGCACTTGGAAGCAGGTCGGTCGACCGGACCAGAGGGGTCGGTCGGCCGAACCTGTTTCCAGCCTCTTCCCTGCCTATAACAAATGAGGTTCAATCTTGACCAAATTATATTTTTCTCGAGCAACGGCGCTAAGGGATTATGCCAATCGACTACCCGGCCCTATATGCTCCTCGATGCATTACCACAAACATGTTCAAACATCAAAGTTAGGATTTTTAACGAATTGAACTCAAAACACCAAAAATTGGAATATACACCAATTCAATTCAATCCAAACCAAAAGCAAATGCACATGAATAAGTGTTAGGAATTCATACCTAACAATCGAAGATAATTATAAGCATAGATGTGAGATTAAAAATCTCACCTTTTCACAAAATCAAACGAGAAGAAGCTTGAAAGCAAATGAAGAATCAACCTCTCTTCAACACAACCCAAATGAGCTTGAATCTATGCTCAAAACAAGAACATTCCCAAAATTAGGTTTAGGAATTTCTGAAATTGGTAAGAGGATAAGTTGGAGAAGAAGAAGAGAAGCTTACCAATGGGTTCTCTTGAATTTGGAGCAAGGAAATTGAATTTGCAAGAAGAACTAGGGTTTTGGAGTTTTAATTTCCAATCTCACCCACCATTAATGACTTAGAACTGAAAAGAGAAGAGAATGAGGGTGAGTGGGGAAGAGTGGCTCAGATTTGAGCATAAGTTAACATAGGGCTGAGCCCAAAACCAAACCCAAAGTAAAAAGTAGCAAAAATCAACTTTCTCCAAACATATCGAATCTTATACTAAAAAAGGTCGCAAATGGCATTTTAAACTCAATGGGAGTGGTCCCGAGTCCTAATTCGACCGTATGCAAAAAGTAGCTTTTCGGACTAAAATCCGACTAACGATAAAATATTTAAATAAAATATTTAAATATAAAAATCGATAAATATGCGGGTTGTTACAATATACGTAATCCAGTTTTGAAATATAAAGTAAGTATCAGGTAACTTGTTTTTTTAAAATTTAATCTGAGATAAACATTCATAGATTGAGAAATATATATATATATATATACATACTTTAATTTACTAGTTGATTAAATTATATACATATATGTATACATCAAAATATGGAATAGTATATATACAGATAAGATTTAGAAAGTAAAAATTTTAAACAGTAATGTTGATTTTTATATAAGTATATGTGTTTTCTAAAACTAATTTGTTAAATGAAAAGTAGTTTAAGTAAAATTGTTGTTAATTTAATTTAATTTATCAAAAGGAAAGTTATTTATTCGATTGTTCAAATATTAATAAAATCATATAATGTGTATTTAAGGTCTGGAATCGTGAAGAAAACAACTGGGTTGGGTTTGATTTGCAAAATAAAAAGAAAAGGTGAGTTAATCTCACTCAGTTAAATTTAAATTTGAATGATTAAATTTAAATAATTGTTTGAATGGTTGAATGAATTGATGTGCTATAATAGTATGGTAAATTTTGGGATTGGTATTTATGTTGTGCTAACATCTATGGATGTAGGGAAAACAGGATGGAGGGATCCAACTGGACCCCTCAACTTTATATAATTATTTAACATTCTCTGTTCTGAATATTTGATATTCTGTAATGAATTATGTGGAAATATTGAATGCCATGGCTTGATTGTTATAATCGGGCAAAAATGAATTACCAAATATATATAATTTGAGTTTGGGAATGAAAATAAAAGAAGTGAAATTGTAAGTAAACTAATTATAGAAAAGTTGAATAAATTTATGAATGAGAAAGGAAACAGTGACTTTAAAATTTTAATAAATAAATCTTGAGTATGGGAAGGAAAGTTTGAATAAACAGAAAGTTAATGAATTTTAAACTTCAGGGTTATTATTTAAAAGAACAAAACATTTATTTAAAATTTAAGTTTTAAATTATTTACGAAGCATAAAGAAGAAATTGGGAGTAACCTAAAATTTGTATATTTCAGCTAAAGGATTTAAAAATCAAACTGAAAATAATAATAAAGTCCATAATTAATGAATTTTGAAATGAACTGATAAGTAAAGAAATTTTTTTCAAATGGAATAAATTGGGAATCAATTTGGAAAATTGATTTAAGTGATTGAAGTTGGAATTCTCCCTGGATAACCAAGTATGTTTTCAAAGTAAATTTTTAAATATAAGTTAAAAGATTAAAAGTTGTTTTAAAAAGCAAGTTTTGGGAAATTTCTCATTTCTAATATTTAAATTCTAAAGTAAGTATTTTCTCTTAATCTGTTATAGTAGTAATTATTTAAAGAATGACTTCATGTTATGTTTTAAAAGTATAAATCTAGTTTTATATTTATTAAGTAACCTTATTTTCAAATGTTCATATAGTATGTATTTTTAACAAATTATTGAAGTAATTTGACTTAAATGTTTTAAAGTATATTTCAAAGTAAAGTGTTTTAAAATTATGTTTAAAATCTAGTTTTGTGCTGGGTAATTTCAGTGGAGATAGAAAATATTTGGGAAAGTTTATTCTGAAAGGAAAGGTGGTTTTGAAACTATTTTCAAGGGTTGAAAATAGAAATATATCTTGTGAAGATATTTTTGAGTTTAATAAATAATTTGGGAAATTATTTATTGTTGGATGGTTGTTTGTGAATATTAATTGATAGTTAAATAACCGACTAACAATATTGGCCAACTGCGCTGACCGTTTCGAAGAGTCCGGGATCGAGATTTATTTCTCGAAAACCACTTCGATCCGTTTTGTGCGTTTTGTGCGAAAAACTATTTTTGGATTCGAAGATGGAGCAGTGAAGTGCAAGGGATAGTCGCTACTAATCCTGAGGATGTTTCCAAAATGGATGTAGTAGGAATAGTGCCTTCGGTTCCGTTCGAAACCGGGACGGACTTCTATGGATGAATGCTTGCGAAAACATCGTCAGGTGGACGATGGGCATTCTAAGGAATATTGTTCTAAAAAGGTAACGCTTAGCCTCAAGCCTCATCAAATGGGAATGACTGAAAATCAGGGGTTATGCAGCAAGGCTAGGTGGGTAGCACCCAAACAGGGTGAGGTCATTCCAGTCTAGATGTCCCTTTTTATTTCGGCTTAGTGGGCGGTTGCTGATCCCAACCGTGGGGTGATCTCACTCGAGAAAGAAGACAAATGATCTTGAACTAAAGCATTATCTAGTAAGGGATAGTCCCGGCCTTGTGTTGCAGGGGAGCGGGCGTACTCCTCGGTACGGTGATCTAGGCCCCATACTGTGACAGGTGGTACCCCAGTGCCTAGTCATTAGTTGGAAATCCATTCTCCCTACGAGCCTTGTACGAGTTTTGTTTGTATTACCCACTCTGTGGCTAGTAGCTGGAATTTAATGAATGTAACAATTTCGGCTATTTTATAAGTATTTGTATATAGACCCTATTATAATATCAGTGGATTTCTATAAAAATTGTTTTAGCTATCGTAAGGTAAAAACCCGACATGTTTATTTGTGGCGTGGTCTTACGAGATGCTTTTGTTTTAAAAGGATTTTCGAAACTTTAATAATCAATTGGGTGCGATTTTCTCACGCTGGTATTCCAGACTGACTCGGGTGTTATTTAACTGTAATGCTCGGGTCAGACCGAGTATTATAGGATAAAGGATATGATGCTATGGAGCTCAGGAGACGAGCTGGATTGACGATACGTACATTCGTACTTGTTTATATATATATATTCCGTTGTTTGAGTTGTTGTGTGTCCATTGTATGTGATTGATGTGATCTGTGACTGATGTGCTCTGATGATGTAATATATGTAAACAAATATATTTGATTTTGAGTAAAGATTATTTACTATCTATTATATTTTATTCCGCTGCGATGTTTAGATTCTGATGTTGATTTTGTTTTCTCTTCTTCTACCTCTTCTTCTTAAACACAAATGGTTCATATTTCTGTGCAACTTGAGTTGATTGTTGTCGAATAGTGTTGACTCAAGGGGTACGGATTTGCGGGTTGTTACAGAAGCCCAGAATCTCAACTCAAAACCCCTTTCCAACCTTCTTCCCCATCCCCTTCTCTAAATTCAAAACCATTCCAGGAACTAAAACTCACTTCAAAAAAAAAACAACGACACAAAGAAACGATCGATTCGATTATAGCACAAGATCATCGCCGACCCAAATCACATACATGCGCCACCCTCCTCCACATTGACTCACGCGATCGCCTGGAAATCAAACGTGCACGGTGACACGCGTGCACGTGTACACCAGATCCCCTGATCAACACGCCACTGCACCATTGCCTTTGAATCTGCCCTCGTTACCAGACCACATTCACCACGACATCAAAATACAACAAAAATCCAAATCAGAAATCGACACTTAACTCGAACCGAAGAAAACACATACAGCTTATGATCATCGAACTGCCTTCGCTGATCGTCATTGAACATTACATCACCCCCACCGATCGAAAGCCCTATCGATGCGCTACTGCCCTGCCAAACCCCAAAAGCCGCAGTCACGAATTCGTCGCAAACAAACATCCCAAAAGTCGAAGCCCAAAACCCTAATCTTCCTTCTACAGATCTTCCCGATAATCTGAAAAATCACCGCTGATTTTTCCCAAGTTCAACATTTCCCAAGCTAGCCTCAGCAGTGACCTCGACCTCCCAAGTCTCGTCGATCGTGAGAAATCGCTAGAAATCCCTTTTTCGATCAACATGCAAATCCTCTAGAAATACCAATCTAAAAATTATGAAACTATAACCTAAAATCATTATTTCACATGATGATTTCAATTATGTAAACAAAAACATTAGATTTTAACAACTTATTTTCTGACCTGGATGGATTTTACTATAAATTAACCCTTTTCTAATGGATGCTTAATAATTTTAACTTAAAATTATTTTTAAAAGTTGAATCTGGAATCTACAAACAAATTTCCCTTAATACGCATTGCCTAAAATTATTTAGTTGCAGAGATATGATTTTTCTTGAGCCTGTAAGCCAAACCAGAATCAGGCATACCCAAACACATACTCGCTTCCAGCAACAACTTTTTTTCAAGTAAAAATTCATTCATATCTCCATGCAAAATATTTTCAATCAGTAATATCATTATTCATCACGTAAAATTTTAACTAAAAGAATTCAGATTTACTCACCCTATAGAAGAACAGAGACTGGAAATAAATTAAAAGCTGGAAATTTTGTTTTCAATCCAAACTTGGATCTGACTTTGCTTGAAACTGATGTTGACTCTTGATTTGATGATTCTAAAAACTAAAGTTGATACTTGCTTTGCTTTGATCCGGTTGTGGCTTTTATTTTATTTTTTTCTGTTTTGATCCTTGCTTTGTGACCAGATCTGAGTTTGAAAATGAAGAATATTCTATTTGCAATTCTATCTCCTCTGGTTTGTATTGTTTTTGATTAAATTTTCTTTTCAGTTTTACAGGTTTATGAGAAGAAATCTGGAAGTAAAGCCTGGTTTCTTAATTCATCCATTCTCATGAAATTAAATCTTGAAAGAGGACAATTATGCCACTTGTAATTATGCATGGCCCTTAAGCTATAAATGTTAAAACCCCTTTATTATATTAATTCCTTATGTTTTGTTAATATATGTTTATGTTTTTAAACTCTTTCTTTTTTTTAGTGTTTTGAAATGTAGGATTTTAACTTTAAAGATCCTTTGAAAATTCAATACATTGAATAATAAATAAACGCTTTCTATTCACAAAACACACACACACACACCCTTATATACTTATATATATATATATACACACTTAAAATTTTAATATCATAAAGTTTTCATTACCTATTTATATATTTTTATTAATTTACTACAAGAGTTATAAATTTCAGATATTTATAATCCAGCATTTATTACAACTCAAATCCATTTATATACATCCAGACATCATTTATTATTAAATTTTTTTGTTTAATTCAAATAAAATTAGTATCACAGTAGTTTAAAATTAGTTAATTATCCAATCAACAACTATTCAAAATTCGGGTTATCACAAAAGTGGTGATTTGGGCTAGGATATGCATGCACGTGCATGGCTACAACGAGTTGAAGAGTGGAAGTTACAAGGTGAAGGAAGATCAAAAGGTAGGCAACATAAGTGGGTTTTTGGTGCAACTTTGGGTTCGGCCTTAGGTGATGTGGGCTCGGCCATACAAGGTGATGGTCAGGTGAAGCCTAGTGTTGCGGCCAGAGATGGTGGAGGAGGAGGTGGTGGTGGCTATAGATGTGGCCAAGGTGGAAAATGAAGGGGTGGTGCACATGTAGGGCACGGCTATGCAATATCGTTGTGTTTGTGGAGTTTTTAGGGTGCAATCATCATAAGAAAGGTCACGACCTTGACTGGATAGAGGGCAAGGAAGGTGATGGAGCGATGGATGGTGGTGGAGTTGTCGGAGGAGTTGGTGGAGGGCAATGGCCGTGCAAATGCATGAAGGATCCAAGGCAAAATCAAGGAAAAATTTAATAAAATGAAAAGAAAACGTGGAAAAAGAAGGAGACGTTACTAAAGTTTTTTCTCAGATCTGAAACTTACGCGCAAAGTGAAATGAGAGAAGTGTGTTTTTAAAGTCGGTCAAAAACATCAAGGGGAAAGCATTGAAAAGACAAAAGAAATGAAGTGCTTCTGCCTCTTCAAATTACTATTTTCCAATTTCCTTTATTCCAATAAAACAAAAGAAAAATCATATAACAAAAAATAAAATTGGAAATAAAATAAAGTGAAAATGAAATGAATAAATAAATTTTAGGAAAAATAAGAAAAATAAGAAAATAGTTTATTAAATGTAAACTAGTATTGAAAATTGAAAACAATATATAAGTAGTTTTGGAAAAATAATTACAACAAATTAAAATGTTTTAAAAAAAAAGAGTTTAGAAAAAAAAAATTCCATATTGAAATGAAATCAAATTTAAAAAATATTTCAAAATCTAGGGTTGTTACGCTCTCCCTCACTCAAATCTTTTCGTCCTCGAATAGAATGAACAAGGAGAAAGGAAAGAAAACAAGATAGAAAAGCAAATAGCACCTGAAACGAACAATTCCGGATTCGAAGCACAAATTCTCTCCTCCGTCTCCGAGGTACAATCTCGATCATCAGAGTTCTACCATACTTTAACCAGACTAACAGATTTCCTTCTGAACTGCTTCGTACCTCTGTCGACAATATGAAGTGGCTTCCTCTCGATAGTCAAATTAGGCTTAATACCCAAACTATCAAGAGCAGAAGGCTGGACAATAAGAGATGGATCATGAAGATATCGGCGAAGATGTGAAACATGGAATACATCTTGCATTCCAGAAAGCTTCTTGGGAAAATACAGACGATAAACCAAAGAACTAACTCTTTCCACAACGCGAAAAGGACCAATGAACCAAGAAGTAAGCTTCCCTCTATGACCAAAGCGAATGACATTCCTTAAGGGAGAGACCTTAAGGAAAACCAGATCACTAACAACGAACTCCAAACTCCGCCTACGCCTATCAACGTACTTCTTCTGCCTATCCTGAGCAGCTCTCAACCTCCTCTTAATCTCCTCGACTCCCTTAGAAGCTTCCAAAATCACATCAGGACCAAGAACCAGACGATTACCGGGTTCAATCCGGCAAAATGGGGATCTACAAGGTCATCCGTATAGAGCAGTAAATGGAGACATTTTAATACTAGCCTGAATACAAAGATGGAATGAGATAGATAAAGAGATTAAGACAGGGATAAAATAGAATATTAGATTATACCTGATAGCTATTATTTTAGGTGAATTCGAAAAGATGGAGATGATCTTCCCAAGATCCTCCATAATCAAGCACATAGGCATGAAGAAGATCCTTGAGAATCCGATCCACTCTTTCTGTTTGACCGTCGGTCTATGGATGCTAAGTAGTGCTCAGATTTAGATGAGCACCCAAAGATTCCTAAAACACCTTCCAAAACTGACTGGTAAAGATAGGATCACGATCACAAACAATGATGAGAGAAACCTCATGGAGACGAACAATTTCTCTCATATAGATCTCAGATAAGCTAGAAGCCGAAAAGGTAGACTTGAACGGAATAAAATGAGCAGACTTGGTCAATCTATCCACAATAACCCAGCTACTCTCGTTACCCCTCCGAGTCCTCAGTAAGCCATCGATGAAATCCATGGAATCCGGTTCCCACTTCTAATAGGGTATCTCAAGGGGCTGCAACAAAACAGGAGTCTTCTGATGATCGGCTTTGACTTGCTGACAAGTCGCACAACGAGTAACAAAATACAGATATCCCACTTCATCCCTCTCTACCAATAAATCCTCTTTACATCCTAATACATCTTCGACGCACCAGGATGAATAGAAAGTATGGATCGATGATTCTCCCGAAGCAACTCCTACCTCAATCCATCAACATTCGGGACACAAATCCAACCATTAATCCTCAAAATCCCTCTATCATCGATTTGAGCTCCACTACCACTACTACCACCACCAACCCTGCTACGAACATTCTCCTTCATCAATCTAAGCATCTCATCCTCATCCTGCTTAGCTATTTTGCAACCCAAAAGAGGAGAAGAAGAAACAACAAGCTGACACAACAAAGCCTTCTTCTGACTCAAAATATCGGCCGCAACATTATGTTTACCTGGAGTATAGATAATATTAAGGTCGTAAGAAGCCAGAAACTCAAGCCAACGAACTTGCCTCTGATTCAAATCCTTCTGATTGAAGATATATCTCAGAGACTAATGATCGGTGAAAAGCTCAAACTTGGTTCCTAGAAGATGATGCCTCCAAAGCTTCAAAGAAAAGACAACAGCAAGCAACCCTAAATCATGGGCAGCATAATTTGCCTCATGGGTTATCAACTGACGGCTGACATAGGCAATGACCTTACCATCCTGCATGAGAACAGCCCCCAAACCCTCACGACTAGCATCAGTATATACTGTCAATCCCTCACTTCCATTCAGAACGGTAAGAACGGGTGCGTAAGTTAGCTTGCTCTTTAACTCATTGAATGCAGCTTCACACTTCTTATCCCAGATAAACTTAGCATTCTTACGAGTTCAAGCAGTGAGAGGTGCAGCAATCCAAGCAAAATTCTCGATGAATCTCCAGCAGTAACCGACAAGGCCCAGAAAACTACCAGAATGAGTCTTTGGCTTTACCAATCCTGTAACAGAATAGGGAGAAAGTAAGGACAACGAAAAGGATAGGATTATAAATGATAAAAGAAAAGAGAGAAAAGAAAAGCTTACATTGATTGCAGTGATCTTGACTAGATCAACAAAAACTCCATTACCAAAAACAATATGCCAGAGAAATCGGACTTCATCCTTCCTGAAATGACATTTAGAAAATTTAGCCTTCAACTGATGATTTCTGAGAGTCTCCATAACAGATTTCAAATGCGACTCATGCTATTCCTCGGTCCTAGAGAAGATAAGGATATCATCAACAAAGACTAGAACAAATTTATTAAGCACATCACGAACGACACGATTCATCAAATCAACAAAGAAAGCAGGAACATTAGTCTAACAGAAAGGCGTGACTAACCATTCATAGAACCCATTCTCAGTGCGGAAAGTAGTCTTTAGGATACTTTCCTCAGCAACCCTGAGCTGATGAAAACCCGAGGCAGATCAAGCTGAGAGAAAACAGTGGCACCATAAAGCAGATCAAACATATCATTGATACGAGGCATTGGATGTCAGTTTTTCATAGTGAGCTTGTTCAGCTCCATATAATCAACATTCATCCTCAAAGAACCATCGGACTTGGTGACAAATACCACCGCTGCTCCCCATTTAGAAAAGCTAGGTCTGGTCAGACCTTTGGAAGCTAAGTCATCAATTTATTTCCTTAACTCAACCTTCTCGTGGGGTGCCATTCTTCTAGGAGGAAGACCAATAGGTCAAGCACCAGGAATAAGATCAATTCGAAAATCAATTTCCTGCTTAGGAGGTAAAGAAGTGACTTCACCAAATACATCAGGATAGAGCCTGACTATAGGAATCAAATCAAGATCACTAAGAGAAGAATCCAGAGAATAAATAAAACTACCAGCAAAATCCTGAGGCATGCGGTACTGAATAATTAAGGAATTTCCTTAATCATCAACAAGACAAACAGACCAGGCTTTACAAGAGATTCTGGCATCATGCTTACCAAGTCAATTACCTCCAAGAAATAAATCAAAGGCATCGAAACCCAGAACATAAAAATCACCACTAAAGCGATGATCAGAATAGAGAAGCTTCACTTGCTTACAAATCCGATTAAGGTTGGCAGGGCCCCCAATGGGAATTGAAACACATAAAGGAACAGAAGCATACTTAGGAGAAAGGAGGTGCTCAAACTTATCACATAAATCAACAGAAATAAAACTGTGGGAAGCTCCTTAGTCATCACCACGAGCAGTAGTAGGTGGAGGAACTGGAGAAGATGCAGATGAGACAACAAATATACCAAAAGGCTTAACCTTCTGTTGGGTAGGGCAATCCTTCCTAAAATGACCAGGCTGGAGAAAGATATGGCAGATATCACGCCTCACCAACTGAGTAGGTGGAGCAACAGCAGCACCAGCTAAAATAGGACAACTATTGGCATAGTGTCCCTTCTGATCACATCTGAAGCAGATGATAGAAGAAAGATCAACAGGATGCCTCTGAGAAGGAGTAGATGATGAAGACCCCAAACCTAGATGCTTGTGCCAATTCCTCTTCTAGTGGAGGAAATTAGGCTTTCTCTTCCTAGAATTGGCAGAGGAAGACTGAGATGAAGGAGAACCAACAACAGCAGGACCCTTAGAAGTAGGGTTCTCATAACGGATAGCCATATCCATAACCTGGTGAAAGTGCCATGAACATGAGAAATGAGACGAATATAATACTCAAGACGAGCACCAGCAATGAACGTCTCATTATTCTTGAGATGAGTGTCTATAAGGCGAGGACTGAACTTGGAAAGTTCATTGAACTTCCTTTCATACATAGAAAAGGACATAGTACCCTGCTTAAGATCCATGAATTCACAATAAAGCTGAGATTTCTTGGCATCTGGCATCCATTTTGCCACAAAAGCCTCCCTGAAAAAGCGTTACTAAATAAACTTAAGATAGATTCAAAAGAAAGAAAATTACAGGAACAAAATTCAAGATAACTCAAAGGATACCTAAACTGCTCCCAAGTAATATCAACCTCGATGGTGTTAGCCACAACAGACTCCCACCAATCTAGGGCAAACTCTTGCAGCTGTCATGCTGCTAACTGACACTTCTGGGCATCTGTAATCTCAAGACCAGTAATATCCTCACTAGACTCCGCAACCACTGCCGAGCCTCAATAATACTCTCTAAACCAGAAAACTTGGTACCACCAAGTTGAGTGAATTCCTTACAGAGAACAGTGAACTTAACAGACGCAGCAGGCTGAGGAGCTGGGGCAATACCACGACCCCTACCTCTGGCATTCTCTCGATTCATCCTGAAAAATATCAAGAATGAATTTAGGACAAGGTATAGAGACGACAAAGATAAGATAAGATAAAATTCACTTGGATGAATATCCTAATGAAAGGAAATACTAACAAGGTTGATACGAAAGGGTGGAAGTTTAGAAAATTTTGCATTTAAAACAAGGAAAATTTTATATCAAAATAGTCTTTTAAAAATCCTTTGAAAAATCGTTTTGAAAATCATTTTATACTTTAAAATATGTTCTCTCACAAAATATAATTATGAGATTGATTTCATTCATTCTAGGGTATTTCTACCCTATCTCTAATGAGTTTTTGTTCCGCAGGCAATGATTTCCTTAAAACCAAAGCTCTGATACCAAATGTAACAACCCATATTTTGGACCATTCAAATCAAAAATAGTCCACACATGTCATACTTGAATAATTCAAAATAACAGATTGTAAATAAATTTGAAGCAAATAAAATCATTTGTAGAATCACAGACACATAAATATCCGAATAACGCACAGCAGAATATAAAATACTATAGTAGTTCATGAAGCTACTATAACAAAGTCTCAAAACAAATACATAATATCAGTCTGAAACAACATAATAGAAATCTCAAATACATAGAGGTCCACTAATACAAGCTGAAATAGAACTACTGAAATAGATAAATAACTAGATAGGTAGAATCTCCAACTAGCTTCAGAAAGAGAAATCCAAAGCTGTGAATACTCAGGCTGACCCGAGCGTAAAGAAAAACAAAGAATACTCGAGTCATGACATGTATACTTATATAATGTAAACCAACTCAAGTGAACTGTAACTAAATACAAGTAACTTAAAGGATGCCTGGGACCGCCCATCTTCTAAGGATCCATTAAACTATTTGCTATGTAGTAATATTGCGCTATTATAATAATGTCTATAGTAAAATAAACTTACTTTAAAATAGCGTAAAGAAGTGACCCAATATTTCCCTTAACACGTAATAGTCCCAGTAGTCCATCCAGTATCAGCATATCTCCAGATTGGGAGACTACCCTAAATACTCCACAGGCTACGAAAGAAAAACAAACTCGTAGTAGAGCTCGCTATGGTAGGTGAGACGACACACGAGGCAATGCCAGGGTAGATATATCATTTACGCACAAGGGCTGGAGATAACGTAGCAGCCACACGCCCACGTCGAGCCACACTCCCAAAATCAAGGGGTGCACCCAATCAATCACAACAGTAATAGAATGGTATCGAAGAAGTGTGTCCGGTCGGAGGAATGACCTCACTTGGCTCGAGATCGCTCCTATTTTAGCCACCTTATGCCAACTCACGGGATTCGGGTCTACGTAATATACCTCAAGAACGTCGCCTCCATTCTCTTCGTTCTGGAATCTCCACTCCGTACACGGTTGTTAAAGTGCTTTCAGTATCGACAGAAACTATGTCCATATCCGATCTCCGTCTCTTTAACAACCAATCATTATTATAACTCGTGGTTATAATTTCCAAATAGTATTTATACTTCGAAAATCAAATATCATTTCAACATTCAATATCATTTCAAATCTATATCAATATATCATATTTTTTCAAAACCCCATTCATTTTTATTTAATTTAAATACTATTCCAAATCACATTTCAAAATGGTTTATATTTCAAATCAAAATATAAAAATCAAAATGGTTTATATTTCCATTTAAACCATTTAAAAGTGAAGTCATTATGTTTTTTAAAAAAAATATTTAATTCTCAAAATTTTAGCCTTTATAGAATTTATTTACTCACTTAAATTTATTAAAACAATGAAATTTCAGCTTTCGCAGTAATTAGAAAATGCTACGGTAAGTTACATTTGAAAACAGTTCAATTTAGCAAAGATAGCATTTACAGAAATGCTGTAATAATTCAGTTTCAAATAAAAGCTTTAGTTCAATTATGCAACTACATCACTTACAAAGTGCTGTAATAGCCCTTAATTCATTTTTTGCCTTTTAGTTCATTTGTATCAACTACGACACTTAGAAATGTTGTAGTATCATTTACTTCAGAAATGATAGCATTTCAGAAATGTTGTTAATTAAATTCCTAGTTTCAATACTATTTCATAAACAATTAAAATTTAATTTAAACCATTTTTAGCTTATAAAAATCATATTTTCTCACTTTAAAATGATCATTTAAATACCCTTTAATTTATGATCTCATAAAGTGGAATTTTCACAAATAATTATCAAATTTTTAATAATTCACTTATAAAAATAAATGTACAATTTTATAACATTTCACTTACTTTACATTTTAATTTAATTTACCACTTCATAAATTAAACTTAAATTCTACTTTATTTTTCTTAACTTAACTTTTAATTTTAAAACACATTTCACATTTCTAAGTTAAGTGTTATTTCAATTTTTAACATTTATTTATTTAACTATTTTTACTTCATAGAAAAATAAATAACACTTTATAAAATCATTTTATATTCAAATTTAAATCAATTATCATATTTTACTTACTTAATTTAAACTCCATTTATAAGCAAAATCATTAATTCCAAAATTAACTTATATTTCAAATTATGCTTTACCATTTATTTATTTCACTTATTTAACTTGTAGAAAGTCACTAATATTTTATAAAATTCATTTTTAATTTAATTCAAATCAAAATATCATAATATTACATTTTTAAAAATACTTTAAAAATTCTAGAAAAATATATATTAACCACGGGCCTGTCTATAATTTTTTAACCTAAGTCAAGTGATACGGATAATATATCATTTCAATCCGTTATTCACAAAGAAAACCCGGGTTCTATCATTTTGAACCCGCAGTCCCAAGTAAAATGAAACAAATAAAAATCGCTCAGGCCTATCATTTCAGCCCATAACGATTTTTCCCTATTCTAAAGCCCATTCAGGTATGTATCATTTCAACCCATAGTGATTCTATTCTACAGGGAACTTGTAGTATGATAAACAGATATAAATAGTAGCATAGCATTATGTAGCAGTAAAAGATGATATGACAGGTTTATTAACAGCATGATCATCATATAAAAAATATCACAGACAGGTAAAACATGATATAGCAGTTTTACAAATTCACTTGGTGTCACTTCATAGTTTATATAAGTAAATATGTCAAGTGTGATTACTCACTTGTTTCAAGCTGGAGATAGCAAGACAAAGCACACAAACGAATCCCAACAGCACGATGGCACGACTTTTGACTTGAGTGGGAAGAGAACCAAGCTAGTGATCTTGTACGCAACACATAGACAAGACAAATATAAATATAATTTCAACCTAGAATACACTTACGGAAATAATTTAAAATAAGGCAATAAATCACGATATGATTTGCCCATGCCTCAACCATCATATGTGCTCAGCCTAGGGGTCATGTATGCTCGGCCAAAGTGGTGATTGGGTCTAGGATATGCGTGCATATGTACGACTATAAGGAGTTGAAGAGTGGAGGTTACAAGGTGAAGGAAGATCAAAAGGTAGGCAACATAAGTGGGTTTTTGGTGCAACTTTGGGTTCGGCCTGAGGTGATGTGGACTCAGCCATGCAAGGTAATGGTCAGGTGAAGTCTGGTGCTGCGGCTAGAGATGGTGGAGGAGCAGTGGTGGCGGCTTTGGAGGTGGCCAAGGTGGAAAATGAAGGGGTGGTGCACATGTAGGACTCGGCTATGCATTATTGTTGTAGTAAAATATACGCGGGCATGAAGCGACTTTATTATTGGGAGGGAGTGAAATCTGATATTGCAAACTTTATTAAGTGTTGCATGACTTGCCAACTCATTAAGGCCGAGAAACAAAGACTCGGTGGGTTAGTGCAACCTTTAGAAATTCCAATTTGGAAGTGGGACCAAATTTCCATGGATTTTATAGACGGCCTTCCCCGTTCTCGTTGGGGTCATGATAGCTTATGGGTGATAGTCCATAGACTTACTAAATCCGCCCATTTTATTCCTGTTCGGTCCAATAGAACCGTTCCTCTCTTGGCCAAACTGTTTATTAAATAAATTGTATAATTTCATGGAGTTCCTTCTTTTATTGTTAGTGATCGTGACCTATTGTTTACTAGTGGATTTTGGAAGAGTCTTCAAAAAGCTTTAGGAACGAAGCTTAATTTTTGCACCGCTTATCATCCTTAATCCGATGGACAAACCGAGCGTGTGAATAAAACTCTTGAAGATCTTCTTCGTGCATGTGTTCTTGATTTTGGTGGATGTTGGGAAGATCATATTTCTCTTGTTGAGTTTTCCTATAATAATAGCTTCCAATCTAGTATTGATATGGCATCTTTTGAGGAACTCTATGGAAGACCATGTTGATCTCCTTCTTGTTGGCTTGAGGCCGGTGAGAAGCAGGTTTTAGGTCTAGATTTTATTCATGATACCACAGAGAAGATTGACCTTATTCGTCATAGGATGAAAGAACCCAAAGTAGACAAAAATCCTATGCCGATAATTGGAGAAGGGAATTAGAATTTTGTGTGGGAAATCGTGTGTTTATTCGTGTTTCACCTATGAAGAGTGTTGTACGTTTCAGTCGATCGGGAAAGTGAGATGACCCACTTTCTTTTAACAAATTTTTTTTTTTTTGTTGTATATGCTTATTTTTATTTCAGTGGTCATCTATTTAAGAGATCATCTCCTCCATTATCTCTTCTTTCCAGGATCTTTCAATCAATAAAAATATTGATATACTCAAATTATTTTGAACATTCCTATCTGAAAACATGTGTGAATAATGTTTAGTGTTTTAAATCAGAGTTAGGAAGCTTGGGGAACCAAAGGAAATTTACTTTGTATTTCCCTGTGTGGTTTTCCCCCCCCCCCCATAGCAAAGTAATTTCTAAAGTGTTTTTCTGTGTTACTTGTGTTCATACAAGTTTCTGATTTAAAATTTTCCTAGTCTTAGCATATATTTTTTCTTCTTTTTACTCTCCTATAATTTCAGTTAATATATATACTATAACTGTTGCCTATGCTTGAGTGTACATGTGACCTCTGCATGTATATTTCTTTGCATATAACTAGTGCCTGTTATTCATTATCATCAAAATAGCTAAATCTGCCATAAGTCTCTGGGTTATTGAATTTTAATTATTTGAAGATGGTTGAACCCAGGCTTGTAAAAGTGGTCAAGTAAGCCCTATTTCTTTTGTATGCATTTTGCACATATTATCAAATTGTCTAGAATTCTGTTTTGGCCAGTTCTTATATTTCTGTTTAGCAAATTTTTTTCCTTCTTAAGACCAGAGTTTCCTACATACTACTAACTACCATTTTCCTTGCAATTTCATACATTACTGGCATCTCAAGTTTTATATTTTTCAGTAGAATCATTGCATGAGTTAAGAAAAGAAACTTCCATACTCAGAAAAACATTTTCTAAAAACAAACTGTAGTTCTAACTGAAACACACAATTTCCCCAGTTCTTACAAACAAAAGACAACATCACTTTCTTTCTAAATAGTTTTAGCAACATAACATGCCATAAGTTTGGCTTAAACATTCATTTTTAATATCAGAAAGTATATAACTAATGCATCCCAATTCTTAGCAGCCAACACATCCAGAGCTAGCTCATTGCAGTGCTTATCTTACCTGCACAATCACCATAGTCTGCCTCATAATTTTTATGAGACACCCAATGGTGAACAAACACACAAAGGGTCAGACAAAATTGTCTGGTATGAGCAATCTACTGCAATCATATCATAATTCTATTTTTTCATTTATTTATTACTTGAGTATTCTTCATGGACAATAAGTGGATTCAGTGTCCTTTCTATGATGTTGCTATAAGACTATTACTTCATATCAATGCAAACTGGTTAGAGGTGATTTGTGCAATCCAATTCAGGAAAACAAACATAAAATCCAACTAATATACATCCAATACAAACTTAAATACAACCATTAAGTCACTTTTCAAATTTTCCTTTCACTAGCCATCCAGGTTGTACCCAACCCCCATTTGACATTACTCCTATTGTTTTTCATACAATATCAGTTTAAGATCAGTAGCTACATTCTCATGTTTAATACACACATTGTCTGGGACCAATCTCTGTTAACCCAGCACACTCAGGCCCCTGGGTATAAACATACCATGTGTGAGCTTGCAATATTCCCCTTGCCAAGCCATCTTTTGTAGCCCAAAGATCCTTAATTCTTAGTTGTCTTACTAAGTGTTATTCCCTCTTTCCTTAATCATGCTAATTTCCCCCTATGGATCCCATTTCAATCAGAGAAAAGAATACATAATACAGCCATTAAGCATGAACTCCAGGCATAGTGGATCCTATTCTCATAAACATAAATTTAATTACACAATCTAGCATATATTCTCAGTACACACATTATTCAGAGCATGGATTTTGAGTGAATCATGTTTATAAATATAT
This sequence comes from Allium cepa, assembly GCA_030765085.1. Classification (NCBI taxonomy): domain Eukaryota; kingdom Viridiplantae; phylum Streptophyta; class Magnoliopsida; order Asparagales; family Amaryllidaceae; genus Allium; species Allium cepa. Next base: position 1,014,938,220 of record CM060934.1, on the reverse strand, counting down.
GGTCATACATATTATATAAATTTTTTTCCTCTGTTGCATCCATTTGCCTCTGGGTTAATCAGATACTCACAGATTCATGAGATCTGGCTAAACCATAAGCATTTAATCAAATCTGGATTCATTTGTAAATATGGAAGTTCAGCACATGTATCTCATTGCACTTCTATATTTCATTTTATCATGGGACATAAGCAACAACAATTCCATGCTGCAGTCCCATTTTCTTTTCCTTTTTAGACCATAGATTTATAACACAATTACTGAGATCTTAAATAAATATTTATGTAGAAAAACTCATAAAAGCAATCACTTCATTTCAAGATTGATCCATACTCAAATGATCATTTAAACAAGAGACCCACAAACCATATTTTCAGGGTATCAATATAAAGAGTTAAACACCTAACAGATCAGCAATACCAAAATAAACACAAATTATATAAATAAAATATAACACTATTTAGGCTGCCTTGATTCTTTTTTTTAGGACTTAATGCCAGATTTACCAGTGAGATTACTCACCTCACTTTCTTCCTTAATCCTTCTATTTCTTCTTATCCTTAATGGTCAGTGTTCCTCATTTCCTCTGGCTTGTATTTCCATTGCTATGTATATATATATTTTTTTTCTGTTTTTAAAAATAATCCCAGATCATACCATCCCTTAGGCCCTCTTATACCAGACCCTGGTTGCCACTAGGGTTTTGAAAATTTACTTAATGTCAATTTTACCCTGTCACTATGACCAGTCTCTCATTCTGTTTTTAGAGAAAATGGGTAAGTGGTCCCTATTCTTATTAACAGAAAATTTTCCTTACTACCCCGGTCATCTTATTTGCATGATCTGTGATTTTCTTTTTCTCTTATTTTTTTTAAGCTAAAGAAATTGCTAAAAGTAGATAAAGTATTTACCCAACAGCTCATACCATTTGCATGTATTTGCTCCAGCCTACTCATCTTTATTTCCTTTACACTAACTTATTATTTTTTTTTAAAAGATAAAACCATATCTGCAATATCTATATTTACTTACTTGTTCAATTATAACTTATTCATTCCAACTCACAAATTAATTACTGCTTATGTCTCCTTACAGAAAGTTATGTGTATGTGTGTGTTCCATACTGCATATATATTGATACTTATACAATGCATTTGTAGTCAATCTATTATACATGCATTTATTTTTAGCAACAAAATTTTAAACAAGCATGACTAAATTAAATTATAAAACTTGTCCATAAAATTGTTTCATAAAAATCAGGGTCATCACATACACCCTTCCTTTTAGGAATTGTGTCTCACAATTCTTTTCATACTTAGATTAAGCATTATCAATTCAGAAATGCAATCATTTTCAAACTAAACAGTCAAAATTTAATGCATGCCTAATCTAAACATCTATCAGTATACATATATCATACCTTCCATTCAATCAAATAATTGTGGATAATCATTTCTGATTTTATCTTCTACTTCCCATGTGCAATCATTTGGGTCAAGACTCCATTGCATTTTTACCAGTCTTATTTCTTTGTTTCTCAATTTCTTGATCTCCTTTGCAACTATGCCTACAGGCTTCTTCTCATATATCATTCTAGGGTCAATCTGCACATTCTCAGGGGATTTTAAAATTGTTCCTTCATCATGAACCCATCTTCTTAATTGAGATACATGAAAAACATCATGTATTGCCCTCATTTCTTCGGGTAATTCTAGCTTATAGGCCACATTCCCAATTCTTTCTAGAATTTTATATGGTCCTATGTACCTTGGAATCAGTTTTCCTTGTTTTCCAAATCTCAAAATCTTTTTCATGGGTGATATCTTAATAAATACATAATTTCCCACATCATACTGCACTTCTTTCCTCTTCTGGTCTGCATATTTCTTTTGCCTATCTTGGGCAGAAGCAATTCTTTTTCTAATCAAAACTATTTTTTCAGAAATTTCTTTTACATTTTCTGGTCCTAAGACCACCTTCTCCCCTGATTCAATCCAACTTGAAGGTGATAAACATGGTCTACCATATAGTGCTTCAAAGGGTGCCATGCCTATACTACTGTGATAGCTGTTATTATATGCAAATTCTTCCAGAAATATGTGATCTTCCCAACTTCCTCCCCAATCCAAGATACATGCTCTCAACATGTCTTCAAGTAATTTATTCACAATTTCTGTTTGACCATCAGATTGAGGGTGATATGCTGTGCTCAAGCATAAATCAGTCCCCATTGCCTTATGAAAACTTTGCCAAAATTTTGAAGTGAAGATGGTATCTCTATCACTTACTATAGTCTTTGGTATTCCATGCAACCTAACTATTTCTTTAATAAATAACTGAGCTAATGTGCATGCATTCCTATCTGATTTCACTGGTATAAAATGAGCTGATTTAGTTAGCCTATCTACTACAACCCAAATACTATCATTTCCCTTCCTAGTTTTGGGCAAACCATCAATGAAATCCATTGATATCTCCTCCCATTTCCACTGTGGTATTTGTAAAGGTTGGAGCATTCCTGAAGGTCTCTGGTATTCTGCTTTTACCTGTTGACAAATCATACATTTGGACACATATAATGCTACTTCCCTCTTCATACCACTCCACCAATAATTCCTCTTGAGGTTATGATACATTCGGGTGCCCCCTGGATGTATGGTATACTTGCTTTTATGGTAAGCATCCAAAATTTCTTGCTTCAATTTTTCAATAGCAGGAACACATATCCTATTTCCCTTCTCCAAATGGCCTTGCTTATTCAATTGAAATCCTTCCACTGCCTCACCATTTAATATCTGAGTTTTCTTCTCAAGTAAAAATGGATCTTGGTCTTGTAGCTTGACAATTTTATTTTTCAATTCTGATCCCAAAGTAACAAAACTCAACTTTCCTATTTCCTCTTTCTCACTGCATATGTTCATATTTTCCACATTATCCCTTTCTACCTCTGAATCAATCAGTAATGATAAAGTATTAAATTCTTCTATCATCAATCTAGCCATTTTGGCATGTTGTCTACTTAAAGCATCTGCTACTTTATTAGCTTTGCCAGGTGTATACAATATTTCAAAATCATATGAGGCTAAAAGTTCAATCCATCTTTGCTGCCTCATATTCAATTCTTTTTGTGAAAACAAATATTTGAGTGACTTATGATCTGTGTATACTTCAAATTTAGCCCCTAACAAATAATGTCTCCATAACTTAAGAGCATACACTATAGCAGCTAATTCAAGATCATGTGTAGCATACTTTATCTCACTGGGCTTCAACTGTCTAGAGGCATATGCTATCACTTGATGTTGTTGCATCAACACTGCCCCAAGTCCCTGACCACTAGCATCAGTATATATCACCAAATTCTCATTTCCTTCAGGCACCTTTAATACTGGGGCTTGTACTAGTGCTTCCTTTAGCCTCTCAAAGGCTTTCTCACATTCCTCAGTCCAAACATAGGCCTGATTCTTTCTAGTTAATCTAGTCAATGGAATTGAAATTTTTGCAAAATCCCTTATAAATCTTCTATAATATCCAGCCATTCCCATAAATGATCTGACCTCTGTGACACTAGTAGGCCTTTTCCATGCTTGCACTACCATTACCTTATTGGGGTCTACTGATATGCCTTTTTCTGATATCACATGACCTAAAAAGCTTACTTCATTTTGCCAAAAAGTACATTTTGAAAATTTTGCTTTCAAATTTTCCTGTCTTAATTTCTGTAATACTATATGCAAATGATTCTCATGCTCTTCTACTGACTTAGAATAAATTAGTATATCATCAATAAATATCAATACAAATTTATCTAAGTATTTTCTAAAAATTCTATTCATCAAATCAACAAAGTAAGAGGGAGCATTTGTCAAACCAAAGGGCATCACCAAGAATTCATAAAGTCCATATCTAGTATTAAAAGCTGTATATTTAATACTTTCCTCTTCTACTTTCATTTGATGAAACCCTGACGCCAAATCAAGTCTAGAGAATATTTTTGCACCACTCAATTGATCAAAGAGATCATCAATTCTTGGTAAGGGGTATTTGTTTTTAACTGTGATTTTATTTAACTCTCTATAATCAATACATAATCTAAGAGATCCATCATGCTTCTTAACAAAAACCACTGGTGCTCCCCATGATGAGCTACTAGGCCGGATAAAGCCTTTTTCTTCAAGTTCAACAAGTTGCTTTTTCAGCTCTATTAATTCTTTAGGCCCCATTCTAGTTGGTCTTTTAACTATTGGGCTTTCTCCTGGAATAAGTTTAATAGAAAACTCTACTGGTCTATGATTGTCAACCCCCTTTACTTCACCAAACACATCAGCATATTGATTTACTATAGGGATTTCTTCTATTGCAAGCATGTGCTTTTCACCAGACAAAGTATTAAGGGTGGCTATGTTCCTATTCTTATTTACTTCACAAAGAACAACTACTCTTTTCCCATCAGAAGTTCTCAGAGATATAGTAGAGGTTTCCATGTTTATAACAGCCCTATATTTTCTTAACCAATCAACCCCTAAAATAACTCCTATACCTGGGTATTTCAATACATATAGGTCTGCACTAAACACATATCCCCCTATATTCAGTTCTAGTTGCATACACATCATACCCAAAATACAAGAATTTCCTAAAGGACTTTTAATGAGTAATGGCTTATCAACTATCATGCAATTCAATTTTAGTTGTTGTACAATATCATGAGAAATTAAGGAGTGTGTAGCCCCAGTATCATACACTACTACAAAAGGTATGGAGTGAATAAGCAAAGTACCTTCAACTTGGCCATGCTTCTCCACATTTGGTCCCTCAATTGCCTTGCTTTTTACCTCCAAAGTACTCATTTTTCCTTGCTTAAACTCTGGGCAGTTCCTCCTTATGTGGCCTTCCTTTCCACACTGATGACATTTAAAGGATGCTGGTTTTGGATTTGTACACCTATTTTTCATGTGTCCCTCTTGTCCACAATTATAGCAAGTGATTTTTTTCTTAACTTCAGCAGTTTTGATTTCTTCTGACTTCTTGGTGGAAGCTACATCCGTTTTCTTTTTATCATAAGGGTGAAACTTTCCCTTTCCCTTCTTATTTTGGTTATTTTTAAATGCTCTGAAATTTTCTCTGGCTTTATCATGTTGTTCAAAGCTCAAAGCCAGATCCAAAACTTGATCAAAGGTCCTGTCCTTATATGGTAGCATAGCTCTACTAATGTGGGCATTCAGTCCTTGAATATATCTGCCATTTTTAGCTTCTCTGGTTGTAATAAGCACTGCACCATATTTTGCTAGAGATTCAAACTTCTGTGTATATTCAGTTACACTCATAGTTCCCTGTCTTAGTTTAATAAATTCTTCCAGCAAAGATTCTTTAGCTGATGCAGGTACAAATCTCCCTTCCAACATCTCTTTGAACTGGTTCCATGTCACCTCCCCTTCAAGTCTTCCAGCTATAATAACTTCCCACCAATCCAAAGCTGCTCCTCTCAGTTGTCTAGATGCTATTAACCTCTTCTTCTGGTCTTCAACTTGCATATCAGCAAATATTCTGTCCAAAATTCTGAGCCAATTTTGAACTCCCATAATTCCTTCTGTCCCATCAAAAGTCTTGCCTCCAAGATTGGTAAAGGTCTTGAGAAGCTTGGAGAGCTCTTCATGTGGATTTTCTTGCCTATTACCAACTCCATCTCTTATGGCTCTCATAAAATCTTGCATATTCATCATGGGTGGTTCACTTGGTCCTACATCTGGTTGTCTAGGTCTCACCATTGTTCTATGGATACAATACTTAGGTTAGTCCATTATTTATTCCTTTATAAGCTAACCTATTCTAGCTTATTGCCATTTAATTATAACAGATATTGCATCAGTATAAAACAAAGCATTCAAGACAGTCAATTTTTCATACATTCAAAACAAACAAGTTCATCCAAGGTTTTTTTTTCTTTTCTTTCTGCTATGTTATCTAACAACATAGCTCTGATACCAAATTGAGATGACCCACTTTCTTTTAACAAATTTTTTTTTTTTTTTGTTGTATATGCTTATTTTTATTTCAGTGGTCATCTATTTAAGAGATCATCTCCTCCATTATCTCTTCTTTCCAGGATCTTTCAATCAATAAAAATATTGATATACTCAAATTATTTTGAACATTCCTATCTGAAAACATGTGTGAATAATGTTTAGTGTTTTAAATCAGAGTTAGGAAGCTTGGGGAACCAAAGGAAATTTACTTTGTATTTCCCTGTGTGGTTTTCCCCCCCCCCCCATAGCAAAGTAATTTCTAAAGTGTTTTTCTGTGTTACTTGTGTTCATACAAGTTTCTGATTTAAAATTTTCCTAGTCTTAGCATATATTTTTTCTTCTTTTTACTCTCCTATAATTTCAGTTAATATATATACTATAACTGTTGCCTATGCTTGAGTGTACATGTGACCTCTGCATGTATATTTCTTTGCATATAACTAGTGCCTGTTATTCATTATCATCAAAATAGCTAAATCTGCCATAAGTCTCTGGGTTATTGAATTTTAATTATTTGAAGATGGTTGAACCCAGGCTTGTAAAAGTGGTCAAGTAAGCCCTATTTCTTTTGTATGCATTTTGCACATATTATCAAATTGTCTAGAATTCTGTTTTGGCCAGTTCTTATATTTCTGTTTAGCAAATTTTTTTCCTTCTTAAGACCAGAGTTTCCTACATACTACTAACTACCATTTTCCTTGCAATTTCATACATTACTGGCATCTCAAGTTTTATATTTTTCAGTAGAATCATTGCATGAGTTAAGAAAAGAAACTTCCATACTCAGAAAAACATTTTCTAAAAACAAACTGTAGTTCTAACTGAAACACACAATTTCCCCAGTTCTTACAAACAAAAGACAACATCACTTTCTTTCTAAATAGTTTTAGCAACATAACATGCCATAAGTTTGGCTTAAACATTCATTTTTAATATCAGAAAGTATATAACTAATGCATCCCAATTCTTAGCAGCCAACACATCCAGAGCTAGCTCATTGCAGTGCTTATCTTACCTGCACAATCACCATAGTCTGCCTCATAATTTTTATGAGACACCCAATGGTGAACAAACACACAAAGGGTCAGACAAAATTGTCTGGTATGAGCAATCTACTGCAATCATATCATAATTCTAATTTTTCATTTATTTATTACTTGAGTATTCTTCATGGACAATAAGTGGATTCAGTGTCCTTTCTATGATGTTGCTATAAGACTATTACTTCATATCAATGCAAACTGGTTAGAGGTGATTTGTGCAATCCAATTCAGGAAAACAAACATAAAATCCAACTAATATACATCCAATACAAACTTAAATACAACCATTAAGTCACTTTTCAAATTTTCCTTTCACTAGCCATCCAGGTTGTACCCAACCCCCATTTGACATTACTCCTATTGTTTTTCATACAATATCAGTTTAAGATCAGTAGCTACATTCTCATGTTTAATACACACATTGTCTGGGACCAATCTCTGTTAACCCAGCACACTCAGGCCCCTGGGTATAAACATACCATGTGTGAGCTTGCAATATTCCCCTTGCCAAGCCATCTTTTGTAGCCCAAAGATCCTTAATTCTTAGTTGTCTTACTAAGTGTTATTCCCTCTTTCCTTAATCATGCTAATTTCCCCCTATGGATCCCATTTCAATCAGAGAAAAGAATACATAATACAGCCATTAAGCATGAACTCCAGGCATAGTGGATCCTATTCTCATAAACATAAATTTAATTACACAATCTAGCATATATTCTCAGTACACACATTATTCAGAGCATGGATTTTGAGTGAATCATGTTTATAAATATATGGTCATACATATTATATAAATTTTTTTCCTCTGTTGCATCCATTTGCCTCTGGGTTAATCAGATACTCACAGATTCATGAGATCTGGCTAAACCATAAGCATTTAATCAAATCTGGATTCATTTGTAAATATGGAAGTTCAGCACATGTATCTCATTGCACTTCTATATTTCATTTTATCATGGGACATAAGCAACAACAATTCCATGCTGCAGTCCCATTTTCTTTTCCTTTTTAGACCATAGATTTATAACACAATTACTGAGATCTTAAATAAATATTTATGTAGAAAAACTCATAAAAGCAATCACTTCATTTCAAGATTGATCCATACTCAAATGATCATTTAAACAAGAGACCCACAAACCATATTTTCAGGGTATCAATATAAAGAGTTAAACACCTAACAGATCAGCAATACCAAAATAAACACAAATTATATAAATAAAATATAACACTATTTAGGCTGCCTTGATTCTTTTTTTTAGGACTTAATGCCAGATTTACCAGTGAGATTACTCACCTCACTTTCTTCCTTAATCCTTCTATTTCTTCTTATCCTTAATGGTCAGTGTTCCTCATTTCCTCTGGCTTGTATTTCCATTGCTATGTATATATATATTTTTTTTCTGTTTTTAAAAATAATCCCAGATCATACCATCCCTTAGGCCCTCTTATACCAGACCCTGGTTGCCACTAGGGTTTTGAAAATTTACTTAATGTCAATTTTACCCTGTCACTATGACCAGTCTCTCATTCTGTTTTTAGAGAAAATGGGTAAGTGGTCCCTATTCTTATTAACAGAAAATTTTCCTTACTACCCCGGTCATCTTATTTGCATGATCTGTGATTTTCTTTTTCTCTTATTTTTTTTAAGCTAAAGAAATTGCTAAAAGTAGATAAAGTATTTACCCAACAGCTCATACCATTTGCATGTATTTGCTCCAGCCTACTCATCTTTATTTCCTTTACACTAACTTATTATTTTTTTTTAAAAGATAAAACCATATCTGCAATATCTATATTTACTTACTTGTTCAATTATAACTTATTCATTCCAACTCACAAATTAATTACTGCTTATGTATCCTTACAGAAAGTTATGTGTATGTGTGTGTTCCATACTGCATATATATTGATACTTATACAATGCATTTGTAGTCAATCTATTATACATGCATTTATTTTTAGCAACAAAATTTTAAACAAGCATGACTAAATTAAATTATAAAACTTGTCCATAAAATTGTTTCATAAAAATCAGGGTCATCACAGAAAGTTAGCACCTCGATATATTGGTCCATTTCACATCACCGAACGTATTGGTTCCGTGGCTTATCGCCTTTTATTACCGGCTCAGTTTTCTACTATTCATGACGTGTTTCACGTTTCTCAATTATGGAAAAGTCTTCAAGATTCTGATTCTATTCTTGAGCCCGGTGTTGTGGAAGAAATTGAAGTTTCGCCTACTTTAAGTTATGAGCAACATCCTGTTCGTATTGCTTCGGAGGTCAAACGCCTTCGAAATAAAGATGTTCTGCTTGTTAAAGTTCAATGGTCCTCAAATCCTAAGGATTGCTCTTGGGAATCTAGAGAGTTCATCGAGCGAACACATCCGGACTTCCTTTCCCGTGCTCTTTGAGGTAAATTTCTTATTTCAAATTTCTTTTGTGTTGATATGCTGTCATGGTTGTTACCTTATATTTTCTTCTTAAATATTGTATGGATGCAATTTCTTTAAGGAGAGGAGTCTGTAACAACCCGCATATTTTACGATTGAATATTTAAATATTTTATTTAAATATTTTATTGTTAGTCGGATTTTAGTCCGAAAAGTTACTTTTTTGTATACGGTCGAATTAGGACTCGGGACCACTTCCATTCGGACCAACATGCCATTTGCGATCTTTTTGAGTATAAACTTTGATATGTTTGAAGTTAGTGGAATTTTGCCACTTATTCGCTTTGGGCTTTGGGTTTGGCTTAGCCCATTAACCTAAACTATTAACTCTAGCTTAACCCCCTCTTCCCTTCATTACTTCACTTTCATTTTCGAACACTCAAGCTTCATCAAAAATGGAGAGAGGAATAGGAAATTAAAACTCCACGCCCTAGTTCATTTACAAATCCAACATCTAACTCAAAATCCAAAGAGAAGCCATTGATTAAAGCATCTTGTGTTGAGATTAAAGTTTGGTTGATTCTTCCTTTGCTATTAAGCTTCTCCTTCATTGATTTTATGAAAAAGTGAGATTTTTATCTCACATCTTTGTCTATAACTTTCTTTGATTGTTGGTATGAGTTCCTAACACTTATTCATGTGCATTTGCTTTTGGTTTGTATTGAATTGGTGAAAATCCCAATTTTTAGTGTTTTGGGTTCAAATCTTTAAAAATCATAACTTTGATGTTTGAACACGTTTTTGGTGATGCATCGAGGAGCCAATAGGACCGGGTAGCCGATGGGGTAATCCCCAAGCGTCCGTGCTCGAGGTTGCAAATTGAGAGAGTTTTTGCACTTCTGTTCCTTAAGTCGTTCGGCCTGCATACATATCTCTCGGCCTGCAGTTTGGTCGTAACCCCTTAGGTCGCTCGCCTTGCTATGAGTCGGCCTGCCTTAGGTCGCTGACCCCTTAGGTCGCTCGCCTTGCTATGAGTCGGTCTGCTTTAGGTCGCACCTACACATAAGTCGCACCACTTAGGTTGGTCGGCCTGTTATGCCGCTAGCTCCTTAGGTCGCTCGGCTTGCCCTAGTACCTTAGGTCGCTCGGCCTGTTAAGTCGCACATGCCATAGGTCGCGCCATACCTTGGGTCGCACCTGCTATATCTCGCAAACATTGGGTCGCGCCATTCCTTAGGTCGCTTGCAGTTAGGTCACGCCATGCTTTAAGTCACAACTGCTTTAAGCCGCATGTTACTCCTTAGCTACTAGCTCCTTAGGTCACTTCCACTTAGGTCACATCACTTAGGTCGCTCGGCCTGCTGCTATGGGTCACGTCATGGTTTAAGTCGCAACCATTTAGGTCGCTCGACCTGCTACTATATCTCGCACCAACTAAGGTCGTGCCATGTTATAGGTCACGCTATATTAAGTTGCCCTGTTAGGCCGCATGCTATTACTTAAGTCGCTGATCTCTTAGGTCGTATGCCGTGGAGTCGTATGAGTTAAGCGTTGATTTCTTGTGTTGTATTGTGTTAAGTCATAAGTCGTGGCTGTTATGTCGCAAGGGTATTTCCATTTTGATGGATTTAGAATCGAATTCTTTGGATTTTATTCACGTCATCGAATGTGAATTTTTGTGATTGTTTGTTTTCTACAATCATTTTGTGATTTGTCACTTTAAAAATATGAAGGTTTCAATGCTAGCAGTAAATATCAAAACTCTTTCATCAAAACGATTTCAACCCTATTTTTCTACAAAGCTTGTTTCTTAAACAGTTTTCCTATCTACTAGTACATATAAACCTATACCTCACTCGTACGAGAAATCTAATTAAACGGCTTAGTAAAACAAGTGGTATGAAACGCTTGTGTTTACTTCACCGGTTAATTCTTGGACTTGTTCGATTGAATCTCTTGTGACAATTTTTGAGTAGAGATCTACAATTTGTTCGTAAATATTTAAGTTAAGCTAGTGGTTATAGGACATGATGCTAAGCTTATATTTTTACTAGCTTACTGTAATTGACACTTCTCGATGATCGTTGATGATCATTTTTGTGATTTAGACTAGCAAATGTGCAATGTCTCTTTGTCTACGAGGGACTAAAGCCCGTTTCTGTGGAGCTTCGGCTCAATTTGGTGGGGTAGCGACCCATGGTCTTCGGGCCGTTTTGTGGAGCTTCGGCTCAAAATTAATGGTTAGCAACAATGGAATAGCGTTCCATTTTGTGATACACGTGCTGGTGAGTTTTCATGTTCCCGTTTTGTGATAGGCCTCCCACCTTTTGTGATTTCTGGATTTCCATTGACGATTTCTAGAACTTGTGTTTCACCAATTTTCGCGATTTACATTGATAAGTCTTATCAATATTTGTACATTGATGAATTTCTGTGTCATTAACTTTTGTGATTGGCATTGATATAATGATCAATACTTATGGTTTTAGTGAATAAAAATAAAGAATATGACATTCATTTTGATCTTTGAGAAGATTCTTGTGATATTGATTAATCTCTTGTTGATTTTCAACTACATACTTATCACAGTATGGTTTTATGGTTATCGTACGTTTTTATCATATCTCTTATTTTATATCATTTCATCTGATATTTATAGCTAGACTGATCCGTTTATTATTTTCTTATTAAATAATACTCGGGTCAGACCGAGATGTTACAAGTGCTTCTTCTTGACTTCACATCTGGGATTATCACCCTGACTTTTGGCTAACTACTTAGATTAGTAGTTTTCATCGTATACATTTGACATATAGACTCATTGATGTATCCAAATTCTTTTGTCTAGAACTTGTTACTATTCTTTTGTGATATTGTGGATCTTGTTTGACCACTACTCTGATGAACATTTTTATGTGATATATATTCATATCTATTTCCGTCTTTGTGATATGGATGTCTGTGACTGATTTGTGTTATATTTATTTCTATGTTTGTTTCCAAAGAATATATATAGCCACTGTGTAGTAGCTTTGAGTTTGTATCGGTATGTCGGATTTCCTCCTGAAACCAAATGCATGTTGTACTATCTGACATATCGGTGCTCGCACAAAGCAATTACACGGATGGTCGCTCCTCAACAGCCTTATTCTCCATGCTAGTTGACGACACTACACCGTAGTGTCCTTGGCTAGCGTGGGTATAGAGATGGGGCGTCACAAAACCCTTATTTTTGCTTTGTAAAGCTATATTTAAAATGTTTTATATATTGTGTCGTTTAAGTTATTGATGCTGATTTGGGTTTCTGATTGATTCGTCTGATCAAAGCAATCGATAGGATCTCCAAAGCACTTGCAAAGCAAACTGACACCATATTGTTTTAAAATTTGGTATAAGAAATATATTTTGTATAATTATATTATATATTTCTATAAGTATAATTTTCTGAATGTTGATAGTTAATTTAATTGGATGTTGAAAAATAATATTTGACTTTGTATATATAGGTTGTAACCATTGGCTATGTTTCATATATAAATAATTGGACTAGAAAACAGGGCTATAAATTAATCTGGAAATTTAAATGAATTTAAAACAAGAAACTAAGAATTCAATTTTCGACAAAGGAAGAAGAATCGTTTGCCAAACCATCCTACTTCATTCTGGAATCTCCACCACGTACACAATTGTCAAAGTGGTTTTCGATATTGGTAGATAGTATGACAATTTCCAATCCCTATCTCTTTAACAACCAAACGCTTATTTCATACCGAATGGTTCTCTCAAATTTCCAAAACTGATTTATATCAAAATATCATATTCTCAAAACCGCTTTCGAACTTATATTCACTTTTGAAAACATATTCACTTTCGAAAACATATCACATTTGAAATCATATCACTTCCGAAATAATATTTGCTTTCGAAATCATGCTTACAAAATAGGTTAGATCTCATTTCAAAATTATCATATTCAATCAAATATGTCATTTAAATTGCAACTTAGGCTATAACATCATTTAATCATATTCTCCTTAAAGATCAATGATTTAAATATAAGCTTCCACTTTACAAAACCTAAAATTTGGAAATTGGTTGAGATAGTTTAAAATAGATTAAAATAGTTTTTAATAGTTTATAAATAGATTGAAATTGTTTAGGTGGATTTAAGATAGCATAAATTTAAAATAAATTAAATTAAATAGATTTAAATTAGATTAAATGGATTTAAAATAGATTAAATAGTTTTAAAATAGATTAAATAGATTTAAAGTAGATTAGATAGATTTAAAATAGTTTAAAATGGGTTAATTAGGTCAAAATAGATTAAAATAGATTAAATTGTGTTAAATGGCTTAAAATAAATTAAATTAGTTTAAGTTGATTAAAATAGTTTAAAATAGTCTAAAATATCTTAAATTAGTTAATAGTCTTTTAATCAACTTAAACTATTTTAAACTATTTTAAACTATTTTAATCAACTTAAACTAATTTAATTTATTTTAAGCCATTTAACACAATTTAATCTATTTTAATCTATTTTGACCTAATTAACCCATTTTAAACTATTTTAAATCTATCTAATCTACTTTAAATATATTTAATCTATTTTAAAACTATTTAATCTATTTTAAATCCATTTAATCTAATTTAAGTCTATTTAATTTATTTTAAGTTAAATTTATGCTATCTTAAATCCACCTAAACAATTTCAATCAATTTATAAACTATTAAAAACTATTTTAATCTATTTTAAACTATCTCAACCAATTTCCAAATTTTAGGTTTTGTAAAGTGGAAGCTTATATTTAAATCATTGATCTTTAAGGAGAATACGATTAAATGATGTTATAGCCTAAGTTGCAATTTAAATGACATATTTGATTGAATATTATAATTTTGAAATGAGATCTAACTTACTTTGTAAGCATAATTTCGAAAGTAAATATTATTTCGGAAGTGATATGATTTCAAATGTGATATGTTTTCGAAAGTGAATATGTTTTCAAAAGTGAATATAAGTTCGAAAGCGGTTTTTAGAATATGATATTTTGATATAAATCAGTTTTGGAAATTTGAGAGAACCATTAGGTATGAAATAAGCGTTTGGTTGTTAAAGAGATAGGGATTGGATATTGTCATACTATCTGCCAATATCGAAAACCACTTTGACAACTGTGTACGTGGTGGAGATTCCAGAATGAAGTAGGATGGTTTGGCAAACGATTCTTCTTCGATACCATATTATGACTTTGTGATGATTTGGTGGCCACCCCTTGATTTTGATTAAGGGAGTGTGTTCTGAGGTGGACGGTAGTAGCTGTTATGCGTTACCACCAGTACTGATCCGCGAATGGTAGAATCCTACCCTAGCATTGCCTCGAGCGCCGTGTTCACATGCCTATCTCACCTTTTACGAGTTTGTTTTGTACCATACCTATGAAGTGCCTCTAGATAAACCTCCAATTTATGACGGAGCGTATGGCACTGTATAGAATATGGGAATATATAAAAGGTGTTAAGGGGGATGTAGGTAATGCCTTAACGCTATTTTAATACTTTGCTTTACTATAGACACTATTATAATAGCATATTGTACTATGTATGTAGATAGTTTAACGGATCCTTAGGAGATGGAAATCCCAAAAATCTCATAAGTTATTGCACTCACGTTGATGCTGGATAGGAGATGTCAAACCCCGTAAACATCTCTGATGCCATTACACCCATATTTACTTACAGTTGATTTAACTTACATTAGATCTTTTAGTTCTGACTCGGATTTTTGTTTTTTCAATTCGATCGGGTCATTCTGACCTTTTCAGTGTATTAAAGACCTTATTTTTGGAGTATGAAGGAAAAGATTGTATACTATTATTATTTATTAAATTTATTCCACTGCATCATGTTGTTCCGCTGCATTTATTTATTTATTTATTCCTATTGTATGTGACTTTGATTTGTATTGTAAAAGTTTAATCAAATGTTATTTGTAAACGGTTTCATGAACTGTTTATTTGATTATTATATTTTATCATTTCTCTGTGAGATTCTATATTTGATTTTCTTTCTTTCTCTGTTCTTTTTCTTATTTACACCATAACAATCCTCCCTTTTGAATGGTTGGAGTTTGACATGTGAGCTTTATTGTCGATTTAAACAGTCCAAAAAGGTGGGTCATTACATTATGATAACCAAAACATTTTTTATAGAAATTCCGTTGACATTATAATAATGTCTAGGGGTCAAAGTAAAATATGAATATAGATGAAACGGCTGCATCACACATTTCAACATAGTAGAAAATAGCTAAGTTTGTATGGCACTTATCAAATAATGGATTCCATACAATGACTGGCCTACTGGGGTACCGTCCGTCACAGTCATCTCTAGATAAAATAACACCGAGGACCACGTCGGGATTCCCTTCCAGCATATGACCGACCTACCACTTGACTAGTAATACTGAATATGATCGCCCCTCTATTAATGGGCCCCGAATCATACAAATGAGAGATAATATCGACTCTAGATAGGGATGATCAAACCTTACTTGGGAGCCATCCACTTATCCTTGTTGCATCTCCCCCGTTTTAGTCATTCTCCGTTAATGAGGCTTAAGGTTACGTTTTACCTTTTATATAACACTTTCCACTTGGAATGCTAACACTGCCCTCTAGGCAACAATGCAATGCCAACATTCATTCACACAAGTTGTCCAGAGGATGAACAAACTGAAGGCACTACTTCTACTTCATCTATTTTGGAATCACTCTTAGGATTAGTAGCATGCAGACCTTGCACATTAAAGAGCAACGCCTACAATTCCATGATCTTCAAGATATATTCACTTCAAAACACTTGAGTTGGATCGAAGTGGTTTTCGGATAACATATATGATTCCAACCTCTTCGAAACAACTTTCGATGATTTTCGGTAAACTCAACCTTGGTTTTTTAGGAAATAAACAGTCAAATATAAGAGCGGAGATCACCTCCTAACCATTAGTGAATGAATTTTCTTATCATTTGTCCAAGAAGAAAGAAATGAGATTTATACGCACGATACAACATCATAGGAGATGATTGTGCTATATAACTCACGTGTTTCTCTTAGATATTTCCAAAGTTACGTTTTTGGTCTATATTTGATAGTAGTTTATTTAACTATAGTATAATAAATGTTTATATCAAGGATATTTTTTTCAAACGGGAAACCAACATTGGTTAAGCCCATAAGAAACCACTAGTCTCCTTAGTTAATGTTTTCATTAATTAAAATCACATTGTAAATATCTTCCTCAAAATACTTCTACAAAGATACATTCACAAATCCCTATAATTTCAATACTTGGAAGAATATTCTTATACTTATCTCAATGGTATAAGTATATTTAATTCTATAATCATTTATAAACTCCTTATAAATCATTGATAAGCCATTTTATAAATTTCTATAAAACATTCATAATCTCTTTTATAAATTTTTAATCACTTATAATTCTTTTTATACATTTCTAAAACCATTTATAAACCCTTTATAAATCCATAAAACCATTTATAAAACTCCTTTTATATATCTATAAATCCATTTTTAAAATTTGTTTATAAATATCTAACCAATTTTAAAACTCCTTCACCTTATAAATAATCCCCGTTTAAGTCTTCAAACTATTTTATAAAACGTCCCCTATAAAACCCAAGTCTGTTTATAAACTCTATTTATGAGTCTCAAAAACATTTATAATTAAATAAAATCATTTACTTCGACACTATTATGTAATAATAATAATCATTTTAAATAAATATTAATTATTAACTTCAAAACATCTTAAAAATAATGATTTATAATTTCAAAACATTACTAAAAAACCAAAATTAATAAATCTTCACCGTTATTATAAATAATAAAATCAACTTCTAAAACATTATGTATAATCATTACCATCAATCTCAACCCATATTAATTATTTAAATAATAACTTTTAAAAATATTAAAATATTGATAAAACAAAATTAAATATAAATAATCTTAAAACAATATTAATATAAATGAGAAATCTTTAAAACAATATCAGGTATAAATAAGTAATCTTTAAAACAATATTAAATATAAATAAGTAAATTAGAAAAGACTGACAAAAAGATTGGAGTAAAATAGAAGTCAAATCCTATAAAACAAAATATTTTTGAAACCCAATTTCTGATTTAAAAAATTTCCTGTCTCAAAAACCAATTTCAACTCAAATGGCAATGTATAATATTTAAAAAAAAACTAATTTAAGGCCAATAGCTACCAAACGCTCAACCAATATTGATATTGGTTTTCTATCACTACAAGGTTCAAGTTTCAAACATATTACATTGACATAACCAAAAGTGTCAAACAATCAGGTTTGATATCCAATAATTCACAAGACAGGGATATTATTGAAATTAAAATCAACAATGGCGAGGAACTCTGTTGGATCCCTCTAACCTATCCCCTGCATCATAGCTTATATATATCAAAAACATATATATATATATATATATAATTCAATAGTGGTGAGGAGTCCCGTTGAATCCTTCCAACCTAGTTCTCCTGCATCACAAACAATATATAATTATATAATATGGGACATCCGCTACTAGACGGCTATATATAAAAGGACATCCGCTCTAAGGGCAGGAATAAATCCAAACCAACTGATAAAGCGGTAAATTGTTCAAACATCCAATCAATAGTCTTTATTAACTGTATAATATTACCGGTTAATCAAAAAGGTGATTTTAATTGACTATTATTCAAGTTGTGGCTAAGACATTCTGGTTTCGTCTGAAATCAAACAACGTTCAATTTCAACGTAAAATTCTGCTACTTCCAATCGCTACCAATCCAATTCGTCCTAGACTTGTCAATATGAACCTATTGCGACATATTGCATTTAACTTGAACATGTATGAATGAGTTATGGATTTATAAGGTTCTCAAATTTATTAATGATAATTTAACTAATTGTGCTTGATTAAAAAATAATTACCCTAATTACCATTCATAATTACAGCTGCTAATTCTCCCCCTCAAAATTGCTATCCCCCAAACCACAAACCCGACATCGCTGAAACGAGACCCTTCACCGTTGCTACAGTGCCTCCGCCTTCATCTTCGATTTGCCACCACCGCAAATCGCGTTGGCCACCAAGTTTCGATCAAAGTTAGCTCTCAACCCCACAATCATTTCCTCTTTACAAACATTTGCCTATAGACGAACGTAGACGCCAGAATTCACATATGAACGAATTATGTTCATCTCACCATTGCGCTGCATAGGGATCACCATAGACCATCACCACAGTTGAATCTCTATGTCATGCCGACACGAACAGAAACCGAATTATGGCCAAAGCCTGAAAATGTTTGCAGTGGCGCCGGAGCACATGGACCGTTCGATGATGATCGTTAAAATTTTAAAAGAAAAGGAAGAAATGAACGTTTTCCTAATTAGTTGCATCATTTATAAGAGGGACAATATAGGTGAATAGTGCACTGTTGGCCCATGCATGGCCAAACATTTGAAGACGTGGGGGAATATATGGGTAGGTTATGGATGAAATGATGGGCAACGTGTTATTTTATTTAAAAATATCCTACCTACATGTTCAAAAAAATCCTAAACTTTTATCGAGGCGTGCCGCCTGGCATTCTATATGTAATACCCTTATTCGAACACAATGGAACTCATACGTACACACGATACATCCAATTGCTACAAAATTTGACGACATACAATAACTCACTATAACGGATCCAATGAACCTAGTATCATCGAAATCCAAGACAATGCCCTGGAAGGCTATTTTCACACGTTGATTAAAACGATTATTACAAAACTTAGTTAACACATTAAATTCAAATTCAAAAGTTTCCTATCTTCATTCTTATCCAAATAGAATTTAAATCAACTTCCGTTATCATTTTAGTTCACATAAAATTTAAGATTTAATTATTAAAAAAATTTCAAATATTTGGTAATCGTTATATTTGAAATTCAAGTTATTTAACTTGTAAAATTAACCTTTTAATATTTAAAATCAATTAAATATTCCAAATTGGAAAGACTAAAATTTTGGGTCACTGCACCAAAGGTTTTCCTTCGCTAAAAATTACTCATGCTTAGTTACACAAATATACACTTCTTATATGTTACATTTGTATTTCACAACACAAATGTATTTGGTACATTCATAACATTACATACATATTTAAAATAAATTTTAAACTTTATTTCTTAATCTAAATAAAATAAAGATTTCATTTAAAAGAAAACTTTGAAAAGTTCTAAGTATATTTGGACTTCATAGGCCCATTAAAGATCCAAAATGGTAAATTTTTTAAAGTTAACCCATTTCTTCTATTGCGGGCTGGCCTAGTTCCAACAGTAACATCATCACTTTGAGGCTGTCTGTTTGATCTTATTTATATTGACCAATAGACCTCTCTAGTGATTCATTCTGTAATTACTGATAACTATCATGATGTAACCTATTGGCGCCTCCTACGGCCATGAGAAGTTCACTACCTATCATCTGGAGAGCTCTATGTACTCCATTCTTAATGGATGAATCGATATCCTATCTCAAATCATCTTGACTACGAATATTTAGTATAATATGTTATTTTCAATGTGATAAAATTCTAATAATTAAAACTCTTTGTAATTACTATCACATGACATATCATTTATGAATTTTCCATACATATACACACTTTAAATAGGCTACTTAATTATTTATATCGCTATATAATAAGTATATGGTATAAAAATAATACCCTTTATTTTGAATAAGATTGGTCAAAGGGTGTAACATCCCGCCTTTTTGCACGATTTAAACAGACACACGTGCCAATTCAAACCATATGTAAGGGCGGATTGTTATGGGATAAATAAGAAAACAGAGAAAGAAACAGAATCTCACAGCGGAAGGATAAAATATAATAATCAAATATACAGTTCATAAATCTGTTTACAAAAACCTTTGATTTATTTATACAATACATATCAGAGTACACATACCATATAACAATGCAGCGGAACAATATGGGTGTAGTGAAACCATATTATCTATAGTAATAATAATAAAATCTTCGTCTTCTTCCTCCGGAAATAAAATCTTCAATCCTGAAACGCTCGGACTGACCCGAGCGAATTTGGAAAGACAAAAACACTCGAGTCAGAACTAAAAGATCTTATGTGAGTTACATTAACAGAAATAAATATGAGTGCAGTAACTCAAGAGATGCTCGGGATTTACATCTCCTAAGGATCCGTTAAACTATTTACTATGTAGTATAATGCGCTATTATAATAGTGTCTAATTGAAAAATAAACTTACTTTTAAATAGCGTTAAGGCTTTACATTTTCCACCTTAACACATTTATATATTCTCATAGTCTATACAGTACCGTAATCTCCCCCGTACTGGGAGTCGTCAGAGGGCACTCCATAGGTATGGTACAAAACAAAATCGTATAAGACGCACTAGGGTAGGCGACACGGCACAACTAGGCAATGCCAGGGCAGATATACCAATTACGCTTCCGGACCGATGGAAACGCGCAGCGCGCAGCTGCCGCCCACCTCGGACAAACTCCCCACATCAAAGAAATCAAAAGTGAAGGTGGCCACCGAAAATCCAAAGTCTGAGTATAGTATCGAAGGGAAGTGTCCGATCAGAGGTGCTACCTCATTAACCCGTCGATCGCTCCTGTTTTAGCCACCTTATGCCAACTCACGGGAGTTGGGTCCTCGTATTTACCTTTAAAGGAAACGCCGCCACCAACCTACTTCATTCTGCAATCTCCACCGCGTACACGGTTGTTAAAGTGGTTTTCGAAGATGGCAGAGAGTATGACAACTTCTGTAACGACCCGTAAATTTAACCGGTTTTAGTAACGTTTTAATTTAAATTTTGTGAAATTTTAAACGATAAAATTTTGAAATATAAATTTGATATTTGGAATGCGTCTAGTTAAACATAGCAACCGGTAAATTTTCGTCCGAAAATATGAAAGTTTATTTCGCGCGTAAATTTACTTCAATTGAATCAGTTAAAAAGCGTTGAAAATAAAACGTTTTCAAAACCAAAATATTTTTACATAGAAAAATTCTAAACCATCTTTTGAGCAATTTGGTAGTTTGTCGTTTTTCAAAATTCGGACTTCTTTAGCTCCGTCGATCTTAATTTTCTGCGATTTTCATGCATTTTCCGCTAGTATAAAAATTTAAATTTTTATAATTCAATCAAATCACTGATATACGTATACCGTTTTGATTGTGCCGTCGTGCTGATCCCAACGATATGTGCATTTTTGATTTTCGAACCCCGGTTCGCTGCAAAATCTGTAAACGAATAGCCGTTGCGGTTCGTTAATTGAGCCTATTGTTTCCACGTGACCTTTCATATATCCGTCGCGTTAACCAACAGTCAAACCAATAGCCATTAGCAATAAATATTTTCCAGTGATTTTTGCTATTCTTTTGCTGTTAAAGATTTTGTTCGGTTGCTTGTTCAAAATGAAATCACACGTTACTTATTAAATTTATAAACTTAACTCACTGTCATTTCCAAAGAAAAGAAACGAAATGGTGCACAACGTCACCTTTTCCCTGATTGAGTTTCACTCTTTTATATGTAAGTGTATACTCATTTATATAATAATAATAATAAAATATAAGCTTGCATATATTCTTGTTACCGTGGCTTATCATATTCTGAAACTTGCCTATTCCTATACTTGAAACTTTATAAATGCTTGACTGTTCATGCTTCCTTTCAGCTTTTACTCTCCTCCATTTCAGCATTGCTTTATATTTATGTCGAAAGCTGCTTGCATACCTTCCATATATTCGAACGCCTCTTCCTTTCCCATCTGTTAGCTTCTCAAACTCATTCACTACTGAAGCCGTGACCTGTCGTGCCGCCTGTTCCCTTAATCTCCGCTCCGACCCACCAGACAGCACCCCATCAGCCTCCTCCTCCTCTTAAAGCCAGTCGAGCTGGCCACAACCCGCCTCGACGCGTGCAACCAGATCTGCCGAGCGCCTTCCCTGACTCGCCATGACTCACCCATCAACATCCACCCCACCGGCCTCGAAACCCACGCCTGTAGCCATCTCCACCCATCACATCAGCTTGGCCTTTATTTGCAACCCACCTCACCCCTAACAACAGCACATCCCCTCTTCTTCTACGTGCCGCGTCCACCCACGAATGGCAGCCTCCGTGTCAACTTCTCCTCCACACTCCGCAACCCTAACCGTTGCAACCCGTCACCTCTCCCTCCTTTACGTGAGCCGCCGAAGTCCAGCCTTCTGCTTACATCACCGTCTTCCAGTCGAGCCTCAGTTTAACAAAAATGTTAAGGTATTATATATATATATTTTATATTGAGGTGGGTTGTCTTATGTTTGGAATTGCTTGTTACGTACATATATTTTGGGTGTAGTTATATGTATATATATATAATTGATTATATAAATTTACTTATAGTAGTTCACTTAAGATTTTCTGTTTTCAGTTCTGTTTATAATCAAGCTATTTTCAAGCTATATGTTATGTTTGTTATCCTTATCTATATATAGTTTCTGGTGCACTTTAAAGAAGGAGAATTCGAAGGTTATATCTGTGTTTTGTTTCATAAGTTTCGTTTTGACAATTTTATACTATCTTCAACTTTAAGTTATATATTATATATAAGTATGCTGTGTGGCAGCACACGTTTTCATATAATGATAGATAGGTTGTTTCTTTATAAAACATAATATGATAAAGTAGTATTTCGAAAGTGAATATGAAACTTCTGTATGTACACTTCAATGCGTGAAATAGATTTCAATGTTTATTAATTTATATTACGTCTTTAATATGTGTTATAATCTATGATTTATACACTTAGAGTTTATTGAGTTTAGATATATAGTATAACCTGCTAAGCTCATATTGTCTTCTTATAAACATTAATTTTTTTTAAAAAAAAATGGTGCAAGTTGTAAATAATGCTTTCTAGAGATTTGCATCTTGTGGGCGTTTGTTGTATATATATAGTAATAGGAACTTTTAAGAGTAGCGGTACTGAATGTGATATGTTGGATCTTTATTTTGCTTTAAAATTACTGTAAAAGGGTTGTTTTGGAAATATTAGATACTTCGACTTTAAGTTATTTGTGTTAACTTTATTATTGAATTTTAATATATATGTTTTGGTTAAAAAATGATTTGAAATGCATATACTTAGTTAACCTATGTTTAAATTATTTTGTAAAATAAATATGATACATGTATATTTAATTTAAAATATGTTTGAAATGAGAATATCATTTTATCTATTTATATAGTTGTATATTAAGCTCACGCATCCTATTTATCTTCCTCGATCCAATCCTGATTTGAATTCGTTTATTCTTATTATCAGCTTGGACCGTCGAATCGTGTCCGTCTAGCTTGTTTTGAATTTGTGCCTGGATTTCATAACTCGATTTCGTCGCCTATCCTCTAGCCTCGAAAGGTGAGCAATCACTCACGATTAATATTCTTTTATTTATTAAATTTGATTTCAATTGAAACGACAATTGAAATATGATGCTGTTATTTATTGCACTGTTATTTATGTATCAGTTCACCTTTGACATCTGACACCATTATCTGTTATTTATGCAATGATAAATCCAGTTTGGTTGATAAATGATTGATTGTTTGATATTGTAATTGGACGTTAAATTGTTAATGTAGTAAATGATAAATAAATTGAAATTGAAATTGACGAAGAATAGCCTGAAAATTTGAATCGACATATGTGTTGAATTTTATTAGTTAATTTGAATAATATGACCCCTTGAAATTGTTAAGTTAATTGACAGGTAGAATTTGATAAATTACACTTTGAATCTTGAATCTTGAATCTTATCGAAATTGTTAAGTTAATTGATAAACGACAAGTGAAAACCCGTAATGTAGTAATCTTTAATCTACATGAAATGATAATGTAGATTCTAGACATAATTACGTTAATTTACATAAATAACAAATGTAAATTAATACGATTATTTCGGGATTATTTGGATTGATTATTTGATTTTTATTGATTCTTGTTATTGCTTGTTTATTTACTTTGACACCATCCCAGTTATCACACTGCAAGTTCCCTTTGCTATGCTCTGATTTTTGAATTGAAATGGAATCGGGTAGAAATGATAAATATCCAAATGAATTTGACCTAGCATAGAAAATTAAATAAAATCCGATTGGTCAATAAATTGATTTAAAAATAAAATAATGATTTTATTCGAATAAAGAATAAGTTTTGAAATAAGGTTAGAATTTGAATCTTTATGAAAGGAAAATGTAAATATTGAAATCTGAAACAAATACTAACGTAGTAATTGATGAAAAAACGTTGTTTGAAATTTAATTATTTAATAATTAAATTTGGAATTATTAATAAATAATTTGGAATTAATTATAATTAAGTTTGAAATTATTAAGTTTGAATTCATAATTAAGCGGAAATGATTTAATAATTAAATTTGAAATTATAATTAAGTTTGAAATTATTAAGTTGAATTTATAAGAAAGTTAAATGATTTGATGATTAAGTTTGAATTCATAATTAAGTGGAAATGATTTAATAATTAAGTTTGAATTGATAATGAGGTTGTTAATTATTAAGTTTTGAAATTATTAATAATCAAGATTGAAATTATTAGATAATTGAATAAGATTAAATTATTTGATAATTGAATAAAATTGAATTCTTTGATAAGAGAAAATCGAACTTTTGATTAAGTAAATTTGATCTTCGTTAATAAATGAAACGGGGTTTCTTTATTTATGAAGTTTGGGAAAATAGTTAAGTAAGTTAATAAGTGAAATCGAAACTTCTCGATTATGTGAAATTTAGTTCTTTATTAATTAAGTTTGAAATTTGTAACGAAGTTAAATAAATAAGTGAAAACTGAATTTCTTTAACAAGAAATAAATGTGATTTATTGAAATGAATGCGATTTATCGAAATTAACGTAAGACTTGTAATTTAAAGAATTGATTTGACGAATCTAATTGAACTCAATTTATAAGTTGATATAATGAAGTTGAACTTAAGAAATTGATTTAATGAATTGGAAACTAATAGAAATTGTTTTGAATGATAAAGTAACTTAACGAATATTGAATGAAATCGATAAATGAGTTTACATTGATTTGAATGTTAAATTAATTTAATTTAAAGGATTTCGGAATGAAATTTATATACGAACTTGAATCAATATTTGAATTGCTTTAAATAAAAGTTGAAATTGAATTGAAATTTTTTGAAATGGCTATTTGGAAGTTTGTAATGAAAATTTTGAAAATTGATAGTGAAGGACAATTGAAATGTTGATTTATAAATTCTAATTGAAATTGAAATTGATTTGGTTTGAAATTTATTAAACGACCAATCGGTATAATAAATTACGAAAGTTATTAAAGAAACCGGAATCGGTTATGGACATACTCTCTGTCTAAACCGAAACCACTTTAATAACTATACGCGGAGTGATGATCCAGAATGAAGTGGTTGGAATGATGTACGTGATGACTGAAGAAAGAGAACGATAATGGATAGCCTTGACACTTGTGTCAAATTGGAAATGACTAAAATCAGGAGCCGTGCCGGGCCAAATGGGGTTAGCCACCTCGAGCGAACACACTTCTTCATAAAACTACTCATTACTTGTTATAGATTGGTGCACCCTCGTACTTTTCGAGAGTGTTGTTTCGCGGTGTTGTGATCGCTGCGGCGATGCATTCTCACCAGTCCGAATCAGGCAAACGGTAGTTTCACTACCTTGGATATTGCCTCATGTGCCTTGTCATACTTGTATCCCTATATACACGACCACTACGAATTTGTTTTGTGTTATACCTATGGAATACTCCCTGATATCCCACCAGTTTACGGTGGAGTTTACAGTGTCGTATAGACTATGTAATTTATAAATGTGTTAAGGGGGATAATGGTAATGCCTTAACACTATTTTGATACTTTATATTACTGATAGACATTATCTATTTAGCGTACACTACTACATAGTAGATAGTTTAACGGATCCTTAGAGGATGGTGATTCCAACATCCTTTGAGTTACTTGTATTTCGATTGCTATTTCACTTGAGTTGGATTTATTGATATAAGAATATTAATCCTGACTCGAGTGTTTTGTGTTTTGCTTTACGCTCGGGTCAGACTGAGTGGTTCAGTACTCAAGACTCACCTTTGGAGTTGGAGCTTTGCTTGAAGATCCAACTATCTATCCAGCTTCCAGATATTCGATGATGTATTCTGATTCTTATATTTGACTGTTATATTCGAGACTTCTGTTGTAACTTATTTAACTCTGATGTATCTTATAAATTTATATAGTAGCTTCATGAACTACTATCTCTTTTACTTCCGCTGCATATTATTACTCTGTGTCTGTGTTTCTGTGATTATTTATTTACCGTATATCTGAGTTTTGCAAAATTTTAAATTAACAATTCGGTATTTTGAATTATTCAAGTCCGACGTGTGCGGATGCGAATAGTCCAAAATAGCGGGTCATTACAGTTGGTATCAGGGCTTTTGGTAGCTCTAGGCAAAACTTAGCATATAGGGTAAATGTATTTACAGAATCACTCTCATTCGAGTTTCAATCTCTTCCTTTTTACTCAATTCCTTTGAATTTTGGAACGTTCCCTCGGTTCCGAAATTCATTCTTGTCCCTCACTATTCGTCTTTATTCGATTTTGGAGCATCCCATAACTCCACTTCGAACGATCTTTATAATGAGTCAGCGATCTCGCCAATCTCAAATTTATTTGTAAATGAGTGAAACTCCTTTAAAATAGACATTGATTTACCTCGGAATTCTGCATCGATCTTATCCTTGAAGTTACGATCGACCCAGTTAAGGTTGCCCGTGAATTAAAAAGCTTGTCCATCTTCCGATTCTGTTAATTGAATTATCTTATCTTCTGTTTCAAACTTATTATCGAATCAAAATTCTCTTTGATTTGATTTCCATCAAATTTGAATCTCTATACTTATTTTGAAATCCAACATTGTATCGTCGAGAGAGTGAGTGTATTTGTATTTATACTAAAATGTTTTATATATATTGTGTTGTTTGAGTTGTTGATGTTGATTTAGATTTTCGATCGATTCGTCTGATCAACGCTATCGATAGAATTTCTAAAACGCTTGAGCAGAGCAAACAGACATAATATTGTTTTCAAATTTAGTAAATAAAATAATATTGAATGATTTTATCATACATAAGTATAAATTTTTATGAAATTAAAATGTTAATGAAACTGTTGTCCGAAATGTTAAAATTTAATTTCCATTTATTGTTTTATAAATCATTAACTATTTTATAATAAATAAATGAATTTATAAAACTTGGGTATAATTTGATTAGAATTTGTAGTGAATTTAATTAGAATTTGAGAATTTAATTCCGATAATTTCGAACTATGGTTTTAAAGTTTAAAATATATATTATTCCAAATATTTTCGAATAGAAATCGTTTTCAAAGAATTTTAAATGGTTAAATTTGAGCTCTTCTCTTTTGTCGCTGGAAAATAATTTCGGTGATGACGGCCGCATCATCGACATTCATTTTCGAGTTTCGAAGTGGAGAGACAAATTCATAGCTTGGCTACAGTTTTGTTTTGGAAATTAAATCGTTTTAAATTTCTTAAGTATGATTTGATTTATATATATATAGATATATTAATTTAAATTTAATTTGATTTGGTGTATATAGTTTATACATGATTATCTCCAAATTGTTGAATTTAATCGGAAATTTAATTCTTAAAATTTGGGTAAAGGATGATTTCAATTATGATTGAAACCAAATTTTTGAATTAATATTTAAACTTGAGAGAATTGAATTAGAAATTTCTTGTATAATACTCAATTGCATTATATATAACTTACCTAAATTTTCAAAAGTTAATTATGTAATTGAATATTATACATATAAATGATACCAAAGGAATTTTTAAATAAATTTGAGTAGTTATATTAAAATATACGTAATATAAATGTGATAAGATATATTAAGTGGAAAAAAATTAAATAATAATTTGGAATAAAGAAGAATTAAATTTATCGAATAAAATATGATTATATTAATGGACTATTCAAATTTGTGATTTTAGGAATTTTTAATTTAAGAAAATTGGATAATATATAATATAAATTGTCTTTATAAATAAAATGTTAGTGCGTATAATAAATGATATCACTTAGATTTTAATTATAAAATATTATGGAGATAAATAGAATAATAAGCAAATTGAATAATAGATGTGACAAATAAAAATTTATTTTGAAAGTTAAATGAATTGAAATCTAATCAACTTAATTAGATATCTTGAATTAATTGAATTTAAATTGAATTTCATTTGGAAGTAACCTTTTGTATCTAACGTCAATAAATGAGAAATCAAATCAATTCAATGAAATCTTGAATTTAAAAACAAAGTGTTGAATACAAACTAATTTAAAATAAAATTTATATGGTTTAAATTAATTGTTTATAATGTAATTCAAGTCTATTTTCTTTTGTTGTTTCTATTCTCCTACTTCCTTCCTTTTCGGGGACGAAAAGTTTTGAGTGGGGGAGAATGTAACGACCCGTAAATTTAACCGGTTTTAGTAACATTTTAATTTAAATTTTGTGAAATTTTAAACGATAAAATTTTGAAATATAAATTTGATATTTGGAATGCGTCCAGTTAAACATAGCAACCGGTAAATTTTCGTCCGAAAATATGAAAGTTTATTTCGCGCGTAAATTTACTTCAATTGATCAGTTAAAAAGCGTTGAAAATAAAACGTTTTCAAAACCAAAATATTTTTACATAGAAAAATTCTAAACCATCTTTTGAGCAAGTTGGTAGTTTGTCGTTTTTCAAAATTCGGACTTCTTTAGCTCCGTCGATCTTAATTTTCTGCGATTTTCATGCATTTTCCGCTAGTATAAAAATTTAAATTTTTATAATTCAATCAAATCACTGATATACGTATACCGTTTTGATTGTGCCGTCGTGCTGATCCCAACGATATCTGCATTTTTGATTTTCGAACCCAGGTTCGCTGCAAAATCTGTAAACGAATAGCCGTTGCAGTTCGTTAATTGAGCCTATTGTTTCCACGTGACCTTTCATATATCTGCCGCGTTAACCAACAGTCAAACCAATAGCCATTAGCAATAAATATTTTCCAGTGATTTTTGCTTTTCTTTTGTTGTTAAAGATTTTGTTCGGTTGCTTGTTCAAAATGAAATCACACGTTACTTATTAAATTTATAAACTTAACTCACTGTCATTTCCAAAGAAAAGAAACGAAAGGGTGCACAGCGTCACCTTTTCCTTGATTGAGTTTCACTCTTTTATATGTATGTGTGTACTCATTTATATAATAATAATAAAATATAAGTTTGCATATATTCTTGTTACCGTGGCTTATCATATTCCGAAACTTGCCCATTCCTATACTTGAAACTTTATAAATGCTTGACTGTTCATGCTTCCTTTCAGTTTTTACTCTCCTCCATTTCAGCATTGCTTTATATTTATGTCGAAAGCTGCTTGCATACCTTCCATATATTCGAACGCCTCTTCCTTTCCCATCTGTTAGCTTCTCAAACTCATTCACTACCGAAGCCGTGACCTGTCGTGCAGCCTGTTCCCTTAATCTCCGCTCCGACCCACCAGACAGCGCCCCATCAGCCTCCTCCTCCTCTTAAAGCCAGTCGAGCTGGCCACAACCCGCCTCGACGCGTGAAACCAGATCTGCCGAGGGCCTTCCCTGACTCGCCGTGACTCACCCATCAACATCCACCCCACCGGCCTCGAAACCCACGCCTGCAGCCATCTCCACCCATCACATCAGCTCGGCCTTTATTTGCAACCCACCTCACCCCTAACAACAGCACATCCCCTCTTCTTCTACGTGCCGCGTCCACCCACGAATGGCAGCCTCCGTGTCAACTTCTCCTCCACACTCCGCAACCCTGACCGTTGCAACCCGTCACCTCTCCCTCCTTTACGTGAGCCGCCGAAGTCCAGCCTTCCGCTTACATCACCGTCTTCCAGTCGAGCCTCAGTTTAACAAAAATGTTAAGGTATTATATATATATATTTTATATTGAGGTGGCTTGTCTTATGTTTGGAATTTCTTGTTACGTACATATATTTTGGGTGTAGTTATATGTATACATACATATATATATATATATATATATATATATATATATGATTGATTATATAAATTTACTTATAGTAGTTCACTAAAGATTTTGTGTTTTCAGTTCTGTTTATAATCATGCTATTTTCATGCTATATGTTACGTTTGTTATCCTCATCTATATATAGTTTCTGGTGCACTTTAAAGAAGGAGATTTCGAAGGTTATATCTGTGTTTTGTTTCATAAGTTTTGTTTTGACAATTTTATACTATCTTCAACTTTAAGTTATATATTATATATAAGTATGCTGTGTGGTAGCACACGTTTTCATATAATGATAGATAGGTTGTTTCTTTATAAAACATAATATGATAAAGTAGTATTTCGAAAGTGAATATGAAACTTCTGTATGTACACTTCAATGCATGAAACGGATTTCAATTTTTAATAATTTATATTACGTCTTTAATATGTCTTATAATCTATGATTTATACACTTAGAGTTTATTGAGTTTAGATATATAGTATAACCTGGTAAGCTCATATTGTCTTCTTATAAACATTAAAAAAAAATTTAAAAAAAAAGAAAGGTGCAAGTTGTAAATAATGCTTTCTAGAGATTTGCATCTTGCGGGCGTTTGTTGTATATATATAGTATATGAACTTTTAAGAGTAGCGGTACTGAATGTGATATGTTGGATCTTTATTTTGCTTTAAAATTACTATAAAAGGGTTGTTTTGGAAATATTAGATACTTCGACTTTAAGTTATTTGCGTTAACTTTATTATTGATTTTTAATATATATGTTTTAGTTAAACAATGATTTGAAATGTATATACTTAGTTAACCTATGTTTAAATTATTTTGTAAAATAAATATGATACATGTATATTTAATTTAAAATATGTTTGAATTGAGAATATCATTTTATCTATATATATATAGTTGTATATTAAGCTCACGCATCCTATTTATCTTCCTCGATCCAATCCTGATTTGAATTCGTTTATTCTTATTATCAGCTTGGACCGTCGAATCGTGTCCATCTTGCTTGTTTTGAATTTGTGCCTAGATTTCATAACTCAATTTCGTCGCCTATCCTCTAGCCTCGAAAGGTGAGCAATCACTCATGATTAATATTCTTTTATTTATTAAATTTGATTTCAATTGAAACGACAATTGAAATATGATGCTATTATTTATTGCACTGTTATTTATGTATCAGTTCACCTTTGACATCTGACACCATTATCTGTTATTTATGCAATGATAAATCCAGTTTGGTTGATAAATGATTGATTGTTTGATATTGTAATTGGACGTTAAATTGTTAACGTAGTAAGTGATAAATAAATTGAAATTGAAATTGACGAAGAATAGCCTGAAAATTTGAATCGACATATGTGTTGAATTTTATTAGTTAATTTGAATAATATGGCCCCTTGAAATTGTTAAGTTAATTGACACGTAGAATTTGATAAATTACACTTTGAATCTTGAATCTTATCGAAATTGTTAAGTTAATTGATAAACGACAAGTGAAAACCCGTAATGTAGTAATCTTTAATCTACATGAAATGATAATGTAGATTCTAGAAATAATTATGTTAATTTACATAAATAACAAATGTAAATTAATACGATTATTTCAGGATTATTTGGATTGATTATTTAATTTTTATTGATTGTTGTTATTGCTTGTTTATTTACTTTGACACCGTCCCAGTTATCACACTGCAAGTTCCCTTTGCTATGCTCTGATTTTTGAATTGAAATGGAATCGGGTTGAAATGATAAATACCCAAATGAATTTGACCTAGGATAGAACATTAAATAAAATTCGATTGGTCAATAAATTGATTTAAAAATAAAATAATGATTTTATTTGAATAAAGAATAAGTTTTGAAATAAGGTTAGAATTTGAATCTTTATGAAAGGAAAATGTAAATATTGAAATCTGAAACAAATACTAACATAGTAATTGATGAAAAAACGTTGTTTGAAATTTAATTATTTAATAATTAAATTTGGAATTTTTAATAAATAATTTGGAATTAATTATAATTAAGTTTGAAATTATTAAGTTTGAATTCATAATTAAGTGGAAATGATTTAATAATTAAATTTGAAATTATAATTAAGTTTGAAATTATTAAGTTGAATTTATGAGAAAGTTAAATGATTTGATGATTAAGTTTGAATTCATAATTAAGTGGAAATGATTTAATAATTAAGTTTGAATTGATAATCAAGTTATTAATTATTAAGTTTTGAAATTATTAATAATCAAGATTGAAATTATTAGATAATTGAATAAGATTAAATTATTTGATAATTGAATAAAATTGAATTCTTTGATAAGAGAAAATCGAACTTTTGATTAAGTAAATCTGATCTTCGTTAATAAATGAAACGGGGTTTCTTTATTTATGAAGTTTGGAAAAATAGTTAAGTAAGTTAATAAGTGAAATCGAAACTTCTCGGTTATGTGAAATTTAGTTCTTTATTAATTAAGTTTGAAATTTGTAACGAAGTTAAATAAATAAGTGAAAATTGAATTTCTTTAACAAGAAATAAATGTGATTTATTGAAATGAATGTGATTTATCGAAATTAACGTAAGACTTGTAATTTAAAGAATTGATTTGACGAATCTAATTGAACTCAATTTATAAGTTGATATAATGAAGTTGAACTTAAGAAATTGATTTAATGAATTGGAAATTAATAGAAATTGTTTTGTAACGACCCGATATTTTCAACCATTCGTATCCGCACATGTCGGGCTTGAATTGCTCAAAATACCGCGTTGTAAATAAAATTTGGCAAATCTCAGAATATACGGTAAATACATAATCACAGATCACAGACACAGAGTATTTAGTAATGCAGCGGAATTTAAAAGAAATAGTAGTTCATGAAGATACTATATAAAAATAAGATACATCAGAGTTAAACAATACACAGTAGAAGAGTAACAAGATACATCAAGTACAGATCAAAATACATCACTGGAAACACTGGATACTGAAAACAAATAGATGGCTGGATCTTCAAGCAAAGCTCCACCTCCAAAGGTGAGTCTTGAATGCTGAATCACTCAATCTGACTCGAGCGTAAAGCAAAACACAAAACACTCGAGTCAGCACATAAATACTTATGAACTGTAAATCAACTCAAGTGAACAGTAACAAAAAATGCATAAGTAACTTGAAGAATGCTTGGGATCACCCATCCTTTAAGGATCCGTTAAACTATTTACTATGTAGTAATATTGCGCTATTATAATAATGTCTACAGTAAAATAAACATACTTTTAAATAGCGTTCCGGGCTACCCATATCACCCTTCACACATAATAGTCTCAGTAGTCCATCCAATATCATGCCATCTCCACTCCGGGTGACTGTCAGAGGATACCACACGGGCTACGGGAGAAAAACAAACTCGTAGTAAAGGCTCGGTATGGTAAGTGACACGGCACACAAGGCAATGCCAGGGTAGATATACCAATTACGCACACAGGCTGGTGGTAACGCAGCAGCCACATACGCCCACCTCGGAACACACTCCCATATCAAAATCGGAGGATGGCCATCTAATCAATCACCAGTAAGAGTATAGTATCGAAGGAATGTGCCCGATCGGAGGAATGACCTCACTTGGCCCGAGATCGCTCCTGTTTTAGCACCTTATGCCAACTCACGGGAGTTGGGTCCACGTAATATACCTCAAGAACGTCGCCACCATCCTACTTCATTCTGGAATCTCCACCGCGTACACGGTTGTTAAAGTGGTTTTCGGAGTTGGCAGAGAGTATGACAGCTTCCGATCTCGGTCTCTTTAACAACCAAACGTTATTATAACGCCGTGGTCATTTCAAAATAGTTTATACTTTAAAAAGATCAAATCGTTTCATTTCAAACTATATTTCTTTCAAAATAGTTTATACTTCGAAACCAAAACCATTTTTATTTCAAAACTATTTATTCAATCAAAATAGTCTATACTTCAAAACCAAAAACATTTCAAACATATATTCATTTCAAAATCATAATATTTTCAAAGTATAACTCTTTCGAAACCAAAAATACTTGAAACAATTACACTTTGAAAATCATAACATTTCAAAATCATACATTTGAAATCATGGGATATTCATTTAATTCTTTACATTTTACAATTCATTCAATTAATCCCAAATTTTCAATTTCCAACTTAATTCAATTCAAACCATCAGTTTCAATTAAATTTCCCAATAACCATTTCAAATCATATCATTTTCAAATATAGATTTGATCCACAAATTAAACCATTCAATTTTTAATAAATTTCAAAGCTTTAATATCCCGCATTTCAAAACTAAATTTTATAATTTCATATATCTCAAATCTAGTTTCATTATTACTTAGTTTTGAAATATTCATTTCATAAATCCAATATTATTTAAATAAACTCAATTTACAATTAAACTTAATATCCTTTCATACCAATATAAACTTCAAATATTCATTTATCAAAAGTACATATCATTCTAATTCATATTCTTTATCAAAATAAAGATCAAATCATTTCCAAACCTTATTATCAAGTCACTATTTGAATTCAAATTCAAATACTCAAATTTAAATATCATTTTTAAATAAAATAAGTCATTCATTTGTTATTTCAAGTATCATTACAAAATATATTAAAAATTCCATTCAAAAGTTCATTTATCTCATTACATTTCATTCCATTTAACACATAACCAAGTAAACCTTACTTAAATTCAAATTCAAATTTAAATTCCTTGAAAATTCAAATTTAAATATTAAAATATATTCAAAACTTCTCAAATTTCACAATTAATCAATTTTCAAAATTTAAATCATTTAACACTTTAAAATATAAATCAAACAGTGTTAAAAACTATAACATTTCAAACATTGTCAAATTATAGCAACGACAGCATTTATAAAGTGCTATCGTAGCTTATAGCTTCCAAAAATGGTTTAGTTCAAGAATAACGACATTTATAAAATGTCGTAATAGATATTTTGTTATTTCAAACATTGTTAGATTCAAAACAATAGCATTTAAAAATGCAGTCAAAAGACTACAACATTTTGAAAATGCTATGAATTCCAGATTTCATTTTAGCTTTAAAAAAAATAAAAAAATAAAACTCCAAATTTTTATTATAACTTAAAAATCATATTTCTAGACTTCAAAATTTCACATTTAAAATCATTTTAACATATGATTTAACACAACAAAATTTTTAGATCAAATATTCAATTTAAAAACTCCATTCATTTATTAAGTCAAAATTCACTGTTTATTAACATATAAATTAAATAAAACTTAAAATTTTACTTCATATATAATTTTAAAACTTTAAATTTAATTTCCATTATTTATTTACATTTTAAAATAAAATTTAAAGTCTAAAATCTCAATTATTTCACATTTACGTACTCAAATTCACAATTTCAAGACTTAATATTTAATTTTCTTAAAACCATAAAATATATATTTTTAAATCAAAATTTCATACTTTTAAAAATACATATTTTAATAAATATCATTTAAAAATATACCACGGGGTCTGTATATAATTTTCTAACCTAGGTCAAGTGATACGTATATATATCATTTCAATCCGCAGTTTACAAAGAAAACCCGGGTTCTATCATTTCAAACCCGCAATACCAAGTCAAATAAAATACAATAAAAATCGCTCAGGCCTATCATTTCAGCCCATAACAATTTTTCCCTAATCTAAATTCCGTTTGGGTATGTATCATTTCAACCCATGGTGATTCTATTCTAACAGGGAACTTGCAGTGTGAATATATGCATAAACAATATAAACAATGTCAGTGTCACAATATAATGTCATATATCACATGTCAGGTGATAATTAACAGTTTTAACATGGTAATAACATGGCATAGCATATCATATGATCATCATTAACTTGCATAACATTTTATATTACTAAACACTTGTCATCAATTCACTATTTCATAAGTATAAATGTCAGAGTGAGAAAGACTCACCTTTTACGAAGCTAGAGACAAACAACACACACAAGAGCGATTCCAAAGGCACGACAAGCACGATTTGATTTGAATTGATGGAGACCCTTGTAAACAACACAAAATATAACATACATAAGCACAAATATAGATATCGACATACAAATATAATCAACAACTTTAGTTTGCAGAACATTTGCAAAACAAGAGAGATGACCAAACCTTAGAAGCAAAAGACTTGCACACGACAACATAAGCTTGTCACATGATCAAATGGGCTTGACCTCACCACACTAGGCTTAGCCTAGGTGTCAACATGGCTCGGCTATGGCCTAGAGACAAGGCTTAGGTCATGAAAGTGGAAGGTAAAGGCAAAACAAGTGGAAAGTAAAGGAGGCAAGGGGTTTGGGTCAAGGAATGGAAGGTTTTGGTGTACATAGGCTCGGCCTATGGTCCTATGGGCTCGGCCTGGTGCATCTTCAGGTCAGGTCAGAGACGATGATGATGTCTATAGGTCATGGAAGCAAGTGGTGGTGGTGTTAGAGGTGGTGGCCAAGGCTAAACATGAAGGAAATGGGAATACAAGGCTGGGTTATGCAATATTTGGAGTTTTAAGCAAAGTTTTGTGGAGATGGCTTCAATTGGATGGCATGGTTTGTCATGGTCAGAGGAGGAGGAGATGTTTGATGCTGTAGATGGTGGAGGAGATGGTCAGTGGTGATGGAGGAGAAGTGGGGCCGAGCAAGCAAGAGGAAGAGGAAGGCTAAATCAATGAAGAAGAGGGAAAAAATGGAAGAAAGAAGCCCTTAGCTTGCAATTTTTTCTCAATATGATGTAGCCGTGAGTTTGAAATGAGGAGAAAGATATTTTTCACATGAATTGAAGATGAGAAACATGGCTATAGGGTAGAGGGATGTACGGCTAAAGCAAGGAGAGGAAAAGGCAAAAGCAAATGAAGAGGCGGAAAAACGAAGAGCCTTGAGCAACTAAAGAGACACAAACTCTTCAAATTTCCATTATTTTCTTTTTAAACCTTATATAACTGAAATATATATATAAAATCAGATAAAATACAAAAATTTAGTAAATAAACAAAAATAAATTAATTAATTATTAATTGTATATAGTTTAATTAAATAAAACAACAAAATTTGCAACTAGTCTTGAAAATATGAAAAATAAGTGCAATGAACTTGGGAAAATTTTTATGTACTTAAAAGTATTTATAAATAAAGATAAGAAAACAAAATAAAAAGGAAATCACTAAAGTAAATAAATAAATTTTAATTTAAATATAGTTTAGATGAAGAAAATAGCAGAAAAATGGAAACTAACTTTTAAAAATAGAAAATAAATTCAATGAGCTTTGGACAAATTCAAACATCACTTTAAAATATTCAAAAGGTAAAAATATATGTAACATAACATATAATACAATTTAGAACAATATATGACAATTAAAAAGATTATTTATATAATTTAAAATAAAAAGTAATGTTAAATAAAACAATTTACACCCAATTTTGTAAAAAGCATAACTTTCACAATATTATTCGGATTTCAACGAAACGAAAAGCAGTGTTCTTGAAATTTTATTTACTTTCATAATAAAAGAAAAAAATTAAAATTTTCAAACTTTTAAAATTTAAATTTAAAAGTAAAAGATTGACCAGATTGACCAAAATTCACATTTTCTGGAAATATTCAATTTATGCATGTTTGAAATTCTAATCCATATCAAAATCATCATTTATATTTCAATTAACAAAATATATTCATTTTAATGAATAAAATAAAGTTTTTTAAACTAGGAATTTAAATTAAAATAATTAAAATATACAATTACAATAATCAGAAAATACAGGGTTGTTAAACTCTCCCCCACTCAAAACTTTTCGTCCCCGAAAAGGAATGAGGTACGGGAAAGCACAAAAAAAGATAGAATGAAATAGTATTAAGACAAGATGACAAGAATATTGAAATTATACCTGATCACTGTTGTTATAGGTAAGTATAACAAGGTGGAGATGATCTTCTCAAGATCCTCCAGAATCAAGAACACAAGCACGAAATTTTTTCAAGAATCTAATTCACTCTTTCCGTTTGACCGACGGTCTGTGGATGGAAAACAGTGCTTAGATTCAAAGATGAGTACCAAAGATTATTAAATATTATAGAAAGATTTCTAAACAGACTGGTATAAGCAATCGCCTTCCATTCTGTAGCAAGATAAGGGAAATAAGGACAACCAAAAGATAGTTTGAAAAACAAAATAAGATAATAAATTTGAAACCATAAAAATTTCAACTTAAACTGAAAATTAATTTTACATAAATCAAATAAATCTTTAACAACTCTAATTTCATTATCTTATTATCCAATTATCTTAAATTAACAAATCCCCAAAATCATGTATTTGAAAAAAATCTTTTATTATACTCAAAATGTACCAAATAAAATTTAATTCTTCTTCATTACTAATTATAATTAAATTTATTCCTCTCAATATATTTTATCACCTATGTTAAATATACTCACACTCATTGCAACTGCCTTAAATTTATTCTTAGTTCCTTTATCATCATTTTATATTGTAAATTATTCCATTACCCTTTTTCTTTATGTACCTCTGTTAATCTTTTTATAACTTAAATTTAAGTATATAACGTTTATAATAACCACTCAAATTTTATTTATAAAATCTTTTTTTTATATTGTATATTATCCAATTACATATTCAACTTTTGAAAATTAAGGTAAGTTATACTGGAATGAAATTGTGTATTATACAAATAAAACTTTCTAATTAAATTATTTCAAGCTTGAATATTAATCCAAATCTTGAAATTATACTTAGAAATTATCTTTGAAGAAAAATTTAGGAATTAAATTTCCGATAAATTCCAAACCATTTAGAGATAAATAAATGCTCATATATTATATATATATATATATCCACTCAAATTTAAATCATATATCAGCATATGTTATAAATCCATTCTTATTTTAGAAATTAAAATCAATTAAATTTTCC
Source organism: Allium cepa (assembly GCA_030765085.1). Lineage (NCBI taxonomy): Eukaryota > Viridiplantae > Streptophyta > Magnoliopsida > Asparagales > Amaryllidaceae > Allium > Allium cepa. The sequence goes on along the minus strand of CM060934.1, from coordinate 1,014,898,432 downwards.
CAAAACAAAAATGTAGCAAGACTACAGAATGGTCTCTTCACTTCGAAACTCGAAAATGAACGTCGATGATGCTGCAGTCATCACCGAAATTATTTTCCAGCGACAAAGAGAAGAGCACTAAATTTAAATTTAAAATTCTTTGGAAACAAATTTCTATTCGAAAATACTTTAAATAATATATCCTTTAAAACTTTGAACACAAAGTTTGAAATCCATCGGAAATTAAATTCTCAAATTCTTGTTTTACATTCATTTTAAATTTCCAAATAAATTTATAACCATGTTTTATAGTTCAGTTAGATATATGAAACAATAGAAAATGATATATAAAATCAAATATTATTTCTTAACAACCAATTCAAATAAAATCCAGATAAAGATATATAATAAAGGTACAAAATTTATTTCACAAAAATTTATTTCATTACTAAATTTTAAAAACATATTGTGTCAGTTTGCTCTGTTCAAGTGTTTTGGAAATCTTATCGATGGCGTTGATCAGACGAATCGATTAGAAACCCAAATCAACGTCAACAACTCAAACAACATAATATATAAAACATTTTAAATATTAGTTTACAAATACACTTCAAGAATAATTTGAAGATAAGTTGGAAACAAAGATGAGATGATTAAATAACAGAATAGGGAGATGGATGAATTTATATAAATCGCGGGCAACCTTAATCGGGTCAACCGTGACTTAAAGAATAAGATCGATGTGGATTTCTTGGGTAAATCGACATTCGATCTCAAGATGTAGAGTTCGAAGTTATAAGAGATACTAGCATCTAAACCGAGGATATAGAATCTCTGGTGAGTCGATGTTGTTGTAAAGGAATTTTCCCCCTTTACAAATAAATTTGAGGTTGGCGAGACCGCCGACTCATTATGAAGATCTTTTGAAGTGGAGTTATGGGATACTCCAGAAACAAAAGAAGATAAATAGTGAGGGACACGAATGGATTTTGGAACCACATGGAATGTTCCAAAATTCAAAGGAATCGAGTCAAAAAGGAAGAGATTTAAACTCGAATGAAAGTGATTCTGTAAATACATTTGCCCTATATACTGAGTTTTGCCTAGAGTTACCAAAGCTCTGATACCAACTGTAACGACCCGATATTTTCAACCATTCGTATCCGCACATGTCGGACTTGAATTGCTCAAAATACCGCGTTGTATATAAAATTTGGCAAATCTCAGAATATACGGTAAATACATAATCACAGATCACAGACACAGAGTATTTAATAATGCAGCGGAATTTAAAAGAAATAGTAGTTCATGAAGCTACTATATAAAAATAAGATACATCAGAGTTAAACAATATACAGTAGAAGAGTAACAAGATACATCAAGTACAAATCAAAATACATCACTGGAAACACTGGATATTGAAAACAAATAGATGGCCGGATCTTCAAGCAAAACTCCAACTCCAAAGGTGAGTCTTGAATGCTGAATCACTCAATCTGACTCGAGCGTAAAGCAAAACACCAAACACTCGAGTCAGGACATAAATACTTATGAACTATAAATCAACTCAAGTGGACAGTAACAAAAAATGCATAAGTAACTTAAAGAATGCTTGGGGTCGCCCATCCTTTAAGGATCCGTTAAACTATTTACTATGTAGCAATATTGCGCTATTATAATAATGTCTACAGTAAAATAAAAATACTTTTAAATAGCGTTCCGGGCTACCCATATCACCCTTCACACATAATAGTCCCAGTAGTCCATCCAATATCATGCCATCTCCACTCCGGGTGACTGTCAGAGGATACCACACGGGCTACGGGAGAAAAACAAACTCGTAGTAAAGGCTCGGTATGGTAGGTGACACGGCACACAAGGCAATGGCAGGGTAGATATACCAATTACGCACACGGGCTGGTGGTAACGCAGCAGCCACATACGCCCACCTCGGAACACACTCCCATATCAAAATTGGAGGATGGCCATCTAATCAATCACCAGTAAGAGTATAGTATCGAAGGAATGTGCCCGATCGGAGGAATGACCTCACTTGGCCCGAGATCGCTCCTGTTTTAGCCACCTTATGCCAACTCACGGGAGTTGGGTCCACGTAATATACCTCAAGAACGTCGCCACCATCCTACTTCATTCTGAAATCTCCACCGCGTACACGGTTGTTAAAGTGGTTTTCGGAGTTGGCAGAGAGTACGACAACTTCCGATCCTGGTCTCTTTAACAACCAAACGTTATTATAACGCCGTGGTCATTTCAAAATAGTTTATACTTTAAAAAGATCAAATCATTTCATTTCAAACTATATTTCTTTCAAAATAGTTTATACTTCGAAACCAAAACCATTTTTATTTCGAAACTATTTATTCAATCAAAATAGTTTATACTTCAAAACCAAAAACATTTCAAACATATATTCATTTCAAAATCATAATATTTTCAAAGTATAACTCTTTCGAAACCAAAAATACTTGAAACAATTACACTTTGAAAATCATAACATTTCAAAATCATACATTTGAAATTATGGGATATTCATTTAATTCTTTACATTTTACAATTCATTCAATTAATCCCAAATTTTCAATTTCCAACTTAATTCAATTCAAACCATCTGCTTCAATTAAATTTCCCAATAACCATTTCAAATCATATCATTTTCAAATATAGATTTGATCCACAAATTAAACCATTCAATTTTTAATAAATTTCAAAGCTTTAATATCCCGCATTTCAAAACTAAATTTTATAATTTCATATATCTCAAATCTAGTTTCATTATTACTTAGTTTTGAAATATTCATTTCATAAATCTAATATTATTTAAATAAACTCAATTTACAATTAAACTAAATATCCTTTCATACCAATATAAACTTCAAATATTCATTTATCAAAAGTACATATCATTCTAATTCATATTCTTTATCAAAATAAAGATCAAATCATTTCCAAACCTCATTATCAAATCACTATTTGAATTCAAATTCAAATAATCAAATTTAAATATCATTTTTAAATAAAATAAGTCATTCATTTGTTATTTCAAGTATCATTACAAAATATATTAAAAATTCCATTCAAAAATTCATTTATCTCATTACGGTTCATTCCATTTAACACATAACCAAGTAAACCTTACTTAAATTCAAATTCAAATTTAAATTCCTTAAAAATTCAAATTTAAATACTAAAATATATTCAAAACTTCTTAAATTTCACAATTAATCAATTTTCAAAATTTAAATCATTTAACACTTTAAAATATAAATCAAACAGTGTTAAAAACTATAACATTTCAAACATTGTCAAATTATAGCAACGACAGCATTTATAAAGTGCTATCGTAGCTTATAGCTTCCAAAAATGGTTTAGTTCAAGAATAACGACATTTATAAAATGTCGTAATAGATATTTAGTTATTTCAAACACTGTTAGATTCAAAACAACAGCATTTAAAAATGCTGTCAAAAGACTACAACATTTTGAAAATGCTATGAATTCCAGATTTCATTTTAGCTTTAAAAAAAAAACTCCAAATTTTTATTATAACTTAAAAATCAAATTTCTAGACTTCAAAATTTCACATTTAAAATCATTTTAACATATGATTTAACACAACAAATTTTTTAGATCAAATATTCAATTTAAAAACTCCATTCATTTATTAAGTCAAAATTCACTGTTTATTAACATATAAATTAAATAAAACTTAAAATTTTACTTCATATATAATTTTAAAACTTTAAATTTAATTTCCATCATTTATTTACATTTTAAAATAAAATTTAAAGTCGAAAATCTCAATTATTTCACATTTACGTACTCAAATTCACAATTTCAAGACTTAAAATTTAATTTTCTTAAAACCATAAAATATATTTTTTAAAATCAAAATTTCATACTTTTAAAAATACATATTTTAATAAATATCGTTTAAAAATATACCACAGGGTCTGTATATAATTTTCTAACCTAGGTCAAGTGATACGTATATATATCATTTCAATCCGCAGTTTACAAAGAAAACCCGGGTTCTATCATTTCAAACCCGCAATCCCAAGTCAAATAAAATACAATAAAAATCGCTCAGGCCTATCATTTCAGCCCATAACGATTTATTCCTAATCTAAAGTCCGTTTGGGTATGTATCATTTCAACCCATAGTGATTCTATTCTAACAGGGAACTTGCAGTGTGAATATATGCATAAACAATATAAACAATGTCAGTGTCACAATATAATGTCATATATCACATGTCAGGTGATAATTAACAGTTTTAACATGGAAATAACATGGCATAGCATATCATATGATCATCATTAACTTGCATAACATTTTATATTACTAAACACTTGTCATCAATTCACTATTTCATAAGTATAAATGTCAGAGTGAGAAAGACTCACCTTTTACGAAGCTAGAGACAAACAACACACACAAGAGCGATTCCAAAGGCACGACAAGCACGATTTGATTTGAATTGATGGAGACCCTTGTAAACAACACAAAATATAACATACATAAGCACAAATATAGATATCGACATACAAATATAATCAACAACTTTAGTTTGCAGAACATTTGCAAAACAAGAGAGATGACCAAACCTTAGAAGCAAAAGACTTGCACACGACAACATAAGCTTGTCACATGATCAAATGGGCTTGACCTCACCACACTAGGCTCAGCCTAGGTGTCAACATGGCTCGGCCATGGCCTAGAGACAAGGCTTAGGGCATGAAAGTGGAAGGTAAAGGCAAAACAAGTGGAAAGTAAAGGAGGCAAGGGGTTTGGGTCAAGGAATGGAAGGTTTTGGTGTACATAGGCTCGGCCTATGGTCCTATGGGCTCGGCCTGGTGCATCTTCAGGTCAGGTCAGAGACGATGATGATGGCTATAGGTCATGGCAGCAAGTGGTGGTGGTGTTAGAGGTGGTGGCCAAGGCTAAACATGAAGGAAATGGGAATACAAGGCTCGGTTATGCAATATTTGGAGTTTTAAGCAAAGTTTTGTGGAGATGGCTTCAATTGGATGGCATGGTTTGTCATGGTCAGAGGAGGAGGAGATGTTTGCTGCTGTAGATGGTGGAGGAGATGGTCAGTGGTGATGGAGGAGAAGTGGGGCCAAGCAAGCAAGAGGAAGAGGAAGGCTAAATCAATGAAGAAGAGGGAAAAAATGGAAGAAAGAAGCCATTAGCTTGCAATTTTTTCTCAATATGATGTAGCCGTGAGTTTGAAATGAGGAGAAAGATATTTTTCACGTGAATTGAAGATGAGAAACATGGCTATAGGGTAGAGGGATGTACGGCTAAAGCAAGGAGAGGAAAAGGCAAAAGCAAATGAAGAGGCGGAAAAACGAAGAGCCTTGAGCAACTAAAGAGACACAAACTCTTCAAATTTCCATTATTATTTTTTTAAACTTTATATAACTGAAATATATATATATATATATATATAAAATCAGATAAAATACAAAAATTTGGTAAATAAACAAAATAAATTAATTAATTATTAATTGTATATAGTTTAATTAAATAAAACAACAAAATTTGCAACTAGTCTTGAAAATATGAAAAATAAGTGCAATGAACTTGGGAAAATTTTTATGTACTTAAAAGTATTTATAAATAAAGATAAGAAAACAAAATAAAAAGGAAATCACTAAAGTAAATAAATAAATTTTAATTTAAATATAGTTTAGATGAAGAAAATAGCAGAAAAATGGAAACTAACCTTTAAAAATAGAAAATAAATTCAATGAGCTTTGGACAAATTCAAAAATCACTTTAAAATATTCAAAAGGTAAAAATATATGTAACATAACATATAATACAATTTAGAATAATATATGACAATTACAAAGATTATTTATATAATTTAAAATAAAAAGTAATGTTAAATAAAATAATTTACATCCAATTTTGTAAAAAGCATAACTTTCACAATATTATTCGGATTTCAACGAAACGAAAAGCAGTGTTCTTGAAATTTTATTTACTTTCATAATAAAAGAAAAAAATTAAAATTTTCAAACTTTTAAAATTTAAATTTAAAAGTAAAAGTTTGACCAGATTGACCAAAATTCACATTTTCTGGAAATATTCAATTTATGCATGTTTGAAATTCTAATCCACATCAAAATCAAAATTTATATTTCAATTAACAAAATATATTCATTTTAATGAATAAAATAAAGTTTTTAAACTAGGTATTTAAAATAAAATAATTAAAATATACAATTACAATAATCAGAAAATACATGGTTGTTACATGTTTTGAATGATAAAGTAACTTAACGAATATTGAATGAAATCGATAAATGAGTTTAGATTGATTTGAATGTTAAATTAATTTAATTTAAAGGATTTCGGAATGAAATTTATATACGAACTTGAATCAATATTTGAATTGTTTTAAATAAAAGTTGAAATTGAATTGTATGATTTTGAAATGGCTATTTGGAAGTTTGTAATGAAAATTTTGGAAATTGATAGTGAAAGACAATTGAAATGTTGATTTATAAGTTCTAATTGAAATCGAAACTGATTTGGTTTGAAATTTATTAAACGATCAATCGGTATAATAAATTACGAAAGTTATTAAAGAAACCGGAATCGGTTATGGACATACTCTCTGTCTAAACTGAAAACCACTTTAACAACTATACGCGGAGTGATGATCCAGAATGAAGTGGTTGGAATGATGTACACGATGACTGAAGAAAGAGAACGATAATGGATATCCTTGACACTTGTGTCAAAATGGAAATGACTAAAATCAGGAGCCGTGCCGGGCCAAATGGGGTTAGCCACCTCGAGCGAACACACTTCTTCGTAAAACTACTCATTACTTGTTATTGATTGGTGCACCCTCATACTTTTCAGGAGTGTTGTTTCGCGGTGTTGCGATCGCTGCGGCGATGCGTTCTCACCAGTCCGGATCAGGCAAACGGTAGTTTCACTACCTTGGGTATTGCCTCATGTGCCTTGTCATACTTGTATCCCTATATACGTGACCACTACGAATTTGTTTTGTGTTATACCTATGGAGTACTCCCTGATATCCCACCAGTTTACGGTGGAGTTTACAGTGTTGTATAGACTATGACATTTATAAATGTGTTAAGGGGGATAATGGTAACGCCTTAACACTATTTTGATACTTTATATTACTGATAGACATTATCTATTTAGCGTACACTGCTACATAGTAGATTGTTTAACGGATCCTTAGTGGATGGTGATTCCAACATCCTTTGAGTTACTTGTATTTCGATTGCTATTTCACTTGAGTTGGATTTATTGATATAAGAATATTAATCCTGACTCGAGTGTTTTGTGTTTTGCTTTACGCTCGGGTCAGACTGAGTGGTTCAGTACTCAAGACTCACCTTTGGAGTTGGAGCTTTGCTTGAAGATCCAGCTATCTATCCAGCTTCCAGATATTCGATGATGTATTCTGATTCTTATATTTGACTGTTGTATTCGAGACTTCTATTGTAACTTATTTAACTCTGATGTATCTTATAAATTTATATAGTAGCTTCATGAACTACTATCTCTTTTACTTCCGCTGCATATTATTACTCTGTGTCTTTGTTTCTGTGATTATTTATTTACCGTATATCTGAGTTTTGCAAAATTTTAAATTAACAATTCGGTATTTTGAATTATTCAAGTCCGACGTGTGCGGATGCGAATAGTCCAAAATAGCGGGTCGTTACAACTTTCGATCCCAGTCTCTTCAACAACCAATCGTTATTATAACACCGCGGTCTTTTCAAAATAGTTTATGCTTTAAAATCGTTATTATAACATAGCTTTGAAACAAAATTTCCATCTCTTAAATGGTTAAATATTAAATTACTTTTATAAACAAAATAGCTTCTTTAGATTTCACAAATCAATTTCAAATATCGATTTAAACTTCCAAATACCATTTCAATTCTTATGTTTCAAGGCTTTAAATATTTCACCAATTTTAGTCACTACCCTAACTACTAACTCATATTAACCTACATTATTCCCAAGAATTTCATTTGTTTTTCTTATATTAAATTTATCAACCATATTAATTAAGGTTTTTTAAAAACAATTAATAAAATTCCCTTTAATATATACAACTTAGCAATCTATTAAGCATGGTATTATATTGCACGTAAATGTACATTTAATTACATTTATTACAATGTTATCTTGAATGATCTAAGTATATAACTCCTAATATCCACCCATCTTGCCTTAATCCCAAATAACATACAAATTAAACTACCCTTAATTTCAATTAACCCTATCATTGCTTTTTATATTCCAAACAAATAAATTAATAATAGGTTAATTGAATCAGATTTACAATCCAACTTTAGTTATTTGCAAATTTTGTCAGTTTGGACCATTTGATAAATTCAGAATCCTTTAACAACTTCCTACATTAATTTATTTTTGAATAATCCCAAAATTTTCAATATTAAAGTACAAATCCAATTTATCAAAAATTTAAATTTAAATTTCAAGGAATTTATTTATTTAGGTTTAGATCCCGTTATTCACTAAAATTGGTTGGTATTTATTTCATTCGCCTCTTTAATTGTACGTAAAATTTCTCATAAATACACCTAAAATTTCATTTAATTCCTACTGCTTCCTAATTTCCATTTCTACGTCTTAACACACTCTACATTAAACTTCTAGACATTGCATTACTTATCATATTAGTGTAACCTTTATTTAGTGTATTAACATTTATTTCAATTCAAATTATATCAACCAATTAAACATGTAACCTATTACTATTGCTTACAAATCAAAATATTGCACCCATTGTCATCTTCTGAATGGAATTAGTCTTTATTTCAAAACTTATCTAAATTTACATTGAGACCATATTTAATCCTCTTCGATAATATTAATCCTCAATTTATTAAATGGAATCAATATATCTTACATAACATGCTTTACGCATAAATTTTCAATTAATATTATTTCAACTTATTCCCCATATTCTCAATAATTACCTAACATAAATCTACGCTTATTTTATTCTACGTTCACACTTCCGTTACTCTCAAATCAATAAGTAACGTTCATATAAATAAATGTTATGTCAGTTTCCTATTTATTGCGATATTTTTATTTATTTATTACTGCATAACTTTACTTATTTTCTTCCCATCACTTTAAAATTAATCGTTAAAGTAACGCTTATCAATACGCATCAAATTATTTACCAAATTAAAAGGTTTTGATTTTTTTAACAAATTAATTGACAGATTAATTAGGTAATGTATACGAATTGTTATTATACCCATAAATTTACACTTAACTAATTAAATGCCTTACCTATATTCTCTATCTTCCCATTATATTCAGGTATAATACTTACACCAATTTTTATTGAAAAATTTATTCATATTACAAACAAAGGCTTAAATTACCATTGTTAAATTAGCGTTCAATATATATTTATCACCTTTTATTATTTCTACTAAATTTTTATTACAAAATTCTATTAAATAAATTAAATCGTCGAAATTTACGGGTCGTTACACTCTCCCTCACTCAAAACTTTTCGTCCCCGAAAAGGAAAAAGAAGGGAAAAGAAGGATTTAGAATCTACATATCTTATTCAAAACATTACCTTATAAACAATTAAATTTACAATATCTGTTACTTTTCTTAAAATATACAAATTTACAACATTATCTTTTTATACTTAAATTTATTAGAGTTTGGAGAATATTTCAAAATATTTCTAAGTCCAAAATTTAAATATCTAAGTAGTTCCAATCACTAATCATCCAAATTAATACAACAACCATCAATTTCCTCGAACAGCATACATACAATTACAAAACAACCATACAATCACACAATCAAATAGTTGTTTGGGTTCAAACTTGAAATTCTACGGAATGAAAAATAACTATCAAGTGCATCATTTACTCAACAGTCTTAGATGGAATAAAATAGATTATTTATTCATCCAATAACTTCAAATTTCCTTACCCAACCAACCATAAATCAAACAATAACAATTCAAACCAGCAACCAAACTAACTTATTATAAATTTCATGCTTTAGTTGTTTGATTTCCCTTTTTGTTTATATAGTGATTTTTTTCTCATTCACATTTACTTATCAAAGGTTTGCTCATTCATTTTTACTTATTACTTACAATTATTCAATTCCATTAACTCGGGTCATGCTGGTTCCTTATATTTTGTTATAATTATTAATTCATTTATAATAGCACGTCCTTATTTATTTACTTTAATTCCTTAAGTTTTATAATCAACTATCCATCATGCTTACCTTTATTTATATTTACTTGGTAAAATTTCAATTATATCTTAAGTTAATGAATACAGCAAATTCATTGAATGCTTCATTACCTACTATTACTTGTACAAATTTCTACTACATTTCTTATTAAACATTTCAACTTTTTATATTTGGTAAGTTATATATGTTAAAGAAAATGCAAATGAACTTATACAAGTTTTATCTCATCTTTTAATTAAATTTAATGTTCAACAATATTACTCTTTATCTCATATGTTACAAATTTCAAATTTCCCTTTATAACTTTGCATTAAATCTCTTACCTAAATTAGAGGTTTCAATTTATTAATCACTCACCTTTTATTTCACTACAATAATTTAAACAATTAATTAATGGAAATTTAAGAATTAAATACCAGGTTAAATTTCAAATTATTTTGAAATATTAGATAAATATATTCTTCTAACTTATATACCTCTAATTTTATTTAAAACAATTAAAAATTTATATCTTTTTCGAAAATGAATCTGCGGTAGAACTACTACAGTGGCCTTTCCCCTTCGAAACTCGAAAATGAAAGTCGATGATGCGGCTGCCATCACCGAAATTATTTTCCAGCGACAGAGAGGAAAGTACAAAACTTATTTTCTCAAAAATCTTCTTTCAACCGATTCTTCCGAATTATGTTAAATATTTATATCAGAAAATACTTATAAACAAAATTATTAATATATTTCAAAATCATTCAAAAGAAAAACCCCGGACTTAAGTTCTAAATTTCCAAATTTCATTTATCTTATTTTTCAATCTTATTTCTATTATTATTTACACTTTATTGCCTAACAATCAATCTATTGCAGCCAAATATAAATATCAATTGAAATTTTTTATTTTATATATAAAAATATAATAGGCAAAAAAAATTCATTCACTTATATTAAAAACAAATATTATGTCGATCTGTCCTATTATGTGTTTAGATATCCCTATTGATGTCATAGCGTCCCATGCACCAACCAGAATTTATAAATACGAAACGGAACAAATTAACACAATATTAAAACCTTCTTATAACACTAACAAATACGCTCTCTCATATACACACTCAGTGACTCCCATAGGGTATTACTACCCTATTAATAAAGAGTCAAACCCCACAAAGCCAAGATTTATCGCTAAACCAAAGCTCTGATACCAACTGTAACATCCCGCCTTTTTGCACGATTTAAACAGACACACGTGCCAATTCAAACCATACGTAAGGGCGGATTGTTATGGGATAAATAAAAAAGCAGAGAGGGAAACAGAATCTCACAGCGGAAGGATAAAATATAATAATCAAATATACAGTTCATAAATCTGTTTACAAAAACCTTTGATTTATTTATACAATACATATCAAAGTACACATACCATATAACAATGTAGCGGAACAATATGAGTGTAGTGAAACCATATTATCTATAGTAATAATAATAAAATCTACGTCTTCTTCCTCCGGAAATAAAATCTTCAATCCTAAAATGCTCGGACTGACCCGAGCGAATTTGGAAAGACAAAAACACTCGAGTCAGAACTAAAAGATCTTATGTGAGTTACATTAACAGAAATAAATATGAGTGCAGTAACTCAAGAGATGCTCGGGATTTACATCTCCTAAGGATCCGTTAAACTATTTACTATGTAGTATATTGCGCTATTATAATAGTGTCTAATTGTAAAATAAACTTACTTTTAAATAGCGTTAAGGCTCTACATTTTCCACCTTAACACATTTATATATTCCCATAGTCTATACAGTACCGTAATCTCCCCCGTACCGGGCGTCGTCAGAGCGCACTCCATAGGTATGGTACAAAAAAAATAGTATAAGGCGCGCTAGGGTAGGTGACACGGCACAACTAGGCAATGCCAGGGTAGATATACCAATTACGCTTCCGGGCCGATGGAAACGCGCATCGCACAGCTGCCGCCCACCTCGGACAAACTCCCCACATCAAAGAAATCAAAAGTGAAGGTGGCCACCGAAAATCCAAAGTCTTAGTATAGTATCGAAGGGAAGTGTCCGATCAGAGGTTCTACCTCATTAACCCGTCGATCGCTCCTGTTTTAGCCACCTTATGCCAACTCACGGGAGTTGGGTCCTCGTATTTACCTTTAAAGGAAACGCCGTCACCAACCTACTTCATTCTGGAATCTCCACTGCGTACACAGTTGTTAAAGTGGTTTTCGAAGTTGGCAGAGAGTATGACAACTTCCGATCCCGGTCTCTTCAACAACCAATCGTTATTATAACACCGCGGTCTTTTCAAAATAGTTTATACTTTAAAACCAGAATAAAATATCCATTTTAAACCCATATAAATACGATATCATTCATATTTTTAAAACCCCAAATCAATACGATATCATTTATTTTCCAATATATATTCCTTCCAAAATCATAGGGTTTCCAAAGTAAAATATTTAGAAATCAAAACTCTTGAATATAATATTTCCAAATTATACTGCCTTGAAAACATAGCTTTGAAACAAAATTTCCATCTCTTAAATGGCTAAATATTAAATTACTTTTATAAACAAAATAGCTTCTTTAGATTTCACAAATCAATTTCAAATATCGATTTAAACTTCCAAATACCATTTCAATTCTTATGTTTCGAGGCTTTAAATATTTCACCATTTCAAACAGACTCATTTGACAATTCCATATATATATCAAATTCAGTTACTTATTATTTAGACTTGAAATGTTTGCTTAATGAATTCAATATAATTTAAGAAAACCTTTAACTTCATATAACTGGATCATCTTTCAATTTATTATATATTCATTTAATCAACCTGATATTCATTAAAATCACTTTACACAAAAATCAAGTTATAAAAATCATATCCTTTAAAAATTCTAATTTTTATTAAATTTCAATTTAACTTAATATTCATCTTCCAAATCTATTCTCATTTAAGTCATAAAACTCCAGAAATTAAATTTTAAATAAATGTTTAATCTTATTTGATCTTAAAATCAAACTTTATTTAAACTTCAAATCAAATTTATACAAAGCTTAAAAACCGGAAATTACTATATATATATATAATAGCCTTTATCAATAACCAAATAAATATCTCATAAACCATATATATATATATATATATATATATATATATATATATATATATAACTTTACAAAACCATAGAGGAACATTTCAAAAAAATAATTTTATATATATACCGCGGTGCTTGTATAAAATTTTCTACCCTATGGTCAAGTGATACGGATGTTTATCATTTCAATCCGCAATTTAAAATAAAAATGCGATTGTATATCATTTCAAACCGCAATCCCGAATGAATGAAATGCATGATAACTTGCAGTTTGTACAATATAAAATATAGCATCCATTCATCCAAATATCAATCATCAACCAATTTTAATTCAATCATCATCAATTTAAACAAACATCAATGTATATAGCATATAAAATATAACAGGTAATAAATGACAGTTATTAACTAACAATTTATATTCAAAAATAAATTAATAACTGTTAAATTGGAAGTTCATATGCAATAAAGTAAATTTAATAACTGTTGATTTATATGCAATAAATAAAATTAATTAACAGTTAAATTAAATAAATGCGATTTAATAGAGATGATGCATAAAGCATGCCAAACAGTCATAAATAAATTTCTACTCATATCTAAAATCAATTTAACAAACATAAGAAATTCTAGAAGTTGTGAGTGGGTTAAAACACTCTCCTTTTGAATTTAAATGGAATTTAAATTCAATTTAAAATCAAAAATTCGACAGTCTTCGAATTGGTCCGAACCAGCGTCAACAGATCTGGAATTTAATTACGATCCTAACAAAAAAAATCTCATGTGAATCGGACTACGTATGAGAAAGTTATTCGAAAATTTCGATTGAAACAAAAATTAAATAAAACAACATAAACAAATATACCCCATCACCATGCCACGTCACAGGCCACGTCCTTCTTCTCAAATCCGAGCACGCTACAGCACCAATAAAAAAATCGGACAGTACCAACAGATTACGCTCTTCGAGAATTATGACACATAATTTTTCTGGAATTTTTAGAGGAGTTTGAAATATATATATATATATATATATTTTTTTGCACTGTAATTGGATCTAGAAATTTTGCAGCCATTGGAAGAGAAGAAGTTGAAGAAAAGAGCACACAGAGAGAAATGAAGATAGATGGAGGTTAGGGTTTACACAGCCTATAAATAGACAAAGTGAAATAGGGTAGGTGGGCACGAATCATAAACGCGCAAAACGGTTGTTGGCCCACCAGAATATTTTATATTAATTGGATACGTTACGGATTAGTAAATAAATTAATTTCTTCCTCAGACATTTACATTGAATTTTAAACGTATTTACAAATGTAAATTTAGATGCTTCATTTATAAGTTTCAATATAAATTCACAATTTCATTAAATTCCAAATTCATAGATAAGTTTCCATTTTCAACTAAATTTCTAAATTACCGTAATAATTATCTTAGATTTTTATTCATTCTCAATAGATTTAACTATTGTAAATTGACTAAGTTTTCATACTACAAAAATCCACATTTCTATGTATATATACATTTGAATTCCCTACTAAAATATTTTATTTATATTTTGCAATTACTTCCAATCCATTTCTTTTGGCATTGCACTGTTACTTAAATAAATAGCCTATACCAACACTAATTATCATTAATTTGAAAACGGGTTACCAAATTTTGGATTTTATTAATAATTATTATTTATTACTTCATTGTTTATTCAAATTTATACAATTTAAGATGTTTCTTAAATGCTGAGTACATTATTAACTTCAGCGTAAAACTTCAATTTTATTTTATCTACAAATTATAAACTAACTTTGCAGAAATCCTTTAGTTGACCTTTCATTTAATTATCCTATATATTGGTATCCCATAGATGGGAATTCCTAAAACATCTCCGAATTCCAAATTTAATTTCAATCACATAAAATGTTCTATTCGGTTTCCAATAAATTCAATAAATTCAAATTATCATGTTCTAAATCCAAATGAATCCATATATCCTGCCTTCCATTCTTTTAATCTAACTAATTATCATATTCTGAATAAAGTTTACGTTATTTCCACCTATAAGCTACAAATAACAACGAATGTTGCATTTGATTTAGATTCAAAATAAATTGATGAGTAATAATTAATAATTCTCACTATTGCCCGATTTATTCCCATTCATGCTTAAACTACCACCAAACAATCATTAAATTTACCTATCTTTTATTGATTCCATAAAATCTATTTGCCCTGAGTTAGTTACTGCATTTATCAAATTCCAATTTCGCAATCACCTTAAATACATAAATTGGTATTGCATTAACATTTAAATTTATTAGCTCATGCCAACATTATTAACATTAATTGCAATGTATTACCAATTTTAGTCACTACCCTAACTACTAACTCATATTAACCTACATTATTCCCAAGAATTTCATTGGTTTTTCTTATATTAAATTTATCAACCATATTAATAAAGGTTTTTTTAAAAACAATTAATAAAATTCAATTTAATATATACAACTTAGCAATCTATTAAGCATGGTATTATATTTCACGTAAATGTACATTTAATTACATTTATTACAATGTTATCCAAATAAATTAGATGATCTAAGTATATAACTCCTAATATCCACCCATCTTGCCTTAATCCCAAATAACATACAAATTAAACTACCCTTAATT
This sequence comes from Allium cepa, assembly GCA_030765085.1. Classification (NCBI taxonomy): domain Eukaryota; kingdom Viridiplantae; phylum Streptophyta; class Magnoliopsida; order Asparagales; family Amaryllidaceae; genus Allium; species Allium cepa. The sequence continues at coordinate 1,014,882,376 of CM060934.1, read as the reverse complement.
TCAATTAACCCTATCATTACTTTTTATATTCCAAACAAATAAATTAATAATAGGTTAATTGAATCAGATTTACAATCCAACTTTAATTATTTGCAAATTTTGTCAGTTTGGACCACTTGGTAAATTCAGAATCCTTTAACAACTTCCTACATTAATTTATTTTTGAATAATCCCAAAATTTTCAATATTAAAGTACAAATCCAATTTATCAAAAATTAAAACTTAAATTTCAAGGAATTTATTTATTTAGGTTTAGATCCCGTTATTCACTAAAATTGGTTGGTATTTATTTCATTCGCCTCTTTAATTGTACGTAAAATTTCTCATAAATACACCTAAAATTTCATTTAATTCCAACTGCTTCCTAATTTCCATTTCTACGTCTTAACACACTCTACATTAAACTTCTAGACATTGTATTACTTATCATATTAATGTAACCTTTATTTAGTGTATTAACATTTATTTCAATTCAAATTCTATCAACCAATTAAACATGTAACCTATTACTATTGCTTACAAATCAAAATATTGCACCCGTTGTCATCTTCTGAATGGAATTAGTCTTTATTTCAAAACTTATCTAAATTTACATTGAGACCATATTTAATCCTCTTCGATAATATTAATCCTCAATTTATTAAATGGAATCAATATATCTTACATAACATGTTTTACGCATAAATTTTTAATTAATATTATTTCAACTTATTCCCCATATTCTCAATAATTACCTAACATAAATCTATGCTTATTTTATTCTACGTTCACACTTCCGTTACTCTCAAATCAATAAGTAACGTTCATATAAATAAATGTTATGTCAGTTTCCTATTTATTGCGATATTTTTATTTATTTATTACTGCATAACTTATTTTCTTCCCATCACTTTAAAATTACTCGTTAAAGTAATGCTTATCAATACGCATCAAATTATTTACCAAATTAAAAGGTTTTGATTTTTTTAACAAATTAATTGACAGATTAATTAGGTAATGTATACGAATTGTTATTATACCCATAAATTTACACTTAACTAATTAAATGCCTTACCTATATTCTCTATCTTCCCATTATATTCAGGTACAATACTTACACCAATTTTTATTGAAAAATTTATTCATATTACAAACAAAGGCTTAAATTACCATTGTTAAATTAGCGTTCAATATATATTTATCACCTTTTATTATTTCTACTAAATTTTTATTACAAAATTCTATAAAATAAATTAAATCGTCGAAATTTACGGGTCGTTACAAAGGGTTAGACAGTTGTAACAAATTACATAAGTGCCCTAGGGCATACCACTAACTCTATCAGGTCAATCAACGTATTGCAAACCAAAGTAAAGTAAACTATGGTACACTGTATGACTGAGTACATATTTGCATCGAGATATGGTAAATTAGTGTAAGTTGTATGATAGTAACTGTGTATCGTTATTGAGATGTTATCGCCTTGTATGATATTGACCTAGATTGATTATAATTGTAATGCTACGTTATGATAGACTAACTTTGATAGATACAAGTGATACAAAATTTCTAAGTGTAATATTAGTCTATAACGATGTTTTATTAGCATGTTTTAATTTTATACTTAGTGATACTTTATTACACACACATGCATATGGCTGATATCCTCTATAATTTGTTTTGTACCTTTCCATGATAGGCTATCAAGATGTTTGAAGAACGCTTGGTGTGGGAAACGGTGATGGAAATTTAATAGAGTCATTCCATTTTATTTAGCTATCCACTATTCAAATTATGTATTTATATATTGGACCACTTGTTATGGAATGCTATTAGTTTGAGTAATAATACATTTGATTATTATGTAGTGTCTTATTTAGATAAATTTTTAGACATGACATATATGTTATTCTTTCTGCTGTGAGTTCTAAAAGGTGTAGTTAATGTAGATTTCTTTGTGTACTACTTTTATTTCACTTCGTCTTAACGATCCAGCCTTTACAACATTTGGGATTTATGCATCAATTAGGACATAGTATCAAAAGATCGTTAATGCATGTTGCTACAGTTTCAATCCCTTGAAAAATCAATTGAATAAAGATTTCTTTGATTCTAAAATAAAAATCTCATAAGAGTTAAGTTATGTAATCAAATTAGACAATTGTCCCCAAGGCATATCCTTAACTCTACCATACATATCACTTAGTCACTAATATAATATTATATGTATATTTTCTTAACACTTTATTGAGAATATTGATACTCATAGCAATTGACAAATAAAATTAATACTAAATTACATAATTAATATATTAACTAGGATTTCAAAATAAATTCCAAACATATTAAACATGAGTTAATATACAATTAAAAGTTTATTTAGAATAACACGGATAGTCTTATACAACTTTAACAAAAGAATATTATTCAAAATGATTCATTTTACTGCACTTTGTAATAACACAATTAAAATTGTCAATCGACGATGACGTCTCCTTCTTTGTGTAAACTTTGATAATGGATGACACTCTCTCTAAAATCTAATTAATGATGGATTTCGATGAATTTAAGTGCAAAATTTTATAAAAAAAAGACAAAACGTAATAAATAAATCTCGAAAACTACATACAACATACAAAATACGGACATGTAACAAAAAAACTAAGAAGCATATTGGTTGAATAGGAAAAAATTTCCAATATTTAGATCGTAAGCGTGGTAAAGGAGATGGTTTGACATGTTTAGAAAGATGGGTGAAGGAAGGATAAAGTGTTTATCGTTTGGAAAATTAAGGGTGCGTATTTTGTTAAGCAAAAGGGGAGTTTTGAAATGGATATTTTGAAAGGGATAAGTTAGTAAAAAGGGAATGTATGTTATTTATATTCATATACAGGTAAAGATTATCTTGACATCATTGAAAAACCTTAGGTAAAGACACAAACCAAACTTATGTTTTTTTTGATTTAATCATAAGAAAAAAATCAAATCAAAAACGATAATCAAAGATTGGAAGCAATAAGAATGAATGAGATAAGAATAACGGTGTAACAAACCGCATATTCATTACATTAGCAATTTTTTAAAATATTCAAATATAAGATTTCATGAATGATAATGTTTCGAAAAATAAATAATATTGACAAACTTTTTTTGAATAAGTATTTACAAAAATATATACTTTGGAAGATATATCTATAAAATTATCGAAAACGTTTTATCAATAAACAGCTCTTAGACCATCCAACATCACATACAGAGTTGGACACATGCACTCATTTACATATATGAGTGAGAGTATATAGTAGAAAATTTTAATTTATTTTTTAAAATACGATCTTTTTATGACATCAACAATGATATCACTATTTTGGAATAAATGATTTTTGAGTTTAAATTGAGTTTAAATGATTAAAATTTAATTAAATTATCAAATAAGCCCTTTAATTATTATATAATGATAGAAATATTATTATCAAACTTTGTTTACAAATATGTGTGTGTGTGTGTGTGTATTAAATAAGAAGTGAAATATGTACGGAAATCGGAATCGGAATCCGTAACGATTCAACGTAGAAAAGTTGGGCAACGTTGTGAATCATTTGATATATACATATGCACACATACATGTACATATATGTAAACACATCCACATTGTAAAGACCCGTAAATCCGTACTCCTTGAATAGTCACTAATCTCCTTTGTTTAATTCAAGATGAACGAAAATACGAACCCTTAGGGATTTTAAGAAAAAGAAAAGAAGAAAGAAGATAGGAAAGAAGGAAATAGAAAATAGAAATTAGAGAGAATAGAAAACATAATAGAAGGTAGAAAATTTTAAAATAGAAAGAAAAGAGAAGAGAAAGGAAACGGAACACAGAAGAAAATAGGACGGAACAGAAAACAACAGAACAACATCAAAATCTCACAATTCGCAGCGGAACAACATATAATAATAAATGAATAATCTTTAAACAAAGAACTATATCGGTTATTACATTACATCACATTTCATTACATCATATCATCAGAGTGTACAACAGCATACAACAATAAAGAGTGCAGCGGAAAAAGAAATACTATATAAGTAATATGCCATGCCATCCATCTTGCCTCCAGCAACTCCAGAATATCCTGATAAACCTTAACTCTTGACTGCCCGTGTGAAAATTGGTGGGCACCCAGAGTTTAGGAAGGAAAACAATAAACTCCGAGTCAGTCATGTGACTGGTGTGAGAACTCAAAACAGTTTATTTATCTTTGAAATCAAAATAGAGGAATATTTTTAAATTCAATTCGCAATGCTTTTAAAAATGAGACTACCATAAGGCCTCCCGCACACACACACATGCAAACGCAGAATCGGAGGAGATTTCTCCTTATGATAGTCAAAGATGCTTGATACGCATTTAAAATAACATTTGATATTATTACTAGTGCATAGTGTAGTGGAAAATCATTTCGAAAGTAGAATATAAATCTTAGCCAACATAGACATTTCGAACTATGCCTACTATAGCTACCATCCAAACAGTGTTGCGACACCATAAGTGAATGATAGGTTCTACAACTAAAACCGTACAAGTTTCGTATTGGGAATTGGATTTCCAACAAATGGTCAGGCCAAGGAACGTCCCATTGCCACATGAGAATGCCTCTGGAAAGACATCCCCGAGAACCAAACCGGAACTCTGCCAACACAAGGCCGGGTTACCCCTAACTGGGTAACTACTGACACGAGCACGCCATTCCCCGATCGTAAACGACCTTTCTCACGGGATCCCGAAAACCAACAACCACAAAGTAATAAATTCGTAGTAACCACATAGGTTAAATATCTGGGCTCCATACCATGATACCACCTCTATCCAGAAGGAAATGTACATACCCTAAAGGGTGCAACCCCTCATAACCTTGCTGCATCTTTCCTGTTTTGACCATTTCTGGGGTGTGAGGTTCGACGAAGTCACGTCCACAAAAACATACTTTATACAAAAGCCATGCTTTGGGTCAACAAATGATCAACACAATGATCACCAAGATAGACGATCAAATAAATGATCCTATCACAATAATCAACACAATGATCATTTCAGCAACACTCAGCATGTCACATTACCAAATTGGGAATATATCGCTGATAACTTCAACTATATAACCTCTGAGCTCGTACGTCTCAGAGAAGGGTGTTAAGCTTAAAGAATAAATTCTCCGCCACCAACAGAAATATATTTGAAAGAAATCGGCTTTATATCTTAACTTGTAACGTCAAACATACAATCCATACAAGTTTGTTCCGGGATCGAACAAAACCGAAGGCACTTACAAAGAAGTCCTTGCAATCCGGATATTCACAATCCTGATCGGATTCACCATCACATATGGAGAACTCTATACCGTAGCTACTCGGTGCAGAGTAAATCGACAGGTCATCCTATCGCTTTCGCAAATACCGGGTCTTCAGCACCGATCTTCAAATGCAATTATAACGACGTATCACATATTCGGAATGGGTTATACGACCCCATGGTCCTTTCCCGGTTAACCCGAATAGTGAGCGCTTATTTAAAAATAAGTGTAGCATTCACATTCAAACAAATCACATCAATTACCCATTCAAAGGGAAATATTGATAGTCGGTTATTGAACTATCAATGGATATGCACACATTACCAGATTCCAAATAATTTTCCAAATTATTTATTTTCCAAAATATCTTTACAAGATATATTATTTCATACTTCAAAAATAAATCAATATTTATTTTTAAACCAATTCCACTTTCTTTTATAAATTCCTTAGTGAATTTATAATCCAAAATATCTATGGATATTCGATTTCAATTATTCATTTCCAATTTATCTTCAAAAAGATAAATTCTCCAATATTCACTTTATATTGGAAAACATTTCCATACTTATTAATAAGTAATTCACGAATTTTATTTATTTTCAACACTTAGAAAATATTCAATATACTTAAATTGAAATTAAGTATATATTTCATTCTTTAAGGAAATCATTCTCATAAACATATTTATTTGGGCCAAAACGAATGTTACGTAAAACATCGTTACAACCCAAAATCACTAGTATAGGGATTCGAAATTAAAATAGATATATAAATCCCAATACTATACAAAACATTTCCTTTCGGAAATCATTTACTATAACAACAGTGTTATAGTCCATTATTTCCTTCTATTTCTCGAAAACGTCTATTTCAACAATAAATGTTGAAATCTATGGTTTCGAATCTCAACACATTTTAAAACATCGTTAGATCGTTTTAATTCTGTTTAAAATATCACATTCAAAACAATTTCTTTAACATCTTATTCACTATTCAAAAACGTGAATATTCTTTGTTAACAAATTTCATCCTTTTATTCATTTTATTTCAAAGGATTATTCACTGTCTAAAAACGTGAATATAACTCTACTTCTAGGTTATAACAATTAACTTATCAAAATAAGTTGTTTGCAAATTTATAAAACAACATTTATAAATTTCCATTTCTATTTATTTATAAAAACTTCCTTTTTATAAATTCTTTTATTAACCTATTCCAGTTTATAACTCAATTATAAACTAAAAGTTCATATTATAAGTTAATTACTTATAAAACGATTATTTTACAAAATCGTTCTTTTTAAGACTTTCCAAATTATAAATCTTATAACTTATAAGATCCATTTATTTAACCAATCTATTCTTCAAATAATCTCACCAAATTTATAAATCTTACTATTTATAAATTTCATTTATAACTTCACAGTTTATAATTCTATAAATTTCATTTATTTATGAAATTCATTTTCACTTCATTCAAACACTTATAAAAACTCGTTTTATAATGTCAATATTTCAATTTATAAATATCCATTTATAAATCTCTTAATATAAATCAAATTTATATTACTCTTTTAAAACAACTTTAATTCCCTTTATAATTTCATCATTCTCTTGATTTATAAAATAATCAAATTTTATAAATCCTATATTTAAACTCTTTATAATAAATTCCAAAATCTCTATTTAAACTATTTTATAAAATCATTAATTCATATTTCTCAAAAATCAGCTTTTAACTATATTTCACAAAAACCATAATTTTATAACTTTAAAAATTATATCGTTCATTTATTTATAATGGATCAAATTCTAAAAATATAGTATATTTTCAAAAATCACTTTAAAAATCATTTTAAAACTCCAAAATTTGATTCAATGATGCCACACACTTAATAGTCAATCACGACAAACAACGATATCATATATCGATATGATAATCCATCAAATATCAAAATATCTGAAATCAAATAAAAACTGTTGAGGAATCCAGTTGGATCCCTCCAACATGTTTTCCTGCATCCACAAACATTAGCACAATACCAATTTCGCTCCAGTACGAAATTATCGCGGTATATGTTCTTATTAAATATTATCCGCTTAATAACGGCGTAATAGGGTCTCATCCGCTAAACAAATAAATGCGGGAAATCAATAACTCCAATATATACATATGCCAATATATATATATATTGATATTATATATAATACCAATTTCACTGTTTATGAAATATTCGCGGTATATGTTTTTAATAAATAACATCCGCTTACTAACGGCGTATAATGTCTATTTTAACAATCAATAGATATCAATCAACATTCAAACATGCATTCAAATATTTTAAATCTAACTATTTAAAATAAAATCGAAACTGATTCGATTGAGTGAGAAGTTCTCACCTTGATTTTAAATTCCGTTTTAGCGATTTATTTCGAATAAAATTAAACGGATGTTTAATTTTACCCAAAATTCTCACTAACTCCAAACGACTCCAAACCAACTTCATCGCGTAGTGCTCGTCCATACGATTCCAACGCAACTGGTTCGCGTATTTTCGACCTCGTATGAAAAAGTTATGAATTTTTAAAGATTGTACACGATTTTATAACTTAATTACAACATAAACTAACTAATTTTATACCAAAGCAAATCTTGGCCGTTAGATTCAATCCCATAGCATCAGGCCCGCTCGCACCCTCCCCCTCTTCTCCTTCTCTTCACGCAACTTCTTACAGTAACTCACGTACAAAAATCAAACCCATCACCTTAGAACTAGGGTTTCAATTTGCATCCACATCACTCGACGAAACTCGATCAAACTACCGCCATCACGAAGCACTCGACCCAAGCTATGCTCGGCCCCAAGCCTGTTGAACTCGGCCATCCCTGTAGCACGCAGTTCGAGGCCGAACTCCAGGCCTTTGAGCCCAATTTGCCGCCAATCCGAAGCTCCAAACACGATCATGACCGTTGGATAGATGGATCTTGGCATGCTCTTCAATCTTCTAGTTGAAACCTAAGGCTAATTGTCGACGGATGAGGAGATAATCGAGGTGGAAGTTGGGACATTTCTGGCCATACATTGCAAGGGTGGCGGCTAGGGTTACAATTTTCTTTTTTTTTTTTTTTTAATGAAGGGTGGGGCTATTTATAAGAGAACGAACGACACTATTCATCCCGGAAATTCCGAACTCCGATTTACGCGCTGTAACCAACGTTTCTAAGGTTTACCCCACGATCCGGACACAATGGAACAGGTTTCGGAAGCTAATTCGGACATCTGTGCGAGTTATGGCTATAAACGCTCAATTTGAATTAAACCGATTTCAGTCGATTTCTATGCGTTTTAATTTGTAACGGACAAACGGTAAATCCAATTGACTTGAAATTTTAAACCTTACAATAATATCACATTACGGATCCAATGAAACTGGTTTCGTCGAAATCCGAGACTTTTTGAAAAATGGCTATTTTCACTCGCCAAATTTAAATTAAAAATAAATCGATGCGTTTCGAGCTGCCACGATCAAACGATAGCTCCGATTGACACAAAATTTAAAATCCGGTAATAACTAACTATTACGGATACAATGGAACTGGTTTCGTTCAATTCTGAGACTGTTCAAAAATTGACTATTTTCACTAGTCGATTTTAATATTAAAATATTTAATTTTCACAAATTAACTTTTAATTCGATTTTAAAAGTTCTAAAATATATTTCTAACTTCAATATGATAAAATAAAATTTCCCAAATTATTTTCAATCATATTTAACTCAATTATCAATTATTTCCATAATTTAACGTATTAAATTGTCGATTTAATTATTCAATTAAATCCAATAATTCAAATAAAAATTTATTTGACTTATAAATTCACTTATTAATATTTAAAATAAATTAAATATTCAAATTTTAATTTTTAAAAATTCTGGGTCGTTACAATCTTCCCCCCTTAAAAGAATTTCGTCCTCGAAATTACAAGTAAGAAAAATTACAGAAGCTATTAATTTTCCCAAAATTCATAGTTAAACTTCTTACAATAACTTACTAAGTTTTCCAAATCATACTTAGTTATCTTTTCAAAAATAACTACTATTGTTTAACTTTCAATTTCAAATCAAAGTTAAAATTTTCAAAATTTTCCCATTTTCTTAAATTTTTTCTAACGCCTTAAATTTTCGGAAAAATTCGCCATAGTCTCCTTTGCGCGGCTCGATCCGAAAAAAAATGACAGTATATATATCACAAATATACATCTCATCAAGTAATGAGGCATCCCGCAGGGAAAAAGGTGTAAAAGTACGGTATGTAATCCGAGATATGTACCTTATATTTTTATTAGCGAGCATATACGGCTAATATAGCGCGAAAGCGAGCTCCAAATGCGAAGCAAACGCGATCCGCACCTACTAATCACTCAACAAACAACATGAGAACATGCATATATGAAAATAACCTCAATATACAACATATATCTCCATAACAACTATATATGCCAACATAGCAAATGAAACAAACAACAAATGCAATATATTCAACCATCAACCAACTAACATCCATAACCAATAAATATTCATTCATATTCTCATTCATATTCAATGAAATGGGTTTTCAATTTAATTCATATTTGATTCATTAACAGTGGATGTTATCAACATTCATTCTCAATTCAATTAGTTATCATTTACTAATTAAATCCAATTCACATTCAATTCTATTCAAATTTATTTACTTTCAATTTGAATTCAATTACATAGCTTTCGATTTCATTAATACTTAATGAATTATATACAATCAACTAACAACCAATGTATATTAATTTCAACCAAATTTCTTTGCTTATATTCATTCAATTTGGTTTAACACCATCACTTTCAATTGGTTTGATTAAATTGATTTTCATTCAATCTATTCATTCAATTCAATTCAAAAGTTGAATTTCATTTGCATAACTTTAGTTCATTTTTATTACAACTCATATTCATAAATATATTCATATAGTTTCACTTCTTATATATATAAGTTTATTTCACAATTGTAAATCACTTTAATTATAATTCAATTCTTTATAATTCATTTTACTTATACAATTATTCTTTTATTTAGATTATTCAAACAACCTAACAATCAACTTATATACACTTTAATAATTCTGAAAAATTATTTCTTTATATATAATATATAATCAAGGTAAAATTATTTCATTTACCCAATTTAAAACAAATATTGTGCCGAATTGTTCTATTTAAGTGTTTAGAAACCCCTTCGGCATAGTTGTCGAGACCACGCTGACGAAGGTTCATATGCCACTCAATAAACCAATCATCACAATATAAAACAATTTCATATTCACTAACAAATACGCACTCATATCTATTATTACACTCAAACTCAATCTAGAGCACAACTGACTCTATCTCTAATGAGTCATACCCAACAGAACCATGGTTGTCGCTTAACCATATGCTCTGATACCAACTGTAAAGACCCGTAAATCCGTACTCCTTGAATAGACACTAATCTCCTTTGTTTAATTCAAGATGAACGAAAATACGAACCCTTAGGGGTTTTAAGAAAAAGAAAAGAAGAAAGAAGATAGGAAAGAAGGAAATAGAAAATAGAAATTAGAGAGAATAGAAAACAGAATAGAAGGTAGAAAATTTTAAAATAGAAAGAAAAGAGAAGAGAAAGGAAACGGAACACAGAAGAAAATAGGACGGAACAGAAAACAACAGAACAACATCAGAATCTCACAATTCGCAGCGGAACAACATATAATAATAAATGAATAATCTTTAAACAAAGAACTATATCGGTTATTACATTACATCACATTTCATTACATCATATCATCAGAGTGTACAACAGCATACAACAATAAAGAGTGCAGCGGAAAAAGAAATACTATATAAGTAATATGCCATGCCATCCATCTTGCCTCCAGCAACTCCAGAATATCCAGAATATCCTGATAAACCTTAACTCTTGCCTGCCCGTGTGAAAATTGGTGGGCACCCAGAGTTTAGGAAGGAAAACAATAAACTCCGAGTCAGTCATGTGACTGGTGTGAGAACTCAAAACAGTTTATTTATCTTTGAAATCAAAATAGAGGAATATTTTTAAATTCAATTCGCAATGCTTTTAAAAATGAGACTACCATAAGGCCTCCCGCACACACACACATGCAAACGCAGAATCGGAGGAGATTTCTCCTTATGATAGTCAAAGATGCTTGATACGCATTTAAAATAACATTTGATATTATTACTAGTGCATAGTGTAGTGGAAAATCATTTCGAAAGTAGAATATAAATCTTAGCCAACATAGACATTTCGAACTATGCCTACTATAGCTACCATCCAAACAATGTTGCGACACCATAAGTGAATGATAGGTTCTACAACTAAAACCGTACAAGTTTCGTATTGGGAATTGGATTTCCAACAAATGGTCAGGCCAAGGAACTTCCCATTGCCACATGAGAATGCCTCTGGAAAGACATCCCCGAGAACCAAACCGGAACTCTGCCAACACAAGGCCGGGTTACCCCTAACTGGGTAAATACTGACACGAGCACGCCATTCCCCGATCGTAAACGACCTTTCTCACGGGATCCCGAAAACCAACAACCACAAAGTAATAAATTCGTAGTAACCACATAGGTTAAATATCTGGGCTCCATACCATGATACCACCTCTATCCAGAAGGAAATGTACATACCCTAAAGGGTGCAACCCCTCATAACCTTGCTGCATCTTTCCTGTTTTGACCATTTCCGGGGTGTGAGGTTCGACGAAGTCACGTCCACAAAAACATACTTTATACAAAAGCCATGCTTTGGGTCAACAAATGATCAACACAATGATCACCAAGATAGACGATCAAATAAACGATCCTATCACAATAATCAACACAATGATCATTTCAGCAACACTCAGCATGTCACATTACCAAATTGGGAATATATCGCTGATAACTTCAACTATATAACCTCTGAGCTCGTACGTCTCAGAGAAGGGTGTTAAGCTTAAAGAATAAATTCTCCGCCACCAACAGAAATATATTTGAAAGAAATCGGCTTTATATCTCAACTTGTAACGTCAAACATACAATCCATACAAGTTTGTTCCGGGATCGAACAAAACCGAAGGCACTTACAAAGAAGTCCTTGCAATCCGGATATTCACAATCCTGATCGGATTCACCATCACATATGGAGAACTCTATACCGCGGCTACTCGGTGCAGAGTAAATCGACAGGTCATCCTATCGCTTTCGCAAATACCGGGTCTTCAACACCGATCTTCAAATGCAATTATAACGACGTATCACATATTCGGAATGGGTTATACGACCCCATGGTCCTTTCCCGGTTAACCCGAATAGTGAGCGCTTATTTAAAAATAAGTGTAGCATTCACATTCAAACAAATCACATCAATTACCCATTCAAAGGGAAATATTGATAGTCGGTTATTGAACTATCAATGGATATGCACACATCACCAGATTCCAAATAATTTTCCAAATTATTTATTTTCCAAAATATCTTTACAAGATATATTATTTCATACTTCAAAAATAAATCAATATTTATTTTTAAACCAATTCCACTTTCTTTTATAAATTCCTTAGTGAATTTATAATCCAAAATATCTATGGATATTCGATTTCAATTATTCATTTCCAATTTATCTTCAAAAAGATAAATTCTCCAATATTCACTTTATATTGGAAAACATTTCCATACTTATTAAATAAGTAATTCACGAATTTTATTTATTTTCAACACTTAGAAAATATTCAATATACTTAAATTGAAATTAAGTATATATTTCATTCTTTAAGGAAATCATTCTCATAAACATATTTATTTGGGCCAAAAGAATGTTACGTAAAACATCGTTACGATAACCCAAAATCACTAGTATAGGGATTCGAAATTAAAATAGATATATAAATCCCAATACTATACAAAACATTTCCTTTTGGAAATCATTTACTATAACAACAGTGTTATAGTCCATTATTTCCTTCTATTTCTCGAAAACGTCTATTTCAACAATAAATGTTGAAATCTATGGTTTCGAATCTCAACACATTTTAAAACATCGTTAGATCGTTTTAATTCTGTTTAAAATATCACATTCAAAACAATTTCTTTAACATCTTATTCACTATTCAAAAACGTGAATATTCTTTGTTAACAAATTTCATCCTTTTATTCATTTTATTTCAAAGGATTATTCACTGTCTAAAAATGTGAATATAACTCTACTTCTAGGTTATAACAATTAACTTATCAAAATAAGTTGTTTGCAAATTTATAAAACAACATTTATAAATTTCCATTTCTATTTATTTATAAAAACTTCCTTTTTATAAATTCTTTTATTAACCTATTCCAGTTTATAACTCAATTATAAACTAAAAGTTCATATTATAAGTTAATTACTTATAAAACGATTATTTTACAAAATCGTTCTTTTTAAGACTTTTCAAATTATAAATCTTATAACTTATAAGATCCATTTATTTAACCAATCTATTCTTCAAATAATCTCACCAAATTTATAAATCTTACTATTTATAAATTTCATTTATAACTTCACAGTTTATAATTCTATAAATTTCATTTATTTATGAAATTCATTTTCACTTCATTCAAACACTTATAAAAACTCGTTTTATAATGTCAATATTTCAATTTATAAATATCCATTTATAAATCTCTTAATATAAATCAAATTTATATTACTCTTTTAAAACGACTTTAATTCCCTTTATAATTTCATCATTCTCTTGATTTATAAAATAATCAAATTTTATAAATCCTATATTTAAACTCTTTATAATAAATTCCAAAATCTCTATTTAAACTATTTTATTAAATCATTAATCATATTTCTCAAAAATCAGCTTTTAACTATATTTCACAAAAACCATAATTTTATAACTTTAAAAATTATATCGTTCATTTATTTATAATGGATCAAATTCTAAAAATATAGTATATTTTCAAAAATCACTTTAAAAATCATTTTAAAACTCCAAAATTTGATCCAATGATGCCACACACCAAATAGTCAATCACGACAAACAACGATATCATATATCGATATGATAATCCATCAAATATCAAAATATCTGAAATCAAATAAAAACTGTTGAGGAATCCAGTTGGATCCCTCCAACCTGTTTTCCTGCATCCACAAACATTAGCACAATACCAATTTCGCTCCAGTACGAAATTATCGCGGTATATGTTCTTATTAAATATTATCCGCTTAACAACGGCGTAATAGGGTCTCATCCGCTAAACAAATAAATGCGGGAAATCAATAACTCCAATATATACATATGCCAATATATATATATATTGATATTATATATAATACCAATTTCACTGTTTATGAAATATTCGCGGTATATGTTTTTAATAAATAACATCCGCTTACTAACGGCGTATAATGTCTATTTTAACAATCAATAGATATCAATAAACATTCAAACATGCATTCAAATATTTTAAATCTAACTATTTAAAATAAAATCGAAACTGATTCGATTGAGTGAGAAGTTCTCACCTTGATTTTAAATTCCGTTTTAGCGATTTATTTCGAATAAAATTAAACGGACGTTTAATTTTACCCAAAATTCTCACTAACTCCAAACAACTCCAAACCAACTTCATCGCGTAGTGCTCGTCCATACGATTCCAACGCAACTGGTTTCGTGCATTTTCGACCTCGTATGAAAAAGTTATGAATTTTTAAAGATTGTACACGATTTTATAACTTAATTACAACATAAACTAACTAATTTTATACCAAAGCAAATCTTGGCCGTTAGATTCAATCCCATAGCATCAGGCCCGCTCGCACCTCCCCCTCTTCTCCTTCTCTTCACGCAACTTCTTACAGTAACTCACGTACAAAAATCAAACCCATCACCTTAGAACTAGGGTTTCAATTTGCATCCACATCACTCGACGAAACTCGATCAAACTACCGCCATCACGAAGCACTCGACCCAAGCTATGCTCGGCCCCAAGCCTGTTGAACTCGGCCATCCCTGTAGCACGCAGTTCGAGGCCGAACTCCAGGCCTTTGAGCCCAATTTGCCGCCAATCCGAAGCTCCAAACACGATCATGACCGTTGGATAGATGGATCTTGGCATGCTCTTCAATCTTCTAGTTGAAACCTAAGGCTAATTGTCGACGGATGAGGAGATGATCGAGGTGGAAGTTGGGACATTTCTGGCCATACATTGCAAGGGTGGCGGCCAGGGTTACAATTTTTTTTTTTTTTTTTTTAATGAAGGGTGGGGCTATTTATAAGAGAACGAACGACACTATTCATCCCGGAAATTCCGAACTCCGATTTACGCGCTGTAACCAGCGTTTCTAAGGTTTACCCCGCGTTCCGGACACAATGGAACAGGTTTCGGAAGCTAATTCGGACATCTGTGCGAGTTATGGCTATAAACGCTCAATTTGAATTAAACCGATTTAAGTCGATTTCTAGGCGTTTTAATTTGTAACGGACAAACGGTAAATCCAATTGACTTGAAATTTTAAACCTTACAATAATATCACATTATGGATCCGATGAAACTGGTTTCGTCGAAATCCGAGACTTTTTGAAAAATGGCTATTTTCACTCGCCAAATTTAAATTAAAAATAAATCGATGCGTTTCGAGCTGCCACGATCAAACGATAGCTCCGATTGACACGAAATTTGAAATCCGGTAATAACTAACTATTACGGATCCAATGGAACTGGTTTCGTTCAATTCTGGGACTGTTCAAAAATTGACTATTTTCACTAGTCGATTTTAATATTAAAATATTTAATTTTCACAAATTAACTTTTAATTCGATTTTAAAAGTTCTAAAATATCTTTCTAACTTCAATATGATAAAATAAAATTTCCCAAATTATTTTCGATCATATTTAACTCAATTATCAATTATTTCCATAATTTAACGTATTAAATTGTCGATTTAATTATTCAATTAAATCCAATAATTCAAATAAAAATTTATTTGACTTATAAATTTACTTATTAATATTTAAAATAAATTAAGTATTCAAATTTTAATTTCTAAAAATTCTGGGTCGTTACACACATGCACAAGAACACATATACACATACAAATAAACATATGCAATTATATATATATATATATATATATATATATATATGCACATACATTAGAAAATATCTAAGATATTTTCCTAAAACTTAACCCTTAAGTAAAACTGAAGTCAATATCTTACACATTAAATACAAGCACATGGACATACACATGGAGTGGAGTGTTCGGTCGAGAATGATGAGGGGATATAGGGAAGTAATGGTGATGAAATGGTGATTTATTTGTGTGTAAATGTCATGATATTTTTATTCTCATTTTTTCCTATAAATAGCACCCACTCTCTCCACTTCATTCGCAATTTTTCTTCATAAAATTCCTAAGCTCTTCATCCTCTTCTTCTCTACATTACTGGCTTCCATAGCCTAAGAAAGAAAATATACAAAATCAAAAACGAGTTATTCCCAAATCAATTGAAATCTACACCACTTCAAACCAAATTTCAAGCTGGTATCTCTTCCTTTTCCTCCACCAAGCACTGTGCAACCAAGCCCTCCACCACTATTTTCCAAGCAAGGTCGATCCCTTACGAGCCTCCAAGACCAAGGTTGAACCCCCCAAGGGCATTCATGCTAGTAGTCGTGAGCTTCGATTTAGAGATAGCAGAGCTATAGACGTTTTAACGTTAGGCCGATCGAAAATCAAACGAGAAACACCATTTATACATATACATATGATGATGATGTGACGTGATTGCTATGTATGTTTACTATGCTTTGATCATCAAGTATTGGTTGTTATATAGTTTTTTAATTTTGTAAAAAAGTTTCATTAAATACACGTCGATAGTTGTTATATAGTTTTTTAAGTGTGTAAAAAAGTTGCATTAAATACACGTCGAAACTGCACAAGGAAATCACTTTCCAAATCAAGCAATAAAAGTGATATGGAATTATAAAACCCTTTGAAAATGATTCAAAATGGTTTATAAATATTTTATAAACACTAAAACCCTATTTGTTGAAGTTTTGATAAGTTTTGAAAGTTGACTCAAAAATAGGCTCGTCGCATAACTATTGTTTACGATTTCGCGCTACAGAAAGTTAAATCTGTTTATACGATGGATTCGGTGTCGAAATTCTTTATAATAAGAATTTCCAAACTCTTATAATCATATTTTTCAAATAAAAGAGAATGATCGAGATTTCTTTAGTAGATTTAGAACTATGAGAAATCAAGTTTTCAAAAAAGTCGCAGTTTGGCAGTTCAGAAACAAAAGCAATAATTTTTTTATAAATGATATTTTTAATTCTTTAGAAATATTGAATAAATTTTATAACTATGTCAAAATGTTTTAAAATATATTTGAGTTGTAAAAATGGATTTCTAAATGATAGAAAAGTTGTTTTGATCAAATAAGCTTAAAAGCACTATTTGAAGCACTTTTTGCAGCACTTTTGATAACTTTTGAAATATAGCTTGAAACTTAAGTATTCTTTCTCAAATCTTTATAAATGTTTTTAAATAAATAATTAACTATTTTAAAGATGATTTGAAGGTTTTATAATTTATTCTAGAAACTTTAAATAAATGATTTAAAGAAAAACTATTATAATCAACTATTAAATCTTGGCTCTAAAAAGCCAATGAGTAGATTGGATTTTTATATTTGTGAGATCTAGATGAAAGGTGCCTAAGCTAGGGATAAGTTTAGGAGAAACCAATGCTTTGGCTCATCTGGCGTCTTTCCTAGGCACGGAAGGATAAGATCGAAATGTCCGAAACGAGGCAAGTACAAAAGATTCAAATTTTCAAATTTACTACAGCTTGTATTGTGAAGAAATAATCTTCTTATACTTGATATTAAATTTCAAGGAGGAAACTCGTACTATCCATGTGAATTTAAAAAGGGATTTTTCCTCTAATCGATGGATAGTAAATGTTGAAACATAAATTGATGCTGAGTAGAAAAATTATAATTCCAATCGACCCTTTTTAACTCAATAATGTTTTCAAATATGAATTACGAAAAAGATCCGATATTTTTGAAGTTAAACCGAGATTTAATGATTCAGTATATACTGGAAAAGAATATGATTTAAAGATTAATATCTCTAAAAGAGATAATTTGTTCGATAAAATATATTAATGAATGAAATGATAATCCCTTAAAACTGAACATAATCGATGTTTGGTTCGAAGGAAACATGATCGGATTTGGGTAATTCCTCTTTGAAATTCACTTCAATCAAATTTACAAGTTTGAAAGAGAAGACATGTTAAGGACAAGAAGTTGAAGGCGGGGATCTTCATAATGGAAGGATTGCTTGTTGATAATTTTGAAGTAGCTCCTGAGATAAATAAATTGCAGTGGTCCCTTCATTTTGGGATCTTCTTATGCAAAGATTACTTGCTAATAATTCCAGTGTTAATTCTCAACAGAATGTGGTAGGAGAGCACCTTTGGTTTATCCTATTCCTGGACAACTTGCATGCATAAATGTTTGACATTGCATTTCTAAGATCACAGTGCATTGATATCTACAAACGTACATCTGCTTGGTGGTGTAGGAGGTTACCCTCTTATACTTAACACCCTTCTCTAAGACGTACGAGCTCAAAGGTTTTAATTTTGTGGAAATCAATAGTGTGTTGTTGGGAATGGCAATATTGCATTTTAAGTGAAAACCTCTGAAGAAAGGTAAACGTTACCTCAAGCCCCAGACTCGAGGAATGTAATACAGGGGTTGCTTTAAGGCTAAGTGGATCGTAACCATTAGGGCATGATATCGCCTTTTTTGAACGATTTATTTCTACCCACTATGATGTCAATTTTAAATTATATGATGCATGCAATGGGATCCCGAATAGGATTGTAATGGCCAGAGTGATATCATATTTGGTGTTATATGTACCATTTGTTGGTTTCGAATAAGCTGATCTTAGTTCAAAGAGGTTTCAAAGATGTCGATCCTTGCTACATTCCTCTAGAAATGTACTTTATAGGAGGCAGTCCCTTACATTGTTATTCATTGGAAATCCAAATCTCCAATAAGTGCCTTAAGTTTTAGTTGTAAACCTATCATGCCTTCAAATTTAACCGATGTAACAATTTTGGCTATTTGAATTTGTTTACTTGAATTTTTTTCGAATAATGTCATTAAATATAATATCACTGAGTTTTACCTAGAAATGATTTGGTTATCATAAGGTAAAAGCCAGTTTCATGTTTATATGCGGCATGATCTTATGAGATATCCTTTTGTTTTTTAAAATAATCTTATTTGGAGTTTATTTTCCTTTTCCCTTAAACTATGGATGCTTAATTTTTCGAACAGCCAAGTCGTAAGGTGGCTTGGAGCATTTTGGAAAGAGCAATGGAGCACGAAGACTGGAGGGTCCTTTTATCTAGTGATCTATTTCAAATTTCCGTTGTATCATGTAGTATATATTTAGTATCTATCAGCTTTTATAAGGATAGGCAGTTATAACTATCCCTGGCTGGGTTTGTACTTATCGTAACTCTAAGGAATCACTTAGAGTGATTGTGTGTACTTTCCATATGTATAATTGATGCGAATGCGAGATTTGTTGTTACTCTATCATCTTTCTTTATTTCTTTTAAAAACCCTGATTATCTGCCTTTTCGGCACTTGAATTTGTCGCACATTGGTATGAAGGATGTATTAGTCAATGAGAGAGTTATTTGTAGTTTTATCTAAATAAATCCATCCATATCAGTTTATGCTTAATACTCATTCCCTTATATAATTTGCTCTATAATTCTAAAGATATTTCCTTACTATATGCAGATAGTAGGAGATGAATAATAGAAGATAATGAAGGGGAGATAGCAAAAGTACGGCCACCAATGGTTAACCAAATGCTACAGTAAATGAGGAAGTGGTAATCCCTAAGCAACCTCAAATTAACTTTGCCACTCTTTGCAACGATTACACTAGCTTGGGAGGAAAACCATTCCAAGGAACCGAGTCTATTATTGAAGCACAAGCATGGCTCCGCTCGTCTGAAAGGATATTCAAAGGATTGAACATATGGGATGATCAAAAGTAGATCCTAGGTTCCTGGCAATTTCAAGAAGGAGCTCTAGCATGGTGGGAATCCATTACTTTGAATGATTTTGAAGACAATTTCTCATGGACCAGATCTAAATAAGTTTTCGAAGGGCAGTATATACCTGCAGCAGGAAAATCCTGTCTTTATAGAAATATTATGGACTTGAGTCAAGAAGGTATGTTTATGGAGGAATACTCAAATAATTTTACCGAGTTATCTCATTTGGGTTGGGACTAATAGACACGCCCTTAATGACGAATGAGATGTTTATTACGGGAATAAAAGAGCAATATCATGACCAAATGACCGCACATGTAAAGGAAACTTTTATGGACCTATTAGATATGGGTTTCGGATATGAAGTATTGGATAAAAGGAATTTGGTGGTAGTCCAAGGAAAGGGAAACAATTAGAATAAGATAAATAAGTAGTGGCAGAGAAAGATTGGCGAAGGATCACAAGAGAACCATTATAAGGATGTTGTTTGTTATAATTGCTAGAAGAAAGGCCACCTTGCAACATACTGTAGAAGTCCCAAGGTGCAGAAGCTGCAGCAAGGAACCGTCTCTCCTATGGTTCATAAGAGTTTTTGTTACAATTGCCACTAGCTAAGACACTGCAAAAACAAGTTCCATTAATGAAGAAGAGTGAACATATCAAGGTTTATACTATGTCTAATGAGCCTTCAACCTTTGAAGATGTGAAGGGCAAGGGAGTCCTAGAAGGTAATTTAGGTGTTAATGATATTTTAGTTAGAAATTATTCAATACCGGGCCTTCCATAGTTTTATTGCTAAGAAATTGGTTGATAAGAACCTACCCTAGAAATAGTAGAAATCCATGTCCCCGTATCTAATCCCATGGGTGATATGACCAATCTTTGTATGATTTGTGTAAATGTACAAGTTATCTACCAAACCCAACAGTTCTTATGGGACCTATTTGTCCTTAATTTCATTAGGTTTGATATTTTACTCGAAATGGATTGGCTATCCAAGTATTGAGTTATTCTAGAATGCAATAATTGAATGATTATATTAAAAGTCAAGACCGAAAGTGTGTTAGACTGAATAATGTGAAGTACCTAGTCCAGTAAGAGAAAGCTTCATGTATGCCTTAGATTCATCTCAAATGAACTTGGAAAGAATATTGATTGTTAAAGAATATCAAGATGTTATTGGGGAAGTTAAAAGTTTGCCCCCTCATCGGCAAATCGAATTCCGTATTGACCTAATCCCAAATGCCAGACCCATTATTCGCCATATTCGTAAGATGGATCCAAAAGAAAAGATTGATTTAGAAAAACAAACTAATGAATTATTCAAAAAAGGGCTAATTAGACCAAGTCGCTCAAGTTGGAGCGCAACTATGGTTTTTATGGAAAAGTCCGATGGTTCCCTCAAACTTTGTGTAGACTATGGAGACCTAAATAAGCAAATGATTAAAAAAAGTACCCACTATCCCGATGAGATGACTTGTTTGATCAATTACATGATGCTTGATGTTCTCAAAAATGAATCAACCTACCAGATTCCATCAATTGAGAATACCAGAAGATTGCATTCTGTTGACTGCATTCCAAGGGCCAAGTAGTTTCTATGATTGGTTGGTTGTAACGACTCGGATTTTGCCCGCTCAAAAATCGACATCCATACTTCAAATCGTATTCGAATGCCATAGATTCGACCGTTCAAATCCGATTCGCCGGAGCTTATAACAATCATTAAGTAAACAACACAGCGGAATAAAAGAATCATACATTGATACACAGCTTTGATACAATATCTGATACAACAGATGATCCAATAGATATCAATATACATCAGAGATATGATACAATAAAATAGCAGCGGAAAAGAAAATAGATGACATCTAGCAGCGGGACAATATAACTCTAAGATAGTCTTCAACGAAGAACTCCAAATCTGAACTGTAACTCCATTTCCAATAATCAATCCAGCAATAGCTCGAACTCTCAATAACGATGCACCTAGCATAAGCAAGTCTGGTCCGATCCAAAGACTGAACTAACTCCAGACAATTCACTGAACCTAACTATCTGTAAAACCCAACTCTAGACTGCTCGTGTAGAAAATAATGAGCACCCAGAGTTTAGGAAAGAAACAATAAACTCCGGATCAGTCGTGGGACTGGTGTGAGCAACAAAAACAGTTTTCTTTTAAAACATTCAACAAAAGATTTTCAAAGTCAATTCGCAATGCTTTTTAAAAATGAGACTACCATAAGGCCTCCCACACACACACACAATGCAAACGCAGAATCGGAGGAGATTTCTCCTTATGATAGTCAAAGATGCTTGATACGCATTAAAAAGAAACATTTGATATTATTACTAGTGCATAGTGTAGGAAAAATTCATTTCGAAAGTAGAATATAAATCTTAGCCAACATACGACCATTATCGTATGCCTACTATAGCTACCATCCAAACAGTGGGGCGCCACCATAAGTGAATGATAGGTCCTACAACTAATACCGTACAAGGTTTCGTATTGGGAATTGGATTTCCAACGAATGATCAGGCCAAGGAACTTCCCATTGCCACATGAGAATGCCTCTGGATGGACATCCCCGAGAACCAAACCGGATCTCTACCAACACAAGGCCGGGTTACCCCTAACTGAGTAACAACTGACCGAATATGCCATCCCCCGGTCCTTTAGGACCTTTCACCGAGCGCTCGTAATCAATTCACACAATCATAAAGTGTTTTCAACATGAGTAAGTATCTGGGCTCCATACCATGATACCACCCTTTTCCAGAAGGAAATGCACATATCCTAAAGGGCGCTACCCCTCATAACCTTGCTGCTTCTTTCCTGTTTTGACCATTCCCGAGGTGTGAGGCTCGACGAAGTCACGTCCACAAAAACATACTTTATACAAAAGCCATGCTTTGGGTCAACAAATGATCATAGAAATGATCACTAGGATAGACGATCAAATAAACAATCCTATCACAAATAATCAACACAATGATCATTTCATAGCAACACTCAGCATGTCACATTACCAAATTGGGAATATATCGCTGATAACATTCAACTACATAACCTCTGAGCTCGTACGTCTCAGAGAAGGGTGTTAAGCTAAGAGAATAAATTCTCCACCACCAACAGAAATATATTTGAAAGAAATCGGCTTTATATCTCAATTTGTAATGTTAGACATACTATCCATACAAGTCTGTTCCGGGCTCGAACAGAACCGAAGACACTTACAAAGAAGTCCTTGCAATCCGGATATTCACAATCCCGATCGGATTTCCCATCACTTAGGGGGTTTCTATACCGGCGCGACTCGGTGCAGAAACAATCGATAGGTCATCCTATCGCTTTCGCAAATACCCGGTCTTCATTACCGGTCTTCAAATGTTATCCATAACGACGTATCACATATTCGGAATGGGTTATACGACACGAAGGTCCTTTCCCGGCTAAACCGAATAGTGAGCGAAAATATTTTCAAAACATATGGATATGGGATTTCAATTAAGTCACAACTTATTTCCCAAAACTTTTCTTCAAATGGTTTAAATAAATTACCATTTTCAATCTTTAAACAAAAAGATTTATTTTCACAACCTTTAACGGTTTAAACAATTTTCACATTTTAATCTTTTAAACAAAAGATTCATTCACAGATTTTCCAAATAAATTTTCATTTCAATTTAACTCGTTAAATCTTCAAATCAAAGATTTAACTTATAGTCTTCAAAACAATTTCATTTCAAATTTAATTTAAACAAATCATCAATTTAAATCTGTTAAAACAAACAGATTTAATTCATAGCTTTCAAAAAGAATTCATTCATAACTTAGGAAAATCATTTCCCTATTCAATCTTGAAATTCCCCTAATTAACTGGAATCTCATTTCTTATCTAAAAGTGTTTATCATTTGAAAACAACAGTTTTCATTTTGGAAATCTGATTCATTTATACGAGTTGAAATCCTTGGGTTAAATTCAAATTCCCAAAACCATACCTTTAAAATGGTTTAATCCTTATATAACCAATATAACATCTTTAATCCCTAATTTCAAATCATAGGATTCAATTTCAAGTATTGAATTTAAATTTAAATCAAATTATTTAAATTCCAAAACTTAATCAAGTAATTTAAAAATAATAAATTTTATTTTGAAATTTCATTCTAAAAGATTTTCACATTTATTCCGATTCCATTCCCAAAACATTTGAATTTAAAAATTCAAATTTTAAACTATTTCCAAAAATCTGTGACTTAACCGATTTCCTTGTGAAATCCATAATTGTGTGTGTATGGTGTGGTCAAGGGGTTTAACATAATAGTGCCACATCATTTCAATCATCATAGATCAAAATACAGAAATATAGTTGATAAGCGGTATGAACTATAACGCTTATCCTCTATTCACAGATCACAGATCACAGATATATATATATCACAGATAAATAAGTCACACAGCTCAAAACAAAGCATCAAACATCAGGGGTTCAAACAAAACAATCATCCAATAGAATGCAAACATCCATAAGTAAGGTTAAGCATTTAATACTCATTCATAAACAGGATTAATTAATTGTTTTAATCCGAATCAACTCAATCTATTTCCAATTAAATTTTACTTATGAATTAATTATCCAATTCTGATTTATTAATTCCAAATCATTTGTTACTAATTTATCTAATGGTTTTATTAAATTAATTAAACTAAATTAATTCACTTTATAAATCAAAATATCCAAATTTAATTACAATAAGTGATAAATCCTTAATTACTTTCATTAAGTAATTACATTTAATACAATAATTATCTTAATGAATTAATCTAATTAATTCATAATGTTTATCACATTAATTAATTATGAAATAATCCTTAATTAATTATCTTCATTTTCTAATAACATTTCTTAAATTACTTTCTTAAGAAATTATCTTAGATTAATTTATCATTAATCATTTCTAATTATAAATTAATCTAATTATTTATTTGTAAAATTAAATAAATCATTCTTTAATTTCCTTATTGGTTAAATCCTATATATATTTTTTTCTAATTATTTTTAAGATAATTCATTTCTTTATAATGATTTCATACTCCTTAGTCGATTATCTTTATTAACCAATAACATTTCTTAATCACTTTCTTAAGAAATTATTTTAGATTAAATCATTATTAATTATTTTTAATTATAAATTAGTCTAATTTATTAATTTATATAACAAAAATCTTTTTTTTTTATTACCCTATTAATTAAATCACTAAGAACCTTAATTATCCTTAATATAATTCATTTCCTTTACTTATGATTTAATTAACGTTTAACTATATATTTAAAAACATTACACTTTTAAATTCAAATTTAAATTCCATTTTGAATTTAAGATCCAAAATGATTAACCATTTAAACATTAATCAAATTTAAATTCAATTTATAATCCTTTAAAATAAATGTGAAAAACATTTATTTGAACAAATTCAAGTTTTAAAACATTTGTTTGAACAAATTTACTTAAAAAAAACTATTTTGATTTAAACTTGATTTAAAACTATCTCACAACTTTAAATTCTATTTAAATTTGGTCAATTTCAGGTTTGCAAACAGGTTTTGAAAAAAAAAACTGAAGCAAAACAAACTGACTCGAGGAAATTAAACTTGCTCCGAGTCTTGCCTCCCCCTGCTTCGAGTCGAGCTCTCGTATTACCCGAGTCTCCCCTGAGAAAAAAAACAAACCCACCCTAAAGCATGACATGTAAAAAAAAAAAACTGCACTTCCACAAAAAATGACAGCCCCTCCAATATGCACGGTGCACGTGCACCGTGCCTCCAGCCACCTCCAGCCACCCACCAGCGTCGCTTCCCATCGTCAATCACCCCACGACCACATCACAACCCCCAAAAACCACTGCAGCACTTCGAAACAAAATTGCATAGCCGAACCCAAACCTGGAAAACATTCGAACCCATCGCGACCCCAACCTGTCAACGCTTCGTTCTCCGACCTCCGACCACTGGCCAGCCTACAACTCCGGCCATCGACGCGTCAACTCGACCCCCTACCATCTCCAGAACCCCGAGACACTCGGTGCTTTTACGAGACAGCGGTGCACAAGTTTTCTTATGTGGTTAAAAACTAGGTTTACAAAAAAAATCCCACGCCGCCGTCGCCGCCGTTATTTTCGCCACCTCCCACTATTTTTCCAGGCATTCCTATAGCCTCCTCTATCTCCTCAAACAACCAAGGCCCTTCCGGTCAACTTGATCGCCAGAGGCGACTCAAAACACTCAATTCGATCAAACAAAAACTGCACCTTGAATCCCAAACTAAAAATTGTGATTTTGGTTTTAAAAATCATGTTTTAGTTAATGTATTCCAATTATAATCTTGGATTTATAAAATAACATACTTGAATTTTGACTTGTACAAATTTTCTCTGTTGTTCTTTGATTCCCAGAGAAAATAATAATTTTTTCTTCCTAAATAAAATTTTAAATCCTAAACTAGGATGAAACAAACAATTTTGTTTGTAGTCTAAATCTTAAAGGTTATCAGATCAAGGGATAATAAGTTTTAGATCAAAATTCAAGCTTGGCAACTTCCACATATTTTTACAGAGGTTACAACAAATAACCAAACATCCATTCATATATACACAGAAATATACATATAGGCAAAGCATACTTATTTCAAAGCCTAACCATGAAATCCAGATTCATATACTTATGATTTTAAAATAATGTTACTCACCTTAACTTGAAGAACAGAGGGCAACTCTGTGCTTTGAATCTGCAGTATTGATCTTGTTTAAATCATGTTTTGCTTCTGTGATCTTACTTTTGTTTTGATGCCCATGAGTTCTTGCATCCAGGCCTTGATTCTGGTTTTAGTTGTAACTGAAGCTTTCCAGTATTTTTTCTATTTGCCAAACTGTTTTGATTTATACTGCCTTCAGATTTTTTTTTTCTTTGTTTAATAAGCATGGCTGAGATGTATTATTTTAATTTGTACAACTAAGTGATGTTACTTTGTACAATATCAGTTCATGGCTGAAGATAACTCTCTGATATCTTGCTTTAACATACTTGTATACATATTGCTTTTTGCCTTACTTCATCCCCTACCTACCTGTCCTTGTTCACAGCTTTGTATTTTTTTTTCTTTGTTTTAAATTATGTATGTACAGTTTATATATGTGTTTGTTTGAGTTGAGATGAAAGCTTTATTACTTTTCTTTGTACTTTATGTTTTCATGTTATATTTTACACTATGTTTTGCCTTACTTCTTACTTTGCTGAAATGTATTATATTATGTACTTTATTTTATTTATTTTTTTGCCTTTGTTTTGTTTCATAACTTATTTACATATTTATTTTTAGTTATGTTATTTTATTTTGTCTACTTACTTTAAAATATAATTGAAATTCTATAACTTTGTTTTGTACTTAAATGTTTTTATTTGCTTGCCTTACATATTTTATTCTTGCTTTGTTCTTGCTTGTTTCATATTTTACATTGTATCTAGTTACTTTATTTTGTTTGATTTGTTTTATAAACTTGTACAGTTTGTTTATGTTTTTATACTTACTTTCTATTTGCCTGCATATTTATGTGTTTGTTTTGTTTTGTAATTTATGCATTTGTTTATTTATGTAAAAATACATACTTTTTATTTTGCTTACTTAAATGTATTTGCTTTATTCTTGCATTTTAAATTTACTTCTTATTTATTGTCTTGTGTTTATTATATATATTTTATATAACTCAAATTATCATCATTTATAAATTTTTAAATCAATTTATTTATTTATTTCTATACTTGTGTCTAAAGTATATTATTTATTTTTCAAAACCATTTATTTAAGAATTTATTTAAAATCCAATATATACATATATATTCACATATATACAAATTTTCAAATTCATACGACTTAATATAATTTCTATTTGATTCGGGGAAACTCGCATCAATCCATCTATACATTTCACAATTTTAATTCAAAAATTCATTTAAATTATCAATTTAAATTAAATTAAAATCTAGGGTCGTTACATTGGTTATGCCATTTGGAATAACCAATGCACCCACCCATTTCATAAAACTAATGAATACAGCATTAAGAGACATAGTCAAAAAATTCATGTTGGTCTTTACTGATGATATTCTCATATATTCGAAGACTGAAAAAGAACACGAAAGGCATTTGTAAATTGTGTAGGAGATATTAAGAAGGAATGTGCTAAAAGAAAAAATTTCAAAATGCCATTTCTTAAAAAAAAAAGGTAAGATTCCTATGACATATTGTGTAAGGGAATGGATTTTTAGTAGACCCAAGTAAAATCTCAGCTATACAAGATTGGAGACAACCAAAGACTCTGAAGGACGTTCGTGGCTTCTTGGGATTAGCCAAATATTACCAAAGATTTATTCAAGACTTCTCTAAATTTCCTCTCACTTAACAAAGCTGACAATGAAGGATGTTATGTTTGAGTGGACGTAAATGTGAAGAAGCATTTGAGAAACTCAAGAAGAGGTTAATCATTGCTCCTGTATTAGTTATTGCTGATGAAAGCGGCAGCTTAATCGTGTATACTGATGCTTGTGGGGGATGAGTAGGGGAAGTTCTGACGTAGAATAGAAAGATCACCGCATATGCAAGCAGACAACTGAAGATCCATGAAAGGAATTATGCGACACATGACTTGGAGCTATTGGCCATGTTGTTTGCATTAAAAATATAAAGACTGCAGAGTAAGAATTATTTAGGGTTTTTTAATAAACTTTTATTTACCTTGGTAAATAATATTCCTTCTTTAAATAGGTGAAAAGTTTGGTCTCCTTACATAACATAAATATTTAAATATCTTTTCACTTAGAAGGACTTGAATTTAAGACGGTAACATTGGCTAGAATTCCTCGCATCGTATGACTTGGATATTGTACGTATGCCAGGAAAAGCCAATGTTGTGGCAGATGCACTAAGAAGAAAGCATTCCATTATGGCTCATGTAGTAATGCATCCATCATTAATTTTTCATGTAAAGGAGAATGAGCTCAAGGATCTAATTATTGCAAGGATCGCAAGGGAGGTAGAGGAGAATGTGATACTAGGAAAATGGATAGGATTCGCAGTGGATAAACAAGGAATTCTAAGAATGAATAGAAGGATATGTGTTCCCAATGTAGATGGGATTAGATGGGAAGCTTTAACCAAATGTCACAATTCGTCACTCGCAATACATCCCGGAGTCAGCAAATGTATAGAGATATGAAATGGACTTTCAAGGGAGTGGAATAAAGAGAGACATTACCATCTATGTGAGTAGATGCATAAATTATCAATAGATCAAGGGTGATTGGCAAAAGGTTGTTGGACTACTCCAACCACTCGAGATTCCAAAGTGGAGAGACCAAATATCCATGGATTTCATCGATGGCTTACCTTTGTCAAAAGGAAAGGAATAAAGGCATAAGGGTTATGTAATGAGCCGCCTTTTTAGATGGTTTAGATCGATGACAAACCATACACATTAGACTCAAACCATTCAAAGGGGAGGATTTTTATGTTGTAAATAAGAAAAAACAGAGAAAGAAAGAAAACAATCACAGAATCTCACAGCAGAATGACAAAATATAATAATCAAATAAACAGTTCATTAAGCTGTTTTACAAATAACTATTTGGTTACACTTTTACAATGTAGATCAGAGTTACATACAACAGAAATAAATAAAAAAATGTAGCGGAACAACATGATGTAGTGGAAATAATATAATAAGTAATAATAGTATTAAATCTTCGTCTTCATCCTCCAAAAAAGCAGTCTTCGAAATAGTTAAAAGCTCAGACTGACCCGAGCGAATTAAAAAGACAAAACATTCGTATCAGAGCTAAAAGATCTTATGTAAGTGAAATTAACAATAAATAAATATGAGGGTAAAAGCGTCGGAGAAGTTTGCGGGTTTTGGCATCTCCTATCCAATGTTAAACGTGGGTGCAATAACTTAAGAGATCTACGAGATTTCCACCTCCTAAGGATCCAATAAACCATCTACATACATAGTACAATACGTTATTATAATAGTGTTTATGGTAAAGTAAAGTATTAAAATAGCGTTAAGGCATTACCCATATCCCCATTAACACATTTTACATAATGTCGTAGTCTATACAGTACTGCAAACTCTATCGTAAACTGGTGGGCTATCAAGGAGCACTTCATAGGTACGACACAAACCAAAGTCGAAGAAGGTGCGATAAGGCATGTGAACACCGAGGCAAATGCCAGGGTAGGATTCTATCATTTGTGGATCCAAACTGGTTGTAACATAGCATCTACTACCGCCTACCTCGGAACACACTCCCATAATCAAAATCGTGGGGTGGTAACCAAATCAATCACAAAGTCATAATATGGTATCGAAGAAATGTGCCCGATAGGAGGTGTGACCTCACTTGACCCAGCATGGCTCCTGTTTAGTCACATCTTAGCTGATCATGGGAGTCAAGGCTATGATAATAACGCAAATGGAATCGTTTTCCAAACCATCCTACTTCATTTTGAAATCTCTACCACGTACACAGTTGTTAAAGTGGTTTTTGGTATTGGCAGAGAGTATGACAATATCCGATCTCGATCTCTTTAACAAAAAATGCTTATTACACAGCGGATGTTTCTTTTACAATTCCAAAATCATTTCATATTGATACCAAAATATCATATTCAATTCAAACCATATCACTGTCAAATCATATTCACTTTAAAATCATATTTTCAAAATACGTTAAACACTCATTTCGGAATTATCATATTTACTCAAAAATTTGTTATTTAAATCCTAATTTATGTTATTACATCATTTAATTATATTTTCTTTTAAATCAAGGATTTAAATATAACCACTTCCACTCTGTACAGTCTGAAATTTAGAAAACAGTTTTGGATAGTTATAAATAATTTAAATAGTTTAGCATAGTTTGCATAGATTTAAATTAGTTTTAATATATTTAAAATAGATTAAATAGATTTAAAATAGATTTAAAACAGATTCAAAATAGATTAAATGGACTTAAAATAGAATAAATGCGTTAATTAGTTTAAAATAGGTTAAATTAGGTTAAATAGATTAAAATAAATTAAAATAGTTTAAATTGATTAAAAACATTTTAAAATAGTTAAAAATAGATTTAAATTAGTTTAGTAGTCTGAAAACCATAAACTCGAGATTTTAAAATAATAAATCCTTAAACAGTTTATATTAAAATAATTTATTTGGAATTAATATCAAAATTAAATCATTTCTTCCATTTCAATACATCTAGGCCTTGCCCAGCTTCCAATTCAACTAAACAAAACTGGTTTTTAAATTTATGTTCTCATTAAACCATTTAATCAATATTGATTTCAAATCCATATTTGAATTATCAATTTAAACCACTTTGAATTTAATAGATTTCAAAATTATATTCAAAAAAATTCAATAACTCAATTTCAATAAATTTCATTTACGCTTCAAAATTCAACTTTAAAATTTCCATTTTAATTCTTTAAACAAAATTCATTAAATGAATTCCAAAATTAAACATTTAAAGCTTGGATTTTGAAAATAATTCATTTTATACAAATTAAATTTTATTTCAAAATATCGTTTAACTGAATTCAAATTTTAAGGATTTAAAATCGTTTAATTTAACCAATCCGGTGTCCATATATTATTATCTACCTTATGCTCAAGTGATACGAATATTTATCATTTCAATCCACGATTATTTTATATTTACGGATATATATCATTTCAACACGCAATCCTGAATTTAATTACAAAACTATGAAATCAGTTGAGTGTATCATATCTACTCATAAAGATTTCTCCTTGATCTATCAAATTGTTCGGGTATGTATCATTTCAACCCATAGGGAACTTGCAGTGTTATAACAATATAGAAATATAACATCCGGTCATCTAATATCAAAAATCCAACATCCATCAAAATCATCCTTCAAATCACTAATAAACATCAACAAATAACCGATTGTCAATAACAACTGGTAATTTAAAATTTAATATTAAATTAATGGCGATTAAATTCAATAAAATTCAAATTTAAGTGGAACGAAAAATTAAATATACTAAATACCAACCAACCAAATTCAAATCACATCATAAAATAAATTTAACTAACATAAGATAATTTAGTAGTTGTGAGTGGGTTAAAACACTCAACATTTGACTAAAATCGATTAGAAATCCAAAATAAGGTACAAATTTGAATAGCCTAGGAATTCGTCCAAATTAGTTCCAAAGGGTCCGAAATTTTGATATGATCCCAATGGAACAAACGAAGTTATGGTAGTTAGAAGATTAAGCCATACAAAGAATACCTTAAGGTAATTGAAAAAAAAAGAATATTCATAGGCCACGTCAGCGTCGTCCCCACCTTCGAGTAATATAGAAGCACTCATGCCTTAGGTTTAAGCCGCCACCAAACTTCTCCGATCACCAAAAACTTCCACGCACCTCCACCCAAATTAGAGCGCGTCACTGAGCTTGGCTTGCCGAGCCGCCTCCCCTGGTCCATGCACGACCACCAATCCCTCCTCCGAGCACGTTATCATCGTCGTGCCTTCTAAGGCATTTTTTAGCGAACTTCCAACCATCGACAACAAACGAGTACCATGGATTGACTCCATTCATAGAGCTCTACACAGTGGCGCTCCCAGATCGTCATATCGATGAAGATCCACCGTTAAACGAGGCTATAGCCTATGGACGGTCGAGAAAAAATCAATGATTTCTAGATAAATGGTGATTCGAATCAAGAACAAATTTCTCCAGTGAATTACGTTCGTCGAGAGCTTCGAAATGGTATACAATATGATATAGTTTTGACGACTTTCATTTTCGATTGGAATTTTGAAATTCGATTCAGGGTTCGTATCTACAGCCATTAGAAGGAGGAAGAAGATGATGACTGAATAGACAGATTTGTACGTACTGTAACAAGAAATAGAAAGGCTGCTAGGGTTAGGAAAATCTACTTATATAGACAAGGCCCGTTAAGAAAGAATGAACATATCAAATTGGTACGAATGATAATAGCGATCCGAAAAGCCATTTCGCTTCCAAAACGAAAGTGGGTCATCCAATATATAAAAATAGATGTTCTTTATCGTTTTAAACTCAGTGGAACAGGTTTCAAGTCATAATTCCATCTTATGAAGAAGTTAGCTTTTAAAATCAGCTTATTTCAATTGAATTCAATTAAATTGATTTCTACGCATTTCAACCCCGTACGATCAAACAAGTTCGATCGCTACAAAGCTTGAAATTCTAAAATAATTCACTATTACGGATCCGATGAAACTGGTTTTGTAACGACCCGTAAAAAATTTAACCGGTTTTAATAACGTGTTTATTTGAATTTTTGAAATTTTAAACGATAAAATTTTGAAATATAAATTTGATATTTGGAATGCGTCTAGTTAAACATAGCAACTGGTAAATTTTCGTCCAAAAATACAAAAATTTATTTCGTGCGTAAATTTACTTCAATTTAATCAGTTAAAAAGAGATGAAAATAAAACGTTTCAAAACCAAAATATTTTTACATAGAAAAATTCTAAATCATCTTCTGAGCAAGATGTCAGTTTGTCGTTTTTTCAAATTCGGACATATTTGGCTCCGTCGATCTTATTTTTATGTGTTTTTCATGCATTTTCCCTAGTATAAAAATTCGAATTTTTATAATTCAATCATGCCTTTAATATCTGTATACCGTTTTGATCGTCTCATCATACTAATCTCAAAGGTATATTCGTTTGTTTGTATCGGCGTCCGGAGAATGGAGAATTCTACGGAACGTTTACCGTATCGGTTTCAAAACTTTAGTTTTTAAACATCAAGTTACCGTGTATTACCCTAAAGCCAGTGCCATAATTATTCCAGCTGTTTGCATTTATTTCGCCCGTAAATTCAGCTGTGACTATTACCATTCAGCCTAGACTTCCTCTATTCCCAATGGTTGCTATGTTATCTATTGTGCGGTTTTATTGTCTGTTCACTTTCCCAGCTGCTTTCATTAGAAATTTTATGGTATATAATTTATGAAGTGGTGATTCGCGTTGCCTGTAGCATGCTCCTTGGTATTTGCTGAACCCACTCATCATCTTTCCCTTCCCCATTCTTTTCTCCCTTTTCACGTCTTTTTACTGGGAAAAATAATGTTGCAAGAGTTAATGTATCTGCATGCACACTTTTTTGTCCACGTACACCACGAAACCCACCACTTCAACCAAGCTCGCACCATCACTCCCTTGTTCGAGACCGGCCTATATCTCCACACCTCACACCGCCTTTACCTGGGCTCCACTTTCCAGCCCGAGGCAACCACCGACCCGACCCATCGCCTGACCATTTTTTTTCCTCTCCTCTGAGCAGCGGCCCGTCTCACGTCCACCATGACCGCCTCCACGAACTCACCCTAGCCGAGCTTCCTTCCATCCATTACCATTATCGTGCAACAGCTTCGACAACCGGATCTGGCCATATCAGACGCACCTCTACCACCTGGCTTCGGCACCGCCACCATCCACTAGACGGCGTATCACCGCCTCTTCCACTCCCTCTCATCTCCGCTGACATCACAGCACCACCACGCAGGCAGGCCTCAGCCACGGGTTCGACAGCCTCGGTGCCCTGCCGTGCTCCATCTCTTCTCTTCTGCCTTGCGTTCACCTTCCATTTGTGCATATGGTATTTGTTTATGCTATTTTTAAGTCCTTATTATTTAGATCAACCTTATATAAGCACTATATACATAACTATATTATCTGTGTAAGTCTACTATGAGTTGCAGTATCCAATTTATACTTGTCTGCACAAATAACACATATATATTTCTGTTTGTATAAAATATATATATTTTTGAATATATATTTGTTTAGAGTTATATATACACATATATAAAACGTCCTAGGTTGTTACCTTTTTTATAAAATACATTTCTGTTTGTATCTTTGTTGATTGTATGTGTTGTCTACATATATTGCCTTCTTATATTTGTTTAAAGATATATATGTATTTCGATTCCTGTATCTGGAAATTGTTATAAGTTATATTTGTTCAAAGATAGATATGTCTTCATATATGGGTTATATATAAATACATTGGTATATACATGGTATAAATTTATAGACATATGTTAGTAATGCTTTACATAATGCATGCATGCGTGTTATATAACTAGTATTATACTAGTATAAATTTGTAAGAGTTTATAAATAGGTCAGTAAACTATGTAGTATATTTGAAATAGTTTTGATAATAATATATTGCATATATATAAATATATTACAGTTTATATAAGATACGCAGGTGTTTTGAATAGCTTGCATACATTTTATGAAATTTTGGAAGATAAAATATTAGTTTGTTTTACATTGATTTTGGTACATATACAAATATACATTTTTGTTGTTGGGTATAAGTTGTTTGGCATAAAGGCATTTGCTGTTTGATATTAAGTTATAGTACATGTTTAAATGTATGAGTTTTAAAGTTAATGTTTTCATGTGTGTTGCGTGCGTATTAGAATTACTTGTGTTGCGTGTGTATATGTTTTAGTATAAGTACTGATTTTACATTCAATCCTGCATATTTGTTTATATGTTATTTTGGATTTAATTTGATTTTGTAAATAAATTTTTTATAATAAATGTTGTTTTAAATATAACGTATAGTGTTGATACTTTATCAGTTAAGATTTGTGGTGTTAATTGATTTCATAAGTTATATAAATTTACAGGTTAAACTATTTAATGTATTAATCTTTAAAAAAAATTATTTTATATATAGTTGATTCTATACATATATATAGTATAAATAGCTATATATATATACTTGTTTACCTATATCAATTTTCTTCATCGACCCCGTGCTGATTTGTTCGATCTATTCTTATAATCAGCTTTGTCCATCGTGTTTATTTTCTTCATCAATCGTGTCCATCTAGCATTGCTTGGAATTCGTAGCTCGTTTCCTTGTAAATTCTATCTAGCCTCGAAAGGTGAGCAATCACTCACGATTAATATTCTTTTATTTATTAAATTTGATTTCAATTGGAACGACAATTGAAATATACTGCTATTATTTATTGCACTGTTATTTATGTATCAGTTCACCTTTGACATCTGACACCATTATCTGTTATTTGCACGATGATAATCCCGTTTGATTGATAATTGATTGATTGTTTGTTGTTTATATTGAATGTAAAATTGTAATGTATAAGTGATAAATATTATGCAATTGAATTTGACGTAGGATAGTTTAAAATTTTGAATCGACATATGTGTTGAATTTGACTAGTTAATTTGAATAATATGACCCCTTTAATGTTAAATTAACTGACACATAGGATTTGGTTAATTACACCGTGAACCATTGAATGAATGTTGTTTAAATTGATGATTTATGAAATTGTAAATAGATGATAAGTGAAAACCGCAATGTCATAATCTTTAATCTACATGAAATGATAGTGTAGATTCTAGAAATAATTATATTAATTCGCACAAACAACAATGTGAATTAATACGATTCTTTCGGGATTATTTGAATTAATTATTGGTTTGTTATTGTTTGTTATTGCTTGTTTATTTACTTTGACACCACCCCAGTCATCACACTGCAAGTTCCCTTTGATATGTTTTGATTTGTGAATTGAATTGGAAACGGGTTGAAATGATAAATACCCAAATGAATGTGACCTAGGATAGAAAATTAAATATAAACCCGATTGGTCAATAGTTTGATTTGAAATAAATAAAGATTTTATTTGAATAATAAGGTTTTGAAATAAAATTGGAACGTAAAATTTTGGTAAAAGGAAAATGTTAATATTGGAATCTGAAACAAAATATTAATGTAATAACTGATGAAAGAACGTCGTTTTGAAAGGAATTGTTTAACAATTAAATTTGAAATTATTCATTGAATTAAGTTGAAATGATTTAATAATTAGGGTTGAATTTATAATCAAGTTTGTAATTATTAAGTTTTTGAGATTACTAATAATTAAGATTGAAATTACTTAATAATTGAATGGGATTGAATTACTTGATAATTGAATAAAAATGGAATTCTTTGATAAGAGAAATTGAACTTTTGTATAATTGAAATTTGAACTTCGTTGATAATTAAAATTGGGCTTCTTTATTTATGAAGTTTTGGAAAATTATTTAAGTAAGTTAAGTGAACTTGAACTTCTTGAATACGTGAAATTTAGTTTCTTTATCAATTGAGTTTTGAAATTTGTAGCTAAGGGAATAAATAAGTGAAATTGAATTTCTTTAACAAGAAATAAAATGTGATTTATTGAAACTAATGTAAGACTTTTAATTTAAAGAATTTTATTTGACGAATTAAATTAAATTAAATTTGTAATTTAATATAATGGAGTTGAACTTAAGTAATTGATTTAACGAATTGGAAATTGAATAGAAATTGTTTTGAATGATAATTAACTTAACGAATATTGAATGAAATCAATAAATGAGCTTGAAATTGATTTGAGTGTTAAATTAATTTATTTAAATGATTACGGAATGAAATTTATATATGAACTTGAATCAATATTTGAATTGTTTAAATAAAAATTGAATTTGAGTTATAATATTTTGAAATGGTAAATTTGGAAGTTTGAAACGTAAATTTTGGAAATTGAATTTGAAAGACAAATGAAATGTTGGTTTACGAATGGAAATTGAAAGTGTATTTGATTTGGTTTGAAATATATTAAACGACCAATCGGCGTAATAATTACGAAAGTTATTAAAGAAACTGGAGTCGGTTATGGGCATACTCTCTGTCTAAACCGAAAACCACCTTAATAACTATATGCGGAGTGATGATCCAGAATGAAGTGGTTGGAATGATGTGCGCGATGACTGAAGAAAGAGAACGATTATGGATAGCCTTGACACTTGTGTCAAATTGGAAATGACTAAAACAGGAGCCGTGCCGGGCCAAATGGGGTTAGCCACCTCAAGCGAACACACTTCTTCATAACTAGTACTCATTACTTGATATTGATTGGTGCACCCTCGTACTTTTCAGGAGTGTTATTTCGCGGTGTTGCGATCGCTGCGGCGATGCGTTCTCACCAGTCCGGATCAAGCGAACGGTAGTTTCACTGCCTTGGTTATTGCCACATGTGCCTTGTCATACTTGTATCCTTATATACGCGACCACTACGAATTTGTTTTGTGTTATACCTATGGAGTACTCCCTGTGTAACGACCCGTATTTTAACGGATCGAAGGATCGTAGAATTGTTGTTATTAGGTCGTTAGTGTTGTTAAGTCGTTCAGATTTAAGTCGTCCAAGGTTTAGGTCGTGCAGTGGCTTAGGTCGGTGGAGCGAATTAGGAGTTGGAGCGACCTATAGGAGTGACCGACCTATAGGAGTGAGCGACTTAATGGGATAGTGGTTGAACGAGTTACCGACCTAAGGGAGATAGGTCGATGAAGCGACTTAAGGTAGTTAGCGGCTTAAGGAGGGTAGCGACCAAGTGGTTAGTGCTGTGTTGAAGTTAGGTCGTAAGTGACCTATGATAATTCGCTATGTTTAGTTAGGTCGTAAGCGACCTATGATAAGTCGCTATGTTTAGTTAGGTCGCGAGGTGACTTAGTGTTAGGTCGCGACCATAGTTAAGTCGCTAAAGGCACATAGGTTAAGTCGTTAGGTCGTTGTGCCGT
The DNA here is from genome assembly GCA_030765085.1 of Allium cepa. NCBI lineage: Eukaryota > Viridiplantae > Streptophyta > Magnoliopsida > Asparagales > Amaryllidaceae > Allium > Allium cepa. The sequence goes on along the minus strand of CM060934.1, from coordinate 1,014,843,103 downwards.
GGAAAGTCTTAGGTCGGGGGCACTGCTAAGTCGTAGGTCGTGGAACTGTTAAGTCGCGAGCGACTTAAGGGCGAGCGACTTATGGTTCGACCTATAAATACACGTGCTTCCTTCACTTTTTGGGATCCGGATTTTGAAGCGATGAAGTGCTGCCATTTTGAGAGCTCGAGTGCTACACTTCTTCACTTCTTATCTCTTCTCTAATCTAGTGCTTCCTTCAATCCAAGATTGAAGATCAAATCGAAGATCCAAGAGCCAAAATTGAAGATCTACATTCTTCAAAGAGAGACTTCATCGTTTGAAGCGGAATTTTGAAGGATCAAGCTAGACCCTTCGCTATCCGGATCTGGAGTTTGTTGCTTTTGAGGTGTTTAGGTGATTCGGTGAGTGGTGGTTATCTCTCACACGGACCCAAAGGAGTATATCGGATTGGTGGTTTGATTTTGTGTTAAAGTAGTGGTTTCATGCATTTCTGTAAAACCTAAGTATAGATTCATTCTTCATGAAGATTTGACATCCATTTTAGTACATGTTAACCTATGCAAGTTCATCCATTAAGTTGTAGAGATAATACTTATGATCCATGCTTGTTAGATTTGGACTCTTTATTTACAAGATTGCCATTTTGTTATAATTGCTTTTAGATCTTGTTTGAATGCTTGATTACTTGGATTAATGATTGATTTGATTGATTAGTTGATTAGTGATTGAATTTGGACAAGTATGGTCGGAGATGATTCAAAAGCTAAGGGGAAGGCTCTTGAATAAGGAAAGCCGCTCGTAGCATATGTGGCGGATGTTGAAGCTCATATGGATAGATTTGATGATGATGGGCTTTGCTATGATGAGATGAGGCGAAGCATGATAGGATGAAGCCTTGGTATAATCCAGACAGGATCACTCCAAGCAGGTTGATAATGGTTGGCTTGAGAGGCGCTTGAGCTAGTATGGAAATAGTCGTCAAGGAGGATGACTAGAAGGCGGAGATCTCATCATTGTTGAAGGTTCTAGCAGGCTCAAAGCAAGAGTACGCTGGGAAGATTCGATAGTCCCAATCGACTAATAGTTGATGGTCGAGTACTTTGGGCAGATTCGATAGTCCTAGGCACGGGTCACGACGACGTGCGGAGTTCTATCTAGAACCGGGGATACCATTAGCCCTTGACGGACGGATGAAAGAATGAGCCGGTCATTCAATTAACGGTGATATCGAGGCAATGATAACAGTGATAGCCAGAGTCATGGATGTTTGGATGCTTTGGTTGTATCGTCACTCGGTCTCAAGAGCGATGTTTTGTGGGTGCTTATCTGATCTTGGTTTAGGCCTTGGGGGTTTGTGCTTGGAAAACATTGACCTTGACTCGAGTGATAATTGTTTTACTTTAAATGTCTGCTTTGCTATGTTTATTTCTGCTTAGTGGGTCTGGGGCCTATCACTGTAGAAAGAGGTGGAGTGGGAGGGTTGGATTCCTATTCCTTTTTCCTTTATGCTCTTTTGGTATGTTGTTAGTTAATTTACCGCTTACTAAGACTGTTGTCTGACTCAAGGTTTTATGTTCAACTCTTATTACCTTGGATTATTCATCCATTTTGGGATGGGCAGACTAGGTAGCAGGTGACAGGTGCTGTTCTTAGTGACCAACGCTGCTGATGACGAAGACGAGCTGGAGGCTTATGCATATTGTTTTTCTTACTATATGTACTGGATGTTCCGCTGCTTGTATGATTCTCTGAGTGTTACATAGTGAGGCGTGATGTATTGACTATTCAGATGTTTGTATCAAATTGTTTTGTAGTGTATTGATGACATTCTATTTAGTGAAGCTTCACTATATATATTTCTCTATTGTATTTTATCCCTGCGCTGTGAGTAATACGATAGAGTTTATTGTTTTACTTTAACCCTGATGATCGTCCATGGCGGCCTGGCACACTTTTCAGCGCACTATTTCCTTGTTTAGTGCAGGAGTTATGGGCGGTCGTCACACCCTGATATCCCACCAGTTTACGCTGGAGTTTACAGTGCTGTATAGACTGTGACATCTATATAAAATGTGTTAAGGGGGATAATGGTAATGCCTTAACACTATTTTGATACTTTATATTACTGATAGACATTATCTATTTAGCGTACACTACTACATAGTAGATAGTTTAATGGATCCTTAGAGGATGGTGATTCCAACATCCTTTGAGTTACTTGTATTTCGAATGATTTTTCACTTGAGTTGGATTTATTGATATGAGAATATTAATCCTGACTCGAGTGTTTTGTGTTTTGCTTTACGCTCGGGTCAGACTGAGTGTACCAGTATTCGAGGTTCACCTTTGGAGTTGGAGCTTTGCTTGAAGATCCAGCCATCTATTCTGCTTTCAGTATTCGATGATTCCAGTGATGTATTCTGATTTGTACTTGATGTATCGTACTTTCTATTCTGCTGTAAACTCTGATGTATCTTATATATTTATGTAGTAGCTTCATGAACTACTATCTCCTTTACTTCCGCTGCATATTATTACTCTGTGTCTGTGATTCTGTGATATTTATTTACTGTATATCTCAGTTTTGCCAAATTTAAATTAACAATTCGGTATTGAATTATTCTAGTCCGACATGTGTGGATACGAAAAGTCCAAAATAGTGGGTCGTTACAGTTGGTATCAGTGATTTGGTAGCTCTAGGGAACACTTAGTATTTATGGTAAATATATTTACAGAATCACTCTCATTCAAGTTTCAATCTCTTCCTTTTGACTCAATTCCTTTGAATTTTGGAACGTTCCCTCGGTTCCGAAATTCATTCGTGTCCCTCACTATTCGTCTTCTTTCAATTCTGGAGAATCCCACAACTCCACTTCGAATGATCTTTATAATGAATCGGCGGTCTCGCCAATCCTCGAATTATTTGTAAATGGATGAAACTCCTTTAAAATAAAACATCGATTTACCGGAGATTTCTGTATCCTCGGTTTACGATGCTATCTATTCCTTGCTATACCTGAATTCTAACTCTTGAGATCAAGTGTTGATTTACCTTGGAATTCAGCATCGATCTTGTTCTTGAAGTTAAGATTGACCCGGTTAAGGTTGTCCGTTAATCAAATAAGATTATTCATCTCCCGATTCTGTTAATTGAATTTTCTGTTTCGAACTTATTATCGGATCAAAATTCTCTTTGATTTGATTTCCATCAAATTTGGATCTCTATACTTATTTTAAAATCCATTCATGTATCGCCGAGCGAGAAAGTGTATTTGTGAACTAATATTTAAAATGTTTTATTTTGTATGGTGTTATTTGAGTTATTGATTTTGATTTGAGTTTCCGATCGATTCGTCTGATCAACGATATCGATAGAATTTCCAAAACACTTGAGCAGAGCAAACTGACACTATATTGTTTTAAAATTTGGTAAATAAAATAAATTTTATATGATTATATTATATAAGTAAAATTTGTCTGAAATTAAATAGTTAACCGAATTGATTGGTAAAATGATTTACATTTATTATTTTGTAAGCCATTGATTTTACCAACATAAATGATTGAAGATATAAGCATGGTTTATAAATTAATTTAGAGGTTAAAATGAATATAAACAAAGAATTTGAGAATTTAATTTTCGATAATTTTGAATTATGGTTCTAAAGTGTTAAAATGTAGAATAGTTAAAATATTTTCGAACATAAATGGTTTTCAAAGAATTTTAAATGATTAAATTACAGCTCTTCTCTTTTGTCGCTGGAAAATAATTTCGGTGATGACGGCTGTATCATCGATATTCATTTTCGGGTTTCGAAGTAGAGAGACTATTCGTAGCCTTGCTACACTTTGATTTGAAAATTTTAAATAGATTTGAATTTCTAAATTATGACTTGATTTATAAATATTGGTATATGATTAACGATTTGATGTTATATATTAGATATATATATATATATATATATATATATATATATATATATTTCAAAATTGTTTGAAGTAAATTGAAAAGGAAATTCTTAAAATCTATGTTAAGAATGATTTCAATTTTAAAACGAAGACAAAATTTGAATGAATATTGAAACTTAACAATTGGATTAGAAAATTTACTTGTATAATACCCAATTACATTATAATACGACTTACCAAAACCATCCAAAGGTTGAATATGTAATTGAATAATTTACAATGCGAAATGATGTTAAAAGAAATTTAAAATTTGAGTAGTTATAATAACTATAAATAAGCTTGATATATGTGATAGGATATATTAAGTGGGATTAATTTAATAATAATTTGAAATAAATAAGTATTAAATTTGTTAAATAAAATATGATTATAATAAATGATTATTCAAATTTGTGATTTTAGAAATTGTTTATAAAGGATAATTGGATAATAAAACGATGAATAAATGAGATAAATTTTGTTCAGATGGAATCTTTTGTTATCAAATATTAATACATTGAAATGAAATAAACTTAATAAATTATCTTGGATTTAAAGTAAATTGTTGAATATGAATTAATTCAAATTAAAAGTTATATGGTTTAAACTAATTGTTTTATTTTGTTTTCAATCTATTTTCGTTCTGGTGGTTTCTATTCTCGAACTTTCTTCTTTTTCGGGGACGAAAAGTTTTGAGTGGGGGAGAGTGTAACGACCCATAAAAAATTTAACCGGTTTTAATAACATGTTCATTTGAATTTTTGAAATTTTAAACGATAAAATTTTGAAATGTAAATTTGATATTTGGAATGTGTCTACTTAAACATAGCAACTGGTAAATTTTCGTCCAAAAATACGAAAGTTTATTTCGTGCGTAAATTTGCTTCAATTTAATCAGTTAAAAAGCGATGAAAATAAAACGTTTCAAAACCAAAATATTTTTACAAAGAAAAATTCTAAATCATCTTCTGAGCAAGATGTCAGTTTGTCGTTTTTCCAAATTCGGATATATTTGGCTCCGTCAATCTTATTTTTATGTGTTTTTCATGCATTTTCCCTAGTATAAAAATTCGAATTTTTATAATTCAATCGTACCGCTAATATCTATACCGTTTTGATCGTCTCGTTGTACTAATCTCAATGGTATATTCGTTTGTTTGTATCGGTGTCCGGAGAACGGAGAATTCTACGGAACGTTTACCGTATCGGTTTCAAACCTTTAGTTTTTAAACTTTAAGTTACCGTGTATTACCCTAAAGCCAGTGCCATAATTATTCCAGCTGTTTGCATTTATTTCGCCCGTAAATTGAGCTGTGACTATTACCATTCAGCCTAGACTTCCTCTATTCCCAATGGTTGCTATGTTATCTATTGTGCGGTTTTATTGTCTGTTCACTTTCCCAGCTGCTTTCATTAGAAATTTTATGGTATATAATTTATGAAGTGGTGATTCGCGTTGCCTGTAGCATGCTCCTTGGTATTTGCTGAACCCACTCATCATCTTTCCCTTCCCCGTTCTTTTCTCCCTTTTCACTTCTTTTTACTGGGAAAAATAATGTTGCAAGAGTAAATGTATCAGCATGCACACTTTTTTGTCCACGTAGACCACGAAACCCACCACTTCAACCAAGCTCGCACCATAACTCCCTTGTTCGAGACCGACCTCTGCCTCCACACCTCCCACTGCCTTTACCTGAGCTCCACTTTCCAGCCCGAGGCAACCACCGACCCTACCCATCGCCTGACCATTTTTTTCCATCTCCTCTGAGCAGCGGCCCGTCTCACGTCCACCATGACCGCCTCCACGAACTCACCCTAGCCGAGCTTCCTTCCACCCATTACCATTATCGTGCAACAGCTTCGACAACCGGATCTGGCCATATCAGACGCACCTCTACCACCTGGCTTCGGCACTACCACTATCCACTAGACGGCCTATCACCGGCTCTTCCACTCCCTTTCATCTCCGCTGACATCACTACACCACCGCGTAGGCAGGCCTCAGCCACGGGTTCGACAGCCTCGGTGCCCTGCCGTGCTCCATCTCTTCTCTTCTGCCTTGCGTTCACCTTCCATTTGTGCATATGGTATTGGTTTATGTTATTTTTAAATCCTTATTATTTAGATCAACCTTATATAAGCACTATATACATAACTATATTATCTGTGTAAGTCTACTATGAGTTGTAGTATCCAATTTATACGTGTCTGCACAAATAACACATATATATTTCTGTTTGTATAAAATATATATATATATTTGTGAATATATATTTGTTTAGAGTTATATATACACATATATAAAACGTCCTAGGTTGTTACCTTTTTTATAAAATACATTTCTGTTTGTATCTTTGTTGATTGTATGTGTTGTCTGCATATATTGCCTTCTTATATTTGTTTAAAGATATATATGTATTTCGGTTCCTGTATCTGGAAATTGTTATAAGTTATATTTGTTCAAAGATAGATATGTCTTCATATATGGGTTATATATAAATACATTGGTATATACATGGTATAAATTTATAGACATATATTAGTAATGCTTTACATAATGCATGCATGCGTGTTATATAACTAGTATTATACTAGTATAAATTTGTAAGAGTTTATAAATAGGTCAGTAAACTATGTAGTATATTTGAAATAGTTTTGATAATAATATATTGCATATATATAAATATATTACAGTTTATATAAGATACGCAGGTGTTTTGAATAGCTTGCATACATTTTATGAAATTTTGGAAGATAAAATATTAGTTTGTTTTACATTGATTTTGGTACATATACAAATATACATTTTTGTTGTTGGGTACAAGTTGTTTTGCATAAAGGCATTTGCTGTTTGATATTAAGTTATAGTACATGTTTAAATGTATGAGTTTTAAAGTTAATGTTTTCATGTGTGTTGCGTGCGTATTAGAAATACTTGTGTTGCGTGTGTATATGTTTTAGTATAAGTACTAATTTTACATTCAATGCTGCATATTTGTTTATATGTTATTTTGGATTTAAGTTGATTTTGTAAATAAAAATTTTATAATAAATGTTGTTTTAAATATAACGTATAGTGTTGATACTTTATCAGTTAAGATTTGTGGTGTTAATTGATTTCATAAGTTATATAAATTTACAGGTTAAACTATTTAATGTATTAATCTTTAAAAAAAATTATTTTATGTATAGTTGATTCTATACATATATATAATATAAATAGCTATATATATATACTTGTTTACCTATATCAATTTTCTTCATCGACCCCGTGCTGATTTGTTCCATCTATTCTTATAATCAGCTTTGTCCGTCGTGTTTATTTTCTTCATCAAATCGTGTCCATCTAGCATTGCTTGGAATTTGTATCTCATTTCCTTGTAAAGTCTATCTAGCCTCAAAAGGTGAGCAATCACTCACGATTAATATTCCTTTATTTATTAAATTTGATTTCAATTGAAACGACAATTGAAATATACTGCTGTTATTTATTGCACTGTTATTTATGTATCAGTTCACCTTTGACATCTGACACCATTATCTGTTATTTGCACGATGATAATCCCGTTTTATTGATAATTGATTGATTGTTTGTTGTTTATATTGAATGTAAAATTGTAATGTATAAGTGATAAATATTATGCAATTGAATTTGTCGTAGGATAGTTTAAAATTTTGAATCGACAGATGTGTTGAATTTGACTTGTTAATTTGAATAATATGACCCCTTTAATGTTAAATTAACTGACACGTAGGATTTGGTTAATTACACCGTGAACCATTGAATGAATGTTGTTTAAATTGATGATGTATGAAATTGTAAATAGATGATAAGTGAAAACCGTAATGTCATAATCTTTAATCTACATGAAATGATAGTGTAGATTCTAGAAATAATTATATTAATTCGCACAAACAACAATGTGAATTAATACGATTATTTCGGGATTATTTGAATTAATTATTGGTTTGTTATTGTTTGTTATTGCTTGTTTATTTACTTTGACACCACCCCAGTCATCACACTGCAAGTTCCCTTTGATATGTTTTGATTTGTGAATTGAATTGGAAACGGGTTGAAATGATAAATACCCAAATGAATGTGACCTAGGATAGAAAATTAAATATAAACCCGATTGGTCAATAGTTTGATTTGAAATAAATAAAGATTTTATTTGAATAATAAGGTTTTGAAATAAAATTGGAACGTAAAATTTTGGTAAAAGGAAAATGTTAATATTGGAATCTGAAACAAAATATTAATGTAATAACTGATGAAAGAACGTCGTTTTGAAAGGAATTGTTTAACAATTAAATTTGAAATTATTCATTGAATTAAGTTGAAATGATTTAATAATTAGGGTTGAATTTATAATCAAGTTTGTAATTATTAAGTTTTTGAGATTACTAATAATTAAGATTGAAATTACTTAATAATTGAATGGGATTGAATTACTTGATAATTGAATAAAAATGGAATTCTTTGATAAGAGAAATTGAACTTTTGTATAATTGAAATTTGAACTTCGTTGATAATTAAAATTGGGCTTCTTTATTTATGAAGTTTTGGAAAATTATTTAAGTAAGTTAAGTGAACTTGAACTTCTTGAATACGTGAAATTTAGTTTCTTTATCAATTGAGTTTTGAAATTTGTAGCTAAGGGAATAAATAAGTGAAATTGAATTTCTTTAACAAGAAATAAAATGTGATTTATTGAAACTAATGTAAGACTTTTAATTTAAAGAATTTTATTTGACGAATTAAATTAAATTAAATTTGTAATTTAATATAATGGAGTTGAACTTAAGTAATTGATTTAACGAATTGGAAATTGAATAGAAATTGTTTTGAATGATAATTAACTTAACGAATATTGAATGAAATCAATAAATGAGCTTGAAATTGATTTGAGTGTTAAATTAATTTATTTAAATGATTACGGAATGAAATTTATATATTGTAACGACCCAGAATTTTTATAAATTAAAATTTGAATATTTAATTAATTTTAAATATTAAAAAGTGAATTTATAAGTCAAATAAATTTTTATTTGAATTATTGGATTTAATTGGATAATTAAATCGATAATTTAATACGTTAAATTATGGAAAATAATTAAAAATTGAGTTAAAAATGATTGAAAATAATTTGGAAAATTTTATTTAATCATACTGGAGTTATAGAAATATTTTAGGACTTTTAAAATCGAATTAAAAGTTAATTTGTGAAAATTGAATATTTTAATATTTAATTATCGACTAAAAATAGCCAATTTTTGAACAGTCTCAGAATTGAACGAAACCAGTTTCATTGGATCCGTAATAGTTAGTTATTACCAGATTTCAATTTTCGTGTCAATCGGAGTTATCGTTTGATCGTGGCAGCTCGAAACGCATCGAATTATTTTTAATTTAAATTTGGCGAGTCAAAATAGCCATTTTTCAAAAAGTCTCGGATTTCGACGAAACCAGTTTCATCGGATCCGTAATGTGATATTATTGTAAGGTTTCAAATTTCAAGTCAATTGGATTTACCGTTTGTCCGGTACGAATTAAAATGCCTAGAAATCGACTTAAATCGGTTTAATTCAAATTGAGCGTTTATAGCCATAACTCGCACATACTTTCGAATTAGCTTCCGAAACCTGTTCCATTGTGTCCGGAACGCGGGATAAACCCTAGGTATGCTGGTTACGGCGCCTAATCATTTGTTGGAAATCCAATTCCCAATACGAAACTTGTACGGTATTAGTTGTAGAACCTGCTATTCACTTATGGTGGTCACCACTGTTTGGATAGTAGCTATAGTAGGCATAGTTCGAAATGTCTATGTCGGCTAAGATTTATATCTTTATTTTCGAAATGATTTGTTATACATTATGCACTAGTAATAATATCAAATGTTATTTTAAATGCGTATCAAGCATCTTTGACTATCATAAGGAGAAATCTCCTCCGATTCTGCGTTTGCATGTGTGTGTGTGCGGGAGGCCTTATGGTAGTCTCATTTTTAAAAGCATTGCGAATTGATAAAAAAATATTCCTCTATTTTGATTTTAAGATAAATAAACTGTTTGAGTTCTCACACCAGTCACATGACTGACTCGGAGTTTATTGTTTTCCTTCCTAAACTCTGGGTGCCCACAAATTTCCACACGGGCAGTTAAGAGTTAGGTTTATCAGGATATTCTGGATATTCTGGAGTTGCTGGAGGCAAGCTGGATGGCATGGCGTATTACTAGTTTATATAGTATTTCTTTTCCGCTGCACTGTTTGTTGTTGTATGATGTTGTACACTCTGATATGATGTGATGTAATGAAATGTAATGTAATAACTGATATGGTTCTTTGTTTAAAGATTATTCATTTATTATTATATGTTGTTCCGCTGCGAATTGTGAGATTCTGTTGTTGTTCTGTTGTTTTCTTTTGTCCGTTCTATTTTAAAATTCTTCTATCTTCTATTTTTAAAATTCTCTGTTTTCTAAAAATTATCTATCTTCTTTTCTCTCTATTTCCTATCTCTTCTCTCTTCTTTCTTTTTCTTTTCTTAAATTCTTTTTAAACCCCATAACTATTCGGTTTTTTGGCAACGAAAATCCGTGGACGTTTCATTTGGTATCAGATCATATGGTTAAGCGACAACCATGGTCCTGTAGGGTATTACTCATTAGAGATAGAGTCAGTAGTACTCTAGAATGAGTTTGAGTGTAATAATAGCTATGAGAGCGTACTTGTTAGTGAATATGAAATTGTTTTATATTGTGATGATTGGTTTATTGAGTGGCATATGAACTTTCGTCAACGTGGTCCGCAAGACTATGCCGAAGGGGTTTCTAAACACTTGAATAGAACAATTCGGCACAATATTGATTTTAAATTGGGTAAATGAAATAATTTTACCTTGATTTTATTTTGAATATAAAGGAAATAATTTTTCAGAATTATTAAAGTGTATATAAGTTGATTGTTAGGTTGTTTGAATAATCTAAATAAAAGAATAATTGTATAAGTAAAAGAATTATAAGAATTGAAGTATAATTAAAGTGATTTACAATTGTGAAATAAACTTATATATATAAAAAGTGAAACTATATGAATATATCTATGAATATGAGTTGTGAATAAAAGTGAATTTAAAGTTAAATGGAAGTATAACTTAAGTGTTGTTGAATGGAATTGATATTGATATCAAACTAAATTAATGAAGTTAAGTAATAAATGTGAACTTAAGTTATGTGAATGAAATTCAACTTTAGAATTTAATTGAATTAATGAATTGAATGTTAAGCAATTAAATGTACATCAAGTTGATAAGGAATAATGAATGAAAGTATTAATTCATTGAAATCAAATGTTATTAGAAGTTGAATAAATTGAATGAGAATGAATATAAGCAAAGGAATTTGGTTATAATTAATATACTTTGGTTGTTATATGATTGTTGATTGATTGTATGTAATTCATTAAGTGTTAATGAAATTGAAAGCTATGAAATTGAATTCAAATTAGAAGTAAATAAATTTGAATGGAATTGAAAGTGAATTGGATTTAATTAGTAATGTAAACTAATTGAATTGAGAATGAATGTTAGTAAATCCAATGTAAATGAATCAAATGTGATTTAAATTGAAAACCATTTCATTGAATATTAATGAGAATATGAATGAATATTATTGGTTATGGATGTTAGTTGGATGTAGTTGGTTGATGGTTGATGTATGCATTTGTTGTTTAGTTGCATTTGCTATGTTAGCATATAAGTTGTTATGTTGCTATATGTTGTATATTGATATTATTGTCTATATGCATGATTCTCATGTTGTTTGTTGAGTTTAGTAGGTGCGGATCGCGTTTGCTTCGCATTTGGAGTTCGCTTTAGCGCTATATTAGCCGTATATGCTTGCTAATAAAATATAAGGTACATATCTCGGATTAAATATCACACTTTTATACTTTTTTCCCTTCGGGATGCCTCATTACTTGATGAGATGTATATTTGTGATATATATACTGTCATTTTTTTTTTCGGATCGAGCCGCGCAAAGGAGACTATGGCGAATTTTTCCGAAAATTTAAGGCGTTAGAAAAATTTTGAGAAAATTAGGAAAATTTTGAAAAATTAAACTTTGTTTTGAAGTTGAAAGTTAAACAATAGTAGTTGTTTTTGAAAAGATAACTAAGTATGATTTGGAAAACTTAGTAAAGTATTGTAAGGAATTTAATTATGAATTTTGGAAAGTTAATAAATTCTGTAACCTTTCTTAATTGTAATTTCGAGGACGAAATTCTTTTAAGGGGGAAAGATTGTAACGACCCAGAATTTTTATAAATTAAAATTTGAATATTTAATTAATTTTAAATATTAAAAAGTGAATTTATAAGTCAAATAAATTTTTATTTGAATTATTGGATTTAATTGGATAATTAAATCGATAATTTAATACGTTAAATTATGGAAAATAATTAAAAATTGAGTTAAAAATGATTGAAAATAATTTGGAAAATTTTATTTAATCATACTGGATTTATAGAAATATTTTAGAACTTTTAAAATCGAATTAAAAGTTAATTTGTGAAAATTGAATATTTTAATATTTAATTATCGACTAAAAATAGCCAATTTTTGAACAGTCTCAGAATTGAACGAAACCAGTTTCATTGGATCCGTAATAGTTAGTTATTATCAGATTTCAATTTTCGTGTCAATCGGAGTTATCGTTTGATCGTGGCAGCTCGAAACGCATCGAATTATTTTTAATTTAAATTTGGCGAGTCAAAATAGCCATTTTTCAAAAAGTCTCGGATTTCGACGAAACCTGTTTCATCGGATCCGTAATGTGATATTATTGTCAGGTTTCAAATTTCAAGTCAATTGGATTTACCGTTTGTCCGGTACGAATTAAAACGCCTAGAAATCGACTTAAATCGGTTTAATTCAAATTGAGCGTTTATAGCCATAACTCGCACATACTTCCGAATTAGCTTCCGAAACCTGTTCCATTGTGTCCGGAACGCGGGATAAACCCTAGGTACGCTGGTTACGGCGCCTAAATCGGAGTTCGGAATTTCCGGGATGAATAGTGTCGCTCGTTCCTTATAAATAGACCCATTGCCTTCATAATTTGATAAAAATAACCAAAACCCTAACCCTAAAGTTAGTAGCCGCCACATACTAAACCAATGGCCAGAAATGCTCAACACTCATCTCTCAATCTCTCTCAATCCATCAAGAATTAGCCAAAGTGCTCAACTACAAAGTCGAAGAGCACGAAGAGAGCTTCGATTCCATACGGTGATGATCGGAAACGGAGCAACGTGGAGCGAGATATGTGGGGCCGACAGTGGTGGCCTGTGCACGCATTTCAACGTGAAGGGGGAGGCCGAGCTTCATGGTGGGGGAGGTGGAGATAGCTCTCGCGAAGTGCTTCGAGGTGGCGGTGGTTTGATCGAGTTTCGTTGATTATAGAAGGAGAAAAATGAAACCCTAGTTGAGCTAATGGGTTTGATGAGTGCGGCCTATTACCTGAAGATGGAACGCAAGTGGAAGATGAAGGGGGACGGTCCAGATGTGTGGGAGTGGGATCTGATGGCTAGGATTGAGGAGAGGTTAAAAATATAAAGTTATGTTGTGATTTAAGTTATTAAAAACGTGTACAATCTTGTAAAATTCATAACTTTTTCATACGAGGTCGAAAAAATGCAAACTCAGTTGCGTTGGAATCGTATGGACGAGCACTACGCGATGGAGTTGGTTTGGAGTCGTTTGGAGTTAGTGAGAATTTTGGGTAAAATTAAATGCGCGTTTAATTTTATTCGAAATAAATCGCTAAAACGGAAATTAAAACCAAGGTGAGAACTTCTCACTCAATCGAATAGATTTCGATTTTATTTTAAATAGTTAGATTTAAAATATTTGAATGCATGTTTGAATGATGACTGTAAATTATTGATTGTTAAAATAGACATTATGCGCCGTTAGTAAGCGGATGTTATTTAATATAAACATATACCGCGAATATTTCATAAACAGTGAAATTGGTATTATATTATATATATAGCAATATATATATATTGGCATATGTATATATTGCAGTTGTTGATTTCCCGCATTTTTTTGTTTAGCGGATGAGACCCTATTACGCCGTTATTAAGCGGATAATATTTATTAAAAACATGTACCGCGATAATTTCGTACTGGAGCGAAATTGGTATTGTGCTAATGTTTTTGGATGCAGGAAAACAGGTTGGAGGGATCCAACTGGATTCCTCAACAGTTTTTATTTGATTTCAGATATTTTGATATTTGATGGATTATCATATCGATATATGATGGATCGTTGTAGTCGTGATTGACTATTTGGTGTGTAGCATCATTGGACCCAGATTTTGGGATTTTAAAATGATTTTAAAAGTGATTGTTGAAATTATTCTATATTTTTGGAAACTGATTTATTTTAAATAAATAAAGGTTATAATTTTTAAAGTTATAAAAATTATGATTTTGAGAAATATAGTTAAAGATTGATTTTTGAGAAATATGGGTTAATGATTTTATAAAATAAGTTAAATTGGATTTTTGAATTTAATATAAAAGTTTAAAAATAGGATTTATAAAATTTGATTATTTTATAAATCAGAATGGAGAAATTATAAAGGAAATTAAAGACATTTTGAAAGAATAATATAAATTGATTTATATTAAGAGATTTATAAATGGATATTTATAAATTGAAAATATTGACTTTATAAAACGAGCTTTTATAAGTGTTTGAATGAAGTGGAAATGAATTTCATAAATGAATGAAATTTATGGAATTATAAACTGTGAAGTTATAAAAAGAAATTTATAAATAGTAAGATTTATAAATTTGGTGAAATTATTTGAAGAATAGATTGGTTAAATAAATGGATCTTATTAGTTATAAGATTTATAAATTGGAAAGTCTTTAAAAGAACGATTTTGTAAAATAATCGTTTTATAAGTATTTAACTTATAATATGAACGTTTAGTTTATAATTTAGTTATAAACTGGAATAGATTAATAAAGAAATTTATAAAAAGGAAGTTTTTATAAATAAATAGAAATGGAATTTATGAACGTTGTTTTATAAATTCGCAAACGACTTATTTTGATAAGTTAATTGTTATAACTTAGAAATAGAGTTATATTCACGTTTTTAGACAGTGAATAATCCTTTAAATTAAAATGAATAAAAGGATGGAATTTGTGAAAGAAGTATATTCACGTTTTTGAATAGTGAATGATATGTTAAAGAAATTGTTTTGAATGAGATGTTTAAATTGAATTAAACGATCTAACGATGTTTTAAAAGGTGTTGAGATTCGAAACCATAGATTTCAACATTCATTGTTGAAATAGATGTTTCGTGAAATAAAAGGAAATGGTGGACTATAACACTGTTGTTATAGTAAATGATTTCCGAAAGGAAATGTTTAGTATAGTATTGGGATTTATATATCTATTTAATTTCGAATCCCTATACTAGTGATTTTGGGTTGTCGTAACGATGTTTTACGCAACATTCGTTTTGGCCCAAATAAATATGTTTAAGAGAATGATTTCCTTAAAGAATGAATTATATACTTAATTCGATTTAAGTATATTGAATATTTTCCAAGGTTGAAAATAAAAAGATTTGAATTAACTATTTTTTTTATAAGTATGGAATTTTTTTTCCAATATAAAAGTGAATATATTGAATTTATCTTTTTGAAGATAAATTGAAAAGAATTATTGAAATAATATGCATGGATATTTTGAAAATATAAATTCATTATGGAATTTATTTGTGAAAGAGGAATAGTATGGAAAAAATAAATATTGATTTATTTTTGAAGGTTGAAATTATATATCTTGTAAAGATATTTTGGAAAGTAAATAATTTGGAAAATTATTTGGAATCTGGTGATGTATGCATATCCATTGATAGTTCAATAGCCGACTATCAGTATTTCCCTTTGAATGGGTATTTGATGTGAATTGTTTGAATTTGAATGCACACTTATTTTTGAATAAGCGCTCACTATTCGGGTTAACCGGGAAAGGACCATGGGGTCGTATAACCCATTCCGAATATGTGATACGTCGTTGTGAATTGCATTGAAGATCGGTGTTGAAGACCCGGTATTTGCGAAAGCGATAGGATGACCTATCGATTGTCTCTGCACTGAGTTGCAACGGTATAGAGACTCCCTAAGTGATGGGAAATCCGATCAGGATTGTGAATATCCGGATTGCAAGGACTTCTTTGTAAGTGCCTTCGGTTCTGTTCGATCCCGGAACAGACTTGTATGGATTGTATGTCTGACATTACAAGTTGAGATATAAAGCCGATTTCTTTCAAATATATTTCTGTTGGTGGCGGAGAATTTATTCTTTGCTTAACACCCTTCTTTGAGACGCATGTGCTCAAAGGTTATATAGTTGAAGTTATCAGCGATATATTCCCAATTTGGTAATGTGATATGCTGAGTGATGCTGAAATGATCATTGTGTTGATTATTTGTGATAGGATCGTTTATTTGATCGTCTATCCTTGTGATCATTGTGTTGATCATTTGTTGACCCAAAGCATGGCTTTTGTATAAAGTATGTTTTTGTGGACGTGACTTCGTCGAGCCTCACACCCCGTGAATGGTCAAAACAGGAAAGAAGCAGCAAGGTTATGAGGGGTAGCGCCCTTTAGAATATGTGCATTTCCTTCTGGAAAAGGGTGGTATCATGGTATGGAGCCCAGATACTTACTCATGTTGAAACACTTTGTTTTTATGATTGTGTGAATTGATTAGAGAGCTCTCGGATAAAGGTCCCAAAGGACCGGGGGATGGCATATTCGGTCAGTTGTTACTCAGTTAGGGGTAACCCGGCCTTGTGTTGGTAGAGATCCGGTTTGGTTCTCGGGGATGTCCATCCAGAGGCATTCTCATGTGGCAATGGGAAGTTCCTTGGCCTGATCATTTGTTGGAAATCCAATTCCCAATACGAAACTTGTACGGTATTAGTTGTAGAACCTGCTATTCACTTATGGTGGTCACCACTGTTTGGATAGTAGCTATAGTAGGCATAGTTCGAAATGTCTATGTCGGCTAAGATTTATATCTTTATTTTCGAAATGATTTGTTATACATTATGCACTAGTAATAATATCAAATGTTATTTTAAATGCGTATCAAGCATCTTTGACTATCATAAGGAGAAATCTCCTCCGATTCTGCGTTTGCATGTGTGTGTGTGCGGGAGGCCTTATGGTAGTCTCATTTTTAAAAGCATTGCGAATTGATAAAAAAAATATTCCTCTATTTTGATTTTAAGATAATAAACTGTTTGAGTTCTCACACCAGTCACATGACTGACTCGGAGTTTATTGTTTTCCTTCCTAAACTCTGGGTGCCCACAAATTTCCACACGGGCAGTTAAGAGTTAGGTTTATCAGGATATTCTGGATATTCTGGAGTTGCTGGAGGCAAGCTGGATGGCATGGCGTATTACTAGTTTATATAGTATTTCTTTTCCGCTGCACTGTTTGTTGTTGTATGATGTTGTACACTCTGATATGATGTGATGTAATGAAATGTAATGTAATAACTGATATGGTTCTTTGTTTAAAGATTATTCATTTATTATTATATGTTGTTCCGCTGCGAATTGTGAGATTCTGTTGTTGTTCTGTTGTTTTCTTTTGTCCGTTCTATTTTAAAATTCTTCTATCTTCTATTTTTAAAATTCTCTGTTTTCTAAAAATTATCTATCTTCTTTTCTCTCTATTTCCTATCTCTTCTCTCTTCTTTCTTTTTCTTTTCTTAAATTCTTTTTAAACCCCATAACTAGTCGGTTTTTCGGCAACGAAAATCCGTGGACGTTACATTTGGTATCAGAGCATATGGTTAAGCGACAACCATGGTCCTGTAGGGTATTACTCATTAGAGATAGAGTCAGTAGTACTCTAGAATGAGTTTGAGTGTAATAATAGCTATGAGAGCGTACTTGTTAGTGAATATGAAATTGTTTTATATTGTGATGATTGGTTTATTGAGTGGCATATGAACTTTCGTCAGCGTGGTCCGCAAGACTATGCCGAAGGGGTTTCTAAACACTTGAATAGAACAATTCGGCACAATATTGATTTTAAATTGGGTAAATGAAATAATTTTACCTTGATTTTATTTTGAATATAAAGGAAATAATTTTTCAGAATTATTAAAGTGTATATAAGTTGATTGTTAGGTTGTTTGAATAATCTAAATAAAAGAATAATTGTATAAGTAAAAGAATTATAAGAATTGAAGTATAATTAAAGTGATTTACAATTGTGAAATAAACTTATATATATAAAAAGTGAAACTATATGAATATATCTATGAATATGAGTTGTGAATAAAAGTGAATTTAAAGTTAAATGGAAGTATAACTTAAGTGTTGTTGAATGGAATTGATATTGATATCAAACTAAATTAATGAAGTTAAGTAATAAATGTGAACTTAAGTTATGTGAATGAAATTCAACTTTAGAATTTAATTGAATTAATGAATTGAATGTTAAGCAATTAAATGTACATCAAGTTGATAAGGAATAATGAATGAAAGTATTAATTCATTGAAATCAAATGTTATTAGAAGTTGAATAAATTGAATGAGAATGAATATAAGCAAAGGAATTTGGTTATAATTAATATACTTTGGTTGTTATATGATTGTTGATTGATTGTATGTAATTCATTAAGTGTTAATGAAATTGAAAGCTATGAAATTGAATTCAAATTAGAAGTAAATAAATTTGAATGGAATTGAAAGTGAATTGGATTTAATTAGTAATGTAAACTAATTGAATTGAGAATGAATGTTAGTAAATCCAATGTAAATGAATCAAATGTGATTTAAATTGAAAACCATTTCATTGAATATTAATGAGAATATGAATGAATATTATTGGTTATGGATGTTAGTTGGATGTAGTTGGTTGATGGTTGATGTATGCATTTGTTGTTTAGTTGCATTTGCTATGTTAGTATATAAGTTGTTATGTTGCTATATGTTGTATATTGATATTATTGTCTATATGCATGATTCTCATGTTGTTTGTTGAGTTTAGTAGGTGCGGATCGCGTTTGCTTCGCATTTGGAGTTCGCTTTAGCGCTATATTAGCCGTATATGCTTGCTAATAAAATATAAGGTACATATCTCGGATTAAATATCGCACTTTTATACTTTTTTCCCTTCGGGATGCCTCATTACTTGATGAGATGTATATTTGTGATATATATACTGTCATTTTTTTTTTCGGATCGAGCCGCGCAAAGGAGACTATGGCGAATTTTTCCGAAAATTTAAGGCGTTAGAAAAATTTTGAGAAAATTAGGAAAATTTTGAAAAATTAAACTTTGTTTTGAAGTTGAAAGTTAAACAATAGTAGTTGTTTTTGAAAAGATAACTAAGTATGATTTGGAAAACTTAGTAAAGTATTGTAAGGAATTTAATTATGAATTTTGGAAAGTTAATAAATTCTGTAACCTTTCTTAATTGTAATTTCGAGGACGAAATTCTTTTAAGGGGGAAAGATTGTAACGACCCAGAATTTTTATAAATTAAAATTCGAATATTTAATTAATTTTAAATATTAAAAAGTGAATTTATAAGTCAAATAAATTTTTATTTGAATTATTGGATTTAATTGGATAATTAAATCGATAATTTAATACGTTAAATTATGGAAAATAATTAAAAATTGAGTTAAAAATGATTGAAAATAATTTGGAAAATTTTATTTAATCATACTGGAGTTATAGAAATATTTTAGAACTTTTAAAATCGAATTAAAAGTTAATTTGTGAAAATTGAATATTTTAATATTTAATTATCGACTAAAAATAGCCAATTTTTGAACAGTCTCAGAATTGAACGAAACCAGTTTCATTGGATCCGTAATAGTTAGTTATTATCAGATTTCAATTTTCGTGTCAATCGGAGTTATCGTTTGATCGTGGCAGCTCGAAACGCATCGAATTATTTTTAATTTAAATTTGGCGAGTCAAAATAGCCATTTTTCAAAAAGTCTCGGATTTCGACGAAACCTGTTTCATCGGATCCGTAATGTGATATTATTGTAAGGTTTCAAATTTCAAGTCAATTGGATTTACCGTTTGTCCGGTACGAATTAAAACGCCTAGAAATCGACTTAAATCGGTTTAATTCAAATTGAGCGTTTATAGCCATAACTCGCACATACTTCCGAATTAGCTTCCGAAACCTATTCCATTGTGTCCGGAACGCGGGATAAACCCTAGGTACGCTGGTTACGGCGCCTAAATCGGAGTTCGGAATTTCCGGGATGAATAGTGTCGCTCGTTCCTTATAAATAGACCCATTGCCTTCATAATTTGATAAAAATAACCAAAACCCTAACCCTAAAGTTAGTAGCCGCCACATACTAAACCAATGGCCAGAAATGCTCAACACTCATCTCTCAATCTCTCTCAATCCATCAAGAATTAGCCAAAGTGCTCAACTACAAAGTCGAAGAGCACGAAGAGAGCTTCGATTCCATACGGTGATGATCGGAAACGGAGCAACGTGGAGCGAGATATGTGGGGCCGACAGTGGTGGCCTGCGCACGCATTTCAACGTGAAGGGGGAGGCCGAGCTTCATGGTGGGGGAGGTGGAGATAGCTCTCGCGAAGTGCTTCGAGGTGGCGGTGGTTTGATCGAGTTTCGTTGATTATAGAAGGAGAAAAATGAAACCCTAGTTGAGCTAATGGGTTTGATGAGTGCGGCCTATTACCTGAAGATGGAACGCAAGTGGAAGATGAAGGGGGACGGTCCAGATGTGTGGGAGTGGGATCTGATGGCTAGGATTGAGGAGAGGTTAAAAATATAAAGTTATGTTGTGATTTAAGTTATTAAAAACGTGTACAATCTTGTAAAATTCATAACTTTTTCATACGAGGTCGAAAAAATGCAAACTCAGTTGCGTTGGAATCGTATGGACAAGCACTACGCGATGGAGTTGGTTTGGAGTCGTTTGGAGTTAGTGAGAATTTTGGGTAAAATTAAACGCGCGTTTAATTTTATTCGAAATAAATCGCTAAAACGGAAATTAAAACCAAGGTGAGAACTTCTCACTCAATCGAATAGATTTCGATTTTATTTTAAATAGTTAGATTTAAAATATTTGAATGCATGTTTGAATGATGACTGTAAATTATTGATTGTTAAAATAGACATTATGCGCCGTTAGTAAGCGGATGTTATTTAATATAAACATATACCGCGAATATTTCATAAACAGTGAAATTGGTATTATATTATATATATAGCAATATATATATATTGGCATATGTATATATTGCAGTTGTTGATTTCCCGCATTTTTTTGTTTAGCGGATGAGACCCTATTACGCCGTTATTAAGCGGATAATATTTATTAAAAACATGTACCGCGATAATTTCGTACTGGAGCGAAATTGGTATTGTGCTAATGTTTTTGGATGCAGGAAAACAGGTTGGAGGGATCCAACTGGATTCCTCAACAGTTTTTATTTGATTTCAGATATTTTGATATTTGATGGATTATCATATCGATATATGATGGATCGTTGTAGTCGTGATTGACTATTTGGTGTGTAGCATCATTGGACCCAGATTTTGGGATTTTAAAATGATTTTAAAAGTGATTGTTGAAATTATTCTATATTTTTGGAAACTGATTTATTTTAAATAAATAAAGGTTATAATTTTTAAAGTTATAAAAATTATGATTTTGAGAAATATAGTTAAAGATTGATTTTTGAGAAATATGGGTTAATGATTTTATAAAATAAGTTAAATTGGATTTTTGAATTTAATATAAAAGTTTAAAAATAGGATTTATAAAATTTGATTATTTTATAAATCAGAATGGTGAAATTATAAAGGAAATTAAAGACATTTTGAAAGAATAATATAAATTGATTTATATTAAGAGATTTATAAATGGATATTTATAAATTGAAAATATTGACTTTATAAAACGAGCTTTTATAAGTGTTTGAATGAAGTGGAAATGAATTTCATAAATGAATGAAATTTATGGAATTATAAACTGTGAAGTTATAAAAAGAAATTTATAAATAGTAAGATTTATAAATTTGGTGAAATTATTTGAAGAATAGATTGGTTAAATAAATGGATCTTATTAGTTATAAGATTTATAAATTGGAAAGTCTTTAAAAGAACGATTTTGTAAAATAATCGTTTTATAAGTATTTAACTTATAATATGAACGTTTAGTTTATAATTTAGTTATAAACTGGAATAGGTTAATAAAGAAATTTATAAAAAGGAAGTTTTTATAAATAAATAGAAATGGAATTTATGAACGTTGTTTTATAAATTCGCAAACGACTTATTTTGATAAGTTAATTGTTATAACTTAGAAATAGAGTTATATTCACGTTTTTAGACAGTGAATAATCCTTTAAATTAAAATGAATAAAAGGATGGAATTTGTGAAAGAAGTATATTCACGTTTTTGAATAGTGAATGATATGTTAAAGAAATTGTTTTGAATGAGATGTTTAAATTGAATTAAACGATCTAACGATGTTTTAAAAGGTGTTGAGATTCGAAACCATAGATTTCAACATTCATTGTTGAAATAGATGTTTCGTGAAATAAAAGGAAATGGTGGACTATAACACTGTTGTTATAGTAAATGATTTCCGAAAGGAAATGTTTAGTATAGTATTGGGATTTATATATCTATTTAATTTCGAATCCCTATACTAGTGATTTTGGGTTGTCGTAACGATGTTTTACGCAACATTCGTTTTGGCCCAAATAAATATGTTTAAGAGAATGATTTCCTTAAAGAATGAATTATATACTTAATTCGATTTAAGTATATTGAATATTTTCCAAGGTTGAAAATAAAAAGATTTGAATTAACTATTTTTTTTATAAGTATGGAATTTTTTTTCCAATATAAAAGTGAATATATTGAATTTATCTTTTTGAAGATAAATTGAAAGGAATTATTGAAATAATATGCATGGATATTTTGAAAATATAAATTCATTATGGAATTTATTTGTGAAAGAGGAATAGTATGGAAAAAATAAATATTGATTTATTTTTGAAGGTTGAAATTATATATCTTGTAAAGATATTTCGGAAAGTAAATAATTTGGAAAATTATTTGGAATCTGGTGATGTATGCATATCCATTGATAGTTCAATAGCCGACTATCAGTATTTCCCTTTGAATGGGTATTTGATGTGAATTGTTTGAATTTGAATGCACACTTATTTTTGAATAAGCGCTCACTATTCGGGTTAACCGGGAAAGGACCATGGGGTCGTATAACCCATTCCGAATATGTGATACGTCGTTGTGAATTGCATTGAAGATCGGTGTTGAAGACCCGGTATTTGCGAAAGCGATAGGATGACCTATCGATTGTCTCTGCACTGAGTTGCAACGGTATAGAGACTCCCTAAGTGATGGGAAATCCGATCAGGATTGTGAATATCCGGATTGCAAGGACTTCTTTGTAAGTGCCTTCGGTTCTGTTCGATCCCGGAACAGACTTGTATGGATTGTATGTCTGACATTACAAGTTGAGATATAAAGCCGATTTCTTTCAAATATATTTCTGTTGGTGGCGGAGAATTTATTCTTTGCTTAACACCCTTCTTTGAGACGCATGTGCTCAAAGGTTATATAGTTGAAGTTATCAGCGATATATTCCCAATTTGGTAATGTGATATGCTGAGTGATGCTGAAATGATCATTGTGTTGATTATTTATGATAGGATCGTTTATTTGATCGTCTATCCTTGTGATCATTGTGTTGATCATTTGTTGACCCAAAGCATGGCTTTTGTATAAAGTATGTTTTTGTGGACGTGGCTTCGTCGAGCCTCACACCCCGTGAATGGTCAAAACAGGAAAGAAGCAGCAAGGTTATGAGGGGTAGCGCCCTTTAGGATATGTGCATTTCCTTCTGGAAAAGGGTGGTATCATGGTATGGAGCCCAGATACTTACTCATGTTGAAACACTTTGTTTTTATGATTGTGTGAATTGATTAGAGAGCTCTCGGATAAAGGTCCCAAAGGACCGGGGGATGGCATATTCGGTCAGTTGTTACTCAGTTAGGGGTAACCCGGCCTTGTGTTGGTAGAGATCCGGTTTGGTTCTCGGGGATGTCCATCCAGAGGCATTCTCATGTGGCAATGGAAAGTTCCTTGGCCTGATCATTTGTTGGAAATCCAATTCCCAATACGAAACTTGTACGGTATTAGTTGTAGAACCTGCTATTCACTTATGGTGGTCACCACTGTTTGGATAGTAGCTATAGTAGGCATAGTTCGAAATGTCTATGTCGGCTAAGATTTATATCTTTATTTTCGAAATGATTTGTTATACATTATGCACTAGTAATAATATCAAATGTTATTTTAAATGCGTATCAAGCATCTTTGACTATCATAAGGAGAAATCTCCTCCGATTCTGCGTTTGCATGTGTGTGTGTGCGGGAGGCCTTATGGTAGTCTCATTTTTAAAAGCATTGCGAATTGATAAAAAAAATATTCCTCTATTTTGATTTTAAGATAAATAAACTGTTTGAGTTCTCACACCAGTCACATGACTGACTCGGAGTTTATTGTTTTCCTTCCTAAACTCTGGGTGCCCACAAATTTCCACACGGGCAGTTAAGAGTTAGGTTTATCAGGATATTCTGGATATTCTGGAGTTGCTGGAGGCAAGCTGGATGGCATGGCGTATTACTAGTTTATATAGTATTTCTTTTCCGCTGCACTGTTTGTTGTTGTATGATGTTGTACACTCTGATATGATGTGATGTAATGAAATGTAATGTAATAACTGATATGGTTCTTTGTTTAAAGATTATTCATTTATTATTATATGTTGTTCCGCTGCGAATTGTGAGATTCTGTTGTTGTTCTGTTGTTTTCTTTTGTCCGTTCTATTTTAAAATTCTTCTATCTTCTATTTTTAAAATTCTCTGTTTTCTAAAAATTATCTATCTTCTTTTCTCTCTATTTCCTATCTCTTCTCTCTTCTTTCTTTTTCTTTTCTTAAATTCTTTTTAAACCCCATAACTATTCGGTTTTTCGGCAACGAAAATCCGTGGACGTTACATATATGAACTTGAATCAATATTTGAATTGTTTAAATAAAAATTGAATTTGAGTTATAATATTTTGAAATGGTAAATTTGGAAGTTTGAAACGTAAATTTTGGAAATTGAATTTGAAAGACAAATGAAATGTTGGTTTACGAATGGAAATTGAAAGTGTATTTGATTTGGTTTGAAATATATTAATCGACCAACCGGCGTATAATTACGAAAGTTATTAAAGAAACCGGAGTCGGTTATGGGCATACTCTCTGTCTAAACCGAAAACCACCTTAATAACTATACGCGGAGTGATGATCCAGAATGAAGTGGTTGGAATGATGTACGCGATGACTGAAGAAAGAGAACGATTATGGATAGCCTTGACACTTGTGTCAAATTGGAAATGATTAAAACAGGAGCCGTGTCGGGCCTAATGGGGTTAGCCACCTCGAGCGAACACACTTTTTCGTAACTACTACTCGTTACTTGTTATTGATTGGTGCACCCTCGTACTTTTCAGGAGTGTTATTTCACGGTGTTATGATCGTGCGGCGATGCGTTCTCACCAGTCCGGATCAGGCGAACGGTAGTTTCACTACCTTGGGTATTGCCTCATGTGCCTTGTCATACTTGTATCCCTATATACGCGACCACTACGAATTTGTTTAGTGTTATACCTATGGATTACTCTTTGATATCCCACCAGTTTATGGTGGAGTTTACAGTGCTGTATAGAGTATGACATCTATATAAAATGTGTTAAGGGGGATAATGGTAACGCCTTAACACTATTTTGATACTTTATATTACTGATAGACATTATCTATTTAGTATACACTACTACATAGTTGATAGTTTAACGGATCCTTAGCGGATGGTGATTCCAACATCCTTTGAGTTACTTGTATTTCGATTGCTTTTTCACTTGAGTTGGATTTATTGATATGAGAATATTAATCCTGACTCGAGTGTTTTATGTTTTGCTTTACGCTCGGGTCAGACCGAGTGTACCAGTATTCGAGGTTCATCTTTGGAGTTGGAGCTTTCCTTGAAGATCCAGCCATCTTTCCTTCTTTCAGTATTCGATGATTTCAGTGATGTATTCTGATTTGTACTTGATGTATCGTATTTTCTATTCTGTTGTAAACTCTGATGTATCTTATATATTTATGTAGTAGCTTCATGAACTACTATCTCCTTTACTTCCGATGCATATTATTACTCTGTGTCTGTGATTCTGTGATATTTATTTACTGTATCTCTCAGTTTTGCCAAAATTAAATTAACAATTCGGTATTTTGAATTATTCAAGTCCGACATGTGCGGATACGAATAGTCCAAAATAGCGGGTCGTTACAGGTTTTGTCGAAATCTGAAACAGTGGCCAAAATGGCTATTTTCACATTAGTTAAATAGATTATTATTAAATCACTTTTCAATTTCAAATCAATAACTAACAGTTTTCATCATTTTTGATTACTTGGACATTTACAATAATTTAAAACAAATTTACATATCAATGCAGTGTTAAATATTACACTGATTATAGTGTTCAATTTCAACTGTAATCAGATCCAATTAATTATAATTTAATTCCAATGATTTGATTTAATTTGATTTCAATCTTTTTATTCAATCAATCATTACTCTATAGGCATAGCTAACATTGGTTTATATCTTATTACATTACTATCCCTCAATTTCATCTTAATTTCATTAAAATAATATTTAGTTACATTTAATTTCAAATGATTTCAAATTTAATTAAACAGCTTAAATAAATAGGTAACATATCACAATGGCCACTTAATTTAATCACATTTACAAGTCTATTATATATAAACAAATGCTATACCTACTTACATAACACTAATTCTTTCCAATTACAATTTATTACACATTATTTCGCAAATTAATATAACATTTAATCTATTTCCTCAATTACAATTTATAACCAGTTATAACCTTTTAATTATTACAATTACTTAAGATTACAATCAGTTAGTCATCTCATTAAATTCACATTATTAAACTTCATTCCAGTTAGTTTCCCATTCCTACACCATAATTTTATTTTCTTCCAATATTAAATTACAAAACCTTATTAAATTCAATATTTTAATTACCGGAAAATTATGGGACGTTACACACTTCCTCACTCAAAAATTTTCGTCCTCGAAAAGGGTAATGAAGGATTTAGGAAATTTATATATCTTATTCAAAGTATTCAATTTATAAACAGTTAATTTACATAGTTATGACTTCTAAATAAATTTATAAAAAAATTAAATCCTTTTATATTCAAGCTCAATAAAAGTTTGAAAAACATTTTGATAAAATTTTCTAAGTCTAAAATTCATAGAAAATTTTGGCAGAGTCTCCAGTGTACGGAGAGGTCCGGTGTAACGACCCGTAAAATTTCAATGGTTTTAATAATATATTTAACTGAAATTTTATGAATTCTTAAATAATTGAAATTTGAAATGGAAATTTAATATTTGGAATACGTCTAATTAAACATAGTAAATGGTAAATTTTCATTTGAAAATATGGAAGTTTATTTTCTTGTGTAATTCTATTTCAATTTAAATCAGTTAATATTTAATGATAATAAAATATTTTCCAAACCTAAATATTTTTATATAATAAATATGTAAATCATCTTGTGAGTGAGACGTCATATTTCATTTTTCTATTGGATTGCTATTGCCCTATTTATCTTAATTCTGACGTATTAGCAGCATTTTCGGTACCGATTATCGACTTTTGATAGGATGATCCTACCACTGATATCTGTATAGCGTTTTGATCGTCTCATCATGCTGATCTCTACGGTATATTCAATTCTATGTTTCGAGTCCGGTACGCAGCGAAGCATGCAAAATTAGTAACCGTGTAGATACCCGTTATTTTGAACCTTTGGTCTGTCTCTTGTCTTTTCATATATCGAACCTGGGAAATCAAATGGCCATTTGTTTTATATTCTAAGCAGAAAAAAATTTATTACTTTTGCCAGTTCGTTCACTTTCATTTATTTTATTCAGATCGAAACATATGTTATTATAAGCCTT
This sequence comes from Allium cepa, assembly GCA_030765085.1. Classification (NCBI taxonomy): domain Eukaryota; kingdom Viridiplantae; phylum Streptophyta; class Magnoliopsida; order Asparagales; family Amaryllidaceae; genus Allium; species Allium cepa. The sequence continues at coordinate 1,014,814,956 of CM060934.1, read as the reverse complement.
TAAAGGAAACGTGCATCTATTCACTTTTCTTAATTACTTATTTCTTTTGAAAGGCATGTACACCTTCTCCCTAATCCATCTCATCATGGCCTCTCCCTCTCTCTCTCTCTTTCTCACTCTTCTTCCCAATCTCTTGCATAGCCCTTCCTCTTTCCATTTTTCTTGTCGAGGCCTCAACACCGCTTGCCTTGCCATCTTGCTCAGTCGAAGCCAGGCAAGCAGCTCTCTTCCATTTTCTTGCTCGACCGCCCTTCCTTCATTCCCACGACCGCACGCAACTACACCTCCACCTAAGTCCCCTTCCTTTTCGCCATGGCTGAGCACAGGAACTCGCCTCCTTCCCTTCTCCTTAGCGGAAGGCAGTGCTTCGACCACCTTCACTTTTCCAGAGCCTTATAGCCGAGCATCCCTTCTTATATGAGGTGTATATATATGTATATGTATATGTATATGTACATGTACATGTACATGTACATGTATATGTACATGTACATGTGTATGTATATGTCTATGTATATGTATATGTATATGTATATGTATATGTATATGTATATGTATATGTATATTAATCGGTATTTAAGTATGTTGGTGAATCTATATATATTTGTATGTACAGAGTTGTATATTTTGTCTATACGTACGTTTATGCAAGTTATACATATGTGTTATTTTGAATAAAAGTATATGTGATACAAGCTTTGTATATAAATCTATATTTTACGGTTTTACTATATGATATGTTACTATTTGGTTTTGTATGAATATATAAATATATAATGATTTTATATTAGCTATTACATATATATTATGTATGTTCGACAGAGCTTTGATTTTTTTAAGACTTGTATGTTGTAATAAGTTACTTTTATCATACTAAAGCTTATATATATAGTGTTGAATGTACATATTAATTGTCCAAGTACATATGGGATGTCCCTGGCAAAAAAGTGAGCATGGCTTTATTTGTATATATTGATGTTTATATATTATTTATTTTATACTATGAAGTGATGGTGTATATATATACATATAATTCATATATATATATATATAATGATATGCATGCAGTCATATTTTCTAGGTTGTAGTTTATTATAAAGGTGATATTTGCTTATTAAGGTATTGATTTCTAAATGGTACAGATATATAAATATATAGATAGTTGTCTACTTATATATATATATATAACTAAATTAAGATTTTATATGATATGTTCATCTCAGTTTATACGTTATATAATTTATGATTTATTGGTATTTTATACATAAGTATATATGAGATTATATGGATTTATGTATATGAGTAAGTTTAAGCATAGTATTTTATAATATTTTGTTTAGTTGGTGTGAAAATATATAGTTTATATATGTATATTTTAACTTGGTAAACTTATATTGATTTTTTTTTAATTTGAATATGTTTTAGTTTAAAACAATGATTTTTAATAACAATATATATAGCTTATATATGATTTGCTAGGTTCATATATGTTAAGTTATATTGATTTCCTTTATAAATACTGATTTTTAAATATAGTGTATATATATATATTCCATTTATATCAAACTGATTTTTGTTCTTGATTTCGAATTTATCAGCATTGTCCATCGAATTCGTGCCAACCTTGTTTGTTTTGGATTCGTGCCCGGATTTCTAACTCAACTTCATTGTCTATCTCCGTAGCCTCGAAAGGTGAGCAATCACTCACGATTAACGTTCTTATATCAATTAAATTTGATTTCAATTTAAATGACAATTGAAATATGTTGTTGTTAGTTATTTACATTGCTATGTATATATGCTATTATCTATATCTGTTCACCCATGACATCTGATAATATTATTTGTTATTTATGTTGATGATATATGCATGTTATATTATTATTATATCGGTTATCACTTTGCCAGTTTCCTATTAATATAGAATACCCTATGGGTTGAAATGATACATACCGAACGATCTGTATAATAGAAGAAAATCGTTATGGATTGAAACGATAAACCTAAGCGATTTTCATTGAATTGAATTTGGGATTGCGGGTTGAAATGATATATGCCGTATATATTTAAATTGCGGATTGAAGTGATAAATATCTATATCACTTGACCATAGGATAGAAAATTCTATACAGACACCGTTGGTCTATATATAAATAATTTGAAAATGATTTTTGTGGTTTTGAAAATGATTTCTGTGGTTTTGAAAAGAAATATATAGTTTAATAAATATTGATTTTTAAGATATTACATATATTTGTATGTGTATTTTATAAAGTTTAAATTCTTGATTTTTAAATTTTATGTTTTGAAAATTTGAAAATTTTAAGATAGTTTGGAAATTATAAATTTTAAGAATTTACTTATAATTTTATTATTTAAATTATGCATAAATTAGTTTTAATATGAAAATAAGTTTGATAGTAAGATTTAATTTAATGAAGTTTGATTTAATTTATATATAATATGATTAAGAACTTGTTTAAAAATATATTTTCAAATAGAGAGTTTTATAATAATTTTAATAAATTAATGTTGGGAAGATAGATTTGAAATTGATTTGAAATGTTATTTAATTAATAATTTTATTTAATTAAATCGATTTGGAACTTATTGAATTTGAGATTTTTAAAGAATATGATTTTTATAACTTGATATTTTTGTTTAAGGTGATTAAATAAATATTTCAAGTTTAAAATAAATTGAAGGAAATTTTTAGTGATTTGAAATTTGGGTTTTATTTAAGTAATAATGGATTTAGAAAGTGAACGTTTCGAAACTAAATAATAATGGAGTTAAATTTAGATATATGTGAATTTATCAAATTTAGTTTTGAAATTGTGAAATATTTAAAGCTTTGAGATGTATATCAAAATTGAAATGGTTTATTTTATGGTTGAATCTTTTTTTTTAAATCAATAAAATTTGAAATGGTTTATTGAGAAACTGAATTGAATTAAAATTGATGATTTGAAATTGGATTAAATTTAAATTCTGGGAATTAGAGTTTATTTGGAACAGATTTGTAAAAGTTGAGGAAGCTATTTTATTTTATAAAATATTTTTAAGTTATATTTAAAATTATTTCTATATTTTACTTTATAAATTATTTTAATATAAATTATTCTACCATAAATCATTTTAATGTAAACTATTTTTAATATAAACTATTTTAATATACTAATTATTTTAGTATAAACTATTCTAACTTATAACTACTTTTATATCTAAACTAATTTATTTTATAAGCTATTTTATTATATATGTATATACTATTTTAATATCTAAACCGGTTAAGCGGGAAGCAGTATGTTTTCAAAGTACTATGTTTTCAAAGTGTTATGATTCCAAGGTGTTATGATTTCAAATGTTACGATTTCTAAAGTGTTATGATTTCAAGTATTTTGGTTTAGAAAGTGCTATCACTCTGAAAAGTACTATGTTTTTGGAAATTGATATATTTGAAATGGAAATGATATCGTATTTGGTTTTGAAATGGAAATGATATTGTATTAATATGGTTTTGAAATGGCAATGATATTTTGGTTCTGAATTATAAACTACTTGAAATGAACACGGTATTATAATAACGTTTGGTTGTTAAAGAAGTAGGATTGGATATTTTCATACTCTCTGCCAATACCGAAAACCACTTTAACAACCGTGTACGCGATAGAGATTCCAGAAAGAAGTAGGATGGCAGCGACGTTCTATTGACGTATATACATGGACCCGACTCCCGTGAGTTGGCATAAGGTGGCTAAAACAGGAGCGATTCTTGGGCTAAGTGAGTCATTCCTCTGATCGGGGCACATTGCTTCGATATTATATTCTGACTTGTGATTTAATTGATGGCCACACTTGATTTTTTGACTTGGGAGTGTGTTCGAGGTGGGCGATAGTGGCTACTATGTGTTACCACCAGCCCGGATGCGTAATTGTTATATCTACCCTGGCATTGCCTTGTTGTGCCATGTCACCTACCCTATCGAGACCACTACGAGTTTGTTTTGTACCATACCTTTGGAGTGCCCTCTGACTACGCCAAGTACGGGGGAGATTAGGGTACTGTATAGACTATGGAAATATATAAAATGTGTTAAGATGGAAAATGTAAAGCCTTAACGCTGTTTTAATAGTTTACTTTATTTTAGACATTATTATAATAGCATATACTACTACATAGTAGATAGTTTAACGGTTCCTTAGAGGATGGTTATCCAAAACATCCTTTGAGTTACTTGTATTTCAGTTGATATTTCACTTGAGTTGGATTTGTTGATATAATAATGTTAATCCTGACATGAGTGTTTTGTGTTTTGCTTTACGCTTGGGTCAGACTAAGTGGTACAGCTTTTGAGACTCTCCTTTGGAGTTGGAGCTTCGCTTGTATAACTATCTACATCTTTTCAGCTTTCAATTATTCAGTTAACTCCAGTTATATATTCAGATTTGTATTTAACTATTGTATTTGAAACTTCTATTGTATCTTATTTAACTGTGATATATATATATATAAGCTTCACGAACTACTATTCATTTTGTTTCTACTGCATATTGTTATATTACTCTTTGTTTGAGATTCTGTGATTTATTTATTTACTGTATATGCTGAATTTTGCCAAATATAAATTAACAATCTGATATTTTAAGCAATTCAAGTCCAACATGTGTGGATACGAATGGTCGAAATGCAAGATGTTACATGTGGTATTAGAGCTCTGGTTTTAGGTAGAACTTAGCATATGAAGTAAATTTAATTACAGAATCACTTTCATTCGAGCTTGAATTCCTTCCTCTTTGATTTGAATCTCCTTTGAATTTCGGAACGTTCCCCTTGGTTTCAAAATCCATTCTTGTCTCTCCCTATTCATATTCTTCTTAATTCTGGAGCATCTCATAGCTCCACTGTATGATCTGTAAAGGGGTGAAACTCCATTACAACAGGTATTGATTCATCGGAGATTTCTGTATCCTCGGATTAGATGCTACTATCTCTACCTATGCCAGAATTATATTCTCTTGTGATTGAATACCGATTTGCATCAGAATTCTGCATCGATCCTATTCTTGAAGTCACGGTTGACCTGGGTAAGGTTGACCGCGATTTATATAAGTGTATCCATCTTTCTCTTCTGTAATTTAATCATCTTATCTTTGGTACGAGCCTATCTTCGAATTAGAATTATTTTTTATTAAAGTTCCTCTAATTTGTATCTCTATCATTTTTCTATAATCTAACCTGTAAAATCGAGTGAGGGAGTGTATTTGCATTAATATTAAATTATTTATATATTGTGTTTGAGTTGTTAATGTTGGTTTGGATTTTCGTTCGATTCGTCTTATCAGCGATATCGATAGGATATCGAAAACACTTGAATAAAGCAAACTGATACAATATTGATTTCAAATGTGGTAAATGAAATAATTTTGGATGATTATATTATATATAAGTGTAGATTTTTCTAAAATTATATTGTTAACTGAATTGATTGTTATAATGAAAATATTTGATTTATTATTTGTTAGCCTTTGACCATTTCCAAATGAGATTAATAAATGGAAATTATAATACATGGTTTATAAATCGATTTGGAATTGAAATTAATTTAAATTAAGGATTTGAGAATTTAAATATCCGTTGATTCCAAACTTTGTTTTAAATTTTAAAAATGTATATTATCTAAAGTAATTTCGAATATAAATCATTTCCAAAGAATTTCAAATGTTTAAATCAGTGCTTTATTCTCTTGTCGCTGAAAATAATTTCGATGATGACAACCGCATCATCGACATTCATTTTCGAGTTTCAAAGTGGAGAGACCATTCTGTAGCTTTGCTACACTTTTGTTTTGGAAAATAAATTGATTCGATTTCTTAAGAATGACTTGTTGTGTTATATGTAGGTATATGATTATAGATTTGATTTGATATACATAGTGTTTATATATACATACATACATACATATATATATATATATATATATATATATATATTATCTCCAAATTGTTTAAAGTGAATCAGAAATTTAATACTTAAATTTTATGTTAAAGGTGATTTCAATATAAAATGAAGCCAAAATTTTTGAATGAATATTTAAACTTGAAATAATTGAATTAGAAAATGTTCACTCATAAATTAGTCAATTGCATTCCAATATAACTTGCCTTAATCGTTCAAAAGTTGAATATGTAATTGAATAATTTACAATGTAAAATGATGTTAAAGGAATTTATAAATAAAATTTGAGTGGTAATAATAAATATTATACACTTAAATTTAAATTATAAAAATGTTAATAGAGATAAATAGAATAATAAGTTAATTGAATAATAAATGAGATAAATAAAAAAATTGTTTGAAAGAAATTTTGTAATAAACATTAATAAATTTAAATTAACTGAATGAAATACCTTGAATTTAAAATCAATTATTGAGTATTAATTAATTTAAATTGAAATTTATATGGTTTTAGATAAATTGTTTTATTTTGTTTCCAATCAATTTTCCTCTGGTTGTTTCTATTCTCCCACCTCCTTCCCTTATGGGGACAAAAAGTTTTGAGTGCGAGAGAGTGTAACGACCCATAAAATTTTAATGGTTTTAATAATAAATTTAATTGAAATTTTGTGAATTTTAAAATAATTGAATTTTGAAATTGAAATTTAATATTTGGAATACGTCTAATTAAACATAGTAAATGGTAAATTTTCATCTGAAAATATGAGATTTTATTTTCTTGTGTAACTCTATTTCAATTTAAATCAGTTAATATTTGATGATAATAATATATTTTCCAAACCTAAATATTTTTATACAGTGAATTTGTAAATTATCTTCTGAGTGAGACGTCATATTTAGATTCTCCAAATTTGGATTGTTATTACTCTTTATATCTTAATTCTGACGTATTAGCATCATTTTCGGTATCGATTATCGACTTTTGATAGGATGGTCGTACCACTGATATCTGTATACCATTTTGATCGTCTCGTCGTGCTGATCTCTACGGTATATTCACTTCTATGTTTCGGTGTCCAGTACGCGGCGGAACCCATAAAACGAGTAATAATATCGATAACCGTTATTATGAACCTTTGGTCTTTCTTTTGTATTTTCGTATATCGAACCTGGGAAATCGATGGCCATCTGTTTTATATTCTAAGAAAAAAATTTATAACTTTTTCTAGTTCATTCACTTTCATTTATTTTGTTCAAATCGAAATATATGTATGTTATAAGCTTTTACAAGAAACGTGCATCTGTTCACTTTTCTTAATCGCCTATTTCTTTTGAAAGGCATGTACATCTTCTCCTTGGTCCATCTCATCATGGCCTCTCCATCTCTCTCACTCTTCTTCCCAATCTCTTGTGCATCCCTTCCTCTTTCCATTTTGCTTGCATAGAGATCATCACTGCATGCCTTGCCGCCTTGCCCAGCTGAAGCGAAGCATGCAGCTCTCTCCCATTTTCTTGCTCGACCACCCTCCCTTCATTCCCTCGGTTACACACAACTGCATCTCCACCTAAGTCCCCTTCCTTTTCACCATGGCCATGCATAGGAACTCGCCTCCTTCCCTTCTCCTTGGCCGAAGGTAGTGCTCTGACCACCTTTATTTTTTCTAAGCCTTATAGCTGAGCATCCCTTCTTATGTGAGGTATATATATATACATAAATCGATATTTAAGTATGTTGGTGAATCTATATGTATTTGTATGTACATAGTTGTATATTTGGTCTATACGTACGTTTATGTAAGTTATACTTATGTCTTATTTTAAATAAAAGCACATGTGATACAAGCTTTGTATATACATCTTCAGTTTACGGTTAACATATGATATGTTAGTATTTTGGTTTCTTATGAATATATATATATATAATGATTTTATATTTGCTATTACATATATACTATGTATATTTGATAGAGCTTTGATTTTTTTAAGACTTGTATGTTATAATAAGTTAGTTTTATCATCCTAAAGCTTATATATATAGCGTTGAATATATATATATATATATATATATACATATATATATATATATATATTGTGTAAGTACATATAGGATGACCCTGGCAAAACAGTGAGCATAGCTTTATTTATATATATAGATGTTTATATATTATATTATTTATATTATAGTATGAAGTGATGGTATATATATAAATCACACATACACACACAGATATATATATATATATATAGACATGTGTGCAGTCAGATTTTCTAGGTTGTAGTTTATTATAAAGGTGATATTTGTTTATTAAGGTCTTGATTTCTAAATTGTACAGATATATAAATATATAGACAGTTATCTACTTATATATATAACTAAACTAAGATTTTATACGATATGTTAATCTCAGTTTATATATTATATAAGTTATGATTTATTGGTGTTGTATACATAAGTATATATGAGTTTATATGGATTTATATATATGAGTAAGTTTAAGCATAGTGCTTTATAATATTTTGTTTGGTTGTTGTGAAAATATATAGATATATGTATATTTTAACCTGGTAAACTTATATTGATTTCTTTTCATTTGCATGTGTTTTAGTTTAAACAATGATTTTTAATAACAGTATATATAGCTTATATATGATTTTCTAGGTTCATATATGTTAAGTTATATTGATTTCTTGTATAAATACTGATTTTTAAATATAGTTTATACATATATTCCGTTTATATCAAACTGATTTTTGTTATTGATTCCGAATTTATCAGCTTTGTCCGTCAAATTCGTGCCAACCTTGTTTGTTTTGGATTCGTGCCTGGATTTCGTAACTCAACTTCGTTGTCTATCTCCCTAGCCTCGAAAGGTGAGTAATCACCCACGATTAACGTTCTTATGTCTATTAAATTTGATTTCAATTGAAACGACAATTGACATATGTTGCTGTTAGTTATTTATATTGTTATATATATGCTATTATTTGTACCTGTTCACCTGGAACATTTGACACTATTATTTGTTATTTGTATTGATGATATATGCATGTTATATTATTATTATGTCTGTTATCACTCTGCCAGTTCCCTGTTAGTATAGAATTCCCTATGGGTTGAAATGATACATACCGAACGATCTATAGAATAGGAGAAAATCGTTATGGGTTGAAATGATAAACCCAAGCGATTTTTACTGAATTGAATTTGGGATTGCGGGTTGAAATGATATATAACAGTATATATTTAAATTGCGGATTGCAGTGAGAAACATCTATATCACTTGACCATAGGACAGAAAATTTTGTACAGACATCGTTAGGATATATATAAATATTTTGAAAATGATTTCTATGGTTTTGAAAATAAATTTATGGCTCAATGAATATTGATTTTTAAGATATCATATATATATATATATATATATATATATATATATTAGTGTGCGTGTGTGTGTATGAATTTTATATTGTTTAAATTCTTGATTTTTAAATTTTATGTTGTGAAAATTTTAAAATTATAAGTTAGTTTGGACATTATAAATTTTAAGAATTTACATATAATTTTACTATTTAAATTATTTATAAATTGGTTTTAATATGAGAATAAGTTTGATAGTAAGATTTAATTTATAAAACTTTGATTTAATTTATATATAATATGTTTAAGTATTTATTTAAAATTATGTTTTCAAATAGAGAGTTTATAATAATTTTAACAATATAAGGTTGGGAAGATAGATTTGAAATTGATTTGAAATGATATTTAATTAAGAATTTTAAGTCACTAAATCGATTTGGAACTTATTAAATTTGAGATTTTTAGAGGATATGATTTTATAACTTGATTTTTTGATTTAAGGTGATTAAATAAATATTTCAACTTTAACATAAATTGAAGGAAATATTTAGTGATTTGAAATTCGGGTTTTATTTAAATAATAGTGGATTTATCAAGTGAATATTTCAAAACAAAATAATAATGGAGTTAAATTTAGATATATATATATATATATGAATTTATCAAATTTAGTTTCGAAATTGTGAAATATTTAAAGCTTTGAAATATATATCAAAATCAAAATGGTTTATTTTATGGTTCTAATCTATTTTTTTGAAATCGATATAATTTGAAATGGTTTATTAAGAAACTGAATTAAATTGAAATTGATGATTTGAAATTGGATTAAATTTAAATTTTGCGAATTAGAGTTTATTTGGAATCGATTTATGAAAGTTGAGGAAGCTATTTTATTTTATAAAGTATTTTTAAATTATATTTAAAATTATTATATATTTTACTTTATAAATTATTTTAATATAAATTATTTTACCATAAATCATTTTGATATAAACTATTATTAATATAAACTATTTTACTATACTAATTATTTTAATATAAACTATAATAACTTATAACTATTTTTATATATAAACTAATTTATTTTATAAACTATTTTATTATATATATACACTATTTTAATATCTAAACTGGCTGAGCGGGAAGTGCTATGTTTTCAAAGTGTTATGTTTTCCAAGGTATAATGATTTCAAATGTTAAGATTTCCAAAGTGCTATGATTTCAAATGTTTTGGTTTAGAAAGTGCAACAACTCTGAAAAGTACTATGATTTTGGCAAAGGATGTATTTGAAATGGAAATGATATCGTATTTGGTTTGGAAATGGAAATGATATCGCTTTGATATGGTTTTGTAATGGCAATGATATTTTGGTTTTGAAGTATAAACTTTTTTGAAATGACCGTGGTGCTATAATAACGTTTGGTTGTTAAGGAGACCGGGATCGGATATTGTCATATTCTCTGCCAATACCAAAAACCATTTTAACAACCGTGTATGCAAAGGAGATTCCAGAATGAAGTAGGATGGTGGCGACGTTCTATTGAGGTATATACGTGGACCCGAGTCCTGTGAATTGGCATAAGGTGGCTAAAACAGGAGCGATTCTTGGCCAAATGAGGTCATTCTTCCGATCGGGCACATTTGTTCGATATTATATTCTGACTTTGTGATTGATTTTATGGCCACACTTGATTTTTTTGATTTGGGAGTGTGTTTCGAGGTGGGCAGTAGTGGCTGCTATGCGTTACCACCAGCTGGGATGCGTAATTGATATATCTACCTTGGCATCGCCTTAATGAGCCGTGTCACCAGCCCTATCGAGACCATTACGAGTTTGTTTTGAACCATACCTATGGAGTGCCCTCTGAAGACGCCTAGTGTAACGACCCAAAATTTTTGATCCCGAAAATTCCAAATAGTTATGAAAAAGAAGAAAGAGATAGAAGAAGAAGAAGAGAAACAACAACATCTCACATTCGCAGCGGATAAAATATAATAATAATAATTAATAACCGTTTACAAAAGAATACTATATCTCTCAATTACATTTTAATACATCAGATTACACATATATACAAACACTGGATATACATAATCATCATGTCACAGATACACGGCAATATAATACAGCGAAAACACTCCATACGTTCTTGTCATCCAGCTCGCCTCCTGAGCTCCAGAACGTCCTTACTTGAAAATCTGTAATACTCGGTCTGACCCGAGCATTACATCGTAGTAACACCCGGATCAGGCTGGAACCAGCGTGAGTAAACCCATTTAACATGGAATACAAAACATACCACTTATATAGAACCCGAGGTAACTCGTACCAATATACAAGTTCACAATATGATATAGACATAACTTATTTCACACATAAGTTTTCTAATTACCAAAGATTCAAATTTAAAATAGTCCAATTCACTTAAATCATTTCGTTCCAGCCTATAGATTTCACGTATCAATCTGAAAAAAATTCAAAGTGGTTTCGGGTATTTCCAAACACCCGACCCCGGTCTCTTTGAATCCGATGTCATCTAAGCCCACGTTATTCAAATGAGAAACAATTCAAACTTTTTAAAATTACAGGATGCCACTTTACACAGCAATGCATCTCGATAAATGTCCACATTATCACTACTCAACCCAACACATCATAATACAGAAACATTCCAAATCAGTAATATCAACCAATCATTTATAAACAAGATTCATTAGTCACCCATTTCTAGTGAATCAAATTAATTATTTTAAACATTTTAATCTTGCTTACTTAACAATAATTAATTACAATCCATTAATTTATCATTTCTAAATTATCCATCTTACATTTATCACTTAGTGTAATTGTTTTAAAGGATAGTTAATTATCTCTAGTTAATCCCCTTATAAATTAACCTTCAATTACGTCTACTAAGTAATTATCCTTCTCATCAGTTTCACCAAGTAATTTAAATCCAAATTACTTCCCATTATTTACCATCCATTAATTAATTACATCCAATAGTTATCACTAATTACTTCACCAAGTAATTATACTTTTATAAATTACATTAAGTAATTATACCTACCAAATTTCACAATTGATTGTCCTTGATTGATTAATAAAATTATTTACCTTAAATTAATCACATTAATAAATCATTTAATAACGCTTAACCAATGATCTTTCATTAGCTATATTCATTAACCAATCCTCTAATTACTTCTCTAAGTAATTAACTTTAATTAATCACTTTAATTACAAATTAGTCATAAATTATTTAATTTCTAATTACATAATTAATTTCTAAATTTTAACTAAATATATCTTTTATTACTCGATTAACAAATTTCTAATCATCGATTAACAATCCAACTTATTTAATTAACAATTCTTAATTTCATTCATTTAATACTAAATTAATAACCTTAATCCAAATCATTAATTTAAAAAAACCTTAATAACTTAATTAATTAATCCACATAAGTAATCAACTTATTTATTTAACCCTTTATTTACCTTAACAATTTAATGAATTTAAAATCATTAAATTTTTAATTAACTTTAAGATAAAAACATCACTTTTACAAATGATTTAATTATCATTCTCAAACACATTTGAAATGTTTATTTACAAATTCATTTTTAAAATTTCATTTCAAATTAAGATTCAAATTGAATACAATCTCTTCAGTAATAAAATAAACATTTAGGGTTCACCTCTAAAATTTAAGACCCAAAAACGATATGCATATACGTATACAGATCGAAGATTACTTTTTTAACATGTATAAATTGTAGGATTATATTTAGATGTCTTCTTATTATTTGCTACATAACTCAAACAAGCTATAAAGAATGCACAACAAGGAATCATATATGAAGACATTCGATGCAGAACCTTATCTAGTCAGAACATGCTTTAGGGTTATCAAATTCACATCTTGTTTAGTTACAATGTTTACATCCTAAGTTGCAAACAATCCTAGTAAGGAGTTATGTTTTAAATTAATCGGCATTCAGAAATAAATACACCATGTAATAATGTTTAAACGTAGCAATCAAAACAAATTCCAGGCAATCAAACTCTACTTCAGGGTCAAGATCCATAAACATAGCTGCTAAATTATGTTTCAGATAATCTGCATTTTTAATTCTCTCCAAGCGCAACGTAAAGCACAAACAACACTCACAAAGATAAGCAACTATGCTTCTGAAAATCGTTGATTAAAATTTATTGGTAGAAATCAATATGAGCATCTTGCTACCAGTAATAGCTTTTCTCATTAGACTACAGTAAATTCTTGTACTTTAAAAGTGTTCCAAGCACACGCATACCTTAACACCCCTTTTATCTCTAAATAACCAAGCTACACTATGTTCCATCATTTCTAGCATCACAAAGTAAATCTACTCGTATTTATCTTTACGGTTTTGTTCCCTGTTGGTAAGTAAATACTACAGCGTGATAAAAAACAAGGAACTATAGCAAGTTTGTATCGTAACTAATTTCTCTTATTTTAGCTGTACATTAGAAAATTCACTGTACCTTATCTTCAGTGTTGTGTCTTTTGCAACTTACTTAGTTAAATCAACATATGTTACTTCCCAATAAGCTCAAGAACATAACTCAATAAATAGGGTCGAATCTATTGAATTACAACTAGATATCAGAAGTACAGATAAATTTATGCATATAAAATAAGTTCATCGAATTACTCACCTGTTTTCTGATTGCCACCCACTTCAGCGATTAGCGACCGAGCCACACCCTCTACCATCTCCGACCGCCTACGAGTTCGAACCCCAGAAGACCACGATAGCACCTCTCGGCCCTGGCGATCGCGACAACGTCGCGACTAGGTTGTGGTTCGTGAATCCCCAACCCTAATTTGACCGCGACGAGTTGTCGTTTCTCGATCGTGCATCTCCATTTTTTTCTTCGACTTATTTTGAATTGGGCCAGGGCTTCAAGCAATTAAACGAGAGCGCGGAAATCTGCTTCGAGTTTGATTTCTTTCATTTATTATTATTATTATTTTTAATAAGTTCGATTTCGATTTCTATTGTAAAATTAGAGAGGAAGATAGAGATAAAATAGGGATTTGGGTTGGCTTCCTGAGTACGCTTGATTATTATATAATTGAATATTGAAAATATCTCATGTTGCATACCGTGAAATTTCAAACTCCTAATCAGACATGCCGCTAGGCATTTATAAGGGTTTACCCATATTCCAGACACAATGGAACGTGTTTCGGAAGCTAATTTAATCGTATGTGGAAGTTAGCATTATAAATCGATTTAAAATATTAAATTATCGATTTTAATTTCAATGCTTTTCTCACCCGTACGAGCAAACGGTAAATCCAATACGAAAATGGAAATCCGATAATAAATAAATATTACGGATCCAATGGAACTGGTTTCGTCGAATTCCGAGACTGTGCCTCGGAAGGCTATTTCTAAACGTTAATTTAAACGATATATTATCAAAATTGTAATAGCCTGCTATTTTGGACTATTCGCATCCGCACATGTCGGACTTGAATAATTCAAAATACCGAATTGTTAATCTAAATTTGGCAAAACTCAGATATACAGTAAATAAATAATCACAGAATCACAGACACAGAGTAATAATATGCAGCGGAAATAAAAGATAGTAGTTCATGAAGCTACTATATATATAACAGAGTTAAATTAGGTACAATAGAAGTCTTGAATACAATAGTCAAATGCAAGAATTAGAATACATTACTGGAATCAACTGAATATCTGGAAGCTAGATAAATAGTTGGATCTCCAGGCGAAGCTCCAACTCCAAAGGTGAGTCTCAAAAACTGATCCACTCAGTCTGACCCGAGCGTAAAGCAAAACACAAAACACCGAGTCAGGACTAGCATTCTTATATTAATAAATCCAACTCAAGTGAAATAACAATTGAAATAGAATAACTCAAAGGACGTTGGAATAACCATCCTTTAAGGATCCGTTAAACTTTCTACTATGTAGTAGTGTACACTAAGTAGATAATGTCTATCGGTAATATAAATATCAAAATAGTGTTACGGCGTTACCATTATCCCCCTTAACACATTTTTATATAAATGTCATAGTCTATACAGCACTGTAAACTCCACCGTAAACTAGTGGAATATCAGGGAGTACTCCATAGGTATAACACAAAACAAATTCGTAGTGGTCGCGTATATAGGGATACAAGTATGACAAGGCACATGAGGCAATACCCAAGGTAGTGAAACTACCGTTTGCCTGATCCGGATGGTCAAAACGCATCGCCGCAACGGTCGCAACACCGCGAAACAACACTCCCAAAGTTTTGAGGGCGCACCAATCAATAACAAGTAATGAATAGTTTACGAAGAAGTGTGTTCGCTCGAGGTGGCTAACCCCATTTGGCCTGACACGGCTCCTGTTTTAGTCATTTTCAATTTGACACAAGTATCAAGGCTATCCATTATCATTCTCTCTTCAACCACCACGTACATTATTCCAACCACTTCATTCTGGATCACACTCAGCGTATAGTTATTAAAGTGGTTTTCGGTTTAGACAGTGAGTATGTCCCTAACCGATTCCAGTCCTTTTAATAACTTTCGTGATTATTACACCGATTGGTCATTTAATAAATTTCAAACCAAATCAATTTCAATTTCAATTAGAATTTTTAAATCAACATTTCATTTGTCTTCCTAAATCAATTTCCATAATTTACGTTTCAAACTTCCAAATTACCATTTCAAAATCTTATAATTCAATTTCAATTTTTTTTTTAATTTTTTCATATATTGATTCAAGTTCGTATATACGTTTCATTTCGAAATCTTTTAAATAAATTTAATTTAACGTTCCAATCAATTTAAATTCATTGATCGATTTCATTCAATATTCATTAAGTAAATTTGTCATTCAACAATTTCTATTTAATTTCCAATTCATTAAATCGATTTACTTAAATTCGACTTCATTATATCCAACTTCAATTTGAATTAAATTAGATTCATCTAATCAATTCTTAAATTACAAGTCTTATATTTATTCAACACATAAATCGTATTTTATTTCTTATTAAAGAAAAAAAAATTCGCTTATTTACTTACTTAATTTAAACAAATTTCCAAAGCTTAATTATTACATAATTCCATTTCACTTGTTAAAGAAGTTCAATTTCAATTATCAAATAATTCAATTTTATTTAATTTAAACAATACAATCTCATTAAATTATTAAATTATTTCAATTCTAATTTATCAAATAATTTCAAAACTTAATTATTAAATAAATTTCAAACAACGTTCTTTCATCAACTACTATGTTAATATTTTGATTCAGATTATTAAATATTAACATTTTCCTCCATTAAAGTTTCAAATTCCAACTTCTTTTAAAATCCTTATTATTTATTCAAATAAAATCTTTATTTTATTTTAAATCAAATTATTGACCAATCGGGTTTATTTAATTCTTTATCATAAGTCAAGTTCATTTGGGTATTTATCATTTCAACCCGATTCCATTTCAATTCAAAAATCAAAGCATAGCAAAGGGAACTTGCAGTGTGATAACTGTGATGGTGTCAAAGTAAATAAAAAAGCAATAGCAATAATCAATAACAATTCAATAATCAATTTAAACAATCCTGAAATAATCGTATTAATTTACATTCGTTGTTTATGCAAATTAATATAATTATTTCTAGAATCTACATTATCATTCATGTAGATTAAAGATTATTACACTAATATTTATACGGCTCTTCACTTGACATTTATTATTTCAATTTATACTACATCAATTAATACAACATAAATTCAAATGGTTCAAGGGTAATTAACCATTTTCTACGTGTCAAATAATTAAACATTTAAGGGGTCATATTGTACAAATTTAACTAATAAAATTCAACACATATGTCGATTCAAATTTTTAACTATCCTACGTCAAATTCAATTGCATAATAATTACCACTTTATACATTACAATTTAACATCCAATGTAAACATCAAACCATCAATCAATTATAAATCAAACTGGATTATTATCACATAATTAACAGATAATAGTGTCAGATGTCACAGGTGAACTGATACGAGTAATGACATATATAGCAGTGTAAATAACCAACAGCGGCATTTTCAATTTGTCGTTTCAATTGAAATCAAATTTAATAAATAAAATAACATTAATCATGAGTGATTGCTCACCTTTCGACGCTAGAGAAGATAGAAGAAATGGTTGCTACGAATCCAGGCACGAATCTTAAAACAAAGCGCAATGGCACGAAGTCGACGATCAAAACAGATGAATAGAAATAGACGAAATCAAATCAGAACTGGGTCGATGAAGATTATGGGTATAAGTGAACTCATATATATAACATATATATATATATATATATATATATATATTTATATATAAAGATCGTATTTAAATTCCAAACACATAGAATAAGCGAAATATATCTTCATACTAAAATTTGAAATAAATACATATATATATATGCAATTGTCAAAATTTATTTCAAGAAAACAAAACGTATCACTTTTATTATATAGGGATAACTTATAAAAATCTAACCTTTGTATACTTACATATACGGTCATGATGTATAACTCAAATAACTCCACACAAATTGTGCCAATACATACAAACGAATTACCATAATATATGTGTAATATACTTTGAAACCCAAAACAGATTTACAACTTTCTACCGAACATTATATATGCAAATAGTTGGAAAAATTAACAACTGTTATCTATACGCATATCAAATAGAACTTTTATATTATATATATTTATTTAGAATATTAAATAAAAGAATTCTATGCATATATATACACTATATTATGACTGCATATATAAACTACAGATTGTAAACGAACAGATTATACAACTCATACACACATATATATACTCATTTATATAACATATAATCCATACTTTATTATATATAAAAAAAGATACTTTATATTTATATTTATATATACACCGTTATATGACACACACGCATGCAATAGACACTACATACATTCATCCAAATAGGCTAGATGTAAACAACTAATATAAAGGTGAACAAAAATATGAATATGGACACTAGGTTTTTTTTTACAGAACCCAAATATATACATATTACTGTTATAATATAATATACGGTACTGTAAATATAACACCACATAACTTATCAACCCAATATAAAATGACATATAACGTATAGAAATACGGTACTGTATATATAACGGCAATGACTTACTATATTCAGGTTGCGCAAACTATGGAGTGGAAGGAGAAATGGAGCAAGGCGCAGCAGTGAATGGTGGTGGAAGCGGTGCAGATGAGGTCGAAGGGGTGGGTAAAGGATGCGGCGGTGGTTGCGTGCTCAGGTGAAAAGTTGGTTTGGAAGCAGAGCTCGGTTTGCAAGGAGGAAGCGGAAGAAATGAGGCGACTTAGTCGGTTCTGGCTGGGACGTGCGTAGGATGGGTGAGGAGGCTGTTTGCGAGTGTGATGGTGGCATGGGGAGAGGGGTGAGGGGAGACGCGGCCGATCCATTGCGTGTTGAAGGCGATAATGGGTTGCGGCACAAGCTTTGGGAAGGGAGGAGATTGTAGGTTGCAATGCAGAGCATCAGGTGGTTACAAAAGAAATACAAAATAAAGGAGTATACTTCATTCTTTATATGTGTGCTGTCACATATTATTATATTTCCTAAATAGTAACAGAAAAAGAAAAGAATGCAGAACGCTTAAATGGAGCGCATAGAAAAAGAAACAACCTGAAATTGTTGGAACCGATGTGTAAAGCAAAGGCCACCAATTGAATTTCTGAATTTATTGATATATGTTGTGGCTATAGGTTTAAACACGGTGGGCAAATCAATGGTCACTGTAAGTTTTAAAAACCAAAATTTCGAAACCGATACAGTTGACCCTTCACGGTTATCGCCGGGTATCGGAAATCCGAAATACGGAATTGAGTATACCATAATAATCAGCACGACAAGACGATCAAAAGGGTATACAGAAGTCTGCGATACGACCGAATAAAAAAAATTCGAATTTTCTACTAGCGGAAAATGCAGTAAAAACGCAGAAAAATAAGATCAACGGAGCAAAAGAAGTCCGAATTTAGAAAAAAATGACACTTGCTCAGAAGACGATTTAGAATTTTTCTATGTAAAAATATTTAGGTTTCGAAAACGTTTTATTTTCAACAATTTCTAACTGATTAAACTGAAATAAAATTACACACAAAAATAAACTTCATATTTTTAGACGAAAACTTACCAGTTGCTATGTTTAACTAGACGCATTCCAAATATCAAATTTATATTTCAAAATTTTATCGTTTAAAATTCCACAAAATTTCAATTAATAACATTATTAAAACTAGTTAAATTTACGGGTCATTACAAAAACTAAAAAAATTACCTTTAAATTAAATTTCAACCATCCTATTATCTTCAGTATCATCATTATAAATTTGAGGAGCCTTTAAAAAAAATTTAACAGGCTTAAAATTCCATATTCAACATCCTACCCAATTTCGAATTATATAATTCAATAATTTAATTATCAAGTAAATACTAATATTTGGAATTATGGTTAAAATTAACCTTTAAATATTTAGAATAAATTAATTATTCCATTTTACATTGTTAAAAATTCCGGGTCGTCACACCCAGTATGGAGGAGATTACGGTACTGTATAGACTATGGGAATATATAAAATGTGTTAAGGGGGTAAATGTAAAGCCTTAACTCTATTTTAATTGTTTACTTTTCTTTAGACATTATTATGATAGTGGAACTATCTACATAGTAGATAGTTTAACGGATCCTTAGAGGATAGTTATCCAAAACATCCTTTGATTTACTTGTATTTCAGTAGATATTTCACTTGAGTTGGATTTACTAATATAAGAATGTTAATCCTGACTCGAGCGTTTTATGTTTTGCTTTACGCTCGGGTCATGTTTGCACAAAAAATGGGCAAACACCTCCAAGTCGTATGAACTAGTCGATTTTATGTTGTCTTTAATGATTTTGGTGATTTATGCAAATATATAAAAAGCGGAAACTAAACTGTAAAAGACACACAGATTTATAGTGGTTCGGCCAGAACGTGCCTACGTCCACTTTTCATGTTATTCTCCTTTTCTGTTCAGATTACAAGTACAAGGCTTTGATTACAAGTAACTGAAAGTTGTTTGAAAGTTCTATCTGTGCTTGAGCTCTCAAACTTGTCTGCCATTGTTGTACCCCTGCCCCTTTATTTATAGAGTGAGGTTAGGGGCAGGGGTCCTGGATGTATACAGCTGCTGGTGGGCCTGGGCTGATGCAATCTGGCCTGGAAGTGTTGGTCCGGAACGCCTTGGTTCAGTGGTAGGTGGTAGATGGTTTGGTTCGGCAGTGGTTGCTAGAGAGGCTTTTGGATTGGTGGCCACCTGGTTCGGTGGTGGTTGGAGCGGTGGTTCTATGATTCGGTGGTAGGTGGAGTAGGTTGGTCCGGTAGGCGTTGGTCTTGGGTAATGGGTCGGCTTGGAGTTGGTTCGACAGTTCTTGGAGATGGTTCGAATTGGGGTTGGTCCGGCAGTGCTTGGATTGGTAATGGGAGGACGGAGTGTGGTTCGGTCGTCTTGGGCCGGTAGTGGTCTGGTTCGGCTGAAACTTGCCCAACAGGTCAGACTGAGCGGTACAACTTTTGGTACTCACCTTTGGAGTTAGAGCTTCGCTTGGATATCCATCTACATCTTTTCAACTTTCAGTTATTTAGTCGACTCCAGTTACATATTCAGATTTTGCATTTAACTATTGTATTTGAAACTTCTATTGTATCCTATTTAACTCTCATATACACACACACACGCATAGTAGCTTCATGAACTGCTATTCATTCTGTTTCCGCTGCATATTGTTATATTATTCTATGTTTGTGATTCTTTGATTTATTTATTTACTATATATGCTGAGTTTTGTCCAATATAAATTATCATTCTGATATTTTGATCAATTCAAGTCCGACATGTGTGGATGCGAATGGTTGAAATATCAGGATGTTACATCCAGGAGAAATAATAATATCAATAATAACAATACATATATATACCAAATCTCAAAATAAAATATCCCAATGATGGGAAAATAATGTAAATTCGCTATAAAACCGTAATCCAAAAACGTGCTTATTTATCGAGTAAAATTGCTTATTTATGAAACCAAAAGAAGTAGCTATTACTTTTATAAACCTGTATTTCACTTATACAATCCAAAGAGGTTAATAACTAAGTAAAAGAGAAATATTTAAGTTTTTTCAACTAATAACAACAAAACAATCACAACATAACAATAATCATTCGCAAACAAACAGTACTAAGTTCATTTTAAACAAAGAAAGCAATTATCCATCCATAGCAACCAAAATAAATCGTTTGTTCGGGTTCAGAAACTTTTAATCTTGTAAAATGATAAATATACTACTAAGTATAGCATACACTCTACGTTCTTAGATAAAACTCAATAAATTATTTACACATTTTTATACAGTTAGAAGTATCCTTTCTCAATCATCCGATAAGCCAATACAAACAAAAAATTCAAGTATTAAGTAAGTTTATTCTTATAAATCTCATTTCATATTATTTACTTTTCTTCAATTCCATTCATTCATGCAATGTTTATCTAATTAATTTACATTCACCACTTACAAAATTTGTTTCCCATTTTCTTATACAATGTCATTTTCTCTATTCGTTACTTTGCACTCATTGCTTACATAAGTTATTTCCGTTTCAGTTATTTGATTATCCATTGTTATGTAAGTCTCTTTACAATTTAATTCGCCATTAATAGATTATTTCTTTTTCACATTCATGCTTCCATATATAGTATTATTCAACATTAAGTCCATTTCTAAATCATTTCAATGTTTTTCTAAAGTTATAATCATTCAATTAATATAGTACTCACTTTAATTATAAATGACTTTAACATTAACTTAAGTTTATAATTATAGTATTCACCTTTTATGATTCTATCTGATTATAAATAGCTTAAAATGTTATATTAAGTTTATAATCGTTTTTCTTACATTATTTACTTTTCTATTACATTTGATTAGCAACATTTCAAACTACTAACCTAAGTTTATAACAATTTATAATATCATAATTCTTATTTATAAAAGTAATTCCAACGAACGCTTTCATTTACCAAAGTTTGCTTGTGTAGTATTCTATTACATATTCCTATTTAACATACAACACTTTACATTTTTATAAGTTATATGTATGTCTTTTAGAGCATAATGGAATATTACACAAGTTCATATTATTCATTTAATAAATAATGTTCAACAGATATCATTTTACAGTTTTCATATCCTTTTGATTTACAACAAAATCTCAATTTCTTATATTTTCATTAATCACTTAGCATCTAGTTTCTAATCGCACATATTAAAAGTTTCCAATTATCAAAATAGTCAAGATTTCATTTCATTATAATAATTGAAATTTTAAATTTATAGAAACATAAGAACTGAATGTCCGGTTTCCTTTTTAAATCATTTCAATATATATATATATATATATATCATATCTTTTACATATCAAATCATATTTAGAAACTAAAATTTATTCCTCGGAAAACCGTGGAGTAAAACTATTACAGTGGCCTTCCCACTTTGAAACTCGAAAATGAACGTCGACGATGCGTACATTCGCCATCAAAATTATTTTTCAACGACAGAGAGGGAAGTACAGAACTTATTTCCTTCAAAAATCCCTTTAAGCATTTCTTTCAAATCATGTTGAAATATTTATATCAAAAAATACTTCCAGTTAATACTAATATTATATTCCAAAATCTTTTGAAAGAAATTTCCAAAATCCCGGAATTTAAGTTCTTAAATTTTAATTTATATTTACTTTACTTGTAAATATTATTTTATACCCAATGTTTATAAGATTTGACTTCTTAACAAACAAACATATCACATACCCTTATATACATTTATATGGATTATTCTTTTATATAAAAAATATAATACCAGGCAAAATTATTTCATTTACCTATGTTTCAAAAAATATTGGTTGGTCTGCTCTATTAAGGGCTTAGAAATCGCTATTGATGCCATAGCATCCTAGTACCGACTGAAATTCATAAATATTAAACAGAACAAATTAACACATGTAAAACCATTTTATAACACTAACAAATACGGTCTCACATATATAAACTAAACAGACCCATTTTAGGGTATTATTACCCTATTTCTAATGAGTCAGTCCTCGTAAAGCTAAGGTTATCGCTAAACCAAAGCTATAATACCAAATGTAATGACCCAACTTTTTAGATGGTTTAGATCAACGATAAACCACACAAGTCAGACTCAAACCATGCAAAGGGGAGGATTGTTATGTGGTAAATAAGAAAAAGCAGAGAAAGAAAGAAAACAAACACAAAATCTCACAATGGAATGACAAAATATAATAATCAAATAAAAAGTTCATGAAGTTGTTTTACAAATAACATTTGATTACAATTTTACAATACAGATCAGAGTTACATACAATAGGAATAAATAAATAAATGCAGCGGAACAACATGATGCAGTGGAAATAATATAATAAATAATAATGGTATTAAATCTTTGTCTATGTTCTCTAGAAAAGCATTCTTTGACACAATGAAAAGCTCAGATTGACCCAAGCGAATTGAAAAGATAAAACACTCGAGTTAGAACTAAAAGAGCTTGTGTAAGTTAAATCAACAGTAAATAAATATGAGGGTAACGACGTCGGACATGTTTATGGGTTTTGACATCGCCATTCCAGTGCCAAACGTGAGTTCAATACCTTAAGAGATCTACGAGATTTCCACCTCCTAAGGATCTATTAAACTACATGCATAGTACAATAAACTATTATAATAGTGTCTACAGTAAAATAAAGAATTAAAATAGCGCTAAAGCATTACCCATACCCCCTTAACACATTTTATATAATGTTGTAGTCTATACAGTACTATAAACTCCACCGTAAATTAGTGGGCTATCAGGGAGCAATCCATAGGTACGACACAAACCAAACTCATAGAAGGCGTGATAAGGCATGTGAACACGGCACTCGAGGCAATACTAGGGTTGGATTCTATCATTTACAGATCCGGACTGGTGGTAACGTATAGCAGCTACTACCACCCATTGTGGAACACATTACCATAATCAAAATTAAGGGGTGGCCACCAAATCAATCGCAAAGTCATAATATGTCATCGAAGAAACATGCCCGATAGGAGGTGCGACCTCACTTGGCCCGGCATGGCTCCTACTTTAGTCGCATCTAATTTGACTCACGGGAGTGAGGGCTACGATAATACCTCATATGGAATCATTTGCTAAACCATCCTACTTCATTCTGGAATCTCCACCATGTACACAGTTGTTAAACTGGTTTTCGGCATTGGTAGAGAGTATGACAATATTCGATCCCAGTCTATTTATCAACCAAATGCTTATGACACACCGGATGGTTCTTTTACATTTCCAAAACCATTTCATATTGATATCAAAATATCATATTCAATTCAAACAGTATCACTTTCAAAATCATATTTTCAAAATAGGTTAAACCCTCGTTTCAAAATCATCATATGTACTCATAATATTTTATTTATCTAACATTCCAATTTTTATCAATTTGAAATTGGTAATTAATATAAGTTTTGGAATTAATTTTGAGATTAAATTGAAATTAATTTGAAATTTTCAAAACAAATAAAATAAGTGCTAATTTGTATATATATATATATATAGAATTGTAAATTTCATTTGAGTTTAGAAAGTCAAAATAATAAATATCTTAAAAAAAGTATTTGAATTTAAATATATATATGAGTGGATTTGTATTTGAATTTAATTTGAATTGGTATTTGAATTTGAATTAAATTTAAATAAAATCTTAGTAAATAATTTAGATTTAAAAATAACATATATGTGATTTATTTAATACATAGTTAATTTTAAAACATTTTCCTTTAAAATACTTATAATAAAGAAAAATGTATTTATAAAATGAGAAAAATGCAATATAAAGTTTATTTAAAAGCCTTTAATTCATGTGAAATACAAGCATTAAAAATGTAACAAGCAATTTAACAATTGTGATTCATGAAACAAGAGAATAAACAAGTGTAATGATCTTATAAATTAAAATGAATAAGTGTCATTTTTTATTTAATTTGATAAAATTGATTAAAAAAAAGGGAAAATGAGATTATATAAACTATTTCATCTCCTCTCTCTCATTTCTTTATCCTCATTTTCAAAGCTTGTACATTTTAAAATCAGAAAACATAGTAATCAAAAAACAAGATAACTTCTTCAACATTTAAAACAAAAACAAATTCCAATGAAATAAAGGTCTGAAGCAAGCAAAAGAGAAAAAATATTCAAGCCTAAGCCTATAAGACAAAGTTTAACTTAGTAAAGATTCAATTCAGGAAATTAAAGAACAAGTTCAACTCAAATCAAAATATCAAGGGAGATCAAATCCCAAAAGTATTTTCTAGTTTTCAAGTTCCAGCTCTTTGTTTTCAAGTTGATAGGTGAGTAAACTTTTGAATCTGGATTTCTGGCTTGTTGTTCGAAAATCAGGTTGAAGTAAAAGTGATAAAGTATTGTATGTATGCAAGTATGTATGGATATATGTACGAATTGGCTGTGCATGTCTGGAAAATAGACATATTCATTTCGTTCCAGGTTTACAGGCATCAAGCCCTCTCAAATTCGATTTCTCTTCCTCTGATCCATATTAGAGTTTATGATCTAAACGAAATTAGTTTTTTTTAACATGTTTCAAGTTTTAAAAATAAATCTGAGCAAAAATAAATTAAAGTTTTTTTGGAAATTGGAAAATACAGGCAAAGTTCAAAATATGTTAAATTTCAAACATCATAATTTGCCGATTCAAGAATATAACTTTAACTGATTTTGAAATCTATTATTTTTAAAAGAAAATTTAAGATTTTTAGTGTATTATTGTGTAAGCATTTCGAGGTTGTTCGGATAATGGTTTTTGAGAAAATACTGGTGACCAAAGGCACTCGGGTGATCGAGGTTTCATTTGAAGGTAGCTGGGAAGTCGTCGGGGCCAGGAAAAATGGTGGATGATTTTCTTCGTCACTGTGGCATCGAAATTTGATCTGAGAAGGGTTTAAGCCCTAGTTTGGGTCAAGGTCGGAAATTTAGTTAATGCGTCATCGTTATTTGACCAGAATCGATCGCATCAGTGTTAATCGAAGCGTGGGGAGTAGGCGATGCTATGACCAGAATCTCATGAACTTTAGTGGCCTGAGGTGATAGGGCGAGGCAGTTTTTTGGTGATCGTAGTTGTTCCAGTTTGGGTCAGGATGTTCGATTTTGTTCGGCTCATGAATTCGTCGATCTATGTGTTCTGAATGATTGAGTAGATGATCGTGGATTTGTGGAAGGTGGTGGCGATAGCTAGAACGCCGGGGATCGGCGGTGCACGTGCACATATATTTGTTTGTGTCAGTAGGCATTGGTTTTGGAAGGAAGGCTATGGACTCGAAGTTGTCTTCGGGTGTGACGCCCCACCTCTATACCCACGCTAGCCAAGAACATTACGGTGAATGCTGTCAACTAGCACGGAGAATAAGGCAGTTGAGGAGCGACCGTCCGTGTAATTGCTTTGTGCGAGCATCGATATGTCAGATAGTATAGCATGCAATTCTTTTCAAGTGGAAATCCGACATGCCGACACAACTCAAAGCTACTACACAGTGGCAATAATATCTTCGGAAACAAACATAGAAGTAAACATAACATAAATCAGTCACAGACAATTCATATCACAAAGGCGGAAATAGATATGAATATAACACATGAAAGTGTTCATCAAAGTAGTGGTCTAAAAAGATCCACAATATCACAAAAGAATAGTTACATGAACTACACAAAAGAATAAGTATACATTATGGAGTCTGTATCTCAAATGTATACAACAAAAACTACTAATCTAAGTAGTAAGCAAAAGGTTAGAGAAATGGATCCCCGGAGAGAAGTCAAGTCGAAGCACCTGCAACATCTCGGTCTGACCCGAGTATTATTTATAAGAAAATAATAAACGGATCAGTCTAACTATAAATATCAGATAACATGATATAGAATAGGAGATATGACTAAACACATAATAATCACAATGCCAAGCTGTGATATATATAAGTAATTGAAAATCAACAAGAGATTAATCAATATCACGATAATCTACTCAAGATAAAAAGGAATGTCATACTCCTAATTTCATTCACCAAGCCGCAATAAATGACATATAAGATATGGCATAGACGTATAATATCCATAATGGCATACTACTATAAATATGTAAATGATAATCAACAAACGATTAATCAATATCAAAGAATCTTCTCAACGATTCAAAAAGGGTATCATACCCAAAACTTGTATTCACAACAAGTTAATGAAACACGATTTCACCTATGCACAAGAATTGATAAATCATATCAATAGAAATCACAAAGTTGGTGAAACATAAATTCTAGAAATCAACACAAGAAATCCAGTCAATGAAACACAAATTCACCTATGCACAAGAATTGATCAATCATATCAATAAAAATCACAAAAATAGGTGAAGAAGAAAATTCCAGAATTCGACACACGAAATCCAGAAATCACACAGAATAAGGGGAGGAGGCCTATCACATGAACGGGAGCATGAAAACTCACCAACATCTGTAACACACGAATGAGAAGCTATCTCATGGTAGCTAGCCATTAATTTGACACACGAATGGTCCGAAGACCTGACACACGAATGGTCCGAAGACCGTGGGTTGCTACCCCACCAAATTTGAGTCGAAACTCCACAAAACGGGGTTTAGTCTCCCGCGCAGTCAAAGAGACATCGCACATTGCTAGTCTAAATCACAAAAATGATCGTCATGATCATCGAGAAGTGTCGATTACAGTAAGCTAGTAAATATATGAGCTTAGCATCATGTCCCATAACCACTAGCTTAACTTAAATATTTACGAACAAATTATAGATCTCCACTAGAAAATTGTCACAAGAGTTTCAATCGAACAAGTCCAAGAATTAACCAACAAAGTGAACGCAAGCGTTTCATACCACTTGTTTTACTAAGTTGTTTAATTAGATTTCTCATACGAGTGAGGTAAAGGTTTGTATATACTAATAGATTGGAAAATGGTTTAAGAAAACGAGCTTTGTAATAAAATAGTGTTGAAATCGTTTGAGGAAAGAGTCTTGATATTTACTACTAGTATAGAAAACCTTTATATTTTTAAAGTGACAAATCACAAAGAAGATTGTAGGAACAATCAATCACTAAAATTCACATACGAAGATGTGAATAAAAATCCAACGAAACCGATAAAGAATCCATCAAAATGGATACTCAAGAAAATCCCTAAAAAGGAGTCATCAAAGTCATAATAATTGATAACAATAAATAGGAAACAACACGAATCGATTTAAGTTGGAAATTTAAGCAACAAGGCAAAGCAAGCAAAAATCATCAGGTCGGTCGGCCGGACTCCCTGAGTCGGTCGACCGAACCTAAAATAGAAAGTGCTTATGCACTTGGAAGCAGGTCGGTCGACCGGACCAGAGGGGTCGGTCGGCCGAACCAGAAACAAAAGTGCCACTGCACATTTGGAAGCAGGTCGGTCGACCGAACCAGGGGGGTTGGTCGGCCGGACCTGTTTCCAGACTCTTCCCTGCCTATTACAAATGAGGTTCAATCTTGACCAAATTGCATTTTCTCGAGCAACGGCGCTAAGGGATTGTGCCAATCGACTACCCGGCCCTATATGCTCCTCGATGCATCACCAAAAACATGTTCAAACATCAAAGTTAGGATTTTTAACGAATTGAACTCAAAACACTAAAAACTGGAATATACACCAATTCAATCCAATCCAAAAGCAAATGCACATGAATAAGTGTTAGGAATTCATACCTAACATTCGAAGATAATTCATAGACTTAGATATGAGATTAAAAATCTCACCTTTTCACAAAATCGAACAAGAAGAAGCTTAAAAGCAAATGGAGAATCAACCTCTCTTCAACACAACCCAATTGAGCTTGAATCTAAGCTCAAAAACAAGAACATTCCCGAAATTAGGTTTAGGAATTTCTGAAATTGGTAAGAGAATAAGTTGGAGAAGAAGGAGAGAAGCTTACCAATGGGTTCTTCTTGAGTTTGGAGCTAGGAATTTGATTTGCAAGAGAAACTAGGGTTTTGGAGTTTTAATTTCCAATCTCTCCCACCATTAATGCTAAGAAAACTGAAAAGAGAAAGAAGTGAGGGAGAATGGGGAGAGTGGTTCAGTTTTGGAGTATAAGTTAAAACATAGGGCTGAGCCCAAAACCAAACCCAAAGTGAAAAGTAGCAAAAATCAACTTTCTCCAAACATATCGAAGCTTATACTCAAAAAGGTTGCAAACGGCATTTTAAACTCAATGGGAGTGGTCCCGAGTCCTAATTCGACCGTATGCAAAAAGTAGCTTTTCGGACTAAAATCCGACTAATGATGAAATATTTAAATAAAATATTTAAATATAAAAATCGATAAATATGTGGGTTGTTACATCGGGAAACTTTGTTTCTGGCTCGAGTGATAGCTCGGGTAATTTGGTGTGTGCGCAAGGGTTTTTCTAAAACTTAAACAAAATTTTAAAGTTGAAAAGTGACTCGGGTTGGTTTGTGAAAAACTCGAAGTAAACGGTACGTTGGCTGGCGGATAGACTCAAGTAGGCCTCGGGTTTGCTGTAATAAAAACAGTTTATACTTTAAATCAAAATTTAAATTTTTAACATTTTTTTTCCATGATTTTAAATAATGATTTTGATTAAGTTTGGGTTAATAAGGGTTTTAAGTAAGATATTTTTAAAGTAATTAAATTTAATTTATTTAATTTTGTCACATTATTTATAAATTTATTTATTTTAAATGAATAATGTAATTAAAAAGGGTAATTAAGATAAAATGTTATTAAACTAACCTTAATCTTTTCAGTAAATTAATGTGATAATAATGATTTATCAAACAAGGTTTAAATGATAATTAAAGTAAATAATAAAGATAAAAGGGTTTATCTTTTAATTTATTACGTAATTAATGATTTATTAATATAATTACTTAAAGATAATTACTTAATTAATAATTAAATAATAATTAATTAATGAAAGTAATTAAGATTAATTAATTAATAACTAAGCATTAATTAATAATAATCAATTAATTTATTAATTAATAATTAAAAGGTAATTAAATGATAATTAAGGTTAATTAATTATTAATGAAGATTAACTAATCAATAATTAATGACTAACTAATTTATAACTTAGAATATTTAATCATTAATTGAGGATAATTAATGAAAATAATTATGTGATTAATTAATTACAATCACTCGATTAATTCATCTTAATTATAGATGATTGGTTTTCGTTGAATGCTTTGCATTGATAGATACCTCTAATACATGATTGTGATCTATGTGATATAAATTGCTTTTTGCTGAGTTGTGACATCTGTGAATATATTACTGTGTGAATATGAAAACCCTTTTGGCCCGTAAAACGGTATTTTAATTTCGATGCGACAGGGAGTCGGATTGCAGTTGGTTATCCGAAACCCACATCGAATCTATGGTGAATCTTTGTGATCGATATGTCCACATGTTTTTAAATCAAGTGCTCACTATTCGGTTTAGCCGGGAGAGGACTTTGTGTCATATAACCCATTCCGAATAGTGATACGACGAAGTGGATGGCATTTGAAGAAGGAGGTGAAGACCGTGTGTTTTCAAGAATGATAGGATAAACTATCGAATGACACTACACTGAGTTGCTCCGATATAAAGATCTTCATATGTGATGAGGAGTCCGATCTGGATTGTGGATGCCAGGATTACAAGGGCTTCTTTGGAAGTGCCTTCGGTTCCGTTCGAACCCGAAATGGACTTGTATGGTTGTATGTCTGACGTTACACTTTGAGATATAAAGCTGATTTCTATCAAATACATTGCTGTTTTGTGGCGGAGAATTTATTCTCTTAGCTTTACACCCTTCTTTGAGACGTACGACCTCAGAGGTTATGTAGTTGATGGTTATTTGTGATATACTCCCAATTTGGTAGTGTGGCATGCTGAGTGCTGTTGATTATTTGTTGATTGAAGCATGGCTTTTATGTAAAGTGTAGCTTTGTAGACGGGACTTCGTCGAACCTTACAACCCGAAAATGGTCGAAATAGGAATGTTGCGCAAGGTTATCAGGGGTCGCGCCCCTAGGGTATGTCCAATTTCTTTTTGATAAGAGGTGGTATCATGGTATGGAGCCTAGATATTTAACTGTGTGGTTGTTGCTTTTTCTTCGCGAATCCCGAGATAAAGGTCGGTAACGACCAGGGATGGCATACTTGTAGGTGTTACCTAGTTACAGGGGTAACCCGGCCATGTGTTGGCAGAGATCTGGTTTTGTCCTTTGGGGCATCCCTCCAGAGGCATCCTATTTGGTACAGAAGTTCATTCTCCTGGACATTGTTGGAAATCCAATCATTCAATACGAGCCCTGTACGGTTTTAGTTGTAGAACCTGCTATCTAATATGGTAGCTATAGTAGGCATACTATAATGGTACGTATGCTGGCTAAAATTGATATTACACTTTCGAAATGTTTTCACACTATACACTAATAATAAGAGTTTTCTGATATCAAGCATGTTTGACTATAATAAGGAGAAATCTCCCCTAAGTGTGCGATTACATTATGCGTGTACTGGGAGGGCTTATGGTAGTTTCATTTTCCAAAAGCATAACGGATTTCTTTTATAAATTTTTTTGTTCAAACAACTGTTTTTGTTTACTCATACCGGTCCCATGACTGACCCGGAGTTTATTGTTACTTTCTTAAACTCAGGGTGCCCATAATTTCTACACGAGCGGCCTAGAAGTAGGTTATCCATGTTTTGGAGCTAGCTTGGATTTAGAAGTCTTTTGGTAGCTATTAGATTTTGGAAGCTTTTGGTTTGAAGTCTACAAGAAGGTGGTGCTTTGTTTGGATTTTCGCTCTTTCTTTTAGAAGACACTATTACTGTTCTGCTGTGGTGTTATCATCCTGTTATTGTATCTTATGTATATCACTCTGATGTTGGTGATCGATGTTGTAATGAATATTGTACAAATGTTGTACCTATGTTGTGATCAATGAAATCATCTTTTTTTCCGCTGTTTATATTCATCTAATGTTGTTATAAGCTACATCCGAACTGGAGTTCAACGTTAAAATCTTCGATAGTGGAATACAAGTGAGGTTTTTGATGTTGATTGTTGAACGCTGGATTGCGGGTCGTGACAAGTGGTATCAGAGCTAAAGGTTGAGTAAGAACTTTAGCAATGGAGTATAACACATTTGGTGGCTTATTAGAGATAGGGTGAAGAATACCCTAGAATGAGTATAAACCGAGAGACGGAAACCCTAAAATTTCTTGGTCTATTTATTTAAACTATTGATATTCCCTAAGATATCTCGTCTGTATACCTAAATCAAGTTTTCTACTATTTACAGATAGTGAGAATAAGCGGGAGACAAGGACAAGGTAGGGGATGGGGAAATACCACTACAACTGGTCAGGTCCCTACAACAACAGCTATTCCCACTCAACCTCAACCGAATCTGGCTGATCTATATAGAAGTTTTTCCAGACTTGGTGGAAAGCCGTTCACTGGCAAGGAATCTATTGTCAAAGCACAAGCCTGGATCCGATCATGTGAAAGAATTTTTAGAGGATTGAAGTTAGAAGACGATCAAATGCGATTGATAGCGTCTTGGCAACTCCAAGAGGAAGCTCTAGCTTGGTGGAAGACTGCTACAGTGGATGAGTCGGAAGATGAGTACACTTGGAGTCGATTCAAAGATGTGTTCGAGCAGCATTACATGTCGTCTGCTGGTATCTCTAGAATGTACCAGGAGTTTATGGAGTTGAAGCAGGGAATTTTATCGTTTGAGGTGTATTTGAATAAGTTTAAAGAGCTGTCTCAATTTGGTCCGAAGCTGGTGAATACACCTTTGAAAAGGAATGAAAGATTTATTCGAGGAATGGACAAGAAATTCCACGAAAGAGTGATAGCCTACGTGAAAGAATCCTTTTCTGATTTGATCGATATGGGTTATCAATATGCCACCAAGGATATGCTGGAAGTTTCGAAGGAGAAAGGAAGGGCAAGCAATCCGAATTGGAAGAAAATGAAGTTCGAAGGGAAGAAACAGTATCAAGGCAAGGAGAAGAAGAACTATCAGAAAAACCCGGCTAGAGATATTACATATTACAACTGTCAAGAGAAAGGCCATTATTCAAACGATTATAAGAAGCCAAAGAAACAAGTAATGAAAGATCAACCTCTGAAGACAAGTCAAAGAACCAAGGAATGCTTTTACTGTCACAAGCCAAGCCACGAAGCTAAAAATTGCCCGAAAAAGAAGCAAGCACAAGTGGTGAAAATGCACGCGTTAAAAGATGATCCCTCAACTTCAAAGGAAGATAAAGGAAAAGGGGTTTTAGATGGTAACCTTATTATTTATGATAGAGTTGTTAGAGTTTTGTTTGACACCGGCGCTACACATAGCTTTATCTCCCAACAAACCGTAAATGAATTAAAACTTAAACCTGAATTTGTTGACGAGCCTATTTGCTTGAAGAATCCGGTTGGTGGCCGTGCGAACCTTTGTCTACGATGTAGAGACGTTCCTATCTCGTATTCTTGTCATCAATTTCCTATCAGTCTCTTTGTTCTCGACTTTAATGAATTTAAATCCTACTTGGAATGGACTGGCTAACGAAATACGAAGACAAATTAGATTGTAACAATCGAATGATTTTTATTAGAACCAAATTTAGGAATTTCATTGGAATCTCTTGTGAGAATCCAAGTCATAAGAGAGATAAGCTGATGTGTACTTTGGGATATCTCGAACCTAGTCTGGAATTTATACCTATTGTCCAGGAATTTCCGGATGTATTCGAAGAAGTTAAATCTTTACCTCCGTACAGAGAAATTGAATTCAGGATTGACTTAGTACCCAATGCCCGTCCTGTTGTTCATGCAATCCATAGGATGGCACCCAGGGAAAGGATAGAACTAGTCAATCAAACCCGAAATTTGCTAGAAAAAGGATTAATACGTCCTAGTGTTTCCGATTAGGGTTCAGCTGTGGTGTTCATCAATCTGACGGATCCTTGAGATTGTGTGTAGACTATCGTGGTCTCAATAAACTAACTCCCAAAAACAATTTTCATTTGCCCAAAATCGATGATCTGTTCGATCAACTACACGACGCTCGATTCTTTTCAAAGATGGATCTGGCTTAGGGATTCCATCAGCTACGAATTGCTGAAGTCCGTATTCAGTTAATTGCTTTCAGGGGTCCAGACACATTATACGAATTGTCAATCATGCCTTTCGGACTAACCAATGCTCCTACATACTTCGTAGACTTAAAGACCCATTTATTCCGAGAAGTGTTGAATAAATTCGTTCTTGTGTTTGTTGACGATATTTTGATCTGCTCCAAAACCGAAGAAGAACATGCCAAGCACTTAAGAATTCTTCTGGGGATATTGAGGACGAACATTCTGTTTGCCAAATTTTCTAAGTGCCATTTTTGGGTCAAGGAAGTTAGATTTCTCGGGCACATTGTTAATGAAGAGGGAATTTCTATAGACCTAGGCAAAGTTTTCGCTATTCTAGTCTGGAAGCGACCCACGACTCCGAAAGAAGTTAGAAGTTTTTTGGGTTTAGCGGGATATTACCGGAAGTTTGTTTAGGATTTTTCTAAGAT
The DNA here is from genome assembly GCA_030765085.1 of Allium cepa. Classification (NCBI taxonomy): domain Eukaryota; kingdom Viridiplantae; phylum Streptophyta; class Magnoliopsida; order Asparagales; family Amaryllidaceae; genus Allium; species Allium cepa. The sequence goes on along the minus strand of CM060934.1, from coordinate 1,014,779,722 downwards.
AGCTAGTCCTTTGACTAAGCTAACTATGAAGAATGCTAAATTTGATTGGACTCTGAATTGTGATGAAGCATTCTAGGAGTTGAAGAAAAGATTGACTACCGCTTCCGTTCTCGTTGTTATTAACGGGAATCAAGGCTTATTTGTCTACGTAGATAAATGTGGTGAGGGTGTGGGTGCTATGCTAATGCAGAATGGGAAAGTGATTGCCTACGCGAGTAGACAATTGTGTCTGCATGAGAAAAATTACCCAACCCACGATTTGGAGTCTTGGCTGTTATTTTCGCTTTGAAAATCTAGCGTCACTATCTTCTGGTAAAATCTATTTCAGCTTTCCTTAAAGATTTAAAAGTTTAACTTAACTTAATATTTATACTTAATAAATTCTCCTTTTTTAAGGTGAAAAATTTGAATTATTCACCGACCATAAATCTCTGAAATATCTCTTCGCCCAGAAGGATTTAAATCTGAGGCAGCAACGTTGGTTGGTATTTTCAATGTCTTATGACCTGGAGATTCTGTATACGCCTAGAAAAGCCAACGTGCTAGTCGATGCCTTGAGTAGAAAACACGCTATCACGCCTACTCTTCTTGAGAAAGTCGCCAGCAGGCAAAAAGAAGATAAGTTTCTTCGAGATATTTATGGGAGAATCCTTTGAGGCGAAGATACCAGTTTTGAAACCAATCATAGTGGAATTATTAGATTGAAAGGCAGAATTTGTTTCCAGATGTCCCAGATCTTAAATGGGAAGTTTTGGACAAGTGTCACAAGTCCAAACTTAGTATCCATCTAGGAGTTAATAAGATGTATCGAGATATCAAAAGAACTTCCTAGTGGAAAACAATGAAGAGGAACATTTCTATTTATGTCAGTCGTTATGCAACTTGTCAACCAAAAAGAGATCAAAAGACGATGGCGGGTTTACTCCAACCATTAGAGATGCCTAAGTGATAATGGGATCAACTATCTATTATTTTCATGGACGGGTAGCCACGAACTCGCAAAGGTAACGAAGCAATTTGGGTTATCATGGATTGTCTAACCAAGACTACCCACTTCATCCCAGTGAAATCTACTCGGACAACAGCAAGTTTGGTTGAATTGTATATAAAAGAGATCGTTCGTCTCCATGGTATACTCGACAGTATTGTGAGTGATCGTGACCCGATCTTCACTAGCAGATTTTGTGAGGCATTTTAAGCCGCGTTGGGAACTAAACTGAACTTTAGCACTGCTTATCACCTGCAGTCTGATGGCCAGATTGAAAGAATGAATCGAATCTTAGAAGATCTATTACATTCTTGTATACTTCACTTTGGCGGTTCATGGGAGGACCATTTGCCTCTGGTCGAATTCTCATATAATAATAACTATTAGGCCATTATCGAAATGGCTCCTTTCGAAGCTTTATATGGTTGTCCATGTCGATCACCTGCATGTTGGATCGAATCAGGTGATAGACTCGTTCTTGGACCAGATACGATAACGGAAGCCATTGAAAAAGTTGATTTTATTCGAAATAAATTGAAAACGGTTCAAAGCCGTCAGAAAGTTGTTACGACCGCAGGAAAAGAGATTTAGAATTCCAAGTTGGAGATTCTGTTTTCCTAAAGGTGTCTCCAATGCGGGGTGTGTTGAGGTTTGGGAAGACTGGTATGCTAGCACCGCGTTATATTGGTCCGTTTCCTATACTGGAAAGGATTGGTCCTTTGGCTTACCAAGTGAAACTACCCAATTAGTTATCCAGCGTACACAATGTGTTTCATGTTTCTCACCTTTGAAAATATGTGCATGATCCAGACTGTATTATTAAAGAAGCTGCTTTGTAGGATTTGGAGATCGCACCAAATCTGGCAGTTAAAAGAGAACTGTTGAAAATAATTGATCGACATGAAAAGCAACTGAGAAATTAAGTTTTGAAACTGGTTAAAGTGCAATAGAATGGTGATCCAAATGACTAAACATGGGAAACAGAGGATAGCATGCAGAAATCCTATCCCAATTCCAGAGTTGTTATTTCGGCTTAATCTGGTAAGCCATTTCTCTATCTTTTTCTATGTTATTATATTCTTTATTTGTCTTTCTCTCTCTTCAAATTTCGAGGCCGAAATTTTCTTAAGGGGGAAATCTGTAACGTTCCAATTTTTATCAATTTGAAATTAGTAATTAATATAGGTTTTGGAATTAATTTTGAGATTAAATTGAAATTAATTTGAAAATTTCAAAACAAATAAAATAAATGTTAATTTGTATATATATATATATATATATGAGATTGTAAATTTCATTTGAGTTTAGAAAGTCAAAATAATAAATATTTAAAAAATTATTTGAATTTAAATATATATATGGGTGGATTTGTATTGGAATTTAATTTGAATTGGTATTTGAATTTGAATTTGAATTTGGATTTGACTTTGAATTTGAATTTAAAAATTTAAATAAAATCGTAGTAAAATAATTTGGATTTAAAAATAACATATATGTGATTTATTTAATATATAATTAATTTTAAAACATTTTCTTTTAAAATGGTATAAGTATAATAAAGAAAAATGTATTTAAAAAATGAGAAAGATGCAATATAAAATTTATTTAAAAGCCTTTAATTCATGTGAAATACAAGTGCTAAAAATGTAACAAGCAATTTAACAAGTATGATTCATGAAACAAGAAAATAAACAAGTGAAATGATCTTATAAATTAAAATAAACAAGTGTCGTTTGTTGGATATGCGAGTATATGATTTTTGTTTGATTATAATAAACATATATATATTCATTAAATGTATTTGTTAATATACAATTTTATCTTCATATGTTGAATAAATATTTGATGAATAAAATAAATAACACAGAATTTGAACGTATATTTTATTCAAACAAATATTTATTATAATTTTTGAATAAAACAAATTTCAAGCTCTCACTATATATATACACACACACAATTTCAATTATAGTCCAATTTTGATTACATCACAATTCACATTTGATCTCACTACATATCACTCATTCACTCACACTCGTATTTATCTTCAACTTCATTCCAATGTGAATCCAGCATCTGAGCAATCTGCAAAAATAAATATTGATGCCGTAAAATTGAAAATAAAATATTTTTGCAATATAAAATAAAATATGATTATCGGAAATTTTATTTGCTTCGGTTATTTGGGTTGTTGGACATCATTTAAATTTGAATTCATCATACACGAACAGCTTATGACATGCACGGTGTATCACTATCATGCCACAAGGCCGTGCACACCGATATATACACTTGATAAATCGACAGGGACAGGTGAGCACAGGTCAAACCCAAAACGTCGGGTTCAACTCAAGTGCAATAAAAAGAATGTCACAATATCAGCACAAGATCAAACTCGAGCTCCAAGCTGGATTCAACCCAGGTGCAAGTTCATGAATATGTCAAGACAACTAAAACAAGCCTCGACCAAAATCCAAATGTACAAATGCAATATGAACCAAACAGTGCACAAAGGCAGTGGTACAAACTACATGAAGACAATGCACATATATACACAGTGACAACAGATGCCAAAGTGAAGCCACCAGACTTCGAGTCAAGCAGTAGACAGGGATGTGCAGACCTATAAATGTAAGCAAAGAAATGGCACATGTATATGCAGGTGCATAGCATCATCAATGAAACCAAACTGCCCAGGCTTAAAGCCAGAGAACAGCAAGTGGAACTGACCACACAAGGAAATGCATCAATACCAAAGTATAACCATAACTGACTTAATTCAAAAAGTTAGGCAATGTCAAAGATCATAACAATGCAAAACTTCCAGATGAACACATAATGAAGACAAGCTAATGAACTCGAAGCAAAACTCAAAAGCTAAATATGCTAACCAGAAGTACACATGAAGGTTATAGTGCAACAGGTCAGGGAAGCAAGAATGTGCACCAAAAACCAAACAAAAGCATAACACAAATACTCAAAGCAACTCGAAGTCAGTGATACCATATCACAATGTGCATAGAACTGTAATCAGATGAACCAAAACTATGACACATGACCACAAATCCAAACAACAAAGTAATACAACAGTTCAGTGAACAAGTGAAGCATCTCTGTTTATATGTGTAAATATACGTATAGCAAGTTCAAGCTGCAGGTCAAAGACATAATGGCCGAAGTAAGTGCAGAAAGGAAATGGTCAGGAAATATGCATACAACCAAAATTCAAGCCAAAGAAGAATGCACAGAGTAGAATGAAACTGTGATACCAGAGACATGTACAAGTATACTCTCAGCAAAAATATGCAGCACACAAATTTCATGATCCACTTCGAATCAAGCAATGCAGATAACAGGGGCTTGAACACACATGTCCAAAGTCAATTCAAGTCAAAAGCCGAAGTCATGCAACAGCAGGTACAAGTTAAATATGACACACCTAGTTCGAAAAAATGACCAGAGGAACTAAACACAAATGGCCAGAGTCGAGAAATAGAAACTGCCAAAATAAAAGTCATAAATTCACGCAGAAGAATCAAAGTGGCCGAAGTCAACCACGACAACAATCAAAAATTGAACTGGTCAAAGAAAATGTCAGAGCCTAGGCAATGAGGGAATCGAACCAAGCCAGAAATCAAAACCGTGTTATTCAAGTAAATTGAAAAAGTCAGTAATCAATCTCAAGCATCAATACAAAATCAACCGGCCGAGATAAATTAAATGGCAGATTCAAATGAACGGGAAAATAGGAATTCAAATCCTATATAAACCATAAACATCATCGGCAAAGGCGTATTCGAGTTCGAGCAAAAAAATCGAACAATAAATCATTACAACTCGAATCAGATTGAGTTCAAGCAAGCAAATCAGAAGAACCAAAAAGAAAAATTTACATACCAAATCAAAGTCGAACTCGATCAAGGAGGAGGAGCCGCGAACGAATCAATTGAACTAAGCAATCGAAGCACCAACCATCAATTTAAGCGGCAACTTCACAAAGCCCTAATTCAGAGCTAAGAGGAAAGAACGAAAGAAGGAACGAGGCCATTGTTTGACTGAAGAGCAAAGAAAAGAAAAAGGGCCAGCATTATTTTGTTTGTGATAATATTATTTAGGGTCGCTTATTAAAATAGAGTTGGGCCTTAAAATCTTAAAAATTAGGGTTTATTTATTTTATTGTTTTAAAGTGTTTTTAATTTCTTTCTTAAATCGTTGTAATTAGTAGTTGTGTGACTAGGGGACAAACTACATGGCATAGTTTGAGAATTCGCAACTCAGTGGTTGAGTTATAGCAGGGTTTTGAGCATAGAGTTAAGGCAAGTTGATAGCTGGTGTCGCGAGTTTACGTGTGTAAGCATCTGACTACTTAATTTCTTGTAGAAACCTTGGAGGCAGCACGTAGGCAGGGTTTTGCCGAAGCTGGGTAAATTCTGTGTCGTTCTATTTCTGCATTTATTATTCTGCGATTATCTGTGCTGCTATAATTTTGATATACCTATGTTGAAATAATTTTATAAGCTTTCGCAATAATTTTTACAATTAACAGTATCACCCTATTCACCCCCCTCTAGGGTGAAATCGATACTACAAGATATCAGAGCTAGGAACAAAAGCCATTTTTGTATTAAAAATTTAATTTTCAAAAAACAATTTTTGTTTTAATAATTTGAATTTTTAAAATTGCTTCTTTTAATAATGCTTTTGCTGTGGGTCGGTCCATAGTTAGACCACCTATGTTCAATGGTGAATACGCCTACTGGAAAAATAAAATGAAAATTTTTCTGAAAACCACTGACGCTTGGAATATTGTTGAGACAGGTTATAGAGCACCAACTATAATTATAAATAATCAGGAAATAAATAAACCAAAGGATCAATGGACAGATCTAGAAAATAAGTTACAGAATTCTAATGCCAAAGCTATGAATTCGATTATTTGTTCATTGGATCAAATTGAATTTAATCGTTTCTCACATTGTCTAACTGCATAGGAAATATGGCACACACTCGAAGTGACTCAGGAAGGAACGTCGCAAGTCAAAGAATCTCGCCTTGCCATGCTAAGCAGCGAATACGAGAATTTCGCAATGGCCAAGGAAGAAAATGTCAAAGAGATGTACGGACGACTTTCAATATCGTATACAAATCAATAGCTCTCAGAAAATCACACACAGAGTTGGAGATAGTCCAAAAAATCCTCAGATTCCTTCCACGAAGATTTGAAGCAAAAGTGATTGTCATTCAAGAATCGAAAGATTTAAAATAGATCAAAGTTGAAGAACTCATCGGAAATCTCACCACTTATGAGCTAGAAATGAAATTCAAGGAAGAGCGTGAAGGAGGAGATACTCAAAAGAAATCAATAGCTCTCAAAGGAACAACTGAAAGTGATGATGATGACGATGATGGTGGAGCAGCTGAGCTGGCGTTAATAATGAAGAAATTCAAAAGGTGGAACCGCAGATATAGAAATCCAGCTCTAAATCAGAAATTGAAAAGCAGAATAGACAATGTACTAGACAATCCAGAAGAACGGGAGATCGTTTGTCACAAGTGCAACCAACCCGGACACATCAAGCCCAATTGTCCTCAAAATCGACGCGACTTTGAAAATAAATCAAAAAGGAGAAATTTTGTAGCCACGTGGAATACAGGTGATGAAGATAATAAAAGTACTAGCAGTGAGAGTGAGAAAGCAGGTATGTACCTTCAAGGTAATATAACTGATAGCGACGATGACAAGCCAAGCGAGGTATCAAAACTTACTCACTCTGATTTACTTATATATTTCCATGAAGTAAAAGGCTATTTTGAACGACTTAGGGAGAAGTATGCCAAACTTGAATCACAAAAAGATACTTTGATAGATTTAAATAAACAACTTGAACAATTAGTCAAAAACCTATCAAAGTAGGATCCCTAAGTGTGATAAGTGTCCAACATTCGAAGAAGAAATTTAAAAATCAGAAATCAAAATTAAATCACTTGAATATGAAATTCTGATTTTGAAAGAGAGTGAAAAATACTAGAAGAGAAAATTCTATTAAAAAGTGCACACGGTTATTAAACGAAAATGAATCTCTCAAAACATAATTCCAACAACTGTCAACAACTTTAGATAAATTTTCCAAAAGTGAAAAATCGTGGAATACGCTATTAGGGAAACAAACTGTTAATACAGTCAGACAAGGACTTGGATATAATCAATCTGAACCTGTTAAAAGAAAAATTAATCAACTCAATTCAATGTGCACAATTTGTAGAAAATTTGGACATAATCAAAATAATTGTTGGTATAGACCCAAACACGTAAAAACCATTCCAATTTGGGTTCCAAAAGGCACAAATATAAAATCTCTCAAAGTTAAACAAATCTGGGTGTCAAAAGGAACATATATAAATATTTTTGGGTTTTCCCAAAATTATTTTTCAGAATATTCTGCCACTAACAATCATGGAGCTATAAAAACAAATAGGTCACCAAAATCTTCCATCGTGTAGGTGTCGAGGCAGGCTAAGGAACAACAACCATGTTATCTGGACTCTGGCTATTCCAGAAACACAAAGGGCGACAAAGCAAAGTTCCTTAGCCTAGTATAAAGGTGACAGAACCACAATGGGTAACAATGAAAATTTGTCGTAAAGTAAAGCAGGTAATGGTATATTTTGAACGATGTATTAAATAAGATAATCTGCATCGTATTCTGAATTAAATCAGCCAATAATGTGATGATGAAATAAGTGATGATTTTGATTCTGACTTATTCAAAATTGTTGGCCAATTATATTCTTATGCCAAGAAACTATAAAAATCTCTAGAGTCTTTGAATTACCTCATATATATTAGTTTGGATTAATAATAGTGTTTTATTGGATGATAATACATTTGATTATTTTACGGCTGACTCTATATTCACGGTTTTGATTATTTACACGGCTTCAATTCAAATTCAAGAGAATGCCATTTAAAAAGATGTTAAAATTGATTTTTAGATATTTTGATGCACACTTCATGGTCTAGTCTATCAAATTCAATTAATGATAATTTTGAGTGAAAGAAAAAATTCAGATGCAGATTACACTGGTAATCTAGTTGATAGAAAAATTACTAGTGAAACGTGATTTATGTTGAGACATTTAGTAACTGCATCGTTTTTCAAAGAAAATATTTCATATTTTTCATTTCAAATAATTTTCAAATAGCAGAAATTTTTCTCACAAAACCCCTTCTAGAAAATCATCTTTGACCTTGTTTTCAGATTGGTCATTTTTAGAAAATTTGATTTTATAATTATTTTTGAATTTAACTTTTAAATTATAACATTGACTAATCTGACTCCCTACTAATTATCAAAAAGATACATAGTGATTGAAAAAGTGATGAGTGTTGATATTTATCATATATTATGACTCAAGACGGTATAATTAGTAAATTTCTTTAGAAATTTAAACAAGGGTTATAAAACTATTTGTTGGTAAAAATTCCACGACCATCTCTATTTCTATCATATTTCTAGCGACCATAACTCATTAAAATTCAATATAGTTTGTCGATATGTGGTACTTTAAACAGGAATCATTCATTTTTCATTTTATTTTATTTTAATAAAAAACAATAATAATAATAATAAAATAAAATCCAAAGTATTCACTTTCATTTAAAAGTCCTCACGATTATGCATGGGTGAATTACTTGGAATTTGTTATGTACTTCCATGCTCATCTAAAAGTCCTCACGGTTATGCATGTATGGAACGCATATCAAAATTGATTTTTTTAAATAAACAAGTTGATTCTAATCTCATTTAAAAGTCCTCATGGTTATGCGTGTTAGAAGATACTTGAATTCATTTTTTAGAATAAAATTGGAATGCTACTAATCTCGTTTAAAAGTCCTAACGGTTATGCATGGTTATAGATATTCAAATTCCTGATATAAATATACCACAAATAGAGAGAATTGTATGGTTTTATATGATGACATCATTCCCATCATTCTAAAAGTGGAATATGCGCCTAATAGGGTATTTATGATTTTTGTCTGATTTTTTATTGAAATTTAATATTTATATTCGATTGAGTTTTAATGTCGTATTAATATCTATTACTTTATCTCAATTTTTCTATCACTATTACACTTTTGCAGATAAGAAAAGGGAGAGAGAAAAGTTAAGATTTTGACAAATAAAGGTCAAATATTTTCTATTTGCATCTGGGCTCATTTTCATATTTTTGATTGTATGCATATATGAAGGGGGAGCTTTGTGTAGAGAGGAAGCATTCAAATAGGGGGAGCAAATTGAATGATCAAATACATTTAACAAATTGAAAATCTTAAATATATGTTTGTTATAATCAAAAGGGGAGATTGTTGAATATGCGAATATATGATTTTTGTTTGATGATAATTAACATATATATATTCATTTAAATGTATTTGTTAATATACTATTTTATTTTCATAGATTAAATAAATATTTGATGAATAAAATAAATAACATAGAATTTGAATTCAAACAAATATTTATTACAATTTTTGAATAGTACAAATTTCAAGCTCACACACTATATATATACACAATTTCAATTACAGTACAATTTTGATTACATCACAATTCACATTTGACCTCCCTACATATCACTCATTCACTCATACTTGTATTTGTCTTCAACTTCATTCCAATGTGAATCCAGCATCTGAGCAATCTACAAAAATAAATATTGATGCAGTAAAATTGAAAATGAAATATTTTTGCAGTATAAAATAAAATATGATTATTGGAAATTTTATTTGCCTCGGTTATTTGGGTTGTTCGTCATCATTTAAATTTGAATTCATCATACACGAACAGCTTGTGACATGCACAGTGTATCACTGTACATGCCACAAGGCCGTGCACACCTATATATACACTTGATAAATCTATAGGGACAGGTGAGCACAGGTCAAACCCAAAATGTCGGGTTCAACTCAAGTGCAATAAAAATAATGTCACAATATCAACACAAGGTCAAACCCGAGGTCCAAGCTGGATTCAACACAGGTGCAAGTTCATGAAAATGGTCAAAACAACTAAAACAAGCCTCAACCAAAATCCAAATGTACAAATGTAATATGAACCAAAGAGTGCACAAAGGTAGTGGTACAAACTAAATGAAGATAATGCACATATATACACACCGACAACAGATGCCAAAGTGAATCCACCAGACTTCGAGTCAAGTAGTAGACAGGGATGTGCAGATCAATAGATGTAAGCAAAGAAATGGCACATGTATATGCAGGTGCATAGCATCATCAATGAAACCAAACTGCCCAGGCTTAAAGACCAGAGAACAACAAGTGGAACTGACCACACAAGGAAATGCATCAATACCAAAGTGTAACCACCACTGACTCAATTCAAAAAGTCAGGCAATGTCAAAGATCATAACAATGCAAAACTTCCAAATGAACACATAATGAAGACAAGCTACTGAACTCCAAGAAAAACTCAAAACCTAAATATGCTAACCAGAAGTACACATGAAGGTTATAGTGCAACAGGTCAGGGAAGCAAGCATGTGCACCAAAAACCAAACAAAAGCATAACACAAATACTAAAAGCAACTCGAAGTCAGTGATACCAGATCACAATGTGCACAGAACTGTAATCAGATGAACCAAAACAATGACATAAGACCACAAATCCAAACCAAGTTCAACAGTCAAAGCATCATCAACAAAGTAATACAACAATTCAGTGAACAAGTGAAGCATCTATGTTTATATGCGCAAATATATGTATAGAAAGTTCAAGCTGTAGGTCAAAGACATAATGGCCGAAGTAAGTACACAAACGAAATGGTCAGGCAATATGCATATAACCAAAATTCAAGCCAGAGAAGAATGCGCAGAGTAGAATGAAACTGTGATACCAGAGACATGTACAAGTATACTCTCAGCAAAAATATGCAGCGCACAAATATCATGAACCACTTCGAGTTAAGCAATGCAGACAACAGGGCTTGAACACACATGTACAAAGTCAATTCAAGTCAAAAGCCGAAGTCATGCAACAGCAGGTACAAGTTAAATATGATACAGCTAGTTCGAACAAATGACCAGAGGAACTAAACACAAATGGCCAGAGTCGATAAATAAACACTGCCAAAAAGCAAAATCATAAATTAACACAGAAGAATCAAAGTGGCCGAAGTCAATCATGACAACAATCAAAAATTCAACTGGTCAAAGAAAATGTCAGAGCCTTGGTAATCAAGGAATCAAACCAAGTCAGAAATCAGAACTGTGTTATTCAAGTAAATTGAAAAAGTCAGTAATCAATCTCAAGCATCAATACAAAATCAACCGACCGAGATAAATTAAATGGAAAATTCAAATGAACGGGAAAATAGGAATTCAAATCCTATATAAACCATAAACATCATCGGCAAAGGCATATTCGAATTCGAGCAAAAAAACGAACAATAAATCATTACAACTCGAATCAGATTGAGTTCAAGAAAGCAAATCAAAAGAATCAAAAAGAAAAATTTACATACCAAATCAAAGTCGAACTTGATAAAGGCGGAGGAGCCGCGAACGAATCAATTGAACTAAGAAATCGAAGCACCAACCATCAATTTAAGCAGTGACTTCACAAAGCCCTAATTTCAGAGCTAAGAGGAACGAACGAAAGAAGGAATGGGGCCATTGTTTGACTGAAGAGCAAAGAAAAGAAAAAGGGCCGGCTATATTTTGTTTGTGATGAGATTATTTAGGGCCGGTTATTAAAATAGAGTTGGGCCTTATTATCTTAAAAAGTAGGGTTTATTTATTTTATTGTTTTATAGTGTTTTTAATTTCTTTCTTAAATCGTTGTAATTACTAGTCGTGTGACTAGGCGACAAACTACGTGGCGTAGTTTGAGAATTCGCAACTCAGTGGCTGAGTTATGGCAAGGTTTTGAGCGTAGAGTTAAGGCTAGTCGATAGCGGGTGTCGTGAGTTTATGTGTGTAAGCGTCTGACTGTTTAATTTCTAGTAGAAACCTTAGGAGCAGCACTAGGCAGGGTTTTGCCGAAACTGGGTAAATTCTGTGTCGTTCTATTTCTGCATTTGTTATTCTGTGATTATCTGTGCTGCTATAATTTTGATATATCTGTGTTGAAATAATTTTATATGCTTCCGCAATAATTTTTATAATTAACAGTATCACCCTATTCACCCCCCCCCCCTCTAGGGAGAAATCGATCCTACGTCATTTTGTTTATTTATTTTGAGAAAACTGATAAAAAATGGAAAATGAGATTGTATAAACTATTTCATCTCCTCTCTCTAATTTCTTTGTCTCCATTTTTAAAGCCTATACATTTGAAAATCAAAAAAAAGTAATCAAAAAATAAGACAACTTCTTCAACATTTAAAACAAAAACAAATTCCAAGGAAATAAAGATCTAAAGCAAGCAAAAGAAAACTAATATTCAAGCTCAAGCCTATAAGACAAAGTTTAAATCAGCAAATATTCAAGTCAGCAAATTAAAGAACAAGTTCAGTTCAAATCAACATATCAAGGCAGATCAAAACCCAAAATTATTTTCCAGTTTTCAAGTTCTAGCTCTTTATTTCCAAGTTAACAATTGAGTAAACTTTTGAATCTGGATTTCTGGCTTGTTGTTTGAAAATCATGTTGAAGTAAAAAGTGATAAAGTATTGTGTGTATGCAAGTATGTATGGATATATGTATGAATTGGCTGTGCATGTCTGGAAAACAGATATATGCATTTTGTTCTAGGTTTACAGGCATCACGCCTGTGCAAAATTCGATTTCTCTTCCTCTGATCCATATTAGACTATAGGATCAAAAAGAAATTAGTTATTTTAACATGTTTCAAGTTTTAAAAGTAAATTTGAGAAAAAATAAATTAAAGTTTTTCTGGAAATTGGAAAATACAGGCAAAGTTCAAAATATGTTAAATTTCAAACATCATAATTTGCTGATTCAAGAATATAACTTTAATTGATTTTGAAATCTATGATTTTTAAAAGAAAATTTAAGATTTTTAGAATTTTATTGTGTGAGCATTTTGAGGTTGTTCAGATAATGGATTTTGAGCAAATAATGGCGGCTAGGGGCACTCGAGTGATCAAGGTTTCGTCTGAAGGTAGCTGGGAAGTCTCGGGGCCAGAAAAATGGTGGATGATTTTCTTCATCAGTGTGGCGTCAGAATTTGATCGGAGAAGGGTTTAAGTCCTAGGTTGGGTCGAGGTCAGAAATTTTGTTAATGCATCATCGTTTGTTGACTGGAATCGATCGCATCAGTGTCAATCGAAGCGAGGGGAGTAGCCGATGCTCTAACCAGAATCACGTGACCTCTGGTGGCCTGAGGTTATAGGGTAAGGCAGTTTGTTGGTGATCGTAGTTATTTCAGTTTGGGTCAGGATGTTCGATTTTGTTTGGCTTGCGAATTCATCGATCTGTGTGTTCTGAATAATTGGGTAGATGATCGTGGATTTGTGGAAGGTGGTGGAAATGGCCAGAACGTCGACGATCGGTGGTGCACGTGCACGTATGTTAGTTTGTGTCAGTAGGAAATGGTTTGGGAAGGAAGGTTATGGACTCGAAGTAGTTGTCACGATCTGAAATCTAGCATTCGAAAATCGACATCAAATACCTCACTTGTATTCGACTGTCGGAGATTTAAACATCGAACTCCAGTTCGGATGGAGCTTATAACAACATTAGATGAATACAAACAACGGAAACAAAATGAACTATCATTGATCATCATGCAGATACAACATCATCAAAATATCTATTACAACATTATCACCAACATTAGAGCATTTTATACATATAGCACAACTTCAAATAGAAACATCGCAGCGGAACAACAAGACTATCACAACTCTAAGAAAGTCTCCAAAGAAAGAGAGCAAGAATCCCAACTAAGCACATTAGATCCAAAAAGCTTCCAAAAGATCTTTAAGACAAAAGATTCTAAAAATCTGATAGCTTCCAAACCAAAAGAATTCAAAATCCAAGCTGGCTCTAAAACACGGATAACCTGTTTCTAGGTTGCTCATGTGGAAATTATGGGCACCCAGAGTTTAGGAAGGAACAATAAACTCTGGTCAGTCATGGGACTGGTATGAGTAAACAAGAATAGTTGTTTTGAATAAAAACAAATTTATAAAAGAAAATCCGGTATGCTTTTGGAAAATGAAATTACCATAAGGCCTCCCGGCACACACACAATGCAATCACACACTTAGGGGAGATTTCTCCTTATGATAGTCAAATATGCTTTATACGAGAAAACTCTTTAATATTATTACTAGTGCATAGTGTTGAAAACATTAGCGAAAGTATAATATTAATCTTAGCCAGCATACATACCATTATAGCATGCCTACGATAGCTACCATGTCAAATTGCAGGTTCAACAACTAAAACCGTACTGGGCACGTATTGGTGATTGGATTTCCAATAATGGTCAGGCTAAAGAACTTCCTGGGCCACATGTACGCATCTGAAGGGACGCACCGAGAGCCTAGATCTCTGCCAACACAAGGCCGGGTTACCTTAATAAATAGGTAACTACTGACACGAGTATGTCGTCCCCCGGTCGTAACCAACCTTTATCCAAGGCCCAACAACAACAATCACAAAGCAACATAATTGCGATATCAACATAAGTTAAGTATCTGGGCTCCATACTATGATACCACTTCTATCTAGAAGGAAATACACATACCCTAAGGGGTGCCACCCCTAATAACCTTGCCACACCTTTCCTGTTTCGACCATTACCGGGTTGTGAGGTTCGACGAAGTCTCGTCCACAAAGCTACGCTTTTCACAAAAGCCATGCTTCGATCAAAAAATTATCAGCAGCACCCAGCATGCCACATTACTAAGTTGGGAGTATATCACTGATAACCTTCAACTACATAACCTTTGAGCTCGTACGTCTCAGAGAAAGGGTGTTAAGCCAAAAGAATAAATTCTCCGCCGCCAACAGAAATTTATTTGAAAGTAATCTGGTTTATCTCTCAAAGTGTAATGTCAGACAAACAAGTCTGTTCCGGGTTCGAACAGAACCGAAGGCACTTTCGAAGAAGCCCTTGCAATCCGGGAATCTACATTCCCGATCAGACTCCCCATCACATACGAAGATCTCTACACCAAAGCAACTCAGTGCAAAGTCATTTGACAGGTTATCCTATTGTTCTCAAAGACAACCGGTCTTCACCACCATCTTCAAATGCTATCCATTTCGTCGTATCACTATTCGGAATGAGTTATATGACACAAAGGTTTTCTCCCGGCTAACCAAATAGTGAGCATTTAATTTTTAAAACACGTGGATAGATCATTCACAAAGATTCAATATCAAGGTTCGATGTGGGTTTCGGATAACCAATTAGAATCTGACTCACTGTCGCATCGAAATTTAAATGCCGTTTTACGGGCCAATGGTTTTCACATTTACAGAAACAAATCACAGATATCATAGCTCAACATAAAGTAATTCACATTACATAGCATCACAATCACATATCAGAAATATCAATCCAATACACAGCATTCGATAATAATCAATCATCTTCAATTAAGATGAATTAATTTTGTGATTTAAATTAATTTACCACATAATTACTTTCATTAATTATCTTTAATCAATGATTAATTATCCTTAATTATAAATCAACTAAATCTTAATCACCTTCATTAATTAATTATTCCTTAATTGATTATCTTAATTAATTAATCCTTAATTGTTAGTTAATTGAATCTTAATTACTTTTATTAATTAATTATTCCTTAATTAATTATCTTAATTAATTAATCCTTAATTTTTAATTAATTAAATCTTAATTACTTCTATTAATTAATTATTCCTTAATTAATTAATTAATTGTTTACTTAATTAATCTTTAATATTAAGTAATTAATTGAATAGTTATTCTTTAAATGATTTATAAACAAATCACAAATCATTAATTACTTAATAAATTTAAAGATAAATATTTTTACCTTTGTTAATCACTTTGATTACCTTATAACCCTTGTTTAATGAAACATCCTTATCACACAGTTTAACTTAAAGGATTTAGATTAGTTTTAAATCACATTTTATCTTAATTACCTTCCTTAATTACATTATTCAATTAATAAAAATAATTTTATAAAATTACGTAACAAAATTTAAAGTAAGTTTAATTACTTTCAAAATGTCTGACTTAAAACCGTAATTAGTTTAAACTTAAATCAAAATTATCTTTTAAAAACATGGATTTAAAATTGTTTAAAAGTTTGAAATATATTTTTTAAGTAAAACTGTTTTGCACGTCAACCCCTAAGACTACTTCGGGTCTTCCCCGAATAAAATACCATTTGCTTCGAGATTTCTCAAAAATTGACCCGTGTACATGTTAAATTTTCAACTTAAAATTTTGTTAAGTATTAACCCAGCGCACCACGAATTTACTTCGAGTTCAACACCGAGCTATCACCTAAATTTCTCGAGAGCGACTTCGAGTCCTAAGGCCTTTTTCCAAAAAACATTTTCACTTATACACTCAGGAGTTCGTGCACGTTGCACAACGTTTCGGTCGCCACTGGTCGACGCTACGACCATCATCCAGTCGACAATTACCCCCTCGACCCTACAAACCACCCAAATCCCCCGATCGACTACGAATACTCAATCGAGCTATAGGACCAAATCTGCAACAAAAGTGATCGCCATAGAAATGCCTCGCTCTGACTCCCTAAGCCATCAGAGACTACGCATCTATGGTGAAATCTTCGCCTCTCTTTAATGCTTTGATCGCCACCGGTGCGATCAGCTCCGGTGCGACGATGAAGCTATAGCAACCTGGATTCTCGACTTCATTCAAGTATGGGTTTAAACCCTAAACCGTTGTCGTGAGATCGCCACAGCGATGTAAAAAATTATCGAACATTTTTCTAACGAACTACAATCTCCCGGCAAGCCATGACCACGATCTCGAGGACCAAAGCCCTATCGATCACCAGAATTTGGTGAAAGTGACAATTCTGTTCAACCTCGTATTTCACAGAGGATACGATATTAAAAGTTTTGATTTTTCTTTTAAAAATCATTGATTTTGAAATCGCTTCGGAACATATACTTGAAATCAAGAATTATGATGGTTAAATTTTCAGCATGATTTGGGTTTAACTATGTTTTTAAAATTTCCAGTAAAACATAAGTTAAATTTTCTTACATTTATTTTTAGATCTTAAATCATGAACATACAAACATGTTCTATTTGAACTTCAAACCTTAAAAATAATCTAAGATAGAGCTTTTCAATTTTGGGACAGGTTTTGGAACCAGTAGGCCTAGAACAGAGTTCATATTGGTGAGTACAGACATGCATCCTCATTTTTTCATGTATTTATATATACGTGAAAACACACATTTGCAATTCAAGATTCATAGCAACCAGTTCTAGATCAAACCAAAAAGTTTACTCACCTGTGGAGTTTGAACAGAGAGCTTTCTGTCTGGGTTTCAAAAATTGAAAGTCTGGAAACTATTTTTCTTAACTTGATCTTGAATTTTTTTTATCTGCAGCTAATTGATGTAAACTTGTTTAATCTCTGATGGATTTACTTACTTAATTTCTCAACAACAAACTAATTTCAAATTTTTTTAAAAGACTTACTTATAGTTTTGTTTTTAATGAAAATAGAGAAAAACTTTGGTCTGCAACTTGAAAACTGGAATTTGCAAATCTTGAGTTGGTCCCGATCCTTGTTGTTAATGTGATGATCCTAGCTTTTGTTTAATTGTTGAAGTTGAATTCTGCTTTGATGTTGAACTATTTGTTGAAGAACTGAAGTTGTTTTTGTTGGAATTTCTTTTCTAGCTTGAGATTTTTAGAAGATGATTACAGATTTTTATTTACTATGGTTTTGATTTAAATGTTGAGGAAGCTGTTGGTTTGATTACTTGTTATTGGTGATTTTTCTTTTCTGGATTAAATATTTTGTACAGGCTTAAGAAATCAGTAAAAGAGATAAGAGGGGGGAGATCAATTAGCTTATATAACTTTATTTTCTTTTCTATGAATTTCTTAAAAAAATGAAAATAATGTAATGACACTTGTTAATTTCTTCCTACATGAACTACACTTGTTAATTCATTTCTTAAAATTCAAACACTTGTTAATTAATATGTTACAAATCCTCCATGTGTCCCTTGCATGAGAAAAATGATACATATATATAGAAAAATTAATTGTTTTTCTTGATTTAAAAATGCATTTCTCTTTTATTTGAATATATATAATTTAAAAAAAATTAAACCATTTATGCATTAAATAAATTACCTATATATATTATTTTAAAATCCAAATTATTTTACTAAGGCTTTTATTTAAATTTAAATTCAAAGTCAAATTCAAATCTACTCATATACACACACAAATATATTAATATTCATATATACATATATATATATATATAATTTTAAATTCAAATGATTTTAACAACATTTATTATTTCAAATTTTAAATTCAATTGAAATTGAAATCTTATTCATATAATTTAACACTCATTTTATTTGATTTGAACTTTTTCAAATTAAGTTTAAATTAAGTTTAAATTAAATTCAAATAAATTCAAATAAATTACTAATTTAAATTGATGGAATTTGGAATGTTACAGATTTCCCCTCCTTAAGAAAATTTCGTACTCGAAACTTGAAAGAAAGAGAAAGATAACAAGGAATATACGAATTCAGAAATAAAATAAAGAAATGGCTTACCAGATTAAGCCGGAATATCCACTCTGCAATTAGGATAAGACTTTTATATACTGTCCTCTGTCTCCCAAGTACAGTCCTTTGGATCACCGCTCCACTGCACTTTAACTAATTTCACAACTTTATTCCTCAATTGTTTTTCGTCACGATCGATTATTTTCAATTGTTCTCTTTTAACTATTAGATTTGGTGTGATCCTAAGATCCTGCCGAGCAGCTTCTTCAATGATACTATCTCGATCGTGCATATATTCCGAAGATGTGAAACATGAAATACATCGTGTACGCCAGAAAACCAGCTAGGTAGCTGCACTCGATATGCTAGGACCGATCCTTTTCAATATAGGAAAAAGACCAATGTATTATGGTGCCAGCTTACCAGTTTTCCCAAATCTTGACATATCACATATTGGAGACACTTTCAAGAAAATGGAATCTCCAACTTGAAATTCTAAAGCTCTTCTCATGTGGCCGTAATAACTCTTCTGCCGACTTTGAGCAGTTATTTAGTTCTTTCGAATAAAATTGACTTTTTCAGTGGCTTCTTTAATCATATCTGGTCCAAGAACGAGTCTGTCACCAGACTCAATCCAGCATGCCGGTGATCGACACGGATGACCATATAAAACTTCGAAAGGAGGCATTTCGACACTGGCTTGATAGTTATTTTTATGTAAATTTCGACCAGATGTAAATTGTTCTCCCAAGAACCACCAAAGTCGAGAATACAAACTCGCAAAAGGTCTTCTAATATTCGATTTATCCTTTCAGTCTACCCATCAGACTGTGGGTGATAAGCAGTGCTGCAGTTCAGTTTTGTTCCCAATGCGGCTTGAAATGCCTCCCAAAATCTACTAGTGAAGATCGGATCATGATCACTCACTATACTGCTGGGTATACCGTGGAGATGAACAATCTCTTTCACAAATAAATTCAGCTAAACTTGCTGCTATGCGGATGTCTTAGTCAAACGGTCCATAATAACCCAAATTGCTTCATTCCCCTTTCGAGTACGGGACAACCCGTCGATGAAATCCATCGATACTTGATCCCGTTTCCACTTGGGTACCTCCAAAGGCTGGAGTAAGCCGCCATCTTCTTATGATCGCTTTTGATTTGTTGGTAAGTAGCACGGCGACTCACATATATAGATATATCTCTTTTCATTATTTTCCACCAGAAAGTTCTTTTGATATCTCTATACATCTTATTAACTCTTAGATGGAACTGAATATAGACTTGTGACATTCATCTAAAACTTCATGTTTCAGATCA
Source organism: Allium cepa (assembly GCA_030765085.1). Taxonomy (NCBI): domain Eukaryota; kingdom Viridiplantae; phylum Streptophyta; class Magnoliopsida; order Asparagales; family Amaryllidaceae; genus Allium; species Allium cepa. Next base: position 1,014,759,678 of record CM060934.1, on the reverse strand, counting down.
GGGATGTTTGGGACACACATCCTGCCTTTTAATCTTATAATCCCCTTATTATCAATTCCAAAGCTGGAATCCTCACCTCGACGAATCCTTCCATATATTTCCTAAAGAAACTTGTCTACATTTTGCTTGTTGGTGATTTTCTCAAGAAGAGTAGGAGTGACAACAAGATGAGCAAGAGTAGCACGTTTCCTACTTAAAGCATCAGCAACTACATTGGTTTTCCAAGCGTATACAGAATATCTATGTTATATGACGCCAGAAATTCTAACCATTGTTGTTGCCTCTGATTTAAATCTTTCTGGGTGAAGAGATATTTCAAAGATTTGTGGTCGGTGAATAATTCGAATTTTTCACCTAAAACAAGAAGGATTTATTAAGTATATATTTTAAGGTAAGCTAAACTTTTAAATTTTAGTAAAGCTGAAAGAGATTCTTTCCCAGAAGGTAGTGTCGCTAGATTTTCAAAGTGAAAATAACTGCCAAAAGTTCGAGATCATGTGTTGGGTAGTTTTTCTCATGTGGACACAATTGTCTACTCGCGTAGGCAATTACTTTCCCATCCTGCATTAGCACCGCACCCAAACCATCTCCACAAGCGTCAGTATAGACAGATAAACCTTGGTTCCCGTTAATGATAGCGAGAACGGGAGCGGTAGATAATCTCCTTTTCAACTCCTGGAAAGCTTCACCGCATTTTGGAGTCCAATCGAATTTAGCATTCTTCATTGTTAGCTTAGTCAATGGACTGGCCAACTTGGAAAAATCTTAGACAAACTTTCAATAATATCCCGCTAAACCTAGAAAACTTCGAACTTCTTTAGGAGTAGTGGGTCGCTTCCAGTCTAGAATAGCAGAAATTTTGCCTGGATCAACAGAGATTCCCTCTTCATTAACAATGTGCCCGAGATATCTGACTTCTTTGACCCAAAAATGGCATTTAGAAAACTTTACAAACAGAATGTTCTTCCTTAATATCTCCAAAAAAATTCTAAGATGCTTAGCATGCTCCTCCTCGGTTTTGGAATAGATTAGAATATCGTCAATAAACACCAACACAAACTTATTCGATAGTCCACGAAATACACGGTCATTAAGTCTACGAAGTATGAGGGAGCATTGGTTAGTTTGAAAGGCATGATTAACCATGCATAGAAAATGTCTGGACCCATAAAAGAGGTCAAGTGAACACAGTCTTCGGCTATTCGTAGCTGATGCAATCCCTAGGCTAGATCCATCTTCGAAAAGAGTCAAGCACCATGAAGTTGATCGAATAAGTCGTCGATTCTAGGTAAAGGGAATTTGTTTTTGAGAGTTTGTTTATTGAGATCACGGTATTCGACACAATCTCAAAGATCCGTCAGATTTAGCCACAAACACTACAGCCGAACCCCATTCAAAAACACTAGGACATAACCATCCTTTATCTAGCAAATCACTGGTTTACTTGACTAATTCAATCCTATCCCAGGGTGTCATCCTACGACTTGCGGGAACAACAGGACGAGCGTTGGGTACTAAGTCAATTCTGAATTCTATTTCTCTATGTGAAGATAAGGATTTTACTTCTTCAAATACGTCAGGAAAATCTCGAACGATAGGTATAGACTCCAGACTGGGTTCGGGATTTCCCAAAGTATACATTAATTTATCTCTCTTAGGACTCGGATCATTATAAGAGATTTCAATAAAATTCCCAAACTTTGTTTTGACCAAAATTTAGCTTCATATCTTGATAACCAGTTCATTTCGAGTAAGATTTCAAATTCATTAAAGTCGAGAACATAAAGGTTGATAGGAAATTGATAGCAAGAATATGAAATAGGAACTTTCTTACAAAACAAACAAACATTTGCGGGACCACCAACTGGATTCTTCACGCAAATGGGGTCATTAACAAATTCAGGTTTAAGTTCTAATTCATTTACGGTTTGTTGAGAGATAAAGCTATGTGAAGCGCCCGTGTCAAACAAAACTCCAATAAATTTATCGTAAATAATAAGGTTGCCTTCTAGAACACCTTTTCCTTTATCTGCCCTTGAAGTTGAGGGGTCATCCTTTATCGCATAGACATTCGCCACTTGTGTTTGCTTCATCGCCGGGCAATTCTTAACTACGTGTCCGGGCTTGTGACAGTAATAACATTCTCTAACTCCCTGACTAGTTTTCACATGTTGTTCTTTCTTCACTTTCCTCTTTGGATTTTTGCAGGTTTGAATAATGACCCTTTTCTTGGAAATTGTAACAAGATATATCTCTAGCTGGGTTTCCCTGATTGCTTTTTTTATCCTTGCCTTGATATGGTTTCTTTCCCCCGAACTTTCTTTTTTCCAATTTTGATTGCTCATATTTCCTCCTTCCCTCGAGACTTCCTACATATCAAGGGTAGCATACCTGTACCCCATATCGATAAGATCAGAAAAAGATTCTTTGACGTGTGCTGTCATCCTTTCGTGGTACTTCTTGTTCATCCCACGAATGAATCTTTCATTTTTATTTCGAGGCACGTTCACCAATTCTGGACCGAAATGGGATAATCTGTTGAACTTGTTTAAGTACTCCTCAAATGACAAACTCCCATGCTTCAAGTCCATAAATTCCTGGTATATCCGGGAAACGCCAACCGACGGCATATAGTGCTTCTCAAATACTTTCTTAAATTGACTCCAAGTAAACTCTTCTTCAGGTTCATCTACTGTAACTGTCTCTCACCAGTCTAGGGCTTCTTATTGGAGTTGCCAAGAAGCTAATATTCGCATTTGATCGTCTTCCAACTTTAGCCCTTCAAAAATTCTTTCACAGGATCTAATCCAGGCTTGGGCCTCAACAATGGACTCATTTCCAGTAAACGGCTTACCACCATGTCTCGAGAAGCTTTTATATAGATCAGCCAGATTCGATTGATGTTGAGTAGGTATTGCTGCTTCTGCTGTTGGGAGAACTTGACCAGCTATTGTGGTATTTCCTTGACCCCTAGCTCTTCCTTTTGGCCCACTCATTCTTACTATTTGTAATTAATAAGTAAACATGATTTAGGTATGCGGACGAGATATCTTAGGAAATATCAATGGTTAAAAGAAATAGACCAAGAAAATTTAGGGTTTTGATCTTGGGTTATACCCATTCTAGGGTATACTTCACCTTATCTCTGATAAGACACCTAATGTGTTATACTCCGCAGCTAAAGTTATTAATCAATCTTTAGCTCTGATACCACTTTTCATGATCCGAAATCCAGTGATCGAAAATCAACATCAAATACCTCACCTTTGTTCGACTGTTGGAGATTCAAACGTCAAACTCCAGTTCGGATGGAGCTTATAACAACATTAGATGGATACAAGCAGCGGAAACAAAATGAACTGTCATTGATCATCATGCAGATACAACATCATCACAATATCTATTACAACATTATCACCAACATTAAAGCATTTTATACATATAACACAACTTCAAAATGGAAACATCATAGCGGAACAACGAGACTATCACAACTCTAAGAAAGTCTCCAAAGAAAGAGAGCGAGAATCCCAACTAAGCACCTTAGATCCAAAAAGCTTCCGAAAGATCTCCAAGACAAAAGCTTCCAAAAATCTGATAGCTTCCAAACCAAAAGACTTCAAAATCCAAGCTGGCTCCAAAACACGAATAACCTGTTTCTAGGCTGCCCGTGTGGACATTATGGGCACCCAAGTGTAGGAAGGGAACAATATACTTCGGGTCAGTCATGGGACTGGTATGAGTAAAAAACAGTTGTTTTGAATAAAAAAAGTTATAAAAGAAAATCAAGTATGCTTTTGGAAAATGAAACTACCATAAGGCCTCTCGGCACACACACAATGCAATCGCACACTTGGGGGAGATTTCTCCTTATGATAGTCAAATATGCTTTATATGAGAAAGCTCTTTAATATTATTATTAGTGCATAGTGTAGAAAACATTTTCGAAAGTATAATATTAATCTTAGCCATCATACCTACCATTATAGTATGCCTACTAAAGCTACCATGTTAAATGGTAGGTTCTACAACTAAAACCGTACTAGGCGTGTATTGGTGATTGGATTTCCAATAATGGTCAGGCTAAGAAACTTCCGAGGCCACATGTGTACGCCTCAGGAGGGATGCCCCGAGAACCTAACCGGATCTCTGCCAACACAAGGTGGGGTACCTCTGTAACTAGGTAACTACTGACATGAGTATGTCATCCCCCGGTCATAACCGACCTTTATCTAGGGCCTCAACAACAACAATCACAAAGCAACATAATTGCAATATTAACATAAGTTAAGTATCTGGGCTCCGTACCATGATACCACTTCTATCCAGAAGAAATGCACATACCCTGAGGGGCACTACCCCCAATAACCTTACCGCACCTTTCCTGTTTCGACCATTACCGGGTTGTGAGGTTCGACGAAGTCTCGTCCACAAAGCTACGCTTTTCACAAAAGCAATGCTTCGATCAACAAATTATCAACAACACTCAGCATGCCACACTACCAAGTTGGGAGTATATCACTGATAACCTTCAACTACATAACCTCTGAGCTTGTACGTCTTAGAGAAGGGTGTTAAGCTGAAAGAATAAATTCTCCGCCACCAACATAAATGTATTCGAAAGAAATATGCTTTATCTCCCAAAGTGTAATGTCAGACATACAACCATACAAGTCTGTTCCGGGTTCGAACAGAACCGAAGGCACTTCCAAAGAAGCCCTTGCAATCCGGGCATCCACAATCCTGATTGGACTTCCTATCACATATAGAGATCTCTATACCGGAGCAGCTTAGTGCAATGTCATTCAACAGGTTATCATATCGTTCTCGAAGACAACCGATCTTCACCGCCGTCTTCAAATGCTTTCCATTTCGTCGTATCATTATTCGAAATCGGTTATATGACATAAAGGTCTTCTACCGGCTAAACCAAATAGTGAGTGTTTAATTTTTAAAACACGTGGATGGATCATTCACAATGATTTAATATCAAGGTTCGATGTGGTTTTCGGATAACCTATTGGAATCCAACTCCCTGTCAGATCGAAATTTAAATGCCATTTTACGGGCCAATGGGTTTTCGCATTCACTGAAACAAATCACAGATATCATAGCTCAGCACGAAGCAATTCACATTACATAGCATCACAATCACATATCAGAAATATCAATCCAATACACAGCATTAGATAATAATCAATCGTCTTTAATTAAGATGAATTAATTGTGTAATTTAAATTAATTAACCACATAATTACTTTCATTAATTATCTTTAATCAATTATTAATTATCCTTAATTATAAATCAATGAAATCTTAATCATCTTCATTAATTAATTATTCCTTAATTAATTATCTTAATTAATTAATCCTTAATTGTTAATTAATTAAATTTTAATTACTTTTATTAATTAATCATTCCTTAATTAATTATATTAATTAATTATCTTAATTAATTATCCATAATTGTTAATTAATTAAATCTTAATTACTTTATTAATTAGTTATTCCTCAATTAATTAATTATTAATTACAAATAAATTTACCTTAATTATTTACTTAGTTAATCTTTAATATTAAGTAATTAATTAAATAGTTATTCTTTAAATGATTTATTAACAGATCATTAATTACTTAATAAATTTAAAAGAAAAATATTTTACCTTTATTAATCACTTTAATTACCTTATACCCTTGTTTAATGAATCATCCTTATCACACAGTTTAACTTAAAGGATTTAGATTTGTTTTAAATAACATTTTATCTTAATTACCTTCCTTAATTACATTATTCAACTAATATAAATAATTTTATAAAATAATGTACCAAAAATTAAATTAAGTTTAATTACTTAAAAAATGTCTTACTTAAAACCTTAATTAGTTTAAACTTAAATCAAAATTATCTTTTAAGGACATGGATTTAAAATTGTTTAAAAGTTTGAATTTTATTTTTTTAAGTAAAACTGTTTTGTACGTCAACCCCTAAGACTATTTTGGGTCTTCTCTGAATTAAAATACCATTTGCTTCGAGATTTCTCAATAATCAACCCATGTACATGTTAAATTTTCAACTTAAAATTTTGTTAAGTATTAACCCGGCGCACAACGAATTTACTTCAAGTTCAACATCGAGCTATCACCTAAATTTCCCGAGAGCAGCTTTAAGTCCTAAAGCTTTCTTCCCAAAAACATTTCCACTGATACACTCAGGAGCTCGTGCATGTTGCACAACGTTTCGATCACCACTAGTCGACGCTACGACCATCGTCCAGTCGACAATTACCCCCTCGACCCTACAAACCACCCAGATCCCCCTATTGACGACGTGCACATGATCGTGCTATACAATCAAATCTGGAACAAAAGTGATCGCCATAGAAACGCCTCACTCCGACTCCCTAAGCCATCAAAGACCACTCATCTACGGTGAAAGCTTCGTCTGTCTTCAATGCTTCAATTACCACCGGTGCGATCAGCTCCAGTGTGATGATGAAGCTATAGCAACCTGGATTCACGTCTTCATTCAAGTATGGGTTTAAGCCCTAAACCCTTGTCGTGCAATCGCCACAGCGATGTAAAAAATTATCGAACATTTTTCTGACGAACTACGATCTCCCAGCAAGTCATGACCACAATCTCGAGGACCAAAGCTACACCGTTCACCAAAATTTGTTGAAAATGACAATTATGTTCAACCTCGTATTTCACAGAGGTTACAATATTAAAAAATTTGATTTTTCTTTTAAAAATCATTGATTTCCAAATCGCTTCGAAACATATACTTGAAGTCAAGAGTTATGATTGTTAAATTTTCACCACGATTTGGATTTAACTGTGTTTTAAAATTTCCAAAAAAACTTAAGTTAAATTTTCTTACATTTATTTTTAAATCTTAAATCATGAACATATAAACATGTTCTATTTAAATTTCAAAGCTTGAAAATAATCTAAGATAGAGCTTTTGAATTTTGAGACAGGTTTTGGAACCTATAGGCCTAGAATAGAGTTCATATTGGTGAGTACGGACATGCATCCTCATTTTTTCATGTATATATATATATATATATATATATATATATATATACACATACATACATACATACATACATGCAAACACACATTTGCAATTCAAGCTTCATGGCAACAAGTTCTAGATCAAATCAAAAAGTTTACTCACCTGTGGAATTTGAACAGAGGGCTTTCTGTCTAGGTTTTAAAATTTGAAACTCTGGAAACTGTTTTTCTTAACTTGATCTTGAATTTTTTTTATCTGCGGCTAATTGATGTAAACTTGTTTAATCTCTGATGGATTTACTTACTTAATTTCTCAACAACAAACTAAAATTCAATTTTTTTTTAAAAGACTTACTTACAGTTTTGTTTTTAGTGAAAACAGAGAAAAACTTTGGTCTGCAACTTGAAAACTGGAATTTGCATATCTTGAGTTGATCCTGATCCTTGTCGTTTGTGTGATTATCCTAGCTTTTGTTTAATTATTGAAGTTGAATTCTTCTTTGATGTTGAACTATTCGTTGAAGAACAGAAGTTGTTTTCGTTGGAATTTCTTTTCTAGCTTGAGATTTTGAGAAGGTGGTTGCATATTTTTGTTTACTATGGTTTTGATTTAAATGTTGAGGAACCTGTTAGTTTGATTACTTGTTACGGCGATTTTTCTTTTCTGGATTAAAGATTTTGTACAGGCTTAAGAAATGAGTAAGAGAGTTAAGAGGGGGGAGATGAATTAGCTTATATAACTTTATTTTCTTTTCTATGATTTCTTAAAAAAAATGAAAATAATGTAATGACACTTGTTAATTTCTTCCAACATGAATTACACTTGTTAATTCACTTCTTAAAATTCAAACACTTGTTAATTAGTATGTTACAAATCCTCCATTTGTCCCTTGCATGACAAAAATGATACATATATATAAAAAAATTAATTGTTTTTCTTGATTTAAAAAAGCATATCTCTTTTATTTGAATATATATAATTTAAAAGAAAGTATTTTTAAACCAATTATGCACTATATAAATTACCTATATATATTATTTTAAAATCCAAATTATTTTACTAAGGCTTTTATTTAAATTTAAATTTAAATTCAATGTCAAATTCAAATATACTCATATATACACAAATATATATATATAATTTTAAATTCAAATGATTTTAAAAACATTCATTATTTCAAATTTTAAACTCAAATGAAATTGAAATCTTCTTTATACAATTTAACACTTATTTTATTTGATTTTAAATTTTTAAAATTAATTTCAAATTAAATTTAAATTAAATTCCAAAAATTTAAATAAATTACTAATTTAAATTGATGAAATTTGGGATGTAACAGTAGTCTTTGGGAAACTTTGTTTCTGGCTCGAATGATAGCTCGGGCAATTTGGTGTGTGCGTCGGGGATTTTCTAAAACTTAAACAAAATTTTAAAGTTGAAAAGTGACTCGGATTGGTTTAGGAAAAACTCAAAGCAAATGGTATGTTGGCTCGGGGTGAACTCGAGTGGGTCTCGGGTTTGCTGTAATAAAAACAGTTTTTACTTTAAATCAAAATTTAAATTTTTAACGTTTTTATTCCTTGATTTTAAATAATGATTTGATTAAGTTTGGATTAATAAGGTTTTAAGTAAGATATTTTTAAAGTAATTAAATTTATTTAATTTTATCACATTATTTATAAATTTATTTATTTTAAATGAATAATGTAATTAAAAAGATAATTAAGATAAAATATTATTTAAACCAACCTTAGTCTTTTAAGTAAATTAATGTGATAATAATGATTTATAAAACAAGGTTTAAATGATAATTAAAGCAAAAAATAAAGATGAAACGGTTTATTTTCCATTTATTAAGTAATTAATGATTTGTTAATATAATTACTTAAAGATAATTACTTAATTAATAATTAAACAATAATTAATTAATGAAATTATTTAAAATTAATTAATTAATAATTAAGCATTAATTAATAATTATTTATTTATTTATTAATAATTAAAGGTTAATTAAATGATAATTAAGATTAATTAATTATTAATTAAGATTAATTAATTAATAATTAAGGACTGATTGATTCAAAATTAAGAATATTTAATCATTAATTAAGGATAAGTAATGAAAATAATTATGTGATTAATTAATTTTAATCACACGATTAATTCATCTTAATAATAGATGATTGATTTTTGTTGAATGCTTTGCATTGATTGATACCTCTGATATGTGATTGTGAACTATGTGATAGAAATTCCTTTGTGCTGAGCTGTGACATCTGTGAATATATTACTATGTGAATATAAAAGCCCCTTTGGCCCGTAAAACGATATTTGAATTTCGATGTGATAGAGAGTCGGATTCCAGTTGGTTATCCAAAACCCACATCGAACCTTTATGGTGAATCCTTGTGATTGATATATCCACGTGTTTTTAAATCAAGCGCTCGCTATTCGGTTTAGCCGGGAGAGGACTTTGTGTCATATAACCCATTCTGAATAGTGATACGACGAAATGGATAGCATTTGAAGACGAGGTAAAGACCGAGTGTTTTCAAGAACGATAGGGTAACCTGTTGAATGGCTCTGCACTGAGTTGCTCCTGTATAGAGATCTCCATATGTGATGGGAGTCCGAACAGGATTGTTGATGCCTGGATTGCAAGGGCTTCTTTGGAAGTGCCTTCGGTTATGTTCGAACCTGGAACGGACTTGTATGGTTGTATGTCTGACATTACACTTTGAGATATAAAGCTGATTTCTATCAAATACATTTCTATTTGGTGGCAGAGAATCTATTCTCTTAGCTTAACACCCTTCTTTGAGACATACGAGCCCAGAGGTTATGTAGTTGATGGTTATTAGCGATATACTCCCAATTTAGTAGTATGGCATGCTGAGTGTTGCTGATGATTTGTTGATCGAAGCATGGCTTTTGTGTAAAGCGTAGCTTTGTGGACGATACTTCATCGAACCTCACAACCCAAAAATGGTCGAAGCAGGAATGTTGTGGCAAGGTTATCAGGGGTTGCTCCCCTAAGATATATCCATTTTCTTCTGGATAAGAGGTGGTATCAAGGTATGGAGCCTAGATATTTAACTGTTTGGTTGTTGCTATTTATTGGTGAATCTCGGGATAAAGGTCGGTAATGACCGGGGATGGCATACTTGTAGGTGTTACGTAGTTGCAGATGTAACCCGACCTTGTGTTGGCAGAGATCCAGTTTGGTTCTTGGGGGCGTCCCATTTGGTAAGGAAGTTCCTTTGCTTGACCATTATTGGAAATCCAATCATTCAATACGAGCCCTATACGATTTTAGTTGTAGAACCTGCCATCTAATATGGTAGCTATAGTAGGCATACTATAATGGTATGTATGCTGGCTAAGACTGATAAAATGTTTTCAAACTATGCACTAATAATAAGAGTTTTCTCGTATCAAGCATATTTGACTATCATAAGTAGAAATCTCCCCCCAAGTGTGCGATTGCATTGTGTGTATGCCAGGAGGCCTTATCGTAGTTTCATTTTCCAAAAGCATAATAGATTTATATTATGAATTGGTTTTGTTCAAACAACTCTTTTTATTTACTCGTACCAGTCAGATGACTGACCCGGAGTTTATTGTTCCCTTCCTAAAATCTGGGTGTCCATAATTTCTACACGGGCAGCCTAGAAGCAGGTTATCCATGTTTTGGAGCTAGCTTGGATTTAGAAGTCTTTCGATAGCTGTCAGATATTGGAAGCTTTTGGTTTGAAGTCTTAGAATCTTTAAAGTTTGGAAGAAGGTGGTGCTTTGTTTGGATTCTCGCTCTTTCTTTTTGAAGACACTGTTATTGTTCCGCTGTGGTGTTATCATCCTGTTATTGTATCTTGTGTATATCACTCTGATGTTGGTGATGTTGTAATGAATATTGTACAAATGTTGTGTCTATGTTGTGATCAATGAAATCATCTTTTGTTTCCTCTGTTTATATTCATCTAATGTTGTTATAAGCTCCATCCGAACTAGAGTTCAACATTAAAATCTCCGACAGTCGAATACAAGTGAGGTCTTTGATGTCGATTTTTGAACGCTGGATTCCGGGTCGTGACATTTAAATCCCAACTTAGGTTATTAATCATATTTACTTTTAAATCGAGGATTTAAATATAACAACTTCCACTCTATACAGTCTCAAATTTAGCAAATATTTTTGGATAGTTATAAATATTTAAATAGTTTAACATAGTCTGCATAGATTTACTAAATTATTTAAAATAGATTTAAAATAGATTAAATAGGTTAATTAGTTTAAAATAGGTTAAATTAGGTTAAATAGATTAAAATAAAATAAAATAGTTTAAATTGATTAAAAATAGTTGAAAATAGATTTAGAATAGTTTAACAGTTTGAAAACCTTAAAATCAGGATTCTAAAATAATAAATCTTTAAACAGTTTGTATTAAAATAATTTATTTGGAATTAATATCAGAATTAAATCATTTCTTCCATTTCAACACATCTGGACATTGTCCAGCTTATAATTCAACTAATTAAAACTGGTTTTTAAATTTAGATTCTCATTAAACCATTTAATCAGTATTGATTTCAAATCCATGTTTGAATTATCAATTTAAACCACATCAAATTTAATAGATTTCAAAGTTATGTTCAAACAATTTCAATAACTCAATTTCGATAAATTTCATTTATGCTTCCAAATTCAACTTTGAAATTTCCATAATTCTTTAAACAATTCATTAAATCAATTCCAAATTTAAACATTTAAAGCTTAGATTTCGAAAATAATTCAATTTATACAAATCTAATTTTATTTCAAAATATCGTTTAACTGAATTCAAATTTTAAGGATTTAAAATTGTTTAATTTAACCAATCTGGTGTCCGTATATAATTCTCTACGCTATGGTCAAGTGATACGGATATTTATCATTTCAATCCACAATTATTTTATTTACGGATATAAATCATTTCACCCCAATCTCGAATTAAATTACAAATCCATGAAATCGCTTGAGTCCATCATTTCAACTCATAACAAATTATCCCTAATCTATCAGATCGTTCGGGTACATATCACTTCAACCCGTAGGGAACTTGCAGTGTTATAACAATATAGAAATATAACAACCAGTCATCCAATATCAAAAATCCAACATCCATCAAGATCATCATTCAAATCAACCAATAAACATTAACAATTAACTGATTATCAATAATAGATATCAACTAGCAATTTAAAATTTAATATTAAATTAATGGTGATTAAATTCAATAAAACTCAGATTTAACCAGAATGACAATTTAAATATACTAAATATCAACCAACCAATTTCAGATCACATCATAAATTAAATTTAACTAACATAAGATAATTTAGTAGTTGTGAGTGGGTTAAAACACCCGCCTTTTCATCTCAAATCAATTTGAAATCCAAAATCAGGCCCAAATTAGAACAGTCTCGGAATTCATCTAAACCTATTCCAAAATGTATGAAATTTTGACACCAACCCAATGAAACAAATGGCGCATGAATCCGACCTCGTATGTGAAAGTTATAGTAGTTAGAAGATTAAGTAATATAAATTAAATTGGAATAAAAAAAGAATACCAACCGGCCATGTCAACATTGTCCCCATCTCAGAGTAATATAGACTCACGCACGCCATCGGGTTTCGGCCGCCACCAAACTGCTCTGATCGCCAAAAACTTCCACGTACCTCCACCAAAATCAAACCGCGCCACTGAGCTTAGCGAGCCGAGCCGCCTCCCCAGGTCCAGGCGGGACCACCATTCTCTCCTCCGACCATGCTATCGCTGCCAAGCCTTCTAAGGCATTTCCTAGGGAACTTCCAGCCATCGACAATGAACGAGTACCATGGATTGACTCCATTCGTCGAGCTGTACGTAGTGGCACTCCATGGTCATCGTATCGACGAAGATCCACCATTAAACGAGGCTATGGCCTATGGACGGCCGAGAAAAAATCGTTGATGTCTAGACAAATGGCGATTTGAATCGAGAAATGAATCGCACCAGTGAATTATGCTCGTCGAGAGCTTCGCAACAGTATACAATATGATATAGTTTCGAGGAGTTTGATTTTCAATTTGAATTTTGAAACCGGATTTAGGGTTTGTAGCTGCAGCCATTAGAAGGAGGAAGAAGCCGATGATTAAATAGACAGATTTTTACGTATTGTAAAAAGAAAAAGAAAGGCCTATAGGGTTAGGAAAATCTATATATAAAGACAAGGCCCGATAAGAAAGAATGAACATATCAAATTGGTACAAATGACAATAGCGACCCAAAAAGCCCGTTTCGCTTCTGAAATGAAAGTGGGTCATCAAATATATCAAATAGATATTTTCGATATTTTTAAACTCACTGGAATAGGTTTCAAGTCATAATTCCATCGTATGAAAAAGTTAGCTTTTAAAATTAGCTTATTTCAATTGAAAATTAAATTGATTTCTACGGGTTTCAAGCCTATACGATCAAAGGACAAGTCTGATCGCTACGAAACTTAAAATTCTACAATAATTCACTGCTATGGATCAGATAAAATTGGTTTCACCGAAATCCGAGATAGTGGTCAAAATGGCTATTTTCACATTAATTAAGTAACTTATTATTAAATTAATTAAATCACTTTCCAAATTTAATAACTAAAATTTTCATCATTTTTGATTACTTAGACATTTACAATAATCTAAAACAAATTTACCTATCAATTCAGTGTTAAATATTACACTAATTATGTAACAAACGGAAATTTTCGAACTTCCAAAAATTCACATCGATACTCACTTTATCGACTGCCGAGAAATCGAAGGCCGAAAACCCGAAATGTTATGGTTTAAGAAAAAGAGTTTAAGAAAAGAAAAAGACAGAAGAAGAGATAAGGAGAGAGAAGATAGAAAATATAGGGGAAAGAAAATAGAGCATAGAACGGAACAGAAAACAAAGAACAAAAACAGCAGAACAACATCAGAATCTCACAATTCGCAGCGGAACAACATATAATAATAAATGAATAATCTTTAAACAAAGAACTATATCAGTTATTACATTTCATACATTTCATTACATCATATCATCAGAGTGTACAACAACAAACAAACAGTGCAGCGGAAAAAGAAATACTATATAAGTAATATGCCATGCCATCCAGCTTGCCTCCAGCAACTCCAGAATATCCAGAATATCCTGATAAACCTAACTCTTGACTGCCCGTGTGGAAAATTGGTTGGCACCCAGAGTTTAGGAAGGAAAACAATAAACTTCGAGTCAGTCATGTGACTGGTGTGAGAACTCAAAACAGTTTATTTATCTTTGAAATCAAAATAGAGGAATATTTTTAAAGTCAATTCGCAATGCTTTTAAAAATGAGACTACCATAAGGCCTCCCGCACACACACATGCAAACGCAGAATCGGAGGAGATTTCTCCTTATGATAGTCAAAAATGCTTGATACGCATTAAAAAGAACCTTTGATATTATTATTAGTGCATAGTGTAGGGAAAATTCATTTCGAAAGTAGAATATAAATCTTAGCCAGCATAGACATTCCGAACTATGCCTACTATAGCTAACTATGTTCAATAGCAGGTTACCGCCACATTCCATAGCAGGTTATACAACTAAAACCGTACAAATCTCGTATTGTTTCTTCGGATTTCCAACGAATGATCAGGCCAAGGAACTTCCCATTGCCACATGAGAATGCCTCTGGATGGACATCCCCGAGAACCAAATCGGATCTCTACCAACACAAGGCCGGGTTACCCCTAACTGAGTAACAACTGACCGAATATGCCATCCCCCGGTCCTTTGGGACCTTTATCCGAGAGCTCTCTAATCAATTCACACAATCATAACAAAGTGTTTTCAACATGAGTAAGTATCTGGGCTCCATACAATGATGCCACCCTTTTCCAGAAGGAAATGCACATATCCTAAAGGGCGCTACCCCTCATAACCTTGTTGCTTCTTTCCTGTTTTGACCATTCACGGGGTGTGAGGCTCGACGAAGTCACGTCCACAAAAACATACTTTATACAAAAGCCATGCTTTGGGTCAACAAATGATCAACACAATGATCACCAAGATAGATGATCAAACAAATGATCCTATCACAAATAATCAACACAATGATCATTTCAGCAACACTCAGCATGTCACATTACCAAATTGGGAATATATCGCTGATAACTTCAACTATATAACCTCTGAGCACGTACGTCTCAGAGAAGGGTGTTAAGCTAAAAGAATAAATTCTCCGCCACCAACAGAAATATATTTGAATGAAATCGGCTTTATATCTCAACTTGTAATGTCAGACATACAATCCATACAAGTCTGTTCCGAGCTCGAACAAAACCGAAGGCACTTACAAAGAAGTCCTTGCAATCCGAATATTCACAATCCTGATCGGATTCACCATCACATATGGAGAACTCAATACCGTAGCTACTCGGTGAAGAGTCAATCGACAGGTCATCCTATCGCTTTCGCAAATACCGGGTCTTCAACACCGATCTTCAATGCAATTCACAACGACGTATCACATATTCGGAATGGGTTATACGACCCCATGGTCCTTTCCCGGTTAACCCGAATAGTGAGCGCTTATTCAAAAATAAGTGTGGCATTTAAATTCAAACAAATCACATCAATTACCCATTCAAAGGGAAATATTGATAGTCGGTTATTGAACTATCAATTGATATGCACACATCACCAGATTCCAAATAATTTTCCAAATTATTTATTTTCCAAAATATCTTTACAAGATATATTATTTTCACACTTCAAAAATAAATCAATATTTATTTTTAGACAAATTCCCCTTTCCTTTATAAATTCCTTAGTGAATTTATAATCCAAAATATCTATGAATATTCGATTCCAATTATTCATTTCAATATTCCTTTTCAATTTATCTTCAAAAAGATAAATTCTCAAAATATTCACTTTATGTTGGAAAACATTTCCATACTTATTTATTCATAAGTAATTCACAAATTTTATTTATTTTCAACACTTGGGAAATATTCAGTATACTTAAATCGAAATTAAGTATATATTTCATTTTTAAGGAAATCATTCTCTTAAACATATTTATTTGGGCCAAAACGAATGTTGCGTAAAACATTGTTACGACAACCCAAAATCACTAGTATAGGGATTCGAAATTAAAATAGATATATAAATCCCAATACTATACAAAACACTTCCTTTCGGAAATCATTTACTATAACAATAGTGTTATGGTCCACCATTCCCTTTTATTTCTCGAAAACGTCTATTTCAACAATGAATGTTGAAATCTATGGTTTCGAATCTTAACACAGTTTAAAACATCGTTAGATCGTTTTAATTCTATTTAAAATATCACATTCTAAACAATTTCTTTAACGTATTATTCACTATTCAAAAACGTGAATATACTACGTTAACACATTTCATCATTTCTATACATTTTATTTCAAAGGATTATTCACAGTCAAAACGTGAATATAACTCCATTAATAGGTTTCAGCAATTTACTTATCAAAATAAGTCGTTTGCGAATTTATAAAACAACGTTTATAAATCCCTTTTCTATTTATCTTATAAAAACTTCTTTTTTTATAAATTCCTTTATTAACCTATTCCAGTTTATAACTAAATTATAAACTAAACGTTCATATTATAAGTTAATTACTTATAAAACGATTATTTTACAAAATCGTTCTTTTAAAGGCTTTCCAAATCATAAATCTTATAACTTATAAGATTCATTTATTTAACCAAATCTATTCTTCAAATAACTTCACAAATTTATAAATCTTACTATTTATAAATTTCATTTATAACTTCACCATTTTTTTAATTTTATAAATTCCATTCATTTACAAAATTCATTTTCACTTCATTCAAACACTTATAAAAACTCGTTTTATAATGTCAATATTTCAATTTATAAATATCCATTTATAAATCTCTTAATATAAATCAATTTATATTATTCCTTTAAAACATCTTTAATCTCCTTTATAATTTCATCATTCTGATTTATAAAATAATTAAATTTCATCAATCCTATATTTAAACTTTTCACAATAATTTCAAAAATCCCGATTTTACTATTTTATAAAATCATTAGCATCATATTCTCAAAAATCAGTTTTTAACTATATTTCTCAAAAATCATAATTTTTATAACTTTAAATATTATACGTTTATTTATTTAAAATGGATCAATTTCAAAATTATTTTATAAAACGTATACTTTTCAAAAATCACTTTAGAAATCATTTTAAAATTCCAAAATTTGGTCCAATGATGTTACATACCAAATAGTCAATCACGACAACAACGATTTCATATATCGATATGAAAATCCATCAAATATCAAAATATCTGAAATCAAATAAATACTGTTGAGGAATCCAGTTGGATCCCTCCAACCTGTTTTCCTGCATCCACAAACATTAGCACAATACCAATTTCGCTCCAGTACGAAATTATCGTGGTATATGAGATTTAAAATATTATCCGCTTAATAGATGGCGCAATAGGGTCTCATCCGCTAAAAAATACGGGAAATCAACAACTGCAATATATACATATGCCAATATATATATATTGATATTATATATAATACCAATTTCACTGTTTATGAAATATTCGCGGTATATGTTTTTAATAAATAACATCCGCTTACTAACGGCGTATAATGTCTATTTTAACAATCAATAGATATTAATCAACATTCAAACATGCATTCAAATATTTTAAATCTAACTATTTAAAATAAAATCGAAACTGATTCGATTGAGTGAGAAGTTCTCACCTTGATTTTAAATTCCGTTTTAGCGATTTATTTCGAATAAAATTAAACGGACGTTTAATTTTACACGAAATTTTCACTAACTCTAAACGACTCCAAACCAACTCCATCGCGTAGTGCTCGTCCATACGATTCCAACGCAACTGGTTTCGCGCGTTTTCGACCTCGTTTGAAAAAGTTACAAATATTTGAAGTTACACGAGTTTTATATAACATAAATTACAACAATTTATTAAATTTTAACCTATGCTACATCTTAGCCGTCCATCCACTTCAAATCCGTGCGCAGCCCCCCCCCCCCCTCTCCCTCTCTTCTTCACGCATATGCACAGGCCGTTCGAACCCAACATCCAATATTAGGTTTTCACTTTGCAACTCCAACACTCGACGAAACCACATCAAACCACCGCCATCTCGAAGCCCACAACACAAGCCACACTCGGCCCCAAGCAAGTTGAACTCGGCCACCTGTATTGCCTCGTTTTGCGTGCACAGCCGGCCCCCTTCCACCTCGATTTGCCGCCAATCCGTCATGCCATTTACGATCATAACCGTTGAATATAAGGATCTCACGTAGCTCTACAACATTGTAGTTGGAGATTTCTTGAATGGTTGAGTGGATGAAGAGATAAGAGGAGGAGAAGAAGAGAACATTTCGGCCGTTCATGGGGGAGGGTGGCGGCTGCGTTATTGCTAGGGTTTTGTTTTTTTTGTTTTTTTTTAAATTTGTGTGAGGGCTATTTATAGAGAAAAACGAAACACTATTCATTCCGGAAATTCCGAACTCCGATTTACGCACCGTGACCAGCGTTTCTAGGGTTTACCCCGCGTTTCGGACACAATGGAACAGGTTTCGAAAGCTAATTCAGACATCTGTGCGAGTTATGGCTATAAACGCTCGATTTAAATTAAACCAATTTAAACGATTTTCTAGGCGTTTTAATTTGTAACGGACAAACGGTAAATCCAATTGACTTGAAATTTGAAACCTTACAATAATATCACATTACGGATCCGATGAAACTGGTTTCGTCGAAATCCGAGACTTTTTGAAAAATGGATATTTTAACTCGCCAAATTAAAATTAAAAACAATTCGATGCGTTTCGAGCTGCCACGATCAAACGATAACTCCGATTGACACGAAAATTGAAATCCGGTAATAACTAACTATTACGGATCCAATGGAACTGGTTTCGTTCAATTTTGAGACTGTTCAAAAATTGACTATTTTCACTAGTCGATTTTAATATTAAAATATTCAATTTTCACAAATTAACTTTTAATTCGATTTTAAAAGTTCTAAAATATCATTCTAACTCCCATATGATATAATAAAATTTTACAAATCATTTTCAATCATATTTAACTCAATTTTCAATTATTTCCATAATTTAACATATTAAATTATTGATTTAATTATTCAATTAAATCCAATAATTCAAATAAAAATTTATTTGACTTATAAATTCACTTATTAATATTTAAAATTAATTAAATATTCAAATTTTAATTTCTAAAAATTCTGGGTCCTTACAATCTTCCCCCCTTAAATGAATTTCGTCCTCGAAATTAACAAGTAAGAAAGAGTTACAGAATCTATTAACTTTCCCAAATTCATAGTTAAACTTCTTATAAATCTTTACTAGGTTTCAAATCATACTTAGTTATCTTTTCAAAACCAAACTATATCATTTAACTTTCAATTCCAAAATCAAAGTTTAAGTTTTCAAAATTTTCCAATTTTCTCAAAAAATTTCTAACGCCTTAAATTTTCGAAAAAATTCGCCATAGTCTCCTTTGCGCGGCTCGATCCGAAAAAAAAATGACAGTATATATATCACAAATATACATCTCATCAAGTAATGAGGCATCCCGCAGGGAAAAAAATGTAAAAGTACGGTATGTAATCCGAGATATATACCTTATATTTTATTAGCAAGCATATACGGCTAATATAGCGCGAAAGCGAGCTCCAAATGCGAAGCAAACGCGATCCGCACCTACTAATCACTCAACAAACAACATGAGAATCATGCATATAGATAATAGTATCGATATACATCATATAGCAACATAATAACTATATATGCCAACATAGCAAATGAAACAAAACAACAAATGCAACCATCAACCAACTATCATCCATAACCAATAAATATTCATTTATATTCTCATTAATATTCAATGAATTGGTTTTCAATTTAATCACATTTGATTCATTAACAGTGGATGTTTTTACTAGCATTCATTTTCAATTAGTTTATATTCACTAATTCATATTCAAGTTGGTTCACTTCCAAATCAAATTCAATTCTATCTAAGATTCACTTAACTTCCAATTGAATTTCAATTAATTTAGCTTCTAATTTCATTAATACTTAATGAATTATATACAATCAACTTACAATCATATAACAACCAATGTATATCCATTTCAACCAAATTCCTTTGCTTACAATTGGTTTAATTTAATTGATTTCCATTCCAATTTATTCAACTTTCCCATAACATTAGATTTTAATGAATTAACACTTATATCCATTATTTCATATCAACTTAATTTACATTCAATTGATTAACATTCAATCCATTCATTCAATTCAATTACAAAGTTGAATTCTATTACATAACTCAAGTTCATATTCATCACTCAACTTAATTAATTTAGTTTGATACCAAAATCAACTTCATTCAACATATCTTAAGTTATATTCCATTTCAAACATCACTTAGTTTTACATAACTTAAATTCCTACTTGTAAATAAATTCAGATTTCAATTCTAAAGTAAATTTCCATTTAACTTTAAATTCACCCTTATTTAAAACTCATATTCATATAGTTTCATTTCTTATGTATATAAGTTTATTTCAAAATTGTAAATCACTTTAATTATAATTCAATTCTTATAATTCTTTATATTATACAATTATTCCTTTATTTAGATTATTCAAACAACTAAACAATCATCTTATATACTCTTTAATAATTCTGAAAATTATTTCTTTATATATAAAATATAATCAACTCAAAATTATTTCATTTATCCAATTTTAAAACAATACTGTGTCGAATTGTTCTATTCAAGTGTTTAGAAACCCCTTCGGCATAGTCTTGCGGACCACGCTGACGAAAGTTCATATGCCACTCAACAAACCAATCATCACAATATAAAACAATTTAATATTCACTAACAAATACGCTCTCATAGCTATTATTACACTCAAATTCATTCTAGAGTACTACTGACTCTATCTCTAATGAGAAATACCCAACAGAACCATGGTTGTCGCTTAACCATAAGCTCTGATACCAAATGTAACAAACGGAAATTTTCGAACTTTCGAAAATTCAACATCGATACTCACTTTATCGACTGCCGAGAAATCGAAGGCCGAAAACTCGAAATGTTATGGTTTAAGAAAAAGAGTTTAAGAAAAGGAAAAGACAGAAGAAGAGATAAGGAGAGAGAAGATAGAAAATATAGAGGAAAGAAAATAGAGCATAGAACGGAACAGAAAACAAAGAACAAAAACAACAGAACAACATCAGAATCTCACAATTCGCAGCGGAACAACATATAATAATAAATGAATAATCTTTAAACAAAGAACTATATCAGTTATTACATTTCATACATTTCATTACATCATATCATCAGAGTGTACAACAACAAACAAACAGTGCAGCGGAAAAAGAAATACTATATAAGTAATATGCCATGCCATCCAGCTTGCCTCCAGCAACTCCAGAATATCCAGAATATCCTGATAAACCTAACTCTTGACTGCCCGTGTGGAAAATTGGTGGCACCCAGAGTTTAGGAAGGAAAACAATAAACTCCGAGTCAGTCATGTGACTGGTGTGAGAACTCAAAACAGTTTATTTATCTTTGAAATCAAAATAGAGGAATATTTTTAAAGTCAATTCGCAATGCTTTTAAAAATGAGACTACCATAAGGCCTCCCGCACACGCACACACATGCAAACGCAGAATCGGAGGAGATTTCTCCTTATGATAGTCAAAAATGCTTGATACGCATTAAAAGAACCTTTGATATTATTATTAGTGCATAGTGTAGGGAAAATTCATTTCGAAAGTAGAATATAAATCTTAGCCAGCATTGACATTCCGAACTATGCCTACTATAGCTAACTATGTTCAATAGCAGGTTACCGCCACATTCCATAGCAGGTTATACAACTAAAACCGTACAAATCTCGTATTGTTTCTTTGGATTTCCAACGAATGATCAGGCCAAGGAACTTCCCATTGCCACATGAGAATGCCTCTGGATGGACATCCCCGAGAACCAAACCGGATCTCTACCAACACAAGGCCGGGTTACCCCTAACTGAGTAACAACTGACCGAATATGCCATCCTCCGGTCCTTTGGGACCTTTATCCGAGAGCTCTCTAATCAATTCACACAATCATAACAAAGTGTTTTCAACATGAGTAAGTATCCGGGCTCCATACCATGATACCACCCTTTTCCAGAAGGAAATGCACATATCCTAAAGGGCGCTACCCCTCATAACCTTGCTGCTTCTTTCCTGTTTTGACCATTCACGGGGTGTGAGGCTCGACGAAGTCACGTCCACAAAAGCATACTTTATACAAAAGCCATGCTTTGGGTCAACAAATGATCAACACAATGATCACCAAGATAGACGATCAAACAAATGATCCTATCACAAATAATCAACACAATGATCATTTCAGCAACACTCAGCATGTCACATTACCAAATTGGGAATATATCGCTGATAACTTCAACTATATAACCTCTGAGCACGTACGTCTCAGAGAAGGGTGTTAAGCTAAAAGAATAAATTCTCCGCCACCAACAGAAATATATTTGAATGAAATCGGCTTTATATCTCAACTTGTAATGTCAGACATACAATCCATACAAGTCTGTTCCGGGCTCGAACAAAACCGAAGGCACTTACAAAGAAGTCCTTGCAATCCAGATATTCACAATCCTGATCGGATTCACCATCACATATGGAGAACTCAATACCGTAGCTACTCGGTGAAGAGTCAATCGACAGGTCATCCTATCGCTTTCGCAAATACCGGGTCTTCAACACCGATCTTCAATGCAATTCACAACGACGTATCACATATTCGGAATGGGTTATACGACCCCATGGTCCTTTCCCGGTTAACCCGAATAGTGAGCGCTTATTCAAAAATAAGTGTGGCATTTAAATTCAAACAAATCACATCAATTACCCATTCAAAGGGAAATATTGATAGTCGGTTATTGAACTATCAATTGATATGCACACATCACCAGATTCCAAATAATTTTCCAAATTATTTATTTTCCAAAATATCTTTACAAGATATATTATTTTCACACTTCAAAAATAAATCAATATTTATTTTTAGACAAATTCCCCTTTCCTTTATAAATTCCTTAGTGAATTTATAATCCAAAATATCTATGAATATTCGATTCCAATTATTCATTTCAATATTCCTTTTCAATTTATCTTCAAAAAGATAAATTCTCAAAATATTCACTTTATATTGGAAAACATTTCCATACTTATTTATTCATAAGTAATTCACAAATTTTATTTATTTTCAACACTTGGGAAATATTCAGTATACTTAAATCGAAATTAAGTATATATTTCATTCTTTAAGGAAATCATTCTCTTAAACATATTTATTTGGGCCAAAACGAATGTTGCGTAAAACATTGTTACGACAACCCAAAATCACTAGTATAGGGATTCGAAATTAAAATAGATATATAAATCCCAATACTATACAAAACACTTCCTTTCGGAAATCATTTACTATAACAATAGTGTTATGGTCCACCATTCCCTTTTATTTCTCGAAAACGTCTATTTCAACAATGAATGTTGAAATCTATGGTTTCGAATCTTAACACAGTTTAAAACATCGTTAGATCGTTTTAATTCTATTTAAAATATCACATTCTAAACAATTTCTTTAACGTATTATTCACTATTCAAAAACGTGAATATACTACGTTAACACATTTCATCATTTCTATACATTTTATTTCAAAGGATTATTCACAGTCAAAACGTGAATATAACTCCATTAATAGGTTTCAGCAATTTACTTATCAAAATAAGTCGTTTGCGAATTTATAAAACAACGTTTATAAATCCCTTTTCTATTTATCTTATAAAAACTTCTTTTTTTATAAATTCCTTTATTAACCTATTCCAGTTTATAACTAAATTATAAACTAAACGTTCATATTATAAGTTAATTACTTATAAAACGATTATTTTACAAAATCGTTCTTTTAAAGACTTTCCAAATCATAAATCTTATAACTTATAAGATTCATTTATTTAACCAAATCTATTCTTCAAATAACTTCACAAATTTATAAATCTTGATATTTATAAATTTCATTTATAACTTCACCATTTTTTTAATTTTATAAATTCCATTCATTTACAAAATTCATTTTCACTTCATTCAAACACTTATAAAAACTCGTTTTATAATGTCAATATTTCAATTGATAAATATCCATTTATAAATCTCTTAATATAAATCAATTTATATTATTCCTTTAAAACATCTTTAATCTCCTTTATAATTTCATCATTCTGATTTATAAAATAATTAAATTTCATCAATCCTATATTTAAACTTTTCACAATAATTTCAAAAATCCCGATTTTACTATTTTATAAAATCATTAGCATCATATTCTCAAAAATCAGTTTTTAACTATATTTCTCAAAAATCATAATTTTTATAACTTTAAATATTATACGTTTATTTATTTAAAATGGATCAATTTCAAAATTATTTTATAAAACGTATACTTTTCAAAAATCACTTTAGAAATCATTTTAAAATTCCAAAATTTGGTCCAATGATGTTACATACCAAATAGTCAATCACGACAACAACGATTTCATATATCGATATGAAAATCCATCAAATATCAAAATATCTGAAATCAAATAAATACTGTTGAGGAATCCAGTTGGATCCCTCCAACCTGTTTTCCTGCATCCACAAACATTAGCACAATACCAATTTCGCTCCAGTACGAAATTATCGCGGTATATGGGATTTAAAATATTACCCGCTTAATAGACGGCGCAATAGGGTCTCATCCGCTAAAAAATACGGGAAATCAACAACTGCAATATATACATATGCCAATATATATATTTATATTATATATAATACCAATTTCACTGTTTATGAAATATTCGCGGTATATGTTTTTAATAAAATCATCCGCTTACTAACGGCGTATAATGTCTATTTTAACAATCAATAGATATTAATCAACATTCAAACATGCATTCAAATATTTTAAATCTAACTATTTAAAATAAAATCGAAACTGATTCGATTGAGTGAGAAGTTCTCACCTTGATTTTAAATTCCGTTTTAGCGATTTATTTCGAATAAAATTAAACGGACGTTTAATTTTACACGAAATTTTCACTAACTCCAAACGACTCCAAACCAACTCCATCGCGTAGTGCTCGTCCATACGATTCCAACGCAACTGGTTTCGCGCGTTTTCGACCTCGTATGAAAAAGTTACAAATATTTGAAGTTACACGAGTTTTTATATAACATAAATTACAACAATTTATTAAATTTTAACCTATGCTACATATTAGCCGTCCATCCACTTCAAATCCGTGCGCAGCCCCCCCCCCCCCCTTCTCCCTCTCTTCTTCACGCATATGCACAGGCCTTTCGAACCCAACATCCAATATTAGGTTTTCACTTTGCAACTCCAACACTCGACGAAACCACATCAAACCACCGCCATCTCGAAGCCCACAACACAAGCCACACTCGGCCCCAAGCAAGTTGAACTCGGCCACCTATATTGCCTCGTTTTGAGTGCATAGCCGGCCCCCTTCCACCTCGATTTGCCGCCAATCCGTCATGCCATTTACGATCATAACCGTTGAATATAAGGATCTCACGTAGCTCTACAACATTGCAGTTGGAGATTTCTTGAATGGTTGAGTGGATGAAGAGATAAGAGGAGGAGAAGAAGAGAACATTTCGGTCGTTCATGGGGGAGGGTGGTGGCTGCGTTATTGCTAGGGTTTTGTTTTATTTTTATTTTTTTAATTTGTGTGAGGGCTATTTATAGAGAAAAACGAAACACTATTCATTCCGGAAATTCCGAACTCCGATTTACGCGCCGTAACCAGCGTTTCTAGGGTTTACCCCGCGTTTCGAACACAATGGAACAGGTTTCGGAAGCTAATTCGGACATCTGTGCGAGTTATGGCTATAAACACTCAATTTAAATTAAACCGATTTAAACGATTTTCTAGGCGTTTTAATTTGTAACGGACAAACGGTAAATCCAATTGACTTGAAATTTGAAACCTTACAATAATATCACATTACGGATCCGATGAAACTGGTTTCGTCGAAATCCAAGACTTTTTGAAAAATGGCTATTTTAACTCGCCAAATTAAAATTAAAAACAATTCGATGCGTTTCGAGCTGCCACGATCAAACGATAACTCCGATTGACACGAAAATTGAAATCCGGTAATAACTAACTATTACGGATCCAATGGAACTGGTTTCGTTCAATTCTGAGACTGTTCAAAAATTGACTATTTTCACTAGTCGATTTTAATATTAAAATATTCAATTTTCACAAATTAACTTTTAATTCGATTTTAAAAGTTCTAAAATATCATTCTAACTCCCATATGATATAATAAAATTTTACAAATCATTTTCAATCATATTTAACTCAATTTTCAATTATTTCCATAATTTAACATATTAAATTATTGATTTAATTATTCAATTAAATCCAATAATTCAAATAAAAATTTATTTGACTTATAAATTCACTTATTAATATTTAAAATTAATTAAGTATTCAAATTTTAATTTCTAAAAATTCTGGGTCGTTACAAATTACAATGTTCAATTTCAACTGTAATCAAATTCCATTAATTATAATTTAATTCCAAAGAATTGATTTATTTCGGTTTCAATCTTTTTATTCAAATCAATCGTTACCCTATGGGCATAATTAACATCATTTTATATCATATTACATTAATGTCCGTCAATTTCATATTAATTTCCATTAACGTAATAGTTAATTACAATTAATTTCAATAGATTTACAATTTAATTCAACAGCTTAAATAAATAGGTAACATATCACAATGGTCGCCTTTTACTTAATTTAATCACATTTACATCTTTATTATCTACAAAGAAATGTTATACCTATGTACACAACACTGATTCTATCTAATTACAATTTATTACACAGTATTTCACAAATTAATATAACATTTAATCTATTTCCTTATTTACAATTTTTAACCAATTATAACCATTTAATTATTATAATTACTTTAGATTACATTCAATTGGTCATCTATTACATTAAATTTTCATTACTAAACTTCATTCTAGTTAGCTTCTCATTCCTACATCATAAATTTTATTTTCTTTTAATATTAAATTTCAAAATCTTATTAAATTCAATATTTTAATTATCGGAAAATTAAGGTTCGTTATAGGTTATCATTGATAGATGACTAAAAGCGCACACTTCATCCCAGTAAAGCCCACAAAAATAGCCTCGAGCTCAATTGAGATATATATGAGGGAGATTGTTCGACTACATGAAGTTCCAACAACATCATATGTAATCAAGATCTAATCTTTACCAGTCAGTTCTGGAAAGCCTTACAGATAGCTTCGGGAATAATGCTAGATATAAGCACCGCATATCTGAAAGTGATTTTTCTATAGGATCGTATAATATGGATAAATATTTGCGTGGAATATAAACAAAGTAAGTAAATAGTAAAATAAATGACACTAGATATTTTTATACTAGTTCGAACTCTCATTTTACGTCTAGTCCCAGACTCCTTGAATTAAACTAGCAACCCTCACTTAACCTGGAGGAATAGGTTTACACCGCCTGAGCAACCGAACAGGACTTCTACCGCTTGAGCAACCGAATAGGACTTCTACTACTTATGCAAACGAATAAGACTTCTTTAAAACTAGACAAAAATTATTTAACTGTAGTGTTCCCTTTAAATAGCATTGATAAGTCAATTAAGTACATCTTCCTAAAATCTTCTCCTTTATGATATATAGTGTAATGTGCTTGAGAATTGTGGAAGATAGAATGATCAACGATCAGAGAATGTATGTAGTTTGAGTGCAATTTGAAAATAGAGAGTAAGGGATAAGAATTCAAGAATATTAAAATTAGTTAAGTTAATTGTTTGTTAAATTCTAAACTCTATTTATATAGATTAAAAGCTGCGATCTTTCATGAATGAAACATTGAAAAGAAATAGGTGCAACTGTTGATTTGAAGATGTTTCTCTTCGATAAAAAGAAGTGTCTTTTCATAAAAAATTCGTTATAAATATTTAGCTGGCTGAAAATATAATTCAACCTTCTGAATTTGTTAATTTCAAAAACAGAAAAGAAATAAGAATTTTCAGGCCCACTTCAGCCGGCTGAATGAAACCATTCACCCGGTTGAAACTTCATATCAATTATGAAATGTTTCAGTATTCAACCATCTGAATGGTATTATTCAACCGGCTGAATTCTATTGATAAACAAAAGTTACCATAACTCATTTGGTTAGAGCACCTACCTTCTAAACTAGTGACCCGGTTTCGAGCCATGCTCCATGCTATTTTTGAAAACTTAATTTTTCATTTAAACTATGAATGTATATGTGTTTATACCCTTTTGAGAATATTTTAACATTTGCAAACTCTAGACATGACACTCTATGACTAATAATACTTTGTTTCTCACTTTCGTCTTGTCTCTATCATGTGTATCTCTTCTTGTATATCCATATACATACTTTCAACCTCTTTTATATTGTGTATCTTCATGTTGAACATATTTGTTTGTCTCTTTTTGATACTTATGTACCTACAAATTGGCGTAGAGATTCTTTGGCATAATTGTATCGTTGTTGTCATTAAAATCCAACAATTGAGGTTCTAACATTCTCCCCCTTTTTGATGATGACAACTATATAATTTCTTTTTTAAATATTCATTCTATCTATAAAATAATATTAATATGTCTAGAACTCACCTTAAGTATAACATCTCCCCCTAAGTATAACATCTCCCCCTAAGTATAATATCTCCCTCTGTCAATATGCATATGAATTTTTCCCCTTTTGTCCTTATAAAAAAAATGAGGGAATAGAATAAATTTTATAAAATAGCTTGTAACTAGCGAGATAAACTCAATATTTTGTAATTACATAATTCTATTTAAAGGAATAGAACATCCTTTAAAATTTCAAATCTATCTTTTTCCTTTTGTTTCTCTGAGTACCTACAATAAATAATAATAATTTTTGGCACCCACTCACTAAATTATGGTCCGGGGGGTTTGGTCTTGGGAAACCACACCCATTTGGGTGTGCTCGAACCTTTATAAATATAATTTTCATTATTAATTACCATATCGAAATAATCATTAATGTATTTTTCTAATTAACAGGAACCCAAATATTTAGATAATTTTTATTCATATTTCTCGTCGACGATTTTGTACTTCTAGAGAAATTATAAACATTATTGGTCATAGTAGTATTTGATTTTATATAAAAATTAGATTTAGACTTTACTCAAAATCTAGTGCTGGCACTAACATTTTTACTATACACGAAAGCGTATCTAGTGCTATTTCTACGATCAGTTTTATTATATCCTAAACCAATTTTATCATATAAAGGTCTAGAACTAGATAAAATCTTGTTTAAATCATTTTGACCTTTATTAAATTTGGTGACTTCAGTGTTAAGTTTATCAAATTTAGCTTTAAAGTCAAAATTATTATTTTCAAAAGAAATATTACTGTTTTCAAAAGTATTAATTTGCTTTTTTAATTCAGAATTCTTCTTTTTTATCGTACAGTTCTCGTTTTCGAGAAGAAAAAATTCAAGATTCTAAATTATCTAAAGATGATTGTAATAAATCATTTTGTCTTTACATATCTGTAGATTCTTTCAAAAATTTTCTTTTTCTTTTTCAAACATAGTATTTTGTTCATCTAGAAAATCTTTAAGAGCCTCGGAATTATTTTTCAAAACACAATGTTGATTTTCTAAATTTAATTTCTCTTTTTTTTAATTACTCATTTTCAATTTTGATTGACTTCATCTTTTCTAAAATAAGAAAATTATGCCTTGAGATTTTATCGCACATACTAACTAACTCATTATTACCATTTACTGAAATTTGTAAATTAGAAAGTACCTTTCCTAGTCCTCATTGGTGGCTTTGACCTTCAATTGGATCTTTTTCTGGCCATCATTCTATGTTGTTGTGTCGATCGATAGAATTCCAGGTTCTGATACAAAATGAAAGTGATTGTGCTATAGGATCGTGTAATATGGATAAACTATTTATGCGGAATATAAACGAAGTAAGTAAATAGTAAAATAAATAACACCAGAGGTTTTTATACTGGTTCGAACTCTCATTCTACGTCTGGTCCCAGACTCCTTCTAGAATTAAACTAGCAACCCTCACTTAACCCGGAGGAAAAGGTTTACACTACCTAATCAACCGAAAAATACTTCTACCACCTAAGCAACCTAATAGGACTTCTACCACCTGAGCAACCGAACATGATTTCTTTACAACGAGACAAAAATTATCTGACTGTAGTGTGCTCTTTAAATAGCACTGATAAGTCAATTAAGTAAATCTTCTATAATCTTCTCCTTTATATTATATAGTGTAATGTGCTTGAGAATTATGAAAGATAGAATGATCAATGATCAGAGAATGTATGCAGTTTGAGTGTAATTTGAAAATAGAGAGTAAGAGATAAGAATTCAAGAATATTAGAATCAATTAGGTTAATTGTTCGTTGAATTCTAAACTCTATTTATATAGATTAAAATTTGCAATCTTTCATAAAAGAAAATGTTGAAAAGAAATAGGTGCAACTATTGATTTGAAGATGTTTCTCTTTGATGAAGAGAAGTGTCTTTTCATAAAAAATAGCCATTATAAATATTCAGCCGGTTGAAAATATAATTCACCCTTCTGAATTTGTTAATTTCTAAAACTACATGGAAATAGGCATTTTCAGGCCTAATTCAGCCGGCTGAATGAAACCATTCAACGGCTGAAACTTCATATCAATTTATAAAATGTTTCAGCATTCAACTGTTTGAATGGTATTACTCAGCCGGCTAAATTCTATTGATAACAAAAGTTGCCATAGCCCATTTGGTTAGAGCACTTGCCTTCTACACTAGTGACCCAAGTTCGAGCCCTGCTCTATGCAATGTTTGAAAACTTAATTTTTTATTTAAAATATGAATGTATAAATGGTCTGAAGATTTTAACATTTGCAAACTCTAGACACGACACTCTATGACTAATAATACTTTGTTTGTCACCTTCGTCTTGTCTCTATCGTGTATACCTCTTTTTGTATATCCATATACATACTTTCATCCTCTTTTGTATTGTATATCTTCATGTTGAACGTATTTGTTTGTCTCTTTTTGATACTCATGTACCTACAAATTAGCTTAGAGATTCTTTGGCATAATTGTATAGTTGCTATTAGTAAAATCCCACAATTGAGGTTCTAACAATATCATCCCCAGACTAATGGGAAAAGCGGAAGAGTAAACAAAGTATTGGAGGATCTTCTGAGAGCATGTTTATTAGACTTTGGAGGTTCGTGGGAAAACCGCCTTCATTTGGTAGAGTTCTCTTATAGTAACATCTGTCAGGCCAGTATTGATATGGCACCTTTTGAAGCCTTATATGGTTGAAGCCGTAGATCCCCAACACGTTGGATAGAAATCGAAGATCGATTAGTACTTTATCCTGATATGATCCGAGAAGCTTCAAAGAAAGTGGACATGATCCGAAAGAAAAGTAAAGAAGCACAAAGTAGTTAAAAGAGTTACGTCGATCAAAGGCGTAGAAATTTAAACAGTTAGAGACAAGGTATTTTCTAAGATCTCTCCGATGAGGGGAGTCGTAAGATTTGGAAGAACTAACAAGCCAGCTCCTCGATATATTTCACATTTCCCCATTTTCCCATTCTAGAGCAGATTGGCCCATCAGCTTATCGAGTAGAGAGAGGTTGTCGGGTGAAACAATGTGTTTTATGTATCTCATTTATGTAAGTATGTGTATGATATGGAGCAAATCATAGAAACAGCTACCCTTGAGGATTTAGAACAAGAGCCCAGTTTAACAGTTACCACAGAACTTAATAAAATCATGGACTGTGATGAGAGGCGATTAAGGAAAAATGTTGTTCAATTAACTAAAGTTCAATGGAGTGGTGATGCTAATGACCGTACATGGAAAACAATTTTCAAACAGTTAAAAGAAGGCATATCTAGAGTTTAGGATGGACATATAAATTGTATATATCGTATGGAGATAGAGCACTCACTACCTGTGGTGTAGTCACTTATCATTGCTTTGTATATATTTCATCATATATGATATATTCCTCTTGAGTTATTTTCTTCTCATCTTTAATTTCAAGGACAAAATTATTTTAAGAAGAGAAATTTGTAACGTCCCGTAAATTCAACACTTCATAAATAATTTAAATATTAAAATATAATATATTTTTTAGCATAAATGATAATTATTTGAACAGTAAATAATATTGGTAATCTTATTTTGAATAAATATTTATAAAAATATATACTTTGGAAGATATATCAACAAAATGATCGAAAACTGTTTTATTAATAAACAGCCCTTAGACCATCCGACATCATGCATGGAGCTAAATCATACACTCATTTACATACATGAATGAGAATATGTAATAAAAAAAAGTATTTTAGTTTTGAAAATAAAATATCTTTATGGCATCATTAATGATAACACTATTTTGGAATAAATATTTTTGAACTTAAATTGAGTTTAAATGACTTAATAAGTATTGTAATTATTAAATAAACCCATTTAATTATTATATAATGATAGAAATATTATCATCAAACCTTGTTTGTATATTAAATAAGAAGTGAAAATATGATCAGAAATCGAAAAGTTATGCAACGTTGTGAATTTTTCGAGATATACAACACACATACATGTACATATACATAAACACATTCACATGCAATGTACACATGCACACATACAAATATACATACACAATTATATATATCTGTATGCATGTATTATAAACACCTAAGCTATTTTCCTAAAACTTAACCCTTAAATAAAACCAAAGTCAACATCTTACACCTTAAGTACAAGCACTTGGCCACACACATAGGGGGAGGAGTATTCGGCTGAAAATGATGAGGGGAGAGATGGAAGTGGTGGTGATGAAATGGTGATGTATTTATGTGTAAATATCATGATATTCTTATTCTCGTTTTTGCCTATAAATAGCACCCACCTCTCTTCACTTCATTCAAACTTTTTCTTCATAAAATTCCTAAGCTTTTCATCCTCTTCTTTTATACACTAATGGCTTCCATAACCTAAGAAAGAAAATATTAAAAAATCAAAACAAAGTTATGTCAAAATCAGTCGAAACATATACCGCTTCAAACCAAAGTTCAAGCTAGTGGTCTCTACCTTTTCCTCTACCAAGGTAGTGCGCAACCAAGCCTTCCACCACCATTTTTCAAGCAAGGCCGAGTCCTTCCAAGCCTCCAAGACCAAGGCCGAACCCCCTAGGAGCATTCGTGCTAGTAGTCGTGAGCTTCGATTTCGGGATAACAGAGCTATAGCCTTTTTAAAGTTAGCTTGATCGGAAAACAAGTGAGAAATACTATTTATACACACACATACATATGATGATGATGATGTGGTATGATTCCTATGGATGTTTACTATGCTTTGATCATCAAGTATTGGTTGTTTTAATATAGTTGTTTAATTGTGTAAACAAGTCATGTTAAATACACGTCGATATTAAACAAGGAAATCACTTTCCGAATCAAGTTGTAAAAGTGATATGAAATCATTAAACCCCTTTGAAAATGGTTTAAAATGGTTAATAAATATTTTATGAACACTAAAACTCAATATGGTGAAGTTTTGACAGGTTACAAAAGTTGAGTCAAAAGTAGACACGTCGCGTAACGGTAGTTCGCGATTTCACACCGTAGAAAGTTAAATCCATTTATATGATGGATTCGAAGTCAGAATTCTTTGCAATAAGAATTTTTCAAACTCTTAAAATCATAGTTTTCAAAGAAAAGAAAATAACCAAGATTTATTTTAGTAGATTTTAAAATATGAGCGAATCATGTTTTGAAAATAGTCGTGGTTTGGCAGTTCGGAAGCTAAAGCGATAAATTCTTTATAAATAATATTTTTAATTCGTTAAAAATATGAAATAAATTCTATAAATACTTTAAAATATTTTAGAAGAAGTTTGAGTTATAAAAATGGATTTCTAAATGATAGAAACTTGTTTTGATTAGATAAGTTTAAAGCACTATTCACAACACTTTTTGTAGCACTTTTAATAACTTTTGAAATATGGTTTTAAACTTAATTATTCTTTCTCAAGTCTTTTATAAATATTTTGAAATAAATAATTAAGTAGTTTAAAGATGATTTGAAGGTTTTATAATTTATTTTAAAAAGTTTAAGTAAATGATTTAAAGAAAAGCTATTATAATCAAGTGATTAAATCTTAGCTCTAAAGATGACGAGTAGACTGGATTTTTATACTCATGGTATTTGGGGTGAGATGCCTAAACTAAGGAGATATCCAGGAGCAATCAGTGCCCTGGCTCCTCTGGCCTCTTTCCTGAGCGAGGAATATATAAAGTCGAAATGTCGGAAACGTGGCAAGTATAAAAGATTCAAATTTATAAATTTAATACAACTTGAATTGTATAGAAATAATCTTCTTATACTTGGTATTAAATTTCAAGGAGGAAACCCGTACTGTTCCATGTGAATTTAAAAGGTGATTTCACAAGTTATTCGATGGATAGTAAAGGTTAAATACAGAAATTGATGTTGAGTAGAATTAGTATAATTCCTATCGACTCTTTTTTTAACTCAATAATATATTCAAAAATGAATTATGAAAATGATATAATTTTTCCAAAGTTAAAGAGAGATTTAATGATTCTGTATATACTAGAAAAGAATATGATTTAAAGATTAATATCTCTAAAAGAGATAATTTGTTTGATAAAAGATATTAATGAATGAAATGATGATCCCCTTAAACCTTATCATCTTTTCATCAATGATTGGTTCTAACAAACCAGGATCGGATTTGGGTAATTCCTATCCGAAACACTTCGAACTAATTTACGAGTTCGAAAGTGAAGACATGTTAAAGAAAATGAAGTTGAAGGCAGAGATCTTCATAACGGAAGGACTGCTTGTTGATAATCTCGAAGTAGCACCCGAGGTAAATGAATAGCAATGGCCCCTTCGTTCTAGGATCTTTGTATGCAAGGACTACTTGCTACTAATCCTAGGGGTAATGCCCAAAAGGATGTGGTAGAGAGTGCCTTCGGTTTGTCTTGATCTTGGAAAACTTGGATGGATGGATGTCTGACGCTACATATCTAAGACCACAGTACATTAATATCTACAAATGCATATCTGTTTGATGGTGTAGGAGGTAACCCCTCATACATTTAACACCCTTCTCTGAGACGTACGAGCTTAGAGGTTGTACTTTTGTAGGATTTAATAGTTATTTGTTGGAAATGGAAATGTGACATTTTAAGTGAAAATGTTCTAAGAAAGATAAACGTTACATCAAGCTACACAACGGGGAATTGTGAAACTAGGGTTGCTTTAAGGCTAAGTGGAATCGTATTCATTAGGGTATGAATCACCTTTCTAAATCTATTTATTTCTACCCTCTATGACATCGATTTTAAATTATGTGGTGTACGCTTTAGGATCTCGGATAAGTGGGAAACAACCAGGGTGATATCATATTCGGTGCTATCCATACCATTTGTTGGTTTCGCGTAGGTCGGTCTTAATTCGTAGGGGTTTTGAAGTTTTCTATCCTCGATACATTCCTCTAGAAATGTGTGGTACGGGAGGTAGTCCCTTTTCTCGCTATTCATTGGAAATCTAAATCTCCAATAAGTGCATTCGGTTTTAGTTGTAAACCTATTATGCCGTCGAATTTAACCAATGTAACAATTTCGGCTATTTCATACATTTGTTTGAATTTTTTTCAAAGAATGTCATTAAAAATAAAACCACTGAATTTTAAATAGAAATGATTTAGTTATCATAAGGTAAAAACTCATTTCGGGTTTATGTGCAGTATGGTCTTATGAGATATCTTTTTGGTTTTCATACAGTTGTATTTTGAGTTTCTCACACCAGTCACATTACTGATCCAGAGTTTATTTTTCTTTTCCTTTAATCTTTGGGTGCACTATTTTTCGGGCAGCCAAGTAGTTAGATAGCTTGGAACATTTTGGAAGCAACAAAGCATGAAGAATGGGGGGTTCTTTTGTCAATAGTGATATATTTCAAATTTCCGCTATATCATGTAGTATGTATTTAGTATCTACCAGCCTCTGTAAGGATAGGCAGTTGTACTACTTATCGTAAGTCTGATTCATCACCTGGAGTGATTGTATGTACTTTTCGAAGATATAATTAATGCAAATGTGAGATTATGTTGTTATTCTATCTTCTATCTTTATTTCTTTTTAAAATCCTTAATTATCTGTCTCTTCGGCACTTGAATTTGCGGCATGTGAATATAAAGGATGTATTTGTGTAGATCTTTAAGGGTCGAAAATGCAGGTCGTCACAAACAGTACATTTATAAAAAAATATCGAAAAGAATCTAAGGTGTTGCCGATAGATGAAGAATGAAATAAATCGCCTTTGAACATGAAACCAAATTTCAACAATCACGGCCCAAAGAGTGAAACGACATTTGAACTTTGGAAGCAGGATATATTTGCTTGTGAAATAAATGTAACACTCTTAATGGATACTTGAAAAATTCGAAATCGTATATTACCGTGTTTGAAAACAGATAAATATTCAATATTTGAAAAAATTGATACAAATATGACTATGAAGACACCCGCATGGAAAAATTATTTTTTTAGTTTTTGTCGAGATTATATTTTATATCATGTGTATTTTAGTACAGCATAAAAATATTTAATGCATATTAATTGCTTAAAATATTTATTATCATCATGTTATTGATTTTGCATGCCGACTGAAAAAAGTTAATCTAAAATTTTATAATTATGTTTTCAGATTTATAAAGTTTTCGAATATGATAATTATATGATATCCACTTGTATCTCCATGTATGAATGTTTAATATTCGAAAATGATTTCGAAAGCGGATGTTGATATCTCACCATCTGCATCCGAAAATATCCATTGACACATCTAAATAAGTAGGAAAGTAACCTGTTGAAGCCAAAGTTTTATGTGGATCCACGTAGACTATTTTGCTTTTGGATTAAAAAGTAAGATGAAAAAAAATCTGCTTATTTTCAGCCATCCAAAACAGTCAAAACTAGTGACGGTGCATTCGCGATTTTTCACACTTCACACAAATGCTTCGACGCCATTTTCGTAATAGCTTCAATTTTTATATTTCAAACCATAGCACAAAAAACAAGGTTTTGTAGACTCAAAAGTTTTATCTTTATTCATAAAATATTCTACAAATACGGATAAATATGCTGTTAATACAACAAATACACACACACACCCCCTATTTATAGTGCTTCTGTTGTATGAAATAATAATAATTCTTCCTAATTTTGGACAACGCAGATGAATTCCTATGTTAGAAAGACGTTGCGTCATGTACTTAGAAAGTGGTGTTAGAATTGCTGCAATAAAAAAATACATAAGCTAAATTGTACCCGGACATAAAATTTGTAAAAAGCTCTCCACAAACGAAACGAAACATTGCTGTTGAAAAAGAAGTTATCTGTGTGGCAGAAAATAAGCAACGTCGAGGCCCAAAATTCAATGACATATAGAGCCACTCAATCGGACAGTTAAGATTTACCCAATCCGTACGTAATAGCTGAATACAGCTGGCATGTACGGCATAATATACGCTGCCCTCGTCGCCGCTGTCTGTCCATGATAAATTCATTCTCGGTCCCCACCTTTTCCATTTTAGCCTTGCTTTTTTTTTTCCCACTAAATGACATTTCTACCCTCGAATCTTCGTCGTTTTCAGATCGATGGACTACGTGCTTGGTCAAATACATGACGCCATGGCACTGATAATTAACGAGAGGGTGCTTCTGTAATTGCGTCTTGTTTGTCGCTTTATGACGCGTCGCTATCGTGACAACCGACATAGGTCAAACGAGATCAAACTGGGACTTACGAACTAGAAAGGTTGATGTAGCAG
The DNA here is from genome assembly GCA_030765085.1 of Allium cepa. Taxonomy (NCBI): domain Eukaryota; kingdom Viridiplantae; phylum Streptophyta; class Magnoliopsida; order Asparagales; family Amaryllidaceae; genus Allium; species Allium cepa. Next base: position 1,014,721,422 of record CM060934.1, on the reverse strand, counting down.
TTTTGGGTTTGTTCAAATATTATAATCAATTAACTCAGCTGTCTTTGCATGTGTGAGAATGTTTTGCATTTTGGTTCCCATATTTATTTATATTTCTTTGAACCTTTTCACATTATTTTGCATTATATTATGAAAAAATAACTCGAAGTGAAGCTGTCTTGGATATTAAATCCTTATTTTTCAATTCAATTCAATTCTTTTGCAGCTATTCGGTTGAAAAATTGTAACGAAGCCGCACCTAATGCTATTGAAATGATTTGGATCAGTTCTTGACACGTAAAACATCTAATATCAATTTGAGATGAAGTTAGGATTCGAAATGTAAACCGGAATTGTACTTGAGAAATATTTATATTTTAAATATCAAAACTGGTAGTGCTTGTTGCGGGGAGACTTAACCCAACCTTTATGACACAAACGGTTAGTAACATTGTATTCAATGATTAGGTAGTGTTTAATTTAAAAACGAATTTTGCGTTTCTGTTTTTCCAATATATATATATTAAATATGTGAAGAATGACGGAACGACGGAATGGGTGAAAGAAAGACGAATATGAGGACGAAGGAGATAGAGGGACGACGGAAGAATGGATTGTTTTACATTCTTGTGTTATTTTCTAAAACACGTAAAATAAAAAAAATAAAAATTTCTATTTCGTATATTAACTCCATTTTCTAAAATGGTTGTTTTCCACAATATACACGCGTCATGTGCATTTTTGTATGTACGAAAACCCAAAACTAAAAACAACAAACGAAACACTACCTAATATTTTGAAACAAAATACAAGTATTTTAACTAAAAGTAATCTAAAATGTATTTTTATAGTGGTATAATAACTTGCTAATTATACAAATAATACATATTTATCTCCTTGTTACTTATCCCTCCTAAAAGAATTGAAGCAAACTCTACTTGGTCTTTTGACACTTTAAACCATGACGAACCCACTTTGGTATATTACCTTCACCTATACGCGAACATATAATTCCATGATTTCTATAGTTTTTGATGTCCCACATCAGTACACTGTATACACAATCGCCGGTAGACCCTTCGTCCATATACACGTTTATTTGCAAGGTCAAATTCAATTAATTACTTCATGTTCGATGGAAGATCATAGTTAACATTCGTGTGATTAAGTAGAATGGTGGAAAAATTAACCTTGACTTGGTCAGCATAGAAAAGACAATGATTGAAAGCAGACACTCGCTCAAAAATGCTTTACCAACTAAAATCAAAATTGTGGAGTAGAGAATAATCGTTGTTGATTTCCTACCATTATTGCTTTTTGGCTTTTGTCTTTTTTACAAAATTTAGGATTCAATAACTTCATGTTCACTTTGGAGAATTTTTCTTCTGCGGGCCAAAAAGTTAGTCAACATCTTCAATTGAATTAAAACGAAAATTAAACAAATAAAGATCAAAATATAAGAGAGAAAAGACACATTTTTAAAGTGGTTTGGCCAAAATATTGCGCCTACATCTAATATTCAATGCTGTTGCTAATTTTTCTTTTGCTAATCAATCAAATTAAAATGAGTCTTATGCTCACATCGACGAGTTTCGAATTAGACAGTGTTTCTTCATAAAAGAATCAAACGTCCTTCCTTAATCGTCATTAGTTTTTTATTTATAGACGAATTTGAGCATGAAACTCGTTAAGTCAAGTTTGAACGAGAAAATATCTGTAGATCCGAAGTTCCAGCCACAATAACTAGTCAAAATACATAAATTCCAACACTTGAACACGTTAATCGGTACCGAACGATATAGTTGAGTTGATAAAACTTGAACACTTAAGCACAAAAAATTTCACTTTACCATTTCAACTTTTCATCATTCATAAGTCCTTGCGATTTCTTGCCCTTGCGACTCCAAACTCCACCGCTTTAAGCAATCAACCGCCAAAATCACCTCTACTACTATCAAATCTTAGATGACTCAATGCAACCGACCCAAAAGAATAACCGATCTAGTTGAACTTGAACCTCCACCTTGAGTCTCCTTCAATCTTTCGATGTTCTTATTTCTGGATCCATCTTATAACCTACACTTAGAGTGCCTGAATTTTTGCTAAATCGAAAATCCAAATCCACTAAAGTACGCATTGTTTGTGTTAGTACCCTATAAATAAATAAAAATATATCAGAGCACTATCAATAAGATCTCACAATGGAATAGTAAAGTATAACAAAACATATAATTACTAAACAAGGCTGATACCTTTGATATCTAGTGTCCTTATTAGTGCTGGGCATGCATAGGAGACCTGTATTTCCACCGTTCCCACCTTGTACCAGTTTCTGTCCCTTTAATCTATCATGTGGGGTGAAAAAAGAAGGGGGTCGGAACAACGTTTTGGTGATTGTTAAATTACATACTTTATACATAACACTAGTTTATGCCGGTTGCTTTCCTTTATGTGTTATGCCCAATTTTTAGACTTAGTCGTCTTGACTCCATATGGGTGTATAATACGTCCCACCCACTAGAGGTATATAATAACTATATATATATATATATATGTCTAGATTGAATTATCCATGCATACCGAGGATCTATCCATTGGTGCCTAATAAAGATATTGCAACAATTAGCCACATTCTACATATCTGAAGACTTATCTAAGGTTATCTAGCATACCTACTAGCTACAAACCAAACAAACAATTGTGAGTCGGTGCATGTACCGTACGGAGCTACACTGTAAAAGGTGTAGTTCGTATAGTCGTAACCCAAATCTTCGTACCAACCGCTGTAGGAACGATGATGCTCTCGACCTATGTGTACAGTCCTACTCCATAATATATAGTGCCAAACTTGCTGACATACAGTTGAACCTATGCTCACCATCCCATTTAGATTGCCTATTACAATATAGGAAATACCTCTTATTACCCAATACCCACTAAAAGGATTGAAGCATATTCTACTTGACCATTTGGCACTTTAAACCGAGGCGAACACACTTTGGAATATTCTCTTCATCTATATGTGAACGTATAATTCCACGAGTCCTATTGTTGGTGATTTCTCACATCAGTATAGTGTATACACAACCATTGGTAGACCCTTTCGGTGGACGGAATTCTATTGCGTAACATTACCGATCTCGCATCCCAACTCATACTAATGACTTTATCATTTTATTCAATCTAAGTTATTAGCTAGATCCAATGATTCACAATTGTCATAAATGCATAATTGGGGCCGTATAAATTTATTTCATTATTGCCTCTTATGTTCAACTATTGTCTTCGGTTTACATAACTTGCTTCTTGTTTCATTTATGCAATTTTAATGTCATTCACCACTCACTTCATATTTAATGGATTAATTATCTTTTATTGTTTAACTTCTACTTGATACTATTAAGTATATTCTACTGTTCTTTTTTAACTATTACTCTCTTTCCTCAATTGCTATAATCTTCTTACTTATATACTTTATCACTTAATGTTTATTTTCTGACTTATAGCATATGTTAGATTTATAATTGGATTGTTGTTATTATCTCTACTTATAAAACATAGTTTATGTTTAGGGATTTCTGCATTTATTACATTGGAATTACATCCTTTAAAAGGAAATGTTAACACTGTAAATTTCCATAACATACCTAAAAAAGGACTTATATAATGTTTGGAATTACAAGGAATTATATTTTCCATTATTATTGAAATGGGCGGGACAAAGCACGGTAAACATCCTTATTTTGTAGATCTATCTCTATTAGGCATATTCCTAATACTTCAAATGTCACATATTTGTTTATATATAAAACTGGATAACTTATAGAAATTTGAATTGCAACACAATTTATTCCAATAAATAAGATGCTACTTAAATTCCAATCCATATTATAATAACTTTCAATTCGTATTTACTTACATATATCATTTATCTAACAAACCTAGAATTACTATACCATCTCATAAATTTTGAGACAATTTTTACCCTTACTTTCCAGATTTAGGTATACGCAATATTAATCAAAGTTAACAATTCATAGAATATGTAGGTATGGTTCATAAATTCATTACTTGTACATATTTAAGCCTATAACTCCAAAACTACATTCAGACATACATGAACAGGTTTGCAACGATATAAATCCAATATTATATAAAGATATATAATTTCTCACTCACCTTATAGCTTCCAAATCTTTAAATCTAAACCCTATTATTCCTATTTGACTCCCTTTTCTCTTTATCGAATATGTACTGAAAGAATTTACATATTTATTAAAAAATTAGATCCGAGAAGAGATATGAATTTAATTTAGATTTGGGCCTGGAACTATAGTTCACCTTGGCTTTGGTGATTTAATTCGATCATATTTTTCTTTTCTATTATCCTTCGTTATTCTCCACTTATATATATATATATATATATATATATATATATATATATATATATTATAGTTTGTGTATAATTTAAAATCTATGGAGAAAAGAAAATGGCAGAGCTTCATCATGCTTTAGAATATATGAGAAGAAAAGTAAGGGGTTAGGCTTGTATTTATATGGGCTCGAATCTACGGCATCCGTTAGATTAAATTCTGTTAAATCTAGGTCATTTGGCTTAAGTTCAATTCACAACCAGCCAATTAGCGATCGACCACTATACTACCATCGGTCGACAATCAATAATCGACCAGCCCCAATTAGAGGTCGATTAATTGCCTATTTATGTTAGGAAATAATTTATTTCCCATTATACATTATTTTATATAAATTTAACCGATCCGAATTAGCATTTATTATCCTTAGACATTAACTAACTGTTAATGTTAATCAATGCTAGTTAATTGCATTTATTTCCTTAATTACAAATATAATTATTTTCGATCTGAAATATTCAAACGTTAATACGTATTTCGTTTGAACTCCGATTGTAAAACTTTATATCTGAAAATTTATCATAAAATCGCCATGAACGCAACGGCGCAAGTTTCGTAGCAAAATTCTAATGTCGGTAGAAATTCCATTTTTGGCTTCATTAATTATTAATTTATTTCTTTTTATCTAATTTTCTTTTGATTTATGAATGTTACATTCTTCCCCCCTTAAAAGAATTTTGTCTTCGAAATTCCTCAAGGACTGAATCGCATATCATAATGCATAACCATTCTAAGCTATCCAACCAATTGGTGTGTAACAAAGTTTGCAACCAATCGTGAACAAGTGTACGATGTATCATAATACATATGATATGTATGCTGAAAAATTCTTAATCGGTGCCTCCTAAATATGCATTCTTTTAAACAATTTTGAAAGTATGATGCAAACAACCTATATATACTAGTAGTTTTACATGTATACAAACTTTTAAAAAAAAAATCTTCGTTATTGCATCTAAATAATTTCCACATCTCGACGAATAGAATTATGGTTCAACAATTTTGCATCCAATCTCTACCGTCCAATTCCTAGCACACATTGCTAATATCCAAAATTTTTGAAAATCCAGTTTCATAAACCTATATTCTTATGTCAGAAAGTGGTCCAGATGGAGAATTTCACATTTCCATCCTTCTCTTGTGTACTTACTCCACTGCACTTTGGAAGCTTCTTTTTTGCTCCAAATTCTTTTTTCAATTTTTCCATGTACAGCCCATATAAACAATTTAATTCTAAATCTTTAAAATTTTGAAACAAAATTATTTTAAATCCAGTATTGTTCGCCTATCAACAAGTCATGGAAAAAGAAATTCTAAATCTAAAATAATTTTTCCCTCTTTGTTAACTATATTTTCCATGCCGTCGTTTCTGTTGCATGGTAAAATTCATATTTGGTAATCCATTCGACTTTTTCTATTCTAAGCATGTGGCATTTCAAAAATCAAAAATTTTCTCCTTTTCTTTCAAAATATTTTCAATTAAAATTTGGGAATAGTTGGAAAATTATAAAGATTAAAAATTCATTTTTTTTCCAAAACTTTTCATAAAAGTATTTTAGTTTTAAAAACAAATCAGTGATTTTGAAAAAAAATAATTTCAAAAGAAATTAGTTTCAACTTTTCAAAAAAAAAAAACCATATCCTACACAATCGGGGCTTTGTCAATGAGTTCACGCCTATAATTGACACTATCATATTATGTGGTAAATTTTTCAAATTTCAAAAGCTTTTACTTTTGTTTTAAAATGACAATTAGCGTACAAGTTTATTTATAAACTTCAATTTTTAAGATGAAGGATGTGTACCAGTGGTTTGGTAGCAACTTTCCCTGTCCTTTGCTCGTCAAAAATTATCTTCTAAAATTTTACAATTTTTTATAAATTAACTTTTTTCTTTCTTTTAGTAGCTAATTAAAAAAAATTCCTAATTTATTTTATAAACTTATACCCCTTTCTTATTTTCTTTTTTGTTGCATTAGTTAGGTATCTTTTATGAGATTCCCTTATTTTATTGTTTTCCAATAATACTATGGTCAAGGTAGATAACAGATAGAAAGACATCTTTATTAGCATCATCGCTTTTTATACAAACAGAAACAACTAATACTTACAACCCAAACCTAAAAGAAATAAATGCTGGAAGGAAATAACTGCTGCTGCTACTAATACCACCACCACCTATGGGCTATGGGATGGCCTTGCTACTCCATGAGAGCTCAAATCACTGACGCGACAGCTAAATGATTGGAGTATGGTGGCTATGCACCAAAGCTCATGACCCTAGCACTACAGCTCCTCCTACATCCCTTTGTGCTAGTATCTCTTATAGCTCGGTTCGACCTAGATCTCGGAATCTCGGATCGTCCGATACCCAAGGCCCTATGGCTGCGGCTTTATATCCTCCTTTTCTGGCAAAAGGGCCTGCTCCATCTACACAAGTCTTGCCTCCTACCGCACTCCAAACCCTATAGGCACCTTCCCAATCCCTAGGCTCATAAGGGAGGATCTATCCAATAGTGCAAGTGCCTTCGCCTGCACATGCACCCTTCGGAAGCTAACTCTGTACTATTAGAAGACAGGAGTGAAAATATAAAAGTATGAAATATGGCTCCTACATGTCCCTACTCCTGGGGCTATGTAGTGGAACATGATTGCCTTAGCCCAATTCACCTGTATACCACCTATGATGGTTGTACGTGGCCTTCTTCACCAGGTGATAGATTTGATCAAAGCTTCTCATCTTGAGGACGATTTTTTGTTGAATAAAGCAGGTGACTAGATAAGCTTGGCCCTGCATGTTATCTGTTCACTAGACGTCAACACCTCCATGGAATATCTACTGAAGTATAGTTGGACCAGAGGTCTCAATGTTCTTCAGATCCTCTGTTACTATGAAGATGTGCAAAATCCCTCAAAACTGTCAGTCTATCATCTAAATTTCTATTCTTTTCACCACGTATGTTAAGCCATTTTCGTCTCCTTCGAACGAATATTCCAAGTTAGCATCAAACAGACGCATGCAACGCGGGCAACATTCCTGCTTGAACATATCATGACTAACGATTGGCACTAATCCTATAGCCGTAAATAGACCTTCCAAATCATAAACGGAAAAGTTCCCGAACTTCAGTGGATGCCATTGGAGAAATGCAAAATATGCCGCCTCTTTGTACCATTTGATCTTCTCTTTACCGTTCTGAAGTTACGCTATCTATTGCGGGTTCAGAATTGGGTGGTGGGCAGAGAGACTACTGCGTGGACGGACCATGGTTTGGTTTAGTGGGGTTTTAGATTTGGATTTGGGAGTTATCAGATAGAGCGCTTCTAGTCTTCAAGGTTGAGGAAGTTGCTACAGTCGTTGACATTGCATTGGGATTTGTTGAAGATGGGTTGCACAATTTTTGAGGAGGAGTAGGGTGCTATCGTAATTGAGGAAGAAGGAGCATGTGACGACCCGGAATTTTCGAGCATTTAAAATTAGAATATTTTATTAATTTTAAATATTCAATAAAGTAATTTTAACTTAAATTACGAATATCACATTTTATCTGATAATTGAATTATTAAATCAAATAAGTAAAGTGGGTAAATTGTTGAATCTGGAGTTTTAAGCCTATTAAAAATAATTTGAAGGCTTGAAAAATTTATATTAATAGTACCGAGGATAATAGAAGTTGTAAAATTAAATTAACAGTGGTTTGTTCAGTTTTAAAAATATATCGTTTAAATTGAATTTAAAAATAGCTTTTCGAGGCACAGTCTCGGAATTTAATGAAACCAGTTTCATTGAGTCCATAATATTGTGTTATTGCCGAATTTCAAATTTCGTAATTTTTGGAGCTACCGTGTGACCGTACGAGATAGAAACGTCTAGACAATAATTAATTGTTTTAAATTTAAATATCTTTCGTCTTTTCATCTGTCAAATCTTTTCCCTCTGCCGACCTAGTCTGATATGAGCCACCCTAAATCGACCCTCCCTCTTTCTTATATCTCACAACATTTCCTTCTCTTCAGAAATCAGTTCGTTGATTTTAAAAAAAATAAAATAAGTTAATGCCGAACAAACAAATCAATTCGCACCTCGCCTCTCCTTCACAATCTCAACCGCGTTCAAGTTCTGGGTGAATCGTATAGATTGGTTTCGTTCGAATCAGAAACTTAAAAAAAAAGGGCGAATCGAAGTAATGGCCGAAGTTTTTGTTTTCTTTCTAGCTTCATCTTTATATCGGGGCAAAATCAAATCGAGACGAGCTCGTACCCAATAGTATTGCCGATCTGAGTAGATGTTTTTGTTCGTTGCGGCTGTGTGGGACCTGTGGTGGTATCGAATTTGAAGGGGGGTCGCAACCGTGATGCGTGCTCGAGGCGGTCGTGGGTAGGGGTTCCAAGCTTTGGGGATTAGAACTGCCGCAGGTAGGTGGATCGTGATTGTGCGATTTGGCTGACGTCGACGTGGGAGTATCTGTGGGTTCGCGAGGGTTGCGACTTCACGTGCGAACGAGGCAGCATAGGTGATTTGAGGCATCTCGACTAGGGTTTGGTTAACAAGGTAAATGAATTTGCAATTTATTTATCTATTCTAATTTGATATAAATATGAACATATGCTGAAAAATAAATAAAGAAAAGAATATATAGCAGTGTAATATTAAAACCCTCTCTGTTCCTATTTTGATATTGCTGCTAAAATAAATAAATAAACAGATACAGATTTTAAAATCCTATAGTTTAAACATTCAAATAAGTGATTTTTCCAAATAGTTCAAGTATTTTATTTAAAAAGAAAAATAATTTTAGATTTGTATATGTATGAAATCGATAGCTATTTTAAATTTAGAAATATATAGATAAACATAAATATGCGTATATGAGATTTTGGGAAAAATTATAGGAATTTTAAAATATTGTTTAGGGTAATTAATGTATTTAATAAACTTATTTAATTTATCTTAGTTACCAGAAATAATTTATTTTAGGAATTAGTTTAAGTACAAATTATTAAATTGAATTAAATTTTATAAAGGAAAATTAGTTCAAATTTTACTACTTCGCTTAAATTAAATTTAAGGTTAGAATTTAATCATTTGTAATCAAAATAAATAAATGATTCAAGTTACTTCAAAGTGATAATAAGTCGTGAATTGTTGTACAAGGTTTAAAAAAATCAAGGGAACAAACCAGTTTGGAATGGATTGCAAACAGCAAAGCAAAGGTGAGTTAATCTCACTCAGTTTAATTTAAATTTAAATGATGAAATTTAAATAATTGTTTGAATGTTTGAATTGTTTGATGTGCGATAGTATGGTATAATTTGAAATTGGCATATTATATTGTGCTAAGGTCTGTGGATGCAGGAAAAACAGGTTGGAGGGATCCAACTGGATCCCTTAACATTTATTTAAATTGTTTAATACCTTCTGTTGTGATTATTTTATATTCTGTGAGCAATATTGTTGATAATTGGAATATTGGATGTTATGGTATACCTGGATATTGTCCGGCGCACTAAGTTATCAAGATATATAGAATTAGAATTTGGAAATAAAATGAAGAGAACTTATAAGTGAAATAATTATAGAAAAATTAAATAAATTAAGAATAAACTGGATAAGAATAATAGTTGTTTTAAATGCTAATTAACAAAATTCTGTATATGGAAAGGAATTTTTGAATAAACAAAAAGTTAATGAAGTTTGAAACTTCAATGATATTATTTAATAGAACAAAACATTTATTTAATATTTAATATTTAAATTATTGAAGGAATAAAAAAGAAATTGGGAAAAACCTAGAATCTGTATATTTCAGTTAAAGGGTTTAAAATCAAACGGAAAATAATAACATTAATAATAAGTCCATAACTAATGAATTTTGAAATGAATTGAGAAATTAAAGAAACTTGTTTCAAATAAAATAAATTGGAGATCAATTTGGGAAAATTGATTTAAGTAATAAAAGTTAGAATTTTCTCTGGATGGCCAAGTACATGTTTTTTTGAAAAGTAAATTTGTAAATATAAATTAAATGTTTTAAAGTTGTTTTTAAAGAATGCAAGTTTTTTTGTAAAATTTATTATTTCTAATATTTAAAATCTAAAATAAGTATTTTCTTTAATCTATTTTAGCAGTAATTTTTTTTAAAGAAGTAACTTAGTATTTTGTTTTAAAAAATAAAAAAAAAGTAGAAATCTAGTTTTATATTTTATTAAGTAACTTTATTTTCAAATGTTTATGTAGTATTTATTTTTAGTAAATTATTAAAGTAGTTTTAACTTTAGTGTTTAAGGTAAATTCCAAAGTAAGTATTTTTGTTTAATCTATTATCGTAATAATTATATAAAGAATGACTTGGTATTTTGTTTAAAGTATTATTTTAAATTAAGTACTAAAGTTAAATTTTGTAAATTAAATGTTAAACGTATTTTACAATAAGGTGTTTTGGAATTATTTCAAAATCTAAAACCTAGTGCTTGGTGTTCCAGTGGAAATGGAAATATTCGGAATTTATTCTGAGAAAAGAAGATGGTTTGGAAACTGTTTTCAAAAGAATTTGAAAGTGAGAATATATCTTGTAAAGATATTTTGAGATAAATAAATAATTTGGGAAATTATTTATTGGTTGATGGTTGTTTGTGAATATTAATTGATAGTTAAATCACCGACTATCAATATTGGACAAATACGTTGATCGTTTCGAAGAGACCGGGATCGAGATTTATTTCTCGAGAACCACTTCGATCTGGTTTGTACGTTTTCGTGAAAAATGATTTTGGATTCGAAGATGGAGCAGTGAAGTGCAAGGGCTAGTCGCCACTAATCCTGAGGATATTTCCAAAATGGATGTAGTAGGAATAGTGCCTTCGGTTCCGTTCGAACCCAAGACGGACTTGTATGGATGAATGCTTGCGAAACATCGTCAGGTGGACGATGGGCATTCTAAGGGATATGTTCTAAAAAGGTAACGCTTAGCCTCAAGCCTCATCAAATGGGAATGACTGAAAATCAGGGGTTATGCAGCAAGGCTAGGTGGGTAGCACCCAAGCAGGGTGAGGTCATTCCTGTCTAGGCGCCCCTTTTTATTTCGGCTTAGTGGGCGGTTGCTGATCCCAACCGTGGGGTGATCTCACTCGGGATTATCCAGTAAGGGGTAGTCTCGGTCTTGTGTTGCAGGGGAGCGGGCTTACTCCTCGGTACGGTGATCTAGGCCCCGTACTATGACAGGTGGTACCCCAGTGCCTAGTCATTAGTTGGAAATCCATTCTCGCTACGAGTCTTGTACGAGTTTTGTTTGTATTACCCACTCTGTGGCTAGTAGATGGAATTTAATAGATGTAACAATTTCGGCTATTTTATAAGTATTTGTATATAGACCCTATTATAATATCAGAGGATTTCTATAAAAATCTTTTTAGCTATCGTAAGGAAAAAAACCGACAAGTTTATTTGTGGCGTGGTCTTACGAGATGCTTTTGTTTTCAAAGAATTTTGAAAATTTAATAATCAATCGAGTGTGATTTTCTCACGCTGGTATTCCAGACTGACCCGGGTGTTATTTAACTGTAATGCTCGGGTCAGACCGAGTATTATAGGATACAGGATATGATGCTGTGGAGCTCAGGAGACGAGATGGATGACGATACGTACATTCGTACTTGTTATATATATATATATATATTCCGCTGTGTTGAGTTGTTGTGTATCCATTGTATGATATGGATGTTGAGCTGTGATTGATGTACTCTGATGATGTAATGTATAAACAGAAATATTTGATGTTGAGTAAAGATTATTTATTATCTATTATATTTTATTCCCTTGCGTTGGTTAAATTCTGATGTTGTTTTCTATTTTCTTCTTCTACCTCTTCTTCTTCAACCCAAATGGTTCGTATTTCTGTGCAACTTGAGTTGATTGATGTAGAATAGTGTTAACTCAAGGAGTACGGATTTGTGGGCTGTTACAGTTGGTATCAGAGCCAGGTTGGTGATAACCTTGGCTCTGGTGGGAATTACTCATTTAAATTAGAGTCCGTAGTATCTAGAATGAGTTTGAGCGTATTAATAGATATGAGCATGTATTTGTTAGTGAATATAAATTGTTTTAATATTGTGTTGATTGGTTTAATGAGTGGCATATGAACCTTCGTCGGCACAGTCTGGACAACTATGTCGAAGGGGTTTCTAAACACTTGAATAGACAATCGACACGGTATTGTTTTTAATGTGGGTAAATGAAATAATTTTGCCCAAAAATATATTTTGATATAAAGAAAAGTTTTTGTAAACTATTTTTGCTAACATATGGTTGCTTGAATGTTAGAAATGATAATATTAAATTATTATCATCGTTAAGTGAAAATTTAACTAGAAATTGAAATGCAACTAAAATTAAGAGAATAAATTCATTATAAAATGAATTTTATAAATATGAATTATAAATGTAAATTATAAATTGAAATATAATCAAATGTGAATTTGTATGAGAATAAGCTGTGCAAATGAATTATAGTTAAAATTGATTTAAGCAGGATTTGGAACCTAAAATTCCGGAGATTTGGAAGTATTTTGAAGATAAATAATAGCATTGTTATTTTGGGGTATTTCTGAAAGGAAATTATTTCAAATAGATTTTGGGAAAGGATATAGCATTGAGTTCACTTGAGTTGCTGGAAAATAACTTCGGTGATGACTACAGCATCATCGATGTATATTTTCGAGTTTCTAAGTGACAGGTTGTTGCCAAATTGATTTGTTCAAGAAAACCTGTTTATTTTTGAAATTTCAAAGGAAATTTGTTGGGAATAAAACCAGGATTGGTTTAACTTTTTTGAAATGTGATTTGTGATGTTGAAGATTTCAAAATAATTCGAAACCAAAGTCGGGTATTTAAAAAATCCTGATAAGATAGGTTGTAAGCTTATAAATTGAGATGATTTTTAAATCAGGAAGGGAATATAAGCTTTGAATGTTGGAATGTAAACTTAAAGAGAAAAGTTAAAAATGAAATTAACTTGGATGGGAAATAAAAATTTGACCGGATTGAAATTAATTGGATAGGCTGAAAATAATATCCAGTGTATTCGAATAAGGTTGAAGTCGAATTGAGTTAAATAAATCTAAGTTAAAATAAAATTGAATTGGAATAAAAATTCAATTGGGTTATTGAATGGAATTAGATTCTTACCTGAATAAATGGAAAATAAATTGGTTAAGGATTGGATTGAAGTAAATAAATTAGAATAACTTATAAAAGAATCAGAATTAAAAATCCATAGAATAAAATATGCTTGGATTATAAATAAGTGTAAAACTCGAATTCAAAATAAAAGATGAATACATTCAAGCCTATAATGAATGTGATTGTATAAAATAATAAGTTGTGACTTATAAAATTGAAAATGGAATACAAAGCCCAAAATTAATATTATGATGAATTGGAAAATGAAAAGAAAATCCAAACTTGAATTATTAAATAAATTGAACTAAGAAAATTAAATGAAGTAATATTTGGGATTAAAAATCAAGTGTTGAATTTTAACCAGGGGAAGAACTAATTAGATAATAAATTAGTTAATGAAATTGAATTGTGAGTTATGATGAAGTTTGGAAATAAACTCAAGTTATAAATTAAATTCGACTTAAATTGTTGATGAAGTGAAAGTAATTGAGGATGAAGTTAAATTGTGAGTTAATAAAATTGGATGGTAAAATGGAAAATGGATAGTGGAATCAGAACTTGAGTTATAAATAAAAATTTGACTTGAAGTGTTAACAAATTAAATATAATTGGAAATGTATCGAATAAAAATGAAATTGGATTTAAATTATTGCGAATAAAATCCAAATATGTGAAAATAAATTGGATATGACCTTGTAATCAATTGAACGAGTTGAATCTGAAAGTTAAACTTTATAAAAACTAATCAAAGGAAATTGTAGATTGAAATGAGATTTAATTGAAATAGAATTAAGTTGAATAGAAAAGAAAATTTACTTGTAAAATGAAAATGAGCTTAAGAATAAAATTTGAATAAAATTAAAGTAAATTGACTTAAGCTAATAGATGGAGGAGAGTTGAATTGAAGTTAACTTAAAATTCAGTTTAATGATATTGGATTGGATTTAAATCAAGTGAAATAAATTTGAAATGAAATAAAATTCGGGAAGTTATGAATAATATTTAAGGAAATGAAAATTCAGAATGGATTTAAATGAAACGCAATGAATGAATCGTGAATAAAAAAATAATATAATTGAAATGGTTATTGAATGAAATAGCCTGGATTGTTTTCGAGCTAAATAAAATAGTTTGGAATAAACTAACATGGAATGAAATGTAAATGGATGGATTGTGAATGAAATTTAAACAGAATGTGCCGAGCTAGATCAAATGATTTCGAATGGAATCTGTTTGAACAATGAAACTAGTTTGGTTAATAAAATGAAATGCAAGTGAATGGATTCAAATCTGTAATGTAATGAAAATGAGAATATATGGACTAAATTTAAAAATGGAATAGAATTGAGTATAAATTGAGTTAAAATCCATTTAAATCGGTCATAAAATATAAAGACTTATTTATTCACATAGATCTTGTCAAATTGCATAAAATAAATTGTCATTTGATGTAAATGGAAGTAATTAAAAGTCTATGTATTGATAAGAGTAAAATAAATTGATTTTGAGGTCAACTGAATTAAATATGAGTTCGGTTTGCCTAAAAATAAGTTAATTGTAAGCAATTGAGTTTTAAATCATTCAAATTGATGAAGTTGTATACGAATGGATTGAAAACCATACAAATTGAATGAAAATGGTTTATGAATCAATTGTAACAGTTGAATTAGCATGGAAACTATATAAATTGCTTACGAAAAAATGTTTGGTGTGAATTTCTTTTAGAATTCATATGTTTTAACTATTGCAAATAAGTGAAATGTTGTTAAACTTCATTTATATGGCTGAATTTGGTTGTGCTATTTGCTAAAAATAATAAGCCGCTTGCTTAAAATGCTAAATAAGGTACGCCTACGCAATACAAACTAGGAAATATGAACTGTTTTTGGTTTTTCCGATCGGGTGGGTCGATGTATATATATTTATCTTTTTTGTCAAATTGCAAAAGCTCCTCCGTATAAAGGGGACTCTGCCAAAAAATTTCAGAAATTTTGGGAGTTAGAAAATTTTTGAAAATTTTGTTAACGACAAAACAATTTCAAACTGGAAAATTGAAACAAATTATTAAATGAAACTAATTAAAGTAATGACATTAATTAGTAATAAATGACAAATAAAATTTATATATTCAAAGTTAAAGATGAATTGAATTCATATGGAAATGAAAGAATCAATTTGAAAAGAAATAGATATAAACTAAAGTGGTAAAGTGGGAATAAACATAAGAAGCATATAAAATGCTTATACTAACTTAAGAAAGGAACGGTGAATTCTTAAATGAAAGATTGATACTACAAATATAATCTAAGATAATATTGGAATGAATAGATATTGACCTTTTGTAAGAAATCGATAAAATGTTTTGGGATATTGTGATTGGATATTAGTACTAAGCAGGATATGCAGGTAATATAAAGGGAAAAGAGAATTGATTTTGATTTCAGAAGATAAATATGAATTGCTCGACAAAAGGTATGTATTTAAATTTTGGTATGAAATTGGATTGGGTTTTTGGATTGAGCCACTTGGCCTTTTGTGTTCTTTTTGGATTTGGAAGGCCGTAGAGCCATTTTGTAGTTGTACCGAGTTAGCCGCGCAAAGGAGACGCTGGCGAATTTTTTCGGGAATTAGGGAGTTAGAAAATTTTGAGAAAATTTTGATAATCCAAAATTTGGTTTTAAATTGAGCCTTGAATGGTTGAACAAATAGTATAGTTTGAAACTATGGGAGAGTAGAGAAGTTAATAAGAATAATAATGGATCTTTTATAAGGAGATAGTGGATAAGATGTTGAATTGTTAGAAACCGTTTGGTTTCGGGGAAAAAGTAACAGGAATTGGACCATTCTTCCTAACTAGCAATTTCGGGGACAAAATTCTTTTAAGGGGGGAGCAATGTGACGACCCAGAATTTTCGAGCATTTAAAATTAGAATATTTAATTAATTTTAAATATTCAATAAAGTAATTTTAACTTAAATTACGAATATCACATTTTATTTGATAATTGAATTATTAAATCAAATAAGTAAAGATGGGTAAATTGTTGAATCTGGAGTTTTAAGCCTATTAAAAATAATTTGAAGGCTTGAAAAATTTATATTAATAGTACCGAGGATAATAGAAGTTGTAAAATTGAAATTAACAGTGGTTTGTTCAGTTTTAAAAATATATCGTTTAAATTGAATTTAAAAAGAGCCTTCCGAGGCACAGTCTTGGAATTCAATGAAACCAGTTTCATTGAGTCCGTAATATTGTGTTATTGCCGAATTTCAAATTTCGTAATTTTTGGAGCTACCGTGTGACCGTACGAGATAGAAACGTCTTGATAATAATTAATTGTTTTAAATTTAAATATCTTTCGTCTTTTCATCTGTCAAATCTTTTCCCTCTGCCGACCTAGTCTGATATGAGCCACCCTAAATCGATCCTGCCTCTTTCTTACATCTCACGACATTTCCTTCTCTTTAGAAATTAGTTCGTTGATTTAAAAAAAATAAAATAAGTTAATGTCGAACAAACAAATCAATTCGCACCTCGCCTCTCCTTCACAATCTCAATCGCGTTCAAGTTCTGGGTGAATCGTATAGATTTGTTTCGTTCGAATCAGAAACTTTTAAACAAAAGGGCGAATCGAAGTAATGGCCGAAGTTTTTGTTTTCTTTCTAGATTCATCTTCATATGGGGGCGAAATCAAATCGAGACGAGCTCGTACCCAATAGTGTTGCCGATCTGAGTTGATGTTTTCGTTCGTCGCGGCTGTGTGGGGCCTGGTGAGGTATCGAATTTGAAGGGGGGTCGCGACCTTGACGCGTGCTCGAGGCGGTCGTGGGTAGGGGTTCCAATCTTTGGGGATTAGGACTGCCGTAGGTTGGTGGATCGTGATTATGAGATTTGGCTGACGTCGACGTGGGAGTATCTATGGGTTCGCGAGGGGTTGCAACTTCACGTGCGAATGAGGCAGCATAGGTGATTTGAGGCATCTGGCTAGGGTTTGGATAACAAGGTAAATGAATTTGTAATTTATTTATATATTCTAATTTGATATAAATATGAACATATGCTAAAAAAATATAAAGAAAAGAATATATAGCGGTGTAATATTAAAACCCTCTCTGTTCCTATTTTGATATTGCTCCTAAAATAAATAAATAAACATATACAGATTTTTAAATCCTCTAGTTTAAACTTTCAAACAAGTGATTTTTCCAAATAGTTCAAATATTTTATTTAAAAAGAAAAATAATTTTAGATTTGTATATGTATGAAATCGATAGCTATTTTAAATTTAGAAATAGATAGATAAACATAAATATGCGTATATGAGATTTTGGGAAAAAGTATAGGAATTTTAAAATATTGTTTAGGGTAATTAATGTATTTAATAAACTTATTTAATTTATCTAGTTACCGAAAATAATTTATTTTAGGAATTAGTTTAAGTACAAATTATTAAATTGAATTAAATTTTATAAAGGAAAATTAGTTTAAATTTTACAACTTTGCTTAAATTAAATTTAAGGTTAGAATTTAATCATTTGTAATCAAAATAAATAAATGGTTCAAGTTATTTCAAAGTGATAATAAGTCGTGAATTGTTATACAAGGTTTAAAAAAAATCAAGAGAACAAACCAGTTTGGAATGGATTGCAAACAGCAAAGCAAAGGTGAGTTAATCTCACTCAGTTTAATTTAAATTTAAATGATGAAATTTAAATAATTGTTTGAATGTTTGAATTGTTTGATGTGCGATAGTATGGTATAATTTTAAATTGGCATATTATATTGTGCTAACGTCTGCGGATGCAGAAAAAACAGGTTGGAGGGACCCAACTGGATCCATCAACATTTACTTAAATTGTTTAATACCTTCTATTGTGATTATTTTATATTCTATGGTGAATATTGTTGATAATTGGAATATTGGATGTTATGGTATACCTGAATATTTTCCGAGGCACTAAGTTATCAAGATATATAGAATTAGAATTTGGAAATAAAATGAAGAGAATTTGTAAGTGAAATAATTGTAGAAAAATTAAATAAATTAAGAATAAATTGGATAAGAATAATAGTAGTTTTAAATGCTAATTAATAAAATTATGTATATGGAAAGGAATTTTTGAATAAACAGAAAGTTAATGAAGTTTGAAACTTCAATGATATTATTTAATAGAACAAAACATTTATTTAATATTTAATATTTAAATTATAAGGAATAAAGAAGAAATTGGGAAAAACCTGGAATCTGTATATTTCAGTTAAAGGGTTTAAAATCAAACGGAAAATAATAACATCAATAATAAGTCCATAACTAATGAATTTTGAAATGAACTGAGAAATTAAAGAAACTTGTTTCATATAAAATAAATTGGAGATCAATTTGGGAAAATTTATTTAAGTAATTGAAGTTGGAATTTTCTCTGAATGGCCAAGTACATTTTTTTTAAAAGTAAATTTGTAAATATAAATTAAATGTTTCAAAGTTGTTTTTAAAGAAAGCAAGTTTTTTTGTAAAATATATTATTTCTAATATTTAAAATTTAAAATAAGTATTTTCTTTAATCTATTGTAGCTGTAATTTTTTTTAAAGAAGTAACTTAGTATTTTGTTTTAAAAAATAAAAAAAAGTAGAAATCTAGTTTTATATTTTATTAAGTAACTTTATTTTCAAATGTTTATATAGTATTTATTTTTAGTAAATTATTAAAGTAGTATTAACTTTAGTGTTTAAGGTAAATTCCAAAGTAAGTATTTTTGTTTAATCTATTATCGTAATAATTATATAAAGAATGACTTGGTATTTTGTTTAAAGTATTATTTTAAATTAAGTACTAAAGTTGAATGTTGGGCGCATTTCCACCATCGGACCAGAAGCAAGGGAAAGATGCCACCGGACCGGACGAAGGAAAGCCAATACCGAACCAACCTTTTCTCGTGCCAGCCGAACCAAACCCCAGCCTCTACCACCGAACCAAAGCGTCTCCACCATCACCGGACCAACCCTCACACAACCTACTACCGGTCCAAACGACATACCAACTCCTAACCGAACCAACCTAGGCACCGAACCAACCCATATCCTCACCACTACCGAACCATCTCCATCCACTCGCCACCGGACCATCTCCATCCACTCACCACCGGACCATGTCCCACCGAACCAACCTACCTCCACACATCACCGGACCATGTCCCACCGAACCAACCCACCTCCACACGCTGCCAAACCAGAAGCAAGGAAGGACACGACCGGACCAACTCTGCCAGGCCAGGTTGCTCCAGCTCAGGCCCACCAGCAGCTATATACATCCAAGACCCCTGCCCCCAGCCTCACTCTATAAATAGAGGGGCAGGGGTACAACAATGATATACAAGTTTGAGAGCTCAAGCATGGATAGAACTTTCAAACAACTTTCAGTTACTTGTAATCAAATCTTTGTACTTGTAATCTGAATAGAAAAGGAGAATAACATATAAAGTGGGCGTAGGCACGTTCTGGCCGAACCGCTATAAATCTGTGTGTCTTTTACTGTTTAGTCCCTGCTTTTTATATATTTGCATAAATCACCCAAATCACTAAGAACAACTTAAAATCGACTAAATCATACGACTTGGAGTTGTTTGCCCATTTTTTGTGCAAACATTTTTGGCGCTTTCACTGAGATCAGAGCTCAGGAGTTCGGAGCTTCAGCTTCTCCCACTTAACACTTTTCCTATCAGCATCGTTCATTGCTTGGAAAACATGCCTCCCGGACAGAAGAAAGATGCTAACAAAGGAAAGAACATCGCAACTGGCAGTATCCCTGATCCAGTGATCAGAGACCAAGGCAATCGTCCGGTTCCAACAGAAAATGTAAATCAGGCGAATCCGACAGCCCCTCCTACGGAACAACCAATTACAAGGGCGGATCTGGACAGGGTTGTGGCTGAAGTAACTAACCGTTTCGCATCTCAACAAGAAGCCTTGGTGGATCAACTCATGTCACGCTTAAGGGATGTTGAAGAAACCAACCGCAACATTGAATCATGGGGTGAGTCCCGGTCTGGAGGATCTGGGAGACGACAAAGGTCTTTCTTCTTCGAAGAGGCTAACAACAGAAACAGTTATGGTAGGAGCCGAGCCCGGACTCATCCCGAATTCCGACCGGAGGAAACACTTGGAACCGAACCCAACAGGGGAGGTACCAGGCAGGGGTCGGATGTGGCTGAGCCCGTCATGCTACCAAACCACGGAAACACCAATGGACGGGGCCGAGCTGGACTCCCGCCCGAAGTTGGACCCGAGGAAGTGCTGAGAACAGAACCCAGCAGGGGAAGATCAAGGCAAGGGACAACTGTGACTGACCCCAGCGTGACCCCGGAAGACCAGTGGCAGCCATTGGAGAATGTTAGGAGTGATAGACGATACCATCCCTATAGGACATCTGGACGGAGTCAATCCCGCAGGGAAGAACCAAACTCATTTCTATCCGCTCTAAGTTCTGACGAAAGGATGGCACGATTGTTCAGAGGATGCATCCAGTGAGAACAAAGGGATCGAGGGATAGGCGCTAGGATAACCAGCCCCTTCACCCGCAATATCGAAACTGCCATCTCCCCCCGGGAATGGAAAATGCCAACAATGGAACCTTACAAAGGAACCTCTGACCCCGTTGTACACTTGCAGAGATACACACAGCATATGCTCATGAGCGGAGCAACAGAGGGAGTGTTGTGTAAATGCTTTCCACTATTCATGGCAGATCTAGCTACCTCCTGGTTCTGCCATCTGCACCAAGGATCCATCAGCTCATGGGAAATGTTGAAAGAAAAGTTCATCAGCCAGTTCCGCATTCATTTGGAACAACCCAAGGACGCTTATTCCCTATCTAATATCAAACAGAAACCCGGAGAGACAGTGCAGCAATATCTAACCCGATTCAACGCCACAGCGGCCGTAGTCCAAGATGCCGACGAGAAACTTATCCTAATGGCCCTCTGCAGTGGTGTACACCCGGATACTAAATTTGCTAGGAGACCAACGAAAGAAAAGCCAGCTATCTTACCCGATTTCTTCCACGAAGCCGGGAAATATATGAGACTTGAAGATGCTTCCATTGAATGGCAGACAGGGCAACAAACTATGGCAGCTCATGGCGACACATCCGTAGTAGACTCCAGGGATAGTGCTGGGGGCAAGAAGGGGAAAAAGCGCTTATATAGGCCAGGACCGAGATTTGACTCTTACACTCCTCTAAATGAAACAATCAAAAACATCTTCTTGGCCACCCAGGACGAAATTGGATACAAGCGCCCCCCCGCACAAGAAGGAATCAAATAATGCAATTAAGTCTGGAAAGTTCTGCCGATTCCACGAATCTCATGGGCATGACACCAATGAATGCCATCATCTCTGGGACTTGATTGAAGAACACATCAGAAGGAAGAGACTAGAGCGCTATGTGAAAGGTTAGAACAGGACTTCAACTCCTGTCAATGAAAACCCAGGGCTGTCCCTTTCGAAAGTAAGCGGAGGAAATCGCAACATCAGCGGCTCCAGTCAAGAGAAGATAGTGGTCCTTACCATATTAGGAGGACCACACATCGCCGACAGAAGCTGGGAAGAGATGGAAAGATACGGTAAGTCACTTAGAAACAATGAAGGCTACGTTAATTCTGTTACAGAAGAACGCTACCCGAAACGGAAAGAGAATGATGACATCACATTCAGTAGGCGTGATCTAGAGGGAAGGCAGTACCCTCACATGGATCCTATGGTCATCTCTGCCTGGTTCGGTCCAGCCAAGGTTTTTCGAATTCTTGTAGATACTGGAAGCTCAGTAAATATCCTATTCAAGCATGCTTTCGAAAAAATGAAGCTGTCAATGAAGGATGTGTCTCCCTGCAGCAAACCGCTACATGGTTTCACTGGAGATGCGAAGATGCCCCTCGGGCAACTGGACCTCTTTGTCGAAATAGGAAGTCATCCCTGCTCCGTTGTGCAGAAACAAACATTTGTGCTAATAGAGAACCACTCGGCCTACAATGCCTTTTTAGGAAGGCCAGCCTTGTCTGACTTCCAAATTATCCTAGCCCCGTGGTGCCTGAAGATGAAATTTCCAACGGATAACGGAATAGGAGAAATAGAGGGAGATCAAGACGCTGCTCGAGATTGCTATGTAACTGAACTTCGCAATAACCGTAGGAAGGATAAAGGGAAGGATGCAGAGACTTCTCCCTGCAAGAAAAACTTGGAAGCGTAGCAATTAAAGAAAGCCCCTCCTCTTCGATGTACCAGCGATCCTTTCAACGAATTAGACCCCAGGGACAAGGAGGAGGAGGCCACCACCGAGCCTGCAGAGGCTATGGAATTTGTATCTGTAGACAAACACGACCAAAGTAAACTACAAAGAGTCGGGTCTCAGTTAAGAGCGGAATCGAAGGATCAACTCGTCGATTTTCTTCGCCACAACATGGATGTATTTGCATGGACACACGCTGACATGACTGGAATCTCCCCAGACATAGCATGCCACGTACTGAACGTCGATCCTACCAAGGTGCCAGTAAAACAGAAGAAGAGAATCATGGGGGCAGAACGATCAGCAGCCCTCGAGGAAGAAGTAAAGAATCTACTTGCCAATAACTTCATACGAGAAGCCATCTACCCAGAATGGATTGCCATCCCGGTACTGGTAAAGAAGGCTAATGGGAAGTGGCGAATGTGCATTGACTTCTCCAACTTAAATGATGCTTTCCCGAAGGACTGCTTCCCACTCCCCCGAATCGACCAACTCGTGGACAGCACGGCCGGACACGAACTCTTATCCTTTATGGACGCATACTCAGGATATAACCAGATCCCTATGCATGCCCCCGATCAAGACCACAATAGTTTCATCACCGACCGAGGATTGTACTGCTACAGAGTAATGCCTTTTGGACTTAAAAACGCCGGAGCTACTTATCAGCGCCTTGTCAACAAGATGTTTGCGGAATTAATAGGACGAACTATGGAAGTTTATGTGGATGACATGCGGGTAAAATCGAGAAAAGCCAACGATCATATAAACCACCTGGACGAGATGTTTCAAGTACTTCGCCAATATGGAATGAAGCTGAATCCTCTAAAGTGCTCCTTTGGAGTATCGCCGGGAAAGTTCTTGGGATTCATCGTCCATGCCCGGGGGATTGAAGCAAACCCCGAAAAAGTCCGGGCTTTGCAGGATATCAAGATACCATCCACTCGAAGAGAGATACAAAGCCTAAAGGGAAAGTGGCCGCCCTAAGCAGGTTCATCTCTAAAGAAACCGACAAATGCATCCCTTTCTTTGAAGCTCTAAAGAAAGACAAAGGAAAGTTCGAATGGACTTACGAATGCTCGACAGCCTTTCTTAACCTAATCGAACACCTCTAGAGACCACCAGTACTCTCAACTCCAAATGAAGGCGAGGAACTATACCTATACCTTGCTGTATCATCCCATGCTTTAAGCGCCGCTTTGGTGAGAGAAGACAACCGCGCGCAGCGGCCCGTATACTTTGTAAGCAAGTGATTTACAGGGGCAGAAGCCAGCTACCCTAAACTTGAGAAGCTAGCATACTGTCTGCTAATCACGTCACGAAAGCTGCGACACTATTTCCAGTCTCATTCCATCAGAGTTTTAACCGATCAACCGCTAAGGCAGGTACTCCATCGCCCCGACGCTTCTGGACGACTACTTAAGTGGTGCATTGAACTGAGTCAATATGATATCACCTACCATCCTTGCACCGCCATCAAAGGACAAGCTATGGCCGGTTTCATTGCCGAATTCACTACCAACGAAGTTAAGGATCAATCTGAAATAGAAAAAGATATCAAGTGGAATCTCTTTGTGGATGGAGCATCGAACGAGCAGGGCTCGGGGGCAGGTATTGTGATAATCGCCCCCAGGGGCAGGACTGGAACTTGCCTTAGAAATTGGTGTCAGTTCTTTATGTCTCCATAGCGATTCTCAACTTATTGTAAATCAAATACTGGGAGAATTCCAGACTCGAGGAGAACGACTCACAGCATATCTAAAGAAGACCAAGCTGTTGCTCAATCAATTGGATCACTGTTTAATCAAACACGTTCCTCGAGAAGAGAACCGAGAGGCCAACGAACTGGCAAAGCAAGCTAGCATGAAGAACAACACCATTTCTGGAACGGTAGCCATCTCAAAACAACTAGCTCCAAGTTTCGAGCAAGAGGATCTGATAGCTGCAATCGAAGAAGAAACATTGGATGACTCCTATCCGGAAATACTTGCAAGATGGCACACTACCCAACGAGCGTAATAAAGTCAGGAAAATCTTGAGGTGTGCTTCCTGCTACACGATACAAGAAGGCATCCTCTATCGGTGCGGCTTCTCTAACCCCTTATTAAGATGTGTCGCCGGAAGGGAAGACAAGGAAATCTTATCCCACATCCATCAAGGAAGTTGCAGAGACAACACTGTAGGGCAGACTTTGGCAAAGAAGATAATCCGATATGGATATTTCTGGCCCACCTTAAACAAAGATGCCTTGGACTTCGTCAAAAAATGCGACAGATGTCAGAAATTTGCTAAAATCCCTCGACTACCAACCAACGAGATTACTCAGATGACCAGCCTTGGCCCTTTGCGGTATGGGGAATTGACCTGATTGGCGAACTGCCGATAGGCCGAGGCGGAGCCAAATATGCTATAGTGGCAGTCGACTATTTCACCAAATGCGTGGAAGCGGAACCTTTAAATAAAATATCTTCGGCAAAAGTTATCAACTTCTTGATCAGAAATGTTTTATGCAGGTACGGGGTTCGACTCAAAATCATATCGGGCAATGGACTTCAATTTGACAGCGAGGAATTCATCGACTGGTGCCGAGACCACGGAATTCACAAAAGCTTCTCATCTGTAGCTTATCCCCTGGAAAACGGATAAGTCGAAGCTGTCAACAAAATTCTCAAAACTCTAATCAAGAAGAAACTTGAAAAGTCAAAAGGCGCTTGGATGGATGAACTTCCTACGACAATTTGGGCCTACCACACATCTTACAGAACATCAACAGGACATACTTCTTGTAACGACCCGTATTTTACGTGTCGATAGATTGTAGAATTTATAGGTCGTTAGTGTTGATAAGTTGTGTGGAAGTTAACTCGTATGGTGCTTAGGTCGAATTTACGAGTTAAGTTAGTCAACGACTTAGTGCTTAAGTCGTTTGGTAGCCTAGGTCGTTAGGGATTGAGTCGTGACCGACTTAACGTCTTAGGTCATGTGATGATTGAGTCGGTAGGAGCCTAGGTCATGCGAACGAGTCATGGAGGTAGCCGACTTAAGGGGATAGGTCGTTTGGATGTTAGGTCGTTGGGGAGTCTAGTAAGCGACCTAAGAGTTAACGAGTCAGCGACCTACGTGTTAGTGAGTCAGTTGTTGGCGAGTTAAGTATGTCAACGACCTAAGAAAAGTTAGGTCGTTGAACGACTTAAGGGAGTGTTAGGCCGCTGGGCAAGTTGAGTCGCGTGAGCGACTTAGTGTTAGGGATGCTGTGTATTAAGTCGGCAGGACTTGAGTCGTTAGCGACTTATAGATAGCTTGGGCAGGAGTTAGGTCAGCATTGTTGAGTCGTAAGTCGTTGTGTTAGGTCAGCAAGGAGTTGAGTCGGCAGGGTCTTAGGTCGTAGGTCGGCATGCTAGTTAAGTCGTCAGGCGACCTAGGACTTAGGAAATGCGGCAGTGTGTTGAGTCGTGTGACAGTTGGGTCGGCAGTACGTTGAGTCGTTAGGTCGGCCTGTGTTTTAGGTCGCGTCTGGGTTAAGTCGTAAGTCGGCCTTGGTTGTATGTTGTGTTGGTTAGGTCGTAGGTCGTAGGGGCTGATGAGTCGGCAACGACTCATAGTTAGGTCGGGGACGACCTAAGGGGCGACGACCTAAGGGGTTTCCAGCCTATAAATAGAGGGGTTTGGCTCACTTTTTGGCACCGGTTTTTGAAGCGACGAAGTGCTGCCATTTTGAAGACTCGACTACAACATTTCTTCATCTTCTTTTCTCCATTCCAATCTAATTCTAACATCCATCCAAGATCGAAGATCAAGATCAAAGATCAAGAGCCAAAGTTGAAGATTTTCATCCGAAGAGGCTAGATTTCACCGTTTCAAGTGAAATTTCTCCGGATCAAGTCCAAGTCCTTGCTGTCCAGATCTGTAGTTGATTCATTTTAGGTTGTTTTGGTGATTTGGTGAGTGGTAGTTATCTCTCACACGGACCCAAAGGAGTGTAGTGGATTGGTGATATGTTTATGTGTTAAAGTTAGCGTTTTCTCGCATTTTCCTTAAGTCTGCATGTAGATCCATCATATTTGAAGATGTTTATCTATGAAAGTTATTTATCAAGTATTAGACCCATGTTTTAGATTTGATAGATCTATGCTAAAAACCATGATTTCACGTATGTTGGACTTTTGCTCACTTAATTACGAAATTGCCATTATAATTGATATTGCTTAATAGATCTTGTTTGAATGGTTGAATGTTTGAATGTATGTTAGATTTGATTGCTCCAAGTTAGCTTGTAGTTGATTTGGAACAAGATGGTTGAAGATGATTCAAAAGCTAAGTGGAAAGGCTCTTGAATGGTGAAAGCTGCCAATGGCATATGAAGCGGATGTGGAAGTTCATATGGATGGATTCGAGGATGTGGGATCTTGCCATGATGCGAGAAGGCAAAGCATGGTTGAGTTGGGACTTTGCGATGATATGATGAGGCAAGGCTTGTGTTGAGATGGGACGGGTCATGATGACGTTCCAAGTTGAGAGACTTTGCTATGATGTGATGAGGCAAGACATATGTTGTGATGGGACGGGTCACGAAGACGTTCCAAGCACGGGTCATGACGACGTGCAAAGTTATAACTCGGTGATGCGGTCCGGGTTGGGGTGGATAATGGTTAGCTTGAGAGGCGCTTGAGCTAGTATGGAAGTAGTCGTCGAGGAGGATGACTAGGAGGCTAAGATCTCATCGTTGTTGAAGGTTCTAGCATACTCAAAGCAAGGGTACGTTGGAACGGGTCACGATGACGTTCCAGGCACGGGTCATGATGACGTGCTAGTACTCTGGGCTGATGCGTTCGGCTTAGGCACGGGTCACGATGACGTGCGGAGTTATGGCTAAACCGGGGTTACCATTAGCCCTTGACAGGCGGTCATTCAACTAACGGTGAAATCAAGGCAATGATAACAGTGATAGCCAGAGTCATGGATGTTTGGATGTTTGGTTGTATCATCATTCGGCTTCAAGAGCGGTGTTTTCTGGGTGCTTATCTGATCTTGGTTTAGGCCTTGGGGGTTTGTATTTGGAAAACATCGTCCTTGACTCGAGTGATTATTGCTTTACCTTACTTATCTGCTATGTTATGCTTACTTCTCCTTAGTGTGTGTCTGGGGGCTATCACTGTAGAAAGAGGTGGAGTGGGATGGTTTGGTTCCTATTCCTTTTATCCCTTATGCTCTTTGGTATGTTTGATTGTTAATTTACTGCTCACTAAGACTTTGTCTGACTCAAGGTTTTATGTCTCCTCTTATTACCTTGGGCTGTTCATCCATGTTTGGGATGGGCAGACTAGGTAGCAGGTGGCAGGTGTTGTGCTTAGAGTTTTCCGCTGATGATGACGAAGACGAGCAGGAGGCTATGCATATTATTTTCTTATATGTACTGGGTATCCGCTGCTGTATTTGATGAGTGTTTGTAGTGAGGTCTTGATGTATGGATTTGTTGAGATGATTGTATAAAACTTCTGTGATGCTTATATGATGATTTTTCTGTTATGAGACTTCACTATATATTTCTCTATTGTATTTTATCCATGCGCTGTGAGTTACGATAGAGATTCTGCGATTTTATTTTACCCTGACTATCATCCATGGTTGCCTTGCACACCTTTCAGCGCACTATTCCCTTGTTTTGGTGCGGGAGTCATGGGTGGTCGTCACATTTGGTATCAGAGCTTTGGTGAATCGATTTCAGCCAACGCTCGCTGACGTAACTACGTATGAGAGACGTAATTGTATTTTGATGGATGATTACTATATATAATATAGTAGCCTAGAAGGATTTGAACTCCTTATGCAGTTGTTTCTTAAGGTGTTCTAATCATTCTTATTACAGATATTAAGGATGAGTCGAAGAGGGAGACCAGCTGCAAGGGAAAGCCGTGCTGATGAAGGAGCTGTTGATTATGGAACTATGTTCGAAGCGATGATGACTTCGATCATGAGAAGGATACCAGCTTCAGGATCATCAGTGGATGTGGGAGTTCAAGTTCAAGCTCCAAGACCGGTGGATTTTGCTAAGCTTTGCAAGGATTATACTTCTCTTGGAGGAAAAGCTTTCTTGGGGACGGAGTCGACTATTGAGGTGCAGAGATGGATTGATGCTTGCAAAAGGATCTTTGGTGACTTAGGGATTGAGGATGCAACTAAGAGAAAGCTTGCATCGAGACAGCTTCAGGGAAGAGCTGCTGATTGGTGGAATTCTATCACCATAGATACACCAGAAGAGGATATTACTTGGGAGCAGTTCCAAGTTAGATTTGAAGCCAAGTTCATCTCTACTGCTCAGAGGTCTGTTTTGTTCAAGAGATTTGTGGAGCTCAAACAAGGCGGAAGGCCTGTTCTGGAGTATATTTCTGAGTTCGAAGCTTTGTCTAAGTATGCCAGATCATATATTGATTCTCCCTACCAGAAGAATGAAAAGTTTGTGACTGGTCTGGATGCTTATCTAGGAAGGCAGTTAGTGGATCATCTGGACGATCCATTTGAGAAGCTGGTGGAGAAAGCTCTGAGGCATGAGAGTTTGTTTCCTAGGGAAAGTTCTGTTGTTGCTGTAACCAGGGAAGGATCTAAACCACAGCAGAGTGGGAATAAGAAGAGGAAGCAGCAGCAACAGAAGGGAAAGGATGGTCAGAAGAAGCCAAAGGGCGAGGTGACTTGTTATAACTGCCGTCAGAAGGGTCATCTTTCTCGGGATTGCAAGAATCCGAAGGTGCAGTTGAAGTGTTACAACTGTGATAAGCTGGGACACATTAAGAAGGACTGTCCAGAACCGAGGAAAGATAGGCAGGTTGTGCAAGCCTATGCTTTGGGGGCTGTTCCATCGTCTTCAAAAGCTCCGACTGCTGAAGAAAAGGGGAAGAGTGTGGTGGTTCAAGGTACTCTTTCTATTTGTGGTGTTCCAGTTAGAGTGTTGTTTGATACTGGAGCGTCGCATTCTTTTGTTTGTGATGATTTGGTAAGCCGGTTAGGTATGAAACCGGATATTGTTGATAGGCCATTGGTTGTGACTAATCCAGTGGGGGGTTCGTCATGTTTGTGTATGATATGCCGTGGTCTAGTTGTGTCGAGTCATGATTGCTCGTTTGTTTGTGATTGCTTTGTTCTGAACTTTGCGGGGTTCGGAATTATTTTGGGTATGGACTGGCTTAGGAAGTATGCGGCTAGGATTGATTGTGAGAGGCTTGAGGTGACAGTCGGGAATGTGGAAGGGCGAAAGGTTGTGATACGATGTAAGCATGAAGAAGGCGTCTTCATGAGCTTCATGTATTCGCTAGTTGTTCCACGGGATGGACTGTCATCGGTGCCTATTGTGAATGAGTTTGAGAATGTCTTTGAGGAAGTCAAAGGGTTGCCGCCGCATAGGGAGATCGAGTTTCGTATCGATCTAGTTGAGGGAGCCAGACCTGTTGTGATGCCTCTTAGGCGGATGGCACCGAGGGAGCAGCAAGAGCTGAAGGTGCAAGTTGATGACCTTTTGCAGAAAGGATTCATTCGGAGAAGTGTGTCCGAATGGGGTGCGCCAGTTGTGTTCGCAACCAAAGCGGATGGATCGTTGAGGTTGTGTGTGGATTATCGTGAGCTGAATAAGGTGACTAAGAAGAACAAGTATCCATTGCCGAGAATAGATGACTTGTTTGATCAGCTTCACGAGGCTAAGGTGTTTTCTCAGATGGATTTGGCAACGGGATTTCACCAGTTGAGAGTGGCGAAGGATAGTGTGCCGAAGACTGCTTTCAGGACACCATCCGGGTTTTATGAGTGGCTGGTAATGCCGTTTGGATTGACTAACGCACCAGCATATTTTGTGGATCTTATGAATAGAGTGTTCAGAGATCAGTTGAATAGGTTCGTGCTTGTGTTCGTGGATGATATTCTGATTTATTCCAGAACTGAGGGAGAGCACAAGACACACTTGAGGATTGTTTTGGGGATCTTACGGAAACATCAGCTGAAGGCTAAGTTTTCGAAGTGTCACTTCTGGAAGAGTGAAGTGAGGTTCTTAGGCCATGTTATCTCTGGAAATGGAATAGCGGTTGATCCCGCTAAGGTGGCAGTGATCCAGGATTGGGTTAGACCTAAGAATGCATCTGATGTGAGAAGTTTTCTTGGATTAGCAGGATATTATCGTCGGTTTATCAAAGACTTTTCCAAGATAGCTGCACCGTTAACAGGATTGACAAAGAAGAACCAGGTGTTCAGATGGGATGATAAGTGTGAGCAAGCTTTTGTAATCCTGAAAGAGCGATTGACGAGTGCTCCTGTTTTGACTATTCCAAGTGGGAATGATGAGATGGTGGTTTACACCGATGCATGTGGCACTGGACTAGGAGCGGTGCTAATGCAGAAGCATAAAGTTGTTGCGTATGCTAGTCGACAACTAAAGCCGCATGAAAGGAATTATCCGACTCATGATTTGGAGTTAGCGGCGATTGTGTTTGCTTTGAAGATGTGGAGACACTATCTATTGGGAGTTAGATTCGAGCTGTTTACAGATCATAAGTCGTTGAAGTATCTGTTTTCCCAAAAGGATTTGAATCTTCGACAGCAAAGGTGGCTAGAGTTCTTAGCATCGTATGATTTTGGTATAGCCTATACTCCAGGGAAAGGTAACGCAGTGGCTGATGCGTTAAGTCGAAGACATGCAGGATTGGGAGCCATGTTTTCGGAATGGAAGAGTCTTGAGTATTTGGCTGGATTTGATTTCAGGCCTAGATGCGAATTGGAACCTGAGATGTTGGCAAACTTATCAATAAGGCCTACTCTTGTGGAAAGAATTGGCGAGGGTCAAAAGCAAGACGATAAGCTTGTCAAGGTTATCCGAGATTTGGAATCTGGATTGGACCCAGAGAAGAATAAAGGATTTGAAGTCGATCGAGAGGGTTGGCTTCGAAAGCAAGGGCGACTAGTTGTTCCCGATGTAGATGGATTGAGAGATGAAGTTCTGAGGGAGAGTCATCACTCGAAGTTGACAATTCATCCAGGTGGAAATAAGATGTATCGGGATATGAAGAGAACCTACTACTGGGAAGGTATGAAGAAGGATGTTGGAAATTTTATTTCCAAGTGTATGAATTGCCAGTTGGTGAAAGCTGAGCAGAAGAAGCCCAGTGGATTGCTTCAGCCATTAGAGGTTCCTACATGGAAGTGGGAGCAGGTGTCGATGGATTTTATCGATGGTCTACCTAGGACAAGAGCGGGAAATGAAGGGATTTGGGTCATCGTAGATCGTTTGACCAAGAGTGCAAGATTCATTCCTGTTCGATCGACTAGGACTGCATCGAAGTTGGCTGAGTTGTATGTTAAGTGGATAGTTCGTTTCCATGGTGTTCCGAAGAGTATAGTGAGCGATCGAGACCCATTGTTCACTAGTAGATTTTGGAAGAGCTTCCAGGAAGTTTTGGGAACCGAGTTGTGTTTGAGTACAGCTTATCACCCTCAAACAGATGGTCAGACTGAGAGAGTCAACCGAGTTTTGGAAGATCTTCTTAGAGCATGTGTTTTGGACTTCGGAGGATCATGGGAAGATCACCTTCATTTGGTGGAGTTTGCTTATAATAACAGTTATCAGTCGAGTATCGGTATGGCACCATATGAGGCATTATATGGAAGACCGTGTAACTCTCCGACATGTTGGTTGGAAACCGGAGAAAAGCTGATACTTGGGCCAGAGATGATTCGACAGACTTCAGATTGTATAGAGATCATTCGGCAACGAATGAAGGCAGCCCAAGATCGTCAGAAAAGTTATGCAGATAATCGTCGAAAGGATTTGGAATTCGACGTGGGTGATAGGGTTTTTGTGAAGATTTCTCCATTGAAGAATGTTATTAGATTCGGGAACAAAGGAAAGTTAACTCCGAGATTTGTTGGACCATTCCCGATTATCAAGCGAATTGGAAAACTCGCTTATAGATTGGAGTTACCGGAGAAGATGGTGGGTGTGCACAATGTTTTTCATGTATCCTATCTACGGAAGTATGTGCACGACCCAACTACGGTGGTTTTTGCTGATAGCTGTGAAGACTTGGAGGTTGATCCTGTTGTTTCGAGACCTCGTAAGCCGCTTCGTATTGTTGAAACCGATACGAAACAGCTTAGGAGGAAGACGATTACGTTGCTCAAGGTACAATGGAGTGATGATGTTAACGACTGTACATGGGAGGAGGAAGAGAGGATGAAGGCAGCTCATCCCGGACTCTTCGAGGTATGGCCCTAAAATGTCGTGACATCTCATGAATTTGTAGCTTGTTCTAAGTCTTAGAATTCTGCATGCTAGGTTAGAATTGGATGCATGATCTGTTGATTGCTATGGATGGTAGGCATGCGGAATATCTTTGATTTCTGTTGATTGCTTGGAATTTCGAGGGCGAAATTCCTAAGGGGGAGAGAATGTAACGACCCGTATTTTACGTGTCGATAGATTGTAGAATTTATAGGTCGTTAGTGTTGATAAGTTGTGTGGAAGTTAACTCGTATGGTGCTTAGGTCGAATTTACGAGTTAAGTTAGTCAACGACTTAGTGCTTAAGTCGTTTGGTAGCCTAGGTCGTTAGGGATTGAGTCGTGACCGACTTAACGTCTTAGGTCATGTGATGATTGAGTCGGTAGGAGCCTAGGTCATGCGAACGAGTCATGGAGGTAGCCGACTTAAGGGGATAGGTCGTTTGGATGTTAGGTCGTTGGGGAGTCTAGTAAGCGACCTAAGAGTTAACGAGTCAGCGACCTACGTGTTAGTGAGTCAGTTGTTGGCGAGTTAAGTATGTCAACGACCTAAGAAAAGTTAGGTCGTTGAACGACTTAAGGGAGTGTTAGGCCGCTGGGCAAGTTGAGTCGCGTGAGCGACTTAGTGTTAGGGATGCTGTGTATTAAGTCGGCAGGACTTGAGTCGTTAGCGACTTATAGATAGCTTGGGCAGGAGTTAGGTCAGCATTGTTGAGTCGTAAGTCGTTGTGTTAGGTCAGCAAGGAGTTGAGTCGGCAGGGTCTTAGGTCGTAGGTCGGCATGCTAGTTAAGTCGTCAGGCGACCTAGGACTTAGGAAATGCGGCAGTGTGTTGAGTCGTGTGACAGTTGGGTCGGCAGTACGTTGAGTCGTTAGGTCGGCCTGTGTTTTAGGTCGCGTCTGGGTTAAGTCGTAAGTCGGCCTTGGTTGTATGTTGTGTTGGTTAGGTCGTAGGTCGTAGGGGCTGATGAGTCGGCAACGACTCATAGTTAGGTCGGGGACGACCTAAGGGGCGACGACCTAAGGGGTTTCCAGCCTATAAATAGAGGGGTTTGGCTCACTTTTTGGCACCGGTTTTTGAAGCGACGAAGTGCTGCCATTTTGAAGACTCGACTACAACATTTCTTCATCTTCTTTTCTCCATTCCAATCTAATTCTAACATCCATCCAAGATCGAAGATCAAGATCAAAGATCAAGAGCCAAAGTTGAAGATTTTCATCCGAAGAGGCTAGATTTCACCGTTTCAAGTGAAATTTCTCCGGATCAAGTCCAAGTCCTTGCTGTCCAGATCTGTAGTTGATTCATTTTAGGTTGTTTTGGTGATTTGGTGAGTGGTAGTTATCTCTCACACGGACCCAAAGGAGTGTAGTGGATTGGTGATATGTTTATGTGTTAAAGTTAGCGTTTTCTCGCATTTTCCTTAAGTCTGCATGTAGATCCATCATATTTGAAGATGTTTATCTATGAAAGTTATTTATCAAGTATTAGACCCATGTTTTAGATTTGATAGATCTATGCTAAAAACCATGATTTCACGTATGTTGGACTTTTGCTCACTTAATTACGAAATTGCCATTATAATTGATATTGCTTAATAGATCTTGTTTGAATGGTTGAATGTTTGAATGTATGTTAGATTTGATTGCTCCAAGTTAGCTTGTAGTTGATTTGGAACAAGATGGTTGAAGATGATTCAAAAGCTAAGTGGAAAGGCTCTTGAATGGTGAAAGCTGCCAATGGCATATGAAGCGGATGTGGAAGTTCATATGGATGGATTCGAGGATGTGGGATCTTGCCATGATGCGAGAAGGCAAAGCATGGTTGAGTTGGGACTTTGCGATGATATGATGAGGCAAGGCTTGTGTTGAGATGGGACGGGTCATGATGACGTTCCAAGTTGAGAGACTTTGCTATGATGTGATGAGGCAAGACATATGTTGTGATGGGACGGGTCACGAAGACGTTCCAAGCACGGGTCATGACGACGTGCAAAGTTATAACTCGGTGATGCGGTCCGGGTTGGGGTGGATAATGGTTAGCTTGAGAGGCGCTTGAGCTAGTATGGAAGTAGTCGTCGAGGAGGATGACTAGGAGGCTAAGATCTCATCGTTGTTGAAGGTTCTAGCATACTCAAAGCAAGGGTACGTTGGAACGGGTCACGATGACGTTCCAGGCACGGGTCATGATGACGTGCTAGTACTCTGGGCTGATGCGTTCGGCTTAGGCACGGGTCACGATGACGTGCGGAGTTATGGCTAAACCGGGGTTACCATTAGCCCTTGACAGGCGGTCATTCAACTAACGGTGAAATCAAGGCAATGATAACAGTGATAGCCAGAGTCATGGATGTTTGGATGTTTGGTTGTATCATCATTCGGCTTCAAGAGCGGTGTTTTCTGGGTGCTTATCTGATCTTGGTTTAGGCCTTGGGGGTTTGTATTTGGAAAACATCGTCCTTGACTCGAGTGATTATTGCTTTACCTTACTTATCTGCTATGTTATGCTTACTTCTCCTTAGTGTGTGTCTGGGGGCTATCACTGTAGAAAGAGGTGGAGTGGGATGGTTTGGTTCCTATTCCTTTTATCCCTTATGCTCTTTGGTATGTTTGATTGTTAATTTACTGCTCACTAAGACTTTGTCTGACTCAAGGTTTTATGTCTCCTCTTATTACCTTGGGCTGTTCATCCATGTTTGGGATGGGCAGACTAGGTAGCAGGTGGCAGGTGTTGTGCTTAGAGTTTTCCGCTGATGATGACGAAGACGAGCAGGAGGCTATGCATATTATTTTCTTATATGTACTGGGTATCCGCTGCTGTATTTGATGAGTGTTTGTAGTGAGGTCTTGATGTATGGATTTGTTGAGATGATTGTATAAAACTTCTGTGATGCTTATATGATGATTTTTCTGTTATGAGACTTCACTATATATTTCTCTATTGTATTTTATCCATGCGCTGTGAGTTACGATAGAGATTCTGCGATTTTATTTTACCCTGACTATCATCCATGGTTGCCTTGCACACCTTTCAGCGCACTATTCCCTTGTTTTGGTGCGGGAGTCATGGGTGGTCGTCACACTTCTTTCTCTTTGGCATACGGATCGGAAGCCATGCTCCCAGTTGAAACTGTAGTGCCCTTCCACCGTAGGATCCACTACAACCCAGAAAAGAATGAAGAACTCCTACATATGTCTTTGGACCTAATTGAAGAAAGAAGAAATGATGCAGCACTCAAAGCGGCAGCTCACAAGCAAAAAGTGGCAGCATAATACAACTCCAAGGTCAAACACCGCAGCTTACAAGAAGGCGATCTTGTCCTCAAACGGACCTTTATGCGCCCCGGAGCGCTAGATCCAGTCTGAAACGGACCCTATGTAATTCATAAAGATCTCCACAACGGAGCTTACATTTTGTCAACAGTGGACGGAGAGGTGTTCCAGAGGGCATGGAACATCCAACACCTTCTTCGATACTTTTCTTAACTTGTACTGTCCATATGAAGTGAATTAATAAAGAGAATCAGTGGACGTAGGCAATTTCGTGCCGAACCACTCTAAAAATCTTGTCTCTTTTTTAACTTGTTCCTTTATATCTTGGCTGCTTGTTAAGCTTTATCCTTTTCTGTTGAACAAAATCCTGTATAATGGCATTTCCATTCTGGACACTTCACGGCACAACCTCATCTGGACAAGACCCAACAGGTACTATATGAATCTATGCCCTCGTCAATGAGACACTTTTGCTCCAGCATCCCTCTGCTGCGGGTTAACTCATTGCTCGCGACGGCCCTTAAAGCCAACTGTAATGAGCCGATCATAAGCCACCGAGAAGGCCGACTATAGCCGAGGCAGCTCATTACGGCGTTCGGCTCGCCGACGACTGTGAACCGATTATAAGCCCCAACATAAGGTGTGGCCAGCCAGGGGCAGTTCACAGTTGACGAGCGGCACCCACGCTTAGCCGGCCACGGTAAATCGAATAATACCCACGATTACGGGCCATAATGGCCCGGGTAGTTACTGTGCGCGATCTCGGCTCTGATGTGTTTTAAGTACGGCTGTGGTAAAAAAGAAAACTCCCCGTGGAGGCATAAGATGGGTGACGAATGTCTCCAAGACCCACAGCTAGGGAAAGTGACTACAAAACCTGTTCACCACGAACTTAAGCACATCGAAGGCCTTCCGTGATCGGAAGTTTTACCATTTCTTATATTTCCATTTTATTTATAAAAACTTTCCTCCTATCCTCTATAACGATCACTAAAGTACAGGACACAAAATGGGAGACACTCGCTAGCAGAAATGAGAACTCACAACTGGATAACAGGTCACTCAGCTGCATTCCATCCTCAGTCACACAAGACATTCAAAGCTACCGTCTACAACTAAAACATGAAGGGCGGTACTTCCTTTTCTTGTACATAAACATGTAGCTATAGCCTATTCACACATCACACTAACATTACGAGACATGAAATTATATTTTAAGAAAGAGCTTAGCATCAAACACGATTAAAGCACATGCATATACACAACTATATTTCTTATGTAACACATCAAAATAACGACAGCATTCAAATACGACAGAATCAGCTTATGTTATATAAGAATAAAATCATTCGCTACAACGGCATAATTACATAATTACAGCCTGAAAGTACATTAATGTTTTGGACTAGTATATTCAGGAATGCCAAGTAAACCAAAAAAGTAGTCGGCTGCAGCAGGGCTCCACCTCTATCCTGCTAGCCCTCCGGGATCTACTTGACCACATGATCAGAACTCCCAGCATGCTGGCCAGAGGTCCCACCTGTCCGATTCAGGAGAAGAATCCATCAGATAAATAATACGCAATCAAGTTAAGAAAAGATTGAGAGGGAAGACTTACCAGCATCTTCTCCCCGATCATCATCCCCCAACTGCACACCCACTTCCTCGGCGGTAAGCAGTCGCATGCCATCCTTCACTGCCACTTTCTCCTCCTCAGTAAACTGGGCCGTGACCACATCCATTCTGAAAGCTACACCACCCTCCTTATCCGCCTCAGCCTTGGCCTCCTCCAAAGCCCAGAGATATATGCTAGCCATGACCCGGGGATAATCGTCCATCCAGGACAGGTTGCCCTGCTTCCAAGTATGGAAGTACATGTCCTGGAGCATCTCATCCATCTTCCCCTCATTCTCCTCAAACTCTCTCATCCGGGCCTCGGATGCTGACAGCCTTGCAATGGCAGCATCTCTCTCCAATCGGTATCTCGAGCAGTCATCCTGAAGGGATTTCCGCATCGCGTCCATCTCCTCCTTCGGCTTGGCTTAAGCAAGCTCTGCGGCCTCAAGCCTCCCAGATAACTCCTCTACCTGCTCAAGATCCGCTCTCCGAACCTCATCCGCCGTGGCGATGGCCATACCGATTCGTTCCTTGCAGGTGGCCTCCATTTTTCGTAGCTCGGCTGTGCTAGCCTCCTCCATAGTTTTCTTTAGTCGTCTGGAGGCCGCCTTATGATGGGAGATCTGAATGGCCTGATCGGCAAGCTGTTTGGCCTGATCGGAAACCATTAGCCGCAGCCGAATGTTTGCACTTCCTATTTCCTCTCCAGCCTTGACCAGTCGGGCGTGATGCCCCATCAACTTCTTGGTCTCTTCAGCCACCCGATCGATGTTTGCCTTGGCCTCATCCCCTATAGTCACAATCGAGTGGTCAACAAGTCGAGATCCAAAGACTTAGCCTCATCAAGCACCCTTACCATAGGATTGCGGGGTAGGAGGTGCTCATCGGTAACCTCATCGAAGGAAATATAATGAGAACTCGGGTCCAGATCTGGATGACCCGCAAATGGGTTACGAGCCTAGCCGGGACGATCAACATGAGTAACGGAAGGGTTCTCTGATGGAGGCGGAGATGGCATGGACTCAGTATCCTCCCCCGTGATGTCATGAATAGGCTGGGTTGGGGGCTGAGGTCCAAGTGAAGGTTTGAACATGGAACGCCTCCTCTTTCTCTTTTGAATATCCTCTTCAATGACTACGAGAAGAGGACGGTAGCCGACTATGCCCCCGGAACGGTCAGTCGAGGGCTTCGGTTTAGCAGAAGCTTTGAAGAGTTTGAATTGCTCGAGGCGGTGCCGAATGTCTGATGTCTTGGCCTCCTTACCCGTTCCTAGAATAAAAACCAAGTGTTACAAGCGTGCATGAGACTATAATCCAAGAAACATGTGAAGTTAAAAGAGGAGTCGAAAATTCACCTTGAACCGCCGGAGTTGCCCTAGCGGAAATGCTCTTAGAAGATGGACTGGCACCAGTTCCGGCCTTATCAGATTTCTTCGGTTTCTCCACCAAGGCCGACCCTTCCTCCAACCCCTCAAAGGCTTGGCGGAAAGCATCATCCGTCCACTCTTGAATCTCACCTGCTTGCCCAGAGGTCAAGACACCAACTCCACTACCACTCTGTCCTTCGCCACCGTTACCACCATCACCTTCTCCGATCTCCTCCTTGCCTCTTTTCTCCTCTCCACTTTCCTCCTCCGGAACATCTGGGCATGTGCTGGGAGAGGGTCCATCAGATTTATTAAGCTTCTTCCCCCCGACGACTGGAGGTATCGAGAAGGGTCTCCTCTTGCTGCTCTTTGTCGTGGCCCCTCCTTTGGCTTTGGCGGCTCTTTCCTCAGCCGTATCCCTCTACTTGACCACAGACCGACGTGGTAGAATCAAGTTGTGTTCCAGGAGAGTGGCATTCCTGATTAGGTAAGAAGCTGACCTATCCCTTCCCGAAATGTGCTCTATCTCCGCGGCCATCTGAACCAGGTGATCATTCTCCACTACCGCAAAGCCACCTGCCGCTAGCAAGAAATAAAAACACATAAGAAAAAGCATCTCAGTCAGAACGGAAATTATAATTAAGCTTCAACTTACAGCCAGAGGTGAAGCGGTGGATCGAAACGGTGTCATCTTGGACGAAGAACCATTCCTTCTTAAACATGGTGAACTTTGAATACAAGTCCAGGACTGGCTTAAAGGACACGGCTGATTCCAAGCTGATGAATGGAGACCCCTTCTTGTAACCCCTCAAGTTATATAGATATCGAATTTCCCGGTTAGAAGGGGGCGCCCGTACTTTCTCTGGAAATTCACGAATAAGAACACCAAGATAGCGTAGGAGTTGGGCTGACGAAGCTAACTATCCAAGCATGGATTGGAGGAATGGCCCCGCACATGCAGTGGTACCTACTATAAGCGAAGTATCCTTCGGGGGGATTATATGGCATGACCCCCTTCCCTGGCAACAGCATGCGTGCTTTATCAATCCCAAAGGAGCGGGAGATAACATCAAGCTGCTCCTCTCTGAAAGAGCTAGGAAAGCAGTAGACGGAGAAATCAGAAGCTCTTGGGGACCATACCCATCTACTAGCGATCTCGAGGTGGGTCCGCGACATTCCGGCCCTGGCTGAGCCGGGGGCACTGCGGAGGGCTCTCCTTCGTCCTTGGATTTCCTTTTTTCTGATCGAGTTTCCACTTTATGAGACATTTATCTGCAATACAAGAAAGTACATCGTTAAAACATATAAACCATGTAGTTTGGGATTTTACTCGTAACTCAAACATTAGTTCAAGGGAAAAAGGTCATTCGGCAAGTTCATTCGGTAATTGGTGGCCCCGAACTCATTCGGTAAATCAAAGCTTTCAGGTTCATTCGGTACACGAGGTCCCCGAGTCCATTCGGTAATTAAAAACGAAAGTTCATTCGGCAGAGTAGGGCCTCACCTAGTTCGGCGAAGATAAGGGTTTGATTCGGCTAACACGTTCGATTCGGCAGAAAAGATAGTTTGATCCGGCAAAGACAGGGGGGTGGTTCGGCTGGTGAGGAAAAAACGGAAGCGTTAGGCCCCTATTTATAAGCAAATATCAACGACCGGACCAGTTGGATCGGCGTTAGAGACCGGATGGAAACACCCAAGTTCAAGACAAAGCACGCCATGTGCATGCACATGCCCTACTTTTGGGGGGCAAGTGTTGGGCGCATTTCCACCACTGGACCAGAAGCAAGGGAAAGATGCCACCGGACCGGATGAAGGAAAGCCAATACCGAACCAAGCTTTTCTCGTGCCAGCCGAACCAAACCCCAGCCTCTACCACCGAACCAAAGCCTCTCCTCCATCACCGGACCAACCCTCACACCACCTACTACCGGTCCAAACGACATACCAACTCCTAACCGAACCAACCGAGGCACCGAACCAACCCATATCCTCACCACTACCGAACCATCTCCATCCACTTGCCACCGGACCATCTCCATCCACTCACCACCGGACCATGTCCTACCGAACCAACCTACCTCCACACATCACCAGACCATGTCCCACCGAACCAACCCACCTCCACACGCTGCCGAACCAGAAGCAAGGAAGGACATGACCGGACCAACTCTACCAGTCCAGATTGCTCCAGCCGAGGCCCACCAGCAGCTATATACATCCAAGACCCCTGCCCCCAGCCTCACTTTATAAATAGAGGGGCAGGGGTGCAACAATGATATACAAGTTTGAGAGCTCAAGCACGGATAGAACTTTCAAACAACTTTCAGTTACTTGTAATCAAAGCTTTGTACTTGTAATCTGAATAGAAAAGGAGAATAACATATAAAGTGGACGTAGGCACGTTATGGCCGAACCACTATAAATCTGTGTGTCTTTTACAGTTTAGTCCCTTCTTTTTATATATTTGCATAAATCACCCAAATCACTAAGCACAACTTAAAATCGAATAAATCATACGACTTGGAGGTGTTTGCCCATTTTTTGTGCAAACTTTAAATTTTCTAAATTAAATGTTAAACGTATTTTACCATAAGGTGTTTTGGAATTATTTCAAAATCTAAAACCTTGTGCTTGGTGATTCCAGTGGAAATGCAAATACTCGGAATTTATTCTGAGAAAAGAAAGATGGTTTGGAAACTGTTTTCAAAAGATTTTGAATGTGAGAATATATCTTGTAAAGATATTTTGAGATAAATAAATAATTTGGGAAATTATTTATTGGTTGAT
Source organism: Allium cepa (assembly GCA_030765085.1). Classification (NCBI taxonomy): domain Eukaryota; kingdom Viridiplantae; phylum Streptophyta; class Magnoliopsida; order Asparagales; family Amaryllidaceae; genus Allium; species Allium cepa. The sequence goes on along the minus strand of CM060934.1, from coordinate 1,014,679,260 downwards.
GGTTGTTTGTCAATATTAATTGATAGTTAAATCACCGACTATCAATATTGGACAAATACGTTGATCGTTTCGAAGAGACCGAGATCGAGATTTATTTCTTGAAAACCACTTCTATCCAGTTTGTATGTTTTCGCGAAAAACAATTTTGGATTCGAAGATGGAGCAGTGAAGTGCAAGGGCTAGTCGCTACTAATCCTGAGGATATTTCCAAAATGGATGTAGTAGGAATAGTGCCTTCGGTTCCGTTCGAACCCGGGACGGACTTGTATGGATGAATGCTTACGAAACATCGTCAGGTGGACGATGGGCATTCTAAGGGATATGTTCTAAAAAGGTAACGCTTAGCCTCAAGCCTCATCAAATAGGAATGACTGAAAATCAAGGGCTATGCAGCAAGGCTAGGTGGGTAGCACCCAAGCAGGGTGAGGTCATTCCTGTCTAGATGTCCCTTTTTATTTCGGCTTAGTGGGCAGTTGCTGATCCCAACCACAGGGTGATCTCACTCGGGATTATCCAGTTAGGGTTAGTCCCGGTCTTGTGTTACAGGGGAGCGGGCGTACTCCTCGGTACGGTGATCTAGGCCCCGTATTGTGACAGGTGGTACCCCAGTGCCTAGTCATTAGTTGGAAATCCATTCTCCCTACGAGTCTTGTACGAGTTTTGTTTGTATTACCCACTCTGTGGGTAGTAGCTGGAATTTAATAGATGTAACAATTTCGGCTATTTTATAAGTATTTGCATATAGACCCTATTATAATATCAGAGGATTTCTATAAAAATTGTTTTAGCTATCGTAAGGAAAAAAACCCGACATGTTTATTTGTGGCGTGGTCTTACGAGATGCTTTTGTTTTCAAAGAATTTTGAAACTTTAATAATCAATTGAGTGTGATTTTCTCACGCTGGTATTCCAGACTGACCCGGGTGTTATTTAACTGTAATGCTCGGGTCAGACCTAGAATTATAGGATACAGGATATGATGCCGTGGAGCTCAGGAGACGAGCTGGATGACGATACGTACATTCGTACTTGTTTTATATATATATATATTCCGCTGTGTTGAGTTGTTGTGTATCCATTGTATGATATGGATGTTGAGCTGTGATTGATGTACTCTGATGATGTAATGTATAAACAGAAATATTTGATGTTGAGTAAAGATTATTTATTATTTATTATATTTTATTCCGCTGCGTTGGTTAGATTCTGATGTTGTTTTCTATTTTCTTCTTCTACCTCTTCTTCTTCAACCCAAATGGTTCGTATTTCTGTGCATCTTGAGTTGATTGATGTAGAATAGTGGTAACTCAAGGAGTATGGATTTGTGGGCTGTTACAGAGCAGCGATGGAATGAAATGACGGCTCAAGTTGTTTATCTTTAATTACTATTCCTTATTCATTAATTGATAACCTTAATTGTTAATTAATGAAACTTAATTACTTAACTATTAATTACTTAATTAATCAATTATAAATCCTTAATTCTTAATCACTTAATTAATTAACTATTAATTCATAATTAAATTATTTGATTAGTTAACTATTAATCATTCATTTATTAACTTAAGTAGTTAATTATTCATTTATCAATCACTTAAACATTCTTAATTACTTCCTGTAAGTAATTAGAAGAATTTTTTTAAATATTTTGAAACTCAAATTACTACTAACTGCATACTTAAATGTTAATCGGTTACACTTCTAGCTTAAAGTAATTACTTAACTTATACTGTAATTACTTGATTAAAATAATAATAATTAAGGCTTAAACATCGTTAATATTAACGAAAAATAATTAAAACATGTAACCAGCTTCTAATCTTAAAACTATTTAGCGGATGTTTAGATTTCAGTATTAATCTAGATGAACAAAATAATGTACACTTTGCTTCATCTTGAAAATTCATTTCTGCAGTCTGCAAATACCCGAGACCTTCCTCCTATACTCGAGTGTAACTCCGGGTTTTCTCGCACGTTTACCCGAGTCCTCCCCTGAAACTTCTCCTCCTTCTTCTTCTTTTAAATTTTTTTATAGTAAGATTTCTAAAAGTTTAAATTTCAATTAAACAATGTTTAAAAGCAACAGGCCACCTATCTCGCTCTCGATAAAACTCGAAGCCGATTCCAATTATTCACGAGCACGACCCGAGTAAGGAGACAGCCATACTCTGACACGCAAACCCAACTCCAACGCCATCGTGCACGTGCACGGTGTTTAGCCGCACCTCCAGCAGCCCTCGCCAGCGTTAACAAACCACAACTTCGCTCCTCACCCAAGATCGAAGCCCAAAATTTCGACAAAGGGTCGAAATCAAAATGTCACCTGAAACTTGAACATGAAACACCATCTCCTCACCGAAAACCACCCAGTCCTGTAACCCCCATCGCCAGAGGCTAAGCCACGCAACCCACGCCAAGTCCTGCCCCTCAGCAACTCCCTCCTCGAAGCTCAGGAAGCTTGATCTCACTATGATGCCGAAATCGACAATTACAGTGAACAGGCAACACCTGATCTAAAACCCTATTCTTCGTTCGTTTAACTAGTTTATGAATTGGAAAAATTATCTGACATTTTTCTCAACATCTTGTATGTTCGAACAATCTCCAAAACAATTTCCAACTATTTAAATTGGATCAGTAACTAGGAATTTGCAAAAAAACAAGTTTTGTCTGTTTTCAAACTGCTATTCAAATATCAATCTAAAAGTCTTGATTTTTGTTGTAAAAATTAGGATTTGCAGTATAGATTCGATATAAAATCTTGAATCAACATTTTGCAGTATTGGAATATTACAAAATATCACATAGTTCACCTGTACATCAATTACAGTGAAGCACTTGATGATAATGATTGTAATCAACTTTTTTTTAATCTTAGTTTAAATCTTGCTTCTTGTTTGTTGAAGAATCTAAGTTTATTAATGGTTAAATTGGAATACCTTGACATATTTATACAAACATGAAACCTGTACAAATTTTACAGAAAACACAGAAGATCACAACATATATGCAACAGAAGTATATTCAATTAATTTATCAAGTGAGATTGAACGACTTAAATAACTTAAAAATTTTAAGAATTAAGTTTAGTCACCTGCCTGTAAACAGAAAGCATTGAGTTTGGAACTTAGTTTCTTCGAAACAGAGGTTTGAAACTGAAATGTTAAAACTGCAAACTTGAATCAGGTTTGTATGAACTTAAATGGGGTTTTCAAAGGCAAGATGCTTCCAAACTTTCTTCTTCTCGGGTTTGCTTTACTGTTTTTTTAATGAACATCATAATGTAAAGTTTGTATATATAAAAGCTTTGAACAGTATAGGTATTAATTGACCAGTTTTTTACTTGTTTGACCAGTAAGTTAAATAATTGTGTTTGATATGCTAAAATGTGAAATGATGCTACAAAATTTCGGCTGAAGATTTCTTGACAAAGAGGGGTGCTAATTAATGCATATGTCTTTATTTATGCTAACATAATCATCATATGATTTGGCTTTGAAGGTATTACATGCAACATGTACTTCTGCTGGAAAACTTAAGGCTTATGGCTTGTGAGAGAAGATATGTTCATATTAGTTTACATATATTTAATGCTTGCTGATTCCTGTATTTTGAAACAAAGATATTTGGTTTGTTATGTACTTCCAGTTTGAATCATTTACATGCTATAATCTTGGTTTACTATCTACAAAAATGCTTATTTGTTGGCTATCACTTTGCAGGCTAACACTAACATATACATGAAGATATTTTATTCTTAAATTTAATTCTGTATTTTATATTTCGCTTTATTTCTTGTTTGTAGTTACATTTTTTATTTCTAATTTACTTTTACTTACTCATATTTATTTGTATCAATATTTAAGTTATATTTCATATTGTTCATATGGTTTATGTACATTTATATTTATATTTTTGACTTGCATTAATATTAATATTTTATATTGAACATTATCATCTATTTATGTTATATATTATATATTTTTCTATTTTCTATTTTAGCCATTAATATTTGAATTAGATTCATAAGTTATATTTACATTTATTCTCATTTTTATAATTCATTTGTATTTTATTTAAATCATATACAATAAATTTGACTCATATTTTACATTTATATTTCGTATTGCTAGAATTAGATTTTAAATTTTAAACATTATCAAGTATATCTATTTATTTAACAAATGTTAACAATGTATAGCATTTTAATTTAATTATATAAGTTAAATTTTATTAATAATATTGTTAAGAAACTTATTTTAGAATTTCAAACATTATTAGCTATATGTATTATTTTATACTAATTATAACAAAGTAAAGGATTTTAAGTAATTATATAAGATAGATTTTTATTTTGAATATTATTGAAATACTTATTTCAAATTCCCAAATCAATCTCCTTTTTAAAATACAGTTTATATAAATAAATGGCAGTATTTCCAAATCATATTTATTTTAATATGATCAATTTACATTTTATTTAAATTAGATTAAACATTTATTAAAATAAATGGGGCCAAAATCTAGGGTCGTTACATTCCTCCCCCCTTAAAAGAATTTCGTCCCCGAAATTTAAATCAAGGATAACTTAAAAACTGTTATTTCAACCATTGAAACATAAAGATCATTTATATATTAACAAACAATCAAACAGTCTATCCTAACAAACATCACTAGTTATCCGAACACAAACCCTGATAAGCTTCCCTAAAATTATCGAGAGTTTATTTCTCGATGATTAACAATCCAAACTGGATTCCTTAATTACTTGTTTAACAACTGATGAATTATGAACAAATTTCTAAGATGGGATATACGGAATACACAATAAATTCCAGATATCCACTCTGGCAATTCAGTTCTGAAATCTACAGTATTAACTTTTTCCAAATTTATTGACTTGTTTACAGAATTTCACTTTCTATTCAATCAAGTCCGTACGATGTACATATACCATTCGTACGCAATATCAATTCCGATCGCTCGCTCGATCACACAATTTCATTTCCGAACTAGTATCGTCCAACCGACTTTCTCGTGCGGACTCAGAACTGGTTTCTTGATCAGAACTGTCATTCTCCTTGCATAGTCACAACTATGATATAGAATTCCCAGAACCAATCAAAATCCATATCCATGGTTCGTCGTCGAAAATCGAGTGAAAAACCCCAACTCGGATCGATATATAACTATCTCGAACTTCTGTGCTCGAATCTGGATCAAATTGTTATGCGAATAAAATAATATACGTACATCCTACATATTTATATCCATTGATTATCAACCATATCAATTTTCTTTTATTCACATTATTCTGATTCTATCCTTTTGGAATAATTTTTCCCAATATCAAATTTTATTTAAGAATTTCACTCTTCATTTCTTAAGCTTAATATAGGCATTATATATCTCTCTCATTATTACTCTACCACTTTATCCTTTATATCTTTTTATTTCCAATTTGAATTTCTAATTCCATGTGAATTCAAATTTATCTTTAACTCCGAATATTGAATTTTTATTGACTATCTTCCATTTAATACCGACTCCTATTATATTTTTTTTAAATTAGTTTCCAAAATTTTAAATAGTTTTGGCAGAGTCTCCATTACATATTTTCATAAGCACATATATAAGGTTTCAATCCTTATCACAATTAATTTTAACTAATTCTCAAATCATTCTCTTCAGTTTTAGTGATTTAGAACTTACTTGCTTAAGCAAAACAAACTCATATTCAAAATCATCCTATTTTGCTTCCAATAATTTATATAATTTTATCTAATCTTGTTTATTGCAAAACAACTCATTTCTATATGCAGTTTGACAATACTATTGTGAATAAATGATTACTTAAGCTTTATAACAATTCTTAAATTGATTCCAACTCAATTTACACTTGACTCCATCACATTTAATTTATTCACAATCTTACATTGCATTTTCTTTCATTTTTAAAAAGTTTGATTCCAAACCATTTTATTAAACTCGACAACCATTATCTTAAATAATCATCTCACAATTTACATAAGTCATTTATTTTCTTCAAACTGTTCCACCTAACAACTTAGATTTATTCTATTTCACCATTTCCCATTCAAATCTTTGATTCGATTTTCCATTAATCAAATCCCAATTATTTACTGATTAGTTTATTCTTTTATCCATTTTTAAATCTACATGAACAATTTATTATTGAGTTTATAATAAAGTCATTTAATTTATGCTTGAATTAGATTTGTTTACAACTTATTCCAATTCTATTTTAATCCAATTCAATACTTATTTTGGTTTACATTTACTTATTTACATAAGAATTTCATTTCATTCAATATTACCTGTAACTCGATTGAATTCATTTAAATTCAGTTTTATTCCAACTCAACTTCAGTTAAATTTAGCTACTTACCATTCTTTAAATTTTATTTCTCAATATATGAGCTCAATTTATCTACTTAACAACTTATATTACTCATTTGGGTCATTTCACCTTATAATCACAATTTCAGATTATATATAACACTTACTATCTTAAGGTATAAATTTCCACCTCACAATTACAATCATTTTACCTTCAAATTTTATATCTAATTAAGTTCATTTTGAACTTCAATTCCATTTAACTTATCTCAGGTTAAGCTCCAATATGTTTCCTTATTTTCATTTACTTAAGTTAAATTTTAATTCCGGGATTAAAATTCCCGATTAATATCAATTTTACTTTATAAGTCCCATAGTTGATTCGTTAAACTTTTCATATTATTAAATAGAATTCTTATAATTCAATTGCCCGGTTTTCATTTCCAAAACCATTTGGAAATGATAACTACACTTGTCCACTTGGTGTATTAAATCAAATTTCCAAATTCCAAACACTTGTTTTCACCAAAACAAATTTTCCTTTCTTAAATTTTTAAAACAACTTGTATGCCCAACAACCCCAAACAATATCATGACCAACTATCCTGGTAGCAATCCATCACTTTAGAAACTCGAAAATGAATACTGATGATGTGGCCATCACCATCAGGATTATTTTCCACCGACTGAAGTGAGTTCAGTGCTCCCTTACTTTCACAATTTCCTCCCAAAACAATTTCCATTCAACAATATTTTCCAAAACAATATTCCATTATTGCCTTCAAATCTTTGGAAAAACATTTCAATCATATCCAAGATTTTTAAATTCCCAAATATTTTGTTTGAATTCATTTAAACACCTTTCAAATTTCCGGGACTTAAATTTTGTTTGAATCTAATTTTAATTATATTCCTTTTTTTAAACCTACTTAGATAATTTTATTTGGTTATAAACCATTCCAATTTTAAATTGTAGTATTAACAACCAATCATCCAAACATATATAATAATTTCAGAAAAATATTTCTTTTATATCAAAATATAATTTTGGGTAAAATTATTTCATTTACCCTACTTTTAAAAAATAATACCGTGTCGGTCTACCTTGTTTAAGAGTTTAGAAATTCCTATCAATGAAATGGCGTCCCACAGATCGACCAGAATCCATAAACACTCAATAGATAAATCAACATAATATAAAAACAATTTTATATTCACTAACAAATACGCGCTCATATCTATTAATACACTCAAACTCATTTTAGAGTTTTACAAACTCTATTTTATGAGTAATTCTTACCAAAGCCCAGGTTATCACTAACCCATGCTCTGATAGCAAGTGTGACGACCCGCCCTTCTACTACCAGAAAGACGTATCATCATAAAGAAATAAAGGGATAGAAATAGAAAAGAAAGAGAAAGAAAGAACAACAACATCAGAATCTCACAGCGGAACGAAACAAAATATAATATATCACATAAATATTACATAGTTTTACATATATCAGAGTTATACAATATCAATACACATGACAATCATACATACATTTGTCACTACATACATCAGAGGTACATCATACATCCACTACTGACACAGCGGAACGAGATAAATAACTACATACGTCTGGAAACTCCTGCTTCAAGCTCTCCAAAAATCAAAGTCCAATACCTATCACTTGGCTACTCATAAAAATTTGAGTACCTAAGAGTTTATGAAAAACAAAATATAAACTCCGGGTCAAACATGGGTCTGGTATGAGTAAACGGTTTAAAGTTGTTTAACTTTGAAAAATATTTGAAAATAAAGGTATCACGTAAGACTCCCCACAAATAAATATGGGTAAGTTTTTACCTTACGCTAACCAAAACATTTCATAGGAAATCCAGTGATATTATAGTAGTGTCTAGGGTTTTCAAGTAAATAGAAAATAGCCGAAATTGTTACATTCATTAAATTCCAGCTACTAGCCACAAAAGTGGGTAATACAAATCAAAACCGTAGGGTCTCGTAGGGAAAATGGATTTCCAACAATGGCAGGGCTACTGGGGTATCGCCCGTCACTGTACGGGGCCTAGATCACCGTACCGAGGATCACTCCCGACCCCCTACAACACAAGGCCGAAACCATTCCTTACTGAACAGTCCCGAACAAGATAAACCCCGCGGTTGTAGCTAGCAACCGCCTACACAGCCGAAATAAAAACGGACATCTAGACAGGGGAAATATCTTGTCCTGCTTGGGCATGACCCACCTAAGCTTGCTGCATCTCCCCTGTTTTAGCCATTCCTGGTTGATGAGGCTTGAGGCTGCGATTACCTTGAAAGAACATATTTTCTTAGAATGCTCATCGTCCTCCTGACAATGTGTTGAAAGCATTCAATCCATACAAGTTCGTTCCGGGTTCGAACGAAACCGAAGGCATTATCTCGTCACACTCATTTTGGAATCACCCTCAGAGTTAATGACGATAACCCTTGCATTCTGAATACACCATCTCGATCTTCATTTCAGGATTCACGACCTAACGTTTAAATTGGATCGATGTGGTTTTCGGAGAATCAAAATTGATTCTTCCGATCCCGGTCTCATCGAATCCAAACACCATTTTAAGGGCCAAGTTGTCTAATTAACTTAACAGTTTAAATAATTTAAATTCAACAATTGAACTAACATAGCATTTATCATTGATAAAACATATACAAGCATCACAGATATAACATAACATATCACAGAGCATCACAGAATATCATCACATAAATATCCAAATCAGATATTCAATCGCAACAGTCCATAAGCAGTCACCTTCAAGTCTTATTTGTAATTAATTCAATTTAGAATTAATTACTTGAGAGTTAATCACTTAACTCTATTTAATTAATCATTAATTAATAATTAATCACCAGTGTCATTTCAAATCATCTAATTAATGATTTCTTAATCAACTATCAAATCTTAATTATTCAATTAATTATTTATTTCATTTATTTAATTAGTTACTTTATAATCAAGTTGTTTATCTTTAGTTAGTATTCCTATTCATTAATTGATAACCTTAATTATTAATTAATGAAACTTAATTACTTAACTATTTAACTATTAATTACTTAATTAATCAATTATAAATCCTTAATTCTTAATCACTTAATTAATTAACTATTAATTCATAATTAAATTATTTGAATAGTTAACTATTAATCATTCATTTATTAACTTAAGTAGTTAATTATTCATTTATCAATCACTTAAACATTCTTAATTACTTTCTGTAAGTAATTAGAAGAATTTCTTTAAAAATTTTGAAACTCAAATTACTACTAACTGCAGACTTAAATGTTAATTGGTTACACTTCTAGCTTAAAGTAATTACTTAACTTATACTGTAATTACTTGATTAAAATAATAATAATTAAGGCTTAAACATCGTTAAGTATTAACGAAAAATAATTAAAACATGTAACCAGCTTCTAATCTTAAAACTATTTAGCAGATATTTAGATTTCAGTATTAATCTAGATGAACTAAATAATCTACACTTTGTTTCATCTTGAAAATTCATTTCTGCAGTCTGCAAATACCCGAGACCTCCCTGCTATACTCAAGTGTAACTCCGGGTTTTCTCGCACGTTTACCCGAGTCCTCCCCTGAAACTTCTCCTCCTTCTTCTTCTTTTAAATTTTTTTTATAGTAAGATTTCTAAAAGTGTTGAAAAGCAACAGGCCACCCATCTCGCTCTCGATAAAACTCGAAGCTGATTCCAATTATTCACAAGCACGACCCGAGTAAGGAGACAGCCATACTCTGACACGCAAACCCAACTCCAACGCCACCGTGCACGTGCACGGTGGTTAGCCACACCTCCAGCGGCCCTCGCCAGCGTCAACAAACCACAACTTCGCTCCTCACCCAAGATCGAAACCCAGAATTTCGAAAAAGGGTCTAAATCAAAATATCACCTGAAACTTGAACATGAAACACCATCTCCTCACCGAAAACCACCCAGTCCTGCAACCCCCATCGCTAGAGGCAAAGCCATGCAACCCACGCCAAGTCTTGCCCCTCAGCAACTCCCTCCTCGAAGCTAAGGAAGCTCGATCTCACTATAATGCCGAAATCGACAATTCACAGTGAACAGGCAACACCTGATCTAAAACCCTATTCTTCGTTCGTTTAATTAGTTTATGAATTGGAAAAATTATCCGACATTTTTCTCAACATCTTATATGTTCGAACAATCTCCAAAACAATTTCCAACTATTTAAATTGAATCAGTAACTAGGAATTTGCAAAAAAACAAGTTTTATCTATTTTCAAACTGCTATTCAAATATCAATCTAAAAGTCTTGATTTTTGTTGTAAAAATTAGGATTTGCAGTATAGATTCGATATAAAATCTTGAATCAACATTTTGCAGTATTCGAATATTATCAAAATATCACGTAGTTCACCTGTACATCAATTACAGTGAAGCACTTGATGATAATGACTGTAATCAACTTTTTTTTTAATCTTAGTTTAAATCTTGCTTCTTGTTTGTTGAAGAATCTAAGTTTATTAATGGTTAAATTGGAATACCTTGACATATTTATACAAACATGAAACCTGTACAAATTTTACAGAAAACACAGAAGATCACAACATATATGCAACAGAAGTATATTCAATTAATTTATCAAGTGAGATTGAACTACTTAAATAACTTAAAACTTTTAAGAATTAAGTTTACTCACCTGCTTGTAAACAGAAAGCATTGAGGTTGGAACTTAGTTGCTTAGAAACAGAGGTTTGAAACTGAAATGTTAAAACGGCAAACTTGAATCAGTTTTGTTTGAACTTAAATGGGGTTTTCAAAGGCAAGATGCTTCCAAACTTTCTTCTTCTCGGGTTTGCTTTACTGTTTTTTTAATGAACATCATAATGTAAAGTTTGTATATATAAAAGCTTTGAACAGTATAGGTATTAACTGACCAGTTTTTTACTTGTTTGACCAGTAAGTTAAATAATTGTGTTTGATATGCTAAAATGTGAAATGATGCTACAAAATTTCGGCTGAAGATTTCTTGACAAAGACGGGTGCTAATTAATGCATATGTCTTTATTTATGCTAACATAATCATCATCTGATTTGGCTTTGAAGACATTACATGCAACATGTACTTATGCAGGAAAACTTAAGGCTTATGGCTTGTGAGAGAAGATATGTTCATATTAGTTTACATATATTTAATGCTTGCTGATTCCTGTATTTTGAAACAAAGATATTTGGTTTGTTATGTACTTCCAGTTTGAATCATTTACAGGCTATAATCTTGGTTTACTATCTATAAAAATGTTTATTTGTTGGCTATCACTTTGCAGGCTAACACTAACATATACATGAAGATATTTTATTCTTAAATTTAATTCTGTATTTTATATTTCGCTTTATTTCTTGTTTGTAGTTACATTTTTTATTTCTAATTTACTTTTACTTACTCATATTTATTTGTATCAATATTTAAGTTATATTTCATATTGTTCATATGGTTTATGTACATTTATATTTATATTTTTGACTTACATTAATATTAATATTTTATATTGAACGTGATCATATATTTTTGTTATATATTTTCTATTTTCTATTTTCTATTTTAGCCATTAATATTTGAATTAGATTATAAGTTATATTTACATTTATTCTCATTTTTATAATTCATTTGTATTTTATTTAAATCATATACAATAAATTTGACTCAAATTTTACATTTATATTTTGTATTGTTAGAATTAGATTTTAAATTTTAAACATTATCAAGTATATGTATTTATTTAACAAATGTTAACAATGTATAGCATTTTAATTTAATTATATGAGTTAAATTTTATTAATAATATTGTTAAGAAACTTATTTTAGAATTTCAAACATTATTAGCTATATGTATTATTTTATACTAAATATAATAAAGTAAAGTATTTTAAGTAATTATATAAGATAGATTTTTATTGTGAATATTATTGAAATACTTATTTCAAATTCCCAAATCAATCTCCTTTTCAAAATACAGTTTATATAAATAAATGGCAGTATTTCAAATCATATTTATTTTAATATGATCAATTTACATTTTATTTAAATTAGATTAAACATTTATTAAAATAAATGGGGCCAAAATCCAGGGCCGTTACACCTTCTTTTGAGAACTTATTTAATTTTTCTTTCGTATATCTATAATATATAGATTCTTACTTTCTACTTATCTGGAGCTAAAGGACATCATCAATCAATAATCCTCCAGTGATCTACAACCATAAGGCAATCTATGCTATACAAGGGAGTCAAGAACTATCCAGCTTATGTTGCATTCATTCTCTTCTTAATTCAATGCCTTCCAATACAACATATCTTCCATGGACTAATCTGCATACGTGAATATCTTCAACATCATCTATCGTTCCAACTCAGTCGCATTGTCCATCTTTTGAGAATATAGTTGAAACTACTTCTACAATCGGTATTTGTAGAGTCTGATGTATAATATATTTAATTATAGTAAAAATTACAAATATGTTCACTTAATGTCTTCCAATTCCTAAGATCGACTAGCCGAAGCTCTAATACCAAGTGTAACAACCCACATCCCAGTGGGCAAGAATTTTCGCTATATTGAAAACCCAAATCCACCAAAGTACGGATTGTTGATGTTGGTATCCTGAAAATAAACAAAAGTTTATCTAAGCACTATCGACAAGGCCTCACAGCGGAATAATAAAGTATAATAGAACATATAATTACTGACCAAGGATGTCACCTCTGGTATCTAGTGTCCTTGTCAATGCTGAGTAGGCATAGGAGACCTGTCCTTCCACCATCCCACCTTGTACCAGTTCATGTCCCTCTAAATGTATAATGTGGGTTGTAATAAGGAAGAGGTTAGAACAACATTCTGGCAATTGGTAAATTACATGCTTTGTACATAACACTAGTTTATGCCAATTGCTTTCCAATATGTGCTGTGTCCACTTTTTAAACTTAGTCATCTTGACTCCATGTACGCTAATGATAGGTCTCACCCACTCGAGGTATACAATAACTACAAATGTGTGTGCATGTGTGTGTATGCATGTTTATATGTATATACAGTACCATAGTCTCCTTTGGACCAGGATACATTCCCCGCTAGTGTTTGCAACCCTACAATATGCCAGGTATCCACCATCTATATCTAGACTGAATTACTCGCATACACCGAGGATCTTCCCATTATTGCCCAATAATGGCATTACAACAATTAGTCACAGTCTACATGTCTGAAGACTTAATCTGGCATTGCCTCCAACTACAAACCAAACAAACAACTATGAGGAGGTGCATGTCCCATACCGAGCTACACTAGAAAGAGGTGCAATCCGTATATGCATAACACAAGTGCTCCTACCGACCCCCCATGAACGATGATGCTCTCAACCTATGTGTACAGCCCTACACCTCACATATATTGTATTGAACTTAAACATAAAGCCAACCTACGCACACCGTCCAATTTAGATTACCTATTGCAATCATGGAAATGCCCTCTTTTTACTTATACCCTCTAAAAGGATTGATGCATACCCTACTTGGCCCTTTGATACTTCAAACCGAGGCGAATTCACTTTGATATATTCCCTTCACCTATACACGATCGAATAATTCCACCGATCTTATTGTTAGTGATGTCTCACATCAGCACAACGTATACACAACCGCAAAGCCCCTTTTGATGGGCAGACTTATTCCATGTAAAATTACTGATCCCACATCCCAACCTATACTAATGACCTTGTCACTTTTATTTAATCTAGTTATTGGCTAGATCTAATGGCTCACACCCATCATAAATGCATACTTGGGGTTAAGTAAATTTATTTAACTATTACGCCTCTTATGTTCAACTATTTTTTTTTGGTTATTTTTACACAACTTGCTTCTTGTTTCATTTATGCCATTTTAATGTCAATTACCGCTTACTTCTAACTTAATATACTAATTATCTTTGCTGCTTAACTTCTACTTGATATTATTAAGTATATTCTACTATTGCTTTTTAACTATTACTATCTTCCTTTGATTATTATATCTTCTTATTTATATATTTTCTAACTTATCATATATGTTAGATTTATAATTGAATTACTGTTATTATCTTCAGTTATAATTCTTTGGTTTATATTTAGGGATTTCTGCATTTTAAAGCATTGAAATTACATCCTCTAAAAGGAAATGTTTACATTATAAATTTCCATAATTTATCTAAAAGAGGATGTGTTATGTTTGAACTTACAAGGAATTATCTTTTCTATTATTATTGAAGTAGATGGTACAAAATATGGTAAATATCCCTATTCTGTACATTCCTTTCTGTTAGACATATTCCTTGTTACTTCAAATGTTGTTTATTTATAAAACTAGATAATTTATAGAAATTTATATTTCCACACAATTTATTCAAATGAATAAAAAAATTACTTAAATCTCAATCCATACTATAATAATTTCTAATTAATATTTACTTGCATGTATCATTTATCAAAAAAAAACATAGAATTACTGTACAACCTCATAAAGTTTGGGAATACTTTTACACTTACTTTCCAGATTCAAGTATATACAATGTTTAATCAAAGTTAACAATTCACAGAATATGTATACTTGTATATATTTAAGCCTATAACTCAAAAACAACATTCAAGCATGGATGAACAGATTTAAAACCATATGTATCAAATATTATATGAAAAAAATTATAATTCTCCACTCACCTCTAAGCTTTCAAATCTTCAGATCTAAATCATGTTATTCCTACTTGACTCCCTTTTCTTTCTGCCAAAATATGTACCAAAAGAGTAGACATATTCATTAGAAATTTAAATCTAAAAAGAGATTTGAATTAAATTTAGATTTTGGCCTGGATCTACAGTTTAACTTAGCTTTGACAGTTTGATTCAATTATATTCTTCTTCTCCATTATCCTCTGCTATTTCGCGCTTTATATACATATATTATATTTTGTAGAGATTTTAGAATTTGTGAAAAAAAAGAAAATGGTAGAGCTTCGCCGTGCTTTAGAAAATAGAAGGAGAAAAGTGAGAGGTTAGACCCATATTTGTAGGGTTCTATTAAATATGGAACATTCGACCTAGGTTCAATTCACAGCCACTGGCCAATTAGCATACGACCACTATAATACAACCAATAGATCACTAGATATCGACCGATCCCAATTAGGGGTCAACCGACTACCTATTTATATGAGGCGTTAAATTATTTGCTGTTATTCGTTATTTTATATAAATTTAAATGATTTGATTCAATGTTAATTATCCTTAGACATTAAGTAACTATTATTGTTAATCATCGTTGGTTTTTACTTCCTTAATCTTACATTTAATGATTTTCGATCCTAAATTTTTCAAACATTAATATCTTTACGTGTGAACTCCTATCATTAAAATTAATGTATGAAATTGTTTTAGAAAATCACCACGAACGTAACGGTGCAAGTTTCATTGCTATATTTTAACGTTTGTGAAAATTCCATTCTCAGCTTCACCAATCATTAATTTATTTATTTTTAACCAATTATCGTTCGATTTACAGGGTGTTACAATCTAAATCTTGATCATTCGAAGGTAGTTGAAGCTACCTACTCACCCAAGAACATCGTCGCCTTGGTCAGTAAACCATGCCCAAGCCCAAATTGCCAATACCCTTCATCATCGCTACGCCCTCTATAGCCTCATGAATAACTACAAACTCCTATTTAGCTGTAGGGAGGAGATTGTGAAGGGAAGGGAAAAGTCTTTGAGGTTGGACATTGATCATGGGACGGGGTCGAATGTTCATTTGAGTCAATTTACGAAACTATTTCATCGAACGCACTTCAAAATTCATCCAGTCTAAATGTCAACACATTCTGGATCTTCACCCTATCAGCACTTGGAATGAAACATCATGCTCATGTAATGAAAAACCCTTTGCCACTTTGGAGATCATTTGGTTTTATTTGTGTAAATCATACGTTAATGAGTAATGTTTGACACATAGTTCCAATGCATAACAGAGTTTGTTTTCTAGCATGCACGGGCTATCTACATAAAGTGCATCTGTTGATTATGCCAAGGTCACAGGACACACATTGCTTAGACCGAATCACATACCACTGGCCCCATCGATTTATAGAACCTAATTGGTCAACACACGTCGACATCCATTGGATTCTCTACATCAGCTACATAGGACTAAACCATATTAAATATTGGATTTAAATCATAACCGATCATGATCGTATCCCAAGTTTTAGTATAATTTGGACCTTAGACACTTTTAGCATATCTCTAATGCAATCCCTGGCCCTTCTACGTTTTCGTTCACTCCTCTAGCAATTAGCTCTTCTTCTACTCCGGGTTCTACTGTAACTCCATTTAGGGTTAGGCAACCTCACGCCAACCTTAAAATTCACTGCCACTTTCTCCTTATGTTCCTTTAGGAGATGAAATCACCCAGACATCGGTTTGGCAGACATTATGATTCTTGACAACTTTCCAGGTCCCCTAATATCTAGCCTAACAACAATGAAGTTAAAAGAATCTGCAATCACCACAACATTCCTCTAGAGGAAACATTGGTCCTACTACCATCCCAAAAGGCAACAATCCCCTATAAGGCTATACAGATTACAGTAGATATATTTTCCTCTTCGGAGTTGCCCCAAACTTCATCCATTATATTGACCAATAGTTTACGTACCAGAGAGTCGTAAAATATTATTTTTAAATTCACATTATGTCGTAAGATACTATAAATTTGGAGGATGTTGAGAAGTGACATTTTTGACCCCAATAAGTTTCAATGGATGATTTTACTCTTGAAAACTTGTATTGCTACCAGTGTTAATGCTGAAGGTATGCGGGATGGCGACATTGTCATAACTCTGCATCAATAAGTGGTGTTGAAAGAATGTGGGTAGTGTCTTACCAAAGCCAAGCTGAAAGGCAACAAAACCACTGCATGTCAAATAAAAATTAATCGGCAACGCCACATGTCATCAATAAACTAGGAAAATGGATCAACGTCGAAGACATACAATGTCATATCTTATTAATGAAGAATCATATACAATGTTGCATACCATCTATAGAATTAAATGATTAGTGCTAGGGCTCTTATATCGCCAAATAATGTCGGATGGAATTTATGCCATATACAGTCAATACGGTAAGCCAGTAGTGTTATAATGGCTTGGTTTTTGTCGCATCTCATCGATGTCATGTTCTATTAATGCTGCCATTCAACTATGAAGAAAGAATGGATATCTTAACTCATCAATATCGTTCGTTGTCGACGTCATTCATCATCGATACCACCTATGGCCAACGTCATAGGGTTGAATGATGCTGCAATTGAAGTAATGTTGACTGGATTAATTTCACAGTTCATTGATGGCAACTACATCCTTACGTCGTAAGTGTTTGATGTCGTAGGTAACAATGTCATAGGAAGATTGAGGCTTCAAGTGGATAATGCCGCCATCGTATGATGTTGCGGCTATCTGATGCCATAGGTTAATGATGGCGTAAGCTATTTAATGTTGCAATTTTATCAACGCCAAGAATTATCAACGTCTATAGAGGCTATCAAGGTCAATGACACTACTTCATGATAATGTCACTCTATATCGATGTTGCTTCATGTCAATTCCAGTTCATACTAATGTCGCTTCAAATTGATAAATTCCTTCATCATTAAGACAAAGTTAAAGCTCTATTATGCTCCCAAGAACTTCAAAGGTCATCATTGGCCAAGGCTTAGCACCATGCTCCATTGACATAGTCGACGATCATGCATGCCGATGTCAAGCTATTATGCCGCACTTCCACCCTTATAAATATGGACCTAGGATATGTGAGAGAGGGGAATCATTCTTGTCTCGTTTCTTACATTTTCAACTTTGTAACCTTAATTGATTTTGGGATTTAGGACCGATTATAACACTCGAGTTTTTCACATAAGACCTTGTATATTCAACAATTGCATGGTATATGAATAAAGAAAACTTGAGTTATGGCTTGCTTTCAAGTTTCAAAGCATTTGTGATTCTTACATTTTAGGTCACTTCGAATTCCAGAAGCGCTCATAATTTTAAGTTCGAAATCTCTGTTTTGAACTAATTCATGACATGAGATATGACTTCGACCTTAACGTTAAACATGCGCAAGACTTTCATGGATTCGATATGGAGCATACACCTTCCTAGAAACTTAGCTTAGGATTGCTTTACCCCAACCAAATCCACCTTCCTTACACCTTTGGGGTTAACAAAGACATTCATTAACATTTTGGCGCTAGAAGGAGGGCTCGAACCACGAGTCCTTTGAGCTACCTTAACTTGCATATGTAAGGCTTAGAGGATTTATGCCTGCCAAGAACATCCTCACCAAGCATATCCCATTTCAAGCTAACCTACCTTTGATCACATCAATAAATCCTTGCTTAGTGATGTCAATTAAACATGTTGGAATCTCCTACAAAGATCCTTTGAGCCTCTAATGACTAGGGTAGTATACCAAATTACAAGCGGTCCTCAGCTTAATGCAGAACAAGTATTAAGACGTATGGCATTACATGTAATGGAAGATAAGAAGAGACAAGTAGCTTCTTAAAATCTAGAAAAATGGAGCTAAATCCATTCTGTGTGGGGCCAACACCATTTTTCACCCTAGGAAGGCAATATAAAAAGGATGGCATCTTCATGAAAATGAGAAAGGAAATTTAACTCAAAGCCAAGGGGACCATTATTGAAAAAGAAATAGAAAGGGACTTTGAACAATTTACCAGAAAATGGAGGAGTGTGTTTTACCAATCTTACAAAACAGTTAAAGCATAAGGCTCCTTAAAATGGAAATTAGTCACCGAAGACAAGGAATCCATCTTAAGCAATAAAATAACTAAATGACAACTAGGAGGATTGTTTCCTAAAATATCATGGCCACATAAGAGTTACTCCCTTACTACTTCTTATGAGAACATCTACCTCTTGACCAAGCACAAGCTTAACTATTGGCCTTCGCAAAAGAAGCAAACAAGGAATAAAAGAAATCTTAAAGGATTATACTGTTACTATAATCGCTCTAATGGGCACGACAAGAATCAATGTCGAAGCTTGGTAGGAATAATCAATAATTTCATAGGCCAACGAAAGCTCAAAATTGTAAGAAGGTGTTAAACAAGTCACAAATAAAGGAAAAAGCCTTTTCCCCGTCAAGATGGCCTGTTCAAAGCACCTCCTAGCAAGAGGTAAGATTAAGCTTTTGGTCCTGTTTGAAAAGGCCTAAGCAAAGTATCTATAAGCCTTTGACCTTTGCCTACATGGCTTGGTCGGTGCATAAGCCCTTATTCCCTCCATTCATGGCCTGTCTAAGGAACCTCCTAGAGTGAGGTCGAAGTAAGCCTTTGATCCCGTCTGATAAGGCCTGACCAAAGCATATGCAAGCCTTCGACCCCTACCTACGTAGCTTGGCTGGAGCGCCTCCTAGAGGGAGGATGGAGTAAGCCTTTGGCCCGACCAAAGAACCGGACCAGCCTAAAGTACTATCACCAAGGCCTTACTAAAGCGCCTCCTAGAGGGAGGTCGGATAATTCTTTGGTTCCCTTAAGATAGCTACCCAAAGCATCAGACAAGCCTTTAGTACCGTCTCTAAGGTCTTACTAAAGAGCCTCCTAAAGGGAGGCTAGGTAAGTCTTTAATTCTACTTAAGAAAGCTAACTAAACGCACCAAAAAAGTCCTAATCATCACCTAAGATGATAATAAAAAGCAATCGAGTCAATCGCGCTCTATCCAAAAGAATGGATCAAAAATAATCTTCTAGAGGAAAATCAATCAAATTCAAACCCAACTTGATTTGCAAGAAGGACTAAGGCAATCTTCTAGAGATCAATCAAATACAAGCCATTTGTACTTCTAAAGAAAAAAATCAAACAATTAATCTTCTAGAGAAAGATTGTCAAAATGAGCCATTTGCGCTCTATAGCTGAAGTAATCTCCATATACAGGATAATTTTCTATAACAACCCTGGTTTTATCGATTACCTGAAAATATTAAATTATAACGACAATTATAATTTAATAGTGTAAATTAATAATTAAAGATAAATTTAAATTGTTTATTGGGAATAAACAATATATTTGAGGATAAAATGAGGAAAATGTGTTTTATTTAGAGTTAATGCAATAATTTTGTTAATTATTTCTCTTTACTTCATTTAATATTTTTTTAAAAATAAGTAATTAATTTTAAAATGGGTTATATTTAATAAAATGATGGAGTTGAGTTTAAAAATATAAGTTGAGCATAAAATTATATTTGAAATGAGTTATAGAATTTTATGACATAAAAATGTGATTTTTGTGTAATTTATAGGGTTAATTACAATGAGTTTTGTAATTAATAATGTAAATTTGCTATTTTCTTTAAATAGGGAAATACGATAATAAATATGTTCTAATTATGTAAATCATCTTTTAATTGGGTATAAAACATTTTTATTATCATAAGTAATGAATTTCATAATTTTTAAAGAAGTAGTATTGATAAGTTCATTTCTTAACATACTTGGTTAAGTGATTAAGTAAATAACATTATCTTATTTCTTTTATTTTGTTGGCCCTTAGCCTAATTAGTGTAAATATTCTTTTCTGGCCTATTAACCTAAGAAATAAGAAGAGAAAAGTTACAGCACGTACATTTTCAGTCTCTTCTCTAACTCTCCAGAAACTCCAACAATGGGTGCTCCTCTCTTCCTTCCAATCTATGCTCACATGGATTTAAGTATAAACTCAGGTAACCTTCAATCTAAAACCAATCTCTCCATCAAAATCTAATTGACTGTGAAAATCTATTAACTTGTTCTCTGTTTAGGGTTTGCTAGTTTGGAAATTTAGGCTAAAGTGATCATCTCGATTGTTGGATTGAGGTGAGTTAATCACCCACATCTAAATCTTTGTTTGCTGCACATCATTGTTTGAATGATTGTTGATTTAATTTTATGCAATTTAGTTGAAAACTTGTGTGATTATTGTGTTATTGTTTGCTGGAAATTTGTTTTAAAAAATTCGCTGTAGTAAAACAACGATAATATCTTGTAGAATAATCCAAATTGACTAAATATTTTTGTGGTAGAAAGTTATTTCATTTATCTGCAAGTTCGCTTTTAATCTTATTTCGAAATTCTGCAGTTAAATTGGTTGAAATTGAGTTTGAAAGTAATGTTATAGCTTAGCCACATAAATTTTTTTGAGTTAATGCCTGAGAGTAAAATGAACATAACTTTTGAATGCTAAATCCAATTGTGTTGAATATTTTTGCAGTAGAAAGATAATTCCCTAAGGAACTTTTGTTTTAATTACTTTCTCACATTTTGAAGATTTCTTGGTCAAAATCGAATTTTTCAAAGAGAAATAGTCTCTGCCCTGTCAAATTTCTGTGCTAAATATTGTTAGTAATTTAAGCATAACTTTTTCAATTCTTATCTGATTTTGATACCATTTAAAGTTTCTAAAATCTTGAACATTGTGCTACAACTTTCATGTTGTAAGTTTTTGCGAGTTATATGATTTAAAGGGTCGAAATTGGGTTTGAAAATGAGATACATGCTCCGCTATGTCGATTTTCAGAATTGAAACCTAAAACTAAAACTAACCATAACTTTCTCTTTTTTGATTGGAATTTTACAATTTTGGATGATCTGAAAAGCACAAATGATGTACTACAAGTTTCATGTTTTGAGTTTTCATAAATTTTGATGTTAGTTTGGTCAAAAATGGGTTTGATTTTTACTATCCCTAGATCAAAATGACAGAGGTATTGCAATTAAGACCCCTGAAATAATCTTTTGTCATAACGTTTTCGTTTCTTATCCAAATTCAATGATTTTGGATGTTATGGAAAACTTACGCTTTTAGCTAAAAGTTTCATGTTTTATGTTTTATGAACTTTTGAGTTTAATTTGGTCAAAAATGCACTTCTTTTATCGCTGTCCCGAGAGCAAAAGACAGCGATAATAAATCCACACCTGATAATTGTTTTGGGTATATCTTTTGACTTGTAAGTCCGAAGTAGATGATTATTTTTTTAATTATAGCTATGAAAATGGTCTTCAACTTTATGTTTTATGTTTTATCAAAATCTATGACCTACAGGGTCAAATTGGCTCTTTAAGCCGCAGCCTTGTTGTTATGCTAATTATTCACAGTTTTATAATTTTAGACCTGATAATTGAAATTGCCGTAACTTTTGACTCAAATGTCCGAATTAGATGATTCTTTTTCTAACTTCGAGCTGTAACAATCATCTTCAACTTTTATGTTTCATATTTTCTCAAATTCTGAGTTAAAAAGGGGCGAACTGGCAAAACAAACCGTTAGCTTGAGTTCTTTTGCAAAGTTTGGCATTTTCCGTTGCATTGTTTTTGAATTCGATGATTTCGAGCCTTTTTTTTGAGATGGTTCTAAAAGGCTAACTCCTAATAATATAAAAGCCGACATTAATGTCAATTCGACACTATGAATTGACGGTTTCAATTGGGTTTTATCGTATGTTAATTTTATTGAATTTGTATCGATTTTTGTTGTTTCTGTGCACGTGTTTTCTAAACCGTTTTCGAAATGATTTTACAAAAAAATGGAAAAGATTTCAAATTAAATGTTTTACAAAAATTTATAATTATTATATATATGTAATACACACTTTGTACTATTCGAACGTATGTGAAAGAGAATTAAGCGATTTAGTAAAACATGTGGTATGTGACATGTGCGTTTACTATTTCGGTTAATTACAGATTTGTACGATTGAAGCTATTTGAGATTAATGATTCTAAGATGTTTTACCATTTTATGGCATATTTTGAGTTTTATAATTCCCATTTATTAGAATTATTTAAGATGGCCAAGATTTGGCAAGTATTTTGGCTTAAGATCTCCTATGTAGGAGTATGATCGATGCGAACCATCATGATGTTTTATTTACTTGCCAATGACATAAGGCAAGTCTTGAGTTTGTGATTTAACATTTTGAGATTTATGGTTTATGAGAAACCATCATGATGTTTTTCACTTGTCGATGAGACGAGACAAGTTATGATGCCATTTAATACTTATCGATGAAATGAGACAAGTATGGTGTCTCTTTATCACTCGCCAATGAGACTAGGCGAGATATAATTTTCTGAGTTTTATGATGTTTTCAGTGTGGCAACGACTAACAGCTAGTAAACCGCTAAGTGCGAATGTGTGGTATGGGACACACGTTAACACTTTTCGGGTTCCTATCTGTGAGTTTGTGACACATTCACGATGTTTACCTAACAGAATTGCTTTGAGAGGTGTTAATGACCTTATCGTGAGGACGAACTACTTTTGGAGGTGTTAGCGACCTTGTTAGGGATGACAAAATGGCTTGGAGAGGGGTCAGCGACCTTGTCATGGAAGACGAATTGCTTGGGAGGTGTTAGCGACCTTGTTAGGGCTGACAAAATGGCTTAGAGAGGGTCAACGACCTTGTCATGAGGACAAACTGCTTTGGAAGGTGTTAGCGACCTTGTCTGAGGCTTCGGCTGTCTGAGTTTAGCACGTGCAACATTGCTTCGGCATTACAATCGGGGATTTAGCCAATCTGGATTTTCTTAGTTTTTTGTTGTTGTGATTTCACCTTTTTAAGATGTTTCATTACATTGATAGCCTTGTGCTATATGAGATGTTATACATATGGTGATTTCAATTATGATGTTTTGAACTCTTATCGTGTTCCTTGAGTTATGAGTTTGGATAATTTCAGGATTTTATAGGATATTTTGGGTTTTGCCATTTTGGCGAGTTGAGATTTATATACATTTATACCGATGAGATGAGGTACAACTGAATTTGGAGATTCATCTATAATTGAGTTTTGGATCATCCTATTTGAGAATTTTATGTTTGCCATTTTGGCGAGAGTTTGTATTGATGTTTCTCTTTTTGAGGAGGTATGGTTCATGGAAACCATGTAGACATTTTGGGACGTCGCCTATGATATGAGGCACTTGTGTTTGTTTTGAGTATCGAGTTTGACTTACCTCCTTCGAAGTATTTGTTCATCTAAGTAGCGTTTGTTACTTAAATGTTGAGCTTATGAGTTTATTGATTCATTCTTCTCTTTCGAGAAGAAGTATCTTCATGTTTTTTCTGCTTCATATTACCGATATTGACTGATTTGTGTAGCTAGACTCACCCGTGTATTTATACTCGGGTCAGACCGAGTTGTTTCAGGTATCATCTATTGGACTTAGCATGAAGTTGATGCTGGATATCAGCTCTCCTTTCTCTTGAGCAATTTTTGTTCTTCTGCATACTCTGATGTGTTTGATTCAATGTATATGTTGTGGTCGAGTACCACCTTTATTGTATTCACATTGTATTGTACTAAACATGTATCAGTGTATACGTATATATGTTATGTTGATTACTGTTATGTGACGTGCTTTACATTTAGTTATTGTATTTTGTTCTGATAGATCCGTTAGTCACCTATAGTTTTGGATTAAGCATTTACTGTGTATGTCGATCCATTGAGATAGAAAAGAAAAATCATATTACATTTATCGATGTATTCAGTAGATGTTTAAGACAAAGTTATAGATGGTCGCCCTTGACCAGCCCTATTCTCCGCTTTAGTAGACGGAATTACTCGTTAATTCTCTTTATTAAGGTGGATCTTGGGGTGGGGCATTACATTTTCTAATCTTCTATTATTATAGCTGGATGGATTTTCCGGTCTTCTATTATTATTGCCATATGGATTTTCTGGTCTTCTATTTTATTACCAGGTGGATTTTCTGGTCTTCTTTTACTATTATTAGATGGATTTTCTAATTTTCCACCACTATATGGATTTTTGGTCCACTATTTACACTATAACCATAATGGTTCTATGGACTTCTATTAAAAATATTATCAGTTGGATTTTCTAAAGGTGAACCTTAATTAAATGAGCTCTCGATCTTTTAAATTCAAATTGAAATCCTACTTTTATATCAAACGGGAATCTCCATTACCAAATAAACTATCAAAATCTATGAAGAGGCAAACTCTTATAATAAGGTTGGAATTTGGGTCATCATACAAACTAAAATGCTGAATGCTCAAGGCTCAAAATATAGAAAAGCAAGATATTAATTACGAAGCAGTTTCAAATAAGAACCAGTGTTCGATTCAAAGCTGCATGCCATGTTAAGGCATTGAAAAGAAATTATAAAAGATTAGAAGGAAAAAGTACATACGATGCATTCAAGGTAACATTTGTTTAAATACAAATTTATTTCCAATTTGACATATTATATGCAACATGACATATAAAAGAGAATCTATTTAAAGCAATTCTTCGTTAAGGAACTAGGCTTTATGCCATCCTATCCAAATCTTCAGAACCAATGAAGAGTCAATAATGTAGCAAATAGAGACATCCAAAATCTTTTTAGGTTTCTTTTTTTACCAAATAGCATCCCAATCGTTAACTAAATCAACTTGAGTTTTAGTGTAGTTGGAGAGTCTTATTAGCTCCTCTTAAGTTTTGCACTGTACCGTCTAATTCGTTAATCTCTTGCTCAAGAGTATGTTTCTTACACTCAAGCTTTTCAACTTGACCTTCATAATCACCAAGATGTTAAGAGACCTTTCCATCTCAATTCTTGTTGAAAAACTGCATGCATTCAAACATGATCCATCTGCTCTATTTGGAAATTTCTTCATTTCTTAAACCTAGAGGTGGGTTTAACAGAGTAGGAAATTCTTTGCTGGCTAAGGATTAAAATATTGTCTTCTTCCCAAAAGTAGGAGCAGGAAGGCTAGAATCACCTCCGCTGGCAATAAGTTTCAAAGATTGGCAGGATACTTGACTCTTTATTAAGTCCACTTCAAGGTCATTTATCCATTAATTTAATCTAGCCATTTCTGCATCGACCTCCATTAAGGGCCTAGATCCTAAGGCCGACTCTATCTTTTCTTTGAATTCCTAAAAAAATTTGTTCTTCTTATTAACTTGGTTCTCTAAACTGGCGGTCATTTCTTTATGGTTACTAAACGTTTATTTTAATTTATAATATTTCTATGCCACTCTTGCGCATCTGGATTATTCGTAAACCATAAGGCTAAAGCGTCTTGAGAAGATCGCCTCTTTTCAATATCAACCACTAATTCATCTTTAATATCATGCAACCAAGGAAGAACATGTGTAGGACTAGATACAAGCTTTAAGTGACTTTCCTATTTAAAATATATAAAGCATAAATTAATAGAGGAAAAGCAATCTCTTTTATTCATAATAGTAAAGATCTACAAATGATAAGGAGATTAAATTATATATAATTCCATTTTTGATAATTAAACTAACTCTTAAAGTTGTGAAATAGCAGTTTTAGCCTTTCCAAATGACTTAGCAGATAGAGTAAGAGTAGAATCAAAAGAAGCTTTGATCCCTTCTGGAATATGTATTGGAGGGTGTAACAACCCTGTATTTTGTGATTATTTTAATTGTATATTTAAATTATTCTAATTTGAATTCCTGATTTAAAAACTTTATGTTATTTACTAAAGTGAATTAATTTTGTTATTTTAAATATGACTTTTTATTGGTATGTGAATAATAATTTCAAACCTGAATATATTAAATATTTTGCAAAAAAGTGAATTTTGGTCAATTTGGTCAAACTTTGACTTTTAAATTTAAATTTTAAATATTTTAAAATTTGAATTTTTATTTTATTATGAAAATAAATAAAATTTCAAGAATACTGCTTTTCGTTTCGTTGAAATCCGATTTATATTGTGAAAGTTATGCTTTTTACAATATTGTATGTACATTGTTTTATTTAACAAAATTGTTTATTTTAGTTTATATAAATAATATTTTTGTTTGTTATAATTTGAATATATGTGTAATATGAAATGTTTTATATATAATTTCATTTTTAAAATATTTTTAAGGTGATGTTATAATTTTCCAAATCTTATTGTATTTTATCTACAATTTTTCACCCTAGTTTCTATTATTGCGCTATTTTCATAATTATTTTATATTTTTCAAAAATATATTTATTTATTTTCTTTTTCATCTTATTTTAAATTAAGATTTTTATTTGTATTTATTGAAATTTTATTTGTTTAATTCGAATAAAAGAAAAAGAAATTCCAAGAGACTTAGACTTTTCACTTGCCTTATGACCTTTCATTTCAACATTGCTTTTTCACTTCATTTGCCTATTCATTTCTTGTTTAGCCGACCATTTTTTTTGTATTTCCGGGACTTTCTCCTCTCCATATTCACATGAATTCCTCTCATCAAAACTCATGGCTTCAATGCTTCAAAGAGAAAAAAATGGCCTCTTTCCTTTCTTCTTTTCCACTTTTCTCCTCTTTTTCAATGTTTTTGCCTTCAACTTCTTCTTGCTTTGGCTCGGCCCCACTCTACCACCATCTGCTCCACCATCTACAGTAGCAAACATCTCCTCCTCCTCTGACCATGACAAGCCGTGCCATCCAATTGAATCCATCTCCACAAAACTTTGCTTAAAACTCCAAACATTGCCTAGCCGAGCCTTGTATTCCCATTTCCTTCATGTATAGCCTTGGACACCACCTCTAACACCACCACCACTTGCTGCCATGACCTATATCCATCATCATCACCTCTGACCTGGCCTGAAGATGCACCAGGCCAAGCCTATAGGACCATAGGCCGAGCCTATGTACACCAAAACCTTCCATTCCTTGACCCAAACCCCTTGCCTCCTTTACCCTCCAATTGTTTTGCCTTTACCTTCCACTTTCATTCCCTAAGCCTTGTCTCTAGGCCATGGCCGAGTCATGTTGACACCTAGGCTGAGCCTAGTGTGGTGAGATCAAACCCATTTGATCATGTGACATGCTTATGTTGTCGTGTGCAAGTCTTTTGCTTCTAAGGTTTGGTCATCTCTCTTGTTTTGCAACTGTTTTGCAAACTAAAGTTGTTGATTATATTTATATGTTGATATCTATATTTGTGCTTATATATGTTATTTTTGTGTTGTTTACAAGGGTCTCCATCCATTCAAATCAAATCGTGCTTGTCGTGTCTTTGGAATCGCTCTTGTGTGTGCTGTTTGTCTCTAGCTTTGATAAAGGTGAGTCCGTCTCACTCTGACATTTATACTTATGAGATAGTGAATTGATGACAAGTGTCTAGTAATTAAAATGTTATGGAAGTTAATATTGATTGTATGTTATGTTATTCCATGTTATTACGATGTTAACTTTGTAAATTTTTACCTGATATATGACATATGACAGTATATTATGACACTGACATGTTAGTGTATTGTTTATATTATTTATGCATATGTTCACACTGCAGGTTCCCTGTTAGAATAGAATCACTATGGGTTGAAATGATACATACCCAAATGGACTTTAGAATAGGAAAAAATCGTTATGGGCTGAAATGATAGGACTGAGCGATTTTTATTGTATTTTATTTAACTTGGGATTGCGGGTTTGAAATGATAGAACCCGGTTTTTCTTTTTAAATTGCAGATTGAAATGGTATACATCCGTATCACTTGACCTAGGTTAGAAAATTATATACAGACCGTGTGGTATATTTTTAAATGATTTTTGTTAAAATATGTATTTTTAAAAATATGAATTTTGATTTAAAAAAATATATTTCACGGTTTTAAGAAAGTTAAATATTAGGTTTTGAATTTGTGAATTTAAGTATATAAATTTGAAGTAAATGTGATTTTTGACTTTAGATTATTTTAAAAATGCAAGTAAATAATGGAATTTGAATTTAATGTTTTGAAATGATATTTAAACAAAAATGTTAAGTTTTTTTGAAATTTGTAAGTTAAGAAACAGTGAAATTTTGACTTAACGAATGAAAGTGAGTTTTAATTGGATATTTAATTATAAAATTTTGTTGTGATAAATCAAATGTTAAGTTGATTTAAACATGAAATTTTGAAGTCTAGAAATATGATAAAAAACTAAAATAGAATTTTTTTGAATTTTAATGTTTCTGAAGTTATAATAAAATCGGGAATTTTATTAATAGCATTTCTAAAATGCTGTAGTTTATGACATCACTTTAAAATGCTGTTGTTTTGAATTTATGTTTGAAATAACTAAATATCTATTACAGCATTTTATAAATGCCATTATTCTAGAACTAAACTATTTTTGGAGACTATAAGCTATGATAGGACTTTATAAATGCCTTCGTTGCTATAATCTGACCATGTTTTTGAAATATTATAGATTTTAACACTATTTGAATTATATTTTAAAGTGTTAAATGATGTAACTTTTGGAAATTTATTATTTGTGAATTTAAGGAGTTTTGAATATAATTTTATATTTAAATTTGAATTTTAAGAAATTTAAATTGAATTTGAATTTAAATAAGGTATGCCTGGTTATGTGTTAAATGGAATGAAATGTAATGAGATAAATGAATTTTTGAATGGAATTTTGAAATGTATTTTTGTAATGATATTTGAAATAATAAATGAATGACATATTTGATTTTAAATGATATTTAAATTTGAATATTTGAAATTGAATTCAAATATTGATTTGACAATGAGGTTTTGAAAGGATACGATATTTTGATGATTTAAATGGTTTGGAAATGATTTGATATCTATTTTAAGAAAGAATATGAATTTGGAATGATATTTTATTTTTCATAAATGAATATTTGAAGTTTATATTGGTATGAAAGGATATTTAGTTTAATTGTAAATTGAGTTTATTTAAATAATATTGGATTTATGAAATGAATATTTCAAAACTAAGTAATAATGAAACTAGTTTTGAGATATATGAAATTATAAAATTTAGTTTTGAAAATGTAAAGAATTTAAAGAATGTTTCATGATTTCAAATGGATGATTTTGAAATGTTATGATTTTCAAAGTGTAATTGTTTCAGGTATTTTGGTTTCGAAAGAGTTATACTTTGAAAGTATTATGATTTTTAAATGACTATATGTTTGAAATGTTTTTGGTTTCGAAGTATAAACTATTTTGATTGAATAAATAGTTTTGAAATAAAAATGATTTTGGTTTCGAAGTATAAATTATTTTTATTGAATAAATAGTTTTGAAATAAAAATGATTTGGTTTCGAAGTATACACTATTTTGATTGACTAAATAGTTTTGAAATAAAAATGGTTTCGATTTCGAAGTGTAAACTATTTTGAAAGGAATATAGTTTTGAAATGAAATGATTTGATCTTTTTGAAGTATAAACTATTTTGAAATGACCACGGCATTATAATAATGTTTGGTTGTTAAAGAGATCGGGATCAGAAGTTGTCATGCTCTCTGCCAACTTCGAAAACCACTTTAACAACCGTGTACGTGGTGGAGATTCCAGAATGAAGTAGGATGGTGGCGTCTTTCTTGAGGTATATTAGGTGGACCCAACTCCCCTGAGTTGGCATAAGGTGGCTAAAAAAGGAGCGATATCGGGCCAAAAGGGGTTGCTTCTCTGGTCGGACACATTCCTTAGATACCATATTCTTACTTGTGATTGATTAGATGGCTATCCTTCGATTTTGATACGGGAGCGTGTTGCGAGGTGGGCGTATGTGGCTACTGCGTTACCACCAGCCTGTGTGCGTAACTGGTATGTCTACCCTGGCATTGCCTTGTGTGTTGTGTCACCTACCATACCGAGTCTTTACTATGAGTTTGTTTTTCTCCCGTAGCCCATGTGGTATCCTCTGATAGTTTCCCGATCTGGGGATATCATGATATTGGATGGACTACTGGGACTATTATGTGTGAAGGGTGATATGGGTAAGCCTGGAATGCTATTTCAAAGTAAGATTATTTTACTGTAGACATTATTATAATAGCGCAATATTACTACATAGTAAATAGTTTAACGGATCCTTAAAGGATGGGCGATCCCAAGCATCCTTTAAGTTACTGGTGCATTTTGTTACTGTTCACATGAGTTGATTTACAACTCATAATTATTTATGTCCTGACTCGAGTGTTTTGTGTTTTGCTTCACGCTCCAGTCAGACTAAGTGATTCAGCATTCAAGACTCACCTTCAGAGTTGGAGCTTGCTTGAAGATCCAGCCATCTATTTTGCTTTCTGTATCCAATGGTTTCAGTGATGTATTCTGATTTGTACCTGATGTATCTTGTTACTCTTCTGTAGTATTTTGTTTAACTCTTCTGTATCTTATTATTATATAGTAGCTTCATAAACTACCATTCTTTTTTCTTCCGCTGCATTATTATTCACTCTGTGTTTGTGATCTGTGACTATTTATTTACTGTATATTCTGATATTTGACAAATTTTATTTACAACATGGTATTTCGAGCAATTCAAGTCCGACATATGCGGATGCGAATAGTTGAAAATTCGGGTTGTTACAGAGGGAATTGATGAAAGTCCCATTCCTCGGTTGGAGAGCAGCATGATTGCATATCAATTTTGCTGTGATAAGCTTGAATTTCACGAACTAGTTTATCCTTTCTCATGACCCAAGAAATCGAAGCAAAAATAAGGAAATTGCATGTAAACTTCTTTCAGGTCGCTAAAAAAGCATTTTTTTTGCTAACTGACATTCGGAGAGTTAAAGATTTTTCTTTAAATCCCTCTTTAACTTTGCAAACTTACTCAAGTGTTCCAGGGGAATAAGGCTACTGCGATTTCCTTAATCTATACAATATGTTAAAATCAGACTAATAATAGATAAGAAAAAAAGATAAAGTTTATAAGCTATTTGAATTACATATTATAGTTATACAATTATTCGAGTTCGTACAATATTGGTTTCTTATAAAGTTCAAAGAAATCTCTTCTTATTATACTTAATCTTTTCGGGAGGAAGAGAATTAGGAGTAAGAGGATCACTGGAAAATTAGTTAAGTTCCAACAAGCTCTAGATAATGGTCGCTTCCATGTCCGTCCAAGTATCTTTTATGAAGGTGTCTAATTAAAACTCACTATTTTTGTCTAAGTCGGAGAAGTCAACAAACTTTGCCCTGGAATAATCTTTTTAGAGAAACACCACTACAACATCTCTATCGTCAATCAACATCCAAAAAAGAGTCATCAATTCGGTATTCTCTTCCAAAAATCTATCTCGATGAGGACAAGCTTTTTTCAAGCGAGGAGCGACCTACTTCTTCATAAAAAACTGTAACTGCGCAGTATCCCCAGAAAGGCGTTTATATTTATCCTACAAGTCATTATACTCCTTAAGTTTCCATTCAGGTTCCTTAAGCAATTTGTTCTCCTTATCCACACTCTTCTCATAAAGAATCACGTAATATTATTTGGTCTTTTTCTTAGCTGTTATCCAATATTTTAACCCAGCTATATTGGACTGATTGCACAAGTCAGATTCGACTGTCATTAAGGTCGATGATTCTAGAGTAATGATTGTGGGGCTTAGAAGCCAAGCACAGGTAATAATATGAAGTCGGGGTTGAATGGGATTGACAGATGTGCAATGTAGAATATTCAAAGTATGGAATATGGTTTAGTGCATAGGAGCGATCGGAATAAATTAGCTCCAACAAGAGGGATCGACATGTTTCAAGGCATGAAAGCATTCTTGTAAAAAACAATCAATATCTTGAGATGTACAAATTCAGCGCCTACAAAATTTGGAGACTAAGACATAGGGAACCTGCCTTAGGGATCCCACCTCAAAAGGACCTAGTTGGAAGGATTGATATACATCCCTAGATCAACAGAAAGTTGCATGAAAGCCATGTTAAATCAAAGATCAAGCAATAACTCGAGCTCAACTGATCCAAATGATATAAAATTTGGAGATTAAACATATTATTGCATGGGGAATCCACCATTGGGATTTCTTCCTAGAATTCAACCAAAGAAGCGATCGGTACCGATCCTTCCTCTTTGGGAAGTGGGCCTAGCGATCCCTCTAGTGGGCCCATATGGTTGTAAGTGTTTTTCAGCCAAGTTTCCAAAGAGCTGGTCGGCGACCTTCATCTATAAATACTGGCTTGAAGGATCATTCTGAGGACTTTGGGATGCTGCTGTTCTCTTTATATTCTTATTAACAAAGGATTTTGATCCTACCTCTCTTGTACTTAAATTACAAAGGAATTAGTAAAGCAATCTATTCAAAGTGGACATAGGCAAACAATGTCGAACCACTATAAATCGTGTGTGCATGTTCTTTCTTTCATTTTATTTCTATTTCTTCATTATTATCCACTGTTTTCATTCCATTCTTCATTTAATTCTCTTTAAAAAGTTTTTTTTGGGTGTTTGTGCCAATTTATGGTGCAAACATTTTGGTGCTTTTCACTAAGGACAATGATTCTCAACCTATTAGAATCCTTTCTTTGCTACTAGATTGCATAAATCCCCCAAAGAACATCCATAGTTATCTTTAAGTAGTTGCTTATTCTACTAAGATTTGCAAAAATCTAAGTGAAGCTATCGACAATTGTGAGGAACACTAGATCCACTTCACAGAATGTGGAAGGAAATGAGAATGCTGGCATCTAGCAAGGAGGCCCGAGAAATCAACCAATGAATGTGAATGCTGAACCGGTTGAAATCCAGAATTCCACTGATTTTATTACAAGAGTTGAGTTTCAAAATCTAATAAGAGAGCTAATGGAGAGCCGTCGACAATTAAATCAACAAATTAAGACCAATATCAACTTAATGAACCAACTCAATTAGCAATGGTGAGGAAAAGCTAGGAGGAACCCCACTCCTTACTCGGCATTAGAGAGTTCTGGCTCACCTAACGAGTATCATAGGCATAGGATAGGCATTGCAGAATAGACAAATATCGTGTAGAAACTTCGGGGTGTCAACCGATGGATCATCATGGTCTGCACGACTGATTGGTGTCGATCCTCCATGGGGGACGTTATCGATCCCTTCCCTAGAGGAAGGAACCAAACGATGCATACTGGGAATCAAGCTAATGTTGCTTCAGTTAGTTTGGATGATGGAGTTCGACTAAATGTTGACCAAATGCTTCCCTAGAATGATGATGAAGTAAACTTACGAGGTAAACATTTGGAAGATGGTGAACCATGAAGGCATGGAGTGGCCCTTAGACATCGACCAGGCCATTCACATAAGGCGGAGTACGACCACCGCTTAGCACCAATTACCTAAATGACGGACTCATCCCCTATGGTCAGATAGTTAGTGAGAGATAGCCAGGGCTTGACCAACAATGAATGGGGAATCTTAAGAAGCCATACACCATTCATTGATAATGTTTTACATACGGAGTATCCAAGGAGGTTGAACATACCACTGATGCTGCCTACGAGGGAAAAACCGACCCTAGGTAGCACATCATGAGATATGAATGGCTGATGGATTCCACGTGAGCAGATGATGAAACCAAGTGTAGATGGTTTCTCATAACTCTCTCTAAAATAGCAACGATGTGGCTTACATGGTTACCTCCATGATCGATTTCTAGACTTGATTATTTGGCAATAAGGTTTGTGGAGTAGTTTTGAATGCACATAACTTGCCCTAAGTATGTAATATTCCCATCTAGCATGATCCAGGCTCCAGGAGAATCATTAAAAAATTATTTGGAAAGATTTCATACAGTTGTTACGGAAATCAATAATCCGAATGGCCATGCAATATTGATGGCTGTAACAAAAGGGATAGATCTAGAATCTGATTTCGATGATTAGTTAGCCGGCAAACGACCCGCAATGTTGGAACACTTGTATGCAAAGGAGGCTTGGTATTTAAGAAATAAGGAAGCTAGGTCCTCCAGGAAGAAGAATGTTACGGAACAAAGTGGAGAGGGAGTACAAAGTAATATTGCAATAAAGCAATCCAATGATAGCTCTGGAAAAGTTCAAGTGAATGTCCAAAACAAGACGAATCAGCAAAAGAAAGGCGAGATAGGGGCCAAGAATGAAAAAGAGATTCTGGAAGAAGGAAGCCTAGGATTCCGATGTATGATACTTACACACTGTTGAATATGTCCTTCGAGAATATCTATTTGTCTACCCGCAATACCATACAGTATAGGAAGTCGCCTAAAAAAGAATCAATGGAGAAGAAGAAACAAATCGAAAAATATTATCGGTTCCATGATAACTATGGACATGGTATAAATGAGTTCATGCATCTTTAGAATAATATCGAAAAGCTAATTTGAGAATGGAAGTTGTAGAAATTTGTAAAAACCCTGCAGGATGGCGAACATGGGACATCCGATCCAACAAGGACAAGCATGGGCTAAGGAGCTTGCATGAACTAGTGGAAGACTGGTAACAAATATAATAGTTGGAGGACCGCACCCAATAGATAAGAGTTGGCATGAAATGGAGCTCTATGCTAGCGCGGTTAAGCATGTGGATTTTGAACATTGTTCGAATACAGAAGACAGAGCTCTAAAAAATAGCAACGTATAATGGCAGATGATATCGTTTTTAGAAACATAGATGTAGAGGCTTCGACGATCCATCCAATGGTTATTTCAGCCATGATCAGCACCGCTTTGGTGAGAAGGACATTGATTGATAATGGAAGTTCAGTAAACATAATTTTCAAAAAAGCCTATGATTAGATGAAGATGGAAGCCAAGGACTTAAAGCCATCTAAAGCCTACATAAATAGTTTTAATGGTGATGCAATGAAAATCGTTGGTTTTGTTTAATTACTTGTAGAGTTGGGAGAAGGTGACCGTGGGAGAGCGTGAATCTTGTCGTCGTTGTTTTGGATGCTGACTTTCCTTACAACATTTTTCTGTATCGACCGACCCTAGTCGAATTCTAGATAGCCCTTACCCTATGGTGTTTGACTTTGAAGTTTCCAACAAATAAGGGTGTTGGAGTTGTTCACGGTGATCGGGAGATGGGACGCACTTGTTATGTAGCTGAGTTGAGGGATGCTCAATGTAAAGAGAAAGGTAAAGGCGTGGACAATACTATCCGCATCCAAGCTATGGAAAATTGAAAACTAACGTCTGAGACTTGACTTGGGTGCCAAGTCAGTTCTATAGAGATACAGATATGAGAGATGATGAGAAAGAGACAAAGAGACCAAGGCTGTATCGGCCGAGCCGACGATTGATTTCACAGTTAGCCTTGAGGACCCATCACAGGTCCTAAAGATCGGATCACATCTTTGCCCCCCGTTGATGAATGAACTTGCTAGATTTCTCCAATTGAATCTAGACGTATTTACTTGGATTCACTCTGACATATATGGAATCTCGCCTGCTATTGCGAACCATACATTGAATATCGACCTAAGATATGTCATGGTGAAACTGAAATACACAACATAGGTCGAATAAACTCAAATACAACGTGTTTATTCACAATACCCTCTAGCATAAGTGGGTATCTAATCCTGTGCTTGTGAAAAAGGCGAAAGAAAAATGGAAAACATGCATTAATTAATTACACTTGAACAAGGCATGTTTGAAAGGCAGTTTTCCCCTACCAAGATCGACTAGGTGGTGGACTCAACAGCAGGACACGAATTGCTATCCTCATGGATGCGTACTCGGGATATAACCAAATCTTGATGCACATTCCTGATCAACAGCATGATAGTTTCATTACCAATGTTGGATTGTATTGTTATATGATGATGCCGTTTGGACTAAGGAATGCAGGCACAATTTACCAGCGCTAAGTCAATATGATGTCTAAAGATCATATTGGAAAAACGATGGAAGTATATGTGAATGATATGCTCGTAAAGTCATGACTGTTAAGAGACCACATTAGAGACCTGATAGAAATGTTCGGCATACTCTGTCATTACAAGATGAAATTTAATCCTTTGAAGTGTTCTTTTGGCATAGCATCGGGGAAGTTTTTAGATTTTATTATTAACACCCGCAGAATCGAAGCTAATCCCAAGAAAAGTTAGGCTATCCATGATATCCAAGTGCTAATGTGATGACCCGGAATTTTGGGCAATATCAATTTGATAATCTGTGTAAAAAATTAAATTGATTCGATAATCTGTATTAATAAATTTGAATTGATTTAATAATCTTCCTTTAATAAATATTTAATTAGTGAATTTATCTTTTAAAACCTAATAAAATGTTTTCTATTTATAATGTATTTGTATATATTGTAAATAGATAAGCTTTGATTTGAATTTAAACAAATAAAATTATGTTTTCAAATTCTAATATATTTTTAGTAATTTGGAAGTTTGATTTAATTTAATATAAAACTTTTTAAAGATTATTTTGAATAAAAAATTATATAGTTTTAAAATACTTAAGATAGTGTTAGTTTTTTAAAATTAGCTTAAGTATTAATTTGAATAAGAGGTTTTTTTTTATTTTATTTTCAAATATTACTTGATAAATATGATTTGAAATTATATATAGAAGTTTGAAGTATATATATAAGTTTAAATTACAATTTTGCAAATGAAACATTAATTCATATAAGAAAATAAGTAATTTATAATAAAGAGATAATTTCTTTTATGAATTATTTAAAATTGTTAAATGTATTATTTTCAAACAATATTGATAATGTATTGTTTTTAGAAATATACTTTTACAAAAATAGAATTGTTATTCCAATCTTAATTTGTGTAGTTATATATGTATATGCATAACTTGATTTTAAAATTGGACTTTTGAATTTGATTTGAATTTGAATTTAAAAGTTTTAAAATTCAAAGGATAGATTTTAAATTGTTTTGGATTTTAGAATATATGCATAAAATTTTATTTATGAATATAATTGTTTTATTTCTTTAAAATTATCTACACATAAATAAGTACTTATTAACAAATTACTTAGGTATAAGTTTATGTTATCCTTTATTAACTTTTAAAATAAATACTAAAATACTTAAAGGACAAATGTTATCATATTTAAGCTTAACATAACATGTGTAATTTAAATAATTAATGAGTGTGACGAGTGTTAAGAGAATTAACAAGTGGCATTTTTAAAATTTAGTTTTGTTTTATTTTTATTTATAAAACATTTCAACCTATGCATAACCATTTCTCCTTCCTTCATTTACTTTTTCTATCTTTCTAAAATCTAAATTCTAAAGCTAAGTTAAAAAATCCTCATGAAACAAATCTGAGTCAATCTTTCAAAACCAAAAATAGATCTGTAATTCATTTTTCAAGATCAAAATCCATTTGTAATCATCTTCCTCAAAACCAAAAGACATGCAAACCATTTTCAAAATGAAATCGGTAACCTGTAATCCACTATAAAAATCAAGAGCATGCAAACACTTGCTCAAAACCAGTAGTTCATTTTCAAATCAAGTTTGCAAAGTTTTTTTCTTCATCTTGTAAACTTGTTTTCAAAAACCAATCTAGAATCAACATCTGTGCATTTCTGCAAACCAAAGCTTGTTTTGTTTCAACCTGTAACCTCATTTTTTTTTTAAAAAAAAAGCAAGAACAAGGGCCTGCATTTCTTAAAACCAGCAACTCAATTTCAAAAATCAAGATTTCAAGCCATTTTCTAGCAAGCACTAAAACAAGTCGGCATGCAACCTGAGACAAGCGCGCAGTTTTAAAAAACAAGGCATTTTAGCAAAACAAGTTTTAAAGATTCAAAGGTTTTCAAAGCCGTTTTCAAAACAAAAAGGGCCTCTGTTCTTCATCATGTCTGTTGAGTAAGATCACAATTTAAATAGTTTAAGTAATAATTATGTTGCATGCTTATCTCTGAAAAATAGTATGTTTGTGAATATGTTTTTAAGTAAATCCATGTGTGTGTATATATGGACATGTTGGCGTGTGCATGCTGTGTATTTGGATTTTCTTTTCTCTGATTCTAGTTTGCAGACTCAAATTCTAATCAAAATGTACTTGCTCTTGATCCAATCCTTTGTTAGTACTTAAGTCTTGAACAAATTATGTTTGTTATGTCATAGATTTAAGTTTAAAATTTTTTTTTACGTAAAAACAATTTTTGCATTGTCTCTGGAAAGACTAAACAACACAGAAAATTTAAAATAAGTTAAAAACAATTTCCCTGATTCTTCAATTCAGGAATCTGAATCAAATGTTTAAACCAAAACTGGATTTTTGAAACTAGAATTAAAAATTTTAGTTTGAGAAGGAGTGAGCAGTTCTAGGTTGAACTGAATATGGGAATTGGGGGTTTTCTGGTGATCTACCTGATTGTAGGGGTCGGGATCTTCTGTGATGATGGAGGAGTGATCGAAGATGTTAGGAAAATGTCTGATGGTGATGCATTTCACTATGGCGGCAACAGTGATTGATTCTTGTCTGTAAATCCTAGTTTTAACTAAGTGGAGTATTTGGATCATCTCGTCAACTCCGGTTGATCGAGTGCGACAGGACTAAGGTGAATGGAAGTAGGTGTGTTGGCGAAGTCAAGGCTAGAATTGCAAAACCTCTAATGGTCGGGGTTTCGAGGACGTGGCATATCCAGGTTTTTGATGTGGTATTCCAGTTTTGGGTTCCAGGTTTGGTTTGAGCACTCGAATTTGATTTCGAGTTTGGGTGGATGAACTGATGATCGTGTTTAGGTATGGAGGTGATGGGCAACTTGAGGATATCATCGGAGGTGATCGATGATGGAGGGCGCCACCGTGCATATGCACGGTGCACTGTTTGATTTTTGATGATGTTCGGTTTGGAAAGAGTGGTGCACTCGAGTTTTCTCGAGTAATTTAGGTGATTGGTTGAAGCATTTTGGTTTTGGGCTCGAAGTCATTTGAAGATGGCTCGGGTAAATATGTTGGTTACAGGTTCAAGCCTGTAAGTGTTTGAAAATTTTAAAACTGAATTTTTAAAATGTAAATTAGAGATTTAGACTAAGTTTAAATCAAATTTTTAAATCTGGATTCAAAATTTAATTTGAATCTTAGTTTTGAAATAATTTAAGTTTTTGAAATTTAAAATGTTTTAAACAACTTTGAATGTTAAAATGTATTTTAAATAGTGTGAATTTAAAATGATTTTAAAATGAAAAGTAAAGATTTAAACAGTGTTTTAAACCAAGTTTTAATCTAGAATCAAATTTAGTTTGAATCTTAGTTTGGAGATAAATAAGTTTTTCTTTTAAATTTAAATTGTTATAACAACTTTAAAGTGTTTAAAGTATAATTTAAATAGTTTGAATTTAAAAATGGATTTGGTTTAAATTCTTTTAAGTTTCTTCTATAAAGTAAGCATTTCGTTAGCATGTGATTTAAAAGGATTTTAAATTGCTTTAAAACTTTGTTAAATTTAAATCTTTATTCATTTTTAAATCTTAAATTTAAAATAAATTTTGAAAGTAAATGTAAAAGTAAATTGGTTTTAAATGCTTTGTTAATGATAATTTAATCATTAATAAGAATACAATTTTATCTTAAAGATAACTAAAATTTAATGACTTATGATTCATTAGATTATTAAGGTAATTAAAATTAATAATTTATTTATTTAATTAATGATTTGGATTAATTAATTAATAATTAAGATTTTAAGTGAATTAATTAAGGTTTAAGATTAATTATTTAAGAAATAATTAAATTGTAATTAAAAATCATTAATTAAAAAAGATTAGGTTTTAATTAATGACTACGAATTAATTAATCAAATAATTAAAGATTAATTAAGTTACAATTAAGCACTTAATTAACTAAATAATTAAGGATTAATTAATGGGTTATTAAGGATAAATTAATTTGAAATTAATAACGATCAATCTAAGTTAATTACTTAAGAAAAGTAATTAAAGAGTTGTTAATAGTTAATGAAGGTCACTAACTTGAGATTATTAATTAATTAATGTGATTAATTTTAATAATTAATTAGACTAATTAATTAAAGATAATCATTTGTGGAATTTGTTAAGTATAATTACTAAATGAAAGTAATTAAAGGAATTAATTACTCTAGATAATTAATTAAATAAATTTTATTAGTTTATGTTAATTAATTAAGTTTAATTAATTTAGAATAATCACTTGAGGATTTCATAAGTATAATTATTTAAGAAAGTAATTAAGGGATAATTACTAGATGTAATTATTTGAAGAATGATTTATTAATGGAAGTAATTTGAGTTTAATTACTTTTTGTAATTAATCAAGGGATTAATTAAAAATAATTAATTAAGGAGTAATTAATTTATTTAATGAAGTAACTAAGGGTAGTAAATTACTGAATGTGATTAATCAAGAGTGATTAATAAATGTTGTTTAATTAAAGATTAATTGCTAAATGTAATTAATTTAAATAGAGTAATTAATTAAAAATATAGTTAGGGATCATTAATTAATATAATTAATGATGTAATTATGGGTTGATTAATTAAGATTAATTAATCAATAATAAGTGATTATAGAGTAACTAATTAATGTAATTAATTAAGGATTAATGTAATTAATTAATTAATGAAGTAATTAAAGGTTAATTACTATAAGTGGTTAAGGATAATTAATTTGTGAAATTAATTAAATGATAATAACTTGAATGTAATTAAAGGATAATTAATCAGGAATGATTAATTAAGGCGGATAATTAGAGGATAATTAATTAATTGATTTGTAATTAATTAACGATTATGTAAGCAAGATTTGTAACGATGAAAGGAATTAATTTAATTTACTTTAAATTAATTAGAGATAAAGTAGTTAATTTAATTCATTTTAAATTAATTATAGTGTGATGAATTAATCCTTGCTTATGTATGGATGGACGATATTGATTGCCTTGAATGGTTTGAGATCTCAGATATGAGATAAGTAATGTTGTGTGATATGGATGATTTGATTGAAGTGTGATGATAATATGAATTATCTAATTGTGATGATAATGTGAATTATCTATTTGTCAATATAATGTGGATTATCTACTGTGATGATATTGTAGATTACCTATCTTGATATTGTGAATTATCTATCTGTTTGAACATAGATAATAGAATTGAATTAGTTTAAACTTTAAAACAACTTGGACCTAAAAGATGGCATTTTGGATTTCGATGAGATCGGGAACGGGTTCCTGATTTGGATATCCGAAAACCACATCGATCCAAATTAACGATAGGTCATGAATCTCAAGGGAAGATAAAGATTTAGAGTGCAAGGGTTATCGTCTTTAACTCCGAGGGTGATTCCAAAATGAGTGTAACGAGATAACGCCTTCGGTTTCGTTCGAACCTGGAACGAACTTATGTGGACTGAATGTTGTCAAAACATCGTCAGGTGGACGATGAGAATTCTAGGAGATTTTTTCTCTAAAGGTAGTCGTAGCCTTAAGCCCCATCAACTGGGAATGGCTAAAACAGGGGAGGAGCAGCAAGGCTAAGTGGGTCATGCCCAAGTAGGATGATATTTTCCCCTGTCTAGAAGTCTCTTTTATTTCGGCTATATGGGTAGTTGGGTCGCGGCCAACTGCGGGGACGTCTTGTTCGAGACTATCCAGTAAGGGATGGTTCCGGCTTTGTGTTGCAGGGGATTGGGAATAATCCTAGGTACGTTGATCTAGACCCCATACTGTGACGGGCGGTACCCCAGTTGCCCTTCCATTGTATGGAATCCAGACTGCAATAAGTGACATATGTTTTAGTTGTGCCCAACTATGTTGGAATGTGAGATGTAAGCATTCCAGCTATTTCTGTATTTTACTTGAAAACCCAAGACCCTATTATAATATCACTGGATTTCCTATCAAATGTTTTGGTTAGCGTAAGGTAAAAACTTATCCATGTTTATGTGTGGGAAGTCTTACGTGATACCTTTGTTTTCAATGGTTTTCTAAAGTTAAGCAACTTTAACCTGTTAATCACACCAGACCCATGTCTGACCCGGAGTTTATTTCTGTTTTTCTTAAACTCTTGGTTACTCAAATTTTTATGAGTAGTCAAGGGATTCAGGTTAGTTTTGACGAATTGTGGAGGCGCAATGGAGCAGGAGGCTTCAGCGTTGTAGATATTTTTAGTATTCCGCTGTGTTGGTTTCTCTGTGTTATTGTTGAGTTGTAATAACTAGATAAGTATTTATAACTATCTAGTATGTGAAGTATAATCTGTATAACTTTGATAATGGTTGTATACTATGTAATAACTTATGTGATTAATATAATTTATTCTTTTCGCTATTGAGATTCTGATGTTGTTTATTTCTTTCTTCTCTATCTTTTTTCGATTTTCTATCCG
The DNA here is from genome assembly GCA_030765085.1 of Allium cepa. Classification (NCBI taxonomy): domain Eukaryota; kingdom Viridiplantae; phylum Streptophyta; class Magnoliopsida; order Asparagales; family Amaryllidaceae; genus Allium; species Allium cepa. The sequence continues at coordinate 1,014,635,678 of CM060934.1, read as the reverse complement.
TTTCTTTCTTATTAATGATGCGTCATTCTGTGGAATGAATGGCGGGTCATTACAGTGGTATCAGAGCACTAGGTTGAGTGAATACCTAGGCTTTGTAGTGATTTCTTTCTTGAGAGAGCATATTTGTAATTTTAATATATATATTTGTGTATTTATTTCTACCTATTTGTTGGATTACCTGTTCAGGTTTTCCAGTATGAGTTCTAAAGGTAGATGGGGTAGTGGTGTGTGTAACACGACTACCATTGGTTGGAGTTTGAGTGGTTGGGGACTGGATGTATCTATCGAGACTGTAGACCTAACACCGTCTTGAGTAAGCTTTGTAGTGGTGTAAGGATTCCATCGATCTCTGAAGGAAACCTGTTAAGGTTCGGGGTCCATCTTTAAAGTGCGAGTTTGGATCTGTTAGATGAGCAGAAGCGAGTAATGGTATATTAGCAACCTCAGGAAGTAGTAGCTGTGCGATGAGACTTTCCGACTATCATACCTTCGACAATAAGAAGACCCTAGAAAAGAGAGAGTAGAATGCCCTAAGGACAAGGACCCAACGGCTAACTCAAGGAAAGCGAAAGCTCATTGAAAATGAAGAAAGCGCAGTGACTATGGATTGTTTTCAAAGATGTTTCTTTGGAACAAGTTTAAGGAAGTATGTCTGCTTAGGTGTTATGGCTGGGTTCAGCTGGGTGTTGTGTTTGGCTTTGAGGCCAAGTTTCTCGAAGAGCTTTTGGATAAGGAAGTCTTTGGCATCTGTGTAAGCAGTGCAGCTCGGAGGTGGTCATTGTGCCAACAGGAAGGTTATTAGAGGGTATCCATTTCTTCGATGGATTGGCTAGATAAGCGTAAGCTATTCTGATTGGTAAAGAGAGAACAGTTTTCTTTTGATTTTAGTCTGGGATTGATCGCAAAAGTGAGCTACGATAGTTTAGTGTTTTCTTGATTTGTTAGAGACTTGTCCGGAAGTTTAAGGGAAGTCAGAGGTTTACCTTAGCATATGGAGATTGAGTTTTCTTATCGACTAGAATTCCGAGAGTGATACCGGTGGTCCAGCGTAGTAGAAAGATGGTTCTTAGAGTGAGGATTTGATGAACCGTGTCTTTCGGAATGTGTTTTTTGGTTTATGCTCTTGTTCATAATCAGCATTCTCTTCTACTCCATATCAGAGTTGTGCAGCGAAAGCAGTTTGGAAGTGCTTTTGTTTTCTCTTTTTCGGATAAGAGAAGTAAGTTAGTCTTTTGATGTTTGTGAAGTGGAATTAGTTCTTGATATTGGTTGATCTTGAGGGGATCATTTTGAAGGGTTGTTTTTGGTCCAATTTGTATCTAAAGGCATCAGCAAAGGTTGAGCTGACCAGGAAGGTTGAAGGGAGCCCAGGATCGTCAGGAGAGTTTATGAATAAGAGATGGAGGAATTGGGATTTTGAAGACGGAGATTTGATTTTGGATATGTTTTTTCCAATCAAAGGAGCTACCAGATTTGGTAAGGCTGAAAAGCTAGCTCCGAGATTTTGGATCTTTTCCGTGTTCTAGTTAGGATTAGTGCTTTGGTTTTCAGAGTTGAATTTATAGTTTGGAAGACTGGGATTCAATGCGTTTCACGTATCTCAGAGGGGGTACTTGTCTGATCTATTTCTGATTTTGGAACCAGCGGTTCTGGGGGTTTTGGTGGTTGAGTCAGACTTGTCTATAGTCTGATATCCTGTTCAGTTTTGTAGATCTAGATGAGTAGGAGCTTTGTAGCTTAGTAGTATAGCTAGTTTGGATTCTATAGAGCGAGTATCCTAGTATTTATACCTGGGAAACTCTAGGAAATTCAATCCAAAATTTTGTTTGGAAAGTTAGATTTGTTTGATTGAGTAAATTGGTTGTTATGATTGTTAGCATATGGTTGATAATATATGCTTGTAGTTTAAAATTAAAATCTTAGATAGATTATTAAATTACCTTTGGTTTTAAATTTCGGGGACGAAATTGTTTTAAGGGGGGAGGAATGTGATGGCCTAGAATTTTAGGCAATATCAATTTAATAATCTATATAGAAAATTAAATTGATTTGATAATCTGTATTAATAAATTTGAATTGATTTAATAATCTTCCTTTAATAAATATTTAAGTAGTGAATTTTATCTTTTAAAAGCTAATAAAATGTTTTCTATTTATAATGTATTTCTATATATTGTAAATAGATAAGCTTTGATTTGAATTTAAACAAATAAAATTATGTTTTCAAATTTTAATATATTTTTAGTAATGTGGAAATTTGATTTAATTTAATATGAAATCTTTTAAAGATTATTTTAAATAAATAATTATATAGTTTTAAAATAGTTAATCTAGTGTTAATTGTTTAAAATTTATTTTAGCTTAAGTATAAATTTGAATAAAAGGTTTGTTTTGTTTTATTTCATTTCTAAATATTACTTGATAAATATGATTTGAAATTATATATAGAAGTTTCATATATATATATATATATATATATATATAAGTCTAAATTAAAAATTTGCAAATGAAACATTAATTCATAGAAGAAAATAAGTAATTTATAATAAAGAGATAATTTCTTTTATGAACTATTTAAAATTGATAAATGTTTTATTTTCAAACAATATTGATAATGTATTGTTTTTAGAAATAGACTTTTATAAAAATAGAATTGTTGTTCAATCTTAATTTGTATAGTTATATATGTATATGCATAACTTGATTTTAAAATTGGACTTTTGAATTTGATTTGAATTTGAATTTAAAAGTTTTAAAATTCAAAGGATAGATTTTAAATTGTTTTGGATTTTAGAATATATGTATAAATTTTTATTTATGAATATAATTGTTTTATTTCTTTAAATTATCCACACATAAATAAGTACTTATTAACAAATTGATTAAGTGTAAGTTTATATTAACCTTTATTAACATCTAAAATAAATAATAAAATACTTAAAGGACAAATGTTATCATATTTAAGCTTAACATAACATGTGTAATTAAATAATTAATGAGCATGACAAGTGTTAAGAGAGTTAACAAGTGGCATTTTAAAATTTAGTTTTCTTTTATTTTTATTTATAAAACATTTCAGCCTATATGTAACCATTTCTCCTTCCATCATTTCCTTTTTTCTATCCTTCTAAAATCTGAAATCTAAAGCTAAGTTAAATAACTCCTCCTAAAACAAATCTGAATCAATCTTTCCAAACCAAAAACAGATCTGTATTTCATTTTTTAAGATCAAAATCCATCTGTGATCATCTTCCTCAAAACCAGAAGACATGCAAACCATTTTCAAAATGAAATCAGTAACCTGTAATCCACTATAAATATCAAAAGCATGCAAACACTTCCTCAAAACCAGTAGTTCATTTTCAAATCAAGTTTGCAAAGTTTTTTTCTTCAACTTGTAAACTTGTTTTCAAAAACCAATCTGGAATCAACCTCTGTGCATTTCTTCAAACCAAAGCTTGTTTTTGTTTCAACCCTGTAAACTCATTTTAAAAAAAAAGCAAGAATAAGGGCCTGCATTTCTTAAAACCAGCAACTCAATTCCAGCAAGCTCTAAAACAAGCCGGCATGCAACCTGAGACAAGCATGCAGTTTTAAAAAACAAGGCGTTTCAGCAAAATAAGTTTTCGTGATTCAAAAGTTTTCTAAGCTATTTTCAAAACAAAACGGGGCTCTGTTCTTCATCATGTCTGGTGAGTAACATCACAATTTAAATAGTTTTAGTAATAATTCTGTTGCACACTTATCTCTGAAAAATAGTATGTTTGTGAATATGGTTAAGTAAATCTCTGCGTGTGTATATATGGATATGTTGGTGTGTGCATGCTGTGTATTTGGATTTTCTTTTCTCTGATTCTAGTTCCCAGGCTCAAATTCTAATCAAAATTCGCTTGCTCTTAATCCAATCCTTTGTTAGTACTTAAGTCTTGAAAAAATTGTTTTTGTTATATCATATATTTAAGTTCAAAAAATTTGTTTAAGTAAAAACAATTTTTGTATTGTCTCTGGAAAGATTAAACAACACAACAAATTTAAAGTAAGTTAAAAATCAATTACCCTAATTCTTTGATTCAGGTATCTGAATCAAATGTTTAAGCTAAAACTTGATTGTTGAAACTAGAATTAAAATTTTTAGTTTGAGAAGGAGTGAGCAGTTCTGGGTTGACTGAGTATGGGAATTAGGGGTTTTCTGGTGATCTACTTGATCGTATGGGTCAGGATCTTCTGTGATGATGGAGGAATGATCGAAGATGATGGGAAAAATGTCTGATGGCGATGAATTTCACTGTAGCGGCAGTAGTGATTAATTCTTGTCTGTAAACCCTAGTTTTAACTAAGTGGAGTATTTGGATCATTTCGTTATCTTTAGTTGATCGAGTGCGACAAGACTCAGGTGAAAAGAAGTAGGTGTGTTGGCGAAGGCGAGGACAGAATTACAAAACCTCTGATGGTCGGGGTTTCGAGGACGTGGCGTTTCTAGATTTTAGATGTGGTGTTCCATTTTTGGGTTCCAGGTTTGGTTTGAACACTCGAATTCGATTTAGAGTTTCGGTGGATGAACTGATGATTGTGTTTAGGTATGAAGGTGATGGGCGACTTGAGGATACCATCGGAGGTGATGGATGATGGACGGCGCCACCATGCATGTGCATGGTGCACTGTTTGATTTCTGATGATGTTTGGTTTGGGCAGAGTAGTGTACTCGAGTTTTCTCGAGTAATTTAGGTGATTGCACGAAGCATTTTGGTTTTGGGCTCGAAGCCATTTGAAGATGGCTCGGGTAAAAATGTTGGTTATAGGTTTAAACCTGTAAGTGTTTTAAAAATTTTAAAACTGAATTTTTAAAATGTAAAGTAGAGATTTAAACTATGTTTAAATCAAAGTTTTAAATGTGGATTCAAAATCTAATTTGAATCTTAGTTTTGAAATAATTTAAGGTTTTGAAATTTAAAATGTTTTAAACAACTTTGGATGTTAAAGTGTATTTTAAATGGTTTGAATTTAAAATGATTTTAAAAATGAAAAGTAAAGATTTAAACAAAGTTTTAATCTGGAATCAAATTTAGTTTGGATCTTAGTTTGGAGATAATTAAGTTTTTTTTTAATTTAGATTGTTATAACAACTTTAAAGTATAATTTAAATAGTTTGAACTTAAAAATGGATTTGGTTTAAATTCTTTTAAGTTTTTTATAAAGTAAGTATTTCTTTAACATGTGATTTAAAAGGATTTTAAATTGCTTTAAAACTTTGTTAAAGTTAAATTTGCATTCATTTTTAAATCTTAAATTTAAAATGAAATTTGAAAGTAAATTTAAAAAGTAAATTGTTTTTAAATGCTTTGTTAATGATAATTTAATCATTAATAAGAATAAAGTTTTATCTTAAAGATAACTAAAATTTAATGATTTATGATTCATTAGATTATTAAGGTAATTAAAATGAATAATTAATTTATTTAGTTAATGATTTGAATTAATTAATTAAAAATTAAGAGTATAAATGAATTAATTAAGGTTTAAGATTAATTATTTAAGTAACATTTAATTTGTAATTAAGGATCATTAATTAAATAAGATTAAATTTTGATTAATGATTAGGAATTAATTAATCAAATAATTAAAGATTAATTAAGTTACAGTTAAGCACTTAATTAATTAAATAATTAGAGATTAATTAATGGGTTATTAAGGATGAATTAATTTGTAATTAATAATGATTAATCTAAGTTAGTTACTTAAGAAAAGTAATTAAAGAGTTGTTAATAGTTAATGAAGGTCACTAACTTGAGATTATTAAATAATTAATTAATGTGATTAATTTTAATAATTAATTATATTAATTAATTAAAGATAATCAATTGTGGAATTTGTTAAGTATAATTACTAAATGAAAGCAATTAAAGAATTAATTACTCAAGGTAATTAATTAAATAAATTTGATTAGTTTAGTTAAATTAATTAAGTTAAATTAATTTAGAATAATCACTTGAGCATTTGATAAGTATAATTACTTAGGAATGTAATTAATGGATAATTACTGGATGTAAATATTTAAAGGGTGATTTATTAATGGAATAATTTTAGTTTAATTACTTTTTTGTAATTAATCAAGGGATTAATTAAAAATAATTAATTAAGGAGTAATTAATTTATTTAATGAAGTAATTAAGGGTAGTTAATTACTAAATGTAATTAATCAAGAGTGATTAATTAATGTGGTTTAATTAAAGATTAATTATTAGATGTAATTAATTTAAATAGAGTAATTAATTAAAATATAATTAGGGATCATTAATTGATATAATTAATGATGTTATTAAGGGTTGATTAATTAAGATTAATTAATCAATAATAAGTGATTATAGTATAATTGATTAATGTAATTAATTAAGGATTAATGTAATTAATTATAAGTAATTAGTTAATGAAGTAATTAAAGGTTAATTACTATAAGTGGTTAAGGATAATTAATTTGTGAAATTAATTAAAGGATAATCACTTGAATGTAATTAAAGGATAATTAATCAGGAATGATTAATTAAGGTGGATAATTAGAGGATAATTAATTAATTGATTTGTAATTAGTTAATGATTATGTAAGCAAGATTTGTAATGATGAAAGGGATTAATATAATTTACTTTAAATTAATTAGAGATAAAGTAATTAGTTTAATTCATTTTAAATTAATTATAGTGTGATGAATTAATCCTTGCTTATATATGGATGGATGATATTGATTGCTTTGAATGGTTTGAGATCTCAGATATGATATAAGTAATGCTGTGTGATATGGATGCTTTGGTTGAAGTGTGATGATAATATGAATTATCTATTTGTGATGATAATATGAATTATCTATTCGTGATGATAATGTGGATTATCTGTTGTGATGATAATGTAGATTATCTATTGTGATATTGTGAATTACCTATTTGTATGGATATGGAAAGTAGAATTGAATTGTTTTAAACTTTATAACAACTTCGACCTAAAAGATGGCGTTTTGGATTTCGATGAGACCGGGATTGGGTTCCAGATTTGGATATACGAAAACCACATCGATCCAAATTAACGATAGGTCGTGAATCTCAAGGGAAGATGAAGATTCAGAGTGCAAGGGTTATCGTCGTTAACTCGGAGGGTGATTCCAAAATGAGTGTAAAGAGATAATGCCTTCGGTTTTGTTCGAACCCGAATGAACTTGTATGGATTGAATGCTTTCAGAACATCGTCAGGTGGACGATGAGCATTCTAAGAGATGTGTTCTCTAAAGATAATCGCAGCCTCAAGCCTCATCAATCAGGGATGGCTAAAACAGGGGAGGTGTAGTAAGGCTAAGTGGGTCATGCCCAAGTAGGACGAGATTTTCCTCTGTCTAGAAGTCCCTTTTATTTTGGCTGTGTGGGCAGTTGGGTCGCGACCAACTGCGGGGTTGTCTTGTTTGGGACTATTCACTAAGGGATGGTTCCGGCTTTGTGTTGCTGGGGATTGGGAGTAATCCTCAGTACGGTGATCTAGGCCCCATACTGTGACGGGCGGTGCCCCAGTAGCCCTGCCATTGTATGGAATCCAGACTCCAATAATTGCCTTATGTTTTAGTTGTGCACAACTATGTTGAAACGTGAGATATAAGCATTCCAGCTATTTCTGTATTTTACTTTAAAACTCTATACCCTATTATAATATCACTGGATTTCCTATCAAATGTTTTGGTTAACGTATGGTAAAAATATACCCATGTTTATGTGTAGGAAGTCTTACGTGATACCTTTGTTTTCAAAGCTTTTTCTAAAGTTAAGCAACTTTAACCTGTTACTCACACCATACCCATGTCTGACCCGAGTTTATTTTTGTTTTTCTTAAACTCTTGGGTACTCTAATTTTTACATGTAGCCAAGGGATTCAAGTTAGCTTTGACGAATTGTGGAGGAGAAATGGAGCAGGAGGCTTCAGCGTTGTAGATATTTTTAGTATTCCGCTGTGTTGGTTTCTCTTTGTTGTTGTTGAGTTGTAATAACTAGACAGGTGTTTATAACTACCTAGTATGTGAAGTACAATTTGTATGACTCTGATAATGGTTGTAAACTATGTAATATCTTATGTGATTAATATAATTTATTCGTTCCGCTATTGAGATTCTGATGTTGTTTCTTTCTTTGTTCACTATCTTTTTTCTATTTTCTATCCCTTTCTTTCTTATTAATGTGCGTCATTCTATGGAGTAAATGGAGGGTCATTACAGTTAAAGACTATCAAACAAGTATAGAGTCTGAATGGGAAGGTTGCTTCCCTAAGTCGATTCATTTCTAGAGCTACTGATAAATGCATTCCTTTCTTTGACTTGATTAGGAAAGGGAAAAGAATCTTTGAATGGACAGATTGTTAAGATGCATTTCGAGCCTTGGTGGACCCTTTAGAGAGTCCCCCTTTCTTATCAAAGCTAGTGGATCATGGAGATTTATATATCTATTTAGCTATGTTGGTACATGTTATAAGTGATGCATTGCTTCGTGAGGAGAGTTGAATCCTGAGGCCGGTTTATTACATCAGCAAGCGATTGACGAGAGCTGAATGAAACTATTCGAAAATAGAAAACTGGTATACTGTTTGCAGATTGCATCATGAAAGCTCCGCCCGTACTTCTAGGCACACCCAATCAATGTTTACAACGAACAACCATTACGACGGGTCCTGCAGCAACCTGAGACATCTGGAAGGTTATTTAAGTGGAATATCAAGCTTATTCAATTCGATATCACTTATCTCCCTCGGAGGGCTATCCAAGGTCAGGAATAGGAAAATTTCATAGCATAATTTGCTACACATGACGATTTCTCGAAGAATAAGGAAATCCCTACCATATGGTAAAAATTGTATACTGATAGAGCATCCAATGATCGTTGTTCTGGAGCAAGAATTGTGCTTATAAATCTCAAAGAGCAGTCGATCTGTTATGCTTTAAATCTTGATTTCCCAGTGACAAACAACAATGCCGAGTATGTGACTCTGATTGGTGGACTTAAACTTGCCAAAGAAATAGGAATAAAGTCTCTTGAAATTTTTTGCGATTCATAATTGGTTGAATACCAAGTCAGGGGAGATTACCAAAATAAGGGACAACAACTTGCTCCGTACCTTACCTAAGTCCAGGAGTCATTATCCGACATTGAGTATAGTGACATTATGCATATCCCATGGGATCAAAATAGAGAGATTGATTCATTGGAAAAGTTTGCGAGCATTGGGGACGCATAACAGATTGGCCTGGTTTCGGTCAAAGTATTAAATGCCCCAAGTATAAACCTAATAGAAATCGACCGGGTACTAGAGACAGAGCCTGAGAAGGAATCGTGGGTGACGCCAATCAAAAAAATCTTTGCTACAAGGAGTACTACATGGAAAAAGAAGTGAAAAGCAACAAGTCCATCATAAAGCTTCGTGATATATGATATAGAAAGGAGTTATGTACCGAAAGGGTTTAACTGTTCCCTTACTCCGGTTTATAGCTCTTGATGAGATAAAATAGGTCCTAAAGGAAGTTCAAGAAGGGGAATGTAGCGATTACACTAAGGGGAAAACTCTAGCAAATAAAATAATCCACTATGGATATTATTCAACAGTCAATCAAGATGCTGCTGATTGTGTAAGGTGATGCAACAAGTGCCATATATACGCAAAAATTCCAAGAGGTCCGCCGACAGAAATCATGTAAATGGTCAGCCCATGTCAGTTTTCCATGTGGGGTATATAAATTATTGGTTCATTATCGATCTCTAAATGTGGTGCAAAGTACGGTATCGTCCCAGTTAGTTACTTCCCCAAATGGGCTGAAGCAGAACCTTTAGCCACGATCTCAACCAAGAAAGTAAACAATGTCATTGTCCAAAATATCATCTGTCATTTAATCTTCCACGAACTATTGTAATAGATAATGGGACTCAAGGTGGATGAACTCCCGATAGCACTATGGGCTTATAGGACCACCCATAAGTCCACAACTAGCCATACTGCATTCACTCTTGCTTACGGTTCTGAAGTCATTATTCCTGCTGAGCTCGAAGCTCCTTCACATAGAGTAACCTACTAAGATCCTAGAACGAGTGAAGATCTTCTCTTTGAATATCTAGACTTTGTAGATTGGAAGCGCGAAGAAGCTTATTTGAGGGTAGATGCGCACCGGTACCGAGTCGCTCGATACTACAACATCAAAGTTCGACCTAGAACCTTTGAAATCAGCGATCTTGTCTTGCAACGGGTTTTTCCTACCGTTTTCATATGAACCTTACTTGGAAAGGACCATACGTCATTGAACATAGGCTTGGAGAGTTAACTTTCAGGATAGCGACTGTTGATAGCATCACACTCCTAAAAGCATGGAATAACAAGCATGCACGATGCTATTTCACTTAGTTTATTTCTTTCAGCATTTAGTTTTATCTACTTTAAGAATTTGCTATAGTATTTGATTTTTTGGATATTTAGTTAAGTGAATTATGTTATTTCCTTCTGTTTAGCAAATAAAATTTTGAACTTCATTTATATTTATGTTTGTTGTAGCATTATGTATTAGCTACATTATGAAACTGATTGATGTCGATATGTCCGAACATGTTCCTAGAGTTTGGGACTAACTAATTATGCTAGTTCTCAATGGAACTAAACAAGATGAGCATGGTCGGATTGTTCATTCCATATCTATCGTTCATAATCCAATGGACATAATACATAATAAGGAATGGATATGGCTCGACCATCTGATGATCAAATAAAACCCGTCGAATATGGGGCTGAAATAAAACAAAAGCGATTATGATATGACCGACCCCTCACTAAATCATACCCCTAACCCTAGGAGCGGATCATTCAATTAAGGGAAGTAAAACCTGATTGTTTTCCAAAATAACTCTAAGGCCCTAGAGTGCGGACTGGAGTATAAACATGAATCGGGTATGGATTGACCACCTACGAACTAACTCTAAGTCCTCAGAGTGCGGACTGGAGTATAAACATAAATTGGGTGTGAGTCGACCACCTACTGACCAACTCTTATCTCCAGAGAGTAGATATGAGTGTGAAAGAATAGATGAGTGCGGTATGACCGCCCATTATTCCATTAACTTTGGCCTGAAAATGAGAGGAGTAAACTCACTAAGAATGGAATTCAACCATCCACTATCTAACTCCCTTAGCCAAAGACTAGATTTAGTAAAATAATCACTGAAATTGCTGAATCTGATGGTATAACACTAAAGCTCAAGCCGTTTGACGCGACTTAGGACCACGACCACATGGAGACCTTGGGATGGAGTAAGTGGATTGTTATCGGAATCAACGAACAACGGATTACAAGTACATTGAATGGAAAGTAATAGTTCAGCTGCTTAAATAACAGTTCACACGAGAGCTCAACATAAAAAAAAATTTTATTCAAAAAACCGAGGGTCGTACCTGTACAACCATGGCCAATGGAGAAAAGACAACTATAAAAACTATGTGCACACCGAGCCGAAGCACCAACTATGTCTTTCGTCTTCTCTCCTTTTTGGATTTCTCAGGAGTGGCACTATGTGAACTTTCACTTATTATTTTTGTTGATCCTTTACTGCCATTGGTGGGAAAGCACTCGAAGCTTGGAGGGAATTCTCTAGGAATCGACCACCGGGCGAAACGACTTGTAGTGGGACGTGATTTGGATCATCAATGTCCACCTTGGTAGGATCAGCTTTGCCTTTTCTCTTCAAAAACTCTACCCTCTTGATGCGCTCCTTTAAGCTTATCTCATCAGTGTGTTCGGTGGTGTTGGTAATCAAAAAATCATTAGATTCATCCATTGACAGTAGATCTTTATCCTTATCATCAACGATTCGATGACTTGAGCATCGGGCCTCGGAACATCGATGGCCATAGAATCTCTGTTGACATCGCTTGTTGTTGCTCCATGGCGGCATCACATTTAGGAGTTTGGACAAAATGTGAAAGACCTACAGATTTGTCAAAACAAGGAGATAAGCCTAAAACCATTAGGCATGAAGAACAAAACCTCTCAAAAAGTGGAGAGTAAAGTGGAATACCTACGTCCGGCAGGCTCTCGGTTATCATCGAAGTGCCCCCGTCTAGAATAAGGGTCAGAACTTTAGATTGGTAACTGGGTTCATCCGGATGATAGCTCAAATCTTACCCCAGGCCAAAAGAAAGTGATGCACCAGCTGCTTATAAAGAAGTGGGGCCTTTGGGATCAGACTTTGTGAATTCAACAATATTTTTACCTTTATCAGAAGGAGCTAAAATGTCGAAATACCGGAGTCTCATGGCAGCAAGGTATAGGGGTTCATTTGCGTGAAGGATCTTCACAGTAATTTCTCTTTATCTAACTTGGCTTCCCCCGGCTCTATCATTTTCATCTCAACAATATACTCCCAGGCTTTGGCGATTAACTCAAGATAACCTTCACCATGAAAACTCAAGTCGCTGCGGATAAGGAATTTAGCGTTATATCCGATGATTAAGGGATCAAACATGTCCTTAGATTCATTTCAACAGGACTCATTAGCATTCTCCACCTAGGGTTCAACTTTTTCTATCATCTCCTTGCAGCCTCCTCTCTTGCCTCTTCTTTGAAGTCTTCTATTTTAGCAAGTTGCTCGTCTAGTTTGATTTTCAGACTCCTGGCTTCAACAGCCTCTTCGCAATATCTCTATGATTCTTATTGAGCCTCGATCTTATCTTCCCTTTCTTTCCTAAGAGGATCTTCAAGCTCCTCAATGCGGCGGGCCAAGATATCTTTCACCTTTTACAGTAAATCCTTTTCTAGAGTGGATGTGCCACTGCCATTGAGGGCAGCATTAAGTTCCCTCTTATGACCAGGGTCCAAAAGACTCACTACTTCATACGTTTCCTGAGCACTCTTTTCAGCCTCAGTTAGTTTTGACGTCAATTCCAAGATCACATTACTTTGGTGCTTAATTATGTCTTTATCATGGATAACCTCTAGTTTGAGACGATCTATTTCATGTTGTCGCTCGGTTAACACCTTGAAGATCTTTTACGTTAAGTGCCAAAATGACTCATGCTACATGAAAACATCGTCAACACATGCAAGAGAGCTTGCTTTGGCATTCCCGAGGATCATATGAATTAAGGGAAGAAACTTAATCGCATCAAAATAGATTTTTGGGAAAGTGGCCATAAGTTTGGCCAATTTATCTATTGTGGAAGTATTTGGAGCAGCGGGTGATAAAGATGGATCACAAGTGGCAATTAGATGCTTACTTGATATGCGGTCATGAGATTGCTTGGCGTTGGAAGAACCAGAGTACTACTCGTGTTTGTGGTCCTTGGAAGGAAGTTTGCTATCCACGATAAATGGGAAGATTAGGCTGATCTTCCCGATGGTGTGAATGAGATTGGGACTTAAACTTGGAAGAAGAAGATTCCCTTGAACGATGACTTTTTGCTAGACCACCATCCTTTTCCCTTTGCATGCCTGATTCCAGGCCACGCCTATATCCATATTGCATCGAAGAGCCCCTTAGGCGATCAAAAGTTTGAGGCTGAGTCAATGCACCTGCAAAGAACAAATGAAAATGTGTAAGTAACCATTATACAAAAGATAGATGAAGAGTGTGTAGTGGAGTGCACGTGATTATAAGTGTCCTAGTGTCTACCTTTGACAAACAAGTTATTATAGCCTTGCTTATAGCGTTTTCTCTCCCCTATTGGTAGGAAGAATGCTATCACCACTTCTGGTAGGAGAATTGAGCCTCTTGATATTGATGTTAGGAAATCATAAGTCATAATATCATCTAGGATTTGGATATTTGAAAATCCTTTTATTGAACTTTCTAAGTGTTGGCTCTTCGTCAACAAAAGTGATAACAAATTCTAGATCCTTAGTAGTTTTTCCTCTACGAAGCTTATATGCCAGTTTCTTTCTTCTCTTAGTTGGAATTTGGATTGCATTCCTTGTGATGGTTCGACCATGGGTGCCTTACCTGGTCCTGCATCAGAATCACCAGGCTCATTGGTCTTCGAACCCCTAATTTCTCCTTTTTCAACATCATCCCGAGTCCCCTCAACTGGGGCACGATAGGTTTGTCGACATCCCATTCTTGTTCTATAACATTTCTCGATGATGCAGAAGTTTTAGGGAGCCTGATGCTGTGACCCTCTTCAAATAACCCAAATAGAGATAATAGTTCGTAGGTTACAAGAATTCTAAGGTCCTTGACTTCAACAGGGATGGAGCGAATTACGGAGATCAATCTTAAGAAATTGTTGCCCTCTAGACATGGGTGAGCGCTTGTGGATATTCAGAATGTTAGTTGATCCAGTATATGACTCGGACTAGAGAATTTGAAAGTAAAGTGAAGTCAACACTTACTTTCTTCCAACCATCGCCTTGCAAAGCCAGACAGACATCGAACGTAGAACCATTCGTGTTTGAAAAGGGAAAGTCTGTTCCAAGTGTTGGTTAAGACTTGGTAGTTAAGTGAAAGCTCGAGAAAGACAGAGGAAGGACTTCTAACCGCCATTTAAATTTACAAATGAACCTTATTTCCTCAGGAGTCGGCAGGAGAAACATGAAGCTCATGAGTAGTAAAAAATTCCATGAAGAAAGGCGTAGCTGTTCAGGTGAAGTTGAGTGGGAGCTATTCTAAGTTATCTTAACATTTCCCAAATAAAAGAAATGAAGGGTGGCACGCATTCGACCCAGCACATGAATTTGTTGCATGTTGTGTACCCCTCTGGGTGAAAGTGAGCCTTATCACTTATCGAAGGAGCCAGGATGTCTTCGAATGGAATCCCATGTTTGGAACATAGCCTACAAAGGGAGGCCTCACCAATTCGGGAGGCTTGAGAATCTATTAAGTTATCTAAGAGAATGGAGCGTTCTACTACATCGGGTGTAGGACTAACATCCTCTGTTGGGAGGACAGGAACATTGGAAAAAAGGTTGACAAACGGGCCAGAAACTTCCATTTTTTCAATCTGATAACCCGAAGAAAGCCACCTAGATGTAGTCGTGGAACTTGACTTTGCTTCAAGATTTCTATGCTACATGGCTGGTCCAGAAGACATTGCAGCTAAATGTTCTATGTGTCTGAAGTATATGTTAACTATACAAGTAAAAAATCGAGATTAGAAAAGTTTATCCATTCCACCTACTAAGTATGAGCTAGTGCATTGTGGTGTAGTGTATAACAACTTAAAATAAGAAAACAAAGTTAAATGACACGACTTTGGATTCTGACTAGAGTGGCCGTCATCGCTGACCATGTCCATTAGTGAAGAGTTTGATCGACTGCAAAAGCTTTAGGATCGACTATCGGCATATCAAAGAATGAAATCCATTTTTCAGGTCCATGCATTAAGTTTTTGTTCATGTTGAAAGTTTTAAGGATTTTATTGTTCAATCTTAAGTTTAATAGCAATATGCAAGTCCTGCTGCTCATCGTAATCATATGTTTAAGTTCATTAAGGTGGATTAGTAGTAATTGCTTAAACAAGTAAGTTAGGATTTGGTTTCAAGTTTAAAGAATACGTTTACCGATCACTATGTGCCGACCCTTCTGTGTCGGTCCTCACCCCCGGAGCATCACGACCTAACCCTCTATCCAGAAATAGAATGTCGATCCTTTTCCTTCTATAGCTATGCCGATCCTACCACAGCGATCCTTTTACTTATACCAAGTTTGGCGATCCCTAATCTTACGGACTCTTCTTCTCTTTCTCAAATAATACCAATCCCTCTACTTCACCATCTTCCACCAAACTTCCAACACCAATCCTCCCACGTAAGTCCACTCTACTGATCCCTCTGACTATGAAATTCTAGCCATCTCCCATCTAGCTTCCATACTGATTCCTCTCTCACATCATCAAAAAAGGGATCAGTCTATCTACGCTATATGACACAATCCAACCGAACCCACCTCCACTCTCCTATCTTCCTCCACCTTACTTATTCTACCGAGCTTTGTCACACTCCACAACTCACTTCCTCCAGGCCACTTCGGCCACTATTCCATCATTCCCTCAAATGCCATCATGATTGTTGATGGCATAATCTATTATCTTATCATAAAATCGAAAAGTGTACGTTAAAAACTTATCTATGTGAGTATATGGGTTAGAGTATGGGCGAATATTTGGAGATATTCGAAGTGGAAGTTGAAAAGAGTCGAGTTTGTAGGACAGATGGGATTGCTAAAGGATTTCAAGCTAAAGGTTGGAGGGTTCGTTTTTGTGAATGAAGTAGGAGGGTTCGGTGCAAAGGAGAATGTTTGGAAAACAAGGAAGGTAGAGTTAGAGAGGTAGAATGATAGCTATATAAGGGAAGAGGGTTTGGCATGAAAAATAAGGGAAGGTGGATCGGCAGGCAAGATGAAAGATCAGCATGGAATAAATGAAAAAGGGGTTCAGTTGGAATCTCCTATTTGAAGCCAATGGAATAGGTTAGGCATAGAACATGCTGAAGCATGCAAGTCTAAAGAAAAGGTAGAAAGGAATCGACTAAGTATATGTCGATCCCTAAATAATAAAAATAAAAAATATAAAAAATATAAAATAAAATAGTAATAAATGAAATAGAGTGAGGGATCAACCATGGTATGTACTTAAATGATTATAGGCATGGAAATTATAAAAGCATGTGCTCACAACATGTAGCGAAAATTTGTGACGACCCATGAACGTACAAGCATGTCCAGGAGCTAACGACAAGAACATGTATATGAATGTGCAAACGTATGACCAAAAAATTTCAAAATTTAAAATTGACAGAAATTGAAATCAAACCTAAAGCCCTCCAGTTCAAAGCTGAACCAGATAACCAAAGCATATTAGTCATGTGGAACTAGACTTACATACATCAGCTGATGGAATATAGCCCTAGATTTATCCTAATGGAAACCGACCAAGCGTCATGATGACCAATGAGAAATTCAACACCGTGGAAAAATAATTCGACAAACGGATGTAACTATTTAGAAAATTGGACGGATTTCTTTTCAACGACTCTAACCTGCTTCGATTCAAAGCATGTCATGTTCAACAAAAGATGTATTTTGGGGACTAGTGTTATCCAGCGTTTTAATCTGGCTATATTGGACTGATTGCACAAGTAAGATTTGACTGCCATCACTGTCGATGATTCCAGAGTAATGATTGTTGAGCCCAGAAATCAAGCATAGATAATAATATGAAGTCAGGGTTGAATGGAATTGATAAATGTGCAATGTAGAACGTTCATAGTATGAAATGTGTTTCAGTGTAAAGGAGAGATCGGTTAAAATTGGCTCCAACATGAGGGATTGGCATATTTCATGGCATGAAAGCTATTTGCACAAGAATTGGTTACTAACATCCTTGAGAAAGATTGTGTAGGGAGATTAATGAAGGAAGTAAATTAAAATAGAGAATTCTATGATAAATTAAATGCAAAGACAAGAACACCGGATTTATAGTGGTTCGGCGCATGGTTTTAAATCTCATATATCTCACCCGAAATCTCGCCCGAGATCTCATTTTCACACTTAAATGAGATGAGACACCAAATCTCCTCCATATCTCCCTCGACACTCATCTCGTCCGAGATATTCAAATCTCACCCGATATATGGATCAAAATCTCAATCCGACAACTCACCCAAAGTTATATATTTTTCTTATTTTCTGTAATAATTTTTATTTTCATATTGATTCAAAAGAAACTACTCAATCTAATTATAATTTACCAACTTCTTGAACATATTCTTTACTTTTTATCTTAATGAGTCATAACGAAAGGTTTCACTTCTTTATTACGTTCAAATAAAAGGATGTTATTCAATCAATACCAAATCAATTAAGCTAATCAAGCTACTACTCTTCTAAAAATATTTGTTTTTCCATGTAAATCAAGTATGTTACCATTTTTATTTTTACTAGGAAAGTTATAATCGTTAAATAAATTTTTAACACATCAATTTTAAGCATATAAGTACATTCGAGATATTCCCGAGATGCATTATAAGACCCGAGATGTCAATCCGAGATGTACACCCGATACGTACTCATCGCGTCCGAGATCTCTCCCGATACGAGATGACTTGTGTAAAAATTCCGAGACAAAACGTGACTGAAATCCGATATTTAAAACCTTGGTTTGGTGTAACTGCCTATGTCCACTTTGGATTTAATCTTTATTGCTTTATTCGACAATTGATTACAGATACAATCTGTACACCGACCACTTGAATACAAGTGCTAAGTAAAATAGAATGAGTCTTGAATGTAGCAGAGTCTCCTCAGCGATCTCGGAAAAAGGTCTCATTAACTATGCCCCTGCCCTTCTATTTATAGACAAAGATGAGTCGGACTTCCCTCATGGGCCTAGGAATAAAGTTCCTCAGCCCGTGTTAACTTCTGCGCAATGATCTATAGTTGCCGAACGGCAATGGCCAAACGAGGTTGGTCCAACCAGAGAATGCCGGGTGAGGCCCCAGTGCCGAGCGACACTCGTATGCCAAGCCACATACCCAGACCGAATGGCATTCGTATGCCCGGCGAGGGATGTGCGTTGAACTGCGCTCATACGTCGAATGAGGCAAAATGCCAAACGACCTCTCATTTCCGAGCGGGGTAAGATGCTGAGCGACCCTTCTATGTCGAACGATTCTCTATGTCGAGCGAGGGGAGGTGTGCCAAATGAGGCCATATGCCGAGTGACCCTTCTATGCCGAACGATGCTCTGTGACGAGCGATGAGAGGTGTGCCAAGCGAGGACATATGCCGAGCAAGCCCTCAATGTCGAACGAGGCTTTATGCCAAGCGACCCCTCAGTGCCGAACGAGCCTCTATGCTGAGCGAGGGGAGGTGTGCTGAATGAGGCCATATGTCGAGCGAACGCGACTCTATGCTGAGAGACCGCTCAATGCCGGATGAGGCTCTATGTCGAACTACCCTTTTATACCGAGCCTCTTGTTACTTGTTCAAGCCGTCGGGAAACACTTGCCCCCCAAAATGTATCATGTGGATGAACATGATGCGCTTTGAACCAAGAGCACTCCATGTTTCTCTTTAAGCCCTTGCTCTGTCTCCTCAATGGTGGACCCTTACAAACTCATGAATGCAGAGGGAGGTTCGATTGCCGAGCAAGTCATGGATAGCGAACGAGGCATTGGATGCCAAACATCATCTCAGTGCCGAGCGAGATATTGATGTCGAACGACATATAATGTCGAATGACATATTAATGCCTTGACCGGTTCTACCGGAAAATTTCTTTTCACCTTATCTCCTTCTTATATAACCTAACACTTATCATCTTTCCTCCTTTTACCTTTACCTCTACTCTATAAGGCTTTTGAACCCTTCTACCATCAGACTTTTGCTAATACCACAACATCCCCTTTCCTTTCCGAATTGTAACAACCCGTGATTGCGATTACCAAATAATAAATTAAAATTGGGATTTTAATTTAATTGGAGCTATTAATGAATTTTTTATGTGGCTAATTTGAACAAAAGTTAGTTATTTCGAATAAATTAATATTTTGGACTTAAGTGTAAAATGGAGAATTTAATGGAAATTAATTAGGGTAAATGAAAATTTATAATATTGCAAAATTTTATATGTGTAAAATAGTGCAATATTTGAATTGGGAATTTAATTTATAATTTAATTGCAAAACAGTGATTTTTGAACAATTTTGACTAAAAGGTGTTTTGGAATAATTAAGGGTTAAATTGTAAGTTGGCAAATATTGTGATGTAAAATTTTATAACTATAGCTAAATTATTTTGGTAACATATTATAAAATTTTATGGGTAAATAATGTGTATTTTGTACTTAGAGAAATTAACTAACTTGAGATATAGAACATATTCCAAGTTCTAATGGGTATTAGGCCCACTAACCCACTTCCATTAGCCTATAAACCATCTTCTATCCATTTGTTTCAGCCAACATCTCATTCCATAAACCCTAGAGCAAAATACTAAATAATGGCCTCCAAACCTAGAGCAAAGCTTAATTAATCTTCATCAAAGTCAAAAGGGTTTTAATCTAATCATTGGAAGGTAATAGCAATCACAAAACCCACCTCTAATCCGTTGTTTAATTTATGAAATTATTTTGTAATCCCCTTTTTTTGTGCATTTTGATTGTAGAAGCGCTTTGATCTTCTTCTCATTGCTTGGGAAAGAGGTACTAATTGCTAGCTGAAATTAAAATTAGTACGTTGCTGTTAGTAAATTAGGCATATTTCATTCATCTTAAATCAGAATTTGGATCTTGATGTTCTGAAAAGCTTATTTTGTAGTCTATAACTTCTGTGTTTGGAGATTTGCATAATTTTGAGGTTTGAATGGTCGAAATCACGTTTGTTTGTTGCTGACCTGACAACAAACTACAGGGTTGATAAAATAAAAACCTGAAATTGTTTTGGCCATAAGCTACACGTTTCTTAACCAAATCTTATAATTTTGGATGTTCTGGAAAGCTTAGTTGTAGGGTTAAATGTTCCTGTTTTGAGTTTCATGAAATTTCGACGTTAACTTGGTAAAAACTGTGCATTCTTACTACTATCCCGAGAACAAAACGACAGTGATATAGAATTTAGATCTAAGAATTGTTTTAGTCATAGAATTTTCATCCCTGATCGGAATTTGACGATCTTGGTTATTCCGGAAAGCTTAGAAACTAAGCTACAACTTTTATTATATTCATTTTATCAGAATTTGAAGTTTACTATGCCAAAATTATGGTTTTTCGTCTCTGGACTGTTAGTGCATAGCTACAGGCCTTAGTCTCTTTTCTTCCGTTGTTTTCAGTGCAGAACACCGATTTTACGATGCCATTCCATGCTTGTCCGATGTTGGAATCTCCCATTCTTGGTCATGTTGGAAAGATAAGGTCGAGATCTTCAACCCTGCAAAGTTTGGTTTAGATCTGGGTGCACTAGATACTTCATTTTTATTGCCGAAGTAGCACCCAGAAACTGTTTTATTTCAGTTATCGTCGGACCAACTTTGAGACGTTGCCATTTCTTCATTTCAAGTCGGAACTGAATGATTCTTATTGCATATCAAAGTAGGAGTACTGTACTATGCTCTTGTAAATTTTCATCAAGATCTGGGTTCATATGGCCCTTCGACCATGTCATCGAATTTGGACCTTTGCACTGTTTTCACACAGTAGAGTTTTATGATTTTTGTCCAATTTTGAGACGACGCAGTTTCTTCGTTTCAAGTCTTAATTGCCCAATTCTTTTTGCAGTTTGGAGCAGGGATGTTGGTCTACATGCCTGCCAATTTTCATGCAATTTGGACTCTGCCTGCTGGTTCAAATATGCCGTCGAATTTGTTCTATGCCTACACTGGCACTTGTGCTTATGTTATGCCGATGATATGAGGCTTGTTATACATCTCTACTTAGATGTTTGTTTCTTCTCTATATGATATATTTTGGTCTTTATTACCATGATATATGTTTCTCTTTTGGAGATTATTATGTTATATGTTGCCTCATTATCTTATAATGACTAGTATTAACCCGTGCTTTGCACACGGATGTTGAAAAAATATTGTTGTTCCATAGGTCATATCCAAATGTATAAGAAATTTAATATGGTGTTAATGAAAAAACATTGTTGAACGATAGTGTTACATCATGAATAACAATTTGGTTGGGTAAAGAATACATGGATGTATTTGGTTATGATAATCACAATTAATATCGAACAAAACAATTACAGTGAATACGTTAAAGTTCATAGACTATTTAGAGGATAATGTGTTAAAAATTTATCCGCTAATGCATATATATATTCACTGTGGTATATAATGCCAATGTTGTTGCTTTTGCAATTACACAGCTGCTTCAATGTGCATAGATATAGTTGAAGTACTCGTTGTGAACTGCAGACACAAAGACACAGTGCAGTTCGATTCAATTAGATAAGAGTAACAAAAGCTTTTTGCAATGGAGAGGATTAAGTAATAGGACGAAATTTGTAAACAGTCAGGAAAAGTGTTTGTCAACGGCTGAAAAAAGAGAGGGAAAAAAAAGAAAAAAGCAATAGATTTAGGATATGGGAAAAGTAGCAAAATAGAAGATTCAATTGAAATAGAAATAATGATGCAATAAGAAAATAACATGGATTCAAATATAAATTACTATTATTCACTGAATCTGATCTATGTAGATGCAGGGTACAAAACACGGCATACAGCTGGTCGTAGTAACCAATATTTGGAAATATCCAAAAACATACAGAAGAGAACAATTGTGAGAAGTCTATTCAATTTTCAGCCTCAGAAGTAACTGCTAGCAACGCATGTATAATATTGGGCTTTAGCGCAAATAGATGATGTTTTCTTGGCTTTAATAGATGCATTACATCAGTCAATTCTGTTAACCATTGAAGGTATTTGTGCCTGCAGCCAAAAAAGCGAAAGTGTCATTGATGCAGTATTATTACTAAATACTCTCACTGCTCGTCTGACCTAGTTAACTATATCTAATAATCAAACTATGACTACATGATCATCTATACAAAGATACATTCATCAATTGTTTTCTAGAAGTTTTCCGACAGTGGTGGTGCAAGTGATTTTAGAATTTTCTGCAAAAAATAAAAAATAAACTCATTTAGGTGGTTATCAACATTATTCTCACTACAACACATGTTTTGACCCAGCACTTAAATTGTGCATCTACCTTAAGCCCGAATACAACAATTTATATGCTTATCGTATTATTGATCATTGTAATTGTAAATGAAATTAAGTAAACTTAAACAAATTTTGTCATCAAACCTGAAAGCAATATATTAAACGCTGAGCTGCACGGTTGAATCAAGCATTAATTATGTGAAGTCACCATTTAATCATCTCAAGCTATCAAAAAGAAAAATTCATTTTTCAATTATATTTTCATAATGCGGTTAAATTACTATCGTTAACATCAAACAAAATCAATAATACGGCTAAATTAGTATTGCATCACACAAATGCAGTTAAAATATTCAGATGCAACAATAATTGCTTAATTCCGAAAATACTGCAAAATAATAACTGCTTTTACACAATGCATTTAAATTTTAACTACAGTAAGCTCGAATAAATCATCGTGTACAACCAAAATTATTACTGCATCACGTAAATATAGTTGAAATATTCAATTTCTACCATGCATAATTCAAAGTTGTCATTAAATTATAATTGCATTTTATTAATGTAGTTAAATTTTAATTGTATTAAGATTGAATAAATTCCTGAAATGTAGCCAAATTTATTACTACATCACATAAATGTGGTTAAAAATCTTCACATGTAGTTAAATTTACCCAAAACTTGCTGGTAAATTATAATTGCATTTTCTTAATTTTATTAATTTACGACTATTTTAAAATTGAATAAACTTATCAAATACAATCAAAATCATCAATAGTAAATGCAATAAAAATGCTAATGTAGTTAAATTAATTCAAAAAATGCCTATAAATTATTACACCATTTTTTGATGGGGTTAAGTTGTAACTGCACTAAGTTTGAATAAACTATCAAACACAATCAAAATTATTACTTTATTGCATAATGCAGTTACAATATTCAAAGGCAACTATAATTGTATAATTCGAAAAAATATTCCTTTCAAATTGTTTAAAGATAATAAATGCATTATAATAATCTAGGTAAAATAACTATGTAATGTTTGTGATCATCATAATAATGCTGTTGCAGAAACGCAGTATACAACGGTGACACAAAATTATTGGATTATATAAATGCAATTAAAACTACTATATAAAATTATGATTTTAAAAAAATTTATTTTTAGCTATCAACAATGGATATCATTGTGCATATTAAATTTGAGATTTTATAGTGATAATGATTCTTAAATCCAATTAATTTGGAAAAAATTGTCACATTTAAGTTTGGAATAAAAAGAAATTAGAAATGTGATTGTTCATTTCCCAAAATATGAAGGAGGCATGTGTGCTCTTGAAATCTAACTCAATAATAATAGTATAGTATATATTATTTTTTAGTTTATCTAACTAATTTTTTTAGTAAGCCTGACCCGAGTATTTTATGCTCGAGTCAGACCGAGTTGTTTCAGGTTAGGTCGCTTTGGACTTAGCTTGCTTCGGTGCTTCCGCTTTGGATATATCCGCTGTATTATAGATATCTTTGCTTGTTATCCATCCTTTATGATACTATGATATTATGACTATCCTGTGTATATTCTTTTGACTCACTGATGTGTGAGTAGTGGCTTTGTACCCACTTTTATATTTAGATCTGTACATGATGTTGTATTGTGCTGAAACTATTTGCTTATTATCTGATGTTGTTCTGTGATGATGTTCATTTTGCTATTATGCTTTGTTCTGATAGATCTTTTAGCCATTGTAGTTTTGCTTTAAGTATTTATTGAATATGTCGAACCACATGATATGAAAAAAAATAGATTCCACTTTTCGACGTGTTCAGTAGATATTTAAAGTAAGATAACACATGGTCGCTTCCATTATACTCTATTGTCCGCATTAGCAGAAGGTATTATCCATATAATACTCTTTGTTAATGAGCCTCTCGGAGTGGGGCGTTACAGTTTGGTATCAGAGCAGGGTTCTGAACTAAGAATAATAAATACAAAACAGTAACACTTATTACAATACATCCTAGTATGATTCAAATATTACAAAGCCCTTTCATCATGACATTAGATAGATAAGTTAGGAATATGTTTAGGAATACATTTATAATCCGTAGTATTCTACTTTGAATTATCTATCTTTGAATCGTGCTTAACTCGTATCTTATCTTCACTTTCAGTATGTCTTGAAGAGGCAGGACCCGTCGTTCTGCGGATGCTGGGCAATCCGGTGACCCACATCCGGGAGGCATTTTTATGACTACCGATCAGATTATGGAGCTTGTTCGAAACTCTCGGCCTCCTACTACAGTTTCTAATGCACCGCGCAAGTCTGCCTTTGCGCGCCTTTGCAGTGATTTCTCACATCTTGGGGCAAGCCGTTCAATGGCTACGAGTCTGTTCTTGAGGTCCAAGCATGGATCCGCGTATGCAAGCGCATCTTTTCCCGCATGACTCTTGCTGATCATGGCAGAGTTCTTGTAACTTCCAGTATGCTTCAGAACCGTGCTTTGGATTGGTATGAGCTTCTCATTGCCGAGTTTGATGAGACCACTCTTACTTAGGCTCAGTTCCATGAGCGATTTGAGCTCAATTTGTTCCAGAATTTGAGAAGATCTCTCTTGCTCGCCGCTTTATTGATAGTAAGAAAGGGAAATCCACTGTTTCAGATTATGTTTCTTCTTTCGAGGCCCTGTCCAAGTAGGCCTCGAGTTCATTAGCACACCACATAAGAAGAATCTCAAATTTTTCGAGGGTCTGAAGAAGTACCTCAAGAAGCAACTGATGCTTCAACTCAAGCTTTCATTCAAAGAGCTTGTAGATTCGGCGCTTTACCTTGACTCAGTTCTTGTTCTGGTTCTCAGCCTCAGTCTCAGCCTAGTGGAACACCTTCCATTCGAAAGTGTTTCAACTGTGGATCTACCGACCATATGGTTAGAGAGTGTGCCAAACCTCTTATCTGCCGCTATTGTAAGAAGGAGGGACATCTTATTTCCGCTTGTCCTACTGCACCTCCTAAATCTGGCAAGCTTAATGCTGCCAAGGCTCCTGCATCTTCATCTCAGCCTCGAGGTATGCATCCTTCCATTCTCGAAGGTTCTATTTTATTTCATGATCAGTCTATTACAGTTCTCTTTGATAGGGTGCTTCTCACTCATTCATATCAAAGGAAATTGTTGATATTATGTCTTTTTAAGGCATATCTGTCGATCCCGCCAAGATCGAAGCTGTTCAGAACTGGAAGCGGCCTGAGAACGTGCACGAGATTCGCAACTTCCTAGGACTGGCGAGTTATTACCTTCGGTTCGTAAAGGATTTCTCACGTGTTGTTCTTCCGCTTACAAGCCTGACTCGTAAGGGTGTTCGTTATGTCTGGTCAGACAAGTGTGAAGCTTCTTTTCAGCGATTGAAGGAACTTCTCACTCATGCTCCTTTTCTTGTGGTTCCCAGGAAAACCATGATGTTGTTGTCTACACCGACGCTTGTGGTAGCGGGCTCGGTGGCGTGCTCATGCAGAAGGATCGGGTGGTTGCTTGTGTTTTTAGGAAACTGCGTCCGAATGAGGTTCGCGATCCAACTCATGATCTTGAGTTGGCTGTCTATAGTCTTCGCCTTGAAGACGTGGCGCCATTTTTTACTGGGCGAACGCTTCATTCTATACACCGATCACAAATCCCTGAAGTATCTCTTCAGTGAGAAAGATCTCAATATGAGACAGTAATGGTGGCTTGAGTTCATTGCCTCATATGACCTTGATATTCAGTATACCCCTAGCAAGGGTAATCATATGGCAGATGCGCTTAGTCGCAAGCATTCAGTTGTAGTTTCTATGATGATAGCCGAATGGGATATTCTCGAGACATTATCTATGTGTGATATTCAGGATCGAGCTCCGTCTTTGGATTCCCCGATATTATTATTCAATCTGGAGACTCGACCTTGTTTATTGGATCGCATTGCCCATGCTCAATGGAAGGATCCAGACTTGTTGCATTTCATCCATCTTCTTGAGTCGGTATCCAGTGATGAGGCATCATCGGATTATTCTATTGATTCTCATCGGTGTCTTCGCAGGAAGAACCATATTATTGTACCCTCTGATTTATCGCTTAGGCGTGACATCCTAGATGATTGTCATCGCACTAAGTACACTATCCATCCTAGTTCGAGTAAGATGTATGCTGACATGAGTCGCTTATATTACTGGGAAGGTTTGAAGTGAGATGTTGCAAGTTATGTGAGCAGCTGCATGACTTGTCAACAGATCAAGGTCGAGCATCAGCGTCCTTTCGGTCTTCTTCAGCCTCTGGAGATTCCATTTCGGAAATGGGATCAGATATCTATGGATTTCATTGACGGTCTGTCTCGATCGGGGTCGGGCCATACGTCTATTTGGGTCATAGTTGATCGCTTGACCAAATCAGCTCATTTTATTTCGATAAAGTTCACTCGGACTGCACCTCAGTTGGCCAAGCTCTGTGCGAAGGAAGTCATTCAACTTCATGGCATTCCCAGTTCTATTGTTTGTGATCGTGACACGATTTTTACTAGTCACGTTTGGAAGTGTCTTCAGTCAGCTTTGGGCACAAAGCTGAACTTTTCTACTGCTTATCACCCTCAGACTGATGGGTAGATTGAGAGGGTGAATCGTGTTTTGGAGGATCTCCTTCGCTGTTGTATTCTTGATTTTGGAGGCAGTTGGAAGGACCACTTACCACTTGTGGAGTTTTCCTACAACAACAGCTTTCAGTCTATTATTGGCATGGTTCCTTTCGAGGCTCTTTACGGAAGGCCATGTCGTTCTCCTTCGTGTTGGTTAGAATCTGGCGAGAAGCTTATTCTTGGTCCAGATTCGGTTCGGAAATCTTCTGAGAAGATTATTCTTGTTTGTCAGAGAACAAAAAGGCGCAGAACCGTCAGAAATCCTTTGCGGACAACCGTAGGAGGCCTCTTGAATTTTCCATTGGTGATCTTGTATTCATTCGGATATCTCCTATGAAGGGGATTGTGCGTTTCAGTTCCACAGGGAAATTGGCTCCTCGCTATGTCGGACCATTTCCTATTACGGAACACATCGGTCCCGTTGCTTATCGTATAGCTCTGCCTGCTTATTTTTCTGGAACGCATGATGTATTCCACGTTTCTCAGCTTCGCAAATGTGTTCGCGACCCTGATTCTGTTATTGATCCGCTTATTGCGTCGGATTTAGAGATTTCTTCCGATCTATTTATTGAGTAGCAGCCTCTTCGTGTGCTTGATTTGAAGGTTAGATGCCTTCGAAACAAAGCGGTCCCTCTCGTGAAGATTCAATGGTCGTCTAATCCTAAGGACTGCACTTGGGAGACTAGAGAGTTTATCGAGTGTGCTTATATTGGTTTTCTATCTTCATCTGTTGTTGGTGAGTGTTTTTACTTCACCTTCGTTTGATTTATTTTAAGGATTAGATGTTATAGATAACTTCCATGATAGGGAATTGCGGGACACAATTTTCTTAAGGGGGAGTCTGTAACAACCCGTGATTGCGATTACCAAATAATAAATTAAAATTGGGATTTTAATTTAATTGGAGCTATTAATGAATTTTTTTGTGGCTAATTTGTTCAAAAGTCAGTTATTTTGAATAAAGTGTAAAGTGGAGAATTTAATGGCAATTAATTAGGGTAAATGGAAATTTATAGTATTGCAAAATTTTATATGTGTAAAATAGTGCAATATTTGAATTGGGAATTCAATTTACAATTTAATTGCAAAACGGTGATCTTTGGGCAATTTTGACTAAAAGGTGGTTTGGAATAATTAGGGGTTAAATTGTAAGTTGGCAAATATTGTGATGTAAAATTTTATAACTATAGCTAAATTATTTTGGTAACATATTTTGAAATTTTATGGGTAAATAATGTGTAGTTTGTACTTAAAGAAATTAGCTAACTTGAGATATAGAACATGTTCCAAGTCTTATTGGGTACTAGGCCCACTAACCCACTTCCATTAGCCTATAAACCATCTTCTGCCCATTTGTTTCAGCCAACATCTCATTCCATAAACCCTTAAACCCTAGAGAAAAACAATAAATAATGGCCTCCAAACCTAGAGCAAAGCTTCATTAATCTTCATCAAAGTAAGAGGGGTTTTAATCTAATCATTGGAAGGTAATAGCAATCGCAAAACTCAACTCTAATCCATTGTTTAATTTCTGAAATTATTTTGTAATCCTCTTTTTTTGTGCATTTTGATTGTAGAAGCTCTTTCTTCTCATTGCTTGGGAAAGAGGTAACAAATGCTAGCTGAAATTAAAATTAGTATATTGCTGTTACTAAATTAGGCATATCTCATTCACCTTAAATTGGAATTAGGATTTTCTTGATGTTATGGAAAGCTTATTTTGTAGTTTATAACTTCTATATTTTGGGCTTTGCATAATTTTGAGGTTTGAATGGTCGAAATCACGTTTGTTTGTAGCTGACCTGACGACAAACTACAGGGTTGATAAAATAAAAACCTAAAATTGTTTTGGCCATAAGTTATTCGTTTCCTATCCAAATCTAATAATATTGGATGTTCTGGAAAGCGTAGATATAGGGCTAAAAATTTCATGTTTTGAGTTTCATGAAATTTCGAAGCTAATTTGGTCAAAACTGTGCATTCTTTCTACTATTTCAAGAGCAAAACGACAGTGATATAGAATTTAGATCTGTGAATTGTTTTAGTCAGAGAATTTTCATTCCTTATCGGAATTTGACGAGCTCGGTCTTTCCGGAAATCTTAGAAACTAAGCTACAACTATTATTATATTCATTTTGCCAAAATTTGAAGTTTACTATGCCAAAATTATGGTTTTTCGTCTCTGCCCTGTTAGTACATAGCTGCAGGCCTTAGCTCTTTTCTCCCGTTGCTTTCAGCATAGAACCCCGACTTTGCAATGCCATCCCGGGCTCGTCCGATGTCGAAATCTCCTATTCTTGATCTCGTTGGAAAGATGAGGTCGAGATCTTCAACCTTGCAAAAGTTTGGTTTAGATCTGGGTGCGTTAGATACTTTTTTTTTATTGCCGAAGTAGCACCCAGAAATAGTTTTACAACAGTGATCGTTTACAGGTATTGTCGGACCAATTTTGAGAAGTTACCATTTCTTCATTTCAAGTCAAAACTGAACGATTATTGTTGCATATCAAAGTAAGAGTACCGTACTATGCTCTTGCAAATTTTCATCACGATCTGGGTTCATATGATCCTTCGACCATGTCGTCGAATTTGGACCTTTGCACTGTTTTGACACAGCAGAGTTTTATGATTTTTGTCCGACTTTGAGACGACGCAGTTTCTTCGTTTCAAGTCGGAATAGCATGATACCTTTTTCAATTTGGAGTAGGGATGTTGGTATACAGGCTGCCAATTTTCATGCAATTTAGACTCAGTTTGCAGGTTCAAATATGCCATCGAACTAGTGACTTTGACTTGTTTTCAGTGATTTTATACTTGGTATAATTTCGACTATTTTCTAGGATTTCCCGATTTCTTTGAGATTTGTCTCTAGATTTCGTGCACAGATTTTATTAATCATTTTAAAGTAATTTTACATCAAATTAGCATTCGAAACTATTATTTGGTATTATTTTAAATATTAAATTAATTACTCCATAATAAGTGAATTTCAAAGGCTATTTCTAAAGAGGTTTTCAAACGATTAAAAATCCGCTTTCTACAACTATTTTCTTAGTAAAATATACACTCTTCTGCACTTCGAGTGAAGTGGAAAGGTGATTAAATGGTCAGGTAAAACACAGACCATGAATCCACGCATTTATCTTTCTGATTAATCCACGACATATTCGATTAATCATTTTGGCCTTTTGTCCTAGTTTACCGATGACATGAGGTGAACTTTTTACTGCTTTGAGTGTGGAAGCTTACGATTGGTTAGTAAAAAATTTAGTGCGAACGTCGGGGTATGAGACTCACATTACTACTTTACAGTTCCCTTGCTAAGAGTTCGTGTCACATTCCTATTGTTAGTGGTAAACGAGTACTGGGCCTACGAGCCTTTACCACTACGGCGTGTTTCCTGAGTGATACCTTCGGAAAATTTTCTTCGGACTGTCTCCCTTGGGTTTATTTCCTTTGGGATAGTGTCTTCGGACTGTCTCCTTCTAGCTCACCACGTTTTGGATAGCGTCTTCGGACTGTCTCCTTTAGGTGTTGCCCCTTAGCTAAAGTGATGGGTGTGCACTAGGGTATATTTCCTGTATGATTGAGTACAGTACTAGCGTGCTAATGTTTTCCTGTGTGATTTATATTCCCTTGCGTAGCGCCATTCAGTGATGGTTTTATGCAACCACACGATATAAGCGCGACTACCTTGTGGAACTTGTTTTATGCCTACACCGGCACTTGTACTTATGTTATGCCGATGATACGAGGCTTGTTATACATCTCTACTTAGATGTTTGTTTCTTCTCTATATGAGTGATTTTGGTCTTTATTACCATGATATATGTTTCTCTTTTGGAGATTATTATGTTATATATTGACTCATTATCTTATCATGATTATTGTTTAGTTTATCTAACTGATTTGTTTAACTAGCCTTACTCGAGTATTTGATGCTCGGGTCAGACCGAGTTGTTTCAGGTTAGGTTGCTTTGGACTTAGCTTGCTTCAGTGCTTCCGCTTTGGATATATCCGCTATACTATAGATAGCTTTACTTGTTATCCATCCTTTATGATAATTTGGTATTATGACTATCTTGTGTATATTCTTTGACTCACGGATGTGTGAGTAGCGGCTTTATACCCACTTTTATATTTGGATCTATACTTGATGTTGTATTGTGTTGAGACTGTTTTCTTATTATCTGATGCTGTTCTGTGATGATGTTCATTATGCTATTATTCTTTTTTCTAATAGATCTTTTAGACATTGTAGTTTTTCTTTAAGTATTTATTGAATAAGTCGAACCATATGAGATGAAAATAAAATAGATTCCACTTTTCGACGTGTTCAGTAGATAGTTAAAGTAAGATTACACATGATCGCTTCCATTATACTCTATTGTCCGCATTAGTAGACGATATTATCCATATAATACTCTTTTTAAATGAGGCTCTCGGAGTGGGGCGTTACACGAATCCTATACTTTGCCTCTCGACTTCCCTTGAGAACAAGCCTGAGTAGATTCCAATCCCAAATTGAGCGATTAATTAGACTTCGATCCATTTTTCTAGGTATGAACCTCTCGATTGTTCGTCTTCCTTCAATTAGGGGTTTTGTACAAGATTCAAACTCGCGTCTTTCCTTTAACTCATGAATAATGGAAGTTGTGTGTATAAGGAAGATGGATCTAAGGTTTTAGACGTGCCTTAGGATTAGATGGAGAGGAAGAAGAAGAGGGTGTCGGCCCAGTAGGAATTGGTGAGGTAAGCTACTGTTGGTTGAAGGCGACGTGCGAGTTGAAGTAGCGATCGATTGGCCATTTAGGGAGATGTTTAATTTGTTTGCAGAAAGGAGTTGGAGGAAGACGTATGGATGTGGCTCGGCATGACTTCCTCATGCCGAACGATGGAGAGGCAGTGTTGGAGTGAAGTTGGAGTTAGGTCTAGCGTGCCAAGCGATGTGGCTCGGTATGACCACAGCCCGGCATGACTCCCTTATGCTGAATGAGGTAATAGGGAGTGCAGGAGAGAAGTACAAGTTATAGGAAGAGTGCCGAGCGATGAGGCTCGACATGACTTACCGAATGACCCATCTATGCCGAGCGGTAGAGAGGGAGCGTAGGAATGAAGTTGGAGTTGGTTTATGGTGCAGAACGATGCGGCTCGGCTTGGCCGCGGATCGACATGATTTGCTGAATGCCAGACAAGGGATAGGGAGTGTAGGAGATTGGTGTACAACAACACTAGTCGAGTCTTTGCACCGCCGTTCGACATTAAGCTTGATAGTATGTTATAACAGTCAGAACCATCTCAACTTGAACACAATGCATTGTTGGCTTAACATACTTTTTTTTCCCGAACATATGATAGTGAACAAGGACAAGGACTTAAGAAATTAAGCATATCGGACAATCCAGGCTAATAACTCCCTAGTTTTGACAACTATAAACCTGAACTTAACTTGTTTAAAATAGATAATAACTTTACACATACAGTGTCGATGCCGAGTTCAAAATAGAAACCATCACACGACAAATTATCATAGACGGTCAACGATGACGGTTTACGAAGATGATAGTCTAAGGCCTAACTTTATTTCATCAACTCTGTGACTTTTAATTCCTTGGCACTTATACTTGAACGATTGCACTAATTCACACACCACACAAGGGGGTATTTTTGTTGTTAAGTCTAATGTCGATTGTTTTTCAAGTATATTTCAAACAGGTGTTTCGTTAGATTCTACATACATTAGAGATGTCTAGGAAATCCAGCTCTGCCACGGTTTCAGACAGACCCGAGCTAACTTCTCAACAAGAAGTAGTTGGAACTTTGAATCCATAGATCATTCCTGTACAAGATATTCCAAGACTAATGATCGCATTCGTCGACTTGGCTCCCGACGCCTTGGATGCAGCAATCTTTTAGACGATCCGATCGATTCCCAAGCCTCGAGAATTAACGAAAGTGCGCTTTGTCATATATGCTCAGTACATAGGATTCCTTTCGACGATGTGTTGGTTCCATAAATATAGGTTCATCCTTACTCATCCCAGTCGGATATACAGCCTGCAACAAATTGATGTGTTGGGTCGA
The DNA here is from genome assembly GCA_030765085.1 of Allium cepa. Lineage (NCBI taxonomy): Eukaryota > Viridiplantae > Streptophyta > Magnoliopsida > Asparagales > Amaryllidaceae > Allium > Allium cepa. The sequence goes on along the minus strand of CM060934.1, from coordinate 1,014,602,285 downwards.
TAGCGTGCTACCATTCAATTCCTTCCTCCGCGACCTGTTACAGTATATCGAGATCGCCCCATCGCAATTACATCCTAACAGTCACACATTCATATACAACACGTGCATTCTCTTCATGAGAGTCCTTTTCAGGTTTCCAACCCCTGGAAATATTCGTTATATCTATCTTTTCAAGAGACTATCAGACAACCCATCTTTTGTACTTCTCGAGTCGCTGAGCAAGTGTCAAATTCCGACGGGGCATGGAGAAAATTCATCCAGTATAAGCAGGACTGGTTCTACGTGCGTTGTCCCCCGGCTTCGCAAGGAGATGGGTAGAAGGAAGCAGGTTTCTTTTCTGGATTAATACTTGCATTCGGCAGTGATTTCTCCTCTACAAACTCTTTATCTACTTCTACAGGTATCAGCCCACGTCCCAAAACTCTGGGTATTCTGAAGCCGTTGAGGCTATTCGAGCTGTCCCCACAGGAGACCGGGACATTAGATCTCTTATTTCGAATGAATCGCTCTCGAAGTTTGGGCTGCTGGCCGCAGGCCGCCAGATAAGCCTTCCTCCAGGCGTCACCATAACTGGGTCTGCTTTAGGTAAAGGAAAAAGGCAGCCGGGCGTTCAACACGTGATGCCCATAACACACCTGAGGAGGATGAGATTAAAGAAGCTGAAACTCATGTAATACATGGCGAGATTGTTAGCCTCGCTCGGGGTGCACGACATTGAAATAGCGCATCCCTCTATGAAGGGAAAGAACAAATTGACTTACAAACCGAGGAAGAATATGACGGGCGGAACTCCTAAAGTCACAATCACCCCGGTGGAGAGAGAGCCTTCTCCTCAATGCTTAGAGAGTTCATTAAAAGGCCTGTCGGACCTTACTATTCCCGATGATTTTCTAAATTACGGCTTCAATGATCTAAAAAAACTTAAACTTCATTCGCCCGCAAGAGGTGATGTAGGCACTCAAGCCCATATTCAGGGAGAAAAAAATTCCCATAAGTGGAGATAAAGAAACTGGTCCATCGGGGGAAACACTAGGACACACATAAACACGTGCACTTCACCTTGCACTTAAATTTATGCCATCACTCTACTCTTTTTGCTAACTTATTGTTATTTAAATTCTATGCAGGTGATATAGGCCATACATATGGACTCGATCGTCTTCGCGGGTCATCCATCTTTCACCACTCTAGGCGGGATTCGGGCTCCGAATGACGTCGGGATAGAGATGATGATGGCGACAGGGATTATCACTCCTGGGATTCAACATCTTGAAAGAAAACTTATCATCGGCCTTCACACCATTATAATCCTCCTTCTCACTCTGAGAAAGGAAGGGAGAAATACGGCCACAAGGGGTCCCAATCCGATGCCCTCCGTGATTAATACTCTGGTTCATCCAGCACACGACAATCTCGAGAACCCCACAAGAAAACTGTACTCTCAAAATCATCTCCCTCTATTCCTGCAATAGATTCAACGGTATGGGAGAGGCTAGCAAAGCTTAAGGCTAAGTTCCCCAAAATATGCTTCGATGATCTGAAGTTTCTTTCAGCGATCCATCACGTTCCGAGACACGTCAAACAGAGCGCTATTACTTGTAACAGCGACGTTTATATTCAATATGATGCGTTTGTCTGTTTAGCTGAAAAAGTCTTGGAGTCTCTGTTTAGCATCAACATGAAATTGATCGCTTGAAGCTTGAAGCTATTCACGATAAAGATGTTACCAAAGCTCAAGATGAAGAGCTCTCTTCGTACAAGTCTAATCTCGAAGCCACCCAACTAAGTGCTAAGATACTACGAAGGCCGTTAATCGTCTGGAAACGACACATAAGAAAGAAATTGACGAAGTGGTCCAACGTTGTAGGGCCCTGGCTTTAGAGAAGGATTCTGTTCAGAAGGAAAGGGATGCATTTGCCCTCTGAGTCAAAGAGTTGGAAGATCAATTCCGTAAAGAGAGAGAGGAAAAAACTGCTGCCCAGGAAGAGTCGCAATGATATTGCGATGAGATTGTTGCTACACGATTCCTGAAGGCAAAGCTCAACGATGAGCTCTCTAAGGTCGGGATGTTGAAGGATGAAGCCCATGAAGACGGCAAGAGAATAGAATCTATGGAGATTGACTTTCGCTTAAGGCGGCTATAGAGGCAGGCAGGGAGGAGGTCAAGTGCTTGTTCGACCCGCTTATAGTGGAATACAACGCCCGTGTCCTCATGCATCAGGACTTAACTTTTCTTGGTGAGGGCTACCTCAAATCTCTAACTGAGGCATGGGAAACTTTAGTAAAGATTGGAAAAGTAGAGCTAGACACCAAGGAGGTCAATGAGGAGGCTTTGATAAAAGAATTTCTCAGGGAGAACGAGCCTCCGGACTTGTCTGCAGCGAAGGCCCTCTACAACAAAGGTTCCTCCTCATCAAAAGGAAAAGATGAAATCGCCAGTCTGTTAGGAACCAAATCTCCTGCTCCTTCCCTTACTCAATCGACGGTCGACCGGTACTTGATCCGTTCGAACATTACGTCGAATATGATCCGGAAGCCCCTGGCCTTGGTATTCATATACCATCTCTCATTCCAGAGGGTGAGACTCCACGGACGATTAAGAGCGAGCAAGAAACCGGCAAATAACTTTTCTTCTTAAAGTTCAATGAGCCATTGTTTTCAGCGTGATTTCATTATATTCTAACATTTGTCTCTTATGATCTTTTGTCGGCTGCTCTGATCCTAAGCCCACTCCGAGGAGCGGTGACCCCAAGGAGAAGAAGGAGAAAGTGAGCGAGGAAACTCAAGCAGGAGAGACTCCTGACCCTGATGCTCAAGTGATTGAAGCGCTCAACGAGGACAAGTCGGAGACTTCGTCCCCTGTTGAAGAAAGTTATGAAGTTGAGATTACAGGAGCCTCAGGAGACACTTCAAAAATAAGCATGAAGGAGTAACTCGCGGAGGAGAAGAAAACGGAAGCTGAAACCAAAGTTGAGCCCTGAGTTGTGGATCTTGACGATCCTTTGAACAGGCCTTCGGAGGTCATCCTTTTCGATGGGTCCAAGCCACTAGAAGTTCCTCGTCCCTCGTTGGATGTTACTTCCCCATCAAGAAAAATGTCGAAACTAAAATGCATGAGGGAAGGTCACCTGAGAAAACAAAGGAGGAAAAGAAACCCACGAAATCGAAGAAGTAGCTGTTACACTCATTCTACGAGAGCTGGCTTAGATTAGGTAATTATTTTTATTTATTTCCGTAGTCATTGTTAATAGATTTTTGACTCCGAATTTTGGAGGAGTTTTAGTAGAACCTTATTTTGGATGAATAAATAAAATTTAGTTCTTTTGTTTTTCAAATGACTTTTACTGTCCAGCTTTCCATATTATTGTGGTCGAAACCCGAGCTATTGGGAGTTACATAAACCCCCAATTCATCTTCACATAACTTGGAAATTCTTTGAAATTGTACATCCTTTATTCCATGCATCGGGTACTTAGAATATTTTTCGGTCCGTACGTTGGGGACTTAATGACTTCAAGTGAGTTGTACTCTAGTATGCACTATGGGGACTTAGAGATTTTTAAACCGTTTATACTCTAGTTCGCACTCAGGGGACTCAGAGTACTCCAGTCCGCACTCAAGGGACTTGGAGATTTTAAGTCGTTTATACTCTAGTCCGCACTCAAGGGACTCAAAATACTCTAGTCCGCACTCAGGGGACTTGGAGATTTTAAGTCATTTATACTCTAGTCCGCACTCAGGAGACTCAAGGTACTCCAATCCGTACTCAAGCGTCTTAGAGATTTTAAGTCCTTTGTACTCTAGTCAGCACTCAGGGGACTCAGAGTACTCCAGTCCACACTCAGGGGACTTGGAGATTTTAAGTCGTTTATACTCTAGTTCGCACTCAGAGTACTCCAGTCCGCACTTAGGTGACTTGGAGATTTTAAGTCGTTTATACTTTAGTCCGCACTCAGGGGACTTAGAGTACTCCAGTCAGCACTCAGTGGACTTGGAGATTTTATATCGTTTATACTCTAGTCCGCACTCAGGGGACTCAGAGTACTCCAGTCCGTACTCAGGGGACTTGGAGATTTTAAGTCATTTATACTCTAGTTCGCACTCAGGGGACTCAGAGTACTCCAGTCCGCACTCAGGGGACTTGGATATTTTAAGTTATTTATACTCTAGTATGCACTCAGGGGACTCGGAGTACTCCAGTACGCACTCAGGGTACTTGGAAATTTTAAGTCGTTTATACTCTAGTCCGCACTCAGGGGACTCAAAGTACTCCAGTTCACACTCAGGGGACTTGGAGATTTTAAGTCGTTTATACTCTAGTCCGCACTCAGGGGACTCAGAGTACTCCAGTCCGCACTCAGGGGACTAGGAGATTTTAAGTCGTTTATACTACGGTCCGCACTTAGGAGACTCAGAGTACTCCAGTCTGCACTCAGGGGACTTGGAGATTTTAAGTTGTTAATACTCTAGTCCGCACTCAGGGGACTCAGAGTAGTCCAGTCCGCACTCAGGGGACTTAGAGATTATTTCTTTTATACTCTAGTCGGCACTAAGGGGACTCAGAGTATTCCAGTGTGCACTCAATGGACTTGGAGATTTTAAGTAGTTTACGTGCGTTCGTATGTCAGACAGAATAATGTAACTCTAATTTTCTGCCATAAAATTATCGTACAGGGAAGCATCAATAATTCATGGAAAAAATGGCTTCAAGCCTTTATTAATGAAGCAAGCTAAATTGTCTTATTACAGGCTGAAAACTAGGAATCAATGGATGAAAACATACTGAAAATAATTGCAACAAGATAGAAAATGAATAGACTAAATATAATAATGTCACAGATGCTCGCTATTCCATGTTTGGGGGAGTGTCGCGCTATCAATGGTCGCTAGCTTGAAAGTTCCTTCTCCAAGCCTCTGTTCAATGGTGTATGGACCTTCCCATGTGGGATTCAGATACGACGGGACCGAAAAAACTCATTTAAAAACGAGGTCGCCCACGTCGAAGACTCTTAGCCCGACTTTTTTTATAATATCGAGCGATTCGGCGTTTATATGCGGCCGCTCTTAAATCAGCTTCTTCACATTTTTCATCATTGAAGTCAAGCGTTTCCAGCAAAAGTTCCAGATTCGTCTTGGGGTCATAATGAGTTACCCGACGGGACTGAACTTCAAGCTCTGCGGGTATAACATTCCATGTCATATGCTAACGCAAATGGAGTGTGGTCAGTCGTGGACTTTTGGGTGGTTCTATAAGCCCATAGTGTTGTTGGAAGTTCATCCACCCACTTGCTTCTAGCCTTTTCCAAGCGCTTTTTCAATATGGACTTGATTATTTTGTTCACGGCTTCCACTTGTCCATTGGCTTTTGGATGAGCAACTGTTGCAAATCTTTTTTCAATGCCATACTTTTGAAAAAATTCTTTGAACTCTTTTGCTTTCGAATTGAGTTCTGTTTTTTGTAATGATAGTCCGTGGGAGGCCAAAACAACATACAATATTTCGTACAACGAAATTAATGACCTTCTTGGTGGTGATCATGGCTAAGGCTCTACTTCCGCCCACTTAGCAAAATAGTCGACCGCAACTATCGCTTATTTCGCACCACCCTTAGATATGGGTGAGGAACCAGTTATATCGATTCCTCACATTGCAATCGGCCAGGGACTAACCATTTGCGTGAGTTTTGTTGCTGGAGCTATCATGATTTTTGCATACTTTTGGCATTTGTCACATCTCCTTACGTAGTCTACAGCATCCCAATTTACAGTTAGCCAATAGTATCCATAGTGGAGGATTTTCTTTGCTAATGTCTGCCTTCCAGTATGGTCACCACATTCTCCTTCATGGACTTCCTTCAGGACTTGCTTTATCTCATCGTGGGCAATGCATCGGAGTAGGGTGGTCGAGAATCCTTTCTGATACATTATTCCGTCCTGCATTGCATATGGTGAAGCCTTACGAATGACTTGTCAACTTTTGCTCCTTCTTTCGGGCAAGATCTCGTGTAGCAAGTGTTGTTTGAGTGGGGTTATCCATGACTCCTTCTCAATCTCTGTTTTTGACATGAGATCTATCTCCGTTACATCTATGCTAGGAGAATGTAAGGTTTTGACATGAACCAATCCCATTTTCTGTGCATCGCCAGTGCTTGCAAATTTTGCCAATGAATCGGCTTCTTTGTTTTGTTCACGCGGGACATGTGAAATACATAATATTCCAAATTTGCTAGCAACTCTTGAACCCATGCAAGATATAAGGCAAGTCTCTGTCCCTTCGCTTAATAGTCTCTCCGCACCTGGTATACTACCTGTAACAACCTACAAATCCGTACCTCTTGAGTCAACACTATTCTACAACATTCAACTCAGGTTGTACAGAAATATGAACCATTTGGGTTAAAGAAGAAGAGGTAGAAGAAGAAAATAGAAAAGAACTACAGTATCTAACCATCGCAGCGGAATAAAATATAATAGATAATAAATAATCTTTACTCAAATATCAAATATCATTGTTTATATATTACATCATCAGAGTATATCAACCGCAGCTCAACATCAATAACATACAACTGGATACGTAGCTACTCAACACAGCGGAATATATACAAAACAAGTATGAAAGTACGTATCGTCATCTAGCTCGTCTCCTGAGCTCCACAACATCAAATCCTGTATCCTATAATACTCGGTCTGACCCGAGCATTACAGTTAAATAACACCCGAATCAATCTGGAATACCAGCGTGAGAAAATCGCACTCAATTGATTATTAAAGTTTTTAAAATCCTTTAAAAACAAAAGCATCTTGTAAGACCACGCCACAAATAAACATGTCGGGTTTTTACCTTACGATAGCTAAACAATTTTTATCGAAATCCTTTGATATTATAATAGGGCCTATATAAAAATACTTATAAAATAGCCGAAATTGTTACATCTATTAAATTCCAGCTACTAGCCATAGAGTGGGTAATACAAACAAAACTCGTATAAGGCTCGTAGGGAGAATGGATTTCCAACTAATGACTAGGCAATGGGGTACCACCTGTCATAGTACGTGGCCTAGATCACAGTACCGAGGAGTACGCCTGCTCCCCTGCAACACAAGAACGAGACTATCCCTTATTGGATAATCCCAAGTGAGATCACCCTGCAGTTGGGATCAGCAACCGCCCACTAAGCCGAAATAAAAGGGACATCTAGGCAGGGATGACCTCACCCTGCTTGGGTGCTACCCACCTAGCCTTGCTGCATAACCCCTGATTTTCAGTCATTCCCATTTGATGTGGCTTGAGGCAAAGCGTTACCTTTTTAGAACATATCCCTTACTATGCCCATCGTCCACTTGACGATGTTTCGAAAGCGTTCATCCATACAAGTCTGTCCCGAGTTCGAATGGAACCGAAGGCACTACTCCTACTACATCCATTTTGGAAATATCCTTAGGATTAGTAGCGACTAGACCATGCACTTCACTGCTCCATCTTCGAATCCAAACTCGTTTCACACGAAATGTACAAATTGGATCGAAGTTGTTTTCGAGAAATAAATCTCGATCCCGGTCTCTTCGACACGATCAACGCATTTGTCCAATATTGATAGTCGGTGATTTAACTATCAATTTATATTCACAAACATCCATCAAACAATAAATAATTTTCCAAATTATTTATTAACCTCAAAATATCTTTATAAGATATATTTCTATTTTCAACCTTTTGAAAATAGTTTTCAAATCATCTTTCTTTTCAGAATAAACTTTTCCAAATATTTTCTATCTCCACTGAAACTACCAAGCACAAGCCAGATTTTAAAATAATTTAAAACACTTTACTTTGAAATACCCTTTAAACATTTATTTTAAAAACTGCTTCAATAATTTATTAGAAATATATACTATATGAATATTTGAAAGTAAGGTTACTTAATAAAATATAAACTAGATTTTCACTTTTAAAAACTAGATACTAAATCACTCTTTAAATAATTACTACCATAATATTTTAAAGGAAATACATACTTTTAGGATTTAAATATTAGAAATAGTAAATTTTCCAAAACTTCTTTTTAAAACAACTTTAAAACCTTTAATTTATAATTAAAAATTTACTTTAAAAACGTACTTGGTTATTCAGGGAGAATTTCCAATTTCAATCACTTAAATCAATTTCTCCCGTATTGATTTTCAATTTATTTACTTTGAAATATATTTCTTTGCTTACACTACTCATTTTAAAATTCGTTAATTATGGACTTTATCATGATTATTATTTTTCGCTTGATTTTGAACCCTTTTAACTAAAATATACGAATTCTCAGATTTTTCCCAATTTCCTCTTTGTTCTTTTCAATAATTTAAATCTTCAATTTTCAAATAAATGTTTTGTTCTTTTAAATAATATCGCTGAAGTTTCAAACTCCATTAACTATCTGTTTATTCAAAAATTCCTTTCCATATGCAGAATCTTATTAATTAGCATTTTGAAACCACTAATATTCTTATCCAATTCTTTTTTAATTTATTTACATTCTTTATAATTATTTCTTAAAAGTTCATTTCTTTTATTTCCTTTCAAAATCCAATTATATATATTTAGATAAACAGAGTACCAAAATATTCAGGCAGACTATAACATTCAATATTCTAATATAATTCATCATAGAATATCAAGTAATCACAACAGAGGGTATTAAATAATTTAAATAAATGTTGAGGGGTCCTGTTGGATCCCCCAACCTGTTTTCCTACATCCATAGACTTTATCATAACATAAATATCAATTCCAAAATATACCATACTATAACACATCAATCAATTTAACCATTCAAACAATTATTTAAATTTATTCATTTAAATTTAAATTTAACCGAGTGAGATTAACTCACCTTTGATTTTTGTTTTGCATCCATTTCAAACTCGCTTGGTTTTCCCCACGACTTTAGACCTCGTATAAGTATTTACAGTTTATTAACATTTGAACCGCTTGAATAATCAACTACCATTCAATAAATTTAATTAACTAATTATTTTGTTAATATTCGAATAAATCGAACAAATAATTTCCATTTTCTAAATTTAATTTAATTAACAAATAATTTTTATTTCAACTAATTGAATAATCACTTATCATAAATAATTAACTAATACTTTGGGTTTAAAATAATTTCTCTTTAACTATTTCTAAATTAATTAAACAAGTAAGTTACAAAGTTATCTTCCTTTTGAAAACATATATTTATTTGTTGTTTACCATATAGACATATTTATTAAATTCTAAGAAAATAAAATTTCCATTTCAGCCTATATACATACATACTGAATTTTGAACAGAATGGTTTTCTGTCTTACTTATATATGCGTATATTATTTTCATTTCAGTAAATAGTAAAATAAATTTCAACCTTCTGTTAATAAATTTCTTAACTTAAAAATGTTCTAAGATTGAATTTACCTCAATCGCATGGGAACCCAACATCACGAGCTTCAGCTCGATATCCATAAAAACACGACCCAACTTCGAGATTACAGCCATGGACTTACTTCGAAGCGCATGCCACCAAACCGAACGCGACCCCTTCATCTGCTCTCCACCACGTCGTCGACTTCGTCGCTTCCCAAACCCTCAAATCCATTTGCACGCGAAAGAGTTTCGCCGCCGTTACCATTAGCCAAGCATCACTGCTACCCCTCTGTCGCGATCAACATATGCCTTACCCTCGAAGTATCACGCTCGACATCGCCTCGAGATTAACTCGAATTGGAAGGGAAACGAACAGAAGGCGTGGTTCTTGATTAAATTCGATATGAATGAGATTGAAAGAGAGGAGATAAATCTGGGTTTTGATTTTTAGTTTAAATAAAGATACGAGAATCTCGTGTTTTCCCCTCTTTTTTTTTCTTTTCGATTTACTAATTTGCGTTCAAATAATTGGTAATAAGAGTGCGCGAATGACTTAGAAGGCTCGATTTTTGGCTTCCAGAAGAAGGATGAAGAATCATGTTTGGGAAGCCAAAGGAAGTGTGCTGGAGTAAACGTACTATAGTGCCTTGAAAAGAAATGGAAAAGTTTTTGACGTGAAAGGATTTGACTGTTTAAACAATGTCTTAATTTGATTCAAAATTAAATTTAAATCGACCCGAATTTTCGGTATAGATTTAAGCGCATTTATATGTCTTACACTCAAACACTAACTCCAATCAATATGAAATTTGAAATCCGGTAATAATTCAATATTACGCATCCAATGGAACTGGTTCCGTCGGATTCTGAGACTGTGCCTTGGAAGGCTATTTTTTTTAAATTCAATTTAAAACGATAAATTTTCATAACTGAACAATTCACTATTAAATCCAATTTTAAAACTTCTATTATCCTCGGCACTATCAATATAAATTTTACAAGCCTTCAAAATATTTTTAATAAGCTTCAAACTGAAGATTCAACATTTTACCCAACTTCAACATATTTAATTCATAATTTAATTATCAAATAAAAAGTAATATTTGAAATTCAAGTTAAAAATTAACTTTGAAATATTTAAAATAAATTAACTATTTCGATTTCAAATGCTCAAAATTTTCCGGGTTGTCACATTCCTCCCCTTTAAAAGAATTTCGTCCTCGAAATTACTAGTTAGGATGAATGGTCCAATACCCGTTTATTGTTTTTCCCAAATCCAAACAGTTTCTAACAATTCAACATCTTACCAATTATTTTTTATTATTATAAAGGACCCATTATTATTCTTATTAACTTTCCGAGCTTTTCCATAGTTCCCAAATAATTTTACTTATTCAACTCATCAAATTATAATTCAAAACCAAGTTTAAAATTTTCAAATTTTCTCAAAAATTTTCTAATTCTCTAAATTTCCGAAATTTTTTGCCAGCGTCTCCTTTGCGCGGCCAGCTCGGTCCAACTACAAAAGGCCTCTACGGCTCCCAAATTCCAAAAGAAAACAAAAAGCCAAGTGGCTACATCCAAAAACCCAATCAAATTTCACAGAAATTTAAACACATACCTTTTTGTCGAGCAATTCAAATTTATCTTCTGAATTCAAAACCAATTTTCCTTTTCCTTTTATAATACCTGCATATCCTGCTTAGCACTAATATTCAATCATAACTTTCAAAACATTTTATCGACTTCCTTACAAAAATGTCAATATTTATTCATTCGAATATTAACTTAAAATATATATGTAATATCAATTTCCAATTAAGAATTTACCATTCCTTATTTAAGTTAGCATAAGCATTTTATATGCTTCTTATATTTATTTCCACCTTACCACATTAGTTTATATCTAATTCTATTCAAATTGATTCTTTCATTTCCATACGAATTCAATTTATCTTTGACTATGAATATTTGAATTTTATTTACCATTTATAACTAATTTATGTCATTATTTTAAGTCGGTTTTATTTACTAGTCTATTTCAATTTCCAGTTTGAAGCCGTTTTGCCATTAATAAAATTTTCAAAAATTTTCTAACTCCCAAAATTTTCGGAAAATTTTGGCAGAGTCCCCTTTGTAGGAGGAGCTTTTGCAATTTGACAAAAGATATAAATATGTATACATCGACCCACCCGGTCGGAAAAACAAAAAACAGTTCATATTTCTATTTTTTGCGTAGGCATACCTTAGTTAGCATTTATAAGCAAGCGGCTTATTTATTTAGCAGTTAGCGTGCCCAAAATCCTGCCATACGGCTTCTCGGTACCTGTACTTACTCAATTTAAACATGTAAGTGCCAAATATATGAAGTTTAACAATATTTCACTTATTTACAATAGTTAAACACATGAATTCTAAAAGAAAAGCCCAGCAAACACTTTCCGTAAGCAATTTATATAGTTTTCATACTAATTCAACTGTTCCAATTAATTTATAACCATTTTCATTCAATTTGAACGGTATTCAATCCATTCGTATACAGCTTCATCAATTTGAATGATTTAAAACTCAATCTCTTACATTTAATTTATCTTTAAGCAAACCGAACTCATATTTAATTCAGTTGCTCTCAAAATCAATTTATTTAACTCCTATCAATTCATAGAATTTTAATTATTTCCATTTACATCAAATGACAATTTATTCTATGCCAATTGATGAGATCTATGTGAATAAATAAGTACTGATGTTTTATAACCAATTTAAATTGATTTCAACTCAATTTATACATAATTCTATTCCATTTTTAAATTTATTCACAATCCATATATTCTCATTTCCTTTGCATTTTAAACTTGAATCCATTCACTTCATTATTCAAACAGGTTCCATTAAAAACCATTTGATCTAGCTCGATACATTTTTTTTAAAATTCCATTCACAATCCATTCGTTTACATTTCATTCCATATTTGTTTATTCCAAACTATTTTATTTAACTCGAAGACAATCTAAGCTATTTCACTCAATAACCATTTAAATTTTATACACGATCTATTCATTTGCGATTCATTTCTTATCCGCATCCATTTAAAACCATTCTAATAACTTGAAACATTCTATTTTTCTTATTGTCTCAAGTTACTTCAATTCCTTAACAATTTAAATGGTTTACAATTATTTATTTAAGAATTTCATTCCATTAAATATTATCGGTAACTCATCGAATTTTATTTCGATTAAAAATTTATTTTCACTTGATTTAAATTCAATCCGATATCATTAAACTTAGTTTTAAGTTGAATTCAACTCAACTCTCTCATCTATTTAGCTTAAGTCAATTTACTTCAATCTATTCAAATTTTATACATAAGCTCATTTTCATTTTACAAGTAAATTTTCTTCTCCTCCAATCCACTTGATTCTATCTCAGTTAAATCTCATTTTAAATCTACAATTTCATTTGATTAGTTATTATAAAATTTAACTTTCAGACTCAACTCATTCAATTGATTACATGGCTATTTCCAATTTATTTCCACTTATTTGGATTATATTTGCAATTCAAACCATCACCCTTTTAATCCAATTTCATTTTTTTATTCGATACGTTTCCAATCATGTTTCATTTGTTAACACTTCAAGTTGAATATTAGTTAATAGCTCAAATTTTGATTCCACCATTTACTTTTAATTTATCATCCAATTTTATTGACTCACAATTCAATTTCATTTACTTCACCAACAATTGAAGTCGAATTTGATTTATAACTTGAGTTTTATTTCCAATTACATATTTCATTATCTAATTTACTATCTAATTAGTTTTTCCCCAATTTAAAATTTAGAACTTGATTTTAATCTCAAAATCTCTTCATTTAATTTTCTTAAGTTCCAATTTATTTTATAATTCAAGTTTTGATTTTCATTTTATTTTTCAATTCATCAAAAATATTTTTTTGGGTTTTTCTATCCCACTTTTTAATTTTATAAGTCACAACTTATTATTTACGTAATTCTATTCATTCTAGGCTTGAATATATTCATCTTTTATTTTTAACTCAAGCCTTACGCTTATTTATAACCCAAGCATATTATATTCTATGGATTTTTAATTCTGACTCTTTTATAAGTTATTCTTATTTATTTATTCCAATTCCAATCCTTATCCAACTTATTTCCCATTTATTCAGGTAAGAATCTAATTCCATTCATTAATTCAATTGAATTCTTATTCCAATTCAATTTTATTTTAACTCGGATTTATTTAACTCAATTTGATTTCAACTTAATTCGAATACAACTGGATATTATTTTTAGAGTATTCAATTAATTTCAATCCAGTTAAATTTTTATTTCCCAATCCAAGTCAATTTCATTTATAACCTTCACTTTAAATTTAAATTTCCAACACTCAAAGCTTATATTTCTTCCTGATTTAAAAATCATCTCAATTTATAAGCTTACAACTATCTCATTAGGATTTTTAAACACCCGACCTTTGGTTTCAAATTATTTTGAAATTTCCAACATCTCAAATCACACTTCTCGAAAATTTAAACCAATCCTGCTTTTATCCTCAACAAATTTCCTTCGAGATTTTCAAAAACAACTAGCTTTTCTGAATAAATCAATCTGGCAGCAATCCGTCACCTAGAAATTCGAAAATGAATACTAATGATGCGGCCGTCATCATCAGAATTATTTCCCAATAATCCAAATGATCTCAATGCTATATCACTTTCAAAATCCTTTTAAAAAAAATTTCTTTTCAGAAATACCTCCATCGCAATAATGCTATCATTTATCTTCAAAAACTTCCAAATCTTCGGGATTTAAATTTCCAAATCCTGCTTAAATCAATTTTAACTATAATTCATTTGCATAGTTTATGCTCATACAAATTCTCATTTGATTATATTCAATTTATAATTTACATTTATAATTCATATTTATAAATTTCATTTTATAATGAATTTATCCCCTTAAACTTTGGTTGTAATTTCTATTTCTAGTTAAATTTTTATTCAACAATGATAATAATTTAATATTATCATTCCTAACATCCAAGTAACCATATATTAGCTAAAATAATTTACAAAAACTTTTCTTTGTATCAAAATATATTTTTGGGTAAAATTATTTCATTCACCCATATTTAAAACAATACCGTGTCGATTGTTCTACTCATGTGTTTAGAAACCCTTTCGATACAGTTGTATAGATTTTGTCGACAAAGGTTCATATGCCACCCATTAAATCAATCAACACAATATTAAAACAATTTATATTAACTAAAAAATACGCGCTCATATCTATTAATACGCTCAAACTCATTCTAGAGTACTATGAACTCTATTTGAGTAATTCCCACCAGAGCCAAGGTTATCGCCAACCTAAGCTCTAATATCAAGTGTAACAACCCGAAAATCCGTACCCCTTGAATCAACACTATTCTACAACAATCAACTCAAGTTGTACAGAAATACAAACCATTTGGGTTAAAGAAGAAGAGGTAGAAGAAGAAAATAGAAAACAGCTACAGAATCTAACCATCGCAGCGGAATAAAATATAATAGATAATAAATAATCTTTACTCAAATATCAAATATCACTGTTTATATATTACATCATCAGAGTACATCAATCACAACTCAACATCAATAACATACAACTGTATACACAACTACTCAACACAGCGGAATATATATATATATATATATATATATATATATATATATATATATATATAACACGTACTAAAGTACGTATCGTCATGCAGCTCGTCTCCTGAGCTCCACAGAATCAAATCATGTATCCTATAATACTCAGTCTGACCCGAGCATTACAGTTAAATAACACCCGAGTCAGTCTGGAACACCAGCGTGAGAAAATCACACTCAATTGATTATTAAAGTTTTTAAAATCCTTTAAAAACAAAAGCATCTCGTAAGACAACGCCACGAATGAACATGTCGGGTTTTTACCTTACGATAGCTAAAGAATTTTTATAGAAATCCTCTGATATTATAATAGGGTCTATATACAAATACTTATAAAATAGCCGAAATTGTTACATCTATTAAATTCCAGCTACTAGACACAGAGTGGGTAATACAAACAAAACCCGTACAAGGCTCGTAGGGAGAATGGATTTCCAACTAATGACTAGGCACTGGGGTACCACCTCTCACATTACGTGGCCTAGATAACAGTACCGAGGAGTACGCCCGCTCCCCTGCAACACAAGACCAGGACTACCCCTTACTAGATAATCTCGAGTGAGATCATCCCACGGTTGGGATCAGCAACCGCCCACTAAGCCAAAATAAAAGGGACATCTAGGCAGGGATGACCTCACCCTGCTTGGGTGCTACCCACCTAGACTTGCTGCATAACCCCTGATTTTCAGTCATTCCCATTTGATGAGGCTTGAGGCTAAGCGTTACCTTTTTAGAACATATCCCTTAGAATGCCCATCGTCCACTTGACGATGTTTCGAAAGCATTCATCAATACAAGTCTGTCCCGGGTTCGAACGGAACCGAAGGCACTACTCCTACTACATCCATTTTGGAAATATCCTTAGGATTAGTAGCGACTAGCCCTTGCACTTCACTGCTCCATCTTCGAATCCAAACTCATTTCACACGAAACGTACAAATCAAATCGAAGTGGTTTGCGAGAAATAAATCTCGATTCCGGTCTCTTCGAAACGATCAACGCATTTGTCCAATATTGATGGTCGGTGATTTAACTATCAATTTATATTCACAAACATCCATCAAACAACACTACGCCATAGATGACCTTCTGCAGCATTTTTGCAAGGTGTTGCTAACTAAAATGTTGCGACAGCAATAAAATTTTGGTCCTACTGCAACGTTGTATTTTTGGTGTTACCTTAGCCACAAAAATGTGTTGCTCTAGCTAAACAAGTGTAACACGATGCAACATTTTTATATAGTGTTGCCATAGATATATTCTAATTAAAAAAATTTAAATTTTTTTTACACCTCAGCGATCCACACCACCATTTAAAACAAAATCTCAACCGTCGATTCACACCATCGATCCACACCTTACCAATTTCCATTTCCCGCTTTACTTTTCTTTCTCATTCCTCTCTCTGCGAAAATTACGGCACGCGATTTTTCTTCCTCGTTCCTCTCTGTTAAAACTAGGGCACACAATTCCAGTTGCTTTGATGCTCTGATTGATCGAATCTAGTGTAAGAAACGTTCCTGGTAGCTTGCTCCTTCATTCTCCTTGATTGATTGCTCGAATTGCTTTGACTTCGTCGTCGGGTGCGATGTGATATTATTTGGTATGTTTTCTGCCTTCTGGTTTACTTGATAATTCTCAATTTTGGTTACACTCGCACGCTTTTGCCGATGATGAATTGGGATTTATTTATAGGCTTTATTTCCTATAATCTCGAGTATAATCTTTTTGTTGGACTTTGAGAAATCTGGTATGTTGGATTGCGATGATGTATTGGTATGTTGGATTTTGGTCCACTGGCTTGATTTTGCTTTGCCGATGATGAATTGCGATGTGATATTATTTCGTATGTTGGATTTTGGTTCACTAGCTTGTTTTTGATTTCTGATCTGAGCTTGTTAGCTCCTTCTGCAGCATTTGTTAAACCAGAACTTGAACCTTTGTTAAACTTGTTCATATACCTTTGTACCTTGATGCATTTGTTAAACCAGAACTTGAAGTATTTGTATTCTGTTGTCCTCTTGAAAACTGCTTCACTTGAAAACTTCTGCATTTTTGAAAATCAGAACTTTGAAAGTGATCTCTGGTTTTATTAAACTGTTGACTAATCTGAACATTGAGTTTTGGTTTCCACGATATATACAAACATATGTGTGTTGAGCTTTGTTGGTTTTGCTTGGTCCGGACTGAACTAGTACCATGCTAACCTTGTTCTTTAACATGAACTAATGCTCCAAGTCCTCTGTATATCATATTACTGCCTATGTTTCTCTTGTACATGCCTGATGCATTCACAGTTTTTGCTTGATGGGCTGCCTATGTGTACTGCTGTGTTTCTTGCACTAGCTTGTCTACATTTTGCTGAACCTGGTTCTTGTTTATTTTGTTGGTTGCTTGGCCCTGAGTTGAATCCAGTCGATGACTCGGGTTTGACCTTGTGCCGTGTCCATTTTTTTTGGCTTGTCTACATATCTGGCTGCACTTGAGTATGAACTTGCACTTAAGTAGTTGCACTTGAGTAGTTTCTTGTACCAAGCCTTATGATGCATGTACGTTCACCCATGTACATGCATTTCTTGGTCATGTTATGTTTCTTGCTGTGTTAAGCACTACTTTGTGAACTTGGCTTCTCCTTTGTGCATTTTTGCCTGAACTGTTGCTTTCTGTCTTCCATACTGTCTTGTATCCATGTGTTGCATTCATTTTTGGCTTATGCACTTGTGAACAGTTGACTTGTGCATTCACAGGTTGTCCGTGCAAATATTTGGTCCCTGTCAGAAAAAAATATGAAAAGAAACAACCCAAACACCTGAGGCAAATAATATAACAAAAATATTTTCATTTTCTGTTCGAGTAAAATATTATTTTCCAGATTACTGCTTTTGAATTATATGTGACAGGTATTGAAGACTGGACAGCTGGATACAAGCTTGAAGACAGAGTCAAATCAAATGTGCTTGAGCTTGAAAACTGGACCTGCTACTTGGCTCGCCTTCGACTCGGCACTCGGCTCGTCATATATTTGTCAGTGTCGGTGTCTGTATAAATTGAAACTGCATATGTAATGAGTGAACTGAGTGATGTAGTGAGGAATATTTGTAAATGTGAATATCAGTGTTATATATCATTGAATTGTAAAATAGTGGAGTCAGGAATTTGTACTATTTCAAATGTTGAAATAAAATATTTATTTAAATAAATTACTTTTTGAATATCAAATTCTGTGCAATAGCATTTTATTAAATAAATATTTATTTCTATTAAAAAATCAAATATGCTCTACATTATGGGCGCCACAAATTCAGAAAGTTAATATCTATAGCAACATTTTGGAATGTTGCTACAGACACATATGGATGTTGCTATAGACCCAAAGAGGGTTCTATTGCAACAATATTACTTATGTTGCCTTAGATGGTCAAAATGTTGCCTTTGAGGTCTAAGGCAACGGCAAAAATTGCGTTACCCGAAAAGTGTTGCCATAGACCTATGGCAACATTTTTTGGGCCTTACCCAACATTTTTTTTTGTGTTGCAGAAGGCCATTTATGGCGTAGTGCAATAAATAATTTCCCAAATTATTTATTAACCTCAAAATATCTTTACAAGATATATTTCTATTTTCAGCCTTTTGAAAATAGTTTTCAAATCATCTTTCTTTTCAGAATAAACTTTTCCAAATATTTTCTATCTCCACTGAAACTACCAAGCACAAAATTATCTTTTAAAATAATTTAAAACACTTTACTTTGAAATGTACTTTAAACATTTATTTTAAAAACTGCTTCAATAATTTATTAGAAATATATACTATATGAATATTTGAAAGTAAGGTTACTTAATAAAATATAAACTAGATTTTCACTTTTAAAAACTAGATACTAAATCACTCTTTAAATAATTACTACCATAATAGATTAAAGGAAATACATACTTTTAGGATTTAAATATTAGAAATAGTAAATTTTCCAAAACTTACTTTTTAAAATAACTTTAAAACCTTTAATTTATAATTAAAAATTTACTTTAAAAACATTCTTGGTTATTCAGGGAGAATATCCAATTTCAATCACTTAAATCAATTTCTCCCGTATTGATTTTCAATTTATTTACTTTGAAATATATTTCTTTGCCTACTCTATTCATTTTAAAATTCGTTAATTATAGACTTTATCATTATTATCATTTTTCGTTTGATTTTAAACCCTTTTAACTGAAATATACGAATTCTTAGATTTCCCAATTTCCTCTTTGTTCTTTTCAATAATTTAAATCTTCAATTTTCAAATAAACGTTTTGTTCTTTTAAATAATAACACTGAAGTTTTAAACTCCATTAACTTTCAGTTTATTCAAAAATTCCTTTCCATATACAGAATCTTCTTAATTAGCATTTTGAACCACTAATATTCTTATCCAATTCATTTTTAATTTATTTACATTCTTTATAATTATTTCTTAAAAGTTCACTTCTTTTATTTCCTTTCAAAATCTAATTCTATATATTTAGATAAACAGGGTACCATAATATTCAAGCGGACTATATCATTCAATATTCTAATATAATTCATCATAGAATATCAAGTAATCACAATAGAGGGTATTAAATAATTTAAATAAATGTTGAGGGGTCTTGTTGGATCCCTCCAACCTGTTTTCCTGCATCCACAGACGTTAGCACAACATAAATATCAATTCCAAAATATACCATACTATAACACATCAATCGATTTAACCATTCAAACAATTATTTAAATTTAATCATTTAAATTTGACCGAGTGAAATTAACTCACCTTTGATTTTTTTTGTCATCCATTTCGAACTCGCCTGGTTTTCCCCACGACTTTAGACCTTGTATAAATATTTACAGTTTATTAACATTTGAACCACTTGAATAATCAACTACCATTCAATAAATTTAATTAACTAATTATTTTTTAGTATTCGAATAAATCGAACAAATAATTTTCATTTGCTAAATTTTATTTAATTAACAAATAATTTTTATTTAAACTAATTGAATAATCACTTATCATAAATAATTAACTAATATTTTGGGTTTAAAATAATTTCTCTTTAACTATTTCTAAATTAATTAAACAAGTAAATTACAAAGTTATCTTCCTTTTGAAAACATATATTTATTTGTTGTTTACCATATAAACATATTTTATTAAATTCTAAGAAAATAAAAATTCCATTTCGTCCTACATATATATACATACTGAATTTTGAACAAAATGGTTTTCTGTCTTACTTATATATGCGTATATTATTTTCATTTCAGTAAATAGTAAAATAAATTTCAACCTTCTGTTAATAAATTTCTTAACTTAAAAATGTTTTAAGATTGAATTTACCTCAATCGCACAGGAACCCAACATCACGAGCTTCGGCTCGATATCCAAAAAAGGTGACCCAGCTTCGAGATTCCGACCATGGACTTACTTCGAAGCGCATGCCACAAAATCGAACGCGACCCCTTCATCATCCCTCTACCACGTCGTCGACCTCGTCGCTTCCAAAACCCTCAGATCCATTTGCACGCGAAAGAGTTTCGCCGCTGTTACCATTGGCCAAGCATCGCTGCTACCCCTCTACGCGATCCACATATGTCGTACCCTCGGAGTATCACGCTCGACATCGCCTCAAGATTAACTCGTAGTCGCGATTGGAAGGGAAACGAAAAAAGGTGCGGTTCTTGATTAAATTCGATATGAATGAGATTGAAAGAGAGGAGATAGATCTGGGTTTTGATTTTTAGTTTAAATAAAGATACGAGAATCTCGTGTTTTCCCCTCTCTTTTTTTCTTTTTAATCTACTGATTTGCGTTTGAATAATTGGGAATAAGGGTGCGCGAATGACTTAGAAGGCTCGATTTTTGACTTCCAGAAGAAGGATGAAGAATCATGTTTGGGAAGCCAAAGAAAGTGTGCTGGAATAAACATACTACAGTGCCTTGAAAAGAAATGGGAAAGTTTTTGACGTGAAAGGAGTTGACTGTTTAAACAATGTCTTAATTTGATTTAAATTTAAATTTAAATCGACCCGAATTTTCGATATAGATTTAAGCACGTTTATATGTCTTACACTCACACACTAACTCCGATCAATACGAAATTTGAAATCTGGTAATAATTCAATATTACGGATCCATTGGAACTGATTTCGTCGGATTCCGAGACTGTGCCTCGGAAGGCTATTTTTTTTTAAAATTTAATTTAAAACGATAAATTTTCAAAACTGAACAATTCACTATTAAATCCAATTTTAAAAATTCTATTATCCTTAGCACTATCAATATAAATTTTACAAGCCTTCAAATTATTTTTAGTAAGCTTCAAACTGAAGATTCAACATTTTACCCAACTTTAACATATTTAATTCAATAATTTAATTATCAAATAAAAAGTAATATTTAAAATTCAAGTTAAAAATTAACTTTTAAATATTTAAAATAAATTAAATATTCCGATTTCAAATGCTCGAAATTTTCTGGGTCGTCACACCACAAATTGCAAGCCACAAAATATTTCAACCGATATTGCCCCTAGCTCTCTAATGAGTTTCAAGATAGCATTCAAAGCGTCATACTCAGCCTCAGTATTTGTTGCTGGGAATTCAAGCTTCGAAGCGTAACAAACTGATTGGTTTTTGAGAGTCATTGTAACGGCCCGCCGCTCTGACCACCTCTAGTTGGTAATTAAACCAACTAGAAACGTTCAAAATGACGGATTGTTATTCAGTTTATAGAGTTTAAACAGAAACAGCCACAGAATAACAGAATAATCATTATATTTCACATAAATGAATTTTTTTCTCTTACATATATCAGAGTTTGTACAATGCATTAAATTTTATACAGCGGAATATATCTTTTAAGTACAAAAATTCTTCGAAAAGCTAGAGTGAAGCAATTTCCCCAACTCTCTCTAACTTCGCGGCCAGAAAATCTTCAAGCTGTAAAATTACTCGATCTGACCCGAGTATTACATTCAAAAGAAAATAATACACAGGTCAGTCTAATTCAAACTCAGTTATTGTTGCATAGAGGCAATAATAATCACAATTAGACGACAGTCAAATATAATTTACCCATCCGATCCTTTAACAAGAAATCGGATATCGGTAAATATAACACATAACAGTGTTAAACAACAATCAGTAGATTCAGATTATCAACGAAGATAGATGAAGGGATGGCAAGTCGAAATGCAATAGTTTGCATATACTCAAACAACTCAAGAAACAAGTTTCTTAACAACTCATTACTACACATTTCCAATAAGTGCAAAATTTTCATAAAAATGAAACTGCAAGCACCACAAATATTCAGGGGTAGAACTGCAATAATAACGCAGCCACCACCCGAATCCAAGGCATAATAAATACAAACTGCAACTACAACATGTTGCAATTATGCTTGAAAACAAATGCACATCAAACTAGAAGTAAGCAGTGCCAAAAGAACACAACCCAAATGTGCAAGTATAAAAATCAAGAACAAGGCGCAGTGCCGAAGCAAAGACAAAATATATTGCTTTTCCAAAATAAATACTATATAGTGAAAAATTGCAGTGGTACAACTGGTGAAGTATGCAATATGTACACAAATGAATGTACATAACCAACAGCACATGGACAAACATATGTGCAAATGCAGTCATGCACAAGGGCAGGAAATAAGATTAAAACCAACATCATCAATTACATAATATAACACAAAAGTTCTCAACTCCAACATGTCAGTAAACATCAGTGCACAAGGCAATGACACATACTTATACATGAACCAGCAGAAGCAATTGAAGTGCAACAGTGGAACAACAAGGCAAAAAGGCTACAAGTATGAATTGAACAAAGCAAGGCTACAGAGCTCGAGCTTATGCAAAGTCAGCGTCATAGCATAAATTCAAGAAGGCACCAAACCACAAAACTGAACGCAAAGGTCAAGCCATAGTTGTCATGACTCAACTCAAATGCAAAGCTTCAACAAATCAAAGCAGCATCAAAACTTATGTATGCAGTCCCAAATGCTCGAAGCAAAAGAAATACCAATAAAATCAAGGCGGTGTGGCTGCAGTACACACATACATACATGTGCACTGCCTCGCCAACTCGAGTGCACAAGGTCAAATCAAAATCAGATTCAACACAAGTACAAACGGCCTCGACCAAAATTCAAAATATCACTGCAACAATGAAACTGTACATGTGAACAGAAAACATAGCAACACTCAAACAGGTATTTAAACATGAACCCAGCATCATAACACAAGACAAAAGCAACTGGGTTCAAGTAACGAGCAACAACAGAAACATACAATGCAAGTGAACCAGACTTGAGCTTACACCAACTCCAGATATATGTAGAATAATTACAGTCAAAGTATAGATGGTTAGCGTCTTTTGTAACCTGATTACACAAAACACATTTGTCATCTTCAAAAATGATATGCCTTTGTGGTAGATTCTGTTTTGTTGAAAATCTGTTAAAAATGGCTTTAAATAAACAGATTCTCTTCTTAGTACAATGAATTTTTTTGTCCCATAAAATTCTTATCTTAGGATAAAGAAAACAATCATATATTGATAAACTTATATTTAGCAATATTATTTTAACCGATCAAGCAATTTAACAATCAAAATATAACTATATCAATTCCATTTGCATATATATAAACACAGTTTTGATACTTTCAATTTATTTATTTTATAAACAATTTTGATTTTCTTCCTATCATAGTTTATATTAGAATTCTCCATCTATCTTTTATCATGTTTTTAATTTCAAACAGATACTAATATTATTTCATCAATCAATAAAAGCAACACAGTCATCAAACTCAAGCATTCAATGACATGAATCCAAACAGCATAGGCTACCAAGTCATTAACATCTAATATAAATTGGTTTATGATAATCTATAATGCAAGAAAAAAAATAATCATTACTGTTTAAATCAAAGTATGATTTACTATAAACAAAAGTATATTCTTCTTTTTATTCTAAAAACAGCGAAGGTACTATACTCATTATTCAAACAACTGCATCATGTATAGGAGATATGGGCATCGGTGGAACAAAACGTCACAAACTCAAAGAAGATAATTTACAGTGGCATCAGTTCAACTTATATGTCACAGTAACCAAGGAGCATGTTGTACCAAAGACCAACAAGTGATACAAGACCCTATATATGCAGGCACAAAATCATAAAAATATGGAACTATAACACTTCATCAAAATCAAACAAGACACAATGCAGAAGTGAATGGCACCAAATCAAGTTAAACAAGTAACAAAAACTGGACAAGCCATCATGAATGAACAAACACAAATGAATCAGAGATATGCTACAGAATAGTCAGCCACCAGAGTACTCGGCAGCTACAACAGCAAAGGCCGAAGCCAGCAAAAGCATTAAATTCACGAAATCAAAAGTTGGGCGAAGTCAAAGGAAATCAAAGCCGTAAAATCCAAAAACCATAGAATACTTCCTCAAATCGAGTCAGGTCGTAGGGTCACGAAATTGATCAAAACCAAAAACATCAAGTTCGAATAGATGTGAGTAAATTAAATTACTCACCTTAGTCGAACGAGGAGCACGCGAGCTTGAAGACGAACGAACAGGAAGATGCGAGCGAAGTTGACGAAGGAAGAATCGAACTCGAACGAAGTTGTCGCCGACGCCTTCAATTTTGAATAACCCTAATTTTGGAAGGGGGACGAACGAGAATTAAGGAACGGCAGCCATTTTTAATTTTTTTCTTCTTCGTTCTGCTTTGAAAGGGTAGGGTTTCGAATGAATATAAGGGAAAGGGGAGACGTGTTTTTGCAGAGGGGCACGATTTAGGGCGTGGGTTTAAGCATATGTAACGACGTGGATCAAGGTGATGAAAGTAAGGCAATGTACTCTTCCTTTTTTTTATTATATATATTATTACATTTTTATTTTTATTTTGAATTCAATTTTGTTTTATAAATCATTTTTCTTAAATAAACATATAAACGTTTTGCAGTTCAACTATCAAACATAAATTTATATTAACGTGTTTCACAATTAGATTTTATACTTGTATTTTGTATTGATAAAATTTTATTCCTTTTTATTTTAAAGAAAAGAAAAATGTTATTTAAAACTAACCATCAATTTATTAATTTACATAAATAAAAATTCGTAAATCCAAACTATTTTTTCTAAGTCATTAGTTTGAATTTAAAGTACAAATTCAATATTCAATTTCAAACTCCAAAGTCAATTCAAATTTTATTCAACATTAAATAAATTAAATTCTAAAATTTAATCGCCAATTCATAGTTATATTGGGAATGCAAACTAAACCATCATTTAAATATTTAAAATTAATTAAATATTCTTAATTTAAATTGTTCAAAATTCAGGGTTGGTACAATCTTCCCTCCTTAAAGAATTTCGTCCCGAAATTATAAGTTAGGAAAAACGATTGCTAAAATCTCACCAATATTTATACCCTACACAATTTTTTTTTACCAAGTTCGAATCTTATAAATAAATATAGGATTCATTTCATTTATTTTATTTCACTAGCTTTATTCATCGATTTCTGCAATCAAGACGCAAAAGTCTTTTACCAAAATTTTTTGACTTACAAAACTCAGATTTTTAAACTTGAAATTCTTCATGCTAGATATTTGCATATTACATCTTTTCCAAAGCTGTAGACTTTCAAGATATTTTAAAAATCTTCTTCCTTAATTCATTCGGTTAGAATTATGTAATTCTAATTTCAGACTATTGATTTTCTATTCAAAGTTTTGAAAATACTTGCTAACTCGAAGTTTAACAAGTCCATCTTCGTTCTCACAGACTTTAGGCATACGCTGGCCAGGCGCAAGACTAAAAATCTCCAAGTACTAATTATACTTGTTTCAACTCCCAGTGAAAATACTTTTTAAAAATTCTTTTAAAAATGGATATGGAAAGCACGTTCCCCCATGGATCACAGTTTACCCGGCGGTTACGCTACTATCCCAGTAGAATCGCTTGTAACTGTAGATTTCACATCTCTCTTGAATTTCGCCATGGTTGTTGCCTCAGATCGCGGTTCACACGGCGGTTACGCTACTATCCTAGTAGAATCGCTCGTGACCATAGGCATCTCGCCCCTCAAATTACGCTTCGGCCTCTAGATCGCAGTTTACGCGGCGGTTGCGCCACTATCCCAGTGGAATCGCTTGTAAGTGTAGGCATCACGCCCCACGAATTACGCCAGCATCAATTCACATAATCCCAACACGATGATCCATCGTGGGGGATTCCAGTCAGTCCCAATGGACATTCCACTAATGGAAATTCTACGTAGCTATGATTTCCAATGGACACTCCACCGAGTTCCAATCACCTTCACAAATAATAAATGGAAGGTACATTTCCATATCCTCAGTTTTTAGAAAACATATGTCATATACATATAGTACTTCATTTCACATTTCGTACATATCATACCTATGTAAACCTACACAGGACTTTTCATAATAATGACTTTCCAAACTGATGGTTTTTGATTTATTATATTCACATATATAAATTACGAAAACTCAATTCACATTCATAACAAATAGAGGATTCCAAAATTTTCCATCTCGTTTAAAATTTTCCTCTAAATCGATTTGAAAATTTAAGGTTATCTCAAACCTAATTCACATTCATAATCCAATTCATTATCGACTTCACATTTGATTCGGATTTCACGTTACATCGTCAATTCTCAACACATAATTGGTGTCTATCGATATATAACCTCTAAGCTCGTACGTCTCAGAGAAGGGTGTTAAGCTAAAAGAATAAATTCTCTGCCACCAATAGATATATATTTAATAGAGATCAATTGCTATGTCATCAATTCACAATGCTAGACATACAATCCAAATCGACTATCCAAAACTCAAAGCTCAACTTATATTGTTTTTGATGTCAAAGTTAAATTCAATTTAACTCAAGATTCAATCTTTTTTGGAAAATATTCAAGTTGAACTGATCGTTCAAATTTCCCAAAAATATCTTTACAAGATATATAATTTTCCAACTTAACCATTTGAAACAAATTTCAAATATTCATTTTTTTCCAATTTATCTTTAAAAGATAAAATTTCAAACCTTTCATTTCATATTGGAAAACATTTCCATACTTATTAAATAATAAGTAACTCACAAATTCATTTATTTTCAACTCTTGGAAAATATTCAATATACTTGAATCAAAATTAAGTATATATTCCATTCTTTAAGGAAAGCGTTCTTTTAAACACATTTATTTGAGTCAAAACGAATGTTACGTAAAACATCGTTACAACAACTCAAAAATCACTAGTATAGGGATTCGAAATTAAGATAGATATATAAATCCCAATACTATAAACAACATTTCCTTTCGGAAACCATTTACTATAACAACAGTGTTATAGTCCACCATTTCCTTATTTCTCGAAAACGCCTATTTCAACAATGAATGTTGAAATCTATGTATTCGATACTTAATGCATTTTAAAACATCTTTAAAACCATTAACTTTTTCAATTTCAACTTCAACTTAATTCATAGTTTGAATTCCTCATACTTTTCATAATATTAGTTTTAAACCAATTTCAAACCTTTCAATATTAAGTTTTTCACTTAATTTAATTTTCCGCACGTTTAAATTCAAATTCATCACTGAATTTATTAAACCTATAATGGATTATCGTGTTGACAACTTCAAACTTAAAATTTAAATTCTATTTAAACTTTGCATTCGCTTTTCTATTTCCAAAAATAATCAACAAGTTCTTCAGTAAGCCATTCATCGACTTAGTTCCATTAAATTTATATTTCCACATTAACCTCATTTCATAATATCACTTCCCTAAAACATATCTGTTTTAGTTAATAATATATTCACTGTCCAAAATCGTGAATATACTTATTTAAATCAATTCAGTGTTTCTACACTTTTATTTAAAGGATTATCCACTGTCCAAAATCGTGGATAAAATTCCCAACCAACATTTACTATCACAATATTTAACTTAAAGGATAATTCGCTGTCCAAAATCACGAATATATCTCCTTTAATAACTTCTATGTTTTATTTATCAAATTCAATTGGTTTCGAATTTATAACAATCTTTACAAATTCCATTTCTATTTATAAACTTCGATTTATAAATCTTCTTTATTAATTCAATTCAATTTTTATAACTCCATTATATACCAAAGGTCCATTCATAAGTTAAGTACTTATAATCCATTTATTCACTAAATCATTCTTCAAAACATTTGAAATCAATTTTCAAAAGAATTCAGAATCAAATTCCCAAGTTATAGTTTAATTATCCTCTTGGCTAGAACTAAATTGAAATGTTATTTTATTACCCAATTTATTATTTTGGAGATATTCAAAATATTGGATTTAAACCAATTCATTAATTCACTTCACTTATATTTTATTTTTCATAAGTCTCAATAATTCGATAATGGATTTTCGAATGAGAAACTATCGCAATCCTAATTTTAGAGAGGAGAATTTTCGAAAAAGATTTGAATTTTCAAAATAACTTTTATCTTTCAAAGAAAACAATTTTATACTTCTTTAGATTTGAAAACATTTTTCTTTAAAGTGATCCTAGTAACTATTCATATTAAACGTCATAAACTGAGCTTTGTATAAACCAAAGCTCTGATACCACTTTTGTAACGACCTGCCGCTCTGACCGCCTCTAGTCGGTAATTAAACCAACTAGAAACGTTCAAAATGACGGATTGTTATTCAGTTTATAGAGTTTAAACAGAAACAGCCACAGAATCACAGAATAATCATAATATTTCACATAAATGAATTTTTTTTCTTACATATATCAGAGTTTGTACAATGCATTAAATTTTATACAGCGGAATATATCTTTTAAGTACAAAAATTCTTCGAAAAGCTAAAGTGAAGCAATTTCCCCAACTCTCTCTAACTTCGCGGCCTGAAAATCTTCAAGCTGTAAAATTACTCGGTCTGACCCGAGTATTACATTCAAAAGAAAATAATACACAGGTCAGTCTAATTCAAACTCAGTTATTAGTGCATAGAGGCAATAATAATCACAATTAGACGACAGTTAAATATAATTTACCCATCCGATCCTTTAACAAGAAATCGGATATCGGTAAATATAACACTTAACAGTGTTAAACAACAATCAGTAGATTCAGATTATCAATGAAGATAGATGAAGGGATTATGGATGAAGAAAATTTAGAAAACAATCAAAATTTGCCTAAATGGCAATTAACAACAAAATCATCAAAATCGATTCAAAATATATTGAATTGGCAACATAAAATAATTTTCATCTAAAAGAAAACATCAATTAAAACATTAGTTTTGGTATGGCTGCAGTACACACACGCGTGTACGGCCTCGCCACATTTTTAAAATGTTAACTCTGCGTGGCTGTAGTTCACGCTTGCGTGCACTGACTCGCCACTACCGTAATGAAATATGAATCATCACAACAGTGAACACTAACAGAAATCGAAGCTGCAAAGGTCAAGTATGCTATAGCAAGAATTTCGATAAAAATCGAAGTCAACATCGAACCAAGTCGAAGCCGTGATCCAATAAAGGGATGAACAGGCCAACGACGAGGTTAACAAAAAAAAAATCGAACAGTTCAACAACAAGTGCACAAAGGCAGTCATACCCAAAACAATGTACATGGCAAAGTCGAAATGCAACAGTTTGCATATACTCAAACAACTCAAGAAACAAGTTTCTTAACAACTCATTACCGCACATTCCCAATAAGTGCAAAATTTTCATAAAAATGAAACTGCAAGCACCACAAATATTCAGGGGTAGAACTGCAATAATAATGCATCCACCACCCGAATCCAAGGGCATAATAAATACAAACTGCAACTACAACATGTTGCTATTATGCTTGAAAACAAATGCACATCAAACTAGCAGTAAGCAGTGCCAAAAGAACACAACCCAAATGTGCAAGTATAAAAATCAAGAACAAGGCGCAGTGCCGAAGCAAAGACAAAATATATTGCTTTTCCAAAATAAATACTATACAGTGAAAAATTGCAGTGGTACAACTGTTGAAGTATGCAATATGTACACAAATGAATGTACATAACCAACAGCACATGGACAAACATATGTGCAAATGCAGTCATGCACAAGGGCAGGAAATAAGATTAAAACCAACATCATCAATTACATGATATACACAAAAGTTCTCAACTCCAACATGTCAGTAAACATCAATGCATAAGGCAATGACACATACTTATACATGAACCAGCAGAAGCAATTGAAGTGCAACAGTGGAACAACAAGGCACAAAGGCTACAGGTATGAATTGAACAAAGCAAGGCTACAGAGCTCGAGCTTATGCAAAGTCAGCGTCACAGCATAAATTCAAGAAGGCACCAAACCACAAAACTGAACGCAAAGGTCAAGCCATTGCTGTCATGACTCGACTCAAATGCAAAGCTTCAACAAATCAAAGCAGCATCAAAACTTATGTATGCAGACCTAAATGCTCAAAGCAAAAGAAATACCAATAAAATCAAGGCGGTGTGGCTGCAGTACACACATACATACATGTGCACTGCCTCGCCAACTCGAGTGCACAAGGTCAAATCAAAATCAGATTCAACACAAGTACAAACGGCCTCGACCAAAATTCAAAATATCACTGCAACAATGAAACTGTACATGTGCACAGAAAACATAGCAACACTCAAACAGGTATTTAGACATGAACCCAGCATCATAACACAAGACAAAAGCAACTGGGTTCAAGTAACGAGCAACAACGGAAACATACAATGCAAGTGAACCAGACTTGAGCTTACACCAACTCCAGATATATGTAGAATAATTACAGTCAAAGTACAGATGGTTAGCGTCTTTTGTAACCTGATTACACAAAACACATTTGTCATCTTCAAAAATGATATGCCTTTGTGGTAGATTCTGTTTTGTTGAAAATCTGTTAAAAATGGCTTTAAATAAACAGATTCTCTTCTTAGTACAATGAATTTTTTTGTCCCATAAAATTCTTATCTTAGGATAAAGAAAACAATCATATATTGATAAACTTATATTTAGCAATATTATTTTAATCGATCAAGCAATTTAACAATCAAAATATAACTATATCAATTCCATTTGCATATATATAAATACAGTTTTGATACTTTCAATTTATTTATTTTATAAACAATTTTGATTTTCTTCCTATCATAGTTTATATTAAAATTCTCCATCTATCTTTTATCATGTTTTTAATTTCAAACAGATACTAATATTCTTTCATCAATCAATAAAAGCAACACAGTCATCAAACTCAAGCATTCAATGACATGAATCCAAACAGCATAGGCTACCAAGTCATTAACATCTAATATAAATTGGTTTATGATAATCTATAATGCAAGAAAATAATAACAATCATTACTGTTTAAATCAAAGTATGATTTACTATAAACAAAAGTATATTCTTCTTTTTATTCTAAAAACAGCGAAGGTACTATACTCATTATTCAAACAACTGCATCATGTATACGAGATATGGGCATCGGTGGAACAAAACGTCACAAACTCAAAGAAGATAATTTACAGTGGCATCAGTTCAACTTATATGTCACAGTAACCAAGGAGCATGTTGTACCAAAGACCAACAAGTGATACAAGACCCTATATATGCAGGCACAAAATCATAAAAATATGGAACTATAAAACTTCATCAAAATCAAACAAGACACAGTGCAGAAGTGAATGGCACCAAATCAAGTTAAACATGTAACAAAAACTGGACAAGCCATCATGAATGAACAAACACAAATGAATCAGAGATATGCTACAGAATAGTCAGCCACCAGAGTACTCGGCAGCTACAACAGGAAAGGCCGAAGCAAGCAAAAGCATTAAATTCACGAAATCAAAAGTTGGGCGAAGTCAAAGGAAATCAAAGCCGTAAAATCCAAAAACCATAGAATACTTTCTCAAATCGAGTCAGGTCGTAGGGTCACGAAATTGATCAAAACCAAAATCATCAAGTTCGAATAGATGTGAGTAAATTAAATTACTCACCTTAGTCGAACGAGGAGCACACGAGCTTGAAGACGAACGAACAGGAAGATGCGAGCGAAGTTGACGAAGGAAGAATCGAACTCGAACGAAGTTGTCGCCGGCGCCTTCAATTTTGAATAACCCTAATTTTGGAAGGGGGACGAACGAGAATTGAGGAAC
The DNA here is from genome assembly GCA_030765085.1 of Allium cepa. Classification (NCBI taxonomy): domain Eukaryota; kingdom Viridiplantae; phylum Streptophyta; class Magnoliopsida; order Asparagales; family Amaryllidaceae; genus Allium; species Allium cepa. The sequence goes on along the minus strand of CM060934.1, from coordinate 1,014,569,887 downwards.
GGCAGCCATTTTTAAATTTTTTTTTCTTCGTTCTGCTTTGAAAGGGTAGGGTTTCGAATGAATATAAGGGAAAGGGGAGACGTGTTTTTGCAAAGGGGCACGATTTAGGGCGTGGGTTTAAGCATATGTAACGGCGTGGATCAAGGTGATGAAAGTAAGGCAATGTACTCTTCTTTTTTATTATTATATATATTATTATATTTTTATTTTTATTTTGAATTCAATTTTGTTTTGTAAATTATTTTTCTTAAATAAACATATAAACGTTTTGTAGTTCAACTATCAAACATAAATTTATATTAACGTGTTTCACAATTAGATTTTATACTTGTATTTTGTATTGATAAAATTTTATTCCTTTTTATTTTAAAGAAAAGAAAAATGTTATTTAAAACTAACCATCAATTTATTAATTTACATAAATAAAAATTCGTAAATCCAAACTATTTTTTCTAAGTCATTAGTTTGAATTTAAAATACAAATTCAATATTCAAATTCAAACTCCAAAGTCAATTCAAATTTTATTCAACTTTAAATAAATTAAATTCTAAAATTTAATCGCCAATTCAAAGTTATATTGGGAATGAAAACTAAACCATCATTCAAATATTTGAAATTAATTAAATATTCTCAATTTAAATTGTTCAAAATTTAGGGTTGTTACAGTCATAAGGACTATGCTAGCTCCCCAACAACGGTCATTTGAAGCCCCATCTGTGTACATCTTCCATCGAATGGGAGGTATGAAATTGTGACCGCTTGATTCGTCTAACACAATGAATTCAACAATGAAGTCTGTTAGCGCTTGCCCTTGTATGGCCCTTCATGGCAGGTAGGTAATATCGAACTAACTCAACTCAATATTCCATTTTAACATCCTTCAAGAGGTTTCCGATCGTTGGAGTACCTGTCGCAATGGGTTGGCTAGTATAAATACTGATTGAGTGTGCCTGAATGTATGGCCGGAGCTTGCGTAATGCAATCACCAAGCAATAGGCTAGTTTCTCAATCTTAGGATAGTTCCTTTCTAACCCCGTTAAACATTTACTGACATAGTACATCGACTTTTGAACCCGGCCCACCTCACGAACCAAAGCCGTACTGATAGCATGTTGGGATACAGCCAAGTACACGTACAACATCTCATGGTCTAGATGCCTTACCAGGGGACTTTCTAAATGCCTTACCAGAGCTCGGAACGCTTCCTCACAGTTGGGTGTCCATTCGAAATTCCTCTTTCCTTTCTTTATTATGTCGAAGAAAGGGATACACTTATATGTAGCTCTAGATATGAATTGACTCAGCGCGGCCACCTTTCCATTCAAGCTTTGTACCTGCTTTACAGTTCTGGTAACTTGTATGTCTCGAATAGCTTGAATCTTCTCTGTATTAGCTTCGATTCCCCACGCATTCATAATGAAACCCAAAACCTTCCCTGACCCAACGCCAAAGGAACACTTCAAAGGATTGATCTTCATTCCATAATGTCTGAGTATGTCAAATATCTTCGCTAAGTCCCGAATGTGGTTGTTTGACTGCCGTGACTTCACGAGCATGTCATCCACATAGACTTCCATCATTCTACCAATCTTCTCTTTAAACATTTGATTCACCAGACGCTGAAAAGTCGCTCCTGCATTTTTCAATCCGAAAGGCATCAATACATAGAATTATAACTCAATGCCTGTGACAAAACTAGTGTGTTCTTGGTTTGGAGTGTGCATCGCGATCTGATTATATACCGAGTACACATCCATAAATGATAGTAACTTGTGTCCGGCCGTTGAGTCGACCAGCTGGTCGATTCTGTGTAAAGGGAAAATATCCTTCGGGCATGCTTTGTTCAAATCAGAGTAATCAACGCAATTTCTCTACTTCCCATTTGCTTTCCTTACTAGCATGAGGCTGGGCACCCATTCAGGGTAGAGGGCGTCGCGGACGAACCGATTGGCTTTGAGTTTGTCCAACTACTCTCTAAGAGAAACGGACCTCTCCGGGTCCATGCCTCTCCTTTTTGTTTTACAGGAACGTACTTCGGGTCTATGTTCAGCATATGACTTGCAATAGCAGCAGAAATCACGCACATATCAGAATGTGTCCAAGAGAAAACATTCAAGTCCGCTCGGAGAAAATCAGTGAGATCCTCGGCCACTGACGGGTCGAGTTGTGATCCAATCTTGAACACTCGTGATGGGTCATCTCGGCTGACTGGAATGTCAATCGTCAGTTCAGTCGGTGCTGCTTTTGCCTCCTTGGGTTCCCTATCATCTCTCGGATCTATGTCTCTATAGATTCGAGAATGTCGCCTGAGCCAGGGCTCGGGCACTACTTGTCAACCGTCAGTATTCCGGATGTGAACGGAGCTGTCCGCAACCTTTCCTTTCTCTCTCCACTGAGCCTCTCTTAGCTCAACCACATCGCATGCATGATCGGTCGCCTGATCGCCATGCACCACACAAACTCCTTTGTCAGTCGGGAACTTCAAAGTCAAACACCATGGGGCCAAAGCTGCCCTAAACTCCACCAAGGTCGGTCGACCCTGAAACACATTATATGGAGAATTAACATCCAACACTATAAAAGGTAGGATTCGCACCCTCCTACGTTCACCGTATCCCAGTTCAACTGACAACTCAACATACCCACTGCATCAGTCGCTGCACCATTAAAGTCATAGATACGGGCTTTAGATGGCTTTAAATCTTTTGTCTCCATCTTTATTTGGTTGTATGAATTTTTGAAGATGTTGTTAACGGAACTTCCACAATCAATTAAAATTCTCTTCACATATGCTAGCTCGATCATCGCAGATATGACCATTGGGTCGACGGTATGAGCCTCCACCTTGTCCACATCTCGGCTCCAAAATACTATATCATCTGTCTTCATGCGTTGCTGCTTAGCAGGGGACTCATCCTCCATATTCGAACAACACTCATAATCCGCATGCCTTAAGGAGTTAGCATACCGCTCCATTTCCTGCTAGTTCTTGTCTGCAATCTGAGGTCCACCGATGATAGTGTTTATGACCTGTCTCCCTATAGTTCAGACAGGTTCCTCTAGATGGCGTAGGACCGGCCCACGTCCGGGGTCCGATGTTCCTTGCCTACCTTCCTACGGGTTCCTGAAAAACTCCTGCAATTTTTTATGTCTAATCAACTTTTCTATGGCATCATGGAGGTGTATACACTCTTCTTTATTGTGTCTATAAGTCTCATGGATGCGATAGTACTTCCATTCCGCTTCTGTTCCTCTGTTGACTTCTTTGGGAGAGGCTTTCTGTATTGGAAAGTGTTACAAGTTGACAGATAAATATTCTCAAGTGATGCATTCAGTGGGGTGTATTCGTTGTAGGTTGGAATCGGCTTCCATTTCCCTGCTTCTCTTTTCTTTCCGGGATTTCCTCCTTCGGACCCTTTAGATTGCCCGGGTTTATTCTGGACATTGACTTGAACGTTCCCTGAGTTGTCAGCGGACTATTTAACAGTAATGTTGCTTTTCACGGTCTCCTAAACAGGCCCTGGTGCCTTATCTCACCTGTCCTTCTGGCTTCCTCTCTTTTTATGAATTGATGAGCCTTTGGGTAGAAAAGCTCCAACGTAGTCAGAGGCTTTCCTGCCAACCGGTCTCCAGACTTTGAATTCGGAACCACACCTCGTATTACCGCCATCAAAATTGCATGGTCATTAGGGTTTCCAACTTCAGTAGCCGCAACATGAAATATCTGCAGGTACTCTTTCAATGACTCCCCCGGAGCCTGGATTACACTAGATAGGGACATCACATCGTTGGGACGAGTGGCATGTATCCTGGACTGTTCCATAAATTTCGTTGCCAATTCATCGAAGCTAGATATAGAACATGGGGAAGTTGAGTGAACCACATGGTGGCGATTCTGGATAAAGTAATTGGAAAGCATCTACACATGGTTGCGTCATTTGCTCTAGCTGAATCCGTCATCCATTCGTACCTCATCATATACTGCACGGGATCAATCTTTCCTTCGTAGGCCGAGGTAGTTGGAATGCTAAAAGCCCTGAGGTACTTGGCCTGTAGAATAGTATCTGTGAATAGAGTATGACTCCTGGATATCCCCCAATCTTCATTGGTCGAGCCTTAATTTTATCTCATCAACTGTCTGACCATACCTGATAAGTCTGGGGTTTGTATTGAGGATGGAAGGTTGGACTCTGTTCTACGAGACCGCTCGGATAGGTGCCTCCTCTACCGGCGATCTGCCAAACGTGCATCTTAGGGACCAGCTTCATTGGGGTCTTGTTGAGCCAGACGTCGGTTGAATCTACTCAGAGTTTCGATCAACAACTCTACTATGGGAAGACGACGTGCCCTCCGTCCTAGTAATGAATTCCATTTGGTTATGAGCTCTGGTAGAGCTTACGTCGGGATTAACTTGCTGATTGCTAGGTCCTACCTATGGTACACTAGGAGTCTCATTGACGTCCGCATTTTGAGAGGCCGATCAGGTACGTGGTCTTCCCATAGTAGAGTTGTTAATCGAAACTCAAAGTAGATTCAGCGGATGTCCTATGAATAATTTGGACATCCTTCGAGGGATTTATTCAATCCAGTAGCTACAAAGCACATCCTAGTAGCATAAGGATTCGATTCTCAGTGAAAGCACCAAAATGTTTGCACCAGAATTGGTCACTAACACACTTGAGAAAGGTTGTGCAGACAGATTAATGAAGGAAGTAAATTAAAATAGAGAATTGTATGATAAACTAAATGCAAAGACAAGAACACTTGATTTATAGTGGTTCGGCATAACTGCCTATCTCCACTTTGGATTTAATCTTTATTGCTTTACTCAACAATTGATTACGGATACAATCCGTACACCTACTAGTTGAATACAAGTGCTAAGTAAAATAGAATGAGTCTTGAATGCAGCAGAGTGTCGAAAAAAGGCCCCTTTCACTCTTCCCTTGCCCTTCTATTTATAGACGAAGATGAGTCGAACTTCTCTTAAGGGCCTAGGAACAAAGTACCTCGGCCCGAGTTAACTTCTACGTATTAATCCATAGTCGCCGAACGACAATGGCCAAATGAGGTTGGTCTAACCAGAGAATGCCAAGCGAGGCACCAGTGCCAAGCAACACTCGTATGCCGAGCCACATACCCAGGCCGAACGACATTCGTATGCCAAGCGAGGGATGTGCGTTGAACTGCGCTCGTACGCCGAACAAGGCAAAATGCCGAACGACCTCTCTATCCGAGCGGGGTGAGATGCCAAGCGACCCTTCTATGCCGAACGATACTCTATACCGAGCGAGGGAAGGTGTGCCGAACAAGGCCATATGTCGAGCGACCCTTCTACGCCGAACGATGCTCTATGCCAAGCTAGGGGAGGTGTGACGAATGAGGCCATATGCTGAGTGAGCCCTTAACGCTGAACGAGGATCTATGCCGAGTGACCCCTCATTGCCGAACGAGGCTCTATGCTGAGCAAGGGGAGGTGTGCCGAACAAGGCCATATGCCGAGCGAGCTCTCAACGCCAAACGTGGATCTATGCCGAGCGACCCCTCAATGCCGAACGAGGCTCTATGCCGAACGACCCTTTTACGCCGAGCCTCTTGTCACTTGGTCAAGCCATCAGGTAACAAAAGCATTCTTGTACAAAACAATCAGTATCTCGAGATCTACAAGTCCAATGCCTAGAAACTTGGAGGTCAAGACATATGGAACCTCCACTCGAAATCGCACCTCAAAAGGACCAAGTTAGACGGATCGGTAAACATCCCTATAAAGGGACCGACAGAAAGTTGCATGCAAGCCATGTTGAATGAAAGATCAAGCAATAAATCGAGCTCTACTGATCCAAATGATATAAAATTTAGTGACTAAACATATTTTTGCATGAAGAAGCCACCATAGGGACCGCTTCCCAAAATTCGAACAAATAAGGGATTGGTACCGATCCCACCTCTTTGGGAATTGGGCCTAGCGATCCCTCTAATGGGCCCATATGGTTGTAAGGGTTTTTCAGCCGAGTTTCTAGAGAGATAGTTGGCAACATTCATCTATAAATAATAGCTTGAGTGGTCATTTTGAGGACTTTTGCAACGCTGGTGTTTTCTTTCTATTCTTGTTAACTTTGGATTTTGATCCTATCTCTCTTGTACTTAAATTGTAAAGGAATTAATAAAGTAACTATTCAAAGTGAACGTAGGCAAACAACGCCGAACCACTATAAATAATGTGTACGTGTTTCTACTTTCAATCTATTGTCGTTTCTTCATTATTATCCACTGTTTCCATTTTATTCTTCATTTAGTTCCCTATTTCTAATGGGCGTTTGTGCCAATTTCTAGTGAAAAAATTAACTAGAACAGTAAGCTTATCAACTAATAGCTAAGTAGATAACCTTAGTTGTTTCTATGCAAACTCCATACCTGGAAGGATGTAATTTGAGACATAGTTGTTTGTGCCAAAATTGGTCACAAACACCCGATAGTCGATTATTCACAAACACAGATCTCAGATGAACAATAAGTATTAAAATCACTCAGAAAGTTCACAGTAATGCAGTAAATGACACAGGATTTATAGTGGTTCGGCGATCTTGCCTACATCCACTCTGGAGTTTATCTCTTAATTGATTCACTTAATGATTTCAATCGATTACAGCGGATTACAGTTGATAATAGCCTTGAAATCTAATTACAATAGCGATAATGAAGATTAGAATTGAATTCGGCAGAGTCTGGATGTTGAATGGCCAAAAGATCCCCCAATTTGCAGGTTTCAGGATGCTATTTATAGGAACAGGAGGCTCAGATCTCGCTCAAACTTCGGGAGACTTTTTCTAGCACGTGAGTTGGCCCACGCGACCGACCCCACCAAGTTTCGACTCGATTTGAGATCGGTACGAAGTGATTTCGTATCCATGAAAAAATGACCCAATCGATCCGAAACTTGGCGGGAGCAATCTTTACCTTGTATGGAAGCTTTTGTGAAAATTTTATTGCATTTGGCGTCATTGTTTGGGAGATTTGATCGATACGAATTGGAGTGCTTCGGTTGGCTGTTTGGTTCGAATCCATCAGTTCGAATCGATACGTTCGAATTGATCTTCTCACGCAGTTCTTTGATGCGGTGGTACGCATTCTTCGCCTCGATCCAGTTTTTGTGCCGAGCCGACCACTTCGAATCCACGAATTTCGCCTCCTTTGTATCGAGTACTATTATCCAGTTTGAATCAAACTCATATCAACTTTCAATGTCTAGTTCGAATCGAGATAGGCAGCTTAGCTCGTATCGATGGCGATGTCTCTATTCAATGGATACGATTATGATGGATACGAGATGAAGCTGCCTGATGGATTCGAATGAAGGTTTCATTCATCGATCCGAACTAGGAATTGGTTGAATGATACAAAATTCATGGACAAGAGGATCGGGCCCTCCCGGTCGATATGAAGCAAACTATATTGATGGACACGAAGTCCATCGATACGAAGTACAGCCCACTGATGGGTATGAAACGATGCTTTGGGTTGGATACGAACGGATGGATTCGAATGGGATGTTGCTCTGATAGATACGAAATCGATGAATACGAACTATGTATGGTTGATTGATACAAAGCGCACCAACCTGATGGATACGAACCCTGGGACTTCGATGGGTACGAAACCCATCGATACGAACATATGAACCAGCATATTTCTTCTAACTTGTATCGATCATATCTCACTCATACGAACTCCGATTAACCTAAAATTTGAGATGCCCGCTTCTATGTCTTTGCTCGTCATGTCTGGTTAACTGTGGCCCGATCCGGACTCGGACAAAATTCATCGATATCCATAGCGAATCAATGCATAACCAATCTTTGAGATGAACTATCTTTGGTTTTTTTCGATCAATCTCTTGGTATCGCGGCCTTGCCAAAAGGCGGGATTACAATTGCCCCCCCAAACATGCCTTGCGATAGGAAGGTGTGTTTTGTAATGCCGTAAGATGGATGTTCATATCCTGTTAACAACCTGCAAAGAACTTGATAATTTAATATGACCTGGAATGACGATCGTTCGGGATCGTATGCCATTCAAGGTGAAACAGTACCGTTCGCGGTCGATGCCGTTCGCGGCGAATGTCGATCGTTCGCGATCGAGTGCTGTTCAAGGCTGATTATGACTGTTCGAGGTCGGATATCATAATAAGTGAACCGTGACCGTTCGTGGTAGGGTGCCGTTCGAGCAATTTGTGATCGTTCGCGATCTTGTGCCGTTCGAGGCAAATTGTGATCATTCGCGATCGTGTTCCATTCGAGGAAAATTGTGATCGTTTGCGATCGTGTGCCGATCGAGGCAAATTGTGATCGTTCGCGATCGTGTGCCGATCGAGGCAAATTATGATCGTTCGCGATCGTGTGCCGTTCGAGGCAAATTATGTGTGCCCAGGAGGGGGGGGGGACTTAGTATTATCGATATTGGAGTTCATGTTCGGGGAGTTTCCAAATCAAAGACTTTGGCGGTTCATCGCCATGAAAGAGGGCTCGTTCGCGATCCACGGGCATGTTCGGGGGGGACTTAGTATTATCGATATCGATATCGGAGTTCATGCTCAAGGGGGACTTGTTCGCGATCCAATGGGCATACAAGTAAATTTTTTCACAGAATTGCAAATGTCAATGCAATAATCACATGAATCCGACAACAGAAATGTCCAAACAAGCAGAGTTTAAATGTTCAAATCAAAATCAAAGCAAAAAAGCAGAGCAAGGATGTCAAAGTGTAAATTCTCACTATGGTGTGGTCAACAGTCATTCATAGCATGCCTATGGATCTAGCGCGATCGCTTACATGTGTAAATGATCTAACCGTGTTAGTGAGAATTTTACGACTTTTTCATCATAATTTCAATCAATTAATCAATTGATAATCAAGCGTTGCCCCGGATCAGGGTCTCCTCTAGCTGATGTAGATGGTGGTCGCTCTGGTTCCACCGCTGAAGTTCATCTCCTCACATACTGAAGTCGCATACCGTTCCTGATATGCCCTTCCACTTCATCCTTCAGATGCCTGCAATCATTAGTGCTATGACCGTTCAATTCGTGGAATATGCAATATTTATCTGCTTTCCTCTCGTCAGAAGTTGGATCCCTTTGCATCGGCCTACGATACGGAACCTGCTGTCTGGTATCTTGATAGATTTGTTTGCTATCATTCAGTTCTGAGTATGTGGTGAATCGCGGCTCCCTCCGTGGCTGCATTGACCTGTCACCGTTATCCTCAGTCTTTCTTTTTCCATTACTAGTCTCCGCACCTTTTCTAGGTGGATTTCCGCCTTTGATTGCGAAGACATCAATCCCTTCCTCTCTCTCTGCACTAGCATCTTCCAGTCGCAAAAACTTTTCTGCCTCGTGATAGAATTCTCCTAGATCTAAAGGTGGATCTTTAGTCAAAGAATTTTTAAATTCTGTGCCATCAACTACTCCGGACACAACTGCCATCACAACCATAGATGGATCTGGTCGATCCACCGAAGCTGCTGCCGCATTTAATCGCGTCAGAAAATTCGTTAAAGTTTCCCCAGCCTTCTGCTTCAAAGTTTCCAAACTCATCACATTCTTGGGTCTTGGGTTGTGAACCGTGAATTGCCTCTTGAATCTCTCAGTTAAATCTGCCCATGTTCCTATGGAGCTGCTCTCCAGTTGCCTAAACCATAATGCTGCGATTTCTGTCACATGTAATGGAAAGCACCGGGCCACAAACTCCTGTGATGCCCCCAGCACTTACATATGCCTCATGTACCTCGTCAGCTGGACCGCGGGGTCCGTCTTCCCATCGTACATCTCCAATGATGGTAACTTGAACTCTGGTGGGTTTCTAGCCATCCTAATTGCAGGAGAAAAGGGACTCCTGTTCATATCTTCTAGATCTTTGTTTATTAATTCGCCTCTCATGGCTCGCCTAACCATTTCCGCCAATCTATCATTGTCTCCAAGATGCAATCCTTGTTCTTCGCTTTCGACCTGCCCCCTGAGTTCACGAGGGAATTCTGGAATCTTCCCCCTTGACTGAACGTTCATTCATCCGCTACCTCCAGGTTGCGTAGATGCTCCTCTCTCTCTCTCTCTTTGGGTTTGGATCAACATTCTCCATGTGTGTGCCTCCTAATCCAGGAGCTAAACCGGATGGTCCTGCTCCGTTCTGGACTCCATCAGCTCCTCTGTTCTGTGCTCCAAGTTGCCCTATCTGTTGAAATAAACTTTGGATCAATTCCTCCTGTTTCTTCATCATTGTCTCCATCTCGTCCCTAGTGATGAAGATCGATGCTTGATTCGCTCCTAAAGAAGCCTCTTGACTTCCCTCATGTTGACTTCTCTCTGGCCTTTGTTTTTTACTTGTTTGTCTTATCATAGCTCTTAGATCTGAATTCCCAAACTCTCTGATTCAACTATCAATCGATAGAATTCCTGAGTTAGCATTCTCAGTGAAAGTACCAAAGTGTTTGTGCCAAAATTGGTCACAAACAACCGATAGTCGATTATTCACAAACACAGATCTCAGATGAACAATAAGTATTAAAATCACTCAGAAAGTTCACAGTAATGCAGTAAATGACACATGATTTATAGTGGTTCGGCGATCTTGCCTACATCCACTCTGGAGTTTATCTCTTAATTGATTCACTTAATGATTTCAATTGATTACAGCGGATTACAGTTGATAATAGCCTTGAAATCTAATTACAACAGCGAAAATGAAGATTAGAATTGAATTCGGTAGAGTCTGGATGTTGAATGGCCAAAAGATCCCCCAATCTGCAGGTTTCAGGATGCTACTTATACGCATAGGAGGCTCAGATCTCGCTCAAACTTTGGGAGACTTTTTCTGGCATGTGAGTGGGCCCACGCGACCGACTCCACCAAGTTTCGACTCGATCTGAGATCGATACGAAGTGATTTCATATCCATGAAAAAATGACCAATCGATCCGAAACTTGGCAGGAGCAACCTTTACCTTGTATGGAAGCTTCTATGAAAATTTTATTGCGACGGATACGATTGTGATGGATACGAGCTAAAGCTTCCTGATGGATTCAAACGAAGGTTTCGTTCATCGATTCGAACTAGGCATTGGTTGAACGATACGAAATTCATGGATACGAGGATCTGGCCGTCTCGGTCGATATGAAGCAAACTATATTGATGGACACGAAGTCCATCGATACGAAGCACAGCCCACTGATGGGTATGAAACGATGCGTTTTGTTGGATATGGACGGATGGATTCGAATGGGATATTGCCCTGATCGATACCAAGTCGATGGATACGAAGTATGTATGGTTGATGGATACGAAGCACACCAACCTGATGGATACGAACGGCGGGACTTCGATGGGTACGAAACCCATTGATACGAACATACGAACCAACATATTTCTTCTAACTTGTAACGATCATATCTCTCTCATACGAACTCCGATTAACCTGAAATTTGAGATGCCGGCTTCTATGGCTTTGCTCGTCATGTCTGGTTAATTGTGGCCCGATCTGGACTCGGACAAAATTCATCGATATCCATAGCGAATTAATGCATAACCAATCTATGAGACGAACTATCTTTGGTTTTTTTCCGATCAATCTCTTGGTATCGCGGCCTTGCCAAAATGCGGGATAACAATAGTAGTCTTAGTATTCCCCTTTGGTTGGTGACTAGAGGGATTGCCATCTTTTGGAGCAGAACCTATGCTTGTAGTATCTTATGGGTTTGGGAGTTCGGAAAAGCCTACATCATGAGTAGGCAAGTCTAAGTTAGGATCGCCTTATCCCATTCCCCTATCATATGGCCCTTTAGGACCCTTGCCATCACCATCATCTCCATTATAGTCATTATAATCATCATCATTTTCATCGTTATCATCATCATCCTCTTCTCTATTAGATTTGGTTTCTTCATTGGTTGGAGGGTCATCAAAAGTTAACTATTTTTCACCATCGACCACTTCCTCAGCAAATTCATTTTGAAGAGACATTTTGTCCTTCCTCGGCCTAAGACTAAACTTATTTTTTGAACTTTTCATTCCAATCCGGGAGGGATGGAAATTCTAAATTCGAGCATTTACGAAGGCTACAGCATATGCTATAAGCAAAGCATCTTCATAGCACTTCTCAGTATTTTTAGCATTATGACTAAAAGAGGCAGCTTTCTTCTTCGAATCGTTGATAATATTGTTCGAGTAGGCTAAGATGGTAGTTTTCCTCCGTATCATTCCTCTAAGGATTTGATCTTATCAGCAAACTCGTTCTTTTCTTTGTTGGCCAGGTCCAAATCTACTTTCTGCTTGGCCTTCTCTTTATTGACCTTCTCGAGGTCTACTTTCAATGCCTCTACTTCCTTCTCTAGCAATTTTTCAGAATTTTTATCCTAATTGAGTGAGAATATTCCATTTTTAGAAATCGCCTCATCTCTTGTTGATGCAATATTAGTTATGTTGTGATTAAGCGAAGAGATCTGTCTTTTGAGCTCAACTACTTCATTAGAAGTCCCATGAGAACCTCTTAAAGGAGAAACATGTTCTTCCCCACCTTGAATGTATAAAAAATTTAAGCCAAGACAAGATTTATGGAGCTAAAGAGGATTAACTAAATGAAGGTAAATGTGTAGCGATAAAAGCTGTTAAGAACAATGAAGAGATGGTCCCTGGAGTAATGGTTGCAATGACTAAAGGGAAGTAATAGAATGAGATCAGACGGATAATTGAACTAGATCATCAAAATTAGCCATAAGAGACTGGACTTGAACTCGAAAGGAAGAGGGTCCTTTAGAGAAGGAGACATCCTAAGATCATAATATAAATGACTCAACGCTATAGGTAAAGACAGAAGAGTGATTTTGAGGAGAGGATCCGAAGAGTGAGCCACCTTAGTTGATTCTTGAGTCGTATGCCCAAGAGATTCCAAATTCACCACCTAAGAACTTGAATCAATGTTGACATGTTCCTCCTCGTCCACATCAATGGGGACAATATCCCCTACAAGCTTGGGCCTTTTGCTTGGGGAAGGAGGTGGAATATCAATAATGACATCTTCACATGCATTCTTCTCTAATGCTTCAGTTGCTATGTCAACAGATTCTTGATAGAAGTAGGCTTACTCAACTGAGAAAGTTCAGAGATCTCATATTTATCCTTCCTCTTCTTGGAAGCATAATCTGTAACTACTTTCTCTTTAGAAGCGACAGTAAAAGCAAACAAGCTTAAAACCAAGAAAATAAATTTGTAACTTAAAATGAAATTAGATATTCCATATTGATCATATCAAAAGCTCACCATAAGGTTCAACCTAAAGTGGAGAATTAGTAGAAAAAGATCCTGGCTTGCCCATTAGTAACAATCTATTTCCTTAAGCATTACCTTTAATCCTAGGAAGTTCTCCCAAGATTTAATGATGATCCATGATTATAGACTATTAAAGGAGCTTTGCTTGTGTAATAACCCAAATTTTCATAAATATTTAAATTTAGTTTATTTGCAAACTTTATGTTTGATTATTTAAAGTTTTGAAATTTTGAAATTTTCCAATATAATTTTGGAGTTGTTTATAAATTATTTTCCCAAACACAATAAAATAAACAATTTCTGGAAATTTGATATTTTGGTCAAACTTTGACTTTTATTTGAAAATTTTTAAATTTTAAATTCTAATCTTTTTATTTGAAGCTGGATATAATTATAATATCCATTATTTTTTTCGTTCCATTAAATTTTGACTTATACTTTTAAAATTGGATAACATATAGCATTTTACAAGCAATTAATTTCTGTGTTTTATTCTATATTTTTCCCATGTCCATCTTTTTATTTTATTTTCTACTTTACTTGTATAGACTTTATTTTTATTGTTGGATGTTTATTTTGTATATCTTTTATTTAATAGCTATGGAAATATTAATTAGACATGTGTTACTTTGTTTTAATTGGGCATACGTTACATTGTTTATTTCTTGCCTTTATATTTGCCTACCCTCTTTATTTCCTTCCGTACCCATTCACTATTTTCAGCCATGTATTGCAAAACCCTAGCCGCCTTCTACCCTATCAATTCACGTAAAAAAAGAAAATTATCTCATTTCATTTTCATTTGCATCTCTAGAGAGAAAAATACTGCAAGTTCCATGGCTTCTCTTCCTCTTTCTTTTTCCTTTTTCTTTTGTTTTTCCTTTGTTTTTCTTCATCCTATGCTCGGCCTACACTTTAATTCCAACCTCATCCCTTCTCCACCTCCTCCATGACCGACCATCATCTTCCCCATGCCTTTGGCCATGACCCCTAGATCAATATCGATCACCAAAACATGACCACAAACCTTGCCAAGCCTTCAAATTGAAACCACTTCTCCTTATTAGCCTTGGCCACAACAGGAAACACCGCCATCTCTTTGCTTACCATGACCGTACCTTGCCTTTCCGTGCCTATGATGACCGCTTGACCCAAACATCACACCATGGTCGAGCACTCTAGACCCATGGCCGGGCCTAGTTGAACCAAAACTCCTCTTTGGCCTTACCCTTTTACCTTCTCGAACTCATAACTTACCACTCTCCATATTCCATTGCCCATAGCCATGCCTTGTTGATTCCTAACCGAGCCTAGGTTGCCATTAAACATCATGGCTTAGCCATGTAATGGTGTGGTCGATCCAATAGGTGATGTGACCAAGCCCACTTGTGATTGAATCCATATTTGTTTCAAATTTATTCATATGTTTTATTGTTGAATTCATATTTTGTTATTTTGAAACATATACTTATATTTGATTTATTTATTTGATTTTAAGACTTGAATTTGGTTTTTACTTCTTCTCGAATCTTGTTGTGCCTTCTTGTGCTTTGCGGAGTATGGATTTTTTGTCTTGAATTGATCTCTATCTTCAAAAAGGTGAGTTATTCACGCTAGACTAATCGTACTTATATAATTGTGAAATGATGACAAGTGAATATGTAATGATTGATATATTATGTTCATATATGCATGTGATCTATTTGTATGATGTATAACCTGATTTTATACATCTTACATCATCTAATATAATACTATATGATATACTGTTATTTTATTTTCTGTATCTCACACTGCAAGTTTCCTATATCACTATGGGTTGAAATGATACATACCCGAACAGACTTTAGAATTAGGAAAAATCATTATGGGCTGAAATGATAAGCTCGAGTAATTTTTATTGTATTTTCTTGGGATTACGGGGTTGAAATGATAGAACCTGGATTTTTCCTTTTTAAATTATGGATTGAAATGATATATTATCCTATCACTTGACCTGGGTTAGAAAATATTATACAAACCTGTGGTTAATTATATATTTTTCTGAATTTATAAGTATTTTCAAATGTAAAAATATGACATTTTAACTTAAATTGGAGTTAAATAATTTAAATGAATTTGTAGTGATTTTTTATTAGTTAGAATGTAAAAAGAATTAAATGGAAAGGTGTATTTTAAAAATATGACTTAACATGGAAATGGGTATTATAAAATAAAGTATTAAGTTAATTAGAGAAAAAAATACAAAAATTGAGAAATAGTTGACTTTGACTTAATAAGTGGACTATTGTTTAAATTGGATATTTATTTATTAAAGGTTTATTTTATTGAATGATAAGTTAAACAATACCCAAATGAATATTTTTGAAGCGAAAAATATGATTTTTAGAAGTTAAAATGGTCAAATTTGTGGTCTTAATTTTTCTGAAATTTGATAGTAAATCTAGAATTAGCATTGGTAGCAATTCAGGAATGCTGCGGTTTTAATACAACATTTGTTAAGTGTTGTCGCTTTTGGAAATAAACTAAGTTCTAAAATAATAAAGAGCTACTGCAGCCCTTTGTAAGTGCTGTTGTTGTAGAAACTAAACTAAGTTTTGAAATAACTAAAGAGCTACTACATCACTTTGTAAGTGATGTTGTTGCTGAAATGAAAGTAAACTGTTTTAAATTACTAATACCTACTCTAGCACTCTGTAAGTGCTGTTGTTTTGTAATTGAGCTATTTTGAACTAACTAAATACCTACCGTAGCACTTTATAAGTGCTGCTGTTTTTGAATTTGACAATGTTTTTGAAATATTACTATATCTACTATATATTTTATAAGTGCTGTTATAGCTGAAATTTCTAATGTTTTAGAAACTTTATAATTGAATGAATACACTTAGAAATGTTACCAATCTGAAATGAAAATTATTTGATATGGAATTTAAATGGTTTAAATGAATATGTTTTGAAGTGAAATATAAACCATTTTGGGAATTTATAACCACGGGTGATAATAACGATTGGTCGGCAAAGAGACCAGGATCAGATATGGGCATACTCTCTGTCGATACTGAAAACCACTTTGACAACCGTGTACGTGGTGGAGATTCCATAATGAAGTAGGATGGTGGCGACGTTCTATTGAGGTATATACGTGGACCGGACTCCCGTGAGTTTGCATAAGGTGGCTAAAACATGAGCAAACGACGGGTTAACGAGGTCGCTCCTCTGATTGGACCCGACCCACTTCTTCGTATGCCATTCTATTACTTTGTGATTGATTGGTGCGCACCTTTGATTTTAGAAGTGTGGTTCGAGGTGGGCTAATTAAATATCTACCCTGGCATTGCGTAGTTGTGCCGTGTCACCCACTCTATCGCACCCTGTATGAGTTTGGTTTTCTCCCGTAGCCCGTGGAGTATCCTCTGGTGGCTTCCAGATCAGGAGGGACTATAATACTGGATTGACTGCCGGACTATTATGTGTTAAGGGCTATATAGGTAACCCCTTAACGCAATTTTAAAGTAAGTTTATTTTACTATAGACATTATTATAATAGTGAAATATTACTACATGGTAAATAGTTTAACGGATCCTTAGAGGATGGGCGGTCCCAAACATCCTTTAAGTTACTTGCGCATTTGTTTTACAGTTCACTTGAGTTGGTTTACATTGTATAAGTATATATATCATGACTCGAGTATTTGTGTTTATTTTCTTACGCTCGGGTCAGCCTAAGTGTCACAGCTTGGAACTATCTTCTGGAAGCTAGAGATTTTTGAAGCTTATCTGCTTATCTATTTTTATATATTTCAGTTCAGTCATTCTGCTTCAGTGATGTATTAGAGACTTATGTATTTGGGATTTCTACTGCATTTGTTTCAGAACTATATTAGTTTTTCAGACTATGTAATTTGTACTTGTTTTGAGACTGAGTTTGTAGTGGCTTCATGAACCACTATAGTTATTTTTAATTCCACTGCGAGTATTCTAATTTATCTGTGTCTGTGATTCTGTGATTGATTTTATTTGCTCCAAATTTTATTACAATCTACTATTTTGAATCATTCAAGTCAGAGATATGTGGTTTTATTATGGATTCGAATGGTCCAAAATAGTGGGTCGTTACATTTGGTATCAGAGCATTGGTTTTAGGAAAACCTTAGCCTGCGGAGCATTAGAGATAGGGTAGAAATACCCTAGGATGATTGAAATCAATCTTAGAATCCTTTCTTTGTGAGAGAACATATTTTAAAGAATAAAATGATTTTCAAATGATTTTCAAAGGATTTTAAAGAGTATATTGATATGAAAACCTTTCTTGTGTTAAAGTCAACATTTTCTTAACTTACTTCTTTTCTTACCCGCCTTGTTAATTATTTCCTTGTTCGGGATATTCAATTCTCGTTGTATCTTATCTTATCTAATCTTGTCTTTGTTTCTCAATTACCTTTGTCCTAAAATTCATTCTTGATTTTTCAGGATGGATCGTAGGAATGCAAGAGCTAGGGAACTAGGTATTAGTTAGCAGCTTGGCAATTGAAAGGAACAACTTTGGATTGGTGGGAGGCTGTTACTGCTCACACCGCTGAGGCTGACAATTATTGGGAACAATTTAGGTATCATCTCCTATTGGTTCCAAATTTAGTTCAGTTTCACTTTTTCAATTCTGTCTTATGCTCCTTATCGTGCTTTTGGGAGGCTTTTCTTGTAAAATGGATGCCCGAGGCAGGAAAGTCTCAGCTGTGTCGGGAATTCATCAATTTGAAACAGGGTGATATGTCTATTGCTGAATATGAGTGGAAGTTCAATGAAATTTCTAATTTTGGCCTTAATTAGATTGACACTCCTCTCAAGAAAAATGAGAATTTTATTGCCGGTGCACGCCCGGAGTATTATTATCGCCTCATAGCCCATGTGCATTGTCCTTTCACCATAGATATGAGAATCTTACTTCTAAGGATCCTCCAGCTGCCCATTATGCTCCATCTCATTCTTCCTTTGGTAGTTCTAAGAAGAGGAAGCCTAAATTTTACCATCAGAAGAGGAATCGGAACAAGACACCAAGGTTGGGATTATCTTTATCTCCTCAGAGGTAGTCGATCGACCTATTTTCCATTACTTGCTATAGATGTGATCAAAAATGACACTATGCTAATAACTGTCCTAACCTGGTTGGTGCTACTGTTCCTCCAGGTCAGTTGACCAGGCAGGATCTCTGTCATATTTATCTGCAGCCCGGCCATTTCAATAAGGACTACCCTACTCAGCGGAACGACAAGGCATTGGGTATTTTTGCTGTGACTTCTGCATCATCACCAGCTCCACCACCTGCAGCTGCTCCTGGTGATAACCAAGGTACACTTCTGAGTTCTTTTTCTCTATTTAATTTTCCTATTCGTGTTCTCTTTGTTATCGGAGCTTCCCATAGCTTTATCTCTATGGATCTTTGTAATAAATTTGAGCATCTTCTTTCTCCTGAGTTGGCTCATGTACCTTTGTGTGTGTCAAATCCTATTGGTGGCCCTGCGAACTTTATTAGGGTTTGTGTGTTTCAAATCCTATTACTTGGAGGTGATTAGCTAAAGAGTCATGATGCCTATATCTCTTGTAATTCTCGAATTGTCTCCCTCGTTGGTGATAAAGGTGATTCTTTGGTGATTCGGTGTAGTTTGCCTCAGGATTTTGCTGGTAGCTTTATTTATTCCCTTGATGCTTCTCCTGGCGATATTCATTCGACTCCTATAGTCAAACTCTTTCCCGATGTATTTGGTAAAGTCACTTCTTTACTTTCTAAGCGGGAAATTCATTTTCGTATTGAACTTATTCCTGGAGCTCGATCTGTAGTTCTTCCACCCAGAAGAATGGCACCCCATGAGAAGGTCTTATTAAGGAAGCAAATTGAGGACTTGTCCTCCAGGGGTCTGATCAGACCTAGCTATTCGAAATGGGAAGCGGCAGTGGTCTTTGTCACTAAGTCCGATGGTTCTTTACAGACGTGTGTCGATTGTAGGGAGCTGAACAAGCTCATTATGAAGAACATATATCACATGCCTCGCATCAATGACTATGGAGTTACTATTTTCTCTCAGCTTGATCTTGCCACAGGTTTCCACCAGCTCAGAGTTGCTAAGGAAAGTATTCCTAAGACTGCTTTCCATACTGAGAATGGGTTTTATGAGTGGTTAGTTATGCCTTTTTGGGTTGACAAATGCTCCTACTCTCTTTGTTGATTTAATGAATCGTGTTTTTCGTGATGTGCTTAATAAGCTTGTTCTAGTTTTTATTGATGATATTCTAGTCTTCTTCAAGTCAAAGGAAGAGAAAGAATTGCATTTGAAATATGTTCTAGAGACTCTTAGAAATCATCAGTTGAAGGCTAAATTCTCTAAATTCCATTTATAGAGAGATAATTCCGATATATCGGGCATATTGTTTCTAGTGGTGGAGTTTCTGCTGATCCAGTCAAGATCGCTGCAATCAATGATTGAGAAACTCCTAGGACTCCAACCGATATTCACAGTTTTCTGGGCCTTGCCGGTTACTATCGGATATTCATTGAGAACTTTGCTTGGATTTCTGCATCTCTCACCGCTTTAACTCGAAAGAATGTTAAGTTTGTATGAAGTGATGAGTGTGAAGCTACATTCAATGTGTTGAAGCGTAAGCTTACTTCCGCATCAGTGCTTATTGTTCCAAACGTAAATGAGGGATTAACGGTTTATACTGATGCTTATCATGAGGGTTAGGGAGCTATTCTAATGCAAGATGGGAAGGTGATTGCTTATGCTAATCGCCAGCTGAAGACCCACGAGGCTAATTATACTGCTCACGATTTAGAGTTTCTTGCTGTTGTCTTTGCCTTGAAGCTTTAGAGGCATCATCTTTTGGGTGCTAAGTTTGAGCTCTTTACTAATCATCAGTCTTTGAAGAATATCTTCACCTAGAAGGATTTGAATCAGAGGCAAGTTCGGTGGCTTGAGTTTCTTGCTTCTTATGATCTTTACATTAGCTAAACCTAGGAAAGGCTAATGTTGTGGCTGATGCTTTTAGTCGGAAGAAGGCCGTGTTGTGTCAGCTTGTTGTTTCTTCTTCTCCTCTTTTGGATTGTATCGTTGCTAAGTAGGATGAGGATTAGATGCTTAGGCATATGAAGGAGAATGTTCATAGAAGGATTGGTGGTAGTAGTCCTGATGGTAGAGGAGCTCAGATCGATGATGGAGTGATTTTGAGGATTAATAATCGAATTTGTGTCCCGAATGTTGATGGGTTGAGGCAAGAGTTACTTCGGGAACATCATCGGTCCAGACTTTCTATTCATCCTAGTGTGGCGAAGATATATCAGAATATGAAGAAGCTTTATTGATGGAAGGGTATGAAGCGTGATGTCTCTATCTTTGTTAGTAGGTGTGCGATTTGTCAACAAGTCAAGGCAGATCACCAGAAGACCCCTGGTTTGTAGCAGCCTCTTGAGATTCCCAATTGGAAATGGGAACAGGTTTCCATGGATTTTATTGATGGTTTGCCGAGGACTCGGAGAGGTAATGAGAGCATCTGGATTATTGTAGATAGATTGATCAAATCAGCTCATTTCATCCCGCTCAAATCTACCCATTCTGCTTCCAGTCTGGCTGAGATCTATTTGAGGGAGATTGTCCGTCTTCATGGCGTTCCTATCAGCATTGTTTTTGATCGAGATCCTATCTTCACCAGTCAGTTTTGGAAAGTTTTCCAGGAATCATAGGGTACTCGTCTAAATCTGAGCACTATGTACCATTCGCAGACTGACGATCAAACGGAAAGAGTGAACACATGAATTCGTTAACAGATTTAATTATAGAACTAAGTGAGAACTTAAAATCTCTATAATGAAAAACATTATAACTTAATGCAATTAGTCCTTGATGGGATAATTGAAAAAAACAAATTATTAAAACAAATTTCAAATAACCAAGAATATTTGAAAACAAATCTATATAAAATAGATAATTTTGAATTAACCTTAAAAAACTTTCGGATAAATTTAAAGTGATAAAATTAAAAGAATTCCCTAATAAAAATGACATAATCTAATTAAAAAATCTAATTGAAGAAATAAACCTAAAGACACAGAAATACATTCTAAAGAATTAATAATAAAATTAAAAGAACAAAAGGAAAAGGATAAAAATCAATTCGATAAGCGGATACAAAAAATTAAAGAAATGTTAAAAGAAATCAAACTTCTAATTTTAAGTTAATGAGTTTTGAAAATAAATATTTCCAAGAAGCAACAAAATACGTAAAATCAAACTACAGATTTAGTGATGCTACTATAAATGTTGGATATAATAAGGACGACTTCCCAGGAAAAAGTGATAGAATACAAATACTAAAAAATAATACAATAATAGCTATGTTAACACAAATACAAAACAAAATTGATAATATTCAAAACAAGATGTTTGACATAGATTACACAAGTAAAGGCCAATAATTTGAAATAAATTAGCTGAAAGTTTACAAAAAATGAACTTAGGACCTAATGATCCTACAACAACAATAATAAGTAAAAAAAAATCAAAAATGAACTTTCTTATGTACAGACAACTTGATAAAATATGAATAGAAGACTATCTTTTAGTTGTCCCTCTAGGACCTTAACAGATGACAGATCTAACAGGACTAATGAAAGAAATTCTATTTCATTATTGGGATGGATAGATAATGTACTTAGAAGAAGTACAAACACACAAACTCAATTATAAGAAATAATTGATCATAGCAGAGATATTGAAATATTTTCAAATAACCAACTAAATACATTAAATCCTAGAGAAATATACAGGACTGGTATATTTACGGTAATAACAAGATTATACATACACCACAGAGAACAGATGTTTGCTGTTCCAGATGGAAACCAACAGATAATAAATCTTATGACTCTAGAAGCCATAAACCAACTTAAAATACAAAAATATAAAATGATCCACCTAGGACTTATTGTCATAGGAGTAAGGGGTTTAACAAGACAAAAAGTAGGAGCAAAACTTCTGTTAATACTAATAGATAATAGACATCAAGACTTAGATAGAGCCATATTTGGAACTATGGAAGTTGATATGAACAACAACATTGGTATTGTTTATATCGCCCCAAACTTTACAATGGACATAAATGATTTTTACAAACATGTAAAATTAGTCATACAAACTAAAGGATATGAAAATTTCCAAGGAAAAAACATATTACTTGATATAACATTTTTGGGAAAATGTATGTCCGAACATGCCCCTAAAATATAAATAAAATTAGACGAGATCATTGAAACATTAAACTCCATTGGAATAAATTTCATAAAACCTTTGGAAATTGATTGCTTTGTTCTTGCTGGTCATGAATGGAATATAACAAATCCATATGAAACAGCTACAACAATGAAACCAAACAATGTTGTAACATATAACAATCTGGACAAATCTGTGTCCATTAGATTCAAGGATTATGGTCCACCATACCAACAAGAAGTTGAAATAGATGATGAAACTGAAGAATTAAGCAAAAGAATAAATGGATAAGATCATTTATCCAAAAGAACTTGGGATGGTTCTTGAACCATCTGACATATTTAATCTTGAACAAAGTTTAAAATCATCAAGACATACAAACCAAGACACTTTTATTTATATTGATGATGAAAACAATATAAGAATGATGGAAATACAAAATATAAGTAATTACCTAAACCATTTGATTCTATCTACAGAAATTCATAAAAATGGTATTCTTGAAGATATCATTTCAGAATTTACAGAACATATGGATTTAGCTGATACTGAAACAAGTGCTGAATCAGGAATTAGTCATAATTATCCAGACAGAAACAAAGACCAAGCAATTCCTTATGAAATAGGACAACCTCCTAGGAGGGCATACAATACATATACAGATAAAAATCCAAATTTAAGGACAATAGGAAAAAGATTACCCGATGAGAAATCTTATTTCTAAAAAAACTCAGTAATTTTAAACATAACTGAATGTCATCCCTAGTTGCTAGATACAAATATAGAACAATGGACTGACGCAATAGCTAGAGACTATTCAGCAAGACATCTAAACATCAATTCTGGTGAAGAAATGATCAGAATTGCTGAAAATTACTTACGTGATAATGCCAAAGCAATATGGGAATCATATAAAAAGGATTTCCCATGAGATATTGCAAACCTTGTCGCCAAGGAAATAATATCTATTACTTTGCTTATTCCACACACACTATCTTGACTGGAAGGGACGTGAACACAGGAATAACAATAAGACAACAAGAAGCAATGCGCGACTTTGAGAAAATACAACTCCTATACTGGAGATACATAATAAAATTCCTAAAAGAATATTTACACTATGCTACAATTTCGGGAAATTATTATAATACTGAAGTAGGCAGCAAACTTTTTTCTAAATTACCAGGTGATTTAGGAAAAGAAATACATCGATCTTGGATAACAAATTCTCGAGATAAACCTGAAAACTAACCTCCAAGTTATAATAACACTGGGATAAGAATTACACATATCATCTCAGATTTAAAAAAGAGATGTACCTACATAAAAATCCAAAAAGAATTAAAATAAAAAAATTATGGGTTTTGTGGACAAATATATACACCATAACAATACGGATCTAATAAGAATAAACAAAAATTCAAAAAGAAATATGCGAAAAATATTACTTAAGAAGATCAAATGCTAGAAAACCATACTTAAATAAAGATAGACATGTTAGGAAATATATTCCAAAAAAACATACGCAAATACAACTACGTGTTTTGCATGTAATGAAAAAGGACATTAATCATCCTCGTGTCCGAAAAAACAAAACTTATATACAAGAGAATCAAATCTTGTTGATAAAGTCAAAGAAGATCTAATAGAAATTGCTTCTCATGCTTCAGAAGCATCAACAATTTACTCTATAATCTCTCTTGAAGGATTAGAAGAACATGAACAAGTAAGTTCATCTGATTATGGTTTAATCAATGAACTAACAACATTTGAAGAAGATTTAACAAATGAAACCTTTTTTAACATAATGAATAAAGAAATTTGTACCCATAATTTCAAGTACAAAATAGGGACTGACACAAAAAATGTGAGTTTTGTCTTTGGTACCCTGCCTTTGACAAACGATATAAATGCATAAGTTGCACAATCGAGATTTGCCAAATTTGTGCTACAAATAAATTTGCTATACAAGTTCCTTAAAACTTATTTATACTGATAAGAATTAAATAAATGAAGATAGAATAAAATTTTTTAAAGAAAGAACAAACAACATAGAAAAAGAATTAGAAGATTTAAAAAATAAACTACTAAATCTTGATAAAGGAAAAGGTATAATCACCCATAACAATGATTTATTAAACGAACAATTTATAGCCAAGAACAAATAAACTTAAACAATATTGACCATGAACATCATGCTCATTTAAATAGTATTGATAAACCAATACCGATTCCACTAATTCGTAATACTAGAAGTTTAAAAGAACTACGAATTCCAACAATACTTAATATAAAAGGAATTGATATACAAGTTCTAGCTTTTATTGATACCGGTGCAACTAGTTCTACTATTTGCTCAAGCCTTATTCCATATAAACACGTTACAAAAACAGATAAAGCTAAACAAAGTATCCATTTGATGGAACAACAACTATAATAACAGATATTGTCAAAAATATAAATATATTTTTTACAAATACATGTGGAGAATGGTCCCCATATTATAATATAAAACAACTTTGGGTTTTAGAATTAAACCTACAGGATATCAAATTAATCCTTGGATTAGATTTTTTATTAAATGATAATGGGAGCTTTTCATTTAATAAAGATTATATACAAATTTCTAAGAAAACAATGCTTACACCCATATTATCAGAATTTTCTCTTGAAAAGCATGGTGGAAATAAACCAACATCAACACCACGAACATGTTCAGACAAACTGGAAAATTGCAATTGCCCAATTCCTGGCCAGTGCAAAAACTTAAATCATACAAATAAAACAACCGTTGAACTTGAGCAAAATGATTATGATTTTCTTCCAACAAAGAATTATATTTATAAAAGAAAAGACTTAACAAAAGATTTAATATGACAAATCAACAAGATATTAGTAAACTATTACTAACAAAAGATGATATTGACCAAATGATTTCTAAATTAGAAAAAATAGAAATCATAGGAGAAAAACCATTAAAATTTTGGGATAAAGATAAAATACAATGTAAGTTGAACATAATAAACCCAGACTTAACAATAAAAACTGGTTCGCCTAAATATGATAATTGGATCATGGACGAATTTAAAATGCATATCAAAATACTTACTGATCTAAATATCATAAGAAAAACAGATTCAAGACATAGAAAGACAGCGTTTATCGTACAAAAAGAATCCGAAAGAAAACATGGCCAGTCTTAAATGGTCATGAATTATACAAGCTTAATGACAATACCCATGAAGATGGATATTGTATACCAAACAAAGATGTTCTCATCAATAAAATACAAGGTTGAAATTGGTTCTCCAAGTTTGATCTTAAATCAGGGTTTTGGCAAGTAAAAATTCACCCAGATTCCATCCCTTGGACTGCATTCACATGCAATGAAGGCCATTATGAATGGCTCGTCATGCCATTCGGTTTAAAAAATGCACCACAAATTTTCCAAAGAAAAATGGATAATGTTTTTCAACATTGTAATAAATACACTTGTGTTTACATTGATGATATCCTTGTTTTCTCTAAAACAAAGCAAGAACAAATATCACACTTATACATAGTTTTAAAACTAATTGAAGCACATGGACTAATGATGTCAAAAAAGAAAATAGAATTAATAAAAAATACTATAGAATTTCTTGGAGCCAGAATTGGTAAAGGAACCATAGAATTACAACCTTATATAACAAGAAAAATATTAGAATTTCAAGACAACATAGAAAACCTAAAACAACTACAGGCTTTTCTTGCACTTGTTAATTATGCAAGACCATATATTAAAAATCTTTCAAAATATATTGGGCCTTTATATAACAAAGCCATCCCAAAAGGAAACAGAGACTTCAATTTCGAGGACATAAAACAAATACAAAAAAATAAAAGAAATAGCAAGAAAATTATAACCTTTAAGTTTACCTTTACAAACGGAATACTTGATAATAGAAACATACGGATCATCCTTAGGATGGGATGGTATTTTATTAGGTAAAAAGAACAAATATGAAAACAAAACAACATAAAATTATGCAGATACACCTCTGGTATATATAGAGAAAAGGAATATATGACATCCTTAAATTATGAAATCCTGGCCATAATTAACGTCCTAGAATCCTTCAAACTTCATACTCTCACAAAAATAAATAACAATCAGGACTGATTGTGAATCCATAGTCAAATATAAAAAAAATAAAAAAGACAAAGGAATATTAAATAATAGATGGCTTAAATTCAAAAATGCTGTAACAAATTGTGGAACATATATGATTTGGGAGCAAATAAAGGGTAAAGACAATTTTTTACCAAATAAACTTTCTAGGTTGTTAAGATAAACCAACCCTTTGCCTTTTTACTAACATTCCGTATGTAGATTTTAGACAGATAGAAACCAAAGATGAACATAGGAGAGCAAGATCCTTCTATGCATCTCACAACATACTCAAAACAAAATAAGTTCCAAACAAAGACAAAAGTCACAGAGGAACAACAAGTGGTTCTATATAACATTTGGAACGTGAAGACTCCTCAGGAATCTAACAAACAAAAATAGAGTGTTCTATACACACTCTTACAGATTTTTTCAAAATCACAAGACAAAAATACCCTTATTATGGTCTTTTTTCGGGTCCTGATGCAGGCTTATATGCCTCGTGGGAACAGATCGTAGTAAAAATAAAGTTTCTAAAACAAAATCCCAAATATGGGAACCCACTTTACAAAGGCTTCAATACTTATGATGAAGCAATTACAGAATTACAAAAAAATATTTGGAGATGATTTTATTATTTCCGATGACATACAAAGTTTACAAAAAATCTCTATGGTGAAATTTGCAAAGGAAGAAGTTCCTGAAACTTCTTCTTCTTTGATAAACCTAAGGCCACAAGCCTCTTATGCATTAGCAACAAAAACCGCTAATACAAAAATGACAAATTTGGGACAACCCAAAACAAATCTTCAATCTCCATCTCCCCAAATCAAATCTCCACAAAAAATTGTCCTACCAAATTTCCCTAAACAAATGACCAGGGAATTGCAATTCGTATATCATATTCAGGAACAATTTCCAGGTAGGTTCAACAATATTTGTGAATTCTTCTCACAGATATCCCACATTCCGAATGAAAGCCTACAAATTCGTTGCGAAATAATGAGGAACTCCAATATACCTTGTACAAAAAAAGTATTCCCAGTATTTACAAACATACATTACTGTCCTTGTACAATTACATGTGCAATCCCACAAATTACATTAAACCTCAACAATTACAAATACCTAATCCACAAAAATATAGTATTAGATCCTATGGTACTAATAAATTTTGGATTTGTTAAGAGGATTTATGCAGAAGAGTGGATCCATGATGATATCTCAGTACCATTTGGAACCACCATAGAACAACTTACAAACATATTGGCCACAGATATATACATGGATTTCAAATCCATACCTCCTCACTTTGGCAAACATATTTTTGAACCAACAAAACATGCAGTTCAGGTTAAAGCAAAGTTTCTTGACCCAGATTACACAGACTGGAATGAAGACTATAAACCAGAAACTATCCAGTACAAAGATATCAATGAACAAGCCTATGAGGGGTATAAGGCCACAAAAATTGCCGAAGAAGATGAATGAGATACGAAGAATAAATTACCTTATACAGAAACCCCCACTACAAAATTATTTATCACAAATATATTAAAAAACCAAGGAATTCACCACAGAAGTTTCGACACATTCCATCCTAAACCGTCCTTGATACAAAGCTACAAAAGAGAAAGACAAAAAAAGAAAACAATAAAGACAAAGATGACGTGGTATCAACCACCTGTTAGTCCGTGAGATGATGGTTTTGATGACAAAAACCTTAGAATAGATTATAAAATATAAATACTGACATTATAAGTTTAGATATATATGTATATGCAGGATTTATCAATGCAGGTACCAAGAATGAAGACTGTACAGTATAGAAATTCAAGATATCGAGATAGAAGACTCCTCCTTTAGTAATTAATTCTTCCCCTAAAGAGTTTCAAGATGATGTGGAAACACTCCTTCTTTAGTAATTAAAGGTTTTAACAAATCGTGTTATTATTATTTTAATTCCTCACCTTGTTACCCTCAAGAGTTTCTTCCCCTAAACGCCTAACGACTCCTTGTCTAAACGGCTTCAATGGGTACTTATCTCTGTCAAACGGATATACGTCTGTTGGAATTAAAAATAATTCTAACTCTTTTTATAAAAACTTTAATAAAACAACGATTTAAGTTGTCATAGTGTCAAATAACTTTGAAGTTTCTTAATTAGTTAAGCAATTTCTAATATAAAAATGAAATCTAACATAAAAGAGAAAAATTAAAAGAGATTACATTGCTTATGAAGATTAACCCATTCCTTTCTTGAGCTTTGACTTGTGGAGTTTAGCCAGAGATCATCTGAGATGATGCCATTGAAAATTTCAGAAAATAAAATTATATTTATGATAGAAGTTTTACAATGGAAGCTTATTGTACAACGGCTTATGATGTTTCTTACTATGTCTTACAGATCATATTACTTCTCTTTATATAGACGGAGAAGGGATACAAGAACCAGACAGCTGTCTGTTAATATTTAGTGGAGACAAAGATATTCTCCATTATCTAAAAGGTACTAAAGAGATACATAATTTACATTCATTTTATAAAAAGATGACTAGCTCACTACATCTTTTTATAGAGTAGATTCCTTTCTATTTCAGAAAAGAAATTTATGTGCTTGTCAGCTTTAAAGTTATTCCACTAGGAGAGTGGGGAATAATCTGTCATCTTCAATCATCTGTAGACGTGGTAGTGTGAGAAAATGCGAATTACGGATCTTAAGGCTAGGATTAACACTAGAGGGTGGTGAATAGTGTTAATAAAGAATTACTAAATCTCTTTCTATTTAAGTTAATTTAGACACCGATGTATGCAATATACAGACACAGATATGATCACAGAAACAAACACAGATGCAGAAATAAAATAAAAGTAGTAAAGGAATAAACATGCCAGATTTTATACTGCTTCAGAGTTGCCCTACATCCAGTCCCGCAATACAAGTACAGATTTCCTTTCAAAAGCAATTGTACAATTACACCCTCGATTTCAAGGCTACAAGGTACACCCTCCAGAATTTCTATCCTCTGGGTAGAGATACTTGATTTCCGGGCCACAAGTTTACCCAATTGATTTACCAAGGCTACAATCACACCTTTTCTCTTTTGATTGATTTCCACACCTTTTCTAACTTAATAGATTACAAAGAAGTCTATAACTCTGAATAACACTAAGAACCTTGTAGAGATAGTGATCGAGAATCAAACTAGAAGAAATCGAGTTCGATTCAATGTTGATTTCGGCAGAGTAATGGTAAGAATATGTATTAAGAAATGTGGAAGAAGAAGAGGTGTGAAAAACCAAAAAATCTGATGTAAAATTCGTTGAAACTAACCCCTATTTATAGAAGAACAACAGCCATGTCCATTCATGAAGAGTTATGGTGAATAGACACTTCTTTTGAAATTTAAATTTTGAATTCAACTGACACCATGTCGACATGGTTACCCTAGGCATGTCGACATCCCAAAGCAATTTTTGGTGATTTGATTTTCTTTGAAAATAAACTTTATCTTATATTAAAACTATTTTAAACGTTACAAATATACTTGACTGTAGTTAAAATTCATAAGTAAATATAGAGAATAATATATATATATATTTTAACAATAATTTTATATTTAAATCTAGGTATAAAAGTTAAATATATAATTTAAAAAGATAGTTAAAATCAGGAGTAATTTGACTTTGAAATTAAAGATAATTTTGAGGCTAAAATTATTTAAAATCAGGATAGAGAGTTTTAATGTTTTTAAAAGGAAAGTTTTGAAATCATTTTGAAAGCAAGATAATTTTGTAAAATCATTTGAATTAAAACTAATGGATACAAAACAATGTTCCACTACATTTTCGTAGGTTCCATCCTACTTAGGGTTCTATCCCTTAACAGGCTCGAAGTCGATTCCATTCCACGAATAAATTAGATTTTAAGATCCCAGTGCTTTTCTACGAGTTTTGACAAAAATTCCTAATAAAAATACTTATGCATTAAATCTTGAACTCTTGATAATCTTGATACTCATGAGTCTTTTATCTCGATCTCTTGAATTTCTATACTGTACAGTCTTTATTCTTGGTACCTGCATGGTCAAATCCTGCGTATACATATATATCTAAATTTATAATGTCAGTATTTATATTTTATAATCTATTTTAAGGTTGTTGTCATCAAAACCATCATCTCACAGACTAACAATATCCCCTTTTTTGATGACGACAACCTTTGTTTATAAAATATTATTTCTATCCTAATAACTCCCCCTAAAACTAGTAACTCCCCTTTAATTTATGCCTAACTACCTTATTTTATATTTCTCCCCCTTTGTCATCAACAAAAATTCACTCCAAACTATATAGCTCCTTATAAAACTAACACTATATGACATGTGACTATAATGATAGTGTTATCATAAGTAATCATCACTTAAATCTAATACTAAAACATAGTCCTAAACAATTAACTATCCTAACTAAGAATTCACGATAGTACTTATAATTAAAATTCATACAAGAACACGATTTATTTATTACGTATGAAGTTGTATATACATGAGCATTTAGATAACATAAAACACAAACAACAATGGAAAAGAAGGAAAAGAAACTATTGTGTGTTATTAAACATAGGAGATCTATGAGTCGAATAGTTTAGATAGTGGAAACAGAAATTTCCACGTTGTTCGACAAGATTCCCATTCTTGTCAAAACACACTTCTCCAACACACACGACTTGGTCGTCATCCTCCTCATGCGCTTCTTCCATGGGTTCTTCTTCTTCTTCTTCTTCGCTAGCCTCTTGTTCTTGATTGATTGAAGAGTCTTCATCAATCAAGATAGGGTTGGCCTGGTTATCCATTAGGAATTTTTGCAAATTCCTTAGAATCTTTCCTTGCCTCTCTTGTTCCTTTTCCATACGAAGTTGAGTCACGTGAATTTCTGTCATCATCTGAAATGCATCCTTCAGAGAGTCCTCTATTTTAGTCGCACGAGCGAGAGTAGTCGGTCGAAATGGACCAGACGTAGGAGAGGGGAATGAAAAGGTTGATTTTATGTTTTATTTGGAAGAGGACGCCATTGATTATTTGATTTCAGAGAGAAGAACAGAGAGATAACAGAAAGGATGAATAAAATTTCGAAAATGTGAAGAATTTATAACCAATTATTTTGAATTTTGGTGGGAAAAATTTCAAAATATAAAACCGTTGCATGTCGACATTGGTAAATGGGGGATGTCGACATGGTCTTTTATATTTTAACTCTTTAAATTGTTTTGATATTTATTATTAATTATACTTGTTATTTATATTTTATATTTCAGTTATCGAACAAATACCTAATTCGCTTCTTAATTTAGGAAATATTGATTCATTTAAGGGTTTTGTTAAGATATCAGCAATTTGATTCTCAGAATTGATATAATCGAGAGTAACTACTTCCTTACTTATATTATCTCTGAGAAAATGATGTCTGATATCAATATGTTTAGTTCGAGCATGTTGAGTAGTATTTTTGGATAAATTTATCGCACTCGTATTGTCACAATAAATTGGTGATTTTGAAAATTTTAAACCAAAATCTTTTAAGGTTTGTTGCATATATATTACTTGAGAACAAGCCAAAGCAGCAGAAATATACTCTGCTTCAGTTGTTGATAAAGAAACCGTGTTTTGCTTTTTACTAAGCCAAGAAACCAGAGAATGCCCCAAAAAGCGACAAGTCTCACTTGTAGTTTTTCGGTCTGATTTACAACCATCATAGTCAGCATCACAATAAGATATTAAGTCAAAAGAATCATTTTTAGGGTAGAATAAACCATAATCAGATGTGTGTTTAACATATCTTATGATTCATTTTACGGCTTTGAAGTGGGTCTCTTTAGGTTGGGATTGATATCTGGCATAGAGACAAACACTATGCATGATATCAAGTCTATTGGGAGTAATATAGAGTAGTGATCCAATCATCCTCTACATAGTTTTTGATCTACGTCTTTCGAGAGATCTTCTTTGCTAAGGTACTCATTGGTTGCCATGCGAGTGGGTTTTCCACTCGTAGTAGTCAAACCAAATTTAATAATTAGGTCTTTAGCATATTTTTCTTGACTAACAAAGATACCATTATCTAATTGTTTTATTTGTAATCCTAAAAAGAAATTTAATTCACCCATATGACTCATCTCAAACTCTTTTTTCATTATTTCAGAAAATTCTTTATTCATTTCAAAATTAGTTGAACCAAAAATGATATCATTTACGTAAACTCATACTAGTTGAATATCATTTTTATTTCTTTTAATAAAAAGAGTATTATCTACTTTACCAATTTCAAAATTAGATTGCAATAAATAAGATCTTAGTCTATCATACCAGGCTCTAGGAGCTTGTTTTAGACCATATAATGCTTCCTTAAGTTTGTTAACATGATTTGGTAAATTATCATTTTCAAAAAGTGGTGGTTGTTCAACATATACTTCTTCTTTTACAAATCCATTTAAAAAGGCACTTTTAACATGCATTTTAAATAATTTGAAATTATTATGATTTGCGAAAGCAAGTAGAATCCTAATGGCGTCTAATCTTGCTACGGGAGCAAAGGTTTCGTCAAAATCTATTTCTTCTTCTTGATAATAACATTGAGCGACTAATCGAGCTTTATTTCTAACTACCTCTCCTTGTTATTTATTCTATTTTTATAAACCCATTTAGTTCCAATTATAGTTTTATTTTCTGGTCTAGGAACAAGTTCCAATACATTTTCTAGTAAACTGATTTAATTCTTCTTGCATAGCCAAAATCCATGAATCATCAGTTGATGCTTCTTTTGGATTTTTGGGTTCAATAGTTGATATAAAAGTAACATTACTCATTTGACTTAGTTGATTTCTAGTTTTAACAACAGATTGCATATCTCCCGGTATATTTTCTATAGGATGATCATTTAAAAGTTTATTCCTTTTATTAGGATGATTAATTTCATTATTAGTTTCAATTGATTCTTGAATTCGAGTGGTTAAATCCTCTTCATCATTTGTATCTTCAAAATTTTTGAAATTTTCATCAAATGAAACATGCATTGTTTCTTTAATGGAATTAGTTTTTAAATTAAACAATCTGTACGCTTTACTTCTATTAGAATATTTGATAAAGATACCTTTGTCGGATTTAGGATCAAATTTATCTAAATTATCTTTTGTATTTAAAATAAAACATCTACTTCCAAAAATTCTAAAATAAGATACCTTAGGTTTCATTGAATAAAGAACTTCATAAGATGTCTTATCAGTTAAAGGTCTAACTAAAATTCTATTTAAAATATAACAGGCGGTAGCAACTGCTTCTGCCCAAAAATTCTTTGGTAAATTACTATCTGTAAGCATAGTTCTCGCACACTCTTGAATTGTCCTATTTTTACGTTCTACTACTCCGTTTTGTTGTGGAGTTCTTGGAAATGAAAAATTGTGAGTTATTCCCTTTTTATTGCAGAATTCCTCAAACTTTTCATTTTCAAATTCACCACCGTGATCACTTCGAATAGTTATAATTTTTAGAGAAAATTGGTTTTTAATTCTTTTTGAAAATGTCTTAAAACATTCAAAAGTATCATTTTTATGTTTCAAAAATATTGTCTATGTAAATCTAGAATAATCATCTATAATTACAAAAACATATTTACTATGATTTATTAAAAGAATTTGAGATGGACCAAATAAATCAAAATGAAGTAATTCAAGAGGTTTTGAAGTTGAAATCATATCTTTTAACTTAAAGAAACTTTTTCTAAGTTTTCCTAATTGACAAGCATCACATAAACTATCTACTTTAAAATTCATTTTAGGGAGACCTCATACTAGATCATGTTTTGATAGTCTAGATAAGAGTTTGAAATTCAAATGCCCAAATCTCTTATGCCAAATCCAAGGGTCACTTTTATTTGCCAACAGACACAGGTTATCAATTGAAACTTTCATGCTAAGAATATAAATATTCTTTTTCCTGACTCGCTCAAATATAATGGTTGAATTATTATCTTCATTGTGACATTTATCCTTTTCAAATTTAATTTTATATCCTTTATCACACAGTTGACTTATACTTAGAAGATTATGTTTCAGATTCTTAACTAGCAAAACATTTGTAATAGTAGGAGTTTCAAAATTACCGACTTCGCCGATGCCAATCACATATCCTTTTGAATTGTCTCCAAAGTTAACCAGTCCTTCGTCATTGTATATTATACCATTCATTATATCTGGATTGCCAGTCATGTGTCTAGAACATCCACTAACAAGTATCCATTTGTTTTTTTTTGATCTCCACAATTTGTCCGTTGTGGATTGGTTCCTCAATACCCATAAAGCATGATTCCAGCACATCAAACAATCTTGGTAGACAACTTGAATTTGAATATTGATTATATCCAGACTCAAGAAACGATGATGGTTTGAATACTTCTAAACTAGTATTAACAAATATAGCCATTTTAAAAACTTTTTCAAAATTCAGATTATGAAACTTTGAAAAACCTCGCTTTGATACCGATTGTGAGAAATTGCGGATTACGGATCTTAAGGCTAGGATTAACACTAGAGGGGAGGGGGTGAATAGTGTTAATAAAGAATTACTAAATCTTTTTTTGTTTATGTTAATTTAGACACCAATTTATGCAATATACAGACACAGATATGATCATAGAAACAAACACAGATGCGTAAATAAAATAAAAGCAGTAAAGGAAAGAACACACCGGATTTTATACTGGTTCGGAGTTACCCTACATCCAGTCCGACGGCACAAGTACGGATTTCCTTTCAAAAGCAATTATACAATTACACCCTCGGTTTCAAAGCTACGAGGTACACCCTCCAGAATTTCTATCGTCTGGGTAGAGATACTTGATTTCCAGGCCACAAGTTTACCCAATTGATTTACCAAGGCTACAATCACACCTTTTCTCTTTTGATTTATTTCCACACCTTTTCTAACTTAATTGATTACAAAGAAGTCTATAACTTTGTATAACACTGAGAACCTTGTAGAGATAGTGATAGAGAATCAAATTAGATGTAATCGAGTTTGATTCAATGTTGATTTCGGTAGAGTAATGGTAAGAATATGAATTAAGAAATGTGGAAGAAGAAGAGGAGTGAAAAACCAGAAAATATGATGTAAAATTCATTTAAACTAACCCCTATTTATAGAAATAACAACAGCCATGTCCATTCATGAAGAGTTATGACGAATAGACACTTCTTTTGAAACTTAAATTTTGAATTCAACTGACACCATGTCGACATGGTTACCCTAGGCATTCGACATCCCAAAGCAGTTTTTGGTGATTTGATTTTCTTTGAAAATAACCTTTATCTTATATTAAAACTATTTTAAACTTTAAAAATATACTTGACTATAGTTAGATTTCATAAGTAAATATAGAGAATAATATATATAGATTTTAACTATAATTTTATATTTAAATCTAGGTATAAAAGTTAAATATATAATTTAAAAAGATAGTTTAAAACCAGGAGTAATTTGACTTTGAAATTAAAGATAATTTTGAGGCTAAAATTATGTAAAATCAGGATAGAGAGTTTTGATGTTTTAAAAAGAAAGATTGAAATCATTTTGAAAGCAAGATAATTTTGTAAAATCATTTGAAATAAAATTAGTGGATACAAAACTATGTTCCACTAGATTTTCATAGGTTCCATCCTACTTAGGGTTCCATCCCTTTAACACGCTCGAAGTGGATTCCATTCCACGAATAAATTGGATTTTAAGATGCCAGTGCTTTTCTTCG
Organism: Allium cepa; assembly: GCA_030765085.1. NCBI lineage: Eukaryota > Viridiplantae > Streptophyta > Magnoliopsida > Asparagales > Amaryllidaceae > Allium > Allium cepa. The sequence goes on along the minus strand of CM060934.1, from coordinate 1,014,533,366 downwards.
AGTTTTAACAAAAATTCCTAATAAAAATACTTATGCTCGAAATCTTGAACTCTTTATAATCTTGATACTCATGAGTCTTCTATCTCGATATCTTGAATTTCTATACTATACAGTCTTCATTCTTGGTACCTACATGGTTAAATCCTGCGTATACATATATATCTAAACTTATAATGTCAGTATTTATATTTTATAATCTATTCTAAGGCCGTGGTCATCAAAACCATCATCTCATGGACTAACAGGTAGTTGATTCCACATCATTTTTGTTTTCATTGCTTTTCTTTCTTTGTCTTTCTTTTTTGTAGCTTTGTAACAAGGATGGTTTAAGATGGAATATGTCGAAACTTCTATGGTGAATTTCTTGGTTTCTTAATATATTTGTGACAAATATTTTTGCAGTCGGGGTTTCTGTATAAAGGAATTTATTCTTCGTATCTCATTCATCTTCTTCGGCAATTTTTATGGCTCTATACCTCTCATAGGCATGTTCCTTGATTTCTTTGTATTGGATAGTTTCTGGTTTGTAGTCTTTATTCCAGTCTGTGTAATCTGGGTCTTGAAACTTTGCTTTAACCTGAACTGCAAGTTTTGTGGGTTCAAAAATATGTTTGCCAAAGTGAGGAGGTATGGATTTGAAATCCATGTATATATCTGTGGCCAATATGTTTGTAAGTTGTTATATGGTGGTTCCAAATGGTTCTGGGATATCATCATGGATCCACTCTTCTGCATAAATCCTGTTAACAAATCCAAAATTTATTTGTACCATGGGATCTAATACTATATTTTTGTGGATTAGGTATTTGTACTTGTTGAGGTTTAATGTAATTTGTGGGATTGCACATGTAATTGTACAAGGACAGTTTATGTTTGTTTGTAAACACCGGGAATGCTTTTTTGTACAAGGTATATTAGAGTTCCTCATTATTTCCCAATGAATTTGTAGGCCTTCATTCGGAATGTGGGATATTTATGAGAAGAATTCACAAATATTGTTGAGCATACCTGGAGATTGTTCCTGAATATGGTATTGAATTGCATTTCCCTAGTCATTTGTTAAGGGAAATTTGGTAAGACATTTTTTTGTGGAGATTTGGTTTGGGGAGACGGAGGTTGAAGATTTGTTTTGGGTTGTCCCAAATTTATCATTTTTGTATTAGCGGTTTTTGTTGCTAATGCATAAGAGGCTTGTGGACTTAGGTTTATCGAAGAAGAAGAAGTTTCAGGAACTTCTTCCTTTGCAAATTTCCCCATAGAGATTTTTTGTAAACTTTGTATGTCATCGGAAATAATTAAATCATATCCAAAGTTTTTTTGTAATTCTGTAATTGCTTCATCATAAGTATTGAAGCCTTTGTAAAGTGGGTTCCCATATCTGGGATTTTGTTGTAGAAAATTTATTTTTACTATGATCTGTTCCCACGAGGCATATAAGCCTGCATCAGGACCCGTAAAAAGACCATAATAAGGGTATTTTTTGTCTTGTGATTTTGAAAAAATATGTAAGAGTGTGTATAGAACACTTAGTTTTTATTTGTTAGATTCCTGAGGAGTCTTCATGTTCCAAATATTATATAGAACCATTTGTTGTTCCTCTGTGACTTTTTTCTCTGTTTGGAACTTATTTTGTTTTGAGTATGTTTTGAGACGCATAGAAGGATCTTGCTTTCCCATGTTCATCTTTGATTTCTGTCTGTCTGAAATCTGCATACGGAATGTTAGTAAAAAGGCAAAGGGTTGGTTTATCTTAACAACCTGGAAAGTTTATTAGCTAAAAAATTGTCTTTACCCTTTATATGATCCCAAATTATATTTGTTCCACAATCTGTTACAACATTTTTGAATTTAAGCCATCTATTATTTAATATTCCTTTGTCTTTTTTATTTTCTGTATATTTGACTATGGATTCACAGTCAGTCCTGATTGTTATTTCTTTTTGTGAGATTATGAGAAGTTTGAAGGATTCTAGGACATTAATTATGGCCAGGATTTAATAATCTAAGGATGTCTTATATCCCTTTTCTCTGTATATACCAGAGGTGTATCTCATATTTTTTTTCTGTTGTTTTGTTTTCATATTTGTCTTTTTACTTAATAAAATACCACCCCAACCTAAGGATGATCCGTCTGTTTCTATTATCAAATATACCGTTTGTAAAGGTAAACTTAAAGGTTGTAATTTGCTTGCTATTTCTTTTATTTTTTGTGTTTGTTTTATGTCCTCGAAATTGAAGTCATTGTTTCCTTTTGGGCTGGCTTTGTTATATGAAGGCACAGTATATTTTGAAAGATTTTTAATATATGGTCTTGCATAATTAACAAGTCCAAGAAAAGCCTGTAGTTGTTTTAGGCTTTCTATTTTGTTTGGAAATTATAATATTTTTCTTGTTATAAGAAGTTATAATTCTATGGTTCCTTTACCAATTCTGGCTCCAAGAAATTCTATAGTATTTTTTATTAATTCTATTTTCTTTTTTGACATGATTAGTCCATGTGCTTCAATTAGTTTTAAAACTATGTATACGTGTGATATTTGTTCTTGCTTTGTTTTAGAGAAAACAAGGATATCATCAATGTAAACACAAGTGTATTTATTACAATGTTGAAAAACATTATCCATTTTTCTTTGGAAAATTTGTGGTGCATTTTTTAAACCGAATGGCATGACGAGCCATTCATAATGGCCTTCATTGCATGTGAATGCAGTCCAAGGTATGGAATCTGGGTGCATTTTTACTTGGCAGAACCCTGATATAAGATCAAACTTGGAGAACCAATTTGAACCTTGTATTTTATTGATGAGAACATCTTTGTTTGGTATACAATATCCATCTTCATGGGTATTGTCATTAAGCTTGTATAATTCATGACCATTTAAGACTGGCCGTGTTTTCTTTCGGATTCTTTTTGTACGATAAACGCTGTCTTTCTATGCCTTGAATCTATTTTTCTTATGATATTTAGATCAATAAGTATTTTGATATGCATTTTAAATTCGTCCATGATCCAATTATCATATTTAGGCGAACCAGTTTTTATTGTTAAGTCTGGGTTTATTATGTTCAACTTACATTGTATTTTATCTTTATCCCAAAATTTTAATGGTTTTTCTCCTATGATTTCTATTTTTTCTAATTTAGAAATGATTTGGTCAATATCATCTTTTGTTAGTAAAAGTTTACTAATATCCTGTTGATTTATCATTTTTAAATCTTTTGTTAAGTCTTTTCTTTTATAAATATAATTCTTTGTTGGAAGAAAATCATAATCATTTTGCTCAAGTTCAACGGTTGTTTTATTTGTATGATTTAAGTTTTTTCACTGGCCAGGAATTGGGCAATTGCAATTTTCCAGTTTGTCTGAATATGTTGGTGGTGTTGATGTTGGTTTGTTTCCACCATGCTTTTCAAGCGCAAATTCTGATAATATGGGTGTAAGTGTTGTTTTCTTAGAAATTTGTATGTAATATTTATTAAATGAAAAGCTCCCATTATCATTTAATAAAAAATCTAATCCAAGGATTAATTTGATATCCGGTAGGTTTAATTCTAAAACCCAAAGTTGTTTTATATTATAATATGGGGACCATTCTCCACATGTATTTGTAAAACATATATTTATATTTTTGACAATATCTGTTATTATAGTTGTTGTTCCATCAAATGGATACTTTGTTTAGCTTTATCTATTTTTGTAACGTGTTTATATGGAATAAGGCTGGAGCAAATAGTAGAACTAGTTGCACCGGTATCAATAAAAGCTAGAACTTGTATATCAATTCCTTTTATATTAAGTTTTGTTGGAATTCGTAGTTCTTTTAAACTTCCAGTATTACAAATTAGTGGAATCTGTATTGGTTTATCAATACTATTTAAATGAGCATGATGTTCATGGTCAATATTGTTTAAGTTTATTTGTTCTTGGCTATAAATTGTTCGTTTAATAAATCATTGTTATGGGTGATTATACCTTTTCCTTTATCAAGATTTAGTAGTTTATTTTTTAAATCTTCTAATTCTATTTCTATGTTGTTTGTTCTTTCTTCAAATTTTTTTATTCTGTCTTCATTTATTTTATTCTTATCAGTATAAATAAGTTTTATTTCTTTAGGATCTTGTATAGAAAATTTTTTTGTAGCACAGATTTGGCAAATCTCGATTGTGCAAGTTGTACATTTATATCGTTTGTCAAAGGTAGGGTGCCAAGGACAAAACTCACATTTTTTTTGTGTCAGTTCCCATTTTGTACTTGAAATTATGGGTACAAAATTCTTTATTCATTATGTTAAAAAAGGATTCATTTGTTAAATCTTCTTCAAATGTTGTTAGTTCATTGATTAGACCATAATCAGATGAACTTACTTGTTCATGTTCTTCTAATCCTTCAAGAGAGATTATAGAGTATATTGTTGATGTTTCTAAAGCATGAGAAGCAATTTCTATTAGATCTTCTTTGACTGAATCAACAAGATTTGATTCTCTTGTATATAAGTTTTGTTTTTTCAGACACGAGGATGATAAATGTCCTTTTTCATTACATACAAAACACGTAATTGTATTTGCATATGTTTTTGTTGGATTATATTTCCTAACATGTCTATCTTTATTTAAGTATGGTTTCTAGCATTTGATATTCTTAAGTAATATTTTTCACATATTTCCTTTTGAATTTTGGTTTATTCTTATGAGAACCGTACTGTTATGGTGTATATATTTGTCCACAAAACCCATAATTTTTTTGTTTTAATTCCTTTTGGATTTTTATGTTGGTACATCTCTTTTTTTCTAAATCTGAGATGATATGTGTAATTCTTATCCCAATGTTATTATAACTTGTAGGTTAGTTTTCAGATTTATCTTCATAATCTGTTATCCAAGATCGTTGTATTTCTTTTTCCAAATCACCTAGTAATTTAGAAAAAAGTTTGTTTCCTACTTCAGTATTATAATAATTTCCCGAAATTGTAGCATATTGTAAATATTCTTTTAGGAATTTTATTATGTATCTCCAGTCTAGGAGTTGTATTTTCTCAAGATCGCGCATTGCTTCTTGTTGTCTTATTGTTATTCCTATGTTCACATCCCTTCCAGTTAAGATAGTGTGTATGGAATAAGCAAAGTTATAGATATTATTTCCTTGGCGACAAGGTTTGCAATATCTCCTGGGAAATTCTTTTTGTATGATTCCCATATTGCTTTAGCATTATCACCTAAGTAATTTTCAGCAATTCTGATCATTTCTTCACCAGAATTGATGTTTAGATGTCTTGCTGAATAGTCTCTAGCTATTGCGGTAGTCCATTGTTCTAGATATGTATCTAGCAACTGGGGATGACATTCAGTTATGTTTAAAATGACTGAGTTGTTTTGGAAATAAGATTTCTCATCAGGTATTCTTTTTCCTATTGTCCTTAAATTTGGACTTTTATCTATATATGTATTGTATGCCCTCCTCGGAGGCTGTCCAATTTCATATGGCATTGCTTGGTCTTTGTTTCTATCTGGATATTTATGACTAATTCCTGATTCAGCACTTGTTTCAGGATCAGCTAAATCCATATGTTCTGTAAATTCTGAAATGATATCTTCAAGAATACCTTTTTTATAAATTTCTGTTGATAGAATCAAATCGTTTAGGTAATCACTAATATTTTGTATTTCCCTCATTCTTATATTGTTTTCAACATCAATATAAATAAAAGTGTCTTGGTTTATCTGTCTTGATGATTTTAAACTCTGTTCAAGATTAAATATGTCAGATGGTTCAAGAACCATCCCAAGTTCTTTTGGATAAATGATCTTATCCATTTATTCTTTTGCTTAATTCTTCAATTTCATCATCTGTTTCAACTTCTTGTTGGTTTGATGGACCATAATCCTTTAATCTAATGGACATAGATTTGTTTAGATTGTTATATGTTACAACATTGTTTGGTTACATTTTTGTAGCTGTTTCATTTGGATTTGTTATGTTCTATTCATGACCAGCAAGAACAGAGGAATCAATTTCATAGGTGTTATGAAATTTATTCCAGTGGAGTTTAATGTTTCAATGATCTTGTTCAATTTTATTATTATTTTAGGGGCATGTCTGGGCATACATTTTCCCAAAAGTGTTATATCAAGTAATATGTTTTTCCCTTGGAAATTTTCATATCCTTTAGTTTGTATGACTAATTTTACATGTTTGTAAAAATCATTTATGTTCATTGTAAAGTTTGGGGCGATATAAATAATACCAATGTTGTTATTCATATCAACTTCCATGGTTCCAAGTACGGCTCTATCTAAGTCTTGATGTTTGTCATCTATTAGTACTAATAGAAGTTTTACTCCTATTTTTTGTCTTGTTAAACCCCTTACTCCATGACAATAAGTCCTAGGTGGATCATTTTGTATTTTTGTATTTTAAGTTGGTTTATGGCTTCTGTAGTCATAAGATTTATTATCTATTGGTTTCCATCTGGAACAACAAACATCTGTTCTCTGTGGTGTCTGTATAATCCTGTTATTACCGTAAATATACCAGTCCTGTATATTTCTTTAGGATTTAATGTATTTAGTTGGTTATTTGAAAATAATTCAATATCTCTGTTAAGATCAATTATTTCTTCTAATTGAGTTTGTGTGTTTGTACTTCTTCTGAGTACATTATCTATCTATCCCAACGATGAGGTAGAATTTGTTTCACTAGTCCTGTTAGATCTGTCATCTGTTAAGGTCCTAGAGGGGCCACTAAAAGATAGTCTTCTATTCATATTTTATCAAGTTGTTTGTACATAAGAAAGTTCATTTTTGATTTTTTACTTATTATTGTTGTTGTAGGATCATTTGGTCCTAAATTCATTTTTTGTAAACTTTCAACTAATTTATTTATTTTAGATTCTTGGCCTTCACTTGTGTGATCTATGTCAAACATCTTGTTTTGAATATTATCAAATTTGTTTTGTATTTGTGTTAACATAGCTATTACTGTATTATTTTGTAGTATTTGTATTCTATCACTTTTTCCTGGGAAGTCGTCTTTATTATATCCAACATTTATAGTAGCATCACTAAATCTGTTGTTTGATTCTACATATTTTGTTGCTTCTTGGAAATATTTATTTTCAAAACTCATTAACATAAAATTAGAAGTTTGATTTCTTTTAACATTTCTTCAATTTGTTGTATCTGTTTATCAAATTGATTTTTTCTTTTTTCGTTTGTTCTTTTAATTTTATTATTAATTCTTTAGAATGTATTTCTACGTCTTTAGGTTTATTTTCTTTAATTAGATTTTTTAATTGAATTATGTCTTTTTTATTAGGGAATTCTTTTAATTTTATCACTTTAAATTTATCTGAAAGTTTTTTAAGGTTAATTCAAAATTATCTATTTTATATAGATTTTTTTTCCAAATATTCTTAGTTATTTGAAATTTGTTTTAATAATATGTTTTTTTCAATTATCCCATCATGGACAAATTGCATTAAGTTATAATGTTTTTCATTATAGAGATTTAAGTTCTCACTTAGTTCTATAATTAAATCTATTAATGAATTCATGTGTTCAATTTCTGAATGGATCTTATGTTTATATTCAGAATTATTAATGTAACATACGTGTTTCTGTTTTTCTAGAGTAATAATCCTTTTTGTTGGATTATTAATCACTAAATTTAAGTAATTGAATTTTTTATAATTCATTTGTTTTTTTTATTGGGCCAGTTAATCTTTAGACTCTGATACCAAAATATAGAGTGGCGTACTATGAAGATTTACGAAAAATAACTAAAATGTTTTGTACAATGTCTTGGATATATATGATAAAAGCAAATCCAGAGATGACCTTTATTGTGTATGTCAGTATTTCTATTATACTTTGTAAAATAGTTTGTTTTTTATTCATCTTGGTTACCTTACTGGCAATTCGAAGGTGATAAAACCCAAGGGTGTAGTAAGTAGATTAGTAAAATGGGAATTAGGAACCCATTTCATTTTGTTTTGTTCAGAGTCTTCTAATTTTTGTTAAAACATCTTGTAACTTTCCTCTTTAATAAAATTCATTGTACATATTACACTCATCTGTCCAGGACGGAGTTAGTTGGCCGTCTAGCCATCTGTTATTTTCATCAAGAACAGATTGCCTGATGATATTATAATTTTCTTCACAAACTAGATCTAGCATTTTGTTTGTGACCTTTGTTACTATTTCTTGTTGTCCTATATAGTAATGGGTATTCATTAAGTTTTTCACAATGTTAGTTTTGTCCAACTTTGGTTCATTTGAAAGTTCTATAAGTTTTTCAGCATAATCATGTTTGAAGGTTTTGGCTATGTTATATTGTTGGTCTATGTTCATGTTTGTTTGTTTATGGATAAAAATTATTTTTGTCATAAATTTTTGTTCTATGAAATTTTATAATGATTCCATGTTTTCAACTTTTGGAAAATTGTTCATCTTAGTTTTCTCAATCGTTCTTTTCTGTGATTTTGTAGTTAGGTTCATTTTCTTCAAATATCCATTTTTTCCATTCTATGTAGAATTCTCTGCAGAATCTTTCTTTTATTATTATGTTTCCTGGTTCTCGAAGGAATTAAAATTGTTAAATATTTGTATGAAATCTGCTTCATAGTTGTATATGTTTATTAGTTCATGTATATATTTTTGTTTAAAAATTACTGTGATTTTGTTTTTTTGATTTTCTGTTGTACTTGTGTTATGTTTTAAAATATTTATCATGTCCAACATAAATTTGTCTTCTAGATGTTTTTGTAGATTTTCCATGATAGTTTTCCCTTTTTTACAACAAGAATTTGTAAATTTATTTGTTTGTAATAAGCTTTTTCCTTTTTAAGGAGAGTAGTCAAAGCTTTCTGAAAGTACTTAGATTATTTCATAAGTAGCAAGTTTTTTTTTTAAAAATTGTTTAAACTGATCACCGAAAAGAACGATTGGGAAAACTAACTAATTCTTCTGAACAAATCAATTTGGCAGCAATCTGTCACTTAGAAAATCCATTCGTAGTTGCACTGTTAATACACGTTTACTTTCTGCTTTGCATTTCATCTTAGAATTTGATTAATAATAACGGCTAGACATCGATAACACTTAATTGTATATTGACAAGTTGTCTTTTTTGAAAAATTTAATTTCTTGGTGTCTAGGCTACGATAGAGTAATAACCATTTATAAATATTACGGTGGTTCGTAAATATTATAGTGGTTGTTCCTCTGAAGGTACTTAAACCTTCGCTGCATTGCTACGGTGATTCGTGGTGCATCGATAAATCGTGTTCATTACCTGGCTGAGAACTATCTTGTTTATCTAAGGCAATGTGTGATTATACAATTTTGGGTTAACTTAGGATAAATATTTGTAATTAACCCCTGCGTTCATTATGTTGCACTAGTTCATGCATATTTAAAAAAGAAAAAGAAAAAAAGTACAAAATCCAAAATTAAAAAAGTTGTAAATATTTCTTAACTCGGTTTTTTCCCTTTTTCCTTTGAAAATTTTCAAATCAAAATTCCAAAAGTCCAAAAAAAAATACTTAGGTTCTTTTAGGAAATCAAAAATCCAAAAAAATATATAAAATCTTTTCAAAAAACAAAAAAAAATTTAAAAAATCAAAAACAAAACAAAAATCAACTTTCCTTTTGAAAAATAAATATTATTTGTAAAAAAATTTCCTTTACAAAAAAAACCAAAAACATTCTTGAAAATGTCCGAGTTTTCCCACTTACTTGAATTTTACAATAGTTGTGAAAATCAATATAATCCATATGATTTCACTTCAAATTTGTATGGAAATTTTAACGACAACTGTTCTTTAAACAATTTGAATTATGAACAACAAAATTTTCAAAACGATGACCAACCCTCGAATTTCAAAAGTAGCATTTTATCGTTAGTCGAACTCTCTACACAACAAAATCAAATGATAAATGATTTGTGTAATTCATATTTGTGCGATAACTAAAATCGAAGTTTTCAAAATAATCAAAATTTGAATTCACTTTAAAATTCAAACGATTTCGAGTATAACTCATTCCAATTCAATTTTGAACTCCAAAAAGGAATTTTAAAATCAAAACGAAAATGTGATCCACTTTTCAAATAATTTTGGCAATGGGAATAATCTTAACCGCGTTGCGATTGAAAATTTTGTTCTCAACAAATTCAAATCGAAAATTCTCAAGTCAATAATATAAGTTGGATATTGTTGAACAAATGAATGAAATTTACAATGGTCACATGGATTTATTGTTCAAAACATATTTGAATCAACGTGATAAACATATTTAAATCCCAACATGTGATGAGTCAAGCGATAATCCATCTTTTACCTAAATTGATGATTTTCAAATAACAACTTTCGAAATTGAAAATGACAATCTTAACGAAGTTGTTGAAAACATGGTAATTAAGTTGGATTTCAATTCTTTTGAGGGTGTGGAACTAAATTTAAAATTTGACCTTCCTTTTTTCGATTTCAAAATTTCAAATACAACAAGTTTGGACTTTGAAAATGATATACGCAATGAAGTTGTTGATAATCCAACAAAGGAAGATAAATTTAATGAACACGATTTCTTTGGATTTTGTGAAAACGAATTGTTGAATTCTGAAGGGGAAGATGTAAATCACCATTTTGATTTTGAAATCAATAATTCTGAAGAATTTGTCAATGAAGAGTTTGAATTTCAATTTGGTGAAAATAAACTTGAACTTCAACCAATTGTTTTATCGACCCCAAAAATCATCGAAAATAAAACAGCTCATATGATTTTTAATAAAACAACATTCTTTTTTCCAAATCAACATTCAACTTCAAAATCTTTTGTGGTTTGGTTTTCTGCGCTTGAGCCGTGTCTCGCATACTTGACGAGACAAATGATTCGGGTCTCTGGAAGACCGTTTCATTTACTTTTTAATGACATACTTTATGATCTTGTGTAAATACCATTAATTTTCATTTAAATTAAGGCCATGTTTTTATTTTTATTTTTCTCCTTCCACTTGGGTTGACTGTGGGGACACAGTCAAAATCAAGTGTGGGGGGTGTCTCATCTTTATCTTTTTTTTATTTTCATGGTTTATTTTTACATTTTCTTTTCAATTTTTTTTTTCTTTCCTCTTAAAATTTTTTTTAAGCATTTTGATTTATTTTTAAGGAAATGTTATTGGATAAATATATGGTTTTGGTTTATTAAATTGAACTTATTGAAAATTTATTTATCTTAACAAAAATAAAAATGAAGTTTGATTACAAATAAAGATAGTTTAACTAATATATAGGAAGGTTCATACGTGATAATTATGGAATATATCCTAAATGAAAATCTATGTTTTAAAAAGTGGTTGATTTAAAGTAAAGGATATAACATTTTTTTGTCTTCTAAGTTAAGTGGTGCTAAGATTATTTTGCAAAACTCTCTCTTTCCAAAAAAAAAAAAAACAAAAAACAAAACATTTGTATATGTGTAAATATTCTCTATTAACACCGACGGTCGACAGGTGTACACACTTGTGTGTACCTCGCCATGCTCTCTACCTTTCTCATGTAAGCCCGAAAGGCATTGCACGGTTGGTATATCTGGCCTCAGTTTATCTAAGCTAGGTGTATATATAAAAATTATTTTTAATAACGCCTACAGTCAATAGGTGTTCACGCTCGTATGTTCACTCGCCACGCTCTGTACTCCCCTCACATAAGTCCGCAAGGCAGTGCATGGGTAATATATCTTGCCTCAGTTTATCCGAGTGAGGCAAATGTAAATATTGTAAATATCAATAAAATTTTCAATAATAATAATAATAAGAGAGAGTAAGCAAATGAAATCCTAGCACTATTTTTAACTTATTTTATTGACTTATTATTGAAAATAAATGAATATACAACTTTGATAATCAACTAAGGATCCATTTTATAATTACACTTTGTTATCAACCGAAATAAGAAGTTAAACTATAGTCTATTTGTTATGATAACTTAATTTTTCTTGGAAATTTTGAGGAGTAAATGACTTAAATTTTCAAGATAACGACCGAAACCAATATTTAACTTATTTATGTCGATTTAAAAGTGAATCCTTCATTGTAAATATTTTCAAAAACTCGTATTCATCTCTTTGTAAATAAATCTTACATTTTGTAAATATTTTCATCCTGCATTGGGATTTTCTGGGTAGTATCCGCTGTAAACCCTCATGAGACAACACTCGTCTTACTGGGGACACCCAAAGGTTTAACCGCCTGTTGCAAATGCTCAATGCAATCATGTTGCCTACAAAAAGGATTTATCTTATTTTTAGTTTATTCGAGGACGAATAAAAAGATAAATGTAGGGGTATTTGCTGTGCACGTAAATGTGCATATTTTTACCACCATATTTAATGTATTTAAATTAAATAAATGATCATATTGGGCATTTTAACTTGTTTTAACCAAAATTCATATTAATTCTAAATTGCCACATATCCATCTTCATATAGGGGCAAAACGGTCATTTGTATGCATATATTTCTTTTGAGAAAAATTAATTGGAAATTTATACATATTTGTGTAGGAATTTGATCTCAAATAGAGGTGGGTTCATGAAGACACATGCATGCATAAAACGAATGACGATGGAAATAATTCGAAGTAAAGAACATGGAGCACCCCACTTACCCACCTACCTTAATGTACAAATTAAAGGCTACTGCACATGCTTATGGAATTAATGGCTTCATGTACACTTAAATGGTGATTAGCAGAAGCTAATGATTACTTGATCTCCACACTACCTCAAGGGCATTATGGACGTTCCCCAAATTATGGATTAGGGATTCATGCTTGTATAAATAACCCATTATGTTCATGTAACATTCTCTTAGTCTCTCTTTAGTTAGTTTAGGCTCAAAATAAAACTCAAAGTTCTTTTTCTCTTTTCATGGCTACTTAGCCATTTCTTCTATGTAATTTTATGCAACTTTAATATATTTCTCTTTTCTTCTCTTGTTTATTTTTCTTTCATGCTAGTAGTGTAGATTTCTTTATTTTATGCAAGTAGAATAGTTTTTTTATTAGATTTCATTTTCCTTTCTTTTTGTTTTCATGCCGCTAGCTACATTTGTTAATCAAATGACAAATATGAGAGGCAAACCCCTTCAATTTAGGGGTAATGAAGTTCTCTAATTATGTAGCTTCAACTATTTGTTAATTCATGCTCTCTTTTTGTGCTTAATAATGATCAGTGAAGTGTTTTATTTGTTGTTTTTGTTTTGAATTTGATAGCCTATATTGTTGACATCAAATAGGCTATGCTTAAACAATCACTAACACAAATGGCTCTTCATCAAAATATGATTATGGCAAAAGAAAGCGATTTGAAATTAAAATTTGATGGTCTATATTTCGTATCAATAGTTAATAGGTCATACTCAAAATAGATTTCATTTTCATTTTCTTTGTCAAGATTCATGAAAGTTAATAAGTGCTTTAAGGGACGTGTTATAGTTTGATGGCTTATGTTGGCTAATCAATAGCACAAATATGCCACATTTTTTATAAGCACATCAATTAAAACACTTATGACCATAAAAGAAAGATAATGATTTCATATATATTAAACTATGTGGTCTAGAGAGTGGATTTATTCTCTAAATTGTCATTTAACTTTTATATTTGCATCTCTTCTCTTTTAGTTAGTTAGCAAACTTTCTAATTCTCTAGCTTAGCTTCCACTCGACTTTGGTATAATTTGATTGAATAGAATTTTTAAAATCATCAACTCCCTATGGATCGATCCGTACTCGCCATGTACTTCAATAGTACGCTGTGCGCATGCGGTTAATTTTAATTTTGAAACTTTTAGACGGTTTTCTAACTCGGTAGAAATTCCGTCGTTACCTAGCATCTTATTTACTTTACAAATCCATACCCAAAATAATCTCAAAGTCTATAAAATCAAACACATGCAAACTGCAGAAAAATATACGATCTAACAATCCGAACTCTAACTAGTCACTTCTCATCCCTATAGTTGCATATGCTCATATTGGATTCGTAACACTTAAGGAAGTAGCTAGGTATGATGGTTCTAAATTTTTCTTATCTACCAAAAAATGGAAAAAAATAGAACGCGATGTGTTTGTACTAAAATTGGGCACAACACACTTCGGAAAGTAAATGTAAAATAAGGCAGGTCTAACAAACACACCGGTCAACAGGTAAGGAAAAGTATAGAAACACACAAATTTAGAGTGGTTCCGCGTATGGCCTACGTCCACTATGAAATGATCGATGCTTATTGATTATAACTCGCTGGTTACAAGTGGATTACAACAGTACAATCGAAGTATAGCAGCAACTTCAGCAGAATATCGATGTAAAGAGGCAAAAAAAGGTCCCTTTTCTACAGGTCCAGGGTCACTATTTATAGGCGTAGGCAACAAATATCTCGCCCAGATCTCGGAAGACTTCTTCTCTCACGTGGGTGAGTTCAGGTGACTTCAATTCTATTTAAGAGAGATACAAATTGAGTTCATATCGATCAAAAATTGGTCAGTTTAGGCTAGGATCGATCAGGTACATTCTTGAGGTTGAACGCAAACTCCTATGAAAATTTCGTGGCATTTGAAATTGTAGATTATGAGATATGATCGATGTAAGTTCAGGTTTTCAGTTGGGTGCCATGTTCGTATAGATCAGTTCGCCTCGCCGATTTTTCTTATCGAAGCCCTGCGTATCGATCAGGGTGACATAGAGCGATGTTCCAGGAGCGATCCACTTTTCCTGCCGAGTGACTATTTCTTCCATTTTGACGTGCTTTGTTCGTAACGACCTGGAATGCTCTATTTCATATTGTTGCTCTGCACCCCATTTCGTATCGATTCCTACTTATACCTTTCATATCGATGGCTGACTGGCTTTTGTAATGATCTTTTGTAGCCGCTTCATATCGCATGAGCTCAGGTTCCTCGTATCGATCATTCTACACGTCCTTCGTATCGACTATTTTAGTGGCATGTTTCGTATCGATACGTTAGCCAATCGATACGAGCTATGTTAATGGTGAGATTGATACGAAGCACGTATGAATGGGATAGATACGAAATGTTGATTGTTGATGGGTGGGAAAGAGAATATGTACGATGGATATGAAGAGGAATATGCACGATGGATACGAAGAGGAATGTGCATGACGGATATGACCCGAGGCTTCCTGCATAATTCTTGATCGATCCATATCTCGAGCATACGAACTCCGATTAACTTGAAATTTGGAATGTTGCTTTGCTTGTTGTACCACATTGGTTGTAGCTCAATCCATACTCGAAAAAAATTCGTCAGTATCCATAAAGAACATTTGTCTAACTGATCTTTGGGACTGATTATCTTCGACTTTCAGTCAATTCTTTGGTGTCAAGGCGGGATAACATTTTTCCCTCCAAAATACGTCTTATGTGAACATGACGTGCTTGGAAAAGCTGCAATCTTTAGTCTGAAAAGTTCTGCCAAATTGTCCGAAAGGTCGTTGTCTTTTCATCAAATGATGTAACCTTTGTATGATTTCCAGTAATATAAGTGTTGAATTGCGGACTGCCAATGATTACGCAGTGCATTGTTTTAACTGAGTGTCGAATGTTGGCAATCTATTGTTCACTGTTTTAATTGTCACCAGGCGAGCATTCAATTTCTATGAATTTTTAAAATTTAATGTTAGTTCATTATGCTCGAACACGTGTTAACCTGACTCCCGCTAATGTTTGCACATTCATGAGTCATTGTCAAATTTCTTTAATATCGAATTCTATATCGATCCTCTCCTGAATCGATGTGAATTTCGAGTTGTTACAGTGCTCAACGGTTGTTTTAGTATATCTCTTCATATCGATCCTCTCCTGGATCGATGTGAAAAATAGGAAAATTATTTTTGCATCGATGGTGATCGATATGAACTAGGTGTTTCCTTTTTTTCTTTTTTTATTTATTTCTTTTTTCCTTTTTTTTTAAATATTTCACATTGATGGATTCGAATCTCCATGGACTCTATGTTGATGGATACGAACAAATCATTTTGTATCCATGGATGCTTGGGAATGAACAGTTCAGATAGGCTAAATTACTTTAACTAGGAGTTATATGACTATTAATCTTGCTTATAAATGATAAACCTAAATTCAATGCCTTGGTTTGTTTGATATCTCTGATATATTGAATGTAACTATCAATTACAGCTTTTCTTGTATAAGTGATATTATTTGATATTATATTTCAATCCGCTGCGATTGTGAGATTCTGTGCTGTTGTTTTCTGTTTCTTCTTCTATCTCTTTTCTTCTTTATCCTCACAATCTAGGAATTTCCACGTTCAATTGCTCGGGCACTTCTATGGTGAATGTATTAGTGTCGAATTTTCGAGGTCGAAAATTCTAGGTCGTTACAGTTTGTTGGGTTTTCTATCGATCGCCTTGTGGATACAATGCTTTTCACCTTGGACAAGCCGTGAATGGGTATGAGGTTAGCTTCCTGTCGGAGGATATGAAGTAAACGTTCGTATCGGTTAAGCTTCAGACGGTTTCTGATCGGTCATTTTAATTATAGATGAATAAACACTCCCCTAGGGCCGAACCATATAAAAGCCTTTGGTGCTTAGAAAAATTTCCACTTGCTCTTATTTTTCCAAAGGTTTCGTATCGCTCCAAGTGTTTGAAAAAATAGAACCGCCTTTCGCTTTCAAACTGCACCAAGCTCTCAATACCTTAAACCAATTATAGAAACTAGGTAATTAATCAACGAATTCGTGTCAAAAATGACGAGACTCAATATTTTGTGCCAATCCTCTTTTTTCCCCAAATGATTCTGGTGAAATGGAGGCCATAGATGGTCGGAGCGAGGTCGAGGATAGTCAGAGTGGTCACTGAGTGGCTTTGGAGAAGATGAAGTATGGAGGGATACGATGTATCCATGGAAGGGATGCCTGGCTCCGACTTCGTGTCGATGGGAGAAAGGAGGAAAAACTGTTTCATATTGATCCAGGACATGGGGTTCGTGTCGATCCAAAAGTGATGGGTAGAAGGAGGAAATTTGTATCGATTGAAACGAACTTCGTATCGATTTACTTCCATCGATACGAAGTGTTGACAATGTGGTCGATACGAATGGGAATCATGTGATCGACATGAACTCCCTGTGGGTGACTGATACGAAGGTGTTAGTCTTTGATTGATTCGAAGTCTGTCTTTCCATGATCGATACAAAGTAGGTCTTTGGTCATCGATCCAAATTTCACTTTTGATGGATACGAAATCTTTTGTACAATCGATCATTTGACTTCGATGAGCTTCTACCTTGCATAATTTGACTTAACCGTTTCACTGCATATTTGACCTCCCTTCGAAGCTCGTTGATGGAACTGTAATATCACAACACTTAACGAACTTCAATTTGAATCGATCTCCAAAGTCTAGATGGCATGGGTTGTGACGGTCAGCAGTGATGGTCACTCCAATTGAATTCTGAAGTGTAGTTGTTCGAACACTTTGTTAATCTTCATAGAATTTTATTTAGTAACTCACTGCACTGCACTGCACAACACATTCATGCATTTCACACTGGGGAACACATGGGAATATTATCACCTAATGATGGTTTTTGATGAGTTGATTAGCTATGGAACCTGGGAGTTTACAGCAATAAGAGGCACAAAGTCCACCCCTTTGATAATAGAGATGTCGGCCATCATGTCTGAAGTCATAAATCCAGCTCCGGACGAGCTACTAGGAGCAACCTTCATTGGAAATCCATAAGATTCCATATCATCTAATGTTTTTGGAGATTTGTTGGGGAGAATTTGCTTGCGTCATGGGCTACCGTTGAATGATGTCCTGCTACCAGGGTCGGACGACATGCCACATACTCGTCCGGAAGAGTGCACCTCTTTTAATCGATTTTCCTCCACAGTCAGGATGCTCCCACAATTCAATCAATATATTCGATAGGTGTTACTTATTTAGCGATTGCCCCATCACAGTTACATTCGAACAGGTACGCTCCTTAAACCGCCTATTCATCGTCTTCATGGAGCACCTTTATTGGCCTCCAACTCCAGAAGAAGTCAGATTCTTATTCAATGTAAAGAGCCGAGGAGATAACCCCTCTTTCACATTTTTAGAGGGAGTCAGAAACTGCTAAATTGTGAGTGGGACTTGGACCAAACTTTGCTACTTCAAAACTAAGTGGTTCAATGTTCGGTGCTTGCCAGGGCTCACTAAATGGTGGCTAGTTACACGTAAGTGTTACAATTTCTCTAGTGACTAATTGGTTAATCTTCATTGATGCCGAGTTTAATGTTATTTTCCCTTTGTAGCTTCAATTCCTTGACCTAAAGGTGATCAATTTAAGGAAATCTTTAGGATTTTTCAGGAGGTGCTGGGAGAGATTAC
Source organism: Allium cepa (assembly GCA_030765085.1). Lineage (NCBI taxonomy): Eukaryota > Viridiplantae > Streptophyta > Magnoliopsida > Asparagales > Amaryllidaceae > Allium > Allium cepa. The sequence continues at coordinate 1,014,514,947 of CM060934.1, read as the reverse complement.
AAAGATAGAAGCGGTGCTTACAGATGAATGTCGGAGAGCCGTTTGGCTGATTGATAGAGATCAGGGCATAAGGCTTGAAGGATCTCTCAGGGTAGCTCCGACAAGACAAGTTAGGCGTACAATGCCCGGAATTGTAATCGATGAGCGGGGGGGCGAAGAGGACACGCCCACTGAAGATGAAATCATAACCGAGCCCTCAGATAGTCCTCGATATTCAGAGTGAAAAAGGAAAGGCGAGGTGGTTGCTCATAAGCTTCACCGGTCTACGAGACATAAATATGTGGTTGTGTCTCCGCCAGCCGCCTGTATTATAATTTCGGAGGCTCCTCCGTCATACATGGAGAACCCCTTTGAAGGAACCTCAGACTATGTGTCGCTCCAACAAGATATCGAATTGGAAGGGCTTCAGAGTGCTTTAGATCTAGGCAAGTCAATTCCTTCGAGTATGGCCGATACAACCGGTTGGTCGGGGGGTTTCACATGCATACACGTACTTCACGGCACCATACAATTTCTCATTACAAGCTATTTATCTTTGGAGATTATTAACTCTGTTTCTCTTTTCATTTTATAGTTGTGATGTCCATGCAGGAATCTATGCTTGGTAGCCTTCGTTCTGCGCGCCATTCATCTAGCTCATACTCTGAGTCTTGTAGACATGAGGCTGATAAAGACCGCGATTGCTGCTATTCTAGTCACGAGAGGGAGTGCTACAAGAGGGAAAGGGACATGGAGAGGGAGCATAGGCGCCGTGTTCGGTCATGCTCTCCGCCACCTAGAGGTCCAACACAACCTTTTGGTTTTGGCAAACAACCCTTGAATCTTCATGTCAAACACCACATCCCTCAATAGCTAGACCTAACCAATAGCATCGGAGGACTGAAATCAAGGCCCCCATTGCCACTGAACAAGCCGTCACAGAACCCACCGAGGAAGGAGTAGTTAGAATAGCTATGTTAAAAAAAGGATTTTTCGAATATCTGCTTTGATGGTTTCATATTTCCCCCGCACTTAAAGCGAATTGCCAACGAGGCAGAATGAACGATGCATGACTATATACACAATGTTTGTGGCCAATATTGGGAATGGATGAAGACATCATATAAAGTATTAGCAGTGGCCTTTGAGCAGGTGATGACAATCGAGAAACTAGCAACTTATCTTCTCAGAAGTACCGCATAATTTAGGTGCTTAATGACGAAAACGAGTCGGCGAGAAATTCAAAAACAAAGGTTAATAAATGAGCCGACGAGGCAACCTGAAGGATGGAGGAGATGAGGCAAACACACATAGCCCTGGTTGAAGAAATGAGGCACTGAACTACCATAGTTATGGCTGAATGAGATGGGCCACTAAAAGCGCTTGAGGATCTTAAAGCTAAATTTTTTGAAGTCGTCAAAGAAAAAGATGATGCAAATAAAGCCTTACAGCAAGCATGCGAGCAGGCTGTGGCGTTCAGGGACGAGAGCGATGCGGCAATGCTATAGGTTCAGGAAGCCGAAGTAAGGGTTGAGGGTGAAGTGGGAGCGGTAGAGGCCAGTTTGAGTGTGACATTCAGGAACTTCTCATTGCTTATAATGCCAACTTCTAAAGCATCAAAATCTAAGCTAGCTTAAAGATTATCCATCACATCTATACAATGCTTGTGCCGCTAGGTTGAAGATAAAAAAGCAGAGCATCACACCGAATCCATCGATGAGTTCGAATTAGAGAATCGGGTGCTGAATGAGGATGAGAGAAGAGTTCTCGATAAGGCCACTATCGCATTCGATAAAAAAAGACTTGGTACTCAGCATTCGAAGGCTGGAGAGGTTCTGGTGTTGAGCATCATGATGCGGGCTTCGAAATTCCTATGCTAATCCAGCCCGAATCTATTCCTGCGATTGATCCTCTATCCGTGTTTGCTTATAGTCTTGATCAATCGCAATTGTCTCTAGCTCGTGAGTATGTCCCTGAAGCTGTTCCGGCTCTAACCGTGAGCCATTCTGAGGAAGGTATCCTAAACATTTCTTGCATTTATTCAAGTCGGGAGCGTTGTTTGAAATAGTCACCAACACTTTTTCTTTTATCTCCATTTAGCAATCGGAGCTGCATCGGCTGTGCCCCCACAACTCAAGGGCCGCATCATAAGCAGAAGGCCCTTATGATGAAGGCGGCCACAACAACGGCCACTACACCAACTGACGGAGTGCAGGGGAGCACGTTTACTTTTGATGAGTAGATGATGGAGGAACTGCTTGGTCATCAAAGCGACCCACTTACCAACCTACCATTCGTCATGGGCGGAGGCGCATTCCTGGTCTGATCTTCGGGCCCAACTAGCAGCATGCTCATGGATGCCCGAACAATTAATGAAGAAGAGATCATAGCGGAGACTAACGCCGAGATGGAAGTAGCCGCACAGGCCAGTGGTATCGGAGGTGGTAAGGCGTGTCCTGGCCTAGCTCCTCTACGAATGATTTCTCCCAATGGTACTATTGCCGACACTTGCATGCCTCCCTCGTCTTCCAACATCGAGAGCGTTCATATCCCTCCGGCTTCAATTCAGAAAGTGTTCCAATTTCGGTGAGTTCGGAGAAAGAGGTCAACATAATTCCCCCGGTTGGGGATCAACCATCAAAAGGCAAAGGCTCGAAGAGGCACCCAAGCGGTAGCTCCGGTGTGTCAACGCCGAAGAAGAAGAAGAAATTGAGAGAATAAACATGTCTTCTTGCTTCTTTTTTTAGTAGATAGGAATTTCCTTTTATTTCCTGTAGGTCTTTTTTAGATGCGGGTTCGTCCCCTGCTAGTAGGATTTCTTAGAGTATTTTTTGTACTTATTCTTCTTTTTCGTCTGCTGTTAGTACAATTTTGTGTTTATTTTCTTAAGTGTTTTAGCGCTCGAACTTCGTTTCAATGTACTTTTGAAGCATTAATCTCTGAATTGGGCTGAGTTTAGTTGTTAAGTCCCGAAGATATGGCTTCGGGTTATAACTGAAAGTTAAGTCGAGTCTCAATATCATACTATTTCATTCGGTAGCTGATACTTGAGTCTCGTACATTCGCTTTCCGCCTTTGATAAATTGAGTTTAACTTAATCAGAACGATGTTGAAACGAGATGAGTTCGAGTGGTCGGATCTCCGCTCATCTATTAGTACTTGCATCCATACTCTGGGGATTGCACTTGCATGTTGGCAGTTGGTCGTGCGCATTTAATGTTCAAAGATATGTCCGCGCTCCGGGGACTTAAGTTATTTTAAGGGTGGTCAATCACACCCATTGATATTTAGAATTTCATCCGCACTCTGGGGACCTAGATTGATTCGAGAGTGATCAATCGCACTCAATTTGTGTTTATACTCGGGTCTACACTCCGAGGACTCAAAGTTGTCTCATGGGTGGTCGGTTCACACCCTACTTGTGTTTATGCTCCAACCCACGCTGTAGGGACTTAGAGTTAACCGATGGGTGGTCGGTTACACCCATTTTGATGTTTATACTCCAGTTCGCACACTGGGAATCTGGAGTTGGTTAATAGATGGTCAATCACATCTATTTTGAGTTTTAGGATTTCCTTCGCACTCTGGGAACGATAGATTTATCATAATCATGGACGGTCGTGTCACATCTACCCTAAGTTAACAAGTGAGGTTGTTAGATGTATGGATCCGTCCTCCTCGGACTTGGTTTAAACAAGGGTGAAGTCATTAGGTGAATGGATCCACCCTCTTCGAGCCTGCATTTGTAAGTTTATACTCCAGCTCACACTTTGGGAGCCGGAATAGTTAGAGGATTGTTGTGTGTGTATCCATCCTTTTCTGGCTTCAGTGTGATGGCTTGCCCTCGAGTTTGGGTTTCACTTAGCAAGTGACCAGCCGTGCCATGGTTACTATCTATTTGAATATGTCCCACTATAGGGTATAAATTAGCTCTTCATGCTTTGTGATGATCACATGATGCATTTTAAGAATCACTGCTCTGACTCGAAGAGATTGCATTTTATTGCTGAAATAAGAAAACATGGCAAAGTCAGTTGCCTTATTACAAATTCAAACTTCGAAATGCATAAACAAATCGCAAATGAAGAGCAAATTGAATGAATAAATAAAGCCTATTAGGTGTAGTAGCAACGAAGACTCTCGCTGTTGCAGGCTCTTGGTAAAGTGAGACCATCAATGGTCAATAATCTAAATGTGCCATCTCCGCGTCTTCGTTCAATAACATATGGTCCCCCCATATTGGTTTCATGTGCAAAAGGGATCAAGTAAATTCTCTTAAGGATGAGATCGCCAATTACAAAGGTTCGAGGTCAGACATTAGCATTATACAATCGGGCGAATTGACTTCGATTCACGGATGCTCTCAAATTAGCCTCTTCTCGCTTCTCATCCAATAAGTCCATAGATTCAGAAAGTAATATAGCGTTCATCTTCGGTTCATAATACGTCACACAATGAAAAGGAACTTCCAACTAGACCGGAATGTTTGAGCCGTAGGAAAGTGAAAATGGAGTGTGGCCGATTGCGGACTTGTGGGTTGTATGATAAGCCCATAAGCCCTTATTAGTTAATTGACCTATTTTCCCTCGGCCTTTTCCAATCGTTTCTTTAGAATGGACTTTGTAATTTTATTAACATCTTCAACATGTCCATTCGCTTGAGGGTGCACAACTACAGAGAAATTCTTGAACTCGACACTGTAGAATTGGGATCCGTTGTCTATGATGTTGGTATGTGGGAGACCAAATCTGTAGATAATTTTACGTACAACAAAGTTGATCACTTTCTTTATTGTGATAGTAGCAAGTGGCTTGGCTTCTGCCCATTTGGTACAGTAATCAACTGTAGCGATGGCGTACTTCGCACCACCTTTAGCTAGAGGTACAGACCCAATTATGTCGATGCCCCATACTGCGAACGGCCACGGACTAACCATCTGAGTTATTTTGGTAGGCAGGGCTCTTGGAATCCGAGCATGTGTCTAACATCGTTCACATTTCCTGGCATAATTTGATGCGTCGTGATTTACAGTCCGCCAATAATAACCATATCGAAGCACTTTCTTAGCAAGAGCTTGCCCCTCGATGTGATTGCCACATTCTCCTTTGTGTGCAATACTCCATTGATTTCATCATGGTTATTACACCAGAGTAAAGGAATAGAGCACCCTCTTCTATAATTGACTCCATCCTAAATAGTGAACTGCGAAGCTTTTCGAAGAAATCGTCCTTTTTCACTCCTGCGCTCTGGCAGGGTCACATGCTCGAGATAGTTTCTGAATGGAGTCATCCATGACTCCTTATCGGGTATGACTTCAAGTACCTAGTCAGTCTCCATTTGATCAATACTCAAGGAAGATAATGTTTCAATGGGAACTAGTCCTGTTTTCTATGCCTTACCGACACTAGCTAATTTTGCTAAGGAATTAACCTACTGATTGTGTTCTCGGGGTATGCAATAGATGGCTAATAATCAAACTGATTTAATATTTCCTCGACCCAAGCGAGATAAGCAGCCAGTCTCTGGTCTTTGGCTTGGTACTCCTCCTAAATTTGGCACATGACCAATTATGAATCGTAGTAAACCTCCACCGCAACAATTCTTTAATCTCTGACAAGCCTTAGTCTGGCGAGCAGGGCTTCGTATTTGGCCTCGTTAAATCGAACTTCGAAGCATAACATGTAGATCGGCCTTCAGAAGTTTCAAGTACAACCCCATCGCCTAAGCAGCTGTCATTTGATGCACCATCAATATGTAGCTTCCAGACATATTTAGGAGATCCACTGGTTTTGGAAAAGTCCTCCGAGATAGTGAATTCAGTGATGAAGTCTGTTGGGACCTACCCTTGAATAGCTTTCCTTGGATTGTAAATAATGTCAAACAGAGTCATCTCAAAATTCCATTTGATTAACCTACCAGACGTCTCAGGCCACGTAAGGACCTATCGTAATAGCTGGTTAGTATAGACAGTGATGGGATGAGCCTGAAAACACAGACGGAGCTTTCTGAAGGCAATGAAAACACAGTAAGCTAACTTCACCAAATTTGCATAATTTCTTTCTGCTCCAATCAGACGTTTGCTGATATAGCAGACTGGCCGTGGTATCCGATCCTCCTCCCAAATTAAAGCAACTGATTGTGTTTTCTGACACCGCTAAGTAGATGTATAGTCTCTCGTGTTCAATAAGTTTCGATAGAATAGGTGGTGTGGACATGTGTTGAACCAGTTCTCGGAATGCGCCTTCAATCCCTGTAGTTCAGTCAAAGATCCATTTCCCTTTTCTGATTAGATCGGAGAAAAGAAAGCATTTGTTGGTGGATTCTGAAATGAATATGCTCAAAGCTGCTACCTTCACGTTGAGGCTTTGAACTTTCTTTATAGTCCTTAGAGTCTCAAGATTTCTAATCGCCCAGATTTTCTCGGGATTGGCTTCGATTCCCCGTGCATTAACGCTGAATCCAAGGAATTTTCCAAATGCGACCCCAAATTGACATTTCAATAAGTTGAGTTTCATTCTGTACTCTTGGATGATGTTGAACATTGTTTCCAGGTCTTTGATATGATTGGTGGAGAATCATGACTTCATAAGCATGTCATCCACATATACCTCTATGGTTTTTTCGATCTGGTTAACAAACATTCGATTGACGAATCTCTGATAGGCTGCCCCAGCGTTCTGAAGCCCGAATGGCATCACTTTATAACAATAGACTCCTAAATCAGTGATAAAGCTAGTATGCCCCCGATTAGGTAGGTGCATCGGCATTTGATTGTAGCCAGAATGCGCGCCCATGAAGGATAAGAGTTCACGTTCGGCCGTTGAGTCTATGAGCTGATCAATCCGGAGAAGTGGAAAACTTTCTTTAGGGCAAGCTTTGTTCAAGTCCGAGTAGCCAACACATGTTTTCCATTTCCCGTTAGGTTTCGTGACAAGTAAAGGATTGGAAACCCATTCTAGATATAACATGTCTTAGATAAACCCGTTTGACCTGAGTTTATCCACCTCTTTCTTAAGAGGGGCAAATCTCTCTGGATCCATACCAAACCATTTTTTCTTGATCGAAACATTCCATGGGTTAACAATCAATGTGTGGCTTACGATGTCCGATGAGATCCCACACATGTCAGAGTGCGTCTAGGCAAACATGTCGAGGTTTGCCTGAAGAAACTCAACCAATTCCTCCTTCATCTGTTAGCTTAGCCGAGATCCATTCTTTACCATTTTAGAATTGTCATCATTATCGTTCGGGACATCGATCGTCAGCTCTATCGGGGAAGCCTGACTGTCTTTGAATTCATCTTCACTTTCGGATATCTATCAGGTCAAGATCTCTTGGGAATTAGTTGTAGCGCCCGGGCCATGGCCCAGGCGTTAACTTTCAATTATTCACAATGCGGAAGCAGAGAGATTCCTCTATGCCCTTTCCCTTCTCTTTTCTTTGCGCCTTCCATAACACAACAACATAGCAAGCTCGTCCAGCAGCCTTTTCTACTTGAACGACTCCGACTCTGTTGTTGGTGGGGAATTTCAAAGTTAGACTCCAAGGGGCGATAGAGACCCTGAACTCAGCTAGGGCCTGTCGGCCCAAGAAAGCATTGTATGCTAAGTTAGTATCCAATAAAATAAACCGCAATATCCAGACTCTCTGGTGCTTTCCAACCCCCAATTCCATTGGTATCTCCACCATCCTAGTGGGTATAGTCGCATTTCCATTGAAGCCATGAATACGAGACTGACAAGGCTTCAAATCTTTCGTTTCCATCTTCATTTGATCATAGGCTCACTTAGAGTATGTTCACTGAACTTCCACTGTCCATTAAGATCCTCTTCATCCAAGTAAGACCTATCAGAGCTGAAATGACTAGTGGATCAATGGTTGGGGCTTCGACTCTGTTGGCATCCCTATCTCGGAATACGATGTTGTCTGTCATCGTTTTCTGTTGTTTGGTCGGAGCCTCGTCTTCCAAGTTACTACAACATTGGAAGCTCACATACCTAATAGAGTTGTCTCCAACTCCGATCCGGTAGATGTGGACCACCATTGACAGTGGTAATCACTAACCTCCCGCCAGCAAGAGTGGGTTCCTCTGATTTAACATGATTTGGTATTTGGTTTTGATTCGACAGGCCCGCACCTCCAGACCGCGGTGCTCGAACAAACTGCTCCAACTTTCTTTCTCGGATCAACTTCTGGATAATATCCTGTAATGACGGCACTCATTCGTGTTGTGGCTATAACTATAGTGAAATCTACAAAACTTCCCCGTTTGAATCTGTTTCGTTGACGATTGCTTCGGAGCAGGTTTCTTATATTGGACAGTATTACAAGTTTGCAAGCACACATTTTCCAGAGATGTATTTAAAGGAGTATATATGTCAAACATGGGAGCCTTATGTCGTGGTCCGCGATTCAGATCTCGCTTTCTACCTTGACTTCCATCGCCTTTCTGTTGATTTTGCTTATTCCGTATGTTTAACTGCACCTTTCCAGAATCCTCCCTGGTTTGTTTTACAACGACATTGCTTTGGATTTCTTCCACACTAGGCCCTGCATCATCCTTTTTCCTATACTGTTTCGCATTCTCTCTTCTCAAGAACTGAGATGCCTTGGAATAGAAACGGTCTAATGACGTAGGGAGTTTTTCGGTCAACCAGTTGCTAAATTCAAAATCGGAATTGATTCCCTTAGTCAGTGCCATCAGGATGGAATTGTCATTAGGATTACTAATTTCAGCGCATGCAGCATGAAATCTCTCCTGTTAACGTCTGAGTGTCTCTCGAAGCTTGAGTGATGTTGGACAAGGTATTAACGTCTTTGGGCCTTATGACATGAATGCGAAACTGTTCAAAAAACTTCGTTTCCAACTGGTTGAAACATGAGATATATCAAAGTGGTAGGCGAGGAAACCACATAGTCGTGATGCCCCCAAGGGAAATTGGGAAACTTCGGCACTTGACCGCATCATCAGCACTGGAGGCGTTCATTAATCATTCATATTTTAAAAATGTGTTGGTTAGGGTCAGAGCTCCCTTCATAAACAGTTAGAGTTGTCATTCTAAATCACCAAGGTGGTTCAGCGTGGAGGATGTTTCGGTGATAGAGGTATGACTCCGAGAGATTCCCCAGCCGTCGTCGGTGAGGCCTTGGCTTTCACGGATCATCTGATGGATCATTGTAGGGATGTATGGCATCTGGACATTCTGGCATGCTGAGCCAAGCTGCGGTTGGGTTTCATAATGCGGAGATGGGCCAGTCGCGATCGACGGTCCATATCTCACCTCATTGGCTCTAATTCTTCCGGAACATAAGGCTCAGGAGTATACTCATGATGGCAATGGTTCGGATCTGTTCGATATCAAGTGTCAACTTCCAACTCAATAGCAGCAGCAGTGCGGTTGTCAGTAGTATGATAAGGAGCCGTCCCTTCTTGGGATGAGGGTCTGGTCTGGTGGCTGGTTGATGGGCCAACTCTCGGTTGCCCAAGATTCAGAGTGCATTGATGTCTAGTAGCCCATGTATAGCTCCCATCCAGCTGGGGACGTGGATGTGTGATTATAATCAAAGAAACTAAACATTTAGTGGATGAGTAGGAAGCCTAATTCCTTCATCTTTTTGGGTTCAGCCGGTTGGTTAGCTCCGCATTGGAACATAGCTACTGGGTAAGCTACTGGCAACTTAGAGTCAACTCTTACACTAGAAGCCAGAACTCCTCCTTAGTGACAGGGCCTTTGGATTCGAAGGTTCGGTAGCATTCTATTCTGCATAGGGAAGTTGTATGGAGTTCTGCCTATCCCGTCCTTTTGGATCTACAAAAGTTGAGGTACTCCTGGTAGCGACCATGGTGAATAGTGAAGATCTCTTGTAGACTTGGTGCAAATATGAATAGGATGGAATAACTTCTAGGTTTGAGATCAGGATCTACTCCTTAAACTCTCGCAATCCAATATCTGTTGTAGATTCATTGAGCAGGAGAAAAGCAGGGTTTTCACAGTGAAAGCACCAAAGTGTTTGTACCAAAATTGGGCACAACACTCTTCGGATGTGTTTGAAGAGATAAAATGTAGAAAGTAAATGTAAAATGAGGCGGATCTAACAAACACACCAATCAACAGGTAAGGTAAGTATAGGAACACCCAAATCTAGAGTGGTTCGGCATATGGCCTACGTCTACTATGAAATGATCGATGTTTATTGATTATAACTCACTCGTTACAAATGGATTACAATAGTACAATCAAAGTATAACAGCAATTTTGGCAGAGTATCGACGTAGAGAGGCCAAAAATGTCCCTTTTTCTATGGGTCCAGGGTCACTATTTATAGGCGTAGGTAGCAAATATCTCGTCCAGATCGCGAAAGACTTCTTCTCTCATGTGGGTAGGCCCATGGGATCGAGTTCAGGTGATTTTGACTTGATTTAAAAGCAATACAAATTGAGATCATATCGATCAAGAATTGGTCCTTTTAGGCTGGGATCGATCAGGTACATATTTGAGGTCGTACGCAAACTCCAATGAAAATTTGGTGGCAATTGGACTTATAGATTATGAGATATGATCGCTGTAAGTTTAGATTTTCTGTTGGCTGCCTTGTTCTTATCGATCAGTTCGCCTAGATGATTGTTCGTATCGATGCCCTATGTATCGATTAGGGTGATGTGGAGCGATGTTCCAGGAGCAATCCACTTCCTACTGAGTGACTATTTCTTGCATTTGTACGTGCTTAGAGTGCTCTATTTTGTATTGTTGCTCTGCACCCCGCTTCATATCGATTCCTGCTTATACCTTTGGTATCGATGGTTGACTGGCTTTTGTATCGATCTTTTGCAGCCGCTTCATATTGACACGAGCTCAGGTCCCTCGTATCAATCATTCTATATGTCCTTTGTATCGACAGTTTTAGTGGCCTCTTCCGTATTGATACATTAGCTGATCGATAAGTGCTGTGTTAATGGGGAGATCGATAAGAAGCACGTATGAATGGGATCGATATGAAGTGTTGATTGTTGATGGGTACGAAAGGGAAGGTGTAAGATGGATATGAAGCGGAATATGCACGATGGATATGAAGAGGAATGTGCACGACGGGTACGAACCGAGGCTTCCTTTATAATTCTTGGTCGATCCATATCTCGAGCATACGAACTCCGATCGACTTAAAATTTGGAATGTTGGCTACTATTACTTTCCTTGTTGTACTGTATCGATTGTAGCTCGATCAGACTCGAAAAAAATTCATCAGTATCCATAGCGAACATGTGTATAACTGATCTTGGGGACTGATTATCTTCGGTTTCAAATCAATTCTTTGGTGTCACGGCCTTGCCGAAAGGTGGGATAACATAATCCACTAGTATCGAACAATACTCTAACAGATATACCCTGAATCAAAAGCATACCTCCCATCATACTTTTCCTTTTTCCTCTACAATTGGTGTCGAGGCAGCCGATTCCCAAGCAAACACTTTTCCTTTCTCCAGCATAGCTGGTTCCTTGCACTAATTATTATATTGTCCAATCTAGTCATAGTTAAAGTACTTGATGTTCTTTCTCCCAATCACTTTCTTTTCATCACTGGAACGACACTCATTTGCAAAACGCTATTTCTTGTCATGCAACTTCGGCCTCTCCTTTCTTATAGCTCCACCCTTCTGAGCTTCTTTTTTAATAGTTTTCTAATTCTACAATTCTGAGTCTCCATTGCTTTGTTACCACTATATAAAGCAAGCATCTCTTCATTCCTCAAAGCCATCTCCACTACTACGTCACATGGATCCCTGAGATGCAGCAATATTGCCCTGGCAAGCTCTGGTTTTAATCCATGGATAAAATTTTCATTTCTCTTAATCACAATATCCATCATGGCATACCCATATCTGGATAACTCCTCAAATCTTGTTGCATACTCCAGCACAATCATGTCTCCTTGCACTAACTCTTCAAACTTCCTTAGCAAAGTTGATTTGGCAATTTTAGACATAAACTCTCGTCAAACCTCCTCTTGAACTCTGCCTAAGTCATGTTCTCCTCTGGCACCCCAATAATTATACTGTTCGACTAGTATAATGTTGCTCCTTGCAGTTGTCAAGATGCCAACGTCATCTTCTCCTCATCATTCAAACCTGAATCAGAAAAATCCTTTTATGTTGGAGTAACCAGATCTCTACCTTGAAGGTGTCCTCGGTTCCAATAATGGCTAAGTCTTGCATAATCCCTACTTAAGACAGCATAATTATTGATAATTGGAACTTCAGGAATTGCTGCTCATCGTGTTTCCACCAACTAATCTAGCTGTAACTATTACTTGCATCATTTTAAGGAAGAATTGATATATAGCTCCCATATTCACCTACGACAGTCCATCACCCACATTTGCAGCTGTTTGTCAACACGGATTCCTCCTAGAATTGGGTGTGACATTTCCATTGGATGGGGTGCTTTCTCCAACGGGACTCACTCTTCTGTTTCCTGCCTCCATATCTTACTTCCGTAAATCTTCATTTGAATCTTAGAAAGATATGGAAGAACAGTCTAAGAGAAATGGATAATAGAGATAAAGCATGCTATTATATTGCAAATACAAGTATGTTACATGACATTATCTCATACCCCAAATCATATTCTTATTCACTTGGATTATGTTTTCAAAAATCTTTTTAAGTTACAAATTCTTTTAGTTTTACATAAAACTAGGCTCTGATACCAAGTTGTAACATCTTTCATTTTGAGCCCCAAAACTAACCGCTATAAATGTTGAAGTCATATATAGTATTAATTTGCAATGAAAAAATGCGATTATGTTAATTGTATCATTAACATTAGAAGCACAAGAATATGAAATTTTATCAAACATAATTTCATAAAAATTAAACATTTCATTTCAAAGATAATATTTCATTTTCGTTACATAATCCCAAGTACTGCTCAGGTTCAGATAAAATATACTCCAAAAGCGACATATGAAGATGCCCACTTGGTTGATCAGAGTTTACTACTAGACAGTTATAACATCTGGTTTTACATACATTCTAACAAAATGAAACTTCAACATAGCAGATTATACACACACACACACACACACACACACATATATATATGGATTCCTACATAGCTAGATTTGCATCCTGCATGTCTCTGAAAGCTTTATTCATCCACTTAGTTCTCGAAAGTTAAAGGTGAAAACAAATACTTCAGCTCAAACATAAAGCCTGATGTGTATAATAACTTGCCACTTGATTCATATATATCTAACGAAATGACGCCGTTGAGTGGAACAAGTTTTCCTCTCACTAGTATCCCTTTTAGAATATATCTTTTGCAAAACAAACTCTTGCAACTACAATGGTTAAAATAGACAATAATAAAAATAACATGCATTCATGCAACATGGGTAGTCATAAGCAATCTGTCCAAATTAATGGACTATCTATCCTGACATGATAGTTTTCTCAAGATAATTATAACTTATGGCTAACTCAAGCCCACCAGACACATCAAATTCTATAACATACTATTAGAAGACAACGGGATGGTTTGTCCAAAAAAATACTATTCCTAGGGTCAATTTAATCCTAATGGTTCTACGGGTTCACCAATAACCTATCTCATCTTTGTGTATTCCTTTTTATGGATAACCTGCTTTTAGCCTTGCTCATGACAGAGTCGTACATAATAGAATATTGGACTAATATCAGCTAGCGACTAACAGCTGAAGTATAAGGCACTACCCAACACCAGTTCCATTTTGTTTTCCAACCTCAGAGTTAATTCGTCCTAACATGATTTATCTAAAGGTGATAAACACAATAATCTCTTTATTAAAATCCTGGTCTAAGTGTTATTTTTATTCCCTTGAAAAACTATTTCTTTACGAATGATTTAACCCTTGAAATCACAATTTAAAACAAGGAAAATGTATCCTTTATTTTATCAAAAATATCTATGCCATGATATATGCCTTTATAAAATAATATTTTATGAATGTCGATATCACTTAGAGGTTGTCATAACTCTAAACATAGGCTATAAAGTCAAAGAAACTATTTATATTGACAAAGTGCGGCATGACTATAGCAGACATGGGTCATCGCCCCTCTTCACTATCAAAATAGTATAAAATCATTGATTTAATAAAACACAAGCTGTATAGTCGATGATAGCTATATCGCATAGCGTACTATAGAGTTTCAAAGGTTTGCATAGTGTGTAGTTTTAAAGTATAAAATATAGCATGGAAACATTGTTGACCGGCGACATCCATGTCTTATGAGAAGCACGGCGTCATTATAGCCGTTATAAAATCAACGTCGACAGTAATAGGACCGGTGTCACCACCTAAGGGGGTTAACATAGTAAAATAGCAGCATCGCTGCCTTATATGGTCGGCGATGTTATAAAAATATGTAACACAATACATAAGGCATCTTTATTGCCTAAAACAAGTTGTATTAAGACAAGTGGCATTAATTGATTGATGCTGATATTGAAAACATATGGTATTGCTTACATCGAAGTTCACGAGGTCGACATTGATGTTATGCTTCATACTTCAACCAAGGTCGGTCTATTTCATATCAACTATAGTTTATACCCTATACATTGCCATTGATTGACATTGAAGACCTTAACCGTGGCATAATGAAGTGGTGCAGCGTGGATAACAACATGGCGATGTTGTAATTAATATGAAACTGTTTTCTTGCTATTAAATTAAGTTTTATTCACCAACTTCTATTGTTTGTCAAAACCTCATTGGATAATTAATTTTTGTTATCAATACTATTTAAAAAAATGCTATAGAGCAAATTTATCATTACCAAAATAATTTGCAAACTATACATTTTGTATTATTATTTTACTATAACATTTAACCTTTTCTAGCCCAAATAATTCATAATAAATCATAAAATCTAAGGAAAATTCCTCGAAAGTCACAATAAATCTGATTTAGTATATTCTTTAAAATATAAAATTTTGGAGCAAAAACATTATTTAATTATTTTTAATAACTAAAACTCAAAATAAACTATTTTCTTCACTTAGAAAATTCATAATAAGTTCATACTTGCTTGAAAAATTTTAAAATTAAAAACCCAATTCTAAAATAAAGTTTTTAACATTATACGAAAAATTCAAGTCGATTAGGTATCAAAAACTTAGTTTTTACACATAAAATCTATTGAATAATTCCATAATATATCTTGTAATTCATTATTTAGGCGTGCAATCAGTCAAACAATTAAAACATGGCATAATATAAGTAAAAGATTTGGGTTCATAATTAAAACCATAAATAGTAGACAAACTTGAGATGCATAACTATTATTCACCTTGATTTGATTTAACGAAACTTTAGATTTAAGTTTGATTTAGTTTCCACTAATCTTTAATCTTGTTTCACTAGCTTTTCTTACACCTAAAGCTCTTGTTAATGGCCGGCCTTACTCTTTTAATTTCGTTTGTATGAAGGAAGTGAAGAAGGAATGAGAATGCGAAGGTTATGTTAAGAAAATGTGCTTTTTCTCATTTTGCCCTTCTCATATATCCTCCTTCTTATTAACATTCTACATAATCCTATTAATTCATTAATTAAGATTCGACCCATATCAGTTACCAAACTTCAATCTCCTTATCATTTTACATTATTTTATTTTATTTATCTAATTAAATATCCTAAATAATGTTAATCAAAATTAGGGGTGTTATAAACTCCCCTCCTTAAAGAATCGCATGCTCGAAATTAAAATAAGGTATAGAGTAAACATATAACAAAGTCGTAAACATACCATTAAAAAGAATCAGGATAAGTGTCTCTATTCCTCTCCTTTGTCTCCTAAGTGCAGCCTCTCTTGTCTTTACTCTAATGGAGTTTTACTGATCCGACTTTTTTTTTCTGAGCGTCTTCTCCGTGAAGACTCATTTCTTCGACTCTCGAAAATCGACACTAATACATCCTTGGTATTCATGTGCGGCAAATCCAAGTGCCAGAGAAGTAGATTCTCAAGGGTAAGAAAGAAAATAAAGATAGATTAGAATCTCACATATACTATTTCAATATAAACTTTATAGCGTAAACTAAAATACATTTATTACAGTTAAACGTGGACAGTTATAAATTTCTATCCTTACAATTGCAGAATACAATAGTACTCGATTGTGGTGGAAACAGATAACAATATTCAAAAAAATCTTTCGAATCCATTCTTCGTGTAACAAATTGGATTTTCGACCCTTGAAATCCGACACTAATACATCCACTATCACATGCCAAACTTTCAAGTGCTGGAAATACCGATTTGTTTGGGTGAAAGAAGGTAGAAAGAGAAGAAACCTAAACAACATAGAATCTAACAACGCAGCGAATAATATATGCTACAATAATGATTTTACGAAAAGGAAACACCTTTTTCATATATATGACTTCAGAGTACACTGGACTTATCATAAATTTGGACAGTTATAGAAACCTGTCCTTCCAACGAAAAACATGCAGACTCTATAATAAAGTGGAAGAAAAATTACGTGAATACCTCTTTGATACGTATAACTGAAATAACCAAAATGCCTATGTCTCACATTTCAACATATTAGGCTATACTATTGAAAACTAAGGCACGTATTGGAGAATGGATTCCAACTAATGATTGGGCTACTTTGGTGCCGCCCACCGCAGTACACCTCTAGCAAAATGTACCAAGGTCGTACCTAATGACCCCTGCCAACATAGGACCGACCTACCCTTTGCTGGATAGTACCGAATATATAATCAGCCCGATTGCTTTGCAACCTTTAACCGGGCACACCCATGTATACGAATTCATTGATGACTGTGTATATTCAGAAGGTTGATGGTATACACTAATGGGTGCGACCCACATAACCCTACCGCATATCCCTTGTTTTAGTCATTCCCAATTGATGAGGCTTGAGGCTAGGATTTACCTTTCTGAATAGCAATACATCTTAGAATGCTAACGCTATCCTCCCGATGTCAATGCAATCCCTGCATTCATCCATAGAAGTTCATTTTTGGTTTAAATGAAACCGAAAGCACTAACTCTACTACATCCATTTTGGAATCACCCTCTGGATTAGTAGCGTAACACTTGTACTTCAAAGAGCACCATCTTCTATCATCTTCAAGAAAACTTCCACTCGAATGTACATGTTGGTTCAAAGTGGTATTTTGATATAGATACGATCTTAATCTCATTGTATCAACAACCGATAATTTTCAGTTGACACATTCCCGGTTCATTTTGAAGTAAGTTTTCGAGGTTTCATAGAGGAACTCGAAATTACATTCATACTTCCTAAGTCAAATTGCGTCAAACTTAATAGTTAGTTATATAACTATCCGATAAACAAACAACAACTAATTCCTTTTGAGATTTATTTATCCATAGCAACCACTAAACCTCAAAACATTGAAAGTGTGCTATGGATCGTGTAATATGGATATATGATAACACAGAGTATAATGATGATGATAATACTGTAAATAGTGCGGAATGAAAAGTAGTATAGTAAAATGACACCATAGATTTTTATACTAGTTCGGAGCATCGTCCTACGTCCAGTCCCAGACTCCATCTAGAATTTCACTCAAAAAACAACCCTCACATAACCCTGATGAATAGGTTTATACACCCCTGAGCAGCCAAATGGGGACCCGAACAACAGAATAGGATTTCGCCTCAACAGCCGAAGAGGACTTCACTCGCTTGAGCAGCAGAACAGGACTTCAACAAATACAAAAAATAATTTTGACTTTTGTGTGTTTTGATAACACGGATTTTTCACTTGTAGGACACCCTTCCTATAATCTTCTCCTTGAGTATAAATATGTATATTTGAAGTATACGAAGAATGGAATGGTATAGTATTGCTTTAATGCAGAATAATTGAAAGTATGATAGCGAATAGATTTCAAAAAGTTAGATCAAAGAATAAGAGAATTCGATTATGATCCAGTAATTTGGAATGAAGCTGGACTTTGTATTTATAAAGATTAGAAAGCAGTGACTAGTGGTGAAGAGTTTCGATCGAAGTGTTCCATCCGAATCTTTTCGTAGAGGTTCATATCTCTTCACAAAAGGTCGCGTCTTTTCTAAAAGTGGCTGTTATAGAAATTCAGTCAACCGAGCCTCTAGGTCAGTCGACTGAATATTCAAAGTAATTTTAAAATTTTAAAATTCGTATAACTAGTATTTGTGCACCTGTGCATATTGCACAGTATTTTCTAGGTCAGTTGACTGACCCTTCTGGGTTAGTCGACCGACCTAGTAAAATCTATGCAATTTGCACAGGTTTTACAAGTATAATAAAATATATAATTTTAAACACTTTTATAATATAATATATATAACTTTAAAAAATTATACATGCCTATATATGTATAAATTATTTGGAAATAAGACTATTAAATATATAACCTAATATATTCGTAAACGAGGAGAGATTTTAACGAAATTGTCCTAAGACTCAAAAACAAAATAATATAATTGATGCACCGGTTTTGAAGTCCTTTCCTCTTGTAGTATATATTCTATTTTTGTCATAGCAGTCGTCAAATATGTATGTCGTAGTGATAGCTTTGTGTCATGAATGAAAACCAAGTCTCAACATTCTCCTCTTTTTTGATTGATGACAACATGTAAATAAATATAGATTTCGACTGTATACAATATAATATGAACACTTACTCCCCCTGAATCTTTGATGCTCTATATCTTGTATTCTTATTGCTAGCAATAGTATTTCTCCCCCTTTGTCATCGACAAAAAGGTATAAGTGAAGTAAAGGTACGAAGCATTGACAGATATTATGAAAGAAATGATCTTTCATAAATTGAAATATAACAAACAAGAGTCTTGAAATATAAAGACTAATGTTTTTATAATATAAGTAAAGTAACATCTTACTCCATTATACGCTTACCCCTTAATCTATGCTTGCATTGTTTATTCTTGCAAATAATATTAGAGCAATATCTTTCTCCCCCTTTGTCATTGACAAAATGGAGAGTTTATATGATGACAAAATAAGTACTACTTATAATGTAAGGTATCAAAAAATGAACATTTAAAGCATGCGATACCCAAGGTTCTTATAGTTTCCTATTTTTTAGAAACAATACCCATTTGGGTGTTAGTTGAACCTTTAAAAATATAATTTTCATTATTAATTACCATATCAAAATAATCATCAATGTATTTTTCTCTATTTTTCTAGGAACCCAAATAATTAGATAATTTTTATTCATATTTCCTGTTAATGATTTTGTACTCCTAAAGAAATTATAAACATTATTGGTCATAGCAGTATTTGAATTTCGATAAAAATTGGATTTAGACTTTACTCGTTATCTAGTAGTTGCACTAACATTTTTACTATACATAAAGGCGTATTTAGTGCTATTTCTACGATTAGTTTTATTATATCCTAAACCACTTTTATCATGTAAAGGTCTAGAACTAGATAAAATCATGTTTAAATGGTTTTGACCTTTATTAAATTTTGTGACTTTAGTGTTAAGTTTATCAAATTTAGCTTTAAAGCCATAATTATTATTTTCAAAAGAAATATTACTATTTTTCAAAATATCACTTTGTTTTTTTAATTCAGAATTCTCCTTTTTAACGTACAGTTCTTATTTTCGAGAAGAAAAATTCGAGATTTTGAATTATCTAAAGATGATTGCAATAAATTATTTTGTCTTTTCAAATCCGTAACTTCTTTTGAAAAATTTTCTTTTTCTTTTTCAAACATAGCATTTTGTTCGTCTAGAAAATCTTTTAGAGCCTCAAAATTATTTTTCAAAACACTCTATTGATTTTCTAAATCTAATTTCTCATTTTTTAATTTCTCATTTTCAAGTTCAACAGATTTCATCTTTTCTAAAATAATAAAATTAAGCTTTGAAATCCTATTGCTTATACTAAATAATTCATTATTATCTTTTCCTGAAACTTGCAAATCAGAAAGTACCTTTTTTTAGTCCTCACCGGCAGCTTTGATAGGGATTTTGCCTGTTGTATTTCGACTAGATCGTTTTCTAGTCATTATTCTATGATGTTGTGACGATTGATAAAATTCCAGGCTCTGATACCAAATGAAAGTGTGCTATGGATCGTGTAATATGGATATATTGTAATACAGAGTATAATGATGATACTAATACTGTAAATAGTGTGGAATGAAAAACAGTATAGTAAAATGACACCAGAGATTTTTATACTGGTTCAGAGCATCATCCTACGTCCAGTCCCAGAA
This sequence comes from Allium cepa, assembly GCA_030765085.1. Lineage (NCBI taxonomy): Eukaryota > Viridiplantae > Streptophyta > Magnoliopsida > Asparagales > Amaryllidaceae > Allium > Allium cepa. Next base: position 1,014,494,692 of record CM060934.1, on the reverse strand, counting down.
TCCATCTGGAATTTCACTAAAAATACAACCCTCACTTAACCCAGAGGAATAGGTTTATACACCCCTGAGCTGCTAAATGGGGACCTGAGCAGCAGAACAGGATTTCGACTCAACAGCCGAAGAGGACTTCACTTGCCCGAGTAGTAGAACAGGACTTCAACAAATGCAGAAAATAGTTTTGACTTTTGTGTATTTTGATAACACAGATTTTTCACTTGTAGTACACCCTTCCTTTAATCTTCTCCTCGAGTATAAATATATATATTTGAAGTATACGAAGAATAGAAAGGTATCGCATTGCTTTAATGCAGAATAATTGAAAGTATGATAAAGAATAGATTTCAGAAAGTTAGATCATAGAATAAGAGAATTCGATTACGATTTAGTAATTTGGAATGAAGTTGGACTTCGTATTTATAAAGATTAGAAAGCAGCGACTATTGATGAAGAGTTTCGATCGATGTATTGCATTCAAATCTTTTCGTAGAGGTTCATATCTCTTTACAAAAGGTCGTATCTTTTCGAAAAGTGGCTGTTATAGAAATTCAGTCAACTGAGCCTCTGGGTCAGTCGACTGAATATACAAAGTAATTTTAAAATTTCAAAATTTGTATAACTAGTATTTGTGCACTTGTGCGTATTGTACAGTATTTTCTTGGTTAGTCGACTGACCCATCTGGGTTAGTCGATTGACCTGGTAAAATCTGTGCAATTTGCACAGTTTTTACAGGTATAATAAAATATATAATTTTAAACACTTTTATAGTGTATATATATATGACTTTAAACAATTATACACGCTTTTATATGTATAAATTATTTGGAAATAAGGCGATTAAATATATAAGCTAATATATATGAAAACGAGGAGAGATTTTAACAAAATTGACCTAAGACTCAAAAACAAAATAATATAATTGATGCGCCGGTTTTGAGGTCTTGTCCTCTTGTAGTGTATTTTCTCTTTTTATCGTAGCAGTCGTCAAATCTGTATGTCGTAGTGATAGCTTTGTGTCATGAATCAAAACCAAGTCTAAACAAACATATCTTTGTTTAATAAACCTCTTTCAAACACATTCATATATTTATCTTTCTGACATAAATATATTCACAAAACATTAGTAAGATTTCCCATTACCAAATCTCTCAAGATAATTTAACTATATTATTTAAATTGGAGAAAAGGATAACTCTAAGAACTATTCCTTCGGTGTTAAGTGTGGAACGGATGTTCCATACCACGACTTTTTGAAAGGTCGGCCTTGAGAAACCCAATGTCAATTTTCTATTGTAATTACCTTCAATAAATCCTTTTATAAATTTCTCTCACCCATGAAATCCATTTTTCTTTAAACCAAACACATTTACAAAACATTTATGAACTTCCATACTCATTTATGAAACTCCTTATAAATATTCAAAATCGGTTACATAAACTTTCAAACCTTGTATAAAACTTCCCTTTGTAGACATCCAAATCCATTTATTAAATCATTTTTATGAACATTCAAAACTGTTTGTAAAACTCCTTCTGTGAATACTCTAAAATTATTCGCGAACTTCTTTATATAATATTCAAAACAATTTTCAAATCGTTCTTCGAATATCTTGTTCAAAATATAATAAACTTGATGACCATTTAAAAAGAAAATGAAATATTAACTTTCCAAAACCAAACAGAGGCTTAATGACTACAATAGATCATTAAATTTTTGTTTACTTATCCAAGTTATATAATGGGTATTTCCTAACATCATATATGTAAAGGTTTCACACATAAAACACAATCAATCATAAGTGGATGTCCAAGTTACGACGACCTACTTATTGAAATTAACTTTCTTGTGTCTATCACGTTACCGATATCCGAAATTTGTGCTAAATAAAATTCATGTACTTCCCATAAAATATGTCTACGTTTTATAATCACTATTTTGACTTATTTGGCTATTTAAGGGTCTAGACGAGAGATTCTTCGATTTTAAATCAATTAATCTTAAAAAACAAAAATTGATTTAAAATATAACCGAATGGGTTTGAAACAACCTTTGAAAAAAATTAAAGTTTATTTAGTTGGCTTAACCCTAATTATATCTTAATTAATCATAATTAAATCAAGATAAAATCATAATTAAACTTTAATTAACTTAGTGAACTTAGTTAGGTCCTAATTAACTTCTTAATGTATCTTATTTAATGTCTAAACAATTCATTATTAGTTAAACCCTAATTAGTTAAAAATTGACTTAACAATTAATCAATTAAATAATAATTAATTAACCTACTTAGCTTAGTTAAATAATAATTAACCATTCCGTTACTCTCTATGTTCAATAATCATTAATTAAAACCTTATCAATTAATAATTAGTCATTAGCCTTCCTTATGTGTTACTTAACCTCTAATCACTTACTTAATTACTAATTAAGTGCTAATTTCCTTTAGTTATTTTATTAAATAAATAAATGATTAAATAGTCTAAACTTAATCTCTTTTTATGATACTAATTAAGTTTGAAATACTTTTGCAAAACCATTTCAAAAGAAAACATTTTAAAACCTAAATCAAATTTTTGTCGAATTGCATCCATAACGAGTATCGTTTTAAGCATAGTTCGCTCATCTTATTTTAAGTGAAATGATTCATTTAAATTCTTGCTACTAAATTTTCTTGAAATAATACGTAGAAATTTTTTAAAACCTTTAAACCAAGATGAAACTTGAAACCATTTCTAAACTTTGAAACTAGAAATCATAGATTTGATTCCAAATCGCATCTCACGTCCGTTGCAACACACAAAGTTGTTAATTTTGTTTCATCTCAACATACTTTACTCTTACATCACAAAAAAACATCCATAATACCATACTCTTAACATCAAAATGAAACACGCATATAAACATAAGGTTATATGCTTACTAGCTCGACAACATCATATCCAAATCTTAAATTCAATACCAAAAATAACACCCATCAAATCACCATCGATCAACATAATAACCATTCAATTTTCTCATCATATTATCACCACAATAACACGTCATAATAAATTCAAAAAAATTTCCAAAACAAATTATTTTTACCCATAAAAAATATTCGAAACTTGAAATGCCTTAGATGAACCAAAAATCGCCCAAAAAATATGTCAACTTCCACTTGATTTTTAGACATATTACTGTCGCATTTTGATAAAATAATCAAAAGAAGAGTTTTATAAAACTCTTTTCTCTACAGTTTTGAAAAAAAGAATCACTCAAATCACATTTACTTTGAGGTAGATATGATCAATAGAAGGAGAGCTATTTTCAAAACTGAATTTTCGAGTTCAAAATTATACCGCAAAGAAATGAGATTTTGATAAAGTTATGCTTGAAATTAGAAAAATTGGTAAAAAAGAAAGATGTAGCTACTGTACTTTTATACAATTTGAAATAAATAAAATTATGACTTGGTGTAAAATATAGGAAGTTATGGCCGAATAAATTGGAGGAAAAATGAAGATGAAAGAGTTTAAAAATAAGTTTGCATCTTTAAAACAATTTAAATATTTTGATTTTAAAAAAAAACTTAAAACTAACATAAGTAACCATGAAATTTTAGGGTGGAAGTTAGAGAAAAGTGAAGGAGAGAATGTAAATAAAAGTGTATGTGGGGATGTGTATTTATTAATGTAAGAAAGTGGAGGAATTACCAATTTATCCTTAGTTTAAAATATCCGAAAGTGTGTTGTACCAATTTATCCTTAGTCACACCCCTAAGTCATGATGGATAATGGTGATGGTACTAAAAGAAATAACAAGAGATAATGATATGTACTTAGTATATATAAGTTAGTATTTCAAAACTTGTTAACATCACTTGCTAAACATAATGAACATAAGAATATACATTATTAGTGTATTATTATACGGTTAATTATCTACTATATATATGTATATATAGTGCATAAAGGGAACAACGTTGCCGACAACTTTCCATTGTCGAAAAGTCGAAATTTCGAAAAAAATTCTTTGGCCACATTTTTTTATTTTTCTACTAACTATCTATTTTGGTAAACAGATTTGAAAAATTATTTTAACATTATTTTAAATAATTATAACAGGTTTATTTGTAAATAGAAAGCCATTTATATAATATTTAAACTTAACTTGAATTTTCGAAGAAATATATAAAACCAGTGATATCAACTGTCGATGTCATAAGTACATTTTATTTTCCAAAAGAAAAATAAATTATTTGATTTCATAATCTTTTTTGAATACATATATTTTTGTATACATCTAGAGCCACACACGATGCTTATTGTTTAAAAGCTATTTTATTTAAAAAATGATTTCCGACTATTTTATCGATATTTTACGTAGGACGATTTTTACAAATTATCAACATTTTACCTCGGTAGTTTGTCCACAAATATTTTTCCCAAACAAATTAAAACCAATCGCTAAATATTTTAAAAATAAATATAATTTATCCAAGTGGTAAATTTATGGACTGTTACATTCTTCCCCCCATAAACTAATTTCATCCCCGAAATTATACCATAACCCTATTCCCAGAAATACTAAAAACTATTCATCAATCCGTATGATGTATATAGATCATTCTTATGTAAAAATCTAATTCGATCATTCGCTTGAACAGATAATTTTCCTTTCGAACTTGTATCGCTCACTCGACTACCTAGTGCGAACTTTGATCAGGCTTCTTAAGTAGAAACCTCTGTCCTCCATGCGTAGCCATAAACTATGATAGACAACCTTTGGTTCCATATAAGAATCCTCATCAACTCTTGCCTCAAAAATTGGTTGATAATTCCTATTCGGAATGGTGTAAAACACCTTGAGTCATGTACTCGAATCTTGGATCGAGAACTATATGAAAAGGAGAAATGATCTATGTACAACCTATGTTCTAATCCCATTGGTTCCTACTTCCCAAGATTATAATTACCATTTTCAAAGAATCACCATTTTACTAAAGAACATTTTATAAGTTTATTAACATTCTATAACGCAAATTCATTTTAGTATGCCACACTTCTATATCCAAAGAGTACATACAATTTCAAACCTTAAATTGGTTTTACTTAACCTAGGATGTTCAAAAAATTTAAAACTTTATTTATTGTTACGCTCTTAATCAAAACAACTTTTAATTTTGAAAACTATATTCCTTTAAGGGATTCAAGAACTCAATATCTAGGTTTTATTTCAAAAACCCTTTTGAAATGATACTTTATATTTAAGCCTTTTGAAAACATAATATGTAATTCGAGTAACTCTAAAATGATGTCAAGGAACCGGATGCTACCAAATAGTGTTACATATCCCTTTTACTAAGTAGAGAAATACTCAAGAGAAGTGTTTACCATCCGAACACATCTCTTACCTATTTTTAGTCATTTCCAAGACACTCAAATTAGTTAATCATAAAAATATTTCTTTCTTCACAAATTCCATTTTGAAACAATATTATTTATAGATAACTAGTTCTTTAATAAAATCATCCACTAGCTTTGGATTCATTCAGATTCGTTCTTATTTCGATTGTAAAGTGACAAAGAGGATAACTTTCTAAGTGCACTATCATATCTGCCTAGGCAGACATTCGATTGTCACTTAGAAGATTATTTCGATTATCACAAAATAGATTGAAATTCTTTCCCGAACCGTCCAAAGAAAATTTTACTTTCAAATCCATTTTAAAATATTTATATCTGTTTTTTAAAAAGCTCAACCCAGCGCCCTGATGAAATCGAAGGGATAGGAGGAGCCCCCTCCTGCCTGGTCCGACCATAGAAAGTTGGGATTTAAGCCAGCCCAGCACAGAGATTTGATGCGCCCAACCGATTTTGGTAGGATTTATGGGGATCCACCTCCATGCCTTGAAATTGGGAGTAGGGCAGACGGGAATCGAACCTGCGACCTACCTACCAGGAAGCAAGAATCTTACCACTACGCCACTACTTGCGGACAACATATTTATATCTTAAAATCTCTTTAAGTACAATTACTACAACTTTCCCAAAATCATTTAAATCTTTATCAAAGCCAAAGAGATTTAATATTCTCACAATCCTTTTCATTTTTGTAAGATCATCTAAAGATTTTCTTTAACTAAACACATTCCATTCTAAACCCAATTTTAATCACTATGTAGAATTTTGAAAATCATTCCTTTATATATATAATATATCCTAGGTAATTATTTTATTTACCAATTTTAAAACAATATCGTGTCAATTGGACTTGTTCAAGTGTTTAGGAAATTACTATCGATAATGTTGACCAAACGCATCGACCAGAAATCTTAGGCCAAAGATCAAACAACACAATATAAAACATTTTTACTCATTAACAAATATGCACACATATTTATAATACACTTAGGCTCATTATAGGGTCTCACTTACCCAAATCCAAATGAGTTTACCCCACCAGGGCCAAGGTTTTTGTTCAACCTTCAGCCCTGATACAAAATGTAACAAACCGGATTTTCGGCCCTTGAAAATCAACACTAATACATCCACTGTATGACATGCCGAACATGCATGCGTCGAAAATACCGATTTTTAAGGTGAAAGAAGAAGGTAGAGGATAGAAGAAAACTAAACAACATGGAGTATCATAATGCAGCAAATAATATATAATGCAATAATAATCTTTACGAAAAGGAAACATCTTTGTTCATATATATATATATGACATCATAGTACAGTAGACTTATCTTAAATTTGGACAATTATTGAAACTTATCCTTACTTTCGAAAGCATACAGACTCAATAATACAGTGGAAGAAAAATATTCGTGAATACGTATTGACCCTCCAACTCCTCTCTAATTCTAATGTATCCAGCTAAACGTTGGAAAACATGCTCGGTCTGACCAAAGCATTACATGGAATAACGCCCGAGTTAGTCTGGTAAACTAGCGTAAATAAAACTCGATTACAAGTAACATCCAAACTGATTTCTACATTTGAAAACTTTTCAAAACAAAAGGGTATCTCGTAAGACCACACCGTACGTAAAAAGGAATGGGTTTTTACCTTGCGATAACCAAAATATTGTATATTAAAATTCATTGAGATTATCATAGTGTCTAATTTAAAATAAATAAACAAAATAGTTGAAATGCTTACATCTCATATTACAACATACTAGGCTCTACAATTGAAAATGTTAGGCATGTATTGGAAAATGGATTCCAACTAACGACTGAGATACTGGGGTACCGCCCGCCATAGTGCAACTCTAAAAAATGTAGCGAGGTCATACCTAACGACCCTTACCAACACAGGACCGACCAACCTATAACGACCCGAAATTTTCGACCTCGAGAATTCGAATGCCATAAATTTCAGGTTGTTATAGAAAAGAAGAAAGAAGGAAGAAGAAGAATAGAAAACAACAGCATCTCACATTCACAGCAGATAAAGTATAATATCAAATAATAGCATTTATACAAAGAAAGCTGTAATTGTTAAATTACGTACAATTCATCAGAGTTACAAGATTATAGAAATAAACTGGATAGTTAAAATTAACTAATCCCAGAACTACTATCAATACAACTCTAAAAGATCCAGTGGTAAACTCCATACATTCCTGCCATCCAGCTCGCCTCCTGAGCTCCAAAATGTCCTAACCTGAAAATCTGTAATACTAGGTTTGACCCGAGCATTACATCAATGTAACACCTGGGTTAAGCTGGAAACCAGCGTGAGTAAACCCATCAAACATGAAATTATAATGCATAAAACTTATTTAAACCCGGGGTAACTCATACCTTACTAAGAGTTCTTAACTCGCCATAGTCAAATACACATCTTACAATCATATCTAAGTATTATTACTTAGATTAAATGACCAAGTTTACATCATTTATTCCGTTCCAACCTGTTTATTCCAAAATCAAATCCATAAATAATTATTGTAGATTACAAATCGAAGTGGTTTCGGGTATTTACTGATACCCGACCCCGTTCTCTTCGAATCCAATATTATCTTAAAAACAAAGCCGTTTAAGTTTAAACAATTCCACGTATATCCAGAATTACATATTCACATAGCCATTCATCACAGATAGACAAACCATATTATCACAGCTCAACTCAAACATATCATATCACATAGCATCACAAATCACATATCAGAGATATCAACTAATCTAAGGCATACAATATCATTCAATCATTCATAAGCAAGATTAATTTGTCACACCATTTCTAATTAAATTAAATAAATTAAATTAATTACTTCAATCACCTTTTAAATCCTGCTTACTTAATCATTAATTAATTACAAACCATTAATTAATCATCATTTAATTACCCATTAATTGTCCATAATTACTTCCATTAAGTAATTATCACAATGGTCCTCAATTAATTAACCCTTAATTATTAATTAATTTAACCTTTAATTACTAATTAATTAATTAATCCTTAACGAATTATCCTTTAGTTGCTTACATTAAATAATTATCATTTAAGTAATTAATCTCTAGATACTTGATCAATTTATCCTTAATTATGAATTAATTAATCTCTAGTTAATTAACTCATAAATAACTAAATTAATTAACTATCCTTAAAATCATTAATTAATTAAATATATGAAATTTAATTAATCTTTAATTAATTTAATTAATCCTTAATCATCCAAGGTCTTAATTAACCTTAAGATAAACCATTTATATTTGTTTAATTTCTTAATTATCATAACCATATTTAAAACATTTAACTTTATAGTTAACTTACTTAATCGAATCATTTAATTTAAGTTTAAAATAACTTAAGCCTTTAACTTAACAAATTTAAGTTAAACGGATTATATTATTTCCTTAAATAATTGTTTAAGACATTTATTATATAAAGAAATAAATTTTAAGAAATGTTTCAAAACTAGATTCATTTAAATTTAAAAACTTATTATTTTCATTTAAACTTAAAAAACTGTTCAAATTTTACTTCAGGTCAAACCTGAATAACACTCGATCCCCTGCCCGAGACAATTACCTTTTTCTTCGTTTGTAATAAAACTTAGATTTAGTTATACTTAAAATCTAGAAACAACACACACATGAAAATCTTGAAGACCCACCCGAGCAAATCAACTGAAACCCTGAGTATCCCTTCAAACTTCCTCTGCCCCAAATCAAAACACTGGTGCACATAAACGACTTATGCACATGCACCGATCAACGTTGAAGCTCCGGCCTCCAAGACCATCGCTGACAAACCATCGATGACCCACCACTTCGATTCCGACCACCCACAAATCACCACAAATACAGAATCGAAATCGAGACAATAGATAGAACTGGAACATGAATTTTCAACAATGAATCCTCCTAGTCCTAGCGATTCCGACCACCAGAGATTCTAGCCTCTAACCACAGCTCCACTGAAGCCTGATGCTTCCAACCCCCAACCTTCGATCAAACTTGGGTTAAAACCTTACTTCGATCATTTTCCACCGCCATGGTGGCTAACCTCCACCCATTTTTGTCGAGCTCGTCCCTACCCTGGTCTCCTCCAATGAAGACCCCGACATTCCCAGGTTCCTCGGTCGCCAGAAAAACCTCAAAACCTATTTTTTGGTCAAACCCCAAATGCTCACTCGATCCTAATCTACAAATTATGATTTTACTCTTAAAAACCGTAAATCTTGATGGCGATTAAGATTATCTAAGTGATGCAAGGTATTATGATGCTTAAATTTCAACATGTTTCAGATTTCTATTGTATTTTCGATTTTCCAGATAAAATTTCAATTAATTTTTACTTAAATTTATTTTTAAAACTTAATCCATTTTAGATAAACATATCTTGTTTGAAAACCTAAGCCTAACAATGATTAGATAAGGAGATTTAGGAATTTCTTATCTAAATATAAACTCTGTGACCATAAATAGAGATGAACTAGATATATCAGACATGCACAGTTATATTACCCAATTTTATCAACATGCAAGGCAAAATTACACTCAAGCAAACAATTGCCACAACACCTATTTATTATATACATCACAAACAACAATTTAAAACAAGTCTTACTTATTTACTCACCTGTTAGTGATGAGAAGAGACTTTAAAAACTGAGATGTTTGATTTTTGAAAGCTTGTTGTTCGAACTAAAAATCCTTTGAAACCTGAAGCTTAGTTGTTGAGATGATTAAATTTGCTAGCTGAGATGATCTTTGCTTGATGATTGCTTGTTTAATTTTCCGGTTTGATTTATAATGTTTACAGGTTTTTGTTTTGATCTGGTCTGAAAATTTGTTACAGACTTGAGTTTTTCTAAACTTGTTTTTTTGAAAGAAGATAGGAAAACGAAATAAAGAGAAGAGAAAGGTGTTTATATAGACTTAATTATGATTTATTAAAAATTAAGGAAAAATAAAATAAAAATAGTGACGCTTGTTAAATTTGTTAACATTTGTCATTTGCAAATGTTTATTAACTTTCACATGTTATTTACAAGATTTTATTAATTAACACTTGTAATTATGCATATTTTAATTAGTTTTAAAATGGTTTATAAAACTTTTATATTAAATTTTCTATTTAGTAAATACATTTCACTTAATTTATATTAACAAAATCCTTTAAAGAAAATAATATAAAACCAATTATATTCTAAATAAAATCATATATTGTATATTTTAAATCTAATATTATTTTAAGAGATCTATCTTTTGAGTTTCAAATTTAAATTAAAATTAAATTTAAAATCCACTCACACATATATATACAATTAAACAAACACATATTTAATTTTTTTGAAAATAATAATTTTTCTATTTAAAATCTACTTATATATATATAAACCATCCTTATTATTTGTTTTTAAAAGAATAATTTGTAAATTTTAAGTAATTATATTAGGAGATTATCAAATAAATATTTATCCAGATAGAAATAGTTATTATCAGATTTATTTGTTCAATCTATAAATCAGTATTTTTCAATAGTTAAATCGGATAATTATCCAATTATCTGATGCCCAAAAATCCAGGTAATCATGCAGCCCCTTACTAGAAGTACCGAATTTATCATCACGCTGGTTTCTTTGCAACCTTTAACTGAGCGCTCATATGTAAATGAATCAATTAATGATTGTGTATACATCTAGAAGGGTGATGGTATACCCTAATGGGTGCGACCCACATAACATTGCTGCATATCCCCTGTTTTAGTCATTTCCGGTTGATGAGGTTGAGACTACGTTTTACCTTTCTGAATAGCAATCTATCATGGAATGCTAACACTGTCCTCCATGCGTCAATGCAATGCCAGCATTCATCCACAAAAGTTTGTTCTGGGTCTGAACGAAACAGAAGGCACTAACTCTACTGCATCCATTTTGTAATCACCAGCAGGATTAGTAGCAGTTATGAGAAATGCGGATTACGGATCTTAAAGCTAGGATTAACACTAGAGGGGGGTGAATAGTGTTTATAAAGAACTACTAAATCATTTTAAGTTTATGTTAATTTGAACAAAGATGTATGCAATATTCAAACATAGATATGATCATAGAAACAAACACAGATGCAGAAATAAAGTAAAAGCAGTAAAGGAAAGAACACACCGGATTATATACTGGTTCGGTGTTACCCTACATCCAGTCCGCCACACAAGTACAGATTTTCTTTCAAAATCAATTGTACAATTACACCCTCGATTTCATGGCAACGAGGTACACCCTCCAGAATCACAATCCTCTGGGTAGAGATACTTGATTTCACGGGCAACAAGTTCACCCAATTGATTTCCCGTGGCTAAAATCATACCTTATCTCGCTTGATTGATTTCCAAGGACACAATCATACCTTTTCTCGCTAAGTTGTTTACAAAAAGCATATAACTCTGAATAGCACCGAGGATCTTATTGAGATAGTGATAGAGAATCAAACCAGAGATAATCAGTTAGATTCAATGTTGATTTCAGCAGAGTAATGGTAAAAAAATGTATATAGAAATGTGGAAGAAGAAGAGGAGTGAAAAACCATAAAATCTATCTTGAAATTCGTTGAAACCAACCCTTATTTATAGAGGAACAACAGCCATGTCCATTCGTGAAGATTTATGACGAAGAGACACTTCTTTTGAAATTTAAATTTTGAACTCAACTGGCACTATGTCGACATGGGGTACTTGGGCATGTCAACATCCCAAAGGAATTTTTTATGTTTGTTTTTCTTTGAAAATAACTTTTATCTTATTTTAAAACTATTTTAAACTTTTATAAATATACTTAAATATAGTTGAAATGCATAAATAAATATATATAATAATATTTTGGTATATATAAAATTTTACTATAATTTTATATTTAAATATATAAATGTTAAAAAATTAAATATACTTTTATTTTAAAAGATAGTTTAAAACCATGGATAATTTGATTTTGAAATTCAGGATTATTTTGAGGCTAAAAGTATTTGAAATCGGGATAGATGTTTTTGATTCTTTTAAAAGGAAGGTTTTGAAATCATTTTGAAAACAAGATATAATTTTGAAAAATTATTTTGAGTAAAAAGCTAGCGGATACAAAACAATGTTCCACTATATTTTTCGTCGGTTCCATCCTACATAGGGTTCCATCCCTTTAACATGCTCGAAATGGATTCCATTCCACGAATAAATTGGATTTTGAGATGCCAGTGCTTTTCTAGGAGTTTTAACAAAATTCCTAATTAAAAGGTAAATTACTTGAAATCTTAGAGTCTTTATAATCTTGATATTCTTGTTACTCATGAGTCTTCAATCTTGATTTTTTTAATCTCAATACTGTACAGTCTTCATTCTCGATACCTGTATGGTTAAATCCTGCATGTACATATATATCTAAACTTATACTGTTAGTATTTATATTTTATAATCTATTCTTAGGCTGTTGTTATCAAAACCATCATCTCACGGACTAACAATCTCCCCCTTTTGGTGATGACATCCTTTGTTTATAAAATATTACTTCTATCCTAATAACTCCCACTTAATCTATGCCTAACTATTCTATTTTATACTTCTCCCCTTTGTCATCAACAAAAAAAAAGATCTCCAAACTATATAACTCCGCCTCATTCTTGGACTAAAATACCTGCATTAATAAACTTATACAATGGAATATAGAATTAAGAGATAATTATATTGATAGACACAATAATGAATCAAAGATTATGTACATATCAATGTATAATTATACATGTTTTGTACAACAAACATCAATCCACACTAAATATCAATCAATATCAAACCAAGCCAAAGCAAATGAAATCAAATTAATCAAAGCAAACAATTCAAACAAAGCAACCAAATAAAATCAAACGTTACGAGGAACTTCCACCCATCCTTTTTCTCCAAAGATAAGGTTTGCTTTAATGGCATCCCAATTTTCATTTTCATTGGTGAGAGAGATTGGAGGATGTGCTTCATTATCATCCTTGTGCAGGAAGGAAATCATCCATCATATCGCATGGAAATGCCTTTCTTTCTCCTTAATCATCTGCATTTGACTCAATTCTAAGTGTCGCTGGTTACGAAGAATGAACGAGAGAATATTCTTGAATGAATTAAGAGTTTCTTCAAGATTCTCAGATAAGTTATGAACTGGATTAGCCATATTTGAAATTGTGAGAAGAATGAGAGAGAGAAGATAAGAAATAATATTCAATGATGAATTCTGGAAGAAATAGGTATTTACAGGTGTAGAAATTCGTTTGAAATGAATAGACACATGTTAGTTATTCAAATTTCAAATTCAAAATGAAGTGTCATTTCTGACAAGTAGATGTCGACATGGCCATAGGGGGTATGTCGACATGGGGCAGTGAAGTTTTGTGACTTATTTTAATTTTGTGAATAATTGTGTGTGTATATATATATTTATATAATATACTAACATTTATTCTGGAGATAAGATAAGCTAGATAACAGAAAAGAAATTCCATTTCATTTCCTACTAAGATGATACAACGATTAATTATAAAGAACTACACGAACATTCAAATCAAAATAAACTAAAAAAAATACAACGAGATAAGAAAAGGTAGAACTAGTTAGAGGATGATGACAATGAAGATAATCCAAGATTCTTGCTGACTTTGGAAATAAACTTATTCATCTTGGATGAAATTTTATCCAACTTCTTACTAACAGATCGTTTAAGAATCCATTGATTCTCAACATTGGTCTTTAGGTTTTTGAGAAGGGTTTTGTTGGATGGATTAGGAGGATAGTCAATGCTTTCCAAAGAAGTTTCACCTTCTTCTTCTTCTTCTTCTTCTTCTTCAGTTTCCAATTTCTTCCCCTTCTTCTTCTTCTTCTTCCTCTTCTTTCATCTCCTCATGAGCTAAACGCTCTTACTTTTCGGAAAGAGTCTCATAAGGTTGAAAAACAAATGGAATTTTCATAAGCGAAAGGTTGGAATTATTGTGAACTTTTCTAGAAACAAATTCTTCTCCTTTGAAATCCACCCAAAATATTTAAAAATCCGAGTGAGATAAATTCCATGATACAAAATATTCTCACCCATTTCAAGGTTTTTGGGACAAAGTTCATCTAAAATAACTTGCGCCCAGTTAATGTCATAATTTTCAAAAATAGAAAAAAGTGCTTTGCAAACTTTTGAAGTAGGATTATTAAAATTCCCCGATCTTGGAGTCAAACTATGTTGCAAAAGAAGACTGACAATTCTTGATTTTGGTCGAAAATTTCAATTTTTGAATTCAAAATCATCATTCCCTTCGAAAATGTGATGAAATGTCTCACGATCATTTTCATCGATTTTAAAACTAGAAAGATCCATTCCCATTCTCTTGCAATTGAGAATGATACCCAAAAGATCACAATTCAAAACAATTCTAGTGCCTTTGACACTACTCCAAATTTCATCCTCATTTCCATTATAAAATCCACAGTTTAAATTTGCATAGAAAATTTTGACAAGGTTTGGATAGCAAACAAAATCACTTGGAGAAGCATCAACAAGGCTAAGAATATGATTATTTGCAAAAAGAGAATCAATTTCATAAGAAGAAAAATCTTGAGAAATAGCAAACTTTTCGGGATGGACTTTGGCATAACTAGCATAATTGATGTATGCTTTTATTGCTTCCGGATCATGGAAGAGTTGCTCTTTTATTTTTCTGGAAATTCTCATGGTGAAGGGGTTGCTTGAAGAAACCAGTAGAGAGTAGAGAGCTTGATGTTTTGAAGAGAGAGTTTGAATTTGAAAATGAGAGTGAAAAGATATGATAAAAGATAGTGAATAAATAGATTCTCAAAGGACATGTTCTCTGGTCAAAAGATGCATTTTCAGAGAATTGAATGAAGTGAAAAGGTGGAAGGAAATTCAACCATTTGAATTCAAATTTTGAATTTCAAATTCTGGTACCCATGTCGACCTCATGGTGGGGACCATGTCGACATGCGCCTATGAATTTTTGTGATTTATTTTTCCTAAGTACTCTAATATGTATATGTGTGTGTGTGTGTATATATACTTATTATATTTAATGTATATATATCTGGAATATTATTAGAATTATAGTATTTTCAATATATTATTTTACTATGAAAATAATAACAAAATAATAATAAAAATAATAGTAAAAATTTTAAAATTCAAATAACACACCAATTCAAAATCAATCAATCAAGCAATCAAGCATCTAATTGTAAGCATGCAATTTCAACCAATCATATTGTAAATGTGTACCTTTTTCTGAGTCCATTTCTTTGAAATCGTCGAAGTCGTGAACTGCCGTGAAACACAAATTTGAATTATCTGTCTTTTGATCATCGTCACTTGAGGACGATTCTGAGTCATCTAGAGTAGTAGTAAATGCACACTTCCATTTCTTTGCTGGATCATTGTTCATAGAAGGATTTTGCCTATCTGGATAAGGACAGTCTCTTTTGATATGGCCTGGTTCATCATAGTTGAAACATTTGACATTATTTGGCATTACATTCTGATTTCCAGAGTTCTTATAGTTGTTTCTTTTGAGATTATTCATCATCTGTATTTCAGGAATTTTCTAAAATTTCTATTCATAAAGGCTATCTCTTCATCATTATCACTGTTTAAGTCTGATCTATCGGTCAATGCATTGAGTGCCATTGATTTCTTTTCAGACGCTTTGCTTTCACTTCTCCCGATCATTTGGACTTCAAACGACATTAGATTTCCAATTAATTCTTCTATCTTTAACGTACTGATGTTATTTGCCGCTTCGATCGCAAATGTCTTTTGATCCTATTCTAAAGTAAGAGAATTTAAAAAATTTCTGACTTGATCTTCTTCAGAAAATTCCTTTCCCAAGGATATTAAAGAATGCACAATATCCTAAAATCTACTATACACATCTGAAATAGACTCATTAGGATTCATTTTAAATAATTGAAACTGATTTGTGAGCATGGAAATTTTGGTCTGTTTAACTTTGCTTGTTCCTTCATGAGTTACTTGCAAAGTTTTACATATTTCATATGCAGACTTACAAACTAACACTCAATTGCATTCAATTCTATCTAGTGAACAAAATAGAATATTTATTGCTTTAAATTATTTTGTGCAACAGTCTTTTGCTCAGTGGTCCATTGTGCAAAATCAGTTGTGGGTTTAGAATATTCAGTTTGTGTGATATTCCAAGTGTCTAATCCTATAGACTGTAAATATATTTTCATCCTACATGCCCAATACGCATAGTTACTTCCATTAAAAAGTGGTGGTCTGACAGTAGACTGACCTTCTACAAATGAACTAGTGATAGGGATACTAGTGTTAGTAACAGTACCAATGTTGGTAGCCATTTTGAAACTTTTTCAAAATTTAGATTATGAAACTTTGAAAACCTTGCTATGATACCAAATGTGAGAAATGCGGATTACGGATCTTAAGGCTAGGATTAACACAAGAGAGGGGGTGAATTGTGTTTATAAAGAATTACAAATCTTTTTAAGTTTATGTTAATTTGAACACAGATGTACGCAATATTCAGACACAGATATGATCACAGAAACAAACACAGACGTAGAAATGAAGTAAAAGCAGCAAAGGAAAGAACACACCAAATTTTATACTGATTCGGAGTTACCCTACATCCATTCCGCCACACAAGTACAGATTTCCTTTCAAAAGCAATTGTACAATTACACCCTCGATTTCAGGGCAACGAGGTACACCCTCCAGAATCACAATCCTCTGGGTAGAGATACTAGATTTCCCGGGCAACAAGTTCACCCAATTGATTTCCCAAGGCTACAATCACACCTTACCTCGCTTGATTGATTTCCAAGGCCACAATCACACCTTTTCTCGCTACATTGATTACAAAAATCCAATAACTCTGAATAGCACTGAGGATCTTGTTGAGATAGTGATAGAGAATCAAACCAGAGACAATCTAGTTAGATTCAATGTTGATTTCGGCAGAGTAATGGAAAGAAAATGTATATAGAGATGTGGAAGAAGAAGAGGAGTGAAAAACCATAAAATCTATCTTAAAATTCGTTGAAACCAACCCCTATTTATAGAGGAACAATAGCCATTGTTGGGCGAATTCTCACCCAGAAGATCTCGAGACCAAGGTATCACAGTTTCACCCGGGTTCGCAACCACTTCATTCGGCAAACACATGGCTCGATACAAGCATGGAAGTCAATCCGGCATTCCCATTCGGTATAAGCTCATCCGGCATTCTCATCCGGTCAAACCTCATCCGGTCCTCCACCAAACAACCGGTCCAGAGACCACTACCGAACCACACTTTCCTCAACATACCACCGAACCAACATGCCACCAGACCATAGCCTCTTCTCCACAACCGGTCCAAACAGGCACCGACCCAAGCTTCGCCTACCCACCTACCGAACCACCTCATTACCGGATACACACCTACCACCGGTCCAATCCTACCACCGGTCCAAGCTCATTGCCAAATGAGGCCTCGCCGAGCCAGATGATTGCCAGTCCAGATCGCTTCAGCCCGGGCCCACCAGCAGCTATATACATCCGAGACCCCGGCCCCCTACATCACTCTATAAATAGAGGGGCAGGGGTACAACAATGGCAGACAAGTTTGAGAGCTCAAGCACGAAAGGAACTTTCAAACTACTTTCATATACTTGTACACAAAGCATTGTACTTGTAATCTGAAACAAAGAAGATAATAACATATAAAGTGGACGTAGGCACGTTCTGGCCGAACCACTATAAATCTGCGTGTCTTTTATATTTCAGCCCCTACTTTTTTCATATTTACATAACTCATCTAAATCATTAAGAATCACATAAAATCAACTAAATCACACGACTTGGAGGTGTTTGCCCATTTTTTGCGCAAACATTTTTGGTGCTTTCACTGAGAACCGAACTCAAGCTTCAGCTTCCCTCACTCAACCTTCTTTCCCAATAGCATCCTTCATTGCCTAGGAAACATGACTTCCAGACCAAGAAAAGACGCCAACAAGGGAAAGAACGCTGCAACTAGCAGCGCTCCAAATCCAGTGGATCCAGATCAAGAGAACCATCCCACTACCGCAGCAGTGCCACAGGTAGATCAGGCAATTCCAACAGCCCCTGCCGCGGAACAATCGGCAGTAATCACTAGAGCAGACCTAGACAGAGTCGTGGTGGAAGTGACTAACCGCTTCGCATCCCAACAAGAAGCTTTGGTGAACCAACTCATGTCACGCTTGAGGGATGTCGAAGAATCCAACCGCAACACTGAATCATGGGATGAATCCCAATCTGGAGGATCTCGGAGACAGCAAAGATCTTCCCTCTTCGAGGAAGCCATCAACAGGAATAACAATGATAGGGGCCGCGCCCGGACTCAGCCCGAACTCCGACTCGAGGAAGCGCTCGGAACCGAACCCAGTGGGGGAGGCGCCAGGCGAGGGTCGGATCTAGCTGAGCCAGTCATGCCACCTAATCATAGAAACCCCGTTGAACGGAGCCGAGCTAGAACCCAGCCCGAAGTTGACCCCATGGAAATGCTCGAAACAGAACCCCACAGGGGAAGATAAAGGCAGGGGGCAACTGTAGCTGGTCCTAGCATGCATCCGAGCAGCCAGAGGCAACCACTGGATAACGTCAGAAGTGATAGACTATACCATCCCTACAGGTCATCTGTACGAGATCGATCTCGCAGGGAAGAACTAAGTTCATTTTTATCCGCTCCAAATTCTGATGAAAGAATGACACGATTATTCAGAGAATGCGTCCAACAGGAGCAAAGGGACCGAGGAATAGGCGCTAGGGTCACCAGCCCCTTCACCCGCAATATCGAAACTGCCAACACCCCCCGGGAATGGAAAATGCCAACCATGGAACCTTACAAGGGGACTTCCGACCCCATCGTACACTTACAAAGATACACCCAGCATATGCTCATGAGCGGGGCAACAGAAGGGGTGCTGTGTAAATGCTTTCCGCTATTCCTAGCAGATCTAGCTACCTCCTGGTTCTGCCATCTACCCCAAGGGTCTATCAGCTCATGGGAGATGCTGAAAGAAAGGTTCATTAGCCAGTTCCGCATCTACGTAGAACAACCTAAGGATGCTTATTCTCTATCCAATGTCAAACAGAAATCCGGAGAGACACTACAACAATATCTAACCCGGTTCAATGCCGCAGCGGCCGTAGTCCAAGATGCCGATGAAAAGCTCACCCTAATGGCCCTCTGTAGTGGTGCACACCCGGATACCAAGTTCGCTAGAAAATTAACTAAGGAAAAACCAGCCACTTTACCTGATTTCTTCCATGAAGCTGGAAAGTATATGAGACTCGAAGACGCCGCCACTGAGAGGCAGTCAGGGCAACAAGGTAAGACAACTTCAGACAAGGTTCCCGCTGCAACCAAGGACATCCGAAGAAATGAATCTAGAGACAATGCTGGGGGCAAGAAGGTTGAAAAACGCCAATATCGGCCAGGACCAAGATTTGACTCCTACACTCCTTTGAATGAAACAATCGAAAACATCTTTCTAGCCACTCAGGGCGAACTCGGATACAAGCGCCCCCCGCACAAGAAAGAATCTGATAACGCACTCAAGTCTGGAAAGTTCTGCCGCTTCCACGAATCCCACGGACATGACACCAATGAATGCCACCATCTCCGGGACTTGATCGAAGAACACATCAGGAGAAGAAGGCTGGAACGCTATGTGAAAGGTCAGAACAGGACTCCAACTCCTGCCAATGAGAACTCAAAGCGACCCCTCCCAGAAGTAAGCGGAGGGAATCGCAACACCAGTGGCTCTAGTCAAGAGAAGATAGTGGTCCATACCATCTCGGGAGGACCACACATCGCCGACAGAAGCTAGGCAGAGATGGAAAGATACGGCAAGTCACTTAGAAATGCTGAAGGCTATGTTAACTCCATTATGGAAGAACGCCACCCGAAACGGAAAGAGAGTGAGGACATCGTATTCAGTAAGCGTGATTTAGAAGGAAGACAGTATCCGCATATGGATCCCATGGTCATCTCTGCCTGGTTCGGTCCAGCTAAAGTTTTCCGAATTCTAATAGACACAGGAAGCTCCGTAAATATCCTGTTCAAGCATGCTTTCGACAAAATGAAACTGTCAATGAAGGATGTGTCTCCCTGCAACAAACCCCTGCACGGTTTCACTGGAGATGCGAAAATGCCCCTCGGGCAACTAGACCTCTTCGTCGAAATAGGAAGTCATCCCCGCTCCGTTGTGCGAAAACAAACGTTCGTACTAATAGAAAACCACTCGGCCTACAACGCCTTTTTGGGAAGACCAGCCTTGTCTGACTTCCAAATTGTCCTAGCCCCGTGGTGCCTAAAGATGAAATTCCCAACAGATGACGGAATAGGAGAAGTTGAAGGAGATCAAGACGCCGCTCGAGATTGCTATGTAACTGAACTTCGCAATAACCATAGAAAGAATAAAGGGAAAGATGCAGAAACTACTCTCTGCATGAAAAGCTTGGAAGCATAGCAACTAAAGAAAGCCCCTCCTCTTCTATACACCAGCGATCCTTTCAATGAACTAGACCGCAGGGATAAGGAGGAGGAGGCTACCGCTGAGCCTACAGAGGCCATGGAATTCGTATCTGTAGACAAACATGATTCAAAAAGACTATTAAAAATAGGATCTCAGCTAAAAACAGAATTGAAGGATCAACTCATCGACTTTCTCCACCACAACTTAGATGTATTTGCGTGGACACATGCCGATATGACAGGAATCTCCCCAGACATAGCATGCCACATGCTGAACATCGATCCCACCAGGGCACCGATAAAGCAGAAAAAGAGAAGCATGGGAGCAGAACGATCAGCAGCCCTCGACGAGGAAGTAAAGAACCTACTTGCTAATGACTTCATACGAGAAGCCATCTACCCCGAGTGGATAGCTAACCCGGTACTAGTAAAGAAAGTTAATGGGAAGTGGCGAACATGCATTGATTTCTCCAACTTAAATGACGCTTGCCCGAAAGACTGCTTCCCGCTCCCCCGAATCGATCAACTTGTGGACAGCACTACCGGGCACGAACTTTTATCTTTTATGGACGCATACTCCGGATACAACCAGATTCCCATGCACGCTCCCGATCAAGACCACACTAGCTTCATCACTGACCAGGGATTATATTGTTACAAAGTCATGCCTTTTGGACTCAAAAATGCCGGAGCCACCTATCAGCGCCTCGTCAACAAGATGTTCGCGGAATTAATAGGACGAACTATGGAAGTATATGTGGATGACATGTTGGTAAAGTCCAGGAAAGCCGACGATCATGTAAGCCACCTGAGCGAGATGTTTCAGGTACTTCGCCGATATGGAATGAAGCTGAACCCTCTAAAGTGCTGCTTCGGAGTGTCATCGGGAAAATTCTTAGGGTTCATTGTCCATTCCAGAGGAATCGAAGCAAACCCTGAACAAATCCGGGCTCTAAAAGAAATAAGGATACCTTCCACCCGAAAAGAAATGCAGAGCTTAAACGGAAAGGTAGCCGCCCTAAGCAGATTCATTTCCAAAGCAACTGACAAGTGCGTCCCTTTCTTCGAAGCTCTCAAGAAAGACAAAGGAAAGTTCGAGTGGACCGATGAATGCTTAAAAGCCTTCCTTAACCTGATCGAACACCTTCAGAAACCACCAGTACTCTCAACTCCAAACGAAGGCGAAGAGCTATACCTATACCTCGCTGTATCATCTCATGCTCTAAGCGCTGCCCTGGTAAGAGAAGAAGACCGCACACAACGCCCGGTGTACTTTATAAGTAAGAGATTTACAGGGGCAGAAGCCAGATATCCTAAACTTGAGAAATTGGCATATTGTTTATTGATCGCGTCACGAAAACTACGACACTACTTCCAATCTCACTCCATCAGGGTTCTAACCGATCAGCCACTAAGACAGGTGCTCCATCATCCCGACACTTCTGGACGACTCCTCAAATGGTGCATTGAACTAAGTCAGTATGACGTCACCTACCATCCTCGCGCTGCTATCAAGGGGCAAGCCCTGGCCGGTTTCATTGCCGAATTCACCACCAACGAAGGCAAGGATCAGTTTGAAATAGCAAAAAAAATCAAGTGGAACCTCTTTGTAGATGGAGCATCAAACGAACAAGGCTCGGGGGCAGGTATTGTGATAATCACCCCCAGGGGAAGAAAGCTGTACTATGCATTAAGGTTGGAATTCGCGGCCACTAACAACGATGCGGAGTATGAGGCAGTAATAGCGGGGTTGGAGCTTGCCTTAGAAATTGGAGTCGATTCTTTATGTCTTCATAGTGATTCTCAACTTATCGTAAACCAAGTACTAGGAGAATTCCAGACACGAGGAGAACGACTCACAGCATATCTAAAGAAAACCAAACTGCTGCTCGACCAATTGGACCATTATCTAATCAAACACATTCCTCGAGAAGATAACCAAGAGGCCGATGAATTAGCAAAGCAAGCTAGTATGATGAATAGCACCATTTCCGGAGCACTAGCCATCTCAAGGCAGCTAGCCCCAAGTTTTGAACAAGTGAATCTGATAACTGCAATTGAAGAAGCAACTTGGATGACTCCTATCCGGAAATATTTGCAGGACGGCACACTACTAGACAAACGTGATGAAGTCAGGAGAATTTTGAGGAAAGCTCCCCACTACACAATACAAGAAGGCATCCTCTATCGACGTGGCTTCTCCAGCCCCTTATTCAGATGCGTCGCTGAAAGGGAAGCCAAGGAAATCTTATTCAACATCCATCAAGGTAGTTGCGGAGATCACACTGGAGGGCAGACTCTGGCGAAAAAGATACTCCGATATGGATATTACTGGCCCACACTATGCGACAGATGTCAGAAATTTGCCAAGATTCCTCGACTACCCACAAATGAGATTACTCAAATGACCAGCCCTTGGCCCTTTGCTGTATGGGGAATTGATTTAATTGGCGAACTGCCAACGGGCAGGGGCGGGGCCAAATATGCTATAGTGGCAGTCGATTATTTCACCAAATGGGTGGAAGCGGAACCCCTAAATAAAATATCTTCAGCAAAAGTTATCAACTTCTTGATCAAAAATATTCTGTGCAGGTACGGAGTACCACTCAAGATCATATCAGACAACGGACTCCAATTTGACAGCGAAGAATTCGCCGACTGGTGCCAAGAGCATGGAATTCATAAAATCTTCTCATCAGTAGCTTATCCTCAGGCAAACGGACAAGTCGAAGCCGTCAACAAAATTCTCAAAACCCTAATCAAGAAGAAACTTGAAAAGTCAAAAGGCGCTTGGGTAGACGAACTTCCTACGGCACTTTCGGCCTACCGCACATCTTTCAGAACATCAACGGGACATACTCCTTTCTCTTTGGCATACGGGTCGGAGGCAATGCTCCCTGTTGAGACTATTGTTCCTTTCCATCGTAGGATCCACTACAATCCAGAAGAAAACGAAGAACTCCTCCTCATGTCTTTGGATCTGATTGAGGAAAGGAGAAACGATGCAGCCCTCAAAGCAGCAGCTCACAAACAAAAGGTGGCAGCACTATACAACTCCAAAGTCAAACATCGCATCTTACAAGAAGGAGATCTTGTCCTCAGGCGAATCTTTCCGCGCCCCGGGGCACTGGACCCCATCTGGGACGGACCATATGTAATTCATAAAGACCTCCACAACGGAGCTTATATTTTGTCAACAGTGGACGGAGAGGTGTTCCAGAGGGCATGGAACATCCGACACCTCCGTCGATACTTTTCTTAACTTGTACTGCCCATATGAAGTGAATTAACAAAGAGAATCAGTGGACGTAGGCATTTTCATGCCGAATCACTTTAAAAAATCTTGTCTCTTCTTAACTCGTTCCTTTATATCTTGGCTGCTTGTTAAGCTTTATCCTTTTCTGTTGAACAAAATCTTATGGCATCTCCACTCAAGACGCACCATGGCCTCATCTGGACAAGGCCTAACATGTACGCTACGATTCTATGCACTCGCCAATGAGACTCTTTTGCTCCAGCATCCCTCTGCTGCGGGTTAACTCATTGCTCGCGCCTGCCCTCAAAGCCAACTGTAATGAGCCGATTATAAGTCATCATAAAGGCCGACTATAGCCGATGGCAGCTCATTACGGCGTTCGGCTCGCCGGCAACTGTGAACCTACTTTAAGCCCCAACATAAGGTGTGGCCAGCCAGGGGTAGTTCACGGCCAACGGCACCCACGCTAGCCGGCCACGGTAAATCGAATAATACCCACGATTATGGACCATAATGGTTCAGGTAGTTACCGTGCGCGATCTCGGCTCCGATGTGTCTTAAGTGCAGCTGTGGTAAAAAAGAAAACTCCCCGCGAAGGCGTAAGATGGGTGACAAATGTCTCCAAGACCCACAGCTAGGGAAAGTGACTACAAAACCCGTTTGCCATGAACTTAAGCACATCGACGGCCTTCCGTGACTGGAAGTTTTACTTTTTCTATATTTCCATTTCATTTAAATACTTTTCCCCTATCCTGTATAACAAACTCTAAAGTACAGGAAACCGAACAGGGAGCATTCACTCATGAGAATCTAAGCCCACGTACTGGGTGGCAAGGTACTCAGATATATTCATGATCAGTTACACAAGATGCTCAAAACTACCGCCTGCAAATAAAACATGAAGGGCGGTACTCTCTTCTCTTGTACATAGATGCATAACTATAGCTTATTCATATGTCACACCAACATTGCAAAACATGAAATTATATTTCAAGCAAAGGCTTAACATCAAACACAACTAAAATCACAGGCATATACATGGTTATACTTCTCACGCAGCACATCAAAATGACAACAACATTTAAACATAACAAAATCAGCTTATATTATGAAATCACACCAAGTTATTCTCTGCAAATAATATTATTACAGTCACATCAATGTTTTGGACTAACGTAAACAACAGTAAAAAAAAGAAATAAAAAGCGGCCGAATCCGGACGAGTAACCAGCTGCGTCCACACTCCATCACCGACTTCCCAAGCCTATTTGGCCGCAGGGCCGGAACCCCCAGCAGGTTGATCGGAAGTTCCACCTGTCCAATTCAGAAGAGGAATCCATTAAACAAACGATAAACAATCAAGTCATGGAAACCTAGAAAGAAAAGGAAAAGAGAAGAATAACTCACCAGCGTCCACCGCTTGATCCTCATCCTCCAGTTGCACACCCGCTTCCTCCGCAGCGAGCAACCGCATCCCCTCCTTCACCGCCACTTGCTCCTCTTTCGAGAACTGAGCAGTAACCACATCCAGGCTAAAAGCCACTCCACCTTCCTTACCCACATCGACCCTGGCCTCCTCTAAAGCCCGGAGATATATCTTGGCCATGACCCGGGGATAGTCATCCATCCAAGACAAGCTGCCCTCCTTCCAAGTGCGGAAGTACATGTCCTGCAGCATCTCGTCCATCATCCCCTCATTCTCCTCGAACTCCTCACCCTGGCCTCGGAAGCCTGCAACTTGGCGACAGCGGCATCCCTCTCTGATCGGTATCTCGAGCAGTCAGCCTGGAGAGCCCTCCTCATCTCCTCCATCTCCTCCTTTAACTTGACTTGAGCCATCTCCGCGGCCTCAAGCCTCCCAGACAACTCCTCTACCTGCTCGAGATCCGCATTCCGAACCTCATCCACTGTCGCAATGGCCATGTCGATCCGCTCCTTACAGGCGGCCTCCATCTTCCGTAATTCCGCCCTACTTGCCTTTTCCATGGTCTCTTTCAGACGCCTGGAGGCTTCCTCGTGCCGAGAAATCTGAACGGCTTGACCGGCAAGCTGTTCGGCCTGATCAGCAACCTTCAGCCGCAACCGAATATTAGCACTTCCAATCTCCTCCCCGGCCTTGACCAATTGAGCATGATAATTCATTAACTTCTTGGTCTCCTCAGCCACCCGATCAATATTAGCCTTGGCCTCGTCTCCCATGGTAACTACCCGAGTGGTAAGCAGATCAAGGTCTAGGGACTTAGCCTCGTCTAACACTCGTACCATGGGGTTGCGGGGAAGGAGGTGCTCACCCGTGGCCTCATCAAATGAAATATCCCGAGAACTTGGGTCTAAATCAGGATGACCAGCAAAGGGGTCACGAGGCACATCAGGACGCCTTATATGGATAACTGTAGGATTCTTGAAAGGAGGTGGAGGGGTGATAACCTCCGTGCTCTCCTCCGTGGCATCACGAGGAGGCTGAACAGGAAGCTGCGGACCAGGGGAAGGCTCAAACAAAGAACCACTCCTCTTCTTTTTCTGAATGCCCTCTTCGATGACCCCAAGAAGAGGACGGTATTTGACCACGTCCCCAGTACGACCAGTGGGAGGCTTCGCAGAAGCTCTCATCAACTTGAACTGTTCGAGGCGGTGTCGAACGTCTGACGTTTTAACCACATGGCCTGCCCCTGGAATAAAGAACAAGTGTAACGAACATACAATGGTCCACAATTCAGGAAGCATGTTAAGTAAAAAGAAAGAAAAGTGTGAAGGCACGTCTATTATACAAACCTTGCGGAGGAGTGGGGTACTGCAATAAGTCCTGAATCTCATTCCAGGACGGGAGTGAACCATAAAATATTTCTAAGTCCTTATCGAAAATGGAATCGACAGAGGACAAAAGTTCACCTTGCACCGCCGAAGTCACCCTGGCTGAGGAACCCCTGGGGGATAGATCGGCACCAGCCCCAACCTTGCCAGTCTCCTTCGCCTTCTCCGTTCCCGATTCCCCTTCCGATTCCCCGAAGGCCTGGTGGAGGGCCTCATCCAGCTCAGAGTCTTGCCCAGAAGTTAAGGCACCAGCACCACTACCACCCTGACCATCTCCATCTCCTCCGCCTTCCGACTCTCCTTCCATATCGCCTCCTTCGCCCTCTTCCACACCTTCCTCCTCCGGAATGATCGGGCAAGTACTGGGAGAGGGGCCCTCCGATTCTTTAAGCTTCTTGCCCCCCGCGACGGGATGCTGTGCAAAGGGTTTTCTCTTGCCACTCTTCACCGTGACCCCCTCCTTAGCTTTAGCAGCCTTCTCCTCAGCCGTGTCCCTCTGCTTAACAACGGACTGGTGCGGCTGGATCAAATTGTACTCCAGGAGGGTAGCGTTCCTGATCAGGAACGAAGCCGACCTGTCCCGCGCAGGAATGGCCTTTATTCCAGCAGCCATCCGCGCCAAAGAATCATCTTCCACGACGGCAATGCCACCTGTCGCTAGCAAGAAATAGAAGCGTGTCAGAAGAAACACTACAGTCAGAACATGGAAAATATAAATGAAATTAATCTTACAGCCGGAAGTGAAATGGCGGAAAGAAGCAGAATCGTCCTTGACAAAGAACCATTCCTTCTTGAACATGGTGAACTTTGAATATAAGTCCAAGACCGGTTTGAAGGGCACGGCCGCTTCCAGACTAATATACGGAGACCCCTTCTTGTAGCCCCTCAGGTTATACAAATATCGAATTTCCCGGTTAGAAGGAGGGCGCCCGTATCTCCTTTGGAAGATGACGAAGAGGCTTACCAGAATGGCATAGGAGTTCGGCTGAAGCTGGAATGGAGCTACTTTCAAATATGTGGTAAAGCTGACTATCCAGGCATTGATAGGAGGGATAGCACCACACATGCAATGGTACCTGCTGTAAGCGAAGTAACCTTCGGGGGGATTATACGGCATCACTCCCTCTCCCGGCAGCTGCATTAGAGCCCTGTCTATCCCAAATGAACGAGAGATGACATCAAGTTGCTCCTCCTTTAGGGAGCTAGGAAAGCAATCGGGCGGGGAGACCAGAAGTTCCTGTGGACCATATCCGTCCACTAACGACCTCGGAACAGGTCGATGCTGCCCAGATCCTGATTGGGCTGGGGGCACGGAGGAAGACTCGCCTCCATCTTTGGATTTCTGTCTGTCTGATCGTGTTTCCGCCTTGCGAGACATTTTATCTGCATACACAGAAGCAAAAAGACAAGTTGTTAGGACAAGGAGTACAAAGATGTAAGAAAAAAAGAATGCATAAGTCCAGAGTTCCGCTCAAAGTCCAAATACAAGAGTCATTCGGTGTACATGTCATTAGTTCATTCGGTATACATGTCATTCGGCACTAAGAGACATTCGGTACACATGTCATTCGGCGCTAAGAGTCATTCGGTATACATGTCATTCGGCACTAAGAGACATTCGATATACATTCATTCGGCACTAAGGCCTAAGGCACATTCGGTAAAACGAGGACCTTCGTACGTATTTGGCATAAGCACATTCGGTTATCAAGTTCATTCGGCGAAAGGGGATATACCTGATTCGGCAAAAGCTTGGTTCGGCAAAGAGTTGGTTCGGCTATGAATTGATTCGTCTCTCTCTGATTTGGTGAAGAAAACCTAAGGGGGTATAGCCCCAATATATAGACTGGAGGAGCACCACCGGACCAGATGGTTCGGCATACCGGACCACCCATATGCCGAATGAAAACATCCATCCGGACCAACCAAACACCGAATGACGTTGTCTCCACCAGCGAAAGTCAGAAGCAGGGGGCA
Organism: Allium cepa; assembly: GCA_030765085.1. NCBI lineage: Eukaryota > Viridiplantae > Streptophyta > Magnoliopsida > Asparagales > Amaryllidaceae > Allium > Allium cepa. The sequence continues at coordinate 1,014,465,657 of CM060934.1, read as the reverse complement.
CGCGGAGCGCCTCAATCAGATAAGTACCGAACTCTAAGGCCTACTGATAAAACAAAGAATATGATAACAATGAATAAGTAGTAAATCTTTCACTAACATGGGTTGATCGTTTACACACGTGCACGACCACGAACGGTCCACAGGCATGCTCTGAATAACCATTAACCCTATCGTCGTGAGAATTTGCACTTTGACATCCTTTTTAAGCCCATCGGTTAAATGGATATTTGATTCTGATAATTATGAAATGGCTAAGCTACTTACACATGTACGGGGTCGCGAACGATCCCTAGGCATGCTCTGAGATGGCGATAAACCACCTTGACGAACGATCCAGGGATCCACTCTAACGTGAACCTGGCATCGATAATGCTAAACCCCCTCGGGGCACACTCTCTCGCTTCGAACGGCACGATTCACTTCATCTCGAATATTTCGATCCCGAACGGTCGTTATTTGAAATCACACTAAAGCTATAAATTCCTTCGCAGGACATCAACAAGATATGAACATCCAGCCCATGGAAGACCTAAACAAGCCTTTCCACCACAGTGAAACAAAGCGCGACACATGCAAGCACGTGCCCCACTTTGGGGGGCAAATGTTGGGCGAATTCTCACCCAGAAGATCTCGAGACCAAGGAATCACAGTTTCACCCGGGTTCGCAACCACTTCATTCGGCAAACACATGGCTCGATACAAGCATGGAAGTCAATCCGGCATTCCCATTCGGTATAAGCTCATCCGGTATTCTCATCCGGTCAAACCTCATCCGGTCCTCCACCAAACAACCGGTCCAGAGACCACTACCGAACCACACTTTCCTCAACATACCACCGAACCAACATGCCACCGGACCATAGCCTCTTCTCCACAACCGGTCCAAACAGGCACCGACCCAAGCTTCGCCTACCCACCTACCGAACCACCTCACTACCGGATACACACCTACCACCGGTCCAATCCTACCACCGGTCCAAGCTCATTGCCAAATGAGGCCTCGCCGAGCCAGATGATTGCCAGTCCAGATCGCTTCGCCCGGGCCCACCAGCAGCTATATACATCCGAGACCCCGGCCCCCTACCTCACTCTATAAATAGAGGGGCAGGGGTACAACAATGGCAGACAAGTTTGAGAGCTCAAGCACGAAAGGAACTTTCAAACTACTTTCATATACTTGTACACAAAGCATTGTACTTGTAATCTGAAACAAAGAAGATAATAACATATAAAGTGGACGTAGGCACGTTCTGGCCGAACCACTATAAATCTGCGTGTCTTTTATATTTCAGCCCCTGCTTTTTTCATATTTACATAACTCATCTAAATCATTAAGAATCACATAAAATCAACTAAATCACACGACTTGGAGGTGTTTGCCCATTTTTTGCGCAAACAGCCATGTGCATTCGGGAAGAGTTATGACGAATAGACACTTCTTTCGAAATTTAAATTTTTAACTCAACTGACACTATGTCGACATGGGATACTTGGGCATGTCGACATCCCAAAGGAATTTTGGATGTTTTCTTTTTCTTCGAAAATAACTTTTATCTTATTTTAAAACTATTTTAAACTTTTATAAATATACTTAAATATATTTGAAATACATAAATAAATATATAGAATAATATTTTGGTATACATAAAATTTTACTATAATTTTATATTTAAATACATAAATATTAAAAAATTAAATATACTTTTATTTTAAAAGATAGTTTAAAACCAATGATAACTTGATTTTGAAATTCAAGATTATTTTGAGGCTAAAAGTATTTGAAATCAGGATAGATGTTTTTGATTCTTTTAAAAGGAAGGTTTTGAAATCATTTTGAAAACAAGATATAATTTTGAAAAATCATTTTGAATAAAAAGTTAGCGGATAAAAAATAATGTTCCACTAGATTTTTTGTAGGTTCCATCCTATTTAGGGTTCCATCCCTTTAACAGGCTCGAAGTGGATTCCATTCCACGAATAAATTGGATTTTAAGATGCTGGTGCTTTTCTAGGAGCTTTAACAAAATTCCTAATTAAAAGTTAAATTACTTAAAATCTTGAACTCTTGATAATCTTTATATTCTTGTTACTCCTGAGTCTTCAATCTTGATATCTTGAATCTCTATACTGTACAGTCTTCATTCTTGGTACCTGCATGGTTAAATCCTGCATATACATATATATCTAAACTTATACTGTTAGTATTTATATTTTATAATCTATCCTAAGGTTGTCATCATCAAAACCATCATCTCACGGACTAACAGCAGATGTTGGTTTGAAGTGGTTTTCAGATCTTGATCTGATCTCAATCCCTCCGTATCAACAATCGATAATTTCCGGTTGACTCATTCTTGGTTCATTTGGAAGAAATTTTTCGAATCTTCATCAGGGAACTCGAATTGACATTCATGCTTCCTAAGTCAAATTTGGTCAAACTTGATAGTCTGTTATTTTCTATCAAATAAACAAACAACAACCAATTCCATTTGAGATTTTTTTGTCATAGCAACCACTAAGCCTCAAACATATCTTTGTTTAATAAATCTCTTTCAGAAACATTCATAGACTTATCTTTCTAACATAAGTATATTAACAAATCATTTTTAAGATTTCCATTACCAAATCTCACAAAAGGATTTAAATACATTATTTAAATTTGAGAAAAGGATAACTCTAAGCACTTTACTTCGGTGTTAAGTGTGGAATAGATGTTCCATACCATAATTTTTTAAAAGGCCAGCCTCGAGAAACCCAAACCTCAATTTCCTATTGTAATTATCTTCAACAGATCCTTTTATAAATTTCTCTTACCTATGAATTTCTTTTTGCTTTAACCAAAACCATTTACGAAACATCTTTCGACTTTCATACTCATTTATGAAACCCTTTATAAATATTCAAACTCGATTATATAAACTTCTTTACAAATTTTCAAAACTTGTATAAAACATACCTTTATAGTTTATAAAATCTTCTTTATAAACATTCGAAACTATTTCTATAACTCCTTTTATGAATACCCTAAAATTATACACAATTTTTTTTATATGATATTCCAAACAATTGTCAAATCATTCTTCAAATATCTTGTTCAAAATAGAATAACCTTGAAAACCATTATAAAATAAAATGAAATATTAACTTTTCAAAACCAAACGGAGGCTTAATGACTACAATGGATCATTAAATTTGTGTTTACTTATCCAGGTTATATCGTGGGTATTGTCTAACATCATATATGTAAGGGATTCACTCATAAAACACAATCAGTCATAAGTGGATGTCCATGTTTCAAATATAGATACATCCATTGTCGGTGAAAAATGTACATATAGAAGTATATTCTATATGCCTAATTTACCATGACCACTTATGGAAATTAACTTCATTCTGTCTATCACGTTGCCGATGTTCGACATTTGTGCTAAACATAAGTCATTTACTTCCCATAAAACGTGTAAATCTTTTATAATCACTACTTGAATTCATTTGGCTATTTAATGGTCTAGACGAGAGATCGTTTGATTTAAAATCAATTAATCTTAAAACGAAAATTGATTTAAAATATAATCTATTGAGTTTGAAACAACCTTCGAAAAGATTAAAGTATATTTAGTTTGCTTAACCCTATTTATACCTTAGTTAATCATAATTAAATCAAGATTAAATCATAATTAAACTTTAATTAACTTAATGAACTTAGTTATGTCCTAATTAACTTCCTAATGTATCTTAATTAAGGTTTAAACAATTCATTATTAGTTAAACCCTAGTTAGTTAAAAATTAATTTGATAATCACTTAATTAATTTATAATTATTTTACCTATTTAACTTAATTAAATAATAATTAAACATTTAATTACTTCTTATCTTCACTAATCAATAATTAAAATCTTATTTATCACCAATTAGTCATTAATCTTCCTTAAGTGTTATTTAACCACTAATCACTTACTTAATTACTAATTAAGAGCTACTACCTTTAATTATTGTATTAAATAAATAAATTATGAAATAATCTAAACTTAACCACTTTTTATGTTACTAATTAAGTTTAAAAAACTTATGCAAAAATATTTCAAAAGAAAATGTTTTAAAACGAAAATTGAAAATTTTGTCAAACTGCATCCATAACGACTATCGTTATAAGCACAGCTTGCTCATCTTATTTTAAGTGAAATACTTCACGTAAATTCTTGCTCCTACATGTTTCGAAATAATACGTAGAAAGTTTTTGAAACCTTAAACCAAGATAAAACTTGAAAACATTTTCAAACTTTAAACTAGAAATCATAGTTTTGACTTCAAATCGGATCCCACGTGCGTTGCAACACACAAAGTTGTTAATTTTGTTTCAACTCAACATACTCGATTCTTAAATCACAACTTTACATCCATATTACCATACTCTTAACATCATAAAGAAACATACATATAAAAATAAGGTTATATGCTTACTAACTTGAAAACATCACATTCAAATATTAAATTCAATATCAAACATAACATCCATCTAATCCCCATCGACCAACATAATAACCTTTCGGCTTTCTCATCATGTTATCACCACAATAACACATCACAATAAGGTCAAAAACATTTGCAAAAAAAGAAGTTTTACTCACCAAAAACCTTTGAAACCTAAAATGCCTTAGATGAACCCAAAATCACCCTAAAAATATATCATCTTCCACTTGATTTTTGGACATATTACTCTTGAAATTTGAAAAGTATTCAAAAGAAGAGTTTTAGATTTTTTTCTCTACAATTTAAAAAAATCACTCAAATAAGATTTCATTTGAGGTAGATACGGTCAAAAGAAGGAGAGATATTTCGAACCTGAATTTCTGAGTTTAAAATTATACTACAAAGAAATAAGATTTCGACAAAGCTAAGATTGAAATTAGAAAAGTTGGTATAAAAGAAAGTTGTAGCTACTCAAATTCTATATGATTCGAAAATAAGAAACCTTGATTTAGTGTAAAATAGGGGAAGTTATGGCCGAACAATTGGAGGTAAAATGGAGAAAAAAGAGTTTAAAAACATGTTTGCACCTTTAAAAAAATTTAAATCATTTGATTTAAAAAAATAAAACTAACATAAGAAGCCATCAAATTTTAGAGAGGAGTTTTGAGAAAAATAAAGGAGAGAATGTAAATAAAAATGTGTGTGTGGGGGTGTGTATATATAGATAAAAGAAAGTGAAGGAATTACCATTTTATCCTTTGTTTAAAATGTCCTAACTAGTCATTATTTTGAAAAGTCACATCACCACTTTCCGCCCACTCATATGTCATGTGGCCCCCCCTACTAGTCACATCCCTTAAACCATTATGGATAATGATGATGGTACTTAAAGAAATGACAAGAGATAATGATATATACTTAGTATATATAAGTTATTATTTTAAAACCATGTTTTGTCACATCACTTGCTAAATACAATTAACATAAGATGATATATTATTAGGTTATTATTATATGGTTAATTATCTACTATATATGTGTACATATAGTACATAAAGGCTTAACAATGTTTCCAATAACTTACCGGTGTTGAAAAGTCAAAATTTCGAAAAACATTTTTCGGTCACATTTTCTATTTTTCTACGAACTATCTATTTTGGTAAACAAATTTTTAAAGACGAATTTACCTTCATTGTTAAATAATTTTAATAGGTTTATTTGTAAATAAAAGCTCATTTATTTATTATTTAAACTTAACTTGAGTTTCTAAGAAATATATAATACCCATGATATCAACTGTCGATGTCTTATATTCGTTTTATTTTCCAAAAATAAAATAAATTACTTTATTCCATTATCTTGTTTCAATACATATAATTGTGTATGCGTCTAGAGCCATGCATGATCCTTATTATTTAAAAGCAGTTTTATTGATAAAAAGATTTCCGGCTAATTTATCGATATTTTACCTCGGTAATTTGTCCGTAAATATTTTTCCCAAACAAAATAAATATTAGTCTTTATCAATTAAAACATGATTATTTCTTAATATAAACCCATGTCTATATATTTTAAAAATAAATATAATTTGTCCAAGTGATAAATTTGCGGGTCGTTACACTTTGCGCTCCATTCAGATTTCTGCTAAACTAAACCCGACTACTGGGCTGCCCGGGAATAGGGCACCCAGAAAGAAAAATAAACTCTGGGTCAGTCTTGGGACTGTTGTGAGCACACAAAAATAAGCACTTTGAAAACAAAAAGGTAACTCAGAAGACCACGCTGCACATACACACAGAATGGTTTTTTACCTTATAATAACAAGATCATTGCAAATAAGGGATATTATTTTTAATGACATTTCTTTGAAAACATGCAAGTGAACTTATTAATCTTAGTCGAAATTGTTACATCATTAAATTCCAGCATACTAGCCATAAATGTAGGTTCTATAAACAAAATGGCAGGCACTTATTGGAGAATGGATATCCATACAAATGACCAGGTGAACGGACTACCTTTCGACGGTACATCTCTAGAGGAATGTACCGAGGCATAGAACATCTACACTCTACCAACACAAGACCGGCCTACCTTTCTCATTAGATAGTACCGAATATGTCATCACCCCGGTTACCGACCTATCCGAGCGTACTCTAGCACACACAACATTAATTTAAACCCGAACGGCATAGCAAGTAGAAATATATCTAGAAGGGGATGATCATATCCTAGTGGTTGCAACCACATAGCCTTGCTGCATCTACCCTATTTCGGCTATTTCCCGGGTGTGAGGTTTAAGTTCTTTTCCCGGCTGTCTACCAGAATTGTCAACAAGCAATCTTTTCACCCCAAAAAACATCTATCTTCATCCTTCATTTTCTTTATCCAGTCTTCATTTTTTGAATGCATGCATTGGTTTAAAGTGGTTTTTGAATAGAAATTTACCCAAATCCGACCTAGGTTCCTTCGAACTAATCTTCGGTAAAAAGATGTATTGTGAATGGGGGATCATTATTTAATTGATTAAGTTCTTTTTATCAAAATATCTTTTGAAGATATAGATTTCTAAAACATTATTCCTGGTATATATAGAATCAATAAAACTCTCTTATTAATTCCTTGATTACACAAAACCGTTTTTAAACACGGAATAATTCAAAATCATATCATTTTTCACTTTGGAAAACATTCCAAATTATTTCATTTAAATCTTTACAATGACTTCTCAATTCAAAACTCATAATCTTGATTGAGTTAAAACCATGTTATCTAGGATGTTAATCCAAAACTAGTAAATATTAAATGAGCCGAATCTATAGAAATCGTCTAATTTTACTTAATATCAATTCCCGTATTCAATAAATACTATAGGCGGAATAACGGTGAAATCACCTTTTAGATTCCATGAATAGTACGAGTTCCCTCTTCGGGCTTTGACACCAAGTATAAGGAGACCATCTCTATAAAATGAAAATTGTATTTAATTTAAATTTGGGAAATTTAAATCCTTCTATACTTAAATCGTTTCTGGCATTTCGACCTCATTTATCCCTCGCCCAAGGAAGAGGCAGCGTGAGCCAGGGCACTGGTTACTCTTGAGCATATCCTTAGTTTAAGCACCTCACATCTAGAACACATATATAGAAAAATCCAGTCCACTCGTCGGCTTTTAGAGCAAAGATTAAACCACTAATTTATAATAGCTTTTCTTTAAACATTTATTTAAACTCTCCTAAATAATCTTGAAAACCTCCAATCATTATTAAAACACTTAATTATCCTTTTGAAAAAATGTATAAAATAATTGGAAAAGGATCGTTAAGTTTAAAACAGAAATTCAAACGCTACAGAAAAGTGCCATGCAAAAGTGCGGCGGAAAGCGCTTTTATAACCCATATTAAATCAAAACGACTTTTTATTATTTGAAAATTCATTTTAATTACTCAAATCACTTTTAAAACATTTTAAAAGATTTATAAGATTTATTACACATTTTAAAACACCATTTTCTAAGAAATCCAGTTTTGGTTCCTGCATTGCAAAACCACGATTTTCCAAAAAGCTTGTTTTGCTCATATCTCAAAATATACTTATCAAAACATCGATTTTCTTTCTTCCTTGGAAAAATATGGATATAATAGTTTAAAAATTTATTATCTCGGAGAATTCAAGCTATATTATATTCTTTACACTCGTTTGACTTTTATGGCATGAAATTGCGAACTACCATTATGCGATGCGCCTATTTTTGACTAAATTTCTTATTTCTTTTCAAATTTCACCAAAACAATTTTTAATGTTTATAAAACATTTCAAACTCATTTTAAACCATTTTTAAGGAGGTTTAACATTCCATATAAACTAATTCATTAAATCATGGAAAGTGATTTCCTTTGTGCTTATCGACCGGTATTCCATGACTTGCACATATATTCAACATTCATATTTAAACAACCAAACTTGATGACCAAAGAATAATAAACATCCTTTGCAAACATTATAATCATCCAAAATATAATATAATAGTTTGGAAGTTCTCACCATCATCGCTTCCTTACTTCGTTAAACGGACAACTGCTCTACTACGATCACATGAAAGCTTTGGAATTGGTCCTTGGACCCTTGAGAAAGCTCGGCCAAGACTTGAAGAGGACGTCCAAAAGCATGGAAGAGAAGTGGTGCAGCTTCGACCATGAATTCGATAAACAAAACCCAAAAATAGGTCATCTTGTCTCGGATTGTTTGGATATTCTACTCTCTAAATTTTGTAAAGTTATCAACACGAAAGTTTTAGGAAATTCTTTTGTCTGTGGTTTCAAAAATGTATCATCCAATTTGGATTAGTTATGAGGAAGTAACGGTCCAGAGAAGAAGAGGTATTCTCGGATTCACGAAAATCAAACTTGAGAATGAGTCGACTTGTAGCTGATTTTTGGGCGTATCGTTCAAAGAAATATGGAAAAGTGGTCAGAAGGAAAGTTCTTGAAAACTCTTCTCTATAATTTAAAAAAAACGCTCAATTTCAACTTGTTATAAGGAAGATATGATCTAAAGAAGAGAGAGAACATTCTCGGAACTAAAATTCTGGGCTCGAAAGTGCAATTGAAAGAAGTGGGTTTTGAGCATAGCTAATCTTCGAATGGGAAGAAGTAGTCAACTAGAAAATTGTAGCAACTAAAATTTTGAATGGTTTGGAAAAATAATATTATGATTTGGAGTCGGGAGGAGGAAGTTATGGCTGGTTGAAGTGCATGAAAGAAAAGAGTGGAGAGGTGTTTATTGCCTCACAAAATATCACACATCATATCCCTCCATCTCCATCACCCATGTGCTCCCTTCACAAACCATCACTTCACATGTCACCCTACCTCCCACCTAAAAATCTTATGAAGGCCTAAGGTCACTTCATGCATAGACAAAGCCATGTGTTGTTTGCTTGGTTGACTTATTTATGCTTAAATGAGAACAAAATGGAATATTTTATATGTGTGTGTTATAAGTGTACTTATATGTATATGTATGTTTATGTACATGTGAATATGCTATCGTGTATACACATGTACATGTGTATGTGCATGTTACATATCTCCACAACGTTGCACAACTTCCAGTCATTATATAGTAACAAATCCCGATTTCGATTTGGTCACATTTTCTCTTTTTAGTTAATATGCATATATTTGTAAACAAATTTTGAAAATAAATTTCTTATCATTTTAAATGAATTAAAACGATAACATTTGAATTATAAAACCATATAAATTAATATAGGTAATTATATACGATAATTGATATTTTATCGATAAAGAGATATCGTTTTTATCTTATATTTTCAAATCAAATATATATCTTTATAAAATTATAGCAAATGATTTATTATCACTTTATAACTATTCAAAATGAATTATCATTATTTAAAATAATTATTTGAATAATTAAAATAATTATTAAACCACTAAATCTCAATTAAATTTAATAGATTAATTATTATATTCAAGGCATTGCTTACATTCGTAAATACATTTAACTTTCAGAAATACAATAAATTATTTTATTTCATGTTATCCTGCCTTTTGGCAAGGCCGTGACACCAAGAGCTTGATTGAAAACCAAGGATAGTCCATCCCGAAGATTGGTTATACACAGGTTCATTATGGATACTGGCCAATCTGGTATGAGCTTGGATCAAGCTACAATAGATATGATACGACAAGCAAAGCTACGGAAGCGAACGTTCCAAATTTCAAGTCAATCGGGGTTCGTATGCTCATTGATCAAAACCAAGAAGACCAAGCTCAATCGTATCCATGGGATTTCGTATCCATCCCTCGAGCTACATCAGTTTGCATCGATCAAACTATGCTTACCACTTCGTATACATTCACATTTCGTTCGTTGCCATCTTACAAGCAGCATTTCGTATCCACCGTGTCTGCACCATTTCCTATCCATCATACCAGTTCCACTTCGTATCCATCATGTCCACTCTGCTTCATATCTGTCATCTAAAGATGTTTCGTGTGGCTTCCACTTATACTCAATTTGCATTGATCTATCATTTGCACAGTTCTATCAATTAATCAATGATCGATATGAAATGTGCCACCAACGATCGATACGGAACCAACTACTTGATGATCGATAAGAAGAGAGTCAGGTACATCGACATGAAAAGGCTCCAAATATCGATACGGAATGAAACCAATAACATCGATACGAAGTAGCTACAAATCGATACGAAGTAGAGCATGGAACATCGATACAAAAAGCATTGCCTTGACCGATGCGAAGAGTAAATTTAGGTCGATACGAACAAAGCATGCGAAAGTGGAAGACTCAGTCTCTAGGTATGAAAAGTGGATCGATCCTAGAATATATCACCACGTCACTCTTGATCGATATGAGGCAGTATAGATGCGAAGCCATCGATACAAAGTGGAGCGATATGAAGCCGCCAACTATTGAAATGACAAACTTGGATCGATCATAACTCAAGATCTACACATCCAAATGCCATCGAATTTTCACAGGAGCTTACGCACCACATCTACTTTGTCTCTGATCGATCTAAGCCTAAATGGAGTTGTTTTTTATCGATACGAATGGAACATGTATCGATCATGGATCGATCCCAAATCGTCCTCGACCGATCACGTGGGCCTACCCACATGTGAGAAAGAGTATTCCTCAAGCAATCAATACGAAATATGAAGCAAAGACTTGTTTGAACCATTCAGACCCATCAGAGATTCATCGATACGTAATGGTAACTTTGTATCCATTGCTTTGAAGCCCATAAAATTTCGTATCCATCGATATTATTTTAAAAAGCCAACTAATTCATATCGATCATCATCGATATGAAGATAGTTTTTCAACTTCTCAAATCGATCAAGGAGAGGATCGATATGAAGGTTTACACTAAATCGATCATCAAGCATTGTTAGTACTCGAATTTCACATTGATCCAGGAGAGGATCGATACGAAACTCGATTGAAGAAAAACTTTACAACAACTTGTAAACATGCAAACGTTAACGGGAGTCAGGTTACCATACGTTCATGCATTACAAACTAACATTCAGTTTTCAAAATTGACAGGAATTGAATTCTCACCTAGTTACAATTGAAACGATGAACAACGAATTGCTAACAATCGACATTCAGTTACAACAGTGCACTGTACAATCATTGGCAGTCAACAATTCAGTGTTTATACTACCAGGAGATGATCAAAGGCAACACCTTTTGACAAAAAGACAACGACTATTCAGAATAAAGATTATAGCTTTTTAAAGCACGTGATGTTCTAACAAGACGTACATTGGGGGAAAAATGTTATCCCATGTTTCGGCAAGGTAGTGAGACCAAGAGCTTGACTGGAACCAAGGATAGTCTGTCTCGAAGATTGGTTATAAACAGGTTCATTATGGGTGCTGGCGAATTTGGTCCAAGCCTAGATCGAGCTAAAATCGATATGATACGACATGCAAAGCTACGGAAGCCAAAGTTCCAAATTTCAAGTCAATCGGGGTTCGTATGCTCAAGATATCGATCGATCAAAATCAAGTAGGCCAACCTCATTTGTATCCATGGGATTTCATATCCAACCCTCGAGCTACATCAATTCGCATCCATCAAACTACGCCTACCACTTCGTACCCATTCGCATTTCGTTCATAGCCATCCCACAAGCAATATTTCATATCCATTGTGTCTGCGCCATTTTGTATCCATCATACCAGTTCCACTTCGTATCATCACGTATGCTCTGTTTCGTATCCATCATCTAAAGATGTTCCGTATCACTTCCACTTATGCACAATTTGTATCGATCATCATCTACATAGTTCGTATCGATCAATCAACGATTGATACGAAATGTGCCACCAACGATCGATATAAAACCAACTACTCGATGATCGATGTGATGTCATTCTAGCTACATCGACACGAAAAGCTCCAAATATCGATATGAAATGAAACCAGTAACATCAATACGAAGTACTACACATCATCGATACGAAGTGGAGCATGGAACATCGATATGAAAAGCGTTGCTTGGACCGATACGAAGAGTAAATTTAGGTCGATACAAAAAAGCATTTGAAAGAGGATGACGCGATCACTCGGCATGAAAAGTGGATCGATCCTAGAATATAGCACCACGACACTCCTGATCAATACGAGCTACCATGGATACGAAGCCGTCGATACGTAGTGGAGCGACACGAAGGCACTAGCCTATTGAAATGTCAAACTTGGGCAGATCATAACACAAGATCTACAAGTCCAAATGCCACCAAATTTCGCAGGAGTTTACGCACCACATCTACTTTGTCTCTGATCCATCTCGACCCAAATGTAGTTGTTTTTTATCGACACGAATGGAACATGTATCAATCATGGATCGATCCCAAATCGCCCTGGATCGATCACGTAGGCACATACACATGTGAGAAAGAATATTCCGAGATCTCAATTAGATTTTTCCAGCCAATACCTATAAATAGTAGCCTAATGCCTCTAGAAAATGGACTTTTGACTCTATTATACCGAGACTCTACTGGAAACTCTATTGTACCTTGAGTGCTTGAGAGTGTATTGTTGTAATCAGTTGTAACCAGTTAGCAAAGTCAACAAAAAAATCAAACATTCCATAGAGGATGTAGGCTACAACACCGAACCTCTCTAAATTCTTGTGTTCTTACATTTTTTTTCTTCTGTTTAGGCGTGTTTGTTGGATTAACCACATTTTCCATTTATATTCTTCACTTTTATCTCTTCAAATACGTTCGAAGAGTGTTGTGCCCAATATTGATACAAATACTTTGGTGCTTTCACTGAGAGAACCCAATTGTCTCTTGCTCATTGGGTCTATCATCGTCGTTGGATGCAAGAATCGAAGGAGAAGATCCAAATCTCACAACTAGTAGTTCTTACATCCTATTTAGATCGTATCAAATCTTGGAAGGTGCTACGTCATTCAGCATAATTGCTACTTGGACCGCCTCAATTGCTGCAGAGTCGGAATGGAGGGATGGATAGAACCCTATGCAGCTACCCACTGCAGGTCAAAACTTGGCTCGACCTTCAGATCCGCAAGGCCCTGTCACCAGGGAGGAGTTCCAAATGCTGATCTAAGAGCCGACTGAAAGTTGCCAGTAGCTTACCCAGCAGATTCGTACCAACATGGAGCTAACCAACCGACTGAACGAGGACAGCTGAAGGAGATCAAAGAAGGGATTGTGCTTCCTATACATCCATCGAAAGCTTAGCTTCCTTTGATTACAATCACAGATCTACACGTCCACGGCTGGGTGGAAATTACATGCAAGCCCCCAGGCATCAGTGCATTCTGAACCTTAGACAAGTTGGAGCCAGACCTTCTACAGGACACCAGGCCAGACCCTCCTCTCGAGGAGGGGCACTTCCCTATCACACCACTGATAGCTATGCAGCTACCGCCATTATAGACTTGAAAGCTGACGTTCAGAACCAAGCAGATCCGATCCTTTGTCAATGCAATCATACACCTGAACCTTATGTGCGTTAAGATCTGGAACAAAGGTGGCAAGGCATGGATCGTCGATGGCGCCCGAACCATCCTCGCATTGTGGAACCTGATCACATCATGGCTCAGAATATCAAAATGCCAGACATTCCAACCATGATCCATCAGATGATCCCCAAAAGTCAAGGCTACACCAATGACGATTGGGGAATCTTCCGAAGTCATACTCCATTCACTGATGACATTCACTATGCTGAACCGCCTCACCGATTCAGGATGCCAACTTTGCATGTTTATAACGGGAGCTCAAATTCTAATCAGCGCATCCTAAAGTATGAATGGCTCATGAACGCCGCTCGAGCTGATAATGCAGCTTAATGTAGAAGCCTTCCTATTTCCTAGGAGGCATCATAACCACATGGTTTACTCATCTACCACACCGATCCATTTTGTGCTTTGATCAGTTACCAATCAAGTTCGTTGAACAGTTTTGTATGCATGTCACGAGGCCGATGGATGTTAACACCTTATCTATTGTCACTCAAGCTCTAGGAGAGATACTCAAAATTATCTAAAAAGGTTTCACACTACATATGCTGAGGCTAGAAATCCAAATGACAATTCAATCTTGATGGATTGACTAAGTGAATCGACCCAGATTCTGAATTTGGCAATTGGTTTGCTGGGAAGTCACCCGCATCATTGGATCGTTTCTATGCTAAGGCAGCCAAGTTCTTGAGAAAGCAAGATGCTAGACGATCTAGGAATTAGGACGATGCAGGTCTGAGTGTCGAAGGCATTCAAAGTAACTTTTCTGTGAAACAAACTGGTGAGAGTTCTGGTAAAGTGCAGTTGAATATAAAGAATAAGAAGAATCGGTAGAAAGACGATGGAGGTCAGGGTAAGAAGCGAGATAAAAATCTCGGACAGTGACGCAAAGCTCCCATTTTGACCAACATAGGCCATTGAATACATCCCTAGAGAACTTTTTTTACAAACCTGTAATACTTGCCAATATAACAAGCCTGCTCGGAAGCAGTCATCTGAAAAGAAAATTCAGTCTGGGAAATTCTATAGATTCCATGATTGATGCGGTCATAATACTAATGATTTTCCATATTTATAGGTCATTTTTGAGAGGTTAATCAGAGAGAGGAAGTTGGAACAATTGGTTTGGACGCCGCAGGCTGGAGGTGCGGGCCAATCAAACCAGAATCAAGTTAAGAATCAGGCTGGACCGGACGAACCCGTGCGTACTGGCGGGAGGTTGGTTATTAACACAATGAGTAGTGGTTCACATCTAGCGAATCAGAGTTGGAGTGAAATGGAGTCATATGCCAGTTCGATTAGGCATGCCGACTTCGAATATTGTAGTAATATTTACGATGAGGCTGCGGCGAAACAACTGAAAACGATGTCAGACGACATCATTTTCCGAGATAGAGATGCTGATTGTGTCGAAGCCCCCACCATCGATCCACTACTCATATCAGCTCAAATAGGTCCTGCTTGGATGAAGTGGATCTTGGTAGATAGTGGAAGCTCCGTAAATATTCTTTTTAAACGAGCTTATGACCTGATGAAAATGAAAGCGAAGGACTTAAAGCCGTGCCAGTCATGCATACATGGCTTTAATGAAAGTGCAATGAAACCCACTGGGATGGTGGAATTACCAGTGGAGTTGGGAACGAGAGATGGCTGGAGATTTGAGATGTCATAATTTGTTGTGTTGGGTATTAATTCTCCATATAATGCTTTCTTGGGCCAACTGGACCTAGCTGAATTCAGGGAAGCCATTGCCCCATGGTGCCTAACTCTTAAGGTCCACATAGACAACAGGGTTGGAGTTGTTCAAGGAGATCAGGTGGCTGGAAGTGCCTGTCATGGTGCTAAGCTGCGGAAGGCGCAAAGGAAGGAGAAGCGTGAGGACAATAGCAATCTCTCTACGTCCGTTTTACTGACAATTGACAGTTAACGCCAAGGCCTAGGCTCGAGCACCGCCACCAATTCCTAAAAGATCATGATCCAAAGGATGATGATAATGAAGAGGAAGTAATAGATGGTCAGGCTTCCCCAGTAGAGTTGATGATCGATGTTTCGATCGATGATGATGACTCAAGAATGATAAAGGTCAGATCTCAACTAAGCCAATAGATGAGAAAGGAATTGGTTGAATTTCTTCGGGAAAACTTCGACGTTTTTCTTGGACACACTCATACATGTGTGGGACCTCGTCGGACATTGCGAACCATGCATTGAATATTGACCCACGGCATGTCTTTGTCAAATAGAAATGGCACAGTATGGATCCAGAGAGATTTGTTGCCCTGAAAGAAGAGGTGAATAAACCCAAGACAAACAGGTTTATCGGAGATGCATTATATCTAGAATGAGTATCTAACCCAGTGCTTGTCAGTAAACCAAACAAGAAATGGTGAACTTGTGTGGACTACTCAGACCTAAATAAAGCATGCCCTAAAAACAGCTTTCCACTTCCCAGAATTGATTAGCATGTAGATTCAATGGTCGGGCATGAGCTCTTGTCCTTTAGGGATGCATATTCCGGCTACAATCAAATGCTGATGCACCTACTCGTTCAGGAGAATACCATCTTTGTCACCGATCTAGGACTCTATTATTATAAAGTGATGTTGTTCGGACTTAAGAACACTGGGGCGACCTATCAAAGACTTGTCAATCAAATGTTTGCTAACCAGATTAGAAAATCTATGGAGGTGTATGTGGATGATATGTTTGTAAAGTCACAGCTCTCCATCGATCATGTCAAAGGCTTGGAAATAATGTTCCACATCTTTTGCGAGTACCGAATGAAGCTCAACCCACTAAAGTGTCACTTCGGAGTCGTATCAAGAAAGATCCTTGGATTCGTTGTCAACGCTCGAGGCATTGAAGCCAATCTTGAAAGATCTCGGCGATTCAGAATCTCGAGACTCCTAGAACTATAAATCAAGTACATAGCCTCAACGGGAAGGTGGCAGCTTAGAGCAGATCCATTTCCAATTTCACTGATATATGCATTTCCTTCTTCGATTTATTCAAGAAAGGAAACGAAACTTTTAATGGACTGTGAAGTGTGAAGGCGCATTCCGAGCATTGATTCAACACTTGGCGATGCCACCAATTCTATCAAATCTAGTTGATCATAAAAGACTACACAGCTATCTAGCGGTTTCGGCAAATGCCATCAGTGTTTCCTTGGTTCGTGTGGAGGATCCGGTCCAACGACTAGTCTATTATGTCAGCAAACGATTGACCGGAGTAGAGAGGAACTATCCAAAATTAGAAAAGCCCGCTTACCGCCTCTTCATTGCCTCTAGAAAGCTCCATCCATATTTTGAGGCCCATCCAATCACAGTCTACACCTACCAACCATTATGACAGGTTCTTACGAGGCCAGAGATGTCTAGTAGGTTGCTCAAGTAGAGCATCGAGTTGAGTTGGTTTGATATTGCTTATACACCGAGACGAGCCATCCAAGGACAAGTTCTAGTGGACTTCATTACTAAATTTATTATACAGAGGACTTGCTTGAAAATAGTCAATCTCCTAAATAAATATGGAAGTTGTACACTGACGGTGCATCAAACGACCGCTGCTCAGGTGCAATGGAGTAGTACTCGAAACTCCAAAAGGTTGATCCTTATGTTATGCCTTGAAGTTATGCTCAGGAAATGGAGTTGTACTTGAAACTCCAAAAAGAAGGCCAAGTACGAAGCTTTACTCGTGGGATTCGGACTTGGCAGAGATTTAAAATTTTTTGCTATGGAGATTTACTGTGATTCACGATTAGTCGTGTGCCAAGTTCGAGGATAATACCAAGCTAAAGACTAGATGCTTGCTGCTTATCTCGCTCGAGTCCAGGAAGTGCTGAATCAATTCGATTATAATGCCATCTACTGCATACCCCAAGAGTACAATCAAAAGGTCGATTCTTTGGAGAACTGGCCAACACCGGTGAAGTATAGATAATGAGACTCATCCCTATTTAGATACTTACCTCTTCGAGTATTAATTAGATGGAGATGCACTGGGTGCATGAGGCAATGCCTGAAAAGGAGTCATGGATGACCCCATTCAGAAACTATCTCGAACACGGAGCTTTGCCCGAGCGTAGAATTGAGAAAAGACAATTTCTCCGAAAAGCTTCACGATTCATTATCCAGAATGGAGTCATGTATAGGAGAGGATACTCTTTTCCTTTACTTCGGTATATCCCCCATAAAGAAATCAAACGAGTGTTACATCATGTACACGAAAGAGAATGCGATGATCATATTGAGGGTCAAGCCTTTGCTAAGAAGATACTTCGGTATGGGTACTATTAGCCGACTGTGAATCGAGATGCATCGGACTATGCCAAGAGATGTGAATATGCAAAAAACATGCCCGGATTCGAAGGACCTCATCTACCTAAATCACTTAGATGGTCAGTCCATTAACATTTCGCCACATGGGGCATCGATATAATTGGATCTTTACCTTTGGCTAAAGGTGGTGCAAAGTACGCCATCATTGTAGTTGATTACTTTACCAAATGGGAAAGTTGAGCCACTTGCTACTATCACAATGAAGAAAGTAATCAACTTTGTTGTCTACCACATCATCTTCACTTTGGCCTCCCGCATATAATTATCACTAACAACGGGACCCAGTTTGATAGTGTCGAGTTCAAGAGCTTCTGTCAATGTTTCCATATTCGGAAGAAGTTCTCAGCGGTTGCTCACCGTCAAGCAAATGGATAGGTCAAAATTGTTAATAAAATTTTCAAGTCCATTCTGAAGATGCGACTGGAAAAGGTCAGAGGCAAGTGGGTCGATGAACTTCCCATGGCCCTATGGGCATATCAAGCCACCCACAAGTCCACGACCGGCCGCACTCCATTTTCACTTTCCTACCGCTCTAAACCTGTTATTCCAGTTGAATTGGAAGTACCTTATTATCACTGACATTTTATGACCCGAACAAGAATGCTATATTACTCGCCAAATCTCTGGATTAATTGGATGAGAAGCATTAAGAGGCTGATTTGAGGGCAGCCATGCACCAAAGTCGAGTCGTCCGGTTATACAGTGCTATGGTCCAACCCCGAACATTTGAACTTGGCGATCTCGTACTCGAGAGAATTTATCCAATCCCTTCGCATATGAAAACAACATGGGAAGGAGTGTATGTCATCTAATGGAGATTTGGAGTCGGCACATTCAAATTATCAACTGTTGATGGTCTCACTTGCCAAGAGCTTAGAACAACGTGAGTCTCCATCGCTATTACACATGACAGGCTTTGTTTATTCATTTAGTCTGCTTTTCATTGGAAACTTGTTTATATATTTCAAATTTTGAACTTGTAACAAGACCACTGACTTTGCCATACTTTCTAATTTCAGCAATAAAATGCAAACTCATCGAGCTAAAGTGGCGATCCTTGAAATGCGTCTTGTGACCATCACAATGTAGGGAGAGCTACGTTCCATCCGATGGCGGGACTTATTCAAATAGGAAGTGACCGTGAGACGACCGGTCACTCGCTAAGTGAAACCCTGGCTCGGGGGCAAACAACTACACTGAAGCCAAAAAGGATTGGTACATGACAATCCTCCAACAAATTCCGGTTCCCAAAGTGTAAGCTGGAGTATAAATTGCATATCTAAAAAAGGGTTCTAGAATGGTAAACCCATCCACCTACGACTTCGCCCATGTACAATCTAAACTCCAGGAGGATGGATCTGTCCATCCATGACCTCGTCCCTATTTTTGCAAGCTCAAGGAGGATGGACCCGTCCATCTACGACTTCGCTTGCCTACTTAGGGTGGATGTAATACGACCGTCCATGTCTCTATTTTTGGAGTGCAAATGAGATTCCAATACTTAGGAAGATGTGACTAACTTTCTATCGATCAACTCCAGATTCCCAAAGTGTGAACTGGACTATAAATATCAAAATAGGTGTGACTGACCACCCACAAATCAACCTAAGACCTAATTCTAAACACAAAAAGGGTGTGACTGACTTCCCATCAACACACTCTAGATTCTCGGAGCACGATCTCGAGTATAAAATATTAAACGGGTGTAATTAACCAACTATAAAATGACTCTTATCCCAGAGCGTGGATATGACTCCAAGTAATAAACGGGTGTGACTGACCACCCGCGAATTATTCCATGTCCTCGAAGCGTGGTCATGATTTTAAATGATGAGCAGGCCCAACCGATCACCAGCACTCAAGCTTGATCTCCAATGTGTAGATGTAAGTACTTATCCATTGGCAACTGTCGACTAGCCACTTCAATTAATCCCCAAGACTAGGGGCAAAGCTCGAGTACCATCTATTGATCGAGACAGTGCAATATTGGAAGTCGACTAACGTTTGGTTATGACTCGAAGCCATGACTTTGGGACTTAAAAATCGAAATAAAGTCTGATTTAAAGACTAATGCCTCACAAGTACACCGAATGGAAATTGCGTTAAACAGTTAAGTAAATAAATATAGAGTTTTGCTGAAAACAAAGTTGATTTTCATTTTAACTATTCTTTGAAATAAAAGGATAAGTACAAAAGTTATTCAAAAAATTCCTATAAGCAGGGGCTGACCCCGCATCTGAACTGGGCTTGCAGAAATCAAAAAGAAATTCCTATCTACCTACCAGAAAAGAAGAGACAAAGGGACATGCCTATTCCTTCGACCTCTTCTTCTTCTTCGAAGTCGATCCTCTTAAACTGCCACTTTGGTGTCTTTTTGACTTTTTGCCTTTCCCTGATTGATCCCCGGGTGGGAGAATTATGGTAGTCTCTTCCTTCGAACTTATAGGGATTTGAATACTTTCTGAATGCGTGGTCGGAGGAACATGGGCACTTTTAATTTAGGAGGATACATGAGGTATGCCAGTGACAATGCTTGTACCGTTGGGAGAAATCATTCGCAGAGGAGCCGGGCCAAGGCCCTCCATCCCACCTCGAATGCTACTGGCCTGTGCAATTGCTTCCAGTTCAACATTGATCTCCGCCATTATCTCTTCCTTGTGAATCACTTGAGCATCCATGTGAATGCTTCTAATTGGGCCCGAAGAGCTGGCTGTGAATGTGCCTTCGCCCATGACAAAAGGCAAGTCGGTAAGTGGATCGCTCTAATGACCAAGGAGTTCTTCCATCATTTGTTCGTCGAGAATAAAAGCGCTCTCATGAACTTCCCCAGTCGATAAAGAAACCATAATTGTCGTCGCCTCCTTCATAATCGCCTTTTGCTCATGGTGTAGCTCTTGGTTTGTAGGAGGCTCGGCCGGTGCGGATCCTATAACTGAATGGAGACAAGAAAAGACATTTGTGACATCTCCTGATAGCACTCTCAACTTTGAATAAATACGAGAAGTTTTCAGAATTCCTTCCTCAAATTGGCTCCTAGGTGGAGCCAAGCACCTTCAGAAACATGCTCGCGGACCGAAGAAAAACTCGATTGATCAGGATCATAAGCAGACATAACCGGAGGATATACTGTAGAAGTAGGTTCAGGTTGGTTGCTACAGGCAATTCAGAACTTATTTCATGATGTTCAACTCCAGACCCTTCTCCAAGTTCCAGATGCTGAGTGGCGAGTTTTTCCTTTTCAAATGTGACAATGGAGTCATGGAAACCTTTCGTTCATCCTCGGTCAATATCCGGTTCTCCAGCCCAAACTTATCAATAGATATTTTATGATGATTCGCCTTTTCATCTTTAACTAAGAGGCACCAAGCATTTTGCAGATATGATGGGTAATCTTCGAACCAGCTCAGGTTAGGGTGCTTCAGAACATTGACATTATATGTGATCAGAAAATCCTCACCTTCCAACCTAGCTTCCACCGCTCTTAATTCACCCTCAGCCCTAGTCTCGACTTGCTGATAATTTAGCATTACTAAAGCACCACAGCCTGCTCGCATGCTTCCCGAGTAGCCTTATTAGCATCATATTTTTCTTTGACGTCCACAACATACTTTGTCTTAAGCTTATTTTGCTCCTTGAGCGCAGAATCTCTCTCGACTATGACGATGGCATTTTTGTGGCCCATATCATCGACCAAAGTTAGGTGCTCTTGCCACATCTACTCCATCTTCTTGTTTGCCTCATCGACTTTCTTCAAGGCCTTCGTTTTTGAGTTCCTCAAAGTGTCATTCTCAGCAGTGAGCACTTGAGCTATGCAATCTTTTTGGGAGAGATCTTTCTCCACATTTTCAATCGTCTTCGCCCGCTCAAAGGCCACTGTAAAAGCTTTCTCCGCCGTTTTCATCCTTTCTCGATACTGGTTGTATACGTCGTACACATAGTCCTGGACAATCTGCTTCGCTTCAATGGGGATCCACATTAAGTTCGGGCGGAAGTGAAAGCCATCGAAGCAGATAGTTGGGCAGCCCAGTTTCAACTGAGTTATTCGGATGGCTCCCTTTCCCGTGGTCTCCATAGCCACTGATGTAGTGATGACATGGGCATCTATCCTAGTTCTATGATACTGCTCCCCAGATCTCGAAGTTTGTGGAGGCACTGGTTGGCATGAAATTTTGGTAGTTTGTTTTCTAGATCCAGAGGGTTGCGTTGGACCTTTAGGTGGCCGATAGAGCGACCGAGAGTAGCACCGATACTCCCGCTCATAACGCTCCCTCTCTTGATTTGAAGTAGCCGCGATCGCATTCCCTTTCAGCCTCACTTCTCCGAGAATCAAAACATGAGCTAGATTAATGGTGTGTAGAGTGGAGGCTACCAAGCATAGATCCACGCCTTGACATCGCATCTGTAAAATGAAACGATAAACATAGTTATTAATCTCCAGAGATGAATAACTTGTGATTAGAAATTGTGTGGTGCTATGAAGTGTGTGTTCATGTGCGCACACCCCCCAACCAACTGGTTGTAATAGCCATACTCGGAGGAGTTGGTTCTCCTATGTCTAAGACGCTATGAATCCCCTCTAATCCAGTATCTGGATGTAAATGAAAGTCATCCATAATGGGGTTGTCCGCCAGTCCTACAACTATGACGGTTTTGCGCCTTATAGATTTTTGAGCAGTAGATTTGCCTCTTCTTTCCACTCTAAAGATCGAGGACTTTACGAAGACCCAGCTGCTAGCTTGTCTCCAGCTGGCATATTCTCATTCACCATCCATGGAGTTCTCCTTCAAGCCTGCCTGATCGGGGCCATCCTAAGAACTCCTATGAGTCTGATACTTTGATCACTATTAATTGCCCTAAAGGCAACCATATTTTCGTCCGTAAGGACTTCATTGATCTCTCTATACTCGACAGGCGCCTCTTGAAGAACCTTTACAATCTCCCTAAACTGAGTGGCTATAGGTCATGGAATCGAAGCTATGAAAGAAAGTAAGTGTTTGATCCAAAATCGACTAAGATTATCTAGTTAATCAACAAAGAGGTTAGGGAACTTAAGTCTTACTAGCCACCATCTGGCAAACCTCGATGGACACCGAATGTAGAACCATTCGGTCTGGAAATAACTCAGTTTCTCCAAGCCCAACCATGATCTAACAGTTCCTAACTACCTCTAAGAAAGTGAAGGAAGGATTGTCTCCTCGACTCTTTATGTTAAAAATATCTGACTTTCTCTGGAGTTGTGGGTCAGAAAAGGTGCACCATGAAGACGATGAATAAACTATTTGTAACAACCCGCATATTTATCGATTTTTGTATTTTAAATATTTTATTTAAATATTTTATCGATACTCGGAATTTAGTCCGAAAAGATACTTTTTGCATACGGTCGAATTAAGACTCCAGACCACTCCCACTGAGTTTAAAATGCCGTTTGCGACCTTTTTGAGTATAAGCTTCGATATTTTTGGAGTTAGTCAAGTTTTGCTACTTTTTCACTTTGGGTTTGGGTTTGGTTCAGCCCTATGTTTAACTTATACTCAAATATGAACCACTCTCCCCATTCACTCTCACTTCCTTCTCTTTTCAGTTCTAAAACATCAATGGTGGGAGAGATGGGAAATTAAAATTCCAAAACCCTAGTTTTCTTTTGCAAATCAAACTCTAGCTCCAAACTAATAGAAGAACCCATTGCTTAGATTCAAGCTTGTTGAGTTGGAATTGAAGAGTGATTGTCATTGTCATTGTTCTATAGCTTCTTCCTCCGTGTTCTTGTGCATAAAGGTGAGATTTTTATCTCACATCTATGTCTATATCTATCTTTGTGGTTAGGTATGAATTCCTAACATTTGTGCATATTCATTTGCTTTTGATTTGAAATGATTGGTGAATATTCCAATTTTTGTGAAAATCCTTTTATGGATGTTTGATCACGATATTTGGGGTGTATCGAAGAGCCTATAAGGCCGGGTTGTCATTTGACGTATGAAACGCATGGTCTTCATACTCGTTTTGTATGAAACGCTTGCGTTTACTTCGTCGGTTAATTCTTGGACTTGTTCGATTGAAACTCTTGTGACAATTTTCTAGTGGAGATCTACAGTTTGTTCGTAAATATTTAAGTTAGGCAAGTGTTTATGGGACATGAAGCTAAACTCATATATTTACTAAGTTATTGTAATTGACACTTCTCGTTGATCATGACGATCATTTTTGTGATGTAGACTAGCAATTGTGCGATGTCTCTCTTTGTCCACGTGGAGGACAGTAACTCATTTTATTGAGCTTTGTCTCATTTCTTTGTGGGGTAGCTCCCCATGGCCTTCGGGTCGTTCGTGTGTCAAAAATTAATGCTTAGCTACCATGAGATAGCTTCTCGTTCGTGTGTCAAAAATTAATGGCTAGCTACCATGAGATAGCTTCTCGTTCGTGTGATACATATGTTGGTGAGCTTTAATGCTCCCGTTTGAGTGATAGGCCTTCCCCCCTTTTTCTTGTGATTTATGGATTTCGTGTGTTGAATTCTGGAATTTGTGTTTCACCAATTTTCGTGGTTTCCATTGATAAGTTTTATCAATATTTGTGCATTGGTGAATTTGTGTGTCATTGACTTTTGTGATTTCTGGATTCATGTGTTGGATTCTGGAATTTGTGTTTCACCAATTTTCGTGGTTTTCATTGATAAGTTTTATCAATATTTGTGCATTGGTGAATTTGTGTGTCATTGACTTTTGTGATTTTTCGATTTCGTGTGTTAGATTCTGGAATTTGTGTTTCACCAATTTTCGTGGTTTCCATTGATAAGTTTTATCAATATTTGTGCATTGGTGAATTAGTGTGTCATTGGCTTTTGTGATTGACATTGATATAATCGTCAATATTTATGGTTTGGTGAAAGAAATAAGGAGTATGACATTTCTTTGTTTCTTGTGTAGATTCTGTGATATTGATTAATCTCTTATTGATTTTCAATTACTTATATATATCACAGCTTGGCATTGTGATTATTATGTATTTAGTCATATCTCTTATTCAATATCGTTTCATCTGATATTTATAGTTAGACTGATACGTTTATTATTTTCTTATTAAATAATACTCGGGTCAGATCGAGATGTTACAGGGGCTTCAGCTTGACTTCTCACTTGGGATTGATCTCTCTGACTTTTGGTTAACTACTTAGATTAGTAGTTTATTTTGTTGTATACACTTGAGATAAGGACTCATAGTTGTATTCTTTTGTATAGCACGTGTTGCTATTCTTTTGTTTTATTGTGGATCTTTTTGACCACTACTCTGATATACACTTTCATGTGTTAGTTATATGTTCATATCTTCTTCCGCCTTTGTGATATGAATTATCTATGACTGATTTGTGTTATGCTTATTTCTTTATTTGTTTCCGAGGATTATTATAGCCACTGTGTAGTAGCTTTGAGTTTGTGTCGGTATGCCGGATTTCCTCTTGATACAGAAATGCATGTAATACTATCTGGCATATCGATGCTCGCACAAAGCAATTGCACGGATGGTCGCTCCTCAACAGCCTTATTCTCCGTGTTAGTTGACTGCATTACACCGTAGTGTTCTTGGTTAGCGTGGGTATAGAGGTGGGGCGTCACAGCTTGGTATCAAAGCCAAACTTCGGAACAATGTAGAATAATTTAACAAGGATCATCGTCCTAAGTCCTTCTTAGGAGTCGTGCCTTAGGATTTAATTCGAGTCTTCGTACCGATTCATCCTTTTTTCTTTATGATTCCTTGTTTTGTCTATCAAGATTGCTTGATATTCCTTTTGTGAATAACCTTTTTCTTCTTCTTTATTTCTTTATAAAGGAAGAGAAATGGTTAAACCTGGCCGTCCCAGCGCCGGTCAATCTAGTACTCCACCCCAAGATGGAGTTTTTATGACTACCCAGCAACTTCTTGACCTTGTCACAAATGCTTAAGAAGCTGGTTCTAACCCGGAACCTACTCACCCAAAGTCGGGATTTGCACGCTTGTGCAGCGATTACACTAATTTGGGTGGAAAGCCATTCAAAGGTTCCGAAACTATTATTGAAGTACAGGCTTGGCTAAGGTCATGCGATCGAATCTTTTCTCGCAGGAATCTTATTGACCATCACCGAGTTCAGGTGGCCTCTAGTATGCTCCAAGAAAGAGCATTAGACTGGTACGAACTTCTTATTTCTGAGATTAATGAAGCAGATCTCACCTGGGAGCAATTCCGAGAACGCTTCGAGTTGAAATTTGTACCAGAAGTAGAGAAAGTGACATTGGCTCGACGATTTATAGACCTTGTTCAAGGTGATTCTTCCGTGACTGATTATGTCGCCTCCTTCGAGTCGCTTTCCAAATATGGGGTTGAATACATCAGCACCCTTTAAAGAAGAACCAGAGGTTCGTCTATGGCTTAAAAAAAATCTCAAGAAGCCATTACTTCTAAAATTAGAAGTTCCCTTCGGCCAACTCGTTGATATCGCTCTTCGTCTTGAAGAGGCGGATAGGGGAAATGATGTTGAAGTGGTGGGTTCCAAACCAAACCTCAACAACAAGAAGAGACCAAACAAATTCAAAGGTCCTTATCCCAATAAGAAAGGGAGGCAAGCAACTCCTGCTGCAAAGACCTTTTCCTCTACTAAAGGGAAATGCTATAATTTTGGTTCGAAGGACCATTACGCGAGCAAGTGTTCAAAGCCTCGTACTTGTCGCTATTGCAAAAGCCCGGATCATTATCTATCTTCTTGCCCCAAGCTTCAGAGAAGGAAGGAGGGAAAGTTAAATGTTGCTCAAGCCCCTAACAACACATCTCATGGCCAAGGTATTTCTCATTCTATCCTTGATGGCATTATTTTATTTCGTGACCATCCTATTCGACTTCTTTTTGATACGGATGCGTCCGATTCTTTTATATCAAAAGAACTTGTTGATACTTTTTCTTTGGATGTTTTGTGTTTAATGACTTCTTCGAGAATTGCGAATCCGGTTAGTGGATCCGCAACAATTAGTTTATTGTGTAAAGATGTCGAGATTATTTTGTGTGATTTTCCTTTCCTAGCCGATTTGCATGTCATGCGTTATTTAGGCTTTGGAATGATTTTGGGAATGGATTGGCTTAACCGTTATGGGGCTCATATCCTATGTCCTGAGCGGACTATTCATCTTCGACATCCTCAATCTGTAAAGCAGATTTCTATTAATCTTAAAGATTCGGATTTCAGCTTGGTTGCATCTTTATATTCTTTAAATCCTCGTGATGACGCTAACGATGATGAGGAAGATATTATTTCTCTTATTCACGTTGTTCGTGAATTTTCCGACATATTTGAGCCCGTTTTAGGATTACCACCTAAACGAGCAATTGAGTTCAGAATTAATCTCATTCCTGGAGCTCATCCTATCACTCGTCCTCCTTATCGTATGTCCAATAAAGAAAACGAGGAGATGCGTAAACAATTATCCGAATTGGAGATGAAATAATTTATTCGCTCTAGTTCCTCGCCTTGGGGAGCTTCGGCTATTTTTGTGAAGAAATCCGATGGTACGCTTAGGCTTTGCGTTGACTACCGCAAACTTAATGATCTCACTATCAAAAATAAATTACCTTTACCTCGGATTGATGATCTATTCGATCAACTTAGTGGTGCTAGAGTCTTTTCATAATTGGACTTAGCTACTGGATTCCATCAGCTTCGTATTGCAGTGGATAGTATTCCTTTGACATCGTTCCGTACTCGTTATAGATCTTATGAATGGCTTGTTATGCCATTTGGTTTAACGAATGCTCCGGCTTATTTCGTTGACCTTATGAATCGAGTTTTCAAAGACTTCCTCGACCGGTTTGTTCTCATCTTTATTGATGATATTCTTGTGTATTCAAAAACCGAGGAGGAACATGAGAAGCATCTTTGGATTGTGTTGGAAACTCTTAGGAGTAATCAATTAAAGGCAAAGTTTTCTAAATGCCACTTTTGGCAATCTCGTGTGAAGTTTCTCGGTCATATTATTTCCGAATCCGAAATTTCTGTGGATCCTTCAAAGATTGAAGCGATTCAAGATTGGAAGAGACTGGAGAGTGTGATGGAGATTCGTAGTTTTCTTGGATTGGCGGGTTATTATTGCTGTTTTATCAAAGACTTTTCTAAGATTGCCGTGCCTCTCACTAGCTTAACGAAGAAAGGTGTTAAATACATTTGGTCGGACAAATGTGAAACTTCTTTTCAAAAATTAAAAGAACTCCTTTATGATGCTCCTATTCTTGTTATTCCCGAAGGGAATCAAGATTTCATTGTTTATACCGATGCTAGTCGCGTTGGTTTGGGTGCCATTCTTATGCAAAAAGAACGTGTTATTGCTTATGCCTCAAGGCAATTAAAGCCGGCCGAGACTAGATATGCCACACATGATTTAGAACTCGCGGCTATTGTTTTTGCTCTTCGGATTTGGCGTCATTATCTTTTAGGAGAGAAATTTGTTCTTTGTACCGATCATAAGTCCTTGAAGTATTTATTCTCTCAAAAGGAACTTAATTTGCGTCAACAGTGTTGGCTCGAATTTCTTGCACCTTATGAGCTTGATATACTTTATACTCCCGGTAAGGGTAATCGTGTCGCCGATGCTCTTAGCCGTAAACAATAAGTAGTTGTTTCTATGATGATATCCGAATGGAACGATTTCGAGATTTTATCCACTTGTGACATTCGAGAGCGTGTATCCGATTTATGCTCATCACTTGTTTTGTGTAGCCTTAAGGCTCATCCTTCTCTTTTTGACCGCATTCTTGAAGCTCAAGGGCTAAATCCTGAATTGGCTCTTCTTGGCCAAAATATTAAGGATAAAGTTGATAATGAAGGTTTGAAAAACTTCGATATCGATTCTCGTGGCGGCATTCGAAAATTTGGTAGACTTATCGTGCCAAACATTTGTGATCTTCGTAAAGATATTTTAGAAGATTCACATCGTTCTAAATTTACCATTCATCCCGGTAGTAGTAAAATGTACGCGGATATGAAGCGGCTTTATTATTGGGAGGGAATGAAAACTGATATTGCTAACTTTGTTAAGCGTTGCATGACTTGCCAACTCGTTAAGGCCGAGCATTAAAGGCCCGGTGGGTTATTGCAACCGTTAGAAATTCCAATTTGGAAGTGGGATCAAATTTCCCTGGATTTTACCGATGGCCTTCCCCGTTCTCGTTCGGGTCATGATAGCTTATGGGTGATCGTTGATAGGCTTACTAAATCCGCCCATTTTATTCCCGTTCGATCTAACCGAACCGTTCCTCTTTTGGCCAAACTCTTTATCAAAGAGTTTGTTAAATTACATGGAGTTCCTACTTTTATTATTAGTGATCGTGATCCATTGTTTACTAGTGGATTTTGGAAGAGTCTTCAAAAAGCTTTGGGAACGAAGCTTAATTTTAGCACCGCTTATCATCCCCAGTCCGATGGAAAAACCAAGCGTGTGAATCAAACTCTTGAAGATCTTCTTCGTGCTTGTGTGCTTGATTTTGGTGGAAGCTGGGAGGATCATATTCCTCTTGTTGAGTTTTCCTAAAATAATAGCTTCCAATCTAGTATTGGTATGGCACCTTTTGAGGCACTCTATGGAAGGCCATGCTGATCTCCTTCTTGTTGGCTTGAGGCCGGTGAAAAGCTGGTTTTAGGTCCAGATTTTATTCGTGATTCCACAGAAAAGATTGATCTTATTCGTCATAGGATGAAAGAAGCCCAGAGTAGACAAAAATCCTATGCCGATAATCGAAGAAGGAGATTAGAATTTTATGTTGGAGATCTTGTTTTTATTCGTGTTTCACCTATGAAAGGTGTTGTACGTTTCAGTCGATCGGGAAAATTAGCGCCTCGATATATTGGGCCATTTCCTATCACTGAACGTATTGGTTTCATGGCTTATCGCCTTTTATTACCGGCTCAATTTTCTGCTATCCATGACGGGTTTCACGTTTCTCAACTTCGGAAATGTCTTCGAGATTCCGATTCTATTCTTGAGCCCGGTGTTGTGGAAGAGATTGAAGTTTCGCCTAATTTAACTTATGAGCAACATCCTATTCGTGTCATTGCTTCAGAGGTCAAACGACTTCGAAATAAGGATGTTCCGCTTGTGAAAGTTCAATGGTCTTCAAATCCTAAGGATTGTTCTTGGAAGTCTAGAGAGTTCATCGAGCGATCACATCCGGACATACTTTCCCATGCTCTTTAAGGTGAACTTCTTATTTCAAACTTCTTTTGTGTTGAATACGCTTTTATGGTTGTTACTATGTATCTTCTTCTTAAATATTGCGAGGACGCAATTTCTTTAAGCAGGGGAGTCTGTAACAACCAGCATATTTATCGATTTTTATATTTTAAATATTTTATTTAAATATTTTATCGATACTCGGAATTTAGTCCGAAAAGCTACTTTTTGTATACGGTCGAATTAGGACTCGGGACCACTCCCATTGAGTTTAAAATGCCGTTTGCGACCTTTTTGAGTATAAGCTTTGATATGTTTGGAGTTAGTCAAGTTTTGCTACTTTTTCACTTTGGGTTTGGGTTTGGTTCAGCCCTATGTTTAACTTATACTCAAATCTGAACCACTCTCCCCATTCACTCTCACTTCCTTTTCTTTTCAGTTCTAAAACATCAATGGTGGGAGAGATGGGAAATTAAAAATCCAAAACCCTAGTTTTCTTTTGCAAATCAAACTCTAGCTCCAAAGTAATAGAAGAACCCATTGCTTAGATTCAAGCTTGTTGAGTTGGAATTGAAGAGTGATTGTCATTGTCATTGTTCTATAGCTTCTTCCTCCGTGTTCTTGTGCATAAAGGTGACATTTTTATCTCACATCTATGTCTATATCTATCTTTGTGGTTAGGTATGAATTCCTAACATTTGTGCATATTCATTTGCTTTTGATTTGAAATGATTGGTGAATATTCCAATTTTTGTGAAAATCCTTTTATGGATGTTTGATCATGATATTTGGGGTGTATCGAAGAGCCTATAAGGCCGGGTTGTCATTTGACGTATGAAACACATGGCCTTCATACTCGTTTTGTATAAAACGCTTGCGTTTACTTCGTCGATTAATTCTTGGACTTGTTCGATTGAAACTCTTGTGACAATTTTCTAGTGGAGATCTACAGTTTGTTCGTAAATATTTAAGTTAAGCAAGTGGTTATGGGACATGAAGCTAAACTCATATATTTACTAACTTATTGTAGTTGACACTTCTCGTTGATCATGACGATCAATTTTGTGATTTAGACTAGCAATTGTGCGATGTCTCTTTGTCCACGTGGAGGACAGTAACTCATTTTATTGAGCTTTGTCTCATTTCTTTGTGGGGTAGCTCCCCATGGCCTTTGGGTCGTTCGTGTGTCAAAAATTAATGGTTAGCTACCATGACATAGCTTCACGTTCGTGTGTCAAAAATTAACGGCTAGCTACCATGAGATAGCTTCTCGTTCGTGTGATACATATGTTGGTGAGCTTTAATGCTCCCGTTCGAGTGACAGGCCTTCCCCCCTTTTTCTTGTGATTTTTGGATTTCGTGTGTTGAATTCTGGAATTTGTGTTTCACCAATTTTTGTGGTTTCCATTGATAAGTTTTATCAATATTTGTGCATTGGTGAATTTGTGTGTCATTGACTTTTGTGATTTCTGAATTTCGTGTGTTGGATTCTGGAATTTGTGTTTCACCAATTTTCGTGGTTTCCATTGATAAGTTTTATCAATATTTGTGCATTGGTGAATTTGTGTGTCATTGACTTTTGTGATTTTTCGATTTCGTGTGTTAGATTCTGGAATTTGTGTTTCACCAATTTTCGTGGTTTCCATTGATAAGTTCTATCAATATTTGTGCATTGGTGAATTAGTGTGTCATTGACTTTTGTGATTGACATTGATATAATCGTCAATATTTATGGTTTGGTGAACGAAATAAGGAGTATGACATTTCTTTGTTTCTTGTGTAGATTCTGTGATATTGATTAATCTCTTGTTGATTTTCAATTACTTATATATATCACAGCTTGGCATTGTGATTATTATGTGTTTAGTCATATCTCTTATTCAATATCGTTTCATCTGATATTTATAGTTAGACTGATCCGTTTATTATTTTCTTATTAAATAATACTCGGGTCAGACCGAGATGTTACAGGGGCTTCAGCTTGACTTCTCACTTGGGATTGATCTCTCTGACTTTTGGTTAACTACTTAGATTAGTAGTTTATTTTGTTGTATACACTTGAGATATGGACTCATAGTTGTATTCTTTTGTATAGCACGTGTTGCTATTCTTTTGTTTTATTGTGGATCTTTTTGACCACTACTCTGATATACACTTTCATGTGCTAGTTATATGTTCATATCTTCTTCCGCCTTTGTGATATGAATTATCCGTGATTGATTTGTGTTATGCTTATTTCTATATTTGTTTCCGAGGATGATTATAGCCACTGTGTAGTAGCTTTGAGTTTGTGTCGGTATGCCGGATTTCCTCTTGATACAGAAATGCATGTAATGCTATCTGGCATATCGATGCTCGCACAAAGCAATTGCACGGATAGTCGCTCCTCAACAGCCTTATTCTCCGTGTTAGTTGACAGCATTACACCGTAGTGTTCTTGGTTATCGTGGGTATAGAGGTTCCATAGCTATTGAGCTCAGTAAAAGCCATCATTAGATGACAATAAATCCGTGTTCCCCTGGTGTGAAGTGTGAATGGGTTGTGTTGTGCAGTGCTACATAATACTTAGAGTTCTATAGGATTTGAAAGATGTTCGAACGACAAGACTTCGAAATCCAACCGAACTGACCCTCACCGCTTACCGTCACAAATGTGCCTTTTAGACTTTGAAGATTGATACAAGTTAAAGTTTGTCAAATTTTTTCAAATTATAGTTCCATCGATGAGCTTCGAAGGGCAGTCAAATTTGTAGTGAAACAGTCAAGTTCAATTATGCAAGGCAGAAGCTTCTCGGAGTCAAATATTCGACTATGCACAAAGTTTCATATCCATCAAGATTCAAGCTTGGATTGATCACCAGAAGCCTAGTTCATATCGATCAAGCAAAGACAAGCTTTGTATCGATCAATGACTCACTTTTGTATCGATCACATAGTTCCTTTTCGTATTGATTGCATTGTCAACACTATGTATCGATGGTTTTGGATATATACAAAGCTCCATAACTCTTGGTCGATAAGAAGTCCCTCCTTCCTCCCATCAATGCTAGATCGATATGAACTTCTCGTCCCAGATCGAAACGTGTTTTTCCTTCCTTCTCCCATCGATACGAGGTCAGGGTCGAGAATCCCTTTCATGACTCCTTCGTATCCTTCCATACTCCATCTTCCCCAATCAAGACAGAAGCCATTCAACTCTCTACATCCTTTCTCAGACCACCTTCGGCCTCCTCTTCACCAAGATTGGCCATGGTTTTGAGTCGATTGGATTTAAATATCGAGTCTTGTCAATTCTAACACGAAGTTATTGATTAATTACCAAATTTAGGCGGTTAATTTGGTGGAGTAAGGAGATAAATGGATTGGAGACGAAAGTAGTTTCTTGTTCTTGGCTTTGCAATCGATACGAACAGCAGCGAGTAAAATGAAAACAAGTGAAAAAAATTCTAAGTACAAAAGCATTTAAATGGATGGAAGATTAGGCATATGAAGATTTGTCTCCCAATGTGGAATGACACATTGAAGCGATCTATAATGTAACCGATACAAAGAGCCCTCTTCGTACCTTTCACCAAATCGATAGGAAATTGCCAATTTTGTATCCAGTAACGATCGAATTTTTTTTAGCATTATCGATATGAAGCTTTTTTCATATCCATCCACAACTATCTAAGATGAAGCAATTCATATTCATCAAGCAATCGATACGAAACATGAAGCATAGACTTGTTTGTACAATTCAGATCCATAAGAGATTCATCGATACGAAATGGTAACTTTGTATCCATTGCTTTGAAGCCCACAAAAATTCGTATCCGTCGATATGAAATATTTTGAAAGGCCAACTAATTCATATCGACCACCATCTATACGAAGATAGTTTTCCAACTTCTCAAATCGATCTAGGAGAGGATCAATATGAAGGAATACACTAAAACGACTGTCAAGCGTGAATTTCACATCGATTTATGAAAGGATCGATAAGAAACTCGATTGAAGAAGAAACTTTACAACGACTCCTAAACACACAAACGTTAATGGGAGTTAGGTTAGCATACGTTCATGCATTACAAACTAACATCCAGTCTTCAAAATTACTAGGAATTGAATGCTCACCTAGTGACAATTAAAACGATGAATAAAAAATTGCTAACAATCAATATACAATTACAACAATGCACTATACAATCATTGACATTCAACAATTTAGTGTTTATATTACTAGGAATCGATCAAAGGCAACATCTTTTGACAAAAATAGAACGACTA
Organism: Allium cepa; assembly: GCA_030765085.1. NCBI lineage: Eukaryota > Viridiplantae > Streptophyta > Magnoliopsida > Asparagales > Amaryllidaceae > Allium > Allium cepa. Next base: position 1,014,430,824 of record CM060934.1, on the reverse strand, counting down.
TTCAACAAATCGAGTATAACTTTTTAGAATAATGATCACAGCTTTTTAAATCACGCGATGTTCTAACAAGATGTACTTTGGGGGAAAAATGTTATCCCGCCTTTCGATAAGGCCATGACACCAAGAGCTTGACTGGAAACTAAGGATAGTTCGTCCTGAAGATTGGTTATACACAGGTTTATTATGGATATTGAAGAATTTGGTTCGAGCCTGGATTGAGCTACAATCGATATGATACTATAAGCAAAGCTACAGAAGCCAACGTTCCAAATTTTAAGTCAATCGAGGTTCATATGCTCAAGATATCGATCGATCAAAATCAAGAAGACCAACCTCATTCGTATCCATGGGATTTCGTATCCATTCCTTGGGCTACATCAATTCACATCCATCAAATTGCACCAACCATTTTATACCCATTAACATTTCGTTTGTAGCCATCCCATAAGCAACATTTCGTATCCATCGCACTGCACCATTTCGTATCCATCGTACCGATTCCACTTCTTATCCCTCATGTCTGCTCTATTTCATATCCGTTACCTGAAGATGTTCTGTATCGCTTCCACTTATACACAATTTGCATCGATCTATCAACTACATAGTTATCGATCAATCAATGATCGATACGAAATGTGCCACCAACGATCGATATGGAACCAACTACTCGATGATCGATGCGAAATGAGTCTAGCTACATCGACATGAAACAGCTCCAAATATCGATACGAAATGAAATCAATAACATCGATACGAAGTTGCTACACATAATCGATATGAAGTAGAGCGTGGAACATCGATATGAAGAGCGCTGCTTGGACCAATACGAAGAGTAAATTTAGGTCGATACGAACAAAGCATGTGAAAGTGGAAGACTCGGTCACTCAACATGAAAAATGGATCGATCCTAGAATATAGCACCACGTCACTCCTGATTAATACGAGCTAGCATGGATATGAAGCCATCGATACAAAGTGGATCGACATGAAAGCACTAGCCTATTGAAATGTCAAACTTGGATCGATCATAACTCAAGATCAACAAGTCCAAATGCCACCAAATTTAACTGGAGCATACACACCACATCTACTTTGTCTCTGATCGATCTGGGCCAAAATGGAGTTGTTTTTGATCGATACGAATGGAACACGTATCAATCATGGATCGATCCCGAATTGCCCCGGATCGATCACATAGGCACACCCACATGTGAGAAAGAATATTCTAAGATCTCAGTTAGATTTTTCCAGCCAATGCCCATAAATTGCAGCCTAATGCCTTTACAAAATGGACTTTTGACCCTACTACGCCGAGACTGTGCTGGAAACTCTGTTGTATCTGAGTGCTTGAGAGTGTACTATTGTAACCAATTAGCAAAGTCAATAAAAACGACAAACTTTCCATACTTGACGTTGGCCACAACGTCGAACCACTCTAAATCCTTGTGTTTTTACATTTCTAATTGTCTGTTTTAGCGTGTTTGTTAGATTAACCTCATTTCCATTTATATTCTTCACTTTAATCTCTTCAAATATGTCTGAATGATATTGTGCTCAATTTTGGGGAAAAAATTTCATATTCTTGTTCAATTATAAATTTAAGTGTATATATCCAGCTTCATGCACAATGTTTTATGATTATAGAGTTGGCTATCAATAAAATAGTTTTCGGCCATTTTATCGATTTAAATTCCAAGGAGAATATTTTGTATATATTTTATTCAAAATAAGATTACTGTTGTTTATTATCACTCAAAACAATATTATCTGTATTAGCAACCTTTTATCTTAATAAATTTCAAAATAAATATGATTTATTAGAGTGATAAATCTGTGGGTCGTTACATTCTTATGCTTAGCTCCAATACGAACTGGATGTCAAACTATAGTTGTCTGCCTTTATCATTGAACCATGCCCAAGTGCAAATCACTAATACTCTTCATCACCACTACACCCTGTTTATCCTCATGAACAACTACAAACTCCTATTCAGCTATGTGGAGGATATGGTGATGGGAAGAGACAAGTCTTCGAGGTTGAACATTGGTCATTGTTATTTAGGTTTTTGACTCGTCTACATTCGAACTGACTGGACAAGTTAGAATAAACGATCATCGAGTAAGACAGCCTAGATAGGTGATTATCAAGCTTAAAGATCAAGCGCAGGCAATGATATGAAGTGATGACCAACTGATGCTAAGAGATAGACTCTCTAGAATATTCTAATTATGGAGTAATGCCTCCTCTAGGCAGGGGATCACTGCCTATCCCTTTACTTTGGGGATCGGTACATATCCTCAATTTTTGTCCTAGACTTGATCATTATTGAGTGACAAGGAAGGCACCATAAGGCTACATTTCAAGTTTTAAGTCACTTAGAGCTTTTATGCTCAAGTTATAGGCAAATTGCTTCACCTATTAAAAGGGATCGTTCATATTCAGCTTTCACTACATATTGCAACAATGATATGTCAATAGCTCAAAATCTATAGATTCTATCAACATGAAACTTGGAGTATAAGCTAATTAGAACATGCAGAACATCCCATAGGATCTCATGGCATTTGGAGCGAGTTGGAGGGATCGGTACCTATACCTATAAAGGGATCGACTATAAACTACCTTCTCAACATACTGCAACAAAGATTGATCAATAACTCAACATATCGGTACCGATCCATATTGTACGCCCCGATATTCCTACAATTTTTGGATAGCCTCGTCTTGGCTCCCAAACCTTTTGCCGAAATTTTAGTCTGATTCATACACGTGTTTCCCTATAAATATAGCACTCATGGCATTAGAAAAAGGATCCTACTTTCTTTGCCGAGGCTTTGCCATTTTTATTCTTTTCTTTTGTACTAATGGATCCTAACTGATCTAAACATTCTTGTAATCATAATCAAATGGAAAATCATTAAAAATATGAAGTGGACGTAAGCCAAGATTGCCGAACCACTATAAAATCTGCATGTTCCTTTATAACCTTTTCTATGCTTTAATTTCATTCTTCATTTAATCTCCACTAGATTTTATTGGATTTTGATGCCCATTTTTGGCACCAATAATCATAGGACAAGGTTGGATGTTCGTTTAAGTCAATTTGCCGAATTATTTCATCAAACGCACTTCGAAATTCACCAAGTCTAAGTGTCAACTCATTCTAGGATCTTTACTCTATCAGCACTCATTATCTAATATTACATTCGTCCCAAGAAAATCCCTTTTCTAGTTTGGAGGTCATCTAGTTTTATTAGCACAAATCTTACATCAATAAGTACATTTGACACATGGTTCCAACGCATAACAAAATTGGTTTGCCCGCACATGCCGACTATCTACGTAGAGTGCATCCATTGATCACGCCAGGGTCACATGACACACTTCTCAAACCGAATCATAAACCATTGGCCTCATTGATTTATAGAATCTAATTGGTCAAAATACGTCGACATTCATTGGATTCTCTAGATCAGCTACACAAGACTAAAACAGATTAAATATTGGATTTAAATCATACCTGATTATGACTGTATCCCAAGCTTTCAGTATAATATGTACCTTAGACACTTCTAGCATATTTCTACTGCAACTGGCCCTTCTACATTTTAACTCACCCCTCCAATAACTAGCTTCTCTTCTACTCTAAGTTTTTTTAAAATCCATTTACGGTTAGGAAACCTCGATGCCAAGCTTAGAAATCACTACCACTTACGCCCAAACATCGACTTGGTAAGCTTTATGATCCTTGAGAATGCTTTGAATCCCCCGACATCTAGGTTAGCAACCATAATGTTAAAAGAATATGTGATCGCCACAACATTCCTCTAGAGGAAACTCTGGTCCTATTACCATCCCAAAGGGTGTACGACCCCCCGTAAGGCTATATGGATTAAAACAGATATGTTTTCCTCTCTAGAGTTGAGCCAAAGTTCAAACATTGTAACGACCCATAGTTTACGTATCGGAGGGTTGTAAAGTGTTATTTTTAAATTCTTATTATGCCATAGGACACTAAAACTTTGGAGGATGTTGAGAAGTGACATTTTTGACCCAAATAAATTTCAATGGAAGATTTTATGCTAGATAACTTATGTTACTACCAATGTTAATGCCGAAGGTATGTGGCATAGCAACATTGTCGTAACTTTACATCAACAAGTATTATTAAAAGAAAGAGGGTAGTGTGTTATCAAAGCTAATGCTAAAAGCCATCAAAACCATCGTGTGTTGACAAAAATTTAATTGGCAATGTCGCATGTCATCAATAAAGTTGGAAAATGAATCAACCTCGAAAACATATAGTGTCGCATCTCATCAATAAAGAATCATATACTATGTCGCATACTATCTATAGAATTTAATGAACAATGTTGGGATTGTTATATCGACATATAATGATAGATGGAACCTATGCCATATACATTCAATACCGTAAGCCATTAGTGTTATGATGGCATGTCTGTGTCGCATCTCACCAATGTCGAATTCTATCAATGATGTCATTCATTATTGAAGATAGTATGGATATCACAAATCATCAATATAGCTCTTTTTCAGCGTGACTCTTCATTGATATCACCTATGACCAATGCCGCAGGAGTTGAATGATGTCGTAATTGAAGTAATGTCACTGGATCAATGTCCCACATCATTGATGCTAACTACAGCCTGATCCCTTAAATGTTTAATGTTGTAAGCTAACAATGTCATAGGGAGACTGAGGCAGCAAATGAACAATGTCGCCAAAGTATGATGTTGCAGCTATCTACTGACATAGGTTAATGATGGTGCAGGCTATTCAATGCCGCAAGTTTATCGATGCCAAGAATTATCAATACCCACAGAGGCTATCAAGGCCAATGACACTACTTTATGACAATGTCACTCCATATTAATGCTGCTCCATGTCAATTCCGCTTCATACTAATGTTGCTTCAATTTGATGAATGCATTCATTATTGAGATGAGGCCGAAGCTTCATTATGCACTCAAGAATGTCGAAGGTGATTACTGGTCAAGGCCCAGCAACGTGCGCCATCAATATTACCGATGATCACGCATGCCGAAGTGAAGTTGTTATGCCACACTTCCACCACTATAAATATGGACTTAAGGGAATAGGAGAGAGGGTAATCATTTTTGTCTCATTTATGATTTTTAAACTTTGCAACCCTAAATTAATTTGGGGATTTCAAAACCGATTGTAGCACTCAAACTTTTGCACATGGGGCCATGTACATTCAACAATTGCATAGTATATAAATAAAGAAGACTTGAATTATAACTTGCCTTCGAGTTCCAAAGCATTTGTGATTCTTACATCATAACTCACTTCGAATTCTAGAAGCGCACATAATTTTATGTTTAAAGGCTCTATTTCGGACTATTACATGACATGCGACATGATTTGACCTTGATATTGAACATGTGCACGACTTTCATGGATTTGATACAGAGCATACGCCTTTCTAGCAACTTAAGCAAGGATTTCTTTAGCCCAACCAAATCAACCTTCCTTACACCTTTGGGGTTAACAAAGAAATTTTTTAACGACTTGTAATGGCTATAACTTTTGATAGAAGCCGAATTAATGTCCCCGATCACTTCCATTATAGGAATATGATGGTTTGCCTTTCTGTAAATTGGTCATAATAGCGAATTGGACATGCAGGCTATGAGATATGGCAATTTGATGTTCGACTATTTTTGAAGCAGCTTAATAGGTAATTAGTGAGAATAGGGATAATCCCACAAATCTATTTTGGGTTTGAGTCTATTAGAGTTTGAAATAAACATTCCAAAAATATTTTTATCATCTTCCAAATAGATTTTAGCCTACATTAATCCTTTCTTCACCAAAATATTCACCTTTCTCCTCCAAATCAAGTCTAAATCGTAGATTTTGCATAGTTATAAAGAGTATTGGTTAAAGATATTCAAATCTATAGTTTTGTAGAAAAAGATTGGGGCTTGGACTTTCATTCTCAGCTTCACCTTTATTTACGTGCAAAACATTGATTTTAGAAGGTTTGGTAAGTGATTTATCAACTCATGCCTTACTTTATATGTACATGTAGGTTTCAACATGTTTTGGATCCATTGTTAAATCCAAATTAAGTGTAACGCTATTTTAAAACCCAATATAAAGTAAAAACAAGATTAAAATGGTTTTTAGAGTTATAATCATGTTATTTGGGTGTGTGATTGCCTTGTAGATGTCATGCTATGTTGTAGATACATTATACGATGATTGAAATGATTTGTTATATGTTTTGCATGCTTGAATGTTGATTGATGTGTGTATGTGTTGTGTTTGTGCGTATGCTTGAAGAGTTGAAAATGCTTATTAGAGTGAGCGTAGAGCCAGACTTTGCTGGATAGGCCCTAGAGCATTTGAAGTCCTATCATTGCATAGACGATGCACGCAAGTAGAAGTGTTAAGTGTAGCATTGAAATCAGGACGAATGTTGAAGTATTGGAAACACTACAGGAATTCTGTTCGAAGTAGCCATGTTCGGCATGGGATTGGTCCGATGGTGGTTGTCCAGTGATCGGCTTCATGTTTGGGTGGAGAACGCTTTGGGTCATGATGGTTCGACGATGGAAGATTGGACAATATTTACTGTCCTGTAGCTGCTTCGGGTTTAGGATGGTTTGGTGAGGAAAGACCAGACAGGAAATCCTATCCGGTGGCTACTTTAATTTGACAATGAAGAACAAGACAAGAAATGTTATTCGAAGGGGTTTTGGCTTTTGTCCGAGGTTTAAGTGGCTGGTGTAGGATGTAGTTTGGGAATGGAATTTTTGTTGATGACTTCATACATAGTAGCTGGTTATTTTGGGGCAAGCTGGGGTAACTTGGTGGTTTAGGGAGTTGGTTTATAGTAAGGATGGATGCTGACACGAGATGAATTTTGTTTTTCAGTGGAAACCAATGAAATGAGATGACTTCGATGACTTGACGTGGAAACTAACTATAATATCTTGTGAAAGACCAAGAGGATACATTCTGAGTAATAGCTTATGGAGTTGAACATGGGGTCATAATACTCATTTTGGGACAAGGTAGTCTACGTGTACCTAGGGTAGTTTGCGTGTACTCATATTTTAAAGGTCTGCGCGTGTTTGGTCGCTAGTCATCTACATGAGCATAAGTTGAGCATCTATGCGGTAGTCATATTGTCGACACATATGCTATGGGATCGTAACACTGAGGTTGTGATGCTCATTAGTAGGACAGAGTGGTGTGAACGCACTCGTATTATTGGACGTCTGTGTGTGTTCAGTCCCTAGCCATGTACGTGGGTATGAGTTGAGAAACCGCAACATTGGGTAGTCACCGACAATCTGCATGAGTCATAAAAGCTACTGTATATTCAACAACACTTGAGTAAGTGATGCAAAGCTGTGTGATGGTTACTATATTTGCTCTGTGATTATTATGCTATGTTATACCCCTCTTACCCGTCTTTCTCATACGTTATAGTAATTTAACATATATTGTGTTTAAGAATTTATAGTTGAAAAGGTGCTAAAATAATGATTTAACTAATTAAAAAGGGATTTTTAGATTAGAAATATGGAAAAAAGAAATAACTAGGAAATTATACGGGAATATATTTTATAAAGTAAGAAAATAATTTATTTGAGCAAATATCGATTTTTAAGTGGAGTCTGGACATTTTAAGAGTCAAAATGATTTTTAAAATATAACTAAAATGATTAAATAATTTTTGTAAAATTAAATATTGAAAATAAATAAGGTTAGAAAATTATTTTAAAGTAAGTGATTTTTTATTTCACTTTTTAAAGGAGGTTTATTAAATTATTTGGGAAGATGGAGCTCCTATGGTGAATAAGAAAATAATTATTTAATTAGCATAAATTGTAAATAATAATTGTGGAAAAAATTATGTGAAGCTAGTAAAACATTTCTAAAGAATAAATGCGAGTCTTATTTGGAATTTTTGGGCTAGGTTACCATGAAGGAAAAAAAGATTAGTAAGAAAATATAAAAGAAAATGAAATGAAAACATGGATAAACAAGCCTAAATAGCCAATATGACTTCGGAGAAAAATCTCCGCACAGTTTCCATGTCATGAGAGATCTAGAACCATCTTCATTGCATTAAAATCCACCTTCCGTACACACAAACTATCTCCATCTACCTAAGCACTCAATTAGGAAAACCATAAACCGCCTCTTTAAATTCAACAATAAAATAGAAAAAATCTTTAAAAATTCTATAAAATTATATATACCCTTCTCAACTCGTACTACAGCTACTAGCAAGAAGAATTGAGATTTTGACTGTATTTGGGGTTCATTTAATTTTGTAGAAAAAAAGGAAGAGAAGAGGTAAAAGCAGCAATATTACAGAAGATGCATTTTGAGTATTCTTACTCACATACTACATCTAAATGCTTGTAAAACATGTTGTATGTTATAATGAATTATATGTATGTACATTCCTCTTGAACCAAAGCTTTTTTTTCTTTGATTGGTTGAGTGTTTTTTTGGCAAGGCCAGCGGGGTTAAAAAATGGGCCCCTACCATTTTTATTAATATACCAAGAAGAGTTACATAGAAGAGAAGAACAAAGCTACCAACAAGGCAAGCGAGAAACAGAGGACATGACAACTAAGAAAGACATGCATATTAATAAAAAAGAAAAGTAAAAACACACAACAAAGAGACACACAAGCACATGCTCATTAGCATCAGGGGAGAGAATTAAGGAAAGTAGAAGGAAACACATGCCTAGAAGCACTAAATCCATTCCTCAATCCCTCCTCAATACTTCTTTTCATTTGATTGAGAGTCTTCATTTTACCAGAGAAAATAATTGCATTCCTCTCATCCCATATCATACTGATGAAGAATTTAAGTGTAAACAGTATAACATAAGTTGATTCACATTTCCATCTCGTTGCTTTGTATATTAAGTCCCATTCAACTTCACTGATCAAAGAAACAGTCCAACCAGTGGTAATAGAGTTAATCGAGCACGATAACATGTGGTTGAATGGACAGTTAAAAAACAAATGCAGAGCATCCTCATCAGCTGCATGACAGAAACAAAAAGTTGCATCAATGATGACTCCCCTCTATCTCAACATAATCTTATTTTTCAGGCAGTTACTGAGTGTCTTCCATAGAAACAAGTTCTGCCTCTCCGTGTTGTGACCAAGCCAGATTCTCTTACGCCAAGGGAAAATAACAGAGTTGTTCTGACAGGCAAGAAGCTCATACATGCCACTAATCTTGTAACAATCCACACTAGTTGACCAGGAAATGCCATTGTGCTGAGATAAAGGAACAGGACAACCATACAAAAGATTCCAGCACCGTCGAACACTTTGATTACTCGAAAAAGGACGGACAATACTTCCATCAGACAGATGATCAATAGCTAAAGCATCAGTGCATATACCAGATTGTACTTGATCATTGAAGGAGAGATGGTTGCAAAGAATTGTTCCAGCTTTCACCCAAGGGTCATGCCAAAAAGACCCACGACCATTGATTCCAACTTTACATTTAGCATAAGGAAGAATTATTGATCTAAGTTTCAGTAAACAGTGCCAAGTCCGGCTACATGACTGTGGCGCTGCCATCGTCCAGAAGTTGTTTTTGCCTATGATATACTTGTGAGACCACTTAACCCAAATATTGTCTTTATGATTGAAAATTGTCAATGTGATTCACCATGGCGGCACGATTCCATTGCAGAATGTTCTTGATACCAAAACCTCCTCTAGACTTCGGCAGTTCAAGTTTAGAGAAGGCATAGGGAGATAACTTATTGGAATTCATAGAACCATGCCAGAAAAATTTGGACATTGCACTTCTAATCATTATAATCAGCTTCGCAGGAAGAATGAATGATTTGGCCCAATACACAGTCATGGAAAAAATAATGGAGTTGATTAGCGTTAGCGTTCCTGCCTGACTAAGTAACCTGTTGGTCCACAATGCAAGACGAGCAGTAATCCTCTCGTACAGAGGGATACATTAGGAGTAATAAATTCTAGAAGTTGCCAGGGGTATACCAAGATACATGGAACAATCAGAACATAGCATGATAGAGGAAAAGTTAGTTATTTGGTTTATCGCTTCAGAGGTCACTCCAACTATCATCATACCTGACTTGGATAAATTAATCGACAAGCTAGAAAGTTTGTAAAATTTGTTAAGACTATCCATAATAGATGTAACAGTCATCATTATTGGCTTGAAAAAGATAACCAAGTCATCAGCAAACATAAGTGAAGTAATGAGAGGTTTCTTACATTTAGGGTGAACTGTGAAAAGACCATCATGAACTTGTTGGCTAAGTATTTGCGTAAAGACTTCCATTACCAAAATGAATAAGTAAGAAGACAAAGGGTCTCCCTGTCGAATACCTTGTTTACTTTGAAAGTATCCCTCATTACATTTATTGACCATTTAAGAAAACCTAGCAGTTGAGATGCATGCTTCTATCCATGCCACAAAGTGTTGGGGAAAATTCATTATCCCCATGATTCTAAAAACAGACTCCCACTATAGAGTGTCAAAGGCTTTAGTGATGTCAAGTTTGAACATGGCTCTGGGAGAAATGTTGGAGGAGTTATAACCCTTCAGAAGTTCATGAGACATCAATACATTATCAAGGATACATCTACCACTAAGGAAGGTAGCTTGATTGGGGGATACGATGTTAGGTAGAACTATTTTAGTCTGTTGGATATAATCTTGGATATACATTTGTATATAGTGTTACAGCAAGAAATTGGTCTAAAATCAGCGACATGACAGACATTTTTCATTTTAGGAATGAGAGCTATGTTAGTGGCGTTAACAGAACTAATCATTTTGCACTTGTTAAAGAAGTTGTGAACAGCCTTTGGGAAAGTAGGGCCAACAATCTCCCAGCAAGAAGTAAAAAAATATGCATTGTAACCATCCGGACCTCCAGATGAATTAGAATTGAGGGAGAACATCGCAGTTTTAATCTCAGAGTCCAATATTACAGTAGAAAGCATTTCATTTTCTTCAGATGAAATTTTGGGAAGGTTAACCGAGTCAAGTAGCTCAAGTTCAGGGTGAAATTATTATTGTTGCCTAACAACTTACTGAAATATTCAAGAAACATATTAGCAATACTAGGAGGGTCAGAAATATAATCACCATTTTCATCAATAAGGGTACTAATTAGCTCTTTGGTATGTTTAGCTTTTAGAGAGGAATGGTAGAAAGCAGTGTTCCTATCACCATCCTTGAACCACTCCATTCTAGACTTTTGCTTAGCCATTAAACCTTCCTGCTTTAAGGCTTCAAACAGATCAAATGATAAATTTGCTTCCTGTGCAGCTAATTCTTTGTTTAACGGGTCAGCCAGCATAGCCTCTTGAACGTGATGAAGTTTGTGAGAGAGCATGAAAGGGACCAAGTTGCCAGAGCCAAATTTACTACACGACCATGCTTTCAATTCTGTTTTGACAGCTTTTAGCTAGCACTACAAAACAAACATTGGATTACCAAAAAATGAGAGGACCATGCTTTTTTAACAATAGGTAAAAATTCAGGGTGAAGAATCCAAGCATTAAAAAATTTAAAATTTGTATTCCTTTTTTTCATAGCAGCACCAAAAGATAAGATTTGGGGAGAATGATCAGATAGGCCTGGCATAGGAAGGAGATTTGACATATTAGGCCATTTAGTTAGGGAAAAATGGCTTAAGAATGAGAAGTCAAACTTAGAGAAGGTACGAGGAAAATATCTTCTCGAATTATTCCATGAGAAGTTGGCACCTACGGTAATGATTTCAACCAGGATAGATTGAGAGATAGTATCATTAAGTGATCTGATTTCTCGAAGGGACAAGGGATTGCCTCCAAGCCTATGAGATAACAGATAAGAGCAATTGAAATCTCTTATTGCAATCCAGGATGAGTTTCCTGTCTAAAGGAAGGGAGGATATTATGTAAACGCTGTCTAGCAGTAATAGAATTGAGACCATAGATAACTGATATGTAGAATGAGGTGGAGGAAGTAATATTTAAACAATGCATGTGAATAAGTTGAGATGTAGAAATTATTAGAGATAATAAGAAAACAGAAGGATTAAATAGAATAAGAATTCTTCCATATGGAGCTCTAGAGAGGTTGTTTATCATTTGCCAAGATGAGTTAATATAAGATGCAGCCTTGGAAGAAAGAGGAGCATTCAGCTTGGTTTCAAGAATGGCAAGCATACTTGGTTGAGTGCTTTACTAAAGGTTTGAACATATATTGGTCCAAATTAATATATTGGACGAATGAAATGATGAAATTGGTGAATAAAGTGGGTTAATTGATTTAATTTATTGATTTGGTGTTGAATTATGGTTTGAAATTAGTGGAGTGATTATTTACACTAATTTTATTCGTTGAAACGTCCGTATTGCAAAGGAGATTAAATTTTTTCACATCAGAGAGTGCGTTTCACTGCCTTAGGTGTACCGTGTGTATCGAGGGAAGCCATGGCGGCTTGCTGCGGCATTGGAATGAATAGAACCTACCATACTAATAGCAGCCGTGAGCCACTACATAGTTGCAACTCGAAGATGCTGCATAGTAGCAACTTGCTATTACTTTTGTGGCAGCTTAACGAGCTACTTAGTCGCAGCTCCAACCTGCGAAGCCATAGTATGTCCACATGCATGCATAAGTGGATAGAATAAATATTTCATATATTTCCACCTGGGGTTCAATTCCTCTATCCCCAAACTGTGTGACCCCGTGTGTCCAACAAGTCACAGCCATTGATTAATTATATAAAAATTAAATAGTGGGAACTACACTCAAGATAAATGGCTGGATTATATCAGGGAGATATGGCACATGAAATTTGAGGACTAGACTATGTCCCATCCACCTGCGTGAGCAGGTGGACAAATGAGTTATTTATAATATGTGCACCCGCGCATGTAGGTGGGCACATGTTATGCAAGTGGACTGCTGGCCCACTTGCACCACTAAGTGGGCCAAGCAGCCCACTTATTTAAAAAAGTAAATTAAAATAAAATACGAATAATATATTTAATACCTTTACTATATTTTAATAGTAAAATAATTTATAAAATTTCATAACAGAAGTTGTTAAAAGTGGTGCATGGAAATATTGTTTTTAAAACTTTGAATGTTATTAAAATGGAAGTATGTTTAGATATGTTACGGAATGTTAATAGGTAAATAACTATCAAAACTATTTGATTTTGCAAATATAGGTTTTTGTAATTATTAAAGAAGGTTTAAGTATTTAATTAAAATAAATAGAAAATAATATTATTTTATTAGAAATAAAATCATGTGCACATTCTAGAAATAAATGACAATGTTGAAACCTTTATAATGTTTGGGTGCACGATTATTGTTCTATGTAATTAGGAGACTGAATAAATGGAGTTTCAAGACCATCTAGTATGGGACTTAAGGTATCATTTCTCCAATTATTTCTAACTTTTTATAAATAATATCATTTGGTGATGTGAGTGTAGTTTATGAGCTTTTAGTCAAGGTTGTAAAAATCACATAGCTGACGCTATGTGGTAAGTATGGACAGTGAATTAATCATTTGAGTGTGGATTAATCAGAGTTAGGCATTTTTGACAACTCAATGTATTTTAGATAAAATTTTAGTATTTTGTTTAGTATCAGTCGATATAAAGTGGAAATTTGGGATTTTTAATATGCTTAGGAGTAGATAATTAGGTAAGATTGCTTAAAACTGGCATATTAATGTTTATATGTGGTACCGAGCCTTAAATAATAAGTAACTAGTGCTTAAATATATGCTTAGATTCTTATATGATGTGGAAAACCTTCTCTAGGTAGGTTAAGTCAAATAACTAGGTAATAAGCCTCACCTATCGCCTAGGCGTAGGCCTAGAAGGATTTTTTACAATAGCATTTTAGTAAAAAAGATCGAGTAATGATAAGTGGTATGGGATGCTCAAGTGATATTTTATTAATTACTATAAGTAAATAAATGTCACCTATAAGGGTCGAGGCCATCGGGAATCATCAAGAGAAATTTTGTTGAATTTAACAATCAAGTGGCGTCTTCGCTTTAAGGACAGTAAGATGGTATGTGTTGAGTAATTAAATTATATTATGCTCTAATTTTGGACATGTAGGTTGAGAGTGTCTTAGTCTAGATCTTAGGGTTTACTCCATTTTGGCATGATAAGGGCCTTCTAGATAGGCCAGTATCCATCCTAGCGGCCCCAATCGTGGGTTCGTGCCTCAGATTCATGTTGTCACATGTGTATGTATTGAGGTAAAGGAATATTTCCTTCACTAGAGCGATTATTCAGTCGACACACATGACCAACAGTCCATTACCAAAGGCAAGTAGGAATCGTGAGACATGATCAACATAGTATGGTAGTTTGTTTATGACATGCAGATGATAATAGAGTTATGATTCTAGAGGTAAATACGGGTCTGTAGAAAATAAGCTGTGGTCATAAGTGTTTTCTAGAGTGGTGCTGTGCTACATCAGACTCCTATCTAAATGACCTAGGAAGGTACATATATGATGATCATTCTCATATGAGGCATCATTGGAGGGACAATGATGATGCTATGAAACACTAGAGGTTAGCTACATATTAATCGATCACCCGTGTACCTTACCCCACCATCACTAGATTATTTGTGTTATGATGCTTTGCTTTGATGCTTTCATGTTATTTTGTCTATATTCTACCTTATTCTTCTTCAAGTGTGTATTCTTATACGCCTCCTAGGACTAATCGATCGAGGGCTTTCACTCTCTTTAGGATTGGTGTTCATGGTAATAGTCTTCTTTTATGATTTGTTGTTGTAGGGATGTTTATATTGGCTGACACAGATGTTTCTTTTATTATTTCACGCTATATTCTTCAACATTCTTTTCAGACATAGCCTGACCCATGTGTTGTTTTAAAATATTCAAATCAGCCCAAGATATTTTTTGTCCATGTACCGAATGGCTGCTTTAGTTATGGGACACTTTTAGAGGATAATGTACACCTGAGGACGATAGTTTCTTTATATGCTTTTGTAGCCTCTTTATGTATAATGATGTACCTATTTGACTATGATATGTACTACTGATGTATTATATTTTACCTCTGCATTCTGATTCCATGATTAGTTTCTATATTGTATATTGTTCTGTTTTGGGAATCATAAGTGTTTATTGCTTTGTGGCGATACTACATATATAAGATTTCATATTATGTGATCTGAGATACGTAACGATGTCAGCCCAAGGGAATGTTCATGTATGTCGGCCCTTATAGCCCCATTCTCTGTATTATCAAACAGTATTACTACATATTACCCTTTTATAATATGGATATAGAGGTAGGGTGTTACAGTTGGTATTAGAGCAAGATTCAACACACTATATGATCTAAAGAGATATGGATCATTGGCCTTAGATGGACTTAGGAGTCCTTGTCCCGTAGGTTTTGGGTAGATTACCTAAGTATAAGCTAGGTGTATATGGTGTTTATTGGGATAATCACCTTGGGGGCGTACTTGTTATTTGTAAGTATTAATATATGTAAACATATTTATCTTGTTGTTCTAAACTAGAATTTCACTTTAATGAATAAGTGGGAATGGGTTTGGGTCGATTTACCCGAGTTGGTGCTGGATAGTCCGGTGGTTTCGATAATGAGGGAACGTTTATGACCATCGATCAGTTGATGGAGCATGTGCGGAGCATTTAGTCTCTAGAGCTTCCATTATTCTTAATCCACTTACTCCCCACTTTGACTTTGCATGGATGTATAGTGATTATGCTAGCCTTAGAGGAAAGACCTTTAAGGGCACTGAGGGAGTCATTGGAATTTGAGCATGACTCAAGACACACGAGCACATCTTTACACGCATTGGTGTCATCGATCGGCAGAAGGTTCAGAATGCTTCTAGCCGGTTACAAGAAAGTGCACTTGATTAGTATAAGCTTTAAATGGCTAAGATTAATGAGGCCGAACTGACATGGCATTGGTGTAGGTTTCGTTGTATGCAGAAGTTCCTCCTCGAGGCAGAGAAAGCAGCTACTACTAGGAAGTTTATTGATTTGAAGTAGGGTCAGATGTAAGTGATAGAGTATGTGGCTACTTTTGAGGGTCTTTCAAAGTATGGTGCCAATCTCATCAAACTCCTCTTAAGAAGAACTAGATGTTTGTTTATGGCATGACCAAGGCTTTGAGGAAAGCTTTACTTCCCCAGCTTGAGGCTGCATTTGAGAAGTTGGTGGATATTGCTTTGAGATTAGAGGAGGTTGAGAGAGAGAGATTGGAGATTAGAGGTTCGTTCAAGAAGCAAAAGCCTTGATTCCTATATAAAAAGCAAGCTAGAGGCAAGGTACGATTCACCTCGACGATTCACCTCGAAGAAGGATACTACACAAGTTTTCTTCTATAATTATGGAGCAGCAAGTCATTATTCCATGGAATGTAGCAAACCAAAGTAGATAGTTGGATCGAAGCAGTTTAGAGTTTGTAAGGAGACAAGTCATTCTTGCCCAAATATCAGGGAGCCAAGAAGATTAAAAGTTTACATGCTTTAGAGACTTCTAGTGAACCATCTTAGGCTAAGGGGAAACCTTTATCCATCCTCGAAGGTACTATCTTATTTAGAGATTCTTCCATTTGAGTTATTTTCGACATGAGTGCGTCTCATTCATTCATGTCGAAAAAACTGGTTGATAGATTTGATTTTTGTGTGGTTTTCTTAGTTACGACTTTGAGGATTTCTAATCCTATTAGGTGTTATGTAACCCTTGGGATGTTATGTAGAAATGTTAATTTGGACTTATGTGGATTTCCTTCCTTGAATGAATTACTTGTAATCAAGTATTTAGGATTTGGCATCATTCTTGGTATGGATTAGCTGGATCGATACGTGGCTCATTTATATTGTCCCAAAAGGGTGATCCCCCTCAGCCATCTAGATTCTAAAGAACGTCTCAACATAGCTCTTGGAAACATTAGTCTAAGCTTGAGTGGTTCTCTATTTGCTCGTGAGTCTTGATAATATGATGACATTTCCAGAATCCCTACTATTAGAGATTATCTTGATGTCTTTGTGCCTATCACTGATTTTCCTCTAAGGCGGGCTATAGAGTTCCATACTGATCTAATTCCTGGAGCTTACCTAGTTAGTCGTCCTCCTATGAGGATATCAGCTAAAGAGAATGAGAAATTAAAGAAGCAATTATCAAAACTAGAGGTTGGGCATTTTATTTAGTCTAGTAGTTCACCTTAGGGCACCACAATGGTGTTTGTGAAGAAAGCGGATGGTTCCCTTAGGTTATGCATTGATTACGAGAAGTTGAACGAGTTCATTATAAGGACTAAATATCCTTTGTCTAGGATTGATGATATATTGATTAGCTTAGTGGTGCTATGGTATTTTCTTAGCCTGACCTTGCAAACGGTTTCCACCAGCTCCATATTACAAAGGATAGTTTTCCATTGTGACAACTTTCTAGATTCATTATGGTTCTTATGAGTGGCTTGTGATGCCATTCAGATTAATGATTTCTCCAGCATATTTTGTCAATTTCATGAATTGGATTTTTAGAGATCATCTTGATAAGTTTGTCCTCATATTCCTTAATGATATCTTAGTCTATTACGAAATGGAGGTAGAGCATGAGCAACATCTCAGAGTAGTTTTGTAGAAACTTAAGAAGAATTAGTAAAAGGTCAAGTTCTCTAAATGCCACTTTTGGAAGAAGGAGGTGAAGTTCTTAGGCTACGTAGTGTCCGAGGCTGGTATTTCTATTGACCAAACCAAGATTGAAGCTATTTAAAATTGCAAGAGGCTTGATACGGTTACCAAGATGAATAGTATTCTAGGCCTTGCTGTTTATTATCGGCATTTTATAAATGATTTCTAAAATATTATGCTACCTCTTACTAATCTTACTAAAAGCGAGTAAAGTTTCAGTAGATATATAAATGTGAGGCAGCCATTCAGAGGATGAAGGAGTTACTTACTCACGCACCCATTCTTTTTATACCAGAGGGTAACTAAGACTTTGAGGATTATATTAACGCTTATGGTTCTGGTTTGGGAGAAGTTCTTACACAACGAGGTAAAGTGGTGGCTTATGCATATAAGTAGCCGAGGCCTAATGAAGTCTGTTATGCCACTAATGATTTGGATCTCATCGCCATTGCCTTTGCATTAAAGAAGCGGGGACATTGTTTACTTGGTGAAAGATTTTTGATTTATATAGATCATAAACCATTGAACTACCTGTTCACTCAGAAGGATCTCAACATGAGGCATCATTATTGGTTTTGGTTTCTTGCAAACTATGAATTTTAGATTCAGTATATCCCTTGGAAGGAGAATAGAGTAGCTGATGCATTGAGTAAGAATCATCAAGCATCGTTTCTACGATGTTAGCAAAGTGGTAGGATTTGGAGTTGCTTTATATGTGCGATTTTCAAGATGGAGATATTATGCTTAGTTCTAGTTAGATGTTGGCTAGTATTGTCGCATGACCATCTTTGATTTATCGGATTGCAGAGGCTCATAGGTGATATCATACTATTCTTTCTATTGTTAAGAGGTTGCAATTTGGTGATGTAGATGTTGATATTGTTGGTTATTCTCTTTATAATTTGGTCGCTTGTGAAAGAGTGGTAGATTTGTTGTTTCTGATTTGGATGGCCTATGTAAGAAAGTGAAGGACGACTATCATCAATCGTATTATATTATTCACCTTGGAGGAAGTAGGATGTACACGGATGTGAAGTAACTTTATTATAGGGAAGGGATGAAGCATGATATTGGGAAGTATGTGAAGGGATGTATCACTTGTCAATTTGTTAAGCTGAACTTCAGAGGAATAGCTATGTTCCTAGCCATTGGAGATCTTGCCAATGAAGTAGGACCAAATTTAAGTGAAATTGATTATTTATATTAGTTTACTTAGATAAATCCCAATATGAATTCAAGTAAAGGTTTCTTTAACAATGTATTCTTTTTAGGTGTTCATGGAATTTTTTGATGGTCTTCCTCGATCTAAGAGTGACCACGATAGCATTTGTGTATTAGTTGATTGCTTGACTAAATCAGTGCATTTTATAGTAGTGAAGTCAAGTAGGACTACTCCATATTTGGTCAATCTTTACGTGAATGAGGTTGTGAGACTTCGTGGTGTTGCAAATACCATTGTGTGTGATCAAAATCCATTGTTTACTACCGTTTTTTGACGAGTCTTTAGTTAGCTTTGGATACGAAGCTAAACTTCAGTATTGCATATAATCCGCAGACCGATGGTCAAATGGAGCATGTTAATTAGGTATTGGAAGATTTGCTTCATTCTTTTATTCTTGATTTGGAAGGTAGTTAGGAGGATCATATTTCTGTGGTGGAGTTTTCTTACAACAACAGCTACCAGTCTAGTTTTGGCATGGCACCGTTTGAGGATTTATACGGTAGACCTTGTCATTTACCTTCTTATTGGCTTTAGACTGGAGATAGATTTGTTCTTGGTCCTGATTATATTTGAGACGCTTTCAAGAAGATAAAATTGATTAAACATAGGATGAAGGAAGTCCAGGATTGATAGAAGTCTTATGCTAATCGTTGGAGAAAGGAGATATAATTTGATGTTGGTGATATTCTATTCTTGAAGATATCTCCTCTGATGGGTGCTATGAGTTCAGTAAGTGGAGGAAGCTTGCACCTTGCTTTGTTGGTCCATTTCTGATTACTAAGAACATTGGCCGAGTTACATATTGAGTTACTTTTCCTGATCAGTTGTCCAGTATTCATGTTATTTTCCATATTTCCCATTTGATGAAATGTTTGAGAAGTACTGAGGCGGTTTTGGGTCCGAGTCATCTTAAGGAGCAAGATATCATTCCTGACTTAACTTATATGCAGCATCGTTTCTTCGTAATCGACCCGAAGGTTCGATAGATTACATGTAAGTGTATCTGTTATGACCCACCCTTTCAACCATTAGAAATTGACACTAATACATCCTCGGTAATTATATGCCCTAAAACCAATTGCTGGAAGGACAAATAATAAGGGGTAAAAACAAATAAAGATAGAACAGAATCTTACACGAATGGAATAACAAGTATTATTTTAATATATATATACACACACATATGATCTTTATGGTGGAAATTTTAAATACGTTTATCAGAGTTTATCTTATTAATCAGCCTGGACTATTATAAATCTCTGTCCTTATAAATGCCAATTACAATCAGTAAACTAATGCAACAGAAATGAAAAATGCAAACTTTCTACAGGAACATCTTCAGCTTCAGACTTCAAGCTCCGTCACAATGCTCCAAGTAAACCTGACTACTTGGCTATTCGTACAAATAGGGTATCAAAAATTTAAGGGAAAAGAAAATAAATTCTGGGACAGTCATGGCACTGGTGTGAGAAATCAAAAATATGAGTACTGGAAAACAAAAGGATATCTCATAAGACCATGCCACAAATAAACAGGGACGAGTTTTTACCTTATGA
This sequence comes from Allium cepa, assembly GCA_030765085.1. Classification (NCBI taxonomy): domain Eukaryota; kingdom Viridiplantae; phylum Streptophyta; class Magnoliopsida; order Asparagales; family Amaryllidaceae; genus Allium; species Allium cepa. The sequence continues at coordinate 1,014,410,281 of CM060934.1, read as the reverse complement.
TAACCAAAATATTTGCTATGCGAAATTAGGGATATTATCTTTAATGACATTCTTTGAAAATACTTTCAAAGAACATATTAATCATAGCTGGAATTATTACATTTGTTTGATTCGACAACATAATAGGCTTACAACTAAAGCAGTAAAGGCTTGTATTGGAGAATGGATTCCATACAATGATAAGGCAAAAGACCGCCTTTCAATAGTACATCTTTAGATAAATTTATCGAGGCACCGGTAGATGGTCCTCTACCAACACAAGACCAACCTACCTTTACCATAGATAGTACCGAATATGACATCACCCCGGTCGTTTCGGGACTATCCAAAAGCTCTTATAGCATACACAATATACCTGATATATAGAGGGTAATGTAGAAAGGTGGTTACTATATCCTAATGGGTGCAACCCATATAGCCTTGCCGCATCTACCTAATTTTGTCATTCCTGGGTACGAGGCTTAAGGTCACATTTTACCTTGCATAGAATCATCAAATCCTACTTAAAATGCCACATTGTTATTTCCAACACACACTATTGATTTCCAAAAATGTACAACATCTGAGCTCCTTTTTCTTAGAGAAGGATGTTAAGTGTAAGAGAGGTTACCTCCTACACCACCAAATAGATGTGCTTTTGTAGAGATTAATGTACGCATATTTAGAAATGCAATGTTACATTCGTCTATACAAGTTATCCAGGAATAGGACAAACACAATGCACTCTTCTACTACATCCTATTTTGGGAATCACCCAGGATTAGTAGTGAGAAGTCCTTGCATCGAAGATTTTCAAAATTAAGTACCATTGCCACTATTTGTATATAGTATGGAAATCAAGAGGCGAGTGGCATGTAGCCTTTTATTATGAATATCTCCGTCTCTAAAATCATTGCCATTATTATGTTTTCACTTTCGAACGTACATTAGTTAGAAGTGGTTTTCTAATAAGAATCACCCAAATCCGATCCCGGTCTCTCTAAACCAATTATCGATAAAACATCTTTTAGACATATATATATATATATTCTTTTCCAACATATATGAGATCATTAAGCCCCTCTTTAACTTTGGAAAACACAAAATCATTTCTCATAAATCACGTTGGAAAATAATATTGAGTATAAAGGATTCATAGAAATTATACTAATTTTACTCAATATTAATTTCCGTATTCAACAAGTACTATTCATCGAATAATGGTGAGATCACCTTTTAAATTCACAGGAATAATATGAGTTCCCTCCTAGGAATTTAACACTAAGCATAATAAGATCTAACCCAAGCTAGGGAATTAGTTATGAAAAATAAATCTTTTATACTTGTCTCGTTTCTGGCATTTCAACCTTATCTATTCCTCACCCAAGACGAGGTCAGGTGAGCCAGTGCAATAGTTCATTCTAAAAATCTCCTTAGTTTAAGCACCCCACATCCGGATCTCATGAATAGAAGAATCAGGCTTACTCGTCATCTTTTAGAACCAAGATTTAATCATTTGTTTATAACAGCTTTTCTTTTAATCATTTGTTTAAACATTTTTTTTAAATAATTTTAAAACTCCCAAATTATATTTAAAACATTGTTTTATTTAGTTAAAAACTTTTATAAAAGATTCAGGAAAGAATACTAAAGCTAAAACTATAATTTATATAAGTTATTAAAATTGCTATGAAATGTATTGCAAATAGTGTTTTCAAAGCTTATTTGATGAAACAACTTTCCTATCATTTGAAAGTCCATTTTTATAACTCAAATCCTTTCTAAAACATTTTATTTTATTTATAGAATTATTCCATATTCTTAAAGATTATAAAATATCATTTCGAAGAAATTTTCTTTTTGGATTTTGAACTGCTAAACAACGATTATTTCGAAAATTTGTTTTGCTCATATTTCAACATCTACTAAAAAAATCACAATCCTTTTCATTCGTTTGAAAACTATGATTATAAGAGCTTGAAAATTTCTTATTCCAAAGAATTCCAACCCAAATTCCATCGTGTAAATGGATTTAAACTATTAATGCGCGAAATCGCGAACAGCCGTTACGCGACGCGCCTATTTTTGACTTCAATTTCAATTCTTTTTAAAACTTCATCAAATTAAGTTTTAGTGATTATAAACCAATTTAAAGAGGTTTAATCATCTCATAACACTTTTATATTTCATTTCAAAAAGTGATTTCCGTCGTCTAATTTCGACGTGTATTAAACGTGAATGTTTTACACATCCAAACAACCATATTCACAACCAAAACTTGATGATCAAAACATAACAGCCAATCATTCCATACATATATATCTTCATCTATATAATAATATAAATATATTTTTCTCACCTTCATTGGATATTGGACTTATAAAAGTAGACTATAGCTCTGCTACGATCGGAACAAAGCTTATGGAATCGACTCCTATACCTTTAGATGGGCTACGCCTTGGCTTGAAGATGATGGAGGGTTCAGCCTTGGTGGTTGTGGGGTGTGGCCATGGGTTAAGACGGAGGAGTGGAGGAGTTTTGGGTTTGTTTTGATCTGAAATGGTAATACACACACATACACATGATATTAATTTAATTTCTTTTTCCACTATTTTTCACCATAAATTTCCTAATACAAAAAGCCACTAAAAAGCTTGAAAGTTTGGAGGAAGAAGATGAAGAATGGTGTTTAAAATGTGAATGAATGGATGGGTATTTATAGAATTTTTTTGGAAATAAATATCCAAATGTGCATGGACCAAAGTGCTCTTGCCACACCCTCCCCATCACCTCTCTAGCATATGGCAACTCCCCTCTTTCATGTGTATGAGTTGATGTGTGTAAGGAGTTGAAATTTGATAGTTTGTTTTTTGACTTTGTGAAATATAGTGATACTTTGATTTTTGCTTTATGTAAATAAATGTAAATCGTGTATACATACATATATACATATATATATATATATGTATGTATGTATATATGTACGTATGTATGCATGTGATATGTATGTGCATGTATATGTATGTGCACAAGAGAAAAACAATGTTGCACCGACTTTGAACAACTTTCGTTTGTTAATCCGCTGAAAATGGGGAAGCCGATTCCCAGTCACATTTTCACTTATTAATTAAATTGCATATAAATGTAAAGAGAATTGAAAAACTAATTTCTTATCATTTAATGAATTAAAATGATCACAATTGAAATTATAAAATCATATAAATCTATATTAAACAATTGTTTATAGAAAGTCCTATTACATTGATTAAACGATATCAATTTTCTTATAATTTCAAGTCAAATATATATCCATTTAAAAATATTATAAATAATTTATTATCACTTCACAGCTAATTAAATTGAATTATTATCATTTAATAGAATTTATTTAATTAATATATTAATTATTAAATCATTAAATCTCAATTTAAATTCATAACTAAATTATTAAATATGATGCCATTATTGACGATTCCATAAATGCATTTTATTTCCAACAAAAATTATTTGATATTCCTATTTAAATAGATAAATAAGTGTATCTATCTAGCTCCGTGCATGACTTTGATCATTATAAATCTGTTTATTAATAAAACGATTTTCGACCCTTTTACCGATATTCCTTCAAAGTTTATATTTTTGTAAATACTTATTCAAAATAAGATTACCATCATTATTTTTCAAAACATCATATCTATGTTTCAAAAAGATTATATTTAAACATTTAAAAGTAAATATAATTTATCAAATTGATAAGTTTGGGGTTGTTATAGTGTCTCAATAGTGAAAATATTGATTTTTAAGTGGAGTTTGGAATTTTAAGATTCAAAATGATTTTTAAAATATAATTAAAATAACTAATTAATTGTAAAATTATATTAAAATTAAAAAAGGTAAGAAATTTATTTTTAAGTAAATGAATTTTTATTTCACTTTTAAAGGAAGTTTATTAAATTATTTAGGAAGTTCGGCCTTATATAATAAATATGAAAATAATTATTTATTTGGTATACATTGTAATTAGTAATTATGGAAATATTATGTGAATATAGTAAAACATTTTCGAACAATAAATGTGACCTTTATTTGCAATTTTGGGGTGGATTGCCATAAAGAAAAAATTGATTGGTAAATAAAATATTAAAGAAAACAAAATGAAAACATGGACAAACAAGCCCAAAAGGCCAACAAGCTTACGTGAAAAATATGCACATACTTGCCATGTCGTGAGAGAATTAGAATCGTCTTTAATGCACAAAATTCCATCTCTCGTATACACAGACTATCCCCATCTTCCAAAGCACTCAATTATGAAAATCATAAACTGCCTCCTCTAAATTCAAAAGTAAAATAGAAAAAATCTCTAAAAACTTTACAAGAAAATATACCCTTCCCCACTCCATACTACATCTACTAGCAAGGAGAAATTGAGATTTTGAGTGAATTTGGGTTTCGTTGAATTTTTTTGAAAGAAGGAAAGGAAGAGCTAGAGGGAGTAATATAATAGAAGAGGCATAATAAATTCAAGGTTAGTAATTCTTACTCAATTTCTATGTCTAAGTGCTTGTGAACCATGTTGTATGTTGCAACTTTTGGATTGTATATGTGTGCGTTCCCCTAGAACCCATCCTTTTATTATTTCTTTGACTGGTTAAGTGTTTTACTAAAGTTTTGGGAATGCATCGTCCATATTAACTAATTAGATAAATGAAATGATGATATTGGAAAATATAGTGGGTTAGTTTACTTAGTTCATTGGTTTGATGTTGAATTATGGTTTCAAATGAGTGAAGTGATTATTTGCACTAATTTTGTTCATTGAAAATGTCTATATTGCAAAGGAGGTTATGATGAATTTTTATCGTATCAAAGAGTGCATTTCACTGCATTAGGTGTAGCGTAGGCATTGAGAAAGCCGTGTAGGCTTACCGCGGCACCGGAATGAACGGTAGCTCCCATACTAGTAGCAGTCGTGAGTTTCTACATGGTGGCAGCTCGAAGATGCTGCTTAGTAGCAGCTTGCTGTTACTTTCTTACCAGTTTAAGGTGCTGCTTAGTAGCAACTCCAAGCTTCTAAATAGTAGCTTGTCCACTTACATGTAAAAGGGGGCAAAAGAAATATTTCATATACGTCCACCAACATGTGCAGGTGGATACATGCTATGCAAGTGGACTGCTGGCCCACTTGCAACACTAAGTGGGTCAAGCAGCCCACTTACAAAAAATGATAATAAATAAAAGTAAATGAAAATAAAATATGAATATAGATGTAATAACCTTTACTTTATTTTAGCAATAAAATTATTTATGAAATTTGATAATAGAATTTGTTAAAAGTAGTGCGTAAAAGTTTTTTTTAAAACTTTGACACTTATCGAAATGGAAGTGTGTTTGGATATATTAGGGACTGTTATTAAATGTATAAATGTGAGACTATTTGGTTTTGTAAGTACGGATGTTTTTAATTAATAGAAAAGGTTTAAGTATTTAATTAAATTAAATGGAATTTTGTATTTTATTAAAAATAAAATTATAAGCACACCCTAGAAATAAACAAATATTTTTCTATGTTAAAATTCTTTATAATGTTTAACTATTCGATTATTATTCTGTGTACGGAGTACAAAACCATTGGTACGGTACTTTAGGTTTTATTTCTCCGATCGTTCTATGGAATTAGTGTATAGAATATCATTTGATGGTTTGATAGTAGTTTATAAGCATTTAGTAAACAATCGAGTAACATTGAGCAGTGTGGGACGCTCAAGTGATATTTAATTGGTTACTATTATTAAGTAAATGTCACTTGTAAGGGTCAAGTACATCATGAATCATCTAGAGGTTTTTTGTTGAATTTAATAGTCAAGTGGCATCTTCACTCTAAGGACTGTAAGATGGTGTATGTTGAGTAATTAAATTACAATTACGCTCACATTTGGACATGTAGGTCGAGAGTGTTTAAATCTACGTCATAGTCACACCACTATGTAGATCGCATGATAAGGCCTCACCATATCAGCTAGTATTTATCCTAGCGGTCCTGATAACGGGGTCGCGCCCCTGATCCATGTTATCACATGTGCATGTATTATGGCTAGGGGACATTTCCTTCAATAGAGATATTGCTTAGACGATACGTAGGACCAAAGTCCATTGCCAAGGGCAAGTAGGAATCATGACCTATGCTTTGCATGGTCTGGCAGCATGTTTATTACATGTTGATGGATAATATGGTTGAGATTCTTGGAGTAACTAAGGAACTATAGGAAACATGTTGCGGTCATTAGCGTCTCTTGGAGCAGTGCTGTAGTATGTAAGTCTCTGCAACAACCCATACTTTGATGGACGCAAATTTCGGCTGAATCAAAACCCAAGTTCATTGGGCACGGATCATTGGTTTTGGTTTACACATAATTATATCAAAGAACAAACTCATAATAGAATAGTAAAATATAGTAGAACTATATACTTGCTAAGGCTATAGCCTTGGAATCAAAATTATTCCTCGGATATCTGATTTCCTTGCCAGCGTTGAGCATGAATGAGAAGACTACTGCTAGAATCTCAATTATTGGATTTTAATGACAATAACTATACAATTTTGCCAAAGAATCTCTAAGCTAATTTGTAGGTACATTAGCATCAAAAAGAGATAAAAAAATACATGCAAATGAAGATACACAGTGTAAAAAAGGATGAAAGAATGTATATAGAGATACAAAAAGAGATATACACGATAGAGACAAGATGAAGGTGACAAACAAAGTATTATTAGTCATATAGTGTCATGTCTAGAGTTTAAAAATGTTAAAATCTTCTCCAAATGGTATACACACATATACATTCGTATTTTAAATGAAAAATCTAGTTTTCAAAAATTGCATGGAGCGGGACTCGAACCCAGGTCACTAATTCAAAAGACAAGTTGTTTAACCATTTGAGCTATGGTAATTTCTTGTTATAGGCTAAATTCAGAAGTCTGAATAATGTGGTTCAGACGTCTGAATGCTGAAAAAAATTATTGTTCCACAATATTCAAATGTCTGAATGAAATTATTCAGACGGCTGAATTAGGCCAAAAATAGCACATCTTTGTTGTTTGCGTTTCAACTTAATTCAGAAGTCTGAATTATTTTATTCAGACTTTTGAATATTTCTCAACAGCTTTTTCATGAATAGACATTTCTCTTCATCGAAGAGAAATGTTTTCAAAATCAACGATTGCACCTGTTCTATTCAATATAACTTTTCATATATGGTTGTAACTCTTTATACATTATAAGTAGGTTATAGAATTCAACAAATAATTAACCAAAACCGAATTTACTTTTAGCATTCTTGAATTCTCGTCTATTCTCAAACTTTCAAATTACACTCAAATTGCTTTCATACTTTGATGATTAATCACTTTATCTTCCATAATTCTCAAAGCACATCACACTATATATCATAAAGGAGAAGATTATAGGAAGATTGTACTTAATTGACTTATCTATGTTATTTAAGAACACACTACAGTTTGATACATTTGTTATTTGTAAAGAAGTCATGTTCGGTTGCTCAGGCAGTTGAAGTCCTATTCGGTTGCTTAAGGCCGGTGAAGTCCTGTTCGGTTGCTCGGGCAGTGTAAACCTGTTCCTATGGGTTAAGTAAGGGTAGTTGTAGTTGAAATTCCAGAAGGAGTCTGTAACTGGATGTGGAACAGGAAGTCCGAACTAGTATAAAAATTACTGGTGTGCTTGTTTTATTTTACTTATTTACATTGCTATAGTAACTTAGTTTATTTCTGCACTAGTTGAATATAATTCCTAATAGCACGATCCGCACTGTCTTTTCATTTGGTATCAAAGCGTAGCGAATTTCAATTGGTATCGGAGCCTGGAATTCTATCGATCGTCACAACATCATAGATTAATGACTAGCAAACGATCCAGTCGAAATACAATAGGAAAAATCCTTGTCAAAGCCACCAGTGAGGACTACAAAAAGGTACTTTCTGATTTACAAATTTCAGTAAAAGATAATAATGAATTAGTTAGTATTAGCGATAAGATTTCAAAGCTTAATTTTATTATTTTAGAAAAGATGAAATCTATTGAACTTGAAAATGAGAAATTGAAAAATGAGAAGTTAAATTTAGAAAATCAACTTGGCGTTCTAAAGAATAATTTTACAAGTTTTAAAGATTTTGTAGATGAACAAAACACTATATTTGAGAAAGAGAGAGAGAAATTTTCAAAAGAAATGTTTGATTTGAAATGACAAAATGATTTATTACAATCCTCTTTAGATAATTCAAAATCTCAAATTTTCTTCTCAAAAATGAGAACTGTACATTAAAAAAGGAGAATTCTGAATCAAATAAGAAATTTGATATTTTGAAAAACAATAATATTTATTTTGTAAATAATAGTTGTGACTTTAAAGCTAGTCTTTATAAAATTAACACTGAAGTCACAAAATTTAATAATGGTCAAAACAATTTAAACATGATTTTATCTAGTTCTAGACCTTTACATTATAAAAGTGGTTTAAGATATAGTAAAACTAATCATAGAAATAACACTAGATACGCCTTTATGTATGATAAAAATGTTAGCGCTAGTACTAAATTTCGATTAAAGCCTAAATCTAGTTTTTATAAAAATTCAAATACTGTTATGAACTATGATGTTAATAATTTCTCTAGTAATACAAAATTATTAACTGGAAATAAGAATAAAATTATCTAAGTATTTAGGTTCCAGTTAATTGGAAAAATAGAGGAAAATACATTAATGATTATTTTGATACGTTAGTTAATAATGAAAATTATATTTATAAAGGTTCAACCATACCCAAATGAGTATGGTTTCCCAAGACCTAAATCCTCGGACCCTAACATAGTAAGTGGTTACCAAAAATGAATATTGTTTATTGCAGGTACTCAGAGAAACAAAAAGAAAAGGATAGATTTTGGAATTTCAAAGGATGTTCCATATGTTTGATAGAATTACATGCTTACAATGAAATATGGACTTCAGCAAATATGGTAAAATCTATTTTTTTCCATAACTAATATTGAGTTTATCCCACTATTCATATGATATTTTATATAATTTATTATATTCCTCATTCTTTTTGATAATGACAAAGGGGGAGAAATTCATATGCATATTGATAGAGGGAGATATTATACTTAGGGGGAGATGTTATACTTAGAGGGAGCTTTAAACATGTTAATATTTTTTTATATAGAATGAATATTTCTTAAAATTGTACAGTTGTCATCATAAAAAAGAGGAAGAATGTTAGAACCTCAATTATTGGATTTTAATGACAACAACTATAAAATTTTGCCATAGAATCTCTAAGCTAATTTGCAGGAACATGAGTATCAAAATGAGATTAAAAAAATACATTTAAAATGAAGATAAATAGTACAAAAAAGGATGAAAGAATGTATATTGAGATACAAGAAGAGATATACATGATAGAGACAAGATGAAGGTGACAAACAAAGTATTATTAGTCATATAGTGTCGTGTCTAGAGTTTACAAATGTTAAAATCTTCTCCAAATGGTATACACATATATACATTCATATTTTAAATGAAAAATCAAGTTTTCGAAAATTTCATGGAGCGGGACTCGAACCCAGGTCACTAGTTCAAAAGGCAATTACTCTAACCAATTGAGCTATGCTAATTTTTTATTACAGGCTAAATTCAGACCTCTGAATAGTGTCATTCTGACATCTGAATGCTGAAACAAAATTATCGTTCCACAATATTCAGACGTCTGAATGAAATTATTCAAACGGCTGAATTAGGCCAAAAACAGCATGTATCTTTGGTCTTTGCGTTTCAACTTAATTCAGAAGTCTGAATTATTTTGTTCAGACTTCTAAATATTTCTCAACAGCTTTTTCATGAATAGACACTTCTCTTCATCGAAGAGAAACATTTTCAAAATCGACGGTTGCGCCTATTCTTTTCAATATAACTTTTCATATATGGTTGCAACTCTTTATACACTATAAATAGATTACAGAATTCAACAAACAATTAACCAAAACCGAACTTACTTTTAGCACTCTTGAATCTTCTATTCTCAAGCCTTCAAATAGCACTCAAATTGCTTACATACTTTGTCATTAATCACTTTATCTTCCACAATTCTCAAAGCACATCACACTATATATCATAAAGAAGAAGATTATAAGAAGATTGTACTTAATTGACTTGCTAGTATTATTTAAGAACATACTACAGTCAGATACATTTGTTATTTGTAAAGAAATCCTGTTCGGTTGCTCAGGAAGTTGAAGTTCTATTCGGTTGCTTAGGCGAGTGAAGTCTTGTTCCGTTGCTCAGGTAGTGTAAACCTGTTCCTCCGGGTTAAGTGAGGGTTGTTGTAGTTGAAATTCCAGAAGGACTCTGGGACTGGACGTAGAATGGGAAGTTCGAACCAGTATAAAAATTCCTGGTGTGCTTGTTTTATTTTACTTATTTACATTGCTATAGTAACTTAGTGTATTTCCACACTAGTTTAATATAATTCCATATAGCACTATCCGCACTTTCTTTTCATTTGGTATCAAAGCATAGTGACCTTCAACTTCACCGTCTACTATTCCTTTCTTACACCAGTCACATGTCCCTCAAAATCTACCACATAGTTTGTAATATGGAAGGGGTCAGAACATCATTTCGATTAATAGTAAATTACATACATTATCCATAATACTAATTTATCCGGATTGCTTCTATTTATGTATTATGTCCAATACTCACGACTATTCCTTGTAATTCCATGTATGTGTAGGATATATCTATTATCCTATATTTTGACCAGGCAGTATATAGCCAAATTTGGCGAGTCAAACTTTAAAATTATCAAGGTAGACTGTAAAGCCCAAAACTCAAGTACAATTAAGATCACAAGGAAAACACAAGGCCATTCCAAAAAATGAGGACCCCAAAATTCAACATGAGCGATATCGATCCAATTCTTGGATCAGTACCGATCCATGATATTTTGCCCATTTGGCCTCCAACTTTCTACACTCTAAAATCATTTTGCCCACAACCCACTTCTGGCCTCCTATGATTGTTGGTGTGCGCCAATGATTGATCTCCTTGAACTCCAAAAATCAGCAACTCTATTTATCCGTGGATCCATTATTTAGACTCAGAAACAAGCTAATAATAATGTAAACAAGTTTTGAATCATGAAGTTCATGACTAGATGCATTTATCAAAGAAATTTAGGCCGACCTATAGGTAAATCTTATGGACCAATACCAATCCGAAACCATGGATTGGTACCGATCCGTAATAATTAATGAGGAATCCACCATTTTCTAAGGGAAATAGTCTTGGGCATGATGAACGATGTGGAGATCATAGGGGTGAGATTTTAGGTTTCCTACACCTATAAATAGGATGGCAGGTCTCAATTTTAAGGTTTCAGCTCTCTTTCCCTCTTAGTCCAATATCTTATAATCATCCATGGAATTATATCGACCTATAAGAACAGACGTTTAAACATCACTGTAAACCATCAATAAAGTTAAGTTGATGTAGGCCAAGATTTTCCAAATCACAATAAAATGCTATGCGTTCTTGCCATTTTTAACTTACTTTTCTTTACTTTTTATTCTCTACACAATATCTTGGGTGTTTGTGCTACTTTTGGATCAAACATTTTAGTACTTTAACTGAGAAACATTTTGGTTTATTGATTTGAGACTTAGAAAGATTCAAAATGATAAGACAATCAACTAGGAAGACCTCTATTAGGGAAAATCAACAAGGAGCAGCCAAGAGGAATTCTCAAGAGCTAACCTCCCATCCATCAATCTAATCAAGGATGAGATGGAGACCATGTTGAATGGATTGCAAGAGAGGATGATTGCTTGCCGGGAAAAGATGGAGGAGAATTTCTTCAGGAGAATGGGACAAACAGGAACAGCTGGAGTTGCTGCAAACTAAAACTAAAGGCCGGCGGCTGGAGCAAATGCACAGGAAAGTGGAACAGATCAGAACAGAGGGACCCTTGAATGAATTGTATGGATCGGTACCAATCCACAAGCACAGATCGACACCGATCCATAGGAACATAGTGCCATGGATAATTTATGAATTAGTTGGAAATAGCATACATCATGGAGATAATGCTAAGTGTTTAAATGCGAATCAGAATGCAGATTCACGATCGGAGGAATACGTGCCAAAATTCCCTCATGGAAATAAGGGGCGGGTTGGGAAAGCTAATTTGAGAATTCCTTTGAGCGACGATGATAGACTCGCTAAGATGGTAAAACGAGCTATGAGGGGTGGATTTCCTAACCAAAGCCTAGAGAATGTGAACAGGTGTCCATTCACTTCGAATATACGATATGTTAGGAATCCACCTCATTTCAAGTTACCTATATTAGAAACGTATGACAGGAAGACGGATCCTACAGTTCACTTAATGAGGTACATCCGGCACATGGAAGTCATGGGTGCATTGACGAGTTCATGTGATGGTGTTTCCCTTCATATCTAATAGATTAGGAAGTTTTGTGGTTTAGATAGTTGGAGAATGATTCCATCAGCATATGGGCCGAGTTAGTGAATAGATTTGTGGACCAGTCCGGGTCTATATTTCTCAATCCAAAAATGTAATTACACTATCAAGTATGAAGCAAAGGGTCGCAGGGATCCTTAGGAGTTTTTTAATAAGGTTCAATGCAGGGGCTGCCGCGGTCGATAAGCTGGATCCATCAATGGTTTTGATGTCGGTGGTTTCAGGAACAGCCACCAATACGAATTTCAAGTTTGTTTTGGAATGGGATCCTATGAGGGATCTCATAGAATTTTATCATGAGGTCGAGAGATATCTATGTCAGAAGGATGGTAAGGCTGATCAGGAGTAAATTAATGATGTGGAAGGTGGAGTACTGGCCAGTGAAGTATCCAACAAAGGCAAAGGAAAATGAAAGATGCATGTCAGCTTTGACGGATCAAAGCAGCAAAGAAGGGAACCGAAATTCTCTTCTTACATGGATTTAAATGAAATCCCAGAGCATATTTACTTGGATACCAGGGGACAGATTCCCTGATGAAAGTTGACAAGGAGGGAGCCCATGGACCATGAGAGGATGTCTAGAAAATATTGGCTATTCTATTAGCTAGATGAGAGTAAAACAAATGATTGCAGAAACTTGCACGATTTGATGAAAGAACGGGTAAGAAACTACCAATTGCAGAAGTATGTGAGAATCCGAGCTGGGGTGGTGGAACAAGAGCAGCCATCATCCACAACAAATGGAAATGGCCTTGGATCAAGTTCGAGGTTAGTCACCACATTATTGGGATGGACGGGAGTCGAATTTGATTACCGCACTTCATGTTTTCGTTTCTTTTCTTACATTTTTCTTTTCATATTAAGCAATAAAGGCAATATTCACCTCAAGCCTCTTACACAAGTACGGGATCCTGAACGGCCACTAGGCGCGCTCTAAGTCGGATGCCTAAGATAACTACTTAGGATGATATTAAGCTCAGACCTCTTCCATGTGTATGAGGACTGGATTGGTCTCTAGGCATGCTCTGAGTCGGATGTTTGGGTTGATTTCTTAAGATTTTTACTTGTTTTCCTTGATTTGAATTGAATGTTTGGATTTCAGAAATACCACACTAAATGTGATGATGAAACTAATCGCTTTAAAATCCCGTCCGGGGAGTCGTGTCAAGGATGCAAGGTGCAAGTCCCTTCCCCAGAGAGAAAGTAGATGGATTTGTACGATATTAAATGCTTTAAATTCTATCCGAAGAGGCGGGACCGAAGTGCAAGGTGAAAATCCCCTCACCAAAGAGCGAGGGGATGGATTTGTACGATACTAATCACTTAAAGTCCCATTCATAGAGATGAGATCAGAGTGCAAGGGGCAAGTCCGCTCGTTAGGGAGTAAGCTGATGGTCTTGTACTATATTGGTCATTCTAGAATCCCATCTATAGAGATATGACTAGAGTGCAAGGTACAAGTTCCCTTGATGGAGAACAAGTGAATGGACTTATATGATACTAATATCTTTAGGTCTCGGCCAGAGAGCAAGGATCGGAGTGTTAGAAGTAAGTACCTCGCCGGAGTGTGAGCGGAAGAGCTTGATTATCGTCGAGTCCCCTACTGAAGAGCTAGTAGATTGGGCTTAGCAAGGGTACAAAGTGACCATAGATTTAATTATTGGCCCCGAATGGCCATGGATTTTATTAAAGGTCCGAAGAGACCATGGATTTAACTACCGTCACTAAATGGCCAAGGATTTGATAAACGACCCATAGAGATCGTGCATATAACTTAAACATTAAATGATCTAGAGAGATCATGCATTAAACTGATTATAAACAATTTGAAAAGATCGAGCCTTATAGTAGATACAGATGTGATAAAAGGATTTAAATTCCTTGTAGTTACAGTAGAACTAACAAATCCTGGATAAACATTTGATGCTTTAGATAAGTAATGTAAAAACTCCTAATGAAATTAGAATGATAATGATGTATAGACTACACTTAGGCATGGTCTAGAGCCCTAGGATGTAACAAGTTTGGACCGACTCAAGACTGACAAGAGAATCAAAAGGAACGTAGTGATCCACAATAGCACGATCGACTGGTAGTCAGAGAATTCTAATACTAATATCCCATCGACTTCAACATTTGTTCTTCAACAAGGAATATCTTCCATTTGCAAGGCGTGCTTTGGGGGGCATGTTTCGTCCCGTCTTTTGAGCTGGTAGATTACGAACAAACTTGACGAGTGAAACTTTGAAATTATCAAGGTAGGAAGCCCGAAGAGATGGCTGTGAAGCTTGAAACTCAAGCACAACCAAGATCACAAAACAAATACTAGGCTGTTCCTAGAAACGTGGGCCCAAAAATCCAGCATGTGTTGGATTGGTATCGATCCAACTCCTGGATCGATACCGATCCAGCGATATTTCACCCATTTGGCCTCCAACTTTCTAAACTCCAAAACCATGCTCCCTATAACCCATTTCTTGCCTCCTATGATCATTCGCAAGCACTAATGATCGGTTTCCTTGAGCTCGATAAATCTGCTACTCCATTCATCCATAGATCCATCATTTAGACTCAGAAACAAGCTAACAACGAGGCAAACAAGTTTGGAATCACGAAGCTCATGAGTGGACACATCCACCTGGGAAATTTTGGCCAACCCGTAAGTTACTCTTATGGATTGGTATTGATCCTACACTATGGATCGGTATCGATCCGTAATGATTGATGACGCATCAACCATTTTTGAAGGGGAATTAGTATTGAGCATGGAGAATGATGTAGAGATCATGGGGGTGAGATTTTAGGTTTTCTACAACTATAAATAGGATGACACTGCTCATTCTTAAGGATCTTTTCAGCTCTCTCACTCTAATTTCTAGTAATCACCCATGGGTTTATACCGACCTGTAAGAACAGAAGTGTAAAGTGCACTATAAACCATTAACAAAATTAAGTGGACGCAGGCCAAGATTAGCCGAACCACTATAAAACACAGTGTGTTCTTTTCTCGCTCTTTTTAATTTACTTTTCTTCACTTTTTATTCTCTATACAATCTGTTAGGTATTTGTGCCATTTTTGTTTCAAACAATATCTAACCTACTCTAAGATATAACAATATATATACACACAAACACACACACTTATAATTATATATCTAAAAGTAGTACTACCCAAACGAAAACCCCGTCCACTTAGTACTTCATGAATGGGGAGGAGTTGAAACCAATGATCATTTAATACCTCGACCTTGAAGCGGGCCATCCATAACTTAATCGACTCTAGCTACAGAGATTGATGAGCCATATATACAACTTTATAATTTAATTGTTGTATTACTAACACTTCTCGAAAACTTATCTAAAGTCTAACTAGTCCACCTTCAACAAGTAAATAATTAATCAAATAATGAGGTCTTTGCGTATCTTATACGGATTCTATGCGAATACGAAGCGAAATCCATCAAGGCGTATGTAACAACCTGAAATTTAAGGAGAAATTAATAAATAATTATAAGTGAAAAGAAATAGTGATTGTAATCAGAATTCATTGAAATTAGTATTGAAATTAATTGGCAGTAGACTTATTGAAATGTTTCAATTAGAAAGGGAAAGAGAAACTAAATTATAATGGTTAAGTTTAATATAAGCGCTTGCATTTGTTCAACATGGAATGAACAATTTAAATAGAAAAAAAATGCACGTTTTGAGATAAATGAAATAAACTTTTTAGTTTTAAATATATGTATGATTTTATAAACAGAGATTTTGTTTGTTAAAAAAAGGGAAAAAAATTATATATAATAATATATTTAAAAAGAAGGCATCTACTTTTATAAATTTGAAAAATGAAGATGACGATGTTAAAATGAGATTGGTTATTGCAAATGAGAGAAAATGTAACCGAATATTTATAAAAAAGAAGGCATTTCATAAAAAAGATGTTATATTTCGAAAAGAAAAGGCAAGAGTATATTATGAAGGATTGCATTTCTTACAGAAAATATAAGGTATGTTATTTCTTTATTAGTAAGGAATAAGAGTGCGTTTGGTTTTTGAACATAAAAACATTTATACCAATTAATTAATGTAATTGATTGCTCAATTTAAAGGTAAAGAATATGGTTACTAATTAATACACAACATATATACACGTTTGTGGACATATGTTATTTATCTAATTACAACAGATGTCAATATGCAAAAAAAATGCAGATATAACAATGCACATGTTAATTTATTGAATTCAGATGTAAATATGGAAAGATATTGATATGTTGTTTATTTATTTATTTTAGACGTAAACATGTAAATTTAGATTGGATGTTGAAAATTGAAATGAAACATTCGAATAAAGAAAGATGCATGGAAATTTAACCTGAAATAAAATGCAAAAATTAGAAATTAATTGAGGAGTAGAAAACGTTATTTATAGTTTATATATTATTGAGGGTGTAATTAATTAAATTAAATATAAGATAAGGCACTGACAAGGCGCACTGTAAGATTTGAGACAGCAATGAGTTAGCAGAAGTATCGTACAAGTTGTTTTGCATTCTTTTATTCCATCTGGTCCTTCCGTGCTTCCATCCGATAACTTCTATTCAGCCTATGACGTGGTCGCATCATATTCAATCCCCAAATCCAACGGTCTAAGATCTACTTCTACACCTATAAGTAAGACATTAGGCTTAACACTTTTTCTTATTCTAAATTTTTCTGCTTGGATTCATCTTTTCAGGAAGGACCCTAAAAGGAATAATTTTCCAAGGGGAGAATCTTATAATAGTTTAACAACCCTATGTGGATCCGTAAAGGCCTAAAGGAAAGAGCTAAGGACCAGAGGTGAGTGATTGTAATTATTTTAAGATTTCTCTAAGTAATTGAAAATAATTGGGTTTCCAATAGTTGTAGTTTTACTACGATTTTTTGAATCGCCTTTCCAGTAGTTTATTTACAGTTTTTAGAATTATTTTCAGTCTATTTCCTTTTAGTTACTCTTTTCAGTAATTTTAATTTATTTCTTTTAAATATAGCTTTTCCAATTATTTACAGTTTATTTACAGTATTTTAGTTACTTACTGTTATTTATACGTTATTCACATCTTCTGTATACGTTTTGGATTTTCTTCTATTTTCAGTTTTCTTTTGTTCCTCATTCTTCTTCGTGCATGGATTAGAATAAGATTAACACGAATACAGATTAAATTGTAAGAAAATTGAAATAATGGAATATAAAATGTAAATTATAAAGACTGTAATAAAATGGAATTAAGACTGAAATTATGCCTAATTATGATACTAATTGGACTGAATTAAAGAGATTGGCCTCTTTATAATTATGAGATGTAAATTATAAAGACTGTAATATAAGTGGAATTATACTGAAATTATGCCTATTTATGATTAGAACTGGATTAATTAATTCACTTAGTTATAATGTAGAATTATAACTAAAAAGAGTAAAACATGAAAGAGCTTATTTTCGCACTTAAACCTTGGGGTAAGTTTTAAGCATGATTATAACGTAGGTTATAATAAAAAGAATAGAATGGGGCTTATTTTAAGATTTGGAATAAATTAATTAGCGTAGAAAGTAAAAATGATAATAATCGCTTATTTAATTAATTTGTCTAAGTTAATAAGCTAAGATGAAAGTAGAACCTGTACCAAATAGCATTCCCTATCAGATAAAACAGTGTCTCACATCTGAAGTGAGATGAGGGCACGCTTATGCTAAGAATGGTGGTAAGTGGTCAAATAGAAGTCCAAGTCATGGAGGATTTCGATAAGGGGCGCAACTAAATATTGTATGGATGATGGGCTAGTACCAATAGCAGTTCCCCTATAGTTTCTATGGACACACAGTGATATCACATTAGCCTGAAGTGAGATGTGGGGCATGCTATGATGGACGTTATAGGTAATAAGAAGACCAGATAGGTGGAGAAAAAGGTAGCATGAGCATGGTGGAAGTTACGCGTGCGACTTCCCTTTGCGGGTGCTTTGTAACAGCTATGAGTTCCAAGCGCTTAGTATGAGTGTCTTTAGTAGACACCATTGTCTTATATGTAGGGAGCTATTATGTCGTCTTGCCTACAGTAACATTTTATGTATTGAGTTATATAGCGGCTGGTCCACAGAAAGGTATTATAGAGTAGCAGGCCGATCCAAAAGGGTAGAATTAGGGTTACATCCTCATTACATGATTAGGAATTCAGCCTAATCAAAGAAGAAATCAAGAACAAGTGCAGACAATCAAAGTTAACCAATTGTATAAATTGAGAAATATTTAATCGTACTTATTTTCAGTTTCTCTTTCCTATTGCCTTTTATTATCCTTCTTTACGCTAGAACTGTTGTAGAGTCTATTACCTTTATCTTACTTAAAGACTCTAGTAATTACTATCATTCACCAGACTTTTAATCTGACCCACTCCTCTATTTTCCTCTTTCCCCCATAGGTAATCAAGGGAGAAGTCAATAGATTGCAGTTGCTTGAAGATTTCTTGGAGGAGTTTGCTACCACGTATTTCTTTTTTTTCAGCTTTTGTTCTTTCTATGCACTGGCTTATTATGAGGGATATTATAAACCCGAATTTTGAGAGTATGGTTTTTGACATATGGATGTTGTATTTGGTATTTGACTTATTTATGAAGCAATTACGAAAGTTTTATTTTAAGTAAGATATTATTCTAGTTTCCACTGTTTTTACCTATTTTTGTCTTCTGAATCTTAGTCTCTGTTATTTTTTTATATCTATAATGCACCATGCCTTTTAATGTGTCCTTTTGGGTATATTAAGGTGCATGGGGTGTTTCACTTGGTATCAAAGCCTAAGGTTACAGGATTACTAAAAATTTATTTTAAAAGTAAAGTATTTCACCAAAAATAACTTGTTAAAAGTATTTTCCAAGGAACTCTGAGAAATAATTTTCAAGTACAAAAGAGTTTTTATAAAAATCCCCCCAAAGTGTAGTTCAACCTTCTTTCGATTCTTTCAAGCCTAAGTTTCCTATTCTTTGCATAGTATGGCTGGCTGGTTCGGTAAAGTTATAGCACCAGAGGTGCAAGGGCGAATGCCCAATACAACACCGGTAGGTGGAAATCCTTTAAACCACCTACACCGGGTGATTTTTCTAAGCTATGCAAGGACTTTGCTAGTATAAAAGGCATAGTGTTTTCTGGCATGGAGGACTTCGAGGAGACACGAGCTAGGTTGGAAGATATGGAGCAAAAGCTTAGGCTGCTAGACTTGGAAGACCAACAAAGAGTTCAACCTGTATCTTGCAATAGAAGGGAGGGCTTTAAAAAGGTTCCTAAGTCAAAAAGGGAAGGCTCTCAGAAGCAATTAAGAAAGGAGCGAAGTGCCATAGTTGTGGGGTGACTCATCATTATGCAAAAGACTGCAAGACGAAGGGAAAGTGCTATAACTATGAACAACCCGGTCACATGAGTAGGAATCATCCCCATAGGAAGGGGCACAGAGCTGGCGCACCTAGAGCACTAGTATAAGCTTTGAATGTAGCACCTTTTAGTAGTGGACCAGATAGAAGTAGGAAAACCGAGATGGAAAGTTTTCATTCCTATTTTTGATTTTCCCATTCGGACTCTTTTCGATTCTGGAGCATTACACCCTTTCATTGCGAGTTCTATGTTTGACTGTTTGCACTTAGACATCTCTTTAGTAATAGACCCCATTATTTTTTCAAAAGCCATAGGAGGATCGACACACTTATCTATGGTTTGTAGGGGTTTGGAAATTTTTATCGTAGCCGTAGAGTTTGACTGTGATGCCTACGTATTGGGATTTTTGAGGTATCGGATGATTTTGGGAATAGATTGGGCGTCCACTTATGGAATGATATTAGACTGCGAGAGGAGAGTCATTAGACAAGAGACATGAAGCATTAGGATTGTCGAGGTTTCTTGAGACCCATAGGAGTCAGTCATGTTGAGTTCTTTTATCCCCTTGATTCATCATCGGTAGAATTAGATTCAGCTCTAGTCTTTAGAAATTTCCCAGACGTCTTAAAAGCTCTGTAGTTAATGCCCCGCTATTATCCCGCTATAAACCCGCAATATCTCATAACGGACTTCTACCGCTACGAAATTTATATATAGCCCCAAAATATAGCATTTTCGCTTTAATCCTCGCTATTTCCGCTATATCCCGTTATTCCCGCTATATTTTGCTATTTTCACTATATCTTCTTTAATAAAATGAATTAAAAAATTGCATTTATACATTATAAAAATTATGAAACTAATTTATTTGATTTAATTTTTAAATATTTTCAGAAATGAAAATACTCTAATATTCTACTAAATTCAGTTATGTTATATAATAGTTTTATGTTTATTTAAAGTATATTCGCACATTTTTTTGTTTAAAATCATTTATGTGTTAATTATAATTCAATTGAATGATAATTTTTCATTTAATTACCATTTAAATATATGTTAAAATATTAAGTACGAGTTTTATATGCTATTATAGAGCTATACGCTATATCCCGCTATATCCTCGCTGTATCCCCACTATGACTTTTTGTACCTCCACCGCTTTGAATCTGCCGAGTGCTTTAACTACACAGCTTAAAAGACCCGCTTTTCTCGAGGCATAGAGAAGATCTACACATGGCAGGAGTTTGAGAAATGGTTTTGTTTTTTAGGTTTGGGTTATGGAAATCCAAAGAGAAGTAGGAAAAGATTGGAGATGGATAATAGATTTAGTTGATAAGAAAAGAAAAAAGCCCATGTGTAGATAATTGCAGAAATTATAGTTGTTTCATATATGTAGATTTTATGGTAGTTGTAACGACCTGCCTTTTTGGACTGTTTGAATCAACTATATACCACACACATCAAACTCAAACCATTCAAAAGGGCAGATTGTTATGGAGTAAATAAGAAAAAGTAGAGAAAGAGAGAAATGAAATAAACACAGAATCTCACAGTGGAATGACAAAATATAAAAATCAAATAACAGTTCATGAAGTTGTTTTACAAATACATTTGATTATTCTTTTACAACACAAAATGAAAGTTACGTATAAAAGGAATAAAAAAATAAATGCAGCGGAACAACATGGTGCAGTGGATTAAATATAATAAATAAGAATAGCTTACAAATCTCTACCTTCGCCCTCTAGAAAAGTAGTCTTCGATATACTGAGAAGCTCAGACCGTCCCGAGCGAATTGAAAGACAAAACACTCAAGTTGGAACTACAAGATCTTATGTAAGTTAAATCAACAGTAAATAAATATGAGTGTAACGGCATCATAAATATTTACGGGGTTTGACATTTCCTATATAGTATTTAACGTGAGTGCAATAAATTAAGAGATGTTCGGGATTTTCATCTCTTAAGGATCTGTTAAATCATCTACTATATTATACAATACACTATTGTAATAGTGTCTACAGTAAAGTATTAAAATAGTGTTAAGGCGTTACCCGTATCTCCCTCAACACATTTTGTGTATTCCCATAGTCTATACAGTACCGTACGCTCCTCCATGAGGCTTACTCAGAAGGCACTCCATAGGCATGGTACAAAACAACTCATAAAAGGTGCGATAGGGCATGTGAACATGGAACTCAAGGCAATGTTAGGGTAGATATACCAATTGCACTCCTTGACTGGTGGTAATGCATAACTGCTACTACCGCCCACCTCGGATACACTTCTATAATCAAAATCGAGGGATGGCCACTAAATTAATCGCAAGATCAAAATATAGTATCGAATAAATATACTCGATAGGAGGATGGCCTCACTTGATCCGATATAGCTCCTGTTTTAGTCACATCTAAGCTGACTCATGGGGGTGAAGGTCATACAAATATCTCATACAGAATCGTTCGCCAAACCGTCGTACTTCATTTCTGGAATTTCCACCATGTACACAGTTGTTAAAGTGGTTTTTGGTATTGGCAGAGAGTATGATAATATTCGATCCCGGTCCCTTTAACAACCAAACGCTTATTACACACCAGATGGTTATTTTGCATTTTAAAAACCATTTCATATTGATATCAAAATATCATATTCAATTCAAACCATATCATGTTTGAAATCATAATTTCAAAATAGATTAAACCCTTATTTCAAAATCATCAGATTTACTCAAAATATATTATTTAAATCCCAACTTAGGTTATTACATCATTTAATCATATTTGCTTTTATATCAAAGATTCAAATACAACCACATCCACTTTACAATTTAGAATTTTGAAAATAGCATGGATAGTTACAAATAGTCTAAATAGTTTAGTGTAGTTTGAAAATAAAATTTAGTTGTTTGAAATAGTTTCAAAATAATTTAAAAGGTGGATCAAAATAGTTTAAATAGATTTAAAATAGTTCTAGCAGAATTAAAATAGATTAAATAGATTTAAAATAAATTAAATAGATTTAAAATAGATTAAATAGATTTAAATGGTTTAACTAGTTTAAAATATAATAAAATATATTAAATTGGATTAAATAGATTAAAATTTATTTAAATAAATTAAATTAGTTTAAATTGATTAAATGGTTTAAAATATTTAAAATAGATTAACTTAGTTTAATAGTTTGAAAATCTTACTAATTAGAATTTAAAATAACCTTTTTAATAGTTTATATTAAAATAATAAATTTGAAATTAACATCAAATTTAACTATTTCTTCCATTTTAAAATTTTTTGATGATATCAAGATTTTAAATCAAAACCCAATTTCAATTTTTGAAATACCAAATTTAGCTATTTCAATAGTTACAATTTCAAACATTTCAATACTCACTTTCGATAAATGTCGTTTATACTTCAAATTCAATTTAAATCCTTTGAATAGTTCATTAGATAAATTCAATTTTCAGCATTAAGGCTTGGATTTCGAGAATAATTCAGTTTATATAAATCAAGTTCTATTTCAAAATACCAATTAATTGAATTCAAAATTTAAAGAATTAAAATCATTTAATTTAACCATTCTGGTGTCCATATATAATTTTTCTACACTTTGGTCAAGTGATACGGATATTTATCATTTCAATCTGCAATTTAAACTTTACGGGTATATATCATTTCAACGGGCAATCTCGAGTTTATTTCAACGAAAATCGCTTGGGTTTATTATGTCAACCCATAACAATTTTCCGCTATTCTATATGATCGTTCGGGTATGTATCATCTCAATCCATAGGGAACATGCAGTGTTATAACAATATAAATAAAACATCAAATCATCCAATATCAACAATTAAACATACATCACAATCATCACCCAAATCAACCAATAAACATCAATAGAAAACTGATTATCATTAAAGGGTATTAAATTGACAATTAAATTCAATATTAAATTAAACGATGATTAAATGCAATAAAAGTTAAATTTAACTAAAATGAAAATTTAAACTAACCAAACATCTATCAATTAATTTCTAATCAGATCGTAAATTTAATTTAACTATCATAGGAAAATTTAGTAGTTGTGAGTGGGTTAAAACACTCACCTTCGATTTCAAATCCATTTTAAATCCAAAATAAGGTACAAAATTAGACAATATCAGAATTCGTCTAAACCAGTGCAATAATGTCCGAAATTCCGATACGATTTCAGAGGAACAAACTGCGTGCAAATCCGAGCTAGTATGCGAAAGTTATATATATTAGAACACTTAAGATATAAAGTTCAAATTAAAATAAAATAAAATGAAAAGATGCCATGTCACCATGCTATCATCGTTCACCCTGAAACCCTAGCCACACGCGATGCTCGAACCCAATACCGTCACATCAGCTTCCGCTGTTCTTTGAATTTCTAGCACCACCTCGTCAACCATTGACCAGATCGTACCCAGCGTTAAGCAACCCTCGACAAGCTGCCTACATCGCTGTAAGTGCGGCCACCTTCAGTCATCTCTGGCTTGACTGCCGCCGCCGACCAGAGATGAAATTTTTTGGCGAATCACGGTTGCCTTGAGATGAATGACCACCATATACGAACATTGCTCGATGATCCGTACCATACCGTGCCTTCTGATCGTCGTGTAACGACCCGCTATTTTGGACCATTCAAATCGACAATAAAACCGTACATGTCCGACTTGAATAATTCAAAATACCGAATTGTTAATAAAATTTGGCAAAACTTAAAATATACAGTAAATAAATCAATCATAGATCACTTACACAGAGTAATACAATGCAGCGGAATAGATAAAGAATAGTAGTTCATGAAGCTACTATATACCTCAGAGTTAGAAATAAAATACAACCGAATAGTTCAAATGCCATGAAGTCTCCAATGCAACAAATGGCTTCTATGAACCAATCAACTGGATGACTGAAGGGATAGATAGCTGGATCTTCAAGCAAAGCTCTAACTTCGAAGATGAGTCTCAAATGCTGTATCTCTCAGTCTGACCCGGGCGTAAAGCAAAACACAAAACACTCGAGTCAGGATTAACATTCTTATATCTATAAATCTAACTCAAGTGAAATATCAACTGAAATATAATTAACTTAGAGGATGTTTGGGATAACCATCCTCTAAGGGTCCATTGAACTATCTAAAAGATAGAAATATACACTATAACACCGTAGTCTTTTCAACTTAATTTATACTTCAAAACCAAATATCATTTTCACTTCAAATATCTCTATACTTCCCAAATAGTATTTTTATATATTAAATAATTTGTACAGTAAAGTAATTTCAATTCCCTCAACTTAACGAATCGTTTAACATCAACCCGACCATCCCATTTGAATCTATTTCAATCTCAATTTATTAATTTAAATTCAACTCAATTTCTAAAATAACCACTTCAATTTTATCGATCTCAAATTCGGATTTGAAATCACAAAATACCCTTTATATTCAATATATTTCAAAACTTTAAGTATTCAACGTTTCAAACTAACTTTTTAATCAATTTAGTTTCTAAATAATAAATTCAACTATACTGATTTCAAATACATATCTGAATCTCAAAATAAACTATTTAAATCCCAATATAGTTCAAAGCTTTAATATTTAATTAAATGTTCAATTTAATAGTTCCATATAGATCTCGATTTAACCTCATTATTATCTAGTCTTAAAATAATCCCTCATTAGATACAATATCATTTAAGTTACCTTAAATTACATTTTACTCAATATTTTCTTTAATTTATTTAAACGTGAAATATTCATTAAATCACTTAAATAAAAATCCAGTTACAAAATCATACCCTTAAATTTCCCATTCAAAAATTTCAAATTGATTTAATTGAATAAATCCTTATTTAAATACCATTTAGATAAACCCACATTTATCTCCCAATCTTAGTAAATTGCAGAATACTTTTGGAATAAAATTTACATAAATATTTAGCATAATTTATGTATTAAATCAAATTTTGACTAAATTAAATATTATTAAATCTATATATCATTACCCTTTATATATAAAAAAATTTAAGGATTAACATTTAATAAGACCATATATTTCTTTCCAAAACAATGAATTAAATTTCAAAATATTTATATATATGGACCAACGATGTCTGTATATATTTCTTATCATATGGTCAAGTGTTATGGATATTTATCATTTCAATCCGTACACTAAATGTATACGGGTGGATAGCATTTCAACCCGTAATCCCAATTCAATTAAATGAAAATCGCTTGGGTTTCTCATTTCAATCCATAACGATTTTCTCCTATTCTAAAGTCTGTTCGGGTATGTATCATTTCAACCCATAGTGATTTCTATACTAACAGGGAACTTGCAGAGTGATAACAGATATGCAAATAATAATAACAACAGGCATATATCATCAAAGTAAATATATAAACAATAGGATATGGTGTCATATCCCATAAGTGAATACTTACAGATAATAGCATATATAACAATTTAAATAACTACAGCCTCATATTTCAATTGTCGTCCCAATTGAAATCAAATTTAGTAAATAAAAGAATGTTAATCGTGAGTGATTTCTCACCTTTCGAGGCCAGAGAAAAAGAAGTGAGTTATGAAATCCAGATTCGAATTCCAAAACAAAGCTAGATGGACATGGTTCAATGATCAAAGTTGATAATAGGAATAGACGAATTCAAATCAGAATTGGATCAAGGAAGATAAATAGGATAAGTGAGCTTATATACAACTAGCCAACATATGCAGACACAGTTTATAAAATATGCAACAAAATATGCATGCCTCGGTTAATATATATACATAGGTGTGCAGACCGACTATATTAATATAACCATATATATACTATATAACAATTTCCTCTACCAATTTGTATATGACTATACATATGACTATACTTGAAATCAAAATATACATCCCTTAAAAAAAATCCAACGTATATCAGTCAGTGCAAACAACCTTAAGGCTGACATGAGATAAACTTTTGAAAGCATATACTGTTGAAATTATAAAATATTGATATAACTTATACTGTAAAAGTACCATAGAAAATTTATATATATACCTACATTTAAATATAACTTATGTAAATTGTTGAAAATAAAATAAAATAACGTACGGTAGACTCTAAAATACTAAAACAATCATAAAAATATATATATTATAAATTGACCTATCAAACTTGTACCCACCAATTTTATACAATATATATACCAAAACAGTAACGAAAATTGAAATACTATATTTTATATATCTAACATATGAAAGCTAATAAAATAACATATTTTATTATAGTTGAAACTGTTATAACCAAATATATAAAACATATAAAAATACGTATATTAATAGAAGGCTGCCAAACTTATACCATATATACCGTAAGCTATCAATAGTAAAATAAAACGCGTATATATATATATATATATATATATTTAACTTATCAAATAGTTAGTAAAACATACGTATCTAAAAGCCGTACGATAACTATATGCTAACAAAAGTCAAAAACTATATACCGTAAAATCTTAAAATAATATACATAATACGATATAAATATATACTAACCTTTATATATGAACAGAAGTTAAATATTTATATACACGTTTATAAATATAACAATTATCATATATATACTATTATGAAATATATTATTATTTTTAAAGTTCAACTGTTAGGGAATTCAAAATCCACATAGTTGCAGTAACAATATAAAAAAAAACTTATGCACAACCTATACTGTCCTTAATATATAAAATAGACTTATATCAAATAAAATGCGTACTTACTTTTAAAAACCAGAGAGGAAATGTTTTGCCAACTAATGCATGCGGCCATGGGGAGGAGGAAGGCCAAGGAAAAGAGAGAGCTCATGCTCAGGTTTGGAAGAAATAAGAAAAGATGGAGGGGAGATGAGAACAGGCGATTTTTAAAGGAAGAATGCATGCGCGATTCAAGCAACATGACATGGCGAAGGGCATTCTTCAGGCAACAGAGAAAATGCTAGTTTCTTAAATATAAAGGTAGGTCTGCATCTGATATGTGAACGTGCTATATGACTTTATATAATATTTACAAAGCTCTCTCCTCTTTTAATATTAATTTGAGGGCAACGAATAGCCTACAGAGAGAAAAGAAGATGCAATCTATGCTATACTATATATATATATGTATATATATATATATATATACACACACTCCTAGAAACACGGAAACGAAGAGGTACAAGAGGGAAGAGAAAGAGGCGTACAAATGAATGGTAAATAAATTTAGATTTCAAATGAAATAAATGGAACAGCAAAGATTAAAGTATGGATGTAAATCCTGGAATAATAAAAAGAAACGTTTATATGTTGATTAAGAAAAATAATTAAAACAATTAATGGCTTAAATGGGGCAGTATGTTTCATATTTTTGAAATGCAAAAGAAACGTACACTATAAATATAAAGTTTTCAAAAGCAAAAGAAACATAAAGCTGTCCATTAATTCATCAAAACGTTATTTATGTAATAAATTGAAATGAATATAAAAATAAAAGTAATTGTAACGGTCAATAGTTGATTTAGCTATACACTTAAAGCAATAAATTTTTGTTTGTTTGTACAACACATAATGAGTTTTGAAAGTCAAGGATATAAAAATGGATAAAAGGAAAGAAATCAGGAAATTTTTGTGAGCAATAGCTTTCCAAGGAAAGGTAGGCTTACATTATATATACATGCTGAGATGATTAGGCACGTTCAAAAATTTTGAAGCAATGAAGGAATCGGAAATAAATATAAAATGAAAGAAATTTGAAAAGTCCGTAGCTATGATTTAGCCAAAATTTATTAAAGCCATTTACTAGGAAGGTTGGAACCGAAATAATAGGGAGAGGAAGGCACATTAAATTTGATGACAAAGTTGTGTTCGGATCCATAAGCAAGTGGTTTATATATTATAGGCCTTATGAAAGCGAGGGAAGGAACGGATGCTACTAGCTTGATGATTTGAGATTCTTTCAGGCGTTAAAAACAAAAATAAACAGAGACCAGAATAAACGCACCACCATAAATATAAATATACGCTTCAATTGCAAAAGAAACGTATAGAGAAAATTATGGGTAGTGGGAAAGGTAAAGTCAGTGCACGAAACTACAAGGAATAATAAAAGCAAGGTCGATGATCTCAAATTTATTAATGGTTACGAATGGAAAAGTCTACCTGGATTGGAAAAGTATTAAGCAATAGAAATCTTTAACGGTAGTAAAAAGAAACCGTTACGCACTGATTCAGAAATCAATTAAAGCAATTAATAGCTTGAATTGGACAGCACGTTTTCTCAATTAAATAAACTTCCATAAAATTATTTGAAATTTACAATCTGCTATATTTAAATATACGTATTCCAAAAATATAAAAAAATTATTTAAAAATTCAATTATTATAAGATTTCACAAATATTCAATTAAATACATTATAGAATCAATTAAAATTGTTAAATTTTCCGGGTCGTTACACTCTCCCCCACTCAAAACTTTTCGTCCCCGAAAAGGAAGGAGGTAGGAGAATAAAACAACCAGAAAAAAAATAGATTGAAAGCCAAGATAAACAATAAATTTTAAAACTATATAAATTTTATTTAAATTATTTATTTGAAAATTTCATTTGAAATTAAATTTTCTTTAATATTTAATACTTCTCAAACTCCTTTGCAAACAATTATTTACATTATTACTTCTATTTACAAAGACTATCGAAAATATTAAATCCAAAATTTATGAAATTTTTAATTTATCTCAAGATACCTTTCAAATATTATCAATAAATTAATAATCATTTTATTTAAAGATGTTTTATTTAATTTATAACTTCAAAAATATTTATAACACTAAAATTTTATATAAAACAATGTAGTATACAAATAAGCAACATTTAAAAGATTTATTCAGAAAGGAAAGGAAGGTAGATTCCGAAAATGGAATATAGGTGAAAAATAAAGCCGAGCAGATGAGGTAGATTCAAAAGAATAGAATCGGGGACGAATAATTTATTTCAAACAATAAGAGTTTAAATTTCAAATATTAATACAAAATTTCTTTGTTGAAAATACTTTTATAATAAAATACCTTTATAAATAAAATACTTTTATATCGAAACCAATTTTTCTTTCGAAAATACTTTTATAACTCAATGTTTTAACAAGTTTATCCTCGTTCTTGCAGACTCTGGCCATGCGTTGATCAGACGCAAAGCTAGAATTCTTCAAGTACTTAGTAGACTTGATTCAACACCCAGTGAAAATACTTGAAAACCTTTAAAAACAGATATGGAAAGTACAATCCAAACAAAACAACCAAACCAAAACCTTTGTCCGATCATGGTTCGCAGATACACAATGGTTATGCCTGGGTCCCCCAGGAAACAATCCATATCCATAAGCTTTCTCAGTCCTGCGAGTTACGCCATGATGACTAGTAGAGTGCAGGATACACAATGGTTACGCCTGGATCCCCCAGGAAACAATCCGTACCCCTAGGCAAGACTCAGCCAGGCACTTGCGCTACTATTCGCGACCTACACAGATTGCAGGATACACAATGGTTACGCCTGGATCCCCCAGGAAACAATCCGTACCCCTAGGCAAGACTCAGCCAGGCAATTGCGCTATGCATTCGCGAGAGAAAAAAAAACCATGGGTTACGCCACGGTGGGAAACACTCGAGTATTACATCCGGAAAACCGAAAATCAGAGAGAATAATATCGATAGAATGAATCCCCGATGTGGCCACAAAGCGGATATCAAGCAGAAGGCACTTTCCATATTTTTACTTCGAAAATATATATCATATAGTACCTTTTCAAATACTTTCAAATATCATACTTATATAAAATCCATATATATATATATATATATAAGATTCCATTTTCAAATCGAATACTTTCCAAATCAATAGTATATCAAATCATACTTATATAGACTTCGATTTATAAAAAAAAATCTCTTTCCAAATTGAGTACCTTTAAAATCAATAGATTTCAAATCACTTCATACTTATACAAATCCATTTTATATAAGTTCGACCACTCCCAAATCAAGTGCTTAACAATATAAGGTTCTCAATTACAAATCATTTCAATATCAATTCAGTTTCAAAATCATATAGGATTTCACCAAATTTTCTTCCAAATTAAGTATCTAAATTTCAAAGTTCCCAAAATAATAGGTTTAAAAAATTATCCCAGTTTCCAAATTAAAATAATTCAAGTCAAACAAATTCATTTCCAAAATCACCATATAAGTACTGGTTTTTAATTTCAATTTAATTTCAAAACCAAATATTTTCTCAAAATCAATTATACTCAAAATGGTTTCCAAATTTATAATCATCACTTTAAAACTTTTAAACTATCTATTTCTATTAGAAATATCCAATTTACCTTTCTGAAAATCATTATTTGAAATTAATTTTTTTTTTCCAAAACATTTCAAAACTAAATTCCATATTAGTATAATTAAAAATAGTCATATTCACTTACTTAAAAAAAGGTTTCAAACTTACTTAAGTCATACTCTTCAAAACTATACTTATATGCTTTATCAAAAAATTTATACTTTTCGAAATTTCTTAGTTTAAAACTTTTAAACCTTGATTTGGAAGTGCTCGAACCTTCAAAATAGTCGATGAAATCAAATTTCAAATCTAAGAGTTGGAAATCAATTTTTTTTATATATATATAGAGTTATTACTAGTCAAATTGAAAACTCGAGGACTGAACACCGGTCTCACTTTAAATTGTTTCAAATATATACATATATCTTTCGAAAATATCAAATTATACTTCGGAATTTGAAATCAAAAATGGTTTTACAAAATCACTCGCATAGCGAAGCTATTAAAGTGGCCTCTCCCCCACTCTGAAACTCGAAAATCAATGTCGATGATGCATGCACTCATCACCGAAATTATTCTCCAACGACATAAGTGAGTTCTGGACTTCTATTTTCTTGAAAACTTCTTTGAAATTTCTTTAAAATTATTGGAATTCATTTGAACCCATTTGAAACTTTCTTATTCGGAAAAATACTTTTAAATCGTATTATTTTTATATATTTTCCCAAAATCTTAAAACCAATTTCAGAATATCGGAATTCAATTCTCGAATTTCAAATTTAACCCTTCAGTTATAAATCCTTTTTATATAAATCACTTTCTTATAAATTTTCAAAATTTCCAATCCTTTCAAAACTTTTATATATAGAATAACATTTCTTATTTTTTTTATATATAGGTATATAATCCTTATCGAAAACAATTTCTTTTTTATATATAGAATAAAATCATAGTTATCAAAATAATAATTTCGGTACAAAACAATTTCAAAAATACAACATACTCAAAGGGTAATTTAAGAATGGATTTCAAAACAAAGGTAGAGATTTAAATTTAGAGGAACTCCAATTAATAGAATCCTGATTCGAAGATAGACTCGATCGAAGATGATTAAATTACAAATAGGAGATGGATATACTTCTATAAATCACGGGCGACTTTAACCGGGTCAACCATGACTTCAGGAATAAAGTCGATGCGGAATTCCAAAACAGATCGACCTTCGATCGCCAGAGATAGAATTCGGCGTATCAAGATATAGCAGCATCGTAAACCGAGGATATAGAAATCTTCGGTGAATCAATGTTAATTGTAAAGGAGTTTTCACCCTCCTTTACAAATCATTCAGTGGAGTTATGGGATACCCCGGAATCAAACGAATATATATAGGGAGAGATAGAATGAATTTCAAAACCGAGGGACATTCCAAAATTCAAAGGAAATCGAGTCAAAAGGAAGAGATTCAACTCGCGCGAAAGTGATTCTGTAAATAAATTTACTATATATGCTAAGTTTTGCCTAGAGCCAAAGCTCTGATACCAACTGTAACGACCCGTTATTTTGGACCATTCAAATCGACAATAAAACCGTACATGTCCGACTTGAATAATTCAAAATACCGAATTGTTAATAAAATTTGGCAAAACTTAAAATATACAGTAAATAAATCAATCATAGATCACTTACACAGAGTAATACAATGCAGCGGAATAGATAAAGAATAGTAGTTCATGAAGCTACTATATACCTCAGAGTTAGAAATAAAATACAACCGAATAGTTCAAATGCCATGAAGTCTCCAATGCAACAGATGGCTTCTATGAACCAATCAACTGGATGACTGAAGGGATAGATAGCTGGATCTTCAAGCAAAGCTCCAACTTCGAAGATGAGTCTCAAATGCTGTATCTCTCAGTCTGACCTGGGCGTAAAGCAAAACACAAAACACTCGAGTCAGGATTAACATTCTTATATCTATAAATCTAACTCAAGTGAAATATCAACTGAAATATAATTAACTTAGAGGATGTTTGGGATAACCATCCTCTAAGGGTCCATGGAACTATCTAAAAGATAGAAATATACACTATAACACCGTAGTCTTTTCAACTTAATTTATACTTCAAAACCAAATATCATTTTCACTTCAAATATCTCTATACTTCCCAAATAGTATTTTTATATATTAAATAATTTGTACAGTAAAGTAATTTCAATTCCCTCAACTTAACGAATCGTTTAACATCAACCCGACCATCCCATTTAAATCTATTTCAATCTTAGTTTATTAATTTAAATTCAACTCAATTTCTAAAATAACCACTTCAATTTTATCGATCTCAAATTCGGATTTGAAATCACAAAATACCCTTTATATTCAATATATTTCAAAACTTTAAGTATTCAACGTTTCAAACTAACTTTTTAATCAATTTAGTTTCTAAATAATAAATTCAACTATACTGATTTCAAATACATATCCGAATCTCAAAATAAACCATTTAAATCCCAATATAGTTCAAAGCTTTAATATTTAATTAAATGTTCAATTTAATAGTTCCATATAGATCTCGATTTAACATCATTATTATCTAGTCTTAAAATAATCCCTCATTAGATACAATATCATTGAAGTAACCTTAAAATACATTTTACTCAATATTTTCTTTAATTTATTTAAACGTGAAATATTCATTAAATCACTTAAATAAAAATCCAGTTACAAAATCATACCCTTAAATTTCCCATTCAAAAATTTCAAATTGATTTAATTGAATAAATCCTTATTTAAATACCATTTAGATAAACCCACATTTATCTCCCAATCTTAGTAAATTGCAGAATACTTTTGGAATAAAATTTACATAAATATTTAGCATAATTTATGTATTAAATCAAATTTTGACTAAATTAAATATTATTAAATCTATATATCATTACCCTTTATATATAAATTTTTTTTAAGGATTAACATTTAATAAGACCATATATTTCTTTCCAAAACAATGAATTAAATTTCAAAATATTTATATATATGGACCAACGATGTCTGTATATATTTCTTATCATATGGTCAAGTGTTACGGATATTTATCATTTTAATCCGTACACTAAATGTATACGGGTGGATAGCATTTCAACCCGTAATCCCAATTCAATTAAATGAAAATCGCTTGGGTTTATCATTTCAACCCATAACGATTTTCTCATATTCTAAAGTCTGTTCGGGTATGTATCATTTCAACCCATAGTGATTTCTATACTAACAGGGAACTTGCAGAGTGATAACAGATATGTAAATAATAATAACAACAGGCATATATCATCAAAATAAATATATAAACAATAGGATATGGTGTCATATCCCATAAGTGAATACTCACAGATAATAGCATATTAACAATTTAAATAACTACAGCCTCATATTTCAATTGTCGTCCCAATTGAAATCAAATTTAGTAAATAAAAGAATGTTAATCGTGAGTGATTTCTCACCTTTCGAGGCCAGAGAAAAAGAAGTGAGTTATAAAATCCAGATCCGAATTCCAAAACAAAGCTAGATGGACACGGTTCAATGATCAAAGCTGATAATAGGAACAGACGAATTCAAATCAGAATTGGAACAAGGAAGATAAATAGGATAAGTGAGCTTATATACAACTAGCCAACCTATGCAGACACAGTTTATAAAATATGCAACAAAATATGCTTGCCTCGGCTAATATATATACATAGGTGTGCAGACCGACTATATTAATATAACCATATATATACTATATAACATTTCCTCTACCAATTTGTATATGACTATACATATGACTATACTT
Source organism: Allium cepa (assembly GCA_030765085.1). Classification (NCBI taxonomy): domain Eukaryota; kingdom Viridiplantae; phylum Streptophyta; class Magnoliopsida; order Asparagales; family Amaryllidaceae; genus Allium; species Allium cepa. Next base: position 1,014,375,115 of record CM060934.1, on the reverse strand, counting down.
GAAATCAAAATACACATCCCTTAAAAAAAAATCCAACGTATATCAGTCAGTGCAAACAACCTTAAGGCTGACATGAAATAAACTTTTGAAAGCATATACTGTTGAAATTATAAAATATTGATATAACTTATACTGTAAAACTACCATAGAAAATTTATATATATACCTACATTTAAATATAACTTATGTAAATTGTTGAAAATAAAATAAAATATAGTACGGTAGACTCTAAAATACTAAAACAATCATAAAAATATATATATTATAAATTGACCTATCAAACTTGTACACACTAATTTTATATAATATATTTACCAAAACAGTAATGAAAATTGAAATACTATATTTTATATATCTAACATATGAAAGCTAATAAAATAACATATTTTATTATAGTTGAAACTGTTATAACCAAATATATAAATCATATAAAAATACGTATATTAATAGAAGGCTGCCAAACTTATACCATATATACCGTAAGCTATCAATAGTAAAATAAAACGCGTATATATATATATATTTAACTTATCAAATAGTTAGTAAAACATACGTATCTAAAAGCCGTACGATAACTATATGCTAACAAAAGTCAAAAACTATATACCGTAAAATCTTAAAATAATATACATAATACGGTATAAATATATACTAACCTTTATATATGAACAGAAGTTAAATATTTATGTACACGTTTATAAATATAACAATTATCATATATATACTATTATGAAATATATTATTATTTTTGAAGTTCAACTGTTAGGGAATTCAAAATCCACATAGTTGCAGTAAACATATAAAACAAAACTTATGCACAATCTATACTGTCCTTAATATATAAAATAGACTTATATCAAATAAAATGCGTACTTACTTTTAAAAACCAGAGAGGAAATGTTTTGCCAACTAATGCATGCGGCCATGGGGAGGAGGCAGGCCAAGGAAAAGAGAGAGCTCATGCTCAGGTTTGGAAGAAATAATAAAAGATGGAGGGGAGATGAGAACAGGCGATTTTTAAAGGAAGAATGCATGCGTGATTCAAGAAACATGACATGGCGAAGGGCATTCTTCAGGCAACAGAGAAAATGCTAATTTCTTAAATATAAAGGTAGGTCTGCATCTGATATGTGAACGTGCTATATGACTTTATATAATATTTACAAAGCTCTCTCCTCTTTTAATATTAATTTGAGGGCAACGAATAGCCTACAGAGAGAAAAGAAGATGCAATCTATGCTATACTATATATATATATATATATATATATATATATTCCTATAAACACGGAAACGAAGAGGTAAAAGAGGGAAGAGAAAGAGGTGTATAAATGAATGGTAAATAAATTTAGATTTCAAATGAAATAAATGGAACAGCAGAGATTAAAGTATGGATGTAAATCTTGGAATAATAAAAAGAAACGTTTATATGTTGATTAAGAAAAATAATTAAAACAATTAATGGCTTAAATGGGGTAGCATGTTTCAAATTTTTGAAATGCAAAAGAAACGTACACTATAAATATAAAGTTTTCAAAAGCAAAAGAAACGTAAAGCTGTCCATTAATTCATCAAAATGTTATTTAAGTAATAAATTGAAATGAATGTAAAAATAAAAGTAATTGTAGCGGTCAATAGTTGATTTAGCTATACACTTAAAGCAATAAATTTTTGTTTGTTTGCACAACACATAATGAGTTTTGAAAGTCAAGGATATAAAAATGGATAAAAGGAAAGAAATCAGGAAATTTTTGTGAGCATTAGCTTTCCAAGGAAAGGTAGGCTTACATTATATATACATGCTGAGATAATTAGGCACGTTCAAAAATTTTGAAGCAATGAAGGAATTGGAAATAAATATAAAATGAAAGAAATTTGAAAAGTCCGTAGCTATGATTTAGCCAAAATTTATTAAAGCCATTTACTAGGAAGGCTGGAACCGAAATAATAGGGAGAGGAAGGCACATTAAATTTGATGACAAAGTTGTTTTCGGATCCATAAGCAAGTGGTTTATATATTATAGGCCTTATGAAAGCGAGGGAAGGAACAGATGCTACTAGCTTGATGATTTGAGATTCTTTCAAGCGTTAAAAACAAAAATAAAGAGAGACCAGAATAAACGCACCACCATAAATATAAATATACGCTTCAATTGCAAAAGAAACGTATAGAGAAAATTATGGGTAGTGGGAAAGGTAAAGTCAGTGCGCGAAACTACAAGGAATAATAAAAGCAAGGTCGATGATCTCAAATTTATTAATGGTTACGAATGGAAAAGTCTACCTGGATTGGAAAAGTATTAAGCAATAGAAATCTTTAACGGTAGTAAAAAGAAACCGTTACGCACTGATTCAGAAATCAATTAAAGCAATTAATAGCTTAAATTGGACAGCACGTTTTCTCAATTAAATAAACTTCCATAAAATTATTTGAAAATTTACAATCTGCTATATTTAAATATACGTTTTCTAAATATATAAACATTTTATTTAAAAATTCAATTATTATAAGATTTCACAAATATTCAATTAAATACGTTATAGAATCAATTAAAATTGTTAAAATTTTCCGGGTCGTTACACGTCGTTTCGACGAAGATCCGCCGTTGGATCGTCAAAACCTTAATATAAACGGCTAAGGTTCGACCTCGATTTTTGGCCAAATAATGAACTCGATTGGAAAATGAATTGTAGATTTGGGTTATGTCGTCGAAAGCTTTGAAACAATATATAATTTGATATGGTTTGAAGGAGTCTGATTTTAAAACTGATTTGGAGATTGAATTGTAGCATTTGGAATTGGAATTTGTTTCTACCATTGAAGAAAGTAGCAGACGGAAGTTGGTGAAAATAGGAATAAGAAATAGAAAGACTACAAGGGCTAGAATAGAACAATTTATACGAACAAGGCTCGGTAAGAAAATAAACACGTGTCGAGTTGGTACGGACGACAATAACGACCCGAAAAGCCCTTTTCGCTTTTAAAACGAAAGTGGGTCATCCCATATATCAAAATAGATGTTTTTGATAGTTTTAAACTTAATGGAATATGTTTCAAGTCCTAACTCCAATTGTATAAAGAAGTCAGCTTTAAAATCAGCTTATTTCAAATTGATTTCAATTGAATTTAATTAAATTGATTTTACGCGTTTCGCGCCCATACGACCAAACGACAAGTCCGATCGCTACGAAACTTGAAACACTAAAATAGTTCACCGTTACAGATCCGATGAAACTAATTTCATCGAAATATGAGACGGTGGCCAAAATGGCTATTTTCACGTTAATTAATTAAATTAATATTAAATTAATTAAATCACTTTTTTATTTCAAATTCAATAACTAACAATTTTCATCACTTTTGATTACTTGTACATTTTCAATAACTTAAAACAAATTTACATATTAATCCGATGTTAAATATTACACTAATTACAATGTTCAATTTCAACTATAATTAAATCCAATTAATTATAATTTAAATAAATTGATTGAATTTGATTTCAATCTTTTTATTCAATCAATCATTACTCTATGGACATAGTTAACGTTGGTTTATATCTTATTACGTTAATATTCTCCAATTTCATCTTAATTTCCATTAACGTAATATTTAATTGCATTTAATTACAATTGATTTCCAATTCAATTTAATAGACTAAATAAATAGGTAACATATAATAATTGTCACCATTAACTTTTAATCGCATTTATTGGTTTATTATTCACAAACAAATGTTTTAACAACATACACAACACTAGTTCTATTCAATTACAATTTATTACACATTATTTAATTAATTAACACAACATTTTAAATTATTAATTATTACACACATTATTACAATTAATTTTCAATCTATAACCAATTATAATTTTTTAATCATTTCAATTAATTGGAGTTACATTTAAAGTAGTTATCAATTACCTTAAATTAATACTATTACATTTCATTCTAGTTATACTCTTATTATCAAATCACAAATTTTTATTTCTTTCAACATTAAATCACAAAACCTATTAAATTAACTATTTTTAGTTAACGAAAATTACGGGTCGTTACCCTTTCCCTCACTCAAAACTTTTCGTCCTCGAAAAGGAAAAGAAGGAATTAAGTAATCAACATATCTTATTCAAAATATTAAATTTATAAACAATTAACTTACATAATTAAATAATTTAATAAAATATATCAATTTATAAACAATTAAACCCTTTTATATCCTAGTTAATAAAGTTTGAAAAACATTCCATAAATTTTTTTTAAGTCCAAATTTCATGGAAAATTTTGGCAGAGTCTCCTTCGTACAGAGAGGTCTAGAAAAAATAATAATATCAATAATAACAATGTGTCACATATTTTTCAAAATAAAATATCCAAAACCATGGAAAAAACAACATAAAACCGTAATCCGAGAATGTAACTATTGTCGGAGAAACATTGCTTATTTATGAAACTAAAAGCAATAGCTATAGCTTCCTTAAATCTGTATTTCATTCACGTAATACAAAGAAGTTAATAATAATTATGTAAAACAGAAATGTTACGTTGTTTCAACTAATAACAACAAAACAATCACAACATAACAACAATTATTTTGCAAACAAACATTATTTTGCCAACAAATAGTACAAACATCATTTTTAATAAAGAAAAACAATTATTCATCCGTAACGACCAAAACAAACGATTTATTCAGGTTCAAAACTTCCAATCATATAAAATGATAAATAAACTATGAAGTAAACCATACACTTAACCGTCATAGCTAAATGTAACGACCCATATTTTACGTGTCGATGTAATCGTAGAATTATTAGGTCGTTAGTGTAGTTTATGTTCTCCTTAGCCTTAGTCGTATGGGAGGTTAACTCGTATAGGGATAGGTCGTGTACGAGTTACGAGATATGGGTTTCTGACCGACCTATAGTTAAGTCGTAGACGACTTAAAGTGGTTGCATGAGCTAATGGTTCAGTATTAGGTCGTAGGCGACTTATAGGATTAGCAACCTATAGGATGGGAACGACCTAAGGTAGATATACGACCTATAGAAATAAGCGACTTAAGTTGGGACAGGTTAGCGACCTAGTAGTTGTAGTGAGTGTTAGTTCGTGCAGGTTTTGGCTCGTGTGGAGCGACCTATAGGGGCAGCGACCTACGTGTTAGCGTGTTAGGGGACTGAGTCGCGAACGACTCATGGGATAAGTCGTAAACGACCTATAGGATGCAGATGTGACCAACCTAAGAAGACTTGAGCGACCTATAGGGTGAGCGATCTATAAGGTTTAGCGACCTAAGGAGGCAAGTTATGATTGGTTAGGTCGTATACGGCCTAAGATAGAATGCTGGTGGTTGTTAGGTCGCAGGGATGATAGGTCGCGTGAGTGATAGGTCGCGTAGTACTTACCCAGTTAGGTTGGGAAAATGGCTAAGTGGTTAGGTCGTTTACCTGTTAGATCGCGCGCATGTGTTAAGTCATAAGTCGCGCATCCCTGTTGGGTGTTAGGTCGTTAGGTTGTGATGCGTGATAGGTCGGCAGTATTTTAGGTCGCGTGAGTGCTTATCTGATTAGGTTGTTAGGTCGGCAGTGTCTTAGGTCGTGAGCGACCTAATAGCGAGCGACCTAAAATCGAGCGACCTAATTTCTGCCTATAAATAGAGGGTTTTGGCTCACTTTTTGGCACCGGTTTTTGAAGCGACGAAGTGCTGCCATTTTGGGAGCTCGACTACAACATTTCCTCATCTTCTTTTCTCCATTCCAATCTAGTTCTAACATCCATCCAAGATCGAAGATCGAGATCGAAGATTCAAGGACCAAAGTTGAAGATCTTCATCCGTTGAAGTGAGATTTCATCGTTTCAAGCGGGATTTCGACGAATCAAGCTTGGGTCTTCGCTGTCCAGATCTGAAGTTGATAGTTTTTGAAGTGTTTAGGTGATTTGGTGAGTGGTAGTTATCTCTCACGCGGACCCAAAGGAGTATATTGGATTGGTGGTTTGTTGGAATGTTGTAGATAGTGATTTTATGCATTTTTCCTTAGATCCAAGTGTAGATCCATTACTTATGAAGATGTTTACCTTTGCAAGTTCATTCATCTAGTTGTAGAGACAAAACCCATGATTTATATTTGTTAGATCTACGCTAAAGACCCATGATTCATGTAAGTTAGATCTATGCTCATTTATTTACGAAATTGCCATTGTAATTATAAATGCCTATTTAAATCATGTTTGATTATTTGATTGTCTATTTAGATCTTGTTGAATGATTGATTGCTTGGATTAATGTTTGATTTGATTGATTAGTTGATCGATTACTTGACTTGGACAAGTATGGTTGATGGTGATTCAAAAGCCAAGTGGAAAGGCTCTTGAATAAGGAAAGCTGCCTGTGGCATATGAAGCGGATGTGGAAGCTCATATGGATGGATTCGAGGATGTGGGACCTTGCCATGATGCGAGAAGGCAAAGCATGATATTGAGATGGGACTTTGCTATGATGTGATGGGGCAAGGCACATGTTGAGATGGGACGGGTCATGATGACGTTCCAAGCACGGGTCATGACGACGTGCGAAGTTATAACTCGGTGATGCGGTCCGAGTTGGGATGGATAATGGTTAGCTTGAGAGGCGCTTGAGCTAGTATGGAAAGAGTCGTCAAGGAGGATGACTAGGAGGCTAAGATCTCATCGTTGTTGAAGGTTCTAGCATACTCAAAGCAAGGGTACGTTGGAACGGGTCACGATGACGTTCCAAGCACGGGTCACGATGACGTGCTAGTACTCTGGGCTGATGCGTTCGGCTTAGGCACGGGTCATGATGACGTGCGGAGTTATGTCTAAAACCGGGGTCACCATTAGCCCTTGACAGGTGGTCATTCAACTAACGGTGAAATCAAGGCAAGGATAAGAGTGATAGCCAGAGTCATGGATGTTTGGTTGTATTATCATTCGGTCTCAAGAGCGGTGTTTTCTGGGTGCTTATCTGATCTTGGTTTAGGCCCTGGGGGTTTGTATTTGGAAAACATCGTCCTTGGCTCGAGTGATTATTGCTTTACCTTAATTATCTGATATGTTATGCTTGCTTCTTCTTAGTATGTGTCTGGGGGCTATCACTGTAGAAAGAGGTGGAGTGGGATGGTTTGGTTCCTATTCCTTTTATCCTTTATGCTCTTTTGGTATGTTTGATAGTTGATTTACTGCTCACTAAGACTTTGTCTGACTCAAGGTTTTATGTCTCCTCTTATTACCTTGGGCTGTTCATCCATGTTGGGATGGGCAGACTAGGTAGCAGGTGACAGGTGCTGTTCTTGGAGATCTACGCTGATGATGACGAAGACGAGCAGGAGGCTTTTGCATATTATTTTCATATTCTATGTACTGGATATTCCGCTGTTGGTTGATTACTCTGAGTGCTATGTAGTGAGGCTTCTTGTATTCATGATTCAGACCATGTATAAAGCTATTATGATTAGAAGATGATATTCTGTCCTATTGGGAGCTTCACTATATGATATTTCTCTATTGTATTTTATCCATGCGCTGTGAGTTTTACGATAGAGTCTGCGATGTTTAATTTACCCTTGACGGTCACCCATGGCTGCCTGGCACGCCTTTCAGCGCACTATTTCCTTGTTTTGGTGCGGGAGTCATGGGCGGTCGTCACATTTGGTATCAGAGCTTTGGTTAATCGATTTTTTTAGCCAACGCTCGCTGACGTAACTGCGTATGAGAGACGTAATTGTATTTTGATGGATGATTACTATAAATAATATAGTAGTTTAGAAGGATTTGAACTCCTTATGCAGTTGTTTCTCAAGGTGTTCTAAGTCATTCCTTTTTGTAGATATTGAGGATGAGTCGAAGGGTGAGACCAGCTGTTAGGGAAGGCCGTGCTGCTAGGGAAGCTGTTGATTATGCTCCTATGTTTGAGGCCATGATGACTTCGATCATGAGAAGGATACCAGCCTCGGGGCCATCAGTTGATGTTGGAGTTCAAGTTCAAGCTCCAAGACCAGTGGATTTTGCTAAGCTTTGCAAGGACTATACTTCTCTTGGAGGAAAAGCTTTCTTGGGGACGGAATCGACCATTGAAGTGCAGAGATGGATTGATGCTTGTCAAAGGATTTTTGGTGATTTGGGAATTGAGGATGCAACCAAGAGGAAGCTTGCATCAAGACAGCTTCAGGGAAGAGCTGCTGATTGGTGGAATTCCATCACCATCGATACTCCAGAGGAAGGGATCACTTGGGAGCAATTCCAAGTCAGATTTGAAGCCAAGTTCATCTCTACAGCTCAAAAATCTGTTTTGTTTAAGAGGTTTGTGGAGCTCAAGCAAGGTGGGAGACCAGTTCTTGAGTATATTTCTGAGTTTGAACCTTTGTCCAAGTATGCCAGATCGTATATTGATTCTCTCTACCAGAAGAACGAGAAGTTTGTGACCGGTTTGGACGCTTATCTTGGAAGGCAGTTAGTGGATCATTTGGACGATCCGTTTGAGAAGCTTGTGGAAAAAGCTCTTAGGCATGAGAGTTTGTTTCCCAGGGAAGGTTCTGTTGTTGCTGTAACCAAGGAGTCTAAGCCACAGCAGGGTGGAAATAAGAAGAGGAAGCAGCAGCAACAGAAGGGAAAGGATGGCCAGAAGAAGTTGAAAGGCGAAGTGACTTGCTACAACTGCCGACAGAAGGGTCATCTCTCCCGGGATTGCAAGAATCCAAAGGTGTAGTTGAAGTGCCACAACTGTGATAAGCTGGGACATATCAAGAAGGACTGTCCAGAACCGAGGAAAGATAGGCAGGTTGTGCAAGCTTATGCTTTGGGAGCTGTGCCGTCGTCTTCAAAAGCTCCTATTACTGAAGAGAAGGGGAAGAGTGTGGTGGTTCAAGGTACTCTTTCTATTTGCGGTGTTCCAGTTAGAGTGTTGTTTGATACTGGAGCGTCGCATTCTTTTGTTTGTGATGATTTGGTAGGCCGGTTAGGTTTGAAACCGGATATTGTTGATAGACCATTGGTTGTGACTAATCCAGTTGGGGGTTCGTCATGTTTGTGTATGATATGCCGTGGCCTAGTTGTGTCGAGTCATGATTGATCGTTTGTTTGTGATTGCTTTGTTCTGAACTTTACGGGGTTCGGAATTATTTTGGGTATGGACTGGCTTAGGAAGTATGCGGCAAGGATTGATTGTCAGAGGCTGGAGGTGACAGTCGGAAATGTGGAAGGGCGAAAGGTTGTGATACGATGTAAGCATGGGGAAGGCGTCTTCATGAGCTTCATGTATTCGCTGGTTGTTCCACGGGATGGACTGTCGTCGGTGCCTATTGTGAATGGATTTGAGGACGTCTTTGACGAGGTCAAAGGGTTACCGCCGCATAGGGAGATCGAGTTTCGTATCGATCTAGTTGAGGGAGCCAGACCTGTCGTGATGCCTCTTAGGCGGATGGCGCCTAGGGAGCAGTAAGAGTTGAGGGTGCAAGTTGATGACCTTTTACGGAAGGGATTCATTCGGCGTAGTGTGTCCGAATGGGGTGCACCAGTTGTGTTTGCAACCAAAGCGGATGGATCGTTGAGGTTGTGTGTGGATTATCGTGAGTTGAATAAGGTGACTAAGAAGAACAAGTATCCATTGCCGAGAATAGATGACTTGTTTGATCAGCTCCACGAGGCTAAGGTGTTTTCTCAGATGGATTTGGCAACGGGATTTCACCAGTTGAGAGTGGCGAAGGATAGTGTGCCGAAAACTGCTTTGAGGACACCATCCGGGTTTTATGAGTGGCTGGTAATGCCGTTTGGATTGACTAACGCACCGGCATATTTTGTGGATCTTATGAATAGAGTATTCAGAGATCAGTTGAACAAGTTCGTACTTGTGTTCGTAGATGATATTCTGATTTATTCCAGAACTGAAGAAGAGCACAAGACGCACTTGCGTTTGGTTTTGGAAATCTTGCGGAAACATCAGCTGAAGGCTAAGTTTTCGAAGTGTCACTTCTGGAAGAATGAAGTGAGATTCTTAGGCCATGTTATTTCTGGAAATGGAATAGCGGTTGATCCCGCTAAGGTGGCGGCGATCCAGGATTGGGTTAGACCTAAGAATGCATCTGATGTGAGAAGTTTTCTTGGATTAGCAGGATATTATCGACGGTTTATCAAAGACTTTTTCAAGATAGCTGCACCATTAACAGGATTAACGAAGAAGAACCAAGTGTTCAGATGGGATGACAAGTGTGAGCAAGCTTTCGTAATCCTAAAAGAACGACTGACAAGTGCTCCTGTTTTGACTATTCCAAGTGGGAATGATGAGATGGTGGTTTACACCGATGCATGTGGTACTGGACTGGGAGCAGTGCTAATGCAGAAGGGTAAAGTTGTTGCGTATGCAAGTCGACAACTGAAGCCGCATGAAAGGAATTATCCAACTCATGATTTGGAGTTAGCGGCAATTGTGTTTGCTTTGAAGATGTGGAGACATTACCTGTTGGGAGTTAGATTTGAGTTGTTTACAGATCATAAGTCGTTGAAGTATCTGTTCTCCCAAAAGGATTTGAATCTTCGATAGCAACGATGGCTGGATTTTTTAGCATCATATGATTTTGGTATAGCTTATACTCCGGGAAAAGGTAACGCAGTAGCTGATGCGTTGAGTCGAAGACATGCGGGATTGGGAGCCATGTTTTCGGAATGGAAGAGTCTCGATTATTTGGCTGGATTTGATTTCAGGCCCAGATGTGAATTGGAACCTGAGATGTTGGCAAACTTATCGATAAGGCCTACTCTGGTGGAGAGAATTGGCGAGAGCCAAAAGCGAGACGATAAGCTTGTCAAGATTATCCGAGATTTGGAATCTGGATTGGACCCAGAAAAGGATAAAGGATTCGAAGTCGATCGAGAGGGTTGGCTTCGAAAGCAAGGACGATTGGTTGTTCCCGATATTGATGGGTTGAGAGATGAAGTTCTGAGGGAAAGTCATCACTCGAAGTTGACGATTCATCCAGGTGGTAATAAGATGTATCGGGATATGAAGAGAACTTATTACTGGGAAGGTATGAAGAAAGATGTTGGAAGTTTTATTTCCAAGTGTATGAACTGCCAGTTGGTGAAAGCTGAGCAGAAGAAGCCCAGTGGATTGCTTCAGCCATTAGAGGTTCCTACATGGAAGTGGGAGCAGATATCGATGGATTTTATCGATGGTCTACCTAGAACCAGGGCAGGGAATGAAGGGATTTGGGTCATTGTAGATCGTTTGACCAAGAGTGCAAGATTCATTCCTGTTCGATCAACTAGGACTGCATCGAAGTTGGCTGAGTTGTATGTTAAGTGGATAGTTCGATTCCATGGTATTCCGAAGAGTATAGTGAGTGATCGAGACCCATTGTTCACTAGTGGTTTTTGGAAGAGCTTCCAGGAAGTTTTGGAAACCGAGTTATGTTTGAGTACAGCTTGTCACCCTCAAACAGATGGTCAGACTGAGAGAGTCAACCGAGTTTTGGAAGATCTTCTCAGAGCTTGTGTTTTGGATTTCGGAGGATCATGGGAGGATCATCTTCATTTGGTGGAATTTGCGTATAACAACAGTTATCAGTCGAGTATTGGTATGGCACCATTTGAGGCATTGTATGGAAGACCGTGTAACTCTCCGACATGTTGGTTGGAAACTGGAGAAAAACTGATACTTGGGCCAGAGATGATTCGACAGACTTCGGATTGTATAGGGATCATTCGGCAACGAATGAAGGCAGCCCAAGATCGTCAGAAAAGTTATGCCGATAAGCGTCGTAAGGATTTGGAGTTCGACGTAGGTGATATGGTTTTTGTGAAGGTTTCTCCTCTGAAGAATGTTATTCGATTCGGGAAGAAAGGAAAATTGACTCCGAGATTTGTTGGACCATTCCCGATTATCGAGCGAATTGGAAAGCTCGCTTATAGATTGGAGTTACCGGAAAAGATGGCGGGTGTGCACAATGTTTTTCATATATCTTATCTACGGAAGTATGTGCACGACTCAAATACGGTGGTTTCTGCTGATAGCTTTGAAGATTTGGAGGTTGATCCAGTGGTTACGACACCTCGTAAGCCGCTTCGTGTTGTTGAAACCGACACGAAACAGCTTAGGAGGAAGACGATTACGTTGCTCAAGATACAATGGAGTGATGATGTTAACGACTGTACGTGGGAGGAGGAAGAGAGGATGAAGGCAGCTCATCCCGAACTCTTCGAGGTATGGCCCTAAGGTGTCGTGACATCTCATGAATTTGTACCTTGTTCTAACCTTAGAATTCTGCATGCTAGGCTAGAATTGGATACATGGTTTGTTGATTGCTATGGATGGTAGGCATGCAGAATAGTTTTGATTGCTGTTGTTTGCTTGGAATTTCGGAGGCGAAATTCCTAAGGGGGAGAGAATGTAACGACCCGTATTTTACGTGTCGATATAATCGTAGAATTATTAGGTCGTTAGTGTAGTTTATGTTCTCCTTAGCCTTAGTCGTATGGGAGGTTAACTCGTATAGGGATAGGTCGTGTACGAGTTACGAGATATGGGTTTCTGACCGACCTATAGTTAAGTCGTAGACGACTTAAAGTGGTTGCATGAGCTAATGGTTCAGTATTAGGTCGTAGGCGACTTATAGGATTAGCAACCTATAGGATGGGAACGACCTAAGGTAGATATACGACCTATAGAAATAAGCGACTTAAGTTGGGACAGGTTAGCGACCTAGTAGTTGTAGTGAGTGTTAGTTCGTGCAGGTTTTGGCTCGTGTGGAGCGACCTATAGGGGCAGCGACCTACGTGTTAGCGTGTTAGGGGACTGAGTCGCGAACGACTCATGGGATAAGTCGTAAACGACCTATAGGATGCAGATGTGACCAACCTAAGAAGACTTGAGCGACCTATAGGGTGAGCGATCTATAAGGTTTAGCGACCTAAGGAGGCAAGTTATGATTGGTTAGGTCGTATACGGCCTAAGATAGAATGCTGGTGGTTGTTAGGTCGCAGGGATGATAGGTCGCGTGAGTGATAGGTCGCGTAGTACTTACCCAGTTAGGTTGGGAAAATGGCTAAGTGGTTAGGTCGTTTACCTGTTAGATCGCGCGCATGTGTTAAGTCATAAGTCGCGCATCCCTGTTGGGTGTTAGGTCGTTAGGTTGTGATGCGTGATAGGTCGGCAGTATTTTAGGTCGCGTGAGTGCTTATCTGATTAGGTTGTTAGGTCGGCAGTGTCTTAGGTCGTGAGCGACCTAATAGCGAGCGACCTAAAATCGAGCGACCTAATTTCTGCCTATAAATAGAGGGTTTTGGCTCACTTTTTGGCACCGGTTTTTGAAGCGACGAAGTGCTGCCATTTTGGGAGCTCGACTACAACATTTCCTCATCTTCTTTTCTCCATTCCAATCTAGTTCTAACATCCATCCAAGATCGAAGATCGAGATCGAAGATTCAAGGACCAAAGTTGAAGATCTTCATCCGTTGAAGTGAGATTTCATCGTTTCAAGCGGGATTTCGACGAATCAAGCTTGGGTCTTCGCTGTCCAGATCTGAAGTTGATAGTTTTTGAAGTGTTTAGGTGATTTGGTGAGTGGTAGTTATCTCTCACGCGGACCCAAAGGAGTATATTGGATTGGTGGTTTGTTGGAATGTTGTAGATAGTGATTTTATGCATTTTTCCTTAGATCCAAGTGTAGATCCATTACTTATGAAGATGTTTACCTTTGCAAGTTCATTCATCTAGTTGTAGAGACAAAACCCATGATTTATATTTGTTAGATCTACGCTAAAGACCCATGATTCATGTAAGTTAGATCTATGCTCATTTATTTACGAAATTGCCATTGTAATTATAAATGCCTATTTAAATCATGTTTGATTATTTGATTGTCTATTTAGATCTTGTTGAATGATTGATTGCTTGGATTAATGTTTGATTTGATTGATTAGTTGATCGATTACTTGACTTGGACAAGTATGGTTGATGGTGATTCAAAAGCCAAGTGGAAAGGCTCTTGAATAAGGAAAGCTGCCTGTGGCATATGAAGCGGATGTGGAAGCTCATATGGATGGATTCGAGGATGTGGGACCTTGCCATGATGCGAGAAGGCAAAGCATGATATTGAGATGGGACTTTGCTATGATGTGATGGGGCAAGGCACATGTTGAGATGGGACGGGTCATGATGACGTTCCAAGCACGGGTCATGACGACGTGCGAAGTTATAACTCGGTGATGCGGTCCGAGTTGGGATGGATAATGGTTAGCTTGAGAGGCGCTTGAGCTAGTATGGAAAGAGTCGTCAAGGAGGATGACTAGGAGGCTAAGATCCCATCGTTGTTGAAGGTTCTAGCATACTCAAAGCAAGGGTACGTTGGAACGGGTCACGATGACGTTCCAAGCACGGGTCACGATGACGTGCTAGTACTCTGGGCTGATGCGTTCGGCTTAGGCACGGGTCATGATGACGTGCGGAGTTATGTCTAAAACCGGGGTCACCATTAGCCCTTGACAGGTGGTCATTCAACTAACGGTGAAATCAAGGCAAGGATAAGAGTGATAGCCAGAGTCATGGATGTTTGGTTGTATTATCATTCGGTCTCAAGAGCGGTGTTTTCTGGGTGCTTATCTGATCTTGGTTTAGGCCCTGGGGGTTTGTATTTGGAAAACATCGTCCTTGGCTCGAGTGATTATTGCTTTACCTTAATTATCTGATATGTTATGCTTGCTTCTTCTTAGTATGTGTCTGGGGGCTATCACTGTAGAAAGAGGTGGAGTGGGATGGTTTGGTTCCTATTCCTTTTATCCTTTATGCTCTTTTGGTATGTTTGATAGTTGATTTACTGCTCACTAAGACTTTGTCTGACTCAAGGTTTTATGTCTCCTCTTATTACCTTGGGCTGTTCATCCATGTTGGGATGGGCAGACTAGGTAGCAGGTGACAGGTGCTGTTCTTGGAGATCTACGCTGATGATGACGAAGACGAGCAGGAGGCTTTTGCATATTATTTTCATATTCTATGTACTGGATATTCCGCTGTTGGTTGATTACTCTGAGTGCTATGTAGTGAGGCTTCTTGTATTCATGATTCAGACCATGTATAAAGCTATTATGATTAGAAGATGATATTCTGTCCTATTGGGAGCTTCACTATATGATATTTCTCTATTGTATTTTATCCATGCGCTGTGAGTTTTACGATAGAGTCTGCGATGTTTAATTTACCCTTGACGGTCACCCATGGCTGCCTGGCACGCCTTTCAGCGCACTATTTCCTTGTTTTGGTGCGGGAGTCATGGGCGGTCGTCACATTTGGTATCAGAGCTTTGGTTAATCGATTTTTTTAGCCAACGCTCGCTGACGTAACTGCGTATGAGAGACGTAATTGTATTTTGATGGATGATTACTATAAATAATATAGTAGTTTAGAAGGATTTGAACTCCTTATGCAGTTGTTTCTCAAGGTGTTCTAAGTCATTCCTTTTTGTAGATATTGAGGATGAGTCGAAGGGTGAGACCAGCTGTTAGGGAAGGCCGTGCTGCTAGGGAAGCTGTTGATTATGCTCCTATGTTTGAGGCCATGATGACTTCGATCATGAGAAGGATACCAGCCTCGGGGCCATCAGTTGATGTTGGAGTTCAAGTTCAAGCTCCAAGACCAGTGGATTTTGCTAAGCTTTGCAAGGACTATACTTCTCTTGGAGGAAAAGCTTTCTTGGGGACGGAATCGACCATTGAAGTGCAGAGATGGATTGATGCTTGTCAAAGGATTTTTGGTGATTTGGGAATTGAGGATGCAACCAAGAGGAAGCTTGCATCAAGACAGCTTCAGGGAAGAGCTGCTGATTGGTGGAATTCCATCACCATCGATACTCCAGAGGAAGGGATCACTTGGGAGCAATTCCAAGTCAGATTTGAAGCCAAGTTCATCTCTACAGCTCAAAAATCTGTTTTGTTTAAGAGGTTTGTGGAGCTCAAGCAAGGTGGGAGACCAGTTCTTGAGTATATTTCTGAGTTTGAACCTTTGTCCAAGTATGCCAGATCGTATATTGATTCTCCCTACCAGAAGAACGAGAAGTTTGTGACCGGTTTGGACGCTTATCTTGGAAGGCAGTTAGTGGATCATTTGGACGATCCGTTTGAGAAGCTTGTGGAAAAAGCTCTTAGGCATGAGAGTTTGTTTCCCAGGGAAGGTTCTGTTGTTGCTGTAACCAAGGAGTCTAAGCCACAGCAGGGTGGAAATAAGAAGAGGAAGCAGCAGCAACAGAAGGGAAAGGATGGCCAGAAGAAGTTGAAAGGCGAAGTGACTTGCTACAACTGCCGACAGAAGGGTCATCTCTCCCGGGATTGCAAGAATCCAAAGGTGCAGTTGAAGTGCCACAACTGTGATAAGCTGGGACATATCAAGAAGGACTGTCCAGAACCGAGGAAAGATAGGCAGGTTGTGCAAGCTTATGCTTTGGGAGCTGTGCCGTCGTCTTCAAAAGCTCCTATTACTGAAGAGAAGGGGAAGAGTGTGGTGGTTCAAGGTACTCTTTCTATTTGCGGTGTTCCAGTTAGAGTGTTGTTTGATACTGGAGCGTCGCATTCTTTTGTTTGTGATGATTTGGTAGGCCGGTTAGGTTTGAAACCGGATATTGTTGATAGACCATTGGTTGTGACTAATCCAGTTGGGGGTTCGTCATGTTTGTGTATGATATGCCGTGGCCTAGTTGTGTCGAGTCATGATTGATCGTTTGTTTGTGATTGCTTTGTTCTGAACTTTACGGGGTTCGGAATTATTTTGGGTATGGACTGGCTTAGGAAGTATGCGGCAAGGATTGATTGTCAGAGGCTGGAGGTGACAGTCGGAAATGTGGAAGGGCGAAAGGTTGTGATACGATGTAAGCATGGGGAAGGCGTCTTCATGAGCTTCATGTATTCGCTGGTTGTTCCACGGGATGGACTGTCGTCGGTGCCTATTGTGAATGGATTTGAGGACGTCTTTGACGAGGTCAAAGGGTTACCGCCGCATAGGGAGATCGAGTTTCGTATCGATCTAGTTGAGGGAGCCAGACCTGTCGTGATGCCTCTTAGGCGGATGGCGCCTAGGGAGCAGTAAGAGTTGAGGGTGCAAGTTGATGACCTTTTACGGAAGGGATTCATTCGGCGTAGTGTGTCCGAATGGGGTGCACCAGTTGTGTTTGCAACCAAAGCGGATGGATCGTTGAGGTTGTGTGTGGATTATCGTGAGTTGAATAAGGTGACTAAGAAGAACAAGTATCCATTGCCGAGAATAGATGACTTGTTTGATCAGCTCCACGAGGCTAAGGTGTTTTCTCAGATGGATTTGGCAACGGGATTTCACCAGTTGAGAGTGGCGAAGGATAGTGTGCCGAAAACTGCTTTGAGGACACCATCCGGGTTTTATGAGTGGCTGGTAATGCCGTTTGGATTGACTAACGCACCGGCATATTTTGTGGATCTTATGAATAGAGTATTCAGAGATCAGTTGAACAAGTTCGTACTTGTGTTCGTAGATGATATTCTGATTTATTCCAGAACTGAAGAAGAGCACAAGACGCACTTGCGTTTGGTTTTGGAAATCTTGCGGAAACATCAGCTGAAGGCTAAGTTTTCGAAGTGTCACTTCTGGAAGAATGAAGTGAGATTCTTAGGCCATGTTATTTCTGGAAATGGAATAGCGGTTGATCCCGCTAAGGTGGCGGCGATCCAGGATTGGGTTAGACCTAAGAATGCATCTGATGTGAGAAGTTTTCTTGGATTAGCAGGATATTATCGACGGTTTATCAAAGACTTTTCCAAGATAGCTGCACCATTAACAGGATTAACGAAGAAGAACCAAGTGTTCAGATGGGATGACAAGTGTGAGCAAGCTTTCGTAATCCTAAAAGAACGACTGACAAGTGCTCCTGTTTTGACTATTCCAAGTGGGAATGATGAGATGGTGGTTTACACCGATGCATGTGGTACTGGACTGGGAGCAGTGCTAATGCAGAAGGGTAAAGTTGTTGCGTATGCAAGTCGACAACTGAAGCCGCATGAAAGGAATTATCCAACTCATGATTTGGAGTTAGCGGCAATTGTGTTTGCTTTGAAGATGTGGAGACATTACCTGTTGGGAGTTAGATTTGAGTTGTTTACAGATCATAAGTCGTTGAAGTATCTGTTCTCCCAAAAGGATTTGAATCTTCGATAGCAACGATGGCTGGATTTTTTAGCATCATATGATTTTGGTATAGCTTATACTCCGGGAAAAGGTAACGCAGTAGCTGATGCGTTGAGTCGAAGACATGCGGGATTGGGAGCCATGTTTTCGGAATGGAAGAGTCTCGATTATTTGGCTGGATTTGATTTCAGGCCCAGATGTGAATTGGAACCTGAGATGTTGGCAAACTTATCGATAAGGCCTACTCTGGTGGAGAGAATTGGCGAGAGCCAAAAGCGAGACGATAAGCTTGTCAAGATTATCCGAGATTTGGAATCTGGATTGGACCCAGAAAAGGATAAAGGATTCGAAGTCGATCGAGAGGGTTGGCTTCGAAAGCAAGGACGATTGGTTGTTCCCGATATTGATGGGTTGAGAGATGAAGTTCTGAGGGAAAGTCATCACTCGAAGTTGACGATTCATCCAGGTGGTAATAAGATGTATCGGGATATGAAGAGAACTTATTACTGGGAAGGTATGAAGAAAGATGTTGGAAGTTTTATTTCCAAGTGTATGAACTGCCAGTTGGTGAAAGCTGAGCAGAAGAAGCCCAGTGGATTGCTTCAGCCATTAGAGGTTCCTACATGGAAGTGGGAGCAGATATCGATGGATTTTATCGATGGTCTACCTAGAACCAAGGCAGGGAATGAAGGGATTTGGGTCATTGTAGATCGTTTGACCAAGAGTGCAAGATTCATTCCTGTTCGATCAACTAGGACTGCATCGAAGTTGGCTGAGTTGTATGTTAAGTGGATAGTTCGATTCCATGGTATTCCGAAGAGTATAGTGAGTGATCGAGACCCATTGTTCACTAGTGGTTTTTGGAAGAGCTTCCAGGAAGTTTTGGAAACCGAGTTATGTTTGAGTACAGCTTGTCACCCTCAAACAGATGGTCAGACTGAGAGAGTCAACCGAGTTTTGGAAGATCTTCTCAGAGCTTGTGTTTTGGATTTCGGAGGATCATGGGAGGATCATCTTCATTTGGTGGAATTTGCGTATAACAACAGTTATCAGTCGAGTATTGGTATGGCACCATTTGAGGCATTGTATGGAAGACCGTGTAACTCTCCGACATGTTGGTTGGAAACTGGAGAAAAACTGATACTTGGGCCAGAGATGATTCGACAGACTTCGGATTGTATAGGGATCATTCGGCAACGAATGAAGGCAGCCCAAGATCGTCAGAAAAGTTATGCCGATAAGCGTCGTAAGGATTTGGAGTTCGACGTAGGTGATATGGTTTTTGTGAAGGTTTCTCCTCTGAAGAATGTTATTCGATTCGGGAAGAAAGGAAAATTGACTCCGAGATTTGTTGGACCATTCCCGATTATCGAGCGAATTGGAAAGCTCGCTTATAGATTGGAGTTACCGGAAAAGATGGCGGGTGTGCACAATGTTTTTCATATATCTTATCTACGGAAGTATGTGCACGACTCAAATACGGTGGTTTCTGCTGATAGCTTTGAAGATTTGGAGGTTGATCCAGTGGTTACGACACCTCGTAAGCCGCTTCGTGTTGTTGAAACCGACACGAAACAGCTTAGGAGGAAGACGATTACGTTGCTCAAGATACAATGGAGTGATGATGTTAACGACTGTACGTGGGAGGAGGAAGAGAGGATGAAGGCAGCTCATCCCGAACTCTTCGAGGTATGGCCCTAAGGTGTCGTGACATCTCATGAATTTGTACCTTGTTCTAACCTTAGAATTCTGCATGCTAGGCTAGAATTGGATACATGGTTTGTTGATTGCTATGGATGGTAGGCATGCAGAATAGTTTTGATTGCTGTTGTTTGCTTGGAATTTCGGAGGCGAAATTCCTAAGGGGGAGAGAATGTAACGACCCGTATTTTACGTGTCGATATAATCGTAGAATTATTAGGTCGTTAGTGTAGTTTATGTTCTCCTTAGCCTTAGTCGTATGGGAGGTTAACTCGTATAGGGATAGGTCGTGTACGAGTTACGAGATATGGGTTTCTGACCGACCTATAGTTAAGTCGTAGACGACTTAAAGTGGTTGCATGAGCTAATGGTTCAGTATTAGGTCGTAGGCGACTTATAGGATTAGCACCCTATAGGATGGGAACGACCTAAGGTAGATATACGACCTATAGAAATAAGCGACTTAAGTTGGGACAGGTTAGCGACCTAGTAGTTGTAGTGAGTGTTAGTTCGTGCAGGTTTTGGCTCGTGTGGAGCGACCTATAGGGGCAGCGACCTACGTGTTAGCGTGTTAGGGGACTGAGTCGCGAACGACTCATGGGATAAGTCGTAAACGACCTATAGGATGCAGATGTGACCAACCTAAGAAGACTTGAGCGACCTATAGGGTGAGCGATCTATAAGGTTTAGCGACCTAAGGAGGCAAGTTATGATTGGTTAGGTCGTATACGGCCTAAGATAGAATGCTGGTGGTTGTTAGGTCGCAGGGATGATAGGTCGCGTGAGTGATAGGTCGCGTAGTACTTACCCAGTTAGGTTGGGAAAATGGCTAAGTGGTTAGGTCGTTTACCTGTTAGATCGCGCGCATGTGTTAAGTCATAAGTCGCGCATCCCTGTTGGGTGTTAGGTCGTTAGGTTGTGATGCATGATAGGTCGGCAGTATTTTAGGTCGCGTGAGTGCTTATCTGATTAGGTTGTTAGGTCGGCAGTGTCTTAGGTCGTGAGCGACCTAATAGCGAGCGACCTAAAATTGAGCGACCTAATTTCTGCCTATAAATAGAGGGTTTTGGCTCACTTTTTGGCACCGGTTTTTGAAGCGACGAAGTGCTGCCATTTTGGGAGCTCGACTACAACATTTCCTCATCTTCTTTTCTCCATTCCAATCTAGTTCTAACATCCATCCAAGATCGAAGATCGAGATCGAAGATTCAAGGACCAAAGTTGAAGATCTTCATCCGTTGAAGTGAGATTTCATCGTTTCAAGCGGGATTTCGATGAATCAAGCTTGGGTCTTCGCTGTCCAGATCTGAAGTTGATAGTTTTTGAAGTGTTTAGGTGATTTGGTGAGTGGTAGTTATCTCTCACGCGGACCCAAAGGAGTATATTGGATTGGTGGTTTGTTGGAATGTTGTAGATAGTGATTTTATGCATTTTTCCTTAGATCCAAGTGTAGATCCATTACTTATGAAGATGTTTACCTTTGCAAGTTCATTCATCTAGTCGTAGAGACAAAACCCATGATTTATATTTGTTAGATCTACGCTAAAGACCCATGATTCATGTAAGTTAGATCTATGCTCATTTATTTACGAAATTGCCATTGTAATTATAAATGCCTATTTAAATCATGTTTGATTATTTGATTGTCTATTTAGATCTTGTTGAATGATTGATTGCTTGGATTAATGTTTGATTTGATTGATTAGTTGATCGATTACTTGACTTGGACAAGTATGGTTGATGGTGATTCAAAAGCCAAGTGGAAAGGCTCTTGAATAAGGAAAGCTGCCTGTGGCATATGAAGCGGATGTGGAAGCTCATATGGATGGATTCGAGGATGTGGGACCTTGCCATGATGCGAGAAGGCAAAGCATGATATTGAGATGGGACTTTGCTATGATGTGATGGGGCAAGGCATATGTTGAGATGGGACGGGTCATGATGACGTTCCAAGCACGGGTCATGACGACGTGCGAAGTTATAACTCGGTGATGCGGTCCGAGTTGGGATGGATAATGGTTAGCTTGAGAGGCGCTTGAGCTAGTATGGAAAGAGTCGTCAAGGAGGATGACTAGGAGGCTAAGATCTCATCGTTGTTGAAGGTTCTAGCATACTCAAAGCAAGGGTACGTTGGAACGGGTCACGATGACGTTCCAAGCACGGGTCACGATGACGTGCTAGTACTCTGGGCTGATGCGTTCGGCTTAGGCACGGGTCATGATGACGTGCGGAGTTATGTCTAAAACCGGGGTCACCATTAGCCCTTGACAGGTGGTCATTCAACTAACGGTGAAATCAAGGCAAGGATAACAGTGATAGCCAGAGTCATGGATGTTTGGTTGTATTATCATTCGGTCTCAAGAGCGGTGTTTTCTGGGTGCTTATCTGATCTTGGTTTAGGCCCTGGGGGTTTGTATTTGGAAAACATCGTCCTTGGCTCGAGTGATTATTGCTTTACCTTAATTATTTGCTATGTTATGCTTGCTTCTTCTTAGTATGTGTCAGGGGGCTATCACTGTAGAAAGAGGTGGAGTGGGATGGTTTGGTTCCTATTCCTTTTATCCTTTATGCTCTTTTGGTATGTTTGATAGTTGATTTACTGCTCACTAAGACTTTGTCTGACTCAAGGTTTTATGTCTCCTCTTATTACCTTGGGCTGTTCATCCATGTTGGGATGGGCAGACTAGGTAGCAGGTGACAGGTGCTGTTCTTGGAGATCTACGCTGATGATGACGAAGACGGGCAGGAGGCTTTTGCATATTATTTTCATATTCTATGTACTGGATATTCCGCTGTTGGTTGATTACTCTGAGTGCTATGTAGTGAGGCTTCTTGTATTCATGATTCAGACCATGTATAAAGCTATTATGATTAGAAGATGATATTCTGTCCTATTGGGAGCTTCACTATATGATATTTCTCTATTGTATTTTATCCATGCGCTGTGAGTTTTACGATAGAGTCTGCGATGTTTAATTTACCCTTGACGGTCACCCATGGCTGCCTGGCACGCCTTTCAGCGCACTATTTCCTTGTTTTGGTGCGGGAGTCATGGGCGGTCGTCACACTAAAACTTTATAGATTTTTTATACATCTATATACAAAATAGAAGTACCCATTCCCAAACAATCCATAAACCAAATAAACAACAATTTCAATGTTATTTAAGTTTGTTTCACATCATTTTCTGTTCTTTTCTTGTTCATATAATGCTTATTTTCATTAACTTACATTCATTCTTACTTAGAAAAGTTCATAATTTTCTTATAAAATGATTGTGATCTTCAATTTACATTCAGCACTTATAAAATTCATTTCCCATTCATTCATACAATGCCATTTTCTCTTTTCATTACTTTGCATTCATTGCTTACATAAGTTATTTCCATTTTAATTATTAGATTATCCATTATTATGTAAGTCGCTTTACAATTTAATTCACCATTAATAGATTATTTCTTTTTCACACTCATTCATCCATATGTAGTATTATTGAATATCCAACTCTAAATCATTTTAATGTTTTTTGAAGTTGTAACCATTCAATTAACATAGTACCCATTCTAAGTATAAATGGCTTCAACATTAACTTAAGTTTATAATCGTTTTTCTTACATTATTCACCTTTCTACTACATTTGGTTAGTGACATTTCAAACTGTTAGCCTAAGTTTATAACAAATTATAATATCAGAATTCTTATTTATAGAAGTAATTCCATTGAACACTTTCACTTACTAAGTTTACTTGTATAGTATTCTATTAAATATTTCTATTAATATTTCACTTATAATAATTTGGTAAGTTATAAATGATTTTTTTTTAAAATGCAATTGAATGTCACACAAATTCATCTTGTTCATTTTTTTTCAAAGTTCAATAATTCATCTTCTAAATTTTCATTATTCTTAGTTTACAAGTTTTCAATTTCTCATATATACCATTAATCAATTAGCATCTACTTACTTGTATTTTACTTCATTATAGAAACTTCCAATTATTGAGATAACTGAGATTTGACTCATTTCAATAATTAAAAACTACTGCTTATCAGAAAATTTAAGAACTGAATCCGGGTTCTTTAGTCACTTAGAAAATAATATATATTTATCCTTTATAGATCAAATCATATTTAGAAATTCAAAATTTAGGTTTATTCATCAAAATAGATGTATAGCAAACTACTACGGCAGTCTTCCCACTTAAATTCAAAAATGAACATCGAAGATGCATGCACTCATCATCGAAATTATTTTCCAACGACAGAAAGGAGAGTATAGAACTTATTTCCTTTAAAAGTTCCCTTTAAAACTTTCTTTTAAATCATACTGAAAATATTTATCCGAAAATACTTCTAAAGAGTACAAATATTATATTCCAAAATCTTTTGAAAGAAATTTCTAAAAAATCCCAGAACTTAAGCTCTCAAATTCTAATTTATATTTACTTTATTTGTAAATTCTACTTTCCAATCAATATATGTAAAATTTCTCTACCTATCAAACAACGTATACATCTAATTATATCATTTATAGAAGTTGTCCATTTTTACACAAAATATATAATAGGAAAAATTATTTCTTTTACCAATATTTCAAAGCAATATTGTGTCGCTGCCCTATTTACTGTTTAGAAATCTCTATCGGTGCCATAGCGTCTCATGTACCGACTAGAACTTATAAATACTAAACTGAACAAATTAACGCAATACAAAACCTTTTATAACACTAACAAATATTCTTCTCTCATATATATGCACTCAACGACTCATTCTAGGGTATTACTACCCTATTCTATATGAGTCAGACCCCACAACGTTAAGGTTATTGCTAAACCAAAGCTCTGATACCAACTGTAATGACCTACCTTTTTGGACGGTTCGAATCGACTATAAGCCACACACGACAGACTTAAACCGTTCAAAAGGGAAAGATTGTTATAGGGTAAATAAGAAAAAGCGGAGAAAGAAAGAAATAAAACAAACATAGAATCTAACAGCGGAATGAAAAAATATAATAATCAAATAACAGTTCATTAAGCTGTTTTACAAATACATTTGATTATTCTTTTACAACACAAAATAAGAGTTACATATAACAAGAATAAATAAATAAATGCAGTGGAATAACATGATGCAGTGGATTAAATATGATAAATAACAATAGCATACAAATCTCTGTCTTCATCCTCAAGAAAAGCAATCTTTGATATATTGAAAAGTTCAGACTGACCCGAGCGAATTAAAAGACAAAACACTTGAGTCAGGACTAAAAGATCTTATGTAAGTTAAATCAACAGCAAATAAATATGAGTGTAACGGCGTCGGAGATATTTATGGGGATTGATATATCCTATCCAGTATCTAACGTGAGTGCAATAACTTAAGAGATGTTCGAGATTTTCATGTCCTAAGGACCCATTAAACTATCTACTATGTAGTATAATACGCTATTATAATAGTGTCTACAGTAAAGTATAGTTTTAAAATAGCGTTAAGGCGTTACCCATATTCCCCTTAACACATTTTATGTATTCTCGTAGCCTATATAGTACAGTACGCACCTCCGTGAGGTCCACCCAGAGGGCACTCCATAGGTATGGTACAAAACAAACTTGTAGAAGGTGCGATAGGGCATGTGGATATGGTACTCGAGGCAATGCCAGGGTAGATATACCAATTGCACTCCCGGACTAGTGGTACTGCGTAGCAGCTACTACCGCCCACCTAGGATACATTCCCATATTCAAAATTGAGGGGTGGCCACCAAATCAATCACAAGGTCAATATATAATATCGAAGAAATGTTTCCGATATGAGGAATGACCTCACTTGGCCCGAAATAGCTCCTGTTTTAGTCACATCTAAGCTGACCCACTGGAGTCAAAGTCACGTAAATACCTCATACAAAATCGTTCGCCAAACCATCCTACTTCATTTCTGGAATCTCCACCATGAACACAGTTGTTTAAGCTATTTACGGTATTGGAAGAGAGTATTACAATATCTAATCCTGGTCTCTTTAACAACCAAACGCTTATTGCACACCGGGTCGTTCTTTTACATTTTTCAAACAATTTCATATTGATAACAAAATATCATATTCAATTCAAACCATATCACTTTCGAAATCATAATTTCAAAATAGGTTAAGCCCTCATTTCAAATCATCATATTTACTCAAAATATATTATTTAAATCCCAACTTAGGTTATTACATCATTTAATCAAATTTGCTTTTATATCAAGGATTTAATTATAACCACTTCCACTTTACAATTTAGAATTTAGAAAATAGTATGGATAGTTACAAATAGAAATAATTTAGTATAGTTTGAAAATAAAATTTAATGTTTTGAAATGCTTTAAAATAATTTAAAACGTGGATCAAAATAGTTTAAATAGATTTAAAAAAGTTCTAGCAGAATTAAATTAGATTAAATAGATTTAAAATAAATTAAATAGGTTAAAAATAGATTAAAAAAGGTTTAATCAGTTTAAAATAGGATAAAACAGATTAAATTGGATTGAATAGGTTAAAATTGATTAAAATAAATTTAATTAGTTTGAACTGATTAAATGGTTTAAAATATTTAAATAGATTAACTTAGCTTAATAGTTTGAAAAGCTAACTAATTAAATTTAAAATAACATTTTTAACAGTTTATATTAAAATAATAAATTTGAAATTAACATCAAATTTAACTATTTCTTCCATTTCAACAAATCTGGACAATATCAATATTTTAAATCAAAATCCAATTTCAATTTTTGAAATACCAAATTTAGCTATTCCAATTTCAATAGTTACAATTTCACGTTCCAATACTCACTTTCGATGAATGTCATTTATAATTCAGATTCAATTTAAAAATTCAATTTAGATCCTTTGAATAATTCATTAAATGAATTCCAATTTCCGCATTAAGGCTTGGATTTCGAGAACAATTCTGTTTATATAAATCAAGTTCTATTTCAAAATATCAATTAACTGAATTCAAAATTTAAAGAATTAAAAATCATTTAATTTAACCAATCCAGTGTCCATATATAATTTTTCTACCCTATGGTCTAGTGATGCGTATATTTATCATTTCAATCAGCAATTTAAAATTTTGTGGGTATATATAACATTTCAACACGCAGTCCCAAATTTATTTCAATGGAAATCGCTTGGGTTTATCATTTTAGCCCATAACGATTTTCCCCTATTCTATATGGTCGTTCGGGTATGTATCATTTCAACCCATAGGGAACTTGCAGTGTTGTAAAAATATAAATAAAACATCTAATAATCAAATATCACCAATTAAGCATACATCAGAATCATTACCCAAATCAACCAATAAACATCAATAGATAACGATTATCACTAACAGTTATTAAATTGACATTTAAACACAATATTAAATTAAACAGTGATTAAATTCAATAAATGTTAAATTTAACTAGAATGACAATTTAAACAAAACAAACATCAATAAATTAATTTCTAATCACATCATAAATTTAATTTAACTAACAAAGGAAAATTTAGTAGTGGTGAATAGGTTAAAACCCTCACCTTGGATTTCAAATCGATTTGAAATCCAAAATAAGGTTCGAAATTCGATAGACTTAGAATTCGCAAAAACTAGTGCTATTAAGTCTGAAATTCCGATATGATTGTAGTGGAACAAACTTCGCGCAAATCCGGGCTCGTATGCGAAAGTTATATATGTTAGAACGGTTGAAAAATAAAATTAAAATTAAAATAAAATGAAATGAAAAGACGCCACGTCACCATGCCATCGAAGTTCACACTGAAACCCTAGCCGCGTGCGATTGTCAAAAACAATACATTCACGTCAGCCGTCGCCATTTTTTGAATTTCTGGCGCCACCTGGTCGATCATTGACCAAACCGAACCCCAACGTTGAGCAACCCTCGACAAGCTGCCTCTATCGCCATAAGTGCGGCCACCTCCAGCCATCTTTGGCTTGACCGCCGCCGACCATAGATGAAAATTTCTGGTGAATCACGGTTTCCTTGAGACAAACGACCATCATATATGAACACTACTCGATGGTCTCTACCATAGTGCTTCCTCTGATCGTCGTTTCGACGAAGATCCGCCGTTGGATCGTCAAAACCCTAATATGAATGGCTGAGGTTCGACCTCGATTTCTACCCAAACAATGTACCCGATTGGAAAATGAATTGCAGATCTAGGTTCGCTCATTGAGAGGTTCGAAATAGTATATAATTTGATATGGTTTGGAGGAGTTTGATTTTAAAATTTGTTTGGAGATTAAATTGTAGCCTTTGGAATTGGAATATGTTTCTGCCATTAAAGAAAGGAGCAGACAAAGGTAGTTGTATGTATAGGAATAAGAAACAGAAAGACTACTAGTGCTAGAACAGAACAATTTATACGAATAAGGCCCGATAAGAAAATAAACACGTATCGAGTTGATACAGACGACAATAATGACCGGAAAGCCCGTTTTGCTTATGAAACGAAAGTGGGTCGTCTCATATATTAAAATATATGTTTTCGATAGTTTTAAACTCAATGGAATAGGTTTCTAGTCCTAATTCCATTATACGAAAAAGTTAGCTTTAAAATCAGCTTATTTCAAATTGATTCCAATTGAATTTAATTAAATTGATTTCTACACGTTACGAGCCCATACGTCCAAACGACAAGTCCGATCACTATGAAACTTGAAACCCTACAATAATTCACCTTTACGGATCCGATGAAATAGTTTCGTCAAAATCTAGGACGGTAGCCAAAATGGTTATTTTCACGTTACTTAATTAAATTAATTAAATCACTTTTTTATTTCAAATTCAGTAACTAACAATTTTCATCACTTTGACGACTTGGACATTTTATATAATTTAAAACGAATTTAAATATTCATCCAGCATTAAATATTACACTAATTACAGTGTTCAATTTCAACTGTAATTAAATCCAATTAATTATAATTTAATTTAAATAAATCGATTGAATTTGATTTTAATATTTTTATTCAATCAATCATTACTCTATGGACATAGTTAACATTGATTTATATCTCATTACATTAATATTCTCCAACGTCATCTAAATTTCCATTATCGTAATATTTAATTACATTTAACTGCCATTGATTTCCAATCCAATTTAACACACTAAATAAATAGGTAACATATAATAATTATCACCATTAACTTTTAATCACATTTATAAGTTTATTATTTACAAACAAATGTTATAACAACATACATAATACTAGTTCTACTCAATTACAATTTATTGCACATTATTTCTTTAATTAATACAACATTTAAATTATCAATTACACTTTTAATCCAATTATCTATTAATACACACATTATTACATTTAATTTACAATCTATAGCCAGTTATAACTTTTTAATCATTTCAACTAATTGGAATTACATTTAAAGCAGTTATCAATTATCTTAAATTAGTACTATTACATTTCATTCCATTATATTTTTATTATCAAATCATAAATTTTTATTTTTTCCAACATTAAATCACAAAACCTTATTAAATTAACTATTTTTAATTATCGAAAATTAACGGTCATTGCACTCTCCCCCACTTAAAACTTTTCGTCCTCGAAAAGGAAAAGTAGGAAAAGGAGGAATTAAGTAATCAATATATCTTATTCAAAATATTAAATTAATAAACAATTAATTTACGTAATTAAATAATTTAAATAAAATATATAAGTTTATAAACAATTAAACCCTTTTATATTCAAGTTAATAAAAGTTTGAAAAACATTTCACAAAATTTTTCCAAGTCCAAAATTCACGGAAAATTTCGACAGAGTCTCCTTTGTACGGAGAGGTTGGCGAGAAATAATAATATCAATAATAACAGTATGTCACATAATTTCTCAATATAAAATATCCCAACCCATGGAAAAAACAATGTAAAACCGTAATCCAAGAACGTACCTATTTGTCAAGAAAACATTACTTATTTATGAAACCAAAAGCAATAGCTATTGCTTCCATAAACCTGTATTTCACTCATGTAATACAACGAACTTAATAATTATGTAAAAGAGAAATATTATATTGTTTCAACTAATAACGACAAAACAATCATAACATAACAAAAATCATTTTGCAAACAAACAATACAAACATCGTTTTTAATAAAGAAAAACAATTATCCATCCATAACAACCAAAAACAAATGGTTTGTTCATGTTCAAAACATTTAATCAGATAAAATTATAAATAAACTATGAAGTAAACCATACAATCAATAGTCACAGCTAAAACTTTATAGATTATTTATACATCTCTATATAAAATAGAAGTATCATTTCCCAACCAATCCATAAGCCAAACAAACAATAATTTCAATGTTATTTAAGTTTGTTTCACATCATTTACTGTTCTTTTCTCGTTTATATAATGCTTATTTTCGTTAATTTATATTTATACCTACTTACAAAAGTTCATTTTTTTTCTTCATACAATGATTATTCTTATTAATTTACATTCATTACTTACAAAATTCATTTCCCATTCATTCGTACAATGCCATTTTCTCTTTTTATTACTTTGCATCCATAGCTTACATAAGTTATTTCCATTTCAATTATTAGATTATCCGTTATTATGTAAGTCTGTTTACAATTTAATTCACTATTAATAGATTATTTCTTTTTCACACTCATTCTTCCATATATAGTATTATTGAATATTAAATCCGACTCTAAATCATTTCGATTTTTTCTGAAGTTGTAACCATTCAATTAATATAGTACCCATTTTAATTATATATGGCTTCAACATTAACTTAAGTTTGTAATCGTTTTTCTTACATTATTCACTTTTCTGTTACATTTGGTTAGTGACATTTCAAACTATTAGCTTAAGTTTATAACAATTTATAATATCAAAATTCTTATTTATAAAATTAATTCCATTGAACACTTTCATTTACTAAAGTTCACTTGTATAGTATTCTATTATGTATTCCAATTAACATTTCACTTATAATAATTTGTTAAGGTATAAATGTTATTTTAAAAATGCAATTGAATGTCACTTTAATTCATCTTGTTCATTTTTTTTTCAAAGTTTAATAATTCATCTTCTAAATTTTCATTATTCTTAAGTTTGCAAGTTTCCAATTCTCATATATGCCATTAATCAATTAGCATCTAATTACTTATATTTTTCTTCATTCTAGAAACTTCCAACTATTAAAATAATTTAAATTTCACTCATTTCAAAAATTGAAAACTACTAATTATCAAAAAAATTAGGAACTAAACTCCGAGTTCATTTAGTTATTTAGAAAATAATATATATATATATATATATATATATGTATGTATGTATATATACACACACACACACATATATTTGTCCTTTACATACCAAGTCATATTTAGAAATTCAAAATTTAGGGTTATCATCAAAACAGATGTGTAGTAAACTACTACAGCAGTCTTCCCACTTTAAAACTAAAAAATGAATGTCGATGATGCGTGCATTCATCATCTAAATTATTTTCTAGTGACAGATAGGGGAGTACACTACCTTAGAGTAAAATATAAGCATTAAAGAGGAATTGGAGAAAAGACTTTGGTAAGGAAATGGGATTACCAAACTTTAGGAAGGATACTCCTAGGGTAATGAGAAGAAAACCCACTTTATATCTTGCCTAATAAAATTGTTAGAATTAGCAAAGTAGAAAGGTATAATAGTCAATATTTTTAAAGTAAATATTGGGTCTTTTTGAAAAATGGCATGAAATTTAAATTTGGTTTTTATATGATATAAATTTTGTTGAAAAGGTGAAATTCTTTTTGAAGAATTATAGAACGTATATAGCTCACTAGCTTTTTTGAAAGTAAACAATGATTTTAAATATAAAAACATAAAATGTATTAAGTATGGAAAACATAGGTTACAACATTTATTATTGTAATATATGTTTTCGTGAAAAATAAAAGAAGCATAGACTATAACACTATTGTTATAGTAGATGACTCCCAAGAGGAATGTTTTTACATAATATGTGAGGTTTATTAGTATTTATTTTTAGTTAAATTCATACACTAGTACTTTTGGGTTGTAGTAATGGTGTTTTACGCAACATCCGTTTTAACCCAAATAAAGTCGTATTTTAAAAAGGTAACTTCTAAGAATAGAAGTTAAGTAATTTGTGAATACATCTATTATTTAAATAAGTACAAGAAAATTTTTATCATATCAAATTATAAGTTAAACATGATTTAATCTATTGGAATGAAAAGAATAGTGGTATAATTTTCTACGAATCCAATAAAAATATTTTGTGTAAGTCACAAGGAATATGTGAAAGAGATGTACAAGGTATGGGAAATATCATATTTTTCATAGTCTATTTTGAAAATATAGAATAAATTCCTTGTAACTTCACATAAACATGAAGTCCTCTTCTAAAAGTTTCATAGAAGATTTTAGCTTTAAGAATTTCTCATTAGGGAAAGTAATTTCAGTACCTTAAGTTATGAGGCTATTAGGTATAATAAGAAGATGATTTGAAAAGGTACATTTTAATGATATTTTAAAATAAAAATGGTTTGATGAAAAATTAAATAAGTTTTTGAAAGTAAAAACTTAGTAACAGTTGAATTTAAAAATCCCAGTTTTATAGAAAATTGTAAAGGTCTTTAAAAGAAAACGAGGAATAAGTTTTGAATTTAAAAGGTTTCCCCTCTAGGTTTGGGAATTAATGTAAATTCAAAATACTATAAGGATGCAAGTTCAGAAAAATAAAATGTTGAGTTATCAAGTATTTATGAATTTAATAGAAACTTAAAAATAACACTTTTAAGGACAACGATTTTGGGATTTGATGTTTTAAATTTTGTAGAAACCTTGGTTTTTAAAACAAGGTGATAAATACCAAACCAAACTCTTAAATGTGGAGTAGGTAAGAATCATTTCCTAAAAGTAACGGAAAAGGTGTAAGGAGATGGCAGTAATTACTTTTAGAAGTAATACTGGAAGTTTCCATAAAGTGCGTAGGGCACTAGTAAGAAACTCGGAGTGTTGATTCATGAAGAACAGTAAAATGAAATTAGTGGAATTCATATGGTAGTAGTTTTCCAACTAGTGTTGGAGTGGCACCTTCCAAACCTCTTTATGGAAGATCATGCAAGTCGCCTTTGCGTTGGATAGAGTATATAGAGGGATTGCCTTGGTTTCGACATAGTTAAGTAGACTTTGGAGAAAATTGATTTGATCAGGAAAAATTCGTATCTCATATCTGCATTTCTTTGATAGTAAGTTTTAGACTTTCCTATTCCTATATTTAGTTTTGAATTGGTTCTTTCCTTTATTATCCTTTAGAAGGGTAGAACTTAGGATTTAACCTATGAATGGTAGGTTTTGACTTAAACATGTTAATAAAACATGCTATGAATGATGTATGCCAGTGGTTGCAAGTTTTTGCTAACGGACGCACATACTTTCAATACGCATTGTTATCCTTTAGGGATCGGCCTAACTAGGACACTAGAGCATATGCATATGGATGGGTCCGCATTTGCATTTTTATTTTATTTTCATGGTTTCTATAAATTGATGATTATCACATGATTGTTGCATTTGTATGATGATTGTAGCACGCATATAGAACAATCAGTTATCATTAGGGAATTTGCATTTATTTGGACATATGGCACGGACATGATTGCATAAAATGTGCTTGAGTGAATTAGTGTACCGCCTAATCTTTTGCATTAGTTAGGGACATTGACACTGCACTATTTGCATAAATATCATAAATCGCATTAGAAAACCCCAAGGACAATGGATGTATTGGGTGATGGCTGAGCAGTTGGTTGTAGAATTTGGAACAAAATATTTATTTCATTCTTTTATCCATGTTGATTACCGGGACAAAATCCCTTAAGGAGGGAAGAATGTAACAACTCGAAATTTAAAGAGAAATTTATATAATTATAAGTGAAAAGAAATAGTTTTCATAACTAGAATTCGTTGAAATTAGCATTGAAATTAATTGGTAGTAGATTTATTGAACTGTTTCGATTAGAAAGGGTAGATGAATTAAACTATAATGATTAAGTTTAATAAAAGAACTTGCATTTGTGCCAAAATGGAACGAACATTTTAAATAGAAATAAATGCATGTTTTGAGTTAAATGAAATAAACTTTTCATTTTTGAATATATGTATGATTTTATAAACTGGGAGCTTGTTTTGTTAAAAAAGGGAAAACAATGATACATATAACATTATATATAAAAAGAAGGCATTGACTTTTGTAAATTTGAAAAGTGAAGATGACGATGTTCAAATGAGATAGGTTATTGTAAATGAAAGAAAATGTAACCATATTTTTTTTAAAAAGAAGGCATTTAATAAAATAAATGTTATATTTTGAAAAGAAAAGGCAAGAGTGTATTATCGAAAGATTGCACTCCTTACACAAAATATAAGATATGTTATTTCTTTGTTAGTGAGGAATAATGGTCCATTTGGTTTCTGAACATAAAAACATTTATACTAATTAATTAATGTAATTGATTGCTCAATTTATAGATAAAGAATAAGGTTACTAACTAATACATGACATGTATACATGTTTGTGGACATCTGTTATTTATCTAATTACAACAGATGTGAATATGGAAAAAAATGTGGATATACAATTCACATGTTAATTTATTTAATTCGAATGTAGATGTGGAAAGATATTGATATGTTGTTTGTTTATTTATTTTAGACGTAAACATATAAATTAAATGGTGATGTTGAATACTGAAAGGAAACATGCGACTAAAGAGAGACGCATGGAAATTTAACCTGAAATAAAATGCACAAATTAGAAATTAATTGGGGAGAAGAAAATTGTATTTATAGTTTGTATATTATTGAGGGTGTGATTAATTAATTTAAATAGTTGACAAGCTGTTGACCAGGCGCATTGTAAAATTTGACGCAGCAATGAGTCAGCAGAAGTTTCATACACATTGTTTTACATTGTTTTATTCCATCTGGTCCTTCCATGCTTCCATCTGATGGCTCCTATTTAGCCTATGACGTGTCGCGTCTTATTAAATCCCCAAATCGTAACGACCCAGAATTTCTGTCATTTGAAATTCGTATATTTAATTGATTTTTAAATATTAACAAGTAAAATTTGTAAGTCGAATAAATTATATTTCGAATATATAGATTTAATTGAATAATTAAATCGATAATTTAATATGTGAAATTACAGAAATAATTGGAAATTGGGTTAATGTGATTAAAGTTGATTTGTATAGTTGTATTAAATCATATTGGAGTTAGAATGATATTATAGAACTTTTAAAATTGAATTAAAAGTTAATTTGCAGAAATTGAATATTTTAATATTTAATTGAGGAGTAAAAATAGCCATTTTTCAAACAGTCTCGGATTTCAATGAAACTAGTTTCATCGGATCCGTAATGTTATATTATTGTATGGTTTCAAATTTCGTGTCAATCGGATTTACGGTTTGTCCGGGGCAAGATAAAACGCACTGAAATCGGTTTGAGTGAATTTTAAATTTAAATAGTCGATTTGAAATCGTATCTTCCAAATTCGATCGAATTGGCTTCCGATATATATTCCATTACGTTCGAAATGGGGTAAAACATTATAAACGCCAGGTGGCATGCTTCGTTTGGAGTTCGAAATTTTTTGGGATGAATAGTGCGCGCGTAAATTTCTTTAAAAGGACCTCGTTCTTTGTTCTTGGCATCAAACCCCAGCCCTAAGCTTCAGGCCGCCACATACGAAAACAAAGGCCGAAATTTTCCAGATTTCTTCTATTAATTTCTTTCAATCCGTAAACAATTACGAGAAGTGTTCAACTACAATGTTGAAGGGCTTCACGAGATCTTCACATCTATACGGGGATGATGGACTTTAATCGAGTAAATCGACGTCCCGCGTTCACCACCATTTCGAGCGCGTATTTCCATGCCTGGGGACGACCGAGCTTGACGGGGCTCTAGCCATGGGTAGCTCGCGTGATGGGCATTCAAGTGGTAGTGCCTTATCGTTATAGAAGTGAACGATGGAGGCTCGATAATTTGTGAAGGAAGGGCGGTGATGGGTTCAAGTTGCGTGCATTTTGAACGATGAAGAAGAAAGGGGTTTACGACCTGATACAAGCAAAGATAACGTGCGGCTATGATCTGAGCTAGGTTTAAAAATAATTAATTAAACTGTAAATTGATTTATATTTAATCGTTCAAACTTTAAAAAGCTATAACCTTTTCATACGAGCTCCGTTTTGGACGAAACAAATTGCGTTGGGTTCATATTGACGAATACTACGCGATGGAGCTGGATTGGAGTCGATAGGAGCTAGTGAAAATTTTGGGTGAAATTAAACGCACGTTTAATTTTATTCGAAATAGAACACTGCGACTGTTATTGAAAGCATGGTGAGAACTTCTCGCTCAATCGAATCTATTTCAATTTAAATTTAAATAGTTAGATTTAAAATTGCTTGATTGTGTGATTGAATGATAAATTTCTATATGTTGTATTTAAATAGACCCTATACGTCGTATATTAAGCGGATGTTGTTTATTAAACCCATATACCGCGATAACTCCATCGTATGTGGAATTGGTATTATATATGTACTTGGGGTTGATTTCCCACATTAAATAGCGGATGAGTCCCTATTGCGCCGCATAATAGCGGATAATATTTTATAAATCCCATGTACCGCGATATTCCATCTTGAAATGGGATTGGTATTGTGCTAACATCTGTGGATGCAGGGAAACAGGTTGGAGGAATCCAACTAGATTCCTCAACAGTAATGATTTATTTACAGTTATTTGCGATATATTCTGTTATCATAATGATATATGATGTTTGGATGCCGTGGTTGATTTATTGGTGCTGTTGCAGCATTGGGCCTATTTTTGGAGTTTTAAAAATGTTAAAGCAACGATTTCGAATTTAAAAAGGATTTTCAAGTGATTTTTGAAAGTATACTTTTGTTGAATTTTGGAACTAATTCATTTTAAATAAATAAACATTATAATTTTTATGTTATGAAAATTATGATTTTTGTGAAATATAACCGAAATGTGATTTTTGAAATAAGTAGTTGATTAATTTGTAAAATGGTTTAAATTGGGATTTTTGAATTATTATAAACAGTTTATATAAAAGATTTATAAAATTTATATTTATAAATAAAAAATATTGGAATTATAAAACGAGTTTTTATAAGTGTTAAAATTAAGTATAAATGGATTTCACAAGTAAATTTCATTTATAGATTTATAAATTGTGAAGTTATAAAATGAATAGATTTTGTAAAATAAAAGATTTATAAGTAATTAACTTATAAATTTGATTTTGCCATTTAAATGAGATTTAAATAGAATTTGTTAATTAAGGGATTTTATAAGTTGAAGTTTTTATAAAATATATATAAATGTGAATTTATAAACATTTTTTTATAAATCCAAAATCAATTGAATTTGATAAGTAAATATGAAAGCATATTAAAGGAGATATATCCACGATTTTGGATAGTGGATAATCCTTTAATTAAATATGTAGAAGTGTTGAATTTGGTAAACGATTTATATTCATGATTTTGGACAGTGAATAATATATTAAAGAAATGTTTTGGGGAAGTGATATTTTAAATACAAGTAAAACGATTTGAAGTTGTTTTAAAATGTGTTAAGGATCGAAACCATAGATTTCAACATTTATTGTTGAAATAGACATTTTCGAGAAATAAGGAAAAGATGGACTGTAACACTGTTGTTATAGTAAATGATTTTCGAAAGGAAATGTTTTTGTATAGTATTGGGATTTATATATCTATCTTAATTTAGAATCCCTATACTAGTGATTTTGGGTTGACGTAACGATGTTTTACACAGCATTCGTTTTTGACCCAAATAAAGGTGTTTAAGAGAATGTTTTCCTTAAAGAATAAATTATATACTTAATTGTGATTTAAGTATGTTGAATATTTTCCAAATGTTGAAAATAAATAGATTTGTGAATTACTTATTATTAAATAAGTATGGAAATGTTTTCCAATATGAAGTGAAATGTTTTGAGATTATATCTTTTAAAGATAAATTGAAAGTGATTATTTGAAATTGATTTTCAAATGGTTGAAGTGTGAAAATATATCTTGCGAAGATATTTTGAAAATAAATAATTGTGAAAATTATTTAAATCTGGAAATTGTAGTGAATGTTGATTGATAGTTAAATAACCGACTATCAATATTTGCCTTTGAATGGCATTTGAATTTCGATGCGATCAGGGGTCGGATTCCAAGTGGGTATCCGAAAACCACATCGAATCTTTGTGATTGTGATGGATCTTTTATTTAAAAGATCAAAGTGAAAATTGTTGTGATTTGTTGAAATCTGAATGAACACTTATTTTTATAAATAAGCGCTCGTTATTCGGTTTAGCCGGGAGAGGACCTTTGGGTTATAAATCCCATTCCGAATAGTGATTCGTCGTATTGGATAACAATTGAAGACCGGTGTTGATGACCCGGTATTTGCGAGAATGATAGGATGACCTATCGATTGTCTCTGCACCGATGGCTACGGGTATGGAGATTTCCTTTGTGATGGGAAGTTGATCGGGATTGTGAATACCCAGATTGCAAGGGCTTCTTTGGAAGTGCCTTCGGTTCTGTTCGAACCCAGAACAGACTTGTACGGATTGTATGTTTGACATTACATTTTGAGATATAAAGCAGATTTCTTTCAAATACATTTCTTTTGGTGGCGGAGCATTTATTCTCTTAGCTTAACACCCTTCTTTGAGACGTATGAGCTCAGAGGTTATGTAGCTGATGGTTATCAGTGATATACTCTTAATTTGGTAATGTGGCATGCTAAGTGCTGCTGATCATTTGTTGATCAAATCGTGGATTTTGTGAAAAGCGTAGCTTTGTGGACGAGGCTTGCTTGTCTTAGTGAACTGTAACGACCCGTTAAATTCGATGATTTTAAATGTGATAATTTAATAGGATTTCTAATTTAATTTAGAATGAAATCGAAATGAATAAAGTAGAAAAGGATTCTCACCTGGATATAGAATTTAATATGAGAAATTTATGAAAATGTTAAATGGTTTTAATGCAATGAAAGATTTTTAACGGTAAATGGGAATAAATTAAGGAATCATATTAGTTCCAGTTAATAGATTACGACTTGAATGAGATTCCAATTTAATAAAATCATTTAAATGTTATGATTTGATTTTTATGGAATATGAGAAATACAAATGTAGGGATTTGATTAATATATATGTTATTTGTTCAGGGTATTGAATAAAATTGGGAATCCAA
This sequence comes from Allium cepa, assembly GCA_030765085.1. NCBI lineage: Eukaryota > Viridiplantae > Streptophyta > Magnoliopsida > Asparagales > Amaryllidaceae > Allium > Allium cepa. The sequence goes on along the minus strand of CM060934.1, from coordinate 1,014,335,891 downwards.
TTTAAATTAATGATAATAACGTTGATATTAGTAATAAATAAATTTCAATGCAATGCCCATAAATGAATGAAATGAAATGAATATATATAAAATGTATACTAGGTTATTTATCAAATAGGAGAAAGAAGAATGAATATCAAATTGATTTATGAATAAATATATATATTAAATAGTAATGAAATGCAAAGTAAATGGCGATTGTATAAAACCAATATAATAAGATTTTTTCTAATAATAACTGAATGTAGACGGGTGAAATAGAGTTAATGACTATAATTATTGTACGTTACTTATTTTATTAGTTGTCAAATGTTAATCTGGAATCAAATTCAATTTATCCCCAAAATTACTGCAGTTAAAGTGGAATAAATTGGTAAATGAAGAATGTTGGATCCAAACAAGTTGTAACCAAAGAAAATCCCATTTTTAATAAACTATGCGGGAAAAGAAATGAAACCAAAATGAAAATGTGAAAATATAAAATGTAATGAAATTCTAAGTAATAATGACTTTGTTAGTTAAGTGAAAACTGATTTAATATTAAGTGTAACTGGATAAAAGTCAAATTTATTTGGAATTGGTTTGCAATCAGTTGAATTTATTGCAATTAAATGGATTCAATATTTAAATTTATTTATGTAAATATTATTTGGAAGGAATTGAAGTTATTTGGGTAATAAGTATTGTAATTGGCTAATTTAGATACTTTAAAGTGAAACGGAAATTTTTAACGAAATAGTTGATTGCAATATTTAATTCATCTAATGGATGATAAAGATTTGTTAGATTTATTTAATAGGAATTTTGGGGCATTTAATAGGTAATTGCTGATTTTGAATCGAAGTAAAGGGATTACTGAAATCAAAATTTAGCAACTTTTAAACCATTGCAATTGATTTAGAATATAAAGAGTTGTCTACTTAATTGAGTTAAATTTTGAAATTGCATTGTTGTGATTAAATGGGAAATAAAACGTTAAGGATAACCAGTATTCAAGATTTACCATCTATTTAATATATTAATTGTAACTGATAATCAACTGCAGTAAATAATAAATAATTATTACGTTAACGTTAATTGAAGTGATATTTGAAATTTAATATTTAGGAATTATGTAAATATAAGTTCAGATGAAATCGGAAATATTTACAGATTGAAATATGAATCCAATGATAAATTCTTCTATTTGACAAAAATAATGGAAAGTAAATTTAATTAAAAGTTTGGAAATTTAATTTAAAATTTGGTGAAATTAATGAAATTTGGGGATTTCTAAAATTTTAAATTCGACAAGTTAAACTTTGTTTAAATTTGTATAGGTGATTGAAAAATTTATAATAATAAGAATCGTCAATTATCAAAAAGAAATGGGAAATTTGATTTAATTGACTAATTGTTAATTTATTTAATTTATATAAAAATAGCCATTTTTGTCACGGACTCGGATTTCGACGAAACTAGGTTCATCGGATCCGTATCAGTGAATTATTGTAGGGTTTCAAATTTCGTATCGATCGGACCTGTCGCTTGATCGTACGGACGCGAAACGCCTTGAAAATCAATTTACTTAAAAATCAATTTGAAATCAATTTGGAAATTTTGTTTTCAGCATAACTTCTTCATACGATCGAATTTTGACGTGAAACTTTTTCCATCGCGTTCAGAATATTTTAAAATACCTATTTGGATGTATGGGTTTAATAAATTTAGCTCCGAGGTCAGAACGGGCTTTTTGGGCCAACAACCGTTTAGCACGTTCGTAAATTCGTGCTCCCTAGCCTTCTTCTATTTGTCTATATATATGTTGTGATAAACCCTAGCCTCCTTTCTATTGTCATTTGGCTGTACGTTCATTTTCTTCATCTCTTTCTCTTCCTCAATGGTTGCAAAACCTAGATCTATCTACAGTTCAAAATCAAAGGTGAAAATTCAAACTCTCCAGAATAATTCCATAAAAATATATGTCATATTCCTCAGGGTTCGTAATCTGCTGGTGTGATTTGTTCTTCGATTGGAGCTACCGTTCGTCCAGAAAATTCAAATCATTTTCGGCCTTTCATCATCGCCGTAACAAACTTCGTCAGATCGCCAAACGATTTCTGGGTTTTGGAGAGAGTCGAGCGTGCATCGCATCTAGGTGGTCGATCGGGTGGTTCGACGGTCGGATTTGGGTGAAATCTGCAATTAGGGTTTCGGCATGCTTGTTTTGGAGGCGGCGGCGCGGCAACCGGAGAGCGAGTGAAGGGTACAGGCGGGTTCGGCTCGTCGAGGGAGTGATGATGGTAGTGCTCGGCGGTTTCCCAGGTGGCCGTAGGCGAGCGGAAGTGCAGTCAAACGTCTCGGTCAAAGGCCGTGTATTTTGGGTTCGTGAGTTGTCTAGGGCGCGTGGGAGAGATGATCTCGGCTGACGTGGCTCTGTTTTGGTTTGTTTTATTTTTAATGTTATTTTTGATTTTCAAATCGTTTTATCGAATAACTTCCTCATACGACCTCCGTTTCTCACGAAATTTTTTTCGTTAGGATCGTAATAAAATTCCGGATCTGGTGACGCTGGTTTGGACAGATTTGGAGACCGTCGAATTTTTGGGTTTAAATTGGATTTGAATTCAATTTAAATTCAAAAGGTGAGCGTTTTAACCCACTCACAACTTCTAAAAGTTTTTATGTTTGTTAAATTTATTTTAGATATGAGTAGAAATTTATTTATGACTGTTTGGCATGTTTGATTCATCATATCTGTTAAATCGCATTCATTTAATATAACTGTTCATTAAATTTTATTACTGCATATAGATTGACAGTTATAGTTATTTATTTGCATATAAACTGTTAGTTTAATAGTTGTTAAATTTTATTTTGAATATAACTGCCAGTTATTACCTGTTATATATTATCAGATATATATTGATATTGATTTATTATTGGATGATGTTTGTGATTTGGATGATGGATGATTTTGATGAATGGATGTTTTATTGTATATCATTAAACTGCAAGTTATCATGCATTTTTCATTTCATTCGGGATTGTGGTTTGAAATGATATACAACCGCAAAATGTTATTTTAAATTGCGGATTGAAATGATAAATATGCGTATCACTTGACCATAGGATAGAAAATTATATACAGGCACCGTGGTCTATATATATATAATATTTTAAAGTGATTTCTATGGTTTGGATGGGATACGGTTTATAAAAAAATTTAATTTTGATATTCTATAAATACTATATTTTTTTTTCCTATATATATACATCTGAAGTTAAAATTTTGAATTCAAGCTGGGTATAAATCTGCAAATGAAAATGGAAAATTTTTGAGAAATGGGATTTGATAATTTATATCATATGTTTAATGTTTAAGTTTGGAAATTTTAAGATATGATATTTATAACCGGATTTTTCAAGATATTTAAAAATGAATATGTTAGTATAAATTAAATTGAAGAAAATATTTAATTGCTAGAAATTGGAGTTTAATTTTTATATTCAAGACTAAATAATAGTACGTTTAATTTGCTGAAAGAATAAATTCCAACTTTAGTTTTGAAATATTAATACTCCAAATGGATATATGTGTATATATATATATATATATATATATATATATATATATATAGAAATTGAAGTGGTTTTGTAACCTGAAGGGATATTTAAATTTTGGTTTAGACTTTAAATAAAGAAATATATTTGGGATGCCATGGAAATTATTTTTCTTTACAGAGTAACCTTAAAGTTAAACCATTTATTTTATATACTGTTGAATATCCAAACCATTCAAGTTTTAGAAGTATGATTTTTAAAAGTATGAAGTCCGAAATATTATGTTTTGAAAGTATAATTCAAATGTTTGGTTTCCAGATATGATAAACTTTTAAAGCAGTATGATTTTGGAAAAGGATTTTATTTGGGATAAAATGATATCATATTGTTGGGTTTTAAAATGATATCGTATTCATAGTTTGAAATGGAAAATTATATTCTGGTTTTAAAGTATAAACTATTTTTAAATGACCGCGGTGTTATAATAACGATGGGTTAGCAAAGAGACCAGGATCGGATATGGACATACTCTCTGTCGATACCGAAAACCAATTTGACTAACCGTGTACGCGGTGGAGATTCCATAATGAAGTGGGATGGTGGCGACGTTTCCTGTAAGGTAAATATGTGGACCCAACTCTCGTGAGTTAGCATAAGGTGGCTAAAATAGGAGCGATTCTCGGGCCAATGAGGTCATTCCTCTGATCGAACGCACTCCTTCGATACTATACTCTGACTTTGGATTGTTCGGTGGCCACTATTGATTTCTTTGATTTGGGGTGTTAGTTCGAGGTGGGCGATAGCTGCGGCTATGCGTTACCACCAGTCCGGATAGCAATTGGTATATCTACCCTTGCATTGCCTAGTTGTGCCGTGTCACCTACCCTATCGCGCCTTGTACGAGTTTGGATTTCTCCCGTAGCCCGTGTGGTATCCTCTGGTGGCTTCCCGATCAGGAGGGACTATGATATTGGATGGACTACTAGGACTATTACATGTTAAGGTGGAAAATGTAAAGCCTTAACGCTATTTAAAAGTAAGTTTATTTTATAAATAGACACTATTATAATAGCGCAATATACTACATAGTAAATAGTTTAACGGATCCTTAGGAGATGTAAATCCCGAGCATCTCTTGAGTTACTGCACTCATATTTATTTCTGTAAATTTAACTTACATAAGATCTTTTAGTTCTGACTCGAGTGTTTTTGTCTTTTCAAATTCGCTCGGGTCAGTCCGAGCGTTTCAGGATTTGAAGATTTAGATCTGGAGGACGAAGACGAAGATTTGTATTATTTTTATTTATAGTATTGCACTCCACTCACACTGTATTCCGCTGCATTGATATTATTAGTATGTGAACTCTGATATTTAATTTTATAAAGAAGAATCAAATGTTTTGTAAACAGTTTTATAAACTGTATATTTTATTATTATATTTTATCCTTCCGCTGTGAGATTCTATTTTGTTTTATTTCTTCTCTGTTTTCTTATTTACCCCATAATAATCCGCCCTTCCGTATGGTTTGAATTGGCACGTGTGTCGGTTTAAATCGTGCGAAAAGGCGGGATGTTATAGTTGGTATCAGAGCTTTGGTTTAGCGATAAACCTTAGCTTTGTGGGGTTTGACTCTTTGTTAATAGGGTAGTAATACCCTATGGGAGTCGCTGAGTGTATATATATGAGAGAGCGTATTTGTTAGTGTTATAAAAAGATTTTGATATTGTGTTAATGTGTTCCGTTTTGTATTTATAAATTCTGGTTGGTGCATGGGACGCTATGTCATCAGTAGGGATTTCTAAACACTTAATAGGACAGACCGACATAATATTTGTTTTAAGATAGGTGAATGAAATAATTTTGCCTATTATATTTTCTATATATAAAATAAATTTTTAAATGATATTATTTATATATATATATTTTGGTTGCAATAGATTGATTGTTAGGAATAAAATTTTAAATAATAGGTAAAATAAGATTGAAATTAAAATCAATGAAATTTGGAAATTTTAGGACTTAAGTCCGGGATTTTTGAAAATTTGCTTTCAAAGGATTTATGAAATATAATAAAAATTTTTATAAGGATTTTCTTATATAAATATTTAGTATAATTAGGAAAATTTGTTTTAAAGAAGATTTTGTAGAAATAAGCTGTGTACTTTCCTCTCTGTCGCTGGGAAATAACTTCGGTGATGGCGGCCACATCATCGACTTTCATTTTCGAGTTTCGAAGAGGAAAGGCCCTGTAGTAAATTCTACTGCAGATTTATTTTGAAATTATCTAAAATTTTAATTGTTTTAAATATAATTGAGATATATGAGTGGTAAGGAATTATTTATTTATTATTTTTAAAATAATTTGAAAATTTGACCCGGTATTTAATTCATAAATTTCCATTAATTAATTGTTTAAAATTATTTTAGTGAGATAAAAGTAAGTAATTAATGAATTGAAACCTCTAATTTAGGTAAGAGAATAAATGCAAAGTTATAGAGGGCAATTTGAAAATTTTAACATATGAGTCAAAAAAGTAATATTGTTGAACATTAAATTTAATAAAAAAAAAGAGAGATAAAATTTGTATAAGTTCTTTTGCATTTTCTTTGACATATATAACTTTCCAAATATGAAAAGTTGAAATGTTAAATAAGTGATTGGAATAGAATATTATACAAGTAGAAATTTTGGAGATAATGAAGTATTCAATGAATTGCTATTATTAAATGGTATAAACTTAAGTATAATTGAAATTTTACTAAAATTAAGTTATTAATAGGTGATTTAAACTTAAGTAAATAAAATGAAATTCTTTAATAAATAAGGATGGATGTGTAGGGTTATTAACTTAAGTATGATTTAAATGCTACTAGTTGAATAAAATGGAAAGTAGGTAATATAAATAAATGACTGTAAACCCTAGGTAATAAATTAATAAAATCCTTTATTTATAAGAATGGAGTTATAAGGTTAAGAATTAAAGTGAAATTAAAAGGGGATTTCTATAATTAAATAAAATAGAAATGTAAGTATCAACTAAATGATTGAAATTTAAGCAGTGCATTAGATGCAATACAAAAAAAAGGGGAAACTTACATAACCTGAATAAATGAAAATGAATAATTGAAATTAATAAGTAGAAATAAAGAAAATAACCACTGAATGAGGAAATAAAAGTTAAAAGTTTTTAGAAATAAATGTAAATTTTAAAAGGATAATTGATGTGGTATATAAATGAAAATAAGTGAAAATAAAAGATAAACTGTATATGAATGAAAAGATCAAACAGCTAATGTATGAAAAAAAAATTATAATGAATTAATTGATTTGTTGGTTGAATTGTATTGTTTGATTTATGGTTGGTCGGGTAAGGAAATTTGAAGTAGTTGGATGAATAAATAATCTATTCGATCTCATCTAAGACTGTTAAGTATATGATGCACTGGATAGTTATTTTTCATTCCGTACCATTTCAAGCTTTGAACCCGAGCAACTATTTGTTTGTGTATGCTGTTTGTTGAAATGGATGGTTATTGGATTGATTTGATTGTTAGTGATTGAAACCACTTAGAGGTTATTTGGAAATGTTATCCAAACTTTATTTATTTAAGTACATAAAGATATAACGATGATAAAACGGGTATATTTCATTTAAGGAAATTAATTTAGTAAATTATTGTTTATAAATTAATATTTGAAATAAGATGTACCCTTTTTTTTATTCTTTATTTTCCCTTCTTTTTCCTTTTCGGGGACGAAAAGTTTTGAGTGGGGAAGAGTGTAACGACCCGTTAAATTCGATGATTTTAAATGTGATAATTTAATAGGATTTCTAATTTAATTTAGAATGAAATCGAAATGAATTAAGTAGAAAAGGATTCTCACCTGGATATGGAATTTAATATGAGAAATTTATGAAAATGTTAAATGGTTTTAATGCAATGAAAGATTTTTAACGGTAAATGGGAATAAATTAAGGAATCATATTAGTTCCAGTTAATAGATTACGACTTGAATGAGATTCCAATTTAATAAAATCATTTAAATGTTATGATTTGATTTTTATGGAATATGAGAAATACAAATGTAGGGATTTGATTAATATATATGTTATTTGTTCAGGGTATTGAATAAAATTGGGAGTCCAATTTAAATTAATGATAATGACGTTGATATTAGTAATAAATAAATTTCAATGCAATGCCCATAAATGAATGAAATGAAATGAATATATGTAAAATGTATACTAGGTTATTTATCAAATAGGAGGAAAGAAGAATGAATATCGAATTGATTTATGAATAAATATATATATTAAATAGTAATGAAATGCAAAGTAAATGGCGATTGTATAAAACCAATACAATAAGATTTTTTCTAATAATAACTGAATGTAGACGGGTGAAATAGAGTTAATGACTATAATTATTGTACGTTACTTATTTTATTAGTTTTCAAATGTTAATCTGGAATCAAATTCAATTTATCCCCAAAATTACTGCAGTTAAAGTGGAATAAATTGGTAAATGAAGAATGTTGGATCCAAATAAGTTGTAACCAAAGAAAATCCCATTTTTAATAAACTATGCGGGAAAAGAAATGAAACCAAAATGAAAATGTGAAAATATAAAATGTAATGAAATTCTAAGTAATAATGACTTTGTTAGTTAAGTGAAAACTGATTTAATATTAAGTGTAACTGGATAAAAATCAAATTTATTTGGAATTGGTTTGCAATCAGTTGAATTTATTGCAATTAAATGGATTCAATATTTAAATTTATTTATGTAAATATTATTTGGAAGGAATTGAAGTTATTTGGGTAATAAGTATTGTAATTGGCTAATTTAGATACTTTAAAGTGAAACGGAAATTTTTAACGAAATAGTTGATTGCAATATTTAATTCATCTAATGGATGATAAAGATTTGTTAGATTTATTTAATAGGAATTTTGGGGCATTTAATAGGTAATTGCTGATTTTGAATCGAAGTAAAGGGATTACTGAAATCAAAATTTAGCAACTTTTAAACCATTGCAATTGATTTAGAATATAAAGAGTTGTCTACTTAATTGAGTTAAATTTTGAAATTGCGTTGTTGCAATTAAATGGGAAATAAAACGTTAAGGATAACCAGTATTCAAGATTTACCATCTATTTAATATATTAATTGTAACTGATAATCAACTGCAGTAAATAATAAATAATTATTACGTTAACGTTAATTGAAGTGATATTTGAAATTTAATATTTAGGAATTATGTAAATATAAGTTCAGATGAAATTGGAAATATTTACAGATTGAAATATGAATCCAATGATAAATTCTTCTATCTGACAAAAATAATGGAAAGTAAATTTAATTAAAATTTTGGAAATTTAATTTAAAATTTGGTGAAATTAATGAAATTTGGGGATTTCTAAAATTTTAAATTCGACAAGTTAAACTTTGTTTAAATTTGTATAGGTGATTGAAAAATTTATAATAATAAGAATCGTCAATTATCAAAAAGAAATGGGAAATTTGATTTAATTGACTAATTGTTAATTTATTTAATTTATGTAAAAATAGCCATTTTTGTCACGGACTCGGATTTCGACGAAACCAGGTTCATCGAATCCGTATCAGTGAATTATTGTAGAGTTTCAAATTTCGTATCGATTGGACCTGTCGTTTGATCGTACGGACGCGAAACGCCTTGAAAATCAATTTACTTAAAAATCAATTTGAAATCAATTTGGAAATTTTGTTTTCAGCATAACTTCTTCATACGATCGAATTTGGACGTGAAACTTTTTCCATCGCGTTCAGAATATTTTAAAATACCTATTTGGATGTATGGGTTTAATAAATTTAGCTCCGGGGCCAGAACGGGCTTTTTGGGCCAACTACCGTTTAGCACGTTCGTAAATTCGTGCCCCTAGCCTTCTTCTATTTGTCTATATATATGCTGTGATAAACCCTAGCCTCCTTTCTATTATCATTTGGCTGTACGTTCATTTTCTTCATCTCTTTCTCTTCCTCAATGGTTGCAAAACCTAAATCTATCTACAGTTCAAAATCAAAGGTGAAAATTCAAACTCTCCAGAATAATTCCATAAAAATATATGTCATAGTTCTCAGGGTTCGTAATCTGCTGGTGTGATTTGTTCTTCGATTGGAGCTACCGTTCGTCTAGAAAATTCAAAGCATTTTCGGCCTTTCATCATCGCCGTAACAAACTTCGTCAGATCGCCAAACTATTTCTGGGTTTTGGAGAGAGTCGACTGTGCATCGCATCTAGGTGGTCGATCTGGCGGTTCGACGGTCGGATTTGGGTGAATCTGCAATTAGGGTTTCGGCATGCTTGTTTCGGAGGCGGCGGCGCGGCAACCGGAGAGGGAGTGAAGGGTACAGGCGGGTTCGGCTCGTCGAGGGAGTGATGATGGTAGTGCTCGGCGGCTTCCCAGGTGGCCGTAGGCGAACGGAAGTGCAGTCAAACTTCTCGGTCAAAGGCCGTGTATTTTGGGTTCGTGAGTTGTCCAGTGCGCGTGGGAGAGATGATCTCGGCTGACGTGGCTCTGATTTGGTTTGTTTTATTTTTAATGTTATTTTTGATTTTCAAATCATTTTATCGAATAACTTCCTCATACGACCTCCGTTTCTCGCTAATTTTTTTTCGTCAGGATCGTAATAAAATTCCGGATCTGCTGATGCTGGTTTGGACAGATTTGGAGACCGTCGAATTTTTGGGTTTAAATTGGATTTGAATTCAATTTAAATTCAAAAGGTGAGCGTTTTAACCCACTCACAACTTCTAAAAGTTTTTATGTTTGTTAAATTTATTTTAGATATGAGTAGAAATTTATTTATGACTGTTTAGCATGTTTTATTCATCATATCTGTTAAATCGCATTCATTTAATATAACTGTTCATTAAATTTTATTACTGCATATAGATTGACAGTTATAGTTATTTATTTGCATATAAACTGTTAGTTTAATAGTTGTTAAATTTTATTTTGAATATAACTGCCAGTTATTACCTGTTATATATTATCAGATATATATTGATATTGATTTATTATTGGATGATGTTTGTGATTTGGATGATGGATGATGGATGATTTTGATAAATGGATGTTTTATTGTATATCATTAAACTGCAAGTTATCATGCATTTTTCATTTCATTCGGATTGTGGTTTGAAATGATATACAACCGCAAAATGTTATTTTAAATTGCGGTTTGAAATGATAAATATCCGTATCACTTGACCATAGGATAGAAAATTATATACAGGCACCGTGGTCTATATATATAAAATATTTTAAAGTGATTTCTATGGTTTGGATGGGATACGGTTTATAAAAAATTTTAATTTTGATATTCTATAAATAGTATTTTTTTTTCCTATATATACGCATATGAACTTAAAATTTTGAATTCAAGCTGGGTATAAATCTGCAAATGAAAATGGAAATTTTTTGAGAAATGGGATTTGATAATTTATATCATATGTTTAATGTTTAAGTTTGGAAATTTTAAGATATGATATTTATAACCGGATTTTTCAAGATATTTAAAAATGAATATGTTAGTATAAATTAAATTGAAGAAAATATTTAATTGCTAGAAATTGGAGTTTTATTTTTATATTCAAGACTAAATAATAGTACGTTTAATTTGCTGAAAGAATAAATTTCAACTTTAGTTTTGAAATATTAATACTCCAAATGGATATATATATATATATATATATATATATATATATATATATATATATATAGAAATTGAAGCGGTTTTGTAACCTGAAGGGATATTTAAATTTTGGTTTAGACTTTAAATAAAGAAATATATTTGGGAAGCCATGGAATTTTTTTTCTTTATAGAGTAACCTTAAAGTTAAACCATTTATTTTATATACTGTTGAATATCCAAACCATTCAAGTTTTAGAAGTATGATTTTTAAAAGTATGAAGTCCGAAATATTATGTTTTGAAAGTATAATTCAAATGTTTGGTTTCCATATATTATAAACTTTTAAAGCAGTATGATTTTGTAAAAGGATTTTATTTGGGATAAAATGATATCATATTGTTGGGTTTTAAAATGATATCGTATTCATAGTTTGAAATGGAAAATTTTATTCTGGTTTTAAAGTATAAACTATTTTTAAATGACCGCGGTGTTATAATAACGATGGGTTAGCAAAGAGAACAGGATCGGATATGGACATACTCTCTGTGGATACCGAAAACCACTTTGACTAACCGTGTACGCGGTGGAGATTCCATAATGAAGTAGGATGGTGGCGACGTTTCCTGTAAGGTAAATACGTGGACCCAACTCCCGTGAGTTGGCATAAGGTGGCTAAAACAAGAGCGATTCTCGGGCCAATGAGGTCATTCCTCTGATCGAACGCACTCCTTCGATACTATACTCTGACTTTGCATTGTTCGGTGGCCACTATTGATTTCTTTGATTTGGGCTGTTAGTTCGAGGTGGGCGGTAGCTGCGGCTATGCGTTACCACCAGCCCGGATAGCAATTGGTATATCTACCCTGGCATTGCCTAGTTGTGTCGTGTCACCTACCCTATCGGGCCTTGTACGAGTTTGGATTTCTCCCGTAGCCCGTGTGGTATCCTCTGGTGGCTTCCCGATCAGGAGGGACTATGATATTGGATGGACTACTGGGACTATTACGTGTTAAGGTGGAAAATGTAAAGCCTTGACGCTATTTAAAAGTAAGTTTATTTTATAAATAGACACTATTATAATAGCGCAATATACTACAGAGTAAATAGTTTAACGGATCCTTAGGAGATGTAAATCCCGAGCATCTCTTGAGTAACTGCACTCATATTTGATTCTGTAAATTTAACTTACATAAGATCTTTTAGTTCTGACTCGAGTGTTTTGTCTTTTCAAATTCGCTCGGGTCAGTCAGAGCGTTTCAGGATTTGAAGATTTAGATCTGGAGGACGAAGACGAAGATTTGTATTATTTTTATTTATAGTATTGCACTACACTCACACTGTATTCCGCTGCATTGATATTATTGGTATGTGAACTCTGATATTTAATTTTATAAAGAAGAATCAAATGTTTTGTAAACAGTTTTATAAACTGTATATTTTATTATTATATTTTATCCTTCCGCTGTAAGATTCTATTTTTATTTATTTCTTCTCTGTTTTTTTATTTACCCCATAACAATCCGCCATTCCGTATGGTTTGAATTGGCACGTGTGTCGGTTTAAATCGTGCGAAAAGGCGGGATGTTATATGAACTGTGATGGGGGGTTCTCGCTTCGCGTTAGGTGGCGAACAAGAGGCTCTTGCCCCCACAAGTCCTCTTTACGAGGTTGGTTAGGCATAACCCGTGACAGTCCAAAGACTAGCCGTAAAAGCAAGTTTCAGGTACCATTTGTTTCCACGGTGGGTCTGGGATGGTTGCAAAGCCTACCGGTCACCGCTGAATGCGTTCGTTACAAGTTGGTATCAGAGCATTTGGTTAAGAGACAACCTTGGCTTTGTTGGGAATTACTCATTGGAGATAGAGTCAGTAGTACTCTAGAATAAGTGTCAGTGTAATATAGATATGAGCGCGTATTTGTTAGTGAACATAAAAATGTTTTATATTGTGTTAGCTTATCCGTTGAGCTGATTGTGAATTCTGGTTGGTATGTGGGACGCTATATGATCCATAGGGGTTTCTAAACTCTTAAACGAGGCAAGTTGACATAGTATCATTTTAAAATTGGGTAAATGAAATAATTTTATCTTTATTATATTTTATATATAAAGGAAATAATTTTCCAAGAAATATTGAAGTGTATATAAATTGATTGTTTGGTTGTTGAAAATGTAAGAATATATATATATATATATATATATATATATATAAGTTAATTAAAAGAATAAATTGTATAAGCAAACGAATTATCAAGTATGGAATTATAATTAATGTGATTTACAATTGTGAAATAATCTTATATATAGTAAGTGAAACTATATGAATATAGTATAAATATGAGTTGTAAATAGAAATGAATTTGAACTATGAATTGAAAATGTTGAGTCCTGTTTATTTTGGAAATTATTTTCCAAAATTAAAAGTTAAATAGTGAAATTATATAAGAAAAGATTTATAAATGTGATTTATGAATAAAAGGAATTTTTTTGAAAGAATATAAAACGCTGGATTCACTGCTGTTACTAGGAAATAATAAGGATGATGACTGCAGCATCATCAGTATCATTTTCCAGTTTCCGTGTGATGGATTTGCTACCATAGTAAATTGAAAATTGAAGTTTGGTTGTGATAAACAAATTTAAAATTAAACTCCAAGTTGTAATTGTTGAATATAAGTGAAACTAGTTTTGAACTTATAATATGAGATAATAAATTTTAATTTGGTAAAAGTTAAATAGAATTGGACTCTTAATTCGATTTATAAGGGGAAATTTAAGTTAAATGAAACCAAGCGATGTTTATAAAATGAAATATAACTTAAGTAATGTTGAATGAAGTTGATTTTGGTATCGAAGTAAATTAATAAAGTGAAGTGATGAATATGGATTTGAGTTGTATAAATGTAATTCAACCTTGATTGTTAAAAGAATTAGCTATTGGATTAATAAATAGATTGAATGTTAATCAATCTAATGTAAAAGAATTGATATGGAATAATGAATGTAAGTGTAAATTCATTAGAAGCTAATGAAGTTGAGAAAAACTGAATGGAAGTCAATTAGATATTAAACCAATTGGAAATAAAAAATGTTAAACCAAATTGAACGTAAATTTAATAATTTGGTTGTTATATGATTGTTAGTTGATTGTATAGAAATTCATATGAAGTTGAATTTATAAAAAATTGGAAGCTATGAAAGTTGATTTGAATGTGGAAGTGAACTAACTTGAATGTAAATTAGTGAATATAAACTAATTGAAAATGAATAAATGAATGTTAGTAAAGTCCAATGTTAATGAATCAAATGTGATTAAATGAAAAACCAATTCATTGAATATTAATGAGAAGTGAATGTATATTGATTTGATATGGATTTGTTGTTTTGTTGCATGTGCTACAGTGGTATATGTTGTATATTGATATTATTTTCATATATGCATGTTTCTCATTGCTGTTGAGCATTTAGTAAGTGTGGATTGCGCCTGCTTCACATCTAGAGCTCGCTTTCACGCTATATTAGCCATATATGCTCGCTAATAATATATAAGGTACATATCTCGGATTACATATCGTACTTTTACACTTTTTTACCTGCGGGATGCCTCATTACTTGATAAGATGTATATTTGTGATATATATATTGCCATTTTTTTCGGATCGAGCTACGCAAAGGAGACTATGGCGAAATTTTCTGAAAATTTAAGGGGTTAGAATATTTTTGAGAAAATTGGAAAATTTTGAAAAGATAAGTATGATTTGAAAACTTAGTAAAGTTATTGTAAGAAGTTTAACTATGGATTTTGGGAAATTTAAACACTTAAGTGAATTTGAAATTCAATTTGAACAAATGGTTTTGAAAACTTAATGGATTATCTAACTTTTTCTTACTTAGTAATTTCGAGGACGAAATTCTTTTAAGGGGGAAGTTTGTAACGACTCAGAATTTCTATCATTTGAAATTCGTATATTTAATTGATTTTTAAATATTAACAAGTAAAATTTGTAAGTCGAATAAATTATATTTCGAATATCTAGATTTAATTGGATAATTAAATCGATATTTTAATATGTGAAATTACAGAAATAATTGGAAATTGGGTTTAATGTGATTAAAATTGATTTTTAAAGTTGTATTAAATCATATTGGAGTTACAATGATGTTATAGAACTTTTAAAATTGAATTAAAAGTTAATTTGCAGAAATTGAATATTTTAATATTTAACTGACGAGTAAAAATAGTCATTTTTCAAACAGTCTCGGATTTCGACGAAACCAATTTCACCGGATCTGTAATGTTATATTATTATGTGGTTTCAAATTTCGTCTCAATCGGATATACGGTTTGTCCGGGGCAAGCTTAAACGCACTGAAATCGGTTTAAGTGAATTTTAAATTTAAATAGTCGATTTGAAATCGTATCTTTCAAATTCGATCGAATTGGCTCCCGATATATATTCCATTGTGTTTGGAACGGGGGTAAGACATTATGAACGCCAGGTGGCATGCTTCGTTTGGAGTTCGAAAATTTTTGGGATGAATAATGCGCGCGTAAATTTCTATAAAAGGACCTCATTATTTGTTCTTTGCATCAAACCCTAACCCTAAGCTTCAGGCCGCCACATACGAAAACAATGGCCGAAATTTTCCACTATTAATTTCTTCCAATACGTAAACAATTACGAGAAGTGTTCAACTACAATGTTGAAGGGCTTCACGAGATCTTCACATCCATACGGAAATGATGGACTTTAATCGAGTAAGTCGACGTCAAAAGTGCTGCATTCACCACCATTTCGTGCGTGTATTCCCATGCCTGGGGATGACCGAGCTCGACAAGGCTCTAGCCGTGGGTAGCCCGCATGATGGGCATTCAAGTGGTGGTGCCTAATCGTTGTAGAAGTGAACGATGAAGGCTCGATAATTTGCGAAGGAAGGGCGGCGATGGGTTCAAGTTGCGTGCATTTTGAACGATGAAGAAGAAAGGGGTTTACGGCCCTGATGCAAGCAAGATAACGTGCGGCTATGATTTGAGGTAGGTTTAAAAATAATTAATTAAATTGTAAATTGATTTTTATTTAATCGTTCAAACTTTAAAAAGCTATAACTTTTTCATACAAGGTCCGTTTTGGACGAAACGAATTGCGTTGGGTTCGTATTGACGAATACTACGCGATGGAGCTGGATTGGAGTCGAAAGGAGCTAGTGAAAATTTTAGGTAAAATTAAACGCGCATTTAATTTTATTCAAAATAGAACACTGCGACTGTTATTGAAAGCAAGGTGAGAACTTCTCACTCAATCGAATCTGTTTCGATTTAAATTTAAATAGTTAGATTTAAAATTGCTTGATTGTGTGATCTAATGATAAATTGTTATATGTTGTATTGAAATAGACCCTATAAGCCGTATAATAAGCGGATGTTATTTATTAAACCCATATACCGCGATAATTCCACCGTGTGTGGAATTGGTATTATATATGTACTTGGAGTTGATTTTTCTGCATTATATAGCGGATGAGACTCTATTGCGCTGCATAATAGCAGATAATATTTTATAAATCCCATGTACCGCGATATTCCGTCTTGAAACGGGATTGGTATTGTGCTAACATCTTTGGATGCAGGGAAACAGGTTGGAGGAATCCAACTGGATTCCTCAACAGTAATGATTTATTTACAGATATTTGCGATATATTCTGTTATCATAATGATATATGATGTTTGGATGCCGTGGTTGATTTATTGGTGCTGTTGCAGCATTGGGCCTATTTTTGGAGTTTTAAAAATGTTAAAGTAACGATTTCGAATTTAAAAAGGATTTTCAAGTGATTTTTGAAAGTATACATTTTATTGAATTTTGGAATTAATTCATTTTAAATAAATAAACGTTATAATTTTTATGTTATGAAAATTATATTTTTGTGAAATATAGCCGAAATGTGCTTTTTGAAATAAGTAGTTTATTAATCTATAAAATGGTTTAAATTTGGATTTTTGAATTATTACAAACGGTTTATATAAAAGATTTATAAAATTTATATTTATAAATAAAAAATATCAGAATTATAAAACGAATTTTTATAAGTGTTAAAATGAAGTATAAATGGATTTCATAAGTAAATGAAATTTAAAGATTTATAAATTGTGAAGTTATAAAATGGATAAATTTTGTAAAATAAAAGATTTATAAGTAATTAACTTATAAATTGGATTTTGCCATTTAAATGAGATTTAAATAGAATTTGTTAATTAAGGGATTTTATAAGTTGAAGTTTTTATAAAATATATATAAATGTGAATTTATAAACATCGTTTTATAAATCCGAAATCAGTTGAATTTGATAAGTAAATATGAAAGCATATTAAAGGAGATATATCCACGATTTTGGACAGTGGATAATCCTTTAATTAAAAATGTAGAAGTGTTGAATTTGGTAAATGATTTATATTCACGATTTTGGACAGTGAATAATATATTAAAGAAATGTTTTGGGAAAGTGATATTTTAAATAGAATTAAAACGATTTGAAGTTGTTTTAAAATGTGTTAAGGATCGAAACCATAGATTTCAACATTCATTGTCGAAATAGACGTTTTCGAGAAATAAGGAAAAGATGGACTATAACATTGTTGTTATAGTAAATGATTTTCGAAAGGAAACGTTTTTGTATAGTATTGGGATTTATATATCTATCTTAATTTAAAATCCATATACTAGTGATTTTGGGTTGTCGTAACGATGTTTTACGTAGCATTCATTTTTGACCCAAATAAAGGTGTTTAAGAGAATGTTTTCCTTAAAGAATAAATTATATACTTAATTGTGATTTAAGTATGTTGAATATTTTCCAAATGTTGAAAATAAATAGATTTGTGAATTACTTATTATTAAATAAGTATGGAAATGTTTTCCAATATGAAGTGAAATGTTTTGAGATTATATCTTTTAAAGATAAATTGAAAGTGAATATTTGAAATTGGTTTTCAAATGGTTGAAGTGTGAAAATATATCTTGCGAAGATATGTTGAAAATAAATAATTGTGAAAATTATTTAAATCTGGAAATTGTAGTGAATGTTGATTGATAGTTTAATAACCGACTATCAATATTTGCCTTTGAATGGCGTTTGAATTTCGATGCGATCAGGGGTCGGATTCCAAGTGGATATCCGAAAACCACATCAAATCTTTGTGATTGTGATGGATCTTTTATTTAAAAGATCAAAGTGAAAATTGTTGTGATTTGTTGAAACCTGAATGAACACTTATTTTTATAAATAAGCGCTCGTTATTCGGTTTAGCCGGGAGAGGACCTTTGGGTCATAAATCCCATTCCGAATAGTGATTCGTCGTAATGGATAACAATTGAAGACTGGTGTTGAAGATCCGGTATTTGCGAGAATGATAGGATAACCTATCGATTGTCTCTGCACCGACGGCTACGGTATGGAGATTTCCTTTGTAATGGGAAGTTCGATCGGGATTGTGAATACTCGGATTATAAGGGCTTCTTTGGAAGTGCCTTCGATTCTGTTCGAACCCAGAATAGACTTGTATGGATTGTATGTTTGACATTACATTTTGAGATATAAAGCAGATTTCTTTCAAATACATTTCTGTTGATGGCGGAGAATTTATTCTCTTAGCTTAACACCCTTCTCTGAGACGTACGAGCTCAGATGTTATGTAGTTGATGGTTATCAATGATATACTCCCAATTTGGTAATGTGGCATGCTGAGTGCTGCTGATCATTTGTTTATCAAAGCGTGGCTTTTGTCAAAAGCGTAGCTTTGTGTACGAGACCTCGTCGAACCTTACAACCCGGTTATGGTCGAAACAGGAATCGTAGCAGCAAGGTTATTTGATGATAGCGCCCTCTGAGGGTATGTCATTTCCTTCTGCATTATGAGTGGTATCATGGTATGGAGCCCAGATACTTACTTTGTGGTTGCTGCAAACTTATTATTTTGTGGTTATTGGTTGAGAGGATCCTCGGATAAAGGTTGTTTACAACCGGGGGATGGCATACTCGTGTCAGTTGTTACCCAGCTAGTGGTAACCCGGCCTTGTCTAGCGGAGATCCGGTTAGGATCCGGGGACGTCCCTCCAGAGGCGTTTCATTTTACTTGTGAAGTTCTTTTGCCCGACCATTTGTTGGAAACCCAATCAAAACAATACGAGCCTTGTACGGTTTTATTTGTATGACGTGCCATGGAATGTGGCGGTTACCTGCTATTGAACATGGTAGCTATAGTAGGCATACGATAATGGTCGTATGTTGGCTAAGATTTATATCATACTTTCGAAATGTTTTCCTACACTTTGCACTTATAGTAATAATATCAAAGAAATTTGCGTATCAAGCATGTTTGACTATCACAAGGAGAAATCTCCTTCGATTCCGCGTTTGCATTGTATGTGTGTGCGGGAGGACTTACGGTAGTTACATTATCCAAAAGCATTCGAAACTATTTAAAAATATTTCTTTGTTTGTTTTAAAGATATAACTATTTTAAGTTCTCACACCAGTCCCATGACTGACCTGGAGTTTATTGTTTCCTTCCTAAACTCTGGGTTCCCATCATTTTCCACACGGGCAGTCTAGAGTCAGGTTATCAGGTCATTCTGGAATTCAGGAGAAGTTGTGGAGCTAAAGAGGCATGATGGATGGCATGACGTATCAACTAGTATATAGTATTTCTTTTCCGCTGTTTGTTGTTGTAAACTCTGATAATGTATGTAATGTGATGTAATGTATAAAATGTACAGTTCTTTTGATTTAAAGATTAGTCATTTATCTATTATATGTTGTTCCGCTGCGAATTGTGAGATTCTGTTATTGTTTCTGTTTTCTTCTTTCTTTCTTTCTTTCTTTCTTTCTTCTTCAATCTTCTACCACTTCTTTAACCCTAACGGTTCGGTTGTTCGGCATTCGATTGCTCGGCAGTTGATACAGTGGACGTATTAATGTCGACCTTCATGAGTCGAAAAAATCCTTATCGTTACACCAATGGTCCGAGATCGACTTCTACACCTATAAATAAGACCCTAGGCTTAACACGTTTTCTTGTGACGCCCCACCTCTATACCCACGCTAGCCAAGAACACTACGGTGTAGTGCTGTCAACTAGCACGGAGAATAAGGCTGTTGAGGAGCGGCCATCAATAGTTGGCCTTACACTAGTATTGGTTATCTCGATAGGAGTGATATATATATTCTTTCATTTTTCATCTCTGATTTATTTTCTCCCATCGACATACCCCAATTCCAGTATAAAACGAACTACGATGGTTCGTAATAGTTTAGAACAGTAAATATAAAATAACAACACAGATAATATAAATGCGGAACACAGATGAAACAGAAAGTCTCATATATATACAATAACTGATGTCAGTTACAATACATTCACACGGTACATATGATACAACAACAACTGTCGACTCAGGAAGTTACATATACAAGTACATTAACGTATATAATATACATGAATACATATCTTCCTATACAATCATACAGACTACTACAAATAACGACGACTACTCCAAAAGATATGAAAGAACTTCATAGCTCTAGCAGCAACCCAAAGCAGAATATCTACAACCTGAAATACTCGGTCTGACCCGAGTATTAGATTCAAAAGAAAATAATACTCGGGTCAGTCTAATTCAAACTCAGTTATTAGTGCACAGAAGCAATAATGATTAAATAACGAATAGACGACAGTAATTAAACCAAATCAGGATGCAATTCAGAATATAGAATTGAAATGAACAAAACAGTTCAAACCATTGAAATATTAATTAAAATATTAAGATGAGTAGGGCTGCAGTACACGCACGCGTGTACTGCCTCGCCACTACAGCCCATGAACTACGCAAAAGATTAATAAACCAAAACAAAATAGAATATCACAAAACCATACCGTGTGGCTGCAGTTCACGCTTGCGTGCACTGCCTTGCCACTATAGTGATGATGTACCCAATGAATACCGTGTAGCTGCAGTACACGCTCGCGTGCACTGCCTCGCCACTACAGTGATGAGGTCATCACAACTCCAAATATTACCAACAAGTCGAAACTGCAAAACCCAATCAATAACAAAATGCAAAGGTCAAGTCACTGCTATCATGACTCAACACAATTGCAAGGACAAAACAAAGCTAACAGTAACACCAAGAAATCCAACAAGGTCTGTCTACTTGAAGAAAACCAAAGCCAAGTCGAATTCAAATTAGAAAATCCAGACGGTGTGCACTGGTTATAACCAAAATACATGAAACAAAACCAAACTGCTTCAAATGGTCCAAACAGCTACGATGAAGCTGTTGTAACTCGAAGCTACAATCGACACAAATCCAATCCAATGCAATGCATCACGAGTACAGATACATGCACCAGTGGAACAAAATGTCGCAGACTGTAAATGAATGAACCAGCCCACAAAGTCAAGTAGTGGACAGGAAAGACAAGTATAGTTACAACAAAGATATGGCAACACACACCGAAGCAAACTTGACTACATAATACACAAAGCTGTAAAATCAATATAAAACTGAAACTGCCCTCTACATCAAATAGCAAACCACGATGAACTCATAAGCAAAGACCAGTCGCCAAAATATAAAACTAAGAAGCAGTGCAACAAATATACAAAGGCCAGAACTATATGCAAAACCGTATGACGTGATGTACAAATACAACTAAGTTCAAATGAAACTGGACAGAACAAGCTTCGAAAAATATCAAATTCAAGTGCATATACAGTGATGCAACAGACAACTACATATATGCAGTTTTGATCAAGTCTACGAAGTCAAACTGCGAACTGCATATATATGTAGTATGACCAACTTTCATAAACAAGAGTGGTACAAACAACCCGAAGGATGCAAAGCAATGTCAAACAGTGAAACACCTTGTCACGATACCAAGTACAACAGAATCTCAAACATCATCAACAAAACGATACGACTATATGAACACAGCAGTTTGAAGGTGAGAGCACTAAAATATGGCACCACAACACCCAACAATAAATGACTATGAACCTAACAGTGCAAATTGACAAAATTGAAGACTGCCTGCAGCACATGTGTCTAGACCAAAAACAAAAGGCAACATGGAATCAATGTAACCATGTCACCAGATAACAGATCGGGAAACAAACATATGCAACAGCAACAAGTGATGTACACATGAATGCAACCATGAAACTACAACACCAAGTGATACCATACCACAAAATCAAATAGTGCCGAAAAACCAAAACATGACAGTAAGAAGTGCCACGAAACCACCCAGTACAACAGTCAAGTATCATGTCACAATATACAGGATGAAGCAACCCAGTTAAGTGACCAAAATAAAACTAGACGACGGTCATGTCGAAGCCATCCATTATCACGATATCATGACAAAGTCCCAAAAGCGAAAGTCAATAGCAAGTAATATCAAAATTGAAGTAGAAGTCATTAACAAGTCAGTGCAAAGTTCGACAATGTCGGGTGCCGATATCAATGATGTCACAGGAGAAATTCACGGAGTCGAAATAAAGTTTAAACAGAGAAATCGAAACCGTGAGCATCAATTAATCAAACATCGAAAATCCCAAACTTGAACAAAATCAAAGTATCAGAGAATTTGAAAGCCGTGTAAATCACAAAATTATATATATATGAAATTGAATTAGATGCGAGTAATAGAAACCACTCACCGTGTCGACGAATTTAAGCAGTCGAGCATCACAGAGACGAAGCCGGGGCGATCGAAGAATCGAGCAAGACTACAGGCGAACACCCCAATTTGGAACAAAGCCCTAATTTTAGAGAAAAGGGGGAGGGGCGACGAAACGAGCAGCCACCATAATTTTCTTTTCGTTTAGGGTTTCGAATAATTGAAAATGAGAGAGAGGGATCGGGTTAGCCAACAGAAATGAAGAGGGGAACGGTTATAACTCGAAAACTTCACACCATCAAACAAAAGAAATATGGGCCAAGTTTATATTAAAGCCCAAAATTTCTTTTAACAATTTATAAAAGAAATTTAAAAATTCAAAATTTAAAACTTCAAATGGAAATTTGTGTCAATATTAATCATTTAAAAGTCGATTATTAATCGACGCAAATGCCGGGTTGTTACAGACTCCCCTTCTTAAAGAAATTGCGTCCTCGCAATCATAAGGAATAAATGGACAAAAGGTAACAACCATAAGAGCATGAAAGAGTAAGCTTGAATGTGTTTGCTCGATGAATTCTCTGGATTCCAAAGTGAAATCCATAGGATTTGAGAACCGCTAAACTTTCACGAGGAAAACATCTTTATTTCGAAGGTGCTGAACCCCCGAAGCATTGATATGAATAGAAGGTTGCTCAAGAATAAAAATCAAAAATCCCTAAGGCATTTCCGTATTAGGAAGACGTGGAAAACGTCATGAATAGCAGAAAATTGAGCCGGTACACTGGCGTAGTACAATATAAACGCCAAAGAAATCTTTTAATTTCATATAGGAAATTCACAAATTATCATCAAAATCTAATTATCAATAGATAATTCAGAAATCTCAAATCACAAATATTCGATTATCCAAAACGATAATCAAATCAACAAGTATTCGACTATCAAAATCGAAAATCAATCTCAAATCACAGATATTTAATTATCACAAACGATAATCAAAAACAACAAATATCTGATTATCAAAAACGATAATCAGAAATCACAAATATTTAATTATCACAATTGATAATCAAATCTCAAATCTCAAATGTTTAATTATCACAAACGATAATTAAACCACAAATATCTAATTATCACAATTGATAATCAACTCTCAAATCTCAAATGTTTAATTATCACAAATGATAATTAAACCACAAATATCTAATTATCACAATTGATAATCAAATCTCAAATCTCAAATGTTTAATTATCACAAACGATAATTAAACCACAAATATCTAATTATCACAATTGATAATCAAATCTCAAATCGCAAATGTTTAATTATCACAAACGATAATTAAATCACAAATATCTAATTATCACAAACGATAATTAGAAACAATAAATATCTGATTATCAAAAAAACTATAATCAGAAATCATAAATATTTAATTATCACAATTGATAATCAAATCTCAAATCGCAAATGTTTAATTATCACAAACGATAATTAAACCACAAATATCTAATTATCACAAACGATAATTAGAAATCATAAATCAACGAATATTTAATTATCACAACCGATAATCAAATTTTAAATCGTAAATATTTAATTATCACAAACGATAATTAAATCTCAAATATCTGATTATCACAAGCGATAATCAGAAATCACAAATTTTCAATTAACGAGTCCGAAATTAACCGAAATAGCAAACGCACATGACCCATAACCACGAGTTTTACTAAATCGTTTAATTCACTTCACCGTTTCCTTGAAAGTGCAAAATTGTGTATTTTAAATAAATAACATTTTACGTTCTCAAACGGACAAGTACGGAATTAAGCGAATCAGTAAAAGAAAGGAGTCATAGTCCTCGATTTTTCTGAAACGTTTAATTCGCTTCCTCATTCTTTTGAAAGCGCAAATCGTAAAAATTTTGTAAACAATTTTAATTTATATTTTGAAATATTTTGAAGAATAACAAATTTTTAAAACACGTGATTAAAATAGCAATGTCAGTAGCAACTTCGACATACGTCAAAATTTCATCGAAATAATTGGCATTAAAATATAATACCAATGAATTTTCGTTCATCAAAAATGTCACAAGAATCCTCTCAAAGATAGAAAGGGATATCATACCCTAAACTTGTATTCATAACAAGTCAATAACACACGAATTCACCAATGCACAAGAATTGATAAAACTTATCAATAGAAATCACGAAAGTTGGTGAAGCACAAATTCTAGAAATCTACACAAGAAATCCAGAAATCACAAGATAAGAGTATGAGAACTCGAACGGAGTATGAAAACTCGAACGGAGTATAAAAACTCGAACGGAGTATGACATAGAATAAAAGATATGGCATAACATAAAATATCCATAATGACATACTACTATAAGTATGTAAATAATGATCAACAGGAGATCAACCGATAAGAGGTATGGCATAAATATGAAATACCCATACTGACATACTACTATAAGTATGTAAATAATGATCAACAGGAGATCAACCGATTAGAGATAATCAATATCACAAGAATCTTCTCAAAGATCCAAAGAGGTATCATACCCCAAATTTGTACTCGTGACAAATTAATAACATATGAATTCACCAATGCACAAAAATAGGTGAAGCATAAAATTTCCAGAAATCAACATAAGTAATCTAGAAATCACAGAAAAAGGGAAAGAGGCCTATCACATGACGGTCCGAAGACCATGGGGAGCTACCCCGCATGTGTGAATGGAATCACACAGACTGAGGTCAAGACTAACCAAAAAGCAGAAAGGTATGTGTGAATGGAACCACACAAGTGGTGTCTAGTCTGACCATCAGAACGATCATCATGATCAACGAGGGGTGTCAATTACACTAAGCATGTGTGAATGGAATCACACAGATTGAGGTCAAGACTAACCAAAAAGCAGAAAGGTATGTGTGAATGGAATCACACAAGTGGTGTCTAGTCTAACCTCGCAATGAAAGAGACATCGCGCAATTGCTAGTCTAATTCATAAAGCGATCATCAAGATCAACGAGAAGTGTCAATTACACTAAGCTAGTGAATATAAAAGTTTAGCTTCATGTCCCATAACCACTAGCTTAACTTAAATATTTACGAACAAACTGTAAATCTTCACTAATAAAATTGTCACAGGAGGTTCAATCGAACAAGTCCAAGAATTAACCGACGAAGTGAACGCAAGCGTTTCATACCACTTGTTTTACTAAGTCGTTTAATTAGATTTCTCATCCGAGTGAGGTAAAGGTTTGTATATACTAATAGATTGGAAAACGGTTTTCAGAAAAAGAGTTTGATATTGAAAATAGAGTTAAAAACATTTTGATAAAAGAGTTTTGATATTTACTACTGGTATTGAAACTTTTATATTTTTAAAGTGACAAATCACAAAAATGATTGTAGGAACAATCAATCACAAGAATTCACATGTAAATATGTGAATAGAATCCAAAGAAATCGATACTGTATCCATCAAAAGGAATGTTCACAAAAGTTCCCGAAGAAATGGTCATCAAAGTTGCTAATAAATGATAGCAACAAATCGGGAAACAATCAAAAATCGATTAAATTTGGAAACCAAATCAATTCACTAAAATTCACATTCGAAGACGTGAATAAAATCCAAAGAATTCGATTCTAAATCCATCAAAGTAGGAATATCCAAAAAAAAATCCCAGAAATAGAAGTTTTCAAAGTTGACAAAGAAGATAACTAATCGGAAAAGAAGAATCGAATAACAATTAGAAAAACAAAGTTGAACGAGCATAAATGAATAAATGACTTCAACAAAAATGAAAATTCAAGTCAATGCCGAAGTCAACAAGTAATGGCCATAATAGAGTACAAAACGATTCAACATCATCAACAAAGAACTCAACGGCAAACCAAGTCAGAGTCTTGGAAATCAAGAATTTAGAAATTTCTCAAAAACAAAGTGACCGAAGTCGAATGGAAATCAAGCCGAAGAAAACATAAAATATCAAGTTCAGAATCGCTGAGATTCGAACAAAATCAATCATCGGCTAAATCAAATCAAAGCCGAAAACACAAGAATCAAAATCAAATGCATATGAATAAGCGTTAGGAATTCATACCTAACAATCAAAGACAATCATATGCAAATATGAGAGATAAAACGTCGACAAATAGTTGTAACACATGTACTATCTAAGTTACGTTTTATATTTGTTCTAAACCCCAGGCTCTGATACCAAGCTGTGACGCCCCACCTCTATACCCACGCTAGCCAAGAACACTACGGTGTAGTGCTGTCAACTAGCACGGAGAATAAGGCTGTTGAGGAGCGGCCATCAATAGTTGGCCTTACACTAGTATTGGTTATCTCGATAGGAGTGATATATATATTCTTTCATTTTTCATCTCTGATTTATTTTCTCCCATCGACATACCCCAATTCCAGTATAAAACGAACTACGATGGTTCGTAATAGTTTAGAACAGTAAATATAAAATAACAACACAGATAATATAAATGCGGAACACAGATGAAACAGAAAGTCTCATATATATACAATAACTGATGTCAGTTACAATACATTCACACGGTACATATGATACAACAACAACTGTCGACTCAGGAAGTTACATATACAAGTACATTAACGTATATAATATACATGAATACATATCTTCCTATACAATCATACAGACTACTACAAATAACGACGACTACTCCAAAAGATATGAAAGAACTTCATAGCTCTAGCAGCAACCCAAAGCAGAATATCTACAACCTGAAATACTCGGTCTGACCCGAGTATTAGATTCAAAAGAAAATAATACTCGGGTCAGTCTAATTCAAACTCAGTTATTAGTGCACAGAAGCAATAATGATTAAATAACGAATAGACGACAGTAATTAAACCAAATCAGGATGCAATTCAGAATATAGAATTGAAATGAACAAAACAGTTCAAACCATTGAAATATTAATTAAAATATTAAGATGAGTAGGGCTGCAGTACACGCACGCGTGTACTGCCTCGCCACTAC
Source organism: Allium cepa (assembly GCA_030765085.1). NCBI lineage: Eukaryota > Viridiplantae > Streptophyta > Magnoliopsida > Asparagales > Amaryllidaceae > Allium > Allium cepa. Next base: position 1,014,307,941 of record CM060934.1, on the reverse strand, counting down.
AGCCCATGAACTACGCAAAAGATTAATAAACCAAAACAAAATAGAATATCACAAAACCATACCGTGTGGCTGCAGTTCACGCTTGCGTGCACTGCCTTGCCACTATAGTGATGATGTACCCAATGAATACCGTGTAGCTGCAGTACACGCTCGCGTGCACTGCCTCGCCACTACAGTGATGAGGTCATCACAACTCCAAATATTACCAACAAGTCGAAACTGCAAAACCCAATCAATAACAAAATGCAAAGGTCAAGTCACTGCTATCATGACTCAACACAATTGCAAGGACAAAACAAAGCTAACAGTAACACCAAGAAATCCAACAAGGTCTGTCTACTTGAAGAAAACCAAAGCCAAGTCGAATTCAAATTAGAAAATCCAGACGGTGTGCACTGGTTATAACCAAAATACATGAAACAAAACCAAACTGCTTCAAATGGTCCAAACAGCTACGATGAAGCTGTTGTAACTCGAAGCTACAATCGACACAAATCCAATCCAATGCAATGCATCACGAGTACAGATACATGCACCAGTGGAACAAAATGTCGCAGACTGTAAATGAATGAACCAGCCCACAAAGTCAAGTAGTGGACAGGAAAGACAAGTATAGTTACAACAAAGATATGGCAACACACACCGAAGCAAACTTGACTACATAATACACAAAGCTGTAAAATCAATATAAAACTGAAACTGCCCTCTACATCAAATAGCAAACCACGATGAACTCATAAGCAAAGACCAGTCGCCAAAATATAAAACTAAGAAGCAGTGCAACAAATATACAAAGGCCAGAACTATATGCAAAACCGTATGACGTGATGTACAAATACAACTAAGTTCAAATGAAACTGGACAGAACAAGCTTCGAAAAATATCAAATTCAAGTGCATATACAGTGATGCAACAGACAACTACATATATGCAGTTTTGATCAAGTCTACGAAGTCAAACTGCAAACTGCATATATATGTAGTATGACCAACTTTCATAAACAAGAGTGGTACAAACAACCCGAAGGATGCAAAGCAATGTCAAACAGTGAAACACCTTGTCACGATACCAAGTACAACAGAATCTCAAACATCATCAACAAAACGATACGACTACATGAACACAGCAGTTTGAAGGTGAGAGCACTAAAATATGGCACCACAACACCCAACAATAAATGACTATGAACCTAACAGTGCAAATTGACAAAATTGAAGACTGCCTGCAGCACATGTGTCCAGACCAAAAACAAAAGGCAACATGGAATCAATGTAACCATGTCACCAGATAACAGATCGGGAAACAAACATATGCAACAGCAACAAGTGATGTACACATGAATGCAACCATGAAACTACAACACCAAGTGATACCATACCACAAAATCAAATAGTGCCGAAAAACCAAAACATGACAGTAAGAAGTGCCACGAAACCACCCAGTACAACAGTCAAGTATCATGTCACAATATACAGGATGAAGCAACCCAGTTAAGTGACCAAAATAAAACTAGACGACGGTCATGTCGAAGCCATCCATTATCACGATATCATGACAAAGTCCCAAAAGCGAAAGTCAATAGCAAGTAATATCAAAATTGAAGTAGAAGTCATTAACAAGTCAGTGCAAAGTTCGACAATGTCGGGTGTCGATATCAATGATGTCACAGGAGAAATTCACGGAGTCGAAATAAAGTTTAAACAGAGAAATCGAAACCGTGAGCATCAATCAATCAAACATCGAAAATCCCAAACTTGAACAAAATCAAAGTATCATAGAATTTCAAAGCCGTGTAAATCACAAAATTATATATATATGAAATTGAATTAGATGCGAGTAATAGAAATCACTCACCGTGTCGACGAATTTAAGCAGTCGAGCATCACAGAGACGAAGCCGGGGCGATCGAAGAATCGAGCAAGACTACAGGCGAACACCCCAATTTGGAACAAAGCCCTAATTTTAGAGAAAAGGGGGAGGGGCGATGAAACGAGCAGCCACCATAATTTTCTTTTCGTTTAGGGTTTCGAATAATTGAAAATGAGAGAGAGGGATCGGGTTAGCCAACAGAAATGAAGAGGGGAACGGTTATAACTCGAAAACTTCACACCATCAAACAAATGAAATATGGGCCAAGTTTATATTAAAGCCCAAAATTTCTTTTAACAATTTATAAAAGAAATTTAAAAATTCAAAATTTAAAACTTCAAATGGAAATTTGTGTCAATATTAATCATTTAAAAGTCGATTATTAATCGACGCAAATGCCGGGTTGTTACATTTCTCGTTCTAGATTTTCTCTGCTTGGGTTCACCTATTCAGGAAGGACCCTAAAAGAAATAATTTTTCAAGGAGAGAATCTTTTTAATAAAATATTTTAACAACCTTAAGTGGATCCGTAAAGGCCTAATGGGAAGAGCTAAGGACCAGAGGTGAGTGATTGTAATTATTTTAAATTTCTTTAAGTAATTTAAAATAATAGTGTTTCTAATAGCTGTAGTTTTACTACAATTTTCGGAATAGCCTTTTCTGTAGTTTATTTACAGTTTTTAGAATTATTTTCAGTCTATTTCCTTTAAGCTATTCTTTTTAGCAATTTTAAATTATTTCTATTAGTTATAGCTTTTCCAATTATTTATAGCTTATTTACGGTATTTTGGTTATTTACAATTATTTATATGTTATTCACATCTTATTTATACATTTTGAATTTTTTTCTATTTTCATTTTTCTTTTATTCCTCCTTCTTCACGTACGGACTAGAATAAGATTGACATGAATGCAGATTAAATTGTTAGAAAACTAAAATAATGGAATGCAAGATGTAAATTATAAAGACTGTAACAAAATGGAATTAAGACTGAAATTATGCCTAATTATGAAATTAATTGGACTGAATTAAAGAGATTGGCCTATTTATAATTATAAGATGTAAATTATGAAGACCGTAATACAAGTGGAGTTGGACTGAAATTATGCCTAATTATGATTAGAATTGGATTAGTTATAACGTATAAATATAACTAAAAAGAGTAAAAGATGAAAGAGCTTATTTTCACACATAGACCTTGGGTTTAGTAATAAGCATGATTATAATGTAGGTTATAAAAAAAGAATAGAATGGGGCTTATTTTAAGACTTGGAATAAACAAATAAGCGTACAAAGTAAAAATGATAATAAAGGCTTATTTAAATAATTTATCTATGTTAATAAGCAAAGATGAATGTAGGACTTGTAACAAATAGCATTCCATTAGACAAAAAAGTGTCTCACATTAGTCTGAAGTGAGATGAGGGCACGCTTATGCTAAGAATTGTAGTAATTGATCGAGTAGAAGTCCAATTGACCGGGGATTTAGATAAGGGGCGCAACTAGATATTGTTTGGATGAAGGGCTAATACCAGCGCATTTCCTTTATAGTTTCTATTGACACACGATGGTCTCACATTAGCCTAAAGTGAGATGAGAGGCATGCTAGGCTGGACTTTGGAGGTAATAAGAAGACCCAATAGGTGGAGCAAAAGATCACATGAGCATAGTGGAAGTTACGCATGCAACTTCCATTTGTGAGTGCTCGGTAATAGCTATGAGTTCCAAGCACTTAGTATGGGTGTCTTTTGTAGATACCATTGCCTTCTGTGTAGGGAGCTATATATGTCGTCTTGGCTAGAGTAACATTTTTTGTAGAGAGTTATATAACTACTAGTCCACAGAAAGGTATTATAGGGTAGCAGGCCTATCAAAATGGGTACAATTAGGGTTACATCCTAATTACGGGGTTAGGAATTCAGGTTAATCAAAGCAGAAACCAAGAACAAGCGCAAACGATCAAAGTTAACTTATCATATAAATTAAGATATATTTAATCGTACTTATTTTCAGTTTCCCTTTCCTATTTCCTTTTATTAACCTTCATTATGCTGGAAATGTTGTAGAGTCTATTGTTTTTATCTTACTTAAAGACTCTAGTACTAACTATCATTCACCAGACTTTTAGTTTGACCAACTCCTCTACTTTCCCTTTTCCCCCTATAGGCAATCAAGGGAGAACTTAGTAGATTGCATTTGCTTGGAGATTTCTTCAAGGATTTTGCTACTATGTATTTCTTTTATTTTAGCTTTTCTTTTTTCTATATACTGGCTTATTATGCGGGATATTATGTACTCTAATTTTGAGACTATGAATTTTTTAAAGAAAGGATGGTTTTTGAGATATGGATGTTGTATTTGGTATTTGACTTATTTATGAAGCAATTATGAAAATTTTATTTTAAATAAGTTATTATTCTAGTTTTCGCTATTTTTACCTATTTTTGTCTTGTGAATCTTAGTTTCTATTAGTTTTTTTGTACCTGCAATGCACTACGCTTTTTAATATGTCCTTTTAGGTATATTAAGGGGTGTGGGGCGTTTCAGCGTAACCCAAATCTTTTCTAATGACCGCATGGGACCGTTGGTAGTCGTAATATATGTGCTAGCTCTACTACTAAATACCAGTATAACATACTAGCATAGCCCGTCGACTTCCCACAGCCGATGTTCCATGGAGGTGGTAGATCCAACGGTCATTTAGTACAATCTACCCTGAAGTACACCCCTTGACATCCATGAAGGTAGCGATCCATTTAATACTTCAAATCCGAGGCAAAGCCCAGGTATATTTTCTCATACAATAAAGAAGTGCACGTCCTTTCCTTACGGATCCTATGGTTGGAGATGTCGCGCTGTTTAACGACGGAAATTCTATCGAATTAGAAAACCGTCGAAAAATTTAGAAATAAAAATAACCGCAAGCGCACGGTGTACGAATGTAGCACGTGGCGAATACGGGTCGATCCGCAGGAAATTGATGATTTTAAAAATATATTCAATCAAATTAAACCAAGGTTGACGAGAATGTTAAACTAGAAAAGAAGAAAAACAAGCAAATGAAAATTGATAAAAATATGAGTGTTAAGACAATTTAGAGGCAATATCCACTCTCTAGATCACGTAAGTCAACAAAATGAAGTTATGATCTCTCTTTTCTTGTCATTAGTTAATTAATTAATGTGCTTATCATAAGTATGGTATATTTGTGCTATTAATTAGCTGAGTATAAACCATCAAACTATAACACAACCACTAATACACTTTCAAATCTCATAAAATATGACAACAAAGTTGAAAGCAAAATCTATTTTAAGCATGGCCTATTAACTATTAATTAGAAATATAAGCCATCAAACTTTAATTTCAACAATCACTTCTTTGCCATAATCATATGTAGATAAAGAGGCAATTTGTGTTTTGTTTGTTTAAGCATAGCATATTTGTTATCAACAACATAGACTATCAAATTCAAAGCTAAAAAACATCATTAAACCACTTCAATCATTCTCATTAAGCACAAAAAAAGAGCATAAACATCAAATTAAGTTGAAGCTACATGATTAGAGAGCTACATTACCCCTAAATTGAAGGGGTTTAGCCTCTCATATTTGTTATTATATGAACAAATGTAGCTTGCAACATGAGAGAAAAAGAAAAAGAAAGAGAAAGCAAGATAAAGAAAAACTATTCTACTTCCATGAAAAATAAATCTACATTATAGCATGAAAGTAAATAAGCATGAAAAGGAAAAGAACATGTATTGAAGTTGCATAAAAAAATAACATAAAAGAGAAATGGCTTAGTAGCCATGAAAAGAAAGAAGAGAGCTTGTTTTTATTTTGAGCCTAAAACTAACTAAAGAGAGACTAAGTAAGATGAAGAGGGCTACATGAAACAAAAAGGGTATTTATACAAGTTAGAAACCCTAATGCATATTTTTGGGGAGTGCCTAAAATTCCCTTGGAGGAAATGTGGTGGCCAAGTTATTATTAGCTTTAATAATCCTCCACTTAAATGTACATGAAGCTTTAAATGTCTTTTAGCATGTGCATTAGCTCCTAATTGAAAATCAAGGTAAGTGGGTGGGGTCCTCTATGTTCTTCAATTTGAATTATTTTCATCTTCATTCTTTTGTATCTTCTTTGTGCATGCATATTCATTCATGAAACTGCTTGTAATTGAGTTTAAATTCCTAAAAAATAACATAGAAATTTCCCATTAAATTTTATCAATTTTATATATGCACAAAAATGACCATTTTGCCCTTGAATGAAGATGAATATGTGACAATTTCTAATAATTTGAATTTTGGTTAAAATAAGTTAAAATACCCAATATGATCATTTATTAAATTTAAATAGATTAAATATGGTGGTAAAAATATGCAAATTTACGTGTACATCAAATCCCCTACACTTATCTTTTTACTCGTCCTCGAATAAACTAAAACTAAGATAAATCCATTTTCGTAGGAAGCACGATTGCATTGAGCATATGCAACAAGCCGTTAAACCTTTGGGTGTCCCCAGTAGGACGAGTGTTGTCTCGTGAGGGTTTCAGCGGATACTACCTACAAAATCCAAATGCAGGATGAAAATATGTACAAAATGCAAGATTTATTTATAAAGAGATGAATGTTTTGAAAATATTTACAAATGAAGGATTTATTTTTAAATCGACAAGAATAAGTTAAATATAGGTTTTGGTCATTATTTTGAAATTTAAGTTATTTACTTGTCAATATTTCCAATAAAAACGAAGTTATCATAACAAATATACTGCAGTTTAACTCGTTGTTTTGGTTAATAACACCGTGTAATATGAAAGGATCCTCAGTTGATTATCAAAGTTTAACAAAGTGGTATTTTCATTTCTTTTCAATAACAAATCAAATCAAATAAGTAAAAATAGTGCTAGGATTTCAATTGCTTGCTCTCTCATTATTTGCAAGAAAAATTACACACCTAGCACGGGTAAACTGAGGGCAGATATACCACCCATGCACTGCCTTTTAGGCTTATGTGAGGGGAGTATAGAGCATGGCAAGTACACACACTTTCGTGCATACACCTATCTACCGTATGTGGCTTTTATTAAGTTTTTTTTACATGTGTTCCATACATGCATAACCGTGAGGACTTTTAAATGAGTATGAAAGCACATAGTCAAACATTCCAAATAATTCACTCATGCATAACTGTGAGGACTTTTAAATGAGAGTGAATACTTGGATGTTGTTATTTTTTATTTTTATATTTTTTTAAGAGAGAGAGTTTTGCAAAATCATCTTGGCACCGTTTAACTTAGAAGACAAAAAAAAAGTTATATCCTTTACTTTAAATCAACCACTTTTTAAGACAAAGATTTTCAATTAAGATGTACTTCATAATGAACACGTATGAATCTTCCTATACACTAGTTAAACCATTATTATTTGTTATCAAACTTCATTTTTATTTTTGTTAAGACAAATAAATTTTCAAAAATTTTAATTTAATAAACCAAAAACAAATATTTATCTTATAGTGTTCCTTTTAAAAAATAAATCAAAAGAAAATTTGATTTTTTTTATATATTTTTTGAGATTTTAAAGCAAAAATAACCCATGAAAAAAAAATGAAGATGAGTCTCCCCCCCACACTTGATTTTGACTGTGTCCCCACAGTCAACCCAAGTGGAAGGAGAAAAATAAAAACATAACCTTTATTTAAATGAAAAGATGATTATTTACAAGACATCAAAAAGTATGCCATTAAAGAATAAATGAATCGGTCTTCCAAAAACCGATTCATTTGTCTCGTCAAGTATGCGAGACATAACTTAAGCTCGATAAACCAAACAATAGAAGATTTCAAAGTTGAACGTTGATTTGGAAAATCGAACGCCGTTTTATTAAAAATCGTACGAGTTGTTTTATTGTCGATGATTTTTAGGGTCGATAAAATAATTGGTTGAAATTCAAGTTTATTTTCACAAAATTCAAATTCAAATTTGTCATTGAAAAGTTCTTCAAAATTACTGATTTTAAAATCAAAGTGGTGATTTAAATCTTCTCCGTCGGAATTTAACAACTCGTCATCCAAAACTCCAAAAAATGCGTGTTCATTAAATTCATCTTCCTTTGTTGGATTATCAACAACTTTATTACATGTCTCAAGTTCAAAATTCAAAGTTATTGTATTCAAATTTTCGAAATCGAGAAAAGAAAGATTGAATTTTAAATTTGGTTCCACACCCTTAAAAGAATTGAAATCCAACTCATTTACCATGTTTTCAACAACTTCATTAAGATCATCATTTTCAGTTTCAAAAGTTGTTATTTGAAAATTGTTAATTGTGGTAAAATATGGATTATCACTTGACTCGTCATACGTTGAAATTTGATTTTGTTTTTCACGTTGTTTCATATATTTTTAAACAACAAATCCGTGTGATAATCGTAAATTTCATTCATTTGTTCAACAAAATCAAATTTGTAATTATTAACTTGAAAATTTTCGATTTGGAGTTGTTGAAAACAAGAATTGTCAGTTTCAATAAACGGTAGATTATTATTTGATTCCTTGGAAGTTGAGATTTGATTATGATTTTCATGAATTTTTTTTGTATTTTTCAAGTAATAAATCCCTGTTATCTTTTTCCATTTGGTCAACAAAATCAAATTCATGATTATTAATTTGAAAATATTCATTTTAAATTTTCTGATAACCAAAATTTTCAATCGTATTGTTATTGAAACTGCTCCCATTGCCAAAATTATTTGAAAATTGCTTCACATTTTCATCTTGATTTTGAAATTTATTTTGAAGCTCGAAATTGAATTGGCATGGCTTATACTCGAAATCATTAAATTTTGAAGTGAATTTAAATTTTGATTATTTTGACTTGAACTATTGCACAAATATGAGTTAGACAAATCGTTTATATTTTGATTTTGTTGTTGTAGAGAGTTCAAGTAAAGATAAAATGCTATTTTCAAGATTCGAGGATTGATCATCGTGTTGAAAAATTTGTTGTTCAAAATTTGAATTATTTACAAAATAGTTGTCGTTAAAATATCCATAAGAATGTTGAGTGAAATTATATGGATTATATTGATTTTCACAACCATTGTAAAATTCACGTAAGTGGGGAAGTCGGACATTCAAGAATTTTTTTTATAAAGAAAAATATTTACAAATAGAATTTATTTTTCAAAAAGGAAATTGATTTTTGTTTTTTTTTCAATTTTTTTTTTTTTTTGAAAAGATTTTATATTTTTTTTTTCTGATTTTGGATTTTCTAAAAAAACTAAGTAATTTTTTTTTGTGTTTTTTAGAATTTTCATTTGAAAATTTTCAAAGGAAAAGGAAAAAAACTAAGTTAAGAAATAATTACAATTTTTTTTTTGGATTTTGAATTTTTTTTAAATATGCATGAATTATGCAACTAAATGAATGCAAGGTTTTAAGTACCACTGATTTATCCTAAGTTAAACCAAAATTGTATGCTCACACATTGTCTTAGATAAACAAGATAATTCTCAGCCAGGTAATGGACAGGATTTATCGGTGCACCACGAATCACCATAGCAATGCAGCCGAAGGTTTAAGTACCTTCAGAGGAACATGCACTATAATATTTACGAATCATTGTAATATTTATAAATGGTTATTACTCTGCCGTAGCCTAGACACCGAAAAATTAAATCGTTCAAAGAAGACAATTTGTCAATATACAATTAAGTGTTATTGATTTCTAACAGTTATTATTAATCAAGATTTAATTGAAATGCCAAGCTGAAATTAAATGTGTATTCACAATGCAACTACGATGAATTTTTGTTTTTGTTTTCGGATTTTCAATTTTTTCTAAATATATGCAAGCAAACAACAATGCAATTAAAATAAAAACAAGAGATAAGAGTGCAAATATTCTTTAAGCAGGCAAGCAGTTATTTTTTTGGCAAGCTAAGCGAAGCAAGTAGCTTATTCTTCCTTATCTGCTTCTGCAACCTGAAAATAGAAGCAAGATATATACAGTTGTTATTTGTTTTTTTTAGAAAAGAGAAAGAACACTTGATAAAAAAAACTAAACAGAACAAAGTAATCTCCTAAACAGAGGAAAATAAAGAGAAAGACAAAAGTTATTTTTTAGTATATGTTTATCCAAGAGGAACTAAAACAAGTGGAAAAAAAATGAAAACAAAACAACTTTTTTCTAATTTTTTAAAAGAAACCTAAAAAATAATAACTTAACGCTCAAAAATTAAACAAAGCAAATTCACACAAACTTATCACAAAACCTCGGCCCAAGCAACTAAGCAAAAAACTCAGTTTCGAATCAATTCAAACTGCAGATTTACACTTCCCTCGAAACAAAATGCTTTATCCTAAAATCAAGCTCAAAAAAATTCTCGACTGAAATAAAATAATCAAAATTAGCAATTACCGAAATCAATTCGAAATAACAGAAATTAAAATTCACTATCCTAGTGGTATGTGATTTTGGATCTACGGTTAAGGTGCGGTACGGCTGTGGCTTCAATTTTTTGGTGATGGTTCAGAATTTTAGTGGTTTGTGTTTCAGGAGTGTAGCGGCACTGATTGGACTGGAATAGGTTGTGGATGGTCGAGAATAGGAAGATGGCCAACAAGCTGTTTGATTGCTATTCATGAGTGGTTCAGGGATTGGGTTGGCGATAGCTTGTGAGGAGAAGGAGAGTTTGTTGATGTAGGAAGGAGTAGCTATTATTGGAATGGGAGGATTGCAGTGCAATGTTTGCAGCAGTTGTGTTACAGAGGCGGTTTGTATGGAAGTAGGCAGTGTGATAGTGAGAAGCAAGTTGTTGAATATGTTGGCTGTGGTGATGGATCTACAGTGCAGGTATGTGATGTAGAGTCTTTGGTGATAGTGGATGTGAAGATTGTTGAGTGCTGGTAGATGAAATGTTGGAGGAGATTGTTGCACAGTTGAGAAGGACTGAGTTATAGTCAATGTGAAGTTCGGTGAGCAGTAGTGTGATGTATTCACTGTGATGTAGAGAAGCGGAGGGGATGGTTAATGAAATGGTGTTACTGATCAGAAAGGAGGATGTTTGTCTAAACAATGGCAATGCAGTTTACTTGAATGGTTACTGATGTTGTTGGTGCAAGGAAGTGATGTCAAAGGGAGTTGTAATGTTTGTGTGTCGGGGTGAAGTTTGATGTTTTGATGGGTGGGTCAGAGGGGAGATATAATTGAACTGGGAAGAAGTGAAACTTTATATATGAAGATAGTTGAGATAGAGGGGATAATGAGGATGCAGTTTTAACAGTGATGTAGTGTAGATGGGGGTTTTGGGATGTGGACTGGTGATGGTTGTGCGCAAGTGGAGTGGAAGCAGCAAGAAGACAGAGTGCAGAGAACAGAGGGAAGGTTTTGTATGCAAGATGAAACAGAAACTGAAGCACAACAATATCCAACAAAATGAAAACAGAGGGAAAGAAATGCACACAAATGTAGTTTTAGACTAAAAACAGAAAAATAAATGTGAAATGTATAGAAAATGAAAGAAAAATGTGAACATGTATGTTAAAAGCAATGGCAATGGAATAAAAACTTTTTTTTAAGGATTTTTTTTGTTTTTTTAATATGAAAATGCAAAACAAACAAGAACATAAACAAATGCACACAAAAACTAACAAGCACACAAAATAAATCATACAAAAAGCAAACAAAATTAATTCAAAGAATAGAAAACTAAAATCTAAGCAACTCTCCGGCAACAGTGCCAAAAACTTGTTTAACAACGGAAATTCTATCGAATTAGAAAACCATCGAAAAATTTAGAAATAAAAATAACCGCAAGCGCACAGTGTATGAATGTAGCACGAGGCGAATACGGGTCGATCCGCAGGGAATTGATGATTTTAAAAATCTATTCAATTAAATTAAACCAAGGTCGAAGAGAATGTTAAACTAGAAAAGAAGAAAAATAAGGAAAAGAAAATTGATAAAAATATGAGTGTTAAGACAATTTAGAGGCAATTTCCACTCTCTAGATCACATAAGTCAACAAAATGAAGTTATGATCTCTCTTTTCTTGTCAGTAGTGAATTAGTTGATGTGCTTGTCATAAGTATGGTATATTAGTGCTATTAATTAACTCAATATAAACCATCAAACTATAACAAACCACTAATACACTTTTAAATCTCATAAAATATGACAACAAAGTTGAAAGCAAAATCTATTTTAAGCATGGCCTATTAACTATTAATTAGAAATATAATCCATCAAATTTTAATTTCAACAAACACTTCTTTTCCATAATCATATGTAGATGAAGAGGCAATTTGTGTTTTGTTTGTTTAAGCATAGCCTATTTGTTATGAACAACATAGACTATCGAATTCAAAGCTAAACAACATCATTAAACCACTACAATCATTCTCATTAAGCACAAAAAGAGAGCATAAACATCAAATTAAGTTGAAGCTACATTATTAGAGAGCTTTATTACCCCTAAATTGAAGGGGTTTAGCCTCTCATATTTGTTATCATATGAACAAATGTAGCTTGCAACATGAGAGAAAAAGAAAAAGAAAGAGAAAGCAAGATAAAGAAAAACTATTCTACTTGCATGAAAAATAAATCTACAATACAACATGAAAGTAAATAAGCATGAAAAGAAAACGAACATGTATCGAAGTTGTATAAAAAAATTACATAAAAGAGAAATGGCTAAGTAGCCATAAAAAGAAAGAAGAGAGCTTGGTTTTATTTTGAGCCTAAAACTAACTAAAGAGAGATTAAGTAAGAGGAAGAGGGCTACATGAAACACAAAGGGTATTTATACAAGTTAGAAACCCAAATGCATATTTTTAGGGAGTGCCCAAAATGCCCTTGGAGGAAGTGTGGTTGCCAAGTTATCATTAGCTTTAATAATCCTCCACTTAAATGTACATGAAGCTTTAAATGACTTTTCGCATGTGCATTAGCTCCTAGTTAAAAATCAAGGTAAGTGGGTGGGGTCATCTATGTTCTTCACTTTGAATTACTTCCATCTTCATTCTTTTGTGTCTTCTTTATGCATGCATATTCATTCATGAAACAACTTGTAATTGAGTTTAAATTCCTAAAAAATAACATAGAAATGTGTAACGACCAGGAAATTTTTTAACAATTTTAATTGATTCTATAACGTATTTAATTGAATATTTGTGAAATCTTATAATAACTGAATTTTTAAATAAAATGTTTATATACTTAGAATATGTATATTTAAATATAGCAGATTGTAAATTTTCAAATAATTTTATGGAAGTTTATTTAATTGAGAAAACGTGCTGTCCAATTCAAGCTATTAATTGCTTTAATTGATTTCTGAATCAGTGCGTAACGGTTTCTTTTTACTACCGTTAAAGATTTCTATTGCTTAATACTTTTCCAATTCAGGTAGACTTTTCCATTCGTAACCATTAATAAATTTGAGATCATCGACCTTGCTTTTATTATTCCTTGTAGTTTCGTGCACTGACTTTACCTTTCCCACTACCCATAATTTTCTCTATACGTTTCTTTTGCAATTGAAGCGTATATTTATATTTATGGTGGTGCGTTTATTCTGGTCTCTCTTTATTTTTGTTTTTAACGCTTGAAAGAATCTCAAATCATCAAGCTAGTAGCATCCGTTCCTTCCCTCGCTTTCATAAGGCCTATAATATATAAACCGCTTGCTTATAGATCCGAACACAACTTTGTCATCAAATTTAATGTGCCTTCCTCTCCCTATTATTTCGGTTCCAACCTTCCTAGTAAATGGCTTTAATAAATTTTGGCTAAATCATAGCTACGGACTTTTCAAATTTCTTTCATTTTATATTTATTTCCAATTCCTTCATTTGCTTCAAAATTTTTGAACGTGCCTAATCATCTCAGCATGTATATATAATGTAAGCCTACCTTTCCTTGGAAAGCTATTGCTCACAAAATTTCCTGATTTCTTTCCTTTTATCCATTTTTATATCCTTGACTTTCAAAAATCATTATGTGTTGTACAAACAAACAAAAATTTATTGCTTTAAGTGTATAGCGAAATCAACTATTGACCGTTACAATTACTTTTTTTTTCATTTCAATTTAACTTAAATAACGTTTTGATGAATTAATGGACAGCTTTACGTTTCTTTTGCTTTTGAAAACTTTATATTTATAGTGTACGTTTCTTTTGCATTTCAAAAATTTGAAACATGCTTCCCCATTTAAGCCATTAATTGTTTTAATTATTTTTCTTAATCAACATATAACCGTTGCTTTTTATTATTCTAGGATTTACATCCGTACTTTAATCTCTGCTGTTCCATTTATTTCATTTGAAATCTAAATTTATTTACCATTCATTTATACGCCTCTTTCTCTTCCCTCTTTTACCTCTTCATTTCCGTGTTTCTAGGAATGTATATATATATATATATATATATAGTATAGCATAGATTGCATCTTCTTTTCTCTCTGTAGGCTATTCGTTGCCCTCAAATTAATATTAAAAGAGGAGAGAGCTTTGTAAATATTATATAAAGTCATATAGCACGTTCACATATCAAATGCAGACCTACCTTTATATTTAAGAAACTAGCATTTTCTCTGTTGCCTGAAGAATGCCCTTCGCCATGTCATGTTGCTTGAATCACGCATGCATTCTTCCTTTAAAAATCGCCTGTTCTCATCTCCCCTCTATCTTTTCTTATTTCTTCCAAACCTGAGCATGAGCTCTCTCTTTTTCTTGGCCTGCCTCCTCCCCATGGCCGCATGCATTAGTTGGCAAAACATTTCCTCTTTGGTTTTTAAAAGTAAGTACGCATTTTATTTGATATAAGTCTATTTTATATATTAAGAACAGTAGATTGTGCATAAGTTTTGTTTTATATGTTTACTGCAACTATGGGGATTTTGAATTCCCTAACAGTTGAACTTTAAAAATAATAATATATTTCATAATAGTATATATATGATAATTGTTATATTTATAAACGTGTATATAAATATTTAACTTCTGTTCATATATAAAGGTTAGTATATATTTATACTGTATTATGTATATTATTTTATGATTTTACGGTATATAGTTTTTGACTTTTGTTAGCATATAGTTATCGTATGGCTTTTAGATACGTATGTTTTACTAACCAGTTGATAAGTTATATATATATATATACGCGTTTTATTTTACTATTGATAGCTTACGGTATATATGGTATAAGTTTGGCAGCCTTCTATTAATATACGTATTTTTATATGTTTTATATATTTGGTTATAACAGTTTCAACTATAATAAAATATGTTATTTTATTAGCTTTCATATGCTAGATATATAAAATATAGTATTTCAATTTTCGTTACTGTTTTGGTATATATATTATATAAAATTGGTGGGTACAAGTTTGATAGGTCAATTTATAATATATATATTTTTATGATTGTTTTAGTATTTTAGAGTCTACCATACTATATTTTATTTTATTTTCAACAATTTACATAAGTTATATTTAAATGTAGGTATATATAAATTTTCTATGGTAGTTTTACAGTATAAGTTATATCAATATTTTATAATTTCAACAGTATATGCTTTCAAAAGTTTATTTCATGTCAGCCTTAAGGTTGTTTGCACTGACTGATATACGTTGGATTTTTTTTAAGGGATGTGTATTTTGATTTCAAGTATAGTCATATGTATAGTCGTATACAAATTGGTAGAGGAAATGTTATATAGTATATATATGGTTATATTAATATAGTCGGTCTGCACACCTATGTATATATATTAACCGAGGCATGCATATTTTGTTGCATATTTTATAAACTGTGTCTGCATATGTTGGCTAGTTGTATATAAGCTCACTTATCCTATTTATCTTCCTTGATCCAATTCTGATTTGAATTCATCTATTCCTATTATCAGCTTTGATCATTGAACCGTGTCCATCTAGCTTTGTTTTGGAATTCGGATCTGGATTTCATAACTCACTTCTTTTTCTCTGGCCTCGAAAGGTGAGAAATCACTCACGATTAACGTTCTTTTATTTACTAAATTTGATTCAATTGAGACGACAATTGAAATATGAGGCTGTAGTTATTTAAATTGTTATATATGCTATTATCTGTAACTATTCACTTATGGGATATGACACCATATCCTATTGTTTATATATTTATTTTGATGATATATGCCTGTTGTTATTATTATTTACATATCTGTTATTACTCTGCAAGTTCCCTGTTAGTATAGAAATCACTATGGGTTGAAATGATACATACCCGAACAGACTTTAGAATAGGAGAAAATCGTTATGGGTTGAAATGATAAACCCAAGCGATTTTCATTTAATTGAATTGGGATTACGGGTTGAAATGCTATCCACCCGTATACATTTAGTGTACGGATTGAAATGATAAATATCCGTAACACTTGACCATATGATAAGAAATATATACAGACATCGTTGGTCCATATATATAAATATTTTGAAATTTAATTCATTGTTTTGGAAAGAAATATATGATCTTATTAAATGTTAATCCTTAATTTTTTATATATAAAGGGTAATGATATATAGATTTAATAATATTTATAGTCAAAATTTGATTTAATACATAAATTATGTTAAATATTTATGTAAATTTTATTCCAAAAAGTATTCTGCAATTTACTAAGATTGGGAGATAAATGTGGGTTTATCTAAATGGTATTTAAATAAGGATTTATTCAATTAAATCAATTTGAAATTATTGAATGGGAAATTTAAGGGTATGATTTTGTAACTGGATTTTTATTTAAGTGATTTAATGAATATTTCACGTTTAAATAAATTAAAGAAAATATTGAGTAAAATGTAATTTAAGGTTACTTAAATGATATTGTATCTAATGAGGGATTATTTTAAGACTAGATAATAATGAGGTTAAATCGAGATCTATATGGAACTATTAAATTGAACATTTAATTAAATATTAAAGCTTTGAACTATATTGGGATTTAAATGGTTTATTTTGAGATTCGGATATGTATTTGAAATCAGTATAGTTGAATTTATTATTTAGAAACTAAATTGATTAAAAAGTTAGTTTGAAACGTTGAATACTTAAAGTTTTGAAATATATTGAATATAAAGGGTATTTTGTGATTTCAAAATCCGAATTTGAGATCAATAAAATTGAAGTAGTTATTTTAGAAATTGAGTTGAATTTAAATTAATAAATTGAGATTGAAATAGATTTAAATGGGGTGGTCGGGTTGATGTTAAACGATTTGTTAAGTTGAGGGAATTGAAATTTCTTTACTGTATAAATTATTTAGTATATAAAAATACTATTTGGGAAGTATAGAGATATTTGAAGTGAAAATGATAGTTGGTTTTGAAGTATAAATTAAGTTGAAAAGACTACGGTGTTATAGTGTATATTTCTATCTTTTAGATAGTTCCATGGACCCTTAGAGGATGGTTATCCCAAACATCCTCTAAGTTAATTATATTTCAGTTGATATTTCACTTGAGTTAGATTTATAGATATAAGAATGTTAATCCTGACTCGAGTGTTTTGTGTTTTGCTTTACGCTCGGGTCAGACTGAGAGATACAGCATTTGAGACTCATCTTCGAAGTTGGAGCTTTGCTTGAAGATCCAGCTATCTATCCTTTCAGTCATCCAGTTGATTGGTTCAGAGCAGCCATCTGTTGCATTGGAGACTTTATGGCATTTGAACTATTCGGTTGTATTTTATTTCTAACTCTGAGTTATATAATAGCTTCATGAACTACTATTCTTTATCTATTCCGCTGCATTGTATTACTCTGTGTAAGTGATCTATGATTGATTTATTTGCTGTATATTTTAAGTTTTGCCAAATTTTAATTAGCAATTCGGTATTTTGAATTATTCAAGTCGGATATGTATGGTTTTATCATCGATTTGAATGGTCCAAAATAGCGGGTCGTTACAGTTGGTATCAGAGCTTTGGCTCTAGGCAAAACGTAGCATATATGGTAAATTCATTTACAGAATCACTTTCGTTCGAGTTGAATCCCTTCTTTTTGACTTGATTTCCTTTGAATTTTGGATTGTCCCTCGGTTCCGAAATTCATTCTTGTCTCTCCTTATTTATATTCGTTTGATTCTGGAGTATCCCATAACTCCACGGAGTGAATTGTAAAGGGGGTGAAAACACCTTTACAATTGGCATTGATTCACCGGAGATTTCTGTATCCTCGGTTTACGATGCTGCTATATCTTGGTATGCCGAATTCTATCTCTGGCAATCGAATGTCGATTTGCTTTAGAATTCCGCATCAATTATATTCCTGAAGTCACGGTTGACCTGGTTAAGGTCGCCCGAGATTTATAGAAGTATATCCATCTTCTATTTTGTAATTTGATTTTCTCAACTTTGTTTGAGCCTATCTTCGAATCAGGATTCTATTGAATAGAGTTCCTCTAAATTAAATCTCTATCTTTGTTTTGAAATCCATTCTTGAATCATCCTTTGAAAATCGGGTTTGTTGTATTTTAAAATTGTTTTATACGAAATTATTATTTTGATAACTATGATTTTTTTCTATATATAAAAGTGAAAATGTTTTCTATAAGGATTATATACCTATATATAAAACGAATAAGAAATGTTATTCTATATATAAATTTTTTGAAAGGATTGGAAATTTTGAAAATTTATAAGAAAGTGATTTATATAAAAAGGATTTATAACTAAAGGGTTAAATTTGAAATTCGAGAATTGAATTCCGATATTTTGAAATTGGTTTTAAGATTTTGGGAAAATATATAAAAATAATACGATTTAAAAGTATTTTTCCGAATAAGAAATGTTTCAAATGGGTTCAAATGAATTCCAATAATTTTGAAGAAATTTCAAAGAAGTTTTCAAGAAAATAGAAGTCCAGAGCTCACTTATGTCGCTGGAGAATAATTTCGGTGATGAGTGCACGCATCATCGACATTGATTTTCGAGTTACAGAGTGGGGGAGAGGCCACTTTAATAGCTTCGCTATGCGAGTGATTTTGTAAAACCGTTTTTGATTTCAAATTCCGAAGTATAATTTGATATTTTCGAAAGATATATGTATATATTTGAAACAATTTAAAGTGAGACCGGTGTTCAGTCCTCGAGTTTCCAATTTGACGAGTAATAACTCTATTTATAAAAAAAAATTGATTTCCAACTCTTAGATTTGAAATTTGATTTCATCGACTATTTTGAAGGTTCGAGCACTTCCAAATCAAGGTTTAAAAGTTTTAAACTAAGAAATTTCGAAAAGTATAAAATATTTGATAAAGCATATAAGTTTAGTTTTGAAGAGTATGACTTAAGTAAGTTTGAAACCTTTTGTTAAGTAAGTGAATATGACTATTTTTAATTATACTAATATGGAATTTAGTTTTGAAATGTTTTGGAAAAAAAAAAATTAATTTCAAATAATGGTTTTTAGAAAGGTAAATTGGTTATTTCTAATAGAAATAGATAGTTTAAAAGTTTTAAAGTGATGATTATAAATTTGGAAACCATTTTGAGTATAATTGATTTTGAGAAAATATTTGGTTTTGAAATTAAATTGAAATTAAAAACCAGTACTTATATGGTGATTTTGGAAATGAATTTGTTTGACTTGAATTATTTTAATTTGGAAACTGGGATAATTTTCTAAACCTATTATTTTGGGAACTTTGAAATTTAGATACTTAATTTGGAAGAAAATTTGGTGAAATCCTATATGATTTTGAAACTGAATTGATATTGAAATGATTTGAAATTGAGAACCTTATATTGTTAAGCACTTGATTTGGGAGTGGTCGAACTTATATAAAATGGATTTGTATAAGTATGAAGTGATTTGAAATCTATTGATTTGAAAGGTACTCAATTTGGAAAGAGAATTTTTTTTATAAATCGAAGTCTATATAAGTATGATTTGATATACTATTGATTTGGAAAGTATTCGATTTGCAAATGGAATCTTATATATATATATATATATATATATATTATATAAGTATGATATTTGAGAGTATTTGAAAAGGTACTATATGATATATATTTTCGAAGTAAAGATATGGAAAGTGCCTTCTGCTTGATATCCGCTTTGTGGCCACATCGTGGATTCATTCTATCGATATTATTCTCTCTGATTTTCGGTTTTCCGGATGTAATACTCGAGTGTTTCCCACCGTGGCGTAACCCATGGTTTTTTTTTCTCTCGTGAATGCATAGCGCAATTGCCTGGCTGAGTCTTGCCTAGGGGTACGGATTGTTTCCTGGGGGATCCAGGCGTAACCATTGTGTATCCTGCAATCTGTGTAGGTCGCGAATAGTAGCGCAAGTGCCTGTCTGAGTCTTGCCTAGAGGTACGGATTGTTTCCTGGGGGATCCAGGCGTAACCATTGTGTATCCTGCACTCTACTAGTCATCATGGCGTAACTCGCAGGGCTGAGAAAGCTTACGGATATGGATTGTTTCCTGGGAGACCCAGGCGTAACCATTGTGTATCTACGAACCATGGTCAGACAAAGGTTTTGGTTTGGTTGTTTATTTGGATTGTACTTTCCATATCTGTTTTTAAAAAGGTTTTTCAAGTATTTTCACTGGGTGTTGAAACAGGTCTACTAAGTACTTGAAGAATTCTAACTTTGCGCCTGATCAACGCATGGCCAGAGTCTGCAAGAACGAGGATAAACTTGTCAAAACATCGAGTTATAAAAATATTTTCGAAAGAAAGATTTATTTCGATATAAACGTATTATTATAAAGGTATTTATTATAAAAGTATTTTTCCCAACAAAGAAATTTTGTATTATTATTTGAAATTAAAATTCTTATGGTTTGAAATAAATTATTCGTGCCCGATTCTATTCTTTTGAATCTACCTCATCTACTCAGCTTCGTTTTTCACCTATATTCCGTTTTCGGAATCTACCTTCCTTTCCTTTTGGAATAAATCTTTTAAATATTGCTTATTTGTATACTACATTGTTTTATATAAAATTTTAGTGTTATAAATATTTTTGAAGTTATAAATTAAATAAAACATCTTTAAAGAAAATGATTATTAATTTATTGATAATATTTGAAAGGTATCTTGAGAAAAATTAAAAATTTCATAAATTTTGGATTTAATATTTTCAATAGTCTTTGTAAATAGAAGTAATAATTTAAATAATTGTTTGCAAAGGAGTTTGAGAAGTATTAAATATTAAAGAAAATTTAATTTCAAATGTAATTTTCAATTAAATATTTTAAATAAAATTTATATAGTTTTAAAATTTATTGTTTATCTTGGCTTTCAATCTATTTTTTTTCTGGTTGTTTTATTCTCCTACCTCCTTCCTTTTCGGGGACGAAAAGTTTTGAGTGGGGGAGAGTGTAACGACCAGGAAATTTTTTAACAATTTTAATTGATTCTATAACGTATTTAATTGAATATTTGTGAAATCTTATAATAATTGAATTTTTAAATAAAATGTTTATATACTTAGAATACATATATTTAAATATAGCAGATTGTAAGTTTTCAAATAATTTTATGGAAGTTTATTTAATTGAGAAAACGTGCTGTCCAATTCAAGCTATTAATTGCTTTAATTGATTTCTGAATCAGTGCGTAACGGTTTCTTTTTACTACCGTTAAAGATTTCTATTTCTTAATACTTTTCTAATTCAGGTAGACTTTTCCATTCGTAACCATTAATAAATTTGAGATCATCGACCTTGCTTTTATTATTCCTTGTAGTTTCGTGCACTGGCTTTACCTTTCCCACTACCCAAAATTTTCTCTATACGTTTCTTTTGCAATTGAAACGTATATTTATATTTATGGTGGTGCGTTTATTCTGGTCTCTCTTTATTTTTGTTTTTAACGCTTGAAAGAATCTCAAATCATCAAGCTAGTAGCATCCATTCCTTCCCTCGCTTTCATAAGGCCTATAATATATAAACCACTTGCTTATAGATCCGAACACAACTTTGTCATCAAATTTAATGTGCCTTCCTCTCCCTATTATTTCGGTTCCAACCTTCCTAGTAAATGGCTTTAATAAATTTTGGCTAAATCATAGCTACGGACTTTTCATATTTTTTTCATTTTATATTTATTTCCAATTCCTTCATTTGCTTCAAAAATTTTGAACGCGCCTAATCATCTCGGCATGTATATATAATGTAAGCCTACCTTTCCTTGGAAAGCTATTGCTCACAAAATTTCCTGATTTCTTTCCTTTTATCCATTTTTATATCCTTGACTTTCAAAACTCATTATGTGTTGTACAAACAACAAAAATTTATTGCTTTAAGTGTATAGCTAAATCAACTATTGAACGTTACAATTACTTTTTTTTTCATTTCAATTTATTACTTAAATAACGTTTTGATGAATTAATGGACAGCTTTACGTTTCTTTTGCTTTTGAAAACTTTATATTTATAGTGTACGTTTCTTTTGCATTTCAAAAATTTGAAACATGCTGCCCCATTTAAGCCATTAATTGTTTTAATTATTTTTCTTAATCAACATATAACCGTTGCTTTTTATTATTCTAGGATTTACATCCATACTTTAATCTCTGCTGTTCCATTTATTTCATTTGAAATCTAAATTTATTTACCATTCATTTATACGCCTCTTTCTCTTCCCTCTTTTACCTCTTCATTTCCGTGTTTCTAGGAATATATATATATATATATATATAGTATAGCATAGATTGCATCTTCTTTTCTCTCTGTAGGCTATTCGTTGCCCTCAAATTAATATTAAAAGAGGAGAGAGCTTTGTAAATATTATATAAAGTCATATAGCACGTTCACATATCAGATGCAGACCTACCTTTATATTTAAGAAACTAGCATTATCTCTGTTGCCTGAAGAATGCCCTTCGCCATGTCATGTTGCTTGAATCACGCATGCATTCTTCCTTTAAAAATCGCCCGTTCTCATCTCCCCTCCATCTTTTCTTATTTCTTCCAAACCTGAGCATGAGCTCTCTCTTTTTCTTGGCCTGCCTCCTCCCCATGGTCGCATGCATTAGTTGGCAAAACATTTCCTATTTGGTTTTTAAAAGTAAGTACGCATTTTATTTGATATAAGTCTATTTTATATATTAAGAACAGTAGATTGTGCATAAGTTTTGTTTTATATGTTTACTGCAACTATGGGGATTTTGAATTCCCTAACAGTTGAACTTTAAAAATAATAATATATTTCATAATAGTATATATATGATAATTGTTATATTTATAAACGTGTATATAAATATTTAACTTCTGTTCATATATAAAGGTTAGTATATATTTATACTGTATTATGTATATTATTTTAAGATTTTACGGTATAAAGTTTTTGACTTTTGTTAGCATATAGTTATCGTATGGCTTTTAGATACGTATGTTTTACTAACTAGTTGATAAGTTAAATATATATATATATATATATATATACGCGTTTTATTTTACTATTGATAGCTTACGGTATATATGGTATAAGTTTGGCAGCCTTCTATTAATATACGTATTTTTATATGTTTATATATTTGGTTATAACAGTTTTAACTATAATAAAATATGTTATTTTATTAGCTTTCATATGTTAGATATATAAAATATAGTATTTCAATTTTCGTTACTGTTTTGGTATATATATTATATAAAATTGGTGGGTACAAGTTTGATAGGTCAATTTATAATATATATATTTTTATGATTGTTTTAGTATTTTAGAGTCTACCGTACTATATTTTATTTTATTTTCAAAAATTTACATAAGTTATATTTAAATGTAGGTATATATAAATTTTCTATGGTAGTTTTACAGTATAAGTTATATCAATATTTTATAATTTCAACAGTGTATGCTTTCAAAAGTTTATTTCATGTCAGCCTTAAGGTTGTTTGCACTGACTGATATACGTTGGATTTTTTTTAAGGGATGTGTATTTTGATTTCAAGTATAGTCATATGTATAGTCGTATACAAATTGGTAGAGGAAATGTTATATAGTATATATATGGTTATATTAATATAGTCGGTCTGCACACCTATGTATATATATTAACCGAGGCATGCATATTTTGTTGCATATTTTATAAACTGTGTCTGCATATGTTGGCTAGTTGTATATAAGCTCACTTATCCTATTTATCTTCCTTGATCCAATTCTGATTTGAATTCGTCTATTCCTATTATCAGCTTTGATCATTGAACCGTGTCCATCTAGCTTTGTTTTGGAATTCGGATCTGGATTTCATAACTCACTTCTTTTTCTCTGGCCTCGAAAGGTGAGAAATCACTCACGATTAACGTTCTTTTATTTACTAAATTTGATTTCAATTGAGACAACAATTGAAATATGAGGCTGTAGTTATTTAAATTGTTATATATGCTATTATCTGTAACTATTCACTTATGGGATATGACACCATATCCTATTGTTTATATATTTAATTTGATGATATATGCCTGTTGTTATTATTATTTACATATCTGTTATTACTCTGCAAGTTCCCTGTTAGTATAGAAATCACTATGGGTTGAAATGATACATACCCAAACAGACTTTAGAATAGGAGAAAATCGTTATGGGTTGAATTGATAAACCCAAGCGATTTCCATTTAATTGAATTGGGATTACGGGTTGAAATGCTATCCACCCGTATACATTTAGTGTACGGATTGAAATGATAAATATCCGTAACACTTGACCATATGATAATAAATATATACAGACATCGTTGGTTCATATATATAAATATTTTGAAATTTAATTCATTGTTTTGGAAAGAAATATATGATCTTATTAAATGTTAATCCTTAATTTTTTTTATATATAAAGGGTAATGATATATAGATTTAATAATATTTAATTTAGTCAAAATTTGATTTAATACATAAATTATGTTAAATATTTATGTAAATTTTATTCAAAAAAGTATTCTGCAATTTACTAAGATTGGGAGATAAATGTGGATTTATCTAAATGGTATTTAAATAAGGATTTATTCAATTAAATCAATTTGAAATTATTGAATGGGAAATTTAAGGGATTGATTTTGTAACTGGATTTTTATTTAAGTGATTTAATGAATATTTCACGTTTAAATATATTAAAGAAAATATTGAGTAAAATGTAATTTAAGGTTACTTAAATGATATTGTATCTAATGAGGGATTATTTTAAGACTAGATAATAATGAGGTTAAATCGAGATCTATATGGAACTATTAAATTGAACATTTAATTAAATATTAAAGCTTTGAACTATATTGGGATTTAAATGGTTTATTTTGAGATTCGGATATGTATTTGAAATCAGTATAGTTGAATTCATTATTTAGAAACTAAATTGATTAAAAAGTTAGTTTGAAACGTTGAATACTTAATGTTTTGAAATATATTGAATATAAAGGGTATTTTGTGATTTCAAAATCCGAATTTGAGATCGATAAAATTGAAGTGGTTATTTTAGAAATTGAGTTGAATTTAAATTAATAAATGGAGATTGAAATAGATTTAAATGGGGTGGTCGGGTTGATGTTAAACGATTTGTTAAGTTGAGGGAATTGAAATTTCTTTGCTGTACAAATTATTTAATATATAAAAATACTATTTGGGAAGTATAGTGATATTTGAAGTGAAAATGATATTTGGTTTTGAAGTATAAATTTAGTTGAAAAGACTACGGTGTTATAGTGTATATTTCTATCTTTTAGATAGTTCCATGGACCCTTAGAGGATGGTTATCCCAAACATCCTCTAAGTTAATTATATTTCAGTTGATATTTCACTTGAGTTAGATTTATAGATATAAGAATGTTAATCCTGACTCGAGTGTTTTGTGTTTTGCTTTACGCTCGGGTCAGACTGAGAGATACAACATTTGAGACTCATCTTCGAAGTTGGAGCTTTGCTTGAAGATCCAGCTATCTATCCTTTCAGTCATCCAGTTGATTGGTTCAGAGCAGCCATCTGTTGCATTGGAGACTTCATGGCATTTGAACTATTTGGTTGTATTTTATTTCTAACTCTGAGTTATATAATAGCTTCATGAACTACTATTCTTTATCTATTCCGCTGCATTGTATTACTCTGTGTAAGTGATCTATGATTGATTTATTCACTGTATATTTTAAGTTTTTCCAAATTTTAATTAACAATTCGGTATTTTGAGTTATTCAAGTCGGATATGTATGGTTTTATCATCGATTTGAATGGTCCAAAATAGTGGTCGTTACAAAATGTCACATTAAATTTTCTCAATTTTATATATGCACAAAATGACCATTTTGCCCTTGGATGAAGATGAATATGTGACAATTTCAAATAATTTGAATTTTTGTTAAAACAAGTTAAAATACCCAATATGATAATTTATTCAATTTAAATAGATTAAATATGGTGGTAAAAATATGCATATTTACGTGCACATCACCCACATCAGTGTAAGTAAACAAAACTACTAGTAGCCTCTAAGTGAAGGGCGGACTTATGTTGTGTAACTTTATTGACCGCACATTCTAACCCTTAATAAACAAAACCAATTACCCTAAAATAAATGTTAGGCTAATCCCACTAATTCACGCCCATCCTAAATGTATTGTTAAGGCCATATAGCTTCTTACTATGGAAGTTATACCGCCTCTTAGCGTTTATTTCGTATCATATGTGCTTACTGCACATATTACTTTTTCCATATTACATCCCATAAATGTCATTTGTCCAAAATAAATGGTCATTTTTATTCAACCTGGACAATTACTAATGACATTTAGCTATTTGTCTTAATTCAACCTATTATCCTTATTTCATTTTACCACAAATTCCATAATAAACTCTTTAATCAGCCCCATTTAATGCAGTTATGTCCCCATTTAATTCTTGTAATTCCATATTAATTGCACATTTATTGCTTACTGATTTTGGAGTTACTATCTCTTTTCCCATTTTTGGATTGTCTAAAAACCGTAAAGTCGAAGCATCTTAAGAAAATCACCACTTTTCGATATCAGCTATCAGTTTCTCTTTGCTAACATTCAATCGAGAAAGAGCATCGATAGAAGTAGGTGCAAGCACTAACTAGCTTTCCCATTTAGAATAAGTAAAACATAAATTAACATATAAAAATAAGCTATTCTATAAAAATAAGCTATTCCATTGAAACGACCCGACCGTCTTACCACAGAAAATCACATCATTTTTGAAGAAAGAAAGGGATAGAAAAGAGAAAAGAAAGAAGAGAAGAAAGAAACAACATCAGAATCTAAACAGCGGAACAAATAAATTATATTAATAACATAAACATTACATAGTTTACAACCACTATCAGAGTTATACAGATATTCAACATGTGACGCCCCCACCTCTATACCCACACTAGCCAAGAACACTACGGTGTAGTGCTGTCAACTAGCACGGAGAATAAGGCTGTTGAGGAGCGACCATCCATGTGATTGCTTATCACACGGTGGCTATAAATAATCTTCGGAAACAAACGTAGAAATAAGCATAACACAAATCGGTCACAGACATCCATTTCATAAAGGCGGAAGAAGATATGAATATATAACTAACACATGAAAGTGTACATCAGAGTAGTGGTCAAAAAGATCCACAATAATACAAAAGAATAGCAACACGTGCTATACAAAAGAATACAACTATGAGTCTATATCTCAAGTGTATACAACAAAAACTGCTAATCTAAATAGTTAGCCAAAAGTCAGAGTAGCAAATCCCGGGAAGAAGTCAAGCAGAAGCACCTGTAATATCTCGGTCTGACCCGAGTATTATTTAAGAAAATAATAAACGGATCAGTCTAGCTATAAATATCAGATGACATGGTATAAAATAAAAGATATGGAATAAACGTAAAATATCCATACTGACATACTACTATAAGTATGCAAATGATGATCAACAGAAGATCAATCAATAAGAGATAAATCGATATCACAAGAATCTTCTCAAAGATCCAAAGAGGGCATCATACCCTAAACTTGTACTCATAACAAGTCAATGACATAAATTCCAGAAATCAACACAAGAAATCCAGAAATCATAGAAAAAGGGAAAGAGGCCTATCACATGACGGTCCGAAGACCATGGGGAGCTACCCCATATGGGTGAGTCGGAATCACCCAGATGAGGTCTAGGCTAACCAAAAAGCAAAAAGGTATGTGTGAGTGGAATCACACAAATGGTGTCTAGCCTAACCTCGCAACAAAAGGGTATGTGTGAGTGGAATCACACAAATGGTGTCTAGACTAACCTTGCGGACAAAGAGATATGTGTGAGTTGGAATCACACCAATGAGGTCTAGTCTAACCTTGCAAACAAAGAGACATCACACAATTGCTAGTCTAAATCATAAATTGATCGTCATGATCAACGAGACGTGTCAATTACACTAAGCTAGTAAATATAAAAATTTA
Organism: Allium cepa; assembly: GCA_030765085.1. Classification (NCBI taxonomy): domain Eukaryota; kingdom Viridiplantae; phylum Streptophyta; class Magnoliopsida; order Asparagales; family Amaryllidaceae; genus Allium; species Allium cepa. Next base: position 1,014,279,624 of record CM060934.1, on the reverse strand, counting down.
TCTTCATGTCCCATAACCAATTGCTTAACTTAAATATTTACGAACAAACTGTAAATCTTCACTAGAAAATTGTCACAAGAGGTTCAATCGAATAAGTCCAAGAATTGACCGACGAAGTGAACGCAAGCATTTCATACCACTTGTTTTACTAAGCCGTTTAATTTGATTTCTCATCTGAGTGAGGTAAAGGTTTGTATATACTAGTAGATTGGAAAACGGTTTAAGAAAAGAGCTTTGTTATTGAAAATAGAGTTGAAATCATTTTGTTGAAAGAGTTTTGATATTTACTACTAGTATTGAAATCTTCATATTTCTAAAGTTGTTATCCCGCCTTTTTAGCAAGGCCGTGATACCATAAAATCGACTGAGAAGCCAAAAATAGTTTGTCTCGAAGAATGGTCAACTCAGCATCTCAATAAAGCAAGTTTTGTTGAATGTTTTTTAGATAAGATCCCATATGGAGGGGGGGTCCGGAGGGGCGGCAACCCCCCAAGGTGGGGGTACGGGGGCAACGCCCCCGCTACGGGGTTCGACCTACCCGGTCAGGTCGCGGGGGTCCAGGGGGCAGCGCCCCGTCCAAAATGGTACAACCTAGTGAAGACCTAAGGGAGGATAGGATCGAGCGACCTAATGGTTGCGACCTAGGGGTGTTCGCGAGTTAGCAGAAGCGAGCGACCTAATAGAGGCGAGCGACTTAAGGGACTCGCGACCTAACAAAAGCACAGGCCAAGCGACCTAACATTTTAAGGCCGAACGACCTAATTAAACTCTCAACCTAACAGGGTACACGACGTAAAGGTATAAAGGTAATGCGACCTAACGGTATTAAGGTCTGAAGGAAGTGGCTCGACCTAAGGTGGCCGACCTAACACGGTCACGCGACCTAAGTGGTCAGGCGACCTAAAATGGTGAATGGTCGAGCGACCTAACGGTGCCACGACCTAATGGCGAGCGACCTAATGGAGCGACCTAGGTCCAACGACCTAGTGAAGAACAAGCCAAGGCCAAACGACCTAAGGCCTAAAGTGGAACCACCTAGGGACGAGCGACCTACGACCTAACGACTCAAAGGCCGAACGACCTAAGGGAGTGGGCGTAAGGCCAAAGGGGAACAACCGAGTATCTCATGACCTAACGACGTAGTGGCGAGCGACCTACGACCTAAGCCCTAACGACCCAGTATCTCGCGACCTAACGACGTAGTGGCGAGCGACCTACGACCTAATCCCTAACGACCCTCGACCTAGCGACCTAACTTCGAAGTGACAATACGAGGCAGTGCGACCTAGTAGCAGAAATTCACCAAAAACACTAAAAATTGGAGTTTTTCGCCGATCCAAGCCAAACCAAATGCAAATGTACATGATAAAGTGATGGGAATTCATTCCCAACAGTCCAAGATAGTTATAGACAAGAACGTGTGATAAAAATCTCACCTTTGCACCAAATTTATGAAGAAAAGCTTGAAAGCAATGGAGAAGTAATCAAAAGCTTGAATCCAATATCTTCTTCTTGAATTAGGAATTGAATGTTGGATTTGCAAGAGAATTTGAGCTTAGAATATTAATTTCCCCTTCCACTCACCATTAATGCTAAAGCTTGGTTGTTAGGAAATTTATGAAGAGTGAGGAGAAGGAGAGAAGTGGGTTTGAGTTATAATGGCTAATCTAACCCAAAGTCCAAAGCGGGAAAAGTAAGTGAAATTCCACTAACTCCAAACCTATCAATGTTTATACTTAAAAAAATTGTAAACGGCATTTCGAACTCAATGGAAGTGGTCTAGAGTCCTAATTTGACCATTTGCAAAAGGTAGCTTTTCGAACCAATATCCGATTAACGACAAAATATTTAAATAAAATATTTAAATATAAAATCGGTAAATATGCGGGTTGTTACACAACACATACTAGACAGTTAGAAATACATGTCTAGTTATACAGCTCAATATAGTAAAGAAACAACTCAAAGAAATCTACACAGTGGAATACCACATATCTACATGCAGAAGCCTCCTGCTCCATTGCTCCTCCATAATTCGTCAAAGCTAACTTGAATCCCTAGGCTACTCCTAAAAATTTGAGTACCCAAGAGTGTAAGAAAATAGAAGATAAACTCTGGGTCAGACATGGGTCTGGTGTGAGTAACAGGTTAAGGTTGCTTAACTTTCAAAAACCTTTTGAAAAGAAAAGGTATCACGTAAGACTTCCCACACATAAACATGGAAAAGTTTTTACCTTACGCTAACCAAAACATTTGATAGGAAATCTGATGATATTATAATAGTGTCTAGGGTTTTCAAATAAATATGAAATAGCCGAAATTGTTACATGATTATACTAGCCACAAAAGTGGGTAATACAATCAAAACCGTTGGCACTTATTGGATTTTGGATTCCATACAATGGCAGGGCTACTGGGGTACCGTCCGTCACAGTACGTGGCCTAAATCAACGTACAGAGGAGTACGCCCACTCCCCAACAACACAAGGCCGGACCCATTCCTTACTGAACAGTTCCGAATAAGACAACCTCGCGGTTGAAGCTAGCAACCGCCCACACAGCCGAATATAAAGGGACCTCTAGACAGGGGTAAATCTCACTCTCAAGTGGGGGCTACCCATGAAGCCTTGCTACACCTCCCCTCTTTTAGCCATTCCCGGTTGATTAAGCTTGAGGCTACGATTACCTTTAGTAAACACATCACTTATAATGCTTATCGTCCACCCGACGATGTTCTAAAAGCATTCAATCCATACAAGTTCGTTCCGGGTTCGAACGAAACCGAAGGCATTATCTTGTTACACTCATTTTGGAATCACCCTCAGAGTTAACGACGATAACCCTCGCACTCTGAATCACCATCTCGAACCTATAATGTAACGACCCGTAAAGTTCGACCATTTAAAATTGTTGTTTAATAGGATTTTTGTAATTTATTTTAGTTGAAAGAATAAAGGTGGTAGATAAATATTAAAATGAAGGCTAGAATAAATTATATAGAAGTGACTTAGAAACCTATTTAAAGACATTTGAATAAAATTCAAATGAATTAAGTAGAGAAAGAAAGAAAAATTCTTACCTGGACATAAAATTTAATATGGGAATATTAAACCAATTTAATGCAATAAAAAGATTGTGAACGATAAATTGAATAGATTAAGAAACCCTGTTATTGCAAGTCAATAAATTTGTAAACCCTAATGAACATCTCAAAATTTATAAATTTATTGAAATTTAAGACATAGCATAAGCGTAGAACTATAGGTATGATGACAAACTTTTATAAATTGTCTAATTAAGGGTCAGCAAATTTATTTGGAAATCAAACTCAATTAAGGGTAAGTAATTATGATGGATTGATGGCATAAACGTTACTAATTTTTATCATAGTAACGGAAGTGCAGATGGAAGGCAACTGTAGAAATTTAAGTACGTATTAACAATTGAAAGGGACTGTCGATTGAATGGAGTACTTTAGGTTGTCTTACTAAATTTAGAATTTAACATAAGACAAATAGAAATAAATCAATAAACGTATAGATTTTAAGTTTATTATGATGAATTATTTTAGTGATATGACTTAGAATAAATGAAATAATTTGGATTAATTGGTATTTAATGGAATTAAAGGTTGCAATATTCATAGGTAAGGATTTAGATGAAATAGATTGATGTATGAAAAATTTAATTGGATAAATGGCAATTAATTCCTTTAATTTGTGCAATTAATGTATGTTTAATTGATAACGATAAAAAGTTGATTTTTTTTTTGTGTGTAACCAACGTAAAATATTATCATAGCATGATACTTGGTTTGAATAGAAGGGTGGAATTGGGAATTTAATAAGTGAATTTATTTCAATCAGTGCAATAAAAGGATACGTAAATAAATGGTAAGATGAAATGGTAAATTTTTGATGTAATGGAAGATATAACAATGTCAATTATGCATATAAGGTAATAAGGTAATGAAACCGAGGTAAATTAATTAATTGAGACTTTAAGTAAAATTAACGTGTGGAATTGACCAAGGTTCAATAAAATGAGAATTTGATTGGTTATATTTATTGGTTGAGAAAGGTAAATGTGTATTTGGGGAATAAATTTAGTCAGACTTAAATATTGAATTTAATTAATTAATATATATGATAAATGATGATTAAATAAAAACCCAATACTCTATATATATGTATAATATTTGAGTGAAAATAATAATACACTTATAAATGTGGAATTAAGAGTTTACAACAACTATTTTGAGTAAAGAAATTGTTCATTCAAGTAAATTTGAAACATCGCAATAGGTGTAGATTAAGTGTTGCGTTAAATAAATTATAAAGGAATAAATTTATAGAAACGTAGGAACGGAAGAATGAACATTATAGTAACGTAAAACGTATTGTAGGATAATAATTAAGTATAGGCTTGTAAATTAGATGTATGACAATAAATTTTGTACGTAAATCTTTCTATTAGTTGATAAGTCTTATTTTGATCAATTTAAAGGAATACACTAAATTTTGTAGTTAGTACGGAATATTGATGAGTGAATGAATAAGATGAAACAAAGGCGGAATGTATTAGTTGAGGTTTTAAGTTTATTTATGTGATAAGTTACCAAAATTACAATTTTATCTAAATACAGTAATTTATGCAAACAAAAGATGAACATTTTGAAATATTACCACAGTGATATATAAAAGAAACGTTAACTATGTAGTTGGAGAAAAATTGATATATTTTGAGTTGGATAATAGAAATCAAGTTATTTATATAATTAGATTTAAGATGAGAGTATAAGTATATGATTTAATAATTGGGTTTTGCGAATAAAATTTATAATTCCCAAATAATAAGAAAACGCAGAGGTTAACCCTGCGAAATTTATATACTTATAAATTTTAATTCACATCCAAGCTTGCTAAATTATTTGGAATTGATTGGATTATATAAGTAATGAAATTTGGCCAATATTTAAAGTTGAAAGAAAATTTGGATTTTATGATTTATTTTAATTTATTTAATAAATATTAAAAATAGCCATTTTTGTCACGGACTCGGATTTCGACGAAACCAGTTTCATCGGATCCGTAACGGTGAATTATAATAATTTTTCAAGTTTCGTTGCGATCGGACTTGTCGTTTGATCGTACGGACTCGAAACGCCTTGAAATTTACGCATTTTGAAATCAATGTGAAATTTTTGTTTTTTTAGCATAACTTCTTCATACGATCGAATTTGGTCGCGAAACTTTTTCCATCGCGTTCAGAATATTTTAAAACACCTATTTGGATATATAGTTTTAACAAATTCGACTCCGGAGGCATAGCGGGCTTTTTGGGCCATAGTTTATTCCGTACGTTCGCGTATCCAGTCTAGCTACCCTACCTCTAGCCTATCTATAAATATACAGCTATAAACCCTAGTCTCTATTCTTTTGCTGTACGTTCATTTCTTCACTCTTTTCTCTTTCCCAAATGTATACATCTCAGGTCCAATTCCAGATCTATCCACAGTTCAAAATCAAAAGTCAAAACTCAAAAATTTCAGAAAATTCCAGAAAAAATATATGTTGAAGTATTCGATACGCGTAATCTCATGGTGTAATTCGTTTTTCAATTGGAGCTGTCGTTCATCCAGAATAAATTCAAACAGCCCCAAAACCGTTCATCATCGTCGCGCAAAACTTCGTCTGATCGAAATTCTGTTTCTGGGTATTGTAGCATGGACGATGGGGAGTGCATCTATGTATTTTGTTTGGCGTTTCGATGGTTGGATTGTCGGGAATTTTGGATTAGGGTTTCGGCCAAGGGGAGAAAACGGCGGCGGCTGCTCTCGAGTCGCGAGCTCGTGACGTTGGGGGGGCGTAGTTTGGTCGTGTGGGTCGCAGCGTCGTCACGCTGGTGGAGGCGATCGACTCAGGAGGTGGCAGCCGCGGTTGCCAGTAACGAATTATTTGGGTTTCTGCGTATTGAAGGCTTCATTCCTGTAGCTTGCGAAATGAAGAAGGGTGACGTGGATTTAAGGTTAGGAAATGTGTGTCGTTTTTGTTAAATTTTAATTTTGAATTCAATCATCATTTTTCGCCATAACTTTCTCATACGAAGTCGGATTCACACGAAATTTCTTTTGTTAGGATCGTAATTTAATTCCGGACTCGATGACGCTGGTTTGGACGAATTCTGAGACGGGCGAATTTTTGGGTTTAAATCGGGTTTGAATTCGATTTAAATTCAAAAGGTGAGTGTTTTAACCCACTCACAACTACTAGAAGCTTTTATGTTTATTAAATAAATTTTAGAAATGAATAGAAATTTATTTATGAGCTTTTGGCATGTTATTTCACCCATATCTGTTGAATTGCATTTTTGAATTTAGCTGTTAATTAAATTGATTGATTTCGTATTAATTGGCTGTTAGAAATTATTGTTTGAACAAGAACTGCTAGTTAACAGTTATGTAAATTATCACTGAAAATAAACTGTTAGATTTATAGTTGATAAATATAATTTGAATTAAACTGCCAATTATTACCTGTTGTATATTCCCAAACATATTTTGTCAGTGGTTGATATTGCTTGATGTTTGTGACTGGATGATGGATGTGTTGTTGAATGGATGTTTTATTTGATATCATTAAACTGTAAGTTAGCATACATTTTACATTTCATTCGGGATTGTGGTTTGAAATGATAAAACCGCAAAGTTTTATTTTTTTAAATTGCGGATTGAAATGATAAATATCCGTATCACTTGACCATAGGATAGAAAATTATATACAGGCACCGTGGTCTATATATAACTATTTTAATGTGATTTCTATGGTTTGGATTGAATACGGTCTATAAATCTTAAATTTATATTGTATAAATATTTTATTCCATATTTATATACCTATGAAGTTGAAATTTTGAAATTAAAAGGAATATAAATTTCTTTATTGAAAATGGAAGAAATTTAGAAAATGGAGTTTGGTAAATTTATATCCTATGTTTAAATGTAAAGTTGGAAATTATAAGATATGATATTTGTAATTGGATTTTCCCAAAATAAATAGAAATGGATATTCTAGTATAATTTGAAGTGGAAAAATTATATATATATATATATATATATATATTTTACTAGAAATTGAAGTCTTATTAATTATGGATTTTATGTGAATGGTCAAGATTAATTAATAGAATATTGATTTTGAAAGGATAAAAATCCAACTTTAGTTGAAATATTAATGCTCAAAAATGGATATAAATATATATAAAATTGAAATGGTTTTGGGACTTGAAGTAATATTTTGGACTTTGGTTTAACTTTAAAACAAGAAATATTTGGAAAGCCATGTAATTTATTCTTTATAAGGCAACAGTAAAGTTAAACCTTTTTAATTCGCATACCGTTGAATATCCAAACCATTTAGTTTTGAAAATAATGGTTTTAAAATACTATGGATTTCCGAAGAATTATGTTGAAAGTTACAAACAAAATATTGGTTACATGGGATATAAAATAATAAAAAGTGACATAATTTTTGGAAAGGAAAATTTTATTTGGGAAACGATATCATTGATTTGGGCTTTTATAAAATAATATGAAAATAAATTGTTTGTGTTTTTAAAGAAGAAATGATATCGTAATATTATGGTTTTGAAAGGGATTATATTCTGGTTTTAAAGTATAAACTGTTTTTAAATAACCGCGGTGTTATAATAACGATTGGTTGGCAAAGAGACCGGGATCGGATATGGACATACTCTCTGTCGATACTGAAAACCACTTTGACTAACCGTGTACGCGGTGGAGATTCCAGAATGAAGTAGGTGGTGGCGACGTTTCCTGTAAGGTAAATACGTGGACCCAACTCCCGTGAGTTGGCATAAGGTGGCTAAAACAGGAGCGATTCTCAGGCCAATGAGGTCATTCCTCTGATCGGACGCTCCTCTTCGATATTATAATTTGACTTGGATTGATTCAGTGGCCACTTCTATATTTTGATTTTGGGGAGTTAGTCCGAGGTGGGCGGTAACTGCGGCTACGCGTTTCCACCAGCCTGGATAGCAATTGGTATATCTACCCTGGCATTGCCTAGTTGTGCCGTGTCACCTACCATACCGAGCCTTTACTACGAGTTTCTATTTGTGTCGTACCTATGGAGTATCCTCTGGTAGCCTCCCGATCAGGAGGTATTACGGTACTGTATAGACTATTGGCATTATTTGTGTTAAGGGGAATATTGGGTCACTCCTTAACGCTATTAAAAAGTAATTTTATTTTATAAATAGACACTATTATAATAGCGCAATATACTACATAGTAAATAGTTTAACGGATCCTTAGGAGATGTAAATCCCGAACATCTCTTGAGTTACTGTACTCATATTTATTTCTGTTTATTTAACTCACATAAGATATTCTAGTCTGACTCGGGTGTTTTTGTCTTTTCAAATTCGCTCGGGTCAGTCCGAGCGTTTCAGGATAGCATATTTTAGCTTTGGAGGACGAAGACGAAGAATCAGTATTATTTTATATATAGTATTACACCACACTCTTTCTATTCCGCTGCATTGCTTGTATTGGTATGTGGAACTCTGATATTTATTGTAAAAGAAGAATCAAGCTTTTGTAAACTGTTTATGAACTATATATTTGTTATTATATTTTATCCTTCCGCTGTGAGATTCTATTTTGTTTTATTTCTTCTCTGTTTTTCTTATTTACCCCATAACAAATCCGCCCTTCCGTATGGTTTGAATCGGCATGTGTGTCGGTTTTAAGTGTGCGAAAAGGTGGGATGTTACAGTTGGTATCAGAGCTTTGGTTTAGCGATAAACCTTGGCTTTGTGGGGTTTGACTCTTTGTTAATAGGGTAGTAATATCCTATGGGAGTCGTTGAGTGTATATATATGAGAGAGCGTATTTGTTAGTATTAATGAAAAGATTTTTATATTGTGTTAATCTGTTCCGCTTTGTATTTATAAATTCTGGTTGATGCATGGGACGCTATGCCATCAATAGGGATTTCTAAACACTTAATAGGACAGACCGACATAATATCCGTTTTAATATAGGTGAATGAAATAATTTTGCCTATTATATTTTCTATATATAAAAATAGTTTTATAAAGATATATATATATATATATATATATATATATATATATATATATATATATATATGGTTTCTATAGATTGGGCGTTAGAAAATAAAAATATCTATAATAACTGAAGCTAAGTTGAAATTATGATAAATCAAATTGGAGATTTTAGAACTTAAGTCCGGGATTTTCCAAACATGTTTTCAAAGAATTTAGGAAAAATAATGGTTCGGTTTATAAGTATTTTCTTATATAAATATTTCGTATAAATTGGAAGAATTGTTTTAAAGAAGATTTTGGAAAAGAATTAAATTCTGTATTTTCCTCTCTGTCGCTGGAAAATAAATTCGGTGATGACGGCCGCATCATCGACTTTCATTTTCGAGTTTCGAAGGGGAAAGGCCACTGTAGTAAATTCTACTGCAGATTTATTTTGAAATTTTCTAAAAATTTTCTTTTATTGTTTTAAATATAATTAGAGATATAAAAGTTGTAAGAACTTATTTATCTATTATTTTGAAATAGATTAAAATTTGACCCGGTATTTAATTCTAAATTTTTCCGTTAATTAATTGTTTAAAATTTGTTAGTGAAATATTAAGTAAGAAAGTTAATGCTAGGTATAAGGGAAGTAAAAGTTTTGAACTGATAAATAATGGAAAAGATTTATTGAAGAACGAATGAATTGAAACCTCTAATTGAAATAAGAGAATAATTGCAAAGCTATAAAGAGGAATTTGCGTACATATGAGACAAAGGGTAATATGAATAAACATTAAATTTAATTAAAAGAATGGAGATTAAACTTGTATAAGTTCAATTGCAATTTCCTTAACATAAATAACTTACCCAAATATAAAGTTGAAGTGTTAAATGAGAAACTGGAATTGAATATTTTACAAGTAGGAATTTAGGAAAAATGAAGTATTCAATAAATTACTGTTATAATAAGAATTCAATGGTATAAACTTAAGTTATAATTGAAATTTTGCTGAAAATAAGTTAAGAATTATTAATAGGTGAGATGAACTTAAAGCAAATAAAATGAAATTCTAAATAAGAATTGATTGTAGGATTATTAGTTTAAGATGTCTTAAGTCTCCCCTATTCCAATATAATGGAAAGTAGGAAAAATTGAAATGACTACAATTAATAGTTGATGAATAAATAAAAAACTTCCACTTATAAGAATGAATGTTAGCAGATTAAGAATTTAAGGGAAATATTACAAGTGAAGAGTAAGGAAATGAAGATATTCAAAATCTTTGTTGTTATTAATGAGAATTTATTCTATAAACTTAAGTAATAAAGGAAATACAAGTATAATGAATTTTGTGATAATTGGAAAATAAAACTTGTAAGAAAAAAAGAAATTCCTCCATAAATGAAGGAAAGAAAATCAAACCACTGAATTATGAAATAAATATATAATAAGCTATTGTGGTGTTGATTTGAATTGTTTGGTTGATGTATGGTTGTTGGGTAAGGAATTTTGGAGTTGTTGGAGGAACAATAATCTATCTCTATTCCATCTAAGACTGTTGAGTAACGGATGCACTTGATAGTTATTTCTCACTTCGTAAAATTTCAGAATTTGAACCCTAACAACTAATGGTTGTTGATTGAATGATTGTTGTTTGTGGTGTGTGCTGTTTGTTAAAATGTATGGTTGTTGCATTTGATTTGGATATGAATGATTGAATCTACCCAAACATTTCACTGTAATATAGATATTTAACTTTTAGATTATATAAGTGAATGCAGGTTATGGAAGCAACTGCTACTGCTTTTGGTTCCATAATAATAAGCGTATATTGCCCGACAAATAGGTACGTTTCCGGATTACGTTTTATAGCGTTATTTTATATAATTTCTCGTGTTGGGATATAATATTTTGATAATATTTGTAATATATTTGTTATATTTTGATATTTTATTTTCTCCAGAATCTCTCCGTACAAAGGAGACTCTGCCAAAAATTTTCGTAAATTTTGGACTTAGAATTTTGTTAAAGATATTTTTCCAACTTTAATAATTCAAGTATTAAAAGACATAATGATTATAAAACAAGGGTAATTCATTAAAGGAAATTAATTTAGTAAATTATTGTTATAAGTTAATATTTGAAACTAGATATACTGTTTTATTCTTCCTTCTCCCTTCCTTTTCCTTTTCGGAGACGAAAAGTTTTGAGTGGGGGAGAGTGTAACGACCCGTAAAGTTCGACCATTTAAAATTGTTGTTTAATAGGATTTTTGTAATTTATTTTAGTTGAAAGAATAAAGGTGGTAGATAAATATTAAAATGAAGGCTAGAATAAATTATATAGAAGTGACTTAGAAACCTATTTAAAGACATTTGAATAAAATTCAAATGAATTAAGTAGAGAAAGAAAGAAAAATTCTTACCTGGACATAAAATTTAATATGGGAATATTAAACCAATTTAATGCAATAAAAAGATTGTGAACGATAAATTGAATAGATTAAGAAACCCTGTTATTGCAAGTCAATAAATTTGTAAACCCTAATGAACATCTCAAAATTTATAAATTTATTGAAATTTAAGACATAGCATAAGCGTAGAACTATAGGTATGATGACAAACTTTTATAAATTGTCTAATTAAGGGTCAGCAAATTTATTTGGAAATCAAACTCAATTAAGGGTAAGTAATTATGATGGATTGATGGCATAAACGTTACTAATTTTTATCATAGTAACGGAAGTGCAGATGGAAGGCAACTGTAGAAATTTAAGTACGTATTAACAATTGAAAGGGACTGTCGATTGAATGGAGTACTTTAGGTTGTCTTACTAAATTTAGAATTTAATATAAGACAAATAGAAATAAATCAATAAACGTATAGATTTTAAGTTTATTATGATGAATTATTTTAGTGATATGACTTAGAATAAATGAAATAATTTGGGTTAATTGGTATTTAATGGAATTAAAGGTTGCAATATTCATAGGTAAGGATTTAGATGAAATAGATTGATGTATGAAAAATTTAATTGGATAAATGGCAATTAATTCCTTTAATTTGTGCAATTAATGTATGTTTAATTGATAACGATAAAAAGTTGATTTTTTTTTTGTGTGTAACCAACGTAAAATATTATCATAGCATGATACTTGGTTTGAATAGAAGGGTGGAATTGGGAATTTAATAAGTGAATTTATTTCAATCAGTGCAATAAAAGGATACGTAAATAAATGGTAAGATGAAATGGTAAATTTTTGATGTAATGGAAGATATAACAATGTCAATTATGCATATAAGGTAATAAGGTAATGAAACCGAGGTAAATTAATTAATTGAGACTTTAAGTAAAATTAACGTGTGGAATTGACCAAGGTTCAATAAAATGAGAATTTGATTGGTTATATTTATTGGTTGAGAAATGTAAATGTGTATTTGGGGAATAAATTTAGTCAGACTTAAATATTGAATTTAATTAATTAATATATATGATAAATGATGATTAAATAAAAACCCAATACTCTATATATATGTATAATATTTGAGTGAAAATAATAATACACTTATAAATGTGGAATTAAGAGTTTACAACAACTATTTTGAGTAAAGAAATTGTTCATTCAAGTAAATTTGAAACATCGCAATAGGTGTAGATTAAGTGTTGCGTTAAATAAATTATAAAGGAATAAATTTATAGAAACGTAGGAACGGAAGAATGAACATTATAGTAACGTAAAACGTATTGTAGGATAATAATTAAGTATAGGCTTGTAAATTAGATGTATGACAATAAATTTTGTACGTAAATCTTTCTATTAGTTGATAAGTCTTATTTTGATCAATTTAAAGGAATACACTAAATTTTGTAGTTAGTACGGAATATTGATGAGTGAATGAATAAGATGAAACAAAGGTGGAATGTATTAGTTGAGGTTTTAAGTTTATTTATGTGATAAGTTACCAAAATTACAATTTTATCTAAATACAGTAATTTATGCAAACAAAAGATGAACATTTTGAAATATTACCACAGTGATATATAAAAGAAACGTTAACTATGTAGTTGGAGAAAAATTGATATATTTTGAGTTGGATAATAGAAATCAAGTTATTTATATAATTAGATTTAAGATGAGAGTATAAGTATATGATTTAATAATTGGGTTTTGCGAATAAAATTTATAATTCCCAAATAATAAGAAAACGCAGAGGTTAACACTGCGAAATTTATATACTTATAAATTTTAATTCACATCCAAGCTTGCTAAATTATTTGGAATTGATTGGATTATATAAGTAATGAAATTTGGCCAATATTTAAAGTTGAAAGAAAATTTGGATTTTATGATTTATTTTAATTTATTTAATAAATATTAAAAATAGCCATTTTTGTCACGGACTCGGATTTCGACGAAACCAGTTTCATCGGATCCGTAATGGTGAATTATAATAATTTTTCAAGTTTCGTTGCGATCGGACTTGTCGTTTGATCGTACGGACTCGAAACGCCTTGAAATTTACGCATTTTGAAATCAATGTGAAATTTTTGTTTTTTTAGCATAACTTCTTCATACGATCGAATTTGGTCGCGAAACTTTTTCCATCGCGTTCAGAATATTTTAAAACACCTATTTGGATATATAGTTTTAACAAATTCGACTCCGGAGGCATAGCGGGCTTTTTGGGCCATAGTTTATTCCGTACGTTCGCGTATCCAGTCTAGCTACCCTACCTCTAGCCTATCTATAAATATACAGCTATAAACCCTAGTCTCTATTCTTTTGCTGTACGTTCATTTCTTCACTCTTTTCTCTTCCCCAAATGTATACATCTCAGGTCCAATTCCAGATCTATCCACAGTTCAAAATCAAAAGTCAAAACTCAAAAATTTCAGAAAATTCCAGAAAAAATATATGTTGAAGTATTCGATACGCGTAATCTCATGGTGTAATTCGTTTTTCAATTGGAGCTGTCGTTCATCCAGAATAAATTCAAACAGCCCCAAAACCGTTCATCATCGTCGCGCAAAACTTCGTCTGATCGAAATTCTGTTTCTGGGTATTGTAGCATGGACGATGGGGAGTGCATCTATGTATTTTGTTTGGCGTTTCGATGGTTGGATTGTCGGGAATTTTGGATTAGGGTTTCGGCCAAGGGGAGAAAACGGCGGCGGCTGCTCTCGAGTCGCGAGCTCGTGACGTTGGGGGGGGGGGGGGGGGGGGCGTAGTTTGGTCGTGTGGGTCGCGGCGTCGTCACGCTGGTGGAGGCGATCGACTCAGGAGGTGGCAGCCGCGGTTGCCAGTAACGAATTATTTGGGTTTCTGCGTATTGAAGGCTTCATTCCTGTAGCTTGCGAAATGAAGAAGGGTGACGTGGATTTAAGGTTAGGAAATGTGTGTCGTTTTTGTTAAATTTTAATTTTGAATTCAATCATCATTTTTCGCCATAACTTTCTCATACGAAGTCGGATTCACACGAAATTTCTTTTGTTAGGATCGTAATTTAATTCCGGACTCGATGACGCTGGTTTGGACGAATTCTGAGACGGGCGAATTTTTGGGTTTAAATCGGGTTTGAATTCGATTTAAATTCAAAAGGTGAGTGTTTTAACCCACTCACAACTACTAGAAGCTTTTATGTTTATTAAATAAATTTTAGAAATGAATAGAAATTTATTTATAAGCTTTTGGCATGTTATTTCACCCATATCTGTTGAATTGCATTTTTGAATTTAGCTGTTAATTAAATTGATTGATTTCGTATTAATTGGCTGTTAGAAATTATTGTTTGAACAAGAACTGCTAGTTAACAGTTATGTAAATTATCACTGAAAATAAACTGTTAGATTTATAGTTGATAAATATAATTTGAATTAAACTGCCAATTATTACCTGTTGTATATTCCCAAACATATTTTGTCAGTGGTTGATATTGCTTGATGTTTGTGACTGGATGATGGATGTGTTGTTGAATGGATGTTTTATTTGATATCATTAAACTGTAAGTTAGCATACATTTTACATTTCATTCGGGATTGTGGTTTGAAATGATAAAACCGCAAAGTTTTATTTTTTTAAATTGCGGATTGAAATGATAAATATCCGTATCACTTGACCATAGGATAGAAAATTATATACAGGCACCGCGGTCTATATATAACTATTTTAATGTGATTTCTATGGTTTGGATTGAATACGGTCTATAAATCTTAAATTTATATTGTATAAATATTTTATTCCATATTTATATACCTATGAAGTTGAAATTTTGAAATTAAAAGGAATATAAATTTCTTTATTGAAAATGGAAGAAATTTAGAAAATGGAGTTTGGTAAATTTATATCCTATGTTTAAATGTAAAGTTGGAAATTATAAGATATGATATTTGTAATTGGATTTTCCCAAAATAAATAGAAATGGATATTCTAGTATAATTTGAAGTGGAAAAATTCTATATATATATATATATATATATATTTTACTAGAAATTGAAGTCTTATTAATTATGGATTTTATGTGAATGGTCAAGATTAATTAATAGAATATTGATTTTGAAAGGATAAAAATCCAACTTTAGTTGAAATATTAATGCTCAAAAATGGATATAAATATATATAAAATTGAAATGGTTTTGGGACTTGAAGTAATATTTTGGACTTTGGTTTAACTTTAAAACAAGAAATATTTGGAAAGCCATGTAATTTATTCTTTATAAGGCAACAGTAAAGTTAAACCTTTTTAATTCGCATACCGTTGAATATCCAAACCATTTAGTTTTGAAAATAATGGTTTTAAAATACTATGGATTTCCGAAGAATTATGTTGAAAGTTACAAACAAAATATTGGTTACATGGGATATTAAATAATAAAAAGTGACATAATTTTTGGAAAGGAAAATTTTATTTGGGAAACGATATCATTGATTTGGGCTTTTATAAAATAATATGAAAATAAATTGTTTGTGTTTTTAAAGAAGAAATGATATCGTAATATTATGGTTTTGAAAGGGATTATATTCTGGTTTTAAAGTATAAACTGTTTTTAAATAACCGCGGTGTTATAATAACGATTGGTTGGCAAAGAGACCGGGATCGGATATGGACATACTCTCTGTCGATACCGAAAACCACTTTGACTAACCGTGTACGCGGTGGAGATTCCAGAATGAAGTAGGTGGTGGCGACGTTTCCTGTAAGGTAAATACGTGGACCCAACTCCCGTGAGTTGGCATAAGGTGGCTAAAACAGGAGCGATTCTCAGGCCAATGAGGTCATTCCTCTGATCGGACGCTCCTCTTCGATATTATACTTTGACTTGGATTGATTCAGTGGCCACTTCTATATTTTGATTTTGGGGAGTTAGTCCGAGGTGGGCGGTAACTGCGGCTACGCGTTTCCACCAGCCTGGATAGCAATTGGTATATCTACCCTGGCATTGCCTAGTTGTGCCGTGTCACCTACCATACCGAGCCTTTACTACGAGTTTCTATTTGTGTCGTACCTATGGAGTATCCTCTGGTAGCCTCCCGATCAGGAGGTATTACGGTACTGTATAGACTATTGGCATTATTTGTGTTAAAGGGAATATTGGGTCACTCCTTAACGCTATTAAAAAGTAAGTTTATTTTATAAATAGACACTATTATAATAGCGCAATATACTACATAGTAAATAGTTTAACGGATCCTTAGGAGATGTAAATCCCGAACATCTCTTGAGTTACTGTACTCATATTTATTTCTGTTTATTTAACTCACATAAGATATTCTAGTCTGACTCGGGTGTTTTTGTCTTTTCAAATTCGCTCGGGTCAGTCCGAGCGTTTCAGGATAGCAGATTTTAGCTTTGGAGGACGAAGACGAAGAATCAGTATTATTTTATATATAGTATTACACCACACTCTTTCTATTCCGCTGCATTGCTTGTATTGGTATGTGGAACTCTGATATTTATTGTAAAAGAAGAATCAAGCTTTTGTAAACTGTTTATGAACTGTATATTTGTTATTATATTTTATCCTTCCGCTGTGAGATTCTATTTTGTTTTATTTCTTCTCTGTTTTTCTTATTTACCCCATAACAAATCCGCCCTTCCGTATGGTTTGAATCGGCATGTGTGTCGGTTTTAAGTGTGCGAAAAGGTGGGATGTTACATATAAGTAGTTCTGTCAAACTCATCACGGAATCACCCATCGAGTTATACTGACGTATAGTCCTTACACCTCGAGTCTTCACTCTTCACATAAGATTCACGACCTATTGTTAAGTTGGATCGACGTGGTTTTCGGATAGCCAACTATGGAAACCCGATCCCGGTCTCATCGAAATCCAAAGCGTGTCTTTTAGGTCCAAGTTGTTTTAAGGTTTAAAACAATTCAATACAGTATCTATGTACACACAGATAGATAACTCATAAATTATAACTGATAATCAACATTATCAAATAACAGGTAATCCACATTATCAATATCAAAATAGATAATCCATATACTACCATCACAACAGATAATCTATGTTATCGTCACAATGCAACCAAGCATTCATTCCACACAACCGGTCTCATTTCTGAGATCACAAAGCATCCAAGGAAATCAATGTCATCCATTCAAACATAAGCAATGATTTACTCATACCACATCTATAATTAATTTAAAATGAATTAAATTAACTATCTTTATCTCTAATTAATTTAAAATGAATTAAATTAATTACTTCATCAATATAAATCTTGCTTACCTAACCATTTAATTGAGTACAATCAATTAATCATTCATTATTAATTACCTTAATTAATCACCCTTCGTTAATTACCCTTACTTACATTCATGTAATTATCCTTAATTAATCTCACAAACTAATTTTTTTAACCAAACAGTAATTAACCTTTAATTACTTCAATTAATTAATTAATTATAATTAATTACCTTAATCCTTAATTAATTACATTAATTAATTACCTTTAATTACCTATTATTGATTAATTAATCTTAATTAATAATCTTTAATTACATCATTAATTATAATAATTAATGATCATTAATTATACTTAATTAATTATCCTCTTAAATTAATTACCTTAAGTAATTAACTCATAATTATTAATTTCCCAGATTAATTACATCAGTAATTAACTAACTTAATTACTTTATTAAACCAAATTAATTATCCCTTAATTAATTCCTTTATAAATCCCTTGATTAATTACTAAGTAATTACATTCCAAATTACTTCATTTTTAAACATCTTCAATTACATTCTGTAATTATCAATCAATTACTCAACTAAGTAATTTCCAATTCATTAATTACATACAGTAATTATTTTTAAAACCCAAGTGTTTAAAATTAATTAAACTTAATTAATTAAATTAAACAATCATATTTAAATCAATTAATTACCTTAAGTAGTTAATTTCTTAATTACTTCATTAAGTTATTATACTCAAACTATTCACAAATGATTATTATTAAATTGATTAATCTAATTAATTATAAAAATTAACCATATTAATTAATTGTTAAATAATCCTGGTTAATGACCTTCATTAACCATTCTCAATTATTTTCATTAAGTAATTAACTTCGATTAATTTCAAATTAAATTATTTTTAATTATCCATTAATTAAAGTCTAATTATTTAATTAATTAACCTTGATTTAAAAACTTAATTACATAATTAATAATTCATTAATCATTAATTTAAAAAAATCTAATTAATGATCTTAATTTTAAATTGATTAATCATTAATCAATATTTATTAAACCTTAATCAATAATTAATTAAATTAACTAACTATTTATTAATTACCTTATTAATGAAATAAATTTTCAAAACATTTATCTTAATTAATTTAAGATAAAACATTTCTAAATTTTGTTTTTAAAAACAAAATTTATTTAAAACCAAGTACTTTTGAAAATTACCTTTAAATTCTATTTTAAATACAAGTTTTAAAATAAGATTAATTTAAACTTATCAAAGTTTAAATAATTTAAAAAAATTAAATTGCAAGACAAACAAGTGTTTGTCTTAGAATTTAAATTTATAAGAATTTTAAAAACAAAATCTCATTTCAAAATTTTACTAACTTCAATTTATATTTAGTTTAAAACTTCCAAATTTAAACCTTCTTTTAAATTTAAAAACTGAAGTTCATTTTTAAATTTAAGATTTCCAGATTTAAATTTTATTTCAATCTTGCTCACATTTTACAAACTTCAATTTAAAAGATTTAAATTACTTTCCAAAATAATGTAGTCATACTAGTTTAAGTTCAAAACCTTATTTCCTTTATTTTTTATTTATTTAAAACTGAGATTTTGAATTAAACTTGAATTTCTAAAATTCAAACTTGAATTTAAATTTGATTTAAACCTTCCTTAACAAATAAACTTCAGATTTTAAAAAATTTCAAAACAGAAACTACAGGTTTCTGTAAACCTGAAAAAAACATAGAGCAAACCCGAGAATCCCTAAAACTGCTTCGAGACAAATGCACCTCTACTCCGAGATAACAATCAACCTACTTCGAGCAACTTACTAGAACCTCCCCTGTTCCACAAGCAAACCCAACATCACCAGGAAACTCATCGCCATGCATATGCATGGCGATCACCGCCTTCCCTGATCATCAGAGATGATCGTATTTCATCCAAAAACATAACAATGCCCAAATGAAATCATAAGATCAAACAATAAATCACGAAATCGAAATTGACAACCCAAAAGACAAACCTGGAAATAGAAAACAAGTTTCCCCTTCAAAACCTGTCAACGGCAATCTTACGCCGCTCCGACCACCTGAGGTCCGCCCACTCCAGCCTCGAACTTATCTACACACCAACTACCCATTTCTCATACATTATAGCACTCGATCCAGCCTTCTTCCCGAATGTTTGATTCTTCATACCCTTTTCAAACTAGGGTTTAAAAACTGATTTCCAAACTGCACCTTCCTCATTGAATTACAACATCAGTAATGATTTTTACAAGAATCTACAAACCTTCCTCTACAACTCAGAAGAATTTTGAGGCTCCTCAGTCCAATGATCACCAGGATTTGGTAAAAATCCATTTTTAGTTCAATAACTAACTGCCACCATAACTATACTCTATAAATTCTGATTTTTGAATTAAAAATCAAGCTTCAGTTACTACTTTAATTTATGAAACTGAATTACAATACTAATATGATTTGGGTTTTTTATTTTATTTTTTATTTTTTTTCAAATTTAACATGCACTGATGTTTCCTGTGTTTCCCTGAGACAACTACTCATATTCATCTTACTTAAAGTTTTAAATTATTATCTTCAGATAATTAAACAACTCTACTAAATAAATTTCATCATGTCATAAAACCAATTAAAAAGATAAGGTTTTAAATAAAAAAATTCTGGAAAATCAAGAAACAGAACAAGTAATAAAAGCAACAGCATGCACACATTACATTTTCATTTATACAGAGCAACACTTATTTATATCAAACAATCTAGCATGCAATCCTTTTTTTTTACTTCAAAATTTAAAAAGTTACTCACCTCATATGAAGAAGCAGAGAACAGATTTTGAGAC
Organism: Allium cepa; assembly: GCA_030765085.1. Taxonomy (NCBI): domain Eukaryota; kingdom Viridiplantae; phylum Streptophyta; class Magnoliopsida; order Asparagales; family Amaryllidaceae; genus Allium; species Allium cepa. The sequence continues at coordinate 1,014,258,972 of CM060934.1, read as the reverse complement.
AAGTTTGAAAACTTTGCACAGAAATGCTAAAAATGTTTTATTCCTTTGAATTGCTTTAAACAAATATGCATCTGGTTGGATTTGAACATGCTTAAATCAAACTTCAATTTGAGGTTGTGTAGAGAAAAATGCAGACTTGCTCTTTTTCCAAATGCATGCAGATTATTTCATCTCCAGGTTTTAAAAACAGAATGCAGGCCCTATTTGATTTTGAGGAAGTTGAATATGCAGATTTTCTAGATTTTGAGGAAGTGTGGATTTTTTTTTGATGCCGAGGGATTCGTGAAATGGTGATGATCATGATTTATTCACGGATTTTGGTTTTGATGAGGAGTTTTGATATGGAATGCTTTGAAGTTTACTGATTTTAGACTTGTGCATGATTGGAATATGCAAGGTTTCATTTCCAGGTTTATAAAAATATGCATGTCTATTTTTTTGATTTTTGAGGAAGTTGTATATGTAGGGTTTGATTTATGCATATGAAGATGAGTTTTGATTTTTGAGAGGTGTTACTGATTTTGAAGACGTGTTTAAAGTTTTCTTTTTGATTAAGGAAATTAAAAAAAAATAAGTGCGAATGAAATGCAAGCTTATATAAATGAATTTTCAGATTTAATTAAACAAAGAAAATTAAAACCAAAATTGTGCCACTTGTAAAAATTATTCGACATTTGTCAATTTGAATATTTATCTTTCTAACACTTGTTAAGTTAATGCCTAAGAATGCAACACTTGTCTCTTTTAAAGTGATTAGTATTAAATTTCCAAGTTAATATATGTGTTAATGTATGTATTAAGCCAAATTAAATTTGTTAGTTAATATTTGAATATGTATATAAATTTATAAAAGAAATAAAAACAAACTGTAACATCCCGCCTTTTCGCACACTTTAAACCGACACACATGCCAATTCAAACCATACGGAAGGGCGGATTTTTATGGGGTAAATAAGAAAAACAGAGAAGAAATAAAATTAAAATAGAATCTCACAGCGGAAGGATAAAATAAAATAATAAATATACAGTTCATAAACCGTTTACAAAACACTTGATTTTTCTTTATACAATAACTATCAGAGTTCACATACCAAATAAAATGCAGCGGAACAGTATGAGTGTGGTGCAATACTATAAATAATAATAATACAAATCTTCGTCTTCATTCTCCAAAGCTAAATCTTCAACTCCTGAAACGCTCGGACTGACCCGAGCGAATTTGAAAAGACAAAAACACTCGAGTCAGAACTAAAAGATCTTATGTAAGTTAAATTTTCAGAAATAAATATGAGTGCAGTAACTCGAGAGATGCTCGGGATTTACATCTCCTAAGGATCCGTTAAACTATTTACTATGTAGTATATTGCGCTATTTTAATAGTGTCTAATTATAAGATAAACTTACTTTTAAATAGCGTTAAGGGGTTACCCATATAGCTCTTAACACAGAATATATTCCCATAGTCTATACAGTACCGTAATCTCCCCCGTACTGGGCGTCGTCAGAGGGCACTCCATAGGTATGGTACAAAACCAAAATCGTATAAGGCGCGCTAGAGTAGGTGACACGGCACAACTAGGCAATGCCGGGGTAGATATACCAATTGCTACTCGGGCTGATGGTAACGCATAGCCGCAGCACCACCCACCTCAAAACAAACTCCCCCAAAAATCAAAGTAAAAGTGGCCACTGAATCAATCCAAAGTTAAGGTATAATATCGAAGAGGAGTGTCCGATCAGAGGAATGACCTCATTGGCCCGAGAATCGCTCCTGTTTTAGCCACCTTATGCCAACTCACGGGAGTTGGGTCCACGTATTTACCTTACAGGAAACGTCGCCACCAACCTACTTCATTCTGGAATCTCCACCGCGTACACGGTTAGTCAAAGTGGTTTTCGGTATCGACAGAGAGTATGTCCATATCTGATCCCGGTCTCTTTGCCAACCCATCGCTATTATAACACCGCGGTCCTTTAAAAATAGTTTATACTTTAAACCAGAATAAAATTTTCCATTTCAAACTATGAATACGATATCATTTTTAAAACCCAAAACAATATGATATCATTTTATCCAAATATAATTCTTTTCCAAAAATCATACTGCTTTGAAATCTATAATATCTAGAAACCAAACATTTGAATTATACTTTCAAAGCATAATATTTCGAAAATTCATAGTTTTAAAACCATAACTTCTAAACTTGAATGGTTTGGATATTCAACGGTATATAAAATAAATGGTTTAACTTTAAGGTTACTTTGCAAAGAAAATAATTTCCATGGCTTTACAAATATATTTCTTTATTTAAAGTCTAAACCAAAATTTAAATATCACTTTCAAGTTCCAAACCCACTTCAATTTCTATATATATATCCATTGGAGTATTAATATTTCAAAACTAAAGTTGGATTTTATTCTTTCAACAAATTAATGTTCTATTATTTAGCCTTGAATATTCACATAAATTCCATAAATAAAACTCCAATTTCTAGCAATTAAATATTTTCTTCAATTTAATTTATACTATAATATTCATTTAAATTTATCTTGGAAAATCCAGTTATAAATGTCATATCTTAAAATTTCCAACTTAAACATGTAATCTAAATTATCAAATCCCTTTTCTCAAAAAATTTCCATTTTTATTTAAGAGATTTATACACAGTTTAAATTCAAAATCTCTAACTTCATATGTATACATATAGAAGAAAAATAATATTTATAAAAAATTAAAGTTAAAATTTTGATAAACCGTATCCATCCAAACCATAGAAATCGCTTTAAAATATTTTATATATATACCACGGTGCCTGTATAAAATTTTCTATGGTCAAGTGATACGGATATTTATCATTTCAATCCGCAATTTAAAAATAAAATTTTGCGGTTGTATATCATTTCAAACCACAATCCCGAAATGAAATGGAAAAATGCATGATAACTTGCAATTTAATGATATAAAATAAAACATCCATTCATCAACATCATCCATCATCCAAATCACAATCATCATCCAATAATAAATCAATATCAATATATATCTGATAATATATAACAGGTAATAACTGGCAGTTATAATCGAAATAAATTTAACACTATTAAACTAACAATTTATGTTCAGTAATAAATTTTATAACTGTTTCTAGCAGTTTATATGCAAATAAATAAATTCTAACTGTCAATTAATATGCAATAAATAAACTAAATTAACAGTTAAATTAAATAAATGCGATTTAACAGATATGATGAATAAAACACGCCAAACAGTCATAAATAAATTTCTACTCATATCTAATATAAATTTAACAAACATAAAAACTTTTAGTAGTTGCGAGTGGGTTAAAACACTCACCTTTTGAATTTAAATCGAATTTAAATCCGATTTAAACCCAAAAATTCAACGGTCTCCAAATCAGTCCAAACCAGCGTCATCAGATCCGGATTTTAATTTTGATCCAAACAAAACAAATTTCGTGTGTAAACGACTTCGTATGAGAAAATTATCCTCGTTAAACGATTTGAAACTGAAATTAAAACAAAAAGAAAAAAGAAAACAAACTTCACTACCACGTCAGCAAGGTGGACTCCCCACTCCTCTCGTTCGCACGCTACAACAAGAAACGCACTTCCCTGTTTGCCAACGAACCCACACTCCATTGCCAAAACGCAACCGTACGGCGCGTCCACGGCCCGTTCCCTAATCGCCTGAGACCACCCATCACGAGCCACCTCCCATCCACTACCTCGTGACCCCATCGGCCACGCCTCAGGCCCCAAAACGCCGCAGCCGCCTATGAAAAACGAAACCCTAATCATGGTTCTCCGACGATCTGACCGTTGAACCCTCGATAAATCTGCATGGATGAGCTCAGCTCGAGGATCTCTACAAAACCCAGAAGGGAAATTTCGATCCGACGAAGTTTGTTATGGCGATGATGTAAGGCCGAAAATGATTTGAATTTTTCTGGGCAAACGATGGTTCCAATCGAAAAACGGATATCACCACTGAATTACGCTCATCGAGAGCATTGACATATAATTTTTTTGAATTTTTAGGAGGACTTTGAATTTTCATTTGAATTTCGAATTCAAGTAGATCTAGGTTTTGCAACCATTGAGGAAGAGAAAGAGATGAAGAAAAATGAACGTACAGCCAAATGGCAATAGAAAGGAGGCTAGGGTTTATTACAACATATATATAGACAAATAGTAGTAGGCTAGGTGGGCACGAATTACGAACGTGCTAAACGATAGATGGCCCAAAAAGCCCGTTCTAACTCAGGAACGAAGTTTATTAAACCCATATGTCCAAATAGGTATTTTAAAATATTCTGAATGCGATGGAAGAAGTTTCACGTCCAAATTTGATCGTATGAAGAAGTTATGCTGAAAACAAAATTTCCAAATTGATTTCAAATTGATTTTAATTAAATCGATTTCAAGGCGTTTCGCATCCGTACGATGAAATGACAGGTCTGATCGATACGAAACTTGAAACCCTACAATAATTCACCGATACCGATCCGATGAAACTGGTTTCGTCGAAATCCGAATCCGTGGCCAAAATGGCCATTTTTATGTTAATTAAATAAATAGGCAAATAAATTAATTAAATTCAATCTTTAAAATTTCGACTTTAAAAATTGAAAATTTTATCACTTTTATATTTTCAATTTAGTTACAACAATTTAAACAAACCCAGATATCAATGTCAAGTAAATAAATTTATAAATTTCAGTGTTTGAATTCAATTACGGTAAATTCAGATATTGTAAAATTCAAATTCCCAAGAATTTACTTAGATTTAACTTTGACCATGACCTTATAGTTTACTGCGTATTATTACGTCAATTAATGTAACTTTACGTTTATTTCAAATCTACCAATTACCACCAAATAAAACTTTTCAATTGTTAATACTTAACTTAAATTTCAACGGTTGCATTCCATCTGCACTTCCGTTACTATGATAATAATTAGTAACGTTTATGCCATCAACCCATCATAATTACTTACCCTTAATTGAGTTTGATTTTCAAATAAATTTGCTGACCCTTAATTAGGCAATTTATAAAAGTTTGTCATCATACTCATAGTTCTACGCTTATGCTAAGTCTTAAATTTCAATAAATTTATAAATTTTGAGATGTTCATTAAAGTTTACAAATTTATTGACTTGCAATAACAGGATTCCTTAATCTATTCCAATTTTCGTTCACAACCTTTTATTGCATTAAAACGGTTTAATACTATCATAAATTTCTCATATTAAATTTTATATCCAGGTAAGACTTATTTTCCAACTTACTTCATTTGAATATTATACAAATTTCTAGATAAATAAGTTTTTAAGGCATCATTCATATAATTTATTTTAGCCTTTATTTCAATATTTGTTTATAAAGTGAAAAATTTTCCCACTAAATTAAATTACAAAGCTCAAAAATCCAACCTAGTTAAATCCACGAATTATACGGGTCGTTACACTCTCCCCCACTCAAAACTTTTCGTCCCCGAAAAGGAAAAAGAAGGGAGAAGAAAGAATTAAATAACAATACATCTTATTCAAAATATTAAATTTATAAACAATAATTTACTAAAATTATTATATTAAATAAAATATACCTGTTTTATAATCATTATATCTTTTTATACTTAGATAAATAAAGTTTGGAAAGCATTTTCAAATAATCTCTAAGTGGTTTCAATCACTAAATCAATCCAACAACCATCCATTTCAACAAACAGCATACACAACAAATATAAAACAACCATATAATCAAACAAACAAATAGTTGTTCAGGTTCAAACTTGAAATGGTATGGAATGAACAATAACTATCCAGTGCATCATTTACTCGACAGTCTTAGATGGGACACAAATAGATTATTTATTCATCCACCAAACTCCAAATTTCCTTACCCAACCAACCATAGATCAACCAATAACAATTCAAACTAACAATCAATTTACCTTATATAAATTCTTTACATACTTTAGTTGTTTGATTTCCTTTCTTTTATTCAAACCACATAAATTTTTCTTTTTATAATTTACATTTATTTCTAACAAACTTCGAATTTTATTTCTCTTTCAATGGTTATTTCCTTATTTCTATTTACTACTTACAATTTATTCACTTTTATTATTTATTTATTCCGGTCATGTAAGTTTCTTTATTTGTATTGCATTTAATACACTTCTCAATTTCAATCTTTTATTCCATGCTTACAATTCTATTACTTATTTATAGTAACCCTTTTTAATTACATTTAAATTCTTAACCTTATACCCTCCATTCTTATAAATAAAGGATTTTATTAATTTATTACTTAGGGTTTGCAGTCATTTATTTATATTACCCACATTCTATCATACTTAAGTTAATAGCCCTACACATCAATCCTTATTTGTTAAAGAATTTCACTTTATTTACTTAAGTTTAAAATCACCAGTTTATAATACTTACCTTTAATTTTAGTAATAGTTTAATTATAACTTAAGTTTGTACCATTAAATTCTTATTTATAATAGCAATTCATTAAATACTTCATTATTTCCAAAATTTCTACTTGTATAATATTCTATTCAAATCTTCTTATTTAACATTTCAACTTTTCATATTTGGTAAGTTATATATGTTAAAGAAAATGCAAATGAACTTATACAAGTTTTATCTCATCCTTTAATTAAGTTCATTGTTCAATAAATCTTTACCTTTTCGTATAAGTTAAAATTTTAACTTCCTTTATAACTTGGCATTAAAGTCTCTTATTCTATTTAGGTTTCAATTCTTAATTAAATTCTGTTTCACTACCATAAATGAAAAAATTAATTAATGGAAATTTTAGAAGTAAATACCGGGTTAAATTTCAATAGATAAATATATCTTTATAACTTATATACCTCTAATTATAATTAAAACAATTAAACCTTTAGATATTTCCAAAAGAAATCTGCAATAGAATTCACTACAGTAGCCTTTCCCCTTCGAAACTTGAAAATGAAAGTCGATGATGCGGCCGCCATCACCGAAATTATTTTCCAGCGACAGAGAGGAAAGTACAAAATTTATTTCTCCAAAATCTTCTTAAAACAATTCTTCCAAATTATAATGAAATATTTATATCGGAAAATATTTATAAACAATATTATTATATTTCAAATCCTTTGAAAGAAAATTTTCAAAATCCCGGACTTAAGTCCTAAAATTTTCAATTTCCATTGATTTTAATTTCAATCTATAAATTTTATTCCTAACAACCAATCTATTGCAACCAAATATATCTTTTGGAAAATTTATTTTATATATAGAAAATATAATAGGCAAAATTATTTCATTCACCTATATTAAAACAGATATTATGTCGGTCTGTCCTATTAAGTGATTAGAAATCCCTATTGATGACATAGCGTCCTATGCATCAACCAGAATTTATAAATACAAAACGGAACAGATTAACACAATATTAAAATCTTTTGATAACACTAACAAATACGCTCTCTCATATATATACACTCAGCGACTCCCATAGGGTATTACTACCCTATTAACAAAGAGTCAAACCCCACAAAGCCAAGGTTTATCGCTAAACCAAAGCTCTAATATCAACTGTAACGTCCCGCCTTTTCGCACACTTTAAACCGACACACATGCCGATTCAAACCATACGGAAGGGCGGATTTTTATGGAGTAAATAAGAAAAACAGAGAAGAACTAAAATTAAAATAGAATCTCACAGCGGAAGGATAAAATAAAATAATAAATATACAGTTCATAAACCGTTTACAAAACACTTGATTTTTCTTTATACAATAACTACCAGAGTTCACATACCAAATAAAATGCAGCGGAATAGTATGAGTGTGGTGCAATACTATAAATAATAATAATACAAATCTTCGTCTTCGTCCTCCAGAGCTAAATCTTCAACTCCTGAAACGCTCGGACTGACCCGAGCGAATTTGAAAAGACAAAAACACTCGAGTCAGAACTAAAAGATCTTATGTAAGTTAAATTTTCAGAAATAAATATGAGTGCAGTAACTCAAGAGATGCTCGGGATTTACATCTCCTAAGGATCCGTTAAACTATTTACTATATAGTATATTGCGCTATTTTAATAGTGTCTAATTATAAGATAAATTTACTTTTAAATAGCGTTAAGGGGTTACCCATATAGCCCTTAACACAGAATATATTCCCATAGTCTATACAGTACCGTAATCTCCCCTGTACTGGGCGTCGTCAGAGGGCACTCCATAGGTATGGTACAAAACCAAAATCGTATAAGGCGCGCTAGGGTAGGTGACACGGCACAACTAGGCAATGCCAGGATAGATATACCAATTGCTACTCGGGCTGATGGTAACGCATAGCCGCAGCTACCGCCCACCTTGAAACAAACTCCCCCAAAAATCAAAGTAAAAGTGGCCACTGAATCAATCCAAAGTCAAGGTATAATATCGAAGAGGAGTGTCCGATCAGAGGAATGACCTCATTGGCCCGAGAATCGCTCTTGTTTTAGCCACCTTATGCCAACTCACGGGAGTTGGGTCCACATATTTACCTTACAGGAAACGTGGCCACCAACCTACTTCATTCTGGAATCTCCATCGCGTACACGGTTAGTCAAAGTGGTTTTCGGTATCGACAGAGAGTATGTCCATATCCGATCCCGGTCTCTTTGCCAACCCATCGCTATTATAACACCGCGGTCCTTTAAAAATAGTTTATACTTTAAACCAGAATAAAATTTTCCATTTCAAACTATGAATACGATATCATTTTTAAAACCCAAAACAATATGATATCATTTTATCCAAATATAATTCTTTTCCAAAAATCATACTGCTTTGAAATCTATAATATCTAGAAACCAAACATTTGAATTATACTTTCAAAGCATAATATTTCGAAAATTCATAGTTTTAAAACCATAACTTCTAAACTTGAATGGTTTGGATATTCAACGGTATATAAAATAAATGGTTTAACTTTAAGGTTACTTTGCAAAGAAAATAATTTCCATGGCTTTACAAATATATTTCTTTATTTAAAGTCTAAACCAAAATTTAAATATCACTTTCAAGTTCCAAACCCACTTCAATTTCTATATATATATATATATATCCATTGGAGTATTAATATTTCAAAACTAAAGTTGGATTTTATTCTTTCAACAAATTAATTTTCTATTATTTAGTCTTGAATATTCACATAAATTCCATAAATAAAACTCCAATTTCTAGCAATTAAATATTTTCTTCAATTTAATTTATACTATAATATTCATTTAAATTTATCTTGGAAAATCCAATTATAAATGTCATATCTTAAAATTTCCAACCTAAACATATAATCTAAATTATCAAATCCCTTTTCTCAAAAAATTTCCATTTTTATTTAAGAGATTTATACACAGTTTAAATTAAAAATCTCTAACTTCATATGTATACATATAGAAGAAAAATAATATTTATAAAATATCAAAGTTAAAATTTTGATAAACCGTATCCATCCAAACCATAGAAATCACTTTAAAATATTTTATATATATACCACGGTGTCTGTATAAAATTTTGTATCCTATGGTCAAGTGATACGGATATTTATCATTTCAATCCGCAATTTAAAAATAAAATTTTGCGGTTGTATATCATTTCAAACCACAATCCCGAAATGAAATGGAAAAATGCATGATAACTTGCAATTTAATGATATAAAATAAAACATCCATTCATCAACACCATCCATCATCCAAATCACAATCATCATCCAATAATAAATCAATATCAATATATATCTGAGAATATATAACAGGTAATAACTGGTAGTTATAATCGAAATAAATTTAACACTATTAAACTAACAGTTTATATTCAGTAATAAATTTTATAACTGTTTCTAGCAGTTTATATGCAAATAAATAAATTCTAACTGTCAATTAATATGCAATAAATAAAGTAAATTAACAGTTAAATTAAATAAATGCGATTTAACAGATATGATGAATAAAACACGCCAAACAGTCATAAATAAATTTCTACTCATATATAATATAAATTTAACAAACATAAAAACTTTTAGTAGTTGCGAGTGGGTTAAAACACTCACCTTTTGAATTTAAATCGAATTTAAATCCAATTTAAACCCAAAAATTCGACGGTCTCCAAATCAGTTCAAACCAGCGTCATCAGATCCGGATTTTAATTACGATCCTAACAAAAGAAATTTCGTGTGAAATCGACTTCGTATGAGAAAGTTATCCTCGTTAAACGATTTGAAACTGAAATTAAAACAAAAAGAAAAAAGAAAACAAACTTCACTACCACGTCAGCAAGGTGGACTCCCCACTCCTCTCGTTCGCACGCTACAGCAAGAAACGCACTTCCTGTTTGCCAACGAACCCACACTCCATTGCCAAAACGCAACCGTACGGCGCGTCCACGGCCCGTTCCCTAATCGCCTGAGACCACCCATCACGAGCTGCCTCCCATCCACTACCTCGCGACCCCATCGGCCACGCCTCAGGCCCCAAAACGCCGCAGCCGCCTATGAAAAACGAAACCCTAATCATGATTCTCCGACGATCTGACGTTGAACCCTCGATAAATCTGCATGGATGAGCTCAGCTCGAGGATCTCTACAAAACCCAGAAGGGAAATTTCGATCCGACGAAGTTTGTTACGGTGATGATGTAAGGCCGAAAATGATTTGAATTTTTCTAGGCAAACGATGGTTCCAATCGAAAAACGGATATCACCACTGAATTACGCTCATCGATAGCATTGACATATAATTTTTTTGAATTTTTAGGAGGACTTTGAATTTTCATTTGAATTTCGAATTCAAGTAGATCTAGGTTTTGCAACCATTGAGGAAGAGAAAGAGATGAATAAAAATGAACGTACAGCCAAATGGCAATAGAAAGGAGGCTAGGGTTTATCACAGCATATATATAGACAAATAGTAGTAGGCTAGGTGGGCACGAATTACGAACGTGCTAAACGATAGATGGCCCAAAAAGCCCGTTCTAACTCCGGAACGAAGTTTATTAAACCCATATGTCCAAATAGGTATTTTAAAATATTCTGAACGCGATGGAAGAAGTTTCACGTCCAAATTTGATCGTATGAAGAAGTCATGCTGAAAACAAAATTTCCAAATTGATTTCAAATTGATTTTAGTTAAATCGATTTCAAGGCGTTTCGCATCCGTACGATCAAACGACAGGTCCGATCGATACGAAACTTGAAACCCTACAATAATTCACCGATACGGATCCGATGAAACTGGTTTCGTCGAAATCCGAGTCCGTGGCCAATATGGCTATTTTTATATTAATTAGATAAATAGGCAAATAAATTAATTAAATTCAATCTTTAAAATTTCGACTTTAAAAATTGAAAATTTTATCACTTTTATATTTTCGATTTAGTTACAACAATTTAAACAAACCCAGATATCAATGTCAAGTAAATAAATTTATAAATTTCAGTGTTTGAATTCAATTACGGTAAATTCAGATATTGTAAAATTCAAATTCCCAAGAATTTACTCAAATTTAACTTTGACCATGACCTTATAGTTTACTGCGTATTATTACGTCAATTAATATAACTTTACGTTTATTTCAAATCTACCAATTACCACCAAATAAAACTTTTCAATTGTTAATACTTAACTTAAATTTCTACGGTTGCATTCCATCTGCACTTCCGTTACTATGATAATAATTAATAACGTTTATGCCATCAACCCATCATAATTACTTACCCTTAATTGAGTTTGATTTCCAAATAAATTTGCTGACCCTTAATTAGGCAATTTATAAAAGTTTGTCATCATACTCATAGTTCTACGCTTATGCTAAGTCTTAAATTTCAATAAATTTATAAATTTTGAGATGTTCATTAAAGTTTACAAATTTATTGACTTGCAATAACAGGATTCCTTAATCTATTCCAATTTTCGTTCACAACCTTTTATTGCATTAAATCGTTTTAATACTATCATAAATTTCTCATATTAAATTTTATATCCAGGTAAGACTTATTTTCCAACTTACTTCATTTCAATATTATACAAATTTCTATATAAATAAATTTTTAAGGCATCATTCATATAATTTATTTTAGCCTTTATTTCAATATTTGTTTATAAAGTGAAAAATTTTCCCACTAAATTAAATTACAAAGCTCAAAAATCCAACCTAGTTAAATCCACGAATTATATGGGTCGTTACACAAACCATGTTTATAAATAAACTTATACATATAGAAATTTAAACAATTAATATTTATACTTTGGAATTTAAATTCAAATCAAATCTAAAATCAATTGTTTTCAAATCAATTTATGTATATAAATTTAATTCGAAATAACAATGGCAAATTTTATTCAAAATCTATTTAGAAAGACAATACACTATTAATATTATTTTTATAAATATCTTATTATTAAATTAAAATCATTTTAAAAGAAAATATTTTTTTATTAATAAATTATCTATTTTATCAAGCAATAATTTTTTTTGTTAATTCATTCTAAATTTAGAACTCAAGCCAAATCATTTTAAACATTTAATATTTTTCTTATCGAATTTAAAATCATATATTTATTTGTTATATAGTTTTAAAAACTTAATACTAATTTAAATCAAAATTTCCAAATTAAAATGTATATATTAGAATTTTTAAAACATGATTCACTTATTAAGTTTAAACCAAAATCATTTATTCAATAACTTTGAAAAGCTAATATTAAATAAAAACAAATTTTCCAAATTACTACAAATATTAAAACTAGAAAATATGCTTATTAAAATTAAAATAATGCTAATCAATTTAAAATATAAACTATATATTTATATTGTAAATAGAAATCAATTTGAATTATTATTAACAGAATATCAATATCAATTTAATTTTAATACAGATCATTAAATTGATATTGTTAAAAATTCTGGGATATTACAATCCTTTCCGCTTAAAAGAATTTCGTCCCTGAAATTTAAAACAAAGGTAATTTAATAATCTCACTAAAGATTTAATTTTAAAACACAAGCATATATCAAACATATGCTTACAATCATAGCAACCAACTCAACTAATCAAAGAAATCTAATTATCCAGACAAATTCTGGATAGAATTTCTTTGAGTTTCCCCAAGAAAATATATCAGGATACTCGCTCTATAGAATCCATACAATCTATATTATGAAGCTACAAAGCTCCTACTCATCTATATCTATAACACTAGACAAGATATCAGATTACAGACGAGTCTGACTCAACAACCAAAACTCCAGAATTGTTGGTTCCACAACCAGAGATAGAACATACATGTACCCCCTCAGAGATACGTGAAACTCATCGAATCCCAGTCATCCAAACTGGCAATTCAATCCTGTAGATCACATTTATTCTCCATGAATACAGAAAAGAATCCAAAATACTTTGGAGCTAACTTCTCTGACTTACCCAATCTTATAGCTCTCTTTTCGATCGGAGAAAACTTACCCAAAATCAAATCTCCGATTTCAGAATCCAAATTCCTCTGTCTCTTATCCACAAAAAATCCTCGGACTCTCCTGGGCTACCTACACCCTCACCGATCAGCTCATCCCTTTGCTGATGACTCTAGAAACAACTAGACCAATCAACTCAGCAAAATGATCTCCTCAAGATCAACCAGAATCAAGAAACACAAATTCTACTCCTCCATATCAGAAGACTACACTCACTTCTCCTGTCCGGGAAAAGAAAAGCAGATACACTTCCAAACTGCTTCCGCTGCTCAACTCTGATCCGAAGTAGAAGAAAATGATGAAGAAGAACACAAGCATGACTCAACAGCACATCCCATAAATATGGTTCAACAAATCCATAATAAAAATTCAGAAGTTCCTCCAAAACTCTGAGCTGCTACACCAACTCAATCTCTTGGAACCATTCTTCTATAAAGCTGAACCACCGGCACCACTCCTGGAATTCCAGTCGATAAGGAAACTCAACTTCCAGATGCGGACAAAATCTCCGACTTCTCTGAAGACATCCGGAGAAACTCTGATAACTCAAGAGAACATTCAAACAATCGCAAGCCACTTTTGCGATCAACCCAAACCAAATCCAAGGAAAACTGTTCTCCCTTAACCAAACTGAACAGCTTACACTTAATTAGCCAACCCATCGAAGAAACGGGTCCACTTAACTTCTTCTGAACTCCACTTCAGAAAACTACTAAGTCAGAAGATCTCTTGCCAACACCGAGAACATTTCAAGCTGCACTGCTTCCACAGATGCCATAGAATTCCAAATCAAAGCTCTTCGAGAAACTCGGACTTCAAATCAAACAGAAATACCAGCTGAACACAGCCACAACATCGAAGCAGACCTACTTCCTTAACATGTTCCAAAGAAAACATCTTTGGGAACATCCATAATCACTACATCTCATCACGCAGCTACTACTTCCTGAGGTATCAAAATGCCATCACTCGCTTCCACCTAGCCATCAGATCCAAACTCTACTCATCCAATTTCAGAAATGGACTCCAAAGCTTAACAGGTTTCCTTCAGAGATCAATGAAATCCTTCATCACTACAGAACTCACTCGAGACGGTATTAGGTCTACAGTCTCGACAGATACACTTCCAACCTCAAACATTCAAACTCCAACCAATGGTAGTCGTGTTACACACACCACTACCCCATCTACCTTTATAACTTATGTTGGAAAACCTGAACAGGTAACCCAACAGATAGGTAGAAATAAATATATTTATATATTTAAAATTACAAATACGCTCTCTCAAGACAGACAGCACTACAGAGCCTAGGTATTCACTGAACCTAATGCTCTAATACCAAGTGATACGACCCGACTTTCTTACCACAGAAAATTGCATCATTTTTGAAGAAAGAAAGGGATAGAAAGGAGAAAAGAAAGAAGAGAAGAAAGAAACACATCAGAATCTAAATAGTGGAACGAATAAATTATATTAATAACATATACATTACATAGTTTACAACCACTATCAGAGTTACACAGATATATAACACATACTAGACAGTTATAAACACCTGTCTAGTTATACAACTCAATATAGTACAAGAAACAACTCAGAGAAATCTACATAGCGGAATACTATATATCTACACGCAGAAGCCTCCTGCTCCATTGCTCCTCCATAATTCGTCAAAGCTAACCTGAATCCTAACCTGAATCCCTTGGCTACTCGTAAAAATTTGAGTACCCAAGAGTTTAAGAAAACAGAAGATAAACTCCGGGTCAGACGTGGGTCTGGTGTGAGTAACAGCTTAAGGTTGCTTAACTTTCAAAAACCTTTTGAAAGAAAAGGTGTCACGTAAGACTTCCCACACATAAACATGGAAAAGTTTTTACCTAACGCTAACCAAAACATTTGATAGGAAATCCGATGATATTATAATAGTGTCTAGGGTTTTCAAATAAATATGAAATAGCCGAAATTGTTACATGATTAAATTCCAGCTACTAGCCACAAAAGTGGGTAATACAATCAAAACCGTTGGCACTTATTGGATTTTGGATTCTATACAATGGCAGGGCTACTGGGGTACCGTCCGTCACAGTACATGCCCTAGATCAACGTACCGAGGAGTACGCCCGCTCCCCTATAACACAAGGCCGGACCCATTTCTTACTGAATAGTTTCGAATAAGCCAACCCCGCGGTTGTAGCTAGCAACCGCCCACACAGCCGAATATAAAGGGACCTCTAGAAAGGGGTAAATCTCACTCTCAAGTGGGGGCTACCCACGAAGCCTTGTTGCACCTCCCCTGTTTTAGCCATTCCCAGTAGATGAGGCTTGAGGCTACGATTACCTTTAGTGAACACATCACTTAGAATGCTCATCGTCCACCTAACGATGTTCTGAAAGCATTCAATCCATACAAGTTCGTTTCGGGTTCGAACGAAACCGAAGGCATTATCTAGTTACACTCATTTTGGAATCACCCTCATAGTTAACGACGATAACCCTTGCACTCAGAATCAGCATCTCGAACCTATAAGAACTAGTTCCGTCAAACTCATCACGGAATCACCCACCGAGTTATAAAGACGTATAGTCCTTACACCTCGAGTCTTCACTCTTCACATAAGATTCACGACCTATTGTTAATTTGGATCGATGTGGTTTTTGGATATCCAAATATGAAAACGCGATCCCGGTCTCATCGAAATCCAAACCGTGCCTTTTAGTTCCAAGTTGTTTTAAGGTTTAAAACAATTCAATACAATATCTATATACACACAGATAGATAACTCACAAATCATAATTGATAATCAATATTATCATATAACAGGTAATCCACATTATCAATATCAAAATAGATAATCCATATACTACCATCACAATAGATAATCTATGTTATCATCACAATGCAACCAAGCATTCATGCCACACAACCTGTCTCATTTCTAAGATCACAAAGCATCCAAGGAAATCAATGTCATCCATTCATATATAAGCAATGATTTACTCATACCACATCAATAATTAATTTAAAATAAATTAAATTAACTATCTTCATCGCTAATTAATTTAAAATGAATTAAACTAATTACTTCATCTTTAATTAATTTAAAATAAATTAAATTAATTACTTCATCAACATAAATCTTGCTTACCTAACCATTTAATTGATTACAATCAATTAATCATTCATTATTAATTACCTTAATTATTCACCCTTGGTTAATTACCCTTACTTACATTCATGTAATTATCCTTAATTAATTTCACAAATTAATTATTCTCAACCAAACAGTAATTAACCTTTAATTACTTCAACTAATTAATTAATTATAATTAATTACCTTAATCCTTAATTAGTTACATTAATTAATTACCTTTAATTACCTATTATTGATTAATTAATCCAAATTAATCATCCTTAATTACATCATTAATTATAATAATTAATGATCTTTAATTATACTTAATTAATTATCCTCTTAAATTAATTACCTAAAGTAATTAACTCATAATTATTAGTTTCCCAGATTAATTACATTCAGCAATTAACTAACTTAATTACTTTATTAAACCAATTAATTATCCCTTAATTAATTCCTTAATTAATCCCTTGATTAATTACTAAGTAATTACATTCCGAATTACTTCATTTTTAAAATCGTCAATTACATTCTGTAATTATCAATCAATTACTCAACTAAGTAATTTCCAATTCATTAATTACATACAATAATTATTTGTAAAACCCAAGTGTTTAAAATTAATTAAACTTAATTAATTAAATTAAACAATCATATTTAACTCAATTAATTACATTAAGTAATTAATTTCTTAATTACTTCATTAAGTAATTATACTCAAACCATTCACAAATGATTATTATTAAATTAATTAATTTAATTAATTATAAAAATTAACCATATTAATTAATTGTTAAATAATCATGGTTAATGACCTTCATTAACCATTCTCTAATTAATTTCATTAAGTAATTAACTTAGATTAATTTCAAATTAAATTATTTTTAATTATCCATTAATTAAAGTCTAATTATTTAATTAATTAACCTTGATTTAAAAACTTAATTACATAATTAATAATTCATTAATCATAAAATTAAAAAAAGCTAACTAATGATCTTAATTTTAAATTGATTAATCATTAATCAATATTTATTAAACCTTAATTAATAATTAATTAAATTAACTAACTATTTCTTAATTACCTTATTAATTAAATAAATTTTCAAAACATTAATCTTAATTAATTTAAGATAAAACATTTCTACATTTTGTTTTTAAAAATAAAATTTATTTAAAACCAAGTACTTTTGAAAATTACCTTAAAATTCTATTTTAAATACAAGTTTTAAAACAAGAATAATTTAAACTTATCAAAGTTTAAATAATTTAAAACTTTTTGAATTGCAAGACAAATAAGTGTTTGTCTTAGAATTTAAATTCATAAGAATTTTGAAAACAAAAACTCATTTCAAAATCTCACTAACTTCAATTTATGTTTAGGTTAAAACTTCCAAATTTAAACCTTCTTTTAAATTTAAAAACTGAAGTTCATTTTTAAATTTAAGATTTTCAGATTTAAATTTTCTTTTAATTCTTGCACAACATTTTACAAACTTCAATTTAAAAGATTTAAATTACTTTCCAAAATAATGTAGTTATGCAAGTTTAAGTTTAAAATCTTATTTCCTTTATTTTTTATTTATTTAAAACTGAGATTTTGAATTAAACATGAATTTCTAAAATTCAAACTTGAATTTAAATTTGATTTAAAACCTTCCTTAACAAATAAACTTCAGATTTTTAAAATTTTCAAAAAAGAAACTACAGGTTTCTGTAAACCTGAAAAAAGCATAGAGCAAACCCGAGAATCCCTAAAACTACTTCGAGACAAATGTACCTCTACTCCGAGATAACAATCAACCAACTTCGAACAACTCACCAGAACCTCCCCTGTTCCACAAGCAAACCCAACATCACCAGGAAACTCATCGTCGTGCATATGCACGGCGATCACCGCCTTCTCTGATCATCAGAGATGATCGTATTTCATCCAAAAACATACCAATGCCCAAATGAAATCATAAGATCGAGCAATAAATCATGTAATCGAAATTGACAACCCAAAAGCCAAACCTGGAAACAGAAAACAGGTTTCCCCTTCAAAACCTTTCAACGGCAATCTTACGCCGCTCCGAGCACCTGAGGTCCACCCACTCCGGCCTCGAACTTATCTACACACCAACTACCCATTTCCCAAATATCATAGCACTCGATCCATCCTTCTTCCCGAATGTTTGATTCTTCATACCCTTTCAAACTAGGGTTTAAAAATAGATTTCCAAACTGTACCTTCCTCATTGAATTACAACATCACTAATGATTTTTACAAGAACCTACAAACCTTCCTCTACAACTCAGAAGAATTTCGAGCCTCCTCAGTCCAATGATCACCAAGATTTGGTAAAAATCCATTTTTAGTTCAATAACTAACTGCCACCATAACTATACTCTATAAATTCTAATTTTTGATTTAAAAATCAAGCTTCAATTAGTACTTTAATTTATGAAACTGAACTACAATACTAATATGATTTGGGTTTTTATTTTTTTTTATTTTTTTTCAAATTTAACCTGCACTAATGTTTCCTGTGTTTCCCTGAGACAACTACTCATATTCATCTTACTTAAAGTTTTAAATTATTATCTTCAGACAGTTAAAAAACTCTACTAAATAAATTTCGTCATATCGTAAAACTAATTAAAAGATAAGGTTTTAAATAAAAATTTGTCTGGAAAATCAAGAAACAGAACAAGTAATAAAAGCAACAACATGCACACATTACATTTTCATTTATGCACAGCAATACTTATTTATATCAAACAATCTAGCATGCAATCCTTTTTTTTACTTTAAAATTTTAAAAGTTACTCACCTCACATGAAGAAGCAGAGAACAGATTTTGAGAAAGCTTTGAAAACTTTGCACAAAAATGCTAAAAATGTTTTATTCCTTTGAATTTCCTTCAACAAATATGCACCTGCTTGCTTTTAAACATCCTTAAATCAAACTTCAATTTGAGGTTGCGTAGAGAAAAATGCAGACTTGCTCTATTTCCAAATGCATGCAGATTATTTCATCTCCAGGTTTTAAAAACAGAATGCAGGCCCTATTTGATTTTGAGGAAGTTGAATATGCAGATTTTCTAGATTTTGAGGAAGTGCAGATTTTTTTTTGATGCTGAGGGATTTGTGAAATGGTGATGATCATGATTTGTTCACAGATTTTGGTTTTGATGAGGAGTTTTGATATGGAGATGCTTTGAAGTTTACTGATTTTAGACTTGTGCATGATTTGAATATGCAGGGTTTCATTTCGAGGTTTATAAAAATATGCAGGTCTATTTTTTTTGATTTTTGAGGAAGTTGTGTGTGCATGGTTTGATTTATGCATATGAAGATGAGTTTTGATTTTTGAGAGGTGTTACTGATTTTGAAGAGGTGTTTAAAGTTTTCTTTTTGATTAAGGAAATGAAAAAAATAAGTATGAATGAAATGCAAGCTTATATAAATGAATTTTCAGAATTAATTAAACAAAGAAAATTAAAACCAAAATTGTGCCACTTGTAAAAATTATTCAACATTTGTCAATTTGAATATTATCTTTCTAACACTTGTTAAATTAATGCCTAAGAATGCAACACTTGTCTCTTTTAAAGTGATTAGTATTAAATTTACAAGTTAATATATGTGTTAATGTATGTACTAAGCCAAATTAAACTTGTTAGTTAATATTTGAATATGTATATAAATTTATAAAAGAAATAAAAACAAACCATGTTTATAAATACACTTATACATATAGAAATATGAACAATTAATATTTATACTTTGGAATTTAAATTCAAATCAAATCTAAAATTAATTATTTTCAAATCAAGTTATGTATATAAATTTAATTTGAAATTACAATTGCAAATTTTATTCAAAATCTATATATAAAGACAACACGCTATTAATATTATTTTCATAAAATATCTTATTGTTAAATTAAAATCATTTTAAAAGAAATCATATTTTTATTAATAAATTATCTATTTTATTAAGCCATAATTTTTTTTGTTAATTCATTCTAAACTGAGAACTCAAGCCAAATCATTTTAAACATTTAATATTTTTCTTATCAAATTTAAAATCATATATTTATTTATTATATAGTTTTAAAAACTTAATACTAATTTAAATCAAAATTTCCAAATTAAAATGTATATATTAGAATTTTTAAAACATGATTCACTTATTAAGTTTAAACCAAAATCATTTATTCAATAACTTTGAAAAGCTAATATTAAATAAAAACAAATTTTCCAAATTACTACAAATATTAAAACTAGAAAATATGCTTTACTTATTAAAATTAAAACAATGCTAATCTACTTAAAATATAAACCATATGTTTATATTGTAAATAGAAATCAATTTGAATTATTATTAACAGAATATCGATATCAATTTAATTTTAATACAGATCATTAAATTGATATTGTTAAAAATTCCTGGATATTACATCCATTAACGATAGCAAAGTTTACAAACAATAAGGAAATTCAAATTACATCAAAATTCCATTTTTAAACGTTTAATAAATCTTAAAGTTTTGAAATGACAGTTTTGGCATTTTCAAAAGACCCGACTGACAAGGTAAGGATAGAATCAGAAGAAGCTTTAATCTCTTTGGAGTATTGATTGAGGGAATCGATGATAATCTCATTTTTTGGCTGAAGGCTATTATGAACACACAAAAATTTAGCAAGATAAGTTTACAATTCACTAAGTAGTTTGTCCTTTTCATCACCTAGAAAATCAAAGCGATAATGAGAAAATCGTGTGTGTACTTCTTGTAAATCTCTTAGAAAGTAGCGTCTAGCTAGTTGAGATGTTCTAGTGGTTAAAGACTTCTTCTTAAAATCTCTCTTTAACTTGGTAAGCTTACCCAAAAGTTCCATAGGAACAGCACTATTGTGGAGCTCCTTATTTTACATAATATGTGAAAATTAGAGAGACAAAAGCGATAAAGTTTATCAACTACTTGAATTACATATTACAAGTATAAATTATCCAAATTCATACAATATTGACCTCTTGTAAAATTCATAAATAAATATCCCTTTGTTATATTTAATCTTTTCGGAAGAAAGAGTATTAGGAGAAAGAGGGACACTAGCAACCCTAGGTAAGTTCCAAAAAGCCCTGGGATGAGGATTACTTCCATAATCATCCAAATAACTTTTATGAAGTCGTTCAAGCAAACCCCCACTATTTTCGCCCAAGTAAAAAAAAGTCCACAAATTGACCCTTGGAATAGACTTTACAAAGGAACTCCACTGAAGCATATCTATCATCAATTAACATCCAAAAGAGAGTCGTTAATTTGGTATTCTCTCTAGCAATCCTTTCTCGGTATAGAAGAGCTCTTTTTAATCGAGGGGCTGCTTGCTTCTCCTTAAAAAACTATAACTATGCGACATTACCAGAAAGACGTTTGTATTTGTTTGACAGGTCAATGTGTTCTTTAACAAACTTTTCAACTTCCCTATTTAGTCGATCTCTCTACTCACACTATTCTAATATATAATCTCATAATAGTATCCTTAACTAAAATAATAAACTTATTAATCAAGAGTTAAAAAAGAAGTCTTAAAAATCTAAAATAAAGGACTCCATACCTATGCGGTTAGAACTTGAGTTAGGATTTTCTCCTTCGACTGATGCTGGAGGTAGCATTGTCTTTGGAAGAATCCTTTCTTGTAGTATCCCGAGGATCAGGAAATCAATAAAGTCTGTGCCTTAATAAGATGAGCCTAAGTTGGGATCACCTGATCCTTCTCCCCCATCTTCTGGTCCTCCAGAACCCTATCCATCATCATCACCATCGTTATTATGATCACCTTCTTCTACATTGGATTCATTTTCTTCATCGATTGGAGGATCAACAAAGGTTAGCCAATTTTCGACGTCAACCTTGTCTTCAATGGGAAACTCTTCTTGAAGAGCCTTCTTATGGATCTTTAGTTTAAGGCTGGACTTTCTTTTTAAATTTTTTGTTCCAATCTGGAAGGGATAGAAAATCCAAGTTTAGCCACTTTTGAATATTATTAGCATATGCCACAAACAAGCTTCTTCATAACATCTCTAGTAATCATGGGAAGGCCATCATTGAGGAAACATGTGACTTTCTTTTTAGAATCACTTATAATTCTATTCGAGTTGGCTAAGATACTAGTTTCCTCATGTAGTTTGTCCTTCAAGGATTGGTTCTTATTACATAGCTCGACCTTTTCTTTATTAGCCTTCTTGAGAATTTCTTTTAACCTTTTCACTTCCTTCTCAACTAGCATAGTTTTCTCTTATTGACTTTCTCGGGGTCCGCTTTCAATGCCTCTCTCCTTTTCTAGTAGTTTCTTGACATCAATCTCTTTACTAATTGAGGAAACAAGATTCTCTTTCTCATAATAGCTTCGTCTCTTGTTGACATGATATCGGTTATATTGTGGTTAAGAGAAGAGATTTGTCGTTTAAGCTCAACTACTTCGTTATAAGGTCCTTGAGAAGCTTTTGAAGGAAAAACATATTCTTTTCCCAACTGAAATGTATTGCAGGAATAAGTTGAGACAAGCTCTATAGAGCTAAAAATTAATCAACCAAGAAGAAACACATACTAATAAAAGTTGCTCAAGAATGATGAAAAGATGATTCAAATAGGCTGTGAAGAACCAAGAGAGGTAATAGAAGGATATTGGATAGACAATTGAACGAGATCATCAAAACTGGCTATAGGCGATTAAGCTTGGCCTTCGAAGGAAGAAAATCTTGTGGGGAAGGAGACAACTCAAGATCAGCATACAAATGGCTAAGAGCCGTCAGGAAAAGAAATTTTGATAAGGGGATCCTGAAAGTGAGCCGTCTCAGTATATCCTTGAATTTTATACCCAAGAGATTTGATTGGCAACCTTAGGGCTCGAGTCAATGGTCACACGATCCTCCTCCTCCACAATAGTAGTGGTAATGTCACCTATAAGCTTAGGCCTTTTGGTTGGGGAAGAAGATGGAATAACAACAAGAATCTCATTATCGGGTTCTTTTTGTAATGCTTTAGTTACATTGGTAATAGAATCCTCAATGGAAGTAGGTTTGGTCGATCGAGATAAGGTAAGAATTTCATCTTTTCTTTTCCTCTTTTTATTGGCGTCATCATTAACTCATGTCTCCGTAGAAGTGACAACAAGAGCAGGAAAGCCTAAAATGAAGAAAATAATTCAATAAAACAACGATATCAGGAATTCCACACAATTTGTATTAAAAACTTACCAACGGGCTCAAGTTGAACTGAAGAAGAAGTAGAGAATGAATTATGGATATCGATGGCAAACGACTCTTTCCCTTGGACATTTTCTTTCATCATTGGAGGTTCCCTAAGTATTATATGATGATCTAGAATAAGTGAGAAGTAATGAAAATTTGCTTCCGTCAGAAGTATGAACCTATTACCCTTGCTCTTACATGCCAGAGCCAGGGATATGATATTCTCGCTATCGGTGGAGCTTAAATACTTGGGAGATGAACTTAAAGGAAAATATCGGCTGTGAGATAAGTGACGAATATAATATAAGTACAGGAAATAGAGAGAAAGAAAGTTCCTCAAAATCTAGAATAACATTTGACATAGAAAAATGGTTTTCCTATCCTTTGTCTTGTTTACAGTATTGATAATCAATCACTTCGAAGGAAAACGAAATCGATATACACAGTTACCCTTCTACTCACCAATCTTTGCATGACTAGTTATAATGTGAAGAACTTCATCACCAAGAGAGCAAAGCTTATACTCCCTGACATGAAATTCCAAACAAGTCAAATGGTGTATTAATTTGGTGTTAACTGAATTTGAGCGTTATTTAGGTGCTCCAAGAATCTCAAGAGAAAGTCAAGGAAAGGAAGATATCCCGAGTGATATATATGTCTTAGGGTAAAGATGAAAAATCCGTTTGGGGGATTGTCAGTTCTGCCAGAAGGACCGGCATGAATAGCTTCTATACCTGCAATTCCAAACCGCTTAAAATGGAATCCACTTTGTAACATCCCGGTATTTCGAACCTTTCGCATCCAAACATGTCGGACTTGAATTGCTCAAAATATCAGATTTTTAATTTTATATTTGGCAAAACTCGGCATATGCAATAAATAAATCAATCACAGAATCATAGACACAGAGTAATATAACAATAAGCAGCGGAATCGATAAATAGTAGCTCATGAAGCTACAATATAAACATCAGAGTTTGAAATAAAATACAACAGAATATCTCAAATACAATGAAGTCTCGAATACAAATAGAAGACGTCTGAGCAAAACCGTTGGATCGCTGCAATCTGAATAGATATTGATTGATCTCCAAGTGAAGCTCCAACTCCAAAGATGAGTCTTAAATGTTGTGACACTCAGTCTAACCCAAGCGTAAAGCAAACACAAAACACTCGAGTTAGGATTTACATTCTATAAATTCAACTCAAGTGAAATATCAACTGAAATACAAGTAACTTAAAGGATGTTTAGGGTTTCCATCCTCTAAGGATCTGTGAAACTATCTACTATGTAGTAATATATGATATTACAATATGTCTATAGTAAAGTAAAAGTACTAAAATAGTGTTAAGGCGTTACCCATATCCCCCTTAACATACTTTATATATTCCTGTAGTCTATATAATGTCGTACACTCCTTCGTAAACTGGAGGTTTACCCAGAGAACATCATATATGTCTGGTACAAAACAAACTCGTAGAAGGCGACATAGGACATGCGACAAGGCACTCGGGGCAATGCCGGGGTAGATATACCATTTTCGGATCCGGAGTGGTTGTCGCGCATAGCAGCTACTACCGCCACACCTTGTGACACACTCCTAAATCAAAGGTGCACCCAATCAAATCACAAACGTAATAGAATGGTATCGAAGAAATGTGTCGGATAGAAGGAATGACCTCATTTGGCCCGGCATGGCTCCTGTTTTAGGGGCATCAAGCTAACTCATGGGAGTCAGGGAAACGTAAATACCATATAGAATCGCCACCAAACCATCCTACTTCATTCCAGAATCTCCACTATGTACACAATTGTTAAAGTGGTTTTTGATTTTGGCAGATAGTATGACACTATCCGATCCCGGTCTTTTTAACAACCAAACGCTTATTTCACACCGTGGTCATTTCATTTCAAATAGTCCATACTTCAAAATAAAAAATATCATATTCAATTCAAAACCATATAAATTTGATATCATTATTCACTTTAAATAATATTCAGTTTCAAAATGTAACACTTTCAAAATTTGCAAAACTTTCGAAATCAAAACACTTTGAAACCATAACACTTTGAAATCATAACATTTTGAAATCATAACACTTTGAAAGCATAACATTTTGAAATCATAACTCTTTGAAATCATAATGCTTTGGAAATCATAACAGTTTGAAATCATAATGCTTTCCTCTTAAATAGTTTGGATATTGAAGATGATATATATGTAAAAATTAAAATAGTTCATATTTTAAGATAATTTATATATTAAAATAATTTGTGTATTAGAATAGTTTATGTATATATATATCAAAATACTTTATATAATAAAATTGTTTCCTCTAATTTCACCAAATCGATTCAAAGCATTTTTAAATTTCGAAATTTGATTTAAATCAATTCCAGTTTAACTAATCAATTTAAAGTTCAAAGATACAAGTCTAAATATTCAAACATTTGCAATACAAATTTCATTTATATTACACATTTAACTTTAAATTTATTCGAATTGGAAATTATTCCCTTAACCACTTTTATTAAATTTATTTAAATCCCAATTTATACATTCAAATCAATATTAAATATTCAATCTCAATTTTGTTCAAATTTGAGAATATTAATTTAATCACTTTTATCAAATTAAGTTACAAACCAGTTATAATCGTATCTTTTCAAAATCTCAAAACCAATAAGTTTAAATCACTTCTTTCTTAAGTTCAAGCATCAACCCATTTAAATTCTAAGTGAGCATTAATTTCTCTTTCCAACATTTATTGTTAAGTTATAAATCTATTTTAAAATATTTATATAAATTTTAAATAAAAAATTTAAAACATATTATATACTAATTAATTTGAATTTTATTAAATTAAATCTTATTATTAATTGTATTTTGTATCGCATCTTATTTTATATAACTTTAAAATAATATAACTATAAGAAAATCTTAATTTTTTTTTCAAAACTAACTTATAAATTAAAATTTCCAAAACATATTATTTTAAAAATCTAGATTTATACATATATAAAAATAACACACACACACAGATATATATATATTAATTTAAAATCAATATTTATTAAAACTATATATTCCCTTTAAAAACTTTGGAAATCATTTTCAAAATATAGACCAACGGTGTCTGTATATAATTTTCTATCCAATGGTCAAGTGATACGGATATTTATCATTTCAATCCACAATTTAAATATTTATGGGTATATATCATTTCAATCCGCGGTCCCAAATTCAATTCAATGAAAATTGCTTCGGTTTATCATTTCAACCCATAACGATTTTCTCCTATTCTACAAGGTCATTTGGGTATGTATCATTTCAACCCATAGGGAATTTCTATACTAACAAGGAACCTACAGAGTGAGAACAAATGTGATAATAATATAACATCTCAACAATAGGCATATACATCAGTAATAAATTAAATATAATATACAACAGGATATGGTGTCATATGTCATAAGTGAACAGTTACAAATAATGGCATATCATATACAGTAATTAAACAATTAACAGTTCAATTTAGCAGCATATTTCAATTGTCGTTTCAAATGAAAATCAAATTTAATAAATATAAGAAGGTTAATTGTGATTGATTGCTCACCTTTCGAGGCTTGAGAGAATGTCTAATAGAATGAGTTATGGATCCAAGCACGAATTTCGAAGCAAAGCACGATGGACTCGAGTTCGACCGACAAGCTGATAAATCAGAATCAGTGGAAACAAATTAAATCAGAACTAGATCGATAAAGCTAAAAAGTATAAGTAAACTTATGTATAACCATATACAACTATATATAAAAAATCATATTCTAAATTCAACACATATTAAATCGAATATATATGTATTACAAATTCCATTGTTCAAATTAAAAACACATATACTAAATCAACATATGTACACAATATATTTAAAATCAATGCTTATACATATTATATTCATTTCAAACCTAACATAAACTGACATATATACAAACTCTCATATAATAATATATACTAATAAACAAATATATAGATTAGACTGTAAATAGTCATATGCAAACTACTTCTATGATAAACATACATACATTTTGTTATGACAAATCTGTAATAAAACATTTAGTACATGCATATACTTGAAAATAATACTCATGTATATACCTATATAAATATGTCAATATTTATATATATCTATGTTAAAATCAAATAAGGCCTTTATATAATATAATGAAATTCAAAAATCGATATATAAAATTTACACGAAATATGAGTTAAACACACACGTACATACTTCAGCAAATACTTAAACTTACATTATTTTATAAATAATAAATTATGTAGCTTACATATCCTTGATTCTCTATATGCATAACCAGAACAAAATTTTATAATATATATACGTAGTTCTCAATACTGACATAAATAGAACATAACATATATTATACTTATATAATTCACTGTAAATTTATATACATACCTATTAATGTGTACGTACAACATATTTATATAGCTCATATACATAACAAACATATTATAAAACTGACATTCTAAAAGACTTATGTAAATTATCCTCCATATATATAAAATTTATAAACTAACATATAATATATATTTAAACCAAAATGCATAACTTAAATATAAATTAATTTAAGGGAGAGGAGGTTGCTCAGTATTGTGGCTGGTCTTAGCTAGTATGCGGGGTCGGTGATGAGAGAAAAGAAGTTGCTATCTTGGTGTAGTATTTGCTAAGCAAAAGCATGAACGAGGAGAGGACGAGGCTACGAGCTGTGGTTTGGAGTGTCGAACCTGATGGCTGAAGGTCGATGGTTCCAGTGGTGGTT
The DNA here is from genome assembly GCA_030765085.1 of Allium cepa. Taxonomy (NCBI): domain Eukaryota; kingdom Viridiplantae; phylum Streptophyta; class Magnoliopsida; order Asparagales; family Amaryllidaceae; genus Allium; species Allium cepa. The sequence continues at coordinate 1,014,230,226 of CM060934.1, read as the reverse complement.
CAGCCACATATAGATTTCATTCATTATAGCATAAACGAAAGAGGAAAGAGAGGTTGCAGTGGGAAAGAAAGCATGGAGGTGGCGATCTGGTGCAGGTCAATGGTGGAAGATAGGATGGTCGTGGAGGCTATGGCGGAGATGGTCACGGTTTGTGGGTTAGGGATGGAATCAGGTTGCACGGAGAGAGGTGCAGGGAGCCGCAAGGAGGCAACTACCGAGGCAAAGCGGCCGAGGCCATTGGTGGAGGGAAGAGGGGCGATGTGGTGGGTATGGAGTAGGCGAACAGTAAGGTTTGGGGCCGACTGTCATAAATTTTTGGAAAGTGGTAAAGGCTGCTTGGTGGAAAGACATGGAGGAGCATGGAGTTGGAGAGAAGGTGGAAAGAATAAAGAGGAAGTAAATGTGAACGTTTATACAATTATTATTTTTCGTTCACATTGAAAATAGATGATAACAGAAAATGAAACCAACTAGATATGACATTGAAATCGATTGAAAAACCAAAAGTCATGCCTGTTGAAAATTGTAATATCAATAGCTGATGGCTATTAGTATTACCTCATGGACAAATGGATGGTCACGGGATATCCAAAAGCCAATTTGCGAAACAGATACGTTTCGTAGATTTCGCTGTCTCCCAGACTTCAAAACAAACAAATGAATATGCTATAGTGATCAGTACAATGAAACGATCAAAATGGTGTATACATATCAGTGGTACGACCATCCTATCAAAAGCCGATAATCGGTGCCGAAAATGATGCTATTTTGCCGAAAATAAGATAGACGGAGCAATAGCAGCCTAAATTTGACGGAATGAAATATGACATCTCACTTAGAAGATGATTTATAAATTTATTATGTATAAATATTCGGATTTAAAAAACATTTTATTATCATCTAATATCAACCGATTTAAATTGAAATAAAATTACACAATAAAATAAACCTCCATATTATCTGATGAAAATTTACCATTAGTTATGTTTAAATAGACATATTCCAAATAATAAATTTTTATTTCAAAATTAAATTATTTAATATTTCACAAAAATTTAGTCAAATATATTATTAAAACAAATAAAAATTTACGGGTCGTTACACACTTCTTCTTGAATGGTACTATATGACAGATTAAGAAGATGGTCTTCTTTTTTAGCAGATAAAGAAGCTTTTAGACCCTTACTAGTCTTCTTGATTCGTTTCTAGGCTGCTTTCTTTCTTTCCATTTGTCTACCAGGTGATATTATTCCAAATTAAAAAATTGATAATTAGAGTGCTCATGATATAAAATGACATATTATATTCTAAATCAAGGTATAGCTAATCGATTATCTACGTTATCAGATCAAAATGTTAAAAAATCTATAGTCCAATGTAATACTTGCAGCAAGTTAATGACCATTGCATAGTCAATGTCGAACTTATAGAAAACTTAAAACTTTTAAGTCAATTATGAGTGCGTAAAACTGTTAGACTTGTGGTAAGAAAATAAATATGGGTGTTTATAAGAAACTTAAATTAAGAATTACCATAAGAGTAACCAAAGTGTTATTATGCATTACTAAATCTATGTTGAATGGATGGATTAACCATGAATGTCACATTAATTACGTTATAAAATTAGGATATAATACCGTAGCCATAGTCAATGACAAAACGGGAAAAATAACAATCGTAATTAACCAATGTCGACACAGGTCAATAATATTTTTATAAGTGACCCATAAAATTATTACAATAACTATGTCATGAAACAACAATGTCGAATATTGGAAATAATTGCCAAAGAAAAGTGATAACAGATAATGATATTATCAATGTCGTTCCTATAAGTCAATATCAAATCTAAATAATAATATTTTTAATCAATGTTTGAAACATAATCATGTCCTAAGGCATCAATGCCAAAAAAGAACTGAGAAATATCAGATTTCGGTTCTACAAAAGTATTTGTTTAATCATTAAACTAGAAACACCCAGATTTGCAAATCAATGTTGTCTGATTTAATTAATCTAGTAAATCATCTAAACAACATAAAAATTATTTTCTAATTCAATCTCCGAGCTGTAACGACCCGGAAATTTCGATCCAAAAACTTCCAGATAGTTAGGAAAAGAAGAAGTGGAAGAAGAAGAAGAAACAGAAAACCAAGCCCAAAGTCTTACATTCATAGCGGATAAAATATAATATCACATAAATAATAGTTATACAAAGGAAACTGTACTTTTCAAATTTCACTTTAATATATATCAGAGTTACAACCGATTTACAATCACAGAACAGATAAATCAATCTATTTATATACTATAATATATCACATCAGGAGCTCTCCATACGTTCTTGCTCTCCAGCTCGCCTCTTGAGCTCCAGAACGTCCTTACCTGAAAATCTGTAACACTCGGTCTGACCCGAGCATTACATCAAAGTAACACCCGGGTCAGGCAGGAAACCAACGTGAGTAAACCCATCTAGCATAGAATACCAAAGTATACTTCTTATATAAACCCGGGGTATCAATTTACAACTTCACAAGCTGTTATAAACATTACTTACATCACACCTTATTTCTAAATACCAAACTTAGATTAAATGGTCCCATTCACTTTAATCATTCCATTTCATTCTATTGATTCCACACATCAATTATAAAGAATCAAAGTGGTTTCGGGTATTTACAAATACCCGACTCCGGTCTCTTCGAATCCAATGTCATCTAAACCCAAGTTATCCAATATAATTCAACTTAAATTGTCGAATAACACTTTTACACAGCAATTTCATAATTGATTGATAATCACATTATCATCGTCTATCCAACACGTCATATCACAAAGCAATTCATATCAGAGATATCAACCAATTTAAAACACTCATCATCATTCAATCATTAATAAGCAACATTTATCACTTCCATTAATTACATTAACTTAGTGATCCCTTAATTACTTTCATTAGTTAATTATACTTAAATTACATTTAATAATTAACCTTTATCTTAATTATATTAATTAATCAATCTGGATTAATCATAATCAGAAATTAACTTTCCTTAATTACTTCATGAACTAAATCCACACCTTGATTAATTATACAAATTAATCCTTCAATTTTACTGAGAAATCATTACTTAATTTCTTTCACCAAGTAATTATCCTTTAATTACTACCTATCAAGTAATTTCCTTTAAATTAATTACATCCAGTAATTAATTACCAATTACTTTACTAAATAATTATACCTCATTAATTACCTTAAGTAATTATACGTAACTCAATATCAAATGATTACCTTTATTTAATTAAACTTAATTAATTAACTAAAATTAACATCAACTTAATTAATTACACAGAGCAATTAATTCCGCAATTAATTATCCTGATTAATTTATTCTATAGTTAATAATTAACATTCATTAATTAACCTACCCTTAGTTAGTTTTTCTTAACCAATTAATCCTTAATTATATTATTAATTATATTAATTAATGATTCTTAATTACATTATAATTAATCATCCCGTTTAAATTGATTATATCGAATATTTAATCTTTAATTAAACCACATTTATTAATCACACTTGTTTAATCTCACCCAGTAATTATCTATCTTTTATTTACTTCATTAAATAAAATTTATTACTCCTTAATTGGTTACACAAATAACTTAACCTTCACCCATTACACTATTTACCTTTATCTTTGATTAATTTCTCAATTTATTTTCCTATAATCATATATCTTGATTAATCATCCTATAATTAACTCCACTAATTAATTGACTATTCCCTAATTAATTTCCTAAATAACTCAACCCTTTAATTAATTACACTACATAATTTAATTCGCAATTACTTTCCTTCATGTACTTACCATTTAGGTGATTAGTCTTCAATTACTTAACAATAAAACTCAATACTTTAGATCATCATTCTGTTATAAATTTGTAAGAATCAATTCGTTTGGGTTTTGTTTTCCTTTACCAATTTATTTTATTAACAATCTTGTTTTAAATGAAACAAAGACCCACTGGCCCAAGCCTATAACGAAAAAAAAATTTAAACAAACATGCTCCGGTTAAACATCCTACAACACAGCTAAATTGGGCTTAAGCCCAATTTCAAACCACCATAATGAACGACTAAATTCCTAAGCCAAACCAAACACTACTCACGCACTGCTGCTTCGAGTCATACTCGATTTGTCACGACCACGACCCTACTTCTCTTCATCCTCACGAATACCACTGATACACATCATCTTCGTGCACGTGCACCACCTCATGATCAACCTCCGACCATCCCTGCCATCACAGACAAACCACCCAACCTCTCAACTAGAACTTCGATCACCCAGATCAGCAAACCACCACTAAACTAAAAATCGAGCCAAAAACCCAAAGCTGGAACAAAACACAACCATCAAACTTCTTCTCGCCACCGATGATCTCCGACCTTGGAACACCCACCGACCTTTCCGAAGCTACCCTAAGCTCCGATGAACCCATCACCACCCTCGTGATCAATCTGATGCTTTCTAGACGTCGAGATTTTCTCAGCAACCAACACCACAAAATCAACACTCAAAACCCTACTTTGCCGACCTCAACCCACCACGAACTCTGATAAATCTCCACACTAATTTTCCTGAGTTCGACGACATCCCGACCCTCTCCAGTCCAATTCCCACCATGCCACTCATCGTTGTTCAACAGCAATTGACGAAAATACAAAATTTTATAAATCCAGAAATTTCCAAAATATATGAACTTAAAAATCCAAATTTTTATATTAAAATTCATATCTTGCAAGATTGAAACGGATTATATAATTAAAACAATAAATTTTGAACATTGATTTTTATTGACATTGATTCATTTTACCTGTCATTTCTATTTCCAGAACATTTCCTCAAATATAAATCCTTGCACAAATTTTAAAAATGATGTTTCATTAATACAGAAAATTTCCTTTTAGAACACAAAGCTCGAATCATTTTAAATAGGATGATATGAATTTAAGATGCTGCTTCTCTGATATTGTGACACAACAGAGAGGTATCACCAAGATATACACATGCATTTCATTTATCTATACACATATGCATTACAACCCAAGCATTCATGTTAACTTCAGGATTTTCACACATGCATCAAATATAATTCCAAATTTATAAATATTTACTTACTGTTTTTGTTAAACAGAGGAAAAAGGGTCTAAAAAAAATCCTAGGACTTGATTTTTTTATCTCCTGCAAACTGGATCAATCCTAATTTTAGTTTTGTGAAAACAAATTTTGATTTTTCTAGCGGATTAATGCTTATAGTTCAAACAAAGATCATATACATACTCATTTCCAGACATTCACACAGTTTCTACATGCATGTACCTTAACACAAACATGCAATCATATAAGTCACAAGTTTCTTCAAAAGTAAATCAATATTCATCAGGGCTTCAGATTACTCACCTGTTCAACTTAAAACAGAGAAGTCCTGGAAACATTTGAAATCCTGGAAGCTTGAACTGCTTTATGAACTTGATTAGAAATTGAGTTATATTTCTTGAACTAATCTCTCCTAGCTTGCCTCAGTTTTGAAATTGTTTGAAAGTATTTATTGTTGTTAAAACCCCTTTAAATTTTGTTTAATGATTCTTCTTTCTTTTGCTTTAGATTTCCTTTTCTTCTTGTTTTTTTAATTTACTTTGAAGATAGAAAAAAGAAGATAAAAAAATTTAGGCACTTGTAAGTATTAACTTACACATGTCATTTTTGTTTTATGAATTGTTTACATTTGTTAAAATGCATAGTGAATTTTGTTTACATTTTTAATAAAAATGTTCCTAATATGTTCTATGTATTCTTATATAATATTCTTAATTAAATCTTATTTTATCTAAATCTTATGCATCCATTAATTTCTTAAATCAATATAATATTTTTATACATACATGTTTTTAACCTTATATTTTTTTAGAGACTACCTTCATTTTAAGTATAACCTTTAATGAATTTATATATATATACACCTTTATCAAATCTTATTTTATACCTTATAGAAACTGTTTTAGTGTTGAATATAGAATTCAACTTTGAATAAATCTTGAAAATCAATAAAAATATAATTTCCAATTCAATGTTTATACATACCTATATATTATATTATGATTAGAAAAATTACTTTTATTAATTCTGGAAAGATAAATTTGTCCAACAAAATAATTATAAAAGAAGATTATTAAACTAATATTATCAAACTTTAATACTTTAGTTAGGAAAATTATCAATATAAATATTTATTTAGATATTTATAATTCAACCTTTATTTTATTTTATTTTAAATCTTCATTTGTTAATTTTTAATTAACAGATGCCCCAAAATTCAGGTTATCACATTCCTCCCCCCTTAGAATCTTTTCGTCCTCGAAAAGAAACGAAGCCGGAATTTATTTAAAATGCTTATTTTTAGAAAAATTATTCTTTGAAACACTTTTAAACACTTTTAAAACCTACATAATATTATAAAATGGTTTGATAAAGATTCTTTTTATAACTCGATGTTTTAACTAGTCCATCCTTGTTCTCACAGAAATTCGGTCATACGTTGATCAGGCGTACGACTAAAAATATATAAGTACTTTGCAGACCCGTTTTCAACACCCAGTGAAAATACTTGAAAAATAATTTTATTGAAAAAATAGAAAACAGTTTTTGGAAATAGAGGATAGATCTTTTAGTGAGAATGCTCTGGAAATCATCACCCCATCCATGGTCGCAGTTACATTCCAGGGTTACGTTGCCGTCACAGCAAAAGTCCATGTAACTGCAGGCTCTCCGCGGCCTCTCGATTACGCCATGGATCCCACAATAGATCGAAGTTACACTCTAGGGTTACGTTGCCATCACAGCAAAAGTCCATGTAAGTACAGGCTCTCAGCGGCCTCTGATTTACGCTGTCGAAATGAAACTTCTCCACTCCTACATAGGTCGCAGTCTGCCAATATAAAATCAAACGCAAACTGTTGCCTCTCAGCGGCACACACGACTTTTGCTATGGTATACTCTACTCATAATCCCCAGGAACTAGTTTCGTCCGAACTCCTCACAGGATCAACTTTAGAACCCCCCTTGGGGCTCAAGGTAGCACACCCTGTGGCACTCCTGAGAAGTTCATTTCAAGGGAGCGCCTTTTTCTTCAGAGCCATCATCAAATCATTTCAAATCATACACCTAGTATGATCTCATAAAAAGCTCCTTTACACAAAATCTATTATCCCAAAATCGATAATTCTCAAATTAGGCTTTCCAAATTCAATATTGATTTTACCCAAAAATCAAAAGCCTTTCCAAATTCAAGGTTCCCAAAACTTTTTTCCAAAATCCTCATATGAACTTTTATATATATAGATATATATAAAATCCTTGATAAAATCTTTGGAACATTTTAAACTTGTGTAAAATCCTTTTATACTTCAAATATTTTCAAAAACCATTTTCTTTTGGCAAAAGATTCATTAAGGGAAGTTTCATTTTATAAAACAAAGATATTTAATTTTGTTTACTCAAAATCAGATATTCAAATTTGATTACTCCTTTCAATATCAATTTCATTCAAATCCGAACAATGTACACATATCATCCGTACGCTATACCAATCTGATCGCTCACTCGACCACACAATTTCACTTCCAAACTAGTATCGTCCACCCGACTTCCTAGTGCAGACACAGATCTAGTTTCTTGATCAGAAACCGTCATTCTCCTTGCATAGTCATAGTATGATAGTGAATATCCAGAACCAATCAACAATCCATATCCAGGTTCAGCGTCGAAAATCGAGTGAAAAATTCCAACTCGGATCGGTATACCATCTCGAAATTTTGTGCTCGAATCTGGATCAAATCATTATGCGAATAGAATAACATACGTACACCCTACATATTTTTCTTTATTGGTTATTAGCCAAGTCAATTCCATTTCTATTCACATTCACTTTGATTTTCATTCACTTACTCACAATTCTTACAATTCCATTGGATTATCACTTAAGTCCTTATCTCAAATGGATATTCAATCATAAACAGTTTAAACTCTGTCTAGCTTATATTTAGAAAATAGCTTGAAAGGTTAAAAATAGATAATTAGTTTAGAAATAATTATTAGTTTGTAAAATAGCTGTAAAATAATTAAGTAATTCTAAAATAGTTAGAAAATAGTCAAACAGATATAAATTTTTTATATAACTGCAAAATAGTTGAAAAGTAGTAATGAATTTATAAAACAGTTGAAAAATTGTTAAATAGTTCCAAAAATAATTGTAAAACAAATATAAGATAGTCTTAGTTTTAAAAAGAAAAGTTGTATAGTAAATAATTTAGAAAAAATGGATTTATATAAAAATAATTCATTCTGAAAATAATCCAGAGTCAAACTGTTCAATTTCTAACTCCCATTTTCCATCATTTCCATTTAAATTTCCACTTCCTCTTGAATTGACTCAATTTCAATTCAATTTAAATTTCCATTTCTTTTTAAATTGATTCAATTCCAATTTCAAACTCCATTTGAATTTAAAACTATTCAACTTTAATTAGAATTCCAAATTATTTGAATCAAATTTCAATTCAGATTTTCCATTTGAATCTTATACTCATACATCTTCAATCACAATTTCAATTAATTCAAATCAAATTCAATTTGAACTAATTCAAATTTCAAATTTAAATTATCTCGAATTATATAAATTCGAGTTAATACTTTAAATGTTGATTTAGTTCCTTTAAATCAATCTTCCTTTAAAGTTTTTAAATAATTCAATTCTAAGTTCAATTTTCAAAATTTCATTTTGAATTATCTTTAATTAACTCATTACAAGGTTCAAGTAACAGTTTCAAGCAAATTTTTTTTCAAATATTAAGTTCAAAGGAATTCCATATCCTTAATTTTAAATTTAAGTTAAATTTTATTTATCTCTACAATGGATATATTACCATAATCCATTTCTTCATTTATTTAAACAAATCAATTTGCAATTTAAAGATTTTTAATAACAATAGGATAATATTATCCAATTATTTCAAAACATCCATCCATTTCTAATTTTCGGATCTCAAACCCAATTTGAGACCACTCAAACTCTCAAATATAATCATTCGTTTAACTTTCCAAGTTAAAACTTAATTTCATTTTGAAATTTCCAAATCAGGTTGATGATTCCAACTTATTTAACCTTTCCCAAGTTAAACTCAATTCACTTAATCCAGTCTGCCTTACCCAGTTTGAACTTCCATTTCACATTTTGAACTTCTTATGAATAATCTTCCCACTTATTAAGTTCTAACTTATCACTTTGGGTATCACATCTCATTCCAGATTTAGAACTCAATATTTAGAGTTTATTTCAAACCATCCACATATATATACATTTTACTTCTTGGCCCACCAAACCAAATTTTAAAATTTAAACCACCCTTAGTATTAATTCAAAACAAATGCCTTCAAATCTTTAAACAACTCTTGTTTGCATCAAACGCCCTCATTCAAATAATATTATTTATTATTCCTTTTAATAATTTGAAAACCAATTTCAAATGTTTTAAAATCTTAAGATTCAAACTTCACAATTTGATCATCTGTAATTCCAATTTATAAATCATACTTACCCAAATGTTTTACTTCCTTAAAAAATTTCATTTTTCTTACTCATTAATACACACTTTATTAATAAATACAACAATCATTTATGATAACACCCAAGATTATCATATCTAGAAACCATTTCATTATTATCTTATTTTGAAATTCTTTCCCAAATTCACGAATTAAATTTCAGTTTGGTTGTGTTCTATTACTTCTCAATTTAATTCCAATAATTTTAACAACCAATTCCCTTAATATTTATTAGAAAGAAATATTACTTTATATATCAAAATATATTCTTCTATAAAATCATTTAAAATCTTTATATAAGAAAATAACAAGTATGCTCTCACATATATACACTCAACTCATTCTAGGGTACCATTGACCTTATCTTTAATGAGTAATCCCAATAGATCCAAGGTTCTCGCTTAACCTTGCTCTGATACCAAATGTAACGATCCAGAAATTTTTATCTAGAAACTTCCAGATAGTTAGGAAAAGAAGAAGAGGAAGAAGAAGAAGAAACAGAAAACGAAAACCAAAGTCCCACATTCACAGCGGATAAAATATAATATCACATAAATAATAGTTATACAAAAGAAACAGTACTTGTCAAATTTCACTTTAATATATATCAGAGTTACAACAGATTTACAATCACAGAACAGATAAATCAATCTGTTTAGATACTATAATATATCACATCAGGAGCTCTCCATATGTTCCTGCTCTCCAGCTCGCCTCTTGAGCTCCAGAACGTCCTTACCTGAAAATCTGTAACACTCGGTCTGACCTGAGCATTACATCAAAGTAACACCCGGGTCAGGCTGGAAACCAGCATGAGTAAACCCATCTAGCATAGTATACAAAAGTATTCTTCTTATATAAACCCAGGGTAACTTGTAACAACCCGCATATTTATTGATTTTATATTTAAATATTTTATCGAATACTCGGAATTAGTCCGAAAAGCCACTTTTTGCAAACAGTCGAATTAGGACTTAAGACCACTTCTATTGAGTTCAAAACATCGTTTGCGATCTTTTCGAGTATAATCTTTGATATGATTGGAGTTAGTGGAATTTTGCTACTTTTTCACTTAGGGCTTTGGTTTGGGCTGAGCCCATTAACCCCACTTATGTATTCAGTCCCAACTCCACTCCAACTCTTCAATACTTCATTTCTAACTCCTAGTATTCAAGCTTTAGCAACAATGGTAAGTGGAATGGGAAATTAAAATTCCAAACCCTAGTTTTCTTTTGCAAATCAAACTCTAGCTCCAAACTAATAGAAGAACCCATTGCTTAGAACCAAGGTTCTTGAGTTGGATTTGAAGAGTGGTTGATTCTCCTTTGATTTCAAGCTTCTTCTTCATTTGTTTGGGTTCAAAGTTGAGATTTTTATCTCACATCTTAGTCTATAATTATCTTCGATTGTTAGGTATGAATTCGTAACACTTATTCTTGTGCAATTGATTTTGGTTTGGATTGATTTGGTGTATATTCCAATTTTTGATGTTTTGAAATCAAAATCTATGAAAATCCTTTTATGGATATTTGGACATTGATATTTGAGGCGTATCGAAGATCCGTTAAGGCTGGGTTGTCGCTAGACGTAAATCGTTAGTCCTCGTTGCTCATTCGATCGCTTCCGGTATCCGTTTGGCCATTTTGGCCTAGGTTTAGGGAATGCCCTGAACCCTTGAATCAAACGTATGAATATTATACTGGAAATTTTTACCCCTCAGGATTCAGACGTCTGAATCAATATTTTAGACGTCTGAGTTGGTTCATTTGGAACCAGAAAGGAAATAGGCTAAAATGTGTCTATTTCAGACGTTTGAAATCAAAGATTCAGACGTCTGAATTCTGTTTTGGAAAATAGTTTATTTTCCAGATTCAGACGTCTGAATCCTTGATTTCAGATGTTTGAATCTGCACTCTTTTTCCTATTAACCTATTTGCTTGAGAATTCCAACTATAATCGATTTATGTTGATTCCAATTTGTTGATTATCATTTATTATGGACTTGATGACTTTTATATCAGGATTTTTGGCAATATCCATTTCGATGGATTCGGTATCGATTTCTTTGGATTTTATTCATGTCTTCGAATGTGAATTTTGATGATTGATTATTTCTACAATCATTTCTATGATTTGTCACTTTAAAAATATAAAGTTTTCAATACTAGTAGTAAATATCAAAACTCTTTCATCAAATGATTTCAACACTATTTTATAACAAAGCTCGATCTCTTAAACCATTTTCCAATCTATTAGTATATACAAACCTTTTCCTCACTCATATGAGTAATCTAATTAAACGACTTAGTAAAACAAGTGGTATAAAACGCTTGCGTTTACTTCGTCGGTTAATTCTTAGACTTGTTCGATTGAATCTCTTGTGACAATTTTCTAGTGGAAATCTACAATTTGTTCGTAAATATTTAGGTTAAGCTAGTGGTTATGGGACATGAGGCTAAGCTCATATATTTACTAGCTTAATGTAATTGACACTTCTTGATAATCATGACGATCATTTTTGGGATTTAGACTAGCAATTGTGCGATGTCTCTTTGTCTGCGATTTAGACTAGACCCCGTTTCTGTGTGATTTCGACTCACACATGTGGGGTAGCGCCCCATGGTCTTCAGGCCGTTCGTGTGCCAAAAATTAATGTCAAGCTACCATGAGATAGCGTCTTGTTCGTGTGATACATATGTTGGTGAGTTTTCATGCTCCCGTTCGTGTGATAGGTCTCCCCCTTTTTTATGATTTCTGGATTTTGTGTGTTGAATTCTGGAATTTATGCTTCACCAATTTTAGTGATTTTCATTGATATGATTTATCAATTTTTGTGCATTGGTGAATTAGTGTGTCATTGACTTATTGTGAATACAAGTTTTGGGTATGAAACCCTTTTTGGATCTTTGTGAAGATTTTTGTGATATTGATTAATCTCATGTTGAGTTTCAATTACATAGTTATTATAGTATGCCTGTATGGTTATCATATGTTTATGCTATATCTCTTATTCTATATCATGTCATCTGATATTCATAGCTAGACTGATCTGTTTATTATTTTCATATAAATAATATTCGGGTCAGACCGAGATGTTACAGGTGCTTCTTTTGACTCCTCTTCTGGGATTTTCTACTCTGACTTTTGGCTAACTATTTAGTTTAGCAATTTTTGTTGTATACACTTAAGATATAGACTCCTTAATGTGTACATATTCTTTTGTCTTGCACTTGTATATATTCTTTTGTGATATTTGTGGATCTTGTTAGACCACTACTCTGATATACACTTATATGTGTAATATTCATATCTATTTCCGCCTTTGTGATATGAATTATCTGTGACTGATTTATGTTATGTCTATTTCTATATTTGTTTCGGAAGATTATATATGGCCACTGTGTCATAGCTTTGAGTTTGTATCGGTATGTCAGATTTCCTGCTTTACTATCTGACATATGGGTGCTTGCACAAAGAAATTACACGGATGGTCGCTCCTCAACAGCCTTATTCTCTGTGCTAGTTGACAGTATTACTCCGTAGTGTTCTTGGCTAGCGTTGGTATAGAGGTGGGGCGTCACAGCTTGGTATCGGAGCCAAACTTTGGAACAATGTAGAATAACTTAGCAAGGATCATCGTCCTAAGTCTGTCTTAGGAGTCGTGCTTTAGGATTTAATTCGAGTCTTCGTACCGATTTATCCTATTTTCTTTATGATTCCTTGTTTTATCTATCAAGATTGCTTGATATTCATTTTGTGAATAACCTTCTTCTTCCTTCTTTCTTCCTTAAGGAAGAGAAATGGTTAGACCTGGTCGTCCCAGCGCTGGACCATCTAGTGCTCCACCCCAAGATGGAGTTTTTATGACTACCCAGCAACTTCTTGACCTTGTCACGAATGCTCAAGCAGCTGGTTCTAATCCGGAACCTACTCACCCTAAATCTGGGTTTGCCCGTTTGTGCAATGATTACACCAACCTGGGTGGGAAGCCATTTAAAGGTTCTGAAACTGTCATCGAAGTCCAGGCTTGGTTGAGGACCTATGATCGAATCTTCATTCGCATGAATCTCGTCGATCTTCACCGTGTTCAGGTGGCTTCCATTATGCTCCAAGCGAGAGCATTAGACTGGTACGAACTTCTTATTTCTGAGATTAATGAAGCTGATCTCACCTGGCAGCAATTCCGGGAACGCTTCGAATTAAAATTCATGCCAGAAGCAGAGAAGGTGACATTGGCTCGACGTTTCATAGACCTTGTTCAGGGTGAGGCCTCCGTGACTGATTATGTTGCATCCTTCGAGTCACTTTCCAAATATGGGGTTGAATACATCAACACCCCAATGAAGAAGAACCAAAGATTTGTCTATGGATTAAAAAAAAAATCTCAAGAAGCCATTACTTCTAAAATTAGAAGTTCCCTTCGACCAACTCATTGATATCGCTCTTCGTCCTGAAGAGGCGGATAGGGAAAGTGATGTTGAAGTGGTGGGTTCCAAACCAAATTTCAACAACAAGAAGAGGCCAAACAAATTCAAAGGCCCTTACCCCAGTAAAAAGGGTAAACAGGAAACTCCTGCTGCGAAGACATTTTCCTCTACTGAAGGGAAATGCTTTAATTGTGGTTCCAAAGACCATTTTACGAACAAGTGTTCAAAGCCCCGTCGTTGTCGCGATTGTAAAAGTCCGGACCATTTTATGCAGGTATGTCCCAAACTTCAAAATAGGAAGGAAGGAAAGTTAAATGTTGCTCAAGCCCCTGGCAACACATCTCGTGGTCAAGGCATATCTCATTCTATCCTTGATGGTATTTTTATATTTCGTGATCAACCTATTCGAGTTCTTTTTGATACGAGAGCATCCCATTCTTTTATATCAAAAGAGCTTGTTGGTACTTTTTATTTAAGTGTTGTTGCTTTAATGACTTTTTTGATAATTTCGTCCAGTTGGTGGATCTGCAACTCTTAGTTTGCTTTGTAAAGATGTCGAGATTATTCTATGTGATTTTCCTTTCCTAGCCGATTTGCATGTCATGCGTTACTTAGGCTTTGGAATGATTTTGGGAATGGATTGACTTAGCCGTTATGAAGCCCAAATCCCATGTCCTGAGCGGACTATTTATCTCCGACACCCGCAATCTGTAAAGAAGATTTCTATTATTCTTAAAGATTTGGATTCCACTTTATCTGCGTCTTTATATTCTTTAAATTCTCGTGATGATGATAATGATGATGAGGAGGACATCATTTCTCTTATTCACGTTGTTCGTGAATTTTCCGACATATTTGAGCGAGTTTTAGGATTGCCACCTAAGCGAGCAATTGAGTTCATAATTAATCTTATCCCTAGAGCTCAACCTATTACTCGTCCTCCTTATCGTTTTTCCAATAAAGAAAATGAGGAGATGCGCATACAATTATCCGATTTGGAAACGAAGCAATTTATTCGTTCTAGTTCCTCGCCTTGGGGAGCTTCGGCTATTTTCGTGAAGAAATCCGATGGTACACTTAGACTTTGCGTTGACTACCGCAAGCTTAATGATCTTACTATCAAAAATAGATATCCTTTACCTCGGATTGATGATCTATTTGACCAACTTAGCGGTGCTAGAGTCTTTTCACCATTGGACTTGGCTACCGGTTTCCATCAGCTTCTTATTGCAGAGGATAGCATTCCTTTGACATCGTTCCGTACCCGTTATGGATCTTATGAATGGCTTGTTATGCCATTTGGTTTAACGAATGCTCCGGCTTATTTCGTTGACCTTATGAATCGAGTTTTCAAATATTTCCTCGATCGGTTTGTACTTATATTCATTAATGATATTCTTGTGTATTCAAAAAACAAGGAGGAACATGAAAAACATCTTCGGATTGTATTGGAAACTCTTAGGAGTAATCATTTAAAAGCAAAATTTTCTAAATGCCATTTTTGGCAATCTCGTGTGAATTTTCTCGGTCATATTATTTCCGAACCCGGAATTTCCGTGGATCCTTCAATTATTGAAGCGATTCAAGATTGGAAAAGACCTAAGAGTATGACCGAAATCCGTAGCTTTCTCGGATTGGCGGGCTATTACCGTCGTTTTATTAAAGACTTTTCTAAAATTGTCGTGCCTCTCAATAGCTTAATGAAGAAAGGTGTTAAATATATTTGGTTGGACAAATGTGAAACTTCTTTTCAGAATTTAAAAGAACTCCTTTCCGATGCTCCTATTCTCGTTATTCCCGAGGGGAATCAAGATTTTGTTGTTTATACCGATGCTAGTCGCGCTGGTTTGGGTTTCGTTCCTATGCAAAAAGAACGTGTTATTGCTTATGCTTCTAGGCAATTGAAGCCGGCCGAGACTAGATATGCCACACATGATTTAGAACTCGTGGCTATTGTTTTCGCCCTTCGAATTTGGTGTCATTATCTATTGGGAGAGAAATTTATTCTTTATACCGATCATAAGTCTTTGAAGTATTTATTCTCTCAAAAGGAACTTAATTTGCGTCAACAACGTTGGCTCGAGTTCCTTGCTCCTTATGATCTTGATATTCTTTATACCCCCGGTAAGGATAATCGTGTCGCCGATGCTTTTAGCCGTAAGCAACAAGCAATTGTTTCCATGATGATATCCGAATGGAATGATCTCGAGGTTTTATCCACTTGTGAAATTCGAGACCGTGTTTCTGATTTATGCTCATCATTTGTTTTATGTAGCCTTGAGGCTCATCCTTCTCTTTTAGACCGCATTCTTGAAGCTCAAAGGCTACATCCCGAATTGGCTCTTCTTGGCCAAAATATTAAGGATAAAATTGATATTGATGGTTTGAAAGACTTTGATATCGATTCTCGTGGCGGCATTCGAAAATTTGGTAGACTTATCGTGCCAAATATTAGTGATCCTCGTAAAGACATTTTAGAAGATTCACATCGTTCTAAATTTACCATTCATCCCGGTAGTAGTAAAATGTACACGGATATGAAGCGACTTTATTATTGAGAGGGAATGAAATCTGATATTGCTAACTTTGTTAAGTGTTGCATGACTTGCCAACTCATTAAAGCCGAGCGTCAAAGGTCCGGTGGGTTATTGCAACCTTTAGAAATTTCAATTTGGAAGTGGGATCAAATTTCCATGGATTTTATTGACAGATTTCCCCGTTCTCGTTCGGGTCATGATAGCTTATAGGTGATAGTTGATAGACTTACTAAATCCACCCATTTTATTCCCGTTCGGTCCAATCGGACCGTGCCTCTTTTGGCAAAACTCTTTATTGAAGAAATTGTTAAATTGCATGGAGTTCCTACTTCTATTATTAGCGATCGAGATCCATTGTTTACTAGTGGATTTTGGAAGAGTCTTCAAAAAGCTTTAGGAACGAAGCATAATTTTAGCACAGCTTATCACCCCCGGTCCGGTGGACAAACAGAGCGTGTGAATCAAACTCTTGAAGATCTTCTTCGTGCATGTGTTCTTGATTTTGGTGGAAGTTGGGAAGATCATATTTCTCTTTTTGAGTTTTCCTATAATAATAGCTTCCAATCTAGTATTGGTATGACACCTTTTGAGGCACTCTATGGAAGGCCATGCCGATCTCCTTCTTGTTGGCTTGAGGCCGGTGAGAAGCTGGTTTTAGGTCCAGACTTTATTCGTGATTCCACAGAAAAGATTGAACTTATTCAACATAGGATGAAAGAAGCCCAGAGTAGACAAAAATCCTATGCCGATAATCGAAGAAGGAGATTAGAATTTTCTGTTGGAGATCTTGTTTTTCTTCGTGTTTCGCCTATGAAAGGTATTGTATGTTTCAGTCGGTCGGGAAAGTTAGCACCTCGATATGTTGGGCCATTTCCTATCACTGAACGTATTGGTTCTATGGTTTATCGCCTTACATTACCGGCTCAGTTTTCTGCTATGCATGACGTGTTTTATGTTTCTCAATTACGGAAGTGCCTTCGAGATTTCGATTCTATTGTTGAGCCCGGTGTTGTGGAAAAGATTGAAGTTTCGCCTAATTTAACTTATGAGCAACATCCTATTCGTGTTATTGCTTCGAAAGTCAAACGACTTTGAAATAAAGATGTTCCGCTTGTTAAAGTTCAATGGTCTTCAAATCCTAAAGATTGTTCTTGGGAATCTAGAGAGTTCATCGATCGAAAGCATCCTGACTTATTTTCTCATGGTCTTTAAGGTGAACTTCTTACTTCAAAATTCTTTTGTGTTAATATGCTTTTATGGTT
The DNA here is from genome assembly GCA_030765085.1 of Allium cepa. Taxonomy (NCBI): domain Eukaryota; kingdom Viridiplantae; phylum Streptophyta; class Magnoliopsida; order Asparagales; family Amaryllidaceae; genus Allium; species Allium cepa. The sequence continues at coordinate 1,014,212,332 of CM060934.1, read as the reverse complement.
GTTACTATATATCTTCTTCTTAAATATTGCGAGGACGCAATTTCTTTAAGGAGGAGAGTCTGTAACAACCCGCATATTTATCGATTTTATATTTAAATATTTTATCGATTACTCGGAATTTAGTCCGAAAAGCCACTTTTTGCAAACAGTCGAATTAGGACTCGAGACCACTTCTATTGAGTTCAAAACGTCGTTTGTGATCTTCTTGACTACAAGCTTTGATATGTTAGGAGTTAGTGGAATTTTTCTACTTTTTCACTTAGGGCTTTGGTTTGGGCTGAGCCCATTAACCCCACTTATGTATTCGGTCCCAACTCTACTCCAACTCTTCAATACTTCATTTCTAACTCCTAGTATTCAAGTGTAACAACCTTGTATTTTCTGATTATTGTAATTATATATTTTAATCATTTTAATTTAAATTCCTAATTTAAAAACTTTATTTTATTTGTTAAAATGAATATATTTTGTTATTTGAAATATAAATGTTGATTTTGATGTGGATTAGAATTTCAAACATGCATAAATTGAATATTTCCAGAAAATGTGAATTTTGGTCAATCTGGTCGAACTTTGACTTTTAAATTTAAATTTTAAACATTTTAAAATTTGAATTTTATCTTTTATTATGAAAATAAATAAAATTTCAAGAACACTACTTTTTGTTTCGTTGAAATCCGAATAATATTGCGAAAGTTATGCTTTTTACAAATTTGGGTGTAAATTGCTGTATTTAACAAAATTGTTTATTTTAAATTATATAAATAATATTTTTGATTGCCATATCTTATTCTAAATTGTATTATATGCTATGTTATATATGTTTTTACCTTTTAAATATTTTTAAAGTGATGTTTGAATTTTTCCAAAGCTCGTTGAATTTATTTTCTATTTTTAAAGGTTGGTTTCCATTTTTCTGTTATTTTCTTTATTTAAATTGTATTTAATTAAAATTTATTTATTCATTTTATGTATGAATTTTATTTTTATGTTTTTATCTTTATTTATAAATATGTTTCATGTACATACAATTTTTCCAAAGTTCATTTCATTTATTTTAAAATTTTCAAGCCTAGTTTACATTTTCTTTGCAATTTTCTTAATTTAATTATATTTAATTAATATTTATTTATATATTTTTGTTTATTTACTATATTTTCATGTTTTATCTGTATTTATACATATTCTACATGTATTTAAAATTTTAAAAGAAATTAGTAATTCAAAGAGACTAGACCTTTCATTTTCTAGTCTTTTCATCTCCTGGTCTCTTCATTTTCATTTGGCTTTTACTCTTCTTTCTTTTGGCTGTACACTACTTACCTCTAGCCATATATTTTCTCCATAAATTCACGTGAAAATATTCTTCCCACCATCAAAAACTCATGGCATTTCAATTTGAGAAAAAAAATGGCAAGTTCATGGTCTTCTTCTTCTACTTTTCCTTCTTCTTTTCATTGTTTGCCTAGATCTCTACCTAACTTTGCTTGGCATCTACCACCCACCATCACCACCATACTCTCCACCATCACTAGCAGCAGCAACCACCACCTATCCCCTCCTCCAGATCAGGCCGTGACCATTGGACGAAGCCATAACCACAAAACTCCACAAAACATTGCAACACTCCTTGAAAACATTGCCTAGCCAAGCTTATCTTCACTCTCTCCTCCATATCTTGCCATGGCCACCCCTACATCCACTACCACCTGCCTACATCACCTCTGACCATCAGCCACTCCACTGACCTGACCTGACCTGAAACAATGCATGGCCGAGCTAAATATTGACATAGGTCGAGTCTATGTTGCTCCAAAAACCTTCCATCCATTGACCCTTTGCTTACCTTTGCCTCTCCATGCCTTTGCCTTCCATTTTCATGTACATAATCATATCTCATGACTCATGGCCGAGCACACATGACCTAGGCCGAGCCTAGGTGTGATGAGATCAAGCCCTTTTGCATTTAGGCCAAGCCTATGTGTCTTGTGCAAGTCTGTTGCTTCTAAGGTTCGATTATCTTTCATGTTTTGCCATTGTTTTGCAAACTTAAGTTGTTGATTTTATTTGTATGTAAAATATTTATATTTTGCACTTATGTATGTTATATTTTGTGTATTGTTTACAAGGCTCTCCATCCATTCAAATTAAATCGTGCTTTTCGTGCCTTTGGAATCGCTCTTGTGTGTGTTGTTTGTCTCTAGCTTCGTAAAAGGTGAGTCTTTCTCACTCTGACATTTATACTTATGAAATAGTGAATTGATGACAAGTGTTTAGTAATATAAAATGTTATGCAAGTTAATGTTGAACATATGGTATGCTATGCCATGTTATTACCATGTTAAAACTGTTAATTATCACCTGACATCTGATATATGACATTATATTATGACATTGACATTGTTTATATTGTTTATGCATATATTCACACTGCAAGTTCCCTGTTAGAATAAGAACACTATGGGTTGAAATGATACATACCCGAACGGACTTTAGAATAGGGAAAAATCGTTATGGGCTGAAATGATAGGCCTGAGCGATTTTTATTGTATTTTTTTTGACTTGAGATTGCGGGTTTGAGATGATAGAACCCGGGTTTTCTTTGTAAACTGCGGATTGAAATGATATATATCTGTATCACTTGACTTAGGTTAGAAAATTATATACAGACCCCGTGGTATATTTTAAATGATTTTTATTAAAATATGTATTTTTAAAAGAAATTTTTATTTAAAAATATATATTTTATGTTTTTAAGAAAATTAAATATTAAGTCTTGAAATTGTGAATTTAAGTATGTAACTTTGAACTAAATGTGATTTTTGACTTTAAATTTTATTTTAAAATGTAAATAAATAATGGAAATTTAATTTAAAGTTTTGAAATGATATTTGAAGTGAAATGTTAAGTTTTATTAAATTTATAAGTTAATAAACAGTGAATTTTGACTTAATAAATGAATAGAGTTTTTAAATTGAATATTTGATCTTAAAATTTTATTGTGTTAAATCATATGTTAAAATGATTTTAAATGTGAAATTTGGAAGTCTAGAAATATGATTTTTAAGATATAATAAAAATTTGGAGTTCTTTTTTTTATTTTTTTTTATTTTTTGAAAAGCCAAAATGAAATCTGGAATTTTATAGCATTTTCAAAATGTTGTAGTCTTTTGACAGCATTTTTAAATGTTGTTGTTTTGAATCTAACAATGTTTGAAATAACTAAATATCTATTACGACATTTTATAAATGCCGTTATTCTTGAACTAAACCATTTTTGGAAGCTATAAGCTACGATAGCACTTTATAAATGCTGTCGTTGCTATAATTTGACAATGTTTGAAATGTTATAGTTTTTAACACTGTTTGAGTTATATTTTAAAGTGTTAAATGATTTAAATTTTGGAAATTGATTAATTGTGAAATTTAAGAAGTTTTGAATATATTTTAATATTTAAATTTGAATTTTTAAGGAATTTAAATTTGAATTTGAATTTAAGTAAGGTTTACTTGGTTATGTGTTAAATGGAATGAAATGTAATGAGATAAATGAATTTTTGAATGGAATTTTTAATGTATTTTGTAATGATACTTGAAATAACAAATGAATGACTTATTTGATTTAAAAATGATATTTAAATTTAAGTATTTGAATTTGAATTCAAATAATGATTTGATAATAAGGTTTGGAAATGATTTGATCTTTATTTTGATAAAGAATATGAATTAGAATGATATGTACTTTTGATAAATGAATATTTAAAGTTTATATTGGTATGAAAGGATATTTATTTTAATTGTAAACTGAGTTTATTTAAATAATATTGGATTTATGAAATGAATATTTCAAAACTAAGTAATAATGAAACTAGATTTGAGATATATGAAATTATAAAATTTAGTTTTGAAATGCGGGATATTAAAGCTTTGAAATTTATTAAAAATTGAATAGTTTAATTTGTGGATCAAATCTATATTTGAAAATGATATGATTTGAAATGATTATTGGGAAATTTAATTGAAACTGATGGTTTGAATTGAATTAAGTTGGAAATTGAAAATGTGGGATTAATTGAATGAATTGTAAAATGTAAAGAATTAAATGAAAATCCGATGATTTCAAATGTGTGATTTTGAAATGTTATGATTTTCAAAGTGTAATTGTTTCAAGTATTTTTGGTTTCAAAAGAGTTATACTTTGAAAATATTACGATTTTGAAATGAATATATGTTTGAAATGTTTTTGGTTTCGAAGTATAAACTATTTTGATTGAATAAATAGTTTTGAAATAAAAATGGTTTTGGTTTCGAAGTTTAAACTATTTTGAAAGGAATATAGTTTTGAAATGAAATGATTTGATCCTTTTGAAGTATAAACTATTTTGAAATGACCACGGCGTTATAATAACGTTTGGTTGTTAAAGAGACCGGGATCGGAAGTTGTCATACTCTCTGCCAACTCCGAAAACCACTTTAACAACTGTGTACGCGGTGGAGATTCCAGAATGAAGTAGGATGGTGGCGACGTTCTTGAGGTATATTACGTGGACCCAACTCCCGTGAGTTGGCATAAGGTGGCTAAAACAGGGGCGATCTCGGGCCAAAGGAGGTAGCACCTCTGGTCGGACACATTCCTTCGATACTATACTCTTACTGGTGATTGATTAGATGGCCATCCTCCGATTTTGATATGGGAGTGTGTTCCGAGGTGGGTGTATGTGGCTACTGCGTTACCACCAGCCCGTGTGCGTAATTGGTATATCTACCCTGGCATTGCCTTGTGTGCCGTGTCACCTACCATACCGAGCCTTTACTACGAGTTTGTTTTTCTCCCGTAGCCCGTGTGGTATCCTCTGACAGTCACCCGGAGTGGAGATGGCATGATATTGGATGGACTTCTGGGACTATTATGTGTGAAGGGTGATATGGGTAGCCTGGAACACTATTTAAAAGTATGTTTATTTTACTGTAGACATTATTATAATAGCGCAATATTACCACATAGTAAATAGTTTAACGGATCCTTAAAGGATGGGCGATCCCAAGCATTCTTTAAGTTACTGGTGCATTTTTTTGTTACTGTTCACTTGAGTTGATTTACAGTTCATAAGTATTTATGTCCTGACTCGAGTGTTTTGTGTTTTTCTTTACGCTCGAGTCAGATTGAGCGATTCAGCATTCAAGACTCACCTTTAGAGTTGGAGCTTTGCTTGAAGATCCAGCCATCTATTTGTTTTCAGCATCCAGTGATTTCAGTGATGTATTCTGATTTGTACCAGATGTATCTTGTTACTTTTTGTTGTATCTTGTTTAACTCTGATGTATCTTATATATATATAGTAGCTTCATGAACTACTATCTCTTTTACTTCCGCTGCATTATTATTTACTCTGTATCTGTGATCTGTGATTAATTATTTATTGTATATTCTGAGATTTGCCAATTTTTATTTACAACGCGGTATTTTGAGCAATTCAAGTCCGACATGTGCGGATACGAATGGTTGAAAATATTGGGTCGTTACATCAAGCTTTAGCAACAATGGTGAGTGGAATGGGAAATTAAAATTCCAAACCCTAGTTTTCTTTTGCAAATCAAACTCTAGCTCCAAACTAATAGAAGAACCAATTGCTTAGAGTCAAGGTTCTTGAGTTGGATTTGAAGAGTGGTTGATTCTCCTTTTCTTTCAAGCTTCTTCTTCATTTGTTTGGGTTCAAAGGTGAGATTTTTATCTCACATCTTAGTCTATAATTATCTTCGATTGTTAGGTGTGAATTCCTTGCACTTATTCTTGTGCAATTGATTTTGGTTTAGATTGATTTGGTGTATATTCCAATTTTTGATGTTTTGAAATCAAAATCTATGAAAATCCTTTTATGGATATTTGGACATTGATATTTGAGGCGTATCGAAGAGCCGTTAAGGCTGGGTTGTCGCTAGACGTAAATCCTTAGTCGCCGTTGCTCGTTCGATCGCTTCCGGTATCCGTTTGGCCATTATTGGCCTAGGTTCAGGGAATGCCCTGAACCCTTGAATCAGACGTCTGAAACGTAGTATTCAGACGTCTAAAACGTAGTATTCAGACGTCTAAATATTATACTGGGAATTTTTATCCCTCAGTATTCAGACATCTGAATCTATATTTCAGACGTCTGAATTGGTTCATTTAGAACCAGAAAGGAAATAGGCTAAAATGTGCCTATTTCAGACGTCTGAAATCAAAGATTCAGACGTCTAAATTCTGTTTTGGAAAATAGTTTATTTTACAGATTCAGACGTCTGAATCCTTGATTTCAGACGTCTGAATCCTTGATTTCAGACGTCTGAATCTGCACACTCTTTTGCCTATTAACCTATTTGCTTGAGAATTCCAACTTTAATCGATTTATGTTGATTCCGATTTGTTGATTATCATTTATTATGGACTTGATGACTTTTATATTGGGATTTTTGGGAATATCCATTTCGATGGATTCGGTATCGATTTCTTTGGATTTATTCACGTCTTCGAATGTGAATTTTGATGATTGATTGTTTCTACAATCACTTCTATGATTTGTCACTTTAAAAATATAAAGGTTTCAATACTAGTAGTAAATATCAAAACTCTTTCATCAAATGATTTCAACACTATTTTATAACAAAGCTTGTTCTCTTAAACCATTTTCCAATCTATTAGTACATACAAACCTTTTCCTCACTCGTATGAGAAATCTAATTAAACGACTTAGTAAAATAAGTGGTATGAAACGCTTGCGTTTACTTCGTCGGCTAGTTCTTGGACTTGTTCGATTGAATCTCTTGTGACAATTTTCTAGTGGAAATCTACAATTTGTTCGTAAATTTTTAGGTTAAGCAAGTGGTTATGGGACATGAGGCTAAGATCATATATTTACTAGCTTACTTTAATTGACACTTCTTGATGATCATGACGATCATTTTTGTGATTTAAACTAGAAATTGTGCGATGTCTCTTTGTCTGCGATTTAGACTAGACCCCGTTTCTGTGTGATTTCGACTCACACATGTGGGGTAGCGCCCCATGGTCTTCGGCTGTTCGTGTGTCAAAAATTAACGGCAAGCTATATCATCTCGTTCGTGTGATACATATGTTGGTGAGTTTTCATGCTCCCGTTCGTGAGATAGGTCTCCCCCCTTTTTATGATTTCTGGATTTCGTGTGTTGAATTATGGAATTTATGCTTCACCAATTTTAGTGATTTTCATTGATATGATTTATCAATTTTTGTGCATTGGTGAATTAGTGTGTCATTGACTTGTTGTGAATACAAGTTTTGGTTATGAAACCCTTTTGGGATCTTTGTGAAGATTTTTGTCATATTGATTAATCTCATGTTGAGTTTCAATTACATACTTATTGTAGTATGCCCGTATGGTTATCATATGTTTATGCCATATCTCTTATTCTATATCATGTCATTCGATATTTATAGCTAGACTGATCTGTTTATTATTTTCTTATAAATAATACACGGGTCAGACCGAGATGTTACAGGTGCTTCTTTTGACTCCTCTTTTGGGATTTGCTACTCTGACTTTTGGCTAACTATTTAGTTTAGCAGTTTTTGTTGCATACACTTGAGATATAGACTCCTTAATGTATACATATTCTTTTGTCTTGCACTTATATCTATTCTTTTGTGATATTTGTGGATCTTGTTAGACCACTACTCTGATATACACTTATATGTGTAATATTCATATCTATTTCCGCCTTTGTGATATGAATTATCTGTGACTGATTTATGTTATGTCTATTTCTATATTTGTTTCCGAAGATTACATATAGCCACTTTGTCAAAGCTTTGAGTTTGTATCGGTATGTCGGATTTCCTGCTTTACTATCTGACATATCGGTGCTCGCACAAAGAAATTACACGGATGGTCGCTCCTCAACAGCCTTATTCTCCGTGCTAGTCGACAGCATTACTCCGTGGTGTTCTTGGCTAGCGTGGGTATAGAGGTGGGGCGTCACATAACTTATCAATTTACAACTTCACAAGCTGTTATAAATATTACTTACATCACACCTTAATTCCTATGTACCAAACTTAGATTAAATGGTCCCATTCTCTTTAATCATTCCATTTCATTCTATTGATTCCACACATCAAATTATAAAGAATTGAAGAGGTTTCGGGTATTTACAAATACCTGACTTCGGTCTCTTCAAATCCAATGTCATCTAAACCCAAGTTATCCAACACCATTCAACTTAAATTGTCGAATAACACTTTTACACAGCAATTTCATAATTAATTGTTAATCACATTATCATCGTCCATCCAACAAGTCATATCACAAAGCAATTCATATCAGAGATATCAACCAATTTAAAACACTTATCATCATTCAATCATTAATAAGCAAGATTTATCACTTCCATTAATTACATTAACTTAATGATCCCTTAATTACTTTCATTACTTAATTATACTTAAATTACATTTAATAGTTAACCTTTATCTTAATTATATTCATCAATCAATCTTGATTAATCATAATCAGAAATTAACTTTCCTTAATTACTTCATCAATTAAATCCACTCCTTGATTAATTATATAAATTAATCCTTCAATTTTACTGACAAATCATTACTTAATTTCTTTCATCAAGTAATTATCCTTTAATTACTGCCTATCAAGTAATTTCTTTTAAATTAATTACATCCAGTAATTAATTACCAATTACTTTACTAAGTAATTATACCTTATTAATTACCTTAAGTAATTATACGTAACTCAACATCAAATGATTACCTTTATTTAATTAAACTTAATTAATTAACTAAAATTAACCACATCAACTTAATTAATTACACAGAGCAATTAATTATCCTGATTAATTTATTCTATAGTTAATAATTAACATTCATTAATTAACCTACCCTTAGTTATTTTTTCTTAACAAATTAATCCTCAATTATATCGTTAATTATATTAATTAATGATCCTTAATTACATTATAATTAATCATCCCGTTTAAATTGATTATATCAAATATTTAATCTTTAATTAAACCACATTTATTAATCACACTTGTTTAATCTAATCCAGTAATTATCTATCTTTTATTTACTTCATTAAATAAAATTTATTACTCCTTAATTGGTTACACAAATAAATTAACCTTCACCCATTACACTAATTACCTTTATCTTTGATTAATTTCTCAATTTATTTTCCTATAATCATTTATCTTGATTAATCATCCTATAATTAACTCCACTTATTAAATGACTATTCCTTAATTAATTTCCTTAATAACTCAACCCTTTAATTAATTACACTACATAATTTAATTTGCAATTACTTTCCTTCATGTACTTACCATTTAGGTGATTAGTCTTCAATTACTTAACAATAAAACTCAATACATTAGATCATCATTCTGTTATAAATTTGTAAGAATCAATTCATTTGGGTTTTGTTTTACTTTACCAATTTCTTTTATTAACAATCTTGTTTTAAATGAAACAAAGACCCACTAGCCCAAGCCTATAAATAAAAATAATTAAACAAACATGCTCCGGTTAAACATCCCACAACACAGCTAAATTGGGCCGAATCCCAATTTCAAACCACTAGAATGAACGACTAAATTCCTAAGCCAAACCAAACACTACTCACGCAACTGTTGCTTCGAGTCATACTCGATTTGTCACGACCCCGACCCTACTTCTCTTCATCCTCACGAATACCACTGATACACAGCGTCTTCGTGCACGTGCACCACCTCATGATCAACCTCCGACCATCCCTGCCATCACAGACAAACCACTCAACCTCTCAACTAGAACTTCGATCACCCAGATCAGCAAACCCCCACTGAACTAAAAATCGAGCCAAAAACCCAAAGCTGGAACAAAACACAATAATCAAACTTCTTCTCGCCGCCGATGATCTCCGACCTTGGAACCACCCACCGTCCTTTCCGAAGCTACCCTAAGCTCTGATGAACCCGTCGCCACCCTCGAGATCAATCTGATGCTTTCTAGACGTCGAGATTTTCTCAGCAACCAACACCACAAAATCAACACTCAAAACCATACTTTGCCGACTTCAGACCACCACGTACTCTGATAAATCTCCACACTAATTTTCCTGAGTTCGACGACATCCCGACCCTCTCTAGTCCAAATCTCGCCGTGCCACTCATCGTTGTTCAACAGCAATTGATGAAAATACAAAATTTTATCAATCCCGAAATTCCCAAAATATGTGAACTTAAATATCCAGATTTTTATATTAAAATTTATATCTTGCAAGATCGAAACGGATAATATAATTAAAACAATAAATTTTGAACATTGATTTTTATTGACCTTGATTCATTTTATTTGTCATTTCTATTTCCAAAACATTTCCTCAAATATAAATCCTTGCACAAATTTTAGAAATGATGTTTCATTAATACAGACAATTTCCTTTTAGAACACAAAGCTTGAATCATTTTAAATAGAATGATATGAATTTAAGATGTTGCTTCTCTGATATTGTGAAACAACAGAGAGGTATCACCAAGATATACACATGCATTTCATTTATCTATATACGTATGCATTAGAACCCAAGCATTCATGTTAACTTCAGGATTTTCACACATGCATCAAATATAATTCCAAATTTATAAATATTTACTTACTTTTTTGTTAAACAGAGGATAAAGGGTCTAAAAAAATCCTGGGACTTGATTTTTTTATTTTTTTCCTGCAAACTGGATCAATCCTAATTTTAGTTTTGTGAAAACAAATTTGGATTTTTCTAGTGGATTAATGCTTATAGTTCAAACAAAGATCATATACATACTCATTTCCAGACATTCACACAGTTTCTACATGCATGTACCTTAACACAAACATGCAATCATATAAGTCACAAGTTTCTTCAAAAATAAATCAACATGCATCAGGGCTTCAAATTACTCACCTGTTCAACTTAAACAGAAAGTCCTGGAAACATTTGAAATCCTGGAAGCTTGAACTGCTTTATGATCTTGATTAGAAATTGAGTTGTATTTCTTGAACTAATCTTCCCTAGCTTGCCTCATTTTTGAAATTGTTTGAAAGTATTTATTGTTGTTAAAACCCCTTTAAATTTTGTTTACTGGTTCTTCTTTCTTTTGGTTTTAGATTTCCTGTTCTTTTTGTTTTTTTTAGTTTACTTTGAAGATAGAAAAACGAAGGTAAAAAAAATTAAGACACTTGTAAGTATTAACTTACACATGTCATTTTTGTTTTATGAATTGTTTACATTTGTTAAAATGCATAGTGAATTTTGTTTACATTTGTAATAAAAATGTTCCTAATATGTTTTATGTATTCTTATATAATATTCTTAATTAAATCTTATTTTACCCAAGTCTTATGCATTCATTAGTTTCTTAAATACATATAATATTTTTATACTTACATGTTTTTAACCTTATATTTTTTTACAAACTACCTTCATTTTAAGTATAACCTTTAATGAATTTATATATATATATATATATATATATATATATATATATATATGTACACACCTTTATCAAATCTTATTTTATACCTTATGGAAACTGTTTAAGTGTTGAATATAGAATTCAACTTTAAATAAATCTTGAAAATCAATAAAAATATAATTTCCAATTCAATATATATACATACCTATATATTATATTATGATTAGAAAAATCACTTTTATTAATTCTGGAAAGATAAATTTGTCTAACTAAATAATTATAAAAGAAGATTATTAAACTAATATTATCAAACTTTAATACTTTAGTTAGAAAAATTATTAATATAAATATTTATTTAGATATTTATAATTCGACCTTTATTTTATTTTATTTTAAATCTACATTTATTAATTTTTAATTAACAGACGCCCTAAAATTCGGGTTATCACACAAGCATAGAGAATTAACGAGTTAACCGAATACATGAAGATTAGTCACCCCGATCAAATATCAAAATTTGAGCACCGATTCAAATCCAATAATCCTTAAATCAAACCCTAACATCCATTTGATTGAGAAATTCCTAATTTTACTCACTGGTTTAAATGATTGAAAGACCGAAATTTGAGAGAAGTTTGAAAATTTTAAGTTTGCTTATTTTAGCTTTTAATCATAGGTAAAAAAGGAAGAAGGAGAAGATTTTAATATTTATAGCACAAATAAGACATACAACTACTATCGGATCAATTTTAAATGTACAGTTGGATCTGCAAAGAAGATAAATAGGTGGTAAAATGCCAATGCCGAATATATTGACTTGAAAAGTCAATGCATCCTTTATACTGGAGGGCAAATGTTACCACCAACGTTTATTCCAAAGGTATGCGGCATAAAAACGTTACTGTAATCTTGCATCAATAAGCAATAACAAAAATATAAAGGAAAAACCAATGCCCGTGAAGCAGACAATGCCACCCCTCATCAGTAAAGAATAATAGACAATGTCGCGGGTCATCAATGAAGCCAACAATACCGTATGCCATCAATGTCTCTTACCATTGATGAGGTTGAACGAATTATATCAGCATGATATAACATTGATGTCGCATCACATTAATGTTGTATTCCATCAATGGAGTATTCTTTTTAATACAGCCAGAAAAATCAATGTCGCTCCATATTAATACTGCATCTCTCTAATTTCACCTTATTCTAATGTCACCCTTCAAAGTAATGTTGTCTCCTATCAATACTTCTCATCACTAATGCCGTCTCCTATCAATACCACTCATCATTATTGTTTTCCCTTATCAATGCCGCTTATCACCAAATGTCGCTTATTATCCTCTTGTTGTTAATGCCACTTGTTATCATTGTTGTCTGCTACCAAGGCCGCCTACTATCAATGTCGCCTGTTATCAATGTCGATCATTACCAATATTTCCACTTATCAATGTCACCGCTTGTTAATGCCATGCCATGGTAATGCCGCACTTCATCAACCTTCAAAAGATGCTGCATATCCTCAATAAAATGTGGATATCAAATGTCATCAATGATGACTATCAAGGCGAGATAGATGTTAAGAACCCAAGTTTACCATTGAGAAAATGGATGTTGAAGTATGGTGCTATGCACCATCAATATGGATAATGCGGAGGTCAAGCATGCCGCATGGATACGTGGCAGCTATGCCGCATCCATTAACCCCTATGAATACAAACCAAGGGGCATGAAGAAAAGGATGAATTATTCTTTTCTCATCCCTTACATTTTTGACTTTGTAACCTTAAATCAATTTTGGGATTTTAGTGTCAAATGTACTATATTGCATATAAGACCTTGTACATTCAACTATTACATGGAATATGACTAAGATGTTTTGAATTATGGCTTGCTTTTGACTTCCTAAGCACTTGTGATTTCTTTTAATCATAGCTTGCCCCAAATTTCAAAAGTTATCATATTCTTGATTTCCATTTTTGTAAATAATTGTCTACGTAAATTGACATTAAGAACATATGATCTCAACACGATCATGCATATGGCTTCATCGTGGACCTAATCCTACTAACTCACTTCTCTTAAGCCTTTACTCGACTAAGTTTCACTTTTGCATACATTCGTTAAGGTTAACCAAGGCTCTCCAAAACCTTCCATTAACCAAGGTTCCCTTTCCATGCACTTTTTGGGGAACCAAGAAATTCGGTAATAAGAATAGAAAAATATACTGCTAAGGCTACTGGCTTGGAATTAATATTATTCCTTAGATATCTGATTGTCTTGCAGGCACTGAGCATAATTGCGAAGTCTTCGTCATCTACCATTCCCGTCTTGCGCCAGTAGCCCGTTCTTCTAAATCTATCATGTGGGTTGTAATAAGGAGGGGATCAGAACAACGTTTCAATGACTGATAAATTACATACTTTATCCACAGCACTAATATATGCCGATTGACTTTAATTTATATGTTATGTCCATTATCCGTGGCTATTCCATGTGATTCCATTTATGCATATGGTATGTCTAACCTTCTCCATGGTATGACTATATATATATGTCTGTACGTACATACATACATACATACATGCATACATATACATACATACATACATACATACGTACGTACATATATATATATATATAAAAACGTCATACTACCCAAAAGAAAATGCTGGCCACCTAATATATATTGAATAGGGAGGAGGCAGACCCAACGGCCATTTAATACCTCAACCACAATGCAGGCCTTTCGTAATGTAATCATTAGTTAATCGGCTCTAGCTACAGAGATTGATGATTCCTTGATATGGCTTTATAATTTAATTGTCGTATCACCAATGCATCTCAAAGACTTATTTAAGGATTAATAAGCCCACTTTCGACAAACAATTAACTAATTAAATAATGACGTCTTTGCATATCCCATGAGGATTCTACACTAGTAGGAAGAAAAATCCATCATGGCATAACCTAAGTCTTTGCTAATGCCCGTTCGAGTTCGTTGGTGGTTATAACTATTTGCCAGTCCTACTACTAAATATCGATACAATAACAATATTGGCATAGCCCGCTGACCTCCCATAGCCGAAGTTCAATTTATACTAACCTAATGCAAGTCAAGGAAAATACCCAATTTGGTTACTTAATACGTCTTGTTGGAATCAAAATAGACTCCATTCCCTATTAGGTACCGCCATAGGATATTTAAGACTTCTTAAATATGAAGAAGGAAGACCCAACAGCCATTAAGTACCTTCCACCCTATGTAAACCCCTTGACATCCCTAAAGGTGTGGAGCCATTTAATACTTCAAATCAAGGCGAACCCTTTGTATATTTTCTTCTACCTATACGCAAATGCATATCCCTTTCCCACGGGTCTTATGGTTAGAGATGTCCAACATAGTAGTAAGTATACACAACCGCTCGTAGTTCTAACTAAAGGGTGGACTTCTTTATGTAACTCTATTTAACTCGCATCTGAAACCTTAATAAACCGAACCAATTATACTAAGCCTGAATATTTGGCTAGGCCCACTAATTCATACTCATCCTCAATGTATAATTAAGGCTATATAATTTCCTAGTATGGAAATTATCTGCCTCCTAACATTTATTTTCCTACCATATGCGCTTACTACGTATATTCTCTATTTCATTATTACATCGCATAAATGTAAATTGTCCATAATAAAGGGTCATTATTATTCAAATTGGACAATCATCAATGACATTTAGTCCTATTATCCTTATTTCATTTCCCTATGAGTGCCATATTGAACCCTTTAACCAGCCCCATTAAATGCATTTATGTCTCCATTTAATTCTTGTAACTCCCCATTAGCTGGACATTTATTGCTCTACTAATTTTGGAGTTACATCTCTTTTCCTATTTCAACCTCTTAATCATATGGTTTACTATGCTATTAATGACTAGTCATCCTAGTTATAACTACTGTGAATATCATCATATATTACGCTGTATATATATAATCGGTAGTTGTGGTTTATATATATATATATATACATATTATATATATATATTATATATATTCTAACTAGCTTATTATTTCCTACGCTTAGAATTCTAAAACATACTTATATGTACATTATATAAGTAACATTTATTTCCATATTTTAATATATTAGAGCATCCTTACAAAAAAGTACTACCGTTATAGCTTTTCCTAAAATACCCAAAAGTGAGACTTTTGCTGCGTTTGCGTTTGAAATTATAAGGAACTATCTCTTTTCTTTTATTGAAATAGACAGTGCAAACTGCGAAGGAGAACATCCATACTTTACGAATCTCTTTCCTTTTTGGTTTATTCCTTTTTATTTCAAAAGTTGCACTTTTGGTACGTGGAATTAGATAATTTATAGAAATGGCATGGAAATAGGTAAAACTAAATTGTACTTACAACGCTCCTAATAAATTAAAACGTAGAAGTTTACATTCTAAGTCAAATTAGGGCAATCTAGATTAATACTAAAAAATTAAACCTAATTATCCGAAATCCGAAATAAATCTTACAATCTTACCGACATTTTAGTTAAACCAAATTAGGGACTGATTTTTAAACTTTCAGATTAGGATGTAAATACCATTCCTTTCCAAATACCTAACTTACGTAATATGTTGGCAAAATTTCAATTGAATACGTTCTTGTAAAGCCTTCAACTCTATATCTTACATGGGGATAATAATTAAATAAAACTCAATGATATGAATATCGATGTCATAAATAAATCATATAGTTTATCAATCACATACTAGCTTTCCAAATCCCCTAAATCCGAATGCATTCCTTCATTTTGACTCCTTTTCCATTATTATCTAGAACAATATGTATAATATGATATATACATACTACTAGAATTATAGATGTAAGAAGAGATTTGAGGTTAAGGGGAATATAGATTTATAATTATAAAGTTTACCTTTTCGCAAAATTGATGCCTTCCTTTTATTCTTCTCTTTTATTTTCTCTCCTTTTTCGATTATACATATACATGTACGTATACATATAGTTTAATATTTTATTATTAATAGAAATAGTGGAGAAGGAAAAAAATGGCAGTGCTCCTCTAGTTTGATCAGAAAACATGATAAGAAAATGGGGGACTGTGCCAATATTTATACGCGCTTTAATCAATCATTTCCGTTAGATTGACAAGAATTAAATCTAGGCCATTCGACTAGGGTTCAACCCTAGCCGCCACTTTCCAACCCAGTCGACCGCTTTCTTATATGTGGTCGACAGTTAGCGCCAACTAGCCCAAAGAGGGGGCTGACTTGTGGGGCCCATGCAATTAATAATACTTATTTCCTTTCGTTCCTTTTTAATTATTTTCATTTTGAAGACCACAAACACTAATAATTTCATCGTTTGAACTCTGATCGCAAAACTTTAAATATAAAAGTCGCTCAAAAAATCTCCATGAACACAATGGTGCGAGTTACATGGCTATATTTAATGTTTACTCAAATTTAATTTTTGAGCCTTAGTTATTATTTATTAATTGTAGCTAATTTGATGGGGTTTTATAGTCTCCCATCTAGATGACCTAGTTAGGTTCACATATGATCATTATTTTCATATGAGACCTCATTGAAGGGAGGTTGATGATGGCATGAGACATAAGAGGTTAATTGTGTGTTAACCTATCACCTGTGTACCCTTACCCCACTATTACTAGTTTGTTTATGTTATACTGCTTTGCTTCAATGCTTGCATGTTATTTGTTTTAGAGTTTGCATTATTATCCTTCATATGTGTATTCTTATATGCCTCCTAGTGCCAATCAATCAAGAGCTTTGACTCCCATTAGGAATGATGGTGGAGGTGATAGTTTTTATTTTTTGATTTCGTTATTATAAGTGATGTTTATATTGGGTGATACGTGCAAGATATTTCTTTTATTATTTCACCCTGTATTCTCTAACATGCTTTTTAGACATAGCCTGAATTGTGTGTTATTTTGTAAAACTTGGGTTTGCTTGAGATATTTCAGGTCCAGGTACCTAGTAGCTGCTTTACTTTTGGGACACTTTTGAAGGCTAGTATACATCATAGGATGATAGTTTCCCTACATGTTTTTGTAGCCTCATTATGTACGATGATGTATCTATTTGACTGTGATATGTATATTTGATAGAGTGAGCATTGGACTAGTATTTTGTTACTCGTTTTGGATATATACTACTGACGTGTTATATTTTTGATCGCTATGATATAATCTGTGATCTCTATTTATTATTTATGTGTTGTATATTGTTCTATTCAAGGAACCACATATGTTTATTACTTTGTGTCGATACCGTATACATAAGATTTTGTATTTTATGATTTGAGATATGTACCGATGTTTGCTTAAGGGAATATTCATATGTGTTAGCCCTTATAACCTCATCCTCTATATTGTCAGACAGTGTTACTCTGTAATACTCTTTGGTAATATAGGCATAGATGTAGGGTGTTACACTGTGTTTATGTGCAAAGTTTTTGGGTGTACGAATATGTCAGGTATGATTCTACATATCCTATATCCTTGTTACTATATGCAGTTTTTTATAGTATTTTGAGTTGATGTATCCCACATACCAAACCGTTGTCTGACCTGAGGTTTTATTCTTGGCCTCTTACTATCTTGGATACTCTCAAATGAGTAGATTGTGTATAATAGTTCTTATAGCGCATAAAGCTGTGAGTAGTATGAGTAGGAGCCTACAGTTTCATATATCTGTACTTTAGAGCTTATTATTGTTTATATTCCACCATGCCTTACTATGGAGCTATACCAGTACTTGTGTTACTTTAGAGATTGTTATAGAGTTTATTTTGGAGATTGGGATGTACAAACCCTTTTATTTTCAGTTTTTTATAATCTGTGAACCTGTTGCACTCTAGTGTTCTTACTTATGGTTACTGTTGATTATATTACTCTCTTGCCTATTTTACATTTAGGTTACTATTATATTTGTCTACGCATTATGAGATGTTCTACAAGTTCTATGTTTGAGTTTTTGTTACTTTACATACTTGATAGCCGTCCTACATCGGTCGGGTACCATCTCAGTGCAATTTTCAAGTATATTGGATGTATAGGGGGTCGTCACAACCAATTCCTATGGCTAATGCTCCAACTCTTTAGACTTGCTCCAACTTAATTGCATCCAACTGAATATACCCACTGAATTGCATATACATGATCTTGATCCACTACCTGGCTAGGGTGCCAACCTTCGAGAAAATTCGATGCCTCTGTAATTTCAAGTAATGGTCCAAATCTTTTCTGTAACCTTCTTGGAGCCGTATCGTGGCTGTTAAAAAGTTTCGTCATTTTTGACAAACTTAGAAGATTAAATGACAAATACATCTTCGTCTGATGCCAAGATGGCTTCCCTAAAAAATGGTTGTTTGGATGTTACTTCCAACTCCTTACACCCTTATTACATTAGAGTTTATTTCGCTCAAATTGTTAATCTTCTTATTTTAATCCCTCTAAGGGTCACAAATGCCACTCCAGCACATACTCTTCAACTTCTAAAGGAAATCTTAGAAGAGGACAGAAAAGGAATAAACCTTCTTATAGACCTCTAACTATGCCACTTTCAACTATTTCACAATGGTCGATGAGTTGGTTATGTGCCTCCTACATTAATAGCTGCCAAGAGGCTGTAATCGATCCTCCACCTAATGCACCTCAAGACGTTCAAAAGGAACAGTGGATGTCCACTTCTTCATTGATGAGGGAGACCATAGGATTTTTAAAGAAGAAGAAAAGGTAAGAGGAGATGGAGAAGAAGAAGGAGATGACAACGACAACAATGAGGAAGACGGAGATGACAACAAAGAATATAAGAAGGGTGATTCAATTGAAGAGACTGATCCAGGGGAAGAGAGTACTCCACCTTCCCAAGTCCCTTCAAAATCAAAATTTAAACCATAAGGATGGTAGTCAAGCCTCATTAGAGTTTAGTTAGAGATTATCTCCTTTCTTAACTATTAAGGACATCTGCGGTCACATGGGCAACCGTGAGAAAGTTCCTAACCTCACTGGCCCTAAGTTCGACATTAATAACTTCCCTACTCCAAACTTAAAGTCTCTCATGGATGTGCCATTTATTTCTATAGGGGAAGTTACCCCAATCTCCCAACCTCACGAGCATGGTTTGTAGAATCTATAGGACACAACAATGCAACACGTAGGATCTTGAGCACATTACTCTAGACGTACTCTTATCCGATTTCAAGTTTTGATTCAATTCTACATTTTATTTCAGGTATAATGGGAAATACGAAGTTCGATAGATTGGATAAGTAATCTAGCAACAATCTTCCTTCTCTTTGTTGGGCAGATCCTTACCTCCAAAGAGATCCTTTCTAATAATCTAACTACGAGAGATCTAACAAGAAGAGGGGAAGGAGATAAGAAGGCACCACTCTAAGCGCGAATGATCTTGGGACCGCTCCGGGTCCAAAAGTAACATTGGTTCTCCACATGGTCAATGACCTCCACTACCATACTCTAATGAGTCTTATTCTAAAAGGCCCAATTATCTTAGAGGGTAGAGTCTACCTCCACTTCCATTTTCTAATGCTCCTTCCACTAGTATCACCCCACCTTCTGGTTCTTTAGCTCCCACTCATCAAAAATCCTAAGCTACACAATCCTCATCTTTGGTTACGGGAATAGAGGCTAGGAAAAAAACACACAACCATTGCCACCACCTCATTGGCAACTTCTTCAGCCTATCGAAGCATGAGCTCATACACCTTGAATGGACTTAACCAGACTTCGGTTCATGGTTATTGTGAAATATTCCCCAAAAGGACTTGGAAGCGGGCTTGTCACTTCATGAAGACTTGGTGGAGCAGCATAGCTTGTGGAGAAAACTATCCATGAGTCTGGCAGACCTCAACGATTAGAATCTCTTACTTATACTGACATATGATAAGGAAAGTGAAAAGGATGAGAAGATCAAGAAAAATCTTTCTAAACAAGTGGATATCTTGAGAAATAGCTATTCACCAATGACAAGGATATAAAAGAAGTTGAAAAGAAGCACAAACCTGAAAATCGGGCCTTGGAGGCCATGATGAAAGTGCTGGATAAACAAGTCCAAAAAGCACACAACTGTACTTGTGATATCTCTAAGGAAAAGATCGTGTTGCAAATCAAAATGGACATTGAGATTGAGAAGCTGTGACTCGATTTAAAGAATGAAAAGGACCACAAACTTAAAGCCTTTGAGACCTCCTGAACTTTTGATAAAGAGGTCTACAGCCTGCATTGAGAGAAGAATATACCCGAGGAAATAGTCATTGATTTAAAAGCTCACCTTGCCCAAGAGGAAAATGAAAAATTAAAATTTGAGAACCATGTCATTATAACCATCCAAAACTTTTACATCAACATTATTAGATCGGACAATATCAGATGGTTAGAAGATGACTATCCGAGACTTTAGCCAAAGTCTATAAGTAGATTATAAAATAAGAAAGAGAG
Source organism: Allium cepa (assembly GCA_030765085.1). Lineage (NCBI taxonomy): Eukaryota > Viridiplantae > Streptophyta > Magnoliopsida > Asparagales > Amaryllidaceae > Allium > Allium cepa. The sequence goes on along the minus strand of CM060934.1, from coordinate 1,014,191,357 downwards.
GAAATATAAGGGATGTCAATGAGAAGCGTTTAAGGCCATTTTCTTTAATGAGTTTAACATAAAGGCCCTAGCTAAGGGTCAGGCAATGCAGGACGGTAAAGCCACTTCTCTTGCATAGGCAACCACCGAGGCTTCCGTCGAATCCAGCTCTAAGGATTTAGTTGAACACACTCCCTATTATCGAGGAGTTCTAGGTGGATGTAATTGTTTTTAGGTAGACTTTTCTAAGGCTGTCAACATCCTTGTGTCTGTGCCACCTCTACCCATTCCGATCATTGCTGCTTCAAATTCCAATGGATATAATTTAGAAGACCTGGGCTTTGCGCCACCCGTGATTGCCACCACTCTTTCACTCTTGTCTCTAATTTATGAGAGGAGACGAATCAAGGCTTCTCTGGACATTCGAACATCAAATCTAAGAGGTATATCACTGACCTCTCAAGTCTTCGATAAGCTTCAAATGTCTTTTGAAGATGTTTCTAATCTCACTGTCTCTTTTTTCCATCTTAGGTCAGCCTATAATTGTAGTGCTTCTATCCTAGTGTCTTGTTAATTTTCCCTCGACAACTTCTCCTTTAACCACATCTGTCATCGTCTCGACTTTTTTTCCAATCGCCACCTCCGTCATCTCGTCTTCCCCTGGTCCTCGTGCAGTGAAGATCAACGCTTTAAGGGAGGAGGATTTGGATGAATTGAATGTGGCCAACGTCAATATGGAGGAAGTTATCGTCACAAAAGAGAAGGGGCCTAAGCCTTCCTTTTCGACCATCAAGGATATTGATGTTTTCAAGCTAAAGGATGCAAAAATCGAGCTTGGAACGGAGAAGATCCTTCCTCCACTATCTATATCTCTATCGACTTTTCAACTCGTGTCCTTCCTTTATATTTCCTTATATCTAAGATGTTTGATGAACTCCTTAAACCTATTAGTTCCTAGCTCGGTTATGAATAAGACATAGACCCAGATAATTGATTTGCATCGTCATACGTAACCGAGAAAGGGAAGAGGAAGCCCACAAAATCCAAGGAAGAATGAAAGAAGCCGAATGTAACGACCCGAATTTTGATCACTTTAATTAAGGATATTTAATTTAACTTAAATATTCATATATTGATTATTTTTAAAAAACAATAATCAAATACTATGAAAATAAACGACAATAATGAACATGTTTTGGAGAAATATTCATAAAAATATTTACATTGGAAAAGTATCGATAAAATGGTCGAAAATCCTTTTATTGATAAACAACTCTATAATCATCAAACATCATGCATGGAGTTGGAAACATACACTTTTTTCTACTCAACCAAGAATATGAAATAGATTTACTTATATTGTTTTTGGGAAATAAAATGTATTTATGACCTCATCAGTAATACCCATATATTCAAATATAGATTTATATTGAGATTTAATAATTTAATATTATTATAATTACTCAAATAATTATTTTAAAATGATGATAATTCATTTTAAATAGTTATAAATGGATAATAAATCATTTGAAATAATTTTATAAAGATATATACTTGACTGGAAAATATAACAAAATTCACATCGCTTTATCGATATAAAAGCGATTTTTGTAAATATTTGTTTTATATTTATTTATATGGTTTTATAATTCAAATAAGAACATTTTTGCTCATATAGAATGATAATAAAATAGTTTTCAAATTTTTTTATAAACATATATATGTTAATTAATAAGTGAAAATATGACCAGAGATCAGAATTTAAAAATTGTAATGGTTTGACGTATATAAGTTATACAACATTGTTTATATAACTTAAACACCTTTGTAGCATGCATACACATTTATTAACATATACATATACATATAATAATGCTAGAAAAGTGGAAATATATTTACATATGGTACATACGAAAAATATGTAAGATATTTATAAGTTTAAAAAACAAACATCTTTTTGCACCAAATCCATCTTACACCACCATCACCTCCACATCATCCATCACATTAAAGGGGGTAGGCTGTCGGGCGCCTAAGGAAGGCTAGGAGGGGATGGTTGAGGGTAATTTTGACCATCCAATTATGATATTTCGGTTTTCTAAAATCCTATAAATACCGCAACCTTTCTTCATATTTTTTCACACAATCTTCTTCACTTTCTTCTCCGCATTCTCGAGTTTACCAATGGCTTCTCGTGTTAACAAAATTATGGAAAAAAATATCTCAAGAAGAAATTAAATTATTATATTATATATATAGTTGTAAAACACCTTGAAACAACTTCAATACTCCTCCTTTCCACCATATAAACCCACAACCACTACCTTCTTCCACCCTTGGTCGAGCCCATCCAAAGTGCTTGAGTTCGATTTTGTCGAGTTTTATTTCATGATAGCAAAGCTAAAGCCAATTTTTAAATAGCTTGAGGGAAAATGAATGTGGGAAAATCTTGCTTATATTATATTTTTGGATGATGATATGATGTTTTCAATGGACTTTTAGTATGCTTTGATCGACATGTTTAGTTTTTTAATATTATTGTTTAATTGTACTAAAAAGTCACGTTTAACACACATCGAAAATCACAAAGGAAATCACTTTCTTTTTACTTATGAAGTACTATATATGGAATGTTTAAACGTCTTAAAATTGGTTTAATATAGTTTAAAAATGTTTTGTAAAATTTTAAAAGTGTCACGGAAAATTTTAAATAAATATTGAAAGTTTAGACAAAATAGGTGCATCGTTTAATGGCAGTTCGCGATTTCGCGTCATAAATGAAATAAATCCATTTGTAGGTTGGATTTGGAATTGGATTACTTTGAAATAAGAATTTTCCAAACCATTATAATCATAGTTTTTAAGCAAAGAAAGAAAATTGAGATTTCGTTTAATAGATTTCAAAACAGAAAAATAGCAACAGGGAAGAAGTTGCAAAAAGTTTTTGTCCTATTAACAACAAGTTTGTTTTTAGTCTGAAGGACAATTTTCAGTATGAACAGAAATTGATCGTTGCAACTATCATTCTGTAATTTGCACTAAAGTGTCTTTGAACCTATGAAGCAAAAATTTTGTCCCTGAAACTAAATTTTTCTCCAAATTCATCCTTAAGCCGAAAAACCCCATTTAAAAATATATGCAAATCAAGTTTTAAATAAAATCACGCTTCAGTAGTTTGAAGATCAAAGTAATAAATGCTCTAAAGTGGATATTTTTATTTCTTTAAAATATGTAATAAATTCTATAAATATATGAAAATGTTTCAAAAGATATCTGAGTCATAAAAATGAATTTTTAAATGATCGAAAAGTTGTTTTTATCAAATAAGTTTCTAAAACACTATTCGCAACACTTTTAATAAATTTTGCAAAAAAAAGTTTTAACTCAATTATTCTTTCTCGAATCTTTCGCAAACCTTTTGAAACAAATAATTATGTAATTTACAAATAATTAAGTGGTTTGAAAATAAATATGCGAAAACAATTAGTACATTTATTCCATTCGTGAGAGTCATAGAAAATCTGACTGAGGAATGGAACAGATCGAAGGGAAGGCCTGGTTGCTTTAAATTGATTAAATTTAATTAAGTATGTTAAAAGATTTGGAGTCGATAAAATAATTTGACCACCTTATGAGTGACAGAGAGGTAGTCTCCAGGCTTGGATTTAGGAAATTAGTCGCCTGGTCTCCCTAACAACCCGAACTAGCCCAACGGAGGGGATTGTACATTTGATTTACTCGGATCAAAATTCTCAAAGTGTAAAAGATATAATTTTCCAAATTTAAATAACTTGGATTGTATGGAGATAATCTTCGTATACTTGGTGTTGATTTTCGAGGAGGAAACTCATGCTATTCATAGAATTTTAAAGGTGATTTCGCCATTTTTCCATCCATAGTACCTGTTGAGTATAGAAATTGATATTGAGTAGATTGGATGATTTCTATAAATTCTTCTCACTTAATATATACTAGTTTTGGATTAACATCCTAGATAATATGGTTTCAACTCAACGAAAATTTTGATTTGGAGTAAGAAATCTTTGTTAAGATTTACATAAATAATTTTCCAAAGATAAAGAGAGGTTTAATGATTCCATATATACCGGAAAGAAATGATTTAAAATTTTATATCTCTAAAAGATATTTTTGATAAAAAGGAATGAATTAATCAAATGACTACCCATATAATTAATACCTCTTTTATTGATAATTGGTTTAAAGGAATTGAGATAAGATCTGATCAGGCATTTGCCCCACATGTTGGTGTATGCTCCTCGTGTTGGTGTGTGCAACATGATTAGGGGAGGGGGGGTTCTTGCTTTCTATTTGGTGAAAACGAAGAGACTCTTATTCCTACATGTCCCTAGCGATAAAGGGTTGGTTGTTAGTCATGAGGCTAACTGTAAAATAAGATTCAAGGCACCAGTGCATGCCATGGTGGTACTGGGATGGTTGAAAAGCCTGCCAGCCGTCATTGTCGATGGTTGAAAAGACTGCTTTACATTTGGAATTAGAGCTTAAGTCGAGGAACACCTAGGATTTTGTAGGGATAAAGTCCCGTTAGAGATAGGTTAGTAATACCGTAGGATGAGTAACTCATCCGAGATAGGGTCAGCCATACCCTAGAATGAGTTGAGAGTATTATATTTGAGCGCATATTTGTTAACGATATATATAAATAAATTTGGTTTTGAAAATTGGTAAATTAAATAATTTTACCTACGATTATATTTTAAATATAAAGAATATTTTTAATATAGTTATTTGATTGAGGAAATGATAAATTAATTATTATCATTGATTGATTGGTTGTTTAATTTTAAAAGTCTATGTATGAACCGCTCGTGAAATTAGTTTCATAATTTGATTATAGGGTATTCAATAAATAATAATGTTTGTTTAAAATTAAAGGAATTTATTTAAGATAAATAGATCTTATGAATTGTTTTATATAAGTGATTTTATTAACTTGATTTATAAAATGTGCTTTATAACAGAATTTTTGAGAACTTAGATTTCGGTATTTTGAAAGGAATTTCAAATGATTTTTGGAAAACAGATAATAACATTATTATTTCCAAAATGGGATTTTGAGAACAAAAGCAATCTTTTGATTAATTGATTCAAATGGCTCGAAAGTAGTTATAAATAGGCAAGAAATGCGTTCGGATGGTAAAACGCTTCTCTTAAGTATTCCCTTTCCTGTTAAGGAAATATGGGATACTATTAGTGGCGCCTAGTTCCTTGGTATCATTTTTGAGATACTCGATCTATATACTTTTCTAAAGTTAAAAAGGATACTATGAATCATTAATTAATAAATTAATTGAGATCGTCAATTTTTATCAAAATGTGTTATCTTAATTAATAAGCATATGTATGCTTTGATCTTTAAAGGAAATGGTTAAAATTATTAATGAATGGTTTTGGATTTGTAGTAAATGATGTTTTGGCAATATTTGTTTTTAATCCCTTGAACGACACTTTGGAAGAAATCTTATGGACATATTTAAATTTTCAATAAAGGGATTTTAAAGATAATAAAAGTACAGGAATCTTTTATAAAAAGATAGGAAATGTTATATGCATAATTTATAAGGGAGTTTCTTATAAAAATGTTTTGATAATAATTGTTTCAATCTTTTTGATTATATTTCAAACTAAGTAAAACTTGTTAAGTAAATTGCGAATATACTTAAAACATTTGAATAAGTATATGAATACTTCTAAGTATTGAAAGTAGTATAAGAAGATAATTAATAAAAGGAGTATTAATTAATAAAATAAGTCTTGATTAACAAATGTAGTTTTATTAAATATAAAGGCGTTTGCATTTATTGTTGGTTAAAAGTAGAAAATTATAATATTAGAGGTATATTTTAATAAAAGGCAAGATATTTTTAACTTGAATAATATCTTAGAATGTTAGCAAATAGTTAAATATAAAGAAGCATCTTTATCAGAATGTTTGAATAAAGAATGAAAGTTTTGTGAAACGTTTTTATTAAAAAAATTAAGAGATTTTTAAATTCATATGAAGTAGGTGGATTATTTTGTCGCAAGATTATGATTTAAGGTTCGAGTACATAGCTTTAAGGTGTTTTAAACCAATCCGAAAAAAGGATTTATAACTCGATTCTTGACTATGAACATTGATGAAGGTTTATGGTTGGATACTTAAGTTTTTTATCATAGTTGAGAGCTACGTAAGGAAAACTAAAAATCTTATTGGAAGGCCTGATCGGAGTTCGCACTAAAGGATCAGGGGATCAATACTAGTTCGGAAGTAAAATTGTGAATTCGAATAAAAGATCGAATCAGATATTGTTTATAGATGATCAAGGCACATCGTACGAGTGTAAGTTTAATAATGAATATTTTGAGCAAAACCTTTCAATTTTTTAAGGGTTATTTCGAGGATGAAATTCTTTTAAGGGGAAGTATTCTACGACCCGAATTTTGATCACTTTAATTAAGGGTGCATAATTTATTTTGAATATTCAAATATGGATTATTTTCAAAACCATTAATCAAGTACTGTGAAAAATAAATTGAGACGACCCAGAATTTTTGGATATTTGAAATTTATTGAATTTAAATATTGAAAGTTAGTTTAACTTGAATTTCAAATATTATTGTTTATTTGGCAATTAAAAATATTGAATCTAATAATTGGAAATTGGTTGAAATAGTGAAATCTTGGTTTTTAAGCTGGTTAAAAATATTTCAAAGGCTTATAAAATTTATATTAATAGTTCTGAAGATAATGAAAGCTTTAGAATTGAATTTAGAAGTGTTTGTTAAGTTTTAAAAATACATAGTTTAAATTTATATTTAAAAATTGCATTCCGAGGCACAGTCTCGGAATTCGACGAAACTAGTTCCATTGGATCTATAATAGCGTATTATTATCGAATTTCAAATTTTGGATTGTTTGGAGTTATCGTGTGGCCGTACGATATATAACACGCTGAAATCTATATTGAAAATTTAAAATAATAATTGGGTCCAAAAAGATGTCTTCTCCATACGATTGAATTAGGACTCGAAACTTTTTCCATTGCACTCGGAATAAGGGTTTAACATTATAAACGCTTAGCGGCACGCCTCGATTGGCGATTGAGATTGTGAGTTGTGGGAATCGAGATGATTTAAATTTAAAATAATTTGACTGATCAAAAATTTCTACACATCAGAATTATATCTTTTTCATATCTTGGCCACTTGTCCTTTAGTTCACGCCATTTGTCACATATAAGCTTCTTTCTTCTTTTTCTTTTAATAAATTTCAAATTGAAGAGAGAAAAAAAGTGAAAATCAACTCATAAAAAAAAAACAGAACGAAAAAATGACCAAAGCTTGTTTAAATCAAACTCCCCTCTTTGATTCAATTAACAAATCAAATTCAAAAGAAAAAAAGGGGTGATTCATTCGACATAGAAAAAAAATTAATCTTCAATTCCGTTCTTCCTTTAATCGATTTCTCAATATCAATTCGAGTGATGGGTTTGGTGAAATTAGAAAACTATTTCGATCCAAGTCCGGAAGCACGATCGAACTCGATCGAGGTGACCACACCAGCTTGTCGTATTCACGAGACAATGGAGGGTGGCAGCACCTAAGGCTAGTCGCGCGTCGATCTGGAAGAGGCATGGCGTAGGTTGGCAGAGATGGAGGAGTGGCATGGTGAGGCGTGACGTGAGGCAAAGGGGTCGACGACGTTGGTTGTTGGTGCGGCGACTTTAGGCGATCGATGTTTAGAAAATCTCGAGGATGTACTAGCGATGGTATAGTAGTGTTTGTCGAAGCCAGGTTCGCGTTTTTCTAGAAAGTATAGCTGCTTTTGTTTTTGGTTTAATTTATATGAATTCATATATTTGTAGATTTGAAAACAGATCATATATATATATATCAACTTATTGTAAATTCGAATAGAGTTTTGATTTACAAATTCATATGGAAGGTTAATTACAACAAACAGTATATATGTATATATAGATAAATGCATGCATGTTTCAATTTAAAAATGTATGGGATTTGGGATAAAGATAGGAAATTCTTTCAGGGTTTGAAGAGTTTATATAAGATCATATTTTTAAATCTATATATATTTTATAAGTATATGTATATATATTATTTCAAAAAGAAAGAGAAAAGAATAAATATACTTATATATATATATATATATATATATTTCACTTACTATTTCATTTAAAATAAATATTAAGATGGTTAACCTATTTAATTGATTTTCAATTTATTTTAGTCACTAAAGATTTTTAAAGGGGAAATCAGTTTAGAATTTAGTTAATTGTTAAACTAAATCATTAATTAAAATTAGAACTATTAATCGGTAATCAATTTGTTCGATCAACTCGAATATTAATAAAACCTTATAATATTTGTTACAAGGTCTAAAAATCGTAGAGAAACAAGCCGGAGTGGAAACAGATTGCAAATAAAAGGGCAAAGGTGAGCCAATCCCACACATTTGGATTACCCTATTAAATTTAAATAGTTAAATTTAAATTATTGGTTGTTTGATTGCATTGATAATTGTTTCGGTCTGGATGTGATAGTATATATATAGTAGTATATACGTAGTATATATATTGGAGTGATTGATTTCCCGCATTATATAGTGGATGAGACCCTATGTGCCCCGCATAATAGCGGATGACCCTAAATACCACGATATTCCACCTCGAAGTGGAATTGGTATTTATTTTTTGACTAACATCTGTGGATGCAGGGAAACAGGTTGGAGGGATCCAACTGTATTCCTCAAAAATATTTAGATTGTTTACTATTCTGTTATATGCTTTATTGGATAATCTGTGATAGATTATATCGGTAATTGGAAATATTTGATGTTATGGTTTGATTGAATATATTTGGGTATACTAGTTATCAAAAATATATAGATTGGATTTTTAAAGGGATTATACAAGGGAGAATTTTTAAGTAAAATAATTATAGTGAATTTGGAATAAATTAAAGAATAAATTGGAGAAGGGTAAAATTTATTTTTAAATTCAAATAAATAAGTCCCGAGTATGGGAAAATAGATTTTAATAAATGGAAATAAATGAAGGGCGTAAGTGGTATTATTTAAAAATTAAAAAATTTATTTTTAAATTCAGGATTTAAATGGCTTGGAAAGAAATAAGAGACGAATTCTAAAATAAAGTATGAAATTAGTATTTTCAGTTTAAAATAAGATTTTGAATCATAAATAAAGAAGCGAGTTTGGAATTATTAGATTTTGAAATAAATTTGGACAAATAAAGGAGTAATTTTTAAATGGAGCCAATTTTGGAAATCGATTTGGAAATTGATTTAGTATTCGAAAATGTGTTTTAAAAAGGAGGATGAGACTATGGAATTTATAAACTTGGTTTATAAAGTGAAATAAAATATCAGTGGATATTTGAAAGTATAAATTTAGGAATGGAATTTATAAAGGAATGGGTAAATTGTTTTAAAAATAAATAGTAGTTTATTTTTAAAGGTGTGAAAGGATAGTGTATTTCCCTAAAAAGCAAAGTACGTTTTCAAAGCAGATTTTTAGCATAAGTAAAAAGTTTTCATAATTTTTATTTTTATTTTAAACTATTTTGGCTTATGTTTTATCTGAGAACTTTAGAAAATTTCATAGTTAGTATTTTACATAAAGTGTTTTAAATTGTTTTTATTTTAAGTGTTTTAAAGTATATATTTTGGATAAAGAAATTTAAATTATTTTAAAATCTAAAGTATTTGTATTTAGAGATTTTCAGTGGGAATAAACAATATTTGGAAATTTATTCCGCAAAAGAAAAGTGATTTGAAAACTGTTTTCAAAGGGTTGAAGTGTAGAAAAATACCTTGCAAAGAATTTTGAAATAAATAATTTGGATTATTAATGTCTAATGGTTGTTTGTGAATGTTATTTGATATTTAAATAATCGACTATCAATATTGGCCAATGCGTTGATCGTTTCGAAGAGTGCTGGGATCGGGATTAATTTTCCGAAAACCACTTCAATCCGGTTTGAACGTTTTCGTGAGGAAGACAAGATGCTTGGAGTCGAAGATGGAGCAGTGAAGTGCAATGGCTAATCGCTACTAATCGTGAGGGTGATTCCAAAATGGATGTAGTAGGAGTAGTGCCTTCGGTTCCGTTCGGACCAGGAACGGACTTGTATGGACGAATGCATTCAGAACATCGTCATGGGGACGATGAGCATTCTAAGTGAATATGTGCTAAAAAGGTAACGCATAGCCTCAAGCCTGATCAACCGGGAATGGATAAAACAAGGGAGGTGCACACAAGGCTAAGTGACTAGCAACCAATTATGGTAAGGTCACCTCTGTCTAGATGCCCCTTTATTTTGGCTGTGTGGCTGGTTGCTGATCCCAACCGTGGGGTGGACTTATTCGGACTATCCAATAATGGGTAGCTCCGGTCTTGTGATGCAGGGGATCAGGGTGGATCCTCGGTATCTAGACCCCGAACTTGTGACGACCCATAATTTTTAGCAATGTAGAATGGGATAATTGAATTGATTTTAAACATTTAAAAGTTAATTTTAACGTGAATTTGAGATATAAGTATTTACTTGAAATTAAATCATTGAATTATATAGTTTAAATATTGTATTTAATAATTGAAATTGGGTAAATTGTTGAATCTGAAATTTCTAAGCATGTTTAAAATAATTTGAAGGCTTATAAAATTTATAATGATGATACTGAAGATAATAGAACGGTTGAAATTTAATTTAAAGGTGATTTGTTCGGTTTTGAAAACATATTATCTACACCATCTCTATTTTATTTATATTTATGTATGTTTTTAAATAATACAAAAGGTACAAGTATGTATACATTTATAAGTATAAGATAAGTGGCATGACATGGTGAAGACAAGTGGCATAAAATGGACCATACACCTATCTTAAGATGAAATAGAATTATGACACATATATCACTTTGGTGTACACTTCTAGAACACCTTAAATGATTACTAAATAAGCTATGTGTCATGAAATAAGGCTTGCATAAAAAAATGAAGGACATGTGTCACAAGATTAAATAAAATAGTGACACATAAGCCTATTAGGTGTCCATGTGTAGAAACATCTTAATACACCTAAGTAGACATGTTTCAACATTCTAAAGCTTGTGCAAAGAGAAGTAGACAAGTGTCCAACACTAAAATTATCAAACTAGCCTTGAAAATTAAAATATAAAGGGTGGAAATGTTCACTTATTTTTCTTTTTTCCACAAAGCAAAAACAAAAGTAGGATAAAGTGAAAAAGCTTGTAGAAAGCTAAGGAAAAAGTGTCAAGTCAAATACACAAGTTTAAGGTGAGAAAAACTATTTAAATTTCTAGTATTCATGTTATTCTTGAAGAGATGATAGTTGTAAGTAAAAGTGGCTCGGTTTTATCAAAAACGCAGCTTAGTAATTTGACCATAACTTTCTCAATTCTTAATGAAACTTTGATTTCGTGGATGTTCTGGAAAGATTATTTCACGTGCTACAACTTTTATGTTTTGTGTTTTCTATAATTTGGAAGTTAGCTATGTAAAAATTGAATTTTTCTACTATAATCCCGAGAGCAAAACCAATATTAGCTCTGTGCTTAAGGCTGAAACTAAATTGGCCATAACTTCTTCGTTCGTCAACCTATTTCGATAAATTTAGATGTTCCAGAAAGCTTAGACTTTGTTCTAAAACTTTTAAGTTTTGATTTTTCCAAAATTTCGATGTTATCTTGGCAAAAATTATAATTGTTTATCGTTGTCCCGAGACAAAATGACAGAAGTTGTGAAATTTAAATCTCAGAAATTTTTTATCCATAACTTTTACAATTCTTATCGGAATTTGGTAATTTTTAATGTTCCGAAAAGCTTAGAAACTAAGCTACAACTTTTTCTGTATTCATTTTGTCTGATTTCGGTGTTTTCTATGCTAAATTTGCAATTGTTGGTCGCTGTCCTGCAAATGCATAAGTTCAGGCTAAGCTTAATGTTTTTAGTAAAATGGTCATAAATTTTGAATCGTTGATCCAAATTCGATGATCTTGATCATTCTGGAAAGTTAACGGAAAGGGCTATAACTTTCGTTTGTATCACTTTTTACAACTCGGCCATCTATATATATGAATTTGAGGTGCAAGCTCAGGTTAAATTTCTGCCCGAAATGAACGTGTTTGTTTCTAAGGAAATGTCTTACTTGTTAGATTTTTAACTTCGATTTGATAAACAATTTGATGGGTTTCTTTTCATGGTGGTTGAGTATACTAAGTAAATTACTTTAAAGAAGTATTTTCACATAGAAGAATTAATCGAGGATGCGGTATAAGACCATAGAAAAGATGGGTATTAAATATACGTACACCATATTGAATATAATTCAAATCTTGATAGTCAAAATATAAAATACAAATGTAAATAAAAGCAAGAATTATGTAATTTGGATATGCTTGTAACATAAGCTGAAATTGTACATACAAATGTAAAGTTTAAATAAAATGTCAGAAGAGCTAAGGACACTTGGGTATTGTTGAGTAATGCTTGTTTTTCCTCAGGTATAATTGCTTATGTTTCAGGTGTTAAAGATAACATAAATAATTTTTTCTATTATTTCACTTAAATCGATATTTTAAATAAAGGTGTTGTTTTAACAGTTAATGATAATTTAACTTCAAGATAATTTAGTGAGTTTTTTAATGGAAACTAAGAAGTTAATTAAGATGAGTAGTTAATAATTATGAACAATTAATATAATATAATCAATTAAAGGTTAATTAATTCTAGAGTAATTAATAATTTTGAATAATTAATGATTGATTAAGGTAATTAATCAATGTAGTTAATAGAATTTACTAATAAAAGCAATCGAAGAAAAAATTACTTAATATTATAAATAAAAGGGGGTAATTATTGGTAATTACTTAATTGAGGATCAATTACTTTTTAATTAGTGTAACAAAATTTATGGAGGGTTAGTAAATTTATGAGCATGATTAATTCAAGGATTTTAATCAATATTAGTGATTATAAGTTAATGAATCTGAGAACTTAATCAAGGATAGATGTGATTATTGTGAAAAGGGAAGCTAAATTAATAACATTGAATTCGAAGAGACCGGAGTTGGGTATTTGTCAATACTCGAAATCACTTCGATTCTTTACAAATTGATATGTGGAATCAATAGGGTATATTGGAAAGATTTTAAGTGAATTGGACCATAAAATCTAAGTTCTGGCACTTAGAAATTGATGTGTGGAATAAATGATGTCAACTTATGAAGTGGAAATTGATATAAGTTACCCGGGTTTATATAGGTTGTAAACTTTTGCATTCCATGTTAGTTCGGTTTACTCACGCTGGTTTCCAGCCTGACCCGGGTGTTACTTTGGTGTAATGCTCGGGTCAGACCGAGTATTACAGATTTTCAGGTAGGGACGTTCTGGAGCTCAGGAGGCAAACTGGATGGCAGTAACGAGTAGAGTATTTCCGCTATATTTATATATTCGTTAATCTGGGACATGATACTTGTATTTATTCAGTGACTGTATATGTGTGGAACTCTGATGTATATTAAATGTAATCAACAGATATAGTATTCTTTTATAAACATTTATTATTTATTATATTTTATCCACTGCGAATGTGAGATGTTTGGTGATTCTCTTCTTCTTCTTCTATCTCTTTCTTCTTTTTCATAACTATCTGGAATTTTCGGCTTCGAAAATTTCGGGTCGTTACATTTGGTATCAGAGCTGAAGGTTAAGCGAGAACCTTGGCTCTGGTGGGGATTACTCATTGAATAGAGTCCGTAGTACTCTAGAATGAGTTGAGTATATATATATGAGGGCGTACTTGTTATTTTCTTATGAAGATTTTAAATGTATATATAAAGCAATATTCCCTTCTAATGAATATTTAGGTGGTTGGTTGTTAAGTTATTGGAATTAAGTTAAGAAGTAATATAAAATACGATCAAATTGAAACTTATAACCAAAGTTGAAGAATAAACTTATATGACAAAATTGAATTTGAATTATAGATTGTGAATGTAATTTATAAATTGAAATAAACTTCATAATAAATGAGATTATAATTTGAAATAGAATTCCAGAGAATATTTGAAAATAAAGTATGATAAAAAATTCCAGAGTAATGTTTAAATATGAATTGGACGGATTGGGAATTTGGAATTTTTGGGAAAATTTAAAATTCCTTTGGATTTGGAAGTGGTTTCCAAAGGTTTTGGAAAAATAATAGTATTATTTCAAATATATTTTTGTGTTGAATTTGAAATCTGGGAGATTTGACAGTAAAAAATATTTGAAAATGTTTTTAAAGAGATAGAAGCATTGAACTCTTTCGTTCACTGGAAAATAACATCGGTGATGACTGCAGCATCATCGATGTTCATTTTCGAGTTTCTAGAAGAGAAATTGTTAACAATTTGTTTCAAATTGGAGTTGTTTGTGAACTGGGTTTGGCTTTGAAATTCAAAGGGATAATTGAATTTGCCAAAGAATTTAGGATATAGTTGAATTCTAAGGTAATATTGAAACCTTGAAAATTTGTTTAAACTCTGGAATCTTGACTTAAAATGTTTATGGAACAATATATTGGCTAAATAAAATGTATAGTTCCGAGTTAAAAGCAAAATGCGAATGTAATTGATTATAAATAAAAATTGTAAGATAGAAATTGTAATTAAAGTTGTACAAGTTTAAAGATCAAACGGAATTTGATTTGAAGTTGGAAGGAAATTGAGAATCAATTCATCTTGAATTGGGATTAAATCTATTTCAATGGAAATTGAAGATTATTCAATTTGGAATTGGGTCAATTTAAATGGGAGTGGAAATTTAAATTGAAATGCTGGGGCAGTGAACAGTTTTGACTCTGGATTTCAATATAAATTGTTTTAATATAAACTTATTTTTCCAAGTTATTAAATATATATAACCCTTCTTTCTTAAAGCCAAATTATTTTATACTTGTTTTACAATTATTTTTGGACCTATTTAACAATTTTTTGACTATTTTCTAAACTAGTTACTATTTTTTCAACTAACTTACGACTATTTTGCAATTGTCTAAGATTTCAATAACTACTTAGCTATTTTCCAACTATTTTATAGATATTTTGTAAATTAATAATTATTTTTCAACTACTTCTCTATTTTTAAAAATTTTAAGCTGTTTTCTGAATATAAACTGGTCGGAGTTCAAACTGTTATTGATTAAATACCCAACTGGGATAAGAATTGAGGTAATAATCCAAATAGGGATTAAGGTAAATGTGAATAAGTGAATGAAATTTTAAGTGAATGTGAATAGAAAGGAAATTGATATTGGAAAGAGTAATCAAATTTGAATATTTGATTTTGGGTAAACAAAGTTATATCTTTGTTATATATTTTCCCCTTGTTGAATCTATTGTTGGAAGAAAAGGATTTTGGAAGTATTTGAAGTATAAAAGGAATTTTATACGAGTTTAAAGTGATCCAAATTTTTAAAAATTATATATATCTGTATATATTTAAAGGATCTTAGGAGGATTTTGGAAAGGGTTTGGGGAACCCTTGGATTTGGAAAGGCTTTTAATTTTTGGGTAAAATCATTATATGGAATTTGGAAAGCCTATTTTGAGAATTATCGATTTTGGGATAATCGATTTTGTGTAAAGGAGCTTTGATAAAATTCATACTAGGTGTATGATTTGAAAGATACTATATGTGTATAGTATAAAGTGTTTTGATGATGGCTCTGGGGAAAAAAGCGCTCCCTTGGAATGAACTTCTCAGGAGTGCCACCGAGTGGTGCTGCCTTGAGCCCCAAGGGGGGGTTCTAAAGTTGATCCTGTGAGGAGTCCAGACAAAACTAGTTCCTGAGGATTATGAGTTGAGTATACCATAGTGTAAGTCGTGTGTACCCCTGAGAGCCAACAACTACATGGACTTTTGCTGCGATGGCAACGTAACCCAGGGTGTAACTGCGACCTATGGTATAACATAGCGAAAGTCGTGTGTGCCGCTGAGAGCCAACAGTCTGTGTTTGATTTTATATCGACAGACTGCGACCTATGTAGGAGTGGAGAGGTTTCATTTCGACAGTGAAAATCATAGGTCGCTGAGAGCCTGCAGTTACATGGACTTTTGCTGTGACGGCAACGTAACCCTGGATGTAACTGTGATCTGTTGTGTGGGTTCCATGGCGTAATCGAGAGGCCACGGAGAGCCTGCAGTTGCATGGACTTTTGCTGCGACGGCAACATAACCCTGGAATGTAACTGTGACCATGGATGGGGGTGATGATTTTTTGAGCATTGTCACCAAAGATATTTCCTCTATTTTCAAATACCGTTTCCTATATTTTCAACAAAATTATTTTCCAAGTATTTTCATTGGATGTTGCAAACGGGTTTACCAAGTACTTGTAAATTTTCAGTCCTACGCCTGATCAACGTATGACTGAATTTCTGTGAGAACAAGGATGGATTGGATGAGACATCAAGTTATTAGAAATATTTTTACAAAAACTATTTTAATAGTATGAGGTGGGTTTAAAAGCATTTCCAAAATTTTAAAATAGAAGTGTTGAAATTTTGGGAAAATAAAAGGGAAACTCCAAACTGGAATTACAAAAATAACTTTGAACTCAGGAAAATTTAATGAAGTAATTTTCTTTGTAATAAAAGTTGGAAGTAAGCTAATAAATAAGAAGAGATGTTGTAGAAATAAAATAGAGTTGGATTGGAAAAGTGATGGTTTGAATTACAAATAAAATTCAAACGTGATATGAATAATATTTAACGAAAGTTGCAAGTAAATTGAGAATGGCTTTGTATAAATAAAATAAATTCGCAAATGAATTAAGAAAGTGAAATATAAATGAGTTAAGTATACGCTTGGATATTATTTTGATAAATTGTGGAGGTGAATTAAAATGAATTGGTGGGCTAACTGAGTTTAATGGAATTTGATTAAATGATAATCAAATAGAAGTAAACTTAAGTTTGATGTTGGAATAAATTAAAGTAAAGTAACTTAAGTTTAAAATTAAGGAAGCTTGCCTTCGAATAAGGGTAAAAGCCATTAAATAAAAGCTCGATTTAAATTAATTTGGGAATGGTTAGTAGTACACAAGCATGGAATGTGTCGAGCTAAATAAAATGATTGTGAATAAATTAAAAAGGAATTGAATTAAATAAAATTGAGTTGGAATCAATTTTAATTGGTTATAAAACTTAAGTAATTATTTATTCACATGGATATTATCAAATTGCGTAGAAATGATTGTCGTTTAACGTAAACGAGATTTAATTAACTTCTATGAATTAGTGGAAGCAAATATAATTGCTTTTTGAATCAATTGATATGAATAGGAGTTTGTTTTGCTTACAAATCAATTGAATGTAAGCAATTGCATTGTAAACTATTAAAATTGAATGTAATGGCATATAAATTTGGTTGGAAGCAATTGGATTAACTTTAAATAATATAAATCGCTTATGGTAAGCGTTTGATGTTTGTTGCTTTTGAAATGCTTGTGTTTAGCCTTTGAAAGTAAGTGAAATGCTAATAGAATTTCTATATGTGGCACTTACATATTTAAATTGAGATAGTACAGGTACTTGAAGACTGTTCGGTTGGCTTGGATTGCGCTAATTGCTTAAATTTATAAGCTGCTTGCTTAAAATGCTAAATAAAGGTACGCCTACGCAATAAAAATAGGAAATATGAACTGCTTTTGTTTTTTCCGACCGTGTGAGTCGATGTATACATATTTATATCTATTGTCAAATAGCAAAAGCTCCTCCGTACAAAGGAGACTCTGCCAAAATTTTCCGAAAATTTTGGGAGTTAGAAATTTTTTGAGATTTTTGAAAATTTTTCGTTAGCGACGAAACGATCACAAATTGGAAATTAAAATAAATTAGTAGATGAAACTAATATGAATCAATTATAAATGGAACTTAAAATCCAATATTTAAAATTGAAAATAAATTGAATTCGTATGAAAATGGGAAAAACTAATTTGCATAGAAGTAGATATGAAAACTTCTGTAAAGAGCTGTATAAAATAATTTGAAAGGTTGCGATTGAATATTGTTGCTAAGTAAGATATGCAGGTATTAAAGGGAAAAGAAATTGGATTTGATTTCAAAAGATAAATTTGAATTGCCCGACAAAAAGGTATGTATTTAAATTTCTGTATGGAATTGGATTGGGTTTTTGATCTAGCCACTTGGCGTTTTGTTTTCTTTTGGAATTTGGAAGCCCGTAGAGGCCTTTTGTAGTTGTACCGAGCTAGCCGCGCAAAGGAGAAGCTGGCAAAAATTGTCGGAAATTTAAAGAGTTATAAAATTTTTGATAATTCATAATTTGATTTAAATTGAAATTTAGATGATTGACAAAGGGGTGTTTTTTGAAACTGTAGAAGATTTTAGGAAATTAGTTAAGGTGATATGGGCTTTTAATAAAAGATAGTTGGTAGAGTGTTGAATTGTGAACTTTGGAGAAAAGGTAAATAGGTATTAGTCCATTCTTCCTAAGTAGTAATTTCGGGGATGAAATTCTTTTAAGGGGGAAGGAATGTGACGACCCAGAATTTTTAACAATGTAGAATGGGATAATTGAATTGATTTTAAACATTTAAAAGTTAATTTTAACATGAATTTGAGATATAAGTATTTACTTGAAAATTAAATCATTGAATTATATAGTTTAAATATTGTATTTAATGATTGAAATTGGGTAAATTATTGAATCTTAAATTTCTGAGCCTATTTAAAATAATTTGAAGGCTTATAAAATTTATAATGATGATACTGAAGATAATAGAATGGTTGAAATTTAATTTAAAGGTGATTTGTTCGGTTTTGAAAATATACTATCTACACCATCTCTATTTTATTTATATTTATGTATGCTTTTAAATAATACAAAAGGTATAAGTATGTATACATTTATAAGTATAAGATAAGTGGCATGACATGGTGAAGACAAGTGGCATAATATGGACCATACACCTATCTTAAGATGAAATAGAATTATGACACATATATCACTTTGGTGTACACTTCTAGAACACCTTAAATGATTACTAAATAAGGTATGTGTCATGAAATAAGACTTGCATAAAAAAATAAAGGACATGTGTCACAAGATTAAATAAAATAGTGACACATAAGCCCATTAGGTGTCCATGTGTAGAAACAACTTAAGACACCTAAGTAGACATGTGTCAACATTCTAAAGCTTGTGCAAAGAGAAGTAGACAAGTATCCAAAACAAAAATTATCAAACTAGCCTTGAAAATTACTATATAAAGGGTGGAAATGTTCACTTATTTTTTTTTTCACAAAGCAAAAACAAAAGTAGGATAAAGTGAAAAAGCTTGGAGAAAGCTAAGCAAAAAGAGTCAAGTCAAATACACAAGTTTAAGGTGAGAAAAACTATTTAAATTTCTAGTATTCATGTTATTCTTGAAGAGATGATAGTTGTAAGTAAAAGTGGCTCGGTTCTATCAAAAACGAAGCTTAGTAATTTGACCATAACTTTCTCAATTCTTAATGAAACTTCGACTTCTTGGATGTTCTGGAAAAATTATTTCATGTGCTACAACTTTGATGTTTTGTGTTTTCTGTAATTTGGATGTTAGCTATGTAAAAATTGAATTTTTCTACTGTAATCCCGAGAGCAAAACCAATATTAGCTCTGTGCTTAAGGCTGAAACTAAATTGGCCATAACTTCTTCGTTCCTCAACCGATTTCGATAAGTTTAGATGTTCCAGAAAGCTTAGACTTTGTTCTAAAACTTTTAAGTTTTGATTTTTCCAAAACTTCGATGTTATCTTGGCCAAAATTATAATTGTTTATCGCTGTCCCGAGACAAAATGACAGAAGTAGTGAAATTCAAATCTCAGAATTGTTTTATCCATAACTTTTACAATTCTTATCGGAATTTGGTAATTTTTATTGTTTCGGAAATCGTAGAAACTAATCTACAACTTTAGATTTATTCACTTTGTCTGCTTTCGGTGTTTTCTATGCTAAATTTGCAATTGTTGGTCGCTGTCCTGCAAATGCATAAGTTCAGGCTAAGCTTAATGTTTTTAGTAAAATGGTCATAACTTTTGAACCGTTGATCCAAATTCGATGATCTTGGTCATTCTGGAAAGCTAACGGAATGGGCCATAACATTCACTTATATCACCTTTTACAATTCGCCCATCTATATATATGAATTTGAGGTGCAATCTTGGGTTAAATTTCTGCCCGAAATGAACATGTTTGTTTCTAAGAAAATGCCTTACTTGTTAGATTTTTATCTTCGATTTGATAAACAATTTGATGGGTTTCTTTTCATGGTGGTTGAGTATACTAAGTAAATTACTTTAAAGAAGCATTTTCACACAGAAGAATTAATCGAGGATGCGGTATAAGACCATAGAAAAGATGGGTATTAAATATACGTACACCATATTGAATATAATTCAAATCTTGATAGTCAAAATATAAAATACAAATGTAAATAAAAGCAAGAATTAAGTAATTTGGATATGCTTGTAACATAAGCTGAAATTGTACATACAAATGTAAAGTTAAAAAAAATTGTCAGAAGAGCTGAGGACACTCGGGTATTGTTGAGTAATGCTTGTTTTTCCTCAGGTATAATTGCTTATGTTTCAGGTGTTAAAGATAACATAAATAATTTTTTCTATTATTTCATTTAAATCGATATTTTAAATAAAGGTGTTGTTTGAACAGTTAATGATAATTTAACTTCAAGATAATTTAGTGAGTTTGTTAATGGAAACTAAGAAATTAATTAAGATGAGTAGTTAATAATTATGAACAATTAATATAATATAATCAATTAAAGGTTAATTAATTCAAGAGTAATTAATAATTTGGAATAATCAATGATTGATTAAGGTAATTAATCAATGTAGTTAATAGAATTTACTAATAAAAGCAATCAAAGAAAAAATTACTTAATATTATAAATCAAAGGGGGTAATTATTGGTAATTACTTAATTGAGGATTAATTACTTGTTTAATTAGTGTAACAAAATTTATGGAGGGTTAGTAAATTTATGAGCAAGATTAATTCAAGGATTTTAATCAATGTAAGTGATTATATGTTAATGAATCTGAGAAATTAATCAAGGATAGATGTGATTATTGTGAAAAGGGAAGGTAAATTTATAACATTGAATTCGAAGAGACCGGAGTCGGGTATTATTTAATACCCGAAATCACTTCGATTCTTTACAAATTGATACGTGGAATCAATAGGGTATATTGGAACGATTTTAAGTGAATTGGACCATAAAATCTAAGTTCTGGCACTTAGAAATTGATGTGTGGAATAAATGATGTCAACTTATGAAGTGGAAATTGATATAAGTTATCCGGGTTTATATAGGTTGTAAACTTTTGCATTCCATGTTAGTTGGGTTTACTCATGTTGGTTTCCAGCCTGACCCGGGTGTTACTTTGGTGTAATGCTCGGGTCAGACCGAGTATTACAGATTTTCTGGTAGGGACGTTCTGGAGCTCAGGAGGCAAACTGGATGGCAGTAACGAGTAGAGTATTTCCGCTTTATTTATATATTCGTTAATCTGAAACATGATACTTGTATTTATTCAGTGACGGTATATGTGTGGAACTCTGATGTATATTAAATGTAATCAACAGATATAGTATTCTTTTGTAGACATTTATTATTTACTATATTTTATCCGCTGCGAATGTGAGATGTTTGGTGATTCTCTTCTTCTTCTTCTATCTCTTTCTTCTTTTTCATAACTGTCTGGAATTTTCGGCTTCGAAAATTTCGGGTCGTTACATTACTATGACGGGCGGTACACCAGTAGCCTTGCCATTGATGGAAATCCATTCTCCCTACGTGCCTTTACGGCTTTGTTTGCAGAACCCACTTCGTGGCTAGTATTGCTGGAATTTAATAATGTAACAATTTTGGCTAAATAAGTATTTGTATATAGACACTACTATAATATCAGAGGATTTTATAAGAAAATGTTTTGGTTATCGTAAAGTAAAAATCTGACATGTTTATTTGTGGCGTGGTCTAACGAGATACATTTGATTTCCAAGGATTTAGAAAACTTTAATAATCTAGTCGAGTGTGTTTTCTCAAGCTGGTTTTCCAGACTGACTCGGGTGTTATTTAACTATAATGCTTGGGTCAGACCGAGTACTGAAGAGTACAGATTCTGGATGGACTGCTGTGGAGTTCAGGAGATGAGCTGGATGATGAGGCGTATTCCTGTAGATTTATATTCCACTGTGTAGCGAAAGCTGTATAGTCGGTTTTGTGAGGACTGGTTATGATAACTTTTCAGTTGTGTGTTATGAATTTGTTGTACTCTTATAATGTAATGTATGAACAGATATAATTCTTTTATTTTAAAGATTAGTCATTTATCTATTATATATTGTTCCATTGGGTTTGTGAGATTCTAATGTTGTTTTTCTATTTCTCCTTCTACCACTTTCTTCTTTAACCCTAACGGACCACTTTTTCGACATTCGATTGTTCGGCATTTAATAGTGGACATATTTATGTCGATTTTTGGGTGTCGAAAAATTGAGTCGTTACATAAATGATAATAATGTACCTATTTTGAAGAAATATTCGTAAAAATATTTACTTTGGAAAAATATCGATAAAATGGCAGGAAAACCGTTTTATCGACAAACGTTTCTATTATCCTCAAACCCTGCGTACGGAGCTGGATACATGCATTTATTATTTTACTCAAACAAGAATATGAAATAAAATTAGTTATCTTATTTTTTGGAAATAAAATGTATTTATGACATCATCAGTAATACCCTTATATTTTAATATAGATTTGCGAATTTTAAATTGGGATTTAGTAATTATATAATTACTCAAATAATTTTTTTTAAATGATGATTATTCCTTTATATAGTGATAGTAAATAATTTATAGTAATTTTATGAAGATATATACTTGATTTGAAAATATACGAAAATTCGTATCGCTTTATCGATAAAATTGCGATTTTTGTAAATATTTGTTTTGTATTATTTATATGGTTTTATAATTCAAATACAATTATTTTTATTCATGTAAAATGACAAGAAAATAGTTTTCAAATTCCTTTTAGAAACACATGTATGTTAATTAATAAGTGAAAATATGACTGGAGATTGGAATTTAAAATTCATAATGGTTTGACATACATAAATTATCCAACGTTGTTTATGTAACGTGTACACCTTTGTGGCATGCACACACATATATTAACATGTACACATGCATATAACAATGGTAAAAGTTAGAAATATGTTTACATCTTGTAGATATGAAAAATATCCATGATATTTATAAGTTTGAAAAGCAAGCATCTTTTCACATTAAATCCACCATACACCACCATCACACCACCATCACTTCCACAAACAACCATCACAAGGAAGGGGGTAGGCTGCCAAGCTCGTAAGGGAAGCTAGGAAGGGATGGTTGAGGGTGTAACGACCCGCTATATTGAACCATTCGAATCGACAAAAAACCATGCAGGCATACATGTCTGACTTAAATTGCTCAAAACAACACACTGTTATTTACATTTGGTAAAACTTTGCATCTCGGTAAATAAATCAATCATAAAATCACAGACATGGAGTAATACAATAATACGCTGTAGAATAGATAAATAGTAGTTCATGAAGCTACTACAACCTCAGAGTCTAAAGAAAATACAACAAAAATCCTAAATTTATAGACATCTACTAATACATAAGCAACTGACAAAATTTGAACATAAATAACTGGAAATAACTGAAATAACAAGATGACTAAAAGCTAAATAGATAAAGATGAATCTCCAAGCAAAGCTCCACGCTTCAAAGGTGAGTCTCAAATGTTGAAATACTCAGACTGACCCGAGCATAAAGCAACACAGAAAACACTCGAGTCAGGATTAACATTCTTACGTAAGTAAATCAACTCAAGCGAAATGTCCAAATGAAATGCAATATAACTTAAAGGATATTTTGGATTTCCATCCTTTAAGGATCCGTTGAACTATCTACATACATAATACAATACGCTACACAAAATAATGTCTACAGTAAAGTAAAATAGCGTTAAGGCGTTACCCATATCCCCCTTAACACATTTTTATATAAATACCGTATTCTAAACAGATACTGTAAGCTCCACCCAACCGGTATTTTATTCAATGAGCACTTCGTAGTACGATACAAACCAAACTCGTAGCGGGTGCGATCAGGATAAATATGACAAGGCACATGAGGCAATGCCTAGGGTAGGATACTACCGTTTAGCGGATCCGGACTAGTGGTAACGCATAGCAGCTACTACCGCACACCTCGAGACACACTCTCAGTGGCCACCAAATCAATCATAACGTAATAAATATAGTATCGAAGAAATGTGCCCGATAGGAGGAGCGACCCCACTTGGCCCGGCATGGCTCCTGCTTTAGTCATTTTAATTATGACCTGAAGGTCAAGGCTATCAATCATCGTTCTCTTACATTATTCCAGTAGCATTCGTCAAACCATCCTACTTCATTCTGGATTCTTCACCACATGCACAGTTGTTAAAGTGATTTTCGGTATTGGCAAAGAGTATGACGATATCCGATCCCAGATTCTTTAACAACCAAATGCTTATTTCACCCCATGGTCATTTTATAAAATCACTTTAATGAAATCTCTAATTATAAATTAAAATCGAAATTACAAATCCAACTTTAATTCCATTTAATTTTGAACATATTAACTTAAACACCTTTAAACAAATCAAATTATAAAATCATGTCTTTAAACAAAATCTATAAGTTTCAAATCCATTCTTACTTGAACTCAATTCTTAAAATAATTTTAGTTACAGATTAATTCTGACATATCTTTCCAAATCTCATATATTAAAGTTATTGAAAAAACTTTTTATTACATTAATTTATAAATTTTTAAAACATAATTTATATTTTTATTTCATTAAATTAAATCTTACATTATATATATATATATATATATATATATTTAAAATTTATAAGTAAAACTTTAAAATTTACCTTTTTAAACTTAACTTATAAATTTAACATTCTTAAAATATATAATTTAAAATCTAAATTTTCATATATATACAAAAATAAAATCTTTTTATTTATTTATTTTTTAAATTTTTCATCAAAAACACATATACAAAATTTCAAAAATCACTTCAAAGTAGACCAACAATATCCGTATATAGTTTTCTATCCTATGGCCAAGTGATATGGATATTTATCATTTCAATCCGTAGTAATTTAAAATGTACGAGTTTATCATTTCAAACCCCAATCCCAAATTCCAAAATCAAGAAAATTGCTTAGGTTAATCATTTCAGTCCATAACGATTTTTCCATAATCTAAAAGATCATTCGACTAGTATCATTTCAACCCATAGGGATTTCCTAAAACTAAGGGAACTTGTAGCATGCTATGCAAAGAAAATATCATAACACATAACTTGCATAATAATTTCATAACATAGCACATAACTTACATAACATAACACGTACTTGCACAACAAATTACATAACATGGCATATAACTTACATAACATAGCATATATTCATATTTTAACGTGGCATGTGACAAAAATTACTACCACAACATAACATATTATATAATCATTTCTAACATAACACTTAGGTGATTTTCTATATTACAAACATAACATACATATGGTACATCAATTTTTCTTTTTCTCTTTTCTTCTTTTTATTTCATAACACATTATCTTTCTTTTTTCTTTTCTTTTTTTATATTTTTTACATATTTTATTCAACTAATAGTAACATATTTTAACTTAACATGTGTATCCATTAAACGTAGCAAATTTCAATATATCATATGTGGCATATTCATGCATATCCTAACATAGCGTGCATTTCATCAATAATCACATCCTGTCGCAAATCATAAACAAACATAAACGAATATTTAACATGTCAAAATTCATAAGTGAATATAGATGAATATATATATATATATCTATATATATATATATCATGTCAAAATCATATACAAACTATGCAAAATCCTAACTTTCACAACATTCAACATGACATATCAATTATGTTTATTCACTTAGCATAAAATTATTAATCGTGAGTGAGGCACACCTTTCGAGGCTAGGAAAAATTGACAACACAAAGCTATGGATTTGAGTCACAGTTCCAAAGCAAGCACGAACTAGAATCGATGGATCACAAAATATAAATATATAACCTTTTTTTTATAAAATAAAGGAAGAGAGGTACAAAGTGGGTTCGGCCTTGGTGTTTTTGGGTCGAGTTTGATGTGCCAAGGAGGTGGATGGTTAGGGTATGGGTATGGGTATGGCTAAGACTAAGGGTGGATATGGTGGTTGAATTGATTGATTTGGTGGTGGTTTGGGTTTGGCTATGGCCTAGGGAAGGGTTAGGGTTTTCGGCCTTGGGAGGAAGGGATGGTGGCTGAGAGGAGGAGGGAAGGAGATGGCTCGGAGATGGTAGAGAGGGAAGTAGGAGGAGGAGAACGGAAGGGTTTGAAAGATAGGAGGAAAGAAGTTTTCGAATTTGAGAATTTTAGGATTTGGAGTTTTGGGATTTGGAGATCTAGAGTTCTGTGGAGATTTGAGAAGAGGAAGGAAGAGTGAACAGAAAGTTTCTCAAGAGGAATTATCTGTACATAGTGGTTTAGTCGGATAGGAAATAAAAGCCATGGGAAAAAGAAATGGTCACATGACTCTTGGGATTACAAGAGTCCCTTGGGTTACCAAGGCCTGGTAGACTAAACAGACCCATCAACAATTAGCCAAATAAAACATAAATATACACTACAAACTCATGTCAATTTTTCACAGTAATTCATTCTTTTAGAGCAATAGGAATTTGATTTTAATGAAATGAAAAGTGGAGAAGAGATCAGAACTTAGTCTAGTATCATATAAAAAGAATGAAATTTAAAAATTCAAATTTAAAATTTTCAATTAAAAGTCAAATTTTGACTAAGTTTGACCAAAATTTGAAATTTCACAAAAATAATTTGTTCTAATAAATTTGGTCAAATAAAATACTCAAAATCACAAATTCAATTTTTTTTAAATTTCAAATTTAATTTTTATTTAAATTCAAAATATTGTCATTATAAGATTGTTAAAAGTTATGGATCATTACACTTTATTTTATTTAAAAGATGTAATATCAATTACTGCAATATTAATTTGTTTCACCTTATCATATTTAAAAGGTTAAATGCCAATTAATTCAATATATACATATTTCAAATTAAATGATGGTTATAAATTTCCAATTCATTGTTACTAACATGTTTGTTACTTCTATTGTCGTTATTAAACAGTTGTAACGTTCATTGCATTAACAAAAGACATCCATCACTTAACAATTAATTGTTTTACCTCATTCTGCCATTTGAAATCAACTTGCTATGTTACCACTCAAATCGCGCATTTTATTTTTCTTAAATAAATATGCATTTTATTGTCGCTTACAGTTTCATTTATTATCCAATTCATGTCATTAACAACGCATCCAATTCTCATCCAATTACATTCAAACCTATATTATCATCTTTATATAACTTATCAGAATTTGTTATTTAATAAATTCGTTCCAGTTCATACCAATAAATTACATAGATAAAACATCAAATTTCTATTCCTAACCAAATTCTATTCAACAATTATAATTCAGATTTATTTCAAAAATTGTTCGAATTTATGAGTCGTTATAGAGGGTAATTTTATCCATCTATATTATGATATTTTGATTTTGTAAAATCCAATAAATCCCCTCCCCCATTTCTTTATATTTTTTGACACGACTTTTTCAACTTTCTTCTCCATATTCTCAAGCTTATAAATGGCTGCTCAAGTTAAAAAAATTATGAAGAAAAATATCTCAAAAAGAAACTAAATTAGTATATTATATATATAGTAGTAAAACACCTTAAAAAACTTCAAAACTCCTCCTTCCCACCATAGAAACCCATGGCCACCACCTTCCTCCACCCTTGGCTGAGCCCTTCTCCATATGCCACGACTTCCCTAGCATGGCTGAGCCCATCCAAGGCTTTAGAGCATGATTTCATCGAGTTTTATTTCGTGATAGCGAAGCTATAACCAATTTTAAAATAGCTCGAGGGGAAATAAAGGTGAGAAAATCTTAATTATTTTATATTTTTAGATGATGATATGATGTTTTCAATGGATGTTTAATATGCTTTGACCATCATGATTGGTTGTGTAATATTATTACGTAATTGTATTAACAGTCACGTTTAATACACTTCGAAAATCACAAAGGAAACACTTTTCTTTTATTAATGAAATGATTCATATGGAATGTTTAAACCTCTTAAAAATGGTTTAATATGGTGTAGAAATGTTTTATAAATATTTAAAAAAAATTGGCAAATTTTAAATAAATATTGAAAATTTAGTCAAAATAGGCAAATCGCGTAACGACAGTTCGTGATTTCGTGTATTAAAAGAATCCATTTATAGGATGGAGTTAGTTTGCTTTAAAATATGAAATTTTGGAACCTTTATAATCATAATTTTCAAGCAAATAAAGAAAATTGAATTTTCATTTGGTAGATTTTGGAATATGAGCAAATCAAGCTTCAAATAAAATCGCGCTTTGTCAGTTTGGAGGCCAAAGTGGTAAATGTTTTAGAATAAATAGTTTTAATTCTTTGAAATATGGAATAAATTCTATAAATATTTTTAAATGTTTTAAAAGAGTTTTGAGTTATATTAATGTGTTATTAAGTGATCAAAAAGTTGTTTTTATCAAATACGCTTTTAAAATACTATTTGCAGTGGTTTTTTACAGTGCTTTTAATTACTTTTGCATACAATAGTTTTAACTTAATTATTCTTTCCCGAATCTTTCGTGAACCTTTTCAAATACATAATTAAGCAATTTAAAGATGATTAAGAAGTTTTAAAATAAGTAAGTGGAAACGACTGGTGCGTTTGTTCCGTTTGTGAGTGTCATAGAAAATCCGATCGAGGAATGGAATAGATCGTAGGGAAAGACCGGATGTTCTAAAATGATTAAAAGTTAATTAATCATGCTAAAAGATTCAGAGTTAATCAAATAACTTGACCACCCTATGGATTACAGAGAGGTGGTCTCTAGGCTTGGATTTGGAAAACTAGTTGCTTACCCTCCCTAGCTACCTGGACTGGCCCAGCGGAGGGGATAGTACATTTTATTTACTTTGATCAAAATTCCTAAAGTATAGAAGATATAACTTTCTACATTTAGATAACTTGGATTGTATGGAGATGGTCTTCTTATACCTTGTGTTAAATTCCGAGGAGGGAGCACATACTATTCGTGGAATTTAAAAAGTGATTTTGCCGTTATTCCGTCCATAGTACTTGTTGAATACGGAAATAATATTGAGTAAAATTAAATGATTTCCATAGGTTCTTCTCACTTAATATTTACTGGTTTTAGATTAACATCCTAGATAACATGGTTTCAAATCAATTAAAATTTTGATTTGGAATTAAGAAATCTTTGTTAAGATTTAAATAAATAATTTTCCAAAGATAAAGAGAGGTCAAATGTTTCTGTATATGTCGGAAAGAAATGGTTTTAAATTTTATATCCCTAGACGATACCTTTGTTAAAACAGAATGAATTAATCAAATAATTACCCATATAGTTAACACCTATTTTATCGATAATTAGGTTGAAGGAACCGAGGTCTGATTTGGGTGATTCCTATCCAAAAACCACTTCGAGCCAATATACGCGTTCAAAAAACAAAAATGAGTGAAAATGATTTGGAGCATGGAATGTAGGGCTGCTTATCATGACCCTCGATGGAAATTTTCCATATCATATTTATGTGATAGTAGTTCTTCATTTGAGATCTTCGATGCAAGGATATCTCTCTACTAATCCTAGGGGAAATTCCCAATAGGATGTGGTAGGAGAGTGCCATCGGATTGTCTTGTTCCTAGATAATTTGTTTGGACAAATATTTGATGTTGAATTTCTAATTACATTGATTGATCTCTATGAACTTATCATATATTTGGTGGCGAAGGCAACTTCTCTTAGCTTAACACCCTTTCCCGAGATGTACAAGCTCATAATTTATACATTTCTAGAAATTAGTTGTGTGATTATGCAATGGCGTTGTGCATTCAAAGTGGAATGTGCTATATGAAAGGTCATCGTTACCTTGGGACCCTTCACCTGGTAATGGCTTAAACGAGGTATGCCACAAGGCTATTTGGCTCGCAACCCTTAGGGTATGATCATCATCTTTCTATATAACTCTTTATATGTCGAGCATATTGTGTATGCTATGGGTCCCCGGAAAGGTCGGTAATGACCTGGGTGATGGCATATTTGGTTTCTATCCAGGCCATGTCTGAGTACCAAATAGGGATAGAACGGTCTTGTTTGATGCGGAGGATTGTTTGTGTATCCTCGGTACATCACTTACAGATGAACTATATGGAAGGTAGTCCCTTACCTGCCATTGTATGAAAATCCATTCTCCAATAAGTGGAAGCGGACTTAGTTGTAAACCTATTATGCCTTAAAATTTAACCAATGTATTAATTTCAGCTAAGATTCATAAGTTTATTTGAAAAGTTCAAAGAGTGTCATTAACAATAATATCGAATGATTATACATTGCAAATGCTTTTGGTTATCATAAGGTAAAAACTCATTCCATGTTTGTGTGCGACGTGGTCTTATGAGATAACTTCTCCTTTCAAAACATCCATATTTTGAGTTTGTCACATCAGTCCCATAACTGACCCGGAGTTTATTTTCCTTTTCCCTTAAACTCTAGGTGCCCTAATTTTTCCCAACTTCCTAGAGGTCAAGTTTAGCTAAAACTTTAGAAGTGCTCGGAGCATCGAATTAAAAGATTCTTCTAAAGATTGTTATCCATTTCCACCAAATTCAAGTACTATCGTATTGCGCATTTGTAAGGATAGATATTTATAACTGTCCCGTTTAACTCTGATAAATGTATTTAAAATATTCACTATATATATATATATATATATATATATATATATTGAAATAATATATGTTATTCCACCAGTGTGAGATTCGGTTCTGTCTTTATTTTCTTTCTTACCCTTGATAATCTTCCCCTTCGGCACTTGGATTTTTGACACGTGAATACCGACGATGTATTGGTATCAATTTTCGAGGGTCGAAGAAACGGTCGGCACATCGAAAAAGGGCGAGCACCACAAGCGATCTATGTTATGCTTGCCTAAATACAGTTTCTTTTATTCCGCTGCATTTTTTACTTTGTGCATCCCATGTAAGTAGGCCATTATTGTGTAGGTAGGACCACTACCCTTTTGTACACAAAAGACAACAAAAAGTTATTTTCTATTCAACTCTTAATCATTTACTTTTCTTCCTCTTTCATTTCTTTGCCTATGAACTTGCATGCATGTATAAATATATAATTGTTTGTAATGAAAGTAACCATATATCATACTTGATTGTGTCTGCTATTTGTGTAATGCTTTGTTTATTGTAACTCGATACATATAAATAAATATCTATAGTTGCCTAGTATTGTTCTGTTACTTAGCATTTTTATAATCAATTAAACATATCTCATTCAACTATAAACAAAATTGCACTTCATTGCTGCTTCTCAAATTATACGGCTTATCCTCTCATGTCTATACAAGCACCAATATTTGAATCAAGAATAGAAAAAACACCCAGTATAGAACATAAGAGAATAAAAAGTAAAGAAAACAAATTAAATCGAGTAAGAAATGAGTATAAGATTTTTATCGTAGTCTGGCAAACTCCGGCTTACATCCACTTAACGATTTTATTGCTTAACTTCTGACTTGGGGTAGAAGTTCTTAAGAGTCAGTATTATTTCGATACTTAGATTTTATGAATTACAAGAATATAGAGTATAGTAGAGCTAGAGCCACAAAAATCCTAAAAAGGGGTCTTAACTCTCTATTTATAGAGGCAGCGAGCCTAATATCTCACACAAAACATCCCCAGGCCATTAGTCAAGAATAGACCAATGCTCCTTAGAAGTAGGATGCCACATCATCAAGTAGGTAAGGGTCGGTACGACTCTATGGATAGGGGTTGGTAAGGGCCTCTAAGATGGCCGACCTCGTTGTCTTCAACTCTAAGCTTCGCCTCGTCTTGTGTTTAGCTTCTTGATTCCATAGTTGTTTGCATCAACAATAACCTATTTCGGTATCCAAATGATGGAATTGTAGAAGAACAAAGTTGTAGTTTCAAGAATTCATGGAGATTGGTCGAGAATCGCAATGAAGTAGTAGGACAACATTGAGAATTGGTTCTCGACACCAAGAGGTATTCATATGAGGAAGATATGCCCCTCTAGGGGAGTCCTTAGGGGTCGGTAAAAAATCTGGTTAGGGGTCTGTACCGACCCCACACTTGGGCTCCTTAGTTTCTTAGAATTTATGAGGGTTTGGTATTTTTATGGAGATATTGTTTGCACTTTTGTTTGTGAGCTTCGTGGTCATCTATTCGGGTACATTGCCTTGATAGCTTCGAAGTCTGACTCGTCGGGTTCATCCATTTACTGCCTGGTCAAAAAGTAGGATAACACTTGTTCCCTAAAGCATGCCTTGTGGATGGAGGGTGTGCTTTGCTCAAGAACATATGTGATTCCAATCTCTAATAATTGGCCACTTTAATCTTCATAATTTGTCTAATTCTATTGAACTCTCTTGTGGATCATGGGTCGTCTGGGATTGTTAAAGTCTAAGACACTAGACTTTGCCTAAGTGTTGTCTATACATCATCATAATTCCAATTTCATTTAAAGTCACTACATCACATATCAAAACAATCCCGTGTTCATCCGAGATTAACATCACTATCATCTTGATTTCATTTAGAGATATTGCATATCAAAATCAGCAAGTGTTCATCTAGGATTTATTTGTTTTATTCTAATTTCAAGGCGTTCAAATCCCTATATCAAATCAGTATATATTACAACGTTTGATCACTCTGAATCATTTTAATGTCCAAGTTAAGGGGATCATCTTTTTAGAGCATTAATTAAATTCAAGGTCATTTAAGGTCGATAACTAAGTTAACGCCCTTTCTGGATCATCTAGTTGAATCGATGGTCGTTTTTAGGTTGATAGTTAAGTTCGCGATCTCTTCGGATCGTAATTAAAATTGATAGCCATTCAAGAGCGATGTTTAAATCCATGATCACTCCAGATCTTTATTTGAATTCATGGTTGTTCGTAGCCGATAGTTAAGTCCGTGAACTTTCCAGATCGTTAATTAAGATCCTGGCCGTTCGGGACAGATAAGGAAATCCATGGTCTCTTTGGACCATTAATCAAGGTAATCGATGTTTAAGCCGGGTAATCAAAATTGTGATCATTTTGGGCTGATGATCTAGTCCATGGCCGTTAATCAAATCTATGGCTATTCGGGGCCGATAATCAACCCAATGGTCTCTTTGGACCCTTGGTGAGCCCAATTTGCTCTCTCTCTAGTGAAGGTGACTCAATCAAAAACAGGCTCATCTGCTCACACTACGGTGAGGTAACTTACTCTTGCACTCCAGTCATGTGGGACTTTAAAACGATCAATGTTGTATAAGTCCACCTGCTCACTCTCTGATGAGGAGACATATAACTTGCACATCGGCCTCTCCCTTCTGGACGAGACATAATGCGATTAATTTTGTATAAGTCCATTCCAATGGCAAGAGGACATGCACGTTACACTCTAGTCCCGTCCATCCGGGTGGGATTTGAAAGCGATCAACGTCATTTATCACATTCAAGTGGATTTAATAATCAAAGTTTCATCTAACAAAATCAAGTTCAAACACAAAAGCATAGGTCCTAATATTTGGATAATTGCCTCTACATGGGTTATAGCCTAGTATCCAACTCAAAGCGTGCCTACTGACTGTTCAAGATCCCGTATATGAGTAAGTGTCTAGACTGTATTATTACATGGTTTATTGAAAAAGAGAAATAGAGTATAAGAACCAAACTTGATCCCCTGCCATCTCGATTAAGAGATGACTATTCTTCACCTTGATCCAAGGTCATTTTGATTTGCTACGGTCGAAGGCTGCTCTTGTTCCACCATCGTAGCTTGATTTCTCATATACTACTGTAATCGGTTATCTCTAATGTGAAGACCCGGAGTTTTGGGCAATAGCAATTTGATAATTTTCATTAAAATTATTTAAAATTGGCAATAATAAATTGGTAAACTTCTTTTATAATCTTTTAAATTGGCAAAATATATCATTTTGAAAACTAATTAAAAAATATTTTCTAATTATAATGTTTTTATATATATACATTTTGATTAGGAAGTTTTGGTTAGAATTTAATAAAAAAATGTCTTCAAATTTATAATATATATATATATATATGTATGTATAGATACTGTGATTTGGAAAGTTATGTTTAAATTCAATATAATACTTTTCAAAGCTATTTAAAGTAAATTCTATATTTTTAAAATTTAAAATTTATTTATTTAAGAAGTATTTTAGCTTAAGTTTTAAATTTAAATAAGATTAATAAAAGGTTTGTTTTACTTCCTTTTCAAAATTTTCTTGATCTAAATATGATTTGTAAACGTATATAAAAATTTAAAACATAATGCACAAACATTTAAAAACATATAAAACATAAGGAAAATATTTGATAAAAAGGTTTATTATGCTTTCTTTTAAATTACTTAAATTAAAATGGTTTATAAATTTATATATAAAAGTTTAAAATATTTTTTCTAAATATCTCTTGAACAAAGATAATTTGTAAATATATAAAATAATAAAAAAATAAGAAAAACAAGTTGATAAAAGGGTGTTGACATTTGTAAAACAATAATAACATGCATTAACATTTGTAACTCATTTGTACCATGAAATAACAAATGGCAAGTGTGTTTTCCCTAAAAAAATTTAATTATAAATAACTAAGGATTAGAGAAAACTTGGGTATTTTATTTCAGTTCAATTCTTTTCTTCCTCAAACTTTTTCTCTTCATCTTTTCAGAATTTAAAAAGAAAATCAATACAACATCAGTTTTTCAAATTCAAAAATCTTCAAACCTGAGTTCAAGTAGTAGATCAACTCAACATAAATTCAATTCAAAGGTCTAAGCACTTCAGCTTCAAAGATCAAATTCAAATCAAACTAAGTAAGCTTCAGATCATTTCAAAAATAAAGTACCAAAAACAAAAATCAAACCTGTTTCTCTGCTTCTTTAAAATTCCTATGTGTAAACATTTTGCTTAAAAACTTAATTATGGATGGATGCTTGATGCTTGTGATGAATTTTTTGCAGTAATATGGTTTGCATAAGTGCATGAATATGAATGCATGTACATACAATATGTACGTGCAATTTCTATCTGGATATATATATATATATATATATATATATATATATATATATAGTCTCTGTTATATGCTAGGCTCAAACAACCTAAATAAATTCGATTCCTCTTCATCGAAACATTGTTAGGTCATGAAGTCTATATGAATAATGATTGTAGTAGTGTAACAGTATTTTTAAAAATAATGACAAGTAAAAAATATTAAGAAATTATTTCAAAAATATTAGATTACACCGATGTTCAAATATAAGTCAAAAATCAATATTTATAATTTCTTGTTTTAATTTTATAACCTGATTCGAACTTGCAAATGATGAATTTTAATATAAAAATCAGAATTTTTAAGTTTGTATATGTTGGGAATTCTCGAGATGATCAGTTTTGAGTTATTTGTCAAATTCTGACGAACGGTGGAAGGATGGTCATCGAGCTCGTTTCAGGAGGAGGCTGGAAGGATGGTTGTCGAAGGAAAATTGGTCAGGATATTTCTAGATGGTCGGTGCGGCCAGGTGTCGGCGATATAGGGTTTTGATGATAGTTTTGTCGTCGATGTTATCGAGGGTCATATGTTGTCGTTGGATCCTCGGAGGCGATCGCGAGGAGGGGAACGTCGCGTGGATCTGTAACATAGCTTTGGTCGGAGGGACGTGAGTTCCAGTGGACGAGTTCGTCGTCGATGAGAGGGTTTTTATAGATTGGTTTGGTTCCAGGTTTGATTGACTGGTTCGATTTTGATTTGAAGGGGGGATCGTCGATCTGGATGGTCGTAGCTCTCGTGGGGAACGTCGTCGACTTGCGAGCGTCGTCGGCGAGGTGTCAGCGACGTCCAAATAAACATGCACGTGCACGTGTGCGCTATGGTGTGTCTCGGTTTCATTAGGTTTGGGATGGACGCATTTTCTCGGGTCGGTCTCGAGTGATTTAGTGTGTTGTCTCGAGGAAGAAGTATTTTGTGAGTGTGACACGGGTTTGAGCTCGGGGTTACTGCAGTTTGGCTTGGGTC
This sequence comes from Allium cepa, assembly GCA_030765085.1. Classification (NCBI taxonomy): domain Eukaryota; kingdom Viridiplantae; phylum Streptophyta; class Magnoliopsida; order Asparagales; family Amaryllidaceae; genus Allium; species Allium cepa. The sequence continues at coordinate 1,014,154,874 of CM060934.1, read as the reverse complement.
GTTTTATTTTGTTTGTTTCCAGATTCAAAATGGAACAGAAAACTAGATTCAAAAGAAAAAATAAATTTGGTTAATGAAGTTTTCAAAATTATTAACATAGTTCCAAAAGCAAACAAGAAATTCAAGCTTGAAAACAAATGTTAAACAAGTTTTTCAAAGCTAAATAAAGTAAACAAGTTTTCAAAAGTAATTATTTAACAAGTTTAAAGTTTGTAAAATTTAGCAAAGAAGAAGATGTATAAGTTTTCCAGCAAACTAAATTATAAGAAGATTTCAAAGCAAGAAGCTAATCAAGTTTCAAACAAGTTTCCAAAAGATTTAATTTTAAAAATTAAAAGTTCAAATTATTTTTTTTGTTTTAAAGTTATTATATATTAAGTTATTTTTGTAATTAAATTCACAAGTGTTTTCAAATGTAATAAGATGACGTTTGAATCAAGATGCGATTAAAGCAAGAGTATTTATTCTTAATAAATCAAAGTATTCTCAAATATTTTGTAAAAATTGTTTTCAAGCATTTAATTTAATTTAATTTAAATGATAAGTAAGAGTTTAATTAAGTAAATGGTTTATCTTAATTAATTAAGTCTTATTAACAAAAGTAATTAAAGTATAATTACTTAAATAACTAAGATGATTAACTAATGTAATTAAATTAAGATAAACTAATTAGTTTAATTAATTAAGGATAGTTGATTACTTAATTAATTAAGGGTCAATTAATCTAAGTAATTAAAGGTCAATTAATTAAAGAATAATTAATTAATGGAAGTAATTAGAGGTTAATTACTTAAAATTAAAAGGATTATAAAGGGTAATTATTTAATGAAACTAATTAAAGGGATTAATTACTCGATGTAATTAATTAAATTAATTAATAGAATTAATTTAAGATAATTAATTAATTTAATTAATTAAGGATAAACATATATGAAATTTATTAAGTATAAATACTTAATGTAATTAATAGTGTAATTACTTAGTGTATGTAATTAATGAATAATTACTGAATGTAATTAGAAAAAGGGAAATTACTTAGTGAAGGTAATTAAAGGATAGTTACTTAATGGAGGTAATTAAGGATTAATTACTTAGTAAAAGGATTAGTTAAGGTAATTAATTAAAGGGTTAGTTAACTAATGAATGTGATTAATTAAAAGATAATTAATCAATGGAAGTGATTATAGAATAATTAATTAATGTAATTAATTAAGGATCAATGTAACTAATTATAGTTAATTAATAAATGAGAGTAATTAAAGGTTAATTTATGTGAATGGTCAAAGAATAATTAATTTGTGTAGTTAATTAAAGGTTAATTACTCAATGTAATTAAAGAATAACTAATCAAAGATAATTATTTAAGATAGATAGTTAAAGGATGATTTACTAATTGGTTTGTAAATAATTAATGTTAAGTAAGAAGGATTTAAAAGTTATTGAAGTAATTAATTTAATTAATTTAAATTAATTAGAAATGGTGTGACTAATTAATCTTGCTTACGGATGATTGGATAATATTGAATGCCTTGGATTTATTTGATATCTCGGATGGATGATATGTGCTGCTCTATGATAAGAGATGTTTTGGTTGAATTGTGATAATATGGATTATCTATTTGTGATAATGTGAATTATTCTATCTATGCACATATGTTACTCTAAATATAAATTAAATTGTTTTTAACTTAAACAACTTGGACAATTGAAGGCGACGTTTTGGATTTCAGCGAGACCGAGATCGGATTTCCAAATTGGATATTCGAAAACCACATCGATCCAAATTAAACGATAGGTCGTGAAATCTCAAGCGAAGATCAAGATGAAGACTCTAAGTGTAAGGGCTATTTGTCGTTAAAACTCTAACCGTGATTCCAAAACGAGTTTGACGGAGATAGTGCTTTCATATTCAAGATGAAGATTCAGAGTGCAAGGGCTATTGTCGTTAACTCTATGGGTGATTCCAAAATGAGTTTAGCGAGATAGTACCTTCGGTTTCGTTCGAACCCGGAATAAACTTGTATGGATGAATGCTTTCAGAACATCGTCAATGAAGGACGATGAGCAATCCAAGATATGTGTTCTAAAAAGGTAATCGGAGCCTCGAGCTACATCAACCAGGAATGGCTAGAACAGGGGAGGTGCAGCAAGGCTAAGTGGGTAGCACCCAAGTAGGATAAGATTTTCCCTTGTATAGAGGTCCCTTTTATTCGGCTATGTGGGCGATTGGTCGCGCCAACTGCGGGGTTGTCTTATTCGGGATTATCCAGCAAGGGATGGTTCCTATCTTGTGTTGCAGGTGATCAGGGTGGCTTGGTACTCTGATCTAGACCACGTACGGTGATGGGTGGTACCCCATTAGCCCTGCCATTATATGGAATCCAATCTCCAATAAGTGTCGTACGTTTTGATTGTGCCCTACTATGTTGGAATGTGAGATGTAAGCATTCTAGCTATTTCTGTATTTCACTTGAAAACACTAGACATTATTATAATATCATTGGATTTCCTATCAAATGTTTTGGTTATCGTAAGGTAAAAACCCGGCATGTTTATTTGTGGCATGGTCTTACTAGATACCTTTGTTTTCAAATGATTTTCAAAGTTAAAAACTTTAACTCGTTTACTCACACCAGAACCATGTCTGACCCGGAGTTTATGTTTATGTTTTCTTAAACTCTTGTGTACTCAAATTTTTACAAGTAGCCAAGAGATTCAGGTTTGCTTTGATGAATTCTAGAGGAGATATGGAGAAGGAGGCTTCAGCGTATATAGATATTGTGGTTCCGCTGTGTTAATCACTGTGTTGTATCTTGAGTTGTATGATAGTCAGGTTTTCATAACTGTCTAATGTGTTATGATGTTAAGCCATGTTACTATGATGTATATGACTATTAATGTAATACTTATGTGATGTAATATAATTTATTTGTTCTGCTGTGAGATTCTGATATTGTATAGTTCTTTCTTTCCTATCTTTTCTCTTTCTATCACTTTCTTTCTTAATGATGATGCGTCTTTCTGTGGAATGAAAGGCAGGTCGTAACATCTAACCTATTCCTCAATCAACTATCATAAATGTCAGCGGTCATTTGTGTTATGCCATCCAGCTCATGGAATAGGCAATATTTTCCATACATTCTTTTGCAATCCGTCGGTTCTCTCCTTGCTGGCTTTCGATACGGGATATGCCACTTAGTATCGAAATAAATCCGCTTCGAGGTTTTATTTACATCAGTATATGAAGAGAATTTAGTTTCCTACTATTCTAGTTTTATCCATCAAAACTGCCATCCATCTTCCTTTTCATTTGCCTTTGTTGGTTCCTTTTCGAGGTGGTCCTCCGCCATATACATCATTAACTTCTACGTGATTAGCTTCCACGTCCTCCTGAAGCAGGAATCTCTCGGCTATGTAATAAAATTCCACAAGATCCCTAAAGGATTCCATTCTAGTGCAATCTTAAAGTCCATCTTAGCAGCTATTCCTACAACTACTGCCATTGAAACTATTAAAGGGTCTAGCTTATCAACTGCAGCAGCCATTGCTTTAAAATTGTTAGAAAACTCCTGAGGGTCTCTCCGGCCCTTTGCTTCATACTTGACAATATCATTACATTCTTGGGTCATGTGATATGGACCCAAAATTACTTCACAAACCTATTTACTAACTCATCCCATGTGATAATGGAACCGTTCTCTAGGTGTCTTAACTGTTGCGCAGCCAAATCCATCAAATATACCAGGAAACACTATCCCATAACTTCTTTAGATGCCTCCAGTACTTCCATATGCTGTATGTATCTCATCAAATGAACTGGGACCTAACTTCGTATTATATGTCCACAATGTTGGTAGTTTGAATTCCAGTGGATTCCTAGCATATCGGATGTTTAGAGTAAATGGATTTTATTCACAATTTACGTGTTCTGATTAGGCAATTCACCCCTCATAATTCATCTCACCATCTCAGTAGGTGTATCATTATCATCCAAAGGTACTCCCGGTTTGCATTTCTAACTTTCCTCCTGACTCCACGAGGGAATTCCGACATATACTTCTCCTGTCTTGCTTCTGCATTCTGATTCACGTTCATACGCTCTACATCAATTCATGGAAGTGCATCGCTCCTGCATAGGCCACCATGACGCATGCCCCTGGCCTTTAGGGATCAATACTAACATGTAAAGTTTGCTCGAGGATTATCGCAAGTCGCTCAACTTGGCTTCCAAGTAATCGTCCTTCGGTTTCTGGTCTCTGACTTAGAGTTGCATCGACTCAAGCTGCTCATATTTGTCCCATCCTTCTGAAGAAATTCTCCATCAATTCTTCTTGGTTTGCCATTATCCTTTTCTATAGTCTGTTCATTACAGTTTCCATCTAGAGGGTAAGCTCCTAAGGATAGCTCCTAGCTTCCCCTTATTGATTTCCTTCAGTAAAGGCCTTCCTAGTTGATTATCTTATCATCTTAAATGTCTTCAAGTCTTAAAATCAACGAGTTCAAGTGTCTCTCAGTGAAAGCACCAAAATGTTTGAACCAAAAATGGCACAAACACCCAATGGAGAATATAAAAGAATAAAAGTGAAGATTACCAATTAAAAAGAGTAAGAAATGAACATATAGAGTTTTATAGCAATTCGAAAAACTTACGCCTACGTCCACTTAATGATTTTATTGCTTAACATTTTTTACCGGGGGGTAGAAGTTCTTAAGGGTCACTATAACTCCAACACTTAGATTTTTAGAATTACAAGAATATAAAGTAGAGTAGATCTAGAGCCAAAAAGTCCTAAAAAATGAGCCATGCCTCTCTATTAATATAGGTAGGGAGCCTAATATCTAGCATAAAATATCTTCAGATCGTTACTCAAGATTTGGACCAATTCTCCTTAAAAGTAGGATGCCACATCCTCAAGAAGGTATGGGTCGGTACGACTCCATGGATAAGGCTTGGTATCGACCCCTAAGTTGGTCGATCTAGTTGTCCTCAACTCTTCGCTTAGACTAGTCTTGAGATTAGTTTCATGATACCACAGTTGTTTACATCGATAACAACTTGTTTGAAGGTCCAAATGATTGATTTGTAGAAGAACAAAGTTGCAGTTTCAATAGTTCATGGAGATCGATAGAGGATCGCATTGAACCCGCAGGACAACATTGGAAATGTGTTCTAGCACCAAGAAGTATTCATAGGAAGAATATAGGCTCTACTGGGTGAATCCCTTTTCATACTTTAAGAATAAGGTTCCATTAATTCAAAAAGACAATTCTATTTATAAACAAATGGAAATTATCACCTTATTACATCAAATCCTGATGAATAATATGCCTTATTAACATAAATGAATCAAGTGAAGTAGTGGTGCAAATGCTTACCGTTCCATGCCCAAAGAATCAGGATACTATCGACTGTCAGTAGCTTGAAAGTGTCGTCTCCAAGCTTTTGGCCTAGCACGAAGTTCCTTCCAAATTCAGACCAAGTACCCCATAACTAGAAGGACCCGTTTCAAAATGAGGTCACCCATCTTGAAGATATAGTTTTGAACCTTTGTATGTAACTGCCTTGCTGCTCTTTGCTGGTGAACAACAAACATTAGATTAGCTTCTTCTTTCTTTTCTTCTCCCCAGTTAAGGGATGATAGAAACATCTCCTCGTTCACTTTGGGATCAAAGTGCATTCATCTGTGAGAAGGGACTGCGGTTTAATCAGAATCATGGCCTCATTTCCATAGGCTAGAAAAAATGTAGTATGGCCGGTGTAACAACCCGTTATTTTCAACCATTCGCATCCGCACATGTCGGACTTGAATTGCTTAAAATATCAGATTGTTAATTTAAATTTGGCAAAACTCGGCATATATAGTAAATAAATAAGTCATAGAATCACAGATACGGAGTAATATTAATAAATGCAGCGGAATAGATAAATAGTAGTTCATGAAGCTACTATATAAACATCAGAGACAGAAAAAATATAGTAGAATATCTCAATATGCTGAAGCATCGAGTACCAACAGATCAAAACTCTGAATAAATCAACTGTAAAAACTGAAAGCTGAATCGATAGTTGGATCTCCACGTGAAGCTCCAATCTCCAAAGGTTAGTCTCAATGCTGAATTACTCAGTTTCACCCGAGCGTAAAGCAAAACACAAAACACTCGAGTTAGGATTAATATTCTTATATTAATAAATCCAACCCACATGAAATATCAAATGAAATACAAGTAACTTAAAGGATGTTTGGGATAACCATCCTCTAAGGATCCGTGGAACTATCTACAATGTAGAAATATAAGCTATCAAAAACCAAACGTAATTATGACACCGTGGTCCTTTCAAAATATTTTATACTTCAAACCCAAAGGCCCATTTCCATTTCAATTATCGATATATTTCCTCAATTTAAAAAAAATTGATTCAAATCAACTCGAGTTCCAAATTCTAATTTAATTCAATATAAAATTTTCCATTTTAATTCAATTCAGTTTCTAAATAACAAATTCAAATTATATTGATTTCAAATACAGATCTGAATCACAAAATAAACCATTTTAATTCCAATATATTTCAAAGCTTTAATATTCAACATTTCAAAGTTAAATTTAATAGTTTCATATAGATCTTAATTTAACTTCATTATTATTTAATCAGGGAATATCCACTTAATGAATTCAATATCATTTAACTAGCCTTAGATTACATTTTTACTAAATATTTCCTTAAATTTATTTAAATGAGAAATATTCATTAGGTTACTTAAAACAGACCAAGTTATAAATCATATATTAATCTCAATTTCAATGAGTTTCAAATTGGTTTAATTAAATAAAATTCTTTATTAAATACAATTTCAACTAAATTCAAATTATCTTCCCAACCTTAACTTATCCAATTTATTACCAAAATCAATTTTGAAATTAATTTTGAATACTTAAAAAAATTATATGTATTAGATCAATCTTAATTAAATTAAATATTATTACTAAATGTATATGTATCATTACCATTTATATATAATAAATTAAGAATCAATATTTATTAAAACCATATATTTCTTTCCAAAACCATAGAATTTATTTTTAAATATTTATATTTGGACTAACGGTGGCTATATATAATTTCATATCCTATGGTCAAGTGATACAGATATTTATCATTTCAATCTGTAATATATACAGATCGATATCACTTCGACCCGCAATCCCAAATTCAATTCAAATGAAAACCACTTGGGTCTATAATGTCAAACCATAATGATTTTCTCCTATTCTAAAGTCCATTTGGGTATGTATCATTTCAACCCATAGTGAATTCTATATTAACAGGGAACTTGCAGAGTGATGAGAGATATGATAGTAATAATAACAGGCATATATCATCAATAATGAAATAATATAACAACAAGATATAGTGTCATATCCCACAGGTGAACAACTACAAATAATAGCATATATAACAATTTAAATAACTAACAACAACTTATTTCAATTGTCATTTCAATTGAAATCAAATTTAATAAATATAAGAAACTTAATTGTGAGTGATAGCTCACCTTTTTATGCTAGAGAGAATAGAAAATGAAGTTGAGTTACGAATTCCCAAGCAATGCTAGATAGACACGATTCGATGAAGAAAACAAACACGACGAAAAAGCTGATAAATGGGAAAATTGGTGAGAACTAATCAGAATCAATCTTGATAGAGACAGAAACGAAATGTTCATTGCATTATTATTATTAATTTCAAATCAATATTAATGTAAACACAGATTAAAGTAAATATATATGTATTTCAAAATCATTGCTTTTAAATAAAACACATATAAAATAACATATACTTACATAGTAAAATTTGAAATAAATGAATATATATACTCATAAAGATAAACAACATATTACATGTATATATAACATACACAAAATATTATATAAACTACTTATACACACACACACACATTCTGTAATGACCCATAAATTTTTAATAATTAAAATTGTTAAATTGATAAAATTTTGGTAATTTAATTTGAAGAAAAGTAAACTTTGTAATAAAATAAGGAAGGAACGTTAAAGTGGAAATGCATATTTTATTCATAATGTAATATAAAAGAATGATACTTATCTGAATGAATTTATTTGAGGATTCAATCATAATAAATGAACACATTTAACAAATTCAATATAATTAAGAACAACTGTTAATAAAAGGAAAAAAATTAATTAAATCCATCAGGTCATTGCTTGATTTCTTGCCTTTTTCTACATGGCCTCTTTATTTCTAACTTTAGCCATACAAACTTTTTTCCTAGCCGTGTATTTCTCATTTGAAAATCATGTACAAGAATATTTAATTCTCATTTCAAAACGCCTCATTTTCATTTTCATTTAAGGATAAAACATATATACGTTTCTTTCTCCTTAACTTATGCCTTTTATGTTTCTTAGCATTTACTCTAACTTTGCTTGCCATCCAAACCATCTATGTATCAACTCAAAAATTTTAATAAATGTTTTATTTATTTAATTTAGATAATTTTGTGATTTAAAATATAAATTTTGGTATGTATTAGAATTCCATACATGAATTAATAGAATATTTTTCGGAAATGTGAATTTTGTCAATATGGTCAAACTTTGACATTTAAATTTAAAAATTTAAAGGTTTGAAAATTTGGAAATTATTCTTTTATTTTGAAAGTAAATAAAATTTTAAAATACTACTTTTCGTTTTGTTGAAATCTGATTTATAATGTGAAAGTTATGCCTTTTTGACTATTGTGTGTAATTTGCTGTATTTAACAAAATTATTTACTTTAAATTATATAAATAATATTTTATTTAGTCATGTAATGTTCCAATTTATGTTTTCAGGGGTAAAATAACCTTTTTTGTATATATTTTGTTTTTAAAACGTTTTTAAAAGTGTAATCGACATTTTTCAGTGTCAGTTGTATTTTGTTTACAATTTCTAATTTCCAACTTCAATTAATTTAAGAAATTCTTTATTTATTACGTATTTTTCTTAATAACTTATTTTATTCTTTTATTTTAAACTTTGGGTTTTATTTTAAAACAAAAGGTTGAATTTTTAATCACCCAAATGTTATAAATATAAACAAATGTCTATGATTCCTATTTTGGTTAAAGTCTAACATTAATTGAAGTTTTAAATTTTTAATCCTTACTTCCTAATCTTTTATAATAACCGAATATATTCGTAACAACGTTTTATTTCTTTTTTAGTTCTTTTAAAAAAAATGGATTATATACCTTTTGAAATTAAGTAACTAATATTTTACTTATATACATCCATTTAAGTAAAAAAAAAAATGTAAATGGTAAATGAATAAAAAGGATGTAAGCAAATCATATTTTATTATAATTTTCAAAGTTATAGTGTATAAATAATCTATTTAATTACACTTTAATTTGTACGTTTAAAGTGGGAGTTCATATCCGTTTGGCTGATTTATTTGATGCTATAAAAGTACGTTATTTTCTTTTGCATATTTACTTAATGAATAAGTAACGAGTAAAATTGAAATAAGTACGCGCTTATTCTTTCCTTAACTTTGCTATTTGAAAAATAAATTTCCTTGCATTTTTTTTGGGGGGGGGGGGAGGGGAGGAAATTTAACCGTGACTTGCCATTTACATTTAAAGATATCACACTTTCCTTTATTCAATTTGTTTAATAAGTATGAAATCTTTGATTTCCCCTAACGTTCAAAATTTATTGCTTACCGTTTTTCTTCCCCTTGATCAACGCAACCACTGATAAATAAGCTACTTGCATGCGTGTTCCTTGCCGTTCAAACATATTTATTTCTTGCATTTTTAACAAATGCAATTATCTCCTAAATCAAACATCACACGCAAATTCCTCCTGACAGTTTCAAAGTAAATTATTTCATGTCGTTTCTCCAAGCAATCAATACTAGTTTTCACTTAAATACTCAACCTTGTATGCAAATAATTTTCACCACCTTCCCATTTTATAAATATTTCTTGCGTTTTAATCAACGCATTTACTTTCTAATAAATTTTAAACATGTACAAAATGTTTGCCAAAGATTTCTTGCAGTTTCCTTTTGCTAAATTCACGCAATCAATACCACTGATAATTAAGCTACTCGCGTGCGTGTTCCTTGTCGTTCAAACAAATTTATTTCTTGCTTTTTAACTAACGCAATTACATAATTCAAACATCACGCAAATTCACTGACCGGTGCAAATTAATTTCTTGCCATTGTTCCCAAATCAACGCAAGTTTTTATTTAGAAAACACGTTCAAAATTATTATTTCTTGCCTCTGACCTCTCCCACAGAAATCTATGCACTTATTTCTCTTGCTTTTTCTAGCAAATTTTGCCTAAAATTTTCGCATGCCTTGATTTGCGTTTCTCACTTTATCATTTTTCCTACGTTTTAAATAAATAAATCAACGCAATTTACCTCTTCATAAAAGCAAACATCACGCACTTATTCCCTTACCGTTCAAAGCAATGATTTATTGCCTCGTTTTTCCTTAAATTTCGCATCTCACTTGATAAATAAATACCCGTTCAAACAAAAATATTTCTTGCCTATATTCTCTCATCTAAATCTGCGCATTTTTCCCTCTAATAACGTAAAGAAAACATCACGTATCAATCAAAGATTTGCTTGCCATTTTTTTAATTTTTTTTCACACGTACAAAATTTTTGGCTAAAAGTTTGCCTTAATTTGTGCACCCTCTCTCATATTTATAAGCAATGAAAACTTCTCCTTATAAATACTCAAGCACGTCACAAATATTTCTTGCATCTCATTTTTCTTCGGCCTTCATCTTCCTTAAATTTGCATGAGCTTTTGGGCTATTAGGTAATGGCGCATGTTTTTCTTGCTATTATTATCTTTTGCTCTCCTTTTTGCTTCACGCTTGTTCCACTGGCTCATACAAATGCTCGACCGCCTACAGCCCTCCACCCCACCGCAGCTGCACCACCTCTCCCCTGACATGCAATGGTCGAGCCATGTAGCAACTATGAACAAACATTTGAGGATATAAAATGCTTGCATCACCTCTGTATTCATTACAGCCTCTTGACTTAAAAAGAAAGAAAAAAAAGGAAGATTTCCCCTACCGTGCATGCATGCGTTTTATAACACGAGCGTGGATAGGGAAGGGTACGTGGGGAGTTGGGGGAGTTGTGTGGTGAAGTAGTCGAGCAAATTTGGTCCAATTATCCTTTATTTAATCCCGTTCCAATTTTGTTTTATTTAAAATTTGCTTTGTCCGTAATTGAATTCGCGTACTCAGTTTATTTATTTATCTTGTTTCAAGATCGAAATCGGTTTGTCTCATCTTCCAATATTTGATCGTGATTTCTATACGTTGTTTTCGGTGTGGTTATCCTAGTTTTGAGTCTAATTTTCAGCAGCATAGAGGTGAGTATTTCTTACCCGACAAACGTACTTATAGATCTGTAAATTATTAACAAATGAAATTGTAGAATGATTTTATTTTATATTTTAATTGCCTGTGATAAATTTATGATGTTTAAAAAAATCCGTTATTAAATTTACCCATCATTAGTTATATTTTACACTGTTATATTATGCTGTTATACCATATATTTATTTGATGTTTATCACTGCAAGTCCCTTGTAGAATAGAATCGTTATGGGCTAAAATGATAGGCCTGAATGATATTTGTTATTTATTTATTTATTATTTAACTTGGGATTGCGGGTTTGAAATGATGGAATCCGAATTTTATTTGTAAATTACGGATTGAAATGATATATTATCCGTATCACTTGACCTAGGTTAGAGAATATTATACAGACCTGTGGTCATATATATATATATATATTCTAGAAATATTAAATATTTTTAAATTAGAACGTTATAATACTTTGTTTAAAAAATTGATTTAAAAATAATTCTTATAAGTATAGTGATATTGTACAAATTAAAAATGTAAATAAACAAATGTTCAGAATTTAAAGTATAAATTTATTCTTGTAAATTTTGATTTATAAAATAAAATGGAATTCAAGTTAAGAAATAAATTATGATGTTTTGTCTAAAATTTGAATAAGTAAATAAATAAAAGGTAAAGTTGTCTATGAATTAAATGGTTAAATAAAGTGAATACTTAAAAATGGAAGTTGAAATATAACCAAATTTAGAATGTAAAGTGGTTTAGGAATAAAGGTAAGTTGAGAAATTGATTAGAAATTTAGTTTATTTTTGAAGTGGTAACTGAGCTTAATTATTAGGTAAAATTTATAGAGAATTTTTCACTTGATTTTAATAAGTAAAGTATAGAGAAGTTAGATATACATTTGAAAATTTTATTTCAAAATAATCATAAATTATTGAGTAATTTAAATAACTATGCAAAGGTGGAAATTATGATTAGATAAGCTAAATTTGTTTAATTTAAGGTTTAATTATTGTTGAAATTATATTGAAGTCTAAAATTTAATTTACTCAAATCTGTTGTAAAGGATATTACCGCACTACGCAAGTGCTGTAGTTGATACAAATAAACTAAGGCTAAACCTTTGGGATTTATATTGGATTTTGTAAGAATTATAACTTCGCTTTTAAATAGTTTTAAATGCAGTATTTTGATTGAAACATAAAACTATTTTAAATTCTTTATAACCATGGGTAATAATAATGTTGGTTATTAAAGAGATCGGGATCGGATATGGGCATACTCTCTGTCGATACCGAAAACCACTTTGATGACCGTGTACGCGGTGGAGATTCCAGAATGAAGTAGATGGTGGTGACGTTTCCTTTGAGGTAAACACGTGGACCCAACTCCCGGGAGTTGGCATAAGGTGGCTAAAACAGAAGCGATTCTCGGATTAATGAGGTAGCACCTTTGATCGAACGCACTTCTTCGTATGCCATTCCATTACTTTGTGATTGTTTGGTGCGAACCTTTGATTTGGGAGTGTTGTTCGAGGTGGGCGGTAGTAGCAGCTACACGTTACCACCGGTCCGGATGCGTAATTTGTATATATACCCTGGCATTGCCTATTTGTGTCGTGTCACCTACCATAGCGAGCCTTGTATGAGTTTGGTTTTCTCCCATAGCCTGTGTGGTATCCTTTGGTGGCTTCCCGATCAGAAGGGACTATGATGTTGGATGGACTACTGGGACTATTACGTGTTAAGGGGAATATTGGGTCACTCCTTAAAGCTATTTAAAAGTAAGTTTACTTTAATATAGACACTATTATAGTAGTGAAGTATTACTACATAGTAAATAGTTTAATGGATCCTTAGAGGATGGGCTTGTCCCAAGCATCCTTTGAATTAATTGCACTCTATTACAGTTCACTTGAATTAGCTTACACTGTGTAAGTATGTATGTCCTGAATCGAGTGTTTATGTTTTTATTTTACGCTCGAGTCAGCCAAAGTTTCAGTTCGGACTTCATCCCCGGAGCTAGAACTTCTGCAGATCATCTCTCTTTTCAAGCTGCTGTCAAGTTTCTGTTCAGTTCTTATTTTAGCTTTTGCAATGGAGACAATTGATATTGGGATTTTTTTCTGTGGTTGATTCAAACTATATTTGGTTTTAAAGATTATGTAAGAATTTCTTATTTTGAGACTATTGATAGTGGCTTCATGAACCACTAAGTTATTTTTAAATTCTGCTGCGAGTATTCTAATTTCTGTGTCTGTGATTCTGTGATTATTTATTTACTGTATATTCTAAGATTTGCCAAATTTTATTTACAACGCGGTATTTTAAACAATTCAAGTCCGACATGTGCGGATACGAATAGTTGAAAATATTGGGTCGTTACACATTCTATTTTAAACCGATACTCATATATATAAACTGATAGGCAGTATATATAACTAACTTACATATCAAATTATTCGGTATTAAACATGTATGTTACCAGAACTTATACATTGTATGTTATACGAACAAATACACTATATTATATGCTTTAAAAAGTTATTAAAATATCTATATTAACATATTTCATTATATTGTAAACATCATACCAATACCGCAATACAAAATTAACTTCACCTATATTGTCACATACATCTAACGAAACTTTCATTATTGAATTTTATAAACTATACAACATATAAGTATCAATTTATATAAAATAATATATATAACTACTGTATAACATAACCTTTAAAAAAAATATATAGACTAGTATAATATAATCTTTAAAACAAACAAACTAGTATATAAACAACTTTAAAAAAATTATAAACTTTAAAACTGTACACTAGAGGACACATATATATTTAAGCAATCAAACTATAAATATAAATATAGCTAGTAATACCAAGTATAATATAAACTAACATAATAATATAAAAATACATATTAGTAACCAAAATAACTTGTATTGCCTGCTTTATAAGAATACACATATATGGACATCAGAACATAACTGGTATAATATAATGTATATTAACATACCATTAATAACTGAAATCAACAAAACAAAATATAAAAATTTTAAACAATTAAAGTAATATATATATATATATAAATTAAAATTAGTATTTAAAACACATTTTAAAAATCAAAATCTCTAGATATTAAAATCAGTATTCGTGAAACATGTGTATTGGGACCAATATATTTGTAAATTATTAAAAAAAAGGATCAAAGACTAAAGCCCAATGTATATATATAACACATGACCCAGAAAATGTAAAACAACTAATATATAACTGTATATTTTATATACAAAAATGTAATAAAAGAGCTGTAGGAAAGGTAAACCATATGAAGTAATTTTGAAAGCTGTGGGAAAATTTGTACTTAAATAGTATTATATATATATTACTATCAACAGTCTTTAGACTTAAAAAAAACAAGAAAGAAGAACAAGAAAATACAAAGAAGACAAAAAAATTAATATGTACGACCATTACCTTCAGGAAGAAGCACGTGCGAGTAGATGAAGGCAATATGAGATACGGATGAAATTGTGTACGTGGGTTTCTGTATTTAAAATGGCAGAGGAATTATAGGATTTTATTCCTATTAAATACAAATAAGCAAAAGGCAAGTGTAGAAGAGATGACATAATTTACACGTGAAGTGTAAGGCAAGATTTTTCATTCCTTTTAAAATGCACGGCTGATGATTTTAACAGCTAAGGTAAGAAATCAAAAGTATGCGCATTAGAGAGGCAATAATTAAATCGGAACATACGCCCCAAAATTTATAACAAAGTGACATACTTTGAATTTATTTGTTTCGTATTTATTTAGTAAAATATATGCTAAAGTATATTTCATAAGATAACGTATCACTTATATAACGCCAAATAATTTAAACAAGAACGGATATAAAACGTACCAAATAAAACGTATAATTAAATAGCTATTTACACATTATTTATTCCTTAATTTAAAATTTGATTTGTTACATCCATTTGATTTGTTTATTACTTTACTAAGAAAATGGATGTATATACATATAAAAGAAACGTATAAATTTATTTCTTTTTTACACATTATTTATTACTTAATTTAAAAGTATATAACCAATTTTAAAGAAATAAAATTGGAACAAATGTTATACAGATATATACAGTTTAGATAAAAGATTTGGAAGTTAAAATTTAAAATTTAAAATTTCAATTAAAGTTAAACCTTAACCCAAAATAAAAATTACAGAAACTGTTTATATTTTTTACAATTTGGGCAAATGATTTAGAATCAATTCAAGAAATTTCTAAAATTCAAATTTTTAAGTAATCAAACACCAAAGTTTTAAGTAGATGAATAAAAAATACAAATATTCAATTACATACATAAATAAAACCTTCAAAATTATTAAAATTTTACGAGTCGAAATTACTAAAATTTTACGGGTCATTACACTCTCCCCCACTCAAAACTTTTCGTCCCCGAAAAGGAAGGAGTTAGGTGAATATAACAACTGGAAATAATAGTAGATTGAAAGTCAAGATTTAAACAATTAATTTGAGATTATATAAAAAAATTACTTGAAATATTCATTTGAAAACTTATTTTGCAATTCAATTATCTTTAATACTTTAAAACTTTTCAAAACCCATTTGAAAATTTTCTTGCTTCCTTTATAAAAACCCTTTATATGTTTAAATAACACCTTTATAAATATATAAAACTATTCGAAAACAATTAGTTACATCATTAGTTATATTTACAAAGAAGCTATTGAAACATTAAATCCATAATTCATAAATATATTAATGTATCTCGAGATACTTTTCAAATATTATCAATAAATTAATAATCATTTTCTTTAAATATGTTTTATTTAACGAATAACTTCTAAAGTATTTATAACACTAAAATTATCTATTAAATGATGTAGTATATAAATAAACAATATTTAAAAAGGATATAGTCAATAAGGAAAAGAAGGTAGATTGGGAAAAACAGAATATAGGTGAATAAATAAAATGAGCAGATAAGGTAGATTCAAAAGAATGGTATCGGGCACGAATAGTTAATTCGATACAAATTTCTTTGTTGGAAATACCTTTGTAATAAAATACCTTTTTATCGAAACAAAATTGCCCTTCGAAAATACTTTTATAACTCGATGTTTCAACAAGTTTATCCTCGTTCTTGCAGATCTGGCATGCGTTGATCAGGCGCAAAGCTAGAATTCTTCAAGTATTTAGTAGACCTGTTTCAACACCCGGTGAAAATACTTGAAAAACCTTAAAACCGATATGGAAATTACAATCCAAACAAATCACATAGATCGCAGGATACATAACAATAGTTACGCCTGTAACCACCAGGAAACATCTGTACCCTTTAAGCAATCTCTGCCTTGCGAATTTCGCCATGATAACCAAAACTGTGGACCGCAGGATACATACACTGGTTATGCCTGGATACCCCAGGAAACATCCATACCCTTTAAGCAATCTCTGCCTTGCGGATTTCGCCACCACAACAAACTGTAGACCGCAGGGTACATAACAATGTTTACGCCTAGATCCCCCAGGAAACATCCATACCCTTTAAGCAATCTCTGCCTTGCAGATTTTGCTACCCAAAAAAAATGACTACGGGTTACGCCATGGTAGGACACTTGAGCATCAAACCGGAAACCAAAATCAGAGAGAATAATATCGATAGACTGAATCCACAATGTGGCCACAAAGAGGACATCAAGCAGAAGGCACCTTCCATATCTTTACTTCGAAAATATATATCATATAGTACCTTTTCAAATCACTTTCAAATATCATACTTATATAAAGACCATTATATAGGATTTCCTTTCAAAATTGAATACTTTCCAAAATTAATAGTATATCAAATCACACCTATATAGACTTCGATAATATAAGATTTCACTTTTCAAATTGAGTACCTTTCCAAATCAATAGTTTTCAAATCAACTTCATATTTATACAAATCAATTTTGTATAAGTTCGATAACTCTCAAATCAAGTATTTAGTAAAACAATGTTCTCGATTTCAATCTATTCCAATATCAATTCAGTTTCATAATCCTATATGATTTCACCAAATTTTCTTCCAAACTAAATATCTTCAGTTTCAAAGTTCCAAGTTAATAGGTTTAAAAAGTCATCCACATTTCCAAATCTTAATTTATGTCAAACAAATTCATTTTCAAAATCATCATCTAAATACTGGGTTTTAAATTCCAATCTATTTTCGAAACCAAATATTTCCTCAAAATCAATTATACCCAAAAATGATTTCCAAGTTTATAACCACCCCTTCGAGACCTTTAAACTATTTATAAAACATTCGAAACCAGATTTCATATTAGTATAATTCAAATTAGTCCTATCCATTAACATAACAAAACAGTTTCAAACTTATATACTTTATCAAATAAGTTATACTGTTTGAATTTTCTTAGATTTGAAAATTAAACCTTGATTTGGAAGTGTCCGACCATTCAAAATAGTCAGAGAAATCAAATTTCCAATTCAAAAGTTGGAAACCAACAACAAATCAGTAAATCAATTTCAATAGATAGGATTATACCAAATCAAATCCGAAACTCGAGGACTGAACGTCGGTTCACTTCAAATCATTTCAAGCATAAATACATATATCTTTCGAATATCAAATCATCCTTCGGCACATGAAATCAAAAATTGGTTTCACAAAATCACTCGCATGGCAAAGATATTAGAGTAGCCTCTCCCCCACTCTGAAACTCGAAAATCAATGTCCATGATGCATGCATTCATCACCGTTTTCCAACAACATAAATGAGTTCTGGAATTCTATTTTCTTGAAAGCTTCTTTGAAATTTCTTTGAAATCATTGGAAGTCATCTAAAGCCATCTGAAACATTTCTTATTCGAAAAATACTTTCAAATCGTGTTATTATATATTTTTCAAAATCTTAAAACCAATTTCCAAAATACCGGAGTTCAACTCCTCGAATTTCCAATTTAAAATTCTTCAGTTATAAATCATTTTTAGATAATTCAAATTTCTTATATGATTTCCAAAATTTCAAATCCTTTCGAGACTTTTATATATAGAATAAACATTTCTTATTCATTTTATATATAGTTATATAATCCTTATCGAAAACATAGAATAAAATCATAGTTATCAAAATAATGATTTCAGTATATAACAAAAAATTAAATGCAAACGAACCCGATTTTCAAAGGATGATTCCAGAATGGATTTCAAAATAAAGATAGAGATTCAAATTAGAGGAACTCTAATCAAATAGAATTATGATTCGAAGCTAGGCTCAAACGAAGATGAGATAATTAAATTTCAAAATAGAAGATGGATATAAATCACGGACGTCCTTAACCGGGTAAACCGTGACTTCAGGAATATGATCAATGCGGAATTCCAAGGCAAATCGACATTCGATCGCCAGATATAGAATTCGGCATAACCAGAGATAACAACATCTAAACCGAGCATATATAAATCTTCGGTGAATCGATGCTATTGTAAAGGAGTTTCACCCCTTTACAATTCAATTAGTGGAGTTATGGGATACTCCAGAATTCAGAAGAATACGAATAATGAGGGACAAGAATGGATTTCGGAACCGATGAACGTTCCAAAATTTAAAGAAACTTCCAATCAAGAGAAAGGAATTCAAGCTTGAATGATGGTGATTCTGCAATTAATTTACCATATATGCTAAGTTTGCCTAGAGCCAAAGAGACATCAACTGTAACGACCTGTTATTTTCAACCATTCGCATCCGCAGATGTCGGACTTGAATTGCTCAAAATATCAGATTATTAATTTAAATTTGGCAAAACTTAGCATATGCAGTAAATAAATAAGTCACAGAATCACAGATATAGAGTAATATAAACAAATGTAGCGGAATAGATAAATAGTAGTTCACGAAGCTACTATATAAACATCATAGTCAGAAAAAATATAGTAGAGTTTCTCAATATGCTAAAGTCTCGATGTAACAACCCGTATATTCGTACCATTTAAATTGACGATATTCCAACTTGTCGACTTAAATAATGCAAAACACGAATCATTAATGGAGTATATTTATATAAATGAGAATCATCACAGAATCACAGAAATATAACATCACAGAATAGTGCAGCGGAAAATACAACATAGTCATAAGAGTGGTTCATGAAGCTACCCATAAATACAACAATGTCTCAGATAAAATAAAATATAACACATAGATGTCCAATAGTCTGAATAGAAAGAGCAATACTGATAAGATAAGATAATGATAGTCTTCCTCTTCAGCTCCAAGTAGAAACAGCAACAGGAATCCTCAGTCTGATCCGAGCATATGCACAAACAAACACTCGAATCAGGACATATATTCCTATACAGATAATATGGTTCAAGATTTGAAATAACAATAACTCAAAAATGAATGAAATAACATCTTTAACGATCCGTCAAACTATTTATACATATTAGTGTACGATACATAGATAATGTCTAACAGTAAAGTAAAATATCAAAATAGTTTTAAGGCGTTACCATTTCCCCCTTTACACATTTCATATAGCATTGTAGACTATAGAGCACTGTAAACTCCACCGTAAACTAGTGGGATATCAAGTAGTACTCCATAGGTATAATACAAAACAAAATCGTAGTGGTCGCGTATATGGGAATACAAGTATGACAAGGCACATGAGGCAATACCCAAGGTAGTGAAACTACCATTTGCCTGATCCCGACTGGTGAGAACGCATCGCCACAATGATCGCAACACCGCGAACAACACTCCAAATTCAATGATGTGCACCAATCAATCACAAAGTAAATGAGTAGTTTACGAAGAAGTGTGTTCGCTCGAGGTAGCTAACCACATTTGGCCCGGCACGGCTCCTGTTTTAGTCATTTCAAATTTGACACAAGTGTCAAGGCTATCCATTATCGTTCTCTTTCTTCAATCATCGCGTTCGTCATTCCAACCACTTCATTATGGATCACACTCCGTGTATAGTTATTAAAGTGTTTTTCG
Source organism: Allium cepa (assembly GCA_030765085.1). Lineage (NCBI taxonomy): Eukaryota > Viridiplantae > Streptophyta > Magnoliopsida > Asparagales > Amaryllidaceae > Allium > Allium cepa. Next base: position 1,014,134,397 of record CM060934.1, on the reverse strand, counting down.
GTTTAGACAGTGAGTATGTCCCTAACCGATTCCAGTTCCTTTAATAACCTTCGTACGCGTGTTGTATGCTAAAAAAATATGGAAGTAGCGGTGCATGTTGCGGTGGTGCATGGGGGGTATGTTGAAATGGGTTCGGTTATGAGATTTTTTTTTGAGGCTGGGTTTCATTTGTTATAATATAAAAAAAATAATTTTGAAGATAGTATGCATGTTTGGGCAGTGGGTTGAAGGGTTGCATATTCATAAATTATGAATATGTGCATGAATAAGTGACAGTTTGTTATAAAAATAAAAATATAAAGAAGATGGGTAAGGAGAGAAAAAGGTTGGGAATCATGTATTGTAAGGAGATGGACTTGTGCATGTATGGCTTTGGAAAAATGTTTTGTGCACTGTAGTGTTGCGTACGTTTCAGTGCATGTGTAGTGTGTGTGTGTGTCAGTTTGTTAAAAAAAAAACCTGTAAATATGTACGTGCATGTGTCGGTGTACGTGAGTGGGATGGGTTTCAAATATATAATGAGGGCATGTTGTAACGACCCGCCTTTTTGGACAGTTTAAACCGACGATCAAATACCCATGTCGATTCCAAACCATTAAAAGGGCAGATAGTTATTGGGGTAATTAAGAAAAGAAAAGGAAGGGAAATAAAGGAAATGAAACAACACAGAATCTCACAGCGGAAGGCTAAAGTATAATAATAAAATAACAGTTCATGAAGCTGTTAATTAAATGAATACATTTGAAATGAATACATTTGATTATTATTATACAACATTTATCAGAGTTACATACACAACAAATATCATACAACAATGCAGCGGAATGGAATGAATATAATAGTAGTAGATAATATACCAAATCTTTGTCTCCGTCCTCCAAGGAAATGATCTTCAACCTAAACTGAAAACTCAGGACTGACCCGAGCGTAATGAAAAGACAAAACACTCGAGTCAGGACTAAAATATCCTTATGAGAGTTAAATCAATCGTAAATAAATATGAGTGTAACGGCGTCAGAGATGTTTACGGGGTTTGACATCTCATATCCAGTGTCAACGTGCGTGCAATAACTTAAGAGATGTTACAGGATTTTCCATCTCTCAAGGATCCGTGAAACTATCTACTATGTAGTAATATACGCTAAGTAGATAATGTCTATCAGTAATATAAAGTATCAAAATAGCGTTAAGGCGTTACCATAATCCCCCTTAACACATTTTATATTCCCAAAAGCATATACAAGACCGTAGTTTCCCCAAAACCGGAAGTCACCAGAGGGCAATCCATATACTCAAGGTACAAATCAAAACGTAGTGGTCGCGAATAGGATAATCAGTATGACAAGGTACATGAGGCGATACCAACTAGGATACTAGTAGTTGCGTGATCCGGACTGATGTTGGGCATAGCCAGCAGCTACCCCAACACCGCGAAACAACACTCCCAAATCAAGGGGTGCACCCAAATCGCATCACAAATGTAATAGATATGGTATCGAAGAAGTGTGTCCGCTAGAGGTGGCGAACCTCAATGGCCCGGCGCGGCTCCTGTTTTAGTCATGTCAGGGGTCATCCAATAATCGTTCTCTTTCTTCAGTCAACGCGTTCACCAAACCATCCACTTCATTCTGGATCAACACTCCGCGTATAATAGTTATTAAAGTGGTTTTCGGTATCGACAGAGAGTATGTCCATATCCGATCCCGGTCTCTTTAATAACTACGTATTATTACACCGTTGGCTCTTTTACATTTCGAATCGATTCATGATTGATATCAAATGTCATATTCACTTCAAAATCAAATCCATTTCAAATATCGACATAGCCATTCAAAATATAAGGTTCCTTTTCAAAAATCATTTTGCGTCTCAATATCTTATTTCGGTTTCAAAATCATTCCGAATTTAAATTTTATGTTGCAACTTCATTTAACCCAATTCGTATTTAAATTCAAGATTTAAACATAAACATTCCACCTTATTAACCAGCTTGAAATTTTTAGAAAATAGTTTTAAGTAGTTTAAAAGTAGTTTAAATAATTAAAATAGTTAAAAATAATTAAAATCTTGAAATGGATTTAAAATAGATAAATTAGTTTAAAATAATTTAAATTGGGTTAAGTAGATTAAAAATAGATTAAAATAGTTTAAGTATTCAAAATGGTTTATATAACAGAGTAATTTGGAAAACAAATTAAAACAGCTTCAAAACCAATCCATTTCAATTACAACTTCCCAATTCCAATCAATTTCAATTTCCATTTTACCGATTCAATTTCGATTTCAATTCAAAACAACGTCAACTTTAACTTCAAATCAATTCAATTCTACATTCACCTTCAATTTATTCAATTTCAATTTTTTTATCGATTTGGAGCTGGATTTCAAAATATCCATTTATAACACTTAACAAATTTTCCATCAATATTCAAGTCTAAATTCCAATTTCAAATATGATTCAATTCCAAGCTCGATTTCAAAATATCATTTTTATATCACTTTTACTTAATAATATTCAAAGCCCGAATCAAGGTTAAACCTTCAAACAATTAATTTTCGAAATCCAATCATATCCAATTTCAAACCTCAAAGTCTCAACTTAAATTATTTAACAAAATCCCTTTAACCAAAATTTATTTCAACATTCCAACTCACATTTTCGATAAATTCGATTTTTATAAACTCGATTTCTATTTATAACTTTCACATCAAACATTTAAATAAATTTCAAATCGACGATTTAAAAATTATTATATATTATTAGTTTAGCCAATTCGGTGTCCGTATATAATTTTCTATCCTATGGCCAAGTAGTTATTTATTTCAATTAGATGTCAGGGATGAGTATATATTACTTAAATTAAATCACAGTATCATATGTATGCATAACAGGATCTATATAAGCAAATAAACATCCAAACATTCAATTATCAACCAATAGCATCCATCAAAATACATCATCCAATAAGCAATACAATTCATGGCAATTTCATAGTTATCGATGTCAGGTAAGTAAATCGCAATTCAATTTCGGTTTCAATTTAACTGTCAATTAAATTTTTCAATGGTTAATTCGAATAACAAGCTATATGACAATTAAATTTATATCAAACAACGACAAATAAAATTCATATCACTTCATAATGTCAATTTAACTAGCATAAAAATATTTAGTACGGTGTGAGCGTTATAAAACACTCACCTTGATTTTACGATTTCAAATCAAATCGAACGACGTTCGATTTAACCCAAAATTTTCTCTAGCTCCAAACGACTCCAATCCAATTCCATAGCGTAGTACTCGTCAATACGAGTCCAACGGAAGAAACGGCGTCCAAAACGGACCTCGCATGCAAAAGTTATAACCAAAATACGAAACGTCATTAGCGGGATAATTAAATAAATAATTAACTTCACTAATTACCTAATAAAAGCCACTTACGCTACTTTCTTCCCCAAGGCCGTGCTCCAGGTCGTGTTCACGAACCCATCCTCACGCACAAGGGCATAGGGCCGCACCCCCCCACGTCGCTCGAAACCCCATCACAACAGCACCACATCGAAGCTCGTCTTGAGCTCGACCCACGCCTGCCACCACGCTGCACTCGGCCCCCCCATTGCCTCGGAATTCGCGAATGAACGCGCCCACTTTGAGGCCATATTGCCGTTGATCCGTCACTCAATATACGATCTTGACCGTTGGATTCGTAGTTCGTGATGTGCTCTACGTTTTTCTAGTTGAGAGATTTGGATGAAAGTCGATGGATGAGGAGATCGGAGGGGAAGAAGGGCGCGCGATTTTGGCCATTAGAAATAGCACAGGCGGCGGCTACTGTAAAGGCTAGGGTTTGAGCAATGAAGATAAAGGGGTGTCCTTTATAGAAGTTTCAACGAACACTATTCACCTCCAAATTTTCGAACTCCGATTTACGCGCGGTGACCGGCGTTTCTAGGGTTTATCCCGCGTTCCGGACACAATGGAACAGGTTTCGAAAGCTAATTCGATCATATGTAAGAGTTACAGCGATAAACGATCAATTTAAATTAAATCGATTTAAACTAATTTCTATGCGTTTTGGCTTGCCCCGGACAAACGGTAAATCCGATTGACTTGAAATTTGAAATCTTACAATAATATCACATTACGGATCCGATGAAACTTGTTTCGTCGAAATCCGAGACTGTTTGAAAAATGACTATTTTAACTTGCCAAATTAATATTAAAACAATTTCGATGCGTTTCGAGCTGCCACGGTCAAACGACAACTCCGATTGCTACGAAAATTGAAATCCGATAATAACTAACTAATACGGATCCAATGGAACTAGTTTCGTCCAATTCTCAGACTGTTCAAAATTTGGCTATTTTCAATCGATAATTAAATATTAAATTATTCAATTTTCACAAATAAATTTTAAATTCAGTTTTAAAAGTTCTATAACATCACTATAACTCCAATATTATAAAATAAAATTTTACAAATCATTTTTAATCATATTAAACCCGTTATCCAATTTATCCAATAAATTCCAATTTTAAAATCCTATTAACTCTATTATAATCCCATATAACTTTCATTCACTTTGGAAACCAAATTGAATTATATTAAATCAAATTTCAATTATTCACTCTATTTTCATATATTAAATTGCCATATCCAATTAATCATATCAAATTCGAAATTTAATTTATTCAAACATTCGTAATATTAAATTTAACAAATTTGATTATTCTTAAATCACTATCCTTTGAAATATTCAAACGAACTTATAAAATTTAACCTTTAAAACCAATTCACATCTCAGAACCCTATTTTCATTTTACAGTTATTCAATTGTTCAATAAGTTTTCATTATTTAACTTAAAAAAAATTTACCTGTTCGATATTCGATATTTGATTTTAAATAGATTTTACTTATCAATCAATTACTCTATTATACCCAATGAATTCAACATTTATTATCCTATTCAACTATTGATTGCAAAGGCATTCACTAAGTAGCTTTTTCATTACTTGGATAATTATCGTTGCAATTCATTCCAGTTTTATTATTCCAAACGACTTACAAATTTTTTTTCTAACACTAAATCATGAAATCTTATTAAATTAACTATTTTAATTATCGAAAATTTACGGGTCGTTACACTCTCCCCCACTCAAAACTTTTCGTCCCCGAAAAGGAAAAAGAAGGGAAAAGGAACTAAGTAAAGAATTCAACATTAGATGTATTATATTCGAAATTATCTACTTATAAAATAATGAAATTCCATTTATAAAGTCATTACTACGCTTTTACTAAGTTATTCCAAACGCCTTTTAACTTTAAAAGTTAGTTATCAAAACAAGTTATAAAAAAATTTAAATCTTGAAAAATTTTCTAACACCCGGATTTACGGAAAATTTCGGCAGCACCTCCTTTGCGCGGCTAGGACCGAAAAAATTTCACAGTGGTAAAAATTGCATGATGTACATCTCATTACAAGAATGAGGCATCCCAAAACATGGGGAACACAATAATATACCAAAACATAAACCGAAATCCGAGAACGTACCTTTTATTAAGCGTTTATTAGCAATTTAACTTACATTTTGCATTTTAGCGCAGAAGCGAGCTCCACAAGCGAAGCGCAACCCCTTTGCTACCTACTAAAATGCTCAATAACCAAGTTAGAACCATGCATATAAAGATAGATCAATATACTTAGCATAAACAACATACATATAACATGTTTAGCTCCAAAACTTAAATTCCAATTCCAGGACAGCAACGAATCTCAGTTTTTTGGTCAGCAAAACGATAAAGTTTGACAATGGAATGTACACAATGGTTGTTGCATTCGTTTCAGGCTTTCCGGAATGTCCAAAATTATCAAATTCGGACCAACCGTCCAAAAGTTACGGCCGTTTTACTAAAATGATACGCTTCAGCCCCGAGCAATTAGTGCAGGCCTGAAATGTAATTTCAGATTTTCGACCTCTTAAATGACAGAAATAAGAAAAGCTTATAAAATAAAAGTTGGAGCTTAGGTTCTAAGCTTTCCAGAAAGTGCAAGATCGTCAAAATCCGATATACCAGTAAAAAGTTATGGTGAGAATACTAAGGTGCTTTAGATTTCTACTTCGCCCAGGCCAGCGACTAATATTGGTGTTTTAAGCCTAGTGGATGAAGGTATTTATCAAAACATTCTAAACAAAAGATGTAGCACAGTTTCTAGGGTTTCCGAAAAGTCCGAGATCGTCGTATTCCGTTAAGCCATTTAAAAGTTATGGTTGTTTTCGTTTCAGCATATACTGGACAATTTTGGTTTTTTTTTTTTTTCAAATTTTCTTTTATTATTTCAAAGTACAAACCATCAAAACTTCAAATTTTCTAAAGAACAATCTTAACCACAAAGTCATTTATTTTCTTATTCATTCATGCAATATGTTTACATTCAATTTTTTTTTTTCCGATTTATTCTAGTTTGTTTCATTCACATTTTTAAATTCAAGTCAATTTGCTTCAATTTAAATTGAATTCAATCATATCTATTTCACTTTGCTTCAAATTTGAATTTAATTATTTTAAAATTTTATTTCATTTATTTAATTCCATTAACACCAATGAATTCTACTTAATCAATTACCATCCATCTAACAACCAATGCATATCAAACATTAACATCCATCCAAAATCTACACAAAATCAATTATACATATCCAAGTCAAATTTTAATTTCACACACTTCCAAGTTTATTAACATTTAGTTATATTCAAATTTAATTATTTTCCATTTAAAATTTTTATATTTCATTAATTTTAAACTCTTTTTTTTTTTTTCATACACTTGTATATATCATTCATTTTACAGCTTAAATTTCTTTTATATTTACAACTATCAATAGATCTTCACATTTTATTATTTACTCTCTCACTGGTATATTATTCCTCTACTTATCCTTATTAGCACTTTAAACTTTTAAAATATTTGGTAAGTTATAGTTATGCAAATAGAATGTAGTTAAACAACATACAACTCTTTTTTTTTTTTTATTCAGAGTTGAATTTTCAATTAATTAATTCTTTAGTCATTACCTAAATTTCACTATAATTTAATTTTACATTTACATTCACATATAGTATTTCCATTTTATATTCATCATAATTTTGAATCACCTTTAATGTCATTTAAATTCCAATTATTTACTAACAATTTTATTTATATTTGCAAACCATTAATTAAATGCATATTTCATTATTCAAACTTATTCGTGTATATTATCCAATTAACAATTCATATAACATTTTTGAACTTCTTAAATATTTTGGTAAGTTATATCTATGCTATAGAATGAAATTTAATACTATGTGAGTTTTACAGTTTCAATTTTATTTTTAACTTCATAGTTTCCTAATTTTGAGGATTTCTACTTCAATTGATATTTCACTTAGCTCTTAGGTTTATTTCTCATTTCACAATTCAGAAGTTCCTTAATGATTTAAGTATTAATTCATTACAATTATAAATTAAAAAAAAAAAAATCATTAATTATTAAAGAACTTAAGAATTCCAATCCCGGTTTCATTTCAAATCAAGTTTTGAAATAATATATACTTATATAATTTATATATCAAATCATACTATAGAGAACACAAAATAAAATTCAATTTGAATCAAACAAGGTTTAGACAAGCTAGTAAGTGGTCTCCCCCACTCGGACTCTCGAAAATAAACGCCGATGATGCGTGCACTCATCACCGAAATCATTTTCTAGCGTCAAGAGAAGGGAATATAACACTTATCATAAAAAAAAAATCCTTCGAAAACAATTTCAACTCAAATATACTATCATATAATACTCATATTATATTTTCAAGTTCTTGTAAGTCAATTTCAAACACCGGAATTTAAATTCCCAAATCCAAGTTAAAATTCATTTATATTCATTATCAATTGTGTTTACAAGATTTCATTTTCCTAAATCCATTGTTATTTAATCAATTGTTGTAAATATTGACTAATCAAACAATAACGATAATAATCTAATATTATCACCTCCTAACAATCAATTCAATCAAAATAAATAAATATTCGAAAAATTCTTTTATATAAAGATATATTCCAAAACGATATTGTGTTGGTTTGTCCTATTCGAGTATTTAGAAATTCCTATCGACGCCTTGGCGTCCCAAGTATCGACCAGAATTCATAAATACTCAACGGAACAAATTAACACAATATAAAACCATTTTATATCAAATAACAAGTACGCTCTCTCATATACACTCAACTCATTCATATAGTTTATCTCTATTTCAATGAGTTATTCCCCACTAGAGCCAAGGTTTATCGCTAAACCAAAGCTCTGATACCAACTGTAACGACCCGCCTTTTTGGACAGTTTAAACCGACGATCAAATACCCATGTCGATTCCAAACCATTAAAAGGGCAGATAGTTATTGGGGTAATTAAGAAAAGAAAAGGAAGGGAAATAAAGGAAATGAAACAACACAGAATCTCACAGCGGAAGGCTAAAGTATAATAATAAAATAACAGTTCATGAAGCTGTTAATTAAATGAATACATTTGAAATGAATACATTTGATTATTATTATACAACATTTATCAGAGTTACATACACAACAAATATCATACAACAATGCAGCGGAATGGAATGAATATAATAGTAGTAGATAATATACCAAATCTTTGTCTCCGTCCTCCAAGGAAATGATCTTCAACCTAAACTGAAAACTCAGGACTGACCCGAGCGTAATGAAAAGACAAAACACTCGAGTCAGGACTAAAATATCCTTATGAGAGTTAAATCAATCGTAAATAAATATGAGTGTAACGGCGTCAGAGATGTTTACGGGGTTTGACATCTCATATCCAGTGTCAACGTGCGTGCAATAACTTAAGAGATGTTACAGGATTTTCCATCTCTCAAGGATCCGTGAAACTATCTACTATGTAGTAATATACGCTAAGTAGATAATGTCTATCAGTAATATAAAGTATCAAAATAGCGTTAAGGCGTTACCATAATCCCCCTTAACACATTTTATATTCCCAAAAGCATATACAAGACCGTAGTTTCCCCAAAACCGGAAGTCACCAGAGGGCAATCCATATACTCAAGGTACAAATCAAAACGTAGTGGTCGCGAATAGGATAATCAGTATGACAAGGTACATGAGGCGATACCAACTAGGATACTAGTAGTTGCGTGATCCGGACTGATGTTGGGCATAGCCAGCAGCTACCCCAACACCGCGAAACAACACTCCCAAATCAAGGGGTGCACCCAAATCGCATCACAAATGTAATAGATATGGTATCGAAGAAGTGTGTCCGCTAGAGGTGGCGAACCTCAATGGCCCGGCGCGGCTCCTGTTTTAGTCATGTCAGGGGTCATCCAATAATCGTTCTCTTTCTTCAGTCAACGCGTTCACCAAACCATCCACTTCATTCTGGATCAACACTCCGCGTATAATAGTTATTAAAGTGGTTTTCGGTATCGACAGAGAGTATGTCCATATCCGATCCCGGTCTCTTTAATAACTACGTATTATTACACCGTTGGCTCTTTTACATTTCGAATCGATTCATGATTGATATCAAATGTCATATTCACTTCAAAATCAAATCCATTTCAAATATCGACATAGCCATTCAAAATATAAGGTTCCTTTTCAAAAATCATTTTGCGTCTCAATATCTTATTTCGGTTTCAAAATCATTCCGAATTTAAATTTTATGTTGCAACTTCATTTAACCCAATTCGTATTTAAATTCAAGATTTAAACATAAACATTCCACCTTATTAACCAGCTTGAAATTTTTAGAAAATAGTTTTAAGTAGTTTAAAAGTAGTTTAAATAATTAAAATAGTTAAAAATAATTAAAATCTTGAAATGGATTTAAAATAGATAAATTAGTTTAAAATAATTTAAATTGGGTTAAGTAGATTAAAAATAGATTAAAATAGTTTAAGTATTCAAAATGGTTTATATAACAGAGTAATTTGGAAAACAAATTAAAACAGCTTCAAAACCAATCCATTTCAATTACAACTTCCCAATTCCAATCAATTTCAATTTCCATTTTACCGATTCAATTTCGATTTCAATTCAAAACAACGTCAACTTTAACTTCAAATCAATTCAATTCTACATTCACCTTCAATTTATTCAATTTCAATTTTTTTATCGATTTGGAGCTGGATTTCAAAATATCCATTTATAACACTTAACAAATTTTCCATCAATATTCAAGTCTAAATTCCAATTTCAAATATGATTCAATTCCAAGCTCGATTTCAAAATATCATTTTTATATCACTTTTACTTAATAATATTCAAAGCCCGAATCAAGGTTAAACCTTCAAACAATTAATTTTCGAAATCCAATCATATCCAATTTCAAACCTCAAAGTCTCAACTTAAATTATTTAACAAAATCCCTTTAACCAAAATTTATTTCAACATTCCAACTCACATTTTCGATAAATTCGATTTTTATAAACTCGATTTCTATTTATAACTTTCACATCAAACATTTAAATAAATTTCAAATCGACGATTTAAAAATTATTATATATTATTAGTTTAGCCAATTCGGTGTCCGTATATAATTTTCTATCCTATGGCCAAGTAGTTATTTATTTCAATTAGATGTCAGGGATGAGTATATATTACTTAAATTAAATCACAGTATCATATGTATGCATAACAGGATCTATATAAGCAAATAAACATCCAAACATTCAATTATCAACCAATAGCATCCATCAAAATACATCATCCAATAAGCAATACAATTCATGGCAATTTCATAGTTATCGATGTCAGGTAAGTAAATCGCAATTCAATTTCGGTTTCAATTTAACTGTCAATTAAATTTTTCAATGGTTAATTCGAATAACAAGCTATATGACAATTAAATTTATATCAAACAACGACAAATAAAATTCATATCACTTCATAATGTCAATTTAACTAGCATAAAAATATTTAGTACGGTGTGAGCGTTATAAAACACTCACCTTGATTTTACGATTTCAAATCAAATCGAACGACGTTCGATTTAACCCAAAATTTTCTCTAGCTCCAAACGACTCCAATCCAATTCCATAGCGTAGTACTCGTCAATACGAGTCCAACGGAAGAAACGGCGTCCAAAACGGACCTCGCATGCAAAAGTTATAACCAAAATACGAAACGTCATTAGCGGGATAATTAAATAAATAATTAACTTCACTAATTACCTAATAAAAGCCACTTACGCTACTTTCTTCCCCAAGGCCGTGCTCCAGGTCGTGTTCACGAACCCATCCTCACGCACAAGGGCATAGGGCCGCACCCCCCCACGTCGCTCGAAACCCCATCACAACAGCACCACATCGAAGCTCGTCTTGAGCTCGACCCACGCCTGCCACCACGCTGCACTCGGCCCCCCCATTGCCTCGGAATTCGCGAATGAACGCGCCCACTTTGAGGCCATATTGCCGTTGATCCGTCACTCAATATACGATCTTGACCGTTGGATTCGTAGTTCGTGATGTGCTCTACGTTTTTCTAGTTGAGAGATTTGGATGAAAGTCGATGGATGAGGAGATCGGAGGGGAAGAAGGGCGCGCGATTTTGGCCATTAGAAATAGCACAGGCGGCGGCTACTGTAAAGGCTAGGGTTTGAGCAATGAAGATAAAGGGGTGTCCTTTATAGAAGTTTCAACGAACACTATTCACCTCCAAATTTTCGAACTCCGATTTACGCGCGGTGACCGGCGTTTCTAGGGTTTATCCCGCGTTCCGGACACAATGGAACAGGTTTCGAAAGCTAATTCGATCATATGTAAGAGTTACAGCGATAAACGATCAATTTAAATTAAATCGATTTAAACTAATTTCTATGCGTTTTGGCTTGCCCCGGACAAACGGTAAATCCGATTGACTTGAAATTTGAAATCTTACAATAATATCACATTACGGATCCGATGAAACTTGTTTCGTCGAAATCCGAGACTGTTTGAAAAATGACTATTTTAACTTGCCAAATTAATATTAAAACAATTTCGATGCGTTTCGAGCTGCCACGGTCAAACGACAACTCCGATTGCTACGAAAATTGAAATCCGATAATAACTAACTAATACGGATCCAATGGAACTAGTTTCGTCCAATTCTCAGACTGTTCAAAATTTGGCTATTTTCAATCGATAATTAAATATTAAATTATTCAATTTTCACAAATAAATTTTAAATTCAGTTTTAAAAGTTCTATAACATCACTATAACTCCAATATTATAAAATAAAATTTTACAAATCATTTTTAATCATATTAAACCCGTTATCCAATTTATCCAATAAATTCCAATTTTAAAATCCTATTAACTCTATTATAATCCCATATAACTTTCATTCACTTTGGAAACCAAATTGAATTATATTAAATCAAATTTCAATTATTCACTCTATTTTCATATATTAAATTGCCATATCCAATTAATCATATCAAATTCGAAATTTAATTTATTCAAACATTCGTAATATTAAATTTAACAAATTTGATTATTCTTAAATCACTATCCTTTGAAATATTCAAACGAACTTATAAAATTTAACCTTTAAAACCAATTCACATCTCAGAACCCTATTTTCATTTTACAGTTATTCAATTGTTCAATAAGTTTTCATTATTTAACTTAAAAAAAATTTACCTGTTCGATATTCGATATTTGATTTTAAATAGATTTTACTTATCAATCAATTACTCTATTATACCCAATGAATTCAACATTTATTATCCTATTCAACTATTGATTGCAAAGGCATTCACTAAGTAGCTTTTTCATTACTTGGATAATTATCGTTGCAATTCATTCCAGTTTTATTATTCCAAACGACTTACAAATTTTTTTTCTAACACTAAATCATGAAATCTTATTAAATTAACTATTTTAATTATCGAAAATTTACGGGTCGTTACACATGTGTTATTTTGATAAATGAAGTCAGGTTGTGTTTTGTGTGGTGAAATTTAAGTTTGTAACTGCATGTGTTTAGGGTGTGTGTAAATATATGCACTATTGAAGAATGCTGGGTTTCATGAGTCACAGTTATTTAAAAAATGACGAAACTACTGCATTTTTCTTTAGTCTCATGCATGAGTGTACTAAAAAAAATGAGATTGAACGGTATCGATTTGTTGACTAAACAGTAACCGTTTTCTTTTTCTCTGTTGTTGTAGTAACCCGCTGAGTTTCTTTTACGGCAGCATCAATCTCTCAGCTTTTGTTCTTTTCTCCGTCGTCGTTAAGCGCATTTATATAAACTCATAAATTATATACAAACGTTTATTGTATTAATATCGTTTTCTTTTGTCGATATTACAGTGTCCCTTGTTCGCACTTTACCGACTCTATTCGTGCTTATTCTTCATTTGGGTCAATTTCTTTATCCACGAAAGGTGAATTAATTTTCACGGCTATATTCTTATGCAAGTTTGAATTGATGAATGATTGCTATGTCATGTTGAATTGGATGTTAATTGTTATTGTTAAGTGACAAATAATTTGCAAGTTAAATTTGAAATAGGATAGTTAACAAATTAAATGGATTATACATGTCGAACTTTGATTTGTTAAACTTGCCCCTTCATATGTTAAACTTGATTAGTTAAACTTGACCCTTTAATTGTTAGGTAAATTGACATGTAGAAATTGGTTAATAGCACTTGAACCATTGAACGTATATTGGATAAATAGTTGTAATGCAAACTTGAAATTGAAACCGAACGACAAGTGAAAACCGTAATGTAATAATCTATAATCTACATGAAATGATAGTGTAGATTCTAGGAATAATTATATTAATTTACATAAATAACAAATGTAAATTAATACGATTATTTCGGGATTATTTAAATAAACTGTTGAATTGTTATGTATGGATGCTATTGCTTGTTTATTTACTTTGACACCATCCCAGTTATCACACTGCAAGTTCCCTTTGTATGCTTTGATTTTGAATTGAAATGGAATCGGGTTGAAATGATAGATACCCAAATAACTTTGACTTAAGATAGAAAATTAAATTAAACCCGATTCGTCAATGTTTTGTTTAAAATAAATAAAGTTTATTTGACTAATAACAAGGTTTTGAATAAAATTGGTATTTAATTTCGAATGAATGTAATTGTGAATATTTGAATTTGAAACAAATATTAACGTCGTAATTGACAGAAGAACATTATTTAAAATTTAATTATTAAATTATTAAATTTAGAATTATTTGATAATTAGGTTTTGAAATTATTAATAATTAAGTTTTAGAATTATTAATAATTAATTTGGAATTATTATTAATTATTTGAAATTGTTAATAATTAAGTTTTGAAATTAGTAATAATTAATTTGGAATTATTATTAATTATTTGAAATCATTAAAAATTAAGTTTGGAATTATTGATAATTAAGTTTTAAAATATTATTAATTAAGTTGGAATTAGTGGTAATTAAGATTTGAAATTATTTGATAGTTAATGAGACTGAATTATTTAAAATTTAATGTAACAACCCGGCATTTCGTGTCTAATTTTAATCGACATTAAACGATTAATATTGACACAAATTTCCAATTGAAGTTTTTAAATTTGAATTTTTTAAATTCTTTTACAAATTTTTAATTTTAAATTGATTTATAAATTGTTAAAAGAAATTCTTAAAAATAAAATAAAATAAAATTTGTTATGTGTTGTGAGCTTTGAAATTTGTGATTACCGGCCATTTATTTTTGAATGTCGTTCGACCCTCCCCCATTTTCTTTTTTCATTTTCGAACCCGTCCCCTTTTCTTTATTTTTTTTTTTTTTTCGTTTGCTAACCTAAAACTAATCACGCAAAGAAAATGGCGGCCTCTCTTTGCCGAATTAGGGCTTCGTTCTTCTTTCTCGAATCAGGGCTTCTCTGTTGATTGATTCTCGTGCTTGGCTCGTTCGTTTTCTGAGGATCGAGTTCGCAAATCAGGTAAGTGATTCCATCACTTACATCTAATTCAAACCCTAGTTTGATTGTTCGTGTGCTCGCTTATTGTGTGCTATCGTGGCTTTGATTCTTTGCTACTTGAATTGCACGGCAGTGACTTTCCTCTTTTAATTTTGTGACCTAATATTATCGGCATTGATGTCTAACTTGGTCACTTTGATTTGTTTGAATGATTTGCTGTGATGTCGATTTCGTGGCCACCACTATCTCGAATTCTTCATGTTGCCTTCGTTGGTGCCAGTTTGCTGTGACATTGTGCATTTCATTCTGTTTGATGTTGCACTTGGTTATTTTGTCCACTTATGTATTGCTGTAAGCTTCCTTGAGCTTGTATGCTTCAAGTTCCCTTGACTGATTCATGTGTTGGTCTGGTCCTGTTTTTGCATTGAACTACATTCAGATAATTATTTCTGAAAGTTTTGAAGCTTGTTTGGTTTGCGGTTTTCAGTTTTGGATTTCGTAACAACCGCAATGCATTCAGTTAATTATTTCTGAAAGTTTTGATGCTTGTTTGGTTTTGACCTTTATGGGCTTGGCTGCATTATCCACATGAGATTATTCGATCTTGCTGTGCACACTCTTGTGTTGCGGTGTTCATTCATATTTTGTTATAATCAGTGAACTATCATGTGTAGCTTGCTATGTATATAAAACTGGAAAACACTGTACTGCCTTGTAAGTTGTTGCAAGTTTGTAACTGTAACATTTGAATTGTTTAGATTTATACATTTTCTGGGATTCTGTGTTTGGAAAATTATCTTGTGTCGAGGCAGTATACACAAGTGTTTACACTTGTGTATATGTGCAGACACATGGATCTGCAGAATTTGATGTGTTGAAGGGTTTTTATACTGATTTGTTCGAGTATTCTTTTCAGAAGTTTTTGGGAAAGTTTTTATAAACTTATTTTGATGAATTATCTATATATATGCCCAGGCATATATAGAACTGGAGTTCTGATTTTTGTATGAATTTCTCATATCTGAGTACATACATGTGTTTACCTGTTTTCTGGCAAGTTGAATGTCTTGAGTATGAAAAGCAAAAATGGGTTTTACGTATATTTCTATGTTATGGTTTTTTCTGAAATCAAGTTAATTTGAATATCTGAGTTT
Source organism: Allium cepa (assembly GCA_030765085.1). NCBI lineage: Eukaryota > Viridiplantae > Streptophyta > Magnoliopsida > Asparagales > Amaryllidaceae > Allium > Allium cepa. The sequence continues at coordinate 1,014,118,252 of CM060934.1, read as the reverse complement.
TTATCTTGAATCTGGGTATCTGTGTTTTGATAGAAATGCTCTTCTTTGATATAGAATGTATATTTTGGAAGAAAATGGAGTTGCTGTTGCATTCGGTCCTCACTTGAATCTGGTTCATTCATTCATGTTGGGCATTGCTTTACACTTGAAGCTACCGGGTCGATACTTACAGTTCACTGAACTTTTGTATCACGTATTCGCATATTTATGTGCTGTTGACATGTGCATTGTTCTTGTCTTTGTACTTGTTTGCAACTGTAGTTTCATTGTGACATTTGTTTTGTATTTGTTTCTGTACATTGAGTTGAACCCAGCTTAAACGCTCGGGTTTGACCTTGTGCTCGTGTGTGAATATTTATTGTGTACAACAGCACTATAGTGGCAAGGCAGTGCACGCAAGCGTGAACTGCAGCCACACGGTATGGTTTTGTGATATTCTATTTGTTTTGACTTATGGATCTTTTTGCGTATTCCATATTCTGTAGTGGCGAGGCAGTGCACGCGTGCGTGTACTGCAGCCCTACTTGAATTAATATTTTATTGATATTTCAATGGTTTGAACTGTTTGTTCATTTCAATTTAATATTCTGAATTGCATTCTGATTTGGTTTAATTACTGTCGTCTATTCAGTATTTATTTATTATTGCTTCTGTGCACTAATAACTGAGTTTGAATTAGACTGACCCGAGTATTATTTTCTTTTGAATCTAATACTCGGGGCAGACCGAGTATTTACAGGTTGTAGATATTCTGCTTTGGGTTGCTGCTAGAGCTATGAAGTTCTTTCATATCTTTTGGAGTAGTCGTCATTTGTAGTAGTCTGTATTATTGTATAGGAAGATATGTATTCATGTATATTATATACGTTAATGTACTTGTATATGTAACTTCCTGAGTTGACTATTGTAGTTGTATCACATGTACCGTGTAAACGTATTGTAACTGACATCAGTTACATATATATGAGATTTTCTGATTTATCTGTGTTCCGCATTTATATTTATCTGTGTTATTAGTTTATATTTGTCCTAGACTATTATAGCCACCGTGTGGTAGCTTTGAGTTTGCATCGGCATGCCGGATTCTCTTCTGAAATTAAAAGCATGTTTTTACTATCTGACATATCGGTGTTCGCACAAAGCAATTACACGGATGGTCGCTCCTCAACAGCCTTATTCTCCGTGCTAGTTGACAGCACTACACCGTAGTGTTCTTGGCTAGCGTAGGTATAGAGGTGGGGCGTCACAGCTTGGTATCAGAGCCTGGGGTTTAGAACAAATATAAAACATAACTTAGATAGTACATGTGTTACAACTATTTGTCGACGTTTTATCTCTCATATTTGAATATGATTGTCTTTGAATTGTTAGGTATGAATTCCTAACTCTTATTCGTGAGTATTGCTGCTATTCTGTCGCACTTGCTCACTTGAGTTTACACTTCTAAGTATCAGTGTATGTATGCTCTACCAAGTGCATATTGCTGTAACTAGTACCCACTTCGATTTGAACTCGCATTGTTTATTCGAACTGCTATATATATGCATTCTTATCTCTGATTCGTGTACTTAATGCAGTTTCCATACAATTGGGTTTTGGGTATCAATCTTTGATACAAATTGCATTCCAATTGTTGATCGATTCTTCCTTTCCGGTTAGTTGTTATCACCTTTGTTGACTTTGATAACTTCTATTTCAGGAATTTTGGGTATTCCTACTTTGATGGATTGGGAATCGAATTCTTTGTATTTTATTCACGTCTTCGAATGTGAATCTTAGTGAATTGATTTGGTTTTCGAATTTAATCGATTCTTGATTATTTCCCGATTTGTCGCTATCATTTATTAGCAACTTTGAAGGCCTTTTCTTCGGGATTTTTGTGAACATACCTTTCGATGAATTCGGTATCGATTTCTTTGGATTCTATTCACGTCTTCGTATGTGAATTCTTGTGATTGATTGTTTCTACAATCATTTTTGTGATTTGTCACTTTAAAAATATAAAGGTTTCAATACTGGTAGTAAATATTAAAAACTCTTTTATCAAAATGTTTTCAACTCTATTTTCAATACCAAACTCGTTTTTGAAACTGTTTTCCAATCTATTAGTATATACAAATCTTTATTCACTCGTATGAGAAATCTAATTAAACGGCTTAGTAAAACAAGTGGTATGAAACGCTTGCGTTTACTTCGTCGGTTAATTGTTGGACTTGTTCGATTGAACCTCTAGTGACAAATTTTATTAGTGAAGATTTACAGTTTGTTCGTAAATATTTAAGTTAAGTAAGTGGTTATGGGACATGAAGCTAAACTTTTATATTTACTAGCTTAGTGTAATTGACACTTCTCGTTGATCATGACGATCATTTTTACGGTTAGACTAGGCCTCATCGGTGTGATTTCGTCTCACACATATCTCTTGGGCTTTGAGGATTGTCTAGACACCACTTGTGTGATTTCATTCACACATACTTTTCTTTTGATTGTGAGGTTAGACTAGACACCACTTGTGTGATTCCACTCACACATACCTCTTTTGATTTTTTTGGTTAGTCTGGACCTCAATCTGTGTGATTTCGACTCACACATGTGGGGTAGCGCCCCACGGTCTTCGGGCCATTCGTGTGTCAAAATTAATGGCTTGCAACCATGAGATAGCGTCTCGTTATGCGTTGCACGTGTTGATGATTTTTCATGCTCGCGGGTAGGTGAGATTCCGTGCTCCCGTTCTCGCTTTGCGTTGCACGTGTTGATGATTTTTCATGCTCGCGTGTAGGTGAGATTCCGTGCTCCCGTTCTCGCTTTGCGTTGCCCGTGTTGGTGATTTTCATGCTCACGTGTAGGTGAGATTCTGTGCTCCCGTTCTCGCTTTGCGTTGCACGTGTTGGTGATTTTCATGCTCATGTGTAGGTGAGATTCTGTGCTCCCGTTCTCGCTTTGCATTGCACGTGTTGATGATTTTCATGCTCATGTGTAGGTGAGATTCCGTGCTCCCGTTCTCGCTTTGCGTTGCACGTGTTGATGATTTTTCATGCTCGCGTGTAGGTGAGATTCCGTGCTCCCGTTCTCGCTTTGCGTTGCCCGTGTTGGTGATTTTCATGCTCACGTGTAGGTGAGATTCTGTGCTCCCGTTCTCGCTTTGCGTTACATGTGTTGATGAATTTTCATGCTCGCGTGTTGGTGAGTTTCCATACTCTCCTTTGAGTTTTCATACTCCGTTTGAGTTTTCATACTCCGTTCGAGTTTTCATACTCCGTTCGAGTTTTCATACTCCGTTCGAGTTTTCATACTCCGTTCGAGTTTTCATACTCCGTTCGAGTTTTCATACTCCGTTCGAGTTTTCATACTCCGTTCGAGTTTTCATACTCCGTTCGAGTTTTCATACTCCGTTCGAGTTTTCATACTCCGGTTCGAGTTTTCATACTCCGGTTCGAGTTTTCATACTCGCGTTCGAGTTCTCATACTCTTAGCTTGTGTTTCTGGATTTCTTGTGAGGATTTCTAGAATTTGTGCTTCACCAATTTTCGTGATTTCTATTGATAAGTTTTATCAATTCTTGTGCATTGGTGAATTCGTGTGTTATTGACTTGTTATGAATACAAGTTTAGGGTATGATACCCCTTTCTATCTTTGAGAAGATTCTTGTGACCTCTTTGATGAACGAAAATTCATTGGTATTATATTTTGATGCCAATTATTTCGATGAAATTTTGACGTACGTCGAAGTTGCTACTGACATTGCTATTTTAATCACGTGTTTTAAAAATTTGTTATTCTTCAAAATATTTCAAAATATAAATCAAAATTGTTTTCAAAATCTTTACGATTTGCGCTTTCAAAAGAATGAGGAAGCGAATTAAACGTTTCAGAAAAATCGAGGACTATGACCCCTTTCTTTTACTGATTCGCTTAATTCCGGACTTGTCCGTTTGAGAACGTGAAATGTTATTTATTTAAAATACACAATTTAACACTTTCAAGGAAACGATGAAGTGAATTAAACGATTTAGTAAAACTCGTGGTTATGAGTCATGTGCGTTTGCTATTTCGGTTAATTTCGGACTCGTTAATTGAAAAATTTGTAATTTGAAATTCGATTACCGTTGTGGTAATTTCTGATTATCGTTTTGATAATTGGATGTTTATGATTTCTGATTTATCGTTTTTGATAATCAGATATTTATTGTTTCTGATTATCGCTTGTGATAATCAGATATTTGAGATCTAATTATCGTTTGTGATAATTAGATATTTGTGATTTGATTATCAATTGTGATAATTAAATAATCGTTGATTCGTGATTTCTGATTTATCGTTTTTGATAATCAGATATTTATTGTTTCTAATTATCTATTGATAATTAGATATTTGAGATTTAATTGTCGTTTGTGATAATTAAATATTTGTGATTTAAGATTGATTTTCGATTTTTGATAATCGAATACTTGTTGATTTGATTATCGTTTTTGATAATCGAATATTTGTGATTTGAGATCTTTGAATTATCTATTGATAATTAGATTTTGTTGATAATTTGTGAATTTCCTTTATGAAATTAAAAGATTTCTTTGGCGTTTATATTGTACTACGCCAGTGTACCGGCTCAATTTTCTGCTATTTATGACGTTTTCCACGTCTTCCAATTACGGAAATGCCTTTGGGATTTCCGATCTTTATTCTTGAGCCCGGTATTATTGAAGAAATTGAAGTTTCACTAGATTTGACTTTGAGCAAACACGTTCTGGCTTGCTCCTTCATGCTCTTTATGGTGAACTTCATATTTCGAATTTCTTCATCTTGTGATGATGTGCTCTTTTGGTTGTTACCTTTTGCCCATTTATTCCTTACGATTGCGAGGACGCAATTTCTTTAAGGAGGGGAGTCTGTAACAACCCGGTATTTCGCGTCTATTTTTAATCGACATTAAACGATTAATATTGACACAAATTTCCAATTGAAGTTTTTAAATTTGAATTTTTTAAATTCTTTTACAAATTTTTAATTTTAAATTGATTTATAAATTGTTAAAAGAAATTCTTAAAAATAAAATAAAATAAAATTTGTTATGTGTTGTGAGCTTTGAAATTTGTGATTGCCGGCCATTTATTTTTGAATGTCGTTCGACCCTCCCCCATTTTCTTTTTTCATTTTCGAACCCGTCCCCTTTTCTTTATTTTTTTTTTTTTCGTTTGCTAACCTAAAACTAATCACGCAAAGAAAATGGCGGCCTCTCTTTGCCGAATTAGGGCTTCGTTCTTCTTTCTCGAATCAGGGCTTCTCTGTTGATTGATTCTCGTGCTTGGCTCGTTCGTTTTCTGAGGATCGAGTTCGCAAATCAGGTAAGTGATTCCATCACTTACATCTAATTCAAACCCTAGTTTGATTGTTCGTGTGCTCGCTTATTGTGTGCTATCGTGGCTTTGATTCTTTGCTACTTGAATTGCACGGCAGTGACTTTCCTCTTTTAATTTTGTGACCTAATATTATCGGCATTGATGTCTAACTTGGTCACTTTGATTTGTTTGAATGATTTGCTGTGATGTCGATTTCGTGGCCACCACTATCTCGAATTCTTCATGTTGCCTTCGTTGGTGTCAGTTTGTTGTGACATTGTGCATTTCATTCTGTTTGATGTTGCACTTGGTTATTTTGTCCACTTGTGTATTGCTGCAAGCTTCCTTGAGCTTGTATGCTTCAAGTTCCCTTGACTGATTCATATGTTGGTCTGGTCCTGTTTTTGCATTGAACTGCATTCAGATAATTATTTCTGAAAGTTTTGAAGCTTGTTTGGTTTGCGGTTTTCAGTTTTGGATTTCGTAACAACCGCAATGCATTCAGTTAATTATTTCTGAAAGTTTTGATGCTTGTTTGGTTTTGACCTTTATGGGCTTGGCTGCATTATCCACATGAGATTATTCGATCTTGCTGTGCACACTCTTGTGTTGCGGTGTTCATTCATATTTTGTTATAATCAGTGAACTATCATGTGTAGCTTGCTATGTATATAAAACTGGAAAACACTGTACTGCCTTGTAAGTTGTTGCAAGTTTGTAACTGTAACATTTGAATTGTTTAGATTTATACATTTTCTGGGATTCTGTGTTTGGAAAATTATCTTGTGTCGAGGCAGTATACACAAGTGTTTACACTTGTGTATATGTGCAGACACATGGATCTGCAGAATTTGATGTGTTGAAGGGTTTTTATACTGATTTGTTCGAGTATTCTTTTCAGAAGTTTTTGGGAAAGTTTTTATAAACTTATTTTGATGAATTATCTATATATATGCCCAGGCATATATAGAACTGGAGTTCTGATTTTTGTATGAAATTCTCATATCTGAGTACATACATGTGTTTACCTGTTTTCTGGCAAGTTGAATGTCTTGAGTATGAAAAGCAAAAATGGGTTTTACGTATATTTCTATGTTATGGTTTTTTCTGAAATCAAGTTAATTTGAATATCTGAGTTTTTATCTTGAATCTGGGTATCTGTGTTTTGATAGAAATGCTCTTCTTTGATATAGAATGTATATTTTGGAAGAAAATGGAGTTGCTGTTGCATTCGGTCCTCACTTGAATCTGGTTCATTCATTCATGTTGGGCATTGCTTTACACTTGAAGCTACCGGGTCGATACTTACAGTTCACTGAACTTTTGTATCACGTATTCGCATATTTATGTGCTGTTGACATATGCATTGTTCTTATCTTTGTACTTGTTTGCAACTGTAGTTTCATTGTGACATTTGTTTTGTATTTGTTTCTGTACATTGAGTTGAACCCAGCTTAAACGCTCGGGTTTGACCTTGTGCTCGTGTGTGAATTTTTATTGTGTACAACAGCACTATAGTGGCAAGGCAGTGCACGCAAGCGTGAACTGCAGCCACACGGTATGGTTTTGTGATATTCTATTTGTTTTGACTTATGGATCTTTTTGCGTATTCCATATTCTGTAGTGGCGAGGTAGTGCACGCGTGCGTGTACTGCAGCCCTACTTGAATTAATATTTTATTGATATTTCAATGGTTTGAACTGTTTGTTCATTTCAATTTAATATTCTGAATTGCATTCTGATTTGGTTTAATTACTGTCGTCTATTCAGTATTTATTTATTATTGCTTCTGTGCACTAATAACTGAGTTTGAATTAGACTGACCCGAGTATTATTTTCTTTTGAATCTAATACTCGGGTCAGACCGAGTATTTACAGGTTGTAGATATTCTGCTTTGGGTTGCTGCTAGAGCTATGAAGTTCTTTCATATCTTTTGGAGTAGTCGTCATTTGTAGTAGTCTGTATTATTGTATAGGAAGATATGTATTCATGTATATTATATATGTTAATGTACTTGTATATGTAACTTCCTGAGTTGACTATTGTAGTTGTATCACATGTACCGTGTAAACGTATTGTAACTGACATCAGTTACATATATATGAGATTTTCTGATTTATCTGTGTTCCGCATTTATATTTATCTGTGTTATTAGTTTATATTTGTCCTAGACTATTATAGCCACCGTGTGGTAGCTTTGAGTTTGCATCGGCATGCCGGATTCTCTTCTGAAATTAAAAGCATGTTTTTACTATCTGACATATCGGTGTTCGCACAAAGCAATTACACGGATGGTCGCTCCTCAACAGCAATTTGGAATTATTATTAATTATTTGAAATCATTAATAGTTAAGTTTGAAATTATTAATAATTAAGTTTTAAAATATTAATAATAAAGTTGGAATTAATGGTAATTAAGATTTGAAATTATTTGATAGTTAATGAGATTGAATTATTTAAAATTTAAATTTAATTGAATTTTCTTATTAAGTGAAATTGAATTTCTTGAATAGGTGAAACCGAATCCCTTTATTAACTGAGTTTGAAATGTAACTAAGGTAATAAGTAATGAATTTGAATTCCTTTAACAAGAAATAAAAATGTGTTTATCGAAACAAATGGAAGACTTGAAATTAAAAGAATTAGATTTGACAAATTTAGTTGAAATTAAATTTGTAAGCTTGACATAATGAAGTTAAACTTATGTGATTAATTAATGAATTGGGACTTGAACGGAAATTGTCTTAATGATAAATTAGTTAACGAGTATAGAATAAAATCGATAAATGAGTTTAACTCAATTTGAACGTTAAATTAAGTTAAATAATTATGGAATGGAACTTAGACACAATTTAAGTGTATATTTGAAATGGTTTAAGCTTAAATTTTGGAAATTGAATTATAAGATTTGAAATGGAAATTTGGAAGATATGAAACGTAAATTTTGGAATTGATTTAGAAAGACCAACGAAATGTTGAATTACAAATTGTAATTGAAATTGAAATTGATTCGATTTTAAAATATATTAAACGACCAATTAGTTAATTAATTAAGAAGGTTATTAAAGGAACCAGAATCGGTTAGGGACATACTCACTGTCTAAACCGAAAACCACTTTGAAAACTATACGTGGAGTGTGATCCAGAATGAAGTGGTTGGAATGACGAACGCAATGACTGAAGGAAGAGAACGATAATGGATAGCCTTGACCCTTGTGTCAAATTTGAAATGACTAAAACAGGAGCCGTGCCGGGCCAAATTGAGTTAGCTACCTCGAGCGAACTCACTTCTTCGTAAACTACTCATTTACTTTGTGATTGATTGGTGCGCACCCTTGAATTTGGAGTGTTGTTCGCGGTGTTGCGATCGTGGCGGCGATGCGTTCTAACCAGTCCGGATCAGGCAAACGGTACTTTCACTACCTTGGGTATTGCCTCATGTGCCTTGTCATACTTGTATTCCCATATACGCGATCACTGCGATTTTGTTTTGTATTATACCTATGGAGTACTCCCTGATATCCCACTAGTTTACGGTGGAGTTTACAGTGCTGTATAGTCTATAATGCTATATGAAATGTGTTAAGGGGGAAATGGTAACGCCTTAACACTATTTTGATACTTTACTTTACTATTAGACATTATCTATGTATCGTACACTATTATGTATAAATAGTTTGACGGATCCTTAAAGATGTTATTCCATTCATCTTTGAGTTATTGTTATTTCAAATCTTGAACCATATTATCTGTATAAGAATATATGTCCCGATTCGAGTGTTTGTTTGTGCATATGCTCGGATCAGACTGAGGATTGCTGTTGCTGTTTCTACTTGGAGCTGAAGACCGAAGACTACCATTATCTTATCTTATCAATATTGCTCTTTCTATTCAGACTATTGGACATCTATGTGTTCTATTTTATTTTATTTGAGACATTGTTGTATTTATGGGTAGCTTCATGAACTACTCTTATGACTATGTTGTATTTTCCGCTGCACTATTCTGTGATGTTATATTTCTGTGATTCTGTGAGGATTCTCATTTATATAAATATACTCCATTAATGATTCGTGTTTTGTATTTAAGTTGACAAGTTAGAATATCGTCAATTTAAATGGTACAACTATACAGGTTGTTACAGTTGGCATCAGAGCTTTGGTTCCCGATAACCTTAGGCTGTGGAGTTTTAAAGCTCATTAGAGATACGGTAAACATATCTAGAATGAGGAGAATCATTTCAGAATCCATATTCTTTGATTCCATTCTTCTTATTGAATTCATTCAATTTGAATTTGTTTAAGTTCCACAATTTCTATCTTTGATTCTACAATCACTTTTGGTATTCCAAGATGGCTACCAGAAGAAATGTTAGAGGCAGGGGTGGGGGAAACGTTCCCGAACCATATGCCCCAGCTCCCGCAGTCAGATTCCCCACTCTTAGCAAGGAGTACACTCAGCTTGGCAGAGTCAAATTCACTGGCTTCGAGAGTATCATCGAATCACAGCAATGGCTAAAGAGTTTGGAGAGGATCTTTACTGGCCTAAAGATCACAGACGCTCAGAAGTGTAAGTTGGCCGCTTGGCAGCTTTAGGATGCTGCACAAGATTGGTGGGAGTCAGTCATTTCTCGTACTGATGAGGAAACCATCACTTGGGCCCAGTTTAGGTAGTAATCTATCTAAAATTTCATCTAAATAAAATTCTTTTTATCTCGTCAAAAATTTGACTCGTTTCATATCACTTGTAAATAGGGATTCCTTTACGGCTCAGTGGATGCCAGCTGATCTCAAGAAAGGCAACATGACCTTCACTAAGTACGAAAGGAAATTCAACGAACTATCTAAGTTCAGACCTGGCTTGATTGATACACCTCTGCTTAAGAATGAGAAGTTCATACACGGCGCACGCCCTGAGTATTACGAGCTCCTCACCACTCATGTCCATGGAACTTTCACTGAGTTGATGGATTTTGCTCTTCGTTATGAGGGAAAGCCAAAGGGAACACCAGTCACTAAGGCCCTAGCTACTGAGCCATCCTCTAGTCAGACTGGGAAGAGAAAGCCAAATTTTGCACAACAGAAGAAGAACTGGCAGAAGAAATCCGGGCTTGGCTATTCTCAGAAGAAGCCCATTGACATATCATCTATTACTTGCTTCAACTGCAACCAAAAGGGTCATTATGCTAGTAGTTGCCCATCTCCAAAGGGCACAGTTGTTCTTCCATCGACACAGATGACTAGGAGGGATGTGTGTCATATCTGCTTACAACCTGGACACTTCAAGAAAGACTGCCCAACACAGAAGAGAGGTACACCATCAGGAGTCTTTACTCTTTCCACACCTGCCTCGGAAGTTCCTAATGATCAAGGTACTTTGCAAAGTACTTTTATGTTGCATACCTCGCCTATTATAGTTCTATTTGACACCGGAGCTACACATAACTTCATGTCTATTGATTTATGTAACAAACTTGGCTTGGAACCCACTCTTGCATCTATTTCCTTATGTGTATCTAACCCTATTGGAGGGCCCGCTAACCTCAAAAGGGTTTGCAAATATGTCACACTTATGTATCGCATGCATCGTTTTACTTGGGATTTCTTTGTACTTGGATTCGAGGCATTCGATATCCTACTAGGTATTGACTGGTTGCGAAAGTTCGAAGCCGTTATTTCATGCAAAGCTCAAACCGTCTCTCTTATTGACGACAAGAGTATGCCTTTAGTCATTAGAGGCAAATCACCTCAAGAATATGCTGGAAGTTTTATATTCTCTCTTGACTCTCATCCAAATGAACTAAGCTCTACTCCAGTGGTCCAATTCTTTTCTGATGTATTTGGAGAAGTCAATTCTCTACCACCTCCGTGGGAAATCGAATTCCGCATAGACCTCACTCCTGGTGCACGACCAGTAGTTCTTCCTCCCAGGAGAATGGCTCCTAAAGAAAAGGCAGAGTTGAATGTTCAAATTAAAGATCTATTTCCCAAAGGCTTGATTCGATGCAGTCATTCAGAATGGGGTGTTGCAGTTGTATTTTTCCACCAAATCTGATGGCTCACTCGGAATGTGTGTGGACTATCGTGAGCTAAACAAGCTCACACACAAGAACAGGTACCCTGATGCCCCGCATCAACGATCTATTCGACCAGCTTCATGGAGCTAAAGTTTTCTCCCAACTTGATTTGGCTACCGGCTTTCACCAACTTAGAATCGCTGAGGATAGCATTCCTAAAACACCACTCCGCACTGAAAATGGTTTCTATTAGTGGCTAGTTATGCCGTTCCTGTGATATCCCGGAAATTTGGGCAATATAAATTTAATAATCTGTGTTATAAATTTAAATTGATTTAATAATTTTAATATCAAATTTGGAATTAGATTTAATAATCATGTTTTAATAAATATTTAAGTTGAAAGATTTTATCTTTTTGAATAAATAAATTGTTTTCTGTTTATAATATATATATTTGTATATATTGTAAACTGATAAATTTTGATTTTGAATTTAATGAATGAATTGATTTTCTAATTCTAGTTTATTTTTAGTAAATTAAAAATTTGATTTAAGAATTGGCTTTTCAAAGCAATGTAATAAATAATGTTATGGTTTATACTATGATAAATCTTATTTGTTTTGAAATTTTATTTAGCTTAAAAAAAATATGAATTTAAAATAGATAAATATAGAAGCTAAGTTTTATTTTATATTACTTGAAATTTTTATATAAGAATTTACCAAAACAGATTACAAATGATCATAAATTGTTATAATCTCTTTTACAAAAAATTTAATATTGTTTAATTTGTTATTTTTAAATAAAATTTTTAATACTTGAGTTCTTAGGAACATAAATAGATTTTGTAATGAATAGATTTGTTATCTTTAATTTTAACAAAAGTTATATATGCATCTATATATATGTAAATTAATTATTAAAATTTGATTTGATAAATTAATTTAAAGTTTGAATTTAATGTTTTAAAGAATAAATACTTAAAAGTATTTGAATAGGCTTTTATTTATAAAATTGTTTTGTTTTTTTCTATAAAAGAAAAGGGATAAACTCATTTATATATACATAAGAAATAAAATAAGATTTAAAGGCTTTAAGTTTTATAAACAATTTTAAATACTTAAAATACATGTGTAGGTCTCTTAAGACATCTTATTAACATGTGTTAGTTATAAAATAAACTATGGTGACAAATGTTAAGAATAGAGACGAGTGTCTCATTCAAATTTCTTTTTCTTTTATTTTTAATTAAATCAAAATTTTTGTTTCTTCTTTGCCTCATCTTTCTTTTTCCTATTCTTCTTTTCTTCAAACTTAAGAAAAAAATTTAGATTCTAAAATTTGAATTCATCTACGTTCAAAAACAGAAAAATCAAAAATCTGTAAATCTATTTCCCTCAAAACCAAAACACTTTCAAATACATTCTGCAAGTCAGAAATCTGTAGCTCTTCAAAGAATAAACTGAAATCATTTGTAAATCCCCTCAAATCTGTTATCACCTCAAAAATCAAACCTGCAACTTCATAGTTCAATCGTGCCTGCAAATGAAAGCAGGGAGCTTAGGCATTTCAACAATAAATCAAGCTTGCAATTTCATACATGGAAGTATGCATGTAGATCTAGGAGCATTGCAGCTAAAAACAGGATTTTTAAAGTTTACAAAAACCAAAGAAACAACTTGAATTTTTGAATCAAAGCACCATTCCAGTGTCAAGCTTTTCTAAAACAGGGCTCTGCTCATATTTTTTTCGAGTAACATTTTTATTCAAAACTAAATTAAGTAAATTTAGTTGCTTGCAATGAGTTACTGATATATTCATAATTATATGAAAGCATAGGATAGAAGTTCTTATGTATGGTTGCTGAGTATTTATGCTTGCTGTAGCATACATGTTACTGCCTGTTTCTTGAATTCCAAGTTTTATTCCTGATAAAATTCCATGAGTTCATGTTCAAATCCTTGTTACAGTTTATGATTTACACAAAATATGATATTTATCATAAGTTTAAGTTTTAATTTTATTAAATTTAAAGAATAATAATAACAACAACTGTACTGTCTCAGGAAACGGGATACAACAACACTAATTATATGAAAATGGCAATTAAATTTGCCAAATTCATTTATTCAAGTTTATTAACCAATTACATTAATAGAGACTTGAATTTTAAAACTAAAATTAAAAATTTTAGTTTGAAATTGACTGTGCTTTTTTGGTTTAAGTAGAAAATCATATTCTTGAGTAATTCTGTCAGTTTTGATGGTTGAAGTGGCTAATATTGATTCTGGAAATTGATTGGGAAACTAAGTTGTTAAGAAAAATATTGGATAAGAGATTACACTTTTGGGGCAGTAATAATTTTGAATCAAAATAATTAACCCTAGCTTTCTGTTGCTTGAAGAAATTGTTCGGTGCGACTTCCCTAGGCGACCGAGTTGTTCCAAACTTAGGGAAAAAATAGATGGGGTATAGAGGAGGTTGTGGCCGGAGGTGGTGTTTCTCTGATGGTCGGAGCTTGGTGGGTGAAGCAATTTCCAGGTTGCGACTTCTGTTCCTGTTTGAGCTCGAATTCTCTTTTATTTATTTTTGGTTTCTGCTAAAAATTGGGTGGTCAGAATTGGTTTGTATGTTGGTCGCCGACTTTCGCAAGGAGTCGCGAGTGATTGGAAGTGATGGCGGCGGTGGTGCAGGTGCACGAGGTTAATGGCGTGTAAGTTTTTATTTTTTTGGGGGAAGAAGGCAAACAAGTCATGTTCATGTGGAACTGAGTTTTTGCTCGAAGGAAAGGGGATTGGGACTCGAAGAAAATTGATGTGAGGCTCGGATGTTTTAATTTTGTTACAGGGAATTTGGGTAAACTTGTTAGCACAGGTTTTGTATAAACCTGATTCTTTTTATTTGGGTTTTAATTAATTTTAAGGAGAATATGTTCTTGAGTTATTTTAGTTTTAGCTCGGGTTGGTTGTTGAAGTTTGAAAACTTGACTTGTTTTCAAAATTTAAAACTAAATTTAAAAGTGGGAGCTAGAATTTAAAGTTTTAAATCTAATTTAAATTATGAATTCAAGTAGAATTGAATCTTAAGTAGGAAATGATGAAGTATTTAAATTCAAATTTTCTTTAAAATAACTTTAAAGGAGTTTACTGGTTAAAATTGTTTTTAAAGAATTTGAATTTAAATTTGAAATTGAAATATGGAGTAATGTTTAAACCAAATGTAAAATTTGATTCAAATTTGGATTTGAATCTTTGTTTAAATATATATTTAAGTTTTATAAATTTAAGTGTTTAAACCAAATTTCAATGATAATGTAAAAATTTAAATGCTTTTAATTTAAAAAAGAAAATTATTTTAGCTTTTATAAAATTTCTTTTATAATTAAAGTATTATTATCAATGAAGGGTTTTAGATTGATTTTAAACTTGTTAAAGTTAACAATAATTTAAATGTTTTGTATTTCATTTAATTATTAGAGTAATTAAATGAATAATTAATTTATTTAATAATCAATAAAATAAATAATTACTTTAACTAATTCAGGGTTTAATCTTAAAAGTTTAAGATTAATTATTTTAGAATAATTAATTTGCAATTAAGAATAATTAATTAAATAAGTTTAGTTTTTAGTTAATAACTAATTAATCAAGTAATAATGGATTTAATTAAGTTTTAATTAACACTTAATTATTTAATTAATTTGGGATTAATTAATGGGTTAATTAATGATTAATTAATTTGTAATTAATAATGATTAAAATAAGTTAATTATTTTAAAAAATAATTAATGAATGGTTAATGGTTAATGAAGGTCATTAACTAAGGATTATTTAATAATTAATTAATGTGATTAATTTTAAGTATTAATTAGATTAATTAATTTAAAGATAATTAATTTGTGTAAATTATTAAGTATAATTACTTATGGAAGTAATTAAGGAATTAATTACTTATTGTAATTAATTAAGTTAATTTGATTAGTTTAAGTTAATTAATTCATTTTAATTAATTTAAAATTAATCATTTGATGATTTGTGGAGGATAATTACTTAATGTAATTTAATGATGAGGAATTACTTAAAGAAGTAACTAATGGATATAACTATATATAATTAATTGGAAATGATTTGATATTAAGTAATTTGAGTATAATTACTTTGTGAATTATTCAAGAAATTAATTTGAGATAATTAATTATGAAGTAATTAATTTATTTGGTAAAGTAATTAAAGGTAGTTAATTATAGAATAGGGTTAATCAAGGGTGATTAACAATTATGTTTTAAATTAAGATTTATTCCTTAATGTAATTAATTTAAATAAGGTAATTAATTAAAATGTAATTAGAGGTCATTAATTAATATAATTAATGATGTAATTAAGATTGATTAATTAAGATTAATTAATCAATAGTAAGTGATTAAAGGTAATTATTTTATGTAATTAATTAAGCATTAATACAATTAATTACAATGAATTAATTAATGAAGTAATTAAAGGTTAATTACTGTATTGGTTAAATATAATTAGTTTGAGAAATTAATCAGTGGATAATTACTTGAATGTAATTAAAGGATAATTAATCAGGGATGATTAATAATTGGTTGATGATTAGTTAATTGATTGATAATTAATCAATAGTGATATGAGCAAGTTGATATTGGTAAAGTAATTAATTTAATTTACTTTAAATTAATAGAATGACGTAATTAATTTAATTCATTTTAAATTAATTATATTTGGTGTGGTTAATCGTTGCTTATATAGATGGATGATGTTGTTTACTTTGGATGATTTGAATCTCAGATATGAGATAGATAATGTTGAGTGATTTGAATGCATTGGTTGCATTGTGATGTTGATATAGATTATCTTTATGGATAGTGATAATATGGTTTATCTGATATGATGATAATGTTGATTTTCTATTGTGAACCTATGATTTGTCTATTTGTATGGATATAGATAATTGAATTGTTTTAAACCTTTGAATAACTTGGCCTTAAAAGACACGCTTTGGATTTCGATGAGACCGGGATCGGGTTTCCATATTTGGATATTCGAAAACCACATCGATTCCAATTAAACGTTAGGTCGTGTACCCAAGTGGAGCAAGTGAAGACTCGAGGTATAAGGGCTATACGTCAGTATAACTTTGTGGGTGATTCCGTAATGAGTTGACGGAATAGTGCTTATAGATTCGAGATGGTGATTTAGAGTGCAAGGATTATCGTCGTTAACTCTGAGGGTGATTCCAAAATGAGTGTAACGAGATAATGCCTTCGGTTTCGTTCGATCCCGGAACGAACTTGTATGGATTGAATGCTTTCAGAACATCGTCAGGTGGACGATGAGCATTCTAAGAGATGTGTCCTCTAAAGGTAATCGTAGCCTCAAGCCTCATCAATCGGGAATGGCTAAAAAAGGGGAGGTGCAGCAAGGCTTCGTGGGTAGCTCCCACTGGAGAGCAAGATTGATCCCTGTCTAGAGGTCCCTTTTTATTTCGGCTGTGTGGGCAGTTGGATGTACACCAACTGCGGGTTTGTCTTGTTCGGAACTGTTCAGTAAGGAATGGGTCCGGCTTTGTGTTGCAGGGGAGCGGGCGTACTCCTCGGTATGGTGATCTAGGCCACGTACTGTGATGGGCAGTACCCCAGTAGCCCTGCCATTGTATGGAATCCAAAATCCAATAAGTGTCGTACGTATTAGTTGTGCCCAACTATGTTGGAACGTGAGATGTAAGCATTCCAGCTATTTCTGTATTTTACTCGAAAACCCTAGACACTATTATAATATCACTGGATTTCCTATCAAATGTTTTGGTTAGCGTAAGGTAAAAACTTTTCCATGTTTATGTGTAGGAAGTCTTACGTGATACCTTTCTTTTCAAAAGGTTTTTCAAAGTTAAGCAACTTTAACATGTTACTCACACCAGACCATTGTCTGACCCGGAGTTTGTCTTCTATTTTCTTAAACTCTTGGGTACTCAAATTTTTACGAGTAGCCAAGGGATTCAGGTTAGCTTTGACGAATTATGGAGGAGCATATGGAGCAGGAGGGTTCTGCATTAGATATATAATATTCCGCTGTGTGATCTGTGATTGTTCTGAGTTGTATTATATTGTAAATACTAGACAAGTGTTTATAACTGTCTAGTATGTGTTGTATATCTGTGTACTCTGATAGTGGTTGTAAACTATGTAATATTTTATGTTATTAATATAATTTATTCATTCCGCTGTGGAGATTCTAGTGTTGTTTCTTCTTTCTCTTCTTTCTTTTCTTCTTCTATCCCTTTCTTTCTTAATTGATGATGCGATTTTCTAGGTGTAGAAAGTCGGGTCGTCACAGTTCGACCTCACTAATGCTCCAGCTTATTTTGTTGACATGATGAATAGAGTTTTCCGGGATGTTCTTAACAAGTTCGTTCTTGTTTTCATCGATGATATACTCGTCTTCTCCAAAGATGATAAAGAGCATAGATCACATTTGGCTTTTTTTCTCGAAATTCTTCGCAGACACCAGCTTAAAGCCAAGTTTTCGAAATGCCACTTTTGGAGAGATGAAGTTCGTTTTCTTGGCCATATTGTTTCAGAGAATGGGATTTCGGTCGATCCAGCTAAGATCGCCGTAATCAATGTAAGTTCTATTCTTACTTGTCAATTCTATATAAACAATTTATCAATATCTAAGTTCAAATCCTTGGAATTTGCAGGATTGGGAGACTCCCAAAACTCCTACAGATATCCGCAGTTTCTTGGGTTTGGCGGGCTATTATCGCAGGTTCATAGAAAACTTTGCTCGAATTGCTGCCCCACTTACCGCACTGACCAGAAAGAATGTGAAATTTATTTGGAGTGAAAAGTGCGAAGCAGCTTTCAATGAGATGAAGCGAAGATGGACATCTGCCCCAGTTCTTACAGTTATTGACGGTAGCGAAGGATTGACTGTCTATACCGATGCATGTCGGGATGGATTAGGAGCAGTCTTAATGCAGAAAGGAAAGGTTATTGCCTATGCGGGTCGTCAATTAAAGACCCATGAAGCAAATTATGCAACTCACGATTTAGAGCTTCTTGCGGTTGTATTTGCTCTTAAGCTATGGAGGCACTATCTATTGGGAACCAAATTCGAGTTATTCACTGACCACAAGTCATTGAGATATATTTTCTCGCAAAAGGATTTGAATCAGAGACAAGTTCGATGGCTCGAATTTTTAGTAGCATATGATCTAGATATTAATTACACTCCAGGGAAAGCAAATGCCGTAGTCGATGCTTTGAGCAGAAATCAAGCAATGGCATGTTGTAATCTTGTTGAAGGAAAGTTATTCCAGCTTTCCGTCTCCCCAGCTCTTATGGATCGTATTATAGCCAAGCAATACGAAGACACTTTTCTTTATCGCATCAAAGAAATAGTTCTCGGTAGAGTTGGTAATGCTGACAATAAATTGGGTGCACATGTTGATAGTAACGGAGTCTTAAGAATTGATAATCGCATTTGTGTCCCTAACGTTGATGGTCTTAGGCAGGAAAAGCTGAGAGAAAACCATCAATCGTCACTTTCATTTCATCCCGGTTTCACTAAAATGTACCAGAATATGAAAAAAAGCTATATTGGTGGAGTGGGATGAAGCACGATATTTCTACCTATGTCAGCAGATGCACAACTTGCCAACAAGTTAAAACTGATCACAGAAAGACAACTGGTTTGCTTCAACCATTAGAGATTCCAGGATGGAAGTGGGAGCAAATTTCTATGGACTTTATTGATGGGATGCAAAGGACTAGAAAGGGTAACGAAAGCATATGGGTGATTGTCGACAGACTGACAAAATCCGCTCACTTTATTCCAGTAAAGTCCACTCGTACCGCTTCGAGTTTGGCAGAGATATGCATGAGAGAAGTTGAAAAACTTCATGGTGTGCCATCCAGTATCATAGGCGATCGAGATCCTATTTTCACCAGTAAATTCTGGAAAGCATTTCAGGATACTTTGGGCACCAAACTGAATCTGAGCACAGCTTACCATCCTCAAACAGACGGCCAAACTGAGAGGGTGAATCAGATTTTGGAAGACCTTCTCCGAGCTTGTATTATTGACTTTGGTGGATCCTGAGAAGACCACCTTCATTTGGTCGAATTCACTTATAATAATAGTTACTAGGTAAAGAAATTGAATTTCAAATTTAAATAAGTATATTTGAATTTGAATTAATCATCTTTTATAAATCAGGCAAGCATTGGTATGGCACCGTTCGAAGCCTTATACGGACGACCGTGCAAATCGCCAGCTTGTTGGATCGAGTCGGGTGATCCATTAGTGCTTGGTCCAGAAATAATTATGGAAGCTTCTGAAAAAGTCGAAGAAATCAGGAAGAAAATAAAGATGGCACAAGATCGGTAGAAGAGCTAAGCTGACAGAAGGAGAAGAGATCTTGAATTCAGCGTAGGAGGCAAAGTATTTTTGAAAGTGTCGCCCTTAAAGAATATTGTTCGATTTGGAAGGAAAGGAAAGCTAGCTCCCAGATTTTTTGATCCGTTTGAGATTACGGAAAGAGTTGGAACATTGGCCTATAGAGTTGCATTACCAGAGAAGTTCGTCGGTATGCACAATGTGTTCCACGTCTCACACCTTCGCAAAGTTGTACACGATCCATCTATGACCATCCCTACTTCTCAGTTAGATGAGATAGTTATCGAGCCTGACTTAACTATTGAGCGGATGCCACTTTGGATAGTCGGTCGTGAGACAAAGCAACTTAGAAGGAAGTTGGTAAATCTCGTCAAAGTCCAATGGAGTGCAGATGAGCGAGATTGCACATGGGAGACTGAGGATAGTATTCGGGATTAAAACCCCAAATTACTAATTTCATGTATAATTCAAATTTCTCAAAATCTCTTAACTTTTCTGCTTATTTCATTCCAACTTCTCTCATCTCGTTCCTTTTCGAGGACGAAAAGCTTTGAGTGGGGGAGATTGTAACAACCCTGAATTTCCGACCCATTTTAAAATTTTAAATCCATAGTTTTAATATAAAATTTTGAAAATTTATAGACGATCTCAAATACGTCCAAACTTTATTTATGATATACATCTAGTTAGATATGAATATAGAAAAAATTTCGCCGGAAATATTACAGTAAACTTCGTTCGCGTTTTACTGTATATCAGCCCATATAAAGCGGCGTAAAATTTATCTTTCAAATCCAAATATTTTTACACAGTTATGTTGTAAAAATTATTCTGATCCAGATTATGTAATTCGTTTCGTCAAAAAATGTCATCGCCTGTCCCGTTTAAATTGTTTTGCAAAACTTACAATTTAAGCACCGTAAATGCGAATTTTATATAACCATAGTATCGCAATAATCTGTGTACTGTTGGAAGCGCATCGTCGCACTGATCAAAATGGTATATTTATTCGTGCCAATCGGAGTCCGACGTAAAATATTCGCATTGATTTAACCGGTCCATCCAATTTAACTGTTCCGGACGGACCGGTTAGACAAATTTCTGCCCAAAATTCTTTAGCCCGTGTACTTTCAAGATTTTGAAAATAAATCTCAACTATGTATTTAATGTGGCAGTTGGGAGCTAGTAGATGCTTGGAATTGAGTGCGACGTTTGGAAACCCAAAATAAAAATTTATATACCGTACTAACTTCAAGATAAAGGAGACTTCCATTCCCATCTCTCTCGTTCATTCTCCTCACACTGTTCCATCTCCAACTCAGGTAACATAACTCTCTTTGTTTTATTCTTCTCAAATTCTCTTTGTATAAAAAAAAGCAAATAGAAATATGGCCGAAACAAAGCATGCCCACACTCATTCTTCCCTCTCTCTCTCTACTTACTTCCTCCCTTCTTTACCTCTCACACAACTTCAACAAGCATGGCCGAAACAAAACCCCATCCCCTCAGCCCACTTTTCACCTGAAGCCACACGTCTCCGCCACTACCCTTTTTGGCCTTACGTGTGTGTGTATGAGTTTCGGAGTAATATGTGCGTGCGTTTCAGTGATGAGTGTATGGTCATGTGTTGTGTGAGAGTGTAGGGTTGCATGCATGTGGCTGTGAAGTGTGGGTGTGCGTGTACATAAGAGGGTGCATGTTGGTGTAGTGCGTATTGCATATGGAATGCAAATTGTTGCATGTAGGGGAAGGCTGCGTATTTTGAGTTGTGTTTTATAAAATAAAAAAAATGTGCATGTGCTATGTTGTATAAAGCATGCAAATTAAGGAGGAAATTGTATGTGTGCAGCATGCTAAAAAAAATATGGAAATTGCGGTGGTGCATGGGAGGTTATGTTGAAATGCGTTCGGTTCTGAGATTTTTTTTTTTTTTGAGGCTGGGTTTCATTTGTTATAATATTAAAAAAAAATTTGAAGATAGTATGCGTGTTTAGGCAATGGGTTGAAGGGTTGCATATTCATGAATTATGAATATGTGCGTGAATAAGTGACAGTTTGTTATAAAAATAAAAATATAAAGAAGATGGGTAAGGAGCGAAAAAGGTTGGGAATCATGTATTGTCAGGAGATGGACTTGTGCATGTATGGCTTCGGAAAAATGTTTTGTGCACTGTAGTGTTGCGTACATTTCGGTGAATGTGTAGTGTGCCTGCGTTTCAGTTTGTCGAAAAAAAAGAACCTGTAAATATGTACGTGCATGTGTCGGTGTACGTGAGTGGGATGGGTTTCAAATATATAACGAGGGCATGTGTTATTTTGATAAATGAAGTCAGGTTGTGTTTTGTGTGGTGAAATTTAAGTTTGTAACTGCATGTGTTTATGGTGTGCGTAAATATATGCACTATTGAAGAATGTTAGGTTTCATGAGTCACGGTCATTTAAAAAATGATGAAACTGCTGCATTTTTCTTTAGTCTCATGCATGAGTGTACTAAAAAAACAAAGAAAAGAAGAAAAAGAGAAAAAAAAAATGAAATTGAACGATATCGATTTGTTGAGTAAACAGTAACCATTTTCTTTTTCTTTGTTGTTGCAATAACTGGCTGAGTTTCTTTTACGGCAGCATCAATCTCTCAGCTTTTGTTCTTTTCTCCGTCATCGGTAAGCGCATTTATATAAATTTATAAATTATATACAAACGTTCATTTTATTAATATTGTTTTCTTTTGCCTATATTACAGTGTCCGTTGTTCGCACTTTACCGACTCTATTCGTGCTTATTCTTGCTTTGGGTCAATTTCTTTGTCCACAAAAGGTGAATTAATTTTCACGACTATATTCTTTTGCAAGTTTGAATTGATGAATGATTGCTATGTGATGTTGAATTGGATGTTAATTGTTATTGTTAAGTGATAAATAATTTGCAAGTTAAATTTGAAATAGGATAGCTAACAAATTAAATGGATTATATATGTCGAACTTTGATTTGTTAAACTTGCCCCTTCATATGTTAAACTTGATTAGTTAAACTTGACCTTTTAATTGTTAAGTAAATTGACATGTAGAAATTTGTTAATATCACTTGAACCATTGAACGCATATTGGATAAATAGTTGTAATGCAAACTTGAAATTGAAACCAAACGACAAGTGAAAACCTAATGCAATAATCTTTAATCTACATGAAATGATAGTGTAGATTCTAGGAATACTTATATTAATTTACATAAATAACAAATGTAAATTAATACGATTATCTCAAGATTATTTAAATAAACTGTTGAACTGTTATGTATGGATGTTATTGCTTGTTTATTTACTTTGACACCACCCAGTTATCACACTGCAAGTTCCCTTTGTATGCTTTGATTTTGAATTGAAATGGAATCGAGTTGAAATGATAGATACCCAAATAACTTTGACTTAGGATAGAAAATTAAATTAAACCTGATTGGTCAATGTTTTGATTTAAAATAAAATAAAGTTTATTTGACTAACAACAAGGTTTTGAATAAAATTGGAATTTAATTTCGAATGAATGTAAATGTGATATTTGAATTTGAAACAAATATTAACGTCGTAATTGACAAAAGAACATTGTTTAAAATTTAATTATTAAATTTAGAATTATTTAATAATTAAGTTTTGAAATTATTAATAATTAAGTTTTAGAATTATTAATAATTAATTTGGAATTATTATTAATTATTTGAAATTATTAATAATTAAGTTTTGAAATTAGTAATAATTAATTTGGAATTATTATTAATTATTTGAAATCATTAATAGTTAAGTTTGAAATTATTAATAATTAAGTTTTAAAATATTAATAATAAAGTTGGAATTAATGGTAATTAAGATTTGAAATTATTTGATAGTTAATGAGATTGAATTATTTAAAATTTAAATTTAATTGAATTTTCTTATTAAGTGAAATTGAATTTCTTGAATAGGTGAAACCGAATCCCTTTATTAACTGAGTTTGAAATGTAACTAAGGTAATAAGTAATGAATTTGAATTCCTTTAACAAGAAATAAAAATGTGTTTATCGAAACAAATGGAAGACTTGAAATTAAAAGAATTAGATTTGACAAATTTAGTTGAAATTAAATTTGTAAGCTTGACATAATGAAGTTAAACTTATGTGATTAATTAATGAATTGGGACTTGAACGGAAATTGTCTTAATGATAAATTAGTTAACGAGTATAGAATAAAATCGATAAATGAGTTTAACTCAATTTGAACGTTAAATTAAGTTAAATAATTATGGAATGGAACTTAGACACAATTTAAGTGTATATTTGAAATGGTTTAAGCTTAAATTTTGGAAATTGAATTATAAGATTTGAAATGGAAATTTGGAAGATATGAAACGTAAATTTTGGAATTGATTTAGAAAGACCAACGAAATGTTGAATTACAAATTGTAATTGAAATTGAAATTGATTCGATTTTAAAATATATTAAACGACCAATCAGTTAATTAATTAAGAAGGTTATTAAAGGAACCGGACTCGGTTAGGGACATACTCACTGTCTAAATCGAAAACCACTTTAATAACTATACGTGGAGTGTGATCCTGAATGAAGTGGCTGGAATGACTAACGCAATGACTGAAGAAAGAGAACGATAATGGATAGCCTTGACCCTTGTGTCAAATTTGAAATGACTAAAACAGGAGCCGTGCCAGGCCAAATTGGGTTAGCTACCTCGAGCAAACTCACTTCTTCGTAAACTACTCATTTACTTTGTGATTAATTAGTGCGCGACCTTGAATTTGGAGTGTTGTTCGAGGTGTTTGCGATCGTGGCGGCGATGCGTTCTCACCAGTCCGGATCAGGCAAACGGTAGTTTCACTACCTTGGGTATTGCCTCATGTGCCTTGTCATACTTGTATTCCCATATACGCGACCACTGTGATTTTGTTTTGTATTATACCTATGGAGTACTCCCTGATATCCCATTAGTTTACGGTGGATTTTACAGTGCTGTATAGTCTATAATGCTATATGAAATGTGTTAAGGGGGAAATCGTAACGCCTTAACACTATTTTGATACTTTACTTTACTGTTAGACATTATCTATGTATCATACACTATTATGTATATGTAGTTTGACGGATCCTTATTGTTATTTCAAATCTTGAACCATATTATCCGTATAAGAATATATGTCCCGATTTGAGTGTTTGTTTGTGCATATGCTCGGATCAGACTGAGGATTGCTGTTGCTGTTTCTACTTGGAGCTGAAGACCGAAGACTATCATTATCTTATCTTATCAGTATTGCTCTTTCTATTCAGACTATTGGACATCTATGTGTTCTATTTTATTTTATCTGAGACATTGTTGTATTTATGGGTAGCTTCATGAGCTACTCTTATGACTATGTTGTATTTTCCGTTGCACTATTCTATGATGTTATATTTCTGTGATTCTATGTTGATTCTCATTTATATAAATATCCTCCATTAATGATTCGTGTTTTGTATTATTTAAGTTAACAAGTTGGAATATCGTCAATTTGAATGGTGCAAATATACGGGTTTTTACACTCGAGTACCAACAGATGACATCTCTGAATAAATCAACTGGAAAAAATGAAAGTTGAATCGATAGTTAGATCTCCACGCGAAGCTCCATACTCCAAAGGTGAGTCTCAAATGGTGAATTACTCAGTCTGACCCGAGCGTAAAGCAAAACACAAAACACTCGAGTCATGATTAACATTCGTACATTAATAAATCCAACCCGAGTGAAATATCAATTGAAATACATGTAAATTAAAGGATGTTTGGGATAACCATCCTCTATGGATCCATGGAACTATCTACAATGTAGAAATATAAGCTATCAACAACCAACCGCCATTACAACACCGTGGTCCTTTCAAAATATTTTATACTTCAAACCCAAAGCATCATTTCCATTTCGATTATAGATATATTTCCTCAATTTCAAAAAAAATTGATTCAAATCAACTCGAGTTCCAAATTCCAATTTAATTCAATCTAAATTTTTCCATTTTAATTCAATTCAGTTTCTGAATAACAAATTCAAATTATATTGATATCAAATACAGATCTGAATCATAAAATAAACCATTTTAATTCCAATATATTTCAAAGCTTTAATATTCGACATTTCAAAGTTAAATTTAATAGTTTTATATAGATCTTGATTTAACTTCATTATTATTTATTCAAGGAATATCCACTTAATGAATTCAATATCATTTAACTAGCCTTAAATTACATTTTTACTAAATATTTCCTTAAATTTATTTAAACGAGAAATATTCATTGGGTTACTTAAATCAAGTCCAAGTTACAAATCATATCCTAAATCTCAATTTCAATGAGTTTCAAATTAGTTCAATTAAATAAAGTTCTTTATTGAATACAATTTCAACTAAATTCAAATTATCTTCCCAACCTTAACTTATTCAATTTATTGCCAAAATCAATTTTGAAATATAATTTTTAATACTTAAACATATTATATGTATTTGGTCAATCTTAAATTAAATATTATTATTAAATCTATATATAACATTACCATTTATATATAATAATTTAAGAATCAACATTTATTAAAACCATATATTTCTTTCCAAAACCATAGAATTTATTTTCAAAATATTTATATTTGGACCAACGGTGGCTGTGTATAATTTCCTATCCTATGGTCAAGTGATATAGGTATTTATCATTTCAATCCGTAATATATACGGATCGATATCACTTCGACCCGCAATCCCAAATTCAATTCAAATGAAAACCGCTTGGGTCTATCATTTCAACCCATAACGATTTTCTCATATTCTAAAGTCCATTTGGGTATGTATCATTTCAACCCATAACGATTTTCTCATATTCTAAAGTCCATTTGGGTATGTATCATTTCAACCCATAGTGAATTCTATACTAACAGGAAACTTGTAGAGTGATAACAGATATGATAGTAATAATAACAGGCATATATCATCAATAATGATATAATATAACAACAGGATATGGTGTCATATCCCACAGGTGAACAATTACAAATAATAGCATATATAACAATTTAAATAACTAACAACAACATATTTCAATTGTCGTTTCAATTGAAATCAAATTTAATTAATTAAAGAAATTTAATCGTGAGTGATTGCTCACCTTTCGATGCAAGAGAGAATAGACAATGCAGTTGAGTTACGATTTCCAAAGCAATGCTAGATAGACACGATTCAATGAAGAAAACAAGCACGACGAACAAGCTGATGAATGGGAATACCAGTGAGAATTAATCAGAATCAATCTTGATAGAGACAGAAACAAAATGTATGTTGCATTAGTATAATTAATTTCAAATCAGTATTGATTTAAACACATATTAAATTAAATATATATGTATTTCAAAATCATTGCTTTTAAATAAAACACATATAAAACAACATATATTTACAGTAAAATTTGAAATAAATGAATATATATACTCATAAAGATAAACAAAATATTACATGTATATATATAACATACACAAAATCCTATATAAACTACACACACACACACACACACACACACACACACACACATATATATATATATATATATATATATATATGTATACATTCTATTTTAAACTGATACTCCTATATATAAACTGATAGGCAGCTATATATAACTAACTTACATATCAAATTATTCAGTATTAAACATGTATGTTACCAGAACTAATACATTGTATGTTATACGAACAAATACACTATATTATATGCTTTAAAAAAGTAAGTTATTGAAATATCTATATTAACCTATTTCATTATATTGTAAACAACATACCAATACAGTAACACAAAATTTACTTCACCTATATTATCACATACAGTTAACAAAATTTTCATTATTAAATTTTGTATACTATACAACATATAAGTATCAGTTTATATAAAATAATATATATAACTATTGTATAACATAACCTTTAAAAAACAGAGACTAGTATAATATAATCTTTAAAACAAACAAACTAGTATAAAAACAACTTTAAAATTTTTATAAACTTTAAAACTGTACACTAGAGGACACATGTATATACTTAAGCAATCAACTATAAATATAAATATAGCTAGTAATACCCAGTATAATATAAACTAACATAATAATATAAAAATACATATTAGTAACCAAAATAACTTGTATTGCCTGCTTTATGAGAATACACAATATAAACATCAGAACAAAACTGGTATAATATAATGTGTATTAACATACCATTAATAACTGAAATCAGCAAAAGAAAATATAAAATTTTTAAACAATTAAAGTAATATATATATATATATATATATAAATTAAAATTAGTATTTAAAACACATTTTAAAAATCAAAGTCTCTAGATATTAAAATCAGTATTCATTAAACATGTGCATTGGGACCAATATATTTATAAATTATAAAAAAAGGGATCAAAGAATAAAACCCGATGTATATATATAACACGCGACCTAGAAAATGTAAAACAACTAATATATAACTGTATACTTATATACAAAAATGTAATAAATGATATGTAGGAAAGGTAAACCATATGAAGTAATTTGGAAGCTGTGGGTAAATTTGTACTTAAATTGTAATATATATATTTTACTATCAACAGTCTTTAGACTTAAAAAAACAAGAAAGAAGAACAAGAAAATACGAAGAAAACAAAAAAATATGTGCGGCCATTACCTTCAGGAAGAAGCACATGCGAGAAGATGAAGGCAATATGAGATGCAGGTGAAATTGTATACGTGGGTTTTTGTATTTAACATAGACTTGCGCTGATTTGGTGTATGAAAGGCAAGAAATAAATGATTTGAAACGGTTGGGGAATTATAGAATTTTATTCCTATTAAATACAAATAAGCAAAAGGCAAGTGTAAAAGAGATGAAATAATTTACACGTGAAGTGTAAGGCAAGATTTTTCATTCCTTTTAAAATGCACGGCTGATGATTTTAACAGCTAAGGTAAGAAATCAAAAGTAAGCGCATTAGAGAGGCAATAATTAAATCGAAACGTATGCCCAAAATTTATTACAAAGTAACATACTTCGAATTTATTTGTTTCGTATTTATTTAGTAAAATATATGCTAAAGTATATTTCAGAAGATAACGTATCATTTATATAACGCCAAATAATTTAAACAAGAACGGATATAAAACGTACCAAATGAAACGTATAATTAAATAGCTATTTACACTTTATTTATTTCTTAATTTAAAATTTGATTTGTTACATCCATTTGATTTGTTTATTACTTTACTAAGAAAACGAATGTATATACGTGTAAAAGAAACGTATAAATTTATTTCTTTTTTACATATTATTTATTACTTAATTTAAAAGTATATAACCAATTTAAAAGAAACAAAATTGGAACAAATGTTGAACAAATATACACAGTTTAAATAAAAGATTTGGAAGTTGAAATTTAAAATTTAAAATTTCAATTAAAGTTAAACTTTAGCCCAAAATCAAAATTACAGAAATTGTTTATATTTATTACAATTCGAGCAAATGATTTATAATCAATTCAAGAAATTTCTAAAATTCAAATTTTTAGGTAATCAAACACCAAAATTTTAAGTAAGATGAATAAAAAAACAAAATTCAATTAAATATGTAAATAAAACCATTCAAAATTATTAAAATTTTAGGAGTCTTATTAAAGTTTTACGGGTCATTACAGCCGGTTGTGGACTTTTGGGTTGTCCGATAAACCTATAACATTAATGGTAACATCTACTTAGTTTCCTTTGGCTTTCTTCAGTCACTTAGTAGTGATGGATTTGCCAATCTTGTTCACTGCCACTTTGCTTGCAAATATGCTACTGTTACAAAGCTTTTTTTAGGTCGATAAAGATCATATAATTCATGGAATTATGCACTTTCAAATTTAATTCCTTTGTCAATGACAATCTTTTATGGAACTCCGGACCTATACAAAATGTTCTTCACTACAAAGTTAATCACTTTCGCCAAAGTGATCATCATAAGGGGTCCCACGTCATCCTATTTTATGAAGTAGTTCGGAGCCACTATTGCATAATTTGCACCTCCTAAGGACATAGGTAGCACCATGATTACATCAATTGCTCAAATTGAAAATTGCCAGGGTCTAATCATCTACATAAGCTCTTTGGATGGATATTTAGGGATCTTTGCAAACCATAACGACCCGATATTTTCAACCATTCGCATCCGCACATGTCGGACTTGAATGCTCAAAATAACGCATTGTAAGTAAAATTTGGCAGATCTCAGAATATACAGTAAATAAATAATCACAGATCACAGATGCAGAGTATTTAATAATATAGCAGAAGTAAAAGAGGTAGTAGTTCATGAAGCTACTGTATATATATGTATATATATAAGATACATCAGCGTTAAACAAGATACAACAGAAGAGTAATAAGATACATTAGGTACAAATCAGAATACATCACTGGGATCACTGGGGACTGAAAGTAAAATAGATGGCTGTATCTTCAAGTAAAGGTCCAACTCCGAATGTGAGTCTTGAATGCTGAATCACTCAGTCTGACTCGAACGTAAAGCAAAACACAAAACACTTGTGTCAGGACATAAATACTTATAAATTAACTCAAGTGAATAGTAACAAAAATGCATCAGTAACTTAAAGGATGCTTGGGACCTCCCACCCTCTAAGGATCCGTTAAACTATTTACTATGTAGTATTATTCGCTATTATAATGATGTCTACAATAACATAAACTTACTTTAAAATAGCATTAAAGAGTGACCCAATATTCCCCTTAAAACGTAATAGTGCCAATAGTCAATACAGTACCTGCATATCTCCAGATCGGAAAACTATGAGAAGATATTCCATAGGTACAACACAAATCAAACTCGTAGTAAGGCTCGCTATGGTAGGTGACACGGTAACAACCCTGAATTTTGTGATTTATTTTAATTGTTTATTTTGACTATTTTATTTGAATTTCTGATTTAAAAACTTTATTTTATTTATTAAAATGAATAAATTTTGTTATTTCAATTATAAATTTTGATTTTTGTGTGAATTCTTATTCCAAACCTGAATAAATATAACATTTCCAGAAAATGTGAATTTTGGTCAATTTGGTCAAACTTTGACTTTTAAATTTAAATTTCAAAAATTTTGATTCTTGAATTTTATCTTTTATTATGAAATTAAATTAAATTTCAAGAATACTTTTTTCGTTCCATTGAAATCCGATTTATATTGTGAAAGTTATGCTTTTTACAATATTGTATGTAAATTGTTTTATTTAACAAAATTGTCTATTTTAATTTATATAAATAATATTTTTATTTGCCATATCTTATTCTAATATGTGTTATATGAAATGTTAGGTATATACTTTTAATTTTTAAACATTTTTAAAGTATTGTAGTTATTTTTCCAAAACTAGTTATATTTTGTTTTCAACTTTCAATACTTTTTTTCTTTTGAAAAAAGGTTCAAACTTTTCTACTAGAAAGAATAAAAGTATGTACATCTGCCAGTCTCAGTCAAATACAAAAAACAATTCCAGACACTAAAACGTGATTACCAACTAAACTACTAAAGGCCCGAAATATAGTACTAAGCTCACAAATCACAAACTACATCAACCCGTTGCCCTGATTCTTCGAGACTCCTCTCGAACTAATAAAGGCAACTCAGTTCCGCAACCCTAATAACTCACTTCACATTCACATGCCGTAAATAGAATAATACTTTAAAACTCAGAAAACTCATTAATGGCGGCCGTGAGAAACACGAGACTTTTCCATACTCAACAACGACTTCTACTAAGCAGATCTGAGACTACTACTGAAGATGGAACGTCACTGGCTGGTGATCAGAGGAGAGCAAAATTTTTCACAGGTTTGAGTAAGATACGATTTTTCATCTCTTACAGTTGATTATTCATTCTTAACTCGAGATTTAACCATTTTCTTTTCAGATCTGTAAGGAGATATGTACGAAAGGTTGGTTGAAAAGTCCCACTTGATTTCTGGTAACTGTGCTTCAGAGATTCCTGTTTACTGGACACTTACAAACTAGATCAAAGTATATTGAAAATTCTAAATTAATATGTAATTATATGAGAGGGAGTGAGATCAATGTAAACTAAAACAGGTACAGAAAAAACCTCAGACCAAGTGCAAAGGTTCAGAAGCGAGAGATCAGCACATATGATAATGAAGATGCCCCAATTCAGCGTTGGGAGGTATAACCCCATTTCCTTGCGATTATCTCTTTCGTATCAATGATGTTTTTGTAGAACTTAGATTTCACCATTCTGATGTTCATAGTCTGAAAAATTTTATTACAAATCTCAGTATGATTGGTGAATCTGTTCTGAAAAATTCTTTCATTCCTTTCCTTCCATATATGCCAAACGCATACTGATATCGAGAGATGAAATAAATCTGAGTTTAGATTCCTAACCCTAGTTGAAGAGACTATTTTCTGTAGATCTTCCTTCAAATGAAATGAGAGCACACTTTTTGGATAGGTGAAAAATTTATTACAGCTCCATAGCCAAATTTTCTCTGAATAATCACATTGAAAGAATAGATGATCTGTAGTTTCAGTGTGTTTATTACATAAAACGCAAATAGGGTCCACAACTATCTGCTTCTGCACCAACCTTTCTTTGGTAAGTAGAAAATCATTAATGGCTTTAAAAAGGCAAACCGCCATTTTTGGGACATGAACTTTATTCCATACTAATGGCGACCAGCTTTTAGTTTCAAAACTAGTTCTAATCGAATTCCAGACTTTTTTAAATTGGTATAACCCGTCCCTACTGCAATTCCAGGACCAGTAGTCCCTCTCTCTGTCCTTATGAATCGATATTCCTTCTATTTCTACATGTATTTGGTAAAGAAAACTTATCTCATCCCACTTCCACGCGCCGTTCTTTATGATCTTACAAAGAAACGAGTTTTCGGTACCAGTTCTAATTGCAGCATCTCTGCCGATACGTTCCATTATAGAACTACCGTTTAACCAAGGGTCAAACCATAGGGACGTGGTTTTACCGTCTATGATATTGAGGGAAAGGCATTTTCGAGCCTCCTGTCTGTTCCTCAAAATAAATTTCCACACCCCCGAATCATCCGATTTCTCAGAAATTTCCCTAAAGCTTTTGTTTCCAATGTATTTATATTTCATGTATTTTGCCCATATGCCTTTTTCATTTATAATTCTCCATATCAGCTTTACGTATAACGCTCTATTCAACTCTTCGAGATTCCTTAATCCCGTTCCTCCCTCTTCTTTTTCTCTACAAAGATATCCCGGGGAATTTTACTATTATGGCTTTTCCTTAAAAAATTAAGAATCAGATGTTTAATTTTTTGAATGGTAGAGACTGGAAGTCGGAAACATTGCATCCAAAATTGAATTATAGGGTAGATGGTAGATTTAATAAGTTCAAGTCTTCCAGCTAAACTGAGCATTTTGGTTTCCCATCCTCCTACTTTTATCTTAATCTTCTCAATCAAAGGAACACAGTCTTTATCCCTCAAATTAGTGCTTGACAACGGAAAGCCCAAATATCGAACTGGAAGTTCTGATTGCTGAATATTGAGGATGGTACTAATATCATTGCAATGCTCCACCCCTTTACCAAAGAAAACATTAGATTTTTCACAACTTAATTCCAGACCAGAAATTCTCTTCATGTTATTGAAGACTTCTGTTATGGCTGTTGCTGACTGCACAGTTGCTTTGGAAAAGACAATTATATCGTCAGCATAGATAAGGTGCGTCAGTTTGTTATTAAATTCTGAGATGGGAGCAATTAGCCCTTCCCTGACTTTTTCGTCCATCAAAAGAGTAAAATATTCCATAACCAAGGTGAAAAGAATCGGGGAAAGGGGATCACCTTGCCTAAGACCGTTTGAACTTTTAAAGTAACCATGTGCTTCCCCATTTGAAATGATCGAGAACACAGGAGTTGTTATGATGTTTTCTATGACTCTCACCCATTTATTAGGAAATCCCATGCTATTTAACATGTGTATAACGAAAGATCTGTTAATCGAATCGTAAGCTTTCTTTAGACCAACTTTAATACACATGTATTTGTTATTCTTTCTCCCAAGACCCCTTATAATTTCGTGTGCAAGTAAAATACCATCCCCAATAGCTCTGCCTTTGATAAATGCTGTCTGGTTCTGGGACACCAACTTATCCATGAAGGGGGCTAGTCTGTTGCACAAAATTTTTGTGAAAACCTTATACAAAGTATTACAACAGGCAATGGGTCTAAAGTCTTGTATATTAGTGGAATGAAATTTTTTGGGAATCAGATGTAGGAAAGTATGGTTCCATTCCTTTATGATTTGACCCTTCTGAAAGACATCATTTAAGGCTTTACATATTAGGTCTTTCGATGCGTTCCAATGAATTTTAAAAAACCTGGAGTTAAAACCATCAGGTCCTGGGGATGTTGTATCCTTAATTTCCCATAAGGCAGATCTGATTTCTTCCATAGAAATTCTATCGTTCAAAAAATTAGCCCCATATTCTGTGATAATCGTTTTACAAATGACTTCTGGGAACTGGTCTCCTACAGGACGATTGAAGGCCCGTTTATAGAATTCAATGGCCGACTCCGTAAGCTTGTCTTCTGGAATCGTCTTTCCATCTATGTCTATTCTGGTTAAACTCTTGCCACTTCTTCTGCT
Source organism: Allium cepa (assembly GCA_030765085.1). NCBI lineage: Eukaryota > Viridiplantae > Streptophyta > Magnoliopsida > Asparagales > Amaryllidaceae > Allium > Allium cepa. The sequence goes on along the minus strand of CM060934.1, from coordinate 1,014,083,755 downwards.
AGAATTTTTGCATAGAAAAAGGAGGAGGCTTTGTCTCCCATCGTCAGCCAATCACATTTAGCCTTTTGTTGTGTATCCAGAAATTCCTTTTTAAGTGCCAATTCCAAATTGGCTTTGGCATATTGGAACTCCGTTGCTAAACTAGGATTATTTGATCTTTCCAAAAGTTTCTGAAGTCTAGAACAGTTCTCTCTCTGTTCTTTTACCTCCGACTTAGTATTCCGAAGTTTGGCACTCCATATCTTAAGTCCCCTCCTAATATTCTTAAGGATAAAAATGATTTGGTATAAAGGGCGGTCCTCTTGATTAGATTTCCAGAGTTTCTCAATCAAGGGAAAGTATTGATCACACAATGGCCAGTGATTCATAAACTTAAATGGTCTATTCTTATCCCTAGTAATACGGAAAAGTGAAACTACAATAGCATTGTGATCACTCACCGAAGGGGGAAGGAATTCAGCCGAAAAGTCTGGAAAAGAATTAATCCAACCCAAGTTAGCGAAAACCCTGTCGATCTTAGAGAAAATGTTACGACTCGGGCCAGACCACCAAGAAAATTCATACCCTTTGATATTGATCTCGTTAAGGCCTGTGTATCTAGACATGTCTTCTAGTTCAAACAAGCTCCCAAATGCTATTGGGTTTCCTCCCTTTTTTTCCGCGGGGTTTCGAATACAGTTGAAATCCCCCGAGAACAATCCAGGGTCAATAGATACTGATAGCGTCCTCCTGTAAGTTAGTCCATAGTCTTTTCCTAAGATTTATATGATTCTGAGCATATACTAAAGATAGATTGCATTTGAAGTTTGTGATGTTGAACAATTCCAATGTAATATGTTGTTCACTCATACTAATATAATTATAATCCCAAGAATTTCCATCGATGAAAACAAGAATTCTGCATTTGTAATAACATGATACATTGCTTATTATTTTCCATCCATATTCCATATTCTTTTCAAGCTTCTTAATGTCCGAAAGCAACAATTTATTTTCTAAGACTCCAAAACAACTTATTTTGTGCTTATTTATAAGATGTTTCACCTCTTTCATTCTGTTAGGGTTATGAAACCCTCTTACATTCCAACAAGCGATTGACATTACGTACCTCTGTTACTGCGAGTCCTTTGCAGCTTGCTTCTAGAGGACTCCATTTTATCCTCGGAAGAGACGCCTAACATCTGAACCCACTTGGGATTTTTACGAACAAGCTTGTCTTTCTGAATGTTCTCTAATTCTTTATTCTGATCCTTTGGAATTGGATACTCTTCCAGCACTAGATCTTCATTATCATATGTATTCTTATCCTCCATCGCTTCTGATGTTCCTTCATCTTGACCCAGATTCTCCGGTACCTATATATCAATACAAGGCTCGGTACCTCTCTTAAAATTAACATTGTTAACTATACAATCTTCAATACATATTTCATTAGAAAGTAAGACTCAGTAATTAAAGAAAATTCCGGTGGTTTATAGGGACGTTTTAGAATTGTGACATTATTTGAAAGAGATTTCTGAGTTGATAGACTCTGGTCCCGGATTGTCGTGACCATTGATCCCTCAGGATTAAAGGTCTCGAATTGGTTCCGATTGGTATCATTCTCGGCCACAGGGGTACGAGTACCACTAGTTGCCAGCTTCAACGTGTTGTCAGTGTTTCCCTATTGAGCCTTCTCAACTGTATAGCAGTTATCAGTTTCCTCTAAATTATTTTGTTTATCCTGGGGTTGGTCCTTTGTCCTTGTGTCAACCTCAACGCAAAGCCGGATATCACCATCAATTGACTGGCTGTCCTTCAGAGGCTCTATATTTGGAAATTCAGGGTGTCCCTCTTGTCTGCTTAATTCTTTATTGTTGTCTTTTCCAGCTTCCTCCCCTGTAACTTCCGATCGTCCAATATGAATTAGATCACCTCGTTTTACATTCTCCAGGGTTGCAGATTGATTTTGTTTTGGAACCCAAGTCTTAGTCATTGGACAATCTCCTGCTGCGTGTCCGAAACACACGCACTTATCACAAATAGGGGGAGGATTCTCGTACTATACCTCCTGAAAAAAACTCCTCCCTTCGTCATCCATGCCTTCTATGATGATTGGCATTCCATAGTTAACATTAACTTCTATCAAAACTCTGGCGTAAGCCAGCCGAGTTTTATTTTTTGTGGCCTCATCCATTTTAATCGGGACTCCAATAGTACTTGTTAGGGCACTAATGGCCTTATTACCCCATAGTTTAAAACTCAATCCTGGGAGTCTAACCCACATAGGCAGAGATGTAAGAAGATCTCTATCTGTCTTCATTTCTAGTGATAATCGCTTCATTATAATCAAGTTTCGGTCCATGAACCAAGGACCAGATTTCAAGATCTTACAATCCTCCTCCGAACCAAACCTTACCACAAAAAAACCATTATTCCTTGAATGAACAGAGAATGGTTTCTGATTTGCCCAAACTCTGTTAGCATACCCTTCAAAACTTTTCAGCCATGGTTTATAACCAACAACGTACAGCAAAATACATGTATCCCAACCATCCTCCGCTTCTTTGATGGCTTCGGATGAAAGTGAACCAATCCTTTTACCATCAGAAATTTTTGGCTCTATATATTCAAGATCTAGGTTGCCCAAATCTCCGACTGCTCCTATCTTAACTGCCTCACTATATGAAATTTTTTTGGCATTTTCTGAAACAGTAAATTTGATTTTCGAATTGTTCCCTGTTAGATTGAATCCTTTCTTTTTGGATTTCTGAACTTCGTTGAAATTCAGAACATGATTATCCGCCTTTGGCTTGCTCCCACCGCTCCGACCAGGGGCCGTCCCAGATCTGCCAAATGAACCTCCCAAATTGAGTCTGGTTTCCGGATCCGAAGATGCTGGGGCCTTGCCTCTTTTCCTCCTCACTTCCTCCCAACCTTCCTCATCGCGCAAAGATCCCATGCAGAACTATTGAAAACAAAGAAATTGAAGAGATTTGAAGAGAAAGATGAAATCCCTAGTCTCCCGAGGCTGAAGCCATTTCCGGAAATAACTATTTTCTTATATTTTTCTATATTTTTTTAAAATTTATTTATTTACTTCATTTTCACTTTATTTTGTTTTGTTTTTCTATTTTATTTACACACATTTTCATTTGCTTAAAATGAAGAAAAGAAAACGAAATATGAAGAGTTTATAACCTTTTCTTATACCATTAACTTTTCATATGCCATTGCCTTTTCACCTTGTCAATTAACACTTGCATTCAATATGGCCGACCGTATCATTTTCTCAGCCGTATTATAACAACCCGCAAATTTTCAGTAATTATAATGGTTAATTTAATAAGATTTTTGAAATATAATACCAATGAAAATAAAAATTTAGTCAATTATTAATGGAAATAATAACTTGGATAAGATTGGTAAGTTAATTGTTAATAACTTGGATGTAATTCCAATATGTGAAACAGTGTAAATGTTAATTATTTCCTTATTGTAATGAAAATGTTACCAAGATGAAATGATTAAATAGATTTACAATCTTAATTAATGTGTGCATTTATTTATAATGGGATATAAAAGGTAAATTAATAATTTAAAATGTTAACTAACTAATAAAATAATGTATAATGAATGGAAAATGAATGAATTTGTGTATGAACTAATGGTAGCACTTGTTGTAAGCTAATAAGTAAATTAAAATGTAACAAGTTCTGTATAGATTAATAATTAATAGGTAGAATGAAAAGTCAGTTAATGAATTTATTTAAAATTGTAAAGTTATAATAGCATATAGTAATTGGTTGGGAAGAATAAAGATAACTTAATATGCTTTAATGATAATTAATATAATAACGGAAAGTGTGGGTGTAAATTAAAAAGGAAACGGAAAATTTATTTTTAAGATAGTAATTGGTGTAAAAGAAAGCTAAATAAATTTATGTGGAGTATTAATTGTAATTGGATGTGGATTAATGTGATAACGTTAATGCAAGTTGATAAATAACTAATTTAGCGCAATCACTATTAATTGGATTCTATTGCAATAAATGGAATTATATATTACATTTGTGTAGATTTAAGGTAATATTGGGTAATAAGGTATGGTTAGAGGTTTTTGAATGAATTGATAATTAAAATTAAAGGTAGTGATGTTAATATAAGTTGACTATAAACAAACTGAATGAAATTCAAATCAATGGAAATAATGCAGATGTATACTTAGCTACAAATTGAATATATGGAAAAAAAGGAAAGCGTTGAATTAGATTAATGAGTTTAAATTATAATAAATGGTCATTGAATAAAATCAATGTTTTGGAAGTAATTATGATATTTGCTTGAAGGAAATAAACTTAAACGTAATTAAAGTTTAATGGTTACAATGGTTATAAATTACCTATTTGTTTAGTTCATAGAAATTGATTTGAAAGCAATTGTAGTAATTGATTTAATTAGGGCAATCTTAATTAATTAAAGAAACTGGTTGGATAAGAAGAATGAAAATCAAGATTTATCAATTTATTGGGATTTGAACTATAATGATAATAAGATTAATTGAAATTAATGGTAATTAAATAGTACGTTAATTGGAATTAAGTTAAAATGGGAGAATATTATGAACCAAGATTTAAAATCAATGTTAGCTATATTCTTATTGGTATACGACTCGGATAAAAAGGGTTAAGAATTTAATAATGGGTTTTGGATTTTTATTTTATAATTTCTAAATTTAATGAAATTGAAATTAAATAGTGAAATTGAGGTTAACATTGGAATTGATGAATTAATCAACTCAAAATTGACATTTAAATTTGTTTAAAATCATGGTAAATGATTAAGAAATTAAAAATGTTGAAAATTTTCAATTATCGAATTTAAATTTGAAAACTTGATTTAATTAATTAATTAATTAATTTAATTAATGGAAAAATAGCCATTTGGACCACTGACTCGGTTTTCGACGAAACTAGTTTCATCGGATCCGTAATGGTGAATTATTATAGGATTTCAAGTTTCATAGAGATCGGGCTTGTCATTGGATCGTGCGGGCTTGAAATGCCTTGAAATAAATTAAATTGAAATCAATTGAAATCAATTTGGAAAATATTGATTTTAGCATAACTTTTCCATACGATGGAATTTGGACTTGAAACCTTTTCCATTGCATTTACAATATTTTAAAGCACATATTTTGATATATGGGTTAACCCAATTTCATTCCGGAGTCGAAACGGGCTTTTCGGGCCATATATCGTTCAGCATGTTTATAAATCAGGTCCATCTATTCTATTTCAGTTGTTTATAAATACCCTGTTATAAACCCTAGCAACCTCTACTCCTCATTTCTATATGTATAAAAACTTCTATCTCCTCTTCCTCAATGGCTGTAAACCCTAATTTATCCAATTCAAATTTCAATTTAAAAAATCAACATCAAATTTCAAAAGCTCGAGGAAATTTGACAAAAAAATATTTCGAAGCTCTCGAAGAATGCAGTTCAGATCTGCAACTCGTTTTTCGATTAAACGCATTGTTTGTCCATAAATCGAAGAAAGATTTTCGACCGTTCATCACATCGAAATCAAACTCGCCCGATCGTCAAACCGTTTCTGGGTTTTGTAGAGAGGCTCGCACGCTTCGCATCGATGGTGGTTGCTCGTCAAATCGACGGTTAGATCGGCAGCTAAATTCGCCTAGGGTTAACGAATTGAATGGAGGCTACAGTTATTTTTGTCGTGATCGTCATCGTGGGGAGGCGCGTGGAGGTCGTGGTCGTGGGAAATAGGTCGGAGTTCACCTGGAGGCAGCGCGACACCGGTTAGGAGGCGGTAGCGTCACACGAGATTCAGTGCGTAGGGCTAGGGTTTTTTTCTGGTTCATTCGAATCTGGTGAAGATGCGTGATTTCATGGTGATGTGGCCTTGGTTTTAGGGTAATCTTCTGTTTTGTTTATTTAATTTTTGAATTTCATCTTTAAACTTTCTAATGACTATAACTTTCACATACGATATCCGATTTTCACGCGGTTTCTTTTGTTAGGATCGTATCTGAATTCCTCACATTTTAGAGCTTGTTTGGATGAATTCTGAGATTGTTCAATTTTTGGGTTTGAATTGGATTTGAATTCAATTTAAATTCGAAAGGTGAGTGTTTTAACCCACTCACAACTTCTAAAATTTCTTATGTTTGTTAAATTAATTTTTTGTGTGATTTGAAATTTATTTATCATTGTTTGGTATATTTTATCATCATTCCAGTTAAATTTAATTATTGAATATTATTATTCGATTTGTTATTGCATATAAACTGCCAATTAGATAGATTGTTTAATTTATTATTGAATATAGACTGTCAGTAATTACCTGTTATTTATTATATGCTTTATGTTGATGTATTTGTTTAAAGTGAATGATGATTGTAATAAATGGTTGATGATTGATATTGGATGAATGGGTGTGTATTTTATATTGTTTTAAACTGCAAATCTGTTATGCACTTTATTTCAATTGGGATTGCGGTTTGAAATGATATATAACCGTAATTTTATTTTAAATTACGAATTGAAATGATAAATATCCGTATCACTTGTCCGTAGGATAGAAAATTATATATAGACACCGCGGTCTATATATAAAAATATTTTGAAATGATTTTCTATAGTTGTAAAGAAATATACGGTTTTATGAGGTATGGATTTGGATATTTTACAAATGTATTTTATATATAGTCAAATTCTTGGGTTTAAGTTATGAATAAGATGTGTTTAAAGTATAAATAAGTTAAATAATAAGTAGGATTTTATTAAAATATAATATGGTTAAGTATTCACTTAATGTATATTTTGTATAGAGTTTATATTGATTTTTACAAATCAAGGTTGAGAAGATAGTTTTAAACTTGATTGGAAATTTTATTTAATTAAAGAATTATATTTAATAAGAATCCTTTTGGAACTTATTGAAATTAAGATTTTAAAAGAATATGGTTTTATAATTTAATTCGGGTTTAAGGTGATTTGAGTGAATAAACTGAGGAATATTTCATCATTGAAAATTGAAGTTTTACTTAAAGGATATTGGATTTAGCAAGCAAATATTTCAAAATTAACTAATAGAAAAGAGAAATTGGCGTGTGTGTCTATATATATATATATATATATATATATATATATATATATATATGAATTATAAAATTTAGTTTCGAAATATTTAAGCTTTGAAATATATCGAATTTTAAATGGTTTATTTGGAGGTTTAAATCAGTATTTGGAATTTATTTGTGAAATTAATGAAGCTATTTTATTTTATAAAGTAATTTAATATTTAAACCATTTAAGTGGTGTAGTTATACTTCAAAGTTACAAAATTCAAAGTTTTATGTTTTGGATGGATATATTTCAAGCGTTTGGTTACGAAATATTATAACTTTGAAAATGTTATAGTTTTAGAAAAGGATATATTTGAAAATGATATCATATTGATTTGGTTTTAAAAGGTGGAAATGATATTGTAATTATGTGGTTTTGAAATGAATATTATATCCTGGTTTTGAAGTATAATTATTTTGAAATGACCGCGGTGTTATAATAATGTTTGGTTGTTGAAGAGACTGGGATCGGAAGTTATCATACTCTCTGCCATTTTCGAAAAGCACTTTAACAACCGTGTACGTGGTGGAGATTCCAGAATGAAGTAGGATGGTGGCGGCGTTTCCTTCGAGGTAAATACGTGGACCCGACTCGCGTGAGTTGGCATAAGGTGGCTAAAATAGGAGCGATTGACGGGTTAAGAAGGTAGCTGTAACAACCCGGGGTTTGCATTACCAATTAATAAATAAAAGTTAGGATTTTTATTTATTCTTAATGAAGCATAAAAGGATTTGGAATAACAAAATTTATTTGAAAAAGGCATGGCACCTTTCGAGGCTCTCTACGGAAGGCCATGTCGCTCTCCTGCATGTTGGTTAGAATCTGGCGAGAAGCTCATTCTTGGTCCAGATTCAGTTCGGGAATCTTCTGAAAAGATCGTGCTTATCCGTTAGAGAATGAAAGAGGCATAAGACCGCCAGAAATCCTACGCGGACAACCGTAGGAAGCCACTTGAGTTCTCCATTGGCGATTCTGTCTTTATTCGGGTTTCTCCCATGAAGGGGGTTGTGCGTTTCAGTTCCACAGGGAAATTGGCTCCTCGCTATATTGGACCATTTCCTATTACGGAACGCATCGGCCCCGTTGCTTATCGTGTGGCTCTACCTGCTCATTTTTTCGGAATGCATGACATGTTCCATGTTTCTCAGCTTCGCAAGTGTGTTCGTGATCCTGATTCTATCATTGAGCCGCATGTCGTACCTGATTTAGAGATCTTACCTGACTTATCTTTGGAGCAGCAACCTCTCCGTGTGCTTGATTCGGAGGTTAGACGCCTTCGCAACAAAGAGGTTCCATTCGTGAAGATTCAATGGTCACCAAATCCTAAGGACTGCACTTGGGAGACCAGAGAATCTATCGAGCGCTCTTATCCTGGCTTTCTCCCATCTTCTTCTGCGGGTAAGAATTCTCTATTTTATCTCTATCACTTCTTTTGTGGATTTGACGTTATAGACGACATCTATCTTAAGGAATTGCGGGGACGCAATTTTCTTAAGGGGGGAGTCTGTAACAACCCAGGGTTTGCATTACCAATTAATAAATAAAAGTTAGGATTTTTATTTATTCTTAATGAAGCATAAAAGGATTTGGAATAACAAAATTTATTTGAAAAAGGCTATTTTAATTAAATGGGAAATATGAGATTTTAAAATGAGGATAAAATGTTATTTTGGAGAGTTAAATATTTTAAAAGAGATTTTAAAACGGGTTTGGGTAAGAAATGAGTTCATAAACATACATGAACACTTAGAATTTTTTTTGGAAACATTGTAATAACCCTCTTCTTATTGGGTTACAAAACTTAACCCAATAACCCACCCTAAACCTCCCCTATACATTATCTCAAACTCTCATAACCTTCTTCATTCAACTCTAATCAAAACCCTAATCATTTCCTAAAGCTTCTTAACAAAAATGGCCTCCATCTTCATCTCCTTCAAGTTTTAGCTTATGCAAGTCATTTTATGCAAAGGTAATGCAAATACCCACCTCAAATCCAACTTTTATATCTTTCTCATTTCTGAAATTTGTTTGTTAACACATGTTTTATGTGTTTTTATGATCTTATAGCCTCCTAATCATCTTTTGCTAACTTGGGTTGATGCTAGAATGTTCATTGTTGCTTTCTAGAGAGGTATATTGCTAAAAACCTCTTATAACATGTGTTTAATCCTCTTTTGACTTCATAAATCATTTTGTAACACATGTTTTATCATGTAACATGTGTATTATTGGTCTTTGATCATTTTGCTTTGAATTTGGGGTTGCACAAAAGGTGTTTGTGAATTTGCTTAATAAGGTAATGCTAAGCTTTGGCCTTTTGTTGCCTTTAATTTAGTGTATTAACCATTATATGCTAGTTAATGATTGTTGTTAATGAAATTTGATGTCAAAAACTTAAAAAAACACCCCAAACCATCAAAAAACTGCAAAATGCTCAGGCTGGAAATGTTCAGGCTGAAAATGGGCTGAAAACAGGCTAAATCAGACCAAAGAAGGGCTCTGGGTGCACCAGGACAGGCCTGGGTTGCACCCAGGCCCCAGCCCGGGCGCAGCCCGGGCGCGCACAGGACCCCAGCCCGCAAGGGGCTGGGGCGGGCCACAGACCCCAGCCCGCAGCGGGCTGGGGCGCGGCCCAAGTCCCTAGCCCGTATGGGCTGGGGCGGGCCCAGTACCCCCAGCCCGTGTGGGCTGGGGGCGGGCCCAAGACCCCCAGCCCACGTGGGCTGGGGGGGAACCCAAGTCCCCCAGCCCGCGTGGACTGGGGGCGGGCCCTGTACCCCCAGCCCGCGCGGGCTGGGGGCGGGCCCTGTACCCCCAGCCCGCACGGGCTGGGGGGCGGGCCCAAGTCCCCCAGCCCGCGTGGGCTGCGGGCGGGCCCAAGTCTTCCCAGCCCAAGCGGGCTGGGGGCCCGAAGAAGAGAGAAAAAAAAAATTTGAAAAATGAAATGTTGCTTTCTGTTTTCAGTTTTGGACTGAAACTTTGTGACACCGCCACGGTCACATTCTTGGTCGAAATTCAACGTTTTTGGACTCGTTGGAAAGGTGGAGTTCCGAACTCCATTTCTGAAAAATTTGGACAACATTGGAATTCGTTTGGTACTCCGATTTTCGTGCCAAAGTTAGACTCTGGTCGCTGTTGGAAAACAGTGTGAATCTTTTTCTGGGTTAAACTTTGAGACGTCGTTGCCACTTCGTCTCAACTCGGAATCCAGAAATTCTTTTTGCATCTTAAAGTAGGGATATCGGACTACATGCCTACCAGTTTTCATGCCATTTGGACATAGTTTTCTAGTCCAAATAAATTTCCGAACTTGGGTTCGCAGCAGTTTTTGAATGGTTTCTAACACTTAGAATATTTTTGATGATTTTCTGGTTTTCGTCGATTTTTTTGAGATTTGTCTCTGGATTTCGTACACGGGCTTTATAAAAAGGATTTAAAAGAATTTTTCACTCCAAAATGGCTTTTGAAAATTATTATATAATATTATTTTTAATTATTAAATTAATTACTCCATAATAGGAGACTTTTCAAAAGACCGTTTTAAAGTGATTTCAAAACCAATTATAAATCCGTTTCGCACCATTATTTTCTATAATAAAAATCACACACTCACTTTTTAGCACATCGAGCGAAGTGGAAAGGTGCTTAAACGGTTAGGAAATCTCCGGCCTATGGAACCGTGTGTATTTTCTTTCCGGTTAATCCCCGACCTATTCGGTTGATCGTTTTGACCTTTGGGTCTAGTTTACCGATGATACGAGGTGGACTTTTTATTGTTTGGAGTGTGAGCTTGCTATTGGTTAGTAAACCGTTTAGTGCGAACGTGGGGTATGGGACTCATTGTTAACACTTTACGGGTTCCTCTCCAAGAAGTTAGTGGCACATTAGCCTCTGGGCGGCCAGTACTGGACCTCTGGGTCACCACGCCTCTGGGCAACCGTCTCTGGACACCTTCTCTATGGAGCAGTTTATTTTTCGGCGTGCGCCTCTGGGCCTTTATCCTTCTGGGAAGGATCTCGCCGTATCGCGCGTTCCGCATCTGTGCGAGTGATCGATCACAATTCTACAGTACTTGGCAACAACGACTCTGGTCGGTGCACGTGCAATATTTGTATTATCTGATGATTTTATATCCATTCGAGTATCGCCATTCGGTGTTGGTTCTATGGAACCATACGATGTAAGTGCGATTACCCTATGGATTAACAGTGTCTCTGGACACTGCCTTTCTGTATTCGATTTCATTGATTTTTCAATATATCCCTATTGCTCTTTGGAGCATCGATCTTTGCTTGGGCATTGATTACTGACTCTGGTCACTCTTGGGATTATTGCCTATGGGCAACTTTATATAGTTTTGGCTACGCTGATGATATGAGGCGATTTTATTTATTCCACACTTTGGTGGTGATATTCTCTTTGGAGATTTTTACTATTTATTGATGATTATGGACCATCATTATATTCATGTAGTCCATATTACTCTTCTCTTTGGAGAAATACTGTTTTATTTATGTACTGCATTATTATATATATCTCAGTTATTACTGATTGTTTAGCTAGCCTGACCCGAGTGTTTTCGCTCGGGTCAGACCGAGTTATTTCAGGTTAGGTCTCTGGACTTAGCTTTCTGTGCTTCCGCTTGGACATTTTCTGCTATGCTGATAGGTAGCTCTTTTATTTGTCCACTATTCAACTACTCTGTTATTTCAGACTCTTATGTACATATTTTTGACTCACATGTGTGAGCGGTGGCTTTGTACCCACCTTTTGATACTTGGATCTGTATTGACGATATATTGTACCTATGTTCTGTGACTGTTATGTGACTATTCTGTGATGATGATGTTATCATTTAGTATTATGTTTGTTCTGAACCTATTTTCCTCAGCCATTGTAGTTTCGTTATAAATATCTACTAGATATGTCGAACCACTTGAGAAAAGAAAACCACCTATTCGACGTATTCAGTAGATAGTTATAGCTTAATTACATATGGTCGCTTCCATTATACTCTATTCTCCGTTCTAGTAGACGGTATTACTCCGTAATACTCTTTACTAGAGTGGGTCTCGGAGTGGGGCGTTACAGTAGCACCTTATATCGAACACATCCCTTCGATATTATACTTTGACTTTTGGATTTATTCGGTGGCCACTTTTGATTTCTTTGATTTGAGGGTGTGGCTCGAGGTGGACTGCAACGACCCAGAATTTTTACTAAATTTATATTGATAATTAAATTAATTTTTGAATTAAATCTATAAAATTTAATAGTAAATCGATTCGAGTTTCCCTAAATTCAAATAAAAAATATATTAAATCATATGAATTTAAATATTGTACATATGTGATTTGGATTTAGATTTTAAGTAAATGGATTTATAGTAATTTGAATATATATGTATATATGTACAACATTGAGTTTGAGTTATTGTTTTAACTAAATGGTTTAAAGACAAATTATAATGATAAAAATAAGAGTAAATAATTAATTGCTAAAAATTTAAAATAAAAATCTTGAAATTCATCTATGTTACAAAAATAAATAAATATATAGTTTATACAAAATGAAGAAAAGATATAATTTTAATAAAATAATATAAATAGAAGTTTACTAGTTTTACAAATTATAAGATCAAACCAAATCTATATTCACGTACACTAGGAATATGAAGCAAGAAACATAGACATAAGTATGTATGAAAGTATATAAAATGAGTATTAGGCAATTTATATACATATCAGCCCCAAAGTAAGATCTGCATGCAAAAGTCATGTAAATCTAAGTACACAAAAGAAATGTATGTAAAAGTAGGTGCAGGCATGTTGTATAAAATAAAAAGTACAAAGTAAATAAAACAAAGGAGTAAGCATATGTACTACTGCTATCAACCTCAGCCCTAATACAAGATCACTTCAGCCATACCTGTGTATAAACAAATAACATCACCTTGTACAAAATACAATATAGCCTGTAATTTGCTTTCTCCTATATCAACATCTTCTTTATCTCAATTTCATTTATTTTCAAGTGAGAAAATATAAAATACGCATCGCCTAAAATTTAAAACAACAATTCTACTGGAAATTGCAAAAGCCAGGGAAGAAAAAAAAGAAAAAGAAGCTAAGTCATTTCTAAAAAAAAAAAGCTTCAGTTATCAAGTTCAAAACCAGATTTCAACTTCAATCTGAAAGCTTTGAACCATGATTTGGAAGGTGAGTAACTTCTTTTTAAATACTTAAGTAATCCGGTTGCTTGATTTAAGTATGGAAATAAATATGTTATTGTGTTTATATATTTGCTAAAATTTTGTGTGTTTGTGAAATAGGATATCTACATGGTTGTAAAATACTGTAATACATCTCTGTATTTAGAATTTTAAACTCAAGTTTGATTCAAAATTCAACCCCGCTTGATCTACTTGTTGTTATGACCTAGGATCTAAACAAATTATGTTTGTTTGATAAAAAAAAAAGTAAATTTTAAAATTTGAATTCAAGTTAAACAAGGTAGAACTGCTTTGAAAACCTTAAAAACAGTCAATGTTTAATAGGAGTGAAATTTCAAATGTCTTAAATTATTAATTCAGGTTTATAAATTGAATTCTTATCTAAGATTAGGATTTTTAAAACTAAAATTTTATTTTTTAGTTAAGGTTTGTAGTGGCATTTCTGGTTTGATCAATTTGGGAATTTTGGTTTGCCTCTGCCAATACAGTTGATTGGAGTGGCTGTGGTTCTTCATGGAGGTGGAGAAGTGACTAGAGAGGCCAGGAAAAATGGTCGGTGGATGGTCAGTGGCAGGTGGTGACAAGGGTGGTTGAGTTTTATTCCGAAACCTAATTTTGTCTGGGTTGATAATTTGGACCATTTCGATCACTCTGTTGGATCGAGTTTGACGTGGTTTGGAGGATTGGCGGAGCGAGTATTGGGGAGTCGATGGCCGGAGTTGTAGGTTGGCCGGTGGTCGGAGCGCCAAGATTGGAGCGTTGACAGGTTGGGTCGCTGATGGCTTTCGTTACTTCCAGGTTTGGGTGAGGAGTTTATCACGAGTTCCAGGTTTCGACCTTGATCTCGAATCCATTTTTTTTGAATCAACGATGGAGTTTTCGATGATTGGAAGTTGATGGGGGGGAGGGGGGGTCGTTGACCTATACGACGAGGCAGAGTCGATTGGAGAAGATCACCGGGGCGGTGCACGTGCACGAGGCTAAAAATGTTAGCCTGGGTGTTGTTATCTGGGAAGAACAAGTTTTGCTCGTGTCGTACTCGGGTGATTTGAGTTGTTTACTCGAAGCAGAATGATCAGGGCTCGGGTAACATTCTGTTATAAGCTTCAGCCTAAAACTATTTTGTTTCTGGGAATTTTAAAAACAAAATTTAAATTTATGAAGCAGGGTTTTAAAACTGAGTTTAAATCTAACAAGTAAATGTAATTCAGGTTTGGATTAGAATTCAGTTTAAGCATAAATAAAATTTTAAATCCAAATTGTTTAATAACTTAAAAGTAGTTAAGGGTATTGAAAGTAATTTGAAATTGAAAATGAAATTTAGAAATTGTAGATGGAAGATTTAAGCAAGCTGAAAGTTAAAAGTTTTAAACCTAAAATAAATTTTTAAACCAGATTTCTAGATTTTGAAATTAATTAAGATTTATAACTTAAGTGTTGAAGTAAATTTTAAATATGTTAAATTTAAAATAAAAGTGATTTTAAATCCTTTAAAATTTTCCTTTATAACCAATTGTTATTTTTACATAAAAATGTTGGAAAATTTGCTTTAAACTTTAAAAAAAATTGAAATAAATATTTTCAACATATTGTGCATAACAATTAAATCCTAAATATGGATGAGTTTACTTTAATTAGTGAAGATTAATGATTTATAATCCATTAATTAATGAGTTCTGAATGATTTATCAATTTATCATCAATAATGATTATGTAAGTAAATTTCTTTAGAAAAGTGATTAAAGAAATTAAATAGTCAATAAAGATTTTTTACTAAGATTATTTAAATAAAAAAATCAATGTGATTAATTTGACAAAAATTAGAATAATTAATCTAGAACAACCATTTGACAATTTGGAAAATATAATTACATAGAAAGGTAATTTATAGATGATTACCGGATGTATTAATTAATTGATAATCAGTAATTTGGGTATAAATATTTGTTATTAATTAAGGGGTTAGTTAAACTTATAAATTAAAGGGTTAATTAATAATTGTGATTAATTAAGATAATTTAAATAATTGAAGGTTAATTGGTTCATTAATCAAGATTGATTAGTTAATAATAAAAGATTAACTAATAAACGATTAAATAAATCTGTTAACTAATAAATTTTACTTATGAATGCTTGTATTGTATGAGATACCTTAAATTGATTGTCCTATCTAATCTGGATATTTTGTTCTGTGGATTGTGCTATATATAATTTATCCATTTATTAATGATACATCTGTATATTATCTATGAATCTGTGAATGAGCGATAAGCGTTATAGTTATATCGCTTATCAACTATATTTATATGTTTTAATCTATGATGATTAAATGATGTTGCACTATTGTGTAAAACCCCTAGACCACACCATACACACACAAATATGGATTTCACGAGGAAATCGATTAAGTCATAGATTTTTAAAATAGTTCTAAATTTGGAATTTTTAAATTCAAATGTTTTGGAAATGGAATCGGAATAAATGTGAAAAGCTTTTGAAATGGAATTTCAAAGATGAAATTTATTTTGAATAACTTGATAAAGTTTGAAATTTAAGTAATTTGATTTAAATTTAAATTCAAAATGTGAAACTGAATTCTATAATTTGAAACTAGGGATTAAAGATGTTATACCAGTTATATGTGGGTTAAACCATTTTAAAATGTATTAATTTGGGAATATGAATATACATTAAGAACTTTAACTCGTACAAATATAATTGGATTTTTTTTTCTGAAATGAAAACTATTTGTTTCCAAATAATAAAAGCTTTCACATAAGAAATGAATATCCAATTTGTATTAAAAAGATTTCTAGTTTAAAATAAAAATAATTTCCAAGTTATAGAAACGGTTTGAAAGCTATAAGTTAAATCTTTGATTTAAAAAATTTAACTAGTTAATCCAATTGGAATGGAAATTGTTTTGAAGTCTATGAATTGATATTTGTGAAATAAATCTTTTTGTAATACGAAGATTTGAAATGGTAATTGGTTTAAACCATTTGAAAAGGAAAGTTTTTGGGTTTTAAGTTGTGACTTAATTGAAATCCCAATATCCATTTTTTTTGAAATATTGCGCTCGCTATTCGGTTTAGCCGGGAGATGACCTTTGTGTCATATATCCCATTCCGAATATGTGATACGTCGTTATGGATAGCGTTTGAAGACCGGTGGTGAAGACCGGATATTTTCAAAAACGAAAGGACAACTCGTCGAATGTCTTTGCATCGACTGGTCTCCGGTATAGAGACTCCATATGTGATGGGAAGTCCGAACGTGATAAATGAATATCCGGATTGCAAGGGCTTCTTCGGAACTCGGTTCTGTTCGAACCCAGAACTGACTTGTATGGATTGTATGTCTGACATTACATTTTGAGACATAAAGCAGATTTCTTTCAATACATTTCTGTTGGTGGCGGAGAATTTATTCTCTTAGCATTAACACCCTTCTCTGAGACGTACGAGCTTAGAGGTTATGTAGTTGAAGGTTATCAGTGATATATTCCCAACTTGGTAATGTGGCATGCTTAGTGTTGCTGATCATTTTTTGATCAAAGCGTGACTTTTGTAAAAAGCATAGCTTTGTGGACGAGACTTCGTTGAACCTCACACCCCGGAATGGTCGAAACAGGAAAGATGCGGCAAGGTTATTGGGGGTAGCGCCCCTTAGGGTATGTTCATTTCCTTCTGGAAAGGGGTGGTATCTTGGTATGGAGCCCAGATACTTACTCATGTTGAAACACTTTATTTATTATTGTGTGATGTTGTTTATCAAGCGCTCGGATAAAGGTCCTAAAGGATCGGGGGATGGCATACTCGTGTCAGTAGTTACCCAATTAGGGTTAACCCGGCCTTGTGTTGGCAGAGATCCAGTTAGGTTCTCGGGACGTCCTTCCAGAGTCGTTTCCATGTGGCAATGGGAAGTTCCTTGGCCTGACCATTTGTTGGAAATCCAAAGAAACAATACGAGCCTTGTACGGTTTTAGTTGTAGAACCTACCATCTAATATGCTAGCTATAGTAGGCATAATATAATGGTACCTATGCTGGCTAAGATTTATATTCTACTTTCGAAATGTTTTCTACATTATGCACTAATAATAATATCAAAAATGATTTGATTTTGCGTAGTAAGCATCTTTGACTAACATAAGAAGAAATTCCTCCAAGCCTGTGTGTGTGGTGGGAGGTCTTATGGTAGTTTCATTTTCCAAAAGCATTGCGAATTGACTTTAAAATCTTTTGTTGATTTTTTTAAAAGATAAACTGTTTTTGCTACTCACACCAGTCCCACGACTGATCTAGAGTTTGTTGTTTCTTTCCTAAACTCTAGGTGCTCAAAAATTTTCTACATGAGTAGTCTAGAGTTGGGTTTTTCAGATGGTCAGATGTAGTGGATTATCTGGAGTTTGTTCAGTCTTTGGATCAGAATGCCTTTGCTTATCTTTGTGCATCGTTATTGGGAGTTCGAGCTATTGTTGGATTGGTTCTTGGAAATGGAGTTGCAGTATTTTTTGGAGTTCTTCCTTGAAGACTATCTTAGAGTTATTTGTTCCGCTTCTATTTTATTGTATCTCTGATGTGTATTGATATCTATTGTATTACTCTGTTGTATCAGATATTATATTAGTGTTGTATATCAATGTATTATTCTTTTTATTCCGCTGTGTTGTTTACTTAATGTTGTTATAAGCTCCAGCGAATTGGATTTGAACGGTCGAATCTATGACATTCGAATACGATATGAAGTATGGATGTCGATTTTCGAGCGCGAAAAATTAGAGTCATTACATTTTGTATCAGAGCTGAGGGTTAAACTTTAGCTCAGGAGTTTAACACGTTAAGTAGCTCATTAGAGATAGGGTGAAGTATACCCTAGAATGAGTAATCCCTAAGATATCTGTTCGAATGTCTCGGTAAATTCTCTTACTATTCACTGATAGTAAGTATGAGTGCAAGAAGAGAACGAGATAGGGGACGGGGGAGTACGACTATAAATGGTCAATACCCTGTAACAGTGGAAACTGTTAGGAACTGAGTTGATGATGTTTTGATGACAACAACCTTATATAGTTATTATACTTTACTTTATAAAATATATACTAACATTTCCATATAGATGGATATATATATATATATATATATATATATATATATATATGTATATAGGAAGTATATGCAGGTATCATCGAAGACTGATCAGTATAAAGACTCAAGCATCAAGATGAAGATTAAAGATTCAAGATTCAAGACTCTAGAGAATCAAGATTTCAAGATCTCAAGATAAGTGTCTAGAATTTTGTTAAAACTTCATAATAGCACTCTCATCTTTCTTCCAATTTTCTTTTGGGATGGGACCCAATTTCTATCGAAACCAGTGGCTTACAAACCCACGACAAGTAGCTTACAAACCTACGACAAGTGGCTTACAAACCCACGAAAATCAAAATCATTTAAACTAATTTGTACAAGTTCTCGAGTCCTATGGAGGAGCTCTATAGGAAGGTTCTTGCAATTTCAGTTTGAATAGATTTTTCAAAATGTTTTTAAATCAATTTTCAAATGTTTTAGCTTTCGAAATCATCTTTTCAAAAAGATTTTCAAACTTTGTTTTAGCCTTGAAATATTCCCCTATTCTGATTTTAAAAACTTCTATTTTTAAAACATTAAAACTTATTCTGATTTTAAATATTACGTATATAATCGATGGTCTATATCAATTATATACATATATTTAAAATAATGTTTTATATTTATTCTCTATCTCAAAATATTGTTTAAACACTTTACTTTGCTTCAGAGAAGTTTCAACTTGTTTTAAGTTCAATTGTCTTTACAAAACAACATCTCTATAATTTTGAACTGAGGGATGTCGACATATGGGGATACCCCATGTCGACATGGTGACAATTGGATTCCAAATTCAATTTTCAAAAGAAGTGTCCATTCGTTCAAAAACCTTTCACCAATGGTTATGACTGTTGTGCATCTATATAAAGGCTTCCAAAACGAATTTTTTTAATAACTACTTTCTTATTTTTCTTCACACTTTCTTCTCCACCATTCCATATCCATAAAACTTCATATTTTCAAGATCGTGCCATTATTCTGCCAAATTCTCAATAGGAAATCATTTAGATACTCTCTCTATTTGATTCTCCATCATTCTACTAAAGATCAAAGTGCTATTCAGAGTTATAGGATTAATTTGTAATCAAAAAGTCCATGAAGTCTATCCATTCAAAAAGATTGTTATTAAGAAGTATAAGGGTGATCTTGTGTCCCGTAAATCGAGAGAGTTTACCCCAGACTCGGAGATAGGAGTGTTCCTCAAGGCCTTAGAAATTGAGGGTTGTCATTTGGATATTGGCTTATAAAAATCTGTAAAAGGATATTGCCTTGGTACAGGACTGGATGTAGGAGGATTCCGAACCGGTAAAAAATCCGGCGTGTTCTTTCCTTTTACTTGCTTTACTTCACTATTTGCATTTGTTATATGTTCTATGATCATTCTGTGTTAGAATTCTGTTTAGATTTTTGTTGAAAGTTTTAATTTAGTCATATAGTTCATATATTCTTTAAAACACTATTCACCCCCCTCTAGTGTTATTTCTGCCTTAAGATCCTTAATCCGCATCCCCAACAATTGGTATCAGAGCATTGGTTTTCATTTTTTTCATAATCTGAAGCTTGAAAAATATAAAAATGGCATTTTTGGAAAATTGTGTTAAAACTGTTTTGAATCTATGCATTTCATCAAAGTTTCATAAGTCTGCATATAGTTATTTTGAAAAATCAAGTTATCTACCGAATTGGTGTGTTATGCAGGAACAGACATGTCATATGGCTTTTGACGAATCAACACCCAATGGACAAACTGTGCAAATTGAGAAAGATAAATGGATACTTGATAGTGGTTGTTCGAGGCACATGACTGGAAATCCCGAGATACTTAAGGACATTACTTATCAAGATGGTGGATTAGTCAATTTTGGTGACAACTCTAAAGGATATGTGGTTGGCGTCGGCAATGTCGGTAACTCTAAAACTTTAATTATTTTTGATGTTCTATTAGTTAGGAACTTAAAACATAATCTGCTTAGTATAAGTCAACTTTGCGATAAAGGTTTTAAAATTAAATTTGGAAAAGATAAATGTCACATTGAAGATGATAAGTCTAATATAATTTTTGAAGGTATTAGGAAGAAAAATATTTATATCCTTAGTATGAAAATTTCAAATTATAGTCTATGTCTTTTGGCTAATACAAGTGACCCTTGGATTTGGCATAAAATATTTGGCCATTTGAATTTCAAATTATTATCTACGCTATCAAAACTTGACTTAGTTAGAGGTCTACCCAAGTTAAACTTTAAAGTAGATAGTATTTGTGATGCTTGTCAATTAGGAAAACTTAAGAAAAGTTCATTTAAATTAAAAGATGCTATTTCTACCTCTAGTCCTCTAGAATTATTTCATTTAGATTTATTTGGTCCATCTCAAGTTCAATCAATTAACCATAGTAAATATGTTTTTGTTATAGTAGATGATTATTCAATATATACTTGGACAATCTTTTTAAAACATAAAAGTGATGCTTTTGAAATATTTAAAAACTTCTCTAAAAGAATTCAAAAACAACATTCTTTCAAAATTAAAACTATTCGAAGTGATCACGGTGGTGAATTTGAAAATGAAAATTTTGAGAATTTCTGTTCTCAAAAGGGAATTACTCACAACTTTTCATTTCCAAGAACTCCATAACAAAACGGAGTAGTAGAAAGTAAGAATAGAACGATTCAAGAGTGTGCTCGTAAATGCTTTCTGATAGTAATTTACCTAAACGTTTTTGGGCTGAAGCAGTTGCTACAGCTTATTATATATTAAATAGAATTTTAATTAGACCATTAACAAATAAAACTCCGTATGAATTACTTTATAATAAGAAACCTATAGTTTCTTATTTTAAAGTCTTTGGGAGTAAATGTTTTATACTTAATACAAAAGATAATTTAGATAAATTTGAACCAAAAGCTGATAAAGGATTCTTTATTGGTTATTCTAATAGAAGCAAAGCATTTAGAGTTTTTAATTTAAAAACTAATACTATTGAAGAAACTATGCATGTATCTTTTGATGAAAATCTTAAAGATATTGTACAAATAGATCATGAAGAAGATTTTATAAATTTAAATCAATCTAATGAAACTATTTGTGAAATAAATCAACCTAATACGAGATTTAAAATATCAAAAGATCATCCTATAGAAAATGTTTTAGGAAATATTGAATCTGTAGTAAGAACTAGAAATCAATTAAGTAGTATGAGTAATGTAGCCTTTATATCAACAATTGAACCTAAAAATCCAAAGGAAGCGTCGTCTGATGATTCATGGATTCTTGCTATGCAAGAAGAGTTGAATCAATTTACCAGAAATGATGTATAGGAACTTGTTCCTAAACCTGGGGATAAAAGTATAATTGGAACTAAATGGGTTTATAAAAATAAAATTAATGAATCGGTGAGGTCGTAAGAAATAAAGCTCGTTTAGTCGCGCAAGGTTATTGTCAAGAAGAAGGAATTGACTATGATGAAACCTTTGCCCCCGTAGTAAGATTAGAAGCTATAAGAATTCTACTTGCTTTCGCTAATTATAATAATTTCAAATGGATGTTAAAAGTGCTTTTCTAAATGATTTTGTAAAAGAAGATGTTTATGTTGAACAACCTCCACTTTTTGAAGATAATAAATTTCCAAACCATGTATACAAGTTAAAGAAAGCTCTATATGGTCTAAAGCAAGCTCCTAGAGCCTGGTATGAAAGACTAAGATCTTATTTACTTCAATCTTGGTTTTGAAATTGGTAAAGTAGATACAACACTTTTTATTAAAATAAATAATCAATATACTCAACTAGTTCAAATATATGTAGATGATATAATCTTTGGATCAACTAATAACATAATGAATAAAGAATTTTCAGATATAATGACTAAAGAATTTGAAATGAGTCACATGGGAGAATTAAATTTCTTCTTAGGGCTTCAAATTAAACAACTAGAAAATGGAATCTTCATAAGTCAAGAAAAATATGCTAAAGACTTAATCAATAAATTTGGTTTAAGCACCTCTAGTGGGAAACCAACTCCAATGTCAACAAATGTGGGTTTAAGTAAAGAAGATAAATCAAAAGATATTGATCAAACTTTATGTAGGGGAATGATTGGTTCGCTACTCTATATAATAGCGAGTCGTCCTGATATTATGCATAGTGTTTGTCTCTGTGCAAGATACCAATCACAACCTAAAGAAACTCACTTAAAAGCTGTTAAAAGAATTTTAAGATATGTAAAATACACTTTAGATTATGGTTTATTTTATTCTAAAAATAATACTTTTGATTTAATATCATATTGTGATGCTGATTATGCTGGTTGTAAATCAGACCGAAAGAGTACAAGTGGAACTTGTCACTTTCTAGGACATTCACTGGCTTCCTGGTTCGGCAAGAAACAAAATACTGTTTCCTTGTCAACAACTGAAGCAGAGTATATATCTACTGCTCTAGCCTGTTCACAAGTCATATATATGCAACAAACTTTAAAGGATTTTTGGAATTAACATAAGTAAATCACCAATATATTATGATAATACTAGTGCAATAAATCTATCTAAAAATCCAACTCATCATGCTAGAACTAAACATATTGATATAAGACATCATTTTCTTAGAGATAATATAACTAAAGAAATAATAACTCTAGATTATATAAATATTGAAAAACAAATTGCTGATATATTAACTAAACCATTAACCGAACAGAGTTTTACTAAATTTAGAAGAGAAGTAGGTATTTGTTTAAAGTTCTGAAATATAAAATAATATAATATAATAATCAATAAAAATTCAAAATAAAAATTACACTTTTTCTGAAGGACATGTCGACATGCCCCATCTCATGATGTCGACATACCCAACAAAAATTGAAAATTGAATTTCCCTCCAAAGTTAGTTATTTGGTTATTTATCTATTTATTTCATTTTCTCTCCACTTTCTTCACTATATTCTTTGTAAATAACTTCTGAAACAATAAAATAATGGCCTCCTCTTCTACTAACGAACCCACTTCGCCCACATCTCCTCATTCTGGTCTATTTCAACGAACTACGCACGCTCGAGTGATCAAATTGCAAGAGAAGATGAAAGATATCCTTCAATTGATGACTTAAATTCAAGTAAGTCAACTTAGGATGGTTAGAGAACAACAAAGGCAAGGGAATATTATTAGAAATGTACAATTCCTTATGGATAACAGTACAAATCCTATTAATATTGAAGACTCTTCACAAGCCATGGAATCCGAGGAAGAAGAACCTATGGAAGAACCATAAGAAGACCAAGAGGAAGATCAACCTTTACCTCAACCCGAAGTCCCTATGTATACGGACGAGAGTGTTATTTGCGTTGGTGAGATCCTTGTTGATACTAATAGAAACATAATTGAACAACGTGGAAACTTTTGTCTCCACTACCCCAATTGTTCGATTCATAAGTCTCCTATAGTTAAGGATCGCCATTAAAGCGTACCTTCATTTTATTCTTTGTTTTAAATTGTTTTGTTTGTTCGTGTTTATGTATGTTCTTATATATGTTGTAATGACTAAAATGTGTTCACTTATACTCATTGTTTCATGCTTGTTCTATACATATTATTTTTTCATACTAATCATTCTTGAATTCTTAAGTAGTTAATAGTTTTTGTTGATGATAAAGGGGGAGAAAGTTATAAAAATATATGTGCTTGGTGTAAGGGGGAGTCATGGAGTAAAGGGAAGTTGTAATTTTAAGAAGAAATCACAGAGTAAGGGGGAGTTATGGTATGGTAAGAATATTTTATAAATAAAGATTGTCATCATCAAAAAGGGGGAGATTGTTAGGAACTGAGTTGATGATGTTTTGATGACAACAACCTTATATAGTTATTATACTTTACTTTATAAAATATATACTAACATTTCCATATAGATATATATATATATATGTATGTATGTATGTATGTATGTATGTATGTATATAGGAAGTATATGCAGGTATCATCGAAGACTGATCAGTATAAAGACTCAAGCATCAAGATGAAGATTAAAGATTCAAGATTCAAGACTCTAGAGAATTAAGATTTCAAGATCTCAAGATAAGTGTCTAGTATTTTGTTAAAACTTCATAATAGCACTCTCATCTTTCTTCCAATTTTCTTTTGGGATGGAACCCAATTTCTATCGAAACCAGTGGCTTACAAACCCACGACAAGTAGCTTACAAACCTACGACAAGTGGCTTACAAACCCACGAAAATCAAAATCATTTAAACTACTTTGTACAAGTTCTCGAGTCCTATGGAGGAGCTCTTTAGGAAGGTTCTTGCAATTTCAGTTTGAATAGATTTTTCAAAATGTTTTTAAATCTGTTTTCAAAATGTTTTAGCTTTCAAAATCATGTTTTCAAAAAGATTTTCAAACTTTGTTTTAGCCTTGAAATATTCCTCTATTCTGATTTTAAAGACTTCTATTTTTAAAACATCAAAACTTATTCTGATTTTAATTATTACGTATATAATCGATGGTCTATATCAATTATATACATATATTTAAAATAATGTTTTATATTCATTCTCTATCTCAAAATATTGTTTAAACACTTTACTTTGCTTTAGAGAAGTTTCAACTTGTTTTAAATTCAATTGTCTTTACAAAACAACATCTCTATAATTTTGAACTGAGGAATGTCGACATATGGGGATACCCCATGTCGACATGGTGATAGTTGGATTCAAAATTCAGTTTTCAAAAGAAGTGTCCATTCGTTCAAAAACCTTTCACCAATGGTTATGACTGTTGTGCATCTATATAAAGGCTTCCAAAACGATTTTTTTTAATAACTACTTTCTTATTTTTCTTCACTCTTTCTTCTCCACCATTCCATATCCATAAAACTTCATATTTTCAAGATCGTGCCATCATTCTGCCAAATTCTCAATAGGAAATCATTTAGATACTCTCTCTATTTGATTCTCCATCATTCTACTAAAGATCAAAGTGCTATTCAGAGTTATAGGATTAATTTGTAATCAAAAAGTCCATAGGGTCTATCCATTCAAAAGGATTGTTATTGAGAAGTATAAGGGTGATCTTGTGTCCCGTAAATCAAGAGAGTTTACCCCAGACTCGGAGATAGGAGGGTTCCTCAAGACCTTAGAAATTGAGGGTTGTAATTTGGATATCGGCTTATAAAAATCTGTAAAAGGATATTGCCTTGGTGCAGGACTGGATGTAGGAGGATTCAGAACCAGTATAAAATCCGGTGCGTTCTTTCCTTTTACTTGCTTTACTTTACTATTTGCATTTGTTATATGTTCTGTGATCATTCTGTGTTAGAATTCTGTTTAGATTTGTGTTGAAAGTTTTAATTTAGTCATATAGTTCATATATTCTTTAAAACACTATTCACCCCCTCTCTAGTGTTATTTCTGCCTTAAGATCCTTAATCCGCATCCCCAACAGAAACAACTTTCTCTATCAATTTCCTTTGATTTGATTCCAAATTCTTTTGATTTCTTCGTAACAGCTCCAAAAAGAAGTTTCAGTGTGATGATGGCCCAACGAATCATTGTAGAAAATTCTTATTTCGTATCTTCATCAATTTCTTTTCAGCTTTTGATGTAAACTTTAATGAATTTGAAATTTGAATGAAATTAGAAATTTTGAATAAATTTGAAATTTAAATTGAGTTAAATTGGTTAATGAAATATAAGGATAGAATTGAATTATAGCAATAAAACGATTTTGTTTAAAACCAAATTTTGAATTTCTGTTATAACTTCTTTGGTAGAATAAAATCTGAAATATAAACTTTGTTGTATTTCTCAACCTATAAAATTCTAAAAACCATTAGGATCTTAATATTTAGATTGATATTAATTGTAGAGAACAAATAGCATCAGTCGGGGTGGAAAGGCCAGAAGGGTTAGTGATTCTGGTTCATCTAGTAGGATTCGGGATGATTTGGGTGAACAATCAGTACGTGAGGAGGTGCCAGAAGAGCCTGTGGTGCTGCCACAACCTCAAGTTGAAGAACCCAAGGAGGAGTCCGGAAATGAAGAAGAGTTCGAAGAGGAATTTGAAGAAGAATTCGAGGAATAATTTGAAGAAGAATTCTAAGAGGAATTTGAGGAAGAGTTTGAGGTGGAAGAAGAACCTGAAATTGAGGTAGAGTCCGAAGGTGATGAAGCAATTTAATCTGATTTGGATGATGCTATAGAGGATGATGATGCCATAGAGGATGAGGAGCTAGATGGTGGAGATTTTATTCCGGTAGAATCTGATCCAGAGGAGGTTTTCGAGCCAGACGACGAGGCTGAAGTTATAGAACTGTCAGGGCCTGAGAGAGGAAGCTCTAACAGTGAGGATCTGTAATTGGTCGGATTGACTACTTTTGGGTGTGTTTATATATGTATTTTGGACTTAAAACCATGGTAAAGGTTGGATGTTAGTAGGGTTATGTATGACTATAACTTGTGTACTAATATTATGAGTAGTATTTAATATAAGATATATTATGAATTACTCGAAAGAACACATTGTGTTTACTAGTATAGTTGAATTGGCATTAGTTTATTCTGTGTGTGTATAATTTGAGAAACGCGCTGTGTAATTTCGAGGACGAAATTCTTTTAAAGGGAGAAGTCTGTAACGACCTAGAATTTTTACTAAATTTAAATTGATAATTAAATTAAGTTTTGAATTAAATCTATAAAATCTATTAGTAAATTGATTCGAGTTTCCCTAAATTCAAATAAAAAATATATTAAATCATATGAATTTAAATATTGTACATATGTGATTTGGATTTAAGTTTTAAGTAAATGTATTTATAATAATTTGAATATATATGTATATATGTACATACATTGTTTGAGTTATTGTTATAACTAAATGGTTTAAAGACAAATTATAATGATAAAAATAAGAGTAAATAATTAATTGCTAAAAATTTAAAATAAAAATCTAGAAATTCATCTATGTTATAAAAATAAATAAATATATAGTTTATACAAAATGAAGTAAAGATATAATTTTAATAAAATAATACAAATAGAAGTTTACTTGTATTACAAATTATAAGATCAAACCAAATCTATATTCACGTACACTAGGAATATGAAGCAAGAAACAAAGACATAAATATGTATGAAAGTATATAAAATGAGTACTTGGCAAGTTATATACATATCAGCGCCAAAGTAAGATCTGCATGCAAAAGTCATGTAAATCTAAGTATATAAAAGAAATGTATGTAAAAGTAGGTGCAGGCATGTTGTATAAAATAAAAAGTACAAAGTAAATAAAACAAAGAAGTAAGCATATGTACTACTGCTATCAACCTCAGCCCTAATTCAAGATCACTTCAGCCATACCTGCGTATAAACAAATAACATCACCTTGTACAAAATACAATATAGCCTGTAATTTGCTTTCTCCTATATCAACATCTTCTTCATCTCAGTTTCATTTATTTTCAAGTGAGAAAATATAAAATACGCATCGCCTAAAGTTTAAAAAAAGAATTCCACTGGAAATTGCAAAAGCCTGGGAAGAAAAAAAAAGAAAAAGAAAAAGAACTCAGTCATTTCTTAAAAAAAAACTTCAGTTATCAAGTTCAAAACCATATTTCAACTTCAATCTGAAAGCTTTGAACCATGATTTGGAAGGTGAGTAACTTCTTTTTAAATACTTAAGTAATCTAGTTGCTTGATTTAAGTATGGAAATAAATATGGTATTGTGTTTATATATTGCTAAAATTCTGTGTGTTTGTGAAATAGGATATCTGCATGGTTGTAAAATACTGTAATACACCTCTGTATTTAGAATTTTAAACTCAGGTTTGATTCAAAATTCAACCTCGCTTGATGTACTTGTTGTTATGACCTAGGATCTAAACAAATTATGTTTGTTTGATCAAAAAAGATAAATTTTAAAATTTGAATTCAAGTTAAACAAGGTAGAACTGCTTTGAAAACCTTAAAAACAGTCAATGTTTAATAGGAGTGAAATTTCAAACGTCTTAAATTATTAATTCAGGTTTATAAATTGAATTCTTATTTGAAATTAGGATTTTTAAAACTAAAATTTTATTTTTTAGTAAAGGTTTGTAGTGGCATTTCTGGTTTGATCAATTTAGGAATTTTGGGTTGCCTCTGGCAATACAGTTGATTGGAGTGGCTGTGGTTATTCATGGAGGTGGAGAAGTGACTGGATAGGCCAGGAAAAATGGTCGGTGGATGGTCAGTGGCCGGTGGTGACGAGGGTGGTTGAGTTTTATTCCGAAACCTAATTTTGTCTAGGTTGATAATTTGGATCAGTTCGATCACTCTGTTGGATCGAGTTTGACGTGGTTTGGATGATTGGTGGAGCGAGTATTGGGGATTTGATGGCCGGAGTTGTAGATTGGCCAGTGGTCGGAGCGCCGAGATTGGAGCGTTGACAGGTTGGGTCGCTGATGGCTTTCGTTACTTCCAGGTTTGGGTGAGGAATTTATGGCGAGTTCCAAGTTTCGACCTTGATCTCGAATCCATTTTTTTGTATCAACAATGGAGTTTTCGATGATTGGAAGTTGATGCGGGCGGGATCGTTGGCCTATACGACAAGGCAGAGTCGATTAAAGAAGATCACCGGGGCGGTGCATGTGCACGAGACTAAAAATGTTAGCCTGGGTGTTGTTATCTGGGAAGAACCAGTTTTGCTCGTGTCGTACTCGGGTGATTTGAGTTGTTTACTCGAAGCAAAATATCAGGGCTTGGGTTACATTCTGTTATAAGCTTCAGCCTGAAACCGTTTTGTTTCTGGGAATTTTAAAAGCCAAATTTAAATTTATGAAGCAGGGTTTTAAAACAGAGTTTAAATCTAAGAAGCAAATGTAATTCAAGTTTTGTTTAGAATTCAGTTTAAGCGTAAATAAAATTTAAATCCAAATTGTTTAGTAACTTAAAAGTAGTTAAGGGTATTGAAAGTAATTTGAAATTTAAAATGAAATTTAGAAATTGTAGATGGAAGATTTAAACAAGCTGAAAGTTAATAGTTTTTAACCTGAAATAAATTTTTAAAACAGATTTCTAGATTTTGAAATTAATTAAGATTTATAACTTAAGTGTTGAAGTAAATTTTAAATATGTTAAATTTAAAAAGAAAAGTGATTTTAAACCCTTTAAAATTTTCCTTTATAACTAATTATTATTTTTACATAAAAATGTTGGAAAATGTGCTTTAAACTTAAAAAAAATTTGAAATAAATGTTTTCAACATATTTTACATAACAATTAAATCCTAAATATGTATGAGTTTACTTTAGTTAGTGAAGATTAATGATTTATAATCCATTAATTAATGATTTATCAATTTATCATCAATAATGATTATGTAAGTAAATTTCTTTAGAAAAGTGATTAAAGAAATTAAATAGTCAATAAAGATTTTTAACTAAGATTATTTAAATAAAAAAAATCAATGCGGTTAATTTGACAAAAATTAGAATAATTAATCTAGAACAACCATTTGACAAATTGGGAAATATAATTACTTAGAAAGGTAATTTATAGATGATTAGCGGTGTAATTAATTAATTGATAGTCAGTAATTTGGGTATAAATATTTGTTATTAATTAAGGGGTTAGTTAAACTTATAAATTAAAGGGTTAATTAATAATTGTGATTAATTAAGATAATTTAAATAATTGAAGGTTAATTGGTTCATTAATCCAGATTGATTAGTTAATAATAAAAGATTAACTAATAAAGGATTAAATAAATCTGTTAACTAATAAATTTTATTTATGAATGATTGTATTGTATGAGATACCTTAAATTGATTGTCCTATCTAATCTGGATATTTTGTTCTGTGGATTGTGCTATGTATAATTTATTCATTTGTTAATGATACATCTGTATATTATCTATGAATCTGTGAATGAGCGATAAGCGTTATAGTTATATCGCTTATCAACTATATTTATGTATTTTAATCTGTGATGATTAAATAATGTTGCACTATTGTGTAAAACCCCTGGACCACACCATACACACACAAATATGGATTTCACGAGGAAATCGATTAAGTCACAGATTTTTGAAATAGTTTTATATTTGGAATTTTTAAATTCAAATGTTTTAGAAATGGAATCGGAATAAATGTGAAAAGCTTTAGAAATGGAATTTCAAAGATGAAATTTATTTTGAATGACTTGATAAAGTTTGAAATTTAACTAATTTGATTTAAATTTAAATTCAAAATGTGAAACTGAATTCTATAATTTGAAACTAGGGATTAAAGATGTTATACCAGTAATATGTGGGTTAAACCATTTTAAAATGTATTAATTTGGGAATATGAATATAAATTAAGACCTTTAACTCGTACAAATATAATTGGATTTTTTTTCTGAAACGAAAACTATTTGTTTCCAAATAATAAAAGCTTTCACATAAGAAATGAACATCTAATTTGTGTTAAAAAGATTTCTAGTTTAAAATGAAAATAATTTCTAAGTTATAGGAACGGTTTGAAAGCTATAAGTTAAATCTTTGATTTAAAAAATTTAACGAGTTAATCCAATTGGAATGGAAATTGTTTTGAAGTCTATGAATTGATCTTTGTGTAATAAATCTTTTTGTAATATAAAGATTTGAAATGGTAATTGGTTTAAACCATTTGAAAAGGAAAGTTTTTGGGTTTTAAGTTGTGACTTAATTGAAATCCCAATATCCATATGTTTTTGAAATATTGCGCTCACTAATCGGTTTTGCCGGGAGTGGACCTTTGTGTCATATATCCTATTCCGAATATGTGATACGTCGTTATAGATAGCATTTGAAGACTAGTGGTGAAGACCAGATATTTTCGAAAACGAAACGACAACTCGTCGAATGTCTTTGCATCGACTGGTACCCAGTATAGAGACTCCATATGTGATGGGAAGTCTAAACGTGATTAATGAATATCCGGATTGCAAGGGCTTCTTTGGAAGTGCCTTCGGTTCTGTTCGAACCCAAAACAGACTTGTATGGATTGTATGTCTGAAATTTCATTTTGAGATATAAAGCAGATTTCTTTCAATACATTTCTGTTGGTGGCGGTGAATTTATTCTTTTAGCATTAACACCCTTCTCTGAGACGTACGAGCTCAGAGGTTATGTAGTTGAAGTTTATCAGTGATATATTCCCAACTTGGTAATATGGCATGCTGAGTGTTGCTGATCATTTGTTGATCAAAGCATGGCTTTTGTAAAAGCGTAGCTTTGTGGACGAGACTTCGTCGAACCTCACACCCTGGAATGGTCGAAACAGGAAAGATGCGGCAAGGTTATTGGGTGTTGCGCCCCTTAGGGTATGTTCATTTCCTTCTGGAAAGAGGTGGTATCATGGTATGGAGCCCAGATACTTACTCATGTTGAAACACTTTATTTATTATTGTGTGATGTTGGTTATCGAGTGCTCGGATAAAGGTCCTAAAGGATCGGGGGATGGCATACTCGTGTCAGTAGTTACCCAGTTAGGGGTAACCCAACCTTGTATTGGCAGAGATCCGATTAGGTGCTCGGAACGTCCTTCCAAAGTCGTTTCCATGTGGCAATGGGAAGTTCCTTGGCCTGACCATTTGTTGGAAATCTAAAGAAACAATACAAGCCTTGTACGGTTTTAGTTGTAGAACTTGCCATCCAATATGGTAACCATAATAGGCATAATATAATGGTACCTATGCTGGCTAAGATTTATATTCTACTTTTGAAATGTTTTCTACACTATGCACTAATAATAATAATATCAAAAATGATTTGATTTTGCGTAGTAAGCATCTTTGACTAACATAAGAAGAAATCTCCTCCAAGTCTGCATTTGCATTGTGTGTGTGGTGGGAGGTCTTATGGTGGTTTCATTTTCCAAAAGCATTGCGAACTGACTTTAAAATCTTTTGTTGATTGTTTCAAAAGTTAAAATGTTTTTGCTACTCACACCAGTCCCACGACTGATCTACAGTTTATTGTTTCTTTTCTAAACTCTGGGTGCTTAAAATTTTTCTACACGAGTAGTCTAGAGTTGGGTTTTTCTGCTAGTCAGATGTAGTGGATTATCTGGAGTTAGTTCATTCTTTGGATCCGAATGCACTTGCTTATCTTTGTGCATCGTTATTGGGAGTTCGAACTATTGTTGGATTGGTTCTTGGAAATGGAGTTGCAGTTATTTTTGGAGTTCTTCCTTGAAGACTAACTCAGAGTTATTTGTTCCGCAGCTATTTTATTGTATCTCCGATGTATATTGATATATATTGTAACACTCTGTTGTATCAGATATTGTATAAGTGTTGTATATCAATGTATTATTCTTTTTATTCCACTGTGTTGATTACTTAATGTTGTTATAAGCTCCGGCGAATAGGATTTGAACGGTCGAATCTATGACATTCGAATATGATATGAAGTATGGATGTCGATTTTCAAGCGTGAAAAATTAGAGTCGTTACATGGACGGTAGCGGCTATGGGTTACCACCAACCCGTAAGCATAATTGGTATATCCACCCTGACATTGCCAAGTTGTGCCGTGTCACCTACCCTAGCGCGCCTTATATGATTTTGATTTGCACCATACCTATAGAGTGACCTCTGACGACGCCCAGTGCGGGGGAGATTACAGTACTGTATAGACTATGGGAATATATTATGCGTTATGGGGAATATTGGATCACTCCTTAACGCTATTTTAAAGTAAGTACATTTCACTAATAGACACTATTATAATAGCGAAGTATTACTACATAGTAAATAGTTTAACGGATCCTTAGGAGATGTGATTCTCGAGCCTCTCTTAAGTTACTACACTCACGTTAGACACTGGATAGGAGATGTCAAATCGGGTAAATATCTCCGACGCCGTTACACTCATATTTTATTGTTGATTTAACTGGCATAAGATCTTTTAGTTCTGACTTGTGTGTTTTGTCCTTTCAATTCACTCGGGTCAGTCCGAGAATTTCAGGAATCGAAGACTTTATTTTTGGAGGACGAAGACGAAGATTTCATTATTATTATTATATACTATAACGTTCCACTACACACTGTATTCCACTGCATCGATTATTATTTGCTGGTATGTGCAACTCTGATATGTATTATATAAGTATAATCAAATATTTTTGTAAAACAGCTTCATGAACTGTTTATTTGATTATTATATTTTATCGTTCCGCTGTGAGATTCTATTTTGTATTTCATTCCTTTCTCTGTTTTTCTTATTTACCCCATAACAATCCATCCTTTTCTTATGGTTTAAGTCTGACATATGTGGTTTATCGTCGATTTAAATCGTGCAAAAAGGCAGGACGTTACATCAGGTATCAGAGCTTTGGTTTAGCGATAAACCTTAGCTTTGTCGGGTTTGACTCTTTATTAACAGGGTAGTAATACGCTATGATGAGTCGTTGAGCGTATATATGAGAGAGCGTACTTGTTAGTGTTGTAAAAGGTTTTAATATTGTGTGAATTTGTTTCGTTTTGTATTTATAAATTCTGGTTGATGCATGAGACGCTATGACATCAATAGGGATTCCTAAACACTTAATAGGACAAACCGACATAATATTTGTTTTTAATATGGGTGAATGAAATAATTTTGCCTATTATATTTTATATATATATAAAATAAATTTTACATTATGGTTGTATTTGGTTGCAATATATTGGTTGTTAGGTAATGAAATTTATAAATAATAGTTGAAATAAGATTGAAAATAAAATAAATGGAAATTGGAAATTTAGAACTTAAGTTCTGGGGTTTTGAAATTTCTTTTGAATGATTTTGGAATATAAGAATAATATTATTAGAAGTATTTTATAATATAAGTATTTAAATATAATTTGAAATAAATGTTTCAAAAAAGAAATTTTGGAAAGGATATAAGTTCTATACTCCCCTCTCTGTCGTTGGAAAATAATTTCGGTGATGGGTGCACACATCATCGACATTCGTTTTCGAGTTTCGAAGTGGGAAGGCCACTGTAGTAGTTTACTGTAGATTTATTTTGATAACCAAATATAAATTTCTAATTGTTTTAAGTATAATTGGACATATAAGTTTTAATTATAAACCTTTATCTATTATTTTAAAATGATTTGAAATAAACCCGGTATTTAATTCTTAAGTTTTCGTTAATTGATTGATTCAATTATTGTAGTGACTTGGAGCGTAGGTAATTAAAAAAATTTGAAAGCTCTAAATAAAATAAGAGATTTAATGCTAAGTTATAAATTATATAAAAAGAAATTTTAAATTTGTAACATATAAAACAAAGGAAATTATTATTGAACATTAAATTAATTAACGGAAATAGGATAAACTTGAATAACTTTCAATTACATCCTTGAAAACGTCTATATAACTTACTGAATATTAAAAGTTGAAGTGTTTAATAAGAAATTGTAATGGAAATTGTACAAGTAAAAGTAGGTAATGAAAGTGTTCAATAAATTGCTTTTATTTATAAGAACTGATGTTATAGAGTTATAAACTTAAGTTGCAATTAAAATGTTACTATAATTAAATATAATAGAAATGAAAGTGCTAAAGAAATAAATGAAATTTAAAAGGATAAATCATTATATGAATGAAAAGGAAATCAAACAACAAATCAAACAACAATTGTATGAAATGAAATTAATGATAAGTAAAATTGATGTGTTGTTGGGAATTGCTTTTAGTTGGTTTATGGTTGTTTGGGCAAGGACACTTTAGATTTGTTTGGATGAATAAATGATCTATTTAGTTTCATCAGAGATCGTTAAGTAAATGGTGCGCTCAGTAGTTTATTTTTCATTCTATCCAATTTGAAGTTTTGAACACGAACAACTATTTGTTTTGTTTGATATGAATGAATAATTGATTTGTATTGATTCTATGTGATGGTCGTATGCCTTGTTGCAAGGGATTATTGTATGTATTGATTTGTTTTTTATGGTTGAAACAACTTTAAATATTTCATTTTATATAATTATTAATTCTTCTGGATTATATAAGTAAAATACAGGTTATGGAAGCAATTGCTACTGCTTCTGCTTTCATAAAACAAGCGTTAATTGCCTGACAAATATGTACGTTTCTGGATTATGGTTTACTGTTATTATATTGTTTTTCCGTGTTGGGATATATATTACTTTGGAAAATATATGTTATATATTGTTATATTTTGCTATTATATTTTCTCCCAAGCCTCTCCGTATAAAGTAGACTCTGCTGAAATTTTCTAAGTCGAAATTTTCCGTAAATTTTGGACTTAGAAAAATTTAAAATGTTTCCAAACTTTATAAATTTGAATATAAAAAGATTTAATTGTTTATAAATCTATATATTTTATTTAAATTATCCAATTCTGTAAACCTATTGTTATGAATATAATGTTTTGAATAATATATATTAATTATAAGTCCTCTTCTCCCTTCTTTTCCTTTTCGGGACGAAAAGTTTTGAGTGTGGAAGAGTGTAACGACCCTTAAATTTTCAGTAATTATAATGGTTAATTTAATAAGATTTTTGAAATTTAATACTGATGAAAATAAAAATATAGTCAATTATTAATGGAAATAATAACTTGGATAAGATTGGTAAGTTAATTGTTAATAACTTGGATGTAATTCCAATCAGTGAAACAGTGTAAATGTTAATTATATTCTTATTGTAATGAAAATGTTACCAAGATTAAATGATTAAATTGATTTAAAATCTTAATTAATGTGTGCATTTATTTATAACGGGATATAAAAGGTAAATTAATAATTTAAAATGTTAACTAACTAATAAAATAATGTATGATGAATGGAAATGGAATGAATTAGTGTATGAACTAATGGTAGCACTTATTGTAAGGTGATAAGTAAATTAAAACGTAACAAGTGCTATTTAGATTAATAATTAATAGGTAGAATAAAATGTCAATTAATGAATTTATTTAAAATTGTAAAGTTATAATAACATATAGTAATTGGTTGGGAAGAATAAAGATAACTAAATATACTTTAATGATAATTAATATAATAACGGAAAGTGTGGGTGTAAATTAAAAAGGAAACGGGAAAATTTATTTTTAAGATAGTAAGTGGTGTAATAGAAAGCTAAATAAATTTATGGGGAGTATTAATTGTAATTGGATGTGGATTAATGTGATAACGTTAATGCAAGTTGATAAATAACTAATTTAGCGCAATTACTATTAATTGGAATCTATTGCAATAAATGGAATTAAATATTATATTAGTGTAGATTTAAGATAATATTGGATAATAAGGTATGGTCAGAGGTTTTTGAATGAATTGATAATTAAAATTAAAGGTAGTGATGTTAATATAAGTTGACTATAAACAAATTGAATGAAATTCAAATCAATGGAAATAATGCAGATGTATACTTAGCTACAAATTGAATATATGAAAAAAAGGAAAGCATTGAATTGGATTAATAAATTTAAATTATAATAAATGGTCGTTGAATAAAATCAATGTTCTGGAAGTAATTATAATATTTGCTTGAAGGAAATAAACTTAAAGGTAATTAAAGTTTAATGGTTACAATTGTTATAAATTACATATTTGTTTAGTTCGTAGAAATTGATTTGAAAGCAATTGTAGTAATTGACTTAATTAGGGCAATCTTAATTAATTTAAGCAATTGGTTGGATAAGAAGAATGAAAATCTAGATTTATCAATTTATTGGGATTTGAACTATAATGATAATAAGATTAATTGCAATTAATGGTAATTAAATAGTAGTTAATTGAAATTAAGTTAAAATGGAAGAATATTAGTTTTATCTCGTCTTTTGGCAATGCCGTGATACCAAAAGATCGATCAAAAGCCAAAGACAGCTCGTCTCAAAAGACTGGCTATGCATTGTTTAACCATGGATATCAATGGATTTTTTCCGAGCTCGGATCAGGCTACAATTGATAGAACACGGCGAGCAAAGTCATGAAAAGCAGCACTCCATGTTTCGAGTCAATCCGAGGTTACATGTGTCAACTCCACCATGCCACGACCTTACTTCGTCATAGGTCGCTCACGACTTAACTCCCTCATAGGTCGCTCACGACCTAGCAACTCCACGACCTAAAGCATGAACTGATTCAAAGGGTTCACGACCTAAACAAATCAACGGTCTAGCGACTCAACGAGCTAAGGGACAAAGCGACCTAAGAAGTTACAAAGAAAACGGCTTAACTGTCCTAAGCTTCCTAGCGACCTAAACATCCTAGCGACCTACCATCCAACGACCTAAAAGCCCAGCGACCTAATCCGCATACTGCCTCTTCCTTTAGGTCGCTCGCGACCTAAGCCACATACTGCTTCTTCCATTAGGTCGTCACCCTCTATGCCCCAACTTCTTATGTCGCTTACGACTTATCAACCAAAGCAGTTCATCAACCCGAAGCCTTAACTCGTTCTATTAGGTCGCTTGCGACTTACAACCTTAACTCGTCCCTGTTAAGTCGCCTACGACCTACGACCTTAACCCAGAACCGCTCTATAAATACCTCGCCTATTCCAACTAAAAAGGGGACAGGGGGATACTCCTTGGAAGGCCGATACTCTGCAGTTTTCTCGACTCCTTCAACACTTTAAGCGCCAAAGACACTTCAAAGACCTTTAGAAGAGATCAAGTTCATTGAACATGAATTCAAGAGGCTTTCC
Source organism: Allium cepa (assembly GCA_030765085.1). NCBI lineage: Eukaryota > Viridiplantae > Streptophyta > Magnoliopsida > Asparagales > Amaryllidaceae > Allium > Allium cepa. Next base: position 1,014,045,604 of record CM060934.1, on the reverse strand, counting down.
TACATCAAAGTTCTAATAATTTTCCTTAGCGATGTTGTAATTGAAGAATTGTTGTAAAACTTTTAATAAAGTGAAGAAAAGAAAAGATTTAGTGGACGTAGGCTTGACTTTGAGCCGAACCACTATAAAATTGTTGTCTCTTTGTTATTTTCTGTGATTTTCTGCTTACTTTTAGTACCCGTATCGACTGGTGGTGCTTTCACTATACAACAACTTACACCAGGGTGTTAGCGCGCACTTTTAGCGTTAACATTTTTGGTGCTTTCATTGAGAGTTGAACTCAGGAGCGCTTTCATCATTGCTTCGCAAAGATTTGTTGAGAGACTCTCTTTAAGAACCAGAAGTCTACCCAAGATTATAGCTCCTGGAAGGAAAACAAGAAGAAGAAAGAGACCAGAAAGAAGTCAGCACGAAGGGAGTCAAGGGGCTTCCTCAGGAGAGAACCAAACTTCAGTCTTCATCACCGGGGAAGAGACGGAAGCAATGATGAAAAGGCAAGAGGAGTTGATGCAGAATTTGTTTCAGCAGATTGGGCAACTTGGAGCGCAAAATCAAGGAGCGACTGGAGTTCAGAATGGAGCAGGACTATCCGAGGCAGCACCAGAGCTAGGGAGCACTCATCTAGAGCACACTGACCCAATACCGAGATAAACATCTGGTGGATTCGAGCAACATGGCAATGACAGAGGAACAAGACCTCAGCCAGGAGAACAGATTCCAGAATTCCCTCGTGAACTCGGGGGGCCGGCCGAAGGCAATGGACAAGGACTAGGACTAGCAGACAACGACAGATTGGTAGAAATGGTCAAAAGAACTATGAGAGGCGGCTTAGTAAACAAGGACTTGGAGGATGTGAATAGGAGTCCTTTTACCACAACAATCAAGCGAGCTAAGAACCCACCAGACTTTAAGCTACCATCGTTGGATATATAATAGAAGGACAGACCCTACAGCTCATCTGACAAAATATATGAGGCATATGGAGGTGCTGAGGACATCGGAGGAAGTGATGGCCCGGTGCTTTCCATTGTACATGACAGATATTACGGCACTTTGGTTTAGACAGCTGGAGAATGGATCTATCGGAACATGGAGTGACTTGACTGAAAGGTTTATGAAGCAATTCAAGGTCCACATTTCGAGACCCAAAAATGTTATGAGCTTGGTAGCATTGAAACAAAAAGCCGGGGAATCTTTGAGAAGTTTTTTGACACGGTTCAATGCTGCCGCAACATCGGTGGATCGACCAGATTCATTCATGGTCTTGATGGCAGCTGTGTCGGGCTTAGCTGACAGTACAGAATTCAAGAATTCGCTTACAAGAGATCCCCCCATGGATCTGGGGGAATTCTATCATGAGGCTGAAGGATTCTTACGATTAGAGGACGCAAAAGCCGAAAGAGAAGAAGGAGAAGGAATCGACGTTTATGTAATCAAAGGTGGAAATCCTCCTGAGAAAGGTGTAGAATCTAGCAAAGGTAAACGAAAGGCCGAGGATAACAACGATAGATCAGTATGACCGCGAAGGGAACCAAGATTCACCTCATACACGGAGTTGAATGAGACTTTGGAGTGGATCTACTAAAACACCAAGGGACAGGTTCCTTATCGAAGGCCGATAAGGAGGGATCCAACTAACAACGAGAGAAAGTCAGACAAGTATTGCTCATTCCATGAGTTGAATGGTCATAGCACAAATGACTGCAGACACTTGAAAGACGAAGTTGAGGGGCACATCCGGGATGGTTTTCTATCACAGTATGTGAAAAGGAGGATCACAACAGTGGAACAAGAACGACCACCACCTGCATCAACTGAAGATGGCTCAGGATTGAGGCGTTGGCCAATTATTGATTGATTGAGATAATGACGAACGAGTAGCAAACTCCATATCGACACAATTTGGTTGTTCACACATGTACGGGACCACGAACGATCCCTAGGCATGCTATGATACAACTTTAAATCATATCGATGTAGGTATTTGCACTCTGGCGTCACTACTTTGCTTTTTTACTTCTGATGTTTGGATCTGACTTTGTCAGACATTTTTGTCTTAAAACTCTTCAGTTGGATAAATATTGAATTCTGATAAATCTAAGAAGGCTAGGTCACTTACACATGTACGGGGTCATGAACGGTCCTTAGGCATGCTCTGAGTTGGCTAAGCTTCTTACACATGTACGGGGTCGCGAACGGTCCTTAGGCATGCACTGAGTTGGCTAAGCTTCTTACACATGTACGGGGTCGTGAACGGTCCTTAGGCATGCTCTGAGTCGGCTAAGCTTCTTACACATGTACGGGGTCGCGAACGGTCCTTAGGCATGCTCTGAGTTGGCTAAGCTTCTTACACATGTACGGGGTCGTGAACGGTCCTTAGGCATGCTCTGAGTTGGCTAAGCTTCTTACACATGTACGGGATCACGAACGGTCCGTAGGCATGCTCTGAGATGGCTAAGCTACTTACACATGTACGGGGTCGCGAACGGTCCTAAAGCGTGCTCTGGAATGACAGTAAATCACCTTGGCAAACGATCCAGGAACTCACCCGAACGTGAACCTGGCATCGATAATACTAAGCCCCCATGGGCACACTTATTCGCCTCGAACATGCACACAAACGATCCAGGAACTCGCCCGAACGTGAGCCTGGCATCGTTAATACTAAGCCCCTCGGGCACATTTACTCGCCTCGAACGGCACCCGACCTCGAATGGTCACAACTCGCCTCGAACGACACCCGACCTCGAACGGTCACAACTCGCCTCGAACGACACCCTTACCACGAACGGTCACATCTCACCTCAAATGACTCGATCCCGAACGGTCGTCATTTGAGGTCAAACATTTGACCACGAACGGTCACATCTCACCTTAAATGACTCGATCACGAACGGTCGTCATTTGAGGTCAAACCCTGACCACAAACGGTCACATCTCCCCTCAAATGACTCGATCCCGAACGGTCGTCATTTGAGGTCAAGCATTTAACCACGAACGGTCACATCTCACCTCAAATGACTCGATCCCGAACGGTCGTCATTTGAGGTCAAGCATTTGATCGCGAACGGTCACACTTCACCTCAAATGACTCGATCCCGAACGGTCGTCATTTGAGGTCAAGCACTTGACCCCGGATGGTCACACTTTGCCTAAAATGGCTCGATCCTGAACGGTCGTCATTCGAGGTAAGGCATTTGATCACCAACGGTCACATTTCACCTTAAATGGCTCAATCTCGAACGGTCGTCATTTGAGGTCATATAAAACTGTTAATTTCTCTATAGGACATCAACAGGATATGAACATCCAGCGTACGGCATTACAAAACACACCTTCCTATCGCAAGGCATGTTTTGGGGGGCAAATGTTATCCCATCTTTTGGCAATGCCGTGATACCAAAAGATCGATCAAAAGCCAAAGACAGCTTGTCTCAAAATACTGGCTATGCATTGTTTAACCATGGATATCAATGGTTTTTTTCTGAGCTTGGATCAGGCTACAATTGGTAGAACACGGCGAGCAAAGTCATGAAAAGCAGCACTCCAAGTTTCGAGTCAATCCGAGGTCACATTTGTCAACTCCACCATACCATGACCTAACTTCCTCATAGGTCGCTCACGACTTAACTTCCTCATAGGTCGCTCACGACCTAGCAACTCAACGACCTACAGCATGAGCCGATTCAAAGGGTTCACGACCTAAACAAATCAACCGTCTAGCGACTCAACCAGCTAAGGGACAAAGCGAACTAACAAGTTACAAAGCAAACAGCTTAACTGTCCTAAGCTTCCTAGCGACCTAAACAACCTAGCGACCTAACATCCAACGACCTAAAAGCCCAGCGACCTAATCTGCATACTACCTCTTCCTTTAGGTCGCTCGCGACCTAAGCCACATACTGCTTCTTCCATTAGGTCGCCACCCTCTATGCCGCAGCTCCTTATGTCGCTCCCGACCTACCAACCGAAGCAGTTCATCAAGCCGAAGCCTTAACTCGTCCCTGTTAGGTCGCCTGCGACCTACAACCTTAACTCCTCCTGTTAGGTCGCCTACGACCTACGACCTTAACCCAGAACCGCTCTCTAAATACCTCGCCTATTCCAATTGAAAAGGAGACTGTAGGGATACTCCTTGGAAGGCCAATACTCTGCAGTTTTCTCGACTCCTTCAACACTTTAAGCGCCAAAGACACTTTAAAGACCTTTAGAAGAGATCAAGTTCATTGAACATGAATTCAAGAGGCTTTCCCACATCAAAGTTCTAATGATTTTCCTTAGTGATGTTGTACTTGAAGAATTGTTGTAAAACTTGTAATAAAGTGAAGAATAGAAAAGATTAAGTGGACGTATGCTTGACTTTGAGCCGAACCACTATAAAAGTGTTGTCTCTTTGTTATTTTCTTTGATTTTCTGCTTACTTTTAGTTCCCGTATCGACGGGTGATGCTTTCACTATACAACAACTTACACTAGGGTGTTAGCGCGCACTTTTAGCGTTAACAACTATGAACCAAGATTTAAAAGCTATGTTAGCTATATTCTTATTGGTAAAAGACTCGGATAACAAGGGTTAAGAATTTAATAAATGGATTTTGGAGTTTTATTTTAAAATTTCTAAATATAATGAAATTGAAATTAAATATTGAAATTGAGGTTAACATTGGAGTTCATGAATTAATGAACTCAAAATTGACATTTAAATTTGTTTAAAATCATTATAAATGATTAAGAAATTAAAAATGTTGAAATTTTTTAATTATCGAATTTAAATTTGAAAACTTAATTTAATTAATTAATTTGGAAAAATAGCCATTTTGGCCACTGACTCGGATTTCGATGAAACCAATTTCACCGGATCCGTAATAGTGAAAAATTGTAGGATTTCAAGTTTCATAGTGATCGGGCTTGTCGTTGGATCGTACGGGCTTGAAACGCCTTGAAATAAATTAAACTGAAATCAATTGAATTCAATTTGAAAAATATTGATTTTAGCATAACTTTTCCATACGATGGAATTTGGACTTGAAACCTTTTCCATTGCATTTAAAATATTTTAAAACACCTATTTTGATATATGGGTTAACCCAATTTCTTTCCGGAGTCGAAACGGGCTTTTCAGGCCATATATCGTTCAACATGTTTATAAATCGGGTCCATCTATTCAATTTCAGTTGTTTAGCAGCCTCTACTCCTCATTTCTATACATATAGAAACTTTTGTGCTCCTCTTCCTCAATGGCTGTAAGCCCTAATTTATCCAATTCAAATTTCAATTCAAAAAATCAACTTCAAATTTCAAACTCCTTAGAAAAATTTGAAAAAAATATATTTCGAAGCTCTCGAAGAACGCAGTTCAGATCTACAACTCGTTTTTTGACTCAACGCATTGTTTTTCCAGAAATTGAAGAAAGATTTTCGGCAATTAATCACATCGAAATCAAACTCTCCCGATCGTCAAACCGTTTCTGGGTTTTGTAGAGAGGCTCGCACACTTCGCATCGGTGGTGGTTGCTCGTCAAATCGACGGTTAGATCGACGGTAAAATTCGCCTAGGTTTAACAAATTGAACGGCGGCTACGGATATTTTCGTCATGATCGTCATCATGGGGAGGCGCGTGGAGGTCGTGGTCGTGGGAGATAGGTCGTAGTTCACCTAGAGGCAGCGCGACACTGGTTTGGAGGCGGCGGCCGTGCATCGCACGAGATTCAGCACGTAGGGCTAGGTTTTTTTTTGGTTTGTTCAAATCTGGTGAAGACGCATGATTTCATGGTGACGTGGCCTTGGTTTTAGGGTAATCTTCTATTTTCTTTATTTAATTTTTGAATTTCGTCTTCAAACTTTCTAATAACTATAACTTTCACATAGGATATCTGATTTTCGCGCGGTTTCTTTTGTTAGGATCGTATCTCAATTTCGGACATTTTGACGCTGGTTTGGATGAATTCTTAGACTGTCCAATTTTTTGGTTTAAATTGGATTTAAATTCAATTTAAATTCGAAAGGTGAGTGTTTTAACCCACTCACAACTTCTAAAATTTCTAATGATTGCTAAATCAATTTTTGGTGTGATTTGAAATTTATTTATCGTTGTTTGGTATGTTTTATCATCATTCCAGTTAAATTTAATTATTGAATTTAATTATTATTCGATTTATTATTGCATATAAACTGCCAGTTAAATAGATTGTTTAATTTATTATTGAATATAGACTGTCAGTAATTACGTGTTATTTATTATATGATTTATATTGATGTATTTGTTTAAAGTGAATGATGATTGTAATAAATGGTTGATGATTGATATTGGATGAATGGATGTGTATTTTATATTGTTTTAAACTTTAAATTTGTTATGCACTTTATTTCATTCGGGATTGCAGTTTGAAATGATATATAACCATAATTTTATTTTAAATTACGGAGTGAAATGATAAATATCTGTATCACTTGACCATAGGATAGAAAATTATATAGAGGCACCGCGGTATATATATAAAAATATTTTGAAATGATTTTCTATGGTTGTAAAGAAATATACGGTTTTATGAGGTATATTTGGATATTGTATAAATGTATTTTATATATAGTCAAATTCTTGGGTTTAAGCTATGAATAAGATTTGGTTAAATTATAAATAAGTTAATAATAAGTTGGATTTTATTAAAATATAATATGGTTAAGTATTTACTTAACCATATTTTGTATAGAGTTTATATTGATTTTTACAAATCAAGGTTGAGAAGATAGTTTTGAAATTGATTGGAGATTTTATTTAATTAAAGAATTATATTTAATAAGAATCCTTTTGGAACTTATCGAAATTAAGATTTTAAAAGAATATGGTTTTATAATTTAATTCGGGTTTAAGGTGATTTGAGTGAACAAAATGAGGAATATTTCATCATTTAAAATTGAAGTTTTATTTAAAGGATATTGGATTTAGCAAGCAAATATTTCAAAATTAAATAATATAAAAGAGAAATTGGTATATATATATGAATTATAAAATTTAGTTTTGAAATATTTAAGCTTTGAAATATAGTGAATTTGAAATGGTTTATTTGGAGGTTCAAATCGGTATTTGGAATTTATTTGTGAAATTAAAGAAGCTATTTTATTTTATAAAGTAATTTAATATTTAAACCATTTAAGTGGTGTAGTTATATTTCAAAGTTATGAAATTCAATGTTTTATGTTTTGGAAGGCTATATTTCAAGCGCTTGGTTTCGAAAATTATAACTTTGAAAATGTTATGGTTTTAGAAAAGGATATATTTGAAAATGATATCATATTGATTTGATTTTAAAAGGGTGAAATGATATCGTAATTATATGGTTTTGAAATGAATATTATATCCTGGTTTTGAAGTATAATTATTTTGAAATGACCGTGGTGTTATAATAACGTTTGGTTGTTGAAGAGAGCGGGAACGGAAGTTGTCATACACTCTGCCAACTCCAAAAGCACTTTAACAACCGTGTACACGGTGGGGATTCCAGTATGAAGGATGGTGGCGGCTTTTCTTTTGAGGTAAATACGTGGACCCAACTCCCGTGAGTTGGCATAAGGTGGCTAAAACAAGAGCGATTGACGGGTTAAGAAGGTAGCACCTTTTATCGGACACATCCCTTCGATATTATACTTTGACTTTTGGATTTATTCGGTGGACACTTTTGATTTCTTTCATTTAGGGGTGTGGCTCGAGGTGGGCGGTAGCTGCGCCTATGCGTTACCACCGACCCGGAAGCGTAATTGGTATATATACCCTGGCATTGCCTAGTTGTGTCGTGTCACCTACCCTAGCGTGCCTTGTACGATTTTGTTTTGTACCATACCTATGGAGTGCCCTCTGACGACGCCCAGTACGAGGGAGATTATGGTACTGCATCGACTATGGGAATATATTATGTGTTAAGGGGAATATTGGGTCACTCCTTAATGCTATTTTAAAGTAAGTTTATTTTACTAATAGACACTATTATAATAGCGAAGTATTACTACATAGTAATTAGTTTAACGGATCCTCGGGAGATGTGAATCCCGAGCATCTCTTAAGTTACTACGCTCATGTTAGACACTGGATAGGAGATGTCAAATCACGTAAACATCTCCGACGCCGTTACACTCATATTTTACCGTTGATTTAACTTACGTAAGATCTTTTAGTTCTGACTCAAGTGTTTTGTCCTTTCAATTCGCTCGGGTCAGTCCGAGCATTTCAGGAATCGAAGACTCTTTTCTGGAGGAAGAAGATGAAGATTTCATCATCATTATTATTATATATTATATTGTTCCACTACACACTACATTCCGCTGCATCGATTATTATTCGCTGGTATGTGCAACTCTGATATGTATTGAATAAGTATAATCAAATATTTTTGAAAAACAGCTTCATGAATTATTTATTTGATTATTATATTTTATCGTTCCGCTGTGAGATTCTGTTTTGTATTTCATTCCTTTCTCTGCTTTTTCTTATTTATCCTATAACAATCCTGCCTTTTTATGGTTTAAGTCTGACGTGTGTGGTTTATCGTCGATTTAAATCGTGCAAAAAGGCGGGACGTTACACGTATCCTCTTTCTTTTTTCACGCAAGAAAAAAAACTTCTCATCTCTAAAATAACGGCCATCATTTCTAAAAAACTTTGGTAAGTTCTTGCACAAATTTTCGTTCTTCTTCTTTGCTTTACTTTAATTCTTGTCATGCTTTCACCTATGTTGCTCGGCCATAGCTCCTCATCCATCAACATCACCTTCACCACCACCTTTCTCGGCTGCAACCTCCTCCAACCCCACTGACCATGTCAGGCCGTGGCCCCCTATGTTGCAAAACTCCACAAAAATTTGCATCATCACTTGAAAACTACCCTAGCCGAACACTTTAGGCCATCATCCCCTTCATACCCCTCTTGGCCACCACTAGCACCACCTCCACCTCCACCAGCCTCTAACTGACCATAGGCCACTGCTGCACCATCACATGACCTCCACCAAACAAGGCCAGGCCACCACTTGCCCATGGCCGAGCTTTTGGTTGCACCAAATATCATTTTTTTCCTTTCGTTGCCTTGGATTTTGTATTTTCATGTCACAGCTTCCACTCCTTTATCTCCAAGCTAGGCCGAGCCATGTTGTTCCATACCTGACCCAAACTCATGGCCTAGGCCGAGTACTTGAACCATATGGCCGAGCATATGATGGGTGAAAGCATGGTCAAGTTGTTGGGTTCTCTGTTGTGCATTATTTCTAGAATTGTTTAATAATATTTTTGTGTTGTAATTCATGTGCAATATCTTATTTTGTTTGCTATGTACAAGATAATCACTTTGGCTCTCCCCTCACTTGAATCCGTAGTCTTGCTTTTCTGCTTTCTGGATCTTTGTTTGTGTGTCTGAATTTGTTATCTCTAGCTTGTACAGGTGAGTATTTCACACATGTCATCTGTATTTATAAAATCAGTAAATTGACACCATACGAATCTGTAGATTTATTATCATGTTACACCTGCCCGTGATATGATTTATATGATGTTCACACTTTTTATACATCTGTCATATCATCCATTACTACGATATAATGCTATACTGTTTATTTATATCAGTTTATCACACTGCAAGTTCCCTGTAGAATAGAATCACTATGGGTTGAAATGGTACATACCCGAACGGACTTTAGAATAGAGAAAATCATTATGTGCTGAAATGATAGGCCTGGACGATTTTTATTTATTTCATTTTACTTGGGATAGCGGGTTTGAGATGATAGAACCCGGATTTTTCCTTGTAAATTATTGATTGAAATGATATATTATCCGTATCACCTGACTTAGGTTAGAAAATTATATACAGACCAATGGTTAATATATAATTTTCTAGATTTCAATCTTTAGTATATTTCAAAGCTTTAATATACCTCGTTTCAAAACTAATTTTTATAATTTCATATAATTCTGATTTAACTTCATTATTACTTAGTTTTGAAATATTCATTTCGAAAATCCTATATCATTTAAATAAACTAGAATTACAAGCAAACCAAATCTCATTTCATACTAATATAAACTTCAAATATTCATTTGTCAAAATCAAATATCATTCCAAATTCATATTCTTTATCAAAATAAAGATCAAATCATTTCCAAACCATTTCAATCATCAAAATATCATATCCTTTTAAAACCTCATTATTAAATCATTATTTGAATTCAAATATTCAAATTTAAATATCTTTTTAAATCAAATAAGTCATTCATTTATTATTCCAAATATAATTACAAAACACATTTCAAAATTTCATTCAAAAATTCATTTATCACATTTCATTTCATTCCATTTAACACATAACCAAGTAAACCCTATTTAAATTCAAATTCAATTTAATTTCCTTCAAAATTCAAATTTAAATATAAAAATATTTTCAAGACTCCTTAAATTTCAAAATTAATCAATTCCAAAAGTTAAATCATTTAACATTTTAAAATATAACTCAAATAGTGTTAAAATCTATAATATTTCAAAACATCGTCAAATTGTAGCAGCGACAACATTTATAAAGTTCTGTCGTAGCTTATAGTTTCCAAAATTGTTTAGTTCAGGAACAACGGCATTTATAAAATACCGTGATAGATATTTAGTTATTTCAAACATAGTTAAATTCAAAAACAACAGCACTTAAATATGCTGTCATAAGACCACAGCATTTTTGAAACTGCTATTAATAAAATTCTAGATTTTATTATAACTTCAGAAACATTAACACTCCAAATTTTTGTTATTTTAAAACTTATAAATCATATTTCTAGACTTCAAAATTTCACATTTAAAATTTTTTAACATATGATTTATCACAACAAAATTTTATAATTAAATATCCAATTAAAAACTCAATGTATTTGTTAAGTCAAAATTCACTGTTTTCTTAACTTGTAAATTTAACAAAACTTAACATTTTACTTCAAATATCATTTCAAAACTTTAAATTTAATTTCCATTATTTACTTACATTTTTAAAAATATAAATTTAAAGTCAAAATCACATTTACTTCAAATTTACATACTTAAATTCACAAATTCAATTAATATTTAGCCTTCCTAAAACCATAATATATATGTATATATTTTTAAATTAAAATTTCATACTTTAATAATACATATCATAAGAAAAATCATTCAAAAATATACCACGGGGTCTGTACATAATTTTCTAACCTAGGTCAAGTGATACTGATATGTATCATTTCAATCCGCAGTTTAAAAAGAAAACCAGGGTTCTATCATTTCAAACCCGCAATCCCAAGTCAAATAAAAATACAATAAAAATCATTTAAGCCTATCATTTTAGCTCATAATGATTTTTCCTATTCTAATGTCCGTTCGGGTATGCATCATTTCAACCCATAGTGATTCTATTCTAACAGGGAACTTGAAGTGTGATCATATACATAAACAATATAAAAAAATACTGTAACATGTCAATGTCACAATGTAATGTCATATATCATAAGTCAGGTGATAATTAACAAAGTTAACATGGTAATAAAATGAAATAATATATCATATAATCATCATTAACTTGCATAACATTTTAATTAATAATCACTTGTCATCCATTTACCATTTCATAAGTAAATATGTCAGAGTGAGAAGGACTCGCCTTTATCAAAGCGAGAGACCACTACGACTCACAAGAATGATTCCAAAGGCACGACAAGCACGATACAACACGACTTTTGATTTGAATGAATGGAGAGCCTTGATATTGATCTTGTATACAACAAATAAGCAAGACAATATAAACATATATATACAATACAAATATGAATTAAGACGAAATGGAAATTTGAATCAACAAAGAACATTACCTAGCTTTAACACAAAAGTGCTTGACCATGACTAAACATAGGCTCGGCTACCTTCAATATTTTGCTCAGCCATGGTGTAGATATGGTGGTGAGGGCTCGGGTTTGGCATTACATAAGCACGGCTAGGCTAGGAGATGAAGTAGTAGGAGTTACAATTGAAGAATACAAATGGTCAAGTCCATAGGTGAAGTTTGGTGCATAACTAGGCTCGGCCAAAGGTTAAGTGGGCTCGGCCATGCAAGGTTTAGGTCTGGTGATGGCTGAAACTGTGGCCAGAGGTAGTGTACTTGCTGGTGGTGGTGGCTATGTGGTGGCCGATGCAAACTATGAAGGGTATGGTGGAAACTATGGTCGGCTAGGCATGTTTTCAATGAGTTCTTTGCAAATTTGAGGTGATGGCTTCATATGTAGGCACGGCCAGATCTGGACAAGGAGGAAGGAGGAGGTTGCTACCATGTATGGTGGTGATGATGGTCAGTGGTGATGTTGAAGGCTAGGGGCCGAGCAAGGCTTGAAGAAGAGGAAGGCAAAATCAAAGAAAAATAAGAAGTAAAAGTAGAAAAGAAAGCCATTGGAAACTTATAAAATATTTTCAGAAATGCATTGCCGTGAGTTTGAAATGGTGAAAAGGTTTTCATGTGAAAATGAAGAATAATGCATGGCTAAAATATAGGAATGGATGGCCAAAGAAAGAAATGAAAAGGCAAGCACATGAAAAGGCAAAGACAATGAAAGGTCACAAGTAAATGAAAAGGTTCTGACTCTTTGAATTTCTAATTTCCTTTAATCAAAATAAACAAAATAAAGTCAGTAAATAAAAATAAAATACAAACAAAAATAAAGTGAAAAAGAAAATAAAAAATTATTCTTAGGAAAAATAAAAAGTAAATAAAGAAAATAGTTTATTATATTGAAACTAGAATTAAAATTTGTTAACAAAATACAATAAACATTTGAAAATTATAACTACACTTTTAAAAATTTTAAAAAATATATATATACGTAACATGTCATGTTACAATATATACAAAAATTAGAAGATGATATGACAAACAAAAGTATTATTGATATAAATTAAAATAAACAATTTTGTTAAATAAACAATTTACATACAATGGTTCAAAAAGCATAACATTCACAATATTAATCGGATTTCATTGAAATGAAAACAGTATACTTAAAATTTTATTTATTTTCATAATAAAAGATAAAAATTCAAAATTTTAATTTTTTTAAATTTAAAAGTCAAATTTGACGATATTGACCAAAATTCACATTTCTGGAAAATATTCTATTTATTCATGTTTGGAATTATAATTTACATCAAAATCAAAATTTATATTTAAAATAACAAAAATTATTTATTTTTAATAAATAAAATAAGTTTTTAAATCAAGAAATTCAATTAAAATAATCAAAATATACAACTAAAATAATCACAAAATACAGGGTTGTTACGCAAACCTCCAACACTTGTCACATTTCATCGAATATTCAACTAAATTTCAGATGATAGTTTGCCAAAATACCCATAGAAAAGAATCTTTTTTCCTAAAGTATGCCACCTAGTGTGATCACCACAGCTTCCCTCTTGTACATCCGCATGGATTTTCTTACCTCATCTTTGTTGACACACCTTTGCAACGGGGTAGAGAATCCTCTCCTATATTGCACTCCTTACATAATGAACTGAGGTACCTTAAGCTTGAGCATTCATTTTTTAGTATGACATTTTGAGATAGTCCCCTTTAGCAAATTGTCTTGGATCGAAGTTATCCACAACTCCCACTCTCTTCAACTTCTAAGTCCAATCAACGTCAATCTTGTCAATGCTTGGAGTCTTCAACACCTCTATAGGCACAATTCCTAACGGCTGCATATCTCTAGACCTCACCAACATGGCTAACGAATCAAAATTATTTTTCCTCATTGGGGATTTGTGTTATTGTATGGTGCTTAATGTCATCCAACGGCTCTAAAATCATCGACAATTAAAAGGTTAGTTATTTCCTTTTAGATAAAAATTCTTCTTCATTCGAAGAACCACCAATTGGATGTTACTATTGATATGTAATTGCCTCACTCCCAATTCTTTTGCTACCTTGAATCTCATGTTCGGTGCCTCATATTCGACTTCATTATTCATCGCATGAACTTGAGCTTTAAAGCAGTACAGATCCATCGACCCTCCAAAGTTATCAAAATTACTCTATCTCGGGAATCATTGTCATTGAGCACTTCATCAACATAAAATTTCCATTGAGAAATCTTAACCTATTATTTTTCCACATTTTTATCTCAGACGATGAATTCTGCAATGAAATCTGTCAATGACTATCCTCGAATAGCATTCCTAAGATGATAAGTAATGTCATACTGACTCATCTTGACGTTCTACTTTATCAATCTTCCTAAAGTATCGAGGCGATGTAGCACTTGTGTAAGTGGTTAATCCATTAACAACATTATCGGATGAGCCTAAAAGTGTAGCCTGAACTTCTTTAATTTTATCAATAAGCAATACGCTAACCATTATAGCTTTGGATTCTGGCAAGTCGCTTTAAAATTGGCCTTTGGATTTATGCTCCTCTCGCACTAGTTCTACACTTAGTATATAAATTGAGATTGCTAGTTAAATATAAAGACATTCTCTTCAAAGGTTTTGACAGCATCATTGGTTTCTTCAAATGCACCAACAAATTCTGAAAAGAAGCTTTACATTCACTCATCCATTGGAACATTCCTCTTTCTGCCTTGACGACATCAAAAAATGGTGTACATTTATCGGTAGCATTTAAGATGAACAAACTCAAAGCAATGACTTTACTATTTAAGTTCTTCATTTCCTTCCTAGCCCATGAAGTGATAACCAATTGCAATGCTTCAATCTGATCTAGGTAGCTTCAATGCTCATTGAGTTTATAATAAAATAAAAAAATCTGCCCGATGCTAATCTAAAGTAACACTTCATTAGATTCAATCTCATACCAAACTTTTGTAGTGTAACAAACATTTCAGAAAGGTCCCACATGTGGTATTTTGTTCTCCTTGACTTCATCAGCGTATCGTCCACATAGTCCTCCATTATTTGTCTAATATTTTTTTTGAATAGCTAGCTCCATAATTCTTCAAACAAAACGACACCACTCGATAACAATGTATCCCTAATTATATGGTAAAACTCTTATGCTCCTGATATGGGACATACGTCACAATTTGATTATAACTAGAGTATGCATCCATAAAGGATAATAGTTCATGGCCGCTTATTCCATCCACAAGCTAGTTGATTGCAGATGGGGGTTACCAATCCTTCAGGCATGCCTTATTCAAGTTGGAATAATCGATGCATGTCTTTCGTCTCCTGTTCGCCTTCTTTACTAACACTAGATTTAGTGCCCACTCTAAGTACAACGTATCATGAATAAAGCCATTCACTTTTAGCTTATCCTTTTCTTCATTCAATGTAGTGGATCACTCCAGTTCTATGCTGCGCCATTTTTTCTTCACTAGAGGGTGGCTTGGGTTTACATTCACTGCTTGACATGTGATTTCAAGCGAAATCCCATACATGTTAGAATGTGTCCAAGAAAACACATTTATGCTCATCCAGAAAAACCCAACTAATTCCTTCCTCATCTTCATACTAAGTTGAGATCTAAAATTCAGAACCTTTGAAGGATCATCATCTCCTTTCAGGACCTCAATCATCAGGTCCACCAGTTCCACCCTTACCTATTCAAATTTCTTTCGTGGGTCTATAGCATTGTAGTACTTGCTATTGGATCCAAGCTGAGGCTTTGGCAGTAATAGCTCCACATAAACAGATACAATGAGAGAGGCTTTATTGCATATTTTCCTTTGTCTTGTCTCCTTGCCTCTTTGAACTCAACAAAGTAGCGCTTTACCCATGCTCTGGCCTCCTTGAATTGTCCACACTCCATTCTTTATTGTAAACTTCATCACTAAGCATAACGGATCGAGTGCAACTCTGAAAGTAGAAAGGGTTAGTCGGCCTAAGAGAGCATGGTAGGTTGATAATCCGTATACCGCCATAAAATTCTGTAATTGCACCCCTTTGTGATCTACATTCCCCAACTTAATAGACAATTTGATGCAATCGATATGTTGTTTAGCCATTTTGGTAAACCCATAGATGTAGGATCTACATAGATGTAAATCCTTCTTGTAAAATCGCATCTTATCGAAAGTATGCTTGAACAAATTAATTCATTGAGCTCCTGCCGTGAATAAGGACTCGATACACCCTAGTTGACCCTATCATGTCCGTAATCACTATTTTGGTGAATATTGGTGCTTCGAACCTATCAACATCAAGGTGAAGATGATATCTTCATTAATCCTCCATTATTGCCAAGCTGGAGCTCCCTCTTCTATGTATAACATATCTCTTTAAGGAGTATGCCTCGAAAAACGCACCTAACTCTCCATTTAATTCTAAATTTTTCTTCATAAGGTGCAAACAGTATCAATTACAATACCTCTAGCTAGTTTTCTAGGCCCTTCACTGCTTGGCCCGACTGCATTCCTTTGGGGATATTTTCACTAAAGCCAACCATTTCCTTGCTTGCGCTCTTATAGGTCCCTAACATACTGCTGCAATTTCTTAATATCTCTAATCCCTGAAGCAAGTTTCCTCATAACTAGTAACCATTAACTATCATTATTAATGTCTACCAATGCGACAGATAGAAGCCAAACCATTTAATACCTTTTATTGGGCAGGCTCTGACCATTTAAGACCTCAATTGAGGTAGGATCCCATTATTTAATATATATTCTCAAGGCGGACTTACACAGTCTGTAATGACCAGGAATTTTGGTCATTAGATTTTGAACATTTAATTCATTTTGAATGTTGAATATGGATTATAATTTGATTTTGAAATAAACAGATTTTGGTTAAATTAATAAAATTGGTTAAAATTTCAATTATGGCAATTCAATTGAAATTGGATAATAATAATTAAATATTTAGGATTGGGAAAATTTGTGAATCTGGGAATAAATAGATATGAAAATGGTTTCCAAGGTTTATTTTAAGTCTAGTTTGATCTGAATTACAATATTTGACTTTTGGATGGAATCAAAAGTCGATAAGCAAAATTTGGGATTTTATATTAATTTAACAATGGAATTTAATAATATAATAATGCAAATAATCGGATTTTGATTCGGAGTGAATCAGAATGGTTTCTAATGTGATTATAAATTCTATATGATTTATAAATAAGTTAGTAAAATTTTAAAAGTGAAATTTTAAGTGATTTTGATGATTTTGGAAATCGCTCGAATTTATCGACGAGTTAAAATAGCCTTCCAGAGCACAGTCTCGGAGTTAGGTGAAACCAGTTCCATTGGATCCGTAATAGTTAGTTATTATCGGATTTCAATTTTTGTAGCAATCGGAGTTGCCTTTCGACCCTGGCAGCTCAAAACGCATAGAAACTATTTTAATCGATTTAATTTAAAATTGATCGTTTATTTCCGTAACTCGCGCATATGATCGAGTTAGCCTCCGAAACACGTTCCATTTTGTTTGGAACATGGGTAAAACTTTATAGACGCCTGGCGGCACGTGAGTTTTGGAGTTTGTTTGTAAAAAGTTTGATAAATTTGAGAATATTAATAAAACAATATTAAATAAACATATATATGCGTTGCTCAGTGAAACCTTAAGAGAATATCGCGGCCGCCGTTTATATGCATTCAATGGCCGATAAACAATTTCCAAATCCCTCATTTTCGCTTGATCCTTGTAATATTAACAAAAATGTCCAATAGCTAAAATCAAGAGATCGTTGAGCTCTACATATCGACCGGCTACGATCAAGTTTGGAGCTTTGGATGGCCGACGAATCATGGTGGAAAGTCTTGTGTTCATGCACGTGTTATGAGATAGAGGAGCTGCCGAGCGTCTCGAGGTTTTGAGCGTTCGTAGTACTCGCGTGGGGGCACACGACGGTGGTCTTTGATCATCGGCTAGGGTTTCTTAGCGGCGCCGATCGTGGTTTTTCTTTAGTCCAAAATGGGTTGCATCGACCTGGGGACGATGCGCAAAAAAGAAGAGAGAGTTGCAGCCCAATTTTGTTCGGTAAAAAAAAGAAATTTTTTATAAATTTGTAATTGGAACCTATAAATTTCATATCTAATGCATGCAAGGTCGAAATTGGACGAAACAACAAGCGTCGGAATCGCAGCAACGCGATCTACGCTGCAGTGCAGATTTGAAGACAATCGAAGCTAGCGAAATTTTTGGGTTAAATCGATCGCGGTCGGTTTAATTCAAAATTTAAAAGCTCAACAAACTCAAGGTGAGTTAATCTCACTCATATCTAATAACTAGTATTTAAATGATTGATTGGTTGATTAGTTGAAGGTGATAATTATTATCAGATTGGATCGATATTTATTGGTTGTGCTAACATTTGTGGATGCAGGGAAACAGGTTGGAGGGATCCAACTGGATTCCTCATAAATAAAAATTTTAATCATAATCTATGGTATATCTCATTGATATCTTATGATAAATTGGTTTGGATTTTATTATGCTGTGTTATGGTAGGATAAATATAATTTGGTGTTTTAAAAAAATAATATCAATAAATGAATTGGGATTAACGGAAAATGAAAGGAATTTTTAAGCAATGAATTTAAGGAGATTAAATTCAGGAAATTGATATGGAATTTGTTAAGAGTCTTGAAACTGTGATGAGGAATGGGAATTTGTAAATTGGTTTTACAAATGAAGTGGAATAAAATATTTATCCGTGGATAAATTTGAAATATAAATTTCGGGTGGGAAATTCTATAAGAAAGGAATAACTATTTTAAAAGTAAAGATGAGATTATCTTTAAAGGATGAAAGTGCATTTTTTCTGAGAAATTTGGTATGTTCCAAAGAAAAGCATTCAAAATATAAATAGCATTTTAAAATGTGTTTTAGAATATTTTAGAAGGAAAATATTATTTTAATTGTTTAAATTGTAAGTAAGCATTTATTTCAGAGATTATGGTATTTAATTATCTTAAAGGTAAAGTAGTATTAAGTTTTCAAAAGGAAATTATAATATAAATATTTGATTAATAACTTTATTTTAAAGGGTAATTTTGTTTTTAATTAGTCAGAAATACCTCTATGTTTTGCTTAATTATTATTTCCATTTATGCAATTTCTAATAGCTTTATTTTAAATATTTAAGCATATATTTTGAAAGTGATTTCCAGGAAATGGGAAATGTGTTTAAAAATAAAAGGAGTTTATTTTTAAAGTGTGGAAAGGAATTTACGGGATTTAAACATAAATTTGAATTGAGATAAATCCAGTAGGATTTATAAGAGAATTCTTTGGTTTATTCTAAAATGGAAGAGTATTTTCTTGAAAAGCCAAGTACGTTTTTAAAGCAGATTTTTAAGTAAAAGTTAAAAGTTTTATATTTGATTTTAAAAGAATGTTTTTAAGAAAATTCTTATTTAAGTTGTAAAATTTTCAAAGGTAAATATGCATTAAATTAGTTATAGTAATAATTATTTTAAAAGGGGTAATTGGTATTATGTTTAAAAAGAACATTATTGATATTTATATTTTGTAAAATGATTTTATTTTAAAGATAATTGGTTAAAGTAATATTATTGAAATTTTTATAGGATTTTTTAACTCTTCTTGTAAAATTTAATTTAATTGAACTTTTATTTTAAAATCAACTTATATTTTATAAAGTAGTTTTGCTTTAAATATATTTTAAGGTATATTTAGTATAAGGTGATCTAATGTTTTAAAATCTAAGTAGTTGGACTTGGTTATATTCAGTGGAAAAAGAAATGTTTGGGAAATTTACTCCGTAAAAAGGAAGATGGTTTGACACTATTTTCAAAAGGGATTGAAAAAGGAAATATATATTGTGTAACAACCCGCATATTTAACGATTTTATATTTAAATGTTTCATTTAAATATAGCGTCGTTAGTCGGATTTTTAGGTCCGAAATGTTACATTCTGCAAATGGCTGAATTGGAACTCGAAACCACCTCCATTGGTTCCAAAATGGCGTTTGCGATCTTTTTGAGTATAATCTTCGATATGTTTGGAGTTTGTGAATTTTTGCAACTTTTTCTAATTGGGTTTTGGGTTTGGGTTCAGCCCATTTGTTAGTTTAAACCCCTAACTCAGCCCTCTCTTCATCCATTCACCCTCATTTCATTTCTTAGCTTAAGCAAAACTGAAAATGGTGGAAGAGAAAGAGAAATAGAAATTGCAAGCCCTAGTTTCTTCTTTGCAAACTTGATTCTTGCTCCAATATCAAAGAGAAGACATAGGTAAGCTCCTCTTCAGCTTCTCTATCTCTTTCTCTCTTCAATCTCAGAAATTCCTAAACCTAAACTTAGGAAAATACTTGTTTTGATCTTAGATTGAAGCTAGTAGAGTAGAAGTGGAGATTAGTTGGTCTTCTCCTTGCAAATTGAACTCCTTCTTCTTTGTTTTGGATTAAAGGTGATTTTGAACTCACATCTACTTCTTTTGATATCATTGATGTTAGGCATGAATTCCTAACAATTGTTCATATGTTCTTTTGCTTTTGATTTGGGTTGATTCGGTGAAATTGCCAAATTATGATTTTTGAAGCCAAATCTTTGAAAATTCTTATATGGATGATGTTTATGTTGTTCGGAGTGTTTGGGTGTGTCGTTAAGGTTGGGTAGTCGTTTGACGTAAGCCCATAATCAACACGCATCCGATTGCTTTCGATTTATTTGGCCATAGTTGTCCCAGGTTCAGGAAAGGCCTGAACATTGAGTTTCAGACGTCTGAAACCATAATTTCAGACGTTTGAATATTGTTCTGGGGAACATTTTCATCCCCTGATTTAGACTCTAAATTTATATTCCAGACGTCTGAATTGGCTAATTTTCGACCAGAAAGGAAATAGGCCGACTATTGCCTATTTCAGACGTCTGGGAGTATGGATTCAGACATCTGAATTCTGTTTTGAAAAACAAATTTATTTTCAGTTTCAGACGTCTGAATCCCTTCTTTCAGACGTCTGAATATGTTGTTTTTTCCAAATTACCTTGTTCGTTTAGTTTTCCAAATTTAATCGATGTATATTGATTTCCAATTAGTTGTTTATGTATATTTAATCTTGATGATTCCTTTTTGAATTCATTCACGGGTTTTTATAAATGATTTCTTCAAATCGTATTAAAAGTTCGCTTCCTCGATTTATAAATTCTATTTAAAACACACGCACAATTTCGCACTTCGAGCGAAGTGGAAGGTTGATTAAATGGTTGGACAAAGCATGGACCATGAATCTGTGCGTTTATTCTTTCGATTAATCCTCGACCTATTCAATCTATCGTTTTAACCTTCGGGTTGGTTTACCGATGATATGAGGTGAACTTTGTACTGCTTTAAGTGTTGACGAATAGTAAACCGTTTAGTGCGAACGAGTGGTTATGGGACTCACGTTACCACTTTTCGGATTCCTTTTTGAGAGTTATGACACATTCCGCCAGTTAGTGGTGTCCAGTATTGGGCCTCCGAACCTTCACCACTACGGTTTGTTGCCTTCGGGTATGTTGCCTTCGGGTATGTGCCTTCGGGTTTGTGCCTTCGGGTTTGTTGCCCTTTAGTATCGCTTCCGATGTTGGTCGTTATGAGCCGCATGTGTGATATTGGGTTGCCTTTTAGTATCGCTTCCGATGTTGGTCGTTATGAGCCGCATGGGTGATATTGGGTTTGGAGTCTTCGGGCTCATGGATCCTTGTTTATATAGTACTGAGCTCGAGCAATTTTCTGATGTTTCATTCATATGTATAATCCCTAGGTATCGCCCTTCGGTGTTGGTTTTTTTGAGCCGCATGATGCGTAGCGTTTACCTTGTGGAACTTTTATACCTTATTGGTATTTGTTATTTGCCTTTATGGCTTGATTTGGGATA
Source organism: Allium cepa (assembly GCA_030765085.1). Lineage (NCBI taxonomy): Eukaryota > Viridiplantae > Streptophyta > Magnoliopsida > Asparagales > Amaryllidaceae > Allium > Allium cepa. The sequence goes on along the minus strand of CM060934.1, from coordinate 1,014,023,776 downwards.
TTTGCATCCTTTGTTTCTCTATGTTGCCGATGATATGAGGCTTGTTTTGTTATCATATGATTCATCTTTTGTTAGATGATTGTGTTATCTCCTTTAGAGATATTTGTTATACCTTGTAACCTTGCAGGTTAATTGTTGTTCAGTTTATCTAACCGATTTGTTTAGCTAGACTGACCCGTGTATTTTATACTCGGGTCAGACCGAGATGTTTCAGGTTAGGTGCTTTTGGACTTAGCCTATTTTGCTTCCGCATGGACTACTCAGCTTGTTTCTTTTTGTTAAAGCTTTTTGTGTAGTCCTTTTTATTGTAACTCTGTTATATGTATTCCTTTGGGATTCATCTGTATATTGTGGTTTTCTTTACCACTTGACATGTATTATTTTGTAAACTCTGTTATGTATCAATATATGTGTATATGATGATCTACTGTTCTGTGATGTATATTACATTTGAGTTGTTATATTCTGTTCTGATAGATCCTTCAACCACCTATGGTTTTGTTTTAAGTATTCATTGGGTATGTCGACCTGCTTGGTATGTTTATTGTCGATGCATTCAATAGATAGTTAGAGCAAGGCTATAGATGGTCTCTCCCAACCCGCCTTATTCTCCGTGTTAGTTGACGGTATTACTATGTAGCGTCCTTGGCTAGCGTGGGTATAGAGGTGGGGCGTCACAGCGTGGTATCAGAGCTGAGTTCAGGACAAAATATGATAAACACAGAATAGACGCACATATTATGGTACATCAAAGTGTATAAGTGATACAAATCTTTGAATCATCGTGCCTTTCTATTTCTTCTTCTATCAAGGGTTAGATAGAATTTGGGGAATACGTCTAGGAGTGTGTTTTATTCCGTAATATTCCGTATTGATTATCTACCTTGTGTATAATCTCATTCTTATCTTACTTTCAGCGTATGGCTGGAAGAGGCAAGGGACGACGTTCGGGTGTTGGGCAATCCAGTGGCTCACATCCGGATGGCGTATTTATGACTGCCGATCAGTTTTTGGAATTGTTTAGGAGCACTCAGCCTCCAGTTCCTCCTCGAGTGTCTCCACCTCGCAAGTCTGCCTTTACACGCCAGTGCAGTGATTTTGCTCATCTTGGAGGAAAGCCGTTTAAGGGCTCCGAGTCAGTTCTTGAAGTCCAAGCTTGGTTTTGCACGTGCGAGCGTATCTTCTCTCGCATGGATCTTTCTGACCATGATAGAGTTCTTGTAACTTCTAGCTTATTACAAGAGCGTGCCCTTGATTGGTATGAGCTTCTTGTAGACGAGATTGATGAGTCTACTCTTTCTTGAACTCAGTTTCGGGAGCGATTTGAACTCAAGTTCGTTCCTGAATCTGAAAAAGTTTTATTGACCCGTCGCTTCCTCGAGTTGAAGCAAGGGAAATCTTCTGTTTCTGAGTATGTTGCATCATTCGAGGCTTTATCTAAGTATGGTCTTGAATTCATTAGCACTTCTTATAAGAAGAATTTGAAGTTTGTTTCTGGTCTTAAGAAATATCTTAAGAAGTCTTTGTTGCTCCAGCTTAAGCTTTCTTTTGAAGAGTTGGTTGATTCGGCACTTCATCTCGAGACCGTCGAGGAGTGTGATAGTGATGTTGATGTTGACGTTTCCAAGAACCCCAACAAGAAGCCGATTCCATTTTAGAAGAAGCCTTTTCCTTCTAAGAAGAGGAAGATTGGTGGTCCTCGCTCTCAGCCTCAGCCTTCTGGAACACCATTCATTCGGAAGTGTTTCAATTGTGGTTCTCCTAATCATATTATTCGAGCTTGTCCTAAGCCTCTCTTCTGCCGCTATTGCAAGAAGGAAGGTCATCATGTTTCAGCTTGCCTTACTGTTCCGGCTAGTGCCAAGTCTAGCAGGCTTTATGCTGCTAAGGCTTCTGAAGGTCCTTCTCAGTCCAAAGGTATATCTCCATCTATTTTGGAAGGTTCTATTTTATTTCATGACCACAGTATTCGAGTTCTTTTCGATACGGGTGCTTCACATTCTTTCGTATCGAAGAAGCTCGCCGATTATTTATATTTATTTCTTTAAGAAGAATTGATTTTATATGAATTAAAATTGGATTTAAATTAAGAAAATCAATCAATAAAAACATTTTAAAATTTCTTTTTGCATGAAAATTTACACTTGTTAAAATTTAAAACACACTTATTACATTTGTCAAGATGTTAGCAAGGCATAATGATAAGTATCAAAGTTTTTAATTTATTTTCTTTAAATTTTTATAAAAACAAAATTTTTCTATAAGAGGCCATTCCCTATGCTTCATCTAAATTTTCTCATTCTAATTTCCTAAAGTAAAGAAAAAAAAATTATTACACCTCCATTAACAAATCTGAAAATTCTTCAAATCTTCACTTCAACCAAAATTAATAAAACTCAAACCTCACTTCAAAATTAGGAAGAAAATCTGCAAAACAGAATTCAAGGCAAAAATCTGCAAAACAAGTTTCAGCAAATCTGAAAAGAAAAATCAAGTTTCTGAAAAGAAAAAAAAATCAAGTGCAAGGCAAATTCAAAATTCTTCTATCCTAAATAGTGATTGATTAAAGATTGAAGCATCATCAAGCAAAAATTTGGATCAAGCACTTTCAAGTTAAAAACTGCAATTATTTTCCAGAATTTTTGGTCTCTGCTTAACAAACAAACAGGTGAGTAAATTTTAAAATCAGAAAATTTAAGTAAAAATGTTTGCATGTGAATGTTAGATCTGTTGATGATTGCATCTACCTATTTTTGTAAAATCTTTTTTTACATGTTATAATTTAACTGTGCATGTTTAAAAATATTACTGATGCTTCTCTGTATCTTCAAATACAGAGTGAATTTAAACTAGAATTTCAAATTTTACTTAACAAATCATTAATAAGTTAGAATCTTCAATGCAGTAGTTTTATTTAAACATGAATTAATTATTAAATTGATATTCAAAAAGAAATTGTTTAAAAATCAGCCGAGTCAGGATAATACAGTAAAAAAAATTAATATTATGATAATATCATGCGTTGCATTTTATTGAATCAAATTCACATATTGATCTACTTCGTAATACATGATTCTTAAGATAAAAATCAAAATTTTTAATTTGAATTTAAGGAAGAATTTTGTTGTTAACCGGAATTGGTTTTGGGCAAAATTCTGGTGATTAGGTCAATTCAAGGGGTCTTGCTTTGGATCGAAGTTGTATTGATGATTGTTGGACGCAAGAAAAATAATGGAAGTGATAATCATTCACTTAAGAATTGGGATTTTGGGAAACTAGGGTTTTGGTCTGTGTTTGGTCGAGCTCATAAATTTCATGACTGTGTGCGTTTGGATGGATCGAGCTGCGAATGCTCTTGGGGATAGCCGCGTCGAAGCTTTGTGGTGTTGTGACCATGGTGGCGTAGCGAATGATGATTGAGGACGAGGGTTACGGTGAGTTTTCTGGTGAGGTTTGGTTTCAGAAATGGAGGCAAATATCTAATTTTCATTTGGGGTCACGTGTTGCTGATCCACGGTGGGGGTTCGCACCAGGGGTCGATGTGGGGTCTGCGCGTGGTGTCATGGATGGTGGCGACGGCGTCGGCGCGACGTGCACGAGTTAACGACCGTGTCAGTGAGGTTGGGTGTCAGGGTGACTCGAAGCAACGTTCGAGTTGAAAGGCTTGTGGCTCGTGTTTATGCTGGGGAAAGTGTCGCTGTTTCTCGCGTAGGGATGGAGAAAGGAAGTGTTGCTTCTTTCCAGTTTTGTTTTGGGTTAGTTGAACTTACACTAAGAAGAGAAGGAAGGGAAGAATAGGGGTTTGGTTTGTGTTTGTCTTGAGTTTTGGTCGAGTCAAACAAAAAGGCAAATGATGTTGAAGCTTTCTAACTTGTTTAAGGTTTCAAAATTTTTTTAAGTTTAAAACTTTAAATTTTTTATTTCAACTACTTTATGAAATGTTAAATATTTTTAATTCAAAGTATTTCATATTTTGTTAGTTGAAGTTTAAAATGATTTTACAATTCTTCTAAATTTAACTTTCAAAAAGGTAATTAGTTTTTAACAAATTGAAAATGTTTTAATTATGTAATAACTTTTAGTAATTAATTAAATTATGTTGTTTTGAAATTTATTAAGTTTTGAAATTAGAATTTACCTTAATTAATAAAGAAATTAAGGTTAAAATTAATTAATAATTTTAGATTAATTAATTTGTTAAGGTTTAATTAATTTAATTATGGACTAATTGATAATTAAGAATTAAATTAAATAATAATCAATTAATAATTAATTAAATAATTAAAGATTAATTAGTTAAGTGATTAGTAATTAATTAATTAGTAATTGAGAATTAATTGATTGATTGATTAAGGTTAACTAATTAAGTAATTAAACATTAATTAATTTATAATTAATAGTTAATTAATTAGTGGTTAAGGCTTAATTAATTAAATGATTAAGGTTGATTAATTTATAATTAATTAAGTAATTAAGATAAATTAATTTAAAAATTTGTAATTAATTTAGTAATTAATTAAGATTAATTAATTATAAATTAAGTGTTAATTAATAATCAATTAAGGAATGATTAATTTTTAATCAAATTTTAATAAAAGATTAGTTAGGGTAATTAACTAATAATTAAAGGATTTTTAATTTATTAAAGATTAATTAATTGATAATAAGGTTAATTAAGAAGTGATTAATTAATTTAATGATTGTGATTAATTAATTAATGCTTGGTTAAGCAAGATTAAATGATTAATTCTTAAGTAATTAATTTAATTTGAATTAATTAAATTAATTATAATATGAATTAAAAATGTGTTTGCTTATGGATGATTGTTTGAATTGAATATCTGAATATGGTTGATAAAATGTTGAATGATAGTTGAGATATTCTGTGATGAGATTTGTATATATCTGAGTTGGATGATTGTTATTATCTGTGGATAATGCTGTGTGGATTCAATGTTTAAAATTGAATTGAATTGTTTATATATTTAAACAACTTGTCCTTTAAGACACGTTTGGATTTCGATGAGACCGGGATTGGGAATCAAATTTGATTTTCCGAAAACCACATCGATCCAAGTTAAACGTTAGGTCGTGACATCTCAAAAGGAAGATCGAGATGGAGTTTTTAGAGTGCAAGGGTTATTGTCGTTAACTCTGAGGTTGATTCCAAATGAGTGTAACGAGATAATGCCTTCGGTTTCGTTCGAACCCGGAACGAACTTGTATGGATTGAATGCTTTCAGAACATCGTCAGGTGGACGATGAGCATTCTAAGAGATGTGTTCTCTAAAGGTAATCATAGCCTCAAGCCTCATCAATCGGGAATGGCTAAAACAGGGGAGGTGGAGCAAGGCTAAGTGGGTCATGCCCAAGTAGGACGAGATTTTTCCCTGTCTAGAAGTCCCTTTTATTTTGGCTGCGTAGGCAGTTGTTGGCCACAACTGCGGGGTTGTCTTGTTCGGAGCTGTCCAGTAAAGGATGGTTCCGGCCTTGTGTTGCAGGGGAGTTAGGGTGGCTCCTCGGTACGGTGATCAAGTCCCCGTACTGTGACGGGCGGTACCCCAGTAGCCCTACTATTGATGGAAACTCATTTTCCTTACGAGACCCTACGGTTTTGATTGTATTACCCACTTTTTTGGCTAGTAGCTGGAATTTAATGAATGTAACAATTTCGGCTATTTTCTATTTAATTGAGAACCCTAGACCTTATTATAATATAATTAGATTTCCTATCAAATGTTTTGATTAGCGTAAGGTAAAAACTTACCCGTATTTATTTGTGGGAAGTCTTACGTGATACCTTTTGTTTCGAATGATTTTAAAGTTAAACAACTTTAACTTATTTACTCACACCAGACCCATGTCTAACCCGGAGTATATTTTGTTTTTCATAAACTCTTGGGTACTCAAATTTTTATGACCAGCCAAGTGATTAGGTTGGAATTGGCAAATGTTTTGGAAGCTGGAGCTGGAGTCCAGACGTACTATCTATCTCTTCCCGCTGTAGTGACATTTTGAAGTTGTGTTTTGAGTTGTATGGTTTGGGAGACTCTTATGAATGTCATATGTAATGAAGTCATATTATTTTGTGTACTCTGATATGTAAAACTATGTAATGGATATGTGTAATATTACATTTTGTTCGTTTCCGCTGTGAGATTCTGATGATTGTTGTTCTTTTCTTTCCATCTTTTCTATTTCTATCTCTTTCTTTTCTTATTGATGACATGTCTTTCTTGGTATTGAATGAAGGGTCGTCATAGTTGGTATCAGAGCAATGGTTGAGAAATACCTAGGCTCTAGAATAGTATCTATCTTGAGAGTGCGTATTTGTAATTTTCTTATATAACCATATCCCTATCTAAATTGGTTGGATTACCTATTCAGGTAGCCAGGATGAGTTCAAGAGGCCGAAGGGGAAGGGTTGTAGGAAGTGCAACAACCAGTAATAGGAGAGAGCAGACTGATAATGAGGCTGTTAATCCAGTTTCGTCTCCAGTCAGTTTTGCTACATTATGCAAGGACTTTGTTAATCTTGGAGGAAAACCATTTCAAGGATCAGAAACTATAATAGAGGTCCAAGCATGGCTTCGCTCGTGTGAGAAGATCTTTAAGAACATGAGATTATCGAATGAGCAAAAGAGAATAATGGTTTCATGGCAATTACAAGGTGGTGCCGCGGTCTGGTGGAATTCAGTGACTGCAAATATCTCGGAAGATGATATGTCTTGGGAAGAGTTTAAGGAGATGTTTGAGGAGAAGTTCATGCCTGCTGCAGGGAGAACTCGTCTTTATCAGGATTTTCTGAATTTGAAACAAGGAAACATGTCTATAGCTGAATATGAGACTAAATTCAATGAGTTATCTTGCTATGGTCCAGGACTTATAGACACCCCTCTTAAGAAGAACGAGATGTTTGTCCAAGGGTTGAGGCCAGAGTATCATGAAAGAATGACTGCACATTAGAAAGGGTCTTTTGTGGAGCTTATTGACATGGCGCTAAGATATGAAGACTTGATGAACAAAAGATCAGTGGCACGAGTAGATGCATCAGGAGGAAATTCTTCCAACCCTAATAAAAGAAAATTCAATCCTAATTGGAAGAAGCAAAACAAGAAGAAGTCCGGAAACAACAATGGACCCCGAAATGCTATAATTGTAATCAAGTGGGACATTTGGCAAATCAGTGTCCGCAAGAGAGAAAGCAACAGCGACAACATTATAGTGGACCAGGGTCAGCTTTAGTTCAGAAGTCTCTTTGCTTTAACTACCATCAACCGGGACACATGATTAAAGATTGCCTGCTCCTTCATAAAGTCCAGCAGAACAAAGTATTTGCTTTAGAAGGCGCACCATCAAACTCGTCTAAGGGAAAAGGAGTTTTAGAAGGTACCTTACTTTTAAATGGAAAATATATTAAAGTCTTGTTTGATTATTGTGCTTCTTTTAGTTTTATTTCTCTAGAAACTGTAGAGAATTTCTTTCTTACCCCTAGTACCGTAGACAATCCCATCTGTGTATCTAATCATATAGGAGGGGTAACCAAATTAGATAGGATCTGTAAGGATTTGAGAATCTCCTATCTATCCCATAGTTTTTCCTATGATCCTTATGTATTGGATTTTAAAGGTTTTGACCTTATATTGGGAATGGATTGGCTTGACAAATATAAGGCTGTTTTAAATTATGATGAGAGAACAGTTTCGTTGGAAACTGATCTGGGTAGGATTGCCAGAGTAATGTGTGATAACTCTGGAATTCGCTTGAGTAGTCTTTTACACGGAGTTGAGACTTCTCAAGAGGAGGATGAAGATATTGAAGTAGTCCGGGATTTCTCTGACCTATTTGAGTAAGTTAAGTGTTTGCCTCCGCACGGAGAAATAGAGTTTCATATAGATTTGGTTCCTGGAGTAGTACCGGTAATTCAACCTAGTAGGAGGATGGCTCCAAGGGAGAGGGAGGAACTAGTGAAGCAAACTCAAGATCTGTTGGAGAAGGGCTTGATTAGACCAAGTTTTACTTGTTGGGGTTCGGCTGCAGTATTTGTCACCAAGTCGGATGGGTTGCTAAGGTTTTGTGTAGAATACCGTGAATTGAACAAAATGACCATTCAAAATAAGTGTCCTCCTCCTCGCATTGTGATCTCTTCGACCAGCTTCATGGAGCTTCAGTATTTTCTCAGTTGGATTTAGCATCAGGCTTCCATCAGTTATGGGTAGTTGAGGACAGTATTCCCTTAATTGCATTTAGGGGACCTAATTGTTTTTATGAGTCGTTGGTTATGCCTTTTGGGTTAACCAACGCGCCTTCCTACTTTGTTGATCTGATGAACCGAGTCTTTAGAGATGTTTAGAATAAGTTTGTTTTGGTGTTCATCGATGATATCTTGGTTTATTCCAAGTCGGAAGAAGAGCACAAGCAGAACTTAAGAATAGTATTGGACACTCTGAGAAGGCATGTTCTGAAGGCGAAGTTCTCTAAGTTCCATTTTTGGAAATCAGAAGTAAAATTTTTGGGGCACATTGTTTCTGGTGATGGAATCTCTGTACATCCAGCGAAAGTTGAGACTATTTTGGAGTGGAAGCAGCCTCAGACACCAACAGAGGCTCGTAGTTTTCTGGGATTGGCCGTTTACTACAGGAAATTTATTAAGGATTATTCCAAGATCTCTTCTCACCTAACAAAGATGACAAGGAAGGGAGCTAAATTTAAATGGACACCGGAATATGAGTAGGGTTTTCAGAATCTGAAGGCAAGGTTGACAAGTGCTCCTATATTGGCTATTCCAGATGGGAAGAGCAAGTTTGAAGTATATAATGATGCCTGTATTGTTGGTTTGGGAGCTGTGCTTATGCAAAATGGTAGGGTAATTGCGTATGCGAGTCGGCAATTGAAGCCACATAAGAGGAACTATGCTATGCATGATCTAGAGCTGTTGGCTATTGTTTTTGCTTTAAAAATCTGGAGGCACTATCTTTAAGGAGAAAAGTTTGAGATATTCATGGATCGCAAACCGTTGAAATATCTTTTCTCTCAAAAATATCTTAATCTAAGACAACAACGATGGGTCGAGTTCTTGGCATCGTATGATTTGGATATTCTGTATACCCCAGGAAATCGAACGTTGTAGCAGACTCACTTAGCAGAAATGCAGTTCTATCTCTTTTGGAAGTGGTTCCGTCTCTTTTGGAAAGGATTTCAAGCAAGCAGGAATCTGATAGTAAATTAAGAGGAATTATCAGAAGAGTTAGGAAGGGTCAATGTCCTAGTTTTGAGATTGATGACCAAGGGACACTGAGGATCAACCGAAGGATCTGTGTTCCGAATGATAGGATCTGTGACAGAAAGTATTGTCAAAAAGTCATCGCTCCAGATTTTGAATATCCATCCAGGAATCTCGAAGATGTATATGGATATGAAGAGAGTCTTTTGGTGGAAGGACATTAAGGAAGATATAAGAAGATTCTTAATAATTGTGCAATCTGCTAGCAAGTTAAAGGAGATCAGCAGAAGCCAGCCGGTTTGTTACAACCTTCGGAGATCCCGATGTGGAAGTAGGAGATGATTTCGATGGACTTCATCGATGGTTTTCCTTGAACTAAGAAGGGGAATGAAGGAATATGGGTGATTGTTGATCGTCTAACCAAAAGCACCCATTTTATACTAGTTAAGGCAACTCGTACTGCAGCTTCTCTGGAAGAAATTTTCTTAAGAGAGATAGTCATATTGCATGGTGTTCCAGTCAGTATTGTAAGTGATCGAGATCCTATCTTCACCAGCAAATTTTGGGAGGCATTGCAATCAGCTATGGGAACAAGTTCGAGATTGAGTACAGCATATCATCCCCAAACAGATGGGCAGACGGAGAGGCTAAATCGAATTCTAGAAGGTATGCTGAGAGCCTGTGTATTGGATTTTGGTGGATCGTGGGAAGACCATCTACATCTTGTGGAATTCTCTTATAATAACAGTTACCAAGCAAGTATCAAGATGGCTCCTTATGAAGCACTATATGGAAGGCCATGTAGATCCCCGGCCTGTTGGATAGAGTCGAAGACCGTCTTGTGCTTGGACCAGATTTGATTCGTGAAGCATCTGCTAAAATCGAGCTTATCAAGAAAAGGATGAGAGCTGCTCAGGATCGTCAAAAGAAATACGCAGATAAAAGACGAAGATAATTGGAGTTCGAGATTGGTGATTTAGTCTTTGTCAAAGTTTCCCCTATTAAAGGACCGGTAAGATTTGCGAAGACAAGGAAACTCGCTCCGAGATACATTGGTCCGTTCTGAGTACTCGAAAGGATTGGTGCCATAGCATACAGGATTGAATTACCAGTCTGGATGGCTGGAATTCACAATGTTTTCCACATATCTCATCTACGAAAATATGTGTACGATCCATCTCTTATTGTGGAGCCAGCTGTGCAGGAAGACTTAGAGGTTGAGCAGGATTTATCAGTTGTTAGACATCATGTTTGAATTGTTGATCAAGACGAGAGGCAACTCAGAAGCAAGATAGTGAAGCTCGTTAAAGTCCAGTGAAGTGAGGATCCCAGAGATTGTACCTAGGAGACTCTAGTTAGTTTTAGAAAGGCTTATCCGGATATGTGTCCGGATGGCTAGTGGTGTTTGTATTGGGTGTATTGTTGTTTGGATATTTTGTTTGCTAATTTCTTATGTATGGATGTTATGTATGCTTGAAGTGTTGAATGAAATGAAATTTTGGATTATCCATTGTTTAAATTTCGGGGACGAAATTCTTTTAAAGGGGGAGGAATATGACATTCCGGAATTTCAAACCCAATTTAAATGTGATAATCTTTTAAATAAATTAATTTAAATTGATAAATTTGTTATTTTAAACAATAATAATAAATAAGTTGTAAATGTATATTGATTTTAGTTAAAATTAATATATACAAAGGGGAATGGATTTGTTAAAATTGTATTCATACCAAATTTGATTTTTGAATTGAATTTGGAATTTAATTTGAGTTTGAATTGTTAAGTTCAATTTCAAAATAAGAGTTATTTATATTTATATTATACTTTGATTTTAAAAATGTATTTCTATGATTTTATTTAAAATACCAAATTTGTTTTATATTTATTTCTTTAGGAAGAATTGATTTTGCATGAATTAAAAGTGGATTTAAATTAAGAAAATCAATTAATAAAAACATTTTAAAATTTCTTTTTGCATGAAAATTTACACTTGTTAAAATTTAAAACACACTTATTACATGTGTTAAGATGTTAGCAAGGCATAATGACAAGTGTCAAAGTTTTTAATTTACTTTCTTTAAATTTTTATAAAAACAAAATTTTTCTATAAGAAGCCATTCCCTATGCTTCATCTAAATTTTCTCATTCTAATTTTCTAAAGCAAAGAAATTTTTTTTATTACACCTCCATTAACAAATCTGAAAATTATTCAAATCTTCACTTCAACAAAATTAATAAAACTCAAACCTCACTTCAAAATTAGGAAGAAAATCTGCAAAACAGAATTTATGGGAAAAATCTGCAAAACAAGTTTCAGCAAATCTGAAAAGAAAAACCAAGTTCCGGAAAAAAAATCAAGTGCAAGGCAAATTCAAAGTTCTTCCATCCTAAATACTGATTGATTAAAGATTGAAGCATCGTCAAGCAAACATTTGGATCAAGCAATTTCAAGTAAAAAACTGCAGTCATTTTCCAGAATTTTTGGTCTCTACTTAACAAACAAACAGGTGAGTAAATTTTAAAATCAGAAAATTGAAGTAAAAATGTTTGCATGTGAATGTTAGATCTGTTGATGCTTGCATGTACCTATTTTTGTAAAATCTTTGTTTACATGTTATAATTTGACTGTGCATGTTTAAAAATATTACTGATGCTACTCCGTATCTTCAAATACAGAGTAAATTTAAACTAGAATTTCAAATTTTACTTAACAAAGCATTGTTAAGTTAGAATCTTTAATGCAGTAGTTTTATTTAAACATGAATTAAGTATTAAATTGATATTAAAAAAGAAACTGTTTAAAAATCTGCTGAGTCAGGATAATACAGTAAAAACAATTAATATCATGATAAAACCATGCATTGCATTTTGTTGAATCAAATTCACATCTTAAATCTACTTCGTAATACATGATTTTTAAGATAAAAATCAAAATTTTTAATTTGAATTTAAGGAAGAATTTTTTTGTTAACCAGAGTTGGGTTTTGGGCAAAATTCAGGTGATTGGGTCAATTCAAGGGGTCGTGCTTTGGATTGAAGTTGTATTGATGATTGTTGGACACAAGAAAAATAGTGGAAGTGATAATCATTCCCTGAAGAATTGGGATTTTGGGAAACTAGGGTTTTTGGTCTGTGTTTGGTCGAGCTCATAAATTTCGTGACTATGAACGTTTGGATGAATCGAGCTGTGAATGCTCTTGGGGATAGCCGGGTCATGCTTTGGATCGAAGTTGTATTGATGATTGTTGGACGCAAGAAAAATAATGGAAGTGATAATCATTCACTTAAGAATTGGGATTTTGGGAAACTAGGGTTTTGGTCTGTGTTTGGTCGAGCTCATAAATTTCGTGACTGTGTACGTTTGAATGGATCGAGCTGCGAATGCTCTTGGGGATAGCCGCGTCGAAGCTTTGTGGTGTTGTGACCATGGTGGCGTAGCGAATGATGATTGAGGACGAGGGTTACGGTGAGTTTTCTAGTGAGGTTTGGTTTTAGAAATGGAGGCAAATATCTAATTTTCATTTGGGGTCGCGTGTTGCTGATCCACGGTGGGGGTTCGCATCAGGGGTCGATGTGGGGTCTGCGCGTGGTGTCGTGGATGGTGGCGACGGCGTCGGCGCGACGTGCACGAGTTAACGACCGTGTCAGTGAGGTTGGGTGTCAGGGTGACTCGAAGCAACGTTCGAGTTGAAAGGCTTGTGGCTCGTGTTTATGCTGGGGAAAGTGTCGCTGTTTCTCGCGTAGGGATGGAGAAAGGAAGTGTTGCTTCTTTCCAGTTTTGTTTTGGGTTAGTTGAACTTAAACTAAGAAGAGAAGGAAGGGAAGAATAGGGGTTTGGTTTGTGTTTGTCTTGAGTTTTGGTCGAGTCAGACAAAAAGGCAAATGATGTTGAAGCTTTCTAACTTGTTTAAAGTTTCAATTTTTTTTTAAGTTTAAAACTTTAAATTTTTTATTTCAACTACTTTATGAAATTTTAAATATTTTTAATTCAAAGTATTTCAAGTTTTGTTAGTTGAAGTTTAAAATGATTTTACAATTCTTCTAAATTTAACTTTTAAAAAGGTAATTAGTTTTTAACAAATTGAAAATGTTTTAGTTATGTAATAATTTTTAGTAATTAATTAAATTGTGTTGTTTTGAAAATTAATTAAGTTTTGAAATTAGAACTTACTTTAATTAATAAAGTAATTAAGGTTAAAATTAATTAATAATTTTAGATTAATTAATTTGTTAAGGTTTAATAAATTTAATTATGGACTAATTGATAATTAAGAATTAAATTAAATAATAATCAATTGATAATTACTTAAATAATTAAAGATTAATTAATTAAGTGATTAGTAATTAATTAATTAGTAATTAAGAATTAAATAATTGATTGATTAAGGTTAATTAATAAAGTAATTAAACATTAATTAATTTATAATTAATAGTTAATTAATTTGTGTTTAAGGCTTAATTAATTAAATGATTAGGGTTAATTAATTTATAATTAATTAAGTAATTAAGATAAATTAATTTAAAAATTTGTAATTAATTTAGTAATTAATTAAGATTAATTAATTATAAATTAAGGGTTAATTAATAATCAATTAAGGAATGATTAATTATTAATCAAGTTTTAATAAATGATTAATTTGGGTAATTAACTAATAATTAAAGGTTTTTTAATTTATTAAAGATTAATTAATTGATAATAAGGTTAATTAAGAAGTGATTAATTAATTTAATGATTGTGATTAATTAATTAATGCTTGGTTAAGCAAGATTAAGTGATTAATTCTTAAGTAATTAATTTAATTGGATTAATTAAATTAATTATAATATGAATTAAAAATGTGCTTGCTTATGGATGATTGTTTGAATTGAATATCTGAATATGGTTGATATCATGTTGAATGATAGCTGAGATATTCTGTGATGAGATTTGTATATATCTGAGTTGGATGATTGTTATTATCTGTGGATAATGCTGTGTGGATTCAATGTTTAAAATTGAATTGAATTGTTTATATATTTAAACAACTTGACCTTTAAGACAAGTTTGGATTTCGATGAGATCGGGATCGTGAATCAAATTTGATTTTTCGAAAACCACATCGATCCAAGTTAAACGTTAGGTTGTGAATCTCAAAAGGAAGATCGAGATGGAGTTTTTAGAGTGCAAGGGTTATTGTCGTTAACTCTGAGGGTGATTCCAAAATGAGTGTAACGAGATAATGCCTTCGGTTTCGTTCGAACCAGAAACGAACTTGTACGGATTGAATGCTTTCAGAACATCGTCGGGTGGACGATGAGCATAATAAGAGATGTGTTCTCTAAAGGTAATCATAGCCTCAAGCCTCATCAACCGGGAATGGCGAAAACAGGGGAGGTGCAGCAAGGCTAAGTGGGTCATGCCCATGTTGGACGAGATTTTCCCCGTCTAGAAGTCCCTTATTATTTCAGCTGTGTGGGCAGTTGTTGGCCACAACTGCGGGGTTGTCTTGTTTAGAGCTGTCCAGTAAGGTATGGTTTCGACCTTGTGTTGCAGGGGAGTTAGGGTGGCTCCTCGGTATGGTGATCTAGGCCCCGTACTGTGACAGGCGGTATCGCAGTAGCCCTTCCATTGATGGAAACTCATTTTCCCTACGAGACCCTACGGTTTTGATTGTATTACCCACTTTTGTGGCTAGTAGCTAGAATTTAATGAATATAACAATTTCGGCTACTTTCTATTTAATTGAAAACCATAGACCCTATTATAATATCACTGGATTTCCTACCAAATGTTTTGGTTAGCATAAGGTAAAAACTTATCCGTGTTTATTTACGGGAAGTCTTACGTGATACCTTTTGTTTCGAATGATTTTAAAGTTAAACAACTTTAACTTATTTACACACACCAGACTCGTGTCTGACCCGGAGTATATTTTGTTTTTCATAAACTCTTGGGTACTCAAATTTTTATGAGTAGCCAAGTGATTAGGTTGGAATTGGCAAATGTTTTCGAAGCTGGAGCTGGAGTCCAGACGTACTATCTATCTCTTCCCGCTGTAGTGACATTTTGAAGTTGTGTTTTGAGTTGTGTGGTTTGGGAGACTCTTATGAATGTCAGATGTCATGAAGTCGTATTATTTTGTGTACTCTGATATGTAAAACTATGTAATGGATATGTGTAATTTTATATTTTGTTCGTTTCTGATGTGAGATTCTGATGATTATTGTTCTTTTCTTTCTATCTTTTCTATTTCTATCTCTTTCTTTTCTTATTGATGATACGTCTTTCTGGGTATTGAAAGACAGGTCGTCATATATACAGTGTTTTACATGCAATAATTTTCTGTATTTTTATTTCCTTTTTCCCATATTCATTTCTATATTTTATATGTTATTTATTTATTTTTATTGTATGGCTTTCACTTCGATTGAATTTTTGGTTTTTGACTTGTTTTATTTTGGATCGATGGCTTAGAAATTTGAAGGGACTAAAGTTACAGATTTTTATTTCAATGTCTATTCCTTTTTCCTGGCATTCACTCCTCTTTTAGCCATTCAAAACCTTTTCTTGCCGTACACTCCACACTTCCTTTAGCTGTGAGAAACTCCTTTGCAAATCCCATACAAGATTTACTTCTCAAACTCCTAATTCCTATCCCTTCCTATTCCAAGCCATTCAAACCCTACATCTCTTTAGTCGTTCATATTTTGTAAACCCTAGTCGCCTCCTCTTTTTCTTATTCACGCGAAAGGTTTCTAATCTCAAATCTCATTTGTTCCGGAAAGAAAAAATATATATATAAAGCTATGGCATCCTCCTTTTTTTCCTTTTCTCTTTTTCATTTTGTTTTCTTTTTGTCTTCATGCTTGGCTCGGCCTCCATGCTATAGCCGACCTCACCATCTCCACCACACTACTGTGCCGACCATCACTACCTCCTCCATCACCCATGAAATGGTCGTGACTACTAAGATGCCAAACACCACCTAATCTCCTTGTTTCAAGCCTAACCGAGCCACATATTCACCAATCCCTTAGCTTTGCCTCGGCCACAACCAAACACCAGCCATGACATGACCTGACCAGACCCTTAGCCATGACCGGACCAGGCTGAACCCCATAGGTCGAGCCACATTGAGCCCTGGCCGAACCAAAGAACCCAAGACCATTCATATACCTTGCCTTTATATTCCATAAACCCTACCCCTTCACCTACCATCACCATAGCCATGTATGCATGACCCATGACCAAGCCTAGCCGTGCACAAAACCATCTTGGCCGAGCATGCTTTGATGTGGTCGAGCCCATTGAGACATAGCCGAGCCCACTTGTGGGTTAGAGCAAAGGTTATGTCACTTTTATCGCATATTTTCCATTGTTTTAATTTTTTTTCTTTTGTATTGAAATGTATCCTTATATATGTTGTATTTGTTTACATACAGAAGATATGGATCTTGACTCTTCATTCACTCAAAAATATAGTCGTTCTTTGTCGTGCCTTTTCGTGCTTTGCGGAGTTTAGATTCGGGTTTGAATTTCAATTCTAGCTTTAAAAAGGTGAGTTATTCACTCTAGACATTATATACTTATATAATTGTGAAATAATGACAATTTAATTGTATAAATTAATATACTATGTTCATATATGACTGCGATATATTTATATGATGTTAAAAGCTGTTTGTATAACTGTTACATCATCTGATATGACATGTTATGTTGTACTGTTCATTTTATTTACTGTATCATACTGCAAGTTCCCTATCACTATCGGTTGAAATGATACATGCCCAAACAGACATTAGAATAAGGAAAATCATTATGAATTGAAATGATAGGCTCGAATGATTTTTATTGTATTTGATATACTTAGGATTGCGGATTTGAAATGATAGAACCCAGATTTTTCTTTTTAAATTACGGATTGAAATGATACATATCTGTATCACTTGAGCTAGGTTAGAATATATTATACAGGCCCATGGTTATATTTTTAGATAATATTTTCCAAAAATTTCATTAAATATTTTTACATAATATTTTCCTAAAAATTACTAAGTATTTTTGGATACCAAATATATGAAATTTTAATTTAAAGGTTGATTTGATGCTTTAAATTATGAAGGTGTATTGGTTTTTCTATAAGTTAAATTTTTTAAGTTAATAATTGGTTTTAATTTGAATTAAAGATCTTTATTGATGATAAATAACTTAATAGTTGAATTTGACTTAATATGGAAGTTTTAAATCTAACCTAGTAATTTTTATGAATTTTATTTTAAGAAATGGACATGTTTTGTATAATAAATAATGTATTTTTAATTGATAAAATGGAATAAATTTTTAACTGGACATTTTGTAATAAATATATTTAACTAGAAAACCATAGTTAATGGATGTCTAAATGAATAGATCTATAAAGAAAATTTGAGCGTTATATTAACTACGATAAAAATATTCTTTTGTGAAATGATATGTTACGAATTTTTTTTAAGAATTATGATCAAATGGAAAAGGTGTCTTAAATATGACTTAAAGTGGTAAATTGGAAATTTGGATTTCAAATGGAAATGTGAAGTTTGTCTTATTAAAAGAATATCTTGTTTATGAAATGAGTATTTTGAAATAAAGTGTTAACTTATTTGGAAAAATAAAAAGTTAAGTAAAATAGTGTGAAATTTTGACTTATAAATGAATTATAGTTAAATTGGATATTTAATTACAAAATTTTATTCTACTTGATCATAAGTTAAATGATATCAAAATGAATATTTTCTAAAGTGAAAAATACGATTTTTATATGTTAAAATAGCTAAAATTAAAGTTTTAATGTTTCTGAAAAGTTATAATAAAATTTAGAATTTTATTGGTAGCATTTCCAAAATGCTGTGGCTTTAAGATGGCATTTGTTAAATGCTATAATTTCTAAAATTTAACTATGTTTGAAATAACTAAATACGTATTACAACACTTTATAAGTGCTACTGTTTCTGATATGGCAATGTTTTGAAATATTACTAATAACTATTGTAACACCTTATAAATGCTGTCATAGCTGAAATTTACAATGTTTTGAAAAATTTATAATTAAACGAATGAACATAGAAATGCTACAACTTTGAAATGAATATTAATTGACATTGAATTTAAATGGTTTAAATAAATACTATTTTAAAGGAGTTATGATTTTCTAAGTATTACGATTCCCAAAAGATGACATTTCAAAGTGTTATGATTTCAAGTATTATGATTTCAAAGTGTTTTGTTTTTGGAAGGGTTATAACTATGAAAGTATTATGATTTTTGAAATAATATACTATTTAGGTTTCTGAAATAGAAATGATATGCTGATTTGGTTTTGAAATGAAATAATATAGATTTAGTTTGAAATGGATATGAAATTTTGGTTTTAAAGTATAAATGATTTTGAAATAAATATCCATAGGTTATAATAACGTTGGGTTGTTAAAGAGACCGTGATCGGAAGTTGTCATACACCCTGCCAACTCCGAAAACCACTTTATCAACCGTGTACATAGTGGAAACTCCAGAATGAAGTAGGATGGTGGCGGTGTTCTATTGAGGTATGTACGTGGACTCGACTCCCGGGAGTTGGCATATGGTGGCTAAAACTGGAGCGATTCTGGGCCAAGGAGGTAGCCCCTCTTGTCGGACACACTTCTTCGATACCTGTAACAACCCATAATTTTGTAAATATTTTAATTAAATTTTTATTTGAAAACTTTAATTTTTAAATTATTTAAGATTGAATTTAGGGAATTTTTCCAATGTAAGTTTGGAATTTGGTTGTAATTTATTTTCCAAATACAATAAAATAATTTTCGAATATTTACATTTTGGTCAAACTTTGACTTTTATTTGAAAATTTTAAAATTTAAAATTTAAAATACTAACCTTTTTATTTGAAGCTGGATATAAATTTTATATTCCTTCTGCTTTTCATTTCGTTAAATTACGATTTATACTTTTAGATTTGGATAAATTACAACGTTTTTACATGCAATAAATTTCTGTACTTTTATTATATATATATTTTTATATTTTTCCTATGTCTATCTTTATTTTATCTTTCTATTTATTTGTCTAGACTTTTATTGTATTTATTGGAATTTATTTGTTTACATCTTTTTGTAAATGGCTGGAGAAAATCAAGGGGACACGCGTTACATTGTTTAAGTTCTTACCTTTTTATTTTCTAACCACTTTATTAATTTTCTAGCCGTTTTCTCCTCATTTCTAGCTGTGAGTTACTCTACTCAAAGTTGTGCATATCAAGTTAAAATTCACGTACAAAAATTTATTTCCCATCTCTCATTTTTCATTTGCATTTAAGAATAAAATATATTGTTCATTTCTTTCTCCTTAACTTATGCCTTTCTATTTCCTTAGCATTCATAACTCCTTAGCTGTTTCTTTTTTTTCAATAGCTGTGTATTTCCTTTTGCCATTCACGTACAAGAATATTTTATTTTCATCTCAATATCCTCATTTTTCATTTGCATTTGATGATAAAATATATACAAGATTCTTTTCCTTTAATACAAAGTGTGACTTTTCTTTTTCTTACCATTCAAAACTCCTCATTTATTGCTATAAATCGCTCCTATCATTCACATACAAAATTCCTTAAACATCTCTCATGTAATTCCATTTCTCATTTCATCCCTTGAAAGAAAGAAAAGAAAATTAAATACATCAAGTATTTGTTGCCTCTTTATTTTCCATACCATTCAGACTCTTGCCTTTTATTGCCTAGCCTCTTTATTTCTTACCCCAGCCATTCACCTATCCTAACCGTGTATTCCTCTATCAAATCTATCACAAAATATTCTCATTATATTATTTCCTCATTCTCATTTGCATTTAAGAATAAAATATGTATGTTTCTTTCTCTTTAATTCTTGCCTTTTTGTTTTTCTATCCTTTACTCCTCTTTAGTCGTTCAAATCTTTTCTTGCCATCCACTCCACTTCATAATTCACGTACAAAACTTCCCAAATCATCTCATTTCTCATTTTGCGTCTAAAAAAAATACATCAAGCTCAAGTAATTTTCATGGCTTCCCCTTCTTCCTTCTTTTCATTTTTCTTTTGCTAGGCTTGGCTCCACCTTGCCCATGCCTTGCTTTTCCATGACCTTATAACCTACTTGGCACAAACTAGAGATGCACTTTACCTAAACAAACCAAGGCTGAGACCACTTGGTGGTTGAAGCAAAGGATATGTCATGTTATCTCATATTTCCCATTGTTTTAATTTCTATTCTTTTGTATTGAAATATATTCTTATATATGTTGTATTTGTTTACATACAAGATTTGGATCTGACTCTTCATTCACCCAAAAATATAGTCGCGCTTTGTCGTGCCTTTTCGTGCTTTGCGTAGTTTAGATTTGGGCTTGAATTTCAACTCTAGCGTTAAAAAGGTGAGTTATTTACTCTAGACATACGTACTTTTATAATTGTGAAATGATGACAAGTGAATTGTATAAATTAATATGATATGTCATATATGCCTATGATATATTTGTATGATGTTAAATGTTGTTTGTATAACTGTTACATCATCTGATATTATATGTTATATTGTATTGTTTATTTTATGTACTATATCATACTGCAAGTTCCCTATCACTATGGATTGAAATGGTACATACCCGAACAGACATTAGAATAAGAAAAAATCATTATGAGTTGAAATGATAGGCTTGAGTGATTTTTATTGATTTTTATTGCATTTATTTTACTTGGGATTGCGGGTTTTAAGTGATAGAACCTGGATTTTTCTTTTTAAACTACAGATTGAAATGATACATATCTGTATCACTTGACCTAGGTTAGAAAATATTATGCAGGACCATGGTTAATATCTTTAAAATAATTTTTTCTTAAAAGTTATTAAGTATTTTGAATATTTTGAACATATGAAATTTGAAGCTTAAAAATTTGATTTATTGACTTAGAATATGAAGAGATTTGGTGTTTCTATAAGCTAGAATTTATAAATCTGTTATTGGTATTAAGTTGAATATAAAGATTTTATTTATGATAAATATCTTAATAATTAAGTTTGATTTAATTTGGAATCTTAATCTAACCAAGTAGTGTTAAATAAGGTTAATTCTCGAAATGGACATGTTATGTATAACAAAAAATGTATTTAGATTGATAAAATGAAATACAGTCTTAATTGGACTTGTTGTAATAAAATTTATTTAACTAGAAAATCATAGTAAATTGATATCTAAATGAATAGATCTTTGAAGAAAATTTGATTGTTATATTAACTATGAGAAAATATTTTTTGTGAAATGTTATGTTTTGTAAGATAAATAGCTATGACTTTAAAATGGAAAAATGTAAGTTAAAAACATACATGTGGGATGTAGGTCTAATTAATATTTTAATTGTTTAATATAATAAATGTTCTTTACTATAATAAAAAAAATGAAAGAAACATGTAAAGTTTTAAATTAATGCAAGAAATATGTAAAGTTTAATTAATGAAAGAAATCTGTAAAGTTCTAATTAATGAAAGAAACATGTAAAGTTTTAATTAATGAAAGAAACATGTAAAGTTTTAATTAATGTAATATTGATTAAAATAATAAATGCGCTTTACTGTAATAGAAATTTAAATTAAAACATACGTTGATAATGTAAGTTTTAATTAGTGTAATATTGATTAAAATGATAAATTCTCTTTATTGTAATAAATGTAAGTTAAAACGCACATTTGACATGTAAGTTTTAATTATTGTAATGGTGTATTTTAAATTGATTAAAATGATAAATGTTCCTTACTGTACTAATAAAATGTAAATTGATAATGTATGTCAGGACCCGATTCTTCGACTTCCGAAAATCGACATCAATACGTCCACTGTATCAACTGCCGAGCAATAGAACGCCGGAAAACCGAACCATGAGGGTTAAAAAGAAGAGGTAGAAGAAAAAGATAGAAGAAGAAGAAAATAGAACGAAAGAAGAACAACAGAATCAATATCAGAATCTCACAATCGCAGCGGTACAACATATAATAGATAAATGAATAATCTTTAAACAAAGAACAATATCAGTTAATACATTACATTATCATCAGAGTGTACAACAACAACATACAACACAACTAAACAATGGACAGTTATACAAACATGTCCTTACAAGTGAATTGTACAACGGAAAGATAATATCATATACAAGTAATACGTCTCGCCATCCAACTCGCCACTTGAGCACCAAAGCACGTTTTAATCCAGAATGACCTGATAACCTTACTCTAGGCTGCCCGTGTGGAAAATTATGGGCACCCAGAGTTTAGGAAGAGAACAATAAACTCCAGGTCGGTCATGGGACTGGTGTGAGAACTTAAAACAGTTATTTATCTTTTAAAACAACAACAACAAGGGAAGTGAAAAGTATCCACAATGCTTTTGGAAAATGAAACTACCAAAAGGCCTCCCCGCACACACATAATGCAAACACGGAATTGGAGGAGATTTCTCCTTATGATAGTCAAAGATGCTTACTACGCAAAACAAATCATTTTTGATATTATTATTAGTGCATAGTGATGAAAACATTTCGAAAGTATAATATAAATCTTAGCCAGCATAGGTACCATTATATTTTTCCTGCTATAGCTACCTCCTGAGGAGGCAGGTTATACAATTGCAATCGTAAAGGGCTCGTATTGTTTCTTTGGATTTCCAACAAATGGCCAGGCTAAGGAACTTGCTACTGCCACATGGGATCGCCTCTGTCGGGACGTCCCGAGAACTTAACCAGCTCTCTGCCAACACAAGGCCGGGTTACCTTTGTAACTAGGTAACTACTACACAAATATGCCACCCCCGGTCCTTTGAGACGTTTATCCGAGGGCCCTCGATCACAAAGCAACAACCACACAGAAATGAGATTGAAGCAACCACATAGGTTAAGCGTCAGGGCTCCATACCTGACACCATCCTTTTCCAGAAGGAAATGACATACCCTAAAGGGCGTGGCCCTCATAACCTTGCCGCATATTCCTGTTTTGACCATTTCCAGGGTGTGAGGTCTGACGAAGTCTCATCATAAAGCAATGCTTTTTCACAAAGCCAGGCTTTGATCAACAAATGATCAATAAATAATCATCACACAGCAACACTTCGCATGCCACATTATCAAATTGGGAGTATATCGCTGATAACCTTCAACTACAAAACCTCTGAACTCGTACGTCTCAAAGAAGGGTGTTAATCTAAGAGAATAAATTCTCCGCCACCAACAGAGATGTATTTGAAAGAAATCTACTTTATATATCAAAATGTAATGTCAGACACGTAACCATACAAGTCTGTTTCGGGTTCGAACTGAACAGAAGGCACTTCAAAATAAGCCCTTGCAATCCGGGTATTCGCAATCCCGATCGAATTTCCCATCACAAAGGAAATCTCCATACCGTAGCTAACGGTTGAGAGACAATCGATTGGTCATCCTATCGTTTTCGCAAATACCCAGTCTTTAACACCGGTCTTCAATGCTATCCATTACGTTGTATCACTATTCGGAATGGGTAGTCCGAATAACGAACGCAATAATTTAAAAATAAATATAGCATTCAATTTCAACCAATTCACAACAAATAGCCATTTAAGGGTCAATATTGATAGTCGGTTATTTAACTATTAATCAATATTCACAACATAACCCGATTCCAAATAATCTTCCCAAATTATTTATTTCCAAAATATCTTTATAAGATATATTTTCCACACTTCAACCATTTTAAAACAAATTTCAAATTATTTTTCACCTTTCAATCTTTGAAAACAAATTTCAAATCAATTTCCGTAAACGCAAACACTTCCAAATAGTTATTCATTCTCACTAGAAATCTGCCAAGTTCAAATACTTTAAAAATAACTTATATTACTTATCCAAAATATATTTGGCAAACTCTTTGGAACAAAACTATTTTTTTCCTTTAAACACTTTGCTTAAAATATTAGTTATAAAAATATTATAGCAATATTACATATAACTTAGGTCCAAACTATTTTTTTTCAAAATATAATTAGTAGATAGAGTATAATTATTTAAATAACTATTTTCTATAAAAATTATTGATTAAATCTTAGAATTAATCGTTTCAAAAATCAACTTAATAAATCTTTACTTAAAGGAATTAAAACAATTTAAGAAGTTAATTTCTCCAAAATATTCTTTTCAAAACCAATTCTAGAATTTTATATACATATATTTCAAAACTATTCAGAAAATCTTATTCGGCCTCACAGGGAGAATACACTTTCATTTCAAAATGGTTTATTCAAACCAATTAAATAAATCCTTACCGATTTATTAAATTTACGTTCCAAATCCTTAAACTTATTTCCACACTTATAAAAATAAATAAATGTTTATTTTAAAAACAAATTTCCCTCATAAATTTCCATTGTGAATTTACATTTCCAAATATTCACTTTTTAAACGATTTTTCAAATCGATTTCAATTATTCACTTTCAACACCAAAATCAGTTTTCAATTGATTTCCAAAAACACCATATCACATTCCATATTGATATTCCAAGAAATTAAACACTAAGTGAATTTCGTTCAAATTTCAAATTGAAATCAATTTCTACTAAACCTCAAATAAATTTCCAAATGGATTTCCAAAAGATCTATTTTCAATTACCAAAATCAATTCTCAAATGGATTCCTAAATTTATTTCTTTTCAAAATAATTTCTTTTTAAAGAATGTAAATTCTTTTATTTTTCAACTCTTTAAAATCCATATTTTGAATAAATTTTCAACCTTTGAATAATATTATCGAAAATCCATTTATTACGCCCTTTTACCATATTTTGGAATTTTATTCAATAAGATAAAAATAAAACTTTATCATTTTAAAAACTCCTTCCTTCAAATTTATACGATTCTCAAAAATAAATTTAATTATAAATTTTCAACTTAAATTTCGAAAGTTCACGTTTTACTTATTTTCGGTATCTAACGATACCAATTTATATTCGGCTAAAATTTAGCCTTTAACGATTTCAATCGCAAAGATAATCACGTAGATTATAAATAGATCAACACACAACATTGAAACAAATTCAATCATTTGAGGAATCCAATTGGATCCCTCCAACCTGTTTTCCTGCATCCACAAATGATAGCACAATACCAATTCCGCTTCAAGCCGGAATATCGCGGCACATGGGATTTATAAAATATTATCCGCTATTATGCGGTGTAATAGGGTCTCATCCGCTATATAATGCGGGAAATCAACTCCAAATAGATATATAATACCAATTCCATATCAAGTTGGAATTATCGTGGTATATGTGTTTAATAAATAACCTCCGCTTAATATACGGCGTATAGGGTCTATTTCAATACAACAGATAGCAATTTATCATCCAAGGATATAATCAACACAATCAAGCAATTTTAAATTTAACTATTAAAATTTAAATCGAAACAATTCGATTGAGTGAGAAGTTCTCACCTTGAGTTTTCGATAACAGTTGTAGCGTTTTGTTTCGAATAAAATTAAACGCGCATTTAATTTTACCCGAAATTATCACTAGCTCCAAACGACTCCAAACCAGCTCCATTGCGTAGTATTCAACAATACAATTTCAACGCAACTTGTTTCGCGCAATTCCGACCTCGTATGAAAGACTTACACAATTTTAAAGTTTGTACACATTACAATATAAATTTATTTACAAATCTTTTATTTAATTTAACCTAATAATAATCACAGCCGTTAGATTTTTTGCCCCTTAGATCCAGGCCGCTGAACGCAGTTCATCTTCTTCCTCCAGATTAAACGCGCGCACGAAACCCACTCGGCCGCCATCATGCCCTAATCTCGCGGCCAACATCGACGACCATTGCAATGATCAAACACCATCACCACGTAGCTCGCCCCAAACTCCATGCTCGGCCGCCTCCGTGCGCAGCTCGGCCTCACCTTGGTGTCGAAAAACGTGTGCAACTATCGTGCCTTTATGCTCGAATTGTTGTCAATCTACTTCGTTAATTACGATCTTAACCGTTAAATACGAAGATCACTTTATGCTCTACATTTTTCATGTTGAAAGTTTCTTGAATTGATGATTGGACTAGAAGAAATCGAGGGAAAAAGAAGAGTGTTTTCTGGCTAATAAAATTTCTTAGCCGGCGGCTAGGGTTTTGGAAGTAGGATTTTCAATTGTGAAGATGAAGGGTTCCTTTTATAGAATTTCAACGAAAAACACTATTCACTCCAAATTTCCGAACTCCAAATCTCGCGCGGAGACCGGTGTTTCTAGGGTTTACCCCACGTTCCAGACACAATGGAATAGGTATCGAGGGCCAATTCGATCATCAGTGCGAGTAACGGAAATTAACGATCGATTTTAAATTAAATCGATTAAACCAATTTCTATGCGTTTTGGCTTGCCCCGGACAAACCGTAAATCTGATTTACACGAAATTTGAAACTTTACAATAATATAACATCACAGATCCGATGAAACTGGTTTCGTCAAAATTCGAGACTGTTTGAAAAATGACTATTTTCACTAGTCGATTAAATATTAAAATATTTAATTTTCACAAATTAAATTTTAATTCAATTTTAAAAGTTCACAAACATTGTTCTAACTCCAATATGATTTAATATAACTGTATAAATCATTTTTAATCACATTAAACCCAAATTCAAAATTTTTCTGTAATTTCAAATATTAAATTATCGATTTAATTATCCAATTAAATCTAAATATTCGAAATATAATTCATTATACTTACAAATTTTACTTGTTGATATTTAAAATCAATTAAATATCTGAATTTCGAATGACAGAAATTCTAGATCGTTACAATCTTTCCCCCTTAAAAGAATTTCGTCCTCGAAATTACCAAGTAAGAAAAAGTTTTGAAATCCATTAACTTTTCAAAACAAACCGTTCAAATTTGATTTACAAATCTCTTAAAGTGTTTAACTTTTCCAAAAATTCAGCAGTTAAACTTCTTACAAAACTTCACTAATATTTTCAAATCATATATAGTTACCTTTTCAAAACCAACTATATCGTTTAACCCTTAACTTCAAATCTAAACTTAGTTTTCACAAAAAAAAATTCAAAATTTCTCGAAAATTTTCTAACGCCTTAAATTTTCAGAAAATTTCGCCGCAACCTCCTTTGTACAGAGGAGCTTTTACAATATCACAATAGATATAAATATATATACATCGACCCACACGGTCGGAAAACAGAAAAACGGTTCATATTTCCTATTTTTATTGCGTAGCCGTACCTTTTTAGCATTTTGAAGCAAAGTAGTTATTTATTTAGCATTTTGCACAACCATAACCAACCAAACATTAGCTCCGGTACCTGTACTTGCTCAATTTAAACACGTAAGTGACATATATAAGAAGTTATTAACATTTTACTCTTTTAAACAACTACAACACATGCATATTAAAAGAAATGCATACCAAACAAGGTTCATAAGTAACTTATATGATTTTGACATTACTTATAATTGTTTACAACCAATTCATATACAATGACATTCAATTTTTCATTTTCAATTAGTTTCATTCACTAATTTACATTCACATTGATTCACTTTCAATTTAATCAATTTCCATTCAACTTAAATTTACTTAACTTCCAATTTGAATTTAATTGCTTTAGCTTTCAATTTTATTCATTCAATTGCATATGAATTTCCATTCAATCAATTAACAATAATCTAACAACCAATGTATATCCAATACAAACGAATTTATTCTCTTTACATTCAACATTCATATTCACTTTATTTACCTTCAGTTTGGTTTAACATTCAATTAACGTCAAATGAATTTACACTTATATCCATTATTCTATATCAATTCATTACATTCGATTGATTATTATTTAATTCATTAGTTCAGTTACTAATTTATTTTACAAATAAAGTTCAATCTCCTTTATATAATTCAAGTTCATATTCATTTAATTACTTCATTTCATTAATTCATTTTGATACCAAAATCAACTTTATTCAACATCACTTAAGTTATATTCCTTTAAACATCATTTGTTTAACTTAACTTAAATTTCCATTTCAACAACATATCTAATCCAGTTAAAATCCAATTCATATTCGAACTCCAAAGTAAATTCTATTTAACTTTTACCAAAGTCAATTTTTATCACTTATTCAGATTCATACCTCGTTTTGCTTAACAATGTTGTTTAACCATTTTAATAATTGGTTTTACTTACATCATCACATTTAATAAGTTATACAACTTATTATTCAACTTCCAAATCTGGTTTAATTTATTTAACTTCCTTTAGTTAAATTTCACATCATATATTTTATCATACTAATTCAAATTTATTTCAACCTTACTAAAGTTAATTCTTTATTATCTCATATTGTAAGTTCAAAACTTGATTACTTCTATTCATCAATTTCAACTTGGATTTTAATTTCAAATTTGTTTATCACAACAAAGTTCAATTTTCAATTTACTGTGGTAGCAAATCCATCACACAGAAACTCGAAAATGATACTGATGTTGCTGCAGTCATCACCCTTATTATTCCCCAGCAACAATAGTGAATTCAGTGCTTTAAATTCTTTTAAAATTTTCCTTTTATTTATAAATCACATTTATAAATCTTTTCTTATGGAATTTCACTATTTAACTTTACCTATACAAGATTATTCCACAATTGTAAATTATTTCAATTAAAATTCTATACTTATACAATTGTTGCTTTTATATAATTTATTCTTTTACAATTGTTGTTTTTATTCGGATTATTCGAACAACTTTGATTCACTTATATATTTTCATAAGTTTTCAACAATCAAACAATTCAATTTTACATACACTTTGATAATTCTGAAAAATTATTCCTTTATGTATAAAATATAATCGAGGTAAAATTATTTCATTTACCAAATTTAAAATGACACTATGTCGGTTTATCTCGTTTAAGAGTTTAGAAACCCCTATCGATACAGTTAGCTAGACTGCACCGACCAGAATCTATTAACAATCAACTTATAAATCAAAACAATACAAAACAATTTCATATTCACTAACGAATACGCTCTCATAACTATTATTACACTCAACTCATTCTAGAGTACTGCTGACTCTATCTCTAATGAGTTATCCCCAACAGAGCCAAGGTTGTCGCTTAACCATATGCTCTGATACCACATTGTCGGGACACGATTCTTCGACTATCGAAAATCGACAACAATACACTGTATCAACTGCCGAGCAATCGAATGCCGAAAAACCGAACCATGAGGGTTAAAAAGAAGAGGTAGAAGAAAGAAGTAGAAGAAGAAGAAAATAGAATGAAAGAAGAATAACAGAAACAATATCAGAATCTCACAATCGCAGCGGTACAACGTATAATAGATAAATGAATAATCTTTAAACAAAGAACTATATCAGTTAATACATTGCATTATCATCAGAGTGTACAACAACAATATACAACACAACTAAACAATGGACAGTTATACAAACATGTCCTTACAAGAGAATTCTATAACGGAAAGATAATATCATATACAAGTAATACGTCTCGCCATCCAGCTCGCCACTTGAGCTCCAAAGCACTTCTGAATCCAGAATGACCTGACAACCGGACTCTAGGCTGCCCGTGTGGAAAATTATGGGCACTCAGAGTTTAGGAAGAGAACAATAAATTCAGGGTCAGTCATGGGACTGGTGTGAGAACTTAAAACAGTTATTTATCTTTTAAAACAACAACAACAAGGGAAGTGAAAAATATATGCAATGCTTTTAGAAAATGAAACTACAATAAGGCCTCCCGCACACACACAATGCAAACCCAGAATTAGAGGAGATTTATCCTTATGATAGTCAAAGATGCTTACTATGCAAAACAAATCATTTTTGATAATATTATTAGTGCATAGTGATGAAAACATTTTGAAAGTATAATATAAATCTTAGCCAGCATAGGTACCATTATATTATGCCATCTATAGCTACCTCCTGAGGAGGCAGGTTATACAATTGCAATCGTAAAGAGATCGTATTGTTTCTTTGGATTTCCAACAAATGGTTTGGCTAAGGAACTTCCTACTGCCACATGGGATCGCCTCAGGCGGGACGTCTCGAGAACTTAACCAGCTCTCTGCCAACACAAGGCCGGGTAGCCTTTGTAACTAGGTAACTACTACACAAATATGTCACCCCCCGGTCCTTTGGGACCTTTATTTGAGGGCCCTCGATCACAAAGCAACAACCACGCAGAAATGAGATTGAAGCAAGCACATAGGTTAAGCATCAGGGCTTCATACCTGACACCACCCTTTTCCAGAAGGAAATGACATACCTTAAAGGGCGCGACCCTCATAACCTTGCCGCATATTCCTATTTCGACCATTTCCGGGGTGTGAGGTCTGACAAAGTCTCGTCCACAAAGCTATGCTTTTTCACAAAGCCACGCTTTGATCAACAAATGATCAATAAATAATCATCACACAGCAACACTCAGCAGCCACATTACCAAATTGGGAGTATATCGCTGATAACCTTCAACTACAAAACCTCTGAGCTCGTACGTCTCAAAGAAGGGTGTTAAGCTAAGAGGATAAATTCTCCGCCACCAACAGAGATGTATTTGAAAGAAATCTGCTTTATATCTCAAAATTTAATGTCAGACACGTAACCATACAAGTCTGTTCAGGGTTTGAACAAAACCAAAGGCAATTCAAAAGAAGCCCTTGAAATCCGGGTATTCACAATCCCGATCGAATTTCCCATCACAAAGGAAATCTCCATACCATAGCTAACGGTGCAGAGACAATCGATTGGTCATCCTATCGTTTTCGTAAATACCCAGTCTTTAACACCGGTCTTCAATGCTATCCATTACGTTGTATCACTATTCGGAATGGGTAGTCCGAATAACGAACGCAATAATTTAAAAATAAATATAGCATTCAATTTCAACCAATTCACAAGAAATAGCCATTTAAGGGTCAATATTGATAGTCGGTTATTTGACTATTAATCAATATTCACAACATAACTCGATTCCAAATAATCTTCCCAAATTATTTATTTCCAAAATATCTTTATAAGATATATTTTCCACACTTCAACCATTTGAAAACAAATTTCAAATTATTTTTCACCTTTCAATCTTTGAAAACAAATTTCAAATCAATTTCCTTAAACGGAAACACTTCCAAATAGTTATTCATTCTCACTAGAAAACTGCCGAGTTCAAATACTTTAAAAATAACTTATATTACTTATCCAAAATATATTTGGAAAACTCTCTGTTATAAAACTATTTTTTTCTTTAAACACTTTGCTTAAAATATTAGTTATAAAAATATTATAACAATATTACATATAATTTAGGTCCAAACTATTTTTTTTAAGAATATAATTAGTAGATAGAATATAATTATTTAAATAACTATTTTCTAAAACAATTATTGACTAAATCTTAGAATTAATCATTTCAAAAATCAACTTATTAAATCTTTACTTAAATGATTTAAAACAATTTAAGAAGTTAATTTCACTAAAATATTCTTTTCAAAACCAATTCTAGAATTTTATGTACATATATTTCAAAACTATTCAGAAAATCTTATTCCGCTTCCCAGGGAGAATACACTTTCATTTCAAAATGGTTTATTCAAACCAATTAAATAAATCCTTACCGATTTATTAAATTTATGTTCCAAATTCGTAAATTTAGTTCCACGCTTTTAAAAATAAATCAATGTTTATTTTTAAAACAAATTTCCCTTATAAATTTCCATTTTGAATTTACATTTCCAAATATTCACTTTTTATACGATTTTTCAAATCGATTTCAATTATTCACTTTCAACACCAAAATAAGTTTTCAATTGATTCCAAAAACACCAAATCACATTCCATATTGATTTTCCAAGAAATTAAACACTAAGTGAATTTCATTCAAATTTCAAATTGAAATCAATTTCAACTAAACCTCAAATAAATTTCCAAATGGATTTCCAAAAGATTTATTTTCAGTTACCAAAATCAATTCCCAAATGGATTCCTAAATTTATTTCTTTTCAAAATAATTTATTTTTAAAGAATACAAATTCTTTTATTTTCCAACTCTTTAAAATCCATATTTTGAATAAATTTTCAACCTTTGAATAATATTATCGAAAATCCATTTATTACGCCCTTTTACCATATTTTGGAATTTTATTCAATAAGATAAAAATAAAACTTTATCATTTTAAAAATTCCTCCCTTCAAATTTATACGATTCTCAAAAATAAATTTAATTATAAATTTTCAACCTAAATTTCGAAAGTTCACATTTTACTTATTTTCGGTATCTAATGATACCAATTTATATTCGGCTGAAATTTAGCCTTTAATGATTTCAATCACAAAGATAATCACGCAGATTATAAATAGATTAACACACAACATTGAAATAAATTCAATCATTTGAGAAATCCAGTTGGATCCCTCCAACCTGTTTTCCTGCATCCACAGATGTTAGCACAATACCAATTCTGCTTCAAGATGGAATATCGCGGTACATGAGCTTTATAAAATATTATCCGCTATTATGCAGCGCAATCAAGGTTTTAAATCTCCCCGAGATCAGCCGAGATGAAAATCCGAGATATTAGCCAAAATCCGAGATTTGGCAGCTTGGTTAGTTATAAGTCTTTTAAATATCGCCCGAGACAGCCGAGATATTTGCCCGAGATATTGGCCAAAATCCGAGATTTGAAAACTTGAGCGCAATAGGATCTCATCTGCTATATAATGTGGGAAATCAACTCCAAATACATATATAATACCAATTCCATATCAAGTTGGAATTATCGTGATATATGTGTTTAATAACTAACCTCCGCTTAATATACGGCGTATAGGGTCTATTTCAATGCAACAGATAGCAATTTATCATCCAAGCATATGATCAACACAATCAAGCAATTTTAGATTTAACTATTTAAAATTTAAATCGAAATAATTCGATTGAGTGAGAAGTTCTCACCTTGAGTTTACGATAATAGTCGTAGCATTTTGTTTCGAATAAAATTAAACGTGCGTTTAATTTTACCCGAAATTATCACTAGCTCCAAATGACTCCAAACCAGCTCCATTGCATAGTATTCGACAATACAATTCCAACGCAACTTGTTTCGTGCAATTCCGACTTCGTATGAAAGAGTTACACATTTTTGAAGTTTGTACACATTATAATATAAATTTATTTACAAATCTTTTATTTAATTTAACCTAATAATAATCATAGCCATTAGATTTTTTGCCCCTTAGATCTAGGCCGCCGAACGCAATTCATCTTCTTCCTCCAGATTAAACGAGCACACGAAACCCACTGGGCCGCCATCATGCACTAATCTCGCGGCCAACATCGACGACTATTGCAACGATCAAACACCATCACCACGTAGCTTGCCCCAAACTCCATGCTCGACCGCCACCGTGCGCAGCTTGGCCTCACCCTGGTGTCAAAAAACGTGTGCAACTGTCGGCCTTCATGCTCGAATTGTCGTCAGTCTACTTTGTTAATTACGATCTTAACCGTTAAATACGAAGATCACTTGATGCTCTACATTTTTCATGTTGAAAGTTTCTTGAATTGATGCTTGGATTAAAAGAAATCGAGGGAAAAAGAAGAGTGTTTTCTGTCCATTAAAATTTCTTAGCCGGCGGCTAGGGTTTTCGAAGGTAGGGTTTGCAATTGTGAAGATGAAGGGTTCCTTTTATAGAATTTCAACGAAAAACATTATTCACTCCAAATTTCTGAACTCCAAATCTCGCACGGTGACTGGCATTTCTAGGGTGTACCCCACGTTCTGGACACATTGGAATAGGTATCGAGAGCCAACTCGATCATCTGTGTGAGTTACGGAAATAAACGATCAATTTTGAATTAAATCAATTAAAACAATTTCTATGCGTTTTGGCTTGTCTCGGACAAACCGTAAATCCGATTGACACGAAATTTGAAACCTTACAATAATATAACATTACGGATCCGGTGAAATTGGTTTCATGGAAATCTGAGACTGTTTGAAAAATGACTATTTTCACTAGCCGATTAAATATTAAAATATTCAATTTTCACAAATTAACTTTTAATTCAATTTTAAAAGTTTACAAACATTGTTCTAACTCCAATATGATTTAATATAACTTTATAAATCATTTTTAATCACATTAAACCCCAATTCCAAATTTTTCTGTAATTTCAAATATTAAATTATCGATTTAATTATCCAATTAAATCTAAATATAAGAAATATAATTCATTCGACTTACAAATTTTACTTGTCGATATTTAAAATCAATTAAATATCTGAATTTCAAATGACAGAAATTCTTGGTCGTTACAATGTATATTTGATATGTAAGTTTTAGTTAATGTAAATGGCATATTTTAAATGATTAAAATAATAAAGTTTCTTTGTTGTAATAATAAATGTAAGTTAATAATGTACTTTTAACCTAAACATAAGAATTTCAGCTTTAAATTGGATATTAAGTAACAAAGTTTATTTAACTATAAGGCTATGATACAATGACCATGTTAAAATTTGTAAGTATATAAATACTTTGATTGTATAACATGTTAAAGTGGAAAGTATTACATTCCAAAAATGCTATGATTCCTTAAGGTTACATTTTCAAGTATTGTGAATTTAGGTGGTATAAATTCTGAATGATAACATTTCTAAATTGTTAGGATTTCAAAGTATTATTGTTTCAAAGTGTTTGGTTTCAGAGTTGTTATAACTTGAAAGTAATATGATTTTGGGAATGAATTTATTGGAAATTGTATTTAATTAAAAACTGTCTTTATATCTATTAATTTGAAACTTGTTGAAATTAAAGATTTAAGAACATGACTTTATAAAGTGACTTGGTTTAAGATAATATAAAGGAATATTTCAAGTTAAATAGATTGAAGGAAATATTCAGTGATTTGGAAATGTGGGTTTTATTTAAATGATATATTGGTTTGCTTTTGAAATGAAATAATATAGTATTTAGTTTTGAAATGGATATTATTTTGGAAAGTAATGGTATTTGGCTTTAAATAGTTTTGGAATAGAAATGTTTGAAGTAAATATCCATGTGTAATAACAACGTTTGGTTGTTAAAGATACCAGGATCGGAAGTTGTCATACTCTCTGCCAACTTCAAAAACCACTTGAACAACCGTTTACGTGGTGGAGATTCCAGATTGAAGTAGGATGGCGACGACATTCTTTTGAGGTATATACGTGGACCCGACCCCCGTGAGTTGGCATAAAGTGGCTAAAACATGAGCGATTTCGAGCCAGTGAGGTAGCTCCTCTTATAGGACACACTCCTTCGATACCATTCTAACTTTGAGATTGATTTGGTGGCCACTTTTGGTTTTGATTTAGCGACGTGGCTCGAGGTCGGCAGTAGTGCTGCTATGCGTCATCATCAGTCTGGATAGTAATTGGTATATCTACCCTGGTATTGTCTAGTTGTGCCGTGTCACCTGCCCTATCGTGCCTTGTACGAGTTTGATTTGTGTCGTACCTATGGAGTATCCTCTGGTAGCCTCCCAATCATGAGATATTACGGTACTGTATAGACTGTTGGCACTATTATGTGTTAAGGGGGATATTGGGTAACTCCTTAACGTTATTTAAATGTAAGTTTATTTTACTATAGACATTATTATAATAGCGAAATATTACTACGTGGTAAATAGTTTAACGAATCCTTAGAGGATGGGCAGTCCCAAGCATCCTTTAAGTTACTTATACCTTATATTGCAGTTCACTTGAGTTGGTTTACATTGTATAAGTATGTATGTCTTGACTTGAGTGTTTTGCGTTTTTCATTACACTCGAGTCAGACTGAGTGATACATCATTAGAGACTCACCTTCAGAGTTGGAGCTTTTCCTGAAGATCTAGCTATTTATTCCATTCCAGTTATCCAATTAATACCAGTAATGTATTCAGCTTTGCACTTGATTGTCATCTTGTTACTTTTGTTGTATTTTGTTTAACTCTGATGTATTTAAATAGTAGCTTCTTGAACTACTATTTCTTTACTTGCGCTGTACTATATTACTCTGTGTCTATGATTCTATGATTTATTTATTTGCTGTATATTCTGCAATTTGCCAAATTTATTCTACAATTCGGTATTTTAAGCAATTTAAGTCTGACATGTGCGAATGCGAATGGTTAAAAATATCGGATCGTTACATTTGGTATCAAAGCTTTGGCGCTAGGCAAAACTTTAGCATATATGGTAAATTTATTTACAGAATCACTTTCATTCGAGTTTGGATCTCTTTCTCTTTGACTCTGTTTTCTTTAGATTTTGAAACATTCCCTCAATTCCGAAATTCATTCTTGTCCCTCACTCTTTGTATTCTTCTGAATTATGGAGCATCCCATAGCCCATTGAATGACTTGTAAATGGGTGGAACTATTTTACCATAGGAATTTATTCACTAGAGGTTTACATATATCCTCGGTTTGAATGCTAGTATCTCTCCTATCCTGAATTCTACCTCTTGTGATCGAATGTAGATTTGCTTCAGAATTCCACATCTGTAACAACCCGGGGTTTCGCACCAATTAATTATCGTCATTAAACGATTAATGTTGCTAGCTAATTTCTATTGGGAGTTTTTAATCGGGTGGAATTCTTTTAAAAATTGGTTAAAGGATTATGCGGGCTTTAAATGAAATCTTGGCCCACGTTTTCTTTATACTTGGTATTGAGTTATATCGGAACAAATACCCGGTTCCTCCATTCTTTTCATCGCAAGCCCAAACTTTCTGTTCTCTTTATCTTCTATCGGCCCGTTCCTTTGTGAGATAATGGCGGCTCTGTTATTTTCTTTATTCGATCAAAATTAGGGCTTTCGTTCCTTCGTTCCAAATTAGGGTTATTGATTTGAAGCGCCGCTTGTGGTAGATTGAATAATACTTCGGTTGCTTTCTTCGGTTGATTTCTCGGCTGCTTCAAATTGTCGAGTGCCTTCACTTATTGAAAGATTTGATCTGTGCTCTTCGAAACAAGATGAGTGATTTTCACTCACATCTCTAGTTCAATTTCATATATTCGTGACTTTCGTTGCTTGATTTCTTGGCTATCACGGTGTTGAATTCTTTGACACTAGATATTTATTTTCGATTGGCTTTTTCCAGTCCAATTTAGTTGGTGACTTTGGTTATCCTTTGCTCTGATTGTATTGATTTCTCGGTGACTTCGACATTGCTTTGATTTCTTGACAACTTCGGTTTTGAATTCAGATTTGAAACCTGTAAAATGTGGCATCCCGGAAATTTGGGGCAATATCAATTTAATAATCTACATTAAAAATTAAATTGATTTGATAATATTTGTTAATAATATTGATAATCTTCTTTTAAACAAATATTTAACTGACAATTTATCTTTTAAAAAGCTAATTTAATTTGTTCTCTATTTATAATGTATATATATATATATATATATTTGTATATATATATATATATTGTAAATAGTAAGCTTTGTTTTAATTTAACAAGTAAAACATATTTTCTTATTTTAATCTTTTTGGAAAATTATAATTTGGAAATTTGATACTAAATAACAATTTGGCTTCAAAATATACTCAAGATTAAGTTAAAATTTGTTTAAATGATTTTATTAACAAGTAGACTTTTCAATGATTTTATATAGTGATAATTTCTTTTATAAATTATTTTAATTTGATAATGAGTTTTATTTAAAATGTAATATCTTTACAAATAGGCTTTTAAAATAAATAGAAATATTTATATATATGTGTATTTTGGAGAAAGCTATAATTTGAATATTTAAATACAAAATCTTTTAAAAATGTTTAAATTTAAAATAAACCTTATTTATATTAACAAGTACAAGATAAAAGAGAAATAAAAAGAAGCACGTATGTTAAGTAACAAACCAATATAAGTAACTAAGACAAAAAGACAAATAATAAAAAGCATCCAAGAAAAAGAATAATATGTACATAAAGTATAAAGCTGCCAGGTAGTAAAGATGTGTTTGTATGTAACCTGTAAATAGATGCAAAGCAAAACTAAGATAGGTATGAAAGCATAATCAGGCAGAGTAATGATTATGTTGCCTATAAGTAAAGATGCAAGAGCAAGTAAACAAATATAAGTACATATGAAATATGCAGACTGTAATAATACAAATGCAAAGTAAAACATCTTAGCATAACAAATAAGTAAAGTAAAATAAACAAAGTAAAATATTGACAGTAGCCTGTAGAATCTAAACAAATACAAAGCTAAGAAAAGTAAGTTTAGAAGCAAAACTAATTAAAACAAAAGCAAAGTTAAATGTGCAGGCTAATAAAAATGCAAAGCAAAATAAAATAAGATAAGGATAGTAGAGACATAAAGTACAGTGGCATTAAATGCCTTCATCTTAGCAGCAATTGTAGTCAACCCGAGATGTTAAATATCATTTCAGTGTGCAAACAAATCTGGCCAAAGCAAAGAAAATCTCTGATACAAACAAAGTATCATTATTCCAGCATATGCTTAACCCAGTTAGTACCTACCCCTGTAACTTTCTTATATACATGCCTTCTTATTCAAGTCATAGCAAACCTGAAAGTATACAAATAGTAAGCATTTCCATCTATACAAACTTAATAATGTTGCAACTCAACAAAAACAAGCAAGCCTTAAAACAAAATTCAAATCAAACTCTGAAACATCAAGACTGCAGATCATTTTTTTTAAAAAGTCTGGAAAACTAAAACAAGTCAGAGAATAACAAACTTACATGCAACTGCAAGTTTGTAAATCAAAGTATGGTAAAGCAAGCTATCAAATTTAATGTGGCAATGCAGTGCCAGTTTAAACTATTCCAGATGTTTGTTGCTTGAAGTTGTTCACTGGCCTCTGTTCTTCAACATGTGGTGAGTAACCTAAATTTTGAACTACTTAAGTTTGTATAATGCTTAACTACTGATGGTATATAACTTAATGCATTCCTAGTATATGTGTTACTGTGTATGTATGTTGATAGCCTGTGATACACCTCTGTTTGTAAGATTTAAGTTCAAGCTTTGCTTTCAAAACCTATGGTGAGTAACTTCAAGATTTAAATAACATAAGTAGAATTTGGTTGCATAGATTCTCTAGAAACATTATGTTGAATGCAAGTTTATATATTGGTGCTTTTCTCTGTGCTTATATAGGAATATAGGTTATGAATGTTCTGTTTTAGTTCAGGGCATTCACTGTTTTTGTTTTCAGGTTCTCATTTGCTTTAAATTTCTACATCTCTTGATGTAGTCTCTGTGTAAACTTAAGTTTTAAGTAAAACTTGTGTATTTAATCACCAGTTTTAGTTCTAAAATTTTTATTTTAGTAAAAGAGATATGGTTTGTTTCTGGTAATCAAAATTTACAGGTCCAACTATAAATAAGTGAAAACACCAACATCATGATTCGATGATTTAGGCGTACAATCTGAAACAACATCCAAAATTATGATTTTTAAAACTAAAACTTAAATTTTCAGTTAAGTATTATAGGAGCAGTTCGTGTTGGTTCAAGTTTTGCTTTTCGAGTCGCCGGAGTCAATCTCGTTGATCAGAAGGGTTGGGGTTTGGGTTGGAGATGGAGGAGCGAACATGGAGTATGGGGAAAATGATCGGTGGATGGTCTGAGTAGGGTGGTGGCCGTGGTTGTTGTTTTGATTTCCTAAACCTAGTTTTTGTTATGTTTGTATTTTGGTCTCGTTTGAACTCCGTGGGGCATCGAGTTAAATGGGGGCTTGGGGATTGCTGGAGGGGATGTAGACGAAGCTTATGCCGGAGTTTCTGGTGGCCTGGCGGTCGGAGCGGCGAGGAGGAGGAGTTGACAGGTTTGTGGGGGATGCCTGTTTATGTTTCCAGGCTTTGTATTATGGACTCGATCTTCATTCGAGCGTGTGGGTGGCTTCAGAGGGGTCACGATCATGTCAGGTGAAGGTCGTTGGTGGGTGGGTGCCTGAGGGGATGGTCGGCGTCAGTTGGGGCCACGGTGCACGTGCACCGTGCTCATTTCTGGTATTGAGGCTTTAGTGAGTGGTGCGGTTTTTACTCGGGACGAACTCGAGTCACTCGAGTTGATGACTCGAAGCAAAGGGTGCCGTGTCTCGGAGCAATATTTGGTTTGTGACGTGCCTGTAGGTGTACAGGCAGTGTAATAGAAGCAGAGTTTGATTTTAGGATCTGGTTCAAATAAACCTATTTAAGAGTAAAGTATAAATGTAAAACTAAGATTGAAGTCAGTTTGCAGAATATTCAAATTTATATTCTGAAATCTAAAATAAAGTTTAAATATTTCAAGAAGTTTTCAGTTTTTCAAACCTGGAAATTTCCAGATTTTTGAAAATATTTAAATCCGAGATGAAAACTCTAACCATAGTTAAATTTGAATTTTTAAGGTACTGATTCAAATGAATATTGATATCTTAAGATTTTAAAATAGATTTGGGTATGAGAAATCGAGTTGTGAAAAGTTAATTGTATCAATAATATTTAACTTGATTTTGAAGATTCTTTTTAATTGAAATTTTTGAATGAAAAGTAAATAAATGATTTAACTTGAAGTTGCAAGTAATGTATTTTGAGAATTTAAATTTAAATTAAGATTTACGTAGTTAAATTTAAAAGATTTTTCTTATACAAGTTCATATATGTAGAAATAAACGTTATCTACATTTATTCAAAGATTTTAAGTTTAATTTAAATTATATTCATTTTGAATTTTAAATTCAAATGATATTTGAATTTAAATTGTAATGTTGATAGAGTCATAGATAAAGAAGTAAATTATTGTAAGAATAAAGGTTAATTAAGAAATGGATTATCTTATAGATAATTAAGATATTGAAGTAATTTAATAAGTAAGTTAATTAAAGAATAACTCATTTATCTAATTTGAAATTAATGAATTAGAATTAGAAATTAATTAAGGAAGTAATTAAAGAAACGTGATTAGTTAATTGAGACAATTAACTAATGATTATTAAATAATTAATTAATTTTGATAATTAATTAGATTAATTAATTTAGATAATTTATTGTAATTTGTTAAATGAAATTACTTGGTGAAAGTAATTAAGGGATTAATTACTTATTGTAATTAATTGAGGTAAGTGATTAATTTTAAGTTAATTAATTTAGTTAATTAATTTAAGGAAATCATTTGATAAATTGATAAGTGTAATGACTTAGTGTATGCAATGGAGCAGAATTACTTGAGAAGTAATTAGATGATAATTACTGAATGTAATAAATGAAAGATGATGTGTTAATAAAGTAATTTAGATAATTACTTTTATAATTAATCATGGGATTAATTAGTGGAGATAATTAATTATGGAATAATTAATTTATTAAATAAGTAATTAAGGATAGTTAATTACTGGATTGTTAATTTATCAAGGGGATTAATAATTGTGTTTAACTTAAATAAAGGAATTTAACTTAGATATAAACTGGAGATCATTAATTAATGTAATTAATGATATAATTAAGAATTGTTTAATTAAGTAATAATAGATAATGAAGTGGTTAATTATTGTAATTAATTAAGGATAAATGTAAGTAATTATATTTAATGAATAAATGAAGGAATTAAATGTTAATTACTATAAATGATTAAGTATAATTAATCTGTAAAATTAATTAAAGACTAATTACATAATGTAATTAGAAAATGATTAATCAATGGTGATTAATCAAGATAAATTCTTAGTGGATGGTTAATTAATTAGATTTATAATTAATTAACGATTGTATAAGCAGGATTTATAGATGAGTAATTAATTTAATTTACTTTAAATTAATTAGAGATTGAAGTAGTTAATTTAATTCATTTTAAATTAATTACCAATGGTATGGTTAAAAATCATTGCTTATGGATGAATGATATTGATAATTCATTTGTTGATTGTGATCTAGCATGAATTATATCTATGTGTCATGGATGCTTGTTTAAATATGATAATATTTGGTTATCTGTTTGGATAATAATATTGATTATCTGTTCATGAGATCATCTGTGATTATTTACTGTGATATTATGATTTATCCATCTGTGTGTATATTGATTATATTGAATTAAACTGTTAAGACTAAATAGACAACTTGGCCTTAAAAGACACGTTTTGGATTTCGATGAGACCGGGATCGGGTTTTCCGCATTAGGAACATCCGAAAACCACATCGATTCCAAATTGACGATAGGTCGTTAATCTGAAGTGAAGATGAAGATTCAGAGTGCAAGGGTTATCGTCGTTAACTCTGAGGGTGATTCCAAAATGAGTGTAACGAGATAATGCCTTCGGTTTCGTTCGAACCCGGAACGAACTTGTATGGATTGAATGCTTTCAACACATCGTCAGGCGGGCGATGAGCATTCTAAGAAAATATGTTCTTTAAAGGTAATCGCAGCCTCAAGCCTCATCAACCGGGAATGGCTAAAACAGGGGAGGTGCAGCAAGGTTAGGTGGGTCATGCCCAAGCAGGACAAGGATATTCCCCTGTCTAGATGTCCCTTTTTATCCGGCTGTGTGGGCAGTTGGTTGCAAACAACTGCGGGGTTTATCTTGTTCGGGACTGTTCAGTAAGGAATGGTTCCGGCCTTGTGTTGCAGGGGATGAA
The DNA here is from genome assembly GCA_030765085.1 of Allium cepa. NCBI lineage: Eukaryota > Viridiplantae > Streptophyta > Magnoliopsida > Asparagales > Amaryllidaceae > Allium > Allium cepa. Next base: position 1,013,980,820 of record CM060934.1, on the reverse strand, counting down.
GGGAGTAATCCTCGGTACGGTGATCTAGGCCCCGTACTGTGACGGGCGGTACCCCAGTAGCCCTGCCATTGTATGGAATCCAAAATCCAATAAGTGCCGTACGAATTAGTTGTGCCCAACTATGTTGGAATGTGAGATGTAAGCATTTCAGCTATTTCTGTATTTTACTTGAAAACCCTAGACACTATTATAATATCACTAGATTTCCTATCAAATGTTTTGGTTAGCGTAAGGTAAAAACTTTTCCATGTTTATGTGTGGTGAAGTCTTACGTGATACCTTTTGTTTTCAAAAGATTTCAAAGTTAAGCAACTTTAACCTGTTACTCATACCAGACCCATGTCTGACCCGAAGTTTGTTTTTGTTTTTCATAAACTCTCGGGTACCCAAATTTTTACGGGTAGCCAAGGGATTCAGGTTAGCTTTGACGAATTCTGGAGGAGCAATGGAGCAGGAGGCTTCAGCGTTGTAGATACATATATATAGTTCCGCTGTGTTGGTATCTCTGTATTGAGTTGAGTTGTATAACTAGACAGGTGTTTATAACTGTCTAGTATGTGATGTATTGTCTGTATAACTCTGATTGATGTTGTATATTATGTAAATACTTATGTGATTAATATAATTTATTCGTTCCGCTGTGAGATTCTGATGTTGTTGTTCTTTCTTCTCTATCTTTTCTACTTTCTCACCCCTTTCTTTCTTCAACACGATACGTCTTCCTGGGCATAGGAAGGCGGGTTGTTACAGTGGTATCAGAGCGCTAGGTTGAGTGAATACCTAGGCTCTTAAGTGTTTTCTTCTTGAGAGAGCGTATTTGTAATTTTGATATATATATTTATATATTTATTTCTACCTATTTGTTGGGTTACCTGTTCGGGTTTTCCAACGAGCTATAAAGGTAGATAGGGTGGTGGTGTGTGTAACACAACTACCAATGGTTGGAGTTTGTATATTTGAGGTTGGAAGTGTAACTGTCGAGACTGTAGACCTAATACCGTCTCGAGTAAACTTTGGATGGTGTAAGGATTTCATCGATCTTTGAAGGAAACCTGTTAAGGTTTGGAGTTCATTTTGAGGTGTAATTTGATTGAGCTAGAGTTTGGATCTGTCGGTTGGGCAGAAGTAAGTCATGATATCTTGATACATCAAGGTGTAGTAGCTGTGTGATGAGACACAGTGACTTTGGGTGTCTTCGAAGATATTTCTTTGGGACAAGTTAAGGAAGTGTATCTGCTTCGGTAATGTGACTGGGTTCAGTTGGGTATTCCTGTTTGCTTTGAGGTCCGAGTTTCTCGAAGAGCTTTGGGTTAGGAAGTCTTCTGGCTTAGCAGCTTTTCTTGGGTAACTTCAGAAGCAGCAGAGTAGCTCCATCTTTTTCGATGGGTTGGCCACATGAGCGTAAGCTGTAAAGAGAAAGCAGTATCTCTGGAATTAGGCTGGATTGATCGCAAAAGTGACTTGCGATAATATGAGTGTTCTCTTGTGTTTCAGAGACATTTTCTGGATGTCTTCGAGAAGTCAGAGTCTGGTCAGCATCTGGAGATTGAGTTTGGTATCGATTGGATTCCAGAGGTGATACCAATTGTTCAGCTTAGTAATAGGATGATTTTTGCAGTTTGGTGAAGTAGCTCGGATTTTTGAAGAACTTCTAAGCTTTCTTTTTGGATCTGGAGAACCCTAATGTTGGAATGTGTTGTCCAGTCTGTGCTTGAGTTCATCATCAGCATTTTCATCTGCTCAGTCAGAGTTGCGTAGTGGAAGCATGGTGGCAGCTATTTTAAAGTGGAAGCAATTGGATGTTGCAGTGTTTGAATTGGAAGAGTTTTCTACAGAGAATTTTTCAGGATCTAAGGCCAGATTTGGAGTGCATCTGTTTTATCTCTTCTGGATGAGAGAAGTGAGATCTGTCTTCTGATTTTGGATTAGAGTTGTGTTCTGAGTTTTGGTCGATCTTGGAAAGATCATTTTGTTGGATTGTTTTTGGGCCCAGTTTGTTTCTAAGGACATCAGCAAGAGTTGAGCTGATCAGGGAAGATATAGGCAGCCCAGGATCGTCCGAGGAGTTTTGTGGATAAGAGACGGAGGAATTTGGATTTCGAAATTGGAGATTTGATTTTAGATAAGTGTTTGGTCTTCAGGATTGGATTGTCAGTTTGGATAACTGAGATTTGTTGTGTTTCACGTATCTCTGAGGGAGTACGTGTAAGTTCTATCTCTGGTTATAAAACCAGCAGTTCAGGGAGTTTGGTTATTGAGTCAGACTTGTCTATAGTCTGATATCCTGCCTTGTATTGTAGATCTTGATGAGTGGAAGCTCAGTAGCTTAGTAGTATTGTCTGATTGGATTCTGTAGGGCGAGTAACCCGGTATTTATACCTGGAGAACTCTAGATAGATCTATCCTGATTTTGTCTGGATAATTAGATTTGGTTGTTTGGATGAATTGGTTGCTTTGTTTGTTAGCATAGGATTGATATATGCTTGTGTTTTAAAATTAATTTTTTTTTTTTAGATTATTAAATTACCTTTGTTTTAAATTTCGGGGACGAAATTCTTTTAAGGGGGGAGGAATGTGACATCCCGGAAATTTGGGGCAATATCAATTTAATAATCTACATTAAAAATTAAATTGATTTGATAATATTTGTTAATAATATTGATAATCTTCTTTTAAACAAATATTTAACTGACAATTTATCTTTTAAAAAGCTAATTTAATTTGTTCTCTATTTATAATGTGTATATATATATATATATATATTTGTATATATATATATATATTGTAAATAGTAAGCTTTGTTTTAATTTAACAAGTAAAACATATTTTCTTATTTTAATCTTTTTGGAAAATTATAATTTGGAAATTTGATACTAAATAACAATTTGGCTTTAAAATATACTCAAGATTAAGTTAAAATTTGTTTAAATGATTTTATTAACAAGTAGACTTTTCAATGATTTTATATAGTGATAATTTCTTTTATAAATTATTTTAATTTGATAATGAGTTTTATTTAAAATGAAATATCTTTACAAATAGGCTTTTAAAATAAATAGAAATATTTATATATATGTGTGTTTTGGAGAAAGCTATAATTTGAATATTTAAATACAAAATCTTTTAAAAATGTTTAAATTTAAAATAAACCTTATTTATATTAACAAGTACAAGATAAAAGAGAAATAAAAAGAAGCACGTATGTTAAGTAACAAACCAATATAAGTAACTAAGACAAAAAGACAAATAATAAAAAGCATCCAAGAAAAAGAATAATATGTACATAAAGTATAAAGCTGCCAGGTAGTAAAGATGTGTTTGTATGTAACCTGTAAATAGATGCAAAGCAAAACTAAGATAGGTATGAAAGCATAATCAGGCAGAGTAATGATTATGTTGCCTATAAGTAAAGATGCAAGAGCAAGTAAACAAATATAAGTACATATGAAATATGCAGACTGTAATAATACAAATGCAAAGTAAAACATCTTAGCATAACAAATAAGTAAAGTAAAATAAACAAAGTAAAATATTGACAGTAGCCTGTAGAATCTAAACAAATACAAAGCTAAGAAAAGTAAGTTTAGAAGCAAAACTAATTAAAACAAAAGCAAAGTTAAATGTGCAGGCTAATAAAAATGCAAAGCAAAATAAAATAAGATAAGGATAGTAGAGACATAAAGTACAGTGGCATTAAATGCCTTCATCTTAGCAGCAATTGTAGTCAACCCGAGATGTTAAATATCATTTCAGTGTGCAAACAAATCTGGCCAAAGCAAAGAAAATCTCTGATACAAACAAAGTATCATTATTCCAGCATATGCTTAACCCAGTTAGTACCTACCCCTGTAACTTTCTTATATACATGCCTTCTTATTCAAGTCATAGCAAACCTGAAAGTATACAAATAGCAAGCATTTCCATCTATACAAACTTAATAATGTTGCAACTCAACAAAAACAAGCAAGCCTTAAAACAAATTCAAATCAAACTCTGAAACATCAAGACTGCAGATCATTTTTTTTAAAAAGTCTGGAAAACTAAAACAAGTCAGAGAATAACAAACTTACATGCAACTGCAAGTTTGTAAATCAAAGTATGGTAAAGCAAGCTATCAAATTTAATGTGGCAATGCAGTGCCAGTTTGAACTATTCCAGATGTTTGTTGCTTGAAGTTGTTCACTGGCCTCTGTTCTTCAACATGTGGTGAGTAACCTAAATTTTGAACTACTTAAGTTTGTATAATGCTTAACTACTGATGGTATATAACTTAATGCATTCCTAGTATATGTGTTACTGTGTATGTATGTTGATAGCCTGTGATACACCTCTGTTTGTAAGATTTAAGTTCAAGCTTTGCTTTCAAAACCTATGGTGAGTAACTTCAAGATTTAAATAACATAAGTAGAATTTGGTTGCATAGATTCTCTAGAAACATTATGTTGAATGCAAGTTTATATATTGGTGCTTTTCTCTGTGCTTATATAGGAATATAGGTTATGAATGTTCTGTTTTAGTTCAGGGCATTCACTGTTTTTGTTTTCAGGTTCTCATTTGCTTTAAATTTCTACATCTCTTGATGTAGTCTCTGTGTAAACTTAAGTTTTAAGTAAAACTTGTGTATTTAATCACCAGTTTTAGTTCTAAAATTTTTATTTTAGTAAAAGAGATATGGTTTGTTTCTGGTAATCAAAATTTACAGGTCCAACTATAAATAAGTGAAAACACCAACATCATGATTCGATGATTTAGGCGTACAATCTGAAACAACATCCAAAATTATGATTTTTAAAACTAAAACTTAAATTTTCAGTTAAGTATTATAGGAGCAGTTCGTGTTGGTTCAAGTTTTGCTTTTCGAGTCGCCGGAGTCAATCTCGTTGATCAGAAGGGTTGGGGTTTGGGTTGGAGATGGAGGAGCGAACATGGAGTATGGGGAAAATGATCGGTGGATGGTCTGAGTAGGGTGGTGGCCGTGGTTGTTGTTTTGATTTCCTAAACCTAGTTTTTGTTATGTTTGTATTTTGGTCTCGTTTGAACTCCGTGGGGCATCGAGTTAAATGGGGGCTTGGGGATCGCTGGAGGGGATGTAGACGAAGCTTATGCCGGAGTTTCTGGTGGCCTGGCGGTCGGAGCGACGAGGAGGAGGAGTTGACAGGTTTGTGGGGGATGCCTGTTTATGTTTCCAGGCTTTGTATTATGGACTCGATCTTCATTCGAGCGTGTGGGTGGCTTCAGAGGGGTCACGATCATGTCAGGTGAAGGTCGTTGGTGAGTGGGTGCCTGAGGGGATGGTCGGCGTCAGTTGGGGCCACGGTGCACGTGCACCGTGCTCATTTCTGGTATTGAGGCTTTAGTGAGTGGTGCGGTTTTTACTCGGGACGAACTCGAGTCACTCGAGTTGATGACTCGAAGCAAAGGGTGTCGTGTCTCGGAGCAATATTTGGTTTGTGACGTGCCTGTAGGTGTACAGGCAGTGTAATAGAAGCAGAGTTTGATTTTAGGATCTGGTTCAAATAAACCTATTTAAGAGTAAAGTATAAATGTAAAACTAAGATTGAAGTCAGTTTGCAGAATATTCAAATTTATATTCTGAAATCTAAAATAAAGTTTAAATATTTCAAGAAGTTTTCAGTTTTTCAAACCTGGAAATTTCCAGATTTTTGAAAATATTTAAATCCGAGATGAAAACTCTAACCATAGTTAAATTTGAATTTTTAAGGTACTGATTCAAATGAATATTGATATCTTAAGATTTTAAAATAGATTTGGATATGAGAAATCGAGTTGTGAAAAGTTAATTGTATCAATAATATTTAACTTGATTTTGAAGATTCTTTTTAATTGAAATTTTTGAATGAAAAGTAAATAAATGATTTAACTTGAAGTTGCAAGTAATGTATTTTGAGAATTTAAATTTAAATTAAGATTTACGTAGTTAAATTTAAAAGATTTTTCTTATACAAGTTCATATGTGTAGAAATAAACATTATCTACATTTATTCAAAGATTTTAAGTTTAATTTAAATTATATTCATTTTGAATTTTAAATTCAAATGATATTTGAATTTAAATTGTAATGTTGATAGAGTCATAGATAAAGAAGTAAATTATTGTAAGAATAAAGGTTAATTAAGAAATGGATTATCTTATAGATAATTAAGATATTGAAGTAATTTAATAAGTAAGTTAATTAAAGAATAACTCATTTATCTAATTTGAAATTAATGAATTAGAATTAGAAATTAATTAAGGAAGTAATTAAAGAAACGTGATTAGTTAATTGAGACAATTAACTAATGATTATTAAATAATTAATTAATTTTGATAATTAATTAGATTAATTAATTTAGATAATTTATTGTAATTTGTTAAATGAAATTACTTGGTGAAAGTAATTAAGGGATTAATTACTTATTGTAATTAATTGAGGTAAGTGATTAATTTTAAGTTAATTAATTTAGTTAATTAATTTAAGGAAATCATTTGATAAATTGATAAGTGTAATGACTTAGTGTATGCAATGGAGCAGAATTACTTGAGAAGTAATTAGATGATAATTACTGAATGTAATAAATGAAAGATGATGTGTTAATAAAGTAATTTAGATAATTACTTTTATAATTAATCATGGGATTAATTAGTGGAGATAATTAATTATGGAATAATTAATTTATTAAATAAGTAATTAAGGATAGTTAATTACTGGATTGTTAATTTATCAAGGGGATTAATAATTGTGTTTAACTTAAATAAAGGAATTTAACTTAGATATAAACTGGAGATCATTAATTAATGTAATTAATGATATAATTAATAATTGTTTAATTAAGTAATAATAGATAATGAAGTGATTAATTATTGTAATTAATTAAGGATAAATGTAAGTAATTATATTTAATGAATAAATGAAGGAATTAAATGTTAATTACTATAAATGATTAAGTATAATTAATCTGTAAAATTAATTAAAGACTAATTACATAATGTAATTAGAAAATGATTAATCAATGGTGATTAATCAAGATAAATTCTTAGTGGATGGTTAATTAATTAGATTTATAATTAATTAACGATTGTATAAGCAGGATTTATAGATGAGTAATTAATTTAATTTACTTTAAATTAATTAGAGATTGAAGTAGTTAATTTAATTCATTTTAAATTAATTACCAATGGTATGGTTAAAAATCATTGCTTATGGATGAATGATATTGATAATTCATTTGTTGATTGTGATCTAGCATGAATTATATCTATGTGTCATGGATGCTTGTTTAAATATGATAATATTTGGTTATCTGTTTGGATAATAATATTGATTATCTGTTCATGAGATCATCTGTGATTATTTACTGTGATATTATGATTTATCCATCTGTGTGTATATTGATTATATTGAATTAAACTGTTAAGACTAAATAGACAACTTGGCCTTAAAAGACACGTTTTGGATTTCGATGAGACCGGGATCGGGTTTTCCGCATTAGGAACATCCGAAAACCACATCGATTCCAAATTGACGATAGGTCGTTAATCTGAAGTGAAGATGAAGATTCAGAGTGCAAGGGTTATCGTCGTTAACTCTGAGGGTGATTCCAAAATGAGTGTAACGAGATAATGCCTTCGGTTTCGTTCGAACCCGGAACGAACTTGTATGGATTGAATGCTTTCAACACATCGTCAGGCGGGCGATGAGCATTCTAAGAAAATATGTTCTTTAAAGGTAATCGCAGCCTCAAGCCTCATCAACCGGGAATGGCTAAAACAGGGGAGGTGCAGCAAGGTTAGGTGGGTCATGCCCAAGCAGGACAAGGATATTCCCCTGTCTAGATGTCCCTTTTTATTCGGCTGTGTGGGCAGTTGGTTGCAAACAACTGCGGGGTTTATCTTGTTCGGGACTGTTCAGTAAGGAATGGTTCCGGCCTTGTGTTGCAGGGGATGAAGGGAGTAATCCTCGGTACGGTGATCTAGGCCCCGTACTGTGACGGGCGGTACCCCAGTAGCCCTGCCATTGTATGGAATCCAAAATCCAATAAGTGCCGTACGAATTAGTTGTGCCCAACTATGTTGGAATGTGAGATGTAAGCATTTCAGCTATTTCTGTATTTTACTTGAAAACCCTAGACACTATTATAATATCACTAGATTTCCTATCAAATGTTTTGGTTAGCGTAAGGTAAAAACTTTTCCATGTTTATGTGTGGTGAAGTCTTACGTGATACCTTTTGTTTTCAAAAGATTTCAAAGTTAAGCAACTTTAACCTGTTACTCATACCAGACCCATGTCTGACCCGAAGTTTATTTTTGTTTTTCATAAACTCTCGGGTACCCAAATTTTTACGGGTAGCCAAGGGATTCAGGTTAGCTTTGACGAATTCTGGAGGAGCAATGGAGCAGGAGGCTTCAGCGTTGTAGATACATATATATAGTTCCGCTGTGTTGGTATCTCTGTATTGAGTTGAGTTGTATAACTAGACAGGTGTTTATAACTGTCTAGTATGTGATGTATTGTCTGTATAACTCTGATTGATGTTGTATATTATGTAAATACTTATGTGATTAATATAATTTATTCGTTCCGCTGTGAGATTCTGATGTTGTTGTTCTTTCTTCTCTATCTTTTCTACTTTCTCACCCCTTTCTTTCTTCAACACGATACGTCTTCCTGGGCATAGGAAGGCGGGTTGTTACAGTGTAAAAACTGCTTGACTTGTTCGATTCTTTGCTTTGAAACTGCTGTGACTTTTTCAGTGCTTTTGACTTGATGTTTGATCATTTGAAGTTGTCGTAGTGTTGCAGTCTTTGACTTGCTTTTATACATTCACTGTATATTAATAAATGTTGTTCACTGTATTCACGATTGAAGTTATAACCTTGCATTTACATATAATCTAGTTGCATCAAGTCCATGTTGCCTTAGTTCTGGTACACGAAATTTGAGTCTGGGTTGCACTGAGTTCGCATTGAGATTTGTCCACTGCTCTTCGAGGCATGTAGTTAACGTGTCGTTTGTAATTTGTTTGCATTGGTCACTGTGTTTTACAGTTGCATTCCTATTTATGCTTCGAGTCATTGTAGTAGTAACTTGAACTTTCAGCCTTTGTTTTGATGTTTGTGGTTTGGTGTCATTTGCTTCTCTACCGAGCCTTGCTCTTTGTTGTAGCTGGACATGTACACTTGGTACTCTTGAGTCTGCATTTTGATGTTCACCTAATATTTTTAGTTCGATTTGATGAGAAGCTGTTGTGTACTGAGTATTGCATCATGTCGCAACAATTTTGGTTGATGTATACTTGCTGCCTGGTCTGGTTCATCTTGTAGTCTTGTTCATTGATGGTTGCAGTGCATTTGGTAGATGCCTTATCTCTGTTTTCTTTCACCTTCATTCTGTTGTGTCTTCATGTTTGTGCATTGTCATTGCATACCAACTTGTTGAAGTCGCTTTTTCTAGTATCACATAATTCTGGTCTTTGCTTCTTGTATACACTGCCTGCATGCAGTTTCATTTGCATGTGCATTGGTAATTTAGCTCTTTATTGGTTTTTGGTGCACATGCTTGCTTCCCAGACCTGTTGCACTATAACTGAGGTAGTGGCATTTATATTTGAATCTTCATTATCTCTTCATTATTGAGGCTATAGTTTTGTTTGCTGCATTTTGTAGTTGCTATTAGCTTTGGGTTTCACTGACCCCACATGTAGGTTTGCATCGACTTGTACTTCGAGTCATGTTGAACCCTGTTTGTCACTATTGCAGTTGAGTTTGAGTTGCTTGTATAACTCGAACTTGATCTTGAGTTGGTTCCATTTGCTTTGTACTCATTGAGCTTTTGTGTATTTCATCACTGTAGTGGCGAGGCAGTGCATGCGATTGTGTACTACAGCCAAACAGAATTGACTTTTAAATTGATAATTTCAGTTGCTTGAATTGTTTCGTGTGTCCAATTCGATATATTTTGAAATTTTATTTGATTTGGTTTAATTTGATTATTTTGTTGCTATCTAATTATCTAATTGATAATTAGATTATGTGTTTTCTAATTATCGTATCGATATTTAGATTTTGTTGTTTATGCTGTTTCACTGGCTTGGGTTTACTTTGGCCACTTATTATTAATTGCTGTTTAGGCAATTCTGTTGTTTTCTAAATTATCTTCGTTGATAATCCTTTTATTTATCTTTGTTGAAGATTTGGCTTTGCTAATTCGCTATTTATTGCCGTTACGTGTTATTTCTACTGTTATCCGATTCTCTTATTAAAGGATTGGATATGCGAGATTTATTGTGACTGTTGTCTATTTGATTATTTAATTATTATTGCTTCCATGCATTAATAACTGAGTTTGAATTAGACTGGCCCGCGTATTATTTTCTTTTGAATTAATACTCAGGTCAGACCGAGTTATTACAGGCTGTTGATATCTCGCTTTGGGTTGCTGCTTGAGCCATGAAGTCTCTTCATATCTTTTGGAGTAGTCAGTGTTATTTTATAGGATGATATGTATTCATGTATATTATTTACAATAATGTACTTGTATATGTAACTTCCGGTGTCGACAGACGTATTGTATCACATGTATTGTAACTGACTTCTGTTATATATATGGGATTTGATATTATCTGTGTTCTATGTTTAGCTTATCTGTGTTATTATTATATATGTTGTCCTAAAATATTATGAACCATCGTAGTCCGTTTTATACTGGAATTGAATATGTCGATGGGAGTAAATAAACAAAGAGATAAATAAATAAATATATATACCACTCCTACCGAGATAATCAATACTAGTGTAAGGCCTAACTACGGATGGCCGCTCCTATCCAGCCTTATTCTTTGTAATAACAGACAGTGTTTGCTTTTAATACTCTTTGTTATTGTGAGCATTGAGGTGGGGCATCACAATTGGTCTCAGAGCAAGGGGTTTATGGACATAATATAGAACATAACTTAGATGGAACATGTGTTACAACTATTTGTTGATGTTTTTAATTGTTCCTTTAGTCAAAACTAAAGTTTTGAAATTATGATGAATTTTTTTAAATATCTTTATTTAAAAATAAAAGTGAAATTGTGTTTTGATGATTGATTGATTTGTGTTCTGTTTATCAGAGTGCACAGCGGAAATAGTAAGACAGCCTTCGCTGAGTATAGCTGATAACCCTTTTGATTTAAAAGTCAAAATTTGAGTTGCACGTTACTGCATTAATTTTACGTTGAACCGGTGTTTGGTTTAAAACGTATTTGGTTGCCGTTATTTTTATAACGTGATTTTTACACCAGTAGTATATTTTGATACGAATTATTTTGATGAGATTTTGACGTATAAAAATTACTGTTCTTTTGACTTCAGTAACCGTCAAATTTAAAGTGAATTTTCAAGCGGTTATCCCGCAATGCTGATTTGATACCCGTTTTCACGGTGTTTTGAGAAGTGCAATTTCCTTATCTAAATTGCTACAAATGTTGTTGTTTTAATCACGGTTTTTCAAATCGATTTAAAATAAAAAAATTGTTTTCAAAAATTTTACAGTTTGCGCTTTCAAAAGAATGAGGAAGTGATTTAAACGCTTCAGCAAAATTGAGGGCTGTGAACCCTCACTTTTACTGATTCGCTTAATTCTAGACTTGTCCGTTTGAGAACGTAAAATGTTATTTATTTAAAATACACGATTTTGCACTTTCAAGGAAATGATGAAGAGATTTAAATGAATAAAAAAAGTGCGGAGTATGGAACCATACTTTTACTATTTCGGTTAATTCCGGACTCGTTAATTGAAACATCTACTGTTTGATGATTCTGACGATTTTGTTGGGCTTTCGAGCCACTATGCTGGACCTTCGGGTCATATGATGGACCTTCGGGTCAAATACCTGTACTAGACCTTCGGGTCATATGTTGGACCTTCGGGTCATTTGTTGGGCGCCAAAATTATGATGATAGTACTTGGTAGGCTTCGGCCATTTGTTGATGCATGTGCGGCGTAGCTAAAACTCGCCATCTGCTGGGATCGATCCATCTTTTATGTTGATTTTCTAGTCATCCTAATTGATTTCTAGATATTTATTGTTTCTAATTATCTGCAGGTAGTTAAATATTTGCTGATTTGAGTTCTAATTATCTTTGTTGATAATTAGATATTTGCTGATTTGAGTTCTAAATATCTTTGTTGATAATTAGATAATTGTTGATTTGAGTTCTAATTATCTTTGTTCGTAATTAGATAATTGCTGATTTGAAATCTAGTTATCTTTGTTGGTAATTAGATAATTGCTTATTTGAGTTCTAATTATCTTTGTTGATAATTAGATATTTGGTTATTTGAGTTCTAATTATCTTTGTTGATAATTAGATATTTGCTGATTTGAGTTCTAATTATCTTTGTTGGTAATTAGATATTTGCTGATTTGAGTTCTAATTATCTTTGTTGGTAATTAGATATTTTCTGATTTGAGTTGGTAATTAGATATTTGCTTATTTGAGTTCTAATTATCTTTGTTGATAATTAGATATTTGCTGATTTGAGTTCTAATTATCTTTATTGATAATTAGATATTTGTTGATTTGAGTTCTAATTATCTTTGTTGATAATTAGATATTCTTTTGATTTAAGTTCTAATTAACTTTGTTGATAATTAGATATTTGTTGATTTGAGTTCTAATTATCTTTGTTGATAATTAGATATTTATTGATTTGAGTTCTAATTATCTTTGTTGATAATTAGACATTTGCTTATTTGAGTTCTAGTTATATTTGTTGATAAGTAGATATTTTCTTATTTGAGTTCAAATTATCTTTATTGATAATTAGATATTTGCTGATTTGAGTTCTAATTATCTTTGTTGATAATTAGATGTTTGTGGATTTGAGTTCTAATTATCTTTGTTGATAATTAAATATTTGCTGATTTGAGTTCTAATTATCTTTGTTGATAATTAGATATTTGTTGTTTCTAATTATCGTTTTTCATAATTAGATATTTGTTGTTTCTGTTTATCGTTTTTGATAATTAGATATTTGTTGTTTCTGATTATCGTTTTTCATAATTAGATATTTGATGTTTTCTGATTATCGTTTTTGATAATTAGATATTTGTTGTTTTCTGATTATCGTTTTTGATAATTAGATATTTGTTGTTTCTGATTATCATTTTTGATAATTAGATATTTGTTGTTTCTGATTATCGTTTTTGATAATTAGAATTTTGATGTTTTCTGATTATTGTTTTTGATAATTAGATATTTATTATTTTCTGATTATCGTTTTTGATAATTGGATATTTGTTATTTTCTGATTATCTATTTGATAATTAGATTTTGTGAGAATTTGTGAATTTCCTTTATGAAATTAAAAGATTTCTATGGCATTTGTATTCTTGACCTTTATTCTTCTAGCTTAACCAGTTTATTTTTAATTGTTATTGATGATGTGACAACCCTGTATTTTTTTATATATATATTTTAATTATTTTGATTTAAAAAAAAACTTATTTTACTTATTTTAAATGATTAAATTTTATTACTTAAATATAAATCTTGATTTTATATGAAATTATAATTCCAAACTTGTGTAATTTGAATATGTTCCTGAAATGTTGATTTTGGTCAAAATAGTCAAACTTTGGCTTTTGACTTAAAATTTTAAAAGTTTAAAATTATAAATTTTATCTTTTATTATGAAATTACATAAAATTCTAAGAACACCACTTTTCGTTTCGTTGAAAACGGAGTTAAAATGTAAAAGTTATGTACATTTCAATTTCTAGTATAATTTGTTTTATTGTGCAATTTTGCCTATTTTAAATTTTATAAATCATATTTTTCTTTCTTATATTTCTTTTAATATGGGTAGATATGTTAATTTATGTATATTATCATCTCTAAATATTTTAAAAATAATAATAGGATTTTTCTAAAATTTACTATGATGATTTTCTATTTTTAAAAGGCTGTTTCCTTTTTCTGCTATTTTCTTCGTCTAAACTATATTTTAATTAAAATTTATTTATTTATTTTGTGAATTCATTTTATTTTGTGTTCTTATCTTTATTTATAAATATTTTTAAGTACATAAAAATTTTTCCAAGTTCATTTCACTTATTTTTCATATTTTCAGGACTAGTTGTAAATTTTGTTGTTTTATTTAATTAAACTATATATAATTAATAATTTATTTATTTATTATTGTTTATTTACTAAATTTTCGTATTTTTATCTGGATTTATATATATATATTTCAGTTATTTAAAATTAAAAAGAATTTAGTGGAAATTTGAAAGGTTTTGTGACTCCTTAGTTGCTTAAGTCTCTTTGTTTTCCCACCTTTTCATTTTCTAACTCTTGCATTCAATTGAGGCCAACCATATCTCATTTCTTTCAGCTGATCACATATCATTTGCATGTAAACAAATGTCCTCCTTCATCTCCTAAAAACTCACGGCACTTCAAAGAAAAATATGGCTTCTATTCTCCTCTCATCTTCTTCCTTTTTCCATTTGTTTGCCTTGATTTTTGCCCTGCTTCTTCATGCTTTGCTCAGCCTAACCTCTCCACCATCAGCTCCACCATCTCCTCCACCATCTACAGCAGCTCCTCCTCCCCCTCCTCTGACATTAACCAAGTTTTGCCCATCCATTGAGGTTAGCATCACAAACTTTGCACCAAACCCCTTGAAATTGCCTAGCCTAGCCATATACTCCACTATCTCCTTCATATCTTGCCTTGGCCACCTCCTATTGTTCCACCACCACCACGATACAACCTTTGACCCTCCACCTACCCACTGTCCAGACCTGAACCAGATCAGGCCGTGGCCTCCCCATGTTGAAAACTCCACAAAAATTGCAAGCAAACCCTTAAAACTAGCCTAGCCGAGCTTTAATGCCAATATCCTTTCACATACTCCTCTTGGCCACCCCTAGAACCACCACCACCAGCAACCACATGACCTTTGGGTGCTGCTATACCATCACTCTCCACTGTCTAGATCTGGAGTAAGTATAGCCAGCCCAAGTGTGCCATAGGTCGAGCCAAATATGGACCAAAATCCTTGTTTATGCCTTGTAGTCATAGTTTCATGTACACATACCTTTGCACCATCATCAAATCCATGATACGCTGACCTGTTGCATCCAAACCTGATCCAAAACCATTCCATTACAGTGCTTTTCCAGTCCATAGCTGAAGCATACAAAGGTGAATGCAAGTGCAAAAGTTCTAGCTTTGAATTGTGTACTTATTCCTAGCATTGTTTTGTAATATCTTGGTTTATAATTCATGTTTGTTATTGTTTGTTTGATTTGTATTCAAGGGAATTAATCCTTGGCTCCTCCATTCGTATCTGTGTCGTGCTTTTGTGCTTGTGTAGATTCCGTTCGTGAAATTCGTTGTTGTGTCTCCAGCTCAAACCGGTGAGTTATTCTCACCAGACAATCTGTACCTATATAACTGATAAACCGACACCATTTGAATCTGTAAATGTATTGCATCATGTTATAACTGCTATATTATGATCATATGATGTTTACACCTGTTATTACACCTGTTATATCACTTGTTACTGTTTATTATGCTATTCTGTTTATTTATATCAGTTTATCACACTGCAAGTTCCCTTTTGATTAGAATCACTATGGGTTGAAATGATATATACCCGAACGGACTTTGGAATAAGGGAAAATTGTTATGGGCTGAAATGATAGGCCTGAATGATTTTCAAATCATTTATTTAACTTGGGATTGCGGGTTTGAAATGATAAAACCCGGATTTTTCTTTTTAAACTGCGGATTGAAATGATACATATCCGTATCACTTTACCTAGCGTAGAAAATTATATATAGACCCGTAGTTAATATATGTTTTCCTAAAATCTTTAAAGTTATTTTAGAAATGTAAATATTATATTATTTTGATTTAAATATAATTAAAAAGGATTTTTGTAAAATATTATTGATTTTATGAATAATTGTAAGTGAATTGAATTAATGGAAAAGTTAGAAATTTTGAACGTAAGTTATTTTGGAAAAATTGATTTAATTATAATTGGAAATTTAATTGAATATGAATTTATGATAATTTGAATATAAATTGAATTTAAAGTGATTTTATATCATATTAATGATTTTAATAAAGCTGAAATGTGAAATGAATGAATATTTTAAGTTGAAATTTTGAAATATAACTATAATTGGAAATTTATGAAATTGACTTGAAAGGGAAATTTTAGTTAAGTAAATAAAAATAAAAATAAGTTATATTTGAGAATTTTAACATAAATGTTAAGTTGAAATTTAATGTAGTGAATCTAAAATTGAACATTGCATTTTGATAAGTGAATTATTATTAAAACTTGATTTTTGAATGGAAATTTAACTTTATAAAATCATGAACTTGAGGAAAATTAAATGATGTTTATAAATGTGAAATGTATGATTTTATAAGTTAAAAAAAATGTTTTAAATAAAAATATAATTGGTTGAGAAATTTTATTGAATATTTGAAGTTAATTTACTGCATTTTTGAAATTCTATTAATTACAATGTGAATGATATTATAGCATTGTAAATGCTGTAGTTGACGATAATGAACTAAAAAGCTAAATTGAATTAAAAGCTATTAAAGAAATTTTTTGTAAGTGCTATAATTTTTGAATTTAACTAAGTTTATTTGAAATTTAAGTAAACCCTATTACAACATTTTAAAATGTTGTCTTTTGTTAAAGTGAACTGTTTTGAATGTATTTTTCCGTAGCATTTTCTAAATGCCACGAAAAGTGAATCTTCACTGTTTTAATAAACTTAAGTGAATAAATGAACATTGAAAGTTGAAAATTTTGGAAGTTTAATAATTTAATTATTAAACATAATAACTTCATTTTAGTGATTAAAAATGATTTTTGGAATATAAACTGTTTTGAAATATGAATTGAAATGGTATTTTAAATTGAATAAAATGAATAATGATATTGAAATGAATGTGGTTGTGAAAAGAGATGATATTTTGATATATTAAATGATTGAAATGTGGTTTCGAAAAGATATGATATATTGAAATGATTTGAAATGAAGTTTTGAAAGATATGATATTCTGGTATATATTAAATGATTCGAAGATGAAGTTTTGAAAGTTATAATATTTTGAAATTAAGACGATTTGAAAATGAAGTTTGAAAGATGTGATGTTTATGTATTAAAAATGATTTGAAATGACTTGATAAATAATTTGATAAATATTGAATTTGGAAGATATGATGTTTATGTATTAAAAATGATTTGAAATGACTTGATAATTATTTTGATAAATATTGAATTTGGAAGATGTGATGTTTATGTATTAAAAATGATTTGAAATGACTTGATAATTACTTTGATAAATATTTGAATTGAAAGATATGGTATGATGATATATTGAAATGGTTTGGAAATGATTTAATCTTTATTTTGATAAAGATTTGGGTTGAAATGATATTTTATTTTGAAGTATAAAATATGTTTTAAAGTTATAACTACGGGTTATAATAACGATTGGTTGTTAAAGAGACCGGGATCAGATATTGTCTTATAGCCGGCTAATACCGAAAACCACTTTAACAACTGTGTACGCGGTGGAGATTCCAGAATGAAGTAGGATGGTGGCGACGTTCTCGAGGTATATTACGTGGACCCAACTCCCGTGAGTTGGCATATATGACTAAAACATGAGCTATACCGGGCTACACAAAGGGTCGCACCCTTTCATCGAGCATGCTCCATCGGAAACCATTCTATTACTTTTGTGATTCGATTCGGTGGCGCCACATTTGATTCGGGGGTATTGTTCGAGGTGGGCGGAAGCTGCTGGCTTGCCGTCACCACCGGTCCGGGAGTGCAAACGGTGTATCCACCCTGGCATTGCCTCGCGTGCCGTGTCATATCCTTATATCGAGCCCACTACGATTTTGGTTTTAAAGATCCGACAGCGTTATGGTTCACCATCCCCTTAACGCTATTTTCTATATGATTATACTTTACTGATTAGACACTACTGTATATAGCGCAATATACTACATAGTAAATAGTTTAACGGATCCTTAGAGGATGGGCGGTCCCAAGCATCTTCTAAGTTACTTGTACCTTTACTACAGTTCACTTGAGTTGGTTTACATTGTATAAGTATGTATGTCCTGACTCGAGTGTTTGTATTTTTATTTACGCTCGGTTCAGCCTGAGTTATTCACAGATTTGGATTTCCACTTTCTGGAGATTGGAATCGCTGGAGATTATCTACTTGTCATGTTTATCTTTTGAAACCTGTTGTTCCTTTCAGCGCTTGTATTAGTTGACTTCTACGAAGTGAGATTTCTTTTGTACCTTATTTCCTCTATTGTATTTTATGTAACTCTGATATTTTTATATAGTAGCTTCATGAACTACTATTTCTTTTGCTTCCGCTGCACTATTATTACTCTGTGTCTGTGATTCTATGATTTTTATTTACTGTATATTCTGAGATTTGCCAAATTTTTATTTACAACGCGGTATTTTGAGCAATTTAATTCCGGCATGAGTGTCTACCTATACACTTATAATGGATGTGAATGGTTGAAAATACCACGGTTGTTACAGTTGGTATCAGAGCTTTGGTAGCTCTAGGCAAAACTCAGCATATGGAGTAGATGTATTTACAGAATCCCTTTCATTCGAGTTGAATCTCTTTCTTTTGACTCGATTCCTTTGAATTTTAGAACGTTCCCTGTGGTTCCAAAATCCATTCTTATTCCCCGCTATTCATCTTCATTTGATTCCTGAGTATCCCATAACTCCACTTCGAATGATCTTTATAGTGAATTGGCGGTCTCGCCAATCTCAAAAATTTTCTTGTAAAAGGGGTGAAACTCCTTTACAACAGCATCGATTCACCAAAGATTTTATATCCTCAGTTTAGATGCTAGTATCTCCTATTATCCAAAACTCTATCTTATGAGGTTTAATGTAGATTTACCCCAGAAAATCCACTTCGACCTTATACTTTAAGTCACGGTTGACCCGATTAAGGTTGCCCGTGATTTATATTAGCTAATCCACCTCCCTACTCTATATTTAATCATCTTGTCTTTTGTTTCCAACATATTTTCAAACATTTTGAATTGTATTTGTCAATCTATATTTTTTTTATATATTGTGTTGTTTGAGTTGTTGATGTTGATTTGGGTTTCCGATCGATTCGTCTGATCAGCGCTATCGATAGGATTTCTAAAACACTTTGATAGAACAAACTGACACAATATTATTTTAAAATTTTGGTTAATGAAATAAAATTTTGATATATATATCTATGGAACTTAATGAAATGATTCAAATTGATAATTTGAAATGATAATACTTGATTTATCATTTATTGTTCTATAAATGAATTTATAAATAATTGTTTATAAATTGATTTGGGAACTTAAATGAATTTAGAAAAGAAATCTGAGAATTTATTTTCCGATGATCTCGAACTTTGGTTTAAAAGTTTTAAAAGGGTTATATTATTTAAAGTATTTTGAATAGAATTTGTTTTTAAAGAATTTTAAAGGTTTAAAATTAGTGCTCTTCTCTTTGTCGCTGGAAAATAACTTCGGTGATGATCGCGACATCATCGACGTTCATTTTCGAGTTCGAAGTTAAGAGACTGTTATGTAGTCTTGCTACAGCTTTGTTTTGGGGAATTTAATTGATTTGAATTTCTAAAATATGACTTGATTTATAATAATATAGATATATGATTGAAATTTGATTTGACATATTATATATATTATGACTTATCTCTAAATGGTTTGAATGTAATCGAAAATTTAATTCTTAAATTTTATTTTTAAAGAATATTTTCAATTATAAGAAATTTTTTGTTAGTTTAAGATGATTGGATAATAAGATAATGAAACTTGATATAGTTAAGATTTATTTAACTTGTGTAAAAATATTAGTTATCAATTTAAGTTGAAATTTCCATGCTTTCAAATCTGTTTCCTTATTTTGCTTTCCAAACTATATTTTGGTTGTCCTTATCATCCTTATCTTGATATAGATTGGTATAGGCATCTTTCTACAATCTTTATGTTAGAAATCTTTCTATAATCTTTGATAGATCTTTGGTAATCATTTTGAATCTACCTTTTCGTGCCTGTGTTCTTAATTTTGGAGAATCTTGGAAAGATCATCTCCACCTTGATAAACTTACCTATAACAACAGTTATCAGGTATAATTTCAATCTTCTTGTCATCTTATCTTAATCCTATTTCACTCTATCTTTTTTCTGTGCTTTTCCGTACCTCGTTCCTTTTCGAGGACGAAAAGATTTGAGTGAGGGAGAGTGTGACAACCCTGTATTTTTTTATATATATATTTTAATTATTTTGATTTAAAAAAAAACTTATTTTACTTATTTTAAATGATTAAATTTTATTACTTAAATATAAATCTTGATTTTATATGAAATTATAATTCCAAACTTGTGTAATTTGAATATGTTCCTGAAATGTTGATTTTGGTCAAAATAGTCAAACTTTGACTTTTGACTTAAAATTTTAAAAGTTTAAAATTATAAATTTTATCTTTTATTATGAAATTACATAAAATTCTAAGAACACCACTTTTCATTTCGTTGAAAACGGAGTTAAAATGTAAAAGTTATGTACATTTCAATTTCTAGTATAATTTGTTTTATTGTGCAATTTTGCCTATTTTAAATTTTATAAATCATATTTTTCTTTCTTATATTTCTTTTAATATGGGTAGATATGTTAATTTATGTATATTATCATCTCTAAATATTTTAAAAATAATAATAGGATTTTTCTAAAATTTACTATGATGATTTCCTATTTTTAAAAGGCTGTTTCCTTTTTCTGCTATTTTCTTCGTCTAAACTATATTTTAATTAAAATTTATTTATTTATTTTGTGAATTCATTTTATTTTGTGTTCTTATCTTTATTTATAAATATTTTTAAGTACATAAAAATTTTTCCAAGTTCATTGCACTTATTTTTCATATTTTCAGGACTAGTTGTAAATTTTGCTGTTTTATTTAATTAAACTATATATAATTAATAATTTATTTATTTATTATTGTTTATTTACTAAATTTTCGTATTTTTATCTGGATTTATATATATATTTCAGTTATTTAAAATTAAAAAGAATTTAGTGGAAATTTGAAAGGTTTTGTGACTCCTTAGTTGCTTAAGTCTCTTTGTTTTCCCACCTTTTCATTTTCTAACTCTTGCATTCAATTGAGGCCAACCATATCTCATTTCTTTCAGCTGATCACATATCATTTGCACGTAAACAAATGTCCTCCTTCATCTCCTAAAAACTCACGGCACTTCAAAGAAAAATATGGCTTCTATTCTCCTCTCATCTTCTTCCTTTTTCCATTTGTTTGCCTTGATTTTTGCCCTGCTTCTTCATGCTTTGCTCAGCCTAACCTCTCCACCATCAGCTCCACCATCTCCTCCACCATCTACAGCAGCTCCTCCTCCCCCTCCTCTGACATTAACCAAGTTTTGCCCATCCATTGAGGTTAGCATCACAAACTTTGCACCAAACCCCTTGAAATTGCCTAGCCTAGCCATATACTCCACTATCTCCTTCATATCTTGCCTTGGCCACCTCCTATTGTTCCACCACCACCACGATACAACCTTTGACCCTCCACCTACCTACTGTCCAGACCTGAACCAGATCAGGCCGTGGCCTCCCCATGTTGAAAACTCCACAAAAATTGCAAGCAAACCCTTAAAACTAGCCTAGCCGAGCTTTAATGCCAATATCCTTTCACATACTCCTCTTGGCCACCCCTAGAACCACCACCACCAGCAACCACATGACCTTTGGGTGCTGCTATACCATCACTCTCCACTGTCTAGATCTGGAGTAAGTATAGCCAGCCCAAGTGTGCCATAGGTCGAGCCAAATATGGACCAAAATCCTTGTTTATGCCTTGTAGTCATAGTTTCATGTACACATACCTTTGCACCATCATCAAATCCATGATACGCTGACCTGTTGCATTCAAACCTGATCCAAAACCATTCCATTACAGTGCTTTTCCAGTCCATAGCTGAAGCATACAAAGGTGAATGCAAGTGCAAAAGTTCTAGCTTTGAATTGTGTACTTATTCCTAGCATTGTTTTGTAATATCTTGGTTTATAATTCATGTTTGTTATTGTTTGTTTGATTTGTATTCAAGGGAATTAATCCTTGGCTCCTCCATTCGTATCTGTGTCGTGCTTTTGTGCTTGTGTAGATTCCGTTCGTGAAATTCGTTGTTGTGTCTCCAGCTCAAACCGGTGAGTTATTCTCACCAGACAATCTGTACCTATATAACTGATAAACCGACACCATTTGAATCTGTAAATGTATTGCATCATGTTATAACTGCTATATTATGATCATATGATGTTTACACCTGTTATTACACCTGTTATATCACTTGTTACTGTTTATTATGCTATTCTGTTTATTTATATCAGTTTATCACACTGCAAGTTCCCTTTTGATTAGAATCACTATGGGTTGAAATGATATATACCCGAACGGACTTTGGAATAAGGGAAAATTGTTATGGGCTGAAATGATAGGCCTGAATGATTTTCAAATCATTTATTTAACTTGGGATTGCGGGTTTGAAATGATAAAACCCGGATTTTTCTTTTTAAACTGCGGATTGAAATGATACATATCCGTATCACTTTACCTAGCGTAGAAAATTATATATAGACCCGTAGTTAATATATGTTTTCCTAAAATCTTTAAAGTTATTTTAGAAATGTAAATATTATATTATTTTGATTTAAATATAATTAAAAAGGATTTTTGTAAAATATTATTGATTTTATGAATAATTGTAAGTGAATTGAATTAATGGAAAAGTTAGAAATTTTGAACGTAAGTTATTTTGGAAAAATTGATTTAATTATAATTGGAAATTTAATTGAATATGAATTTATGATAATTTGAATATAAATTGAATTTAAAGTGATTTTATATCATATTAATGATTTTAATAAAGCTGAAATGTGAAATGAATGAATATTTTAAGTTGAAATTTTGAAATATAACTATAATTGGAAATTTATGAAATTGACTTGAAAGGGAAATTTTAGTTAAGTAAATAAAAATAAAAATAAGTTATATTTGAGAATTTTAACATAAATGTTAAGTTGAAATTTAATGTAGTGAATCTAAAATTGAACATTGCATTTTGATAAGTGAATTATTATTAAAACTTGATTTTTGAATGGAAATTTAACTTTATAAAATCATGAACTTGAGGAAAATTAAATGATGTTTATAAATGTGAAATGTATGATTTTATAAGTTAAAAAAAATGTTTTAAATAAAAATATAATTGGTTGAGAAATTTTATTGAATATTTGAAGTTAATTTACTGCATTTTTGAAATTCTATTAATTACAATGTGAATGATATTACAGCATTGTAAATGCTGTAGTTGACGATAATGAACTAAAAAGCTAAATTGAATTAAAAGCTAATATAGAAAATTTTTGTAAGTGCTATAATTTTTGAATTTAACTAAGTTTATTTGAAATTTAAGTAAACCCTATTACAACATTTTAAAATGTTGTCTTTTGTTAAAGTGAACTGTTTTGAATGTATTTTTCCGTAGCATTTTCTAAATGCCACGAAAAGTGAATCTTCACTGTTTTAATAAACTTAAGTGAATAAATGAACATTGAAAGTTGAAAATTTTGGAAGTTTAATAATTTAATTATTAAACATAATAACTTCATTTTAGTGATTAAAAATGATTTTTGGAATATAAACTGTTTTGAAATATGAATTGAAATGGTATTTTAAATTGAATAAAATGAATAATGATATTGAAATGAATGTGGTTGTGAAAAGAGATGATATTTTGATATATTAAATGATTGAAATGTGGTTTCGAAAAGATATGATATATTGAAATGATTTGAAATGAAGTTTTGAAAGATATGATATTCTGGTATATATTAAATGATTCGAAGATGAAGTTTTGAAAGTTATAATATTTTGAAATTAAGACGATTTGAAAATGAAGTTTGAAAGATGTGATGTTTATGTATTAAAAATGATTTGAAATGACTTGATAAATAATTTGATAAATATTGAATTTGGAAGATATGATGTTTATGTATTAAAAATGATTTGAAATGACTTGATAATTATTTTGATAAATATTGAATTTGGAAGATGTGATGTTTATGTATTAAAAATGATTTGAAATGACTTGATAATTACTTTGATAAATATTTGAATTGAAAGATATGGTATGATGATATATTGAAATGGTTTGGAAATGATTTAATCTTTATTTTGATAAAGATTTGGGTTGAAATGATATTTTATTTTGAAGTATAAAATATGTTTTAAAGTTATAACTACGGGTTATAATAACGATTGGTTGTTAAAGAGACCGGGATCAGATATTGTCTTATAGCCGGCTAATACCGAAAACCACTTTAACAACTGTGTACGCGGTGGAGATTCCAGAATGAAGTAGGATGGTGGCGACGTTCTCGAGGTATATTACGTGGACCCAACTCCCGTGAGTTGGCATATATGACTAAAACATGAGCTATACCGGGCTACACAAAGGGTCGCACCCTTTCATCGAGCATGCTCCATCGGAAACCATTCTATTACTTTTGTGATTCGATTCGGTGGCGCCACATTTGATTCGGGGGTATTGTTCGAGGTGGGCGGAAGCTGCTGGCTTGCCGTCACCACCGGTCCGGGAGTGCAAACGGTGTATCCACCCTGGCATTGCCTCGCGTGCCGTGTCATATCCTTATATCGAGCCCACTACGATTTTGGTTTTAAAGATCCGACAGCGTTAAGGTTCACCATCCCCTTAACGCTATTTTCTATATGATTATACTTTACTGATTAGACACTACTGTATATAGCGCAATATACTACATAGTAAATAGTTTAACGGATCCTTAGAGGATGGACGGTCCCAAGCATCTTCTAAGTTACTTGTACCTTTACTACAGTTCACTTGAGTTGGTTTACATTGTATAAGTATGTATGTCCTGACTCGAGTGTTTGTATTTTTATTTACGCTCGGGTCAGCCTGAGTTATTCACAGATTTGGATTTCCACTTTCTGGAGATTGGAATCGCTGGAGATTATCTACTTGTCATGTTTATCTTTTGAAACCTGTTGTTCCTTTCAGCGCTTGTATTAGTTGACTTCTACGAAGTGAGATTTCTTTTGTACCTTATTTCCTCTATTGTATTTTATGTAACTCTGATATTTTTATATAGTAGCTTCATGAACTACTATTTCTTTTGCTTCCGCTGCACTATTATTACTCTGTGTCTGTGATTCTATGATTTTTATTTACTGTATATTCTGAGATTTGCCAAATTTTTATTTACAACGCGGTATTTTGAGCAATTTAATTCCGGCATGAGTGTCTACCTATACACTTATAATGGATGTGAATGGTTGAAAATACCACGGTTGTTACAGATGACTTTAATTGTGAAAATTGCGGGGACGCAATTTTTATAAGGAGGGGAGTTTGTAACAACCCAGGGTTTCGCACCAATTAATTATCGTCATTAAACGCTTAATGTTGCTAGCTAATTGCTATTAGGAGTTTTTAATCGGGTTGGAATTCTTTTAAAAATTTGTTAAGGGATTATACGGGTTTTAAATGAAATCTTGGCCCACGTTTTCTTTATACTTGGTGTTGCGTTATATCGGAATAAATACCCGATTCCTCCTTTCTTTTCATCGCAAGCCCAAACTTTCTGTTCTCTTTATCTTCTATCGGCCCGTTCCTTTGTGAGATAATGGCGGCTTAGTTCTTTTCTTTGTTCGATAAAAATTAGGGCTTTTATTCCTTCATTCCAAATTAGGGTTATTGATTTGAAGCGCCGCTTATGGTATATTGAATAATACTTCGGTTGCTTTCTTCGGTTGATTTCTCGGCTGCTTCAAATTGTCGAGTGCCTTCACTTGATTGAAAGATTGGATCTGTGCTCTTCAAAACAAGGTGAGTGATTTTCATTCACATCTCTAATTCAATTTGGTATATTTTGACTTTCGTTGCTTGACTTCTCAGCTATCACGGTGTTGAATTCTTTGACACTTGATTTTGATTTTTGTTTGGCTTTTTCTAGTCCAATTTAGTTGGTGACTTTGGTTATACTTTGCTGTGATTGTATTGATTTCTCCATGACTTCGGCATTGCTTTGATTTCTTGACAAATTCGGTTTTGAATTCAGATTTGAAACCTGTAAAAAGTTTTTGACTTGTTCGATTCTTTGCTTTGAAACTGCTGTGACTTTTTCATTGCTTTTGACCTGATGTTTGATCATTTGAAGTTGCCGTAGTGTTGCAGTCTTTGACTTGCTTTATACATTCACTGTATATTAATAAATGTTGTTCACGGTATTCATGATTATAGTTATAACCTTGCATTTACATATAATCTAGTTGCATCGAATACATGTTGCCTTAGTTCTGGTACACGAAATTTGAGTCTGGGTTGCACTGAGTTTGCATTGAGATTTGTCCACTGCTCTTCGAGGCATGTAGTTAACGTGTCGTTTGTAATTTGTTTGCACTTGGTCACTGTGTTTTACAGTTGCATTCCTGTTTATGCTTCGAGTCATTGTAGTAGTAACTTGAACTTTTATCCTTTGTTTTGATGTTTGTGGTTTGGTGCCATTTTCTTCTCTACTGAGCCTTGCTCTTTATTGTAGCTGGACATGTACACTTGGTACTCTTGAGTCTGCATTTTGATGTTCACCTGATATTTTTAGTTTGAGTTGATCAGCAGCTGTTGTGTACTGAGTATTGCATCATGTCGCAACAATTTTTGTTGATGTATACTTGCTGCCTGGTCTGGTTCATCTTGTAGTCTTGTTCATTGATGGTTGCAGTGCAATTGGTAGATGCCTTATCTCTGTTTGCTTTCACCTTCATTCTGATGTGTCTTCATGTTTGTGTGTTGTCACTGCATACCAACTTGTTGAAGTCGCTTTTTCTGATATCACACAATTCTTGTCTTTGCTTCATGTATACACTGCCCACGTGCAGTTTCATTTGCAAGTGCATTGGTAATTTTGCTCTTTATTGGTTTTTGGTGCACATGCTTGCTTCCCAGACCTTTTGCACTATGACTGTTGAGGCGGTGGCATTTATATTTGAATCTTCATTTTCTCTTCATTATTGAGGATATAGTTTTGTTTGCTGCATTTGTAGTTGCTGTTAGCTTTGGGTTTCACTGACCACACATGTAGGTTTGCATCGACTTGTACTTCGAGCCATGTTGAACCATGTTTGTCTCTGTTGCAGTTGAGTTTGAGTTGCGTGTATAACTCGAACTTGATCTTGAGTTGGTGCCATTTGCTTTGGATTCATTGAGCTTTTGTGTATTTCATCACTATAGTGGCGAGGCAGTGCACGCGAGCGTGTACTGCAACCAAACAGAATTGACTTTTAAATTGATAATTTCAATTGCTTAAATTGTTTCGTGTGTCCAATTCAATATATTTTGAAATTGTATTTGATTTGGTTTAATTTGATTATTTTGTTGCTATCTAATTATCTACTTGATAATTAGATTATGTGTTTTCTAATTATCGTATCGATAATCAGATTTTGTTGTTTATGCTGTTTCACTGGCTTGGGTTTGCTTTGGCCACTTGCTATTAATTGTTGTTTAGGCAATTCTGTTGTTTTCTAAATTATCTCATTGATAATCCTTTTATTTATCTTTGTTGATGATTTGGCTTTGCAAATTCGCTGTTTATTGCTGTTACGTGTTATTTCTACCATTATCCAATTCTCTTATTGAAGGATTGGATATGCGAGATTTATTGTGACCGTTGTCTATTTGATTATTTAATTATTATTTCTTCCGTGCATTAATAAATGAGTTTGAATTAGACTGACCCGCGTATTATTTTCTTTTGAATTAATACTCGGGTCAGACCGAGTTATTACAGGCTGTTGATATCTCGCTTTGGGTTGCTGTTTGAGCCATGAAGTCTCTTCATATCTTTTGGAGTAGTCAGTGTTATTTTATAGGATGATATGTATTCATGTATATTATTTATAATAATGTACTTGTATATGTTACTTCCAGTGTCGACACATGTATTGTATCACATGTATTGTAACTAAATTCAGTTATATATATGGGATTCGGTATTATCTGTGTTTTGTGTTTAGCTTATCTGTGTTATTATTATATATGTTGTCCTAAACTATTATGAACCATCGTAGTTTGTTTTATAATGGAATTTAATATGTCGATGGGAGTACATAAACAAAGAGATGAAAAATAAATATATATACCACTCCTATCGAGATAATCAATACTAGTGTAAGGCCTAACTACAGATGGCCGCTCCTATCCACCCTTATTCTTCGTAAGAGCAGACAGTATTTCCTTTTAATACTCTTTGTTATTGTGAGCATAGAGGTGGGGCGTCACAACATCGATCTAATTCTTAGAGTCGCGGTTAACCCGGTATGGCTGCCCGTGATTTATGTGAGCTTGTCCGTTTTCTTATTCGGTTGGTTAATCATCTTATCTTTTGTTCTAACTTATCCTCAAATCAAAATTTCCTTTGACTTGAGTCAATCCAATTTGATTCTCTATCCTTATTTTGAAAATCTACTCCTGTATAGTGTATTTGTAAATTTATATTTAAAATGTTTCATATATTGTGTTGTTTGAATTGTTGATGTTGATTTGGGTTTCGATCAATTAGTCTGATTAACGCTATTAGTAGAATCTCCAAAACACTTAAACAGGGCAAACCGACACAATATAGTTTTCAAATTTAGTATGAATTTTTTATAATTATATTGTATATATATAAGTTTAATTTTCTGAATTTTGATAGTTAATTTGATCGGATGTTGAGAAGTAATATTTGACTTTGTACATAACTTGTAACCATTAGATTTTGTTTCACATATAAATAATTAACTAGAAAACATGGTTATAAGTTAATTTGGAAATTAAATGAATCTAAGTCAAGAACTAAGAATTTAATTTCTGATGGTTTCAAACTTTGCGTTTAAAATTTTGAAGGGTGTATTATTTAAAGTATTTCAAGTAGAAATTGTAGAATTTTAATTTGTAAATCAGTGCTCTTTTCTTTGTCGTTGGAAAATAACTTCGGTGATGACTGCAGCATCATCGACATTCATTTTCGTGTTTCGGAGGAAAGAGACCATGTTGTAGTTTTTCTACAGTCTTGCTTTGGAGAATTAAATTTTTTGCATTTCTAAAATATGACTTAATTTAAAATACATGTGATATATGATTTCAAATTCTATTTGATGTATATTATTTATATATAATTATTTATCTCTAAAATAATTTGAAGTTAATCGGATATCTAATTCTTAAACTTTGTCTTAAAGGATAATGTCAATTATAAAATGAAATCAAAATTATGAATAAATATTTAAGCATGGATAATTGAATTAAGAAGTTTTATTTGTATAATACTCAATTGCATTCAAATATAACTTACCTAAATTATAAAAAGTTAACAATGTAATTGGATAATATATAATATAAAAAGGATTTATAAATAAAATTTGAGTGTTCATAATAAATGTTATACACTTAAATTTTAGTTATAAAAGATTAACAAAGGTAAATAAAATAAGATTTAATTGAATAATATACAATATGAAATGATTTTAAAGGAATTGGAGTAGTCATAATAAATGTAGTTATACTTAATGTATGTGAATTGATATATTAAGTGGAATAAAGTTAATAATTATTTTGAATAGAGAAGAATTAAATTTACTGAATAAATTATAAGTATAACAAATGATTTTTCGAAATTCATGATTTTTTAAATTGATAATTGGATGATAAGATAATGAAATGTGAAATGGTTAGAATTTATTTAACTTTGGTGAAATCAAATAGATGAAATTAATAATTAATTTAAGTTGAAATTTTCATAGTTTTAAATTTATCATCTCAAATTTTTTTCGATCTCTTTTCTTTCGGGGTTATTCTTTTTCTCTTGTCTTAATCCTATCTCCTTCTATCTTGTTTTTCTCTGTTTCCTTGTCTCGTTTCTTTTCGGAGATGAAAAGTTTTGAGGGGGGGTGAGTGTAACAACCCATAATTTTGTAAATATTTTAATTAAATTTTTATTTGAAAACTTTAATTTTTAAATTGTTTAAAATTGAATTTATGGAATTTTTCCCATGTAAGTTTGGAGTTTGGTTGTAGTTTATTTTCCAAATACAATAAAACAAACAATTTCTGAAAATTTTTGTTTCAGTCAAACTTTGACTTTTATTTGAAAAATTTTAAATTTTAAATTTTAAATTCTAACCTTTTTATTTGAAGCTGGATATAAATTTTATATTGGTTCTGCTTTTCATTTCGTGAAATTTCGGTTTATACTTTTAGATTTAGATAAATTACACCGTTTTTACACGCAATAAATTTCTGTACTTTTATTATATACATATTTTATATTTTTTCTATATCCATCTCTATTTTATCTTTCTATTTATTTGTCTAGACTTTTATTGTATTTATTGAAATTTATTTGTCTATATCTTTTTATAAATGGCTGGAGAAAATCAAGGAGACAAGCGTTACATTGTTTAAATTCTAACCTTTTTATTTCCTAACCTATTTATTAATTTTCTAGCCGTTTCCTCCTCATTCCTAGCCATGAATTATTATATTCATAGCTGTGCATATCAAGTTGAAATTCACCTGCAAAAATTTATTTCCTGTCTCTCATTTTTCATTTGCATCTAAAAATAAATATATTGTACGTTTCTTTCTCCTTAACTTATGCCTTTCCGTTTCCTTAGCATTCATAACTCCTTAGCTGTTTCTTTTTTTTTTCTTCTATAGCCGTGTATTTCCTTTTACCATTCACGTACAAGAATATTTCATTTTCATCTCAATATCCTCTTTTTCATTTGCATTTGAGGATAAAATATGTACAAGATTCTTTTCCTTTAATACTAAGTGTGACTTTTCTTTTTCTTACCAATCAAAACTCCTCATTTATAACCATAAATTGCTCCTATCATTCATGCATAAAATTCCTCAAACATCGATCATTTTATTCCATTTCTCATTTCATCCCTTGAAAGAAAGAATTTTTTTTATTAAATACGTCAAGTATTTGTTGCCTCTTTATTTTCCAAATCATTCGAACTCTTGCCTTTTATTGCCTAGCCTCTTTATTTCTCACCCTAGCCACTCACCTATTCTAGCCGTGTATTCCCCTATCAAATCTATCACAAAATATTCTCATTATCTCATTTCCTCATTCTCATTTGCTTTCAAGAGTAATATATATATATATATATATATATATATATATACATATATATATATATGTATGTATGTATGTATGTATGTATATGTGTGTGTTTCTTTCTCTTTAATTCTTGCCTTTTTGTTTTCCTATTATTTACTCCTCTCTAGCCGTTAAAATCTTTTCTTTTCATCTACTCCACTTCATAAATCACGTACAAAACTTCCCAAATCATCTCATTTCTCATTTCTCATTTTACATCTGAAAAAAAATACAGTAAGCTCAAGTAATTTTCATGGCTTCTTTTTCTTCCTTCTTTCCATTTTTCTTTTATTTTTTCTCTTTGATTTTTCTTTTGCTAGTGTAACGACGCGATATTTTCAACCATTCACATACGCACATCTTGGACTTTAATTGCTCAAAATACCGCGTTGTAAATAAAATTTGAAAAATCTCAGAATATACAGTATATAAATAATCACAGACATAGAGTAAATAATAATGCAACGGAATTTAAAAGAGACAGTAGTTCATGATGCTACTATATAAAAATTAGATACATCAGAGTTAAACAAGATACAACAGAAGAGTAACAAGATACATTAGGTACAAATCAGAATACATCACTGGAATCACTGGATACTGAAAGCAAAATAGATGGCTGGATCTTCAAGCAAAGCTACAACTTTGAAGGTGAATCTTGAATACTGAATCACTCAATGTGGCTCGAGCGTAAAGCAAACAAAAAACACTCGAGTCAGGACATAAATACTTATGAACTGTAAATCAACTCAAGTGAACAGTAACAAAATGCATCAGTACCTTAAAGGATGCTTGGGATCGCTCATCCTTTAAGGATCCATTAAACTATTTATTATGTAGTAATATTGCGCTATTATAATAATGTCTACAGTAAAATAAACTTACTTTTAAATAGCACTGAAGGGTTACCCATATAGCCCCCAACATGTGATAGTCCCAGTAGTCCATCCAGTATCAGCATATCTCCAGATCGGGAGACTACACTAAATACTCCATGGGCTACGGGAGAAAAAAAACTCGTAGTAAAGGCTCGGTATGGTAGGTGAATGGCACACAAGGCAATGCCAGGGTAGATATACAAATTACGCACACGGGCTGGCAGTAACGCAGCAGCCACTACGCCCACCTCGGAACACATTCCCAATCAAAATCGGAGGATGGCCATCAAATCCACCACAAGTAAGAGTATAGAATCGAAGAAGTGTGTCCGACCAGAGGAGCTACCCCTTTTGGCCCGAGATCACTCCTGTTTTAGCCACCTTATGCCAACTCATGAGAGTGGGGTCCATGTAATATACCTCAAGAAAGATGCCATTGTCCTACTTCATTTTAGAATATCCACCGCGTACACGATTGTTAAAGTGGTTTTCGGAGTTGGCAGAGAGTATGACAACTTCCGATCCCGGTCTCTTTAACAACCAAACATTATTATAACGCCGTGGTCATTTCAAAATAGTCTATACTTCCAAAATCATTTCATTTCAAAACAATATTCCATTAAAATAGTTTATACTGAAACCAAAACCATTTTTATTTCAAAACTATATTCAAATCAAAATAGCTTATACTTCGAAACCAATCCATTTTTATTTCAAAACTATATTCAAATCAAAATAGTTTGTACAATATCATTTCCATTTCAAATATATATTCACCTTTCAAAAATTATAGTACTTTCAAAGTTATAACTCTTTCGAAACCAAAATACTTGAAATCATTACACTTTGAAAATCATAACATTTCAAAATCATACATTTGAAATCATGAAACATTACTTAAATTCTTTACATTTACAAATTTATTCAATTAAACTCAAATTTCAAATTTTAATTCAATTCAAACCATCAGTTTCAAATAAATTCAATTTCCTAACAAAACATTCCAAATATTATAAATTTCAAATATAGATTGGATCCACAAAATAAAATATTCATTTTTTCAATATAATTCAAAGCTTTAAATATACCATATTTCGAAACTAAAATTTGAACATCTCATACATACATACATACATACATACATGCATACATATATATAATTCACTTTCAAATTATTTAGCTTTAAAATAATCACTTAATAAAATATAATATCATTAAATACCCTTTCATAATAATATAAACTTCAAATATTCATTTATCAATATCAAATATCATTTCAATTTCATATTCTTTATCAAAATAAAGATCAAATCATTTCCAAACCATTTCAATATCAAAATATCATATCCTTTCAAAACCTTTATCAAATCATTATTTGAATTCAAATTCAAATATTCAAATTTAAATATCATTTGAAAATCAAATATGTCATTCATTTATTATTTCAAATATCATTACAAAATACATTTCAAAATTCCATTCAAAAATTCATTTATCTCATTACATTTCATTCCGTTTTACACATAAGCAAGTAAACCTTATTCAAATTCAAATTCCTTAAAAATGTAAATTTAATATTAAAATACATTCAAAACTCTTGAAATTTCACAAAAAATCATTTCCAAAAGTTAAATCATTTAACACCTTTAACATATAACCCAATCAGTGTTAAAATCTATAATATTTCAAACATTGTCTTATTATAGCAACGACATCATTTATAAAGTGCTATTGTAGCTTATAGTTTCAAAAATAGTTTATTTCAAGAATAATGGCATTTATAAAATGCCATAATAGATATTTAGTTATTTCAAACATATTTAAGTTCAAAACAATAGCATTTTAAAGTGTTGTCATAAAACTACAGCATTTTAGAAAATGCTGTTAATAAAATTCTAGATTTTATTATTACTTTTCAAAAACAATAAAACTTCAATTTTAGCAAATTTTTAATTTATAAATCATATTCCTAGACTTCAAAATTTCATATTTTAAAAATTTTAACATATGATTTATCACAACAAATTTTTTAAATCAAATATCCAATTAAAACTCACTTTCATTTATTAAGTCAAAATTCACTATTTTCTTAACTTATAAATTAAATAAAACAACATTTTATTTCAAATATCATTTCAAACTTTAGATTTAATTTACATTATTTATTTATATTTTAAAAATATAAATTTAAAGTCAAAATCACAATCACTTCAAATTTAGATACTTAAATTCACAATTTCAAGACTTAATATTTAACTTTCTTATACCATAAAATATATATTTTTAAAATCAAAATTTCATACTTTTGAAAATACATATCTATATAAAAATCATTTAAAAATATAACATGGGGTCTGTATATAATTTTCTAACCTAGGTCGAGTGATACGGATATATATCATTTCAATCCGCAATTTAAAAAGAAAACCCAGGTTCTATCATTTCAAACACGCAATCCCAAGTACAATAAAAATCACTCAGGCCTATCATTTCAGCCCATAAAGATTCTTTTCCTATTCTAATGTCTATTCGGGTATGTATCAATTCAACCTATAGTGATTTTATCCTAACAGGGAACTTGTAGTGTGAATATATGCATAAACAATATAACAATGCCAATGTCACAATAAAATGTCATATATCAGATGTCAGGTGATGATTAACAGTTTTAACATGGTAATAACATGGCGTAGCATATCATATGATCATCACTAACTTGCATAAACATTTTATATTACTAAACACTTGCCATCAATTAACTATTTCATAAGTAAATATATCAGAGTGAGAAAGACTCACCTTTTAAAGCTGGAGTTAGTAAATCGAGACACACAAAACTTGACCTTGCTACAACCATTCAAAAGCTCGACCAAGAGGACCCTTATGCTCGGCCAAAGATGGTATTAAGCTCAGATTTGGGTCAGGTACGACAATAATATAGCACGGCAACATGAGTGTGAAGAGGGTAGGGGATGCAACATGAAGAATACATAGGAACAAGGCAAATAGAGCGAAATTTGTAACAAACAAGGCTCGGCCATAAGGTCAATTGGGCTCAGCTCATGATTGTACAAGTCATGTTAGGTCTGGAGTTGGCTGAAGTTGTGGCCAAAGGAGGGGAACTTGCAGATGGTGGTGGCTAAGGGGTGGACGAAGTGAGTAGATGAAGGGTGGGATGGAATTTGTGGTCTAGGTAATGTTTGGAAGGGTTTTTGTGCAAATTTGTAGGGCTAGAATCAATGGATGGTCATGGCTACTGTCTTGGTCAGAGGAGAGGTTGATGGTTGCTGTAGATGATGGTGGTGTGGTCGGTGGTGAAGGTGGAGGGTAATGGCCGAGCAAAATTGAAGAAGAGGCAAGGCAAAACGTTGAAAATTGAAGAGAAGAAGAGAGGCCATTACTAAAATTTTTCTCTAGAATGAAGATAGCCGTGAGAAATAAAATAGTGACAAGTTTCTCATGTGAATAAGGAAGAAAAAACATGGATATACAAAAAAAGGGACGGCCAAAGAAGGAAAATGGAAAGGCAAGTAATGAAACGGCAATGAAAATGAAAGGTCACAAGAAAATGAAAGGTCTTTGTCCTTTTGAATTTCAAATTCTTTTAAATTCAATATAAAGAAAATACAATCAGTAATTAAAATTAAAAAAACTAAACAAAATAAAGTAGAAATGAAAAAAAAAATCTTGGAAAATAGAAAAATAAATAAAGAAATACATTATTTAATTGAAACTAGAAATTAAAACTGTAAAAAAATACAACTGACATTAGAAAATTATAGCTACACTTTTAAAATGTCTTAAAAAATATACATAACATATCATGTTTCACATATAAAGACAAATTAGAACAAATAAAATATTATTTATATAAATTAAAATAAACAATTTTATTAAATAAATCAATTTACACACAATATTGTAAAAAGCAAAACTTTCACAATATAAATCGGATTTTAACGAAACGAAAAGTAGTATTCTTGAAATTTAATTTAATTTCATAATAAAAGATAAAATTGAAAACCTAAAACAATTAAAATTAAAATTTAAAAGTCAAAGTTTGACTAAATCGACCAAAATTCACATTTTTGAAAAATATTCAATTTATTCTTGTTTGAAATTCTAATTCACATAAAAATCAAAATGTAAATTTAAAATAATTTTTTTATCCATTTGAAAAAATAAAATAAAGTTTTTAAATCAGGAATTTCAATCTAAAATAATTACAAAATACAGGGTTGTCACACTCTCCCCAACTCAAAACTTTTCGTCCCCATAAAGGAATGAGGTACGGGAAAGCACAGAAAAAGATAGAATAAAAATACGATTAAGACAAGGCGACAAGAAAATTGAAATTATACCCAATTGTTATAGGTAAGTTTAAAAAGGTAAAGATGATCTTCCCAAGATCCTCTAGAATCAAGAACACAAGCACGAGAAAGATCTTCTAGAATATGATTCACCCTTTTCGCTTGACCGACGGTCTATGGATGGTAAGTAGTGCTCAGATTCAGATGAGTACCAAAGGTTATAGAAAGGTTTCCAAACAGACTGGTATAAGAAATAGCTATGACGCCCCACCCCGAGACCCACATTATCAAAGAGTATTACTGGATAATACTGTCTTCTAATGCGGAGAATAAGGCTGGTTAGGAGCGACCATCTATAGCCTTGTCTTACATATCTACTGAATGTGTCGATTAGTGCTCTATATTTTTTTTCTTTGATATCTCAAGTGGATCGACATATCCAATAAATGCTTAATACAAAACAATAGGTGGCTATGGGATCTACAAGAACAAAATACAACAATCAAATGAATAGCACATCACAGAACAACAAATAGATATATATACATATGTACTGATACATCCCAATACAATACAAATGATACATCATATGTGGTATGATGACCACAATATACACAAGAGTCAAAACAATACACATATCAGAGCAACGACCAAAAAGACTACAACAAAAAGGGTAGCAGATAAGTCCATGCGGAAGCAGAATAGGCTAAGTCCGAATGTACCTAACCTGAAACATCTCAGTCAGACCCGAGTATAAAATACACGGGTCAGTCTAGCTAATGATATCAGCTTATAAGGATAAGCAATAACAGATGCATATGGATAGAGGTAATGTTCTTCTTAAACAAGAAGGAACAATACTGACTGTAAGCATAAGTATAAGTATGGTATGGTTACTTTAAGTGATGATATGATATCACTTGCACAAACATATAATCTCAAAACAGATAAGACAATCTATAAAATGTTAAATATAGAAAGCCTCGTATCATCGGCATATCACAAATCATCAATAGTGGTTTAGGGAAAAATATAACTTCTAAAAAGGAGAAATCCCAAACCCGCCATATCGGCAACTCAAAGAATCTCAAAGAAATTACCATCTCAAAAATACGCCATAAGGCAATTAAGTATAATTCTCCAACATAGGAGAATATAATCCTAAATAAACGCCAAAAGACAAATCTCATGTAATAACGCCAATAGGCAAATCTCAATAGTAACGCCAAAAGGCAAATCTCAATAACGCCAGTGTAGGCAACTCAAATCTCAAAGATAGAACTCCCAAGAGTTCAAATTCCCGAAAGGTAATCGCCACAAATATATCGAATGGTTCAAAGGACCTATTCCGAAAAGGGCTATACATTAGGGAAAATAGTCAAAAAAATCATCTCAAAAGTATTCGCACGTGCATGTGACCGAAGCCTTGCCAAGTACTGTTATCTCAAATAGGTACCTCGACCGAAGGCCAAACGTCATAATGACAAATACGCGGCAATGGCAAATACGCCGCAATGGCAAATACGCCGCAACGGAAAATACGCCGCAATGGCAAACGTCTCGAAGACAAATACGCCGCAATGGCTAAGGCCGCAATGGCAAACGCTGCAGTGGCAATGACCCGAAGGTCCAGTACTGCCACACCGCAATGGAAAATGTGACACAAAATTTCGAATAGGAACCCGAATAGTGTTAACGTTCGTCCCATACCACACGTTCGCACTAAACGGTTTACTAGCCGCTAGTAAATTTCACACTCAAAGCAGTAAAAAGTTTTTCTCATCTCATCGGTAAACCCGATCCGAAGGTCAAAACGGTCAAACGTACAAGTCAGAAATTAACCGATAAGATAAAGCATGTGTCCCTTAACACATGTTTTACCAAACCATTTAATTCTCCTTCTCATTCGCTCGAATAGTGCAAAAACGTGTATTTTATATATAAAATAATTTACTTGAGAAAACCAGCTTTTAATACCAATTTCGAAAGCCATATTTGAAAATTCCCTTATTATCGAGAATAAATAGATTCTATGTTTGAAAATACTTTTAAAAAAAATCACACAA
Organism: Allium cepa; assembly: GCA_030765085.1. Classification (NCBI taxonomy): domain Eukaryota; kingdom Viridiplantae; phylum Streptophyta; class Magnoliopsida; order Asparagales; family Amaryllidaceae; genus Allium; species Allium cepa. Next base: position 1,013,942,204 of record CM060934.1, on the reverse strand, counting down.
TGATAATTTAAAATCCCCATTTATTTTAAAAATTATTTCAAAAAGGTTTGGAAAAATCTGTGCTCGCAAACGAATAAAAACCCAAGAAATCACTCAAATCAATATTCGAATTCAATTCAAATTAAATTAAAATTAAACTCAAATTAAATCCAAATTTAATCCTAAATTTGAATTTCAAAATCTTCAAAATTTGGCTAGTCTACTAATAGACATCATGGCCTCAAAACATTTCAGGAATATCATAAAACATGAAGCAAAAGTCAAAAGTCGAACTTTTTATCATGAAATAAAATAGTTTGGACCACCTAAATCTCATAATTTTACAAAGCTTAAAACATGAAAGTTCTAGACAAAAGTATCAGCTTTCAAACAAGAAAAGGGTGATTTAATTTGAATTTACGGTTCAAAAGTTATGACCGAAATCCCAAACCCGCCATATCGGCAACTCAAAGAACCTCAAAGAAATTACCATCTCAAAAATACGCCACAAGGCAATTAAATACAATTCTCCAACATAGGAGTATATAATCCTAAATTAATGCCAAAAGGCAAATCTCATGTAATAACGCCAATAGGCAAATCTCAATAGTAACGCCAAAAGGAAAATCTCAAATAACGCCAGTGTAGGCAACTCAAATCTCAAAGATAGAACTGCCAAGAGTTCAAATTCCCGAAAGGTAATCGCCACAAATCTATCGAATGGTTCAAAGGACCTATTCCGAAAAGAGCAATATGTTAGGGAAAATAGTCAGAGAAATCATCTCAAAAGTATTCGCACGTGCATGTGGCTGAAGCCTTGCCAAGTACTGTTACCTCAAATAGGTACCTCACCCGAAGGCAAAACGACACAACGACAAATACGCCGCAATGGAAAATAAGCCGTAGTGGCAAACGTCTCGAAGACAAATACGCCGCAATGGCAAACACCGCAATGGCAATGACCCGAAGGTCCATTACTGGCACGCCGCAATGGCAAATGTGCCACAAACTCTTGAATAGGAACCCGAATAGGGTTAACGTGCGTCCCATACCACACGTTTGCACTAAACGGTTTACTAGCCGCTAGTGAATTTCACACTCAAAGCAGTAAAATTTTTACCTCATCTCATCGGTAAACTCAATCCGATGGTCAAAACGATCAAACGGACAAGTCAGAAATTAATCGATAAGATAAACACATGTGTCCCATACCACATGTTTTACCAAACCGTTTAATTCTCCTTCTCATTCCCTCGAATAGTGCAAAAACGTGTATTTTATATATAAAATAATTTACTTGAGAAAACAAGCTTTTAATACCAATTTTGAAAGTCATATTTGAAAATTCCCTTATTATCGAGAATAAATAGATTCTATATTTGAAAATAATTTTAGAAAAATCATACAATGATAATTTAAAATCCCCATTTATTTTAAAAATTATTTCAAAAAGGTTTGGAAAAATCCGTTCTCGAAAACGAATAAAAACCCAAGAAATCACTCAAATCGATATTCGAATTCAATTCAAATTAAATTCAAATTAAAGTCAAATTAAATTCAAATTTAATCCTAAATTTGAATTTCAAAATCTTCAAAATTTGGCTAGTCTACTGATAGACATCACGGCCTCAAAACATTTCAGGAATATCATAAAACATGAAGTAAAAGTCAAAAGTCGAGCTTTTTATCATGAAATAAAATAGTTTTGACCACCTAAATCATATAATTTTACAAAGCTTAAAACATGAAAGTGGTAGACAAAAGTCTCAGCTTTCAAATAAGAAAAGGATAATTTAGTTTGAATTTACGGTTTAAAAGTTATGATCGAAATAATTTTCATATTTAAATTCAGTGTCGCTGGCGTTTATCCTCAGGGCAGCGATAAAAATTATGATTTTGACTATATAAAGCTCAAAATTTACCAAAACATAAAACATGAAAGTTGTAGCCAAAATTATATGCTTTTCGAAACATTAATAATTATCAAATTCCGATTGAAGATGCGAAAGATATGACCAAAACAATTATGTGTTTCAAAGTTAAAATTAAAAACACAGGACATAGAGATTACTTGCTCTTCAAACACACATTACGGTCAGAAAAATATAGATATACAGAAAATGATAAACATAAAAATTGTTCCTTATAAATATACCTTCCAACTGGAAAAAACCCCACTTAATTTAGATTTACCATTCAAAAGTTATGTTGATCTTAGTTTAGGTTTCAACTCGGAAAATCGACAGAGCAGAGCATGTGTATCAGATTCAAACCCAATTTCGACCCTATAGATCAGAGAATTTGCAGAAGCTTAAAAAAAAGTTATTCCTTAATGTCTTAGCTTTCTAACAAAAAAAGTATACATAATTGGATATATGAATTAAAAGTTATGGCCATTTTACTGTCAGACATCAACTCATGAAATTTGAAATGGCCGTGCTATACTATCAGTTTCAAACTAAATTTAGACCATTTTAAACATAGAATTTCTAAAAATGATTAAAATAGAACTTATAGCTTATTTAGATATATTTCTACCACAAAAAGATTGAGCGAATTCGGATCATTCTACGCTGAAATATTGCTGTTACAACAGCAACGTTCACAAATAAATTTCAGCAACCACTTTGCAAATTTCAACAATTCAATCAAATTACTCAAACCATTCAACTATTTACCCAGTTCAAAAAATTAAGACTTTATAGAGATAAATATGTGAATTTTCAACTCACCTTATAAATTTCGAAGAGCAAATCCTGGAAATTTGAAGAAAGATGGAAGTTTGCCTTTGATTTGGGGATTTTGGCTCTATGGTTTTTTTTCTTTTTCTTTTAGCTTTGAGATCTTTCTTTTAGTTTACTGTAAACTTAAATTGCATATGTTAAGCTTGAGAAGTATATGTATTCTCATTTGTTAAATAGGTGAGTGGGCTTTAAACCCAAAACCCAATAGTCCATGTGTTAATACTTAATCCAAATTAACTAAGTTATTCATGTTTTTACACTTTATTTCATATATTTTAGCCAAAACAACTTACATTTCCATAGTTTCAACTTTATATAAATCATACAAACTTATTTTATGATTGAAAAAATGTTCTCACAACATATAAAAGATATGTTAGCCATCAAAATTATTTTCTATCATTAAAACTCTTATTTTTACTTAAATACTCAATTTACACTATAATTTATATAAAACAATATTTTAGCAACCAAAATTTACACAAAAATCATTTTATTGTCAAATTAAATATAACAAACCTTATAACATCATTCTTAAATCCAATTCTTAATTTAAACAAAATTTCATCTTTTTAGTTACAATAAAATTAACAAAAATTAACAATTGGCGATAATTTGCAAAATTATTGCAATTTATTATATTAAAACCATATAATATTCATTTTCCTCCAAACTAATATAATAAAGCTTTTTAAAACTTTATTTTCATCATTTTACACTTATTTCGACAAATTAACGTTGATTAAAATATTTTGTCTTATTAATTAATCTAATAAATTTCCAAATCATCATATTTCTGATATTCACCATTTATAACCAACATTATCATCTTTTACTCTTTCCAAATTCAATGTTTGTTCAAAACAAACAATTTTATATCTCCAATTTATTTTTATTCCTCCATTATTAAATCGTAACCACTGTTATAATTAAATTTCCAAGTAATCACCACAACCAGGGTTGTTACAGACTCCCCTCCTTATAAAAATTTCGTCCTCGCAATTTCTAGAGACGATCTATAAACAACACGATTTAATTTCATTAAGCAAAGAGAAAGATAGACAAGCTCTAGCTTTTAAAAAAAATATTCTCACCCTGAACTTAAGCTGATAGAAAACCAGGATAAAATTGCTCGATAAACTCAATGTTTACCAAATGTAATACTGGGATTAGCAGACCATTGAATTTCTGCGAGCAATACATCATGATTTTAAAGGCCTTACACTTTCAAAATAAGAACACAAAAGATCAATCGAGTGAGATTGATTTATCAGAAGCTTCTCGAATAGAGTTGGGATTTTAGCATCACTTTATCCCGGACTCAAATCAACAAGATAATTATCGACATGACTTTCTATATGTCACTACGGAAAGAGCAACGTCGATTATAGATTGACGACAATAGGTATAATAAAATTCGACGAGAGGTGGTTATGCAAATGCCACCAAACTCGAACGACCGCATAACTGCAAGTCGTTAGACAATTGCACCAAGGCAAGATAACCACAAGGAATCAATATATATTTATATATATTAATATTAATTTACAATCAAAAATTCTTAGAGTTTCAAAATGCATTATCTTCATAATCATAATCAATTTTTAGTACTTGAAAATTTACAAAATTTTTATTTAAATTTTAATTTAAACTCATTGTTCTTTATTTAGATTAAATAAAATTTAAGTTGCTTATTCTCTAACTCTTCTATAAATATATTTTAATTTGTAACACATATTATTTTTTTCCAAATTTGTTTCTTAAATTTTATGTGTTAGAATTTTTTGGAAAAATCGACGGAGTCCCCTTTGTATAGAGGGCTGTTTACAATATCATAAAAAAGACTTATCATATACATCGACCATTAGGTCAGAAACAAAATATATATCAACATTTAATACTTGAAAATTTAATCCGAAAACATACCTTTCTTTTTCTTATTTTTTAAGTGAGTTAGCTTAATCTTATATAAACCTTTTGCTCAAAATGTAGTCCAGCTATCATCTTTCACCTGTACTTAACTCAAATAGATCATATTAGGGTACATTTATAAAATAAGAAGCATTACATTTGACTATTAAGACAAACAAATCATTTTATTCTATTTCAGACCTGCTATAAAGAACTCAGATTTTGACATAGAAAACTTCAAAATCTGAAAACACTTATAAAATGAAAGTTTTTCTACTGTATCTACGCTTTCCAGAAATATTTAGATCATCAAAACCGAACTGATGGTTTAAAAGTTATGCTAAATTTACTTTCAGCTTAAATTTCAAAAAAAAATTCATAATAGGACAGAGATGTACATATATTTTCAAACCCACTTTAGACTAAATAAAAGGCAAAATCTTTCAAAGTGGTACAAAGAATATTCAAAGCTTACTGAAAGCACTTTCATTACAAAAAGACTGAGCTCATTTAGAGTTATAAATCTCAAGTTATCGTTGTTTTAGCATAGTACTTTTCTAAACCAAATTTCAGCTTTCAAATCAATTTAAAATTTAAAAATTTTCCCAAACCATTTTAATTTTAAGTACATTTTCAAACAAGGTTTTTGCTAAATCATTTATTAAATATCCCAGAAAGCTAAGACATACCAAATTATGATCAACTCTATGTAATCATCTTTTAAAAGAAACACTTCACTAATTGGAAACGGTTTTATCACTTTACACAAACAAGTTTTTTTCTTTCAAACACTAACGACTCATTTTGAAAGAGATAACTAATCTCTTTCATTATCAAAAGATAATTATCCATCCAAAATAAATTTTGAATCTACAAATTAATTTTTAATTTGTTCTCACGGTTTAAACAGATTGCATCTCATGACTTGTTCATTTATTAAATCTTGCATCTTATAATATAGCATTTTAAAATAAATGAACCATTCAAATTCAAATTCATATTTCCGCTTGTCACAAAATTAAATATCCATATTTTTATCAACATAAAATTAATTAGGGTTGATAATTAACTCAAACTTGTTTTCAAAAGAATTTTACATTTTCATACCAAAAGTTTTAATACTATCAAGGTTTCAAAACCCAAGCTAACTCACAAATTTATGCTAAAAATTTTAATTTAACATTTCTATGATTTCCCTTAAGATAGAGTTTTAAATCATACTATCTATTTTTTTTTCAAATAACCAATTACCAAAACAAATTTTAAAGTCACCAAATTTAGCTTTGAACAAAAATATTTAATTACTATTCCAATATTCTATAACCAATGTATTATTTTATCTTGAATACGTCTTGTTATTAATCAAAGCATCATATAATTTCCAATTAAGACATTTCCTTAATTAGAATTAATTTACTTTATTTACTCAAATCACCATATTCAATTTCCCAAATTTCAAATAATATAAGAGTATTTCCTTGCCATTGATTTATAGTCACTGACCTCTTCGATTGGCTGCAGAGTTGATCAAATGGTCAAAACTGCCTCGCCACTCCACCAACACTCACTATGGTTCAATGGTTTCATTAAACATTTAAAATAAAAGTTAATACTCCACCATATTAATTATTTTCAAACTTCACTTATTAAAACTCAATTTACTGTGTCTGACTGTCTCATTACAGCGTTTAGGAAATTCCTATCGATAATGTTGGCCAAACGCATCGACCAGAATTCTTAAAGCACTAGAGGGACAACCCAACACAAAAATTCATTTTCTTTAAAAAGAAGTACCTCATATATAATACTCAAAATATTCTTTTTTTCTCCCAAAAACAAAATCCAATTTCTCTTAAAAACACATCTTCAATTTGAATGATTTGAAAACTCAATTATAATTATACTCAAAATCAAGGAACGTAAATAGAGCTCACCGAGATATTCCTATATACTCGATCCTCAAGATTGATGGAATAGACTGTAATGTTCATTATTCCAAATGATATAACAAATCACTCACAAGACTCATAACGAGTGCGTAATGGGGTAAGAGGAACGCTATCTTCCACAACTCGTAGCTTATGAAAATCGATGTAGGGTGAAGCTGATGAATAACCCTAGCACTACATAGTAGATTAAAAAGAGAGACGATATATAAAAGCAAGGGTAAATATCTTTTCAAATGAGGAAGTAAAATTAACAACAAATTATTACTTCGAGTGAAGTAATGCCAGAAAGTATATCAACAAGTGAGTATCTAAAAAGGATATCTCAAAAGGGGTAAAATGGAAATATCAAATAAATTCATTGAATCACCTCATTTACCTAGTGGATATTTTCGTGGAAGGATGATCTAAAGTCTAAGAAAAGGAAATAAGGTCAATACAATACTCGATTGCCCGATTGGGTGTCATACCCGTATTGAAGTCGACTCAAATAGAATAATCCTAATGGATTACTCCTATGATAAAAAATCATAAATAATTATGGAATACTACAAAATAAAATATATTCCTAGACATATCCCAAATTATCTACTCCAAAGAACAAAGGGAAGGCTAAGGACATAAAGAGTAAGGGATTCGAAACACTTGCATTACTCTTAGACGTATCGTAATATGTGTTTTTGTTCTGTGTTTGTCATACTTTGTTCTAAACTCAGCTCTGATACCAAGCTATGACGCCCCACCTTGAGTCCCACATTATCAAAGAGTATTATTGGGTAATACTGTCTGCTAATGCGGAGAATAGGGCTGGTTAGGAGCGACCATCTACAGTCTTGTCTTAAATATCTATTGAATGTGTCGATTAGTGCTCTATTTTTTTCTCTTTGATATCTCAAGTGGATCGACATATCCAATAAATGCTTAATACAAAACTATAGGTGGCTATAGGATCTACCAGAACAAAATACAACAATCAAATGAATAACACATCACAGAACAGCAAATAGATATATATACATATATACTGATACATCCCGATACAATACAAATGATACATCATATATGGTATGACGACCACAATATACACAAGAGTCAAAACAATATACATATCAGGGCAACGACCAAAAAGACTACAACAAAAAGGGTAGCAGATAAGTCCATGCGGAAGCAGAATATGCTAAGTCCGAATGTACCTAACCTAAAACATCTCGGTCTGACCCAAGTATAAAATACACGGGTCAGTCTAGCTAAAGATATCAACTTATGAGGATAAGCAATAATAGATGCATATGGATAAAGGTAATGTTCTTCTTAAACAAGAAGGAACAATACTGAATGTAAGCATAAGTATGGTATGGTTACTTTAAGTGATGATATGATATCACTTGCACGAACATATAATCTCAAAACAGATAGGACAATCTATAAAATGTTAAATATAGAAAGCCTCATATCATCGGCATATCACAAATTATCAATAGTAGTTTAGGAAAAAATATAACTTCTAAAAAGGAGAAATCCCAAACCCGCCATATCGGCAACTCAAAGAATCTCAAAGAAATTACCATCTCAAAAATACGCCACAAGGCAATTAAATATAATTCTCCAACATAGGAGAATATAATCCTAAATAAATGCCAAAAGGTAAATCTCATGTAATAACGCCAATTGGAAAATCTCAATAGTAACGCCAAAAGACAAATCTCAAATAACGCTAGTGTAGGCAACTCAAATCTCAAGGATAGAACTCCCAAGAGTTCAAATTCCCGAAAGGTAATCGCCACAAATCTATCGAATGGTTCAAAGGACCTATTCCGAAAAGGGCGATACATTTGGAAAATAGTCAAAGAAATCATCTCAAAAGTATTCGCATGTGCATGTGGCTGAAGCCTTGCCAAGTATTGTTATCTCAAATAGGTACCTCGCCCGAAGGCAAAACGTCACAACGACAAATACGCAGCAATGACAAATACGTCGCAATGGCAAACGTCTCGAAGACAAATACGCTGCAATGACAATGACCCGAAGGTCCAGTACTGGCACGCCGCAATGGCTAATGCGTCACAAACTCTCGAATAGGAACCCAAATAATGTTAACGTGCGTCCCATACCACACGTTCGCACTAAACGGTTTACTAGCCGCTAGTAAATTTCACACTCAAAGCAGTAAAAAGTTTACCTCATCTCATCGGTAAACTCGATCCGAAGGTCAAAACGATCAAACAGACAAGTCAGAAATTAACCAATAAGATAAACGCATGTGTCCCATACGACATGTTTTACCAAACCGTTTAATTCTCCTTCTCATTCCCTCGAATAGTGCAAAAACGTGTATTTTATATATAAAATAATTTACTTGAGAAAACCAGCTTTTAATACCAATTTCGAAAGCCATATTTTAAAATTCCCTTATTATCGAGAATAAATAGATTCTATATTTGAAAATAATTTTAAAAAAATAATACAATGATAATTTAAAATCCCTATTTATTTTAAAAATTATTTCAAAAAGGTTTGGAAAAATAAGTGCTCGAAAACGAATAAAAATTCAAGAAATCACTCAAATCGATATTCGAATTCAATTCAAATTAAATTAAAATTAAAGTCAAATTAAATTCAAATTTAATCCTAAATTTTAATTTCAAAATCTTCAAAATTTGGCAAGTCTACTGATAGACACCATGGCCTCAAAACATTTCAGGAATATCAGAAAACATGAAGTAAAAGTCAAATGTCGAACTTTTTATCATGAAATAAAATAGTTTCGACCACCTAAATCTCACAATTTTACAAATCTTAAAACATAAAAGTTGTAGACAAAAGTCTCAGCTTTCAAATAAGAAAAAGATAGTTTAATCTGAATTTACGGTTTAAAAGTTATGACCGAAATAATTTTCATATTTAAATTCATTGTCGCTGTCGTTTATCCTTAGAGCAGCGATAAAAATTATGATTTTGACTATATAAAGCTCAAAATTTACCAAAACATAAAACATGAAAGTTGTAGCCAAAAATAGATCTTCCCAAAACATTAAAAATTATCAAATTCTGATTGAAGATGCGAAAGATATGACCAAAACAATTATGTGTTTCAAAGTTAAAATTAAAAACACAGGACATAGAGATTACTTGCTCTTCAAACACACATTACGGTCAGAAAAATATAGATATATAGAAAATGATAAACATAAAAATTGTTTCTTATAAATATACCTTCCAACTGGAAATAACCCACTCAATTTAGGTTTATCATTCAAAAGTTATGGCGATCTTAGTTTAGGTTTCAACTCGGAAAATCGACAGAGCGGAGCATGTGTACCTGATTCAAACCCAATTTCGACCCTATAGATCAGAGAATTTTCAGAAGCTTAAAAAAGAAAATTATTCCTTAATATCTTAGCTTTCTAAAAAATAAGTATACATAATTTATATTTATTTCATAAAAGTTATGGCCATTTTACTATCAACCATCAACTCATGAAATTTGAAATGGCCGTGCTATACTATCAGTTGAAAACTTAATTTAGACCCTTTTAATCATAGAATTTCGAAAAATGATTAAAATAGAACTTATAGCTTGTTTAAATATCTTTCTACCATAAAAAGCTTGAGCGAATTCGGATCATTCTATACTGAAATATTGTTGTTTTACTACAACAATCTTCACAAATAAATTTCAGCAACCACTTTGCAAATTTCAACAATTCAATCAAATTACTCAAACCATTCAACTATTTACCCAATTCAAAGAATTAAGACCTTATAGAGATAGATATGTGAGTTTTCAACTCACCTTATAATTTTGAAGAGCAAATCCTAGAAATTTGAGGAAAGATGGAAGCTTGCCATTGATTTAGGGATTTTGGCTCTAGGGTTTTTCTTTCCTTTTCTTTTAGCTTTGAGATCTTTCTTTTAGTTTACTGTAAACTTAACTTGCATATGTTAAGTTTGAGAAGTATATGTATTCTCATTAGTTAAATAGGTGAGTGGGCTTTAAACCCAAAACCCAATAGTCCATGTGTTAATACTTAATCCAAATTGTAACGACCCAGGATTTCTAATAATTTAAATTTGAATATTTAATTGATTTTAAATATTAATAAGTAAGATTTATGAGTCGAATAAATTTTATTTCGAATAATTGGATTTAACTGAATGATTAAATCGATAATTTAATATGTTAAATTATGGAAATAATTGAAAATAGGGTTAAAAATGATTAAAATTGATTTGTAAAATTTTATTTTATCATGTTGGAGTTAGAACGATATTATAGAACTTTTAAAATTGAATTTGGAGTTAATCTGTGAAAATTGAATATTTTAATATTTAAATGGACTAGTGAAAATAGCCAATTTTCGAACAGTCTCAGAATTGGACGAAACTAGTTCTATTGGATCCGTAATAATTAGTTATTATCGGATTTCAATTTTCGTAGCAATCGGAGTTGTCGTTTGACCGTGGCAGCTCGAAGCATCGAAATTGTTTTAATATTAATTTGGCGAGTTAAAATAGCCATTTTTCAAAAAGTCTCAGATTTCGATGAAACCAGTTTCATCGGATCCGTAATGTGATATTATTGTATGGTTTCAAATTTCGTGTCAATCGGATTTATCGTTTGTCCGGTGCAAGCTAAAACGCCTAGAAAATCGTTTAATCGGTTTAAATTTAAATCGAACGTTTATTGTCATAACTCGCATAGATGACCGAATTAGCTTCCGAAACACGTTCCATTGTGTTCGGAACGCGGGGTAAACCTTAGAAACAACCGGCACGCTTCGTTTGGAGTTCGGAAATTCCAGGTGAATAGTAAATTGGAAAATTTTCTATAAACCCCCCCCTCTTCATTTTTGCAAAATTATTAAAACCCTAGGGTTAAAACTGCAGCCGCCACCTTCATAAACATTCAATGGCCAGCAACCTCTCTTCTTTTCTCCTCAATTACTTCCAATCCATAAATATTTAGAGAAAGTGTTCAACATGAAACTTGTAGAGCATGAAAAGAGCTTCGAATCTATACGGAGTTGATCGAAATTGGAGCGACGTGGAGGGAGATATAGGGGGCCAACGCCTGCTAGTTGTGCACGCAATTCGATGGGCTACAGGTGGCCGAGTTCATCATGATGGCAGCCGAGTGAAGTGGAGGAGATGAGCTTCGAGATGGAGGCTACTGATCAACTTCTCATGCGTCGTGGTGGCCAAAATCTTTAACCCTAGAGCTTGAGAGATGGGTCCATATGCACGGCCTGTAGAAGACGCGCGTGAGTGAGGGAGAGGAAGCAAAGGAATGGCTTGGATTTGTTGATGCAGGATCTAGCGGCCAGGGTTGAGTAGGTTTAGAAAATAATATAAAAGTTGTTGTAAATTGATATAAAAAATCGTGTAATTTACAAATTAATATTTTTTTTCATACGAGGTCGAAAACGCGCGAAACCGGTTGCGTTGGAATCGTATGGACGAGCACTACGCTATGAAATTGGATTGGAGTCGTTTGGAGTTAGTGAGAATTTCGGGTAAAATTAAACGTCCGTTTAATTTTATTCGAAATAAATCGCTAAAACGAAATTGAAATCAAGGTGAGAACTTCTCACTCAATCGAATCGGTTTCGATTTTATTTTAAATAGTTATATTTAAAATATTTGAATGCATGTTTGAATGATGATTGATATCTATTGATTGTTAAAATAGACATTATGCGCCGTTAGTGAGCGGATGTTATTTATTAAAAACATATACCGCGAATATTTCATAAACAGTGAAATTGGTATTATATATTATAGCAATATATATATATATATTGGCATATGTATATATTGCAGTTGTTGATTTCCCGCATTGTATAGCGGATGAGACCCTATTGCGCCGTCTATTAAGCGGATAATATTTTATAAATCCCATATACCGCGATAATTCCGTACTGGAACGGAATTGGTATTGTGCTAACATCTTTGGATGCAGGGAAACAGGTTGGAGGGATCCAATTGGATTCCTCAACTGTATTGATTTATTTACAGATATTTTGATATTTGTTGATTATCATATCGATATATGATATTTGGATGTCGTGATTGACTATTTGGTGCTGCTGCATCATCAGATCCATTTTTGAAGTTTTAAAATAATGATTTTTGGTTTTTAAAGAAATTTTTAAAGTGGTTTTTGAAAGTATACGTTTCATTAAAATTTTGAATTGATTTATTTTAAATAAATTAACGTTATAAGTTTAGTGTTATAAAAGTTATAATTTTTGTAAAATATAACCAAATTAAGATTTTTGAAATAAATAGTGATTAATTTATAAAATGGTTTAATTGGGAATTTTGAATTATTATAAACGGTTTATAGAAAAGATTTATAAAATTGATATTTATAAATTAAAAATACTGGAATTACAAAACGAGTTTTTATAAGTAGTAAAGTGAAATAAAAAAAATGGATTTCATAAGTGAATTGAGATTTATAAATTTATGAAATATGAATATTTAAAATGGATAGATTTTGTAAAATATAAGATTTATAAGAAATCAACTTATAAATCGGATTTTGGCATTTAAAATGAGATATAAAAAAAAGGATTTTTATAAATAGAAGTTTATAAAAATATAAATGGAGTTTATAAACATTGTTTATAAATCCGAAATCAATTGAATTTGATAAGTTGGATATAGGAATATATGAAAGGAATTATATTCACGATTTTGGACAGTGAATATATTATTAAATGAAAGGGATATGTTTTTGGGGAAGGAACATTATGAAATGAAGTTAATGATTTTAAGGATGGTTTAAAATGCATTAAGTATCGAAAACATGGATTTCAACATTCATTGTTGAAAGACGTTTTCAAGAAATAAGAGGAAATGGTGGACTATAACATTGTTGTTATAGTAAATGGTTTCCGAAAGGAAATGTTTTGTATAGTATTGGGATTTATATATATCTATTTAAACTTTGAATCCCTATACTAGTGATTTTGGGTCGTCGTAACGATGTTTTACGTAACATTCGCTTTGGCCCAAACAAATGTGTTTAAGAGAATGATTTCTTAAAGAATGAAATATATACTTAATTTTCGATTTAAGTATATTGAATATTTTCTAAGTATTGAAAATAAATGGATTTGCGATGTACTTATTATTAAATAAGTATGGAAATATTTTTCCAATGTGAAATGCACGTTTTAGAATTTATCCTTGTAAAGATAAATTGAAAGTGAATATTTGAAATCGATTGAAAATCGTATATCATAAATATTTTGGGATTATAAATTCACTAAGGAATTTATAAAAGAAAGGGGAAATTGTTTAAAAATAAACGTTGATTTATTTTTGAAGTGTGGGAATTGATTTACGGATTTGGAACGTAAATATAAAGTAAATCGGTAAGGATTATTTAATTGGTTTAAATGAACCATGTTGAAATGAAAGTATTTCCGAGTAAGGAAAATGATTGAAATTTGTTTTCAAAAGTTGATAAAGTATTGAAAAGTGATTTGAAAATGGGTTTTCAAATGTTGAAGTGTGGAAAATTTTATATCTAGTAAAGATATTTTGGAAAGTAAATAATTTGAGAAATAATTTGGAACTTGGTGATGTTGAGCACGCCTATTGATAGTTAAATAATCCGACTATCAATATTTACCTTTAAGTAGGTATTTGTTGAGATTTGTTTGAATTTGAATGCCACACTTATTTTTGAATAACCGCTCACTATTCGGGTTAGCCGGGAAAGGACCTTGGGGTCGTATAACCCATTCCGAGTATGTGATACGTCGTTATGGATTGCATTCGATGATCGGTGTTGAAGACCGGATGTTTGTGAAAACGGAAGGATTACCGTCGAGTTACTCTACATCGGCTGATCTTCGATATAGAGGTTTTATCACCCTTAGTGACGGGAAGTCCGGTCGTGATTAGTGAATATCCGGATTGCACGGACTTCTTTGGAAGTGCCTTCGGTTCTGTTCGATCCCGGAACAGACTTGTATGATTGTATGTCTGACATTACAAATTGAGATATAAAGCTGATTTCTTTCAAATATATTTTTGTTGGTGGCGGAGAATTTATTCTCTTAGCTTAACACCCTTCTCTGAGACGTACGAGCTCAGAGGTTATATAGTTGAAGGTTATTAGTGATATACTCCCAATTTGGTAGTGTGGCATGCTGAGTGTTGCTGTGAAATGATCATTGTGTTGATCATTTGTGATAGGATCATTTATTTGATCATTTATCTTGGTGATCATTTCTATGGTCATTTGTTGACCTAAAGCACGGCTTTTGTATAAAGTGTGGCTTTGTGGACGAGACTTCGTCGGACCTCACACCCCGAAAATGGTCAAAACAGGAAGGATGCGGCAAGGTTATTAGGTGGTAGCGCCCCTTTAGTGTATGTCATTCCTTTTGGATAGAGGGGGTATCATGGTATGGAGCCCAGATATTTAACCTATGTTGTTGCTGCATATTTTGTAGTTGTTGGAAATCGAGGATCCTCGGATAGATCGGTTACGATCGGGGGATGACATACTCGTGTCAGTAGTTACCCAGTTAGGGGTAACCCGACCTTGTTTTGGCAGAGATCCGGTTTGTTTCTCGGGGATGTCCTTCTAGAGGCGTTCTCATGTGGCAATGGGACGTTCCTTGGCCTGACCATTTGTTGGAAATCCAATTCCCAATACGAAACCCTGTAGGGTTTTAGTTGTAGAACCTATCATTCACTTATGGTGGCGCCCCACTGTTTGGATGGTAGTTATAGTAGACATAGTTCGAAATGTCTATGTTGGCTAAGATTTATATTCTATTTTCGAAATGAATTTTGCCTACACTATGCACTAGTAATAATATCAAATGTTCTTTTTAATGCGTATCAAGCATCTTTGACTATCATAAGGAGAAATCTCCTCCGATTCTGCGTTTGCATTGTGTGTGTGTGTGCGGGAGGCCTTATGGTAGTTTCATTTTTAAAGCATTGCGAATTGACTTTAAAAGTATTCCTCTGTTTTGTTTTCAAAGATAAATAAACTGTTTTGAGTTCTCACACCAGTCACATGACTGACTCGGAGTTTATTGTTTTCCTTCCTAAACTCTGGGTGCCCACCAATTTCCACACGGGCAGTCAAGAGTTAAGGTTTATTCAGGATATTCAGGAGTTGCTGGAGGCAAGATGGATGGCATGGCGTATTACTAGCATATAGTATTTCTTTTCCGCGGTTGATGTTGTTTGTTGTTGTACACTCTGATGATGTAATGAAATGTAATGAAATGTAATAACTGATATAGTTCTTTGTTTAAAGATTATTCATTTATTTATTATATGTTGTTCCGCTGCGAATTGTGAGATTCTGATGTTGTTCTGTTATTTCTTCTGTTCTGTTCTATCTTTTTCTATCTTCTTCTACTTTTTCTTTTTCTAAAACCCTAACGGTACGGTTTTTCGGCTTTCAATTTCTCGGCAATTGATACAGTAGACGTATTGATGTCGGTTTTCGTCAACGAAAAATAGCGAACGTTACATTTGGTATCAGAGCTTATGGTTAAGCGACAACCATGGCTCTGTTGGGTATTACTCATTAGAGATAGAGTCAGCAGTACTCTAGAATGAGTTTGAGTGTAATAATAGATACGAGCGCGTATTTGTTAGTGAATATAAATTGTTTTATATGGTGATGATTTGTTTGTTGAGTGGTATATGGATTTTGGTCAACACGAGTAATTAACGTTGTTGATAGGGATCTCTAAACACTTGAATAGAACAATTCGACACGATATTGTTTTAAATTGGGTAAATGAAATAATTTTACCTTGATTATATTTTTATATAAAGGAATAATTTTTCAGAATTATTAAAGTGTATATGAATAGATTGTTTGGTTGTTGAATAAAAACAACAATTTTTAAAAGAATAATCGTATAGGCAATTGAATTATAAGTATGGAATTATAATTAAAATAATTAACACTTGTGAAATAATCTTATATATAAGAAGTGAAATTATATAAGTCAAAGATTTATAAATGTGATTTATATTCTGAAAACAAAATTCCAAATAAGTATTTTGAAAGGATTTGATATTTTGGGAAAATTATTTTGGAGAAATTAAAGCTCTAAACTCTTTTCGGTCGCTGGAAAATAATCCTGATGATGATGGCCACATCATTAGAATTCATTTTCGGGTTTCCAAAAGAGAAATTGCTGCCAAATTGTTTTAAATAAAAGTTGTTTGGAAAATTTTGAGTTTGGGTTTTGAAATTCAAAAGATAATTGAATTGATTTCAAAAATGGTTTTGAAAGATTGAAAGGACTCTGGAATCCTATTTAAATATTATGGAAATGATAAATGAGTTGATAACTTATACAAATTGAATTTCGATAGAATAAATTTAACTTAAAGGATGAAGTTAAATTAAAGGAAGTATAAGTAAATCAATAAAATCCAAGTAGTAATTGTTGAATATAAGTTGTATAACTTATAAGATGATGAATATAAGTGAAATAAGTTTTGAACTTAAGATAGGAGTTAATAAATTTAGCTTTGGTAAAAAGTTAAATAGGATTGGAATTTGAATTGGATTTATAAGTGGAAACTTAAATTAAATTAAACAAAAGGTGTTTGGAATGAAATATAACTTAAGTGATGTTGAATGAAGTTAAATTTTGGTATCAAAGTAAACTAATGAGTGAATTAATGAAATGAAGTCATTAAGAATGTGAACTTGAGTTATATAAATGAAATTCAACTTTAAATTGTTAAAGGAATTAGCAATTGAATTGATAAATGGATTGAATTTTAATCTATTAAATGTAAATAATTGATATGAAATAATGAATGTAAGTGTAAATTCATTAAAAGCTAATGAAGTTGAGAAATTGAATAAATTGAATGGAAGTCAATTTAAATATGATCCAATTGAAATTGAATGTGTTGAACTAAATTGAATGTAAAGTGAATAAATTTGGTTGTATTGAATAAACATTGGTTGTTATTTGATTGTTGATTGATTGTATATAATTCATTAAGTGTTAATGAAATTGAATTGGCAAAATTGAAAGCTATGAAATTGAATTCAAATTGGAAGTAAATAAATTTGAATAGAATTGAAGGTGAATTGGATTTAATTAGTGAATGCAAACTAATTAAAATTAAATATGAATGAATGTGAGTAAATCCAATGTTAATGAATCAAATGTGATTTAAATTGAAAACCAATACATTGAATATTAATGAGAATATGAATGAATATTGAGTTGGTTGATGTTTGCATTTGTTGCTTTAGTTGCATTTGCTATATTAGCATATATAGATGTTGCTATATGTTGTATATTGATACTATTTTCATATATGCATGATTCTCATGTTGTTGTTGAGTGTTTAGTAGGTGCGGATTGCGCTTGCGTCGCATTTGGAGCTCGCTTTCGCGCTATATTAGCCGTATATGCTCTCTAATAATATAATAAGGTACATATCTCGGATTAAATATCGTACTTTTACACTTTTTTCCCCGCGGGATGCCTCATTACTTGATGAGATGTATATTTGTGATATATATACTGTCATTTTTTTTCGGATCGAGCCGCGCAAAGGAGACTATGACGATTTTTCGAAAATTTAAGGCGTTAGAAAAATTTTGAGAAAATTTGGGAAATTTGTGAAAACTATAATTTTGGTTTTGGAATTGGAAATCAAACAATAGTAGTTGTTTTTGAAAAGATAACTAAGTATGATTTGAAAACTTAGTAAAGTATTGTAATAAGTTTAACTATGGATTTTGGGAAAGTTAATGAATTCTGTGACTCTTTCTTACTTTGTAATTTCGAGGACGAAATTCTTTTAAGGGGGAAACTCTGTAACGACCCAGGATTTCTAATAATTTAAATTTGAATATTTAATTGATTTTAAATATTAATAAGTAAGATTTATGAGTCGAATAAATTTTATTTCGAATAATTGGATTTAACTGAATGATTAAATCGATAATTTAATATGTTAAATTATGGAAATAATTGAAAATAGGGTTAAAAATGATTAAAATTGATTTGTAAAATTTTATTTTATCATGTTGGAGTTTGAACGATATTATAGAACTTTTAAAATTGAATTTGGAATTAATCTGTGAAAATTGAATATTTTAATATTTAAATCGACTAGTGAAAATAGCCAATTCTCGAACAGTCTCAGAATTGGATGACACCAGTTCCATTGGATCCGTAATAATTAGTTATTATTGGATTTCAATTTTCATAGCAATCGGAGTTGTCGTTTTACCGTGGCAGCTCGAAACGCATCGAAATTGTTTTAATATTAATTTGGCGAGTTAAAATAGCCATTTTTCAAAAAGTATCGGATTTCGACGAAACCAGTTTCATCGGATCCGTAATGTGATATTATTGTATGGTTTCAAATTTCGTATCAATCGGATTTATCGTTTGTCCGGTGCAAGCTAAAACGCCTAGAAAATTGTTTAATCAGTTTAAATTTAAATCGAACGTTTATTGTCATAACTCGCACAGATGACCGAATTAGCTTCCAAAAACGTTCCATTGTGTTCGGAACGCGGGGTAAACCTTAGAAACGCCAACCGGCACGCTTCGTTTGGAGTTCGGAAATTCCGGGTCAATAGTAAATTGGAAAATTTTCTATAAACCCCCCCCCTCTTCATTTTTGCAAAAATATTAAAACCCTGGGGTTAAAACTGCAGCCGCCACCTTCATAAACATTCAATGGCCAACAATCTCTCTTCTTTTCTTCTCAATTACTTCCAATCCATAAACATTTAGAGAAAGTGTTCAACATGAAACTTGTAGAGCATGAAGAGAGCTTCGAATCTATACGGAGTTGATCGAAATTGGAGCGACGTGGAGGGAGAAATGGGGGGCCGACGCCTGCTAGTTGCGCACGCAATTCGATGGGCTACAGGTGGCCGAGTTCATCATGATGGCAGCCGAGTGAAGTGGAGGAGATAAGCTTCGAGATGGAGGCTACTGATCAACTTCTCATGCGTCGTGGTGGCCAAAATCTTTATCCCTAGAGCTTGAAAGATGGGTTCATATGCACGGCCTGTAGAAGACGTGCGTGAGTGAGGGAGAGGAAGCAAAGGCACGGCTTGGATTTGTTGATGCAGGATCTAGCGGCCAGGGTTGAGTAGGTTTAGAAATAATATAAAAGTTGTTGTAAATTGATATAAAAAATCGTGTAACTTTAAAAATTAATATCTTTTTCATACTAGGTCGAAAACGCGCGAAACCAGATGCGTTGGAACCGTATGGACGAGCACTACGCTATGAAATTGGATTGGAGTCGTTTGGAGTTAGTGAGAATTTTGGGTAAAATTAAATGTCCGTTTAATTTTATTCGAAATAAATCGCTAAAACGAAATTGAAATCAAGGTGAGAACTTCTCACTCAATCGAATCGGTTTCGATTTTATTTTAAATAGTTATATTTAAAATATTTGAATGCATGTTTGAATGATGATTGATATCTATTGATTGTTAAAATAGACATTATGCGCCGTTAGTAAGTGGATATTATTTATTAAAAACATATACCGCAAATATTTCATAAACAGTGAAATTGGTATTATATATTATAGCAATATATATATATATATTGGCATATGTATATATTGCAGTTGTTGATTTCCCGCATTGTATAGCGGATGAGACCCTATTGCGTCGTCTATTAAGCGGATAGTATTTTATAAATCCCGTATACCACGATAATTCCGTACTGGAGCGGAATAGGTATTGTGCTAACATCTTTGGATGTAGGGAAACAGGTTGGAGGGATCCAACTGGATTCCTCAACTATATTGATTTATTTACAGATATTTTGATATTTGTTGATTATCATATCGATATATGATATTTGGATGTCGTGATTGACTATTTGGTGCTGTGCATCACTAGATCCATTTTTGAAGTTTTAAAATAATGATTTTTGGTTTTTAAAGGAATTTTTAAAGTGATTTTTGAAAGTATACGTTTTATTAAAATTTTGAATTGATTTATTTTAAATAAATTAACGTTATAAGTTTAATGTTATAAAAGTTATAATTTTTGTAAAATATAACCAAATTAAGATTTTTGAAATAAATAGTGATTAATTTATAAAATGTTTTAATTGGGAATTTTGAATTATTATAAACGGTTTATATAAAAGATTTATAAAATTGATATTTATAAATTGAAAATACTGGAATTATAAAACGAGTTTTTATAAGTAATAAAGTGAAATAAAAAAATGGATTTCATAAGTGAATTGAGATTTATAAATTTATGAAATATGAATATTTAAAATGGATAGATTTTGTAAAATATAAGATTTATAAGAAATCAACTTATAAATCGGATTTTGGCATTTAAAATGAGATATAAAAAAAAGGATTTTTATAAATAGAAGTTTATAAAAATATAAATGGAGTTTATAAACGTTGTTTATAAATTCGAAATCAATTGAATTTGATAAGTTTGATATAGGAATATATGAAAGGAATTATATTCACGATTTTGGACAGTGAATATATTATTAAATGAAAGGGATATGTTTTTGGAGAAGGAACATTATGAAATGAAGTTAATGATTTTAAAGATGGTTTAAAATGCATTAAGTATCGAATACATGGATTTCAACATTCATTGTTGAAATAGACGTTTTCGAGAAATAGAAGGAAATGGTGGACTATAACATTGTTGTTATAGTAAATGGTTTCCGAAAGGAAATGTTTTGTATAGTATTGGGATTTATATATATCTATTTAAACTTTGAATCCCTATACTAGTGATTTTGGGTCGTCGTAACGATGTTTTACGTAACATTCGCTTTGGCCCAAACAAATGTGTTTAAGAGAATGATTTCTTAAAGAATGAAATATATACTTAATTTTTGATTTACGTATATTGAATATTTTCTAAGTATTGAAAATAAATGGATTTGTGATGTACTTATTATTAAATAAGTATGGAAATATTTTTCCAATGTGAAATGAACGTTTTAGAATTTATCCTTGTAAAGATAAATTGAAAGTGAATATTTGAAATCGATTGAAAATCGTATATCATAAATATTTTGGGATTATAAATTCACTAAGGAATTTATAAAAGAAAGGGGAAATTGTTTAAAAATAAACGTTGATTTATTTTTGAAGTGTGGGAATTGATTTACGGATTTGGAACGTAAATATAAAGTAAATCGGTAAGGATTTATTTAATTGGTTTAAATGAACCATGTTAAAATGAAAGTATTTCCGAGTAAGGAAAATGATTGAAATTTGTTTTCAAAAGTTGATAAAGTATTGAAAAGTAATTTGAAAATCGGTTTTCAAATGTTAAAGTGTGGAAAATTTTATATCTAGTAAAGATATTTTGGAAAGTAAATAATTTGAGAAATTATTTGGAACTTGGTGATGTTGAGCACGCCTATTGATAGTTAAATAATCCGACTATCAATATTTACCTTTAAATAGGTATTTGTTGAGATTTGTTTGAATTTGAATGCCACACTTATTTTTGAATAACCGCTCACTATTCGGGTTAGCCGGGAAAGGACCTTGGGGTCGTATAACCCATTCCGAGTATGTGATACGTCGTTATGGATTGCATTCGATGACCGGTGTTGAAGACCGGATGTTTGTGAAAACGGAAGGATTACCGTCGAGTTACTCTACATCGGCTGATCTCCGATATAGAGGTTTTATCACCCTTAGTGACGGGAAGTCCGGTCGTGATTAGTGAATATCCGGATTGCAAGGGCTTCCTTGGAAGTGCCTTCGGTTCTGTTCGATCCTGGAACAGACTTGTATGATTGTATGTCTGACATTACAAATTGAGATATAAAGCTGATTTCTTTTAAATATATTTCTGTTGGTGGCGGAGAATTTATTCTCTTAGCTTAACACCCTTCTCTGAGACGTACGAGCTCATAGGTTATATAGTTGAAGGTTATTAGTGATATACTCCCAATTTGGTAGTGTGGCATGCTGAGTGTTGCTATGAAATGATCATTGTGTTGATCATTTGTGATAGGATCATTTATTTGATCATTTATCTTAGTGATCATTTCTATGATCATTTGTTGACCTAAAGCACGGCTTTTGTACAAAATGTGGCTTTGTGGACGAGACTTCGTCGGACCTCACACCCCGGAAATGGTCAAAACAGGAAGGATGCGGCAAGGTTATTAGTGGGTAGCGCCCCTTTAGTGTATGTCATTCCTTCTGGATAGAGGTGGTATCATGGTATGGAGCCTAGATATTTAACCTATGTTGTTGCTGCATATTTTGTGGTTGTTGGAAATCGAGGATCCTCGGATAGATCGGTTACGTTCGGGGGATGACATACTCGTGTCAGTAGTTACCCAGTTAGGGGTAACCCGGCCTTGTGTTGGCAGAGATCCGGTTTGGTTCTCGGGGACGTCCTTCCAGAGGCGTTCTCATGTGGCAATGGGAAGTTTCTTGGCCTGACCATTTGTTGGAAATCCAATTCGCAATACAAAACCCTGTAGGGTTTTAGTTGTAGAACCTATCATTCACTTATGGTGCCGCCCCACTGTTTGGATGGTAGCTATAGTAGACATAGTTCGAAATGTCTATGTTGGCTAAGATTTATATTCTATTTTCGAAATGAATTTTGCCTACACTATGCACTAGTAATAATATCAAATGTTCTTTTTAATGCGTATCAAGCATCTTTGACTATCATAAGGAGAAATCTCCTCCGATTCTGTGTTTGCATTGTGTGTGTGTGCGGGAGGCCTTATGGTAGTCTCATTTTTAAAAGCATTGCGAATTGACTTTAAAAGTATTCCTCTATTTTGTTTTCAAAGATAAATAAACTGTTTTGAGTTCCCACACCAGTCACATGACTGACTCGGAGTTTATTGTTTTCCTTCCTAAACTCTGGGTGCCCACCAATTTCCACACGGGCAGTCAAGAGTTAAGGTTTATTCAGGATATTCAGGAGTTGCTGGAGGCAAGATGGATGGCATAGCGTATTACTAGTATATAGTATTTCTTTTCCGCGGTTGATGTTGTTTGTTGTTGTACACTCTGATGACGTAATGAAATGTAATGAAATGTAATAACTGATATAGTTCTTTGTTTAAAGATTATTCATTTATTTATTATATGTTGTTCCGCTGCGAATTGTGAGATTCTGATGTTGTTCTGTTATTTCTTCTGTTCTGTTCTATCTTTTTCTATCTTCTTCTACTTTTTCTTTTTCTAAAACCCTAACGGTACGGTTTTTTGGCTTTCGATTTCTCGGCAGTTGATACAGTAGACGTATTGATGTCGGTTTTCGTCAACGAAAAATCGCGAACGTTACACAAATTAACTAAGTTATTCATGTTTTTACACTTTATTTCATATATTCTAGCCAAAACAACTTACATTTCCATAGTTTCAACTTTATATAAATCATATAAACTTATTTTATGTTTGAAAAAATGTTCTCACAATATATAAAAGATATTTTAGCCATCAAAATTATTTTCTATCACTAAAACTCTTATTTTTACTTAAATACTCAATTTACACTATAATTTATATAAAACAATATTTTAGCAAGCAAAATTTACACAAAAATCATTTTATTGTCAAATCAAATATAAAAAGCCTTATTAACGTCATTCTTACATCCATTTCTTATTTTAAACAAAATTTCACCTTTCTAGTTACAATAAAATTAACAAAAATAACAATTGGCGATAATTGCAAAATTATTACAATTTATTATATTCAAACCATATAATATTCATTTTCCCCCAAACTAACATAATAAAGCTTTTTAAAACTTTATTTTCATCATTTTACACTTATTTCGACAAATTAACGTTGATTAAAATATTTTATCTTATTAATTAATCCAATAAATTTCCAAATCATCATATTTCTAATATTCACCATTTATAACCAACATTATCATCTTTTACTCTTTCCAAATTCGATGTTTGTTCAAAACAAACAATTATATATCTCCAATTTATTTTTTATTCCTCCATTATTAAATTGTAACTACTGTTATAATTAAATTTCCACGTGATCACCACAACCAGGGTTGTTACAATAGCCATCCCATTCTGTAGCAAGATAAGGAAAAGAAGGACAGTCAAAAGATAGTTTGAAAAACAAAATAAGATAATAGATTTGAAACCAAAAAAATCACTTAAATTGATAATTAATTTTACATGAGTTGAATAAATCCATCTCTAATTTCATTATCTTATCATCCCATTATCTTAAATTAACAATCTCTAAAATCATGGATTTGAAAAAAAATCTTTTATTATACTCATAATGTACTCAATAAATTTAATTCTTATTTATTCCCAATTAAAAAATTAAGTTTATTCCTCTTACTATATTTTATCACCTATGTTAAATATATTTATACTTGTTATAACTGTTTTAATTTATTCTTAGTTCCTTTAACATCATTTTATATTGTAAATTATTCGATTACCCTTTTTTTCTTTATTTACCTCTGTTAATCTTTTTATAACTAAAATTTAAGTGTATAATATTTATTATAACCACTCAAATTTTATTTATAAAAACTTTTTATATTATATACTATCTAATTACATATTCAACTTCAGTATAATTTAGGTAAGTTATATTGAAATGAAATCGTATATATATTATACAAATAAAACACTTCAATTCAATCATTTCAAAATTGAATATTTATCCAAATCTTGAAACTATATTTAAAATTATCTTCAAGATAAAATTTAGGAGTTAAATTTTCGATAAATTCCAAACTATTTAGAGATAAATAAATGCACGTATACTATATATATATATATCCATTCAAATTTAAATCATATATCAGCATATGTTATAAATCCAGTCTTATTTTAGAAATTCAAATCAATTGAATTCCCCAAAACAAAACTATAGCAAGATTACAAAATGGTCTCTTCAATTTAAAACTCGAAAATGAATGTCGATGATGCTGCAGTCATCGCCGAAATTATTTTCTAGCGACAAAGAGAAGAGCACTAATTTTAAACTTTAAAATATTTTGGAACAAATTTCTGTTCGAAAATACTTTAAATAATATATCCTTTAAGACTTTAAATACAAGGTTTGAAACCATCGAAAATTAAATTCTCAAATTCTTTTTCAAATTCATTTTAAATTTCCAAATAAATTTATAACCATGTTTTATAGTTCAATTATTTATATCTGGAACAAGAGATAATGATATATAAAATCAAATATTATTTCTTAACAACCAATTCAATAAAATCTAGAAAAATATTTATAATGTATTTACAAATTTATTCCATTACTAAATTTGAAAAAAACATATTGTGTCGGTTTGCTCTATTCAAGTGTTTTAGAAATCTTATCGATAGCGTTGATTAGACGAATCGACCATAAACCCAAATCAACATCAACAACTTAAACAACACATAATATAAAACATTTTAAATATTAGTTTACAAATATACTTCAAGAATTATTTGAAGATAAGTTGGAAACAAAGATGGGATGATTAAATAACAAAATAGGGAGATGGATAAGCTTATATAAATCGTGGGCAATCTTTACCGGATCAACCGTGACTTAAAGAATAAGATCGATGTGGATTTCTGGAGTAAATCAACATTCGATCTCAAGATATAGAGTTCAGAATTATAAGAGATGCTAGCATCTAAACCAAGGATATAAAATCTCTGTTCAATTGATGCTGTTGTAAAGGAGTTTACCCCTTTGCAAATAAATTTGAGATTGGCGAGACTGCCGGCTCATTATAAAGATCTTTCGAAGTGGAGTTATGGGATACTCCAGAATCAAAAGAAGATAAATAGTAAGGGACACGAATGGGTTTTGGAACCGTAGGGAACACTCCAAAATTCAAAGGAATCGAGTCAAAAAGGAAGAGATCAAACTCGAATGAAAGTGATTATGTAATGTATAATACATTTACTCCATTGCCTAGAGCTACCAAAGCTCTGATACCAACTGTAACGGGCCGCGCCAGTGGGGTAACGTCCACCGTAGCATATATTGGTACATGTGTTCTGCCTTTACGGCCAGCCTCTCGACTGCACCACCAACCCCCTTGAGACATGTAGGAGTAAGAGTGAACTGTTCGCTGCCAAACCAGGAAGTGAGAACCCCCTATCATGCGGCACCCTACAAGTGCAATGGCATACACACATGTCGAAGTTGAATTGCTCAAAATACTGCGTTGTAAATAAAATTTAGCAAATCTCTGAATATACAGTATATAAATAATCACATATACAGAGTAAATAATAATGCAGCGGAATTTAAAAGAGACAGTAATTCATGAAGATACTATATAAAAATAAAATACGTCAGAGTTAAACAAGATACAATGGAAGAGTAACAAGATACATCAGGTACAAATCAGAATACATCACTGGAATCACTGGATACTGAAAGCAAAATAGGTGGATGGATCTTCAAGAAAAGCTACAACTTTGAAGGTGAATCTTGAATACTGAATCACTCGATCTGACTCGAGCGTAAAGAAAACACAAAACACTCGAGTCGGGACATAAATACTTATGAACTGTAAATCAACTCAAGTGAACAATAGCAAAATGCATCGGTAACTTAAAGGATGCTTAGGAATCCTTTAAGGATCCGTTAAACTATTTACTATGTAGTAATATTGCGGTATTATAATAATGTCAACAGTAAAATAAACTTAATTTTAAATAGCATTGAAGGGTTGGCCATATAGCCCCTAACACGTAATAGTCCCAGTAGTCCATCCAGTATCAGCATATCTCTAGATCGGGAGACTACCCTAAATACTCCATGGGCTATGGGAGAAAAACAAACTCATATAAAAGTTCGGTATGGTAGGTGACACGGCACATAAGGCAATGCCAGGGTAGATATATCAATTACGAACATGGGCTGGCGGTAACGTAGCAGCCACTACGCCCACCTCGGAACACATTCCCAATAAAAATCGAAGGATGGCCATCAAATCAACCACAATAAGAGTATAGAATCAATGAAGTATGTCCGACCAAAGGATCTATGTGACGCCCCACCTCTATACCCACGCTAGCCAAGAACACTCCGGAGTAGTGCTGTCAACTAGCACGGAGAATAAGGCTGTTGAGGAGCGACCATCCATGTAATTGCTTATCACACGGTGGCTATAAATAATCTTCGGAAACAAACATAGAAATAATCATATCACAAATCAGTCACAGATATCCATATCACAAAGGCGGAAGAAGATATGAATATATAACTAACACATGAAAGTGTACATCAGAGTAGTGGTCATTAAGATCCATGATAATACAAAAGAATAGCAACACGTGCTATACAAAAGAATACAACTATGAGTCTATATCTCAAGTGTATACAACAAAAACTGCTAATCTAAACAGTTAGCCAAAAGTCAGAGAGATGAATCCCTGGGAAGAAGTCAAGCAGAAGCACCTGTAACATCTCGGTCTGACCCGAGTATTATTTAAGAAAATAATAAACGGATCAGTCTAGCTATAAATATCAGATGATATGATATAACATAAAAGATATGGCATAAACATAAACATCCATAACGACATACCACTATAAGTATGTAAATAATGATCAACAGAAGATCAATCAATAAGAGATAATCAATATCACAAGAATCTTCTCAAAGATTCGAAGAGGGCATCATACCCTAAACTTGTACTCATAACAAGTCAATGACATAAATTCCAGAAATCAACACGAGAAATCCAGAAATCATAAAAAGGGAAAGAGGCCTATCACATGACGGTCCGAAGACCATGGGGAGCTACCCCGGATGTGTGAATGGAATCACACAGATTGAGGTCAAGACTAACCAAAAAGCAGAAAGGTATGTGTGAATGGAATCACACAAGTGGTGTCTAGTCTAACCTTGCAATGAAAGAGACATCGCGCAATTGCTAGTCTAATTCATAAAGCGATCATCAAGATCAACGAGAAGTGTCAATTACACTAAGCTAGTAAATATAGAAGTTTAGCTTCATGTCCCATAACCACTTGCTTAACTTAAATATTTACGAACAAACTGTAAATCTTCACTAATAAAATTGTCACAAGAGGTTCAATCGAACAAGTCCAAGAATTAACCGACGAAGTGAACGCAAGCGTTTCATACCACTTGTTTTACTAAGTCGTTTAATTAGATTTCTCATCCGAGTGAGGTAAAGGCTTGTATATACTAATAGATTGGAAAACGGTTTAAGAAAAGAGCTTTGTTATTAAAAATAGAGTTGAAATTGTTTGTTAAAAGAGTTTTGATATTTACTACTAGTATTGAAACCTTTATATTATAAAGTGACAAAACACAGAAGCAGTTGTAGAAACAATCAGTCACAAAAATCGCATACGGAGATGCGAATAAAATCCAAGAAAATCAGCTCAATGTTTTTCAGATAAGATCCCCTACGGAGGGGGGGTCCAGGGGGGTGGCAACCCCCCAAGGTGGGGGTGCGGGGGCAACGCCACCGCTTACGGGGTTCGACCTGCCCGGTCAGGTCGCGGGGGTCCAGGGGGCAGCGCCCCCGGCGGGGTGCGGGGCAGCGCCCCGACCAAAACGGTACGACCTAGTGAAGACAAAATGAGGTCTAACGACCTAAGCGGAATAGGGTCGAGCGACCTATAAAACTCGCGACCTAAAAGTTAGCAAGGTCGAACGACCTATAGAGGCATAGGGTGCAGCGACCTAAAACATCGCGACCTAGTGAAGACCTAAGGGAGGCGAGCGACTTATAAAACTCGCGACCTAAAAGTTAGCAAGGTCGAACGACCTATAGAGGCATAGGGTGCAGCGACCTAAAAACATCGCGACCTAGTGACCTAACGGTTTAAGGGTCTTGCGACCTAACTGGAAACAAGGTCCAAACGACCTAACGACTTAAAGTGAAACCTGGCTGAGCGATATAAGGTCGGAGACGACCTACGACTTAACTCCGTGTGAGCGACCTACGACCTATGGTTGCTACGACCTAACGAGTTCCAATAGTGAAGGCTTAAGGTCTAACGACCTAAGGGGTACGACCTAAGGTCTTACGACCTAAGGTGTTGAGGTTGGACGACCTAACCAAATTGCATAAGCCATACGAGCTAAGGCCTAACGACCTAACTCCGAACGAGCTATACGCGAGTGACCTAGGGCGCTAACTCGCAAACGACCTAACGTTAACTCGCGAACGACCTAACTCCAGACGCGCCTTTTCAACGCGTGCGAGCTGAAGACCTGCCGACCTACGACCTAACTCCAAGCGACTTAAGGCCTAACGACCTATAGTGGACGAATGGGCTAAGGCCAGAAACGACCCAAATGAAGGTGACGACTTTTCCACGCGAACGACCTATAGATGCTGGGCGACCTAAGGGGGACAGAGCGACCTAAGCCAGAAATTCACCCCAAAACACTAAAAAGTGGAGTTTTTCACCAATCCAATCCAAACCAAATGCAAATGTGCATGCAAACATGATAGGGATGCATTTCCAATAGCCCAAGATAGATATAGACTAGAATTGTGAGATAAAAATCTCACCTTTGCACTAAAGTTTATGAAGATGAAGCTTGAAAGCAAGGAGAAGCAATCCAAAGCTTGAATCCAATATCTTCTACTTGAATTTGGAGTTGAATGTTGGATTTGCAATTGAATTTGAGCTTGGAGTTTTAATTTCCCATTCTCTTCACCATTAATGCCAAAGCTTGAGTTAGTTAGGAAATTTATGAAGAGTGAGGAGAAGAGGGTTGGAACTTGGGCTTAATAGGCTAAACTAACCCAAAGTCCAAAGCGGGAAAAGTTAGTGAAATTGCTATAACTCCAAACCTATCGATGTTTATACTTAAAAAATTGTAAACGACATTTCGAACTCAATGGAAGTGGTCTCGAGTCCTAATTTGACCGTTTGCAAAAAGGAGCTTTTCGGACCAAAACCTGATTAACGAGTTAATATTTAAATAAAATATTTAAATACAAACTCGATAAATATGCGGGTTGTTACAATCTAACCCTTTTGGCACGAGATCGCTCCTGTTTTAGCCACCTTATGCCAACTCACGGGAGTTGGGTCCACGTAATATACCTCAAGAACGCCACCATCATCCTACTTCATTTTGGAATCTCCACTGTACACGGTTGTTAAAGTGGTTTTCGAAGTTGGCAAAGAGTATGACAACTTCTGTAACGCCCCACCCCGAGACCCGCTTTAGTAAAGAAAATTAACGAGTAATT
Organism: Allium cepa; assembly: GCA_030765085.1. Classification (NCBI taxonomy): domain Eukaryota; kingdom Viridiplantae; phylum Streptophyta; class Magnoliopsida; order Asparagales; family Amaryllidaceae; genus Allium; species Allium cepa. Next base: position 1,013,911,400 of record CM060934.1, on the reverse strand, counting down.
CTGTTTACTAAGTGGAGAATATGGCTGGTTAAGGGCGGCCATCTATAACTTTGTCTTAAACATCTGCTGAATACGTCGAAAATTGAACTATGATTTTTCTTTTCTATCTCGAGTGGGTCGACATACCCAGTAAATGTTTGATCCAAAATTATAGGTGGCTAACGGATCTATCAGAACAAAATATAATAACTAAATATATAGCACTTTACAAAACAGTAATCAACCTCATATATATACATATACACCGATACTTGTTTAGTACAATACAATATGAATACAATAAAGGTGGTACTCGACCCCAACATATACATTGAATCAAATATAAATACATCAGAGTATGCAGAAGAACAGAAATTACTCAAGAGAAAGAAGAGCTGTAATCTAACATCAACTTCTAGCTAAATCCAATAGATGATACCTCAAACAACTCGGTATGACACGAGTATAAATACACGGGTCAGTCTAGCTACCCAAATCAGTTAATATCAATAATATGAAGCAGAATGGTTATAGTGATACTTCTTCTCAAATGAGGAGAAGGATTAGATAACTCATAGCTCAATACTTAAGTAACGCTACTTAAGTGACTAAAAACCTGGAAATAGGTAACTCAAACTCATTGCTCAAATAAAACACATGTGCCTCATATCATCGACGATAACCCATAATGAACTCAAATCAACTCATATAAAACTCAAGAAAAACTCAAATGGTTCGATGAACCATTACTCCAAAAAGAAGAAAACTTATCTCAATCACAAATAGAAGTCATAAAAGCAACACAAGATTACTCCATAAGAATGTGGGATCTCAAACTCAAAAGTAAGCCAAGATGGCCAAATCTCACACATACATCTCAATCTTAAAAGCCTAATGGAACTCGATAGGAATTCAAACTCATAAAATCTCAAACTCAATAAAGAATTCGATGCAAGTTTAAAACTCAGAAAATATTAACACCAATGCGCCAAAAACGGTGAATTCAACACTCAGAAAACCCGGATAGGCTAGATCCCCGATTACAATGCCGAAGCAATGCTGCACGTGTTAAACTTAAATGGTCGAAGCCTTAGACTAGGTCGCTAACACCTTTCAAAGCAGTTCATCCTCATGATAAGGTCGTTGACACCTTTCCAAGCCATTTTGTCAGCTCTAACAAGGTCTCTAACACCTCCCAAAGCAGTTCGTCCTCATGAAAAGGTCGCTAACACCTCTCAAAGCAGTTCTGTTAGGTAAACATTCGCACTTAGCGGTTAACTACCCGTTAGTCGATGCCACACTAGAAACATCATAAAACTCAGAAAATTATACATCGCCTTGTCTCATTGGCAAGTGTTAAAGAAACGCCACATTCGTCTCATCTCATCTACAAGTATTAAATGACATCATAATTGTCTCATCTCCTCGACAAGTGAAAACATCGTGATGGTTCCTCATAAACCATAAATCTCAAAATATGAAATCATATACTCAAGACTTGCCTTATATCATTGGCAAGTAAATAAACCATCATGATGGTTCTCATCGACCATACTCCTACATAGGAGATCTCAAACCATAATACTTACCAAATATTGGCCATCTTAAATAATTCCAATAAATGGGAATTATAAAACTCAAAATAAGCCATAAAATGGCAAAACATCTCAGAATCAATAACCACAAATAGCTTCGATAGTCCAAGTCCGGAATTAACCGAAATAGTAAACTCACATGTCTCATACCAAGTGTTTTACTAAATCATTTAATTCTCTTTCTTATATGTTCGAATAATGTAAAAGTGCATGTTTTGTATATAAAATATTTTACTATAGAAAACAAGCTTCTAAAACTTTTTCCTGAAAAGATTAATAAAACCAATATTTGAAATTCATTTATTATAGAAAACAAATAGATTTTATATTAGAAAAATAATTTTAAAATATTATATAATAATAATTTGAAATTTTTGTTTATTTCAAAAATCACTTCAAAAATGGTTTAGTGAAAACCGTGCTCGAAAACAATGAAGAACTTGGAAGATAACTCAAGATCGATAACTTAAGTTTAAACCAAAATCAATTCAAATTCTATTTAAATTTGAATTTCAAATTCTCCAAATATAGATAGTCTATTGATAGGCATCATAACTTTCAAAAAATCTCAAAACAACATCAAAATCGAATAAGAGTGAGAGGAAAAATAAGCCAATACAACTCTAAGTTCAATGAATGTTGGTTGCTGTCATCTTGCTCTCAGGAAAGCGACATACAACCACAATTTTGACCAATCAAACTTTAAAATCACAGAAAACACAAAGAACAAAACTTATAACACATAATCTAAGCTTTCCAAAACATCAAAAACTATCAAATTCGGTTAAGAAATGAAGAAGTTATGGCTAATTTTGTTGCAGCTTCAAACACAGAGCAAATATAGATTTTGCTCTAGAGATAGCTGAAAGAAAATTCAATTTTGACATGGCTAGCCTCAAAATTACAGAAAACTCAACACATGAAAGTTGTTGATAAAATATTTAGCTTTTAAACCAAAAAATTATCATTTAATTTGGACGTATGGTTCAAAAGTTAGGATTGTAACAATTTCTCAGGTTTGAGTTTGTTAATTCTGTTTTTTAATCAACAGACTAGCGACAAAGAAACAAGTTTTTGAACATCTAAGCTCAAAATTATGCAAAACACAAAACATAAAAACTGTTCCTTATAAAAATTCCTTTCAACTGAAAATATCTCACTCAATTACAACTTACTAATCAAAAGTTATGATGATTTTTATTTCAGATTTGAACTTAGAAAATTATATAGCAGAGGATGTATCAGTTTCAAACCCAATTTTGATCCTTTAAATCATAGAATTTTCTAAAACATAAAACAAGAAAGTTTTAAAACATAGTCCAGGCTTTCCAGGAAAGCAAGAATTATCAACTTCTGATGAAAATAGAAAAAGTTATGATGAAAACAACTTCAAATTCAAAATAAGAAAATTTTGAAAAAGACAGAATTGTTCTTCTATGTTAAATTCAATTTCAGGTGAAGTAAATAGAAAATTTTCGAATATCAACCAAAAGAGAAATTGTTTCTCATTGAATCTATTTTCTAACCTAAAAAAACTGAGCCTTTTCGAATTGTTTTGCACCAATATATCGCTGTTTTACTACAGAAATTTTCATATAAAATTTTCAGCAAACAATCATTGGATTTATTTAACACATACAATCAATTCACAATCAAATTGAAAGCAATTCAATCAACAACCATCTAATTCAATCCAAATAACAACTAACAATCACACATATGGATTAGAGATACAAGTTGTAAATAACTCACCTTTTATTTTCCTATAGCTTGCTAAGTCCTCTTTTAAGCCTTGCTAACCTCTTTGCTTCTCCAAAATCACCTAAAATCTCAAGAACAAAATTTGATAAGAAAGCAATTTGATCAAAAGTTGATCAAAATTATCCTTTTAGAGTTCTGAAGGATAGAGATGAGTTTAAAACACTTACTCTACATCATTGGACAAAATCCCTTTGATTTGAGCTTTCAATTTGGAAATTAGGAACTAAGGTTTTAAAACTTTTGAGAATGAGGAGTTTAGTTTTTGGTTTTCTCTTTTCTGACTTTGGAATGAAGTATGAATACATACCAAGGGAAGGTACTTACTCTTATTTGCACTAATAGGTCAAGAGAATTAAGATGGGAATCCACTAACAAGGTGTTGCTAAATCTCCTAAGTGTCACTAATATTTGTTTAGTTTTATCATTAATAAACCAAATTTTTTTCTAAGAATGTTTTGATAAAATATGTTCACTAATTTCTCAGATTTGATAAAACCAATAACCATTTAAAAATTGCATTTGAACAAAAATTCTTAATATCAACACTTTACTCTAAACACCAAATTCAAATAATTAATTTTATAATATTTCAAAATTTTAAATTGAAATCCTACTTAAGAAATAAAGCTCATTCCTTAATTAAATCTAATCAATTATTCTCAAAATATGTTTTAATTACTCAATTAAATTTCACAAATCATAAATTAAAATTAATCATTCCAAATTAAATTTAATTAATCAGTGAATATACACCAGGGTTGTTACAGATTCCCCCACTTACAAAAATTGCATCCCCGCAATTTTCTATAAAAAGAGCTGTAAACAACACAAAAATTCAATCGGCAAAGGATAAAAGACAAGCTCGAAACTCAAACCATTCATACTCTCAACACAGAATGGTAGAGAGAAACAAGGAAAAACCCACTTCGTTAATTCAGTGGTCCATCAAATGCTAATATAGTGATTAGCATACCATCGAATTTTCCAAGTAACTCGAAAGAATTTCGAAGATATCTCATCTTCAAGTCAAAAGTTAATAAGATGCTCAACAATTAATCAATCGAAAATGATTGATTTCAAATAACTCTACGAATAGAGTCGGGATCAAACTCACTCAAACCCGAACTCTAAGCAATAAAGAAGATCATCAATAAGAATTTCCACATAAATATACGGAAAGAACATCCTCACAACAGGGTAGACACAATAGATAAGATTGATAAATCACAAGATGGCTTGTCACAAGGCCACCAACTCGAACGACCGTGAAAAATGCATGTCGTTGATAATAGCTCAAATATAGAATATACTCAAGAACAAGGATATAAGATCAAATTACTTTTCAATCCAAGATATTTAGAATTTATAAATCTCAACCTCTTTTAAATTTTAAATGTCAATTTTCAACATTTTAAAATTTTCAAACTCTTTACTATATTACTTAGTAAGTAATTTAAAGCTCAAATTAAAAGTCCATATTTCTTCTCTTACTTCAAAATTAATTTCCAAAGAAATTTGTAAATAAATAATAATATTCCTCAAAATAAATTAAGCGTTTGAATTCTTTTTACTCTTTTTATTAGACTACTTAAATAGCTTAAAACAATCTTCAAATTCTTATAACTCTTCTCTTAAAACATCCGATGTATATAATATAGATTCTAAATTCTCAAAATATACTTTCAATAAAGTATAGCTCAAGAATATTCTCACTTATTCTCATCTTTATAATTTCAAAATAAATAAATGGCATTGCCTCGCCCTTTAATCTCTAATAAATAGACATATTTGTCGGCTGCAGAGCCGATCGAGCGATCAAAACTGCCTCGTCACCTTGTTACTCGTCTCCAAAATCGATGGCTTCAATAACCGTTCAAAGATAAATTTAATATATAATCTCAAATTTAATATATAATCTCAAAATACTATTTTCAAAATCTCAATCTTTAAAACACAAATCATCGTGTCTGATTGCCTCATCATAGCATTTAGGAGATTCCTATCGATAATGTTGATCAGGCGCATCGAAACTCTTAACTACTCGATGGATAACCCAACACTCTCAAATTATTTCCATAAAAGAAAACTACTCATATAAATATATTATCAAAATATTCCTTGATTTTTAAAATATCACAAAAAACTAATTTCTCTTTTTAAAACTCATATAAATATGTGTATGTATATATATATATACATATAACTTCAAAAACTCAAACCAAAGAATATTTAGAGAATGCATCGAGATATTTCCTAGAATACTCGATTCACAAAATCAACAGAAGGAGATGGAGTGTTCGTCAACTCCTACAAGATGACGAGCCACTCTCGAAAATCATTATGACACAAGATAAGCTAGATATTCTTCTCGAAGGAGAAGAAGCACACAAACAACAAATCATTACTTCAAACAAAGTAATGCTACAAAGGATAAGACCGATTGAGTATTCGCAAAGGATAGCTCAAAGAAAACGAATAATAAACTCAATCAAATTCGAACAATCTAGAAACTCACCTCATTCCTTAGTGGATGTCCTCGTGGAAGGATAGCCGAAGGCTAAAAGCTAAGAATAAGGTTAATTCAACACTTAATTGCCCGATTGGATATCAAAGCCAAACAGACTCATCAAAACTCAACAAAATCACCTTGATTAGAATTCGGGTTATATCATCAACATCTCGATACTCAATAGTAAATTCAGAAACTTCGAAATCGTCATTAACGTTCCAAAGTGATAGAAATAATAAACCAATCAAAATAGAAAACCTAAATATAAAATAGGATCCCATAAAACAAAGGATTGGACTTAATATCAAATAAGTCAATCCTTCTCAAATAAAATGCTTCTCAAGATTGTGAGTAACAAACAAATACTCACAAAAGCAACATGAATCTCAATTATGGAATACTACGGAATACAATATATATTCCTAGACATATTCCATCTCAACATATCCCAAAACCCGAAAAAGAATCAAAGCACGATTCGAAAACAAGCTCGAATAAAGGACAATGTTTCACTCGTATTGTACTTTGACGTATCATGAGATATGTACTGTTCTTTGTTTATTCTACTTTGTTCTGACCATAGCTCTAATACCATGCTGTAATGCCCCACCCCGAGACCCGCTTTAGTAAAGATAATTAACGAGTAATTCCGTCTACTAAAGCGGAGAATAGGGCTGGTTAAGAGTGGCAATCTATAACTTTGTCTTAAACATCTGATGAATACGTCGAAAATTACAATATGATTTTTCTTTTCTATCTCGAGTGGATCAACATACCCAGTAAATGTTTAATCCAAAACTATAGGTGGCTAACGGATCTATCAGAAAAAAATATAATAACTAAATGTAAAGCACATCATAGAACAGTAATCAACTTCATATATATACATATACACTGATACTTGTTTAGTACAATACAATATGAATACAATAAAGATGGTACTCGACCACATCATATACATCGAATCAAATATAAGTACATCGGAGTATGCGGAAGAACAGAAATTACTCAAGAGAAAGAAGAGCTGTAATCTAACATCAACTTCTAGCTAAATCCGATAGATGATACCTTAAACAATTCGGTCTGACAGGTGCATAAATACATGGGTCAGTCTAGCTACCCAAATCAGTCAATATCGATAATATGAAGCGGAATGGATATAGTGATACTTCTTCTCGAATGAGCAGAAGGATTAGATAACTCATAGCTCAATACTTAATTAACAAACGCTACCTAAGTGACTAAATACTTCGAAAGAGCTCAATGCTCAAATAAAACACAAGTGCCTCATATCATAGGCGATAACCCATAATGAACTCAAGTCAACTCATATAAAACTCAAGCAAAACTCAAATGGTTCGATGAACCATTACTCCAAAAAGAAGAAAACTCATCTCAATCACAAATAGAAGTCATAAAAGCAACACAAGATAACTCTATAAGAATGTGAGATCTCAAACTCATAAGTAAGCCAAAACGGCTAAATCTCACACATACATCTCAATCTTAAAAACCTAATGGAGCTCGATATGAATTCAAACTCATAAAATCTCAAACTCGATAAAGAATTCGATGCAAGTTCAAAACTCAGAAAATATTAACACTAATGGGCCAAAAACGGTGAACTCAAAACTCAGAAAGCCCGGATTGGCCAGATCCCCAATTACAATGCCGAAGCAATGCTGCACGTGCTAAACTCAAATGGTCTAAGCCTTAGACAAGGTCGCTAACACCTCCCAAAGCAGTTCGTCCTCGTGACAAGGTCGCTGACATCTTTCCAAGCCATTTTGTCAGCTCTAACACGGTCGCTAACACCTCCCAAAGTAGTTCGTCCTCATGACAAGGTCGCTAACACCTCTCAAAGTAGTTCTGTTAAGTAAACATCGTGAATGTGTCACAAACTTACGGATATGAACCCGAAAAGTGTTAACGTGTGTCGCATACCACACATTCACATTAGCGGATTACTATCCGTTAGTCGATGCCACACTAGAAACATCATAAAACTCAGAAAATTATACATCGCCTCGTCTCATTGGCAAGTGATAAAGAAACATCACATTCGTATCATCTCATCTACAAGTATTAAATGACATCATAACTTGTCTCATCTCCTCGACAAGTGAAAACATCGCGATGGTTCCTCATAAACCATAAATCTCAAAATATGAAATCATATACTCAAGACTTGCCTTATATCATTGGCAAGTAAATAAAACATCATGATGGTTCTCATCGACCATACTCCTACATAGGAGATCTCAAACCCTAATACTTACCAAATATTGGCCATCTTAAATAATTCCAATAAATGGGAATTATAAAACTCAAAATACGCCATAAAATGGCAAAACATCTCAGAATTAATAATCACAAATAGCTTCGATCGTACAAATCCGGAATTAACCGAAATAGTAAACGCGCATATCCCATACCACGTGTTTTACTAGATCATTTAATTCTCTTTCTCATATGTTCGAATAGTGTAAAAATGTATGTTTTATATATAAAATAGTTTACTAAAGAAAACAAGCTTCTAAAACTTTTTCCCGAAAAGATTAATAAAACCAATATTTGAAATTCCTTTATTATAGGAAATAAATAGATTTTATATTAGAAAAATAATTTTAAAATATTACATAATAATAATTTGAAATTTTCATTTATTTCAAAAATCACTTCTGGTTTAGTGAAAATCGTGCTCGAAAATAATGAAGAACAAGGAAGATAACTCAAGACCGATAACATGAGTTCAATACGAATTCAATTCAAATTTAACCAAAAATCAATTCAAATTCTATTTAAATTTCAATTTCAAATTCTCCAAATACAACTAGTTTATTGATAGGCATCATAACTTTGAAAACATCTCAAAACAACCTCAAAATCGAATAAAAATAAGAGGAAAAATAAGCCAATACAATTCTAAGTTCAATGAATGTTTGTTGCTGTCATCTTGCTCTCAGGGAAGCAACATACAACCATAATTTTGACCAATCAAACTTTAAAATTATGAAAAACACAAATAATGAAACTGGTAGCACATAATCTAAGCTTTCCGAAACATCAAAATTGTCAAATTCGGTAAAGAAACGAAGAAGATATGGCTAATTTTGTTGCAGCTTCAAATACAGAGTAAATATAGATTTTGCTCTAGGGATAGCTGAAAGAAAATTCAATTTTGACATAGCTAACCTCAAAATTACAGAAAACTCAACACATGAAAGTTATAGATAAATGATTTAGCTTTTACACAAAAAATATCATTTAATTTTGACATATGGTTCAAAAGTTACGATTGAAACAATTTCTCAGATTTGAGTTTGTCAATTCTGTCATTTAATCAACAGACTAGCGACAAAGAAACAAGTTTTTGAACATTTAAGCTTCGAAATTATGCAAAACACAAAACATAAAAACTGTTCCTTATAAAAATTCTTTCAACTGCAAAAAAGATCACTCAATTACGGCCTACCAATCAAAAGTTATGATGATTTTTATTTTAGATTTCAACTTAGAATATTGATACAACAGAGCATGTATCAGTTTCAAACCCAATTTGGATCGTCTAAATCATAGAATTTTTTAAAACATAAAACAAGAAAGTTTTGGAACATAGTCCAGGCTTTCCATAACATCAAGAATTATCAAATTCTGATGAAAATCAAAAAAGTTATGATGAAAACAACTTCAGATTCAAAATAAGAAAATTTTGAAAAAGATAGAATTATTCTTCTATGTTCAATTCTATTTCAGGTCAAGTAAATGGAAAAATTTCGAATAGCAACCAAAAGAGAATTTGTTTTTTCTAACCTAAAAAACTGAGCCATTTCGGATTATTTTGCACCAATATATCGCTACTTTACTACAGCAATTTTCATATAAAATTTTCAACAAACAATCATTGGATTTGTTTAACACATACAATCAATTCACAATCAAATTGAAATTAATTCGATCAACAACCATCTAATTCAATCCAAATAACAACTAACAATTACATATATGGATTAGAGATAGCAAGTGTGAGTTGTAAATGACTCACCTTTTATTTTCTTATAGCTTGCTAAGTCCTCTTTTAAGCCTTGCTAACCTCTTAGCTTCTCCAAAATCACCTAAAAAATTGAGAAAATTTTTTGGACAGCAAGCAATTTGATCAAAAAGTGATCACAATCATCCTTTTCGAGTTCTAAAGGATAGAGATAGAGTTTAAAACACTTACTCTACATTATTCGACAAAATCCCTTTGATTTGAGCTTTCAATTTGGAAATTAGGAACTAGGGTTTTAAAACTTTTGAGAAGGAGGAGTTTAGTTTTTGGTTTTCTCTTTTTTGACTTTAGAATGAAGTATGAATACATACTAAGGGAAGGTACTTACTCTTATTTTCACTAATGGGTCAAGAGAGTTAAGATGGGGATCCAATGACAAGGTGTTGCTAATTCTCCTAAGTGTTACTAATATTTGTTTAGTTCTATCATTAATAAGCCAAATTTTTCTAACAATGTTTTGACAAAATTTGTTCACTAATTTCTCAGATTTGATAAAACCAATTAACCATTTAAAAATTGCATTTCAAAAAAAATTCTCAATATTAACACTTTACTCTAAACACCAAATTCAAATAATTAATTTTATAATATTTCAAAATTTCAAATTGCAATCCTATTTAAGAAATGAAGCTCATTCCTTAATTAAATCTAATCAATTATTCTCGAAATATGTTTTAATTACTCAATTTAATTTCACAAATCGTAACTTAAAACTAATCATTCCAAATTAAATTTAATTAATCGGTGAATTCACACCAGGGTTGTTATAACTTTCGATCCCGGTCTCTTTAATAACCGAACGTTATTGTAACGTCGTGGTCATTTCAAAACAGTCTATACTTCAAAAATCAATTCATTTCATTTCAAAACTATATTCCTTTCAAAATAGTTTATACTTCGAAACCAAAACCATTTTATTTTAAAACTATATTTAAATCAAAATAGTTTATGCTTCGAAACCAAACCATTTTTATTTCAAAGCTATAATCAAATCAAAATAGTTTACACTATATCATTTCCATTTCAAATATATATTCACCTTTCAAAAATTATAATACTTTCAAAGTTATAACTCTTTCGAAACCAAAATACTTGAAATCATTACACTTTGAAAATCATAATATCTCGAAATCATACATTTGAAATCATGAAACATTCCTTAAATTCTTTACATTTACAAATTTATTCAATTAAACCCAAATTTCAAATTTCAAATTTTAATTCAATTCAAACCATTGGTTTCAATTAAACTCAGTTTCCCAACAAAACATTCCAAATCTTATAAATTTCAAATATATATTGGATCCACAAAATAAACTATTCAATTTTTCAATATAATTCAAAGCTTTAAATATACCATATTTCAAAATTAAAATTTGAACATCTCATATATATATATATATATATATATATATATATATAAAATTCACTTTCAAATTAATTAGCTTTGAAATAATCACTTAATAAAATATAATATCATTAAATACCCTTTCATACTAATATAAAATTCAAATATTCATTTATCAAAATCAAATATCATTCCAATTTTATATTCTTTATCAAAATAAAGATCAAATCATTTCCAAACCATTTCAATCATCAAAATATCATCAAAACCTTTATCAAATCATTACTTGAATTCAAATTCAATTATTCAAATTTAAATATCATTTAAAAATAAAATACGTCATTCATTTATTATTTCAAATATCATTACAAAATACATTTCGAAATTCTATTCAAAAATTCATTTGTCTCATTACATTTCATTCCATTTAACACATAACCAAGTAAATCTTATTTAAATTCAAATTTAAATTTAAATCCCTTATAAATTCAAATTTAAATATTAAAATATATTCAAAACTCCTGAAATTTCACAAACAATCATTTCCAAAAGTTAAATCATTTAACACCTTTAAAATGTAACTCAATCAGTGTTAAAATCTATAATATTTCAAACATTGTCAAATTATAGCAAAGTCAGCATTTATAAAGTGCTATCGTAGCTTATAGTTTCAAAAATAGTTTAGTTCAAGAATAACGGCATTTATAAAATGTCGTAATAGATATTTAGTTATTTCAAACATAGTTAAGTTCAAAACAACAGCATTTTAAAGTGCTGTCATAAAACTACAGCATTTTAGGAAATGCTGTTAATAAAATTCTAGATTTTATTATAACTTTTTAAAAACAATAAAACTTCAATTTTAGCAAATTTTAAACTTATAAACCATACTCCTAGACTCCAAAGTTTAATATTTTAAAAAAATTTAACATATGATTTATCACAACAAAATTTTTAAATCAAATATCCGATTAAAACTCACTTTCATTTATTAAGTCAAAATTCACGGTTTTCTTAACTTATAAATTAAATAAAACTTAACATTTTATTTCAAATATCATTTCAAACTTTAAATTTAATTTAAATTATTTATTTACATTCTAAAAATATAAATTCAAAGTCAAAATCACAATCACTTCAAATTTACATACTTAAATTCACAATTTCAAGACTTAATATTTAACTTTCTTAAACCATAAAATATATAATTTTAAAATCAAAATTTCATACTTCTAAAAATACATATCTATATAAATATCATTTAAAAATATACCACGGGGTCTGTATATAATTTTCTAACCTAGGTCAAGTGATACGGATATATATCATTTCAATCCGCAATTTAAAAAGAAAACCCGGGTTCTATCATTTCAAACCTACAATCCCAAGTCGAATAAAATACAATAAAAATCACTCAGGTCTATCATTTCAGCCCATAATGATTTTTCTATATTTTAATGTCCGTTCGGCTATGTATCATTTCAATCCATAGTGCTTCTATTCTAACAGGGAACTTGTAGTGTGAATATATGCATAAATAATATAAACAATGTCAATGTCACAATAAAATGTCATATATCAAATGTCAAGTGATAATTCATAGTTTTAACATGGTAATAACATGGCATAGCATATCATATGATCATCATTAACTTGCATTAAAATTTTGTATTACTAAACACTTGCCATCAATTCACTATTTCATAAGTAAATATGTCAGAGTGAGAAAGGCTCACCTTTTCAAGCTGGAGTTAGCAAATCGAGACACACAAAACAAATCCAGAAAGCATGATAGCATGACATAGCACGACATTGGATTCAAATGAGTGGAGAGAGCCAAGATGATCATCTTGTAACAACCAATAACACAAAACAATATAACATAGATATACAACACAAAGCATATTGAAACAAATTGAAATTAATGAGCAACAAAGATAAGATAACTTGACCTTCCTACAACCATTCAAAAGCTTGACCAAGAGGACCCTTATGCTCGGCCAAAGATGGTATTAAGCTCGGATTTGCGTCAGGTATGACAATAACATAGCACGACTACGTGAATGTGAAGAGGGTAGGTGATGCAACATGAAGAATACATAGGAGCAAGGCAAATAGAGCGGCATTTTGAGCAAACAAGGCTCGGACATAAGGTCAATTGGGCTCGACTCATGATTGTACAGGTCATGTCAGGTCTGGAGTTGGCTGAAGTGGTGGCCAGAGGAGGGGAACTTGCTGATGGTGGTGGCTAAGGGGTGGCCGAAGTGAGTAGATGAAGGGTAGGATGGAATTTGTGGTCTAGGCAATGTTTGGAAGGGTTTTTGTGCAAATTTTTGGGGCTAGTATCAATGGATGGTCATGGCTACTGTCTTGGTCATAGGAGAGGCTAATGGTTTCTGCATATGGTGGTGGTGTTGTCGGTGGTGAAGGTGGAGGGCAGTGGCCGAGAAAAATAGAAGAAGAGGCAAGGCAAAACATTGAAAATTGAAGAGGAGAAGAGAGGCCATTACTAAAAAAATTCTCAAGAATGAAGATAGCCATGAGAAATAAAATAGTGAGAAGTTTATCATGTTAATAACGAAGAAAACACACAGCTATACAAAAAAGATGGACGGCCAAAGAAGGAAAATGTAAAGGCAAGCAATGTAAATGAAAGGTCACAAGAAAAAGAAGTCTTTGTCCTTTTGAACTTCTAGTTCTTTTAAATTCAATATAAAAAATGCAATCAGTAATTAAAATAAATAAAAAAATGAACGAAATAAAGTAGAAATGAAAATAAAATAATATCTTAGAAAATAGAAAAATAAATAAAGAAATACATTATTTAATTGAAACTAGAAATTAAAACTGTATACAAAATACAACTGTGAACAAAATACAACTGACATTAGAAAATTATAACTACACTTTTAAAATGTTTAAAAAGAATAAAATATACATAACATATCATGTTTCACATATAATGTAATGACCCGCCTTTCATTCCATAGAAAGACGCATCATTAAGAAGAAAGAAATGGATAGAAAAGAGAAAAGATAGAAAAGAAAGAAACAAACAACATCGAAATCTCATAGCGGAACGTATAAATTATATTTTGTCACATAAAAACATTACATAGTATCATATACATCAAAGTTATACAGCTAATACAACACAAACTAGACAGTTATAAACACCTGTCTAGTAATTACAATTCAAATGCATCAGAGAAAACAGATACAACTCAAACACAGCGGAACCCCAATACATATCTACACGCTGAAGCCTCCTGCTCCATTACTCCTCCAGAATTCGTCAAAGCAATCCTGAATCACTTGACTACTCATACGTAATATGAGTACATAAGAGTTTAATAAAACAGAAAATAAACACTCAGGTCAGACATGGGTCTGGTGTGAATAAACGGGTTTAAAGTTGTTTAACTTTGAAAATCTTTTGAAAACAAAGGGTATCACGTAAGAATTCCCACACATAAACATGGAAAAGTTTTTACCTTACGCTAACCAAAACATTTGATAGGAAATCCAGTGATATTATAATAGTGTCTAGGGTTTTCAAAATAAAATACAGAAATAGCTGGAATGCTTACATCTCATGTTCTAACATAGTTGGGTATAATTAAAACCGTACAGGCACTTATTGGATTTTGGATTCCATCAATGGCAGGGCTACCGGGGTACCGCCCATCACAGTACGTGGCCTAGATCACCGTACCGAGGATCACTCACAATCCCCTGCAACATAAAGCCGAAACTATCCCTTACTGGACTGTCCTAAACAAGACCACCCCGCAGATTGGCCGTCGCCAACTGCCACACAATCGAAATAAAAAGGGACATCTAGACAGGGGTAAATCTCGTCCTACTTGGTCATGACCCACTTAGCCTTACTGCACCTCCCATGTTTTAGCCATTCCTGGTTGAAGAGGCTTGAGGGTACGATTACCTTTATAGGACACATCAATCTTAGAATGCTCATCATCCACCAGACGATGTTCTGAAAGAATTTAATCCATATAAGTTCGTTCCGGGTTCGAACGAAACCGAAGGCATTATCTCGTTACACTCATTTTGGAATCGCACTCAGAGTTAACTACAATAACTCTTGCACTCTGAATCTTCATCTTCACTTGAGATTCATGAACTAACGTCTAATTAGGATCGATGTGGTTTTCGGAATTCCAAATTTGGAAACCCGATCCCGGTCTCATCGAAATCCAAACGCCATCTTAATGTCCAAGTGAATTTAGTTTGAACAATTAATTCAATTCATCATTATCTATACACACACAGATAGATAATTCACATATCATAATAGATAATCACATTCATCATCATAAATAGATAACCCGTATCATCATCAGAACAGATAATCATCATAAACAGATAATACATATTATCATCCTTTAACTAAGCATTCATATCATATAGATATTACCCATCTCATTACATGAGATCACAACCATTCAATGAAATATCAATATCATTCATAAGCAAAGATTTATTAACCATTATCTATAATTAATTTAAAATGAATTAAATTAATTACTTCAATCTCTAATTAATTTAAAATAAATTAAATTAATTAACACATCTATAAATCCTACTTATATATCCATTAATTAATTAACCTGTTAATTAACCATTCTCTAAGTATTCATCTTGATTAAACACTTTTGATTAATCTTTCTAATTACAATAAGTAATTAGCCTTTAATTAATGTCGCAAAATTAATTAACCTTAATCATTACCAATTAACCTTTAATTACTTTATTTATTAATTAACTATAATTAATTACATTTATCCTTAATTAATTACATTAATTAATCACTTTATTATTAATTATTACTTAATTAAACGATCCTTAATTACATTATTAATTATATTAATTAATGATCTCTAATTTATATTTAAATTAATTACTTTATTTAAAATTAATTACATTTAGTAATTAATCTAAAAGTTAAAATACAATTATTAATCATCCTTGATTAATATCAATCCAGTAATTAATTACCCTTAATTACTCATAACAAAATAAATATTCCATAATTAATTATCTTCATTAATTAATCCATTGATTAACTACAAAAGTAATTACCCAAATTACTTCATTAAATATCATCTCTCACTAATTACATTCCAGTAATTATCATTTATTACTTCTCTAAGTAATCATGCTCCATTAATTACATTAAGTAATTACTCTTATTAATTCATCAAATGGTTATCTTAAATTAATTAAACTAAATTAATCAATTTAAAAAAAATCACATTATCAAAATTAATTACAATAAGTAATTAATCCCTTAATTCCTTTTATCAAGTAATTATGCTTAACTATTAATAATTGATTATCTCCAATTAATTAATCTAGTTAATTATCAAAATTAATCAATTACTTAATTACCTTTATTAAACAATAACATTTTCTTTAATTACTTCCTTAATAAAAATTATCTTAGATTAATTATCATTATTCATCTCTAATTATAAATTAATCTAAATCATTATTTAAAATATAATAAATAAGTAAATTCTTTATTATCTTAATATTTCTAAGATAATTCGTCTACTTATTAATGACTTCATTAACATTCAAATGTATTTGAAACAATACATTTCTAAATTAAATTCAAATTTCATTTTAAAATTTAAGATTTAAAACGTTTAACTATTTAAACCTTTATCCAAATTTAAATAAATTTATCTCTTAAAATAAAAGTGAAGAATAATCATTACTAATATAAGATACTTATACAAGAAAAGTTTAAAAAAAATTACTTAATTTTATTAAAAGAAAAAAAGCTTAAAAATAAATTGATTATTTTAACTTTCAAATTAAAGTTAAACACTTCATAACTTTAATTCAAATATTAAAGAAAAGAAATCTTTCAAGTTTAAACATTTATGTGAAAACAAACTCATTTTTAAATCTACTTTAAAACATTTTAAATTTGTTCAACATTTTAAAATTTACAAAACTGTCTAAATTCAAAATTTAAATCCATTGAAATCTTGAAACTCTATTTAAACTTGATTTTAAAAACTTGGTTTAAATCTTGCTTAAAATTTAAAAATTTTATTTTACAACTTTGGATTCAAAAGTTCACTAGAATCAAATCCATCTTAAACTTCGAATTTAAATCCCTGTTTAAAATCCTGCTTTAAAATTTTAAATTTCATTTAAAATTTAAAACCCAGAATACTGTCAGGTTATAAACCTGAAATCAATCAAACCCGAGATCACTCAACAATTTCTTCGAGTCAAATCCCTAACTACTCCGAGTAAACTACTCATTCTACCCGAGTAAAACTCGAGTCAAAATCCTGCACAACCCAACAAGTTCATCAAAACTTAATATGCACGGTGCATATGCACCGGCACTTTGGCGATCTCCAGCCACCATAACACTCTTCACCAAGTCGCCGACCAACCTCTGACATGTTTACGACCATCAGATTTTCCCCAAAAGCTCGAAATCAAATTCGAGTTAACCAATGCAACCTGGAACATCACACAGCTAACCTTCCCAAACCTTTCATCACTGCGCACACTCTCCTCCGATCATCAGAGAACCCATGACTCTGGCCAACTCTTCATCTACGTCCCCTCTGCCAAACCCTAAAGCCTTGCATCACTCGATGCAACAGAGAACACGAGGAGCATCAAAATCTCTACCACCAAAAAACTGGGTTTAGAAACTGTAATTGGCAACCACGGTCGCCACCAACCTCTGACCATCCACCTCACAATTTTCCCCTACTCACCTATAAGCCCTCCTCCTCCAGGAAGAACTACAACTTCCAAAAATCACTAGGCAACCAGATAAACCCAAAAACTCCCATTTCGTTCCACCCAGTAATGCTCACACAATAGTTAATTAAAAAATATGATTTTTGTTTTAAAAATCATGATTTCCTACATGCATTCAGGTTATTAACCTGTTTCAATAATTTAAGATGTTTTAGATTTGCTTACTTGAATATTAACTGTCCTTATAGTTTACAGTGAAAACGGATTTTAAATTTAATCCTAATTATGATTTATAAACTTAATCTATACTAAACAAACATCTCTTATTTACATAACAAATCCTAAAGAGAATCAAATCAAGAGGTAATGGTTTTTATTTATTTAAAATCTTAATATTTTTTAAAAAAGAACCAGGTATGCAGATACCTGGTAACAACACACACACACAGACACATATATATATATATATATATATATATATATATATACGTATACACAGAATATTTATCACCATACAATCATACAAACATGCTCATTTCTATCAATCCATATGCAACAGATAATTTAAGCTTTTCAATTGTGAAGTTATTCACTAAAAAAAAAGGCAGAGCAGTTTTTATCTATAACAATTTGATTTTTAGGAAAGCAGTTTGCAACTTGAAACTTGAGTACTGGAAACTTGTTTTAGAATTGATTTAAAAAAAAAAGAGCCGTCTTTAAAAATAGAAGTCTACTCACTTTATAATTGAAGAAACAGAGGCCAAACTATTGCATTATCATTTTCCTGGCATTGTAATTTGAATCTGCATTATTGTTGAATCTGGTGTTCTACATTTTCTGTTGAAGTTGATTTAAACTGCACGCTGACCTCCATTCTTCTTTGCTTAGATTTGGAGTTGAACTTCATATTGATGTTGAAACTTGATTTCTTAAATAAAATTGCAGATTTGCTTGAATTTGTTTGCAGATTTAAATCAGATTTGGGTTTTGCAAATTTTTGATTTTATTAGGTTTCATGTTTTCTTCAAATCTGATTTTAGTTTTCTATTGAAGAAAAGGTTTTGAACAATAATGAATTGTTAAGTTTTCTTATTTGTAACAATTAATTTCAAAAATAAATTAACATTGCCACTTGTTATCTTAGTATGACAAATGTTCACAAGTGTCCTCCTAAAATTTAAATGTCTTACACATGTACAATTTAACATAAAAATAAATTTCTTAATTTTATAAATGTTTTTCAATTTATTCTAAATCAACCCTTATTTAATTTTACATGTTTTTATATGTTTTATTTCCATTTAGCTTTTAAATGTTTACATATAAACTACCTTTATAAAATCACATGTCTTAATGTTTATTTGAATATTTTTAAAATAATATATTTAAAGCTAAATTTTCAAGAAAGAAAATTTTAAAAAGAAAAAGAATATTGAATTCAATTTTATTCCAAAGTTTCAAACCAAAATATTATACTTTAATGTAAATGAACTAAGTCTATTTCAAAAGAAAACAATTTTTAAAATAAAACAAAATAAACTTTTATTATAAAATACAATTTAAACTATTATATTTATAAAAAAATAAATATTTACTTAAATTTCTTTTGAAAATATTAGATAGATTTTTAAATCAAATTTTGAAAAGTTTTCGCACTAATTTAAATAAATTTTCCAATTCACAAGTTACATCTATAAATATATATAATAATTTTGAAAATATTCTTATTAAATTTAAATTAAAATTAAAATTAAAAATCAAATTCTCTATTTACAATGTAGACACATATATGCATATATACATTTTAAATAAAATATCCTTAAATTAGCTTAGAAAGATAATTTTATCATTTAAATATTTTTAACTTTCGAAAAGAATAAAATTGCCAATTATTAAATTATTATTATCATAAATTTTGAAAAGGATAACATTTGCCAAACTAAATAATTATTAATTTTCAAAGATAATTTCTGTTTGAATTGGATTATTAAATCAATATTTCACATTTTAAAATAATCATTAATGGAAATTATTAAATAAGCGTTGCCCAAATTTCCAGAACATCACATTCCTCCCCCCTTAAAAGAATTTCGTCCCCAAAATTTAAAAGCAAAGGTAATTTAATAATCCCATACAGATTTTAATTTTAAAATAGCAAGCATATGTGTAACAACCCGCATATTTAACGATTTTATATTTAAATGTTTTATTTAAATATAGTGTCGTTAGTCGGATTTTTTGGTCCGAAGTGTTACTTTTTGCAAACGGCCAAATTGGGGCTCGATACCGCTTCCATTGGTTCCAAAATGGCATTTGCGATCTTTTTGAGTATAAATTTTGATATGTTTGGAGTAAGTTGAATTTTGCTACCTTTTTCTAATTGGGTTTTGGGTTTGGATTCAGCCAACTAGCTAACTAAATACCCAAGCTCAGCCCATCTCTTTCCATTCACTCATTTTCACCTCCAAACTTAAGCTAAAACTGAAAATGGGGGAAAGGAAGAGGAATTAGAAATTCCAAGCCCTAGTTTCTTCTTGCAACTTGAATTCTTGCTCCAAAATCAAAGAGAAGCTATTGGTAAGCCTCCTCTTCATCTTCTCCAAATCTTCTCCTCTTCAATTTCAGAAAGTTTCCTAAACCTAATTTGGGAAATATGTGTTTTATTCTTAGATTGAAGCTTGTAGAGTGAAGTGAAGAGTAGTTAGTCTCCTTCTTGTGTTTGTGCTTCTCGTCTTTGTTTGTATGTAAAAAGGTGAGTTTTGAACTCACATCTACTTCTCTTGATTTCATTGATGTTGGGTATGAATTCCTAACAAGTATTCATGTGCTATTGCTTTTGATTTGGAAATGATTGGCATTCATTAGATAGGGCAGGAAGTGCAGGAATTTAGGCTTCGGCCGACCGAACTCAGGGTCCGGTCGACCGACCTGCTACCTAAGCACTTCCATGCCTCTGTTTTGGAAGTGCAGGTATTTAGGCTCCGACCGACTGACCCAGGAAGTCCGGTCAACCGACCTGCTACCCCGAGCACTTCTCTGCCTCTGGTCCGGTCAACCGACTCAGGAGGTCCGGTCGACCGACCTGCTCCTATTTTTCCTGTTTTGCCTATTTTTGCTCATTTTGATTGGTTTTCCAAATTTTATCGATTCAAGTTGGTTCTTAGTGGTTGTTATTGCATCTTTGGTTTTGATAACTAATTTTTGACTTCATTCACGGGTTTCATAAATAATCCCTCTAAATCGTATTAAAAGCTTCCTTCTCCAATTCATAAATTCTATTTATAATGCACACACACAATTTCGCACTTCAAGCGAAGTGGAAGGAAGATTAAATGGTTAGGTAAAACACGGACCATGAATCCATGCTTTTATCTTTCTGATTAATCCCCAACCTATTCGATTGATCGTTTTGGCCTTTTGGTCTGGTTTACCGATGAAACAAGGTAAACTTTGTACTGCTTTGAGTGTGAAATTAACTAACGGATAGTAAACCGTTTAGTGCCAACGAGTGGTTATGGGACTCACGTTACCACTTTTCAGATTCCTTTTCAAGAGTTGTGATACATTCTGCCAGTTAGTGGTGTCCAGTACTGGGCCTCCGGACATTCACCACTACGGTTTGTTGCCTTTGGGATAGTGTCTTCGGACTGCCTCCTTCAGGTTTGTTGCCTTCGGGTGTGTTTCCTTCGGGTTTGTACCTTATGGTTTGTTGCCCTAATAGTGTCGCTTTCGGAGTTGGTCTTTATGAGCCGCTCGAGTGATATTTGGGTTTGGAACCTTCGGGCTTATGGATCCTTGTTTATACAGTACTGAGCACGTGCAAATTTTATGATGTTTCATTGATATGTATATTCCCTAGGTATCGCCCTTCGATGTTGGTCTTTTTGAGCCGCACGATATGTAGCGGTTACCTTGTGGAACTTGTATACCTTATGGGTATTTGTTATTTGCCGTTTGGGTTGCTTTGGGATATTTTTATCCTCTGTTTATTTGAGGTGCCGATGATATGAGGCTTGTTTTGTTATGTTCATCTTTTGTTAGATGATTGTGTTATCTCCCTTAGAGATATTTGTTATACCTTGTAACCTTGCAGGTTTATTGTTGTTCAGTTTATTTAACTGATTTTTTTAGCTAGACTGACCCATGTATTTTATACTCGGGTCAGACCGAGATGTTTCAGATTAGGTGCTTTTGGACATAGCCTATTTTTCTTCCGCATGGACTACTCCGCTAGCTTCTTTTTGTCATAGCTTTTTGTGTAATCCTATTTTGTTGTAACTCTGATATGTATTATTTCGAATCGTCTGTATATTGTGGTTTGCTTTACCACTTGATGTGTATCAGTTTGTAAACTCTGTTATGTATCAATATATGTGTATATGATGATCTGCTGTTCTGTGATGTATATTACATTTGAGTTGTTATATTCTGTTCTGATAGATCCTCCAACCACCCATGGTTTTGTTTTAAGTATTCATTGGGTATGTCGACCTGCTTGGTATGTCTATTGTCGATGTATTCAATAGATAGTTAGAGAAAGGCTATAGATGGTCGCTCCTAACCTGCCTTATTCTCCGTGTTAGCAGACGGTATTATCTTCTAATACTCTTTGCTAATGTGGGTATAGAGGTGGGGCGTCACAATATGCTATCAACCAAATACTAACAACCATAGCAACCAATTCAAACAAACAATTCTAACTATCTAGACAAAATTCTGGATAGGATTCCCTAGAGTTTCCCGGGTACAGACACCGGAATACTCGCTTTACAAAATCTAAACTAGCTACACCACTCAGATCTAGAGCTCCTATGTATCTAGATCTACAAATCTAAACAGGATACTGGACTACAGACAAGTCCTGATCAACTTCCAAATCTTCCAGAACTACTGATTTTAAAACCAGTGATAGACCATACACGTACTCCCTCAGAGATACGTGAAATACATAACAAATTCCGGCCATCCGAACTGGCAATTCAATCCTGTAGACCAAACACTTAACACTTAAGAGAAAACAGAAAGGTCCAATACTCTTATCCACAAATCTCTCATGTCGATCCTGGGCTGCCTTCAACCTTCTTGATCAATCCAATCTTTGCAGATGCTTCATGGAACAAATCTAGACAAAGAAATAAACGATCTCCAGATCCTACTCAACAAAATGGTTCTCCCAAGATCCATCAAAAACCACCACACAAATTCTACTTACACAAATATCAGAAGACTTCAAGCATACTACTCCTATTCGAAAATAAAGCAGATGCACAAGACAATGAAGCCTTCATATCCAAAATGAATTTCCTGTAGAAATCCTCTGATCCAAGACAAAACTCAAATTCCAATGAATCGGGTGTTGCTTCTATTCTGGAATAGCTGCCACTATGCTTCTGCTGTGCAACTCAGATTTGAGAATGCTGTTGATGAACACAAGCACAAACTTGATCAATCCACTCCGGAATACTGTTCATCAAATTCCATAAAATCTCAGTGACCTATCCGATTGGGTCACAAACACCACAGCAAAAATTCAACCAGAAACCTAGATCTGATTAATCCTGCCAGCTTAAACAGACCTCTCTCTCAAAGAACCTCCTACTAGGCTGAACCACCGGTAAAGCTCCACGAACCCAGTCGATACAAAACTCAATCTCTCAATGCGGATGCAAATCTTGAATCCTTCGAAGATATCCAGAAAAATCTCAAACCACTTCAATAACTCAAACATCCTCTAGAGATGCTTCCATCCAAACAAAGATCACTCAGAGAACTTTCGAGCCATCGCAAGTCACTTTTGCGATTCTACTCAGTTCAGATTTCAAGAAACCGTTCTAACTTCAACAATCAGAACTGCTAAAGCCTTCTAACCAAAGAAGAAACTAGTGGTCCACCCTCAACCACAAACATCACACCCAGCTGAGCTTCCAGAAGAAATTGACAAGCTTCACCATCTACCTGGCCTATTAACCAAAGAATCGTAGAGATTTCTGAACCATCGAAGAAACAGGCCACTCTACTGCTTCCGGACTCCACCTCTAGGATACAGCTAAACCAAGAGAATATCCTGATAGCATACTCAACACCTCTGAGCTTCTACTGCTGCCAAAGACTTTTTTATCCAAAAGCTCATCGAATCACAAAGCTACACCAGCCACTTCCACAATAGAGCCTTCAGTAGACAGATATCCCTCAGGAAACTCGACTTCAAACCAAGAACAAAACACTCTCCCAAACTGAGTCTCAAACACAAATATAGACAGAACTCCTTCCTAAGGTTTGCCAAGATTCCATCACTGCTACAACACTCTCGACTGATCCAAACTCAAGAAAATCCACTTGCACGAGTGCAACCAAGCTTGAAATCCAAAGATAAACTCCGTACCTTAAAAAGATTTCCTTCAGAGATCGGTGAAATCCTAAACTGTAAAACTACTAAAGATGCCCAAAACTGCCCTAGCAGATTCACTTCCAACCTCAAACACTCGGACTCCAACCATTGGTAGTTGTGTTACACACACCACTACCCAATCTACCTTTAGAACTTATATTGGAAAACCCAAGCAGGTAACCCAATCTAATAGGTAGAAATATATATATATATATATATATATATATATATATATATATATTCAAAATTACAAATACGCTCTCTCAAGACAGACACCACTCCAGAGTCTAGGTATTCGCTCAAACTAGCGCTCTGATACCACAATGTAACGACCCGTCTTTCATTCCATAGAAAGACGCATCATTAAGAAGAAAGAAAGGGATAGAAAAGAGAAAAGATAGAAAAGAAAGAAAGAAACAACATCAAAATCTCACCGTGGAACGAATAAATTATATTATATCACATAAAAACATTACATAATATCATATACATCAGAGTTATACAGCTAACACAACACAAACTAGACAGTTATAAACACCTATCTAGTAATTACAATTCAAGTACATCAGAGAAAACAGATACAAATCAAACACAGTGGAACCACAATACATATCTACACGCTGAAGCCTCCTGCTCCATTACTCCTCCAGAATTCGTCAAAGCAATCCTGAATCACTTGACTACTCGTACGTAATATGAGTACCTAAGAGTTTAATAAAATAGAAAACAAATACTCGGGTCAGACATGGGTCTGGTGTGAGTAAACGGTTTTAAAGTTGTTTAACTTTGAAAATCTTTTGAAAACAAAGGGTATCACGTAAGACTTCCCACACATAAACATGGAAAAGTTTTTAAAACATTTGATAGGAAATCCAGTGATATTATAATAGTGTCTAGGGTTTTCAAAATAAAATACAGAAATAGCTAGAATGCTTACATCTCACGTTCCAACATAGTTGGGCACAATCAAAACCGTACAGGCACTTAATGGATTTTGGATTCCATCAATGGAAGGGCTACCGGGGTACAGGTCGTCACAGTACGTGGCCTAGATCACCGTACCGAGGATCACTCCATATCCCCAGTAACACAAAGCCGGAACCATCCCTTACTGAACAGTCCCGAACAAGACCACCCCGTAGATTGACCGTCGCCAACTGCCACACAACCGAAATAAAAAAGGGACCTCTAGACAGGGGTAAATCTCATCCTACTTGGGCATTACCCACTTAGCCTTGCTGCACCTCCCCTGTTTTAGCCATTCCCGGTTGATGAGGGTTGAGGCTACGATTACCTTTATAGGACACATCAATCTTAGAATGCTCATCGTCCACCTGACGATGTTCTGAAAGCAATCAATCCATATAAGTTCGTTCCGGGTTCGAACGAAACCGAAGACATTATCTCGTTACACTCATTTTGGGATCACCCTCAGAGTTAACGACGATAACCCTTGCACTCTGAATCTTCATCTTCACGACCTAACGTTTAATTTGGATCGATGTGGTTTTCGAAATTCCAAATTTGGAAACCCGATCCCGGTCTCATCGAAATCCAAACGCCATCTTAATGTCCAAGTGAATTTAGTTTGAACAATTAATTCAATTCATCATTATCTATATACACACAGATAGACAATTCACATATCACAATAGATAATCACATTCACCTTCATAAACAGATAACCCGTATCATCATCACAACATATAATCATCACAAACAGATAATCATCACAAACAGACAATCCATATTATCATCCTTTAACTAAGCATCCATATCATATAGATATTACTCATCTCATTACTGAGATCACAACCATTAAATGAAATATCAATATCATTCATAAGCAATGATTTATTAACCATTATCTATAATTAATTTAAAATGAATTAAATTAATTACTTCTATCTCTAAATAATTTAAAATAAATTAAATTAATTAACACATCTATAAATCCTGGTTATATATCCATTAATTAATTAACCTTGTTAATTAATCATTCTCTAAGTATTAATCTTGATTAAACACATTTGATTAATCATTCTAATTACAATAAGTAATTAGTCTTTAATTAATTTCACAAAATTAATTAACCTTAATCATTAGTACTTAACCTTTAATTACTTTATTTATTGATTAACTATAATTAATTACATTTATTCTTAATTAATTACATTAATTAATCACTTTATTATTAATTATTACTTAATTAAACAATCCTTAATTACATCATTAATTATATTAATTAATGATCTCTAATTTATATTTAAATTAACTACTTTATTTAAAATTAATTACATTTAGTAATTAATCTAAAATTTAACATACAATTATTAATCATCTTTGATTAATATCAATCCAGTAATTAATTACCCTTAATTACTCATAACAAAATAATTATTCCATAATTAATTAACTTCATTAATTATTCCCTTGATTAATTAAAAATGTAATTATCCAAATTACTTCATTAAAAATCATCTCTCACTGATTACATTCCAGTAATTATCATTTATTACTTCCCTAAGTAATCATGCTCCATTAATTACATTAAGTAATTACTCTTATTAAATCATCAAATGATTATCTTAAATTAATTAAACCAAATTAATTAATTTAAACAAATCACATTATCAAAATTAATAACAATAAGTAATTAATCCCTTAATTACTTTTATCAAGTAATTATGCTTAACCAATAACAATTGATTATCTTCAGTTAATTAATCTAATTAATTATCAAAATTAATCATATTAATCAATTACTTAATTATCCTTAGATAATTATCTTTATTAATCAATAACATTTTCTCTAATTACTTCCTTAAGAAAAATTATCTTAGATTAATTATCATTAATCATCTCTAATTATAAATTAATTTAAGTCATTATATAAAATCAAATAAATAAGTAAATTCTTTATTATCTTAATATTTCTAAGATAATTCATTTACTTATTAATGACTTCATTAACATTCAAATGCATTTAAAATAATACATTTCTAAATTAAATTCAAATTTCATTTTAAAATCTAAGATTTAAAATATTTAACTATTTAAACATTTATCCAAATTTAAATAAATTTATCTCTTAAAATAAAAGTGAAGAATAATCATTACTTATATAAGATACTTATATAAGAAAAGTTTAAAACAAAATTACTTAATTTTGTTAAAAGAAAACAAGCTTAAAATAAATTGATTATTTTAACTTTCAAATTAAAATTAAACACTTCATAACTTTATTTCGAATATTAAAGAAAAGAAATCTTTCAAGTTTAAACATTTATTTAAAAACAAACTCATTTTTAAATCTACTTTAAAACATTTTAAACTTGTTCAACATTTTAAAATTTACAAAACTGTCTAAATTCAAAATTTAAATCCATAGAAATCTTGAAACTCTATTTAAACTTGATTTTAAAAGCTTGGTTTAAATCTTGCTTAAAATTTAAAACTTTTATTTTAAAACTTGGGATTCAAAAGTTCACTTGAATCAAATCCATTTTAAACTTGGAATTTA
This sequence comes from Allium cepa, assembly GCA_030765085.1. Taxonomy (NCBI): domain Eukaryota; kingdom Viridiplantae; phylum Streptophyta; class Magnoliopsida; order Asparagales; family Amaryllidaceae; genus Allium; species Allium cepa. The sequence continues at coordinate 1,013,883,487 of CM060934.1, read as the reverse complement.
AATCCCTGTTTAAAATTCTTCTTTAAAAATTTAAATTTCATTTAAATTTTAAAACCCAGAATACTGACAGGTTATAAACCTGAAATCAATCAAACCCGAGACCGCTCAACAATTTCTTCGAGTCAAATCCGTAACTACTCCGAGTAAAGTACTCGTTCTACCCGAGTAAAACTCGAGTCAAAATCCTGCACAACCCAACAAGTTCATCAGAACTTAATATGCACGGTGCATATGCACGGACACTCTGGCGATCTCCAGCCACCATAACACTCTTCACCAAGTCGCCAACCAACCTCTGACATGCTTACGACCATCAGATTTTCCCCAGAAGCTCGAAATCAAATTCGAGTTAACCAATGCAACCTGGAACATCACACAACAAACCTTCCGAAACCTGTCATCACTATGAAACTCTCCTTCGATCATCAGAGAACCCACGACTCCGGCCAACTCTTCATTTATGTCCCCTCTGCCAAACCCTAAAGCCTTGCATCACTCGATGCAACAGAGAACACGAGGAGCATCAAAATCTCTACCATCAAAAAACTAGGTTTAGAAACTGTAATTGGCAACCATGGTCGCCACCAACCTCTGGCCATCCACCTCACAATTTTCCCCTACTCACCTATTAGCCATCCTCCTCCAGGAAGAATTACAACTTCCAAAAATCACTAGGCAACCAGATAAACACAAAAACTCCCATTTTGTTCCACCCAGTAATGCTCACACAATAATTAATTAAAAAAATGTAATTTTTGTTTTAAAAATCAAGATTTTCTACATGCATTCAGGCTATGAACCTGTTTCAATAATTTAAGATGCTTTAGATTTGCTTATTTGAATATTAATTGTCCTTACATTTTACAGTGAAAACAGATTTTAAATTTAATCTTAATTATGATTTATAAACTTAATCTATACTAAACAAACATCTCTTATTTATATAACAAATCCTATAGAGAATCAAATCAAGAGGTAATGGTTTTTATTTATTTAAAATCTTAGTTTTTTTGAAAAAAAAAAGAACCAGGTGTGCAGATACCTGGCAATAACAACACACACATACATATATATTTATATATGTATACACAGAATATTCATCACCATACAATCATAAAAAAATGCTCATTTCTATCATTCCATAGGCAACAGATAATTTAAGCTTTTCAATTGTGATGTTATTCACTAAAAAAAAAGAAGACGGAGCAGTTTTATCTATAACAGTCTGATTTTTGGGAAAACAGTTTGCAACTTGAAATTTGAGTACTGGGAACTTGTTTTAGAATTGATTTTAAAAAAAAGAACTATCTTTAAAAATTGAAGTTTACTCACTTTGTAATTGAAGAAACAGAGGCCAAACTGTTGCATTATCATTTTCCTCGCACTGCGATTTGAATCTGCATTATTGTTGAATCTGGTGTTCTACATTTGCTGTTGAAGTTGATTTAAACTGCATGCTGAACTCCATTCTTCTTTGGTTAGATTTGGAGTTGAACTTCATATTGATGTTGAAACTTGATTTCTTAAATAAAATTGCAGATATGCTTGAATTTGTTTGCAGATTTAAATCAGATTTGGGTTTTGCAGATTTTTGATTTTATTATGTTTCCAGTTTTCTTCAAATCTGATTTTAGTTTTCTTTTGAAGAAAAGGGTTTGAACAATAATGAATTGTTAAGTTTTCTTATCTATAATAATTAATTTCAAAAATAAATTAACATTGCCACATGTTATCTTAGTATGACAAATGTTTACAAGTATCTTCCTAAAATTTAAATGTCTTACACATGTACAATTTAGTACTAAAATAAATTTCTTAATTTTATAAATGTTTTTAAATTTATTCTAAATCAATCCCTTATTTAATTTTGCATGTTTTTATATGTTTTATTTCCATTTAGCTTTTAAATGTTTACATATAAACTACCTTTATAAAATCACATGTCTTAATGTTTATTTGAATTTTTTTAAAATAATATTTTTAAAGCTTAATTTTCAAGAAAGAAAATTTTAAATAGAAAAAGAATATTGAATTCAATTTTATTCCAAAGTTTCAAACCAAAATATTATACTTTAATGTAAATGAACTAAGTCTATTTCAAAGGAAAACAATTTTTAAAATAAAACAAAAAAAACTTTTATTATAAAATACAATTTAGACTATTATATTTATAAACAAAATAAATATATACTTAAATTTCTTTTGAAAATGTAACAACCCTGGTTGGAGATTACCGCTAGTATTAAGTCATAATTATAGTTATGATTTAATATTAGATTCATTAATTAAATTAATGGGGAGAAAATGAGGATAATATTGTTGTTAGGGATAGAACAATATTATGTGAGTTAATCTTAGGAGAATAAAGTAAAATGAGATTTATTTCAATTTTATGATTTGAAATAAATTTAGGAAGAAAGAAAATGAAAAGGGGAATATATATTTTGGGGTTGTGTAATACATATATGGGAATGGAAAAAAATATAATATCTCTTTATTTCATGAGTTTTGAATAGAGATTTATGCCTATATTCCATTAGCATGCACAATTTGGCAATAATGTATGTAATGTCTAAATTACATTTTTTTATACACCAGGAAAAGTGTTGAATAAATAATTAATCATGTTATAAATGATATATAATGAGGGTAAATATATTGGGGAGTTAAAAATATATCATTCCCCCATAATAAAATGAGATAACCCATTTTATTTGACAAAATATGTCCATATTTACATTAGTTGGATAAATAGTGTAAATTTTCCATAAATAGGGAATAAATGGTAAATATATAATAAAACTTGGTAAAATAAAATTTTATTCTTTTTATTGGATTCCTTGTGTTTTAACGAATCCAACGCATTTTTATTTCGTTGAATTCGGATATAAAATGTGTAAAATATGAGAGAAATAGCATTATATACATAATAAAAACATAAATTAGAATTTTTGGTTAAGTATGTTTTTGGGCTGAAGTGTTGATCCATTAGCCCATAAAGAAGTTTCTGGTGAGGAAAATAGTGTACGTATAGTTTCCTTCTCCTATCTCCTCCTCCAGTTAGTAGCAGAAGCTCAAAAGAAAAATCAATGGCAACCTCGAACCCTTGCTAAATCTTAGTTAATTCCACATAAAATTAAGAGATTCTCTCATCTAAAAATTAAAGCCAGGTAATCTACTAACCAATCTCCATCTTAAATCCAGGAAAAATCTTAGTTTCAGTTACTATTGTTGTTTTAATGGGTTTTCTCCTTTGCATGTCCATTTTTCAGCAACTATAGGCACTGCCTAGGCCATTGCTAGCTTGAAGATCTCATCTTTCAACCAATTTCGCTCTTTTTTGCCACAAAAGGTAAGTTAGCAAACTTATAGCAACTGTAAGCAAGAAATTTCGCTGCCATAAAGCAATTTTTTTTTGAAGTCTATGCTTGAATATACGTACAGTATATTCAATTTGTTTCTGCTTTGTTGCTGAAAATAGCCTATTTCGTTTTGGTTATATCTCCCTCATCCGGTGTCGGATTGAGGAAATCTTGGTGTCATTTTGAATGTCTATGTGTCTAGTTTAAGTATGCAAATTTTCATTGTGTTCTGAAATGGTTTGATCAGTGAAATCAGTTGCCGAAGTGGCTGGATCGAGTGATTTCAATTCAGATTCTGTTTTCGTTTTGTGCAAACCTGAGCTAGTATTTTGTGCATAACTTTTGCGTTTCTTAAAAAAATCCAATAATTTTTGAATTTTTGGAAACTGCAGAAAGAATGTGACAATTTTTATTTGTATCACTTTAGGTAATTCATTGACTAAAATGTTGAAAAACCTCTTGCAAACTCGCTGTCCTGTTGTTGTTGAAAACTCAGTGTTTTGTGCAAACCTGAGTTAGTATTTTGTGCATAAATTTTGTGTATTTTATCCGAATCCTATAATTTTTGAAGTTTTGAAAACTTCAGAAAGAATGTGACAACATTTATTTGTATCACTTTATGATATACATTTAATAAAATGTTGAAAAAGCTCTTGCAAACTCGCTGTCCTGTTGTTGTTGAGTACTCAGTGTTTTGTGCAAACCTGAGCTTGTATTTTGTGCATAACTTTTGCGTTTCTTATCCAAATCCTATAATTTTTAAAGTTCTGGAAACTACAGGAAGATAGTGACAACTTTCTTTCGTATAACTTTCTGAAATTTTGTGATTAAAGGGTTCAAATAGCTGATGCAAGATCACTGTCCTGAGCACTTGCATGTAGCCTTGAGTGTTGTATTTGCTTTGGTTGAGGAGTTTTCTGATGATGATTTTTTTTTCTTTTACTTGATTTTCGAATTGTTTGAGCTTAGATGATTAAACCATTATATAAATAAATCATATATGGTTGGGGATTTGAGGATTTTTCTTATTTTCTAAGATTTTATAATTTATTAGAAACTCTGAAAATAAGTCGTTTTCTCTCTAAAATCTTTTCTATAAATTGCTGGAAATTGTTTTAAAATCATGTTTTCTGGTGAAAAATATTATATGTATAATTTTACTTATTTTTACTATTTATATATATATATATATATATATATTTGGGCGTATAAGAAAATAAATTAAACGACTTAGTAAATCCGCGAGGAATGGGACTCGTGCATTCACTTAATCGGTTAATTATGGACTTGTACGATGGAAACGACATTGAGAAATCTTTTTGATTTCCACCTTGGGACTTACCACTTTGTGGTCTGGGATAGAGTGTTATATTAGTCTTTTAGACTAATAACTTTAGTCTAATATTTCGTATTCGGAAGCATATACGACATGGGACTATCTTGGGAAAAACACTATTGCCGATGATATGAGGCAATTGTTTTATATGAGATTTTTTGAGATTTATGATTTTATGGAATTTTCCACTTGTCAATGAGATGAGACAGGTTAGATATTTTATGCCTTACGCCAATGACATGAGGCAATTCTTTGAGATTTTGATGCTTTTTTAGTGTGACATCGACTAGCGGCTAGAAAACCGTTGAGTGAGGACGTACGGTATGGGACGTACGTAACCACTTTTCGGGTTACTATCCGAGGGTTTCTGACACATTCTGGGAATTACTAGTGCTATGACCTTTGGGTCATCTGAGAATCTGGGAATCTGAGAATCTGGGAAATTAAGAATCTGGTAAAGTGTGACTTCGGTCACCTTAGAGATTCATGTCGGTACCTAACCTTTCTACAAGCGCTAGTCTGAGAACTTTAGCACGTGCAACATGCTTTCTACATGTAACAATTGACCAATCTGGATTTTCTTTATGATTTATGAAGATTTTGATTTCACCTCTTTGATGTGTTTTACCTAGCCTTATAGAGATAAATAAGGCGATATGACTTATTTGAGGACTTTGGTGATTTCGAATTAAAACTTATACTTGAGACTTTATAATGAGAAATTTATTTATGCATGTATAGTGTTGAAGGTATTCTTGTATTATATGCATAAAACCCTCTTTATCAAACTTAGTAGATGTTGATGCAAACCTCTAGCGTAGTGTTATAGTCATGCTATCGAGCTAAGTTACTCAAACTCCTTTATACTTCGCTCGATACATGTTTCCCTTATTTACCTTATCTTTTATCCTTTGGCTAATGATAAGATCTCAGTTGCCTGACCCGTTTGTTTATCACTCGGGTCAGACCGAGTTGCAGGTTAGGTTGGATGACTATCCTTTATGCTTGGATCCGTTTTGCTATCTTTTGTGGGCTCATGACTATGGACTTGGATATCTCCACTTTTGATGGATCTTTTATTTATCACTTCATGTATATATTCTTTTATGGGATGATGTTGTATTACATTATGTGGTGAATGATATTACATCAGATGTTTGGTTTTGTATCAGTATACATATTATCTGTGGCTGTTGTTTCTGCGACATGTTATGATGTTATTGTGCTTTGTTCTGAATAGATCCGTTAGCCGTGTAGTATCGTATTAGTTAATCACTGAGTATGTCGACTACTTGAGATTCATGGAAAAAAAAAGGTAAGCATCGACATACTTAGTCATTAGCTAGTGCATTACTATTCGGTCGCCCTTAACCAGCCCTATTCTCTGTATTAGTAGACGGAATTACTCGTTAATTCTCTTTACTAATGTGGGTCTCGGGGTGGGGTGTCACAGCTTGGTATCAGAGCCAGCTTTCAGAACAAAATAGAATAAATACAGAACAGCAGACGCTAAGAACCATACATCTAGTGTAACACCTTTATGCATCTCATCCCTTAGAATTGGCCAAGCCTAGTCATGTCCTTATCCTTTAGATTCCTTCGGGGTAGATAGGAGGGAATACGTCTAGGAATGTTAAATACTATTCCGTAGTATTCCTTACCTACTGCATTTTTATTGCGATATATATGTCTACCCTGTGAATAATCTTTTCTTATCTTATCTTTCAGCTATGTATGGTAGAGGTAGAGGTCGCACTTCGGTAGTAGGACCGTCCAGTGGTTCCCGACCCGAAGGCATTTATATGACTACCGATCAGATTCGAGAGCTTCTTGGGAGCACACAACCTCCCGCTCCTATTCCATCTTCATCTCCTCGCAAATCTGTATTCGCACGTCTGTGCAGTGATTTCACTCATCTCGAAGGCAAGCCATTCAAAGGCTCCGAGTCAGTTCTTGATGTGCATGCTTGGCTTCACATTTGCAAGCGTGTGTTTCTTCGTATGGACTTATCTGATCATCATCGAGTTCTTGTGGCATCTAGTATGCTACAAGAGCATGCTCTTGACTGGTACGAGCTTCTTATAGCTGAGGTGGATGAGACTACCCTCACATGGCATCAGTTTCGAGATAGATTTGAGCTTAAGTTTATTCCCACTTCTGGGAAGGCTCATCTCACTTGTCGCTTTATTGAATTGAAGCAAGGCAAGTCATCGGTATCTGATTTTGTCTCCTCCTTCGAGTCTCTATCTAAGTATGGGTTGGAATTCATTGATACTCCATACAAGAAAAATCTTAAGTTCGTATCAGGATTTAAGAAATATTTGAAGAAAGCTTTGATGCTCCAACTCAAGTTATCTTTTGAAGAATTAGTTGATGCAGCTCTCAATCTTGAGACAGTTGAGAATGAGAAAGAGAGTGATGACGAAGGTGGTCCCCAGTCCAATCCTAAGAAGAAGAAGAAGTTTCCTTTCCGCAAGTCTCTATTTCCGCATTCCAAGAAGAAGAAACAAGGTGGATCGTCTTCTTCTCAATCTCAAGCTCCTTCTCAACCTAAGCCTTTCGCATGCTACAACTGTGGTTCTCCTAACCATTCAGCCCGTGAATGTCCAAAGCCTAAGAAGTGCAATTATTGCAAGGCCGAAGGACATATGGCTTTCTCTTGTCCTAAGAAGAACAAAGGTTCTCGTCCGGGAAATCTGAATATAGCAGCAGCTTCTAGTGATGCATCTCAGCCAAAAGATATATTTCCTTCTGTTCTTGAAGGTTCCATTCTATTTCATGATCGATCGATTAGAGTGCTCTTTGATACGGGTGCGTCACACTCATTCGTATCAAAGGAACTCGTGGATGCTTGTTCTTTGGATGTTTCATGTTTGCTTACTTCTTTGCGGATTTCAAATCCTGTTGGTGGGTTTGCAACCCTTAGCTTATATTGTGATGATGTTGAGGTTATGCTTTGTGGGTTTTCTTTCCGCGCGAATCTGCACGTGATTCCATCGCTTGGTTTTGATATGATCTTTGGTATGGACTGGCTAGTTCGATACGATGCCAGGATTCTTTGTTCAGACAGAGTCGTTTATCTTCGACATCTAGATTCCTCTTCTCATTTATCCCTGGTTCTCCGGGATACCGATGTTGATTCCTTAGCATCTTTGCATGCTCTTGATTCGCGAGACAGTGATGATGATGTGTCTCGTATTCCGATTGTTTGTGACTTCGCTGATATTTTTGAGCCTGTTTCGGGTTTGCCACCCAAGCGGGCCATAGAGTTTCGTATTGACCTCATTCCTGGTGCGCAACCCGTTAGTCGTCCTCCCACGAGGATGTCTACTAAGGAGAATGAGGAACTTAAGAAGCAACTTATTGAGGTCGAAGCTAAACACTTCATTCGATCTAGTTCTTCACCGTGGGGTGCCGTGGTGGTATTCGTGAAGAAGTCTGATAGTACTCTTAGGCTTTGCGTCGACTATCGCAAGCTTAATGAGTTAATCATCAAGAATCGCTACCATTGCCTCGTATTGATGACATGTTCGATCAGTTGAGTGGTGCAAAGGTCTTTTCTCAGTTGGACCTAGCCACGGGTTTTCATCAGCTTCGTGTTGCGGAAGATAGCATTCCACTTATAGCTTTCCGCACTCGATATGGTTCATGTGAGTGGCTCATCATGCCGTTCGGATTGACGAACGCTCCTTCTTTCTTTGTTGATCTCATGAATCGAGTATTCAGGGAATATCTCGATAAGTTCGTCCTTGTATTCATCGATGACATCTTAGTTTATTCTAGATCCGAAGAAGATCTTGCTCGACATCTTAGAATTGTCTTGAGTACTCTCCGCAAGCATCAACTCAAGGCAAAGCTTTCTAAATTCCACTTCTGGGAGAAGCAAGTGAAATTCTTAGGTCATGTTGTATCTTCCAATGGCATCTCAGTCGATCCATCTAAGATTGAGGCTATTCAGAATTGGAAGAGGCCTGAGAATGTTCATGAGATCCGTAGCTTTCTCGGTTTAGCGGGTTATTATCGCCGTTTCATTAAGGATTTCTCTCATATCGCTCTTCCTCTTACTAGTCTTACTAGGAAGGGTGTTCGTTATATTTGGTCTGATAAGTGTGAGACTTCCTTCCGGCGATTGAAGGAACTTCTTACTCATGCTCCCGTGCTTGTAGTTCCTGAGGGGAATCAGGATCTCATCATTTATACCGATGCCAGCCTTAGTGGTTTTGGTGCGGTTCTTATGCAGAAGGATCGGGTTGTTGCCTACGCTTCATGGCAATTACGTCCGAACGAGGTTCGATACGCAACCCATGATTTAGAGCTTACAGCCATCGTCTTCGCCTTGAAGATATGGCGTCATTATCACCTTAGTGAGCATTTCGTCCTTTATACCGATCATAAGTCTCTCAGATATCTCTTTTCGCAGAAAGATCTTAATACGAGGCAACATCGATGGTTAGAGTTTCTCACCTCATATGATTTTGACATTGAGTATACCCCTGGGAAGGGTAATCGTGTAGCTAATGCGCTTAGCCGCAAGCATTCGGCAGTTGTTTCCATGATGTTAACCGAATGGGATGTTCTTGAGACCTTACCCAGCTTCGACATTCGTGATCGAGCACCGTCATCTGATTCACCGGTCTTATTATTCAGTATGGTGGCTCGACCTTCTCTTCTTGATCGTATCTTTGAGGCCCAGAGACGTGATGCTTATATTATGCACCTCATTCAGTCTTGCTCATCTGAGTCCCGTGATGAGGAGTTGCGGGATTATTCGATTGATTCTCATGGTTGCCTTCGTCCGAGGAACCGTATAGTTGTTCCATCTGATTCAGCACTTAGGCCTGACATACTTGATGATTGTCATCGCTCTAAGTATACCATCCATCCGGGTAGCAGTAAAATGTATGCGGATATGCATCGTCCTTATTATTAGGATGGTATGAAGCGTGATGTTGCGAGATATGTGAGCCAGTGTCCTACCTGTCAGCTTGTTAAGGCCGAGCATCAGCGGCCATCCGGTCTTCTTCAGCCTCTTGAGGTTCCACAGTGGAAGTGGGACCAAGTATCGATGGACTTCGTTGACGGCCTACCTCGTTCGAGGTCGGGTCATTCTAGCATTTGGGTTATTGTGGATCGTCTTACTAAATCTGCCCATTTCATCCCTATTAAATCTAATAGGAATGCTCCTCTTTTAGCGAAGCTTTATATTAAGGAAATTTTTCGATTACATAGTGTTCCTTCTTCGATAGTTTGTGATCGTGATTTTTTGTTCACTAGTCACTTCTGGACTAGCTTTCAGCAAGCTTTGGGAACAAAGCTAAATATCTCTACAGCTTATCATCCCCAGTCTGATGGTCAGACTGAGAGGGTGAATCGTGTGCTTGAAGACCTCCTCCGTGCGTGTATTCTTGATTTCGGTGGCTCTTGGGAAGATCACGTTCCATTGGTTGAATTCTCTTATAATAATAGCTTCCAATCCAGTATCGGTATGACACCCTTTGAGGCTCTTTATGGTAGACCGTGTCGTTCGCCTTCTTGTTGGTTAGAATCGGGCGAGAAGTTCATTCTCGGTCCTGATTCGATTCGTGAGTCTTCTGGGAAGATATCTTTGATTAGACAGCGGATGAAAGAGGCACAGAATCGTCAGAAATCCCACGCGGACAACCGTAGGAAGCCTTTGGAATTCGCAGTGGGTGATCTTGTATTCCTTCGTGTATCCCCTATGAAGGGAGTAATGCGCTTTAGCTCCACAGGGAAATTGGCTCCTCGCTTTATAGGACCATTTTCGATTATTGAGCGCATTGGTCCTGTAGCATATCGATTGTCTCTGCCATCTCATTTATCGGGTATTCATGATGTCTTCCACATTTCTCAGCTTCGGAAATGTATTCGAGATTCAGATTCAGTCATTGATCCTTCCGAGCAGCTTGAGCTTGAGATTTCACCGAGTTTATCTACTTCTCAGCAGCTTATTCGCGTGCTTGATTCGGAGGTGAGATGCCTTCGAAGCAAGAACGTTTCTCTTGTTAAGATTCAATGGTCGGAGAATCCGAAAGATTGCACTTGGGAAACCAGAGAATCTATCGAGCGTTCTTTTTCGGGTTTTCTTTCTTCATTTGACATCGGTGAGAACTTTCTTTCTCAAGCCTTTTCTTGTTTCTTTTGAGTGAATTATTGCATTGTTATGGGTTTTTCCTTTAGAAATTGCATGGACGCAATTTTGTTAAAGGGGAAAGTCTGTAACAACCCTGGTTGGAGATTACCGCTAGTATTAAGTCATAATTATAGTTATGATTTAATATTAGATTCATTAATTAAATTAATAGGGAGAAAATGAGGATAATATTGTTGTTAGGGATAGAATAATATTATGTGAGTTTATCTTAGGAGAATAAAATAAAATGAGATTTATTTCAATTTTATGATTTGAAATAAATTTAGGAAGAAAGAAAATGAAAAGGGGAATATATATTTTGGGGTTGTGTAATACATATATGGGAATGGAAAAAAATAATATAATATCTCTTTATTTCATGAGTTTTGAATAGAGATTTGTGCCTATATTCCATTAGCATGCACAATTTGGCAATAATGTATGTAATGTCTAAATTACATTTTCTTATACACCAGGAAAAGTGTTGAATAAATAATTAATCATGTTATAAATGATACATAATGAGGGTAAATATTTTGGGGAGTTAAAAATAAATCATTCCCCCATAATAAAATGAGATAATCCATTTTATTTGACAAAATATGTCCATATTTACATTAGTTGGATAAATAGTGTAAATTTGCCATAAATACGGAATAAATGGTAAATATATAATAAAAATTGGTGAAATAAAATTTTATTCTTTTTATTGGATTCCTTGTGTTTTAACGAATCCAACGCATTTTCATTTCGTTGAATTCGGATATAAAATGTGTAAAATATGAGAGAAATAGTATTATGTACATAATAAAAACATAAATTAGAATTTTTGGCTAAGTACGTTATTGGGATGAAGTGTTGATCCATTAGCCCATAAAGAAGTTTCTGGTGAGGAAAATAGTGTACGTACAGTTTCCTTCTCCTATCCTCTCCTCCAGTTAGTAGCAGAAGCTCAAAAGAAAAATCAATGGCAACCTCAAACCCTTGCTAAATCTTAGTTAATTCCACAAAAAGTTAGGAGATTCTCTCATCTAAAAATTAAAGCCAGGTAATCTCCTAACCAATCTCCATCTTAAAACTGGGAAAAATCTTAGTTTCAGTTATTATTGTTGTTTTAATGGGTTTTCTCCTTTGCATGTCCATTTTTCAGCAACTATAGGTACTGCCTAGGCCATTGCTAGCTTGAAGATCTCATCTTGCAGCCAATTTCGCTCCTTTTTGCCGCAAAACGTAAGCTAGCAAACTTATATCAACTGTAAGCAAGAAATTTCGCTGCCATAAAGCAAAAATTTTTTTGAAGTCTATGCTTGAATATACGTACAGTATATTCAATTTGTTTCTGCTTTGTTACTGAAAATAGCCTATTTCGTTTTGGTTATATCTCCCTCATCAAGTGTCGGACTGAGGAAATCTTGGTTTCATTTTGAAGGTCTATGTGTCTAGTTTAAGCATGCAAATTTTCATTGTGTTCTGAAATGGTTTGATTAGTGAAATCAGTTGCCGAAGTGGCTGGATCGAGTGATTTCAATTCTGATTCTGTTTTCATTTTGTGCAAACCTGAGCTAGTATTTTATGCATAACTTTTGCATTTCTTATCCAAATCCTATAATTTATGAAGTTTTGGAAACTGAAGAAAGAATGTGACAACTTTTATTTGTATCACTTTCGGTAATTCGTTGATTAAAATGTTAAAAAACCTCTTGCAAACTTGCTGTCCTGTTGTTGTTGAAAACTCAGTGTTTTGTGCAAACCTGAGTTAGTATTTTGTGCATAACTTTTGCGTTTTTTTTCTGAATCCTATAATTTTTGAAGGTTTGGAAACTGTAGAAAGAATGTGATAACTTTTATTTGTATCACTTTATGATATTCATTAATTAAAATGTTGAAAAAGCTCTTGCAAACTCGCTATCCTGTTGTTGTTGAGTACTCAGTGTTTTGTGCAAACCTGAGCTTGTATTTTACGCATAACTTTTGCGTTTCTTATCCAAATTCTATAATTTTTAAATTTCTGGAAACGACAGGAAGATTATGACAACTTTCATTTGTATCACTTTCTGAAAATTTGTGATTAAAGGGTCAAAATAGCTGATGCAAGATCGCTGTCCTGAGCACTTGCATGTAGCCTTGAGTGTTGTATTTGCTTTGGTTGAGAAGTTTTCTGATGATGATTTTTTTTTCTTTTTACTTGATTTGCGAATTGTTTGAGCTTAGATGATTAAACCATTATATAAATAAATCATATATGGTTGCGGAATTGAGGATTTTTCTTATTTTCTAAGATTTTATAATTTATTAGAATCTCTGAAAATAAGCCGTTTTCTCTTTAAAATCTTTTCTATAAATTGCTGGAAATTGTTTTAAAATCATGTTTTCTCGTGAAAAATATTATATGTATAATTTTACTTATTTTTACTATTTATATATATATATATATTTTCAGGCGTATAAGAAAATAAATTAAACAACTTAGTAAATCCGCGAGGAATGGGACTCGTGCATTCACTTAATCGGTTAATTATGGACTTGTACGATCGAAACGACATTGAGAAATCTTTTTGATTTCCTCCTTGGGATTTACCACTTTGTGGTCTGGGATAGAGTGTTATATTAGTCTTTTAGACTAATAACTTTAGTCTAATATTTCGTATTCGGAAGCATATACGACATGAGACTATCTTGGGAAAAACACTATGGCCGATGATATGAGGCAATTGTTTTATATGAGATTTTCTGAGATTTATGATTTTATGGAATTTTCCACTTGTCAATGAGATGAGACAGGTTAGATATTTTATGCCTTACGCCAATGACATGAGGCAATTCTTTGAGATTTTGATGCTTTTTTAGTGTGGCATCGACTAGCGGCTAGAAAACCGTTGAGTGAGGACGTACGGTATGGGACGTACGTAACCACTTTTCGGGTTACTATCCGAGGGTTTCTGACACATTCTGGGAATTACTAGTGCTATGAACTTTGGGTCATCTGAGAATCTGGGAATCTGAGAATCTGGGAAATTAAGAATCTGGTAAAGTGTGACTTCGGTCGCCTTAGAGATTCATGTCGGTACCTAACCTTTCTACAAGCGCTAGTCTGAGAACTTTAGCACGTGCAACATGCTTTCTACATGTAACAATTGGCCAATCTGGGATTTTCTTTATGAGTTATGATGATTTTGATTTCACCTCTTTGATGTGTTTTACCTAGCCTTATAGGGATAAATAAGGCGATATGACTTATTTGAGGACTTTGGTGATTTCGAATTAAAACTTATACTTGAGACTTTATAATGAGAAATTTATTTATGCATGTATAGTGTTGAAGGTATTCTTGTATTATATGCATAAAACCCTCTTTATCAAACTTACTAGATGTAGATGCAAACCTCTAGCGTAGTGTTATAGTCATGCTATCGAGCTAAGTTACTCAAACTCCTTTATACTTCGCTCGATACATGTTTCCCTTATTTACCTTATCTTTTATCCTTTGGCTAATGATAAGATCTCAGTTGCCTGACCCGTGTGTTTATCACTCGGGTCAGACCGAGTTGCAGGTTAGGTTGGATGACTATCCTTTATGCTTGGATCCATTTTGCTATCTTTTGTGGGCTCATGACTATGGACTTGGATATCTCCACTTTTGATGGATCTTTTATTTATCACTTCATGTATATATTCTTTTATGGGATGATGTTGTATTACATTATGTGGTGAATGGTATTACATCAGATGTTTGGTTTTGTACCAGTATACATATTATCTGTGGCTGCTATTTCTGCGACATGTTATGATGTTATTGTGCTTTGTTCTGAATAGATCCGTTAGCCGTGTAGTATTGTATTAGTTAATCACTGAGTATGTCGACTACTTGAGATTCGTGGAAAAAAAAGGTAAGCATCGACATACTTAGTCATTAGCTAGTGCATTACTATTCGGTCGCCCTTAATCAGCCCTATTCTCTGCATTAGTAGACGGAATTACTCGTTAATTCTCTTTACTAATGTGGGTCACGGGGTGGGGCGTCATAGAAAATATAAGATAGATTTTTAAATCAAACTTTTGAAAAGTTTTCATACTAATTTAAATAAATTTTCCAATTCACAAGTTATACATACATACATACATATATATATATATAATAATTTTGTAAATATTCTTATTAAATTAAAATTAAAATTAAAATTAAAATTAAAAATCAAATTCCCTATTTACAATGTATACACATATATACATTATAAATAAAATATCCTTTAATTAGCTTAGAAAGATAATTTTATCATTTAAATATTTTTAACTTTTGAAAAGAATAAAATTCCCAAATATTAAATTATTATAATCATAAGTTTTGAAAAGAATAACATTTGCCAAACTAAATAATTATTAATTTTCAAAAGATAATTTCTATTTGAATTGGATTATTAATCAATATTTCACATTTTAAAATAATCATTAATGGAAATTATTAAATAAGTATTGCCCAAATTTCTGGGACATCACATATAAACACAAATTAGAACAAATAAAATATTATTTATATAAATTAAAATAAATAATTTTATTAAATAAATCAATTTACACACAATATTGTAAAAAAGCATAACTTTCACAATATAAATCGGATTTCAACGAAACGAAAAGCAGTATTCTTGAAATTTAATTTCTTTTCATTATAAAAGATAAAATTAAAAATTTCAAATAGTTTAAATTTAAATTTAAAGGTCAAAGTTTGACTAAATTGACCAAAATTCACATTTTTGGAAAATAGTCAATTTATTCATGTTTGAAATTCTAATTCACATAAAAATAAAAATGTATATTTAAAATAATTTTTTATTCATTTTAATAAATAAAATAAAGTTTTTAAATCAGGAATTTTAATTTAAAATAATTACAAAATACAGGGTTGTTATAGCTAGGCTCGGCTCCATCTTGCTTATGCTTTGCTTTTCCATGACCTTATCACCTCCTTGGCACAAATTAAAGATGCACTTGACCCAAACAAAACCAAGGCTGAGCCCACTTGGTGGTTGAAGCAAAGGTTATGTCATGTTATCTAATATTTCCCATTGTTTTAATTTCTATTCTTTTGTATTGAAATATATTCTTATATATGTTGTATTTGTTTGCATACAAGATTTGGATCTGACTCTTCATTCACTCAAAAATATAATCATACTTTGTCGTGCCTTTTCATGCTTTACGAAGTTTACATTTGGGTTTGAATTTCAACTCTAGCTTTAAAACGGTGAGTTTTTCACTTTAGACATACATACCTTTATAAGTGAATTGTATAAATTAATATGCTATGTCATATATGCTTGTGATATATTTATATGATGTTAAATGTTGTTTCTATAACTATTACATCATTTGATATTATATGTTATATTGTACTGTTCATTTTACTTACTGTATCATACTGCAAGTTCCCTATCACTATGTGTTGAAATGATACATACCCAAAAGAGCATTAGAATAAGAAAAAAATCATTATGAGCTAAAATGATAGGGTCGAGTGATTTTTATTGATTTTATTGTATTTATTTTACTTGGGATTACGGGTTTGAAATGATAGAACCCATATTTTTCTTTTTAAATTACGGATTGAAATAATACGCATCAGTATTACTCGACTTAGGTTAGAAAATATTATACAGGCCTATGGTTAATATTTTTAAAATAATGTTTTCCTAAAAGTTATTAAGAATTTTGAATATTTTGAATATATGAAATTTTAAGCTTAAAGATTTGATTAGTGACTTAGAATATGAAGAGATTTGGTTTGCCTATAAGCTAGAATTTATAAATCTATTATTGGTTTTAAGTTGAATACAAAGATTTTATTTATGATAAATATCTTAATAATTAAGTTTGATTTAATTTGGAATCCTAAATCTAACCCAGTAGTGTTAAATAAGGTTAATTCCCGAAATGGATATGTTGTGTATAACAAAAAATGTATTTACATAGATAAAATGAAATACAGCCTTAATTGGAATTTTTGTAATAAAATTTATTTAACTAGAAAATCATAGTTAATTGATGTCTAAATGAATAGTTCTATGAAGAAAATTTGATTATTATTATTAACTATGATAAAATATTTTTTGCGAAATGTTACGCTTTGTAAGATAAACAACTATGACTTTAAAATGGAGAAATGTATGCTAAAACTTACATGTGAGATGTAAGTTTAATTAATATTTTAATTGATTAATATAATAAATGTTCTTTACTGTAATAACAAAAACGAAAGAAACATGTAAATTTTTAAATTAATGCAAGAAACATGTGAAGTCTTAATTAATGAAAGAAACGTGTAAAGTTCTAATTAATGAAAGAAACATGTAAAGTTTTAATTAATGAAAGAAACATGTAAAGTTTTAATTAATGTAATATTGATTAAAATAATAAATGCCCTTTACTGCAATAGAAATGTAAATTAAAACGTACATTGATAATGTAAGTTTTAATTAGTGTAATATTGATTAAAATGATAAATGCTCTTTACTGTAATAAATGTAAGTTAAGACGTACATTTGACATGTAAGTTTAATTAATGTAATGGTGTATTTTAAATTGATTAAAATGATAATTGTTCCTGACTGTAATAATAAAATGTATGTTGATAATGTACATTTGATATGTAAGTTTTAATCAATGTAATGGCTTATTTTAAATGATTCAAATAATAAAGTTTCTTTATTGTAATAATAGATGTAAGCTAAAAATGTACTTTTAACTTAACGTAAGAATTTCAGCTTTAAATTGGATATTACAGTAACAAAGTTTATTTAACTATAAGGCTATGATAAAATGACCATGTTAAAATTGTAAGTATATAAATACTTTGATTATATAAAATGTTAAAGTGGAAAGTATTACATTCCAAAAATGCTATGATTTCTTAAGGTTACATTTCTAAAGTATTGTGATTTTAGGTGGTATAAATTCCAAACGATAACATTTCTAAATTGTTAGGATTTCAAAGTATTATCGTTTCAAAGTGTTTGGTTTTAGATTTTGTAAAACTTGAAAGTAATATTATTTTGGGAATGAATTTATTGGAAATTGTATTTAATTAACAATTGTCTTTATATCTATTAATTTGAAACTTGTTGAAATTAAATATTTAAGAATATGACTTTATAAAGTGGCTTGGTTTATGATAATTTAAAGGAATATTTCATGTTAAATAGATTGAAGGAAATATTTAGTGATTTGGAAATGTGGGTTTTATTTAAATTATATATTGGTTTGGTTTTGAAATGAAATAATATAGTATTTAGTTTTGAAATGGATATTATTTTGAAAAGTAATGGTATTTGGTTTTAAATGGTTTTGGAATAGAAATGTTTGAAATAAACATCCATGGGTAATAACAACGTTTGGTTGTTGAAGAGATCGGAATTGGAAGTTGTCATACTCTCTGCCTACTTCAAAAACCACTTTAACAACCGTGTACGCGGTGGAGATTCCAGAATGAAGCAGGATGGTGACGACGTTCTTTTGAGGTATATACGTGGACCCGACTCCCATGAGTTGGCATGAGGTGACTAAAACAGGAGCGATTCCGGGCTAGTGAGGTAGCTCCTCTTATCGGACACACTCCTTCGATACTATTCTGACTTTGAGATTGATTCGTTGGCCACTTTTGATTTTTATTTGGGGGTGTGGCTCGAGATGGACGGTAGTGCTGCTATGCGTCACCATCAGTCCGAATAGTAATTGGTATATCTACCCTGGCATTGCCTAGTTGTGTCGTGTCACCTACCCTATCATGTCTTGTGTAAGTTTGATTTGTGTCGTACCTATGGATTATCCTCTGGTAGCCTCCCGATCAGGAGGCATTACGGTACTGTATAGACTATTGGGACTATTATGTGTTAAGGGGGATATTGGGTAACTCCTTAACGGTATTTAAAAGTAAGTTTATTTTACTATAGACATTATTATAATAGCGAAATATTACTAAATAGTAAGTAGTTTAACGGATCCTTAGAGGATGGGCGGTCCCAAGCATCCTTTGAGTTACTTGTACCATATATGATAGTTCACTTGAGTTGGTTTACATTGTATACGTATGTATGTCCTGACTCGAGTGTTTTGTGTTTTTCTTTATGCACGGGTCAGACTGAGTCATACAACATTAGAGACTCACCTTTAGAGTTAGAGCTTTGCCTGAAGATCAAGCTATCAATTCCATTCCAGTTATCCAGTTAATTCTAGTAATGTATTCAGCTTTGTACTTAATTATCATCTTGTTATTTCTGTTGTATTTGTTTAAATCTGATGTATTTATATAGTAGCTTCATGAACTACGATTTATTCCATTGCATTATATTACTCTATGTCTGTGACTCTATGATTTATTTATTTGTTGTATATTCTGAGATTTGCCAAACTTATTTTATAATTCGGTATCTTGAGAAATTCAAGTCCGATATGTGCAGATGCGAATTATTAAAAATATTGGGTCCTATTACCTTGTGAATGATTGGGGCCCTTTCATTTTGGAGGTGTGGCTCGAGGTGGGCGGTAGTAGCTGTTATGCGTAACCACCAGTCCGGATAGTAATTGACACATTTACCCTGGCATTGCCTCAATGTGCCGTTTCACCTACCCTATCGCACCTTGTACGAGTTTGGATTTCTCCCATAGCCCGTGGAGTATTTAGGGTAGTCTCCTGATCTGGAGATGCACTAATACTGGATGAACTATTGGGACTATTACGTGTTAAGGTGGAAAATGTAAAGTCTTAACGCTATTTAAAAGAAAGTTTATTTTGCTATAGACATTATTATAATAGCGAAATATTACTACATAGTAAATAGTTTAACATATCCTTAAAGGATGGGCGGTCCCAAGCATCCTTTAAGTTACTTGTGCCTTATATTATAGTTCACTTGAGTTGGTTTACATTGTATAAGCATGTATGTCCTCGCTCGAGTGTTTTGTATTTTGCTTTACGCTCGGGTCGTACTGAGTGATACAACATTCTAGACTCACCTTTGGAGTTGGAGCTTTACTTGGTGATCCAGCTATCTGTTTCACTTCCAGTTATCCAGTTGATTCCAGTGATGTATCCGGATTTGTACTTGATTATCATATTGAGGCTTCTGTTGTACCTTGTTACTTATGTTGTATCTTGTTTAACTCTGATGTATTTATATAGTAGCTTCATGAACTACTATTTCTTTGTTTCCGCTACATTATATTACTCTATGTGTGTGATATGTGATTACTTATTTGTTGTATATTCTGAGTTTTGCCAAATTTAAATTAACAATTCGGTATTTTGAGCTATTCAAGTCCGACATGTGCGGATGCGAATAGTTGAAAATAGCGGGTCTTTATAGCAAAATGGTGTAATTCACCTCAAACTTATGTACTCAACTCCGGATCAAATTAATTATGCGAGTAAAATAATATACACACAACTTACTTATTTATTCCAATTTGGTTCATCACAATTACATTTCAATCAATTTTTTTTTTTAATCTCATTGATTAACACAAATAACACTTCATACATTAATATTTGTTTTATAGAATTTCTCCATTTAATATAAAATATTAATATATTCATTCTCATAATATTGCTTATATTTCTCTTCAATTTAAATTACATTCATTTCACATGTAATATTTCTCATTTAATACTACATTTATTTGCAAATCATTTCACAAGGAATTTTCTTAAGTTCATAAAAATTTACTAAAGCTTAAATTTTTTATAAACATTATTCGGGCTAAAAGTTATCACAACTTTAATTATAACTATTTATTGCAACTTCCATTTAGTTCATAAACAATTTTACAAGGCATGACTTTATTTATATTCATTTCATTTTTAGTTCACCTTTACCTTTCAATTTATTTTATTTATGACACGTTTCATAAATGTTAACTAAGTTCACAATTTCAATTTTTTAATATTATTACATTACATGCCAATAATGTATACAATAATTCTACTCAACTATAATAAATTAACCTTGTCTCACTTGCTTTCAAATTAAGGTTATCAAATTCATCTACATAATTCAACACAATTATTAAGTTTCAAATCATATATTAATTCAGAAATTTTGACTATCCAGATATCCAACTATTCCATTTTATTTCAATAGTTGAAACTACCGATCAACAAACCATAAGTTTTACAACAAAACATTTCAATTCCATAAACAAATGTCCAAATTATTCATTTTATTCTCTTTAATACACCATTATTGAACTAGTGTTTAGTCTATTAATTCAATTAACAATAATTAGCTAATGCTTATAAACTGACAAAAGCTCAACTAATCAACAATAAAATGATAATAACTAAATATTACCATTTCATAAATCAAAAACATTACAAATAACTATATCAGTTATAAAAATCTATTCCTTATATATATATCATATAGTACTAGGAAAAATACTTCCATTTCGACACTTATATAAAACATTTTTTATAACACTAACAATTACGCGCTCTCGTATATACACTCAAACAACTCATTCTAGGGTATTACTATCCTGTATCTAATGAGTTAACCCCAACAGGCTATGGTATGTCTAAACCAAAGCTCTGATACCAACTGTAACAACCCACCTTTTTGAACGATTTAAATCGACAATAAACCGTACATGTCTAATTCAAACCATTCAAAAGAGAGGATTGTATGGGGTAAATAAGAAAATAGTAGAAAAGAAGGAAAAAACAAAACACAGAATCTCGCAGTGGAATGAAAAATTATAATAATCAAATAAACAGTTCATGAAGTTGTTTTACAATTGACATTTGATTACACATTTACAATTCAAATCAGAGTTATACATACACCAGAAAACAAACAAAAGATAATGCAGCGGAACACAATAAGCAGTGGAATAATGATAATAAATAGCAATAATATATTGAATCTTCATCTTCGTCCTTCAGAAAATAAAATGGTCTTCAATACACTAAAAAAGCTCAGACTGACTTAAGCATAATGAAAAACAATACACTCAAGCAAGAACTAAAAATTCCTATGTAAGTTAATTCAATCTCAAATAAAAATATGAGTGCAATGGCTTTAGAGATGTTATGGGATTTTTCATCTCCTATCAAATATGCAACATGAGTAGTAATTTACGAGATTTCAAATAATTCGAAATACCATTTTTAACCACATTATTTAAAATAAATTCGAAGTTTAAATTAAAAACTTAAACTTTTTAAGTAATAAAGATTCAATAAATAATCCAAATTCAAGAAATTGTAAGGGTATATATCATTTCAACCCATAATTTAAATGTCTTAATTATCCAATTCTAAAATGATTCAGAGGACCACTTAAATGATGTCAATAATATACAAGATGATAAAAGGGACATAATAAAATAAATAAACAAAGGTACATCCAACATATCAATCAATAAGTATCCATTTCATATAACATCCAAATCAACCAATATATTTTAACATATAATAGTTATCAATATCGGGTTTTAACTATCAATTAAATTCCAATATAAAGTTAAATGTCAATTCAGATTCAATATCAATTCAAATGTCAAATTAAATCAACAAACAACAATAAAAAAATTATATATCACATCATATATTTTATTTAACTTGCAATGGAATTTTAGTATTGCGTGAGTGGGTTAATCACACACCTTTTTGCTTTCCCATTTCTAGCCATATTTGGATCTGCAACTACTTTCTCATTTTGTTTTGTTTTCTTGCTATCTTAAATTTTTTTATAGAAAGTTTTAGAGAGAAGAATATATAGATCTGGATTTGAAGAAAAAGACATGGAAAGAAGAGAATATTCGAAAAATAAAAAAAACTAATGAAGAAGAAGAATTGAAAGAAAAGAAAAGGAAGCTTTGAAAAAGAAGAAGAAAATTTGAAGAATAGGAAGAAGAACGAGAAGAAAAAAACTTTGGAAAAAAGGAGAGATAGGAGATTTTACGAAGAAACATGAAAGAAAAAAGGAGGAGGAAGGTAAAGGAGACAAAAAATGAAGCTATAGAAGATGAGATTTAAAAAATGAAATGAAGCTACAAGAATGAAGATTTAAACTAGTGAAAAGCTAATAGAACTAAATATAAACATAGTAGGAATTAAAATAAAGTAAAAATATGAACAACCCTAAAAAAATGGTGTAACGATCCGGTATTTTCAACCATTCGCGTCTGCATATGTCAGACTTGAATTGTTTAAAATATCAAATTGTTAATTTAAATTTGGCAAAATCTTAGCATATTCATTAAATCAATCGCAAAATCACAGACATAGAGTAATATAATAATGCAGCGGAATAGATAAATAGTAGTTCATGAATCTACTATACAAACATCAGAGTAAGGAATAAAATACAACAGAGTATCTCAAATACAGTGAAGTCTCCAGTACAAACAGATGATCTATCTAAACAAATCTACTAGAAAGCTGAAAGTTGAATCGATAGTTGGATCTCCAAACGAAGCTCCAACTCCAAAGGTGAGTCTCAAAAGCTGTATCACTCAGTCTGACCCGAGCGTAAAGAAAAACACAAAACACTCGAGTCAGGATTAACATTCTTATATCAATAAATCCAACTCAAGTGAAATATCAATTGAAATACAAGTAACTCAAAGGATGTTTGAAATAACCATCCTCTAAGGATCCGTGGAACTCTCTACAACGTAGAAGTCTACTAACCACCAAACGTAACTATAACATCGTGGTCCTTTCAAAATAATTTATACTTCAAAACTGAAATATCATTCCCATTAAATATAAATATTTCCTCAATTTCACAAATTGGTTCAAAACAACTCGAGTTCCAATTCAAATTTAATTCAATCTAGATTTATCCATTTTAATTCAATCCAGTTTCTAAATAACAAATTTAAATTATGTTGATTTCAAATACAGATCTGAATCAAAAAATAAACCATTTAGATTCCAATATATTTCAAAGCTTTAATATTCAACATTTTCAAAGTTCAATTTTACAGTTTCATATAGAGCTTGATTTAACCACATTATTATTTAGTCTTGAAAAATTCACTTAATAATTCAGTATTATTTTAGCGACCTTAAATTACATTCGAACTAAATTTCCCTTCGATTTATTTAAACTTGGAATATCCATTTAATCGCTTTAAATCAAAAATCAAGTTATAAAATCAAACCTTAAATTTCAAATTCAATAGTTCAAATCGATTTACTTAAGTAGAATTCTTAATTAGATACAATTTTAGTTAATTCAACTTTATCTACGTTAACTTATACAAATCCTTGAAAATCTATTTAAAAATATAATACTTAGACATATTATATTAATTAAATCGACTTTATACTAAAACTTATTTCTATATAAAACATTTCCAATATTAAATAAAACCATATATATATATATATATATATATATATATATATATATATATGCTCCCTTTCAAAAACATAGAAATCATTTTAAAATATTTATATATAGGCCAACGTTGTCTGTATATAATTCATATCCTATGGTCAAGTCATACAGATATTTATCATTTCAACCCGTAATTTAAATATATATGGGTAGATATCATTTCGACCCGCGATCCAAATTCAATTGAAATGAAAATCGCTTTGGTCTATCATTTCAACCCATAACGATTTCTCCTATTCTAAAGTCCATTCAGGTATGTATCATTTCAACCCATAGTGATTTCTATACTAACAGGGAACTTGCAGAGTGATACCAGATAATATAATATAATAACAGGCATACATCATCAATAACAATATAATATAAACAACAAGATATGGTGTCATATCTCACAGGTAGCGCATAACATGCAAATCGGCTCGGAAAGAAAAATCACACAAAATAATCTCGACATCTTTACACAATAAACTGATTGTTGCGGATCCACCAACCGGATTCGCAATTCTCAAAGAAGTCATTAAACACAAAACATCCAAAGAAAAAGTATCAACAAGTTCTTTTGAAATAAAAGAATGGGACGCACCCGTATCAAAAAGAACTCGAATAGGATGATCACGAAATAAAATAATGCCATCAAGGATAGAATGAGAAATACCTTTACCATGAGATGTGTTGCCAGGGGCTTGAGCAACATTAAGCTTTCCCTCCTTCCTATTTTGAAGTTTGGGACAAGAAGATAAATAATGAGATGGGATTTTGCAATAGCGACAAGTATGAGGCTTTGAACACTTGTTCGCATAATGGTCCTTAGAACCACAGTTGTAGCATTGCCCACTACTTGGGATAGAAGTCTTAATTGCCGGAGCGGCTTGCTTCCCTTTCTTATTGTTAGGATAAGGACCTTTGAACTTATTAGGCTTTTTCTTGTTGTTGAAGTTCGGTTTGGCGCCCATAACTTCAACATCACTTTCTTTATCTGCCTCTTCAAGTCGAAGAGCGATATCAACGAGTTGATCAAAAGAAACTTCTAATTTTAGAAGTAATGGCTTCTTGAGATTTTTATTCAAGACATAGACAAATCGTTGGTTTTTATTCAAGGAGGTGTTTATGTATTCGACCCCGCATTTAGAAAGTGACTCGAAGGATACGATATAATCTGCCACAGAAGATTCACCTTGAACAAGGTCAATGAAAAGACGAGCCAAAGTCACCTTCTCAGCTTCTGGCACGAATTTTAATTCGAAGCGTTCCCGGAATTTATCCCAAGTGAGATCCGCTTCATTTATTTCAATCAGAAGCTCATACCAATCTAATGCCATTTCTTGGAGCATACTAGAGGCCACATGAACACTGTGAAGATCAATAAGATTCATGCGAGAAAAGATTCGATCGCACGATCTGAGCCAAGCCTGGACTTCGATAATGGTTTCAGAACCTTTGAATGGCTTTCCACCCAAATTAGTATAATCGCTGCGCAATCGTGCAAATCCAGACCTAGGGTGAGTAGACTCCGGATTAGATCCGGCTGCTTGAGCATTCCTTACTAGATCAAGAAGCTGCTGGGTAGACATAAATACTCCATCTTAGGGAGTAACACGAGATTGACCGGCGCTGGTACGGCCAGGTCTAACCATTTCTCTTCCTTTTGAAAGAAAGAAAGAAGAAGGATAAGGTTATTCACCAAATGAATATCAAGCAATCTTGATAGATAAACAAGGAATCATAAGAAAATAGGATGAATCAGTACGAAGACTCGAATTAAATCCTAAAGCACGATTCCTAAGATGGACTTAGGACGATGATCCTTGCTAGATTATTCTACATTGTTCTGAAGATTGGCTATAATACCAAGCTGTGACGCCCTACCTCTATACCCACTCTAGCCAAGGACACTAAGGGGTAATGCCGTCAACTAGCACGGAGAATAAGGCCGTTGAGGAGTGACCATCCGCGTAATTGCTTTGTGCGAGCAACGATATGTCAGATAGTACAACATGCATTTGGTTTAAGGAGGAAATCCGACATACCGATACAAACTCAAAGATACTACACAGTGGCTATATATATTCTTCGAAAACAAATATAGAAATAAACATAACACAAATCAGTCACACATATCCATATCACAAAGGCGGAAATAGATATGAATATATAACACATGAAAGTTTACATCAGAGTAGTGGTCAAACAAGATCCACAATGTCACAAAAGAATAGCTACAAGTGCTAGACAAAAGAATATGGATACATCAATGAGTCTATATCTCAAATGTATACAACAAAAACTACTAATCTAAGTAGTTAGCCAAAAGTCAGGGTGAAAATCCCAGAGGTGAAGTCAAGCAGAAGCACCTGTAACATCTCGGTCTGACTCGAGTATTATTTAATAAGAAAATAATAAATGGATCAGTCTAGTCATAAATATTAGATAAATGATATAGAATAAAAGATATGACAAATATATGGTAACCATAAAGCCTGTAATATCCCGAAATTTTTAATAATATCAATTTAATAATCTATAGTTAAAATTAAATTGATATTGATAATCTGTTAACAATTATTCAAATAAATTTAATAATCTTCTTCAATAAATATTTAAATTGGTTATTTTATCTTTTAAATAATAAATTGATTTCCATTTATAAATAAATATATGGTTTATATTTTAAATAGATTGGTTTTGTTTTAATTTTAATAAATAAAGCATTATTTCTAGTTTTAATATTTGTAGTAATTTGGAAAAATTGTTTTATTTAATATTTAAGCTTTTCAAAGTTAAATAAATGATTTTGGTTTAAATTTAATAATTCAATCATGTTTTAAAATTCTAATATATACATTATAAATTGGAAAATTTGATTTTTAATTAGTATTGAGTTTTAAAGACTATTTCATAAATAAATATATGATTTTAAAATTGATAAGGAAAATTATTTAAATGTTTAAACTAAATTAGACTGAGTTTTAAATTTAGAATAAATTCAATAAAAATGTTCTATGGCTTAATAAAATGGATATTTTATTTAATAAAAATATAATTTCTTGGAAAATGAATTTAGTTTAATAATAAGATATTTATAAAAATAATATTGATATTGTATTGACTTTATAAATAAGTTTTGAATAGAATTTGTAATTTTTATTTCAAATTGAATTTATATTTATAAATTGATTTGGGATTATTTGATTTTGAATTTAGTTTGAATTTAATTTCAAATGTATAAATTTTTAAATTGTTTAATTGTTTTAGTCTTTAATATGTATAAGTTTCATTTGTAAAACATGATTTGTTTTTATTTTCATTTATAAATTGTTTAATTGTTTAATTTTTATTTATTTGTGTAAGTTTTGGAAACATGATTTTTTTTTATTTCTTTTGTAAATTCATACACATATTTTAAAATAAATTAACAAGTTAAATTAAGCTAATACACACATTAGTTTTTAATTAAATACTAATTACCTTTAAAAGATAACATGTGTTGCATTCATAAGCATTCATTTAAACAAGTATTCATTCTTTAACATTAATGTAACATGTGTTTAAAAATTAGCATATCAATTTGACAAGTGTTAAAATTTAGTTTTTATTTTTCTTTGCTTTCATTAAAATCTGAAAATACATTTAGTTAAGCTTGCATCTTCATTCATTTCATATTGCATGTTCATTTTTCCTTAACCAAAGAAAATCTTCAAACATCTTAAATCAAATTCAAGTAAATCTGCATTTCCTAAAAAAATCCTAAATCTGTATACAAATCTGCAAATAAGTTCTCAGTATTAAAATGCAGTTAATTCTCCTATAATTCATATAAAATCTAAAACTTGTTCAAATGCAAATCCCTGTAACTCCTCATCAAAACTAAATCTTTCATAAACCTGCATATCTCACTTCTTATACAATATCAAATCAACCTCTGTTTACCAAATTCTGCATTTCCTAAAACTGCACACTGATTTTTCTGCATTCTGTTTTTAAAATCTGGGATGTTGAGCATCTGCATGCATATGGGAAATTGGCAATTGCATTTATTTTCTGCATGCAAGTAATTAGAGTATGGAAAGCATGAGCATTTCATCAGGATTGCAACTCAGATATTAAACAGAAGAGTCAAGCCTGCATGTCTTATTTTCTGCAAATTTCAAAGAAACAACAGGGGGTCTGCATTCAAATAAAAGGTGAGTAACAATTAAATCTTAAACTATATAGGTTGCTTGATGAATGCTTGAGATAAAAATATGTTGTGTGCTTATAAAAAAAATCTGTTGTAATTATGATTTTATATGCATGTTGAGTTTGCTATGAGTGTTTCCAGTTTTACATCCTACTTAAAGAATCTTCTGCAATTGATCTATTTTGAGATGGTAAGTGGGTTTTAGGATAATAAAACGAGTTTGTTTATTATAGATTAGTTTCCAAACTTATAAAGTAATGTGTTTTATTTTCTTAAGTTTAGGTTTAAAAATTTTAGGAGAATTAAAATACTGGGAGTTGTCTCTGTAAACATAAGTATCTCCCCTGTATGTTGATCTTGATAAAAAACAAATCATATTAATATTTATATCCAGTTTCAGAAACTAAAAGCATTTACTGGAAATTGTTTTTTTGAATCAAGTATTAAAATTTTAGAATATAGTTTCATCTACAGTTTGTTCTTGAACAAAAATAAGAATTTGTGCAAATACTTGCAATTTGTGATTTAAGGAAACTTAGAATCCTTCTGGGTTATAGAGTAAGGATCATTGATCCTCAGAAAAATCAGAGACGAATTTAAATCTGATTTGAGTAAGTGCAGTTTTGAATTTCTTCAGTTAACCCTAATTTTGAAGTGGGTTTGAGCATTTATTCAGTGAGAGGTGTAGGGTTGATCGAGTATTCTAGGACTTGGTGAATGTGAAATTGGTATGTGGAGGAGCTCGAGGTTGGAATGGGTGAACCTCTGGTGGTCGGAGCTACTTGGAATGGATGTTGACAGGTTTTGAGTAAAAACCTGTAAATTTTTTCCATGTTTTTGAATTTGGGGTTTCAAAACGAAATTTTGAAATTCTTGTATATTTGTTCAATCTGATGATGATATTAGTGGATGGATGAGTTATTGGTTGAGGGTTGATCGATACTGTTGATCGACAGAGGCGGTGGTCGCCGTGCATATGCACGGCGATGAAAACTCTGGTGATGTATTGGGGTTCTGGATGTTGCAGGGAAGGTCTGAGATTTTACTCGAAGCAGTTAGATAGGAAACTCGGAGTAGTGATGCAAATAACTCGAAGTAGAACTAGGTTTTCTCGGGTTACTTTGTTATGTCCAGATTTTAGAAAGAAACTGTTTTTTTTTTGAAAATCTGGGTTTATAAAATTTTTAAAAATCTGTAGCTTAGGTTTAAAGTAAGTTTAGGTTTAAAATTCAATTCAAGTTTGAATTTCTGATTTGAAACTCAAATTCCAGTTTTTAAAATAGAAATTTAAGTTTAAAATTTAACTTAATTAACTATTTCATTTTGGTAAATAGTTGAAAACTTTTTAATAATGAGATTTTAAAATATGAATAGATTTGAAGTTAATTTTAATTTGGAAATTAAAAAGTTAAATTTGAATTTCAGTTTTAAATTTTAAAGAAGGATTAAATTGAAGTTCTAAATTAAAATGAAATTTAAGTTATTAAAAGTTTTGAAATGAATTTAACTCTAAAAATTTTATAAAACATTTGGTTGATTTGAAATTTTAAAAAGGTTTTAAATTATTTAAGACTTTGATAAGTTTAAAATTATTCTATTTTAAACTTGAATTTAAATTGAAATTTAAAGGTAATTCCAAAAGTACTTAGTTTTGAATTAAATTGTTTTAAACATAATTAGTTATGTTTCATCTTGAAAACTTAAATTAAGATTAATATTTCAGGATTAATTTAATTAATAAGGTAATTGAGATTAATTAATTAATTGAATTTGGAATTAATAATTGATTAATGATTAATCAATTATAATTAAGATCATTAATTATATTATTAATTAATGAT
This sequence comes from Allium cepa, assembly GCA_030765085.1. Classification (NCBI taxonomy): domain Eukaryota; kingdom Viridiplantae; phylum Streptophyta; class Magnoliopsida; order Asparagales; family Amaryllidaceae; genus Allium; species Allium cepa. Next base: position 1,013,853,220 of record CM060934.1, on the reverse strand, counting down.
AAATGAATATTAATTATGTAATTAAGTTTTAAATTTAGGTTAATAAATTTAATAATTAACTTTAAATTAATGAATGATTAAAGATAATTTAAATTGTAATTAATTTAAGTTAATTACTTTATAAAATAATTAAAGAATGGTTAATGAAGGTCATTAACCAGGACTATTAAACAATTAATTAATATGGTTAATATTTTTATAATTAATTAGATTAATTAATTTAATAATAATCAATTATAAATGGGTTGAGAGTAATTACTTAATAAAGTAATTAGGATATTAATTACTTAATGCAATTAATTTAATTTAATGAGATTGTTTAATTTAATTAACTTAGTTTAGTTAATTTTAAACACTTGAGATTTAAAGATAATTACTTTATGTAATTAATGATTTGGGGATTACTAAGTTAAGTAATTGTTTAATAATTACAGGTTGTAATTAAGTGGAGATGTTTAAGTGTGAGATAATTTGGTTTAATTTATTTAATAATTAATCAAAGGAATCAATTAAGAAATCAATTAAGGATAATTAATTTGGTTTAAATATAGTAATTAAGCTAGATAATTACTAAATGTAATTAATCTGTGAAGATGATTAATAATTATAAGTTAATTACTTAAGGTAATTAATAACTAAAGATCATTAATTATTTATAATGAAGTAATTAAAGTTGATTAATTATGATTAATTAATCAATAATAGGTTATAACAACCCTAATTTTAGCAATTACTTGAGAATATTAAATTATAACGGCAGTTATAATTTAATAGTGTAAATTAATAACTAATGAGGAATTTAAATTGTTTATTGGGAATAAACAATATATTTGAGGATAAAAATGAGAAAATATTCTGAAAACTTTATTAAGATGATTTGAGAAAAGTAAAATGAGGAAAATGTGTTATATTTAGAGTTAATGCAATAATTTTGTTAATTATTGCTATTTACTTCTTTTAATGATTTTTAAAAGAAGTGATTAATTTTAAGATGAGATATATTCATAATAATGATAGAATTGAGTTTAAAAATATAATTTAAGTGTAAAACTATATTTGAAAAGGGTTATAAAATTTTATTACAAAAAAATATATATATTATTTTTGTGTAATTTATAATGTTGATTACAATGGAATTTGTAATTAAAGATGTAAATTTGTTATTTATAAAAACCAAAAGAAATATGATGATAAAAAGTTTTAAAAATATAATACTCTTTTATTTTGAGTATATAACATTTTATCATCATGAATATGAAGTTTTATAAATTTTTGATATGAAATAAAGTTGAATAGATGATTGAATTTGAAGGTGTGCATTGTTAACATGTAACTAAGTGATTAATTTATAACCTAAGCTAATTTTCTTGAAAAATTGGACTCTAGCCCATTAAAATACTTCACTTGGCCTTGTTAGCAAAGAAATGATAAACATATTTCTCTTCCCCAAACATCAGTACGTTCATTCTCCTTCTCATCCTTCTCTTCCTAAACCCTAGTTCCTAATTTCAAAATTCAAAGCCCAAATCAAAGGGATTTTGTCCAATAATGTAGAGTAAGTGTTTTAAACTCTATCTCTATCCTTTAGAACTCTAAAAGAATGATTTTGATCCCCTTTTTGATCAATTTGCTTGCTGTCCAAATTTTGTTCTTGAGTTTTTTGGTGATTTTGGAGAAGCTAAGAGGTTAGCAAGGCTTAAAGGAAGATTCAGCAAGCTATATGAAAGTAAAAGGTGAGTTAATCACTCACACTACTACCTTTAATCTATGAGAATAATTTTCAGTTGATAATTGAATTGAATTGGATGGTTTGATGATTGAATCGCTTTCAAATTAGTTGTGAATTGGTTGCTTGAATTTGAATGATTGCATGGTTGTAGTTGCTGAAAATTATTTGTAAAAATATCGCTGCAGTAAAACAGCGATATCTTATTGCCAATTTATCCAAATTAGCTCAATCTTTTTGCAGTTGAAAGATAATTCTATTAGCTACAATTTTTATTTTAATCACTTTAAGAAATTCCGTGGTTTAGAGGGTCGAAATTGGGTTTGAAACCGATGTACACAGCTCTGCTCTGTGCAATATTTTGTTGAAACCTGATATTGAAATCACCATAACTTTGAAATGGTAGATCGAAATTGAGTTAGGTTTTTTTCAGTCGGAAGAAGCTTTTATAAGGTACAACTTTTATGTTCATTAGTTTTTGTAATTAAGCTGTTTACTAAGAGTGACTTGAATTTGAAGAAGATGTAACATTTTTGTCCTGTGTTTTAATCTTAGCTTTGAAACACAGAAATTATTTTAGGCGTATCTTTCTAGTTCCTTGTCCGATTTGGATGATTTTTGAAGTTCCGGAAAGCATAATTTATATGTGACAACTTTACTGTTGAACACATTTGCAAATTTTGAGAATAAATTGATCGAAATGCTGTTGCAAACTCTCAGCTCTGTCACTTTAGTAATTATGTTCCAAACTGAACACAGTTAGTAAATTGATCATATCTTCCTTGTTTCTTATCCGATTTGGATGATATTTGAAGTTCCGGAAAGAATAATTTATATGTGACAACTTTACTGTTGAACACATTTGCAAATTTTGAGAATAAATTGATCGAAATGCTGTTGCAAACTCTCAGCTCTGTCACTTTAGTAATTATGTTCCAAACTGAACACAGTTAGTAAATTGATCATATCTTCCTTGTTTCTTATCCGATTTGGACGATTTTTGAAGTTCCGGAAAGCTTATTTTATATGTGACAACTTTACTATTGAACAAATTTGCAAATTTTGCGAATAAATTGATCAAAATGCTGTTGCAAACTCTCAGCTCTGTCACTTTAGTAATTATGTTCCAAACTGAACACATTTAGTAAATTTATCATATCTTCCTTGTTTCTTGTCCGATTTGGATGTTGTTTTGAAATGGTTTGAGAGCTATGATTCCTATCAATAATCTAGCTATATTTGGTGAATTTGAAATTCAAATTTAAATAGAATTTGAATTGATTTTGGGTTAAATTTGAATTGAATTCGTATTGAATCAAGTTATCGGTCTTGAGTTATCTTTCTTGTTTTTCGTTGTTTTCGAGCGCGGTTTTCACTAAACTATTTTGAAGTGATTTTTGAAATAAATGGACATTTAAAATTATTATTATATAGTTTTAAAATTATTTTTCTAATATAAAATCTATTTATTTCCTATAGTAAAGGAATTTCAAATATTGGTTTTATTAATCTTTTCAAGAAATAGTTTTAAAAGCTTGTTTTCTCTAGTAAACTATTTTACATATAAAACATACACTTTTACACTATTCAAACGTATGAGAAAGAGAATTAAACGATTCAGTAAAACACGTGGTATGGGACATGTGCGTTTACTATTTCGGTTAATTCCGGACTTGTACGATCGAAGCTATTTGAGTTTAATAATTCTGAGATGTTTTGCCATTTTATGGCGTATTTTGAGTTTTATAATTTCTATTTATGGGAATTATTTAAGATGGCCAATATTTGGAAAGTATTATGGTTTGAGATCTCCTATATAGGAGTTTGATCGATGAGAACCATCACGATGTTTTATTTACTTGCCAGTGACATAAGGCAAGTCTTGAGTTTATGATTTCATATTTTGAGATTTATGGTTTATGAGAAACCATCATAATGTTTTTCACTTGTCGATGAGATGAGACAAGTATGATATCTCTTTATCACTCGCCAATGAGATCAGGCGAGATATAATTTTCTGAGTTTTATGATGATTTTAGTGTGGCATCAACTAATGGCTAGTAAACCGCAAAGTGCGAATGTGTGGTATGGGACACACGTTAACACTTTTCGGGTTCCTATCCATGAGTTTGTGACACATTCACGATGTTTACCTAACAGAACTGCTTTGAGAGGTGTCAGCGACCTTGTCATGAGGACGAACTGCTTTGGAGGTGTTAGCGACCTTGTTAGGGATGACAAAATGGCTTGGAAAGGTGTCAGCGACCTTGTCATGAGGACGAACTGCTTTGGAAAGGTGTCAGCGACCTTGTCATGAGAACGAACTGCTTTGGAAAGGTGTCAGCGACCTTGTCATGAGGACGAACTGCTTTGGAAAGGTGTCAGCGACCTTGTCATGAACGAACTGCTTTGGAAGGTGTCAGCGACCTTGTCTAAGGCTTCGGCCGTCTGAGTTTAGCACGTGCAGCATTGCTTCGGCATTGTATTCAGGGATATGGCCAATCCGGGTTTTCTAAGTTTTGAATTCGCCGTTTTTGGCGTATTAATGTTAAGATTTTCTGAGTTATGAACATGCATCGAAATCTTTATTGAGTTTGAATTCGTATCGAGTTCCATGAGTTTTTATGATTGAGATATATGTGTGAGATTTAGCCGTCTTGGCCTACTTATGAGTTTAAGATCTCACATTCTTATGGAGTTGTCTTGTGTTGCTTTCATGACTTCTATTTGTGATTGAGATGCGTTTTCTCCCTTTTGGAGTAATGGTTCATCGAACCATTTGAGTTTTGCTTGAGTTTTATATAAGTTGATTTGAGTTCATTATGGGTTTTCGCTAATGATATGAGGCACTTGTGTTTTATTTGAGTATTGAGTTTGAGTTACCTCTTTCGAGGTATTTTGTCACTTAGGTAGCGTTTGTTACTTAAGTATTGAGCTATGAGTTATCTAACCCTTCTCCTCATTCAAGAAGAAGTATCACTATATCCATTCTGCTTCATATTATCGATATTGACTGATTTGTGTAGCTAGACTGACCCGTGTATTTATACTCGGGTCAGACCGAGTTGTTTCAGGTATCATCTATTGGACATAGCTTGAAGTTGATGTTGGATATCAGCTCTTATTTCCCTTGAGTAGTTTTTGTTCTTTCGCATACTCTGATGTAGTTATATTTGATTCGATATTTATGGTGTGGTCGAGTACCACCTTTATTGTATTCATATTGTATTGTACTAAACATGTATCAGTGAATATGTATATATATGATGTTGGTTACTGTTCTGTGATGTGATTTACATTCAGTTATTATATTTTGTTCTGATAGATCCGTTAACCACTTATAGTTTTGGATTAAGCATTTACTGGGTATGTCGATCCACTTGAGTAGAAAAAAAAGTTATATTGCATTTATCGACGTATTCAATAGATGTTTAAGACAAAATTATAGATGGTCGCCCTTAACCAGCCCTATTCTCCGCTTTAGTAGACGGAATTACTTGTTAATTCTCTTTACTAAGGTGGGTCTCGGGGTGGGGCGTTACAGCTTGGTATCAGAGCTGTGGTCAGAACAAAGTAGAATAAACACAGAACAGTACGTATATCATGATACATCGAAGTACAATACGAGTGAATCATTGTTCTTTATTCGAGCTTGCTTTCAAATCGAGCCTTGATTTTTTTTTTGAGTTTTGGGATTGTTGAGATGGAATATGTCTAGGAATATAGATATATTGTATTCCGTAGTATTCCATGATAGAGTTTGATGTCATCTTATCTTATATAAAATCTTATTTGGGATTATTCTATTCTTATTTTTGTTGATACGAGTAAGTTCATATCGATGGAGCTGATTGATTTCTTTGAGTATTCTCGTTGCATTCCTTTGAGAGTTTGTAAATCCTATTGAAGGGATCCACAACGATTGGCTTGTTGTGAGCATTCTAAGATTTTTATTTGATGTTGCTTTTATGAGTAACTGTTTATTACTTGCTATCTTGAGATGTATTTGATTTGAGTTGGATTGGCTTATATGAGGCTAAGTCCAATCCTTTGTGTTGTAGGATCCTATATTTATTTAGGCATCCTAATTTAATTGGGTTATTATTTCTATCACTTTGGAATGTTAATGATGATTCCGAAGTTTTTGTATTCACTCTTTAGTATCGAGATGTTGATGATATATCTCGAATTCCAGTCAAGGTGACTTTGTTGAGTTTTGTGAGTCCGTTTGGATTTGACATCCAGTCGAGCAATCGAGTGTTGAGGTAATCTTATTCCTGGCTCTTAGCTCTTCGGTTATCCTTCCACGAGGACATCTAAAGAATGAGGTGAGTTTCAAGATGGTTCAAGTTTGATTGAGTTTATCATTTAGTTTCTTTGAGTTATCCTTTGCAGCATTACTTTGTTTGAAGTAATGATTTGTGGTTTGTATGCTTCTTTTCTTTCGAGGAGAATATCTGGCATATCTTTGGTCTTGATGTTTTCCAAGAGTGGCTCATCCTCATGTAGGAGTTGACGAACACTCCATCTCCTTCTGTTGATTTTGTGAATCGCGTACTCTAGGAATATCTCGATGCATTCTCTTAATGTTCTTTGGTGTGAGTTTTTGAAGCTATATATATATGAGTTTTAAAAAGAGAAATTGGAGTTTTGAGGTATTTTAAAAATCAAAGAATGTTTTGAGAATAAATTTATATGAGCAGTATTCTTTCATAGAAATAATTTGAGAGCGTTGGGTTATCCATCGAGTAGTTAAGAGTTTTAGTTGATACGTCTGATCAACGTTATCGATAGGAATCTCCTAAATGCTATGATGAGGCAATTAAGCACGATGACTTGTGTTTTAAGGATTGAGAATTTGAAAATAATATTTTGATATTAAATATTAAATTTATTTTTGAATGGTAATTGCAGCCATTGATTTTAGAGATGAGTAATAGAGTGGCGAGGCAGTTTTGATCGTTCGGTCAAATCTGCAGCCAGCAGATATATTTATTTATTTATTAGAGACTCAATGGCGAGGCAATGCCATTTATTTATTTTCAAATTATAAAGATGAGAATATAAATGAGATTATTGTAGAGCTGTGCTTTATTGGAAGTATATATTTTGATATTTTAGAATCTATATTATATACATTGAATGTTTTAAGGGAAGAGTATAATAAGAGAATTTGAAGATTGTTTTAAAAACTATTTAGGTGATTTAATAGAAGAGTAAAGAAAATTTAAACCCATAATTTATTTTTAGGAATATTATAATGGATTTACAAAATTCTTTGGAAATTAATTTTGAAGTAAGAGATGAAATTTGAATTTTAACTTTGAGTTTTAAATTACTTACTAAGTAATATAGTAAAGAGTTTGAGAAATTTGCAAATGTTGAAAATTGAGATTTTTAAAATTTAAAAAATGTTGAGATTTAAAATTATAAATATCTTGGATTAAAAGATAATTAGAGCTTATATCCTTGTTCTTGAGTATATTCTATCTTTGAGCTATTATTATCGACGTGCATCGCGATCATTCGAGTTTGGTGGCCTTTTGAGAAGCCATCTTGTGATTTATCTATCTTGTCTATTGTGTCTACCCTATTGTGGGGATGTTTTTTTCCACATATTTATGCAGAAAATCTTATTAATGTTCTTCTCTATTGCTTAGAGTTCGGGTTTAAGTGAGTTTGATCCCGACTCTATTTGTAGATTTTTATGAAATCAATCGTTTTCGATTGATTAATTGTCGAGCATCTTATTGAGTTTTGATCGAAGACGGGATATCTTCGAAATTCTTTCGAGTTACTTGGAAAATTCGATGGTTTACTAATCACCATTTTAACATTTGATGAGCCATTGGATTAACCAAGTGAGTTTTTGATTATTTCTTTCGACCATTCTATATTGAGAGTATGAATGATTTGGAATTCAAGCATGTCTTTATCCTTCGATGATTGTATCTTCTATGTTGTTTACAGCTCTTTTTCAAGAAAATTGCGGGGACGCAATTTTTATAAGAGGGGGAGTCTATAACAACCCTAATTTTAGCAATTACCTGAGAATATTAAATTATAACGGCAGTTATAATTTAATAGTGTAAATTAATAACTAATGAGGAATTTAAATTGTTTATTGGGAATAAACAATATATTTGAGGATAAAAATGAGAAAATATTCTGAAAACTTTATTAAGATGATTTGAGAAAAGTAAAATGAGGAAAATGTGTTATATTTAGAGTTAATGCAATAATTTTGTTAATTATTGCTATTTACTTCTTTTAATGATTTTTAAAAGAAGTGATTAATTTTAAGATGAGATATATTCATAATAATGATAGAATTGAGTTTAAAAATATAATTTAAGTGTAAAACTATATTTGAAAAGGGTTATAAAATTTTATTACAAAAAATATATATATTATTTTTGTGTAATTTATAATGTTGATTACAATGGAATTTGTAATTAAAGATGTAAATTTGTTATTTATAAAAACCAAAAGAAATATGATGATAAAAAGTTTTAAAAATATAATACTCTTTTATTTTGAGTATATAACATTTTATCATCATGAATATGAAGTTTTATAAATTTTTGATATGAAATAAAGTTGAATAGATGATTGAATTTGAAGGTGTGCATTGTTAACATGTAACTAAGTGATTAATTTATAACCTAAGCTAATTTTCTTGAAAAATTGGACTCTAGCCCATTAAAATACTTCACTTGGCCTTGTTAGCAAAGAAATGATAAACATATTTCTCTTCCCCAAACATCAGTACGTTCATTCTCCTTCTCATCCTTCTCTTCCTAAACCCTAGTTCCTAATTTCAAAATTCAAAGCCCAAATCAAAGGGATTTTGTCCAATAATGTAGAGTAAGTGTTTTAAACTCTATCTCTATCCTTTAGAACTCTAAAAGAATGATTTTGATCCCCTTTTTGATCAATTTGCTTGCTGTCCAAATTTTGTTCTTGAGTTTTTTGGTGATTTTGGAGAAGCTAAGAGGTTAGCAAGGCTTAAAGGAAGATTCAGCAAGCTATATGAAAGTAAAAGGTGAGTTAATCACTCACACTACTACCTTTAATCTATGAGAATAATTTTCAGTTGATAATTGAATTGAATTGGATGGTTTGATGATTGAATCGCTTTCAAATTAGTTGTGAATTGGTTGCTTGAATTTGAATGATTGCATGGTTGTAGTTGCTGAAAATTATTTGTAAAAATATCGCTGCAGTAAAACAGCGATATCTTAGTGCCAATTTATCCAAATTAGCTCAATCTTTTTGCAGTTGAAAGATAATTCTATTAGCTACAATTTTTATTTTAATCACTTTAAGAAATTCCGTGGTTTAGAGGGTTGAAATTGGGTTTGAAACCGATGTACACAGCTCTGCTCTGTGCAATATTTTGTTGAAACCTGATATTGAAATCACCATAACTTTGAAATGGTAGATCGAAATTGAGTTAGGTTTTTTTCAGTCGGAAGAAGCTTTTATAAGGTACAACTTTTATGTTCATTAGTTTTTGTAATTAAGCTGTTTACTAAGAGTGACTTGAATTTGAAGAAGATGTAACATTTTTGTCCTGTGTTTTAATCTTAGCTTTGAAACACAGAAATTATTTTAGGCGTATCTTTCTAGTTCCTTGTCCGATTTGGATGATTTTTGAAGTTCCGGAAAGCATAATTTATATGTGACAACTTTACTGTTGAACACATTTGCAAATTTTGAGAATAAATTGATCGAAATGCTGTTGCAAACTCTCAGCTCTGTCACTTTAGTAATTATGTTCCAAACTGAACACAGTTAGTAAATTGATCATATCTTCCTTGTTTCTTATCCGATTTGGATGATATTTGAAGTTCCGGAAAGAATAATTTATATGTGACAACTTTACTGTTGAACACATTTGCAAATTTTGAGAATAAATTGATCGAAATGCTGTTGCAAACTCTCAGCTCTGTCACTTTAGTAATTATGTTCCAAACTGAACACAGTTAGTAAATTGATCATATCTTCCTTGTTTCTTATCCGATTTGGACGATTTTTGAAGTTCCGGAAAGCTTATTTTATATGTGACAACTTTACTGTTGAACAAATTTGCAAATTTTGCGAATAAATTGATCAAAATGCTGTTGCAAACTCTCAGCTCTGTCACTTTAGTAATTATGTTCCAAACTGAACACATTTAGTAAATTTATCATATCTTCCTTGTTTCTTGTCCGATTTGGATGTTGTTTTGAAATGGTTTGAGAGCTATGATTCCTATCAATAATCTAGCTATATTTGGTGAATTTGAAATTCAAATTTAAATAGAATTTGAATTGATTTTGGGTTAAATTTGAATTGAATTCGTATTGAATCAAGTTATCGGTCTTGAGTTATCTTTCTTGTTTTTCGTTGTTTTCGAGCGCGGTTTTCACTAAACTATTTTGAAGTGATTTTTGAAATAAATGGACATTTAAAATTATTATTATATAGTTTTAAAATTATTTTTCTAATATAAAATCTATTTATTTCCTATAGTAAAGGAATTTCAAATATTGGTTTTATTAATCTTTTCAAGAAATAGTTTTAAAAGCTTGTTTTCTCTAGTAAACTATTTTACATATAAAACATACACTTTTACACTATTCAAACGTATGAGAAAGAGAATTAAACGATTCAGTAAAACACGTGGTATGGGACATGTGCGTTTACTATTTCGGTTAATTCCGGACTTGTACGATCGAAGCTATTTGAGTTTAATAATTCTGAGATGTTTTGCCATTTTATGGCGTATTTTGAGTTTTATAATTTCTATTTATGGGAATTATTTAAGATGGCCAATATTTGGAAAGTATTATGGTTTGAGATCTCCTATATAGGAGTTTGATCGATGAGAACCATCACGATGTTTTATTTACTTGCCAGTGACATAAGGCAAGTCTTGAGTTTATGATTTCATATTTTGAGATTTATGGTTTATGAGAAACCATCATAATGTTTTTCACTTGTCGATGAGATGAGACAAGTATGATATCTCTTTATCACTCGCCAATGAGATCAGGCGAGATATAATTTTCTGAGTTTTATGATGATTTTAGTGTGGCATCAACTAATGGCTAGTAAACCGCAAAGTGCGAATGTGTGGTATGGGACACACGTTAACACTTTTCGGGTTCCTATCCATGAGTTTGTGACACATTCACGATGTTTACCTAACAGAACTGCTTTGAGAGGTGTCAGCGACCTTGTCATGAGGACGAACTGCTTTGGAGGTGTTAGCGACCTTGTTAGGGATGACAAAATGGCTTGGAAAGGTGTCAGCGACCTTGTCATGAGGACGAACTGCTTTGGAAAGGTGTCAGCGACCTTGTCATGAGAACGAACTGCTTTGGAAAGGTGTCAGCGACCTTGTCATGAGGACGAACTGCTTTGGAAAGGTGTCAGCGACCTTGTCATGAACGAACTGCTTTGGAAGGTGTCAGCGACCTTGTCTAAGGCTTCGGCCGTCTGAGTTTAGCACGTGCAGCATTGCTTCGGCATTGTATTCAGGGATATGGCCAATCCGGGTTTTCTAAGTTTTGAATTCGCCGTTTTTGGCGTATTAATGTTAAGATTTTCTGAGTTATGAACATGCATCGAAATCTTTATTGAGTTTGAATTCGTATCGAGTTCCATGAGTTTTTATGATTGAGATATATGTGTGAGATTTAGCCGTCTTGGCCTACTTATGAGTTTAAGATCTCACATTCTTATGGAGTTGTCTTGTGTTGCTTTCATGACTTCTATTTGTGATTGAGATGCGTTTTCTCCCTTTTGGAGTAATGGTTCATCGAACCATTTGAGTTTTGCTTGAGTTTTATATAAGTTGATTTGAGTTCATTATGGGTTTTCGCTAATGATATGAGGCACTTGTGTTTTATTTGAGTATTGAGTTTGAGTTACCTCTTTCGAGGTATTTTGTCACTTAGGTAGCGTTTGTTACTTAAGTATTGAGCTATGAGTTATCTAACCCTTCTCCTCATTCAAGAAGAAGTATCACTATATCCATTCTGCTTCATATTATCGATATTGACTGATTTGTGTAGCTAGACTGACCCGTGTATTTATACTCGGGTCAGACCGAGTTGTTTCAGGTATCATCTATTGGACATAGCTTGAAGTTGATGTTGGATATCAGCTCTTATTTCCCTTGAGTAGTTTTTGTTCTTTCGCATACTCTGATGTAGTTATATTTGATTCGATATTTATGGTGTGGTCGAGTACCACCTTTATTGTATTCATATTGTATTGTACTAAACATGTATCAGTGAATATGTATATATATGATGTTGGTTACTGTTCTGTGATGTGATTTACATTCAGTTATTATATTTTGTTCTGATAGATCCGTTAACCACTTATAGTTTTGGATTAAGCATTTACTGGGTATGTCGATCCACTTGAGTAGAAAAAAAAGTTATATTGCATTTATCGACGTATTCAATAGATGTTTAAGACAAAATTATAGATGGTCGCCCTTAACCAGCCCTATTCTCCGCTTTAGTAGACGGAATTACTTGTTAATTCTCTTTACTAAGGTGGGTCTCGGGGTGGGGCGTTACAGCTTGGTATCAGAGCTGTGGTCAGAACAAAGTAGAATAAACACAGAACAGTACGTATATCATGATACATCGAAGTACAATACGAGTGAATCATTGTTCTTTATTCGAGCTTGCTTTCAAATCGAGCCTTGATTTTTTTTTTGAGTTTTGGGATTGTTGAGATGGAATATGTCTAGGAATATAGATATATTGTATTCCGTAGTATTCCATGATAGAGTTTGATGTCATCTTATCTTATATAAAATCTTATTTGGGATTATTCTATTCTTATTTTTGTTGATACGAGTAAGTTCATATCGATGGAGCTGATTGATTTCTTTGAGTATTCTCGTTGCATTCCTTTGAGAGTTTGTAAATCCTATTGAAGGGATCCACAACGATTGGCTTGTTGTGAGCATTCTAAGATTTTTATTTGATGTTGCTTTTATGAGTAACTGTTTATTACTTGCTATCTTGAGATGTATTTGATTTGAGTTGGATTGGCTTATATGAGGCTAAGTCCAATCCTTTGTGTTGTAGGATCCTATATTTATTTAGGCATCCTAATTTAATTGGGTTATTATTTCTATCACTTTGGAATGTTAATGATGATTCCGAAGTTTTTGTATTCACTCTTTAGTATCGAGATGTTGATGATATATCTCGAATTCCAGTCAAGGTGACTTTGTTGAGTTTTGTGAGTCCGTTTGGATTTGACATCCAGTCGAGCAATCGAGTGTTGAGGTAATCTTATTCCTGGCTCTTAGCTCTTCGGTTATCCTTCCACGAGGACATCTAAAGAATGAGGTGAGTTTCAAGATGGTTCAAGTTTGATTGAGTTTATCATTTAGTTTCTTTGAGTTATCCTTTGCAGCATTACTTTGTTTGAAGTAATGATTTGTGGTTTGTATGCTTCTTTTCTTTCGAGGAGAATATCTGGCATATCTTTGGTCTTGATGTTTTCCAAGAGTGGCTCATCCTCATGTAGGAGTTGACGAACACTCCATCTCCTTCTGTTGATTTTGTGAATCGCGTACTCTAGGAATATCTCGATGCATTCTCTTAATGTTCTTTGGTGTGAGTTTTTGAAGCTATATATATATGAGTTTTAAAAAGAGAAATTGGAGTTTTGAGGTATTTTAAAAATCAAAGAATGTTTTGAGAATAAATTTATATGAGCAGTATTCTTTCATAGAAATAATTTGAGAGCGTTGGGTTATCCATCGAGTAGTTAAGAGTTTTAGTTGATACGTCTGATCAACGTTATCGATAGGAATCTCCTAAATGCTATGATGAGGCAATTAAGCACGATGACTTGTGTTTTAAGGATTGAGAATTTGAAAATAATATTTTGATATTAAATATTAAATTTATTTTTGAATGGTAATTGCAGCCATTGATTTTAGAGATGAGTAATAGAGTGGCGAGGCAGTTTTGATCGTTCGGTCAAATCTGCAGCCAGCAGATATATTTATTTATTTATTAGAGACTCAATGGCGAGGCAATGCCATTTATTTATTTTCAAATTATAAAGATGAGAATATAAATGAGATTATTGTAGAGCTGTGCTTTATTGGAAGTATATATTTTGATATTTTAGAATCTATATTATATACATTGAATGTTTTAAGGGAAGAGTATAATAAGAGAATTTGAAGATTGTTTTAAAAACTATTTAGGTGATTTAATAGAAGAGTAAAGAAAATTTAAACCCATAATTTATTTTTAGGAATATTATAATGGATTTACAAAATTCTTTGGAAATTAATTTTGAAGTAAGAGATGAAATTTGAATTTTAACTTTGAGTTTTAAATTACTTACTAAGTAATATAGTAAAGAGTTTGAGAAATTTGCAAATGTTGAAAATTGAGATTTTTAAAATTTAAAAAATGTTGAGATTTAAAATTATAAATATCTTGGATTAAAAGATAATTAGAGCTTATATCCTTGTTCTTGAGTATATTCTATCTTTGAGCTATTATTATCGACGTGCATCGCGATCATTCGAGTTTGGTGGCCTTTTGAGAAGCCATCTTGTGATTTATCTATCTTGTCTATTGTGTCTACCCTATTGTGGGGATGTTTTTTTCCACATATTTATGCAGAAAATCTTATTAATGTTCTTCTCTATTGCTTAGAGTTCGGGTTTAAGTGAGTTTGATCCCGACTCTATTTGTAGATTTTTATGAAATCAATCGTTTTCGATTGATTAATTGTCGAGCATCTTATTGAGTTTTGATCGAAGACGGGATATCTTCGAAATTCTTTCGAGTTACTTGGAAAATTCGATGGTTTACTAATCACCATTTTAACATTTGATGAGCCATTGGATTAACCAAGTGAGTTTTTGATTATTTCTTTCGACCATTCTATATTGAGAGTATGAATGATTTGGAATTCAAGCATGTCTTTATCCTTCGATGATTGTATCTTCTATGTTGTTTACAGCTCTTTTTCAAGAAAATTGCGGGGACGCAATTTTTATAAGAGGGGGAGTCTATAACAACCCTAATTTTAGCAATTACCTGAGAATATTAAATTATAACGGCAGTTATAATTTAATAGTGTAAATTAATAACTAATGAGGAATTTAAATTGTTTATTGGGAATAAACAATATATTTGAGGATAAAAATGAGAAAATATTCTGAAAACTTTATTAAGATGATTTGAGAAAAGTAAAATGAGGAAAATGTGTTATATTTAGAGTTAATGCAATAATTTTGTTAATTATTGCTATTTACTTCTTTTAATGATTTTTAAAAGAAGTGATTAATTTTAAGATGAGATATATTCATAATAATGATAGAATTGAGTTTAAAAATATAATTTAAGTGTAAAACTATATTTGAAAAGGGTTATAAAATTTTATTACAAAAAATATATATATTATTTTTGTGTAATTTATAATGTTGATTACAATGGAATTTGTAATTAAAGATGTAAATTTGTTATTTATAAAAACCAAAAGAAATATGATGATAAAAAGTTTTAAAAATATAATACTCTTTTATTTTGAGTATATAACATTTTATCATCATGAATATGAAGTTTTATAAATTTTTGATATGAAATAAAGTTGAATAGATGATTGAATTTGAAGGTGTGCATTGTTAACATGTAACTAAGTGATTAATTTATAACCTAAGCTAATTTTCTTGAAAAATTGGACTCTAGCCCATTAAAATACTTCACTTGGCCTTGTTAGCAAAGAAATGATAAACATATTTCTCTTCCCCAAACATCAGTACGTTCATTCTCCTTCTCATCCTTCTCTTCCTAAACCCTAGTTCCTAATTTCAAAATTCAAAGCCCAAATCAAAGGGATTTTGTCCAATAATGTAGAGTAAGTGTTTTAAACTCTATCTCTATCCTTTAGAACTCTAAAAGAATGATTTTGATCCCCTTTTTGATCAATTTGCTTGCTGTCCAAATTTTGTTCTTGAGTTTTTTGGTGATTTTGGAGAAGCTAAGAGGTTAGCAAGGCTTAAAGGAAGATTCAGCAAGCTATATGAAAGTAAAAGGTGAGTTAATCACTCACACTACTACCTTTAATCTATGAGAATAATTTTCAGTTGATAATTGAATTGAATTGGATGGTTTGATGATTGAATCGCTTTCAAATTAGTTGTGAATTGGTTGCTTGAATTTGAATGATTGCATGGTTGTAGTTGCTGAAAATTATTTGTAAAAATATCGCTGCAGTAAAACAGCGATATCTTAGTGCCAATTTATCCAAATTAGCTCAATCTTTTTGCAGTTGAAAGATAATTCTATTAGCTACAATTTTTATTTTAATCACTTTAAGAAATTCCGTGGTTTAGAGGGTTGAAATTGGGTTTGAAACCGATGTACACAGCTCTGCTCTGTGCAATATTTTGTTGAAACCTGATATTGAAATCACCATAACTTTGAAATGGTAGATCGAAATTGAGTTAGGTTTTTTTCAGTCGGAAGAAGCTTTTATAAGGTACAACTTTTATGTTCATTAGTTTTTGTAATTAAGCTGTTTACTAAGAGTGACTTGAATTTGAAGAAGATGTAACATTTTTGTCCTGTGTTTTAATCTTAGCTTTGAAACACAGAAATTATTTTAGGCGTATCTTTCTAGTTCCTTGTCCGATTTGGATGATTTTTGAAGTTCCGGAAAGCATAATTTATATGTGACAACTTTACTGTTGAACACATTTGCAAATTTTGAGAATAAATTGATCGAAATGCTGTTGCAAACTCTCAGCTCTGTCACTTTAGTAATTATGTTCCAAACTGAACACAGTTAGTAAATTGATCATATCTTCCTTGTTTCTTATCCGATTTGGATGATATTTGAAGTTCCGGAAAGAATAATTTATATGTGACAACTTTACTGTTGAACACATTTGCAAATTTTGAGAATAAATTGATCGAAATGCTGTTGCAAACTCTCAGCTCTGTCACTTTAGTAATTATGTTCCAAACTGAACACAGTTAGTAAATTGATCATATCTTCCTTGTTTCTTATCCGATTTGGACGATTTTTGAAGTTCCGGAAAGCTTATTTTATATGTGACAACTTTACTGTTGAACAAATTTGCAAATTTTGCGAATAAATTGATCAAAATGCTGTTGCAAACTCTCAGCTCTGTCACTTTAGTAATTATGTTCCAAACTGAACACATTTAGTAAATTTATCATATCTTCCTTGTTTCTTGTCCGATTTGGATGTTGTTTTGAAATGGTTTGAGAGCTATGATTCCTATCAATAATCTAGCTATATTTGGTGAATTTGAAATTCAAATTTAAATAGAATTTGAATTGATTTTGGGTTAAATTTGAATTGAATTCGTATTGAATCAAGTTATCGGTCTTGAGTTATCTTTCTTGTTTTTCGTTGTTTTCGAGCGCGGTTTTCACTAAACTATTTTGAAGTGATTTTTGAAATAAATGGACATTTAAAATTATTATTATATAGTTTTAAAATTATTTTTCTAATATAAAATCTATTTATTTCCTATAGTAAAGGAATTTCAAATATTGGTTTTATTAATCTTTTCAAGAAATAGTTTTAAAAGCTTGTTTTCTCTAGTAAACTATTTTACATATAAAACATACACTTTTACACTATTCAAACGTATGAGAAAGAGAATTAAACGATTCAGTAAAACACGTGGTATGGGACATGTGCGTTTACTATTTCGGTTAATTCCGGACTTGTACGATCGAAGCTATTTGAGTTTAATAATTCTGAGATGTTTTGCCATTTTATGGCGTATTTTGAGTTTTATAATTTCTATTTATGGGAATTATTTAAGATGGCCAATATTTGGAAAGTATTATGGTTTGAGATCTCCTATATAGGAGTTTGATCGATGAGAACCATCACGATGTTTTATTTACTTGCCAGTGACATAAGGCAAGTCTTGAGTTTATGATTTCATATTTTGAGATTTATGGTTTATGAGAAACCATCATAATGTTTTTCACTTGTCGATGAGATGAGACAAGTATGATATCTCTTTATCACTCGCCAATGAGATCAGGCGAGATATAATTTTCTGAGTTTTATGATGATTTTAGTGTGGCATCAACTAATGGCTAGTAAACCGCAAAGTGCGAATGTGTGGTATGGGACACACGTTAACACTTTTCGGGTTCCTATCCATGAGTTTGTGACACATTCACGATGTTTACCTAACAGAACTGCTTTGAGAGGTGTCAGCGACCTTGTCATGAGGACGAACTGCTTTGGAGGTGTTAGCGACCTTGTTAGGGATGACAAAATGGCTTGGAAAGGTGTCAGCGACCTTGTCATGAGGACGAACTGCTTTGGAAAGGTGTCAGCGACCTTGTCATGAGAACGAACTGCTTTGGAAAGGTGTCAGCGACCTTGTCATGAGGACGAACTGCTTTGGAAAGGTGTCAGCGACCTTGTCATGAACGAACTGCTTTGGAAGGTGTCAGCGACCTTGTCTAAGGCTTCGGCCGTCTGAGTTTAGCACGTGCAGCATTGCTTCGGCATTGTATTCAGGGATATGGCCAATCCGGGTTTTCTAAGTTTTGAATTCGCCGTTTTTGGCGTATTAATGTTAAGATTTTCTGAGTTATGAACATGCATCGAAATCTTTATTGAGTTTGAATTCGTATCGAGTTCCATGAGTTTTTATGATTGAGATATATGTGTGAGATTTAGCCGTCTTGGCCTACTTATGAGTTTAAGATCTCACATTCTTATGGAGTTGTCTTGTGTTGCTTTCATGACTTCTATTTGTGATTGAGATGCGTTTTCTCCCTTTTGGAGTAATGGTTCATCGAACCATTTGAGTTTTGCTTGAGTTTTATATAAGTTGATTTGAGTTCATTATGGGTTTTCGCTAATGATATGAGGCACTTGTGTTTTATTTGAGTATTGAGTTTGAGTTACCTCTTTCGAGGTATTTTGTCACTTAGGTAGCGTTTGTTACTTAAGTATTGAGCTATGAGTTATCTAACCCTTCTCCTCATTCAAGAAGAAGTATCACTATATCCATTCTGCTTCATATTATCGATATTGACTGATTTGTGTAGCTAGACTGACCCGTGTATTTATACTCGGGTCAGACCGAGTTGTTTCAGGTATCATCTATTGGACATAGCTTGAAGTTGATGTTGGATATCAGCTCTTATTTCCCTTGAGTAGTTTTTGTTCTTTCGCATACTCTGATGTAGTTATATTTGATTCGATATTTATGGTGTGGTCGAGTACCACCTTTATTGTATTCATATTGTATTGTACTAAACATGTATCAGTGAATATGTATATATATGATGTTGGTTACTGTTCTGTGATGTGATTTACATTCAGTTATTATATTTTGTTCTGATAGATCCGTTAACCACTTATAGTTTTGGATTAAGCATTTACTGGGTATGTCGATCCACTTGAGTAGAAAAAAAAGTTATATTGCATTTATCGACGTATTCAATAGATGTTTAAGACAAAATTATAGATGGTCGCCCTTAACCAGCCCTATTCTCCGCTTTAGTAGACGGAATTACTTGTTAATTCTCTTTACTAAGGTGGGTCTCGGGGTGGGGCGTTACATAGGTGGTTAAAGGTAATTAATTAATTAGTTAATTAAGGATCAAGTTAATTACTTATGGTTAATTAACTAATTGAAGTAATTAAAGGTTAATTACTGTTTGGTTGTGAATAATTAATTTTGTGAAATTAATTAAGGATAATTACATGAATGTAATTAAGATGAATTAATCAAAAGTGATTAATTAAGGTGATTAATAATGGATTAATAAATTGATTGTAATCAATTAAATAATTAAGTAAGCAAGATTTATATTGGTGAAGTGATTAATTTAATTTATTTTAAATTAATTAAAGATAGAGTAATTAATTTAATTCATTTTAAATTAATTATATTGTGATAAGTAAATCTTTGCTTATGGATAAATGGATGGCATTGATTGTCTTGAATGCTTTGTGATCTCAGTAATGAGATAAATTTGTTGTGTGGTACGAATTCTTGATTGTATTGTGATGATAATATAGGTTATTTATTGTGATGGTAATATATGGTATATCTATTTGATATTGATGATGTAGATTACCTGTTATTTGATAATGTTAATTATCAATTGTGATTGTGAGATATCTATCTGTGTGTATATAGATACTGTAATTGAATTGTCTTAAACCTTTAAAACAACTTGGACCTAAAAGACACGCTTTGGTTTTCGATGAGACCGGGATCGGGTTTCCATATTTGGATATCTGAAAACCACATTGATTCCAAATAACGTTAGGTCGTGAATCAAAATGGAGCTTTGTGAAGACTCGAGGTGTAAGGACTATAAGTCAGTATAACTCTATGGGTGATTCCGTAATGAGTTGACGGAATTAGTTCTTATAGATCCGAGATGGTGAATTAGAGTGCAAGGTTATTGTCGTTAACTCTGAGGGTGATTCCAAAATGAGTGTAACGAGGTAATGCCTTCTGTTTCGTTCGAACCCGGAACGAACTTGTATGGATTGAATGCTTTCAGAACATCGTCAGGTGGACGATGAGCATTCAAAGTGATGTGTCCTATAAAGGTAATCGTAGCCTCAAGCCTCATCAACCGGGAATGGCTAAAACATGGGAGGTGCAGCAAAGCTCCGTGGGTCGCTCCCACTGGAGAGCAAGATTTACCTCTGTCTAGAAGTCCCTTTATATTCGGCTGTGTGGGTGGTTGCTAGCTACAACCACGGGGTTGTCTTGTTTGGAACTGTTCAGTAAGGAATGGGTCCGGCTTTGTGATGCGGGGGGTCGGGAGTGATCTTCGATATGTTGATCTAGGCCACGTACTGTGACCGGCGGTACCCTAGCAGCCCTGCCATTGTATGGAACCC
This sequence comes from Allium cepa, assembly GCA_030765085.1. NCBI lineage: Eukaryota > Viridiplantae > Streptophyta > Magnoliopsida > Asparagales > Amaryllidaceae > Allium > Allium cepa. Next base: position 1,013,832,573 of record CM060934.1, on the reverse strand, counting down.
AAAATCCAATAAGTACCAACGGTTTTGATTGTATTACCCACTTTTGTGGCTAGTAGCTGGAATTTAATAAATGTAACAATTTCGGCTATTTCTTATTTATTTGAAAACCCTAGACACTATTATAATATCATCGGGTTTCCTATCAAATGTTTTAGTTAGCGTAAGGTAAAAACTTTTTCATGTTTATGTGTGGGAAGTCTTACGTGATACCTTTCTTTTCAAAAGGTTTTTGAAAGTTAAGCAACTTTAACCTGTTACTCACACCAGACCCATGTCTGACCCGGAGTTTATTTTTGTTTTTCATAAACTCTTGGGTACTCAAATTTTTATGAGTAGTCAAGGGAATTCAGGTTAGGATTCGGGTTAGCTTTGACGAATTATGAAGGAGCAATGGAGCAGGAGGCTTCTGCGTATAGATATATATCTAGTTTTCCGCTGTGTGTTCTCTGAGTTGTTGTCTTTGAGTTGTATTGAGTTGTATAACTAGACAGGTGTTTATAACTGTCTAGTATGTGTTGTTTTAGCTGTGTATCTCTGATAATGGTTGTAAACTATGATATATTTATGTTATTAATATAATTTATTCGTTCTGCTGTGTAGATTCTGATGTTGTTTCTTTCTTCTCTTCTTTCTATTCTCTTTTCTATCCCTTTCATTCTTAAAGATGATGCGATTTACCGGGAGTGGGAAGTCGGGTCGTCACATTTGGTATCAGAGCATTAGGTTGAGTGAATACCTAGGCTCTGTAGTGGTGTCTTTCTTGAGAGAGCGTATTTGTAATTTTTAATATATATATATATATATATATATATATATATAAATTTATCTCTACCTATCTGTTGGGTTACCTGTTCAGGTTTTCCAATATAAGTTATAAAGGTAGATGGGGTAGTAGTGTGTGACACGACTACCATTGGTTGGAGTCCTATGTTTGAGATTGGAAGTGTAATTGTCGAGACTGTAGACCTAATATCGTCTCGAGTGAGTTCTGTGATGATTAAGAACTTCATTGATCTCTGAAGGAAACCTGTTAAGGTTCGGAGTTTATTTTTGAGATTGGATGAGTAGTGTTTGGATCTGTTGGATGGCAGAAGCGAGTGATGGTATTTTGAATACCTCAGGAAATAGTAGCTACGTGACGAGATGCAGTGACTATGGATGTTCCCGAAGATGTTTTCTTTGGAACAAGTTAAGGAGGTGATTCTGCTTCAGTGTTGTGGCTGTGGTCAGCTTGAGTTTCTGTTTGCTTTGAAGTCCGAGTTTCTCGAAGAGCTTTGATTTGGAAATTCTTTGGCATCTGTGGCAGCAGTGTAGTTTGGAGTGTTCTCGGTGTTGGCAAGAGTTCTTTTAGCTTAGCAATTTTTCTGGAGTGGAGTTCAGAAGCAGTTGAGTGGACCCGTTTCTTCGATGGGTTGGCCTGTTAAGTGTAAGCTGTTCAATTTGGTTAAGGGAGAACGGTTTTTCCTTGGATTTGGTTTAGGGTGGTTCGCAAAAGTGACTTGCGATTGTTTGAGTGTTCTCTTGGATTATTTGAGTTTTTTAAATGTCTTTAAGAAGTCTGAGTTTGGTTCGCATCTGGAGATTGAGTTTTTCTTATCGATTGGGATTCCAGGAGTGACACCGGTGGTTCAGCTTTATAGAAGAATGGTTCCAAGAGTGGAGTGGGTGTAGCAGCTCGAAGTTTTGGAGGAACTTCTGAATTTTCTTATGGATTTGTTGAACCATATCTCTGGGGTGTGTTGTCCTGTTGTGCTTGTGTTCTTCTTCAGCATTCTCTTCTACTTCAGATCAGAGTTGAGCAGCGGAAGCAGTTTGAAAGTGTATCTGCTTTTCTTTTCTGGATAGAAGAGGTTGTTGTCTTCTGATGTTGAGGAATTGAGTTTGAGATCTTGTTCTTGGTTTTGGTTGGTCTTGAGGAGATCATTTTGTTGAAGTTGTTGGTCTAGTTTGTTTCTAGAAGCATCACCAAAGGTTGAGCTGATCAGTAAGTTTGTGTACAGCCCAGGATTGTCCGAAGAGATTTTGTGGATAAGAGTCGGAGGGATTTGGACTCTGAAGACGGAGATTTAATTTTGGATAAGTTTTCTTCGATCATAAGTGAGCTATAAGATTTGGTAAGTCTGAGAAGTTAGCTCTGTATTGTTTTGGATCTTTTTTGCATCTTGGAGAATAAGTGATTGATCTACAGGATTGAATTGACAGTTTGGATAACTGGGATTCGATGGGTTTCACGTATCTCTGAGGGAGTACGTGTATGATCTATCTCTGGTTGTGGAACCAGTAGTTCTGGAGTTTTGGTTGTTGAGTCAGACTCGTTTGTAGTCTGATATCCTGTCTAGTGTTATAGATATAGTTGTATAGGTGCTTTATAGCTTCATAGTATTGTTTGTTTGGATTCTCTGGAGCGAGTATCCCGGTATACATATATATATATATATACACCTGGGGAAACTCGATAAAATTCTATCCAGAATTTGTCTGGATAATAGATTTGTTTGATTGGTTGTTTTGGTTGTTAGCATATGTTTGATATATGCTTGTGTTTTTAAATTTAAAATTTAATAAGATTATTAAATTACCTTTGATTTAAATTTCGAGGATGAAATTCTTTTAAGGGGGAAGGATTGTAATATCCCGGAATTTTCAACAATATCAATTTAATAATCTGTAGTTAAAATTAAATTGATATTGATAATCTGTTAATAATTATTCAAATAAATTTAATAATCTTCTTCAATAAATATTTAAATTGGTTATTTTATCTTTTAAATAATAAATTGATTTCCATTAATAAATAAATATATGGTTTATATTTTAAATAGATTGGTTTTGTTTTAATTTTAATAAATAAAGCATAATTTCTAGTTTTAATATTTGTAGTAATTTGGAAAATTTGTTTTATTTAATATTTAAGCTTTTCAAAGTTAAATAAATGATTTTGGTTTAAATTTAATAATTCAATCATGTTTTAAAATTCTAATATATACATTATAAATTGGAAATTTTGATTTTTAATTAGTATTGAGTTTTAAAGACTATTTCATAAATAAATATATGATTTTAAAATTGATAAGGAAAATTATTTAATTTTTTAAACTAAATTAGACAAGTTTTAAATTTAGAATAAATTCAACAAAAATGTTCTATGGCTTAATAAAATGGATATTTTATTTAGTAAAAATATAATTTCTTGTAAAATGAATTTAATTTAATAATAAGAGATTTATAAAAATAATATTGATATTGTATTGACTTTATAAACAAGTTTTGAATAGAATTTGTAATTTTTATTTCAAATTGAATTTATATTTATAACTTGATTTGGGATTATTTGATTTTGAATTTAGTTTGAATTTAATTTCAAAAGTATAAATTTTTAAATTGTTTTAATCTTTAACATGTATAAGTTTCATTTGTAAAACATGATTTGTTTTTATTTTCATTTATAAATTATTTAATTGTTTAATTTTTATTTATTTGTGTAAGTTTTGGAAACATGATTTGTTTTTATTTCTTTTGTAAATTCATACACATATTTTAAAATAAATTAACAAGTTAAATTAAGCTAATACACAATTTAGTTTGTAAATTAAATACTAATTACCTTTAAAAGATAACATGTGTTGCATTCATAAGCATTCTTTTAAACAAGTGTTCATTCTTTAACATTAATGTGACATACGTTTAAAAATTAGCATATCAATTTGACAAGTGTTAAAATTTAGTTTTTATTTTTCTTTGCTTTCATTAAAATCTGAAAAATACATTTATTTAAGCTTGCATCTTCCTTCATTTCATATTGCATGTTCATTTTTCCTTAACCAAAGAAAATCTTCAAACTTCTTAAATCAAATTCAAGTAAATCTGCATTTCCTAAAAAAATCCAAAATCTATATACAAATCTGCAAATAAGTTCTCAGTATTAAAATGCAGTACATTCTCCTATAATTCATATAAAATCTAAAACTTGTTCAAATGCAAATCCCCGTAACTTCTCATCAAAACTAAATCTTTCATAAACCTGCGTATCTCACTTCTTATACAATATCAAATCAACCTCTGTTTACCAAATTCTGCATTTCCTAAAAATCAAATGAAGCCTGCACACTGATTTTTCTGCATTCTGTTTTTAAAATCTGGGATGTTGAGCATCTGCATGCATATGGGAAATTGGCAATTGCATTTATTTTCTGCATGCAAGTAATTAGAGTATGGAAAGCACGAGCATTTCATCAGGATTGCAACTCAGATATTAAACAGAAGAGTCAAGCCTGCATGTCTTATTTTCTGCAAATTTCAATGGAACAACAGGGGGTCTGCATTCAAATAAAAGGTGAGTAACAATTAAATCTTAAACTATATAGGTTGCTTGATGAATGCTTGAGATAAAAATATGTTGTGTGCTTATTTAAAAAAAAATCTGTTGTAATTATGATTTTATATGCATGTTGAGTTTGCTATGAGTGTTTCCAATTTTACATCCTACTTAAAGAATCTTCTACAATTGATCTATTTTGAGATGGTAACTGGGTTTTAGGATAAAAAAAGAGTTTGTTTATTATAGATTAGTTTCCAAACTTATAAAGTAATGTGTTTTATTTTCTTAAGTTTAGGTTTAAAAATTTTAGGAGAATTAAAATACTGGGAGTTGTCTCTGTAAACATAAGTAACTCCCCTGTATGTTGATCTTGATCAAAAAAAAATCATATTAATATTTATATCCAGTTTCAGAAACTAAAAGCATTTACTGGAAATTGTTTTTTTGAATCAAGTATTAAAATTTTAGAGCACAGTTTCATCTACAGTTTGTTCTTGAACAAAAATATGAATTTGTGCAAATACTTGCAATTTGTGATTTAAGGAAACATAGAATCCTTCTGGGTTATAGAGTAAGGATCATTGATCCTTAGAAAAATCAGAGATGAATTTAAATCTGATTAGAGTAAGTGCAGTTTTGAATTTCTTCAGTTAACCCTAGTTTTGAAGTGGGTTTGAGCATTTAGTCAGTGAGAGGTGTAGGGTTGATCGAGTATTCTAGGACTTGGTGAATGTGAAGTAGGTATATGGAGGAGCTCGAGGTTGGAATGGGTGAACCTCTGGTGGTCGGAGCAACTTGGAATGGATGTTGGCAGGTTTTGAGCAAAAACCTGTAAAAAATTTCTAGGTTTATGAATTTGGGGTTTCAGAACGAAATTTTGAAATTCTTGTTTATCTGTTCAATATGATGATGATGTTAGTGGATGGATGAGTTATTGGTTGAGGGTTGATCGATACTGTCGATCGGCAGAGGCGGTGGTCACCGTGCATATGCACGGCGATGAAAACTCTGGTGATGTATTGGGGTTTTGGATGTTGCATGGTAGGTCTGAGATTTTACTCGATGCAGGTAGATAGGAAACTCGGAGTAGTGATGCAAATAACTCGAAGTAGAACTAGGTTTTCTCGGGTTACTTTGTTATGTCCAGATTTCAGAAAGAAACAGTTTTTTATTTTTTGAAAATCTGGGTTTTTAAAACTTTTAAAAATCTGTAGCTTTGGTTTAAAGTAAGTTTAGGTTTAAAATTCAATTCAAGTTTGAATTTCTGATTTGAAATTCAAATTCCAGTTTTTAAAATAGAAATTTAAGTTTAAAATTTAACTTAATTAACTATTTCATTTTGGTAAATAGTTGAAAACTTTTTAATAATGAGATTTTAAAATATGAATAGATTTGAAGTTAATTTTAATCTGGAAATTAAGAAGTTAAATTTGAATTTTAGTTTTAAATTTTAAAGAAGGTTTAAATTGAAGTTCTAAATTAAAATGAAATTTAAGTTATTAAAAGTTTTATAATGAATTTAACTCTAAATTTTTTATATAACATTTGGTTGATTTGAAATTTTAAAAAGGTTTTAAATTATTTAAAACTTTGATAAGTTTAAAATTATTCTATTTTAAACTTGAATTTAAATTGAAATTTAAATGTAATTTCAAAAGTACTTAGTTTTGAATTAAATTGTTTTAAACATAATTAGTTATGTCTCATCTTGAAAATTTAAATTAAGATTAATATTTCAGGATTAATTTAATTAATAAGGTAATTGAGATTAATTAATTAATTTAATTAATTAATTGAATTTGGAATTAATAATTGATTAATGATTAATCAATTATAATTAAGATCATTAATTATATTATTAATTAATGATAAATGAATATTAATTATGTAATTAAGTTTTAAATTAAGGTTAATAAATTTAATAATTAACTTTAAATTAATGAATGATTAAAGATAATTTAAATTGTAATCAATTTAAGTTAATTACTTTATAAAATAATTAAATAATGGTTAATGAAGGTCATTAACCAGGATTTTTAACAATTAATTAATATGGTTAATATTTTTATAATTAATTAGATTAATTAATTTAATAATAATCAATTATAAATGGGTTGAGAGTAATTACTTAATAAAGTAATTAGGATATTAATTACTTAATGTAATTAATTTAATTTAATGAGATTGTTTAATTTAATTAATTTAGTTTAGTTAATTTTAAACACTTGAGATTTAAAGATAATTACTTTATGTAATTAATGATTTGGGGATTACTAAGTTAAGTAATTGTTTAATAATTACAGGTTGTAATTAAGTGGAGATGTTTAAGTGTGAGGTAATTTGGTTTAATTTATTTAATAATTAATCAAAGAAATTAATTATGAAATTAATTAAGGATAATTAATTTGGTTTAAATATAGTAATTAAGCTAGATAATTACTAAATGTAATTAATCTGTGAAGATGATTAATAATTATAAGTTAATTACTTAAGGTAATTAATAATTAAAGATCATTAATTATTTAATTAATAAAGTAATTAAAGTTGATTAATTATGATTAATTAATCAATAATAGGTGGTTAAAGGTAATTAATTAATTAATCAATTAAGGATTAAGTTAATTAATTATGGTTAATTAACTAATTGAAGTAATTAAAGGTTAATTACTGTTTGGTTGTGAATAATTAATTTTGTGAAATTAATTAAGAATAATTACATGAATGTAATTAAGAGGAATTAATCAAAAGTGATTAATTAAGGTGATTAATAATGGATTAATAAATTGATTGTAATCAATTAAATAATTAAGTAAGCAAGATTTATATTGGCGAAGTAATTAATTTAATTTATTTTAAATTAATTAAAGATAGAGTAATTAATTTAATTCATTTTAAATTAATTAGAGATAGAGATAGTTAATTTAATTCATTTTAAATTAATTATATTGTGATAAGTAAATCTTTGCTTATGGATAAATGGATGGCATTGATTGTGTTGAATGCTTTGTGATCTCAGTAATGAGATAAATATGTTGTGTGGTATGAATGCTTGATTGTATTGTGATGATAACATAGGTTATTTATTGTGATGGTAATATATGGTATATCTATTTGATATTGATGATGTAGATTACCTGTTATTTGATAATGTTAATTATCAATTGTGATTGTGAGTTATCTATCTGTGTGTATATAGATACTGTAATTGAATTGTTTTAAACCATTAAAACAACTTGGACCTAAAAGACACGCTTTGGTTTTCGATGAGACCGGGATCGGGTTTCCATATTTGGATATCTGAAAACCACATCGATTCCAAATAACGTTAGGTCGTGAATCAAAATGGAGCTTTGTGAAGACTCTAAGTGTAAGGACTATGAGTCAATATAACTCTGTGGGTGATTCCGTAATTTGTTGATGGAATTAGTTCTTATAGATCCGAGATGGTGAATTAGAGTGCAAGGGTTATTGTCATTGACTCTGAGGGTGATTCCAAAATGAGTGTAACGAGGTAATGCCTTCGGTTTCGTTCGAACCTGGAACGAACTTGTATGGATTGAATGCTTTCAGAACATCGTCAGGTGGACGATGAGCATTCAAAGTGATGTGTCCTATAAAGGTAATCGTAGCCTCAAGTCTCATCAACCGGGAATGGCTAAAACAAGGGAGGTGCAGCAAAGCTTCGTGGGTCGCACCCACTAGAGAGCAAGATTTACCTCTGTCTAGAAGTCCCTTTATATTCGGCTGTGTGGGTGGTTGCTAGCTACAACCACGGGGTTGTCTTGTTTGGAACTGTTCAGTAAGGAATGGGTCTGGCTTTGTGATGCAGGGGGTCGGGAGTGATCTTCGGTACGTTGATTTAGGCCACGTACTGTGATGGGCGGTACCCCAGTAGCCCTGCCATTGTATGGAATCCAAAATCCAATAAGTGCCAACGGTCTTGATTGTATTACCCACTTTTGTGGCTAGTAGCTGGAATTTAATAAATGTAACAATTTCGGCTATTTCTTATTTATTTGAAAACCCTAGACACTATTGTAATATCATTGGATTTCCTATCAAATGTTTTAATTAGCGTAAGGTAAAAACTTTTCCATTTTTATGTGTGGGAAGTCTTACGTGATACCTTTCTTTTCAAAAGGTTTTTGAAAGTTAAACAACTTTAACCTGTTACTTACACCAGACCCATGTCTGACCCGGAGTTTATTTTTATTTTTCATAAACTCTTGGGTACTCAAATTTTTATTAGTCAAGGGAATTCAGGTTAGGATTCAGGTTAGCTTTGACGAATTATGGAGGAGCAATGGAGCAGGAGGCTTTTGCGTATAGATATATATCTATTATTCCGCTGTGTGTTCTCTGAGCTGTTGTCTTTGAGTTGTATTGAGTTGTATAACTAGACAGGTGTTTATAACTGTCTAGTATGTGTTGTTTTAGCTATGTATCTCTGATAATGGTCGTAAACTATGATATATTTATGTTATTAATATAATTTATTCGTTCCGCTGTGTAGATTCTGATGTTGTTTCTTTCTTATTTTCTTTCTATTCTCTTTTCTATCCCTTTCTTTCTTAAAAATGATGCGATTTACCGGGAGTGGAAAGTCGGGTCGTCACAAAGCCATACTGTAATAAGTATGTAATTGAAAATCAACAAGAGACTAATCAATATAACGAGAATCTTCTCAAAGATCAAAAGGAATGTCATACTCCTTATTTACCAAATCACCAAACTATAAATATTGACAATAATATCAATGCCAATCACAAAAGTTAATGACACACAAATTTACCAATGCACAAATATTGATAAAACTTATCAATGTAAATCATGAAAATTGGAGAAAACACAAATTCCAGAAATCATCAATGGAAATCCAGAAATCACAAAAAGGGGGGAGGCCTATCACAAAACGGGAGCATGAAAACTCACCAACACGCGTATCACAAAATGGAACGCTATTCCGTGGTAGCTAACCATTAATTTTGAGCCGAAGCTCCACAAAACGGCCCGAAGACCATGGGTTGCTACCCCACCAAATTGAGCCGAAGCTCCACAGGAATGGGGTTTAGTCTCCCTCGTAGACAAAGAGACATCGCACAATTGCTTGTCTAAATCACAAGAATGATCATCAACGATCATCAAGAAGTGTCAATTACAGTAAGCTAGTAAATATATAATCTCAGCTTCATATCCGATAACCACTAGCTTAACTTAAATATTTACGAACAAATCGTAGATCTCCACTCGAAAATTGTCACAAGAGATTCAATCGAACAAGTCCAAGAATTAACCGACGAAGTAAACGCAAGCGTTTCATACCACTTGTTTTACGAAGCCGTTTAATTAGCTTTCTCGTTCGAGTGAGGTAAAGGCTTATATATTTTTAAAATGACAAATCACAAAAATGATCATAGAAACAATCAATCACAAAAATTCACATACGAAGACGTGAATAAAATCCAAAGAATACGATTCCAAATTCACCAAAGTGGAAATACCCCTGCCACACGACACGGCGCGACCTAGTAGATGAGCGACCAAAGAGGTAGCGGCATAAGTGCAGGGGCGAGCGACCTAAGGGTTGGTGCGACTCAACAGTGCAAACGACCTAACGTGGTTGAGCTATAGGGTGGAACGACCTAATGGACGTGGCCAAGGTTGCGCAACCTATGGGGTACGCGGCCTAAGGAGTACGCGACCTAAGGAGTACGCGACCTAAGGAGTACGCGACCTAAGGAGGTACGACATATGAGTATCATGTGGCCTAAGGAGTGCGACCTAAGACGCAAGCGACCTAAGAACATGGTGCAACCCAGTGGTTGCGAGCTAACACGGAGCGACCAAACTGCAGAAAGTCCAAGCGACTTAGTGGTTGAAACGACCTATGCGTAGAAGGCCGAGTGTCTTTGGGGTTGCAGTCCGAGCGACCTAGCAGCTAAACAAGACCGAGCGACCTAAAAACTAAAGCCGAGCGACCTAACGAAACAAGGCCGAGCAACTACCTAATGCATATAAGAAGGCCGAGCGACCTAGCAACCTACGGGTTACGACCTAGCATGGCGCGCGAGCTAACTGCAGGCCGAGGGATTTGTATGCAGGCCGAACGACCTAAGGAGCTGAAATGCAAAAACTCTCTCAATTTGCAACCGATCGACCACGAACGCTAGGGGATTACGCCTCTGGGCCACCCGGTCGTATTGGCTACTCGATGAATCACCAAAAACGTGTTCAAACATCAAAGATTGGATTTTTAAAGATATGAACCCAAAACACTAAAAATTGGGATTTTCACCAATTCAATCCAAATCAATGACAAATGCATATGTAAAAGTGTTAGGAATTCATACCCAACAATCAAAGATAGTTATAGACAAAGATTTGAGATAAAAATCTCACCTTTACACAAAATCAATGAAGGAGAAGCCTAAAAGCAAAGGAGGAACCAACCACACTTGAATCTCTACACAAGAAGCTTGAATCGATAGCTTCTCTTTGAATTTGGAGTTGGATGTTGAATTTGCAAATGAACTAGGGCTTCGAGTTTTAATTTCCCATTCCTTCCTCCATTTTTTGACGAAGCTTGAGTGTTAGGAAATGAAAGTAAAGTTATGAAGAGAAGGGGGTTGAGCTAGAGTAAATAGTTTAGGCTAATGGTCTAAACCAAACCCAAAGTCCAAAGTGAAAAAGTGACAAAATTCCACTAACTCCAAATATATCGAAGTTTATACTCAAAATGATCACAAACGGTGTTTTGAACTCAATGGAAGTGGTTCCGAGTCCAAGTTTAACCGTATGCAAAAAGTAACCTTTCGGACTAAAATCCGACCAACGATAAAATATTAAAATAAAATATTTAAATATTCAATCGTAAAATATGCGGGTTGTTACACTATTAAACTTTAATTATAAGTTTATTTCCTTCAAACAAATATTATAATTACTTACATAACATTGATTTTATTCAATGACCATTTATTATAATTTAAATTCATTAATTTAATCAAATGCTTACATTTTGTTTTCATACATTCAATTTGTATCTAAGTGTACGTCTACCTCATTTCCATTGATTTGAATTTCATTCGATTTATTAATAATTACCTTAGTTAACCTTAATGTACTATTAGATTAAAATTTTACAATCTTAACAAATTTATAAATTGTAAATTATTAATATATACATTAATTACTATTAAATGTTCTCAATGACTTTATTTACTAGGTTTCAAACTTTTTATTACACTAATTACTACCTTATAAGTAAATGTAGGTTACTATATTAATTTACATTCACTCTTTCCGTTATTATATTAATAAAGTACATTTAATTATTTTGTATGTTCATTCTTTCCAACTAATTTCCTTCTATTATATTATTACTTTGCAAATTTAATAAATTCATTAATTGTCATTTCCTTCAACCTATTAATTATTTACCTAAATTGGCACTGTTACGTTTTAATTTACCTATTAGCTTACAACAAGTGCTACCGTTAGTTTATACATGAATTCACTCCATTTCCATTCATTATACATTATTATATTAGTAAGTCAACATTTTAAATTATTAATTTACCTTTTATATCCCATTATAAATTAATGCACACATTAATTGAGATTTTAAATCAAATTAATCATTTCATCTTGGTAACATTATTTTATTACAATAAGAATAAAATTTACATTTACATTGTTTCACTTATTGGAATTACATCCAAGTTATTAACAAATTAACCTACACTTATACTTTTATATTCAAGTTATTAAAAATTAACTTACAAATCTTATCCAAGTTACTATTTCCATTAATAATTCACTAAATTTTTATTTCCTTCAATATTAAGTTACCAAAATCTTATTAATTTAACAATTATAATTACTGAAAATTTACGGGTCGTTACACTCTCCCTCACTTAAAACTTTTCGTCCCCGAAAAGGAAAAGAAGGGAAAAGAAGGATTAAGAAATCAATATATATTACTTAAAATATTATATTTATGAACAACTAAATTTACAAAATAAAATAATTTGAAGTAAAATATACCAATTTATAACCGTTAAATCTTTTAATACTTAAATTAATAAAGGTTGGAAAGAACTTTTCAAAAAATTTCTAATCTAAAATTTACGGAAAATTTCGGCAGAGTCTCCTTTGTACGGAGAGGCTCGGGAGAAAATATAATATCAATTATAACATATATTTTCCAAAATAATATATATCCCAACACGAGAAAATAATATGATAACGCTATAAACCGTAATCTGAAAACGTACCTATTTGTCGGGCAATTAACGCTTATTTTATGGAACCAAAAGCAGTAGCAATTGCTTCCATAACCTGCATTTCACTTATGTAATCTGAAAGGGTAAACAATTATGTAAATGAAATATTAAAGTTGTTTCAACTATAAACAAACAAGTCCATACAACCTACAGCCACTTGCAACAACGCATACAACCATCACATAAAAATCAACACAAATCAAACATTCTTTCATATCAAACAAACAAATAGTTGTTCGGGTTCAAAACTTTAAATTTTACGGAATGAAAAATAAATTACTAAGTGTACCCTTCACTCAACAGTCTTAGGTGAAACTAAATAGATTATTCCCATATCCAAACAATTTAGAGTATCCTTACCCAAACAATCATAAACCAAAACAAACAACAAATCCAAACTTTATCGTTATTTATTCCATTCATACATTTGTTGTTTGATTTTTTTCTTTTTTCCTTTTTATTCTCCTTTTTTTTTTCCTTTTTTCTTTTTTTTTCCTTCCTTCATATAATGATTTATCCATTATATTTACACTTACTTTTTTACAACTTTTATTCATTGATTAAATATTTATTCAATAATTTTCATTTATTATCATTTATTTATTTATAGTATTTATGCTTAATCCAATTTCTTAGCATCTCCATTGTTTACTTGGGTTTATAACCATTTATCTATAATACTTTCCTTTATATCATATTTTATTAGAAGCAATTTCAATTATACCTAAGTTTATATCACTAGAACAACAAATTCTTATTTATTAAAGAATTTCATCAAATACTTTTCACTATTTCCAGTTCATCACTTGTATAACACCCATTACATTTCTTACTAACATTTTAACTTTTTAAAATTGGTAAGTCATATATGTGTTAGAGAATGCAATTGAAAATCATACAAGTTTATCTTATTTCTTTTAAATTAATCTAATGTTCAATAATTATATCTTTTGTTTTATAAGTTACAAATTTAATTTTTCTTTTTATTTAATTTATAACTTAATATTAAATCTCTTATTTCCTTTAGAGGGTTCAATTTATTAATTACCTACGTTTCAATTCACTACAATAATTGAAACTATTAAATAACGGAAACTTAAGAACTAAATATCGGGTTTAATTTCAAATTATTTTAAAAGAATAGATAAATGTATATACTTACAGCTTATATATCCAATTATATTTAAAAACAATTTAAAATTATATTTGTTTATCAAAATAAATTTGTAGTAAAACTACTACAGTGGCCTTCCCACTTCGAAACTCGAAAATGAATGTCGATGATGCGGCCGCCATCGCCGAAATTATTTTCCAGCAACAGAGAGGGGAGTACATAACTTATTTATTTTTAAAAATTCCATTAAAACAATTCTTTCCAATTTATATTGAAATATTTATATCAGAAAATACTTCTAATAATATTATTATTATATTCCAAAATCATTTGAAAGAAATTTCAAAACTCCAGAAGTTAAGTTCTAAATTTACTATTTTCATTTATTTTATTTTCAACTTTATTTCAGCTATTATTTATAAATTTCATTACCTAACAACCAATATACAGCAACCAAATATATATATCATTTTTAAAAAAATTTATTTTATATATATAGAAAGTATATTAGGCAAAATTGTTTCGTTCACCTATATTAGAACAAATATTGTGTCGGTCTGTCCTATTAAGTGTTTAGAAATCCCTATTGATGTCATAGCGTCCCATGCATCAATCAGAATTTATAAATACAAAACGAAACAAATTAACACAATATTAAAACCTTTTATAACACTAACAAATACGCTTTCTTATATATGTACACTCAGCGACTACCATAAGGTATTACTGCCCTATTAATAAAGAATCAGACCCCACAAAGCTAAGGTTCATTGCTAAACCAAAGCTCTGATACCAGATGTAACGCCCCCCCTTTCGTATGCGTTAAATCGACGATAAACCACACACGTCAGACTTAAACCATGCATAAGGCGGATTGTTATGATGTAAATAAGAAAAAGTAGAGGAAGGAAAAAACAAAATAGCATCTTGCAGCGGAACGATAAAATATAAAAATCAAATATACAGTTCATGAAGCTGTTTTTCAAAATATTTGATTTTACTTATATAATACGTATCAGAGTTGCACTTACCAGATTATATTAATAATGCAGCAGAATAAAATGGTGTAGTGGAATGGTATAGTTGATAATTGTAATAAAAATTCTTCGTCTTCATCCTCCAGAATAAAAATCTTCAAATCCTGAAATGCTCAGACTGACCCGAGCGAATTGAAAAGACAAAACACTCGAGTCAGAACTAAAAGATCTTATGTAAGTTAATTCAACGGAAATAAATATGAGTGTAACGGCGTCGGAGATGTTTACGGGATTTGACATCTCCTATCCAGTGTCTAACGTGAGTGCAGTAACTTAAGAGATGCTCGGGATTCACATCTCCTAAGGATCCGTTAAACTATTTACTATGTAGTAATACTTCGCTGTTATAATAGTGTCTTTTAGTAATATAAACTTACTTTAAAATAGAGTTAAGGAGTGACCCAATATTCCCCATAACACATAATATATTCCCATAGTCTATATAGTACTGTAATCTCCCCCGTACTGGGCGTCGTTAGAGGGCACTCCATAGGTATGGTATAAAACTAAATCGTATAAGGTGCGTTAGGGTAGGTGACACGACACAACCAGGCAATGCCAGGGTAGATATACCAATTGCTATCCGGGCTCGTAGTAACGCATAGCCGCAGCTACCGCCCACCTCGAGCCACACCCCCAAATAAAAAATCAAAAGTGGCCACCAAATCAATCCAAAAGTCAAAGTATAATATCGAAGGGATGTATCCATCAAAGGTGCTACCTCATTGGCCCAAGAATCGCTCCTGTTTTAGCCACCTTATGCCAACTCACGGGAGTCGGGTCCATGTATTTACCTCAAAGGAAACGCCACCACCATCCTACTTTATTCTGGAATCTCCACCGCGTACACGATTGTCAAAGGGGTTTTCCGAGCTGGCAGAGAGTATGACAACTTCCGATCCCGGTCTCTTTAACAACCAAACGTTAATATAACACCGCGGTCTTTTTGAAATAGTTTATACTCTTAAAACCAGAATATAATATCCATTTCAAATCCATATAAATACGATATCATTTCCTCTTTTTAAAAACCAAATCAAATTTGATATCATTTTCAAAATATATCCTTTTCTAAAACCATAACATTTCAAAGTTATAATATTTCGAAACCAAAACTTGAAATATAGCCTTTCAAAACATAAAACTTTGAATTTCATAACCTTGAAACATACTACACCACTTAAATGGTTTAAATATTTAATTACTTTATATAGTAAAATAGCTTCTTCACCTTCACAAATCAATTCTAATATGGATTTTAAATTCCCAAATAAACCAATATAATTACCGTATATTTCAAAGCTTTAATTATTCCATCGTTTCAAAGCTTATTCTTTGGTAATTTCATATATATCAATTTCAACTGCTATTATTTAGATTTGAAATGTTTACTTAATAAATCAAATATCATTTTAGTAGAACATTTAGACTTCAAATAACTGGATATTCTTTCAATTTCATTAACTTGATAATATTCATTTAAATCCTCTAAACAAAAATAAAATTATAAAATCATACCTTTTAAATCTCGATTTATTTATATTTCAAATCAAATATTACGAGGATAATCCTTAAATCTTAAATTCAAATCAGTTACCTTCCAACCTTAATTTTCTTTGAGTCGTTATAAACTCTATATACAATAGAATTTAAATAGATACTTAACCATATTATATAAAAGAAATTCAAACTTTATTATTTAGCTTATTTTATAATTTAAACAAATATTTGTACATAGCTAAATCAATAATAAAATAGCATTTATATAACATCTAAAAATCAATATTTGTATAGCCCATATATTTCTGTACAAAACCATAAAAAACATTTCAAAAATAATTTTATATATATATCGCGGTGCCTGTATATAATTCTCTATCCTATGGTCAAGTGATACAGATATTTATCATTTCAATTCACAATTTAAAAATAAAAATGCGGTTGTATATCATTTCAAACCGCAATCCCAAATCAAAATAAATGCATAACAACTTGCAGATTATGAGGATATAAACAAAACATCCATTCATCCATCATAAAATCATACATCCATCACAATCATCATCAAAAACAATCAATCAATATCAATATATAACTGATAATATATAACAGGTTATTAGCTGGCAGCTATATTCAATAATAAGTTAAATAACGATTAAATTCAATAAATGAAATTAATTGAGATAATGATTAAAATATACGAAACAACCATAAATAAATGCATAATCACAACATAAATTAATTTACCAAATAAGAGAAATTTTAGAAGTTGTGAGTGGGTTTAAAAAACTCACCTTTTGAATTTAAATTGAATTTAAATCCAATTTAAACACAAAAATTTGACAGTCTCAGAATTCGTCCAGACCAGCGCCGAAATGTTCGGAATTTGGATACGATCCTAACAAAAGAAACCGCGCGTAAAACGGACATCGTATGTGAAAATATAGCGATAATTGTTATTGAAATTCAATTTTAAAATAAAAAAAGAGAACGCATATTACCCTCGCCACGTCATTGCACTACTACACTCGCAAGCCTAGGTAGAATCGAACGCCTCTTGGTCAAACTTTGATTGATGATCCATCATGCCTCTGATCACTGGAGGAGCGCCGCCACTATCACGAACACGCGCGAGTTCAAGACCGGTTGCGTCTCTACTAACACAGAAGCCGCCACTTTATCTCAAAACCCAAGTCGAATTTTCAGCCAAACCCTGCCATTGACACGTCAAACAAACGATGCAGATGCAATCCCCTCAGTGCTCTCTTTAATACCCAGAAGTGATTTCCCAATCAGACGAGGTTCGTCGTCGAGCGATGAACGGTCGAAACTTCTTTGATTTTTACTAATCAGATGATGAACCAAAACGAAAAACTGAATTCTGGATCTGAGATGCGCTCGTCGAGAGCTTCGATTTGATATAAAATTTGGCATATATTGTGGAGTTTGAAATTTCAGCTTTGGATTTGATTTGGGATTGCAATTGTAATTAGGTTTTGTCTGCCATTGAAGTGAGGAGGTGAATAGAACATATAGAAATGAGGAACAGAGGCTGCTAGAGTTTATAGCAGGATATATAGGCAGGGTTAACATTTGAATGGATGGATAAGATAGATTTACGCGCTAACGCCAAAGTGGCCCAAAAAGCCCGTTTCGACCCCGGAAAGAAATTGGGTCAACCCATATATCAAAATAGATGTTTTTAAATATTTTAAACGCGATGGAACAAGTTTCAAGTCCAAATTCCATTGTATGAAGAAGTTATGCTAAAATCAATATTTTTCAAATTGATTTCAATTGATTTCAATTTCATTAATTTCAAGGCTTTTCGAGTCCGCACGATCAAATGACAAGTCCGATCGCTACGAAACTTGAAATCGTACAATAATTCACCGTTACGGATCCGATGGGACTAGTTTCGTCGAAATCCGAGTTAGTGCAAAATGGCTATTTTTACATTAATTAAATCAATTAAAATATTAATTAAATCACTTTTTTTTATTTCCCTTCCACAATTTACAAATTTTATCAGTTTAGTTTTCCTAAACAATTACAGTAACTTAAGAAATTTAGATGTCAATTAAATGTTGATTCAATCATAAATTTCAACATAATTCAAATTTCATTATATTCTTCAATTATAAATTAAATTTTCAATAATTCCATTGAATTCTCTATTCATTCTTATTATTCAATTCATTATGGTCAAATGGAGGAAATTAACATTTGGTTCAAAGCTATTACATTAATATTCTCCAATTTCAACTTAATTTTCAATTAACGAAATAATTAAATATTTAATTTCATTCATTTGAAATAAATCCAATTATTGAATTTTAAATTTCAATAAGTTAATAAATCTTGCTTTCTATTCTTCTTATCCAACCAATTGCTAAAATAAATTGGGATTGCACTAATTAAGTCAATTACTGCAATTTCTTTCAAATTAAATTCTACGAACTAAACAAATACGTATCTTATAACCATTGTTACTGTTAAACTTTAATTACCTTTAAGTTTATTTCCTTCAAACAAATATTATAATTACTTACAGATCATTGATTTTACTAAATGACCATTTATTATAATTTAAATTCATTAATTTAATCCAATGCTTAAATTTTGTTTTCATATATTCAATTTGTAGCTAAGTATACATCTACCTCATTTCCATTGATTTGAATTTCATTCGATTTATTAATAATTACCTTAGTTAACCTTAACGTAGTATTAGATTAAAATTTTACAATCTTAACAAATTTATAAGTTGTCAATTGTCAAATATATACATTAATTACTATTAAATGTTCTCAATGACTTTATTTACTTGGTTTCAAACTTTTTATTACACCAATTACTACCTTATAAGTAAATGTACGTTACTATTTTAATTTACATTCACTCTTTCCGTTATTATATTAATAAAGTACGTTTAATTATTTTGTATGTTCATTCTTTCCAACTAATTTCCTTCTAATATATTATGACTTTGCAAATTTAATAAATTCATTAATTTTCATTTCATTCAACCTATTAATTATTTACCTAAATTGGCACTGTTACGTTTTAATTTACCTATTATCTTACAATAAGTGGTACCATTAGTTCATACACTAATTCACTCCATTTCCGTTCATTATACATTATTATATTAGTAAGTCAACATTTTAAATTATTAATTTACCTTTTATATCTCATTATAAATTAATGCGCACATTAATTAAGATTTTAAATCAAATTAATCATTTCATCTTGGTAACATTCTTTTATTACATTAAGAATAAAATTTACATTTATATTGTTTCACTTATTGGAATTACATCCAAGTCATTAACAAATTAACCTACACTTATACTGTTATATTCAAGTTATTAAAAATTAACTTACAAATCTTATCCAAGTTACTATTTCCATTAATAATTCATTAAAATTTTATTTCCTTCAACATTAAGTTACCAAAATATTCATAAATTATCAATTATAATTACTGAAAATTTACGGGTCGTTACAAGTATTTATTTAAATTATTTTGTATATAGAGTTTATATTGCCTTAAATACAATTAAGATGGGAAGATAAATAGGAAATTGATTTGAATCAAATTATTTAAGAATTTTACTCAAATAAAATCTGATTTGAAATTGAGATAAATATGAGATTTTATAAAATTGAATTTATTTGAGAATTAAACTCAAAAAGGGTTGACGGGATATTTATTAAATTGGGAATTTTAAACGGTATAATTATTATAACTTGGTTTTTGGGTCTAGGTGAAATAAAATGATTACTTCAAGTATAACGAATTGAAGGCAATATCTAGTTATTTGAACTTTGAGTTTTATTTAAATAATAAGGAGTTTATTATATAAAATATTTCAAAACTAAATAATAGGAAATTTAGTTGTTGAATCGAAATTGTCAAATTTAGTTTTGAAATTTTGGAATTTTTTAAGCCTTGAAATATATCGAAATTGAAATGTGTATAGAAATTGAAATGTTTCGAAGTTATGAATGTCATGGCATTATGTCTTAAAGGTGTTAAAATTTCAAATGTTTGGTTTGAACATAAAATTTGGAAGTGCTATGATTTTAGAAAGGGAATATATTTGAAATAAATGATATTATATTAATTTGAAATAAAAGGAATATCATGTTGATTTGGTTTTTAAATTTGAAATGATATCGTATTTATATGGTTTTGAAATAAATATTATATCCTGGTTTTGAAGTATAATTATTTTGAAATGAACGTGGTGTTATAATAACGTTTGGTTGCTGAAGAGACCGGGATCGGAATTTGTCATACTCTCTGCCAACTTCGAAAACCACTTTAACAACCGTGTACGCGGTGGAGATCCCAGAATGAAGTAGCATGGCGGCGGCGTTTCCTTTGAGGTAAATACGTAGACTCGACTCCGATGAGTTGGCATAAGGTGGCTAAAATAGGAGCGATTCTCGGGCCAATGAGGTATAGCACCTTTGATCGGACACATCCCTTCGATATTATACTTTGACTTTTGGATTGATTCGGTGGTCACTTTTGATTTTTTTTATTTGGGGGTGTGGCTCGAGGTGGGCTGTAGCTGCGCGCTACGAGTTACCACCAGCCCGAATAGCAATTGGAATATCTACCCTGGCATTGCCTAGTTATGCCGTGTCACCTACCCTAGCACGCCTTGTATGAGTTTGGTTTTCTCCCGTAGCCCGTGTGGTATCTTCTGGTAGCTTCCCGATCAGGAGAGACCATGATATTGGATGGACAACTGGGACTATTACGTGTTAAGGTGGAAAATGTAAAGCCTTAATGCTATTTAAAAGTAAGTTTATTTTACTAATAGACATTATTATAATAGCGAAATATTACTACATAGTAAATAGTTTAACGGATCCTTAGGAGATGTGAATCCCAAGCATCTCTTAAGTTACTACACTCACGATAGACACTGGATAGGAGATGTCTGTAACATGTCCGATTTCTTGACGCCCGAAAAGTTGACATCAATACGTCCACTGTATCGAATGTCGAACAGTCGAATGCCGGAAAACCGAACCGTTATGGTTTAAAGAAGAAGAGGTGAAAGAAGAAACAGAAACAATAACAGAATCTCACATTTCGCAACGGAACAAATATAATAGATAAATAAATATCTTTAAAAAGAATCACTATATCAGATATTACATTACATAACATTATTATCAGAGTGTACAACAACAAACAGCGGAAAGAAATATTACATATATAAGTGATACGCCTCGCCATCCAGCTCCAACTCCTAATTCCACAGCAACTTCTTGACTTCGCTCCAAAATAATGATAACCAGACTCTAGGCTGCGCGTGTGGAAATTGGTGAGCACCTAGAGTTTAGAAAGGGAACAATAAACTCCAGGTCAGTCGTGGGACTGGTGTGAGATCTCAAAAAAAAAATTTATCTTTAGAACAAACAAAAGAATTTAGATTAAAATCCGCAATGCCTTTGGAAAATGAAACTACCATAAGGCCTCCCGACACACACACACAACGTAGTCACACACATGGGGAAGATTTCCCCTTATGATAGTCAAATATGCTTAATACGCAAAAATCCTTTTTAATATTATTATTAGTGCATAGAGGAAAACCTTTCAAAAGTATAATATTAATCTAAACCAGCATAGGTACCATTATATTATGCTAGCTATAGCTACCACCTGAGGTGGCAGGTTATACAATTACAATCGTAAAGGTATCATATTGTTTCTTTGAATTTTCAACAAATGGTCAGGCTAAGGAACTTCCTACTGCCACATGGGAATGCCTCTGGAGGGACGCCGCGAGAACCTACTTGGCTCTCTGCCAACACAAGGCCGGTTACCCCCTTCTCGGGAAGTAAAACCTAAGATATGCCACCCTCGGTCCTTTGGGACCTTTATCCGAGGATCCTCTACACCAACAACATCACACAGTAATAAATATACTACAGTGACCACATGAGTAAGTATCTGTGCTCCATACCATGATACTACCCTTTTCCAGAAGGAATGGTCATTCCCTATGGGAGCTAACCCTGAAACCTTGCCGCATCTTTCCTGTTTCGACCATTGCCGGTTTGGGAGGCTCGATGAGGTCTCGTCCACAAAGCTAACTTTTCACAAAGCCATGCTTTTATCACAAATGATCAACAAATGATCATCAACACACAGCAGCACTTAACATGCCACAATATCAAATTGGGAGTATATCGCTGATAACCTTCAACTACATAACCTCTGAGCTCGTACGTCTCAGAGAAGGGTGTTAAGCTAAGAGAATTAATTCTCCGCCACCAACAGATATGAATTTGAAAGAAATCTGCTTTATATCTCAAAGTGTATTGTCAGACATACAACCATACAAGTCTGTTCCGGGTTCGAACAGAACCGAAGGAACTTCCAAAGAAGCCCTTGCAATCCGGGTATCAACAATCACGATCGGACTCCCCATCACTTAGGGAATCTCTATACCATAGCTACTTAGTGCAGAGACAATCGATAGGTTATCCTATCATTCTCGTAACTACCCGGTCTTCACCACCGGTCTTCAAGTGCTATCTATAACGTCGTATCATTATTCGAATGGGGTTATATGACATAAAGGTCCTCTCCCGGCTAAATAGAATAATGAGCGTAATATTTAAAAGCATATGGATAAGGGATTTCAGTTAAGTCACAACTTTAAAATTCATAACCTTCTTTCAAATGGTTTGAACAAATTACAATTTCAACTCTTTTAAACCAAAAGATTCATTTCACAAAGTTCACCTAGTTTCACAAAGACCCATTCACGGATTTCAAAATAATTTCCGTTTCAATTGGATTAACTCATTTAATCTTTAAATCAAAGATTTAACTTATAGCTTCCAAAACACGTTTCCAGATATTCATTCATAACTTGGAAAACCATTTTCAATTCAACTTGAACTTCCTTTAATACAAATTGAAAATTCATTTCTTATGTGAAAGCTTATATCGTTTGAAAATAAATAGTTTTTATTTCAGAAAAATCCGATTTCGTTCATACAAGTTAAATTTTTTAGGTTAATTGAAATTCCCAAAGCAACACTTTCTAAAATGGTTTAAATTCATGTAAACATATATAATCTTTTTAAAATCACAAGTTCTCAACATAGAATTCACTTTCAAATTTTCAATTCAAATTTAAATCAAATTTCAAAACTAAATTAAGTTATTCAAAAATAACTTTAATTTTTTTGAAATTACCTTTCAAAAGCTTTTCCACTTTAAATCCGATTTATTTCCAAAACCATTTGGATTATTTCAAAAACCCGTGACTTAACCAATTTCCACGTGCAACCTATATTCTCGTGTGTATAGTGTAGTCCAAGGGTTTAACACAATAGTGCACAACATCAACCATTACATATTCCATCATATCAACATCGATAAGCGGTATAATCCATAACGTTTATCTATATAGACAGATTCATAGATAAAACAAATTTATCAATAAGATATATAACAGAATATAAATAAAATTACTACTTATGAGGAATTCAGTTGGATCCCTCCAACCTGCTTCCGATGAGCGTTCAAATTTAAATTAAATCGAACGGCGTTCGATTTAACCTAAATTTTTACTTGCTTCGAGTAATTCCAGAATTTCTCCACTGCGTAGTACTCGTCGCTGCAATTCCGGCGTCACCAAATTTGTTGATTTCTGATAACGTGTGTAAAAGATATGACTTGTTAAACATTTGAATAAAATTTATAAACAAACTTTTTTTTATATAACATAAACGACATCGCGTTCATCGATCCCAGAAAAATCAAGGTCGAAGCGAACCTCTTCTCTATGCTCATGTTCCAGGATCTCTCAAACACATAGCCTGTAACGACCCGAAATTTTCAAACCCGAAAATTCCAGATAGTTATGAATAAGAAGAAAAAGATAGAAGAAGAAGAAGAAAAGAAACATCAACAACTCACATTCGCAGCGGATAAAATATAATAATAAATAATAGTTTACAAAAGAATACTATATCTAACGATTACATTTTAATTTACATCAGAGTTTCACATATATATATATATATAGTCACTGAACATATACAAACAAGCATGTCTCAGAATATATAAATACAGCGGAAATATCTATACGCTCTTGCTATCCAGCTCGCCTCCTGAGCTCCAGAACGTACCTACCTGAAAATCTGTAATACTCGGTCTGACCCGAGCATTACACCAAAGTAACACCCGGGTCAGGCTGGAAACCAGCGTGAGTAAACCCAACTAACATGAAATACAAAAGTATACAACTCATATAACCCGGGCAACTTATATCTATTTAACCAATTCACACTTTACTATAGACAATATCTATTTCACATATAATTCTCTAAGTACCAAACTTAGATATAATAAACTAATTCACTTAAATCTCTTCGATTCATCGTATTGATTTCACAAATCAATTATAAAAATTCGAAATGGTTTCGGGTATTTCCCAATACCCGACCCCGGCCTCGTCGAAAACTCATGCCACACTTACCCACATTATCCAAATGAAATACACAATATTTCATATCAGAGATGTCAACTCATTCAAAGCATCCAATACCATTTGGTCATCCATATGAAAATTTGATCACTTCCAATTTAATTCAATTAATTCTAATTGAATTTCAATCCTCAATCTCTTAGAGTTATTTACTTGTTAATTTATTAATTTCAAATCAAATAATTCAACCATCCCTTCAATATTCATCTTAATTTATCAACCTGTATTAAATTATCCTTTAATTTCATTCAAGCACCATATTACTTATCCTTAACCAAACGGTAAGTAATCTTAATTGCTTCGTGAACAAATTAACGGCTGTAGTTACATTAATCCTTAATTACTTATATATTGACTTCTAATAAGTCATTCATTATTGATTTGTCAATCTTAATTAATCAATCGTAAATTTCGTCATTGATCAAATAAATTAACGACTTCCAGTTATATTTTAATTGATCCTAATCTAAATTAAATTACATTAATTAAATCACGATATTAATCATTCTTGATTTATCTCAATCCTGTAATTAACTTTCCATTTATTTACTTCATTAAACAAATCCAATATCTCCTTAATTAATCATCTTAACTACTCTCTTGCTTAATTATACAAGGTAATTATATTTTATTGATTTCATTAAATAACTATTTATTAAATCATCTGATGATCATTCAAATTAATTTAAACTTAATTAATTAACCCAAATTATTAATGGATTTATTAATTAATTACTCATTTAAATTATCTTACCTATTTAATGAATCACCAATCATTAAACTTTTATTGAATTTAAACAGAACCATCTTCTTATTTATGATTTAAATTCAAAACCATTTAAAACCCAAATACCTCGAGTCAAACAACAATAATCTCGAGTACCAACCAAACCAAAGTCACAAGATCATTAGCGCACATTCAATCATCTCAATCAATCAACCAATTATTAAATTTAACTATTTAAATTTAAATAAAAATCCTACAGAGTGAGATTTACTCACCTTTGATTTTTGCAATCCAATCCAATCCTGACTTGTTCTTCTCAACATATGGCCCTTGTATAAACATTAGGTAATTATTAATACTTGAACTAACCGAATATTTAAGTTCTCTTAAATAAATTCAATTAACCCAAAATTTCATTTAACCCTTTTCTTTTACTAAATAAATTCCACTGTTTACCTCTTACCCTCCTTTATTGTTATAGATTTCAAACTAAGGTAGATTTAATAAATTTCCAAATTCGCAAGTAAACGACATATTCTGTATGGTCGAGTTTCTAACTTTTTAATAGTAAAACATTTTAATTAGCTATTTTTAATAAAACCATACGCTAAACAAAAATATAAAACAAATCTCACCCCAAAGGCACGCTCTAACCGATCACAGGCACCGCGACCTCCTCCCAGAGCTCGACCACCTGACTTTTATGAACTTCTCCCAACTCCTTCCCTAAGCTAGCTGCAACCGCTACCTTATCCACCGTTGATCACCAAGAGTACTTCAAACTTCGATGCTTGCTTCAGCACGCGCGCGTGGGCGCGTGGACCATCGATGAGTTCGAGCTCTGGATTCGACTGCATCGCGCCCCACGCGAAACCCTAGTTCAAGAAATCACTGCCAATCTTCCAACAGCGTGCTTCCATACGCCTCGCATTCCCTCTGGCACGCGACATCGCTTCGAAAGTTCCAGATTTAAGATCTGAACATGAGGGGATTTCAAGCATCGGCACATCTCGAGGTTGAAATAGAATTGGGAAGTCGAAATGAAGAGGAAGGAAGACCACTACGCACGATTTTGTGATTAAACGAGATGTTCGGCCATTGTTTCGTTTCCCTTTTTTTTTTTTTTACGAATTACAAAATGCTTTGCTCCAGAAAAAAAAAAGCAGGTTTCGATTTAAAATACGAAGGCTTTGGCCATTAAATTTGTTACTTTTTTTTTTCGATTCTGCTTATCCATTTGTGAGGGAGACAAGGAATTAGATATAGATAGGCGTGAAGCTTCTTGAGTACGAGTTAATAAAAATATCTTTGACCCCTTTGACTTTAGATTTCTATTATATTATAAAACTCTCAAAACATCTCGATAATCATAACGTGAAATCCCGAACCCCGAATCAAACATGCCGACAGACGCTTATAAGGTTTTACCCGCGTTTTGAACACAATGGAACGTGTTTCGAAAGCTAATTCGTTCGTATGTGCGAGTTACGAAAGAAAACGATCAAATTTCAATTAATTTGATTGAAATAATTCTAAGCGTTTCGAACTGTCAGGGTCAAACAACAACTCCGATTGCTACGAAAATTGAGATCCGATAATAACTAACTATCATGGATCCAATGGAACTGGTTTCGTCAAATTCCGAGACTGTGCCTCGGAAGGCTAATTTTCAAATATCGATTTAAACGATAAATTATTAGAATTGAACAAATTACCTTTATATTAAATTTCAACCATTCTATTATCTTCAGTATCATCATTATAGATTTTATAAGCCTTCAAAATATTTTAAATAGGCTTAGAATCTCAGATTCAACAATTTACCCAATTTAAATTAATAAATTCAATATTTAAACTATACAATTCAATGATTTAATTATCCAGTAAATATGGATATCCAAAAATTCAAGTTAAAATTAACATTTAAATATTTTAAAAACAATTAATTATTCCAATTTAATTCGTTAAAATTTCCGGGTCGTCACATTCCTCCCCCCTTAAAAGAATTTCGTCCCCGAAATTACTAGTTAGGAAGAATTGACCAATACCCGTTTATCTTTTCCGAAATTCACAATTCAACATCCTACCACTTATCTTTTATTAAAGGTCCACTAATACCTTATTCAACTTTCCCAAAACCTTCTATAGATCCAATCAATACTCTTCTGCTCAATCAATTAAATTTCAAATTAAAACCAATTTTTGAATTATCAAAATTTCTCAAAAATTTTCTAACTCTCTAAATTCCTGAAATTTTTTGCCAGCGTCTCCTTTGCGCGGCTAGCTCGGTACTACTACAAAAGGCCTCTACGGGCTCCCAAATTCCAAAAAGAAAACAAAAGCCAAGTGGCTACATCAAAAACCCAATCCAATATCATACGGAATCAAAATACTTACCTTTTTAGTCGGGCAATTCAAATTTATCATTTGGAATCAAATCCAATTTCCTTCTCTTTTATAATACCTGCATATCCTGCTTAGCACTAATATTCAGACACAATATCCCAAAATCATTTTATACATCTCTTTAGATAAGTTTCATATCCACTTCTATTCAAATTAGTTTTCGCCATTTCATATGAATTCAATTCATTTTCGATTTCTAATATTGAGTTATATCATTCATTTAAATTGATTCATATTTCATTTACTAGTTTACTTTAAGTTTCCCGTTTGAAATTGTTTTGTCGTTAACCAAAATTTTCCAAAAATTTTCTAACTCCCAAAATTTCCGGAAAATTTTGGCAGAGTCTCCTTTGTACGGAGGAGCTTTTGCAATTTGACAAGAGATATAAATATGTATACATCGACCCACACGGTCGGAAAAAGCAAAAACAGTTCATATTTCCTATTTTTATTGCGTAGGCGTACCTTATTTAGCATTTTAAGCAAGCAGCTTATTTATATTAACAATTAGCGCAATCCAAATCAACCAAACAGCTTCCCGGTACCTGTACTTTCTCAATTTAAATATGTAAGTGCCATATATAGAAATTCTATTAGCATTACACTTACTTTTAATAGCTAACCCAAGAATTACATAAACAACAAGTATTACGAAAGCAATAAGCACCAAACACTTACTAGAGACGATTTATATGGTTTTTAAAGCTAATTTAAATGCTTCCATCCAATTCATATGCTATTTCATTTAATTTCTAATGGTTTACAACGCAATTGTTTACATTCATTTCATTTTTAAGCAAAACAAACTCATAGTCATATCAATTGATTCAAAAATCAATTATATTGCTTCCACTAATTCATAGCATTTAATTTGATTAAATCTCGCTTACGTTAAACGATAATCATTTCTACGCAATTTGATAATATCCATGTGAATAATTAATTATTTAAGTTTTATAACCAATTGAAATTGATTCCAACTCAGTTTCATTTAATTCAATTCCATTTTAATTTATTCACAATCATTTTATTTAGCTCGACACATTCCATGCTTGTGTAATACTAACCATTTCCCAATTAATTTAAACCGAGCTTTTATTCAATGGACTTTTATCCTTATTCGAAGCCGCGCTTCCATAAATTTTAAACTTAAGTTAATTTACTTTAATTTATTCCAACATCAAATTAAGATTACTCCCGTTTAATCCTCATTTAATCAACTTCCATTAAATTCAGTTAGCCCATCAATTTTAAATTTTAAATTTTAAATTTTAAATTCACCTTCTCACTTTATCAAACTAATATCCAAGCATATACTTAATTCATTTATACTTCAAATTAATATATACCACCAAATTTAAGTTCAGCCGGATAATCCAATTCCAATCACAACTTGATTTAGTTTTTTTATTCTATCAGACTTCATCCATTTAATATTTAACTCAATTAACCCATTTTTTTTTCAATTACTTAATTCGTTATTGAATTTATTTTATTAATACAAGGCTATTCTCAATTTATTTCTATTCACTTGGGTTATGATTTACAACTCTAACCATCGCATTTATCAATCCAACTCTATTTCATTTTTATTTTACAATATCTCCTCTTATTTAATTCATTAGCAAATTCGAGTCGAATTCAATTTATAAATTCGAGTTCAACTCCTAACTCCATTATTAACTTACAAATCCATTTATTTAACAGGGTTAAATTTTATTAACATACTCTATCACATAATTATTTAGTCAATTAGCTTACTTTAAATTTTTAATTCAACATTGGATTTTTAATTACAAAAAATCACTTCATTAAAATTTCCCGAGTTTCAATTTTATTTTACAATTTCAGTTTGAACTTCCCTTGATTTTCCAAAATTTCATCTCCTTTATTTTAAAATTTTAGAAATGCCTATAAAATCTCATAATAATATTAAAATAGCTTTTATAAAATATTTCTTATAACTCGATGTCTCAACCAGTCCATCCTTGTTCTCACAGAAATTCAGTCATACGTTGATCAGGCGTAGGACCGGAAATCTATAAGTACTTGGTAAACCCGTTTTCAACACCCAGTGAAAATATTTGGAAAATAATTTTATTGAAAATACAGAAAACAATTTTCGAAAATAGAGGAAATATCTTTGGTGAGAATGCTCTGGAAATCATCACACCCATCCATGGTCACAGTTACATACCAGGGTTACGTTGCAGTCACAACAAAAGTCCATGTAACTGTTGGCTCTCCGCGGCCTCTCGATTACGCCATGGATCCCACACAACAGATCACAGTTACATCCAGGGTTACGTTGCCGTCACAGCAAAAGTCCATGTAACTGCAGGCTCTCAGCGGCCTCTGACTTTCGCTGACGAAATGAAACTTCACCACTCCAACATAAGTCGCAGTCTACCGAGATAAACTCAACCGCAGACTGTTGGCTCTCAGCGGCACACACGACTTTCGCAATGTTACCATAGGTCGCAGTTACATCCTGGGTTACGTTGCAGTCACAACAAAAGTCCATGTAACTGTTGGCTCTCCGCGGCACACACGACTTACGCTATGGTAACTCACCTCATAATCCTCAGGAACTAGTTTTGTCTGGACTCCTCACAGGATCAACTTTAGAACCCTCCCTTGGGGCTCAAGGCAGCGCCACCCAGTGGCACTCCTGAGAAGTCCATTCCAAGGGAGCGCCTTTTTCCCCAGAGCTATCATCAAAACACTTTATACTATACACATATAGTATCTTTCAAATCATACACCTAGTATGAATTTTATCAAAGCTCCTTTACACAAAATCGATTATCCCAAAATCGATAATTCTCAAAATAGGCTTTCCAAACTCAATATTGATTTTTTCCCAAAAATCAAAAGCCTTTCTCAAAATCCTCATAAGATCCCTTATATATATTCAGATATATATATAAAAAAAAAATTAAAACTTTGGAACCTTACCTTCTTGTATAAAACACCTTTTATACTCCAAACACTTCTCAAAAACCATAGAAATATCCAATTTTCATCTTTATTCATTTCATATTTCTCAAAAAATTCTTTCAGTTCAAAAGAACCATTTCATATTCCTTATTCACCTTTACATTAATCCCCATTTGGATTATTACTTCAATCTTTATCTCAGTTGGGTACTTATTCAATAACAGTTTGAACTCCGACCAGTTTATATCTAGAAAATAGCTTGAAAATTCTAAAAATAAATAAATAGTGGAAAATTAATTATTAGTTTGTAAAATTGCTATAAAATAGGTAAATAACTGTAAAATAGTTAAGAAATAGTTGAATATTTTCAAAATTTGTAGATAATTACAAAATAGTTGTAAAATAGAAATTAGTTTGTGAAATAGTTGAAAAATAGTAATTAGTTTAGGAAACAGCTGAAAAATGGTTAGAAACCTCCAAAATAATTATAAACAAGTATAAAATAATTTGGCTTTAAGAAAGAAAGGTTGTATATATTTAATAGCTTAGAAAAATAAGTTTATATGAAAACAATTTATATTGAAAATAGTCAAGAGTCAAACCGTTCACTTCTCCAATAATTCAATTTTAATCTCCATTTAAATTGATCCAATTCCAATCCAAATAACTCCAAATTCCATTGGACTTGATTAATTCCCAATTCAAGTTGAATCAATCTTGATTCCTTCCCAAATTTAAATCAAATTCTAATTGATTTTAATCCTGTTTAATTTTAATTATAATTTCATATTATTCCAATTAATTTGAATTTTTATCAATTTAATTCCAGAATCCAAATCACTTCAATTTAATCCATTCCAATTTCCCATTTAAAAATTTTAAACTTATACAACTTTAATTATAATTTACATTTTTCAACTTCTATTTATAAATCAATTACATTCACATTTTGCTTTTAACTTGGAGTTATACTTTTTATTTATCTAATATATTTTATTATTCCATAAATATTTTAAATCCAGATTCCAAAGTTTAAACAATTTTCCAAAACTTAAACATCACCTTAGAATTTATCTATATCCAAAATTCTTTGACAGATTCTATTATCCCTTCGAATTTCAAAACCAAACTCAATTCACAAACAATTCCAATTTAAAACAATTTGGTAGCAATTTCTCTTCTAGAAACTCGAAAATAAACATCGATAATGCTGCAGTCATCACCGACGTTATTTTCCAGTGACCGAAGAGTTCAATGCTTTTATCTCTTTAAAACACTTCTAAACATTTTAATTTTAAATCTTCCAGATTTCAAGTTCAACACCAAAAATATTTTTGAAACAATATTATTATTTCATTCCAAAACCTTTGGAAACCACTTTCAATCCAAAGGAATTTTAAATTTCCCAAAAATTCCAAATTCCCAATCCATCCAATTCATATTTAAACATTACTCTAGAATTTCATCTTACTCTATTTCAAATATTCTCTGGAATTCTATTTCAACTTATAACCTCAATTTATTTATAAAGTATTTCAATTTATTAAATTACATTTACAATCTATATTTCAAATTCCTTTTTGATTTTAAACCAATTCCACTTAAATTAAAATTCCAAAATTATTCCAATTACTTTGGGCTAATATCCATTCAATTGAACCCACTTCAATTTCAATCATTCCAATTCAATCCAATTCAAATCTCCCATTTAAATATTTTTGAACTTATACATCTTCCATCCCAAATCCAATTAATTCAAATCGAATTAAATTTGAATGAGTTCAATTCAAACATCAAATTTAAACCATCTCGAATTATATAATTCGAGCTATATTCACAAAGATTGGTTTAACCTTTTTAAACCAAATTTAACTTTGTTCATTTAAAGTTTCAAACAATTCTAATTTCTGAGTTCTAATTCTAGAATTTCATTTTTAATTGATTTAATTTTAATTTGGTTGTATTATATTCCTTCTTCACTTAGTCCCAATTCAAGATTTCAATTTGATTGTATTATATTACTTCTTAATTTAATTCCAATAATTTAACAACCAATCTCCTTAATATTTATTAGAAGAAGATATAGCTTTATATATCAAATTACATTCTTATATAAAATCATTTAAAACCTTTATATAAGAAAGTAACAAGTACGCGCTCATATATATATATTCATATATTCACTCAACTCATTATAGAGTACTACAGACTCTATTAAATGAGTAATCCCCACCAGAGCCAAGGTTCTCGCTTAACCTTTCAGCTCTGATACCAAATGTAACGACCCGAAATTTTCAAACCCGAAAATTCCAGATAGTTATGAATAAGAAGAAAAAGATAGAAGAAGAAGAAGAAAAGAAACATCAACAACTCACATTCGCAGCGGATAAAATATAATAATAAATAATAGTTTACAAAAGAATACTATATCTATCGATTACATTTTAATTTACATCAGAGTTTCACATATATATATATATAGTCACTGAACATATACAAACAAGCATGTCTCAGAATATATAAATACAGCGGAAATATCTATACGCTCTTGCTATCCAGCTCGCCTCCTGAGCTCCAGAACGTACCTACCTGAAAATCTGTAATACTCGGTCTGACCCGAGCATTACACCAAAGTAACACCCGGGTCAGGCTGGAAACCAGCGTGAGTAAACCCAACTAACATGAAATACAAAAGTATACAACTCATATAACCCGGGCAACTTATATCTATTTAACCAATTCACACTTTACTATAGACAATATCTATTTCACATATAATTCTCTAAGTACCAAACTTAGATATAATAAACTAATTCACTTAAATCTCTTCGATTCATCGTATTGATTTCACAAATCAATTATAAAAATTCGAAATGGTTTCGGGTATTTCCCAATACCCGACCCCGGCCTCGTCGAAAACTCATGCCACACTTACCCACATTATCCAAATGAAATACACAATATTTCATATCAGAGATGTCAACTCATTCAAAGCATCCAATACCATTTGGTCATCCATATGAAAATTTGATCACTTCCAATTTAATTCAATTAATTCTAATTGAATTTCAATCCTCAATCTCTTAGAGTTATTTACTTGTTAATTTATTAATTTCAAATCAAATAATTCAACCATCCCTTCAATATTCATCTTAATTTATCAACCTGTATTAAATTATCCTTTAATTTCATTCAAGCACCATATTACTTATCTTAACCAAACGGTAAGTAATCTTAATTGCTTCGTGAACAAATTAACGGCTGTAGTTAATTAATCCTTAATTACTTATATATTGACTTCTAATAAGTCATTCATTATTGATTTGTCAATCTTAATTAATCAATCGTAAATTTCGTCATTGATCAAATAAATTAACGACTTCCAGTTATATTTTAATTGATCCTAATCTAAATTAAATTACATTAATTAAATCACGATATTAATCATTCTTGATTTATCTCAATCCTGTAATTAACTTTCCATTTATTTACTTCATTAAACAAATCCAATATCTCCTTAATTAATCATCTTAACTACTCTCTTGCTTAATTATACAAGGTAATTATATTTTATTGATTTCATTAAATAATTATTTATTAAATCATCTGATGATCATTCAAATTAATTTAAACTTAATTAATTAACCCAAATTATTAATGGATTTATTAATTAATTACTCATTTAAATTATCTTACCTATTTAATGAATCACCAATCATTAAACTTTTATTGAATTTAAACAGAACCATCTTCTTATTTATGATTTAAATTCAAAACCATTTAAAACCCAAATACCTCGAGTCAAACAACAATAATCTCGAGTACCAACCAAACCAAAGTCACAAGATCATTAGCGCACATTCAATCATCTCAATCAATCAACCAATTATTAAATTTAACTATTTAAATTTAAATAAAAATCCTACAGAGTGAGATTTACTCACCTTTGATTTTTGCAATCCAATCCAATCCTGACTTGTTCTTCTCAACATATGGCCCTTGTATAAACATTAGGTAATTATTAATACTTGAACTAACCGAATATTTAAGTTCTCTTAAATAAATTCAATTAACCCAAAATTTCATTTAACCCTTTTCTTTTACTAAATAAATTCCACTGTTTACCTCTTACCCTCCTTTATTGTTATAGATTTCAAACTAAGGTAGATTTAATAAATTTCCAAATTCGCAAGTAAACGACATATTCTGTATGGTCGAGTTTCTAACTTTTTAATAGTAAAACATTTTAATTAGCTATTTTTAATAAAACCATACGCTAAACAAAAATATAAAACAAATCTCACCCCAAAGGCACGCTCTAACCGATCACAGGCACCGCGACCTCCTCCCAGAGCTCGACCACCTGACTTTTATGAACTTCTCCCAACTCCTTCCCTAAGCTAGCTGCAACCGCTACCTTATCCACCGTTGATCACCAAGAGTACTTCAAACTTCGATGCTTGCTTTAGCACGCGCGCGTGGGCGCGTGGACCATCGATGAGTTCGAGCTCTGGATTCGACTGCATCGCGCCCCACGCGAAACCCTAGTTCAAGAAATCACTGCCAATCTTCCAACAGCGTGCTTCCATACGCCTCGCATTCCCTCTGGCACGCGACATCGCTTCGAAAGTTCCAGATTTAAGATCTGAACATGAGGGGATTTCAAGCATCGGCACATCTCGAGGTTGAAATAGAATTGGGAAGTCGAAATGAAGAGGAAGGAAGACCACTACGCACGATTTTGTGATTAAACGAGATGTTCGGCCATTGTTTCGTTTCCCTTTTTTTTTTTTTTACGAATTACAAAATGCTTTGCTCCATAAAAAAAAAAGCAGGTTTCGATTTAAAATACGAAGGCTTTGGCCATTAAATTTGTTACTTTTTTTTTTTTCGATTCTGCTTATCCATTTGTGAGGGAGACGAGGAATTAGATATAGATAGGCGTGAAGCTTCTTGAGTACGAGTTAATAAAAATATCTTTGACCCCTTTGACTTTAGATTTCTATTATATTATAAAACTCTCAAAACATCTCGATAATCATAACGTGAAATCCCGAACCCCGAATCAAACATGCCGACAGACGCTTATAAGGTTTTACCCGCGTTTTGAACACAATGGAACGTGTTTCGAAAGCTAATTCGTTCGTATGTGCGAGTTACGAAAGAAAACGATCAAATTTCAATTAATTTGATTGAAATAATTCTAAGCGTTTCGAACTGTCAGGGTCAAACAACAACTCCGATTGCTACGAAAATTGAGATCCGATAATAACTAACTATCATGGATCCAATGGAACTGGTTTCGTCAAATTCCGAGACTGTGCCTCGGAAGGCTAATTTTCAAATATCGATTTAAACGATAAATTATTAGAATTGAACAAATTACCTTTATATTAAATTTCAACCATTCTATTATCTTCAGTATCATCATTATAGATTTTATAAGCCTTCAAAATATTTTAAATAGGCTTAGAATCTCAGATTCAACAATTTACCCAATTTAAATTAATAAATTCAATATTTAAACTATACAATTCAATGATTTAATTATCCAGTAAATATGGATATCCAAAAATTCAAGTTAAAATTAACATTTAAATATTTTAAAAACAATTAATTATTCCAATTTAATTCGTTAAAATTTCCGGGTCGTCATATAGCCGCCGTCAATACCTCCAAAACGTGACCCAGCATACTCGCCTAGACAATGATCCACCGCCGCCGCATGAACGACCATCGTGATCTCCACCCATGGCCCAAAAGCGGCGAAGCTCGGTGCCACCACTACACTGAAAAACGCACATGATCGAACTCCTTTATCACTCGATTTTGGTTGTCTCGTCGCGTTATACGCCACTCTACCGTAAGGATGTGTAGATATCGAGGTCTTCTTCGTTTCTTTGGTTGGAAATTTTTGCAAAAGCTTAGTAGATTTGAAGAAAAATGGAGAAGAAGATCACAACGTTATCGGTCATAGAAATGTGAACGACGGCTGAAGAAAGAAACTACGGTTTCGGCCCTTACGTGTATATATATACGCATAACCAATTATTTAATTTTTTAATTCACTTTAAAGCAACTTTTTCACACGATCTCCAAACAACGCGCGCCGACAGGCGTTTATAATGTTTTACCCACGTTCCGAACACAATGGAACGTATTTCGGAAGCTAATTTGGTCATATGTGGAAGATAGCTTTTTAAATCGAGTTTAAGCATTGAATTATCGATTTTAATTTCAACGCGTGTCTCGCCCTTACGAGCGAACGGTAACTCCAAATGCTACGAAAATTGAAATCTGATAAAAACTAACTATTACGGATCCAATGGAACTGGTTTCGTCAAATTCTGAGACTGTCCCCCGGAAGACTATTTCAACTCGACGATGAATCCGAGCGATTTCCAAAATTGTCAAAATCACTTAAAATTTCACTTTTAAAATTTTAATAACTTTATTATAAATCATATAGACTTTATAATTACATTAGAAACTATTCTGATTTACTTCGAACCAAAATCTGATTATCTGCATTATTATATTACTAAATTCCCTAATTAAATTAATATAAAATCCAAATCTTAAACCTATCGACTTTTGATTCCATCCAAATGTCCAACTTCATTATTTAAATCCAAATAGACATAAAATAAATTTTAGAAACCAATTCATAACCATTTATATCCAGATTCACTAATTATCACAATTCCAAATATTTAATTATTATTATTCATATCCAATTAAATTATTGTATTTGAAATTTAACTAATTCTATTAATTTAACCAAAATCTTTTTACTTCAAAGTCAATTCAAAATCCAGACTTAACATTTGAAATGAATTAAATGTTCAAAATTTACGACTAGAAATTCTAGGTCGTTACATCCTTCCCCCTTTAAAAGAATTTCGCCCCCGAAATTTGCTAAGGTAGAAAGAATGCTCCAAACTCAATAGCAAAACTCACTTAGTAAAAATCTCAAATTTCACTTTGCCTAAATTCTTCCGTTTCAAATCAAAACTGCTAGTTTCGATTCCTATTCCAAAATCCTTTATATTTAAATTTTAATTTGAAATCAATTTGTCGTTAACGAAACGTTTCAAAATTTTCAAAATTTTTCTAACTCCCAAAATTTCCGGAAAATTTTGGCAGAGTCTCCCTTGTACGGAGGAGCTTTTGCAATATCACAATAGATATAAATATATATACATCGAACCATACGGTCGGAAAACCAAAAACAGTTCATATTTCCTATTTTATTGCGTAGGCGTACATTTTATTATCATTTTAAAAGCATGCGACTAATTTATATTGCATATGCGCGCTCCAACTCTATCGATTAATTCCCGTACCTGTACTTACTTAAACAAACACATGAGTTTTCACTAATATAAGAATTCAACAACATTACATTCATCTGTCTAAACCAAACATGTAAATTTTAAGGCCCACACAATACATTATTATAATTCTACATGTTAACCTTCTTAAAAAAAGCAATCCACTAGTTTTCAACACCATTCTAATTTCTTTCAAAAGTCCAAACTTCAGTTTATTCCACTCGAATAATTTACATTCAAATTTAATATATACAATTCATTCTTACTACAACCAATTCATTTTCACTTCAATATGATTAGCATATGCTTTGCTCACATCAATTTATTTCAATTCAATTCCAAATTGATTCACAATCAATTTTTTTCATTTTCAATTTGATATATTTGCATTTCTTTTACGATTCTCTTGCGTTTATATACAAACCACTCAATTAAATTTCAATCCATTCCAATTGATTTAAAAACCAATTTTTTATTCACTTTTTCAAATCAATTTACTTGATTTAAAATTATTTACAACCCAGACATTTTTTTTATTCCATTATCAAATTAAATTCTTATTCTTACACTTCCATTTCAATACAAATTCCTTTCAATTTGGCTCAAGCTAGATACATCTTCAAACTTCTCTTTTGAATTAAGTTGGGTCAGAATTTTATTCAATATTATTCCGATTAAATTAAACTTTCCTTCAACTCAATTTCTTTTCCAAATTTAATTCAAGTTTAGCCAAATTTTATTTAGCCAACTTAAATTCATTCCACTTCATTTACTACTTAAATAAGAATTGAATTTCATTCAATATTATTTATAACACCACTAAATTTTGATTTCAATTCAATCCAAATTTAACTTAATTTCTTTTTAACCTAAATTAAATCCAATTCGGTCCAATTTTATTTCTCTATTCATTTTAAATTTTACTTTCTAATATATAAGTTTGAAACTTATTTACTAACTTAAGTCCATTTACAACTTATATTTTCTTTTGTCTTATCTTACGTTACCTTTCATTTAGGATTAAGTTTGAATTCACCATACCATTCAACTATTTCCCATTTGTGATTATAATTCCATTTTCTATTTATAAGTTCACCAACTTATTTACTTAAAAGCTTATATGCTCATTTGAGTTATTTTCATCTTATAATCACAATTCCATATTATCTATATAACACTTAATAGCTTAAGGATATAAATTAGCATTACTCAATTATGGTCATTTTACATTTCAACTTTATATCCAATTTCAAATTCCAATTTAATTTAACTTATCTTAAGTTAAATTCAAATATATTTTATTCACCACCATTTACTCAGGTTAAATTTTAATTCCAGGAGTAAAATTTTCATTTTTCTTTCTTATTAATATCAACTTCACACAATAAGTTCAATAGTTGATCAATTTTTAACTTTTCACATTATTTAAAATAGAATTTCCAGAACTCAATTGCCCAATTTTATTTCAAAATCATTTGAAATGATAATCAACTCATACATACTTGGTATATCAAATCAAATTTCCAGATTCCAAAATAACTTGTTTTTATCCAAAACAAATTTTCCCTTTGAAATTTCTAAAACACCTTGTATATCAAACAAATCTAAACAGATATCATACCCATTTACTATGGAAGCAATCCACCACTTTAGAAACTCGAAAATGAATTCTAATGATGTGGCCATCATCATCAGGATTATTTTCCAAAGACCGAAAAGAGTTTAGAGCTTTCATTCCTTCAAAACACTTTTCCAAAACCTTTGAAAATTCATTTTCAAACTTAATGGAATTTAATTTCCAAAATTCCCAATTTCAAATCTTTTGAATCCACTTTCAAATATTTCTCTGGAATCTATTTCAAATTATAGATTACGTTTACATTTACAATTCCTATTTGTATATGGATTTTATTTCTTAACTTTGGAGTTACGATTTCAATTTCTTATTCAAATGATAATAATATTATCACTTCTTAATAATCAAGCAACCATATACCATAATAATTTACAAAAATTATTTCCTTTATCTACGAAAATAGTTTGGGTAAAATTATTTCATTCATCCTATTTTAAACGATATCGTGTCGAATTTGTTCTGTATGAATGATCGATAGAGTTGTACGGACTATACTGACCAGAATCCATATACTACTCAACAAACCAATCATTATAATATAAAACAATTTTATATTCATTAATAAATACGCGCTCATATCTATTATTACACTCACACTCATTCTAGAGTACTACTGACTCTATCTCTAATGAGTAACACCGAACAGAGCCAAGGTTATCGCTTAACCAAATGCTCTGATACCACATGTAACATGTTCGATTTCTCGACACCCGAAAAGTTGACATCAATACGTCCACTGTATCGAATGCCGAAAAACCGAACCGTTAGGGTTTAAAGAAGAAGAGGTAGAAGAAGCAGAAACAATAACAAAATCTCACATTTCACAACGGAACAAATATAATAGATAAATAAATATCTTGAAATAGAATCACTATATCGGATATTACATTACATCACATTACATTATCAGAGTGTACAACAACAAACAATGGAAAGAAATATTACATATACAAGTGATACGCATCGCCATCCAGCTCTAACTCCTGATTCCACAACAACTTCTTGACTTTGCTCCCGAATAATGATAACCTGACTCTAGGCTGCCCCTGTGGAAATTGGTGGACACCTAGAGTTTAGAAAGAGAACAATAAACTTCAGGTCAGTCGTGCGACTGGTGTGAGATCTCAAAAACAATTTTTTTATCTTTAAAACAAACAAAAGAATTTAGATTGAAATCCGCAATGTCGCAGGAAAATGAAACAACCATAAGTCCTCCCGGCACACACACAATGCAGCCACACACATGGGGGAGATTTCTCTTTATGATAGTCAAATATGCTTAATACGCAAAAATCCTTTTTGATATTATTATTAGTGCATAGTGGAAAACCTTTCGAAAGTATAATATTAATCTTAACCAGCATAGGTACCATTATATTATGCTAGTTATAGCTACCACCTGAGGTGGCAGGTTATACAATTGCAATCGTGAAGGGCTCGTATTGTTTCTTTGGATTTCCAACAAATGGTCAGACTAAGGAACTTCCTATTGCCACATGGGAACGCCTCTGTTGGGACGCCCTGAGAACCTACCCGGCTCTCTGGAAACACAAGGCCGGTTACGCCCTTTTCGGGAAGTAAAACCTAAGATATGCCACCCCCGGTCCTTTTAGACCTTTATCCGAGGATCCTCTACGCCAACAACATCACACAGTAATAAATATACTACAGTGCCCACATGAGTAAGTATCTGGGTTCTATACCATGATACTACCCTTTTCCAGATGGAATGGTCATGCCCTAGCGGAGCTACCCCTGAAACCTTGACGCATCTTTCCTGTTTCGACCATTACTAGTTTGTGAGGCTCGATGAGGTCTCATCCACAAAGCTAACTTTTCACAAAGCCATTCTTTGATCACAAATGATCTACAAATGATCATCAACACACAGCAGCACTTAGCATGCCACACTACCAAATTGGGAGTATATCGCTGATAACCTTCAACTACATAACCTCTAAGCTTGTACGTCTCAGAGAAGGGTGTTAAGCTAGGAGAATAAATTCTCCGCCACCAACAGATATGTATTTGAAAGAAATCTGCTTTATATCTCAAAGTGTAATGTCAGACATACAACCATACAAGTCTGTTTCGGGTTCGAACAGAACCGAAGGCACTTCCATAGAAGCCCTTGTAATCCGGGTATCCACAATCCCGATCGGACTCCCCATCACTTAGGGAATCTCTATACCACAGCTACTTAGTGCAGAGACAATCGATAGGTTATCCTATCATTCTCGCAAATACCCAGTCTTCACCAGCGGTCTTCAAGTGCTATCCATAACGTCGTATCATTATTCGAAATGGGTTATATGACACAAAGGTCCTCTCCCGGCTAAACCGAATAATGAGCGTAATATTTAAAAACATATGGATAAGGGATTTCAATTAAGTCACAACTTTAAAATTCATAACCTTCTTTCAAATGGTTTGAACAAATTACCATTTCAAATCTTTTAAACAAAAAGATTCATTTCACAAAGTTCATCCAGTTCACAAAGACCCATTCACGGATTTCAAAATAATTTCCATTTCAATTGGATTAACTCATTTAATCTTTAAATCAAAGATTTAACTTATAGCTTCCAAAACCCGTTTCCAAATATTCATTCATAACTTGGAAAACCATTTTCAATTCAACTTGAACTTCCTTTAATACAAATTGGAAATTCATTTCTTATATGAAAGCTTATATCATTTGAAAACAAATGGTTTTTATTTCGGAAAAATCCGATTCATTCATACTAGTTAAAATCTTTGGGTTAATTGAAATTCCCAAAGCAACACTTTCTAAAATTGCTTAAATTCATGTAAACATATATAATCTTTTTAAAATCATAAGTTCTCAACATAGAATTCAATTTCAAATTTTCAATTCAAAT
Organism: Allium cepa; assembly: GCA_030765085.1. Classification (NCBI taxonomy): domain Eukaryota; kingdom Viridiplantae; phylum Streptophyta; class Magnoliopsida; order Asparagales; family Amaryllidaceae; genus Allium; species Allium cepa. The sequence continues at coordinate 1,013,789,860 of CM060934.1, read as the reverse complement.
TTAAATCAAATTTCAAAACTAAATTAAGTTATTCAAAAATAAATTTTACTTTTTTGAAATCACCTTTAAAAAGCTTTTCCACTTTAAATCCGATTTATTTCCAAAACCATTTGGATTCAAAAATTCAATTCTAAAATTATTTTAAAAACCTATCACTTAACCAATATCCACGTGCAATCCATATTCGTGTGTGTATAGTGTAGTCCGAGGGTTTAACACAATAGTGCACAACATCAACCATCATAGATTCAATCATATCAACATCGATAAGCGGTGTAATCCATAACGCTTATCTATATACACAGATTCATAGATAAAACAAATTTATCAATGAGATATATCACAGAATATAAATAAAATTACTAATTGTGAGGAATCCAGTTGGATCCCTCCAACCCGTTTCCCTGCATCCACAAATATTAGCACAACCAATAAATATCGATTCAATTTGATAATAATTATCATATTCAGTTAAACAACCAATCAAACATTTAAATATTGGCTTTTTAAATTAACTGGTATCTAGATTTGAGTGAGATTACTCGCCTTGGGTTTCCGATGAGCGTTCAAATTTAAATTAAATCGAACGGCGTTCGATTTAACCTAAGTTTTTACTTGCTCCGAGTGATTCCAAAAATGCTCCACTGCGTAGTACTTGTTGCTGCGATTCCGGCGTCACCAAATTCGTCAATTTCTGATAACTTGTGTAAAAGATATGACTTGTTAAACATTTGAATAAAATTTATAAATTTTTTTTTCTTATATACCATAAACGAGATTGCTTTCATCAATCCTAGAAAAATCAAGGCTGAAGCCAACCTCTTCTCTACGCTCGTATTCCAGGATCTCTCAAACCCATAGTCGCCGTCAATACCTCCAAAACGCGACCCAGCATACTCGCCTAGACAATGATCCACCACCGCCGCACGAACGACCATCGCAAGCTCCGCCTACGTCCAAAAGGAGACGAAGCTCGGCGCCACCGCTGCATTGAAAAACGCACACAATCAAACTCCCTTTATCACTTGATTTTTTCCGTCTCGTCGAGTTATACGCCACTCCACCGTAAGGATGTGCAGATCACGAGGTCTTCTTCATTTCTCTAGTTGGAAATTTTTGCAAAAGCTTAGCAGATTTGAAGAAAAATGGAGAAGAAGATCTCAACGTTATCGGCCATAGAAATGTGAACGGCGGCTGATGAAAGAAACTAGGGTTTCGGCCCTTACGTGTGTATATATATACGTATAACCAATTATTTAATTTTTTAATTCACTTTAAAGCAACTTTTTCACACGATCTCCAAACGACGCATGCCGACAGGCATTTATAATGTTTTACCCATGTTCCGAATACAATGGAACGTGTTTCGATGCTAATTTGGTCATATGTGGAAGATAGCTTTTTAAATTGAGTTTAAACATTGAATTATCGATTTTAATTTCAACGCGTTTCTCACCCGTACGAGCGAACAATAACTCCAAATGCTACGAAAATTGAAATCCGATAATAACTAACTGTTACGGATCCAATGGAACCGCTTTCATCGAATTTCAAGACTGTCCCCCTGTAACAATCCGCATATTTATCGATTTTTATATTTAAATATTTTATTTAAATATTTTATCGTTCGTCGGATTTTGGACCGAAAACCTACTTTTTTGCATACGGTCGAATTAGGACTCGAGACCACCTCCATTGAGTTCAAAATGCCGTTTGCGACCTTTTTGAGTATAAGCTTCGATATGTTTGGAGAAAGTTGATTTTTGCTACTTTTTCCCGCTTAGGGCTTTGGTTGGGCTGAGCCAATTAGTCACTTAACTCAGTTCCAACACTCTCCTCTTCATTCACTTCTCTTCTATTTTCCTAACACTCAAGCTCAAGCAAAAATGGAGGAAGAGAATGGGAAATAGAAATTCCTAAGCCCTAGCTTGCTTTGCAAATCCATCTCCTTGCTCCAAAGTTCATGAGAACCCATTGGTAAGCTTCCTCTTCTTCTTCTCCAACTCATTCTCTCTTTGAATTTCAGAAATTTCCTAAACCTAACTTAGGAAATGTTCTTCTTTTTAGCTTAGATTCAAGCTTCTAGAGTTGGATTTGAAGAGTGGTTGATTCCCCTTTGCTTTCAAGCTTCATCTTCATAAATTTTAGTGCAAAGGTGAGATTTTTATCTCACATCTATGACTATAATTATCTTTGGTTGTTGGGTATGAATTCCTAACACTTCTTCATGTGCATTTGCTCTTGTTTTGGATTGATTTTGTGAATACTCCAATTTTTGGGTTTTTAAGTCAAATTTGTGTGAAATCCTTTTATGGATGTTTGATCATGTTTTTGGTGATGCACCGAGGAGCATATAGGGCCGGGTTGCCGATTGGCATAAACCCTTAGAGCCAATGTTCGTCCGGTTGCATTTTGGAAGAATTTGCTCTTCATTTGAATAGGCTGAAAACCAGCCCAGGCATGATTCAGTCGACTGAAAACTCTGTTCAGTCGACTGACCCTGAAACCCGAGAGTTTCCAGGCATGATTCAGTCGACTGAAAAACTCTACACAGTCGACTAAAACTGGAAACAGAAAGTTTCCTGAACCTGGAAAATTTCCAGGTATAGGGTCAGTCGACTGAAAACTCTGTTCAGTCGACTGAACCTGCTGTTTGAGTCCAATTTGCGTTTTTGGATTGAATTTCCAATTTAAATCGATTCGTGATGATCCTATTTATTGTCATCATTTATTATCATCTTTGATGACTTATTTCTTTGGGAATTTTAGATATATCCACTTCGATGGATCCTTTATCGATTTCATTGGATTTTATTCACATCTTCGAATGTGATCATTGAGATTGATTGTTTCTACAATCCCCCTTGTGCTTTGTCACTTTAAAAATATAAAGGTTTTCTATACTAGTAGTAAATATCAAAACTCTTTCCTCAAACGATTTCAATACTATTTTAATACCAAATTCGTTTATAAAACCGTTTTCCAATCTATTAGTATATACAAACCTTTACCTCACTCGTATGAGAAATCTAATTAAATGACTTAGTATAACAAGTGGTATGAAACGCTTGCGTTTACTTCGTCGGTTAATTCTTGGACTTGTTCGATTGAACCTCTTGTGACAATTTTCTAGTGGAGATCTACAATTTGTTCGTAAATATTTAAGTTAAGCTAGTGGTTATGGGACATGAAGCTAAGCTCATATATTTACTAGCTTATTGTAATTGACACTTCTCTTTGATCATGACGATCATCTTTGCGGTTTAGACTAGCAATGTGCGATGTCTCTTTGTCTATGTGGAGGACTGTTCCTCATTTTATTGAGTTTCTTCTCATTTTATACATGGGTCATACCTTTCTAGGTGCGTCAATGTTTTATTATGCATGGGGTGTACCTTTCTAGGTGCATCGTTGTTTGTTTACTTCGTGGAGCAATCGGCTCAATAAGTCGGGACATGGGGCGTATCTTTTTAGGTGCGTCGATGTTCGTCTATGCATGGGGCGTATCCTTCTAGGTGCGTCGATGTTCGACTTAGCATGGGGTGTATCTTTCTAGGTGCATCGATGTTAGACATTACATGGGGTGTATCTTTCTAGGTGCATCGATGTTTATTTATTTGTGCATGGGGCGTATCTTTCTAGGTGCGTCGATGCTAGAGCATGGGGTGTATCTTTCTAGGTGCATCGATGTTTATTTATGTATGCATGGGGCGTATCTTTCTAGGTGCGTCGATGCTAGAGCATGGGGCGTATCTTTCTAGGTGCGTCGATGTTCGACTGTTCATGGGGCATGTCTTTTTAGGTGTGTCGATGTCCAGTTTCTTGTGGGGATTGGCCATCCCTTTTATTGTGATTTGGTTCATCGGATGTCCCGCTGTACGACGTCGTTGTTCCTTTTTATTGTGATTTCTGTATTTCATGTGTTGATTTCTGGAATTTATGTTTCACCAACTTTTACGATGGGCATTGATATATATGCCATTTATTGTGGCTTGGTGAATGAAATTAGGAGTATGACATTCCTTTCTAACTTGAGTAGATTATTGTGATATTGATTAATCTCTTATTGGTTTTTTTTAATTACTTATTTATCACAGCTTGGCATTGTGATTATTATATGTTTATGTCATATCTCTTATTATATATCACTTCATCTGATATTTATAGCTAGACTGATCCGTTTATTATTTTCTTCTTAAATAATACTTGGGTCAGACTGAGATTTTACAGGTGCTTCTGCTTGACTCCTTATCGGACTATCATCCCGACTTTTGGCAGACTACTTAGATTAGAAGTTTATTTTGTTGTATACACTTGAGATTTAGACTCATAGATGTATTCTTTTGTATAGCACGTGTTGCTATTCTTTTGTATTATTGTGGATCTTTTGACCACTACTCTGATATACACTTTTATGTGTAATATTCATATCTATTTCCGCCTTTGTGATATGAATTGTCTATGACTGATTTATGTTATGTTTATTTCTATATTTGTTTCCGAAGAAATTATAGCCACTGTGTAGTAGCTTTGAGTTTGTGTCGGTATGTCGGATTTCCTCTTGAGATGAAAAGTTATATTTTTATCTGGCATATCGGTACTCGCACAAAGCAATTATATAGATGGTCGCTCCTCAACAGCCTTATTCTCCGTGCTAGTTGACAGCATTCACAGTAGTGTTCTTGGCTAGCGTGGGTATAGAGGTGGGGCGTCACAGCTTGGTATCGGAGCCAAACTTCGGAACAATATGGAATATTATAGCAAGGATCATGTCCTAAGCCTTTCTTAGGAGTTGTGCTTTAGGATTTAATTCGAGTCCTTGTACCGATTCATCCTATTTCTTTATGATTCCTTGTTTTATCTATCAAGATTGCTTGATATTCATTTGTGAATAACCTTCTTCTTCTTCCTTCTTTCTTTCTTAAGGAAGAGAAATGGTTAGACCAGGCCGTCCCAGCGCCGGTCAATCTAGTGCTACTCCCCAGGATGGAGTATTTATGTCTGCCCAGCAGCTTCTAGATCTTGTTAAGAACGCTCAAGCAGCCGGACCCAATCCAGAGCCTACCCATCCTAGATCCGGTTTTGCACGCTTGTGCAGAGACTACACCGATTTGGATGGAGGGCCATTCAGGGGATCCGAGAGAGTTATTGAAATTCAAGCTTGGCTCAAATCATGCGATCGCATCTTTTCTCGCATGAACCTTATTGATCTACATCGAGTCCAAGTGGCTTCTAGCATGCTCCAAGAAAGAGCGTTAGATTGGTATGAACTCCTAATTTCTGAAATCGTTGAAGCAGATCTTACTTGGGAACAGTTCCGGGAAAGATTCGAATTGAAATTTGTGCCGGAGGCTAAAAAAGTAACTTTAGCCCGGCGTTTCATAGACCTTGTTCAAGGTGAATCTTTTGTGACAGACTATGTCGCATCTTTCGAATCTCTTTCCAAATATGGGGTTGAGTATATTAATACCCCGATGAAGAAAAATCAGAGATTTGTCTATGGCTTGAATAAGAATCTTAAGAAGCCATTACTTCTGAAACTTGAGGTTTCATTTGATCAGCTTATTAATATCGCTCTTCGTCTTGAAGAGGGCGATAGAGAAATTGATGTCGAGGTTGGGAGTGCCAAACCGAACTCCAACAACAACAAGAAGAGGCATCCTTTTACTAGGTTTGAAAGTCCTAATCCTAACAAGAGGGCGAAGCGAGAGACTTCTATAGCAAATACTCCTATCCCTAATCGCGGAGAATGCTACAATTGTGGTTCCACGAACCACTATGCAGGGGAGTGTCCGAAACCCCTCTTTTGTCGCTATTGCAAAAATTCAGGTCACCATATTACTGCATGTCCCGTACTTCAAAGTAAGAAGGAGGGAGAGCTCAATGTAGTGCAAGCTCCTGGAAACACTTCTCTTGGTCAAGGTATTTTTCATTCAATCCTTGATGACATTTGCTTTGTGATTATCTTGTTCATGTTCTTTTTGATATAGTTTCCATCTCACTATTTTATATCAAAAAGGAATTGTTAATTCTTTTTCTTTGAATATTTTGGGCTTGTTGACTTCTTTGAGGATTGTGAATCCGGATGGTAGATCCGCAACACTCAATTTGCTTTTGTTTAGATGTCGAGATTGTTTTATGTGACTTTTCTTTCCGAGCCGATATTTTTATTTAGGCTTCGGAATTGATTTTTGAAAGGATCGGCTTAATCATTGTGAAGCCCATATCCTATTTTTCGAGTGGACTATTCATCTTCGACGTTTTCAATCTGTTAAGCAGATTTCTATTTTTCTTTGTGATTTTGATTCCATCTTGATGGCATCATTTTATTCTTTAAAGTCCTTATGATGAGGAAAGTGTTATTTCTCTCATCTAAGTAGTTTGAGAAATTTTCCGGTATTTTTGAGTTTGTCTTAGGATTATCACCTAAGAAATCTTTTGTGTGGTGTTAAGGTCTTTTCAGTTTGACTTTACCACCGGTTTTCGTTTGCTACAAGTTGCGGAAATTAGCATTCCACTTACCTCATTCCGCACTCGTTATGATTCTTATGAATGACTTATTTTGTCATTCAATTTATCCAACTTATTTCATCCATTTTATAAATCGAATATTCTATGAATATTTCGATGAGACCATTCTTGTATTTATTGATTTTGGATGAAAATAGTAATTTAAAATTTTGCAAATCTTTTTCACAAGATTTATTTATAAGTAAAACTGGATTTTGTTCTTGAAACGAACAAAGAATATTCTTAAAACTTTTTAAGAGATTTATTTATCCTATAAAATATGATTTTCTGATTGTATTGCCCGTTGAGTGCTTTAAGAATTTTGGTCGATGCGCTTGATCAACGTTATCGATAGGAATCTCCTAAATGCTTTGATGAGATAGTCAGACACGATATGTTGACTTGTAAAAATGTAAATTTTTCTAGAAAGATTATTACATAATGATAAATGTAATTTTGAAAGTTTTAACTTTTCAGGAAAGAAGATTATTTTAAAAGAAGTTCTTTCCTTTCAATACTCTTATTCTTGTGATTCCTGAAGGGGAACCAAGACTTTGCTATTTGTACCGATACTAGTCGTATTGGTTTGGAATGCCATTCTCTTGCAAAGGAGAACGTGCTATCCCTTGTGCTTCTAAATCATTATAGCTTCTCGAGACTAGATAGCCACTTATGATCTAGTGCTCTTGGCTAATGTTTTTGCTTTTGGAATTTGGCATCATCATATTTGGATGAGAAATTTATTCTCTATCTCGATCATAAATCTTTGGAATATTTATGTCCTCTTAAGGAACTGCTTGTTGACTCGAGTTCCTAGCATCTTATGATCTTGATATTCTTTTATTCCTGAGAAGGGAAATCGTTTTGCCAATGCGCTTTGTCGTAAGCAACAAGTGGTTGATTCTTTGATGTTGTCTGAATGGAATTATTTTTCTATCAAGTTCATCGGACGTTTTGGTATACTTCGTTTTATTGAGCTTTATCTCATTCCTTTTAAGGACTAGCGTTTGATGTCCTTTTATTGTGTTCGGTTCATTGGACGTACCGTTTTTGTACTACGTCGGTGTTCCGAAAATCATTCGGGCTTCGGTTCATTGGATGTACCTTTTTTTACTGCGTCGGTGTTCCGAATTATTTGACTTTTGATTCATCGGATGTACCGTTTGTACTACATCGATGTCTTTACTTTTGAATCATTGGATGTACCGTTTGTACTACATCAATGATTTTGCTTTTTGATTCATCGGATGTACCGTTGTACTACATCGATGTCTTTGCTTTTGATTCATCGGATGTACCGTTTGTACTACATCGATGTCTTTGCTTTTGATTCATCGGATGTACCGTCTGTACTACATCGATGTCTTTGCTTTTGAATTCATCGGATGTACCGTTTGTACTACATCGATGTCTTTGCGTTTGATTCATCGGATGTACCGTTTGTACTACATCGATGTCTTTGCTTTTGATTCGTCGGATGTACCGTTTGTACTACATCGATGTCTTTACTTTTGAATCATTGGATGTACCGTTTGTACTACATCAATGATTTTGCTTTTTGATTCATCGGATGTACCGTTGTACTACATCGATGTCTTTGCTTTTGATTCATCGGATGTACCTTTTTTACTACATCAATGTCTTTGCTTTTGATTCATCGGATGTACCGTTTGTACTACATCGATGTCTTTGCTTTTGAATTCATCGATGTACCGTTTGTACTACATCGATGTCTTTGCGTTTGATTCATCGGATGTACCGTTTGTACTACATCGATGTCTTTGCTTTTGATTCATCGGATGTACCATTTGTACTACATCGATGTCTTTGCTTTTGATTCATCGGATGTACCATTGTACTACATTGATGTCTTTTCTATTCGATTCATCGGATGTACCGTTTGTACCACATCGATGTCTTTGCTTTGGTTCATTGGGCGTACCGTTTTTGTACTATGTCCCAAATTGTTTGAGTTTCTAGTTTTTCGGGCGTACCGTTTTTGTACTACGCCGTTGCACCGGCTCAATTTTCTGCTATTCTTGACGTTCCCCACGTCTTTTATCTACGGGAATTCCTTAGGGATTCCGGTTTTCATTCTTGAGCCCGGTGTTATTGTGGAAATTGAAGTTTCACCAGATTTCTTGCTAACTCTTTTGTGCACTTTATGGTGAACTTCCTATTTCAAATTTTCTTTTGTGTTAATATGCTTCTATGGTTGTTACTTCATATATTTCCTTCTTACTTATTGCGAGGACGCAATTTCTTTAAGGAGGGGAGTCTGTAACAACCCGCATATTTATCGATTTCTATATTTAAATATTTTATTTAAATATTTTATCATTCGTCGGATTTTGGACCGAAAACCTACTTTTTTGCATACGGTCGAATTAGGACTCGAGACTACCTCCATTGAGTTCAAAATGCCGTTTGCGACCTTTTTGAGTATAAGCTTCGATATGTTTGGAGAAAGTTGATTTTTGCTACTTTTTCCCGCTTAGGGCTTTGGTTGGGCTGAGCCAATTAGTCACTTAACTCAGTTCCAACACTCTCCTCTTCATTCACTTCTCTTCTATTTTCCTAACACTCAAGCTCAAGCAAAAATGGAGGAAGAGAATGGGAAATAGAAATTCCTAAGCCCTAGCTTGCTTTGCAAATCCATCTCCTTGCTCCAAAGTTCATGAGAACCCATTGGTAAGCTTCCTCTTCTTCTTCTCCAACTCATTCTCTCTTTGAATTTCAGAAATTTCCTAAACCTAACTTAGGAAATGTTCTTCTTTTTAGCTTAGATTAAAGCTTCTAGAGTTGGATTTGAAGAGTGGTTGATTCCCCTTTGCTTTCAAGCTTCATCTTCATAAATTTTAGTGCAAAGGTGAGATTTTTATCTCACATCTATGACTATAATTATCTTTGGTTGTTGGGTATGAATTCCTAACACTTCTTCATGTGCATTTGCTCTTGTTTTGGATTGATTTTGTGAATACTCCAATTTTTGGGTTTTTAAGTCAAATTTGTGTGAAATCCTTTTATGGATGTTTGATCATGTTTTTGGTGATGCACCGAGGAGCATATAGGGCCGGGTTGCCGATTGGCATAAACCCTTAGAGCCAATGTTCGTCCGGTTGCATTTTGGAAGAATTTGCTCTTCATTTGAATAGGCTGAAAAACAGCCCAGGCATGATTCAGTCGACTGAAAACTCTGTTCAGTCGACTGAACCTGAAACCCGAGAGTTTCCAGGCATGATTCAGTCGACTGAAAAACTCTGTACAATCGACTGAAACTAGAAATAGAAAGTTTCCTAAACCTGGAAAATTTCCAGGTATAGGGTCAGTCGACTGAAAACTCTGTTCAGTCGACTGAACCTGCTGTTTGAGTCCAATTTGCGTTTTTGGATTGAATTTCCAATTTAAATCGATTCGTGATGATCCTATTCATTGTCATCATTTATTATCATCTTTGATGACTTATTTCTTTGGGAATTTTAGATATATCCACTTCGATGGATCCTTTATCGATTTCATTGGATTTTATTCACATCTTCGAATGTGATCATTGAGATTGATTGTTTCTACAATCCCCCTTGTGCTTTGTCACTTTAAAAATATAAAGGTTTTCTATACTAGTAGTAAATATCAAAACTCTTTCCTCAAACGATTTCAATACTATTTTAATACCAAATTCGTTTATAAAACCGTTTTCCAATCTATTAGTATATACAAACCTTTACCTCACTCGTATGAGAAATCTAATTAAATGACTTAGTATAACAAGTGGTATGAAACGCTTGCGTTTACTTCGTCGGTTAATTCTTGGACTTGTTCGATTGAACCTCTTGTGACAATTTTCTAGTGGAGATCTACAATTTGTTCGTAAATATTTAAGTTAAGCTAGTGGTTATGGGACATGAAGCTAAGCTCATATATTTACTAGCTTATTGTAATTGACACTTCTCTTTGATCATGACGATCATCTTTGCGGTTTAGACTAGCAATGTGCGATGTCTCTTTGTCTATGTGGAGGACTGTTCCTCATTTTATTGAGTTTCGTCTCATTTTATACATGGGTCGTACCTTTCTAGGTGCGTCAATGTTTTATTATGCATGGGGTGTACCTTTCTAGGTGCATCGATGTTTGTTTACTTCGTGGAGCAATCGGCTCAATAAGTCGGGACATGGGGCGTATCTTTTTAGGTGCGTCGATGTTCGTCTACGCATGGGGCGTATCTTTCTAGGTGCGTCGATGTTCGACTTAGCATGGGGTGTATCTTTCTAGGTGCATCGATGTTAGACATTACATGGGGTGTATCTTTCTAGGTGCATCGATGTTTATTTATTTGTGCATGGGGCGTATCTTTCTAGGTGCGTCGATGCTAGAGCATGGGGTGTATCTTTCTAGGTGCATCGATGTTTATTTATGTGTGCATGGGGCGTATCTTTCTAGGTGCGTCGATGCTAGAGCATGGGGCGTATCTTTCTAGGTGCGTCGATGTTCGACTGTTCATGGGGCATGTCTTTTTAGGTGTGTCGATGTCCAGTTTCTTTTGGGGATTGGCCATCCTTTTTATTGTGATTTGGTTCATCGGATGTCCCGCTGTACGACGTCGTTGTTCCTTTTTATTGTGATTTCTGTATTTCGTGTGTTGATTTCTGGAATTTATGTTTCACCAACTTTTACGATGGGCATTGATATATATGCCATTTATTGTGGCTTGGTGAATGAAATTAGGAGTATGACATTCCTTTCTATCTTGAGTAGATTATTGTGATATTGATTAATCTCTTATTGGTTTTTTTTTTAATTACTTATTTATCACAGCTTGGCATTGTGATTATTATATGTTTATGCCATATCTCTTATTATATATCACTTCATCTGATATTTATAGCTAGACTGATCCGTTTATTATTTTCTTCTTAAATAATACTCGGGTCAGACTGAGATTTTACAGGTGCTTCTGCTTGACTCCTTATCGGACTATCATCCCGACTTTTGGCAGACTACTTAGATTAGAAGTTTATTTTGTTGTATACACTTGAGATTTAGACTCATAGATGTATTCTTTTGTATAGCACGTGTTGCTATTCTTTTGTATTATTGTGGATCTTTTGACCACTACTCTGATATACACTTTCATGTGTAATATTCATATCTATTTCCGCCTTTGTGATATGAATTGTCTATGACTGATTTATGTTATGTTTATTTCTATATTTGTTTTCGAAGAAATTATAGCCACTGTGTAGTAGCTTTGAGTTTGTGTCGGTATGTCGGATTTCCTCTTGAGATGAAAAGTTATATTTTTATCTGGCATATCAGTACTCGCACAAAGCAATTATACAGATGGTCGCTCCTCAACAGCCTTATTCTCCGTGCTAGATGACAGCATTCACAGTAGTGTTCTTGGCTAGCGTGGGTATAGAGGTGGGGCGTCACACCCCCATAAGGCTATTTTAACTCGACGATGAATCCAAGCGATTTCTGAAATTGTCAAAATCACTTAAAATTTCACTTTTAAATTTTACTAACTTTATTATAAATCATATAGACTTTATAATTATATTAGAAACTATTCTGATTCACTTCGAACTAAGATCTGATTATTTGCATTATTATATTATTAAATTCCCTTATTAAATTAAAATAAAATCCCAAATATTAAACCCATCGACTTTTGATTCCATTGAAAAGTCCAACATCATTATTTAAATCCAAATAGGCTTAAAATAAATTTTAGAAACCAATTCATAACCATTTATATCCAGATTCACTAATTATCACAATTCTAAATATTTAATTATTATTATTCAAATCCAATTAAATTACAGTATTTGAAATTTAACCACTCTACTAATTTAACCAAAATCTTTTTGCTTCAAAATGAATTCAAAATCCACACTTAACATTTAAAATGAATTAAATGTTCAAAATTCACGACTAAAAATTCTGGGTCGTTACAATGTCAAATCCCGTAAACATCTCTGACGCCGTTCCACTCATATTATTGTCTGTTGATTTAACTTACATAAGATCTTTTAGTTCTAACTTGAGTGTTTTGTCTTTTCAATTCGCTTGGGTCAGCCTGAGCATTTCAGGATTTGAAGGCCTTAGTTCTGGAGGAAGAAGACGAAGATTTGTATTATTATTATCTAGTATATTATTCCACTACACCATTTTATTCCGCTGCATTATTAATATTCTCTGGTAAGTGTAACTCTGATATGTATTGTATAAGAATAATCGAATATTTTGTAAAACAGCTTCAAGAACTGTATATTTGATTATTATATTTTATCGTTCCGCTGCAAGATTCTGTTTTGTTTTGTTTCTTTCTCTGCTTTTTCTTATTTACCCCATAACAATCCGCCCTTTTGTATGGTTTAAGTCTGATGTGTGTGGTTTATCGTCGATTTAAAGCGTGTGAAAAGGCAGGACGTTACAATTTGTATTACTATTTATTATTAAATTCCACTGCATCCATACTATTCCGCTGCATTAATTTTATTTTTCTCTGGTATGTGAAACTTTGATATTGTATAAGTATAATCAAATGTTTTGTAAACAGCTTCATGAGCTATATATTTGATTATTATATTTTATCATTCCGCTGCAAGATTCTATTTTGTTCGTTTTCTTTCTCTGTTTTTCTTATTTACCCCATAACAATCCGCCCTTATGTATGGTTTAAGTCTAACGTGTGTGGTTTATCGTCGATATAAAGCGTACGAAAAGGCGGGACGTTACATCTGGTACATAGCTTTGGTTTAGCGATAAACCTTAGCTTTGTGAGGTCTGACTCTTTATTAATGGGGTAGTAATATCCTATGATGAGTCATTGAGTGTATATATATTAGAGAGTGTACTTGTTAGTGTTATAAAAGGTTTTGATGTTGTGTTAATTTGTTCCGTTTTGTATTTATAAATTCTGGTTGGTGCATGGGACGCTATGACATCAATAGGGATTTCTAAACACTTAATAGGACAGACTGACACGATATTTGTTTTGATTATAGGTGAATGAAATAATTTTGCCTATTATATTTTCTGTATATAAAATAAAAATTTATAAAGGTTATATTTGTTTGCAACATATTGGTTGTTAGGTAATGAGATTTATAGATATAGTTGAAATGAGATTGAAAATAAAATAAATGAAAATTGGAAATTTAGAATCTAAGTTTTGGGGTTTTGAAAATTTATTTCAAATGATTTTGGAATATAATAATAATATTTTAGAAGTATTTTCTGATATAAATATTTCAATATAATTTGAAAGAATGTTTTAAAAGAAATTTTGGAAAGAAATAAGTTTTGTACTCCTCTCTTTGTCGTTGGAAAATAACTTCAGTGATGAGTGCAATATCATCGACATTCATTTTCGAGTTTCGAAGTGGGAAGGCCATTGTAATAATTTTACTGTAGATTTATTTTGATAAACAAATATAAATTTTAATGTTTTTAAATATAATTGGATATATAAATACGTTTATCTATTATTTTAAGATGATTTGAGATTTAACCCGGTATTTAGTTCTTAAGTTCCCATTAATTAATAGTTTCAATTATTGTAGTGAATTGGAACGTTGGTAATTAAGAATTGAAACCTCTAAAGGAAATAAGAGATTTAATGCTAAGTCATAAATTAAATAAAAAGAAAATTTAAATTTTAACATATAAAACAAAGGATATTATTATTGAACATTTAATTAATTAAAAGAATTGAGAAAAACTTGTATAACTTTCAATTACATTCTTAAAGGCATATATATATAACTTACCAAAAGATATAAAAAGTTGAAATGTTAATAAGAAAATGTAATAGATATTATATAAGTAATAAACTTGAGGTAATGAAAGTAATTAATGAAATTCTTTAATAAATAAGAATTTGGTGTTGTAGTTGTTATAAACTTAAGTATAATTGAAATACTACTAATTAAATATAATAAAAGGCAGGTATTGTAAGTAAGAAATTTTAAACTTAAGTAAATAAGTTGAAGTTATTTCTAAATAAAATTTTAAGAAATAAATGTAAATTAAAAAGATAAACCATTATATGAATGAAAAATAGAAATCAAACAACAAATGTATGAAGGAATTAATAAGGATAAACTTAATCTGTTGTTTGAAATTGTTGTTGTTTGTTTTGGTTTATGGTTGTTTGGGTAAGGATACTTTAAAATTATTTGGATGTATGAATATTCTATTTAGCTTCATCAGAGACTGTTGAATAAATGGTGCGCTTAGTAGTTTGTTTTTCATTCTATACAATTTGAAGTTTTGAATCGAACAACTATTTGTTTCGTTTGATATGAATGAATGATTGATTTTTATTGATTCTATGTGATGGTTGTATGCCTTGTTGCAAGTGATTGTTGTTTGTATTGATTTGTTTATTTATGGTTGAAACCACTTTAAATATTTCAATTTATATAATTGTTAACCTTTTGGATTATATAAGTGAAATACAGGTTATGGAAGCACTTGCTACTGCTTTTGGTTCATAATTAAACGTGTTTGCCCGACAAATAGGTACGTTTTTGGATTACGGTTTATAGCGTTATTATATTATTTTTCCCTGGTTGGGATATATTATTTGGAAAATATATGTTGTATATGGTTATATTTGATATTATATGTTCTCCCGAGCCTCTCCGTACAAAGGAGACTCTGCCGAAATTTTTCGTAAATTTTAGACCTAGAAAATATTTTGAAAATATATTCCAAACTTTGTTAATTTGAGTATAAAAAGAATTAGCGGTTATAAATTGGTATATTTTATTCAAATTTATAAAATTTGTAAATTTGCTTGTTTATAAAGTTAGTATTTTTGAATAAGATATATTGTTTACTTAATTCCTTACTTCCCTCCTTTTTCCTTTTCGAGGACGAAAAGCTTTGAGTGGTGGACAGTGTAACGACTCGCAAAATTTCAATAATTAAAATTGGTTAAATTAATAAGATTTTGTAATTAAATTTAGAAAGAAATAAAAATCTTATAATTTATATTTGAGCGAATGTTAGAAATTAAGTGTAGCAATTGTAACTAAAATTAACGATTTAAATATGGTTGAAATTAAATGAAATAATGTAAATTGTTGCACTTAGTTATAAAATTTAAAATAGGTAAACAATAAAAGTAAGCATTTTACTAACCAATGCAATAATATATTTATTTATAGTAACTGAATGTAAATTAAGGTAGTAATGTTAATGGCAGTTGATAAATAAACTAATTTAGTGCAATCCCAATTTAATTGAAAGAATGGTAAGGTTACAATTGATTGTATTTGTAAAATTGGAAATAAATTTCAATAAATATAATTAAATTGTATGTTAATGATGATTGAATGAAATTTGTGTGATGTAAACAATTGTAACAATTCTTTGGGAATAATAACTCATAAGTGTGATAGAAAGTAAAAGGTAACAAATATTTTAGGTTACCTATTTTTTAGACTGTTAATATAAATGTGGTAAAAACTGCAATAAATCTAAATTAGATATTTTGTTAATGTGATTTAGTTAATAATGGGAATTAATATGAAATGAATCATACATTAAAGAAATGTAATATAAATCAACGTTAATTATACCCATAAAATGTCAATTATTGAATAGCAAGATTTTAAATCAATAAACGGATTTATTGAGATTTCAATTTATAATTAATAAAATTTAATGTGAAATCAATTGCAATTAATTGACTTAATTTGTGCAGTTAGGGTAGATTTGATTTGTCATTGAAGATTGTTAATTCTATAAGATGTAATCAATGTTAATTTTATTTACAATATGAGATTTGTTGATTTAAGGAGTGAAAACCAAGATTTATTAATTTATTTGAAATTTAAAATTCAATAAGTGTTTTAATTGGAAATAAGTGGAATTTAATATCAAAATATTACGTTAATGGAAATTAGGATGAAATTTGTGAATATTAATGTAATAACTACGAACCATTGAAAATTTCATCCAATTGATAATGATAGATTGGATAATAGAATGAAAAGTCAATTCAATGGAATTATTGAGAATTTAATTTATAATTTCTGAATATAATGAAATTGAAATTCAACCCGAAATTTGATGATTGAATCGACATTTAAGTGACATCTAAATTTGTTTAAATTAGTGTAAATGATTAAGAAATTTAAAAATGATAAAAACTGTCAATTATAGGATTGAAATTGAAAATTTGATTTAATTAATTAATTATAAATTCATTTAATTAATGTAAAAAAGGCCATTTTGGCCACTGACTCGGATTTTGACGAAACTAGTTTCGTCGGATCCGTAACGGTGAATTATGGTAGGATTTCAAGTTTTGTAGCGATCAGACTTGTCGTTTGATCGTACGGACTCGAAACGCCTAGAAATCAATGAAATTTAAATCAATTGAAATCAATTTGAAATATTTTGATTTTAGCGTAACTTCTTCATACAATGGAATTTGAACTTGATCCCTATTCCATCGCGTTTAAAATATTTAAAAACATATATTTGGATATATGGGTTGAACCAATTTGGTTCCGGAATCAGAACGGGCTATTCGGGCCATTTTATTGTTCAACGCGTATATCCAATCGATCCAGTCCATTCTAATTTCAGTTTGTCTATAAATACCCTGTTATAAACCCTAATTGTTCCTCATTGTAAATTTTCTATTCCTACAATTCCTTCTCACCTCCTCATTTCATGGCAGACAATTCCAAATCCAGTTGCAATTTAAAAAATCAAATTGAAATTTCAAACTCCTCACAAAAATTCAGAAAAATTATATATCGAAGCCCTCGATCAATGCATCTCATATCTACGATTCATTTTTGGATCTGATTTTCTGTGTAGCCGGAATTGGCTCATTTATTCTTGGTCGTTTGTCGCACGTCGATGAACATTGTCGGATCGTCAAATCATTTCTAGGTATTGTAGAGTGGACGATGGGGAGTTCATCGGCGGTGTTCACTTGTCGATCTGACGGTTGGATCGAGGGGAATAATTGATTAGGGTTAGTGATTGATTGGCAGAGGCTGCAAGATTCGTGGCATCGATGGTGATAGGCGGTGGTTCGCTCGTGGTCGCGGCCTTGGGGAACGTCGGGGCAAGCGTGGGTGGCCGCGAGGTGCGGAACTATGGTCGCGCATATGGTTGCTTGGGTTTTCGCGTTCGTGTGTGTTTTGGCTTGGGAGAGTGTTGTGTGGTAACGATGGTAATGATGAGATGACGTGGCAGGGTATAATTGTTTGTTTTATTTTATTTTAATTCGATTTTAACTCGTTTTAATGCAATAACTTTTATATACGAACTCCAATTCATGCGCGATTTTCTTCGCTAGGTTCGTATTGGGATTCCAGACATTTTTGCGTTGGTTTGGACGAATTTGAAGACTGTTTAATTTTTGAGTTTAAATTGGATTTAAATTCAAAAGGTGAGTGTTTTAACCCACTCGCAATTTCTAAAATTTCTTATGTGTATTAAATTAATTTCTAATGTGATTAGAAATTTATTTATTGCTGTTCGGTATATATTTTTTCATCATTCTAGTTAAAAATTGAATTTATTGAATTAAATTGGTATTCGATTTATTATTGCGTATAAACTTCCAGTTAAATTAATCTATTATTGAATATAAACTATCAGTAATTACTTGTTATTTATTTCTATCCTATGTTGATGTTATTGTTTAAATTGGATGATGATTGTGATAAATGATTGATGATTGATATTGGGTGAATGGATGTCGTATTTTATGTTGTTATAGACTGCAAGTTGTTATGCAATTTATTTCATTCAGGATTGTGGTTTGAAATGATATATAACCGTAGTTTTATTTTAAATTATGGATTGAAATGATAAATATCTGTATCACTTGACCATAGGGTAGAAAATTATATACAGACACCATGGTCTATATATAAAAATATTTTGAAATGATTTCTATGATTTTGGAAAGAAATATACGGTTTAATAGATATTATATAAATATTATTTTATATATACATAGTTAAATTCTTGAATTTAGGCTACGTATAATTTTTTTTAATAAAAATAAGCTTAATAATGGAGTTTGATTGTTTTATATTATATGGTTAAGTACTTGTGTAAGATATTGTATATATAGAGTTTTAACGACTTAAATAAAAATTTGGTTGGAAGATAAATATGAAATTGGTTTGAATCGAATGATCTAAGAATTATACTTAAATAAATTTAATTTGAAATTTAAATAAAATTGATATTTTAAAGGGTATGATTCTTATAACTTGATTTGGTTTAGAGTGATTTAAATGAATATGAAGTTGATTTAAATGAATATATCAAGTTAAATAAATTGAAAGAATGTCCAATTATGTGAAGTTAAAAGTTTTCTTAAATGACATTGGATTTATTACGCAAACATTTCAAAATCTAAATAATAGTAATTGAATTTGATGTATACGAGATTTTCAAAGAATTAGTTTTGAAATGGTGGAATATTTAAAGCTTTGAAATATATAGAAATTGGAATGGTTTATATGGGGATTCAAATCTGTATTTGGAATTGGTTTGCGAAATTAAAGAAGCTAATTTATTATATAAAGAAATTCAATATTAACCCATTTAAGTATTGGAAGTTATGTTTCAAAGTTATGGGTTTCAAGGTATTATGTATTGAAAATGCTACGATTTTAGGAAAAGAAAATATTTGAAATAAAATGATATTATATTGATTTGAGTTTTACAAAAATAATATCATATTGATTTGGGTTTTTATAACGGAGATGATATCGTATTTATATGGTTTTGAAATGGGTATTATATTTTGGCTTTGAAGTATGATTATTTTAAAATGACCGCGTGTTATAATAATTTTTGGTTGTTGAAGAGACCGGGATCAGAAGTTGTCATACTCTCTGCCAACTTAGAAAACCACTTTAACAACCATGTACGCGGAGGAGATTCCAGAATGAAGTAGGATGGTGGCGATGTTCTTTTGAGGTATATACATGAACCCAACTCCCGTGAGTTGGCATAAGGTGGCTAAAACAGGAGCGAACTCGGGCCAATGAGGTCATTCCTCTGATCGGACACATCCCTACGATATTATACTCTGACTTTTGGATTGATTCGGTGGCCGCTTTTGATTTTTTTGATTTGGGGATGTGGCTTGAGGTGGGCGGTAGTAGCTGCTACGCGTTACCACCAGCCTGTGTGTGTAATTGGTATATCTACTCTGGCATTGCCTTGTGTGCTGTATCACCTACCCTAGCGCGTCTTGTACGAGTTTGATTTGTGTCGTACCTATGGAGTATCCTCTGGTAGCTTCCCGATCAGGAGGTATTACGGTACTATATAGACTATTGGCGCTATTACGTGTTAAGGGCTATATGGGTAACCCCTTAACGCTATTAAAAAGTAAGTTTATTTTACTACTAGACATTATTATAATAGCGAAATATTACTACATAGTAAATAGTTTAACGGATCCTTAGGATATGTGAATCCCGGGCATCTCTTAAGTTACTGCACTCACGTTAGACACTGGATAGGAGATGTCAAATCCCGTAAACATCTCCGACGCCGTTCCACTCATATTATTTACCGTTGATTTAACTTACATAAGATCTTTTAGTTCTGACTTGAGTGTTTTATCTTTTCAATTCGCTCAGGTCAGTCCGAGCATTTCAGAATTTGAAGATTTTATTCTGGTGGACGAAGACGAAGATTTGTACTACTATTTATTATTATATTCCACTTCATCCATACTATTCCGCTGCATTAATTTATTTTTTCTCTGGTATGTGTAACTCTGATATGTATTGTATAAGTATAATCAATTTTTTTTGTAAACAGCTTCATGAACTGTATATTTGATTATTATATTTTATCGTTACGCTGCAAGATTCTATTTTGTTCTTTTTCTTTCTCTGTTTTCTTATTTACCCTATAACAATCTGCCCTTTTGTATGGTTTAAGTCTGACGTGTGTGGTTTATCGTCGATTTAAAGCGTACGAAATGGCAGGACGTTACACAGACAAGTCCAGTAAATATGTGTAGACCCGTCTTCACAACACTGTATGCACAATTACATATGTGTGCTATTTATCTATGCAAACAACCACCTGTGCATGATATCAAAAATGTATGCAGACACAATATATGATATACATGTGGACCATATCTACGAACAAATGCCTACCTACAACATCAAATAAAATATATATAGACATGTATCTAGACAAAAATATGATAAAGTAAATATAAGATTGTTTAAACAACCTATACTATATATAAAATCCTTCGAATGAAAAAATCATTGAACAATAATCTTCCAAAATGTATGCAGACAACAAAATCCTACAACCTTTACATAGTAATATATAATATTATAAAACGCAACAAACCCATACTGTAACTTCTTTAACTAATATAAACTTGCATACACTTGAATAAATACTTTGAACCATACAAATTTCAAAACCCAAAATAAAGTACATATATACATATATATAATGTATACTACACATAAGCTATATCATATGTATACTAATATATGCACCTTCATGTTTTTCAGATAACAGCAAAGTGAAAATCATATAACTCAATATATATGGAATTTATAAGACTATCCTATACACAAACACAGACATAAACAAAACTTTCCTAACACATATCTATCCAGATTCTTTTTTTCTTTTCACTACCCTATCTATAGATATATACGGCTAACTTATGTGCTAGAAATAAACTCATGCATACTTTAAACTAACAGAGCTTCAAATAAAAACTATATAAACCAACATATGCAACTTACCCAACAGACTTTGTAAAACTACTAATATCTGCATTATTATAATCATATATAATATGATAAAGCATAATACTAGAATAAATATAATATAATATTATGTGTAATTTATACATATAATTATCGTAACTAAAAGGAGGAAACTGAACGGAAATGCCTAAGGTGGACCAGAGCTCGGAGTGAGGAGCGAAGGAACGTATGGGCCTGTGGGAAGATCGGAGGCAAGGCGGTGATGCTCAGTTGTGGGTAAGTGAAGGGGGAGATGGGACTTTGCCGGAGCTATGACATGCGGAGGGAGAAAGGCGGGGCGGAGAGGTTAGGAGCGGCTGCCGCTATACCAGGCAGTGATGGTGAAGGAAAGAAGGCGGGTGCAGAACATAGGAGGGGAGAAAAAGAGATTGGCGAGACTGGTGGTGCTCTGTGCGGTGGTCAGTGGTGTCGGCGAGGCTGATGTGGGCTGGAGGGGAAATCGTGGCTCACGGTGGAAGCTTGGCCAAATAGAAGAAAGGGAGAGGTGGCTGAAGAAAAATAAGGAAGAGAAGCAGAGGAGTGGTTTCAATGAGGAAAATGTGAACGAAAAAAATGTTAGATCTGTTTTTATAAAAAAATCAAACGAAAAGAAGGCAAAAGGCAGAGAAAAGGAACAGTGTATAATAAACGGCAACAGTTCCCTAGGTTCAACTGAAAATAATTAAGGCAATAGATTGTTTTGTTTCATTCATGTTTAAATTTAAAACGCAAAAGAAATCAAATGGTCACGGATCCGATACCGATACTGTTACCGTTATTGTGGATTCCACGGTGTATCGGACTTCAAAATACAGAGTTGAATATACCGTAGAGATCAGCGTGACGAGACGATCAAAATAGTATGCAGATATCAGTGATAGGATCATGCGATCAGAAATCGATGATCGGTACTGAAAATGCTGCTATTCCGTAGGGAGAAATCCAAAGGAACTAGAAACGTCCGAATTTCGCGAAACAATTTCGCAATCTGATTCGTAGTGTTCTAAATAAATTTTCTCATTTTGACATTTTTAGATTTCGGAATACTTTTAAATTCGACTGTTATTAACTAACTTAAATATAAATAAAATTTCGCAATAAAATAAACTTCGATATTATCATATGAAAATTTTCCAAATGCTATGTTTAAATAGACGTATTCCAAATAATAAATTTTTATTTTTTAATTTTATTGTTTAAAATTTCAAAAAATTTCAATTAATTAAATAAATAAAATCACTAGAAATTCTGGGTCGTTACAAATGGTATGTATTAAAAGAGGTGAAGGAAAGAATTAAATATATGAAAAGTAGTCAATGTTCATGAAATGAAAAGGCTTTAGACAATGTAAATGGAAATTAGTAATGGAACAAATGAGGAAACAATAAAAAAAAAGTATGACAATTATTAATTAGAAAGGGAATAAATAGACCAACTCCACTCTATAAAAAAACTTTTGGAATTCAAATTTCAAAACATTTGTTCACTCAATTAATTTTGTTAACCCCAAACATACAAAATTTGACATTCATTAAAGATTTAATTATCTCAACATAACTAAATTTGAACACACCAATTTACATAACGGGGACCAATACTACATAAAATAAAATATGAACCATGATTTAAAAATTCAAGTTTAAAAACAATATATTTCTCGATACGTAATTATGAACTAAAATATTTAATTTATTTTAAATTTCAAGGTTAGCAATAAAATCACTTTCGTGCAACCTATGCCTGCTATATAACTACCGTAAAATGCTGTTTTAAAAATTCAGTTTTTCTTCTTTTACAACATTATATTTATATTCAGAATGGAAATGTTCACTTTATTTTTGTCAAATATTCTTTTATTTTCCTTAAAATGCTTATTCGTTTCTTGCAATTCATAAATGTAAACATTCTTATATTCTAAACGATCAACCTATACAATATTAAATCCATTCTTATGTTTTCGAATAATATACATTCGAAATGAAAACATTCTTACATTAAGCACTTTGTTTCTTTTTCCTTTTTCTATTGAAAGATTTGAATAAATTTATTTCCGGTTAATTTTAATCTTCCACTTCAAAACGGACCCTAATTGATGAAATCAATTAAATAAATACATGAACATTGTAATCCTTATTTATAGTCATGCAAACACGTTTATAAAACTACAGTATCCAACAAGGATTAAATTACATACTAAATAAATGTTTTTCTCTATCAATCAATATTCATTTAACTCATCATTAACATCGACATTTATTATTCCAATTCCTATTATTAAATTATATTCTAATACGCATCAGAACCTTCCACTTCATTGCTTCATACACGCACACACACACTCTTCCCCATTGATCGTTTAACTTAACTTTGATATCAAATATAATAACACTCCCCGAAACTAGCCTTAATCCTGACCTAAAAAGGCCCATCAAAACATAGACCCATTACAAAGCTGGAGGTTGGTTGGTAAAAAGAACAATATCGAGCTATTTATCTATTCATTCAAAATTTATAGCGGAAAGGATAAAATATAATAGCATAAAAAATACCCAATTTATTTCAAATTCCAAATGTCACAAAACGAAACCATAACATAATGTCAACAATAATTGTTACATCATCTTGTTCAAAAATACATTTAAGCAACAAATTGATACATCATAAAATAGCGTAAATAGATAAATAAACTGCTGCCACAAGATCTCTCATCATCATCTCCATCTTGATCATCGTCTTCTTCCCTAACCTTTGTTGTAATAAAGAGGGAATTATAATAACAGTGTCCGGTGAATAGAAAGTATCGAGCCTTTCTATATAAATACTTAGGGAGTATAATTTGAATACGGACGTGTCTTTTACATTTTAAACTACATTCAAAACCATTTAATACTTCATACAAGGGAAAGAGGTGGTCCCTCAAACAACCACTAATAGCTTTAATCGCCAAAGTAGGTTTTTCCATAACCAATAACTCATAACCGTCGTTATTAGTGTCTATCAATGCAAGAGAAAGAACCCAAGCCACGTAATACCATCTAACGAAAAATAGAAAGACCTTGACCATTAAAGATATTGGTTGAGGTAGACCCTTATCATTTAATTACTATTCCCAAGAAGGACTCCACATAGGCCTCTATTTGGATGAAATTTCACGAAAATCTCTTCAGATACCTAATACTTTGATTGAAGCGGTCCTTTCTGAGATATCCTTAATCATGCCTAAATCCAATCCCGGCCATTTAATATTTCGTATAAAGAAATGTGGCAGGCCTTCAAAGAACCACTTAATACCTTCAATTTCTCAAAGCATGTCCTTTGTGTTATGGCCCGTTTCCTATGGAAACGTATCACATTAGTTCGATTACTCATAGGAACTTGTAACATCCCTAATTTTTGATAACATTATTCAAAATATTTAATTAGATAAATTAAATAGAATAATGATGATAAAGAGATTGATATTTGATTAAATAATAGGGTTGTGCTTATTAATAAGATAAATGTGCTTTAAATTGGTTTATTAGTTAATTAAACTGCAGATGGGCATATTGAAAATTAGCCAATTTATCATACACGGCTATAACTTCTCATTTTTGTCCATTTACATTTCATTTATCACGATTGCAAATAAAAATATTAAACCTAAACTAAAGTCGGCCATTACCAAGGAAGAAAGGAAAAAAATTAGTCAAGCCAAGGATCAAAAGCTAGGGAGGATTAATCGGCAACAAATTTCAAATTCCTTATCAAGTTTAAGGTGAATAATAATCTTCTACCATCTCTATTTTTATTCTATAATTATATGGTTTCAGATTTATGATTTAAATTCATTTTTGTGACATAATGGATGATGATATGCTTGAATTACATTACGATGATTTTTTTTAATTCATAAGCACATGAATTTGGAAGGTTTAGACATAAAACTGAAAAGATATGATTTTGGATTGCGATGGAAAAATTTTATGGTAAGTAAAACATGGTTTTAGAGATGGGTTTTTATTTTCATAATTTTCCAAGATATGGAAATTTTATTATGAATTTTTATTAAAAAATATGATATAATTGGGTTTAAAATTTATTTTGAGAATTTTATGAAGAAATTGATCTAAAATTTTAGAACGTTTGACTATATGATGAAACTGAATTTCTATGATTTTGAGGGAATTTTTCTTATCGATTTACTAAGGAAAATAAATTATTTGAAAAGGAAGACTTTTTTGAAATAATCAGTTTTAGCATATGGAAGGGCTAAACATTGCATTATTTACTGGTTTAAATTTGGCAGCTAATCAGTGTTTTACAAAAAGGCAAGTTGTTT
The DNA here is from genome assembly GCA_030765085.1 of Allium cepa. Classification (NCBI taxonomy): domain Eukaryota; kingdom Viridiplantae; phylum Streptophyta; class Magnoliopsida; order Asparagales; family Amaryllidaceae; genus Allium; species Allium cepa. The sequence goes on along the minus strand of CM060934.1, from coordinate 1,013,764,236 downwards.
AAAAGAAATTACTTAAAGTTGCTATCTTTCAGCCTTTAAAGTAGAAAAAAGTGTTCCACCTCCATTGGTAAGGACCTTTCAACTCCTTTGATTTTGCCTCGTCCCATTCGAAACTAACATAGTCGAAACTATTATAGTCGAAACCAATACACAAGATATCACTTAGATTGTATTTAGTGGATTAGTAGGAAGGCGGAAGCCTTGGTTTCGAATGAGTAGCTTCCGATGGAGTCATAACCCTGCCTTGTTTTCTTAAGTTAAAATCCTTGCCTAGTTTTACCTAAAGCTTTCGACATAGTCAAAACACATGCTTTTCAAAAGATTTTCACTTACCTTTCGAAGGAGGTTGTCATGTTTTATTAAAGCATTTGCTTCCGAAGGAGTGCCTTTTTCCTTTAAATAATTTCTTTCGAAAGGGTAGGTTCCAGCCTAGTCGAAACCTAGCCACTAATCTACCTTTCAACTATATTGACCAAAAATGCTTTTGAAAGGTTACCCTTATTTTCACCATAAGCTAAGCCTTTTCCTAAATGATTTCGAAGAGGTTGGGGTTTCCAAGGTGATTGAGCCGAAAGGTGTTTTGACACTGTCCTTCAAAGTTTTTGTTCCCAAGGTTTTGTTTTCGACTAAGATGGTTCCGTCACCATCAATGTTTCTCCCAAACTTATTTTTGTTGGTTACAAAAGAGATACTTTCGCATATAACCATTTTGACCCAAATGATGTTTTTAAAGAGTAAACCAAATACTATCGAAAGGGCTACTTTCATTTTTTTCGAAGCTCTACATTTTAAAAGGATGATTTGATACCATCGAAAGGTATGATAGGTTTCAAAAGAGAATGATCATTAATGACTTTGAAAGGTATGTATACAATGTTTGAAAAAAAAGTTTTTACTTTCAAAGGAGGCTATCCAGAGCTTTTGAAAGAGATGTTTTATGGTTTCAAAACATAAACCCAATCTCAACTTAAAGTAATAACCATGGCATAAATAAAGATTTTGAAATGTTATTCGCTTTGTTATTAACCCATAACCGTGTTTTGGGAAAAGGACAAAACAACCAGTTAGGTTGACCTGGTAGTGAATATAAATTAACCGACCTTAAAATTTTAATTAAAGATATTCACATGGGTCAATAGGCTTACAGAAGCCCATGAAAACTATATGATATTGGTAGGGGCCAATAGGTTCATAGTCAACCCATGAAAACTATGATTTGATACTAGTAGGGGCAAGAAGATTTGTAGTTAGCCCATGAAAACTATATCCAGATTTGGATACTGGCAGTCAGCCAATAAATTCCTAGTTAGCCCATGAAAACTAGGATAAGAAATAAGATATTGGAGTTACCAATAAGTTATTAGTGATCCCATGAAAACTAATTATTTGGACAGATAGTCCTTAACATTTAACAAGTTAATAGTAACCCTAAAAACTATAATTGAGACAGATAGTCAGAATAAATAGGGATGGCTAATCCAGAATTTATTTATTTATTTTTAATATCATCATGATGTTTTAAAGTACTATATTTTAACCATTGTGGATGCAGGAGCACAGTTATATGGTTTATAAATGTTTTATGTCACTAGTGAGGGGAAACCATTCCGCTTGGTGGCGTGGTCTCACTAGATATCTAAATGGTTTTATATGGTAATTATTATTCATCCCAGGCTTTATGTCTGACTCGAAGTTTCTATTTTCCCCCTTAAACTCTCGGGTACCCAATTGATTTTGAGTAGGTTGGGAGCTAAGGTTTCCGGATGTTTTTATTAGACGAATAAAAGTTCTTGTGGACGTGTAGGAGGCAAGATTATTATTAGAGATCATTTATTTCCAATGTGTGTTTGTTTGTAACAAGAAATTGTTTCCTTGCCTGTCTATATACTCTAATCTATCAAGGAACATCTTTATGTCACTTTTGGCATATTTTGTAATAATTATATGTTATCTGAATGTGGTCTACGAAAGTGGGATTATGTAATCAATTTGGAATATTTTGAAATGGAACGTGGAATTTGTTTTGCAGTTTAATTTTTTTTCATATTCTTGTATTTCTGTTTCAATGTATCTAATATTGCCATGTTTGGTCGTCGAGGATTAATAACTGTGGATGGCTGCAGCATCCGTAGCCGTTAGTTTTGGGCCTCCAAATAGGGGATGTTACTAATTGGTATTAGAGCATAGATTTATGAAAATTTAAAAGAAACTTACACCTAAAAGATTTTCCAAACACAATCTAATGAATCAGATGTTAAGATTGGGGTTTGGGTTAATGCTATAGTAATGTACTTGTATTTCTATATATAGTTATATATATGTAAGTACATATCCCCCATTCTCATTGACCGTTCTTCTGTATCTTATTAAGGTTCGTATGCAGATTTACGAGAAAGGAGATATAGATGCAGGAAACTGAAGAGGAAATCTCGATGGAGGAAGCACCACAACTAATGGAAATGCTTGACCCACTACCAGAAAAAACTCGGGTCGACCGGCTAATTCTAGTAACCAAAATGCAAAAGCCAGTGTGGGTGCTGGAAATCCACCAGTAGATATGGGGTGATGTATCAGTTCTTTTTTGGTTTGATGCAAGTTGGAGCTGCTGCTGGAGCTGTTGGAAATGCAGGAGGAGCTAATCTTGTGGCTCTAGTTTGGAATATTGCTTTGCTTAGTAGGGATTACACCAGTTTGGTTAACAAGCCAATCTTAGGAATGAGAGTGTCGTAGAGGTTCAGAATTGGTTGTTGCATTGTAAGCATATATTTGCTGATTTAGGTCTAAATGATGGACAAAAGAGGATGTTGGCCTCTAGAAAGTTACTGGGGTCAACATTGCATTGGTGGAATAGTGTCAATGTTGGAGTGCTGGAAGAGCAGTTAACTTGGAATGATTAAAATGAGATTTGAGCAGAAATTTGTATCGAAGTTTGCTAATCTGAGCTGATGGGGAAATTTATGGATTTAGTTCAGGGAAAGATGTCAGTAGTCCAGTATGCTGCTATGTTTGAAGTGTAGTCTAGATATGGATATGCTATTATAAATACTGACGTCAAAAGGAATGAGAAGTTCGTTTGGGGACTGAGGCCGGAGCTTGCTAGAATGACCATGACATATGTCCGTGATCCTTGTAATATAGTGGTGGAGATGGCTATTTTCCATGAGGAGTTGCTTGCCGATTTAGTTAAAAAGAAGTCAATGGAAACTCAAGGTTCTCAAAGGGAAAAGAGGAAGTTCTTTAAGAAGAATGGAACATATAAGCGAGATATTGCCAAAAAGTCAAAGGTTGAGGTAGTTTGCTATATGTATGACAAGAAGGGTAACTTTGCTTATGCATGTTGGTTAAGAAATGGGAAGAAAGCTGCAGTTAAGAAGAATGTGAAATGCTTCAACTGTGATTAAGTTGGGCATTACAAGAATTAGTGTCCAAAGCCAGTTAGGGAAGACAAAGGAAAAGTTTTTGCTATAGGACCGGATAGACCTACTACAACAGATAGGGGAAAAACAGTGATTGAAGGTACGCTCTAGATTTAGAGTATTTCCGTTAGACTACATTTTGATATCGGTGCATCACATTCATTTATATCTCAGTGTTTGGTTGATAGATTATGTCTAGAACCTACCTACGTGTTATAATAGATTATGTCTAGAACCCACCTACCTTGTTACTTCTTTAAGGGTTGCAAATCCAATAGGAAGGTATGCAACTCTAAGGTTAAAATTTGATCAGTTAGAACTTGACTTGTAAAGTTATAAATCGACATGTATTTTGTATGTTATTGATTTCGTAGATTTTGGGATCATTTTGGGTATGGATTGGTTGAGTAAGTATGAGGCTAGGATATTTTGCCATGATTGGGAAATATCACTGAGACAACCAGATAGTCATAACCGAGTGATATTCTTAGTAGAGAATATTGACCGAATTGTTAGTGCTATGCTTAATTCTATGGAGGTAGGAAATGAGTTAAGTCGGGTTCAGGTTGCAAGAGAGTTTGTAGGTGTCTTTGAGCCAGTCACTGGACTACCTTTGAAAAGAGCCATTGAGTTTAGAATAGATCTTGTGCCAGGAGCTGAACCTGTAAGTGGACAACCTAGCAGGATGTCACCAGTTGAGAGGAAGGAATTGAAGGTGCAGCTAGTGGATATTGAAGGAAGGAATTCTATTAGACCAAGCAGTTTGCCTTGGGGAACTGCCGTAGTGTTCGTGAAGAAACGTGATGGATCGCTGAGGATGTATACTGACTATCGTAAGTTAAATGAAAGGATAATTAAGTATAAGTATCCTTTTCCAAGAATAGATGGTGTGACGCCCCACCTCTATACCCACGCTAGCCAAGAACACTACGGAGTAGTTCTGTCAACTAGCACGGAGAATAAGGCTGTTGAGGAGCGACCATCCATGTAATTGCTTATCACACGGTGGCTATAAATAATCTTCGGAAACAAACATAGAAATAAGCATAACGCAAATCAGTCACAGACATCCATATCACAAAGGCGGAAGAAGATATGAATATATAACTAACACATGAAAGTGTACATCAGAGTAGTGCTCAAAAGATCCACAATAATACAAAAGAATAGCAACACGTGCTATACAAAAGAATACAATTATGAGTCTATATCTCAAGTGTATACCACAAAAACTGCTAATCTAAACAGTTAGCCAAAAGTCAGAGTGATGAATCCCTGGAAAGAAGTCAAGCAGAAGCACCTGTAACATCTCGGTCTGACCCGAGTATTATTTAAGAAAATAATAAATGGGCCAGTCTAGCTATAAATATCAGATGACATGATATAACATAAAAGATATGGTATAAACATAAAATATCCATAATGACATACCACTATAAGTATGTAAATAATGATCAACAGAAGATCAATCAATAAGAGATAATCAATATCACAAGAATCTTCTCAAAGATTCGGAAAGGGCATCATACCCCAAACTTGTACTCATAACAAGTCAATGACATAAATTCTAGAAATCAATGCAAGAAGTCCAGAAATCATAGAAAAGAGAAAGAGGCCTATCACATGACGGTTCGAAGACCAAGGGGAGCTACCCCACATGTGTGAATGGAATCACACAGATTAAGGTCCAGACTAACCAAAAAGCAAAAAGGTATGTGTGAGTGGAATCACACAAGTGGTGTCTAGTCTAACCTCGCAACAAGAGACATCGCACAGTTGCTAGTCTAAATCATCAGAATGATCGTCATGATCAACGAGAAGTGTCAATTACACTAAGCTAGTAAATATAGAAGTTTAGCTTCATGTCCCATAACCACTTGCTTAACTTAAATATTTACGAACAAACTGTAAATCTTCACTAATAAAATTGTCACAAGAGGTTCAATCGAACAAGTCTAAGAATTAACCGACGAAGTGAACGCAAGCATTTCATACCACTTGTTTTACTAAGTCGTTTAATTATATTTCTCATCCGAGTGAGGTAAAGGTTTGTATATACTAATAGATTGGAATACGGTTTAAGAAAAGAGCTTTGTTATTAAAAATAGAGTTGAAATTGTTTGTTAAAAGAGTTCTGATATTTACTACTAGTATTGAAACCTTTATATTATAAAGTGACAAATCACAGAAGCAATTGTAGAAACAATCAGTCACAAAGATCGCATACGGAGATGTGAATAAAATCCAAGGAAATCAGCTCAATGTTTTTCAGATAAGATCCCTTACGGAGGGGAGGTCCGGGGGGTGGCAACCCCCCAAGGTGGGGGTGCAGGGGCAACGCCACCACTTACGGGGTTCAACCTGCCCGGTCAGGTCGCGGGGGTCCAGGAAGCAACGCCCCGTCCAAAACGGTACGACCTAGTGAAGACAAAATGAGGTCTAACGACCTAAGAGGAATAGGGTCGAGCGACCTAATGGTTGCGACCTAGGGGTCTAAGGGGTCAAACGACCTAGTGGTGTTTGCGAGTTAGCCGAAGCGAGCGACCTAAGAGAGACGAGCGACTTAAGGAACTCGCGACCTAACATTTGAATAGGTCAAGCGACCTAAGTGTTCAGGCGACCTAAGGTCTTACGACCTAACGACCTACGGTCTAAAGGCCACGCGACCTAGAGGATCTGCGAGCTAACGAGGCCGACCTAAGGTGCAAGCGACCTAGGGACAACGGCCTAAAGTATAGTATGCGACCTAAAAGATGGCGCGACCTAAGGTGAGAGCAGGTCGAGCGACTTAAGGCGATGCACGACCTAAGACCTAACGACCTAAAGGGATGCGCGACCTAAGAGAGGCATCAGGTCGAACGACTTAAGGGTGATGCGACCTACGACCTAAGCTCAAATACGAGCTAGCGACCTACGACCTAAGCTCAAATGCGAGCTAAGGCCTACGACCTAAGGCCCTAACGTACTAACATTTGTCGAGACCTAAGTGGTGACGACCTAACAAGGAAACGCTGAGCGACCTAACGCTACAGAGGGGATTTAAGGCCAGAAACGACCTACGACCTAAACCCCATACGACCTAACGTGAAACGACCTAACTCCGAAGTGAAAATTCAAGGCAGTGCGACCTAGCGTGATAACACGCGAACGACCTAAGTGTTAGGTCGTGAGCGACCTAACTCCGAACACACGAAAATGGCCAGAACGACCTAAGTGCAGAAAATTCACCAAAGCGCTAAAAATTGGAGTTTTTCGCCAATCCAATCCAAACCAAATGCTAATATGCATGCAAAAATGATAGGGAATCATTCCCAACAGTCCAATATAGTTATAGGCTAGAATTGTGAGATAAAAATCTCATCTTTGCACAAATTCAATGAAAAGTGAAGTTTTAAGCAAGCAAGAATCAATCCCTCTTCTATCTAAGCACAAGAAGCTTGAATCCAATGTCTTCTTCTTGAATTTTGAGTAGAAAGATGGATTGCAATTGAATTTGAGTTTTTGAATTTTAATTTCCCATTCCCTCCACCATTTTTGAAGAAGCTTGAAGACTTAGGAAAATAGAAATGAAGTTATGAAGAGGAGGGGTGAAGGTTGGGTCTAATAGGCTAAAAGCCCAACCCAAAGTCTCAAGTGAAAAAGTAGTGAAATTCTACTATCTCCAATCATGTCAATGTTTATACTTAAAAAAATTGTAAACGGCATTTCGAACTCAATGGAAGTGGTCTGGAGTCCTAATTTGACCGTTTGCAAAAAGTAGCTTTTCGGACCAATATCCGATTAACGACAAAATATTTATATATAAAATCGATAAATATGCGGGTTGTTACAGATGGTCTGTTTGATCAGTTGAGTGGAGCCAAAGTGTTTTCTCGGTTGGATTTGGTGATAGGCTTCCATGAGTTAACAGTAGCAGAGGACTGTATTCCTCTGACAGTATTTCGAACAAGGTATGGTTCATATGAATGGTTGGTGATACCATTTAGATTGACAAATGCACATGCTTTCTTCGTAGAATTTATGAACCGAGTTTTGTAAGAGTACTTAGATAGGTTTGTACTAATATTTATAGATGACATTCTAGTATACTAGAATGATGAGAGAGAGCATGAAGTTCGTCTTGGATTTGTGCTTATGTGATGATCCAGAATTTTGAACATTTGAAATCGAAATATTTAATTGATTTTAAATAATCGAAAGTTAATTTAACTTGAATTTTGTAACGACCCAACTATTTTGGGCCATTCAAATCGACAATAATCCACACATATCGGACTTGAATAATTCAAACTAACAGACTGTACCACATTTTGGAGCAAATAAAATCAACACTGAATCACATATACAGAATATTAGAATAACTCGCAGCGGAAATAAAATACCATAGTATGAAACTACTATATATATACTCTCAAAACATATACAAAATATCATAGTTTAAAAATGGATACAATAGAAGTCTGGATACATAAATCACTAATACATAAGCAATACTGAATAGGAAATAACTGGATCAAAAATAGACGAATAGATAGTCCAATAAGCTCCAACAATTCTCTAGCTCCAGAAGGTGAATCCAAAGCTATGACTCTCAGTCTGACCCGAGCGTAAACTAAAACACAAAACACTCGAGTAAGGACATACATACTTATACAATGTAAACCAACTCAAGTGAACTGTATTAGCAATGCACAATAACTAAAAGGATACTTGGGATCGTCCATCTTTTAAGGATCAATCAAACCACCAACTAAGTAGTAATAAACACTATCCTAAAAATATCCATATTAAAGTAAACAATGCAAATAACAGTGTTATTGTAACTAGGGTAACATAGAGCTGCATTAACCGCTCACCTCTAGCCACACTCTCAAAATCAAAGATGTGCATCAAACAATCACAAGGAAATCGCATGACACACAAAACAGTGTACCCGTGGTTATAAATTTGAAAATGATTTATAATTCCAAATCAAAATCATTCTTTAAACCATTAAAAAGTGAAGTCATTATTCCTTCAAATCAAATATTCAATTCCTAAAAATGTAGCTTCCAGATTTACAGTAGAATTTCAGCCACAAATAAACTTCAATTTAACCCATTTTAATTTATAAAATTTCATACTTTCAACTTTAAAAATGGCCATTTAAATAACCTAGAAATTATGATTTTTATAAAGTAAATTTCACAAATAAATATCAATAATTTCACTTATTAAATTCAAGTATACAAATTTTCCATTCTTTACCTTTTAACAATTATTTTTCACTTAAATTTCAAGTTACCATTTCATACATTGAAGTAAATTTCCATTTCATTTAATTTACTTAAACTCCCATTTTAAAACCAAATCTCACAATTCTAAGTCAAGTTAAATTCCAAATTTCCATTTAACTATTCATTTATTTTGCATTTAACTAATTACAAAAATTCAAAATACACTGTAAGTTGCTTAACTTTATTTTACAAATAACTTGATATTTTCTTTTACTTTATATTTATCCAATTCATACATAAATTTATTAATTACCAAGTCAAGCTTATAATTCGATTTTTAGTTAAATTCCTATTATTAAGTTAAATCAAACTTTCACACTACAACTCAAACCATCTATTAACTTATACCATTTAACCTTTTAGAAAATCACTGCTTAATCCTTCTAAATCCTATGTAAGTCAAATTTCATATTTTTTTTCTTCTTTCATTTACAATACATGAATTTTTATAAGAAATCATATTTTGAAATCAACTACGGGTCCGGATAATATTTCACACCTAAATCAAGTGATATGGAAATTATCATTTAAATCCGTAATCAGTAAAAATTTTGGGTTTTCATTAATTCAAACCCACAATCTCAAGGAAAAACAAATAAAAATCACCCAAGGCCTATCATTTCAGCCCGTAATGATTTTTCCTATTCTAAAGTCCGTTCCGGTATGAATCATTTCAAACCATAGTGATTCTATTCTACAGGGAACTTGCAGTGTGAGAAACAGAAATAAATACACAGTATAATAGACTAAAACATAACAGATGATGAGAAAAGTTTATAATAGGGTTTAACATCATATAATTAACATCGTACAGGTATAACATTATATAACAAATCTACACATTCACTTGTTGTCACTTCACTAATTATATAAGTATAAATGTCATGAGTGAAAACTCACCTTTTATGCTGGAGTTAGCAAACCAAAACACACAAACGAATTCCAGAAAGCACGATATGACTTTTGATTTAAGTGGGGAGAGAGAGCCAAGATGTTATTCTTGTATTCAACAACAAAACAAAGAAAAATATAAATATAAATACAATACTAAAATTATTGGAACAAAATGGAAATAGAGTTTGCAAAAGACAACGCCAAGTTTTCAATTGATTTTGCTTGACCACAAATCACATTTGCTCAGCCACAAAGCTATAGGTTCGGCCTTGGTGATGTTTTGGCTAGGGTATGGATCTGGTTTGGACTCATATAGGCATGGCCACAAGTAAAAGTGAAGGGATAGGAGTTACTAGTGAAGGAAGATCAAATGTTAAGGCAAAAAGAGGAGTTTTGGTGCAACTTTAGGCTTGGCCATGCATGAATTGGGCTGGGCCTTGGCATGTACAGACCAGGTGGTGGCTGTAGTGAAGGCCAAGGGTGGTGAACTTGATGGTGGTGATGGTTAAGGGTTGCATAACATCCCGCCCATTTTGGTACGCTTTAAATCGACGATAAACCACACACGTCATACTTAAACCATGCAGAGGGCTGATTGTTATGGGGTAAATAAGAAAAAGCAGAGAAAGAAGAGAAAAAACAAAATAGAATCTTGCAACGGAACGACAAAAATATAATAATCAAATAAACAGTTCATGGAGCTGTTTTACAAAAACATTTGATTATACTTATACAATGTATATCAGAGTTACACATACCAGAGAATATAAATTTATGCAACGGAACCGTATGAATGCAGTGGAATAGTATAATAAATAATACTAATACAAATCTTCGTCTTCGTCCTCTAGAGATAAAGTCTTTGAACCTTGAAATGCACAGACTGGCCTGAGCGAATTGAAAAGACAAAACACTCGAGCCAGAACTAAAAGATCTTATGTAAGTTAAATCAACAGTAAATAATATGAGTGGAACGACGTCGGAGATGTTACAGGATTTGACATCTCATATCCTGTGCCCAACGTGAGTGCAGTAACTTAAGAGATGCTCGGGATTCACATCTCCAAAGGATCCGTTAAACTATCTACTATCTAGTAATATTTTGCTATTATAGTAATGTCTATAGTAAAATAAACTTACTTTTAAATAGCATTAAGGCTTTACATTTTCCGCCCTAACACGTAATAGTCATAGTAGTCCATCCAGTATAATGGTCCCTCCTGATCAGGAAGCCACCAGGGGATACCACACGGGCTACAGGAGAAAACCAAACTCGTACAAGGCGCGATAGGGTAGGTGACATGGCACACAAGGTAATGCCAAGGTAGATGTACAAATTACTATCCCTACCGGTGGTGACGCATAGCGTGCAGCTACCGCCCACCTCGAGCCACACCCCTAAAATAAAAAATCAAAAGTGGCCGCCAAATGAATCTCCAAGTCGGAATATATATCGAAGGAGTGTGTCCGATAATAGGAGCTACCTCACTGGCCCGGAATCGCTCCTGTTGTAGCCACCTTATGCCAACTCACGGGAGTCGGGTCCACGTATATACCTCAAAGGAACGCCGCCACCATCCTACTTCATTCTGGAATCTTCATCGCGTACATGGTTGTTAAAATGGTTTTCGGAGTTGGCAGAGAGTATGATAACTTCTGATCCCGGTATCTTTAACAACCAAACGTTGTTATAACACCGCGGTCATTTCAAAAATAATTATACTTCAAACCAGAATATAATATCCATTTCAAAACCATATAAATACTATATTATTTCCGTTTCAAAAACCAATCAATATGATATCATTTTATTAAAACCCAAATCAATATAATATCATTTTTATTTCGAACATATCCTTTCCAAAATCATAGCACTTTCAAAATTATAATATTTCCAAACCAAACGCTTGAAATATAACCTTCCAAAACATAATACTTTGAATTTCATAGCTTCAAAACCATAACTTTCAAAACTTAAATGGTTTGGATATTCAAACAGTATGTAAAATAAAATAGTTTAAATTTAAAATTACTTTATAAAGTAAAATAATTTCCTTGATTTTACAATTTTATTCACTTTAAATTAAATTTCAATTCATAACTTTCAACTCACTTTCAGTTTCAATAAACAATTTCAGTTTTAATATATTTGAAACTTTGAGTATTAAACAATTTCAAAACTAAGTTTGGAAATTACGATTCAACGATTCAATGTTCTAGTATTTAGTTTTGAAACATTTGCATAATAAATCCATTATCATTTAAATAAAACTCAAATTACAAATTACTAAATATTTCCTTCAATTTATTTACACTTTAAATATTCATTTAATTCATCTTGAATAAAAATACAGTTATTAAAATCATACCTTTTAAAATTTCATATTTTAATAAATTTTACATCAATTTATGGAGTTTAATTCTTAAATAAGCTCAATTTCAAATAAATTTTCAATTTACCTTCCAATCTTAATTTATTTAAGTCATTATAACCTCTATATTAAAGTTTGATCTAAATACTTAACCATATTTTATTTAAAAAAATCAAACTCCATTATTAAACTTATTATTATTAAACAAATTTATACATAGCTTAAATACACGAATTTAACTATATATAAATTTTTTTATAATATCAAAAAAATCAATATCTATTGAACCGTATAATTCTATCCAAAACCATAGAAATCATTTTCAAAATATTTATATATATAGACCGACGGTGTCTATATATAATTTTCTATCATGTGGTCAAGTGATACGGATATTTATCATTTCAATCCGTAATTTAAAATAAAAATACGGTTATATATCATTTCAAACCTTAATCCCGAATGAAATAAAATGCATAACAACTTGAAGTTTACAACAATATAAAATGCAACAACCATTCATCAAATATCAATCGTTAACCATTTATCACAATCATCATCCAATTCAATCAATATATAATCAGAAAATAAATAACACGCATTTACTGGCAGTTTATATTCAATAATAAATTAAATAACTATTTAACTAACAATTTATATGCAATAATAACTAAAATAACAATTTAATTCAATAAATTCAATTTAACTGAGATGATGATCAAAATATCCCAAACAGTCATAAATAAGTTTCAAATCATATCGTAAATCAATTTAACAAACATAAGAATTTTTAGAAGCCGTGAGTGGGTTAAAACACTCACCTTTTGAGTTTAAATTGAATTTAAATCCAATTTAAGCCCAAAAATTGAACAGTCTCAGAATTCGTCCAAACCAGAGCCAAAATATCCAGAATTCTATTACGATCGCACAACCGCGCGTAATTTCGACCTCGTATGCGAAAATTTTTAAGATTAGAATATTTGAAAATTAAACTAAATAAAAAATGAACAAAGCAAAATAATATCCATTACCGTGCCACGTCAAGCTTACTGTGCATGAACCTAACCCTCATCTCACACACAGGAAAACATTCAAAACCCTAGCAGGCACGCGCTGCCGTTCCCACTTCATGGTCACACGTGGCTGGTGCCACGATCCCCTTAGGCCGCCGCTCACCTCGACATGCTCGGCCGACCACCGCAGTCCCTTCGCCGCCTCCACGTTAATGAACGAAGTGGACAAAATGCCGACTGCCGGTTATTTTCTTAACCCTAATCGAATTGTTCATGACCATCCACTTGTTGATCGACAGAATGAGTGATACCGATGGCCTCCACTTGACCCTCTCTCCACAACGGTACCGTCGATTTGACGATCCATCGAAGTCTATCACGACGAAATGAAAGGCTGTGACTAAACCAACCAATTTCGGCCAGCCAGAAACACAGATCCAAAAATGAATAGCAGAATTAACCTGCGCTCGTCGAGAGCTTCAAATTGATATAAAATTTGGCATAGTTTGTGGAGTTTGAAATTTTGATTTGAATTTGATATTGAAATTGGAATTGGGAATTTTTGTTTTGTCCGCCATTGAAATAAGGAGGTGAGAAGGAACTGTACATACAGACAAATGGCAATAAGGAACAATTAGGGTTTATAACAGGGTATTTATAGACAAAGATGAAATAGAATAGATGGACAAGATTGATATACGCGCTGAACGATAAAATGGCCCGAAAAGCCCATTCTGACTCTGAAACGAAATAGTGTCAACCCATACATCAAAATAGATATTTTAAAATATTTTAAATGCAATGGAATAGGTTACAAGTCCAAATTATATCGTATGAAGAAATTATGCTAAAACTAAGTTATTTCAAATTGATTTCAATTGATTTGATTTCTAGGCGTTTCAAGTTCGTACGATCGAACGACAAATCCGATCGTTATGAAACTTTAAATCCTACAATAATTCACCATTACGGATTCGATGAAACTAGTTTTATCGAAATCCGAGTCGGTGGCTAAAATGGCTATTTTTACATTAATTAACTAAATTAATAATTAATTAATTAAATCAAAATTTTAATTTCAATTTCAATTCGATAATTCACAAATTTCATCATTTTTGATTTCTTAATCACTTACAATGATCTAAACAAATTTAAATGTTAATTTATAGTTGATTAGTTTATCAATTTCAGTGTTAGCCTCAATTCATTAAATTCAGAAATTATAAATATAATTCCTAATAATCCTATTTGATTAAATAAATTAATGTTATTCCATTCATTATTGCTAAATAGATGGATTTAACATTGGATTCAAAACTATTACCTTAATATTCTCACATTCCATCTTAATTTCAAATAACGAAATATTTAGATATTTTAATTTCATTTAATTGCAATAAATCCAGTTATTATAGTTCAAACCCAATAAATTAATCAACATAAATTGCAATTATTTTCATTCAATCAATTTCCATTATGGATACGGTTTACATTGGTTACTTCTTGTTGAATTAACAATCTTCAATGACAAAAAACCTACCCTAACTGCAAATTTTAAGTCAATTAACTGCAGTTGATTTCACACTAAATTTTAAATTCCATTTATTTGCAATTAATTCAATTATTAAATTTGAATTCCAATAAACTAATAAATCTTAAATTTCCATTCTTTTTATTTAACCAATTGTCATATTATGAATAAAGTAAATGTTATTTCCCATTATTAACTAAACTAGTGAGTAACCCGTGCTACGCACACGGGCAGTTGCGGAATTCGTAAGTGTGGGTATCTTATTCTTCAATATTATTATTAACTTTTTTTATTGTATCTTTCTTTTTTGACTACATGGAAGGAGTAAAATAACATAAAATATTGTGAATATTAGGCTCGGGTCCTTAATAAGTTTTAAAATACACAGAAACCCCAGTAAAAAAAGTACGTAATTAGATCCCTAATATTAAGTTACTAAGTAATAGCATATAATTATGCAGCAGACATTTATGCAATTGTTTGCAAAAGTTGCTAAATTTATGCAATTATTTCGGTGAATAATTGCGGAAATTTCCGTAATTTTTTTGGTGAATAATTAGGGAATTTTCCGCAACTTTTTGAAAAATTGCGGAAATTTCCTCAATTTTTCAGTGAATAATTGTGAAAATGTCTGCAACTTTTTGATATAATTGCATAAATGTCTGAATTATTCACCGAATAATTTCATAAGTGTGTGCCATTATTCAGTAACTTAATTCTAAGGACCTAATTTACAAACTTTTTTTTACTGGGGTTTTTGTGTATTTTGAAACTTATTAGGGACCTATGCCAAACTGTCCCTAAGATATTTCTGTATTGTAAGTTCGATTTTTCTTTATTAGGGATTTCTTGAGATGTTTATGATATGAGTATGATTAGTTATGTTTTTTCTTTTGTTTTTAGTGTAACCTAGTAAGTACATATAAGCTTGTAAAATGTTTGTAAATGTAAACTAAAAGTAAAATGTCGTATTGTGCAACGAATATAATTTTTTGTTTTCAAACCTATTTGTTTCAAACTTGTTTAGTTATAAAAGTTTTAAAATTATTTTTACCATCCCCACTTTGTGCACACAAGATCTATAAACTTTGAAGAATTACTAAATAGATATAACATGTAATTTATGTAAATCAAATTGATTTGCGGTCAGTGTGCATTAAAATATTGACCTCACAAACTGATGCCACATCAACTGCCAACTACATCATCCATAATAAGTATGTGTAAAAGGAGGATCCACATCTCTCAAATTCTAATCCCTGTGAAATAACAATTAACTCCCCTCCCTAACCCACTAACACACTCACACTTACAACTTTTCATATCAACTTCCATTTCAAAAGTATTCAATATATTGTTGATATGATCTTACGATAATCATGATCGTCCCATCAAAATGTTGTATCATTTTGAAACATATTGACATAACAGACTAAAAATATATATTTAGCCATTAATTTAGTAAGTGGCTTTGAAGTACTGTAATGTTCCCAAATGTTCCAAATTTCATTCAATGACCGCGGTCTTGATAACAAATAAATCACACAATAATTTTTTATTTATGGTGAAGTCATGTGCAAAATTAGGAATGGCTCATATAGGGTAGGAAGGAGAGAGCTAGGCCTTAATGTACGTTTTATTTATTTGTAAACCATATGTATATTGAATTTTCCTGTAACGACCCAGAATTTTTGATAATTAAAATTTGAATATTTAATTAATTTTAAATATTAATAAGTGAAATTTATAAGTCAAATAAATTTTATTTTGAATAATTGGATTTAATTGAATAATTAAATCAATAATTTAATATGTTAAATAATGGAAATAATTGAAAATTGAGTTAAATATGATTGAAAATGATTTGTAAAATTTTATTTTATCATGTTGAAGTTAGAATGATATTTTAGAACTTTTAAAATTGAATTAAAAGTTATTTTGTGAAAATTGAATATTTTAATATTTAATCGACTAGTGAAATTAGCCAATTTTTGAACAGTCTCAGAATTGGACGAGACCAGTTCCATTGGATCCGTAATAGTTAGTTATTACCGGATTTCAATTTTCGTAGCAATCGGAATTATCGTTTGATCGTGGCAGCTCGAAACGCATCGAAATTGTTTTAATATTAATTTTGCGAGTTAAAATAGCCATTTTTCAAACAGTCTCGGATTTTGACGAAACCAATTTCATCGGATCCGTAATGTGATATTATTGTAAGGTTTCAAATTTCGCGTCAATTGGATTTACCGTTTGTCCGGTACAAGCTAAAACGCCTAGATAATCGTTTAAATCGGTTTAATTTAAATTGAACGTTTATTGCCATAACTCGCACAGATGTCCGAATTAGCTTCCGAAACCTGTTCCATTGTGTCCGGAACGTGGGATAAACCGTAGAAATGCCGGTCACCACGCGTAAATCGGCGTTTGGAAATTCCGAAATGAATAGTGTTTCGTTCGATTTTTCTATAAATAACCCTTAACCTTTCACAAATAAAAAAAATATATAACCTAGGTTAAAAACGCAGCCGCCTCCACCTAAATACACGGCCAGAATTTAATGTCCTTCCTCCCTCAAATTCGTCAAATCCATTCACAATCAAGCAAGGTATTCAACTGCAAAGTTGTAGCTAACGTCGCGGGCTACGAATCCATACGACTATGATGGGTTCTGGAGCAACGTAGAGGGAGCAAAGTGGGGCCGACAGTTGCTAGGTGTGCATGGTTTTCGAGGCTAATCAGGGGGCCGAGCTTCACGCGGTTAGTGGCGGAGGTGGAGCTGGCTTTGGGGCACGTGGCGGTGGTCGTTGATCGACCTAGAGGCGATCGAGGAGGCAACGGTCTCAAACCCTAAATTGGATGATGGGTTTCGGCTATTGTCTGTAGAACGCGAGTTTGAGAAGAAGGAATGTGACGGTCGTGATGCAGGGGTTTGGATCCAAGGGCTAGGATTTGCAGTAGGTTGAAAATTATAAAGATTTTGTTGTAAATTGTTTATATAAATTCGTAAAACTTCATAAAATCATAACTTTTTCATACGAGGTCGAAAACGCGCGAAACAGGAAGCGTTGGAATCGTATGGACGAGCACTACGCTATGGAATTGGATTGGAGTCGTTTGGAGTTAGTGAGAATTTCGGATAAAATTAAACGTCCGTTTAATTTTATTCGAAATCAATCGCTAAAACGAAATTGAAATCAAGGTGAGAACTTCTCACTCAATCGAATCAGTTTCGATTTTAATTTTAAATAGTTAGATTTAAAATACTTGAATGCATGTTTGAATGATGATTGTTATCTATTGATTGTTAAAATAGACATTATGTGCCGTTAGTAAGCGGATGTTATTTATTAAAAACATATACCGCGAATATTTCGTAAACAGTGAAATTGGTATTATATATAATAGCAATATATATATATATATATATATATATATATATTGGCATATGTATATATTGGAGTTATTGATTTCCCGCATTTGTATAGCGGATGAGACCCTATTGCGCCGTCTATTAAGCGGATAATATTTTAAATCCCATATACCGCGATAATTCCGTACTGGAGCGGAATTGGTATTGTGCTAATGTTTGTGGATGCAGGAAAACAGGTTGGAGGGATCCAACTGGATTCCTCAACAGTTTTTATTTGAATTCGGATATTTTGATATTTGATGGATTATCATATCGATATATGATATTGTTGTTGTCGTGATTGACTATTTGGTGTGTAGCATCATTGGACCAAATTTTGGAACTTTAAAAATAATTTTTAAAGTGATTTTTGAAAATATACTATATGTTTGGAATTGATCTATTTTAAATAAATAAACGTTATAATTTTAATGTTATAAAAATTATGATTTTTGAGAAATATAGTTAAAAGTTGATTTTTGAAAATATGGGGTTAATGATTTTATAAAATAGTTAAATTGGGATTTTAGAATTTATTGTGAAAAGTTTAAAAATAGGATTTATGAAATTTATTTATTTTATCAATCAGAATGATGGAATTATAAAGGGGATTAAAGATGTTTTAAAAGAATAATAGTATAAATTGATTTATATAAAAGATTTATAAATTGATAATTTGTAAACTAAAATATTTGAATTATAAAACGAGATTTTATAATTGTTAGAATGAATTGTGAATGAATTTCATAAATGAATGAAATTTATAGAATTATAAACGGTGAAGTTATAAATTGAATTTTATAAGCAGTAGGTTTATAAAATTTGCAAAGTTATTAAAAGAATGGTTTTGGATAAATAAATGAATCTTATAAGTTATAAGATTTATAATTTGGGAAGTTAAAGGAACGATTTTGCAAAGAAATAAATTATAAGTGTTTAACTTATAATATGGACTTTTGGTTCATAATTGAGACATAAAGTGAATAGGTTAATAAAGAAAATTTATAAAGAAAGATGTTATAAGATAAATAGAAATGGAATTTATAAACGTTGTTTTATAAATTCGCAAACGACTTATTTCGATAAGTAAATTGTTGAAACTTATTAATGGAGTTATATTCACATTTTTGACTGTGAATAATCCTTTGAAACAAAATGAATAGAAATGATGAAATTGTTAACATAGTATATTCACCTTTTTGAATAGTGAATAATATGTTAAGGAAAATATTTTGGATGTGATATTTGAAATAGAATTAAAACGATCTAACGATGTTTTAAAATGCCTTGAGATTCGAAACCATAGATTCCAACATTCATTGTTGAAATAGACGTTTTCGAGAAGTAGAAGGAAATAATGGACTATAACACTGTTGTTATAGTAAATGATTTCCGAAAGGAAATGTATTGTATAGTATTGGGATTTATATATCTATTTTAGTTTCGAATCCCTATACTAGTGATTTTGGGACGTCGTAACGATGTTTTACACAACATTCGTTTTGGCCCAAATAAATATGTTTAAGAGAATGATTTCCTTAAAGAATGAAATATATACTTAATCTCGATTTAAGTATATTGAATATCTTCCAAGCGTTGAAAATAAATGGATTGAGAATTACTTATTAAGTAAGTATGGAAATGTTTTCCAGTATAAAGTGAATATTTTGAGAATTTATCTTTTTGAAGATAAATTGAAATGAATAATTGAAGTCGAATATTCATAGATATTTTGGAATATAAATTCACTATGGAATTTATAAAAGGAAGTTGTTATAAAATAAATAGAAATGGAATTTATAAACGTTGTTTTATAAATTCACTATGGAATTTATAAAAGAAAGGGGAATTTGTTAAAAAAATAAATATTGATTTATTTTTGAAGTGTGAAATCTACATATCGAGTAAAGATAATTTTGGGAAATAAATAATTTGGAAAATTATTTGGAATCTGGTGATGTGGTGCATATCCATTGATAGTTCAATAACCGACTATCAATAGATACCTTTGAAAGGTATTTGATGTGATTGCTTGAATGTGAATGCTACACTTGTTTTTAAATTATTGCGCTCGTTATTCGGATTACCCATTCCGAATAGTGATACGACGTAATGGATAGCATTGAAGATCGGTGTTGAAGACCCGGTATTTGCGATAGCGATAGGATGACCTGTCGATTGACTCTGCACCGAGTTGCTCTGGTATAGAGTTCTCCATATGTGATGGGAAATCCGATCAGGATTGTGGATATCCGGATTGCAAGGACTTCTTTGTAAGTGCCTTCGGTTCTGTTCGAGCCCGGAACAGACTTGTATGGATTGTATGTCTGACATTACAAATTGAGATGTAAAGCAGATTTCTTTCAAATATATTTCTGTTGGTGGCGGAGAATTTATTCTTTTAGCTTAACACCCTTCTCTGAGACGTACGAGCTCAGAGGTTATGTAGTTGAATGTTATCAGCGATATATTCCCAATTTGGTAATGTGACATGCTGAGTGTTGCTGTGAAATGATCATTGTGTTGATTATTTGTGATAGGATCATTTATTTGATCGTCTATCTTGGTGATCATTTCTATGATCGTTTGTTGACCCAAAGCATGGCTTTTGAATAAAGTATGTTTTTGTGGACGTGACTTCGTCGAGCCTCACACCTCGGGAATGGTCAAAACAGGAAAGATGCGGCAAGGTTATGAGGGGTAGCGCCCTTTAGGGTATGTGCATTTCCTTCTGGAAAAGGGTGGTATCATGGTATGGAGCCCAGATACTTACTCATGTTGAAAACACTTTATGATTGTATGAATTGATTACGAGCGCTCGGTTAAAGGTCCCAAAGGACCGGGGGATGGCATACTCGATCAGTTGTTACTCAGTTAGGGGTAACACGGCCTTGTGTTGGTAGAGATCAGGTTTGGTTCTTAGGGATGTCCTTCCAGAGGCATTCTCATGTGGCAATGGGAAGTTCCTTGGCCTGATCATTCGTTGGAAATCCAATTCCCAATACGAAACCTTGTACGGTATTAGTTGTAGAACCTGCCATTTACTTATGGTGGTCACCACTGTTTAGATGGTAGCTATAGTAGGCATAGTTCGAAATGTCTATGCTGGCTAAGATTTATATTCTACTTTCGAAATGAATTTTTCCTACACTATGCACTAGTAATAATATCAAATGTTCTTTTTAAATGCGTATCAAGCATCTTTGACTATCATAAGGAGAAATCTCCTTCGATTCTGCGTTTGCATTGTGTGTGTGTGTGCGGGAGGCCTTATGGTAGTCTCGGTTTTAAAAAGCATTGCGAATTGACTTTAAAAATATTCCTCTATTTTGATTTTTAAGATAAATAAACTGTTTTGAGTTCTCACACCAGTAACATGACTGACTCGGAGTTTATTGTTTTCCTTCCTAAACTCTGGGTGCCCACCAATTTCCACACGGGCAGTCAAGAGTTAGGTTTATCAGGATATTCTGGAGTTGCTGGATGTAAGATGGATGGCATGGCGTATTACTAGTATAGAGTATTTCTTTTTCCGCTGCACTATTTGATGTTGTCTGTTGTTGTACACTCTGATGTAATGAAATGTAATGTATGAAATGTAATAACTAATATAGTTCTTTCTTTAAAGATTATTCATTTATTTATTATATGTTGTTCCGCTGCGAATTGTGAGATTCTGTTATTGTTCTGTTGTTTTCTGTTCTGTTCCGTTCTATTTATTTTATATCTTCTTTTCTCCCTATTTTCTATCTTCTTATCTCTCCTTCTGTCTTTTTTTTCTTTTTCTTAAACATTGAGCATTCGTATTTCTGTTCATCTTGAATTAATCAAGGGAGATTAGTGTATATTCAAGGAGTACGGATTTGCGGGTCCTCACAGGTGGTATCAGAGCTTATGGTTAAGCGACAACCATGGTTCTGTTGGGTATTACTCATTAGAGATAGAGTCAGTAGTACTCTAGAATGAGTTTGAGTGTAATAATAGCTATGAGAGCGTATTTGTTAGTGAATATATAAAATTATTTTATATTGTGATGATTGGTTTATTGAGTGGCATATGAACTTTCGTCAGCACGGTCTAGACAACTATGCCGAAGGGTTTCTAAACACTTGTACAGAACAATTCGACACAGTATTGTTTTAAATTGGGTAAATGAAATAATTTTACCTTGATTATATTTTGTATACGAAGGAATAATTTTTCAGAATTATTAAAGTGTATATAAGTTGATTGTTTAGTTGTTTGAATAATCTAAATTGAAGAATAATTGTATAAGTAAAATGAATTATAAGAATGGAATTATAATTAAAGTGATTTACAATTGAGAAATAAACTTATATATATAAGAAGTGAAACTACATGAATATATTTATAAATATGAGTTATAAATAAAAAATGAATGTTTATAAAAAAAAAGTATAACTTAAGAAATGTTGAATTAAGTTGATATTTGTATCAAAGTAAATTAATAAAGTGAAGTGATAAATGTGAACTTGAGTTATATAAATGAAATTCAACTTTTGTAATTGAATTGAATGAATGGATTGAATATTAATCAATTAAATGTGAATAATTGATATGAAATAATGAACGTAAGTGTAATTCATTAAAATGTAATGTTATTAGAAGTTGAATAATTGGATAAAAATCAATTAATTAAACCAATTGAAAGCAAAGGAATTTGGTTGCAATTAATATTCATTGGTTGTTATATGATTGTTAGTTGATTGTATATAATTCATTAAGTATTAATGAAATTGGAAGCTAAAGTAATTGGAATTCAATTGGAAGTTAAGTGAATCTTGAATAGAATTGAATTTGTTTTGGAAGTGAACCAACTTGAATATGAATTAGTGAATATAAACTAATTGAAAATGAATGTTAGTAAAATTCAATGTAAATGAATCAAATGTGATTAAATTGAAAACCATTTCATTGAATATTAATGAGAATATGAATGAATATTGATTTGGTTATGGGTGTTAGTTGGATGTTAGTTGGTTGATGGTTGAATATATTGCATTTACTATGTTGGCATATATAGTTATTATGTTGCTATATGTTGTATATTGATACTATTTTCATATATGCATGATTCTCATGTTGTTTGTTGAGTGTTTAGTAGGTGCGGATCGCGTTTGCTTCGCATTTGGAGCTCGCTTTCGCGCTATATTAGCCGTATATGCTCGCTAATAAAATATAAGGTACATATCTCGGATTAAATATCGTAGTTTTACATTTTTTCCCTGCGGGATGCCTTATTACTTGATGAGATGTATATTTGTGATATATATACTGTCATTTTTTTTTCGGATCGAGCCGCGCAAAGGAGCCTATGGCGAATTTTTCCGAAAATTTAAGGTGTTAGAAAAAATTTGAGAAAATTGGAAAATTTTGAAAACTATAACTTTGATTTGAAATTGAAAGTTAAACAATAGTAGTTGTTTTTGAAAAGATAACTAAGTATGATTTGAAAACTTAGTAAAGTTATTGTAAGAAGTTTAACTATGAATTTTGGAAAGTTAATGGATTCTGTAATTTTCTTACTTAGTAATTTCGAGGACGAAATTCTTTTAAGGGGGGAAGATTGTAACGACCCAGAATCTTTGATAATTAAAATTTGAATATTTAATTAATTTTAAATATTAATAAGTGAAATTTATAAGTCAAATAAATTTTATTTTGAATAATTGGATTTAATTGAATAATTAAATCAATAATTTAATATGTTAAATTATGGAAATAATTGAAAATTGAGTTAAATATGATTGAAAATGATTTGTAAAATTTTATTTTATCATGTTGAAGTTAGAATGATATTTTAGAACTTTTAAAATTGAATTAAAAGTTAATTTGTGAAAATTGAATATTTTAATATTTAATCGACTAGTGAAATTAGCCAATTTTTGAACAGTCTCAGAATTGGACGAGACCAGTTCCATTGGATCCATAATAGTTAGTTATTACCGGATTTCAATTTTCGCAGCAATCGGAGTTATCGTTTGATCGTGGCAGCTCGAAACGCATCGAAATTGTTTTAATATTAATTTTGCGAGTTAAAATAGCCATTTTTCAAACAGTCTCGGATTTCAACGAAACTAGTTTCATCGGATCCGTAATGTGATATTATTGGAAGGTTTCAAATTTCGTGTCAATTGGATTTACCGTTTGTCCGGTACAAGCTAAAACGCCTAGAAAATCGTTTAAATCGGTTTAATTTAAATTGAACGTTTATTGCCATAACTCGCACAGATGTCCGAAATAGCTTCCGAAACATGTTCCATTGTGTCCGGAACGCGGGATAAACCCTAGAAACGCCGGTCACCGCGCGTAAATCGGAGTTTGGAAATTCCGAAATGAATAGTGTTTCGTTCGATTTTTCTATAAATAACCCTTAACCTTTCACAAATAAAAAAAATATATAACCTAGGTTAAAAACGCAGCCGCCTCCACCTAAATACACGGCCAGAATTTAATGTCCTTCCTCCCTCAAATTCGTCAAATCCATTCACAATCAAGCAAGGTATTCAACTGCAAAGTTGTAGCTAACGTCGAGGGCTACGAATCCATACGACTATGATGGGTTCTGGAGCAACGTAGAGGGAGCAAAGTGGGGCCGACAGTTGCTAGGGGCACACGGTTTTCGAGGCTAATCAGGGGGCCGAGCTTCACGCGGTTAGTGGCGGAGGTGGAGCTGGCTTTGGGGCACGTGGCGGTGGTCGTTGATCGACCTAGAGGCGATCGAGGAGGCAACGGTCTCAAACCCTAAATTGGATGATGGGTTTCGGCTATTGTCTGTAGAACGCGAGTTTGAGAAGAAGGAATGTGACGGTCGTGATGCAGTGGTTTGGATCCAAGGGCTAGGATTTGCAGTAGGTTGAAAATTATAAAGATTTTGTTGTAAATTGTTTATAAAAATTCGTAAAACTTCATAAAATCATAACTTTTTCATACAAGGTCGAAAACGCGTGAAACAGGAAGCGTTGGAATCGTATGGACGAGCACTACGATATGGAATTGGATTGAATTCGTTTGGAGTTAGTGAGAATTTCGGGTAAAATTAAATGTCCGTTTAATTTTATTCGAAATAAATCGCTAAAACGAAATTGAAATCAAGGTGAGAACTTCTCACTCAATCGAATCAGTTTCGATTTTAATTTTAAATAGTTAGATTTAGAATACTTGAATGCATGTTTGAATGATGATTGTTATCTATTGATTGTTAAAATAGACACTATGCGCCGTTAGTAAGCGGATGTTATTTATTAAAAACATATACCGCGAATATTTCATAAACAGTGAAATTGGTATTATATATAATAGCAATATATATATATATATATAGGCATATGTATATATTGGAGTTATTGATTTCCCGCATTTGTATAGCGGATGAGACCCTATTGCGCCGTCTATTAAGCGGATAATATTTTAAATCCCATATACCGCGATAATTCCGTACTGGAGCGGAATTGGTATTGTGCTAATGTTTGTAGATGCAGGAAAACAGGTTGGAGGGATCCAACTGGATTCCTCAACAGTTTTTATTTGAATTCGGATATTTTGATATTTGATGGATTATCATATCGATATATCATATTGTTGTTGTCGTGATTGACTATTTGGTGTGTAGCGTCATTGGACCAAATTTTGGAACTTTAAAAATAATTTTTAAAGTGATTTTTGAAAATATACTATATGTTTGGAATTGATCTATTTTAAATAAATAAACGTTATAATTTTAATGTTATAAAAATTATGATTTTTGAGAAATATAGTTAAAAGTTGATTTTTGAAAATATGGGGTTAATGATTTTATAAAATAGTTAAATTGGGATTTTAGAATTTATTGTGAAAAGTTTAAAAATAGGATTTATGAAATTTATTTATTTTATCAATCAGAGTGATGGAATTATAAAGGGGATTAAAGATGTTTTAAAAGAATAATAGTATAAATTGATTTATATAAAAGATTTATAAATTGATAATTTGTAAATTAAAATATTTGAATTATAAAAAGAGATTTTATAATTGTTAGAATGAATTGTGAATGAATTTCATAAATGAATGAAATTTATAGAATTATAAACGGTGAAGTTATAAATGGAATTTTATAAGCAGTAGGTTTATAAAATTTGCAAAGTTATTAAAAGAATGGTTTTGGATAAATAAATGAATCTTATAAGTTATAAGATTTATAATTTGGGAAGTTAAAGGAACGATTTTGCAAAGAAATAAATTATAAGTGTTTAACTTATAATATGGACTTTTGGTTCATAATTGAGATATAAAGTGAATAGGTTAATAAAGAAAATTTATAAAGAAAGATGTTATAAGATAAATAGAAATGGAATTTATAAACGCTGTTTTATAAATTCGCAAACGACTTATTTTGATAAGTAAATTGTTGAAACTTATTAATGGAGTTATATTCACATTTTTGACTGTGAATAATCCTTTGAAACAAAATGAATAGAAATGATGAAATTGTTAACGTAGTATATTCACGTTTTTGAATAGTGAATAATATGTTAAGGAAAATATTTTGGATGTGATATTTGAAATAGAATTAAAACGATCTAACGATGTTTTAAAATGCGTTGAGATTCGAAACCATAGATTCCAGCATTCATTGTTGAAATAGACGTTTTCGAGAAATAGAAGGAAATAATGGACTATAACACTGTTGTTATAGTAAATGATTTCCGAAAGGAAATGTTTTGAATAGTATTGGGATTTATATATCTATTTTAGTTTCGAATCCCTATACTAGTGATTTTGGGACGTCGTAACGATGTTTTACGCAACATTCGTTTTGGCCCAAATAAATATGTTTAAGAGAATGATTTCCTTAAAGAATGAAATATATACTTAATCTCGATTTAAGTATATTAAATATTTTCCAAGCGCTGAAAATAAATGGATTGAGAATTACTTATTAAGTAAGTATGGAAATGTTTTCCAGTATAAAGTAAATATTTTGATAATTTATCTTTTTGAAGATAAATTGAAATGAATAATTGAAGTCGAATATTCATAGATATTTTGGAATATAAATTCACTATGGAATTTATAAAAGGAAGTTGTTATAAAATAAATAGAAGTGGAATTTATAAACATTGTTTTATAAATTCACTATGGAATTTATAAAAGAAAGGGGAATTTGTTAAAAAAAAAATATTGATTTATTTTTGAAGTGTGAAAACTATATATCTAGTAAAGATAATTTTGGGAAATAAATAATTTGGAAAATTATTTGGAATCTGGTGATGTTGCGCATATCCATTGATAGTTCAATAACCGACTATCAATATATACCTTTGAAAGGTATTTGCTGTGATTGCTTGAATTTGAATACTACACTTGTTTTTAAATTATTGCGCTTGTTATTCGGATTACCCATTCCGAATAGTGATACGACGTAATGGATAGCATTGAAGATCGGTGTTGAAGACCCGGTATTTGCGAGAGCGATAGGATGACCTGTCGATTGACTCTGCATCGAGTTGCTCTAGTATAGAGTTCTCCATATGTGATGGGAAATCCGATCAGGATTGTGGATATCCGGATTGCAAGGACTTCTTTGTAAGTGCCTTCGGTTCTGTTCGAGCCCGGAATAGACTTGTATGGATTGTATGTCGGACATTACAAATTGAGATATAAAGCAGATTTCTTTCAAATATATTTCTGTTGGTGGCGGAGAATTTATTCTTTTAGCTTAACACCCTTCTCTGAGACGTACGAGCTCAGAGGTTATGTAGTTGAATGTTACCAGCAATATATTCCCAATTTGGTAATGTGACATGCTAAGTGTTGCTGTGAAATGATCATTGTGTTGATTATTTGTGATAGGATCATTTATTTGATCGTCTATCTTGGTGATCATTTCTATGATCGTTTGTTGACCCAAAGCATGGCTTTTGAATAAAGTATGTTTTTGTGGACGTGACTTCGTCGAGCCTCACACCTCGGGAATGGTCAAAACAGGAAAGATGCGGCAAGGTTATGAGGGGTAGCGCCCTTTAGGGTATGTGCATTTCCTTCTGGAAAAGGGTGGTATCATGGTATGGAGCCCAGATACTTACTCTTGTTGAAAACACTTTATGATTGTGTGAATTGATTACGAGCGCTCGGTTAAAGGTCCCAAAGGACCAGGGGATGGCATACTCGGTCAGTTGTTACTCAGTTAGGGGTAACCCGGCCTTGTGTTGGTAGAGATCCGGTTTGGTTCTCGGGGATGTCCTTCCAGAGGCATTCTCATGTGGCAATGGGAAGTTCCTTGGCCTGATCATTCGTTGGAAATCCAATTCCCAATACGAAACCTTGTACGGTATTAGTTGTAGAACCTGCCATTTACTTATGGTGGTCACCACTGTTTAGATGGTAGCTATAATAGGCATAGTTCGAAATGTCTATGCTGGCTAAGATTTATATTCTACTTTCGAAATGAATTTTTCCTGCACTATGCACTAGTAATAATATCAAATGTTCTTTTTAAATGCGTATCAAGCATCTTTGACTATCATAAGGAGAAATCTCCTCCGATTCTGCGTTTGCATTGTGTGTGTGTGCGGGAGGCCTTATGGTAGTCTCATTTTTAAAAAGCATTGCGAATTGACTTTAAAAATATTCCTCTATTTTGATTTTTAAGATAAATAAACTGTTTTGAGTTCTCACACCAGTCACATGACTGACTCGGAGTTTATTGTTTTCCTTCCTAAACTCTGGGTGCCCACCAATTTCCACACGGGCAGTCAAGAGTTAGGTTTATCAAGATATTCTGAAGTTGTTGGATGCAAGATGGATGGCATGGCGTACTACTAGTATATAGTATTTCTTTTTCCGCTGCACTATTTGATGTTGTCTGTTGTTGTACACTCTGATGTAATGAAATGTAATATATGAAATGTAATAACTAATATAGTTCTTTGTTTAAAGATTATTCATTTATTTATTATATGTTGTTCCGCTGTGAATTGTGAGATTCTGTTATTGTTCTGTTGTTTTCTGTTCTGTTCCGTTCTATTTATTTTCTATCTTCTTTTGTCCCAATTTTCTATCTTCTTATCTCTCCTTCTGTCTTTTCTTTTTCTTTTTCTTAAACATTGAGCATTCGTATTTCTGTTCATCTTGAATTAATCAAGGGAGATTAGTGTATATTCAAGGAGTACGAATTTGCGGGTCCTCACATTTCCTATGTAAAATATAAATGAGAACTTTGTCCAATAGTTTATAGCATAGATGGAAAATAGCAGAATTGAAATGTGTATCATGTAACTCAAGTCTAGGGTTGCTCCACTTAGCACAAACTTACCCAACCTCACATGAATAATTTAAATTGCAAAATTTGTTAATAACGCCCTTACACAATAATAATGAATTTATCTTTAACCATTTGCTTATAAAAAAGAAAAATGTTAACACGTGTCCTAAGGACGTATGTTAAGGTTGTTGAATTACACAAATAACCCTCTTGAATTTCATCTATTTTTTATAGTGTAAGGATAAATATGTATTTTAAATACTTTTTTTTTCGTTTACCATATAATAATCATTGTTAACACAACAGTAAGAAAAGAGTTCTTACACCTCTATCTATTGGAAAGGCAATCAAATCATCATACAATAGTTTTCCTCGATGTAGCCACCAATATTAAAAATACAGTCGTTAGTTGCCTAAAATAAAATTAATTTGCTGCAAATAATACTATTTTTATTTTATTTTAAAAATCATTAAAAATATTTTTCAAGCTAGAAATACAAAACAATAATTAAAGAAATAAACCTTCCATTTCTGTTTTTAGCAGTTCCAAAAAAATTACGTTCCTACTGCTGCAATTTATATCCATGTCAAGGCCCACAAAGATAACATGAACATTTCCATATGCCTCGTCATAGCTTTAGAGTTCAAAGAACCCAAATTGTGTGTGCTAGCAGCTTACTTAGGAAAGTTTCTTTGTTTTGATTTGGTTGATTTTTTGCCATGCTCAAACACATGCTGTCACGATGAGTAGTGACATTGAAGAATAATATTGATTTGCATTTTTTAAAACAAACTAATGAATATTATTGTTTATGTTAACATTATAAAATTTACATAAAAACGGAAATTTCAACACCAAAAATAAAACGTCAGAAATAGACCACAAGAGAAAATAGGAACATTAACATAGTTGGTGTTATAATAAGTTGCAATAGACCTACCTTCATTCCATATCAAAAGGAATATTTTTAAATTAAATCAATGCAGGTCGCAACCACTATTAATTTTATTTTTTAATAGGAAAGAGCCAACACCATGCAATTTTTGTATCGCCTTTGAAATCCTATCAGCATGTTTAAGTTTGACAATAAAATGGAGGGTCGAGATATTCATCCCAAACATCCCCATTTCCCTTGTAGCCATCTTCCTCATCTTCTTCCATAAATACTTCATACGCAAAATAATCTCATCCAATAAATAGTGAATCCTTATGCTCCTTGTCAATAGGAAATGGAGTACCAGTAGACTTCCTATACATATTAAACTGCGCAACTTGATGGGATTATTTATGGGGACAATTGACCATAAAAAGAATAAAATTGAAAAACCACCAGTTGACTATTTAAGTACATATTTAACTATGTCAAGAATAATTAAAAAGTGTACGATAAAAATTAATAAATAATTCTACAATTGTGTGTCAAGTCAAGTTATTTCTATGTTAACCTCTGATAAGACCTCAAATTCAATTATTAATTGGTATATAATAAAAAAGAAATTGTTCAGTAAGTAGTATTTTGTTCCTAGCTAAACTCTATTGTTTCTTGCTTTTGTGTTAATTTTTGAAAGATTTAGAGATTGGAAGTTGTATGCAAGTTAAATTCTGTTAACCATACAAACAACTTATAGTTAATGAGTGATGGAAGTGCTATAGTGCAAGAGCTGGATTACCACTTGAGGTATATTTTACTTTTGCATTGGTGAATTATAAGAAGGAGCAATTCTACCATCAGTCTCATTTAGGGAGAGTATTGTTGTACTTGATATCTTACAAGTGTGAACTCGTGCTTCGCACATGGTTTATTTGATATTTGTTATCTTGTATATTATTTTTTATTTTTGTAGTATTATTGATAGTTTTGAATGTCAAATCATTATCGATGGCGTTAAATTAGAGTTATCAAACCACTAAAGGGCTTGATAAATATTCATATAGCAATAGGAGATAAATTCATGTGTATTGTGCAAACTTCATTGGAGTGTTAAAATAACTATAGCATGTTAATCTACAACAATGAAGAAATATTGTTGTAATTATATTACTTAATTCATAATCAAAGCAATTGAAACTCTGTAGCTCTATTGCAATGGATCCACGTACTTATACTACCAAAATGCAAATTTTTTACGAATACAAATCTAAGTAATAGATCACTGTCTAAAAATTCCTATATGAAATCCCAATAAGTATTGAGATGCACAACATGAATTACCGAAGTCCAATGGACAACATAATAAAGAATTACAAATCAACCCTTATACACAATCATATGCATTATGAATGCAATAATGATTATATCTCAAAGGCAACATCATTGCAATTTTGAAGAACATCCCATTCACACCCAACTGCCAATACCACATTCAAATCCCATCATCTACGCTTGTAAGCAAGGACATCTACCTAAGACCATCTTACTTTTATCAAGATATTGTACAAAATTCAGGTGTAAATATAATATAATGAGTTGAAGTAGAGGGGTTCCTAATATGGTAGCTGGTAGAGGAGCCTAAGAACAACGAACCTAAAGATACGGAGATGATAGGGTAGCCTTAATTTTGCAAGAAGCTTTCTTCAAAAGACTTTGTCGACAACATCATAGTTTGTAAATAAGACACAAAGATGTTTGAATATTGAGAAGATGTGGTAGCCGAATATTTGACTATTTTCTTTTCCTTAATAATTAACCGTTTAAATATTTTTCTACTATAACTATGTCAAAATTCGTTTTTTTTTTGCAATATAAAAATAGTAGAACATGGCAAACTAAGATTCTAAGTTGATATACATGTTTTAGTGGTTGTCAATGGCAGCAGTATTTTCAAAATAGGATAAATCGTTAGTTGTAAATTTTAAATTGCAAAATTTAAATTGAAAATGAATTAAAATTGTGGGTCGTGGATTCAGTGTATTCATATTTAAATGACTTTTGTTTTATATAGGTTATCAAATAAGATTTATGTACTATGTAAAAGAAACATCTTTCTTTATTTGGGTAATGATATTTATTTTTGAAATTAATATTGTTGGTACCATATAGTATTTGTTCAATATCGATTTTACATGAGTATTGAATCTTTATTGGTGAATCGAGTCATAATTGAGATAGTTTCACTTGAAAAGGGGTCAAATCACATGATTTTTACGAAGTTTGATAACAATGAACGGTAATACTAAAACCGTTGTAAAAGAAGCATTCAATAATTGAAAAAAAAACTGTTACACTCTTTCCTTTGCCCATTATCAAATAATTTACAAACCCCTTTAATTTGTCATCCGCACACATGTAATTTCTTCATAGCCTACTGCAATATATATACGAATATCATATTGAACCAAATGTTATATATGAGTTATTTATCGAATTAGTTTTACATGTAATAAATTTACATTTTTTCAAAATTGGTCGAGACGAAGGAAACATTCAATTTTTGTGTGATACATTCAACATTCATAATGCTTTGTCCATGGAAAATTCATGCAAAAACTTTCAAAAAAACCATCTTCTGTTGCATTTCAAATTCATGAAAGGTTTAAACATCCACGCACAAAATATACCATATCTTTTATATTAGCAAACTTCAAGACATAATGAGCACAAAAAAAATGTATTTTCATTTTGCCGCAAAGAAAGTCCTTGGTTATGCTCAAGTAGGAAGCTCTAAGAGATGACATTTCCACCCAAAGATGACGTTTCCAAGAACTCATGTCAAAAAATAAAATCAGCGGTCTCTAATTAATGACAGTCATGACTCCTTGTGATGATATTTGATTTGTACCTAATAAAATGTAAATAAATTCGTAATTTATATAGCAAGCAACAACATCATCAGATGTACCTACCTTTTTAAAGAATGTGAGCTTAAACCTTGATTGACTCCAGAATATTATGTTCATCCTCACTGAAATGGGAGTAACTTGCACCAAACTATATAGCATGATAGCAATCAGGGATGAAAATATAAAATCAATAAACGCTGGAGATCAAATTTTAATACGAGCTTGTAAAATACACACACACATAAATGTTGTAATGAGGCATTTAAACTAAATTTGAGATGGATTTCAAAAGAATATATGCCAATGTTATCTATTGATACCTAAGCTTTAGCTAATTTGAAATTTAATTGAACCATGAAATGAAACAATGGAATTAATTGCCAAAATATTCAACATGCACACGAACTCAGCAAGTTGTTCACAATGCATCAATATTCAAGCCTCAACATGTATCTTCACATAAGCATATTCTTCATGCAAGCAACCATTCATGCAAGTCCTCATGCAAGCTTATTTTCATGCAAGCTTTCTACAGCTCTACATGCTGGTACGTTGTCAGTTTAGTACCCACCACATCACTACGTGCAAGCCTTCGTTAGCTCTACGTAGCCTCCATCCAACTCAGCCTTCATCACTTTCGTACCCATCATATTTTCAATTTCCTCTTGCTTTCATTGTTGTACTGCCATTCATTCAGGCACGCACGTAGCTTCTAGCATAGAGTCGGTTGTGCAATTCAACATGGAGCTATCTAGTCACACACGCACAAACCGAAGACTCTCAGACTTGCGGACTCTCCTCGAAAGGAACATGGATCTGACTGAGCAGAAGACAAATGGCATATCCCAACTTCTTATCGCCAACCAACGATTCACACAATGCTAGTTCATTGGCATGGAACAATCCATTGAAGCTCACCTCAGCCTTGACAGATTCATACCAGACGTAGCTGGACTTGCCACTGTCCAGTTCCTATCTATTTCTATGTTCAATGTGTAAGGGTTCACTGTGCATACATGTTGTTATCGTAAGCAAGCACCGATCCACAATCTCACTGTAGCATCACCTCCACACAATGTACGAACAGTTTCACAACGTCATTCAGGTGCAGCCTCGCCTCGTTTCTGCCAGCATGTGCATCCATCATCGCAGCGCATTTTTGCCACTAACTGCCAGCAATAAGTCTCTCTCAGCAATGTGTCTCACTTCGCTTTTGACAGACATGTTGTCGTGCCTCTCTCAAAAGTTTAGCTAATTTAGATTCCCCATCTGTACAATTCAACCATGCTACTTGTTCCAAGACTCCATATGCCAGTTGCTTCAGCCTGATTCAGGACACTTCAATACATTTCATCCCGATTCAGTTTGTATCTTGAACAAATACCTCGATTGTTTCTGCTTCACCATATATTATACTATCAGCTTCTACAAAGTGCATTGTCATACTGCCATTCATCACATATAATTAACTTATTTTATTACTTCCACTACTGCACTTTATGGTCTAATCACCAGCCATTAAATGCATTAAATAACTCCAGATTAATTAGCATGTAAATTTCACTAAAATGGCATGTTATAGACCTTTTCTTTCCCTGGTTGTCATCACATGCCATTGCCTTCTCTCCAGACACAGCAGTAGCCATGCATGTACCCTTAGGAAACCTTGTCGGATATGTGTGCATTCGCTTTCACTAAGCAAGCCTACTTCTCATTATTTATCCATCATGAAGTCGGGTACCCCATATCACATTAGCGCATACTTTAGTTTTAGCCAACATCAATCATTGTAAATGCTCTTTATTTTTTATTTAACTTTACACTCTATACTGGTATAAGTGCTAAACTTTTGGTGATAATCCATGTGCTAATCTTATTCACTTGTAATTGTTGGCTCTCATAAGACATTTGTGTGACTTTTAACTACTATTTAATAAAATATGAGTGCTCTCCTCATTTGAAGAGGACTCTTTTATCAACAAAATTTGAAATTAAAAAATCATAAATGCATTACATATTCATTGGATCCATTTGAAGGCTCTTGGTTATGCAATTCTAAACTTTGTATCTTTATAGGTTGAAAATGTTAAGGGTGATATTTTAAATCAACATAAATTTATCTAATCATATTTTCCAGTGTATAACTTGCACTACCAAAGTCATGAAGTAATAATGCATGATTGGTATGGTTAATGCTATAAATTTAATCAAATTGCAATGTTAAAATATGATCAGAATAGTACATCTTATCGTTTCAAACAGGAGTTTCATAAATATGATATGCACAGTAATTAAACTTATATACAGCTATAATATCATACAAAAATACATAGAAAGTTACCTTTAAAATGGTTAATATCGATAACATGTAACTACCAATAGTAGCAAAAGGCAGGTGATGCTTAATATGGAAATTTCCCCAGCTAATATCTTGCAATATTGGAAACATTTTATGAAATTTGAGTCATTGTCATACCTGGACTCTTTTTCCATATCTAATGGGTTAATCATTCTCCATTTTAAGAAGATTCAGCAATAATTCACCATTTACTCAATTTATTTTTTAACAGAAAAAATATTACCCTATTCGGATGAATTAGCAAGCCCTGCCACCGATTGTTTATACATATATGATAAAATATCATTCCAATGTAATGGCTCATTTGACAATCTGGCGAATATCACATTGGACACCCGTTATTGTAAGGATAATCATTATTATTATTAAAAATATATATCTTACCAAGTGCCCTTTTTTTTTACAATAGATATAGTATTAAAGATATTAATTAAGAAAGACAAATTAACTATAAATTCTAGTCAATATCGTCGGTGTAGTTTGAAAGTTACTATTTTAGATTATTGTTTGAAGATGTAGTAAAACAACATGAATGAATACATACACCAGAATCTAGAAATAGTGTATGTCAAGAAAAAAAATTACAGTGGATTCTTGTATAAATGAGACCTTACGTATGTTCTGGAGCAAGTATAAAACACAAATGTTTAATGTTTTACACCAAATATGAGATCTAAATAGCATAAAATGAATATAATTAGATTTGAACTTGAATTAGAATACTACACTTCTCAAGTTCAACTGACGGATTCATGAGCTCAGTATTTCTTTGGAACATCTAATGCACATCATCATCAACTGATTATATGAATGAACTTAAGAGATTACCTAATGGCAGAAGTGGAAGCTTTGAATCAATCCCCCAAAGCATACAGTTGCAGATGGAAAAGCGCCATAATCACTGTCGACAAAGCGAGGTCAAAGGACAGCAGATCCAATAGGCGAGGGGAAAAGGAAGAAGCGCACATGTGGGAGGGGAGAAATGTGCGAATGAATTGCCTTTAAACAGCAACTGTTCAATTCCAGGTGGGTGGGATATATTTTTAGGTGGTGGCCATAAAGAAACCCTAGACTTTTTGTAAGTAATTGACAGATATATATATATATATATATATAACTTGCACGGTATCCAACACAATTCATACAATGATTATTTTGTAAGTAAAAACCATATTTATGCAAAAAAATTTGGAAAAACTACACAAGGAAGCATAATAGCTAATATTCAAGGGACTGGTCGAAATATCATTTCAACGTTTGTGCTAAAAGAGTGGCCATATCATTATTGAGTTTACTTTTTATTTTTGATTTGTTCCATAATTAAGATACCTTAAGGATTAATATTTAACTACATAATAATTACTTGTTATTAGGAGTCCTTAAAAAAACACATCTTGGTATTTCCCTAAGTCCTCTCATATTTGATGGCATTACCAAAATGCCTACACCAGTTTTGCCAATAGTGCATGGTACCAAGTGTGGTATACAAATAAATTCTCATGAGTAGGCTTCACATGGAATTCATGCTGTAACTTTCTTCATATCTTGGTATTTAGAAAATTAAATCCATTAAGCTGTGGTTTTACAATTTTAGTTATACGTACCTCGACTCTTTTGTATTTCCCTCTAAAAAGATTCTGTAAACTGAAGGCTTCATTAAAATATGACCATTTGTCAGAACGATACGTTGACAGTAATAAAAAGTAATCACACCACTTAGCCATGTTATGCAGTTTTCCTTTATCTCCTTAATCAGCTTCTACCCTTGATTCTGCAATGCATTAAAGGAAGAAGACCACTGTCATGTGTGATAACAACCTACGAATCAAGAATAGGAAGAAATAATGTTAAATTAAATATTTTAGTTGTTTTATTTATCGGTTTCCAAACTGTACTTAAATTTTATCTCTCATAAAGATGCAACAAATACACAACTGTTATCCCATTTTTTGGTCAAAACTGAAATATCGACAAACTGGCAAGGAATGATGGAGGTCGGGATTTCACTCATGGTTCAAGGATAAAACTCCATTCGGTGTCAAGGGTTTAAAGTTACATTCGGTAGTGTAAAATAAAATCACATCCGGCCTTCCCTTAGTCCATTCGGCACTCCCAAGTGAAGGTCATTCGGCACTCCCAAGTGAAGGTCATTCGGCATTCCCCTCTCCCCACCGAACCAACTCCACATCCCCTCCTACCAAACCAAAGCCAGCCTCCACCACTCCAGAGCCTCACCGGACCGACCAACCACTCTCTCCTACTACCGGTCCACCCACTGCCGGTCCACCATTCCATCACCGGACCGGCACTCCTCCGAACCAAACAACTCCAGAGCATAGCCGAACCAACCCACCTACCACCGGTCCAAGACCATGCCGAACCAGATGTGCCAGGCCAGATTGCAGCAGCCCAGGCCCACCAGCAGCTATATACATCCAAGACCCCTGCCCCCAGCCTCACTCTATAAATAGAGGGGCAGGGGTACAACAATGGGGGACAAGTTTGAGAGCTCAAACCTGGAAGGAACTTTCAAACAACTTTCATACACTTGTACTACAACCTTTGTACTTGTAATCGGATTGAAAAAGGAGAATAACATATAAAGTGGACGTAGGCACATTTTGGCCGAACCACTATAAATCTGTGTGTCTTTTACAGTTTAGTCCCTGCTTTTTACGTATTTGCATAAACCACCTAAATCACTACGAACAACATAAAATCAACTAAATCATACAACTTGGAGCTGTTTGCCCATCTTTTGTGCAAACGTATTGGGTTATTTGCTGAGATCTATGATTTGTCAGTGAAAGCACCAAAATGTTTGCCTAAAAAATGGTCACAAACACCCAATACCGTGAAAGCACCAGTGTATGAATATAAGTCAGCGATATTCAAACACAAATTATAGATCTCAGCAAATAACCCAATACGTTTGCACAAAAGATGGGCAAACAGCTCCAAGTTGTATGATTTAGTTGATTTTATGTTGTTCGTAGTGATTTAGGTGGTTTATGCAAATACGTAAAAAGCAGGGACTAAACTGTAAAAGACACACAGATTTATAGTGGTTCGGCCAAAATGTGCCTACGTCCACTTTATATGTTATTCTCCTTTTTCAATCCGATTACAAGTACAACAATGGGGGACAAGTTTGAGAGCTCAAACCTGGAAGGCATTCCCCTCTCACCACCGAACCAACTCCACATCCCCTCCTACCAAACCAAAGCCAGCCTCCACCACTCCAGAGCCTCACCGGACCGACCAACCACTCTCTCCTACTACCGGTCCACCCACTGCCGGTCCACCATTCCATCACCGGACCGGCACTCCTCCGAACCAAACAACTCCAGAGCCTAGCCGAACCAACCCACCTACCACCTACCACCGGTCCAAGACCATGCCGAACCAGATGTGCCAGGCCAGATTGCAGCAGCCCAGGCCCACCAGCAGCTATATACATCCAAGACCCCTGCCCCCAGCCTCACTCTATAAATAGAGGGGCAGGGGTACAACAATGGGGGACAAGTTTGAGAGCTCAAACCTGGAAGGAACTTTCAAACAACTTTCATACACTTGTACTACAACCTTTGTACTTGTAATCGGATTGAAAAAGGAGAATAACATATAAAGTGGACGTAGGCACATTTTGGCCGAACCACTATAAATCTGTGTGTCTTTTATAGTTTAGTCCCTGCTTTTTACGTATTTGCATAAACCACCTAAATCACTACGAACAACATAAAATCAACTAAATCATACAACTTGGAGCTGTTTGCCCATCTTTTGTGCAAACGTATTGGGTTATTTGCTGAGATCTATGATTTGTGTTTGAATATCGCTGACTTATATTCATACACTGGTGCTTTCACGGTATTGGGTGTTTGTGACCATTTTTTACGCAAACAACAACTATTGGGATTATGAACCTTTTTTACGGCTTACAACTAATCTGTAATAAGTTTAAGAAATTGAGCTGAACCTGTACTCTATCTTGAAATTTTCACCCAAAAATGCATTAAAAATGCAAAATAACATCATGGGCTTTGGAAATCACACACACATATATACATACACACACGTGTGTGTGGATTATATATGTATATACATAGTATGCTCATACATACATATACAAATATAAGTACATAAATACATACATATATATGTGTGTGCGCGTGTGGATTATGTATGTATATACATAGCACGCACATACTTACATATACAAATATAAGTACACACATATACATATATGTGTGTGTATGGATTATGTATGTATATATATACATAGCATGCACGTATGAACATATACAAATATAAGTACATAATAGTTCCGTAATATTTTTTATCAGAGTTGTTTCTATTGAAACTAAATCATTTATGATAAAATGCCAAATAATAAATTTTGATTCTCGAGTAAAGGTCATGAGCTCGAGATTCAAACCTGAAAAACCATTGGCACCAATTAACCACGTTAAGAAAAAACTTCTCACTATAATAAATTGTAAGGGGAAAACAAAACCATGACTCTATAGCTTAAGTTGAATAAAAACAAATATATAGTGTAATAAATACAGTTTTTGTCATATAGTCTACTGACATAAACAATGTTAATCAAACTAAACTTGATATTTCAACCCTCTGGTAATTTCATGTGCTCTTTAAAATAGAACTTCCACTTTCAATACCATCAAACCTCCAGAACTAAAACTGAATAAAAGATTGGTCAAACTATGCTCATCTCAATATTATGTAGTGAATCTACTACCTCAAGTTGACTGTTTTTTAAACTTTTTCTTGAGCTTACCGTTTATATTCATGCAAATTGTGTAAATAATTTATGTTACTGTATGTACTATATTTTAAAATAGAGAAATAATCGAAGATAGCCTCAAGAGCTCTCTAGGATAAAGTTTTCAACGTATGATATACCACATTGGCCTTTTATCTTTATTGCTGGTCATAACATCCTTAAACTTGGATAATTTTTACTTTAATTGCCAATAACAGTAAAAGAATTCACACATCCATTTAAAAAGTAATGGATGCATATTATAATCTAGTCTAGTGGGTTTTGCAAATAAATATTGCATAATTATACGCATACAAGAATGCCAAGATTAAATATATTTAGCATTATCTATAAGCATTACTCTCTATCCTGTGTTAAGATATTGTATTATATAATTCTTGTTAGCAAATGGGTAGAAAATTTGACAAAATATAACTTGAATCGAGAGTACTTACTATTTTGTACTAATGGCCTTGTAACAAAACCTCAAACAATTCCTACGTCCAAACTATATCCTTATTTTCTTAACATGAAAAGAAATCATATGTATGAAGCTTGAACGAAAAACAATATAGAAACTAGAGATACAAAAAGCGAATAAGAATTCACCGGAGCAAACTAATTCAACATTGTATGCCTAAAAAATAAAACGATACATGTGAAACTTAAATCGAAACATATGAAATCTTTGAATCACAAATGAAAAGGGTAAATTTTCCATACCCGAAAATTTATAAAGTCCAACAGTCAACAAAATTTGAAGAGACCTCATCCCTTGGGTAAATCACTGACGGTGTAGATCGAAGTTTATTTACTTATGAATGGAATTGGAAGATCAAAGGTTTTCTGAACGAATAATTTAGGTTAATTTTGGGGGCAATGAACAATCGGGAGAGGAATTAATGTTTTGGAGTAATTATTCATGGGTGAAAATGATGTGAGAAATTGAATGAGGAGGATGATAGGATAACAGAGTAGTAAAAAGCTAACTGCTCCCACGTTAATTGACAGCTAGTTTGGTGGTATAGTTTTAGGATGACATTCTAAAGTGACATGTGTCAATATTACATTGTTTGGTTTCTGCTTTCCATTATAAGTAATAGATTCACATTTACAAAATATTTAATTTAGAATTATTGCAATTTTTTACCACATTTAAATTAACAGGCTTAATAAATAGGTAACCTAAAATATTTGTTACCATTTACTCTCAATCACACTTATGAGTTATTATTCCCAAACATTTGTTACAATTGTTTACATCACACAAATTTCATTTAATCATCATGAACATACTATTTAATTATATTTATTGAAATTTATTTCCAATTTTCTAAATACAATCAATTATAACCTTACCATTGTTTCAATTAAATTGGTATTACACTAAATTAGTTATATATCAACTGGCATTAACATTACTACCTTAATTTACCTTCAGTTACTGTTAATCAATATATTATCGCATTGGTAAATTCAATACTTACTTTTATTTACTTATGTTCAATTTATAACTAGGTATAACACTTTCACGACTTCATCTATTAGAATTTTATTTAAATTGTTAATAATTAGTTTTAATTACCCTTGCTATATTCATTTTAGCGTTCATTTCAATATTAAATTATAAAGTTTTTGTTTTCTTCTAAATTGATTTACCAAAATCTTAATAAACTAACTAATTTAAATTATCGAAAATTGCGGGTCGTTACAGGGTGGCCAAGGCGACATATGAAGGGGATGGTGGAAACTTGCTTGGCTTTGCATGGTTTCAAGGGGTTTTTTGCAATTTTGGAGGTGTTTGCATCATTCGATGGTCACGGTAGTCTTGGTCAAAGGAGGAGGGGTTTAGGCTGTGTATGGTGACAGGAAGGAGGTGATGTGGTGGTCGGTGAAGGTGGTGAGGTGTTTAGCCGAGCAAAGCCAGAGATGAACAAGCAAAAACAAATGAAAAAAAGAAGAAGAAAGGAGAGAAAAAGAGAGGCCATTGCCTACTTTTTTTTTCAGATCTGAAGTGCCGTGAGAAATGAAGATGAAAATAAATTTTCTCACGTGAAAATAAGGATATAGGCGACTAGGGATTAAGGAGTGAACGACACAAATTATGGAGAAGTTATGGTAGAAAATCAAGGGACGGAAAGATAAAAAGGTAAGAAATCAAAGTAACGTTTGCCTAAAATTAAAAATAGGCAACGTATCTTCATTTATGCGTTTTCTATAAATTAAAGAAAGGTGTATACAAGAAGCTTTCACAAACAAATAAATACAATAATGTTAAATAAATAAATTTTAAAGCAATAATGTGTATGTGTGTGTGTGTGTGTATATGTATGTATGTGTGTGTGTGTGTGTGTGTGTGTGTGTGTGTGTGTGTGTGTGTGTGTGTATTTGAAATTTCTTTTCAAGAAATAAATAAAGATCTAAACACTTACCATTTAATTAATAAATGAATGTCTAAATAGAAAAATAAGGTAGAGACAGATATTATGAAAAATAAATAAATAAATAAAAATACTCTATTTAATGGAAACTAGAATTAAAAATTGTAAATAAAATTCAACTGTCATTGGAAAATTTCAACAACACTTATAAATAAATAAAAGTAAAGTAAATAAAATAAATGCTGAAAAAAATAAAGTGTAAATGAAAATAAATAATTCTTTTAAGGAAAAATAGAAAATAAATAAAGAAATAGCTATTTAGTTGAAACTAGAATTTAAAAGCTGAAAACAATATACAATCAACATTTGAAAATTATAACTATACTTTAAAAAATGTTTTAAAAATAAAATATATGGATAATCTATCATGTTACACAAATTAGAACATGGTTTTACAAACAAAAATATTATTTATATAAAGTAAAATAAACAAATTTGTTAAATAAAACAATTTACACACAATATTGTAAAAAGCATAACTTTCACAATATTAATCTTATTGCAACGAAACAAAAAGCAGTGTTCTTGAAATTAAATATATTTTCGTAATAAATGATAAAATTCAAATATTCAAATATATAAATTTTAAATTTAAAAGTCAAAGTTTGACCATTTTGACCAAAATCCACTTTTTTGGAAATATTCCATTAATTCAGGTTTGGAATTATAATTCATACGAAAATCAAAATTTATATCTAAAATAACAAAATCTATCCATTTTAATAAATAAAATAAAGTTTTTAAATCAGGAATTTCAGTTGAAATAAGTAAAATACAAAATTAAAATAAGCACAAAATACAAGGTTGTTACACTCTCCCCCTCTCAAATCTTTTCGTCCTCGAAAAGGAACGAGGTACGGAAAAAACAGAAAAAGATAGAATGAATTAGGATTTAAGACAAGATTACAAGAAGATTAAAATTATACCTGATAACTGTTGTTATAGGTAAGTTTAACAAGGTGGAGAATAGGAATAGTTAGAAGGGAAAAACAGGTTGAAAGACAAGGATGAACCATTATTTTAAAGCTATATAAATTTCAATTATTT
The DNA here is from genome assembly GCA_030765085.1 of Allium cepa. Lineage (NCBI taxonomy): Eukaryota > Viridiplantae > Streptophyta > Magnoliopsida > Asparagales > Amaryllidaceae > Allium > Allium cepa. The sequence goes on along the minus strand of CM060934.1, from coordinate 1,013,720,645 downwards.
GGAAGGATAAAATAAATGATCAAAATATCCTTTATATAATACTTTATCAAAATACTTATATAACTCGATGTCTTAACAAGTTTGTCCTCGTTCCTGCAGGCTCTGCCTATGCGTTGATCAAGCGCAAAGCTAGAATTCTCCAGGTACTTAGTAGACTTGTCCAACACCCTGTGAAAATACTGGAAAAACTTTTTGAAAAAACAGATATGGAAAGTACAATCCAAACAAAACAACCAAACCAAAACATGTCGATCATGGATCGCGGATACACAATGGTTACGCCTAGATCCCCCAGGAAACATCCGTACCCATAGGCTGGCTACCGCAGCCCTGCGATTACGACATGAAGACTGGTAATACCGCAGATACACAATGGTTACGCCTGGATCTCCCAGGAAACATCCGTACTCGTAAGCTCTCGCAGCCCTTGCTGATTACGCTACCAAGCGACCCAATAGATTGCAGATACTCAATGGTTACACTTGGATCCCCCAGGAAACATCCGTACCCGTCGGCTCTCGCAGCCCCTGCGAATTACGCTATGCAGTCGCGCTCAAAAGACCATGGGTTACGCTATGGTAGGACACTCGAGTATCACATCTGAAAAACCAAAAATTAGAGAGAATAATATCGATAGAATGAATCTACAATGTGGCCACAAAGCGGATATCAAGCAGAAGGCACTTTCTGTATCTTTACTACGAAAATATGTATCATATAGTACCTTTGTCAAATCACTTTCAAATATCATACTTATATAAAGTCCATTATATATAAGATTTTATTTTCAAATCGAATACTTTCAAAATTAATAGCATATCAAATCACACTTATATAGACTTCGATTATATAAGATTTCACTTTCCAAATTGAGTACCTTTCAAATCAATAGTTTTCAAATCAACTTCATACTTATACACATACATTTTATATAAGTTCGACAACTCCCAAATCAAATACTTAATAATACAGGTTCTCAATTTCAAATCATTTCAATATCAATTCAGTTTCAAAATCATATATGATTTCACCAAATCATTTCTTCCAAATTAAATATTGTAACGACCCGGAATTTTCGATCCCAAAAATTCCGGGTAGTTAGGGAAAAGAAGAAAAGAGATAGAAGAAGATCAGAAACTCCAACAAACAATCTCACATTCGCAGCGGATAAAATATAATATCAGTAATATCAGTTTATAAGGAAAACTGTACTTGTCAAATTACACTTTAATACATCAGAGTTACAATATTAGTACAAAACACTGGACAGTTAAAATCACATGCCCTAGATAAACAACATTATATCACAGTGGAAACACCCCATACGTTCCTGCCATCCAGTTCGTCACCTGAGCTCCAGAACGTCCTTACCTAAAAATCTGTAATACTCGGTCTGACCCAAGCATTACATCAAAGTAACACCCGGGTCAGGCTGGAAACCAACATCAGTAAACCCATCTAACATGAAATACAAAAGCATACGACTTATATAAATCGAGGGTAAATTGTATTAATTTACAACTTCACAAGTCGTTATAGACATCACTTGCGTTACACATCAATTTCTAAGTACCAAAACTTAGATTAAATGGTCCAATTCACTTAAATCATTCCATTTTAGTATATTGATTCCACGTATCAATTTGTAAAGAATCGAAGTGGTTTCGGGTATTTACTAATACCCGACTCCGGTCTCTTCGAATTCAATACCATCTTAAGCCATGTTATTCGAGTGAAATGCAATTCTATTTTAAATAAAAGTTGTCACCTTTTTGCCCAGCAATTCATCATTGATAGATAACCACATTATCATTGTCCACCCAAACATATCATATCACAAAACATTTCATATCAGAGATATAAATCAATTCATGGCTTTTAATCATCATTTAATCATTCATAAGCAAGATGGATCATTTCCAAAATTAATTTAATTTATCCCTAATTAGACCAATTACTAATCTTTTAATCACTTAGATTACCTTTACTTAATCATTACAAATCAATTAATTAATCAATCTTTTAATCATCTATCTTAATTCATCATCCTTGATTAATTATCTTTAATTACATAAAGTAATTATCCTTTAATTAATTACACAAACTAAACCATTTACAGTAATTAATTTTTAATTACTTTCATCAATTACATTAATTAATGATCTTTAATTAATTACATCCATTAATCAACCTTAATCAATCATAAACAACAATTAACCATCCTGTAATTACTTTCCTTAATTAATTAACTCCTTAATTAATTATATTAATCCTTTAATTAATTACACAAAGTAATTAATCCCTACTTACTTCTCCTAAGTAATTAACCTTAATCACTTCCCATTGAGTAATTTCACTTATATTAATTACATTCAGTAATTTATCCATCAATTACTTCACTAAGTAATTACACTTATCAATCTCATTAAGTAATTATACTTAATCAATTACCAAGTGACTATCTTTAATTAATTAACAAATTAATTAATCACATTTTTTTTCATTAATTACAACCGGGTAATTCATCCGTTAATTACCCTATAAACCAATTAATTAATCTTTAATTATTAATAAAATAACCTTAATTATCAATTGATCTCCTTTAATACAAAGTAATCGATCCTTAAGTACCTTTAAAATCAATTAATTAACCTCTAATTAACTAATTAATTATCCATTAACTATTGATTAATATCCCTAATTATTAATCAATATCTCTCAATAAAAATTAATTAATCCATAATTACTTTTATAATAAATTAATCGATCTTTAATTATAGATTAATTATTCTTTATCTATAAATTAATAAACCTTAAATTAGTACTTGATTAATCTTAATTAATCCTTACATTAAGTGATTATTCTTTGATTTACTTCCATTAAACAATTATTATTTAATTACTTTTATTAAACTATTACTATTATTTAATTGCTTTATTAAGTAATTCAACCTTTCAATAAATTATTCTTCCAAACCCTTTTATCTCCCTTAATTACCACTTGAACATAACTATGATTTCCTTGCCAAAAGAAATTCGGGTTCTGCTTATTCTTAACTTATATATCCTATACATACTTATCTAAACTTACGATACTGGGCATCAAGACTGACCCGAGCTCATACATCAAAATCCCGAGAAAACTCATGAGTTTCTCTCGTCTTTAATTGCTTCGAGTAAAACACGAACGTCCCCGAAGAAAAACCCAAGCATACGTTCTCTTCCCCAAAACCAAACTCAGGCGCACGAAAATCGTGCACGTTAACGTGCACATCACCTCCGATCGTTGATGAACTCCACCATTGCCTCTGACGAGTCGACCTTAACCACGCTAACACCACGCGATCGTCCAACTATCTCGATTCGCTATAAAATCGAATTTGACTCAAAGAACCCATCGGCCTGGAATGACAACACCATAAGATCAACCACCTCCGATGATTCTACGACCTGAGACACCTCGCCGTTCTCACGATTGCTTCGCCACATACCCCTACTTCTCCAAAACACCATGTGATCGATTCCGGTTATGCCTCAACATTGAGAAACTCAAATGAACGCAGACGGCAAACCCAGGCGATAAAACCTTATCCCATCAATTCCTGGTCATGACGATCAACGATAAATCGCAAAGCATTTTTCCAATTATCTTCGTCATCCCCTCGATCTTCAAGCTCAACCACGACGACTAGTTCGCCATTGATCGACAGAATTTGACCAAAACAGTCGATCCGTTCAACTCAAGAAACCCAACAAATTATCCAACTAAAAATCAAGATGTCCACTTTAAAATTCATGATTTTCTATTATTATTTCAATCATGCAATCAAAACTAAAAATTGAATTCATAAATTTTTGGCCCAATTTATATTTTCACTGTTCTTTATAAAATTCGAGACGAATACTTAATATAAATTCCAGATCTTATTTTTAGGAGTTATGCTTCATGATTTCGAACATTTTCCATTCACAAACCAAAGTTTAACAGTGATTAAATGATGAGAATTTGGATTTTAAATGAATTCAAGCTCTGATAAAATCCACAAAGACTATATCTATATACACACAGGCACTCAATATTCAAATATATACATGCATCCATTTTAATCCAAGCAATCAGGTAACAGTATGGTTTTCATTCACACATCCATAATGAAATTCAGGTTTTAAAACTGTTTTTTTTAATTTGTTTACTCATATGCCAAGAATGAAGAACATAGCACTTTTAAATTTTGAAATAGCTTTTGATTTTGAAAAACTTCTGAATCCTTAAAACTCTGAGTTGTTGGAAATGTTTGATTTAAAAACTTGAATGCTTATTACTGAGACTTGATTAACTTGCTCTTGATTGCAGGTTGAAGAATGCAAGCATTTGATTTTGATATTACATTACAGGCCGAGGAGGATGTTTAAATTTTGAAAATGAGCTACAGATTTTGATTTACATTTCTGGTTTTGAGGGATGATTTCAGATTTTTTTTGAGAACTTCAAGCTGAATATTTGATTTTCAGATTTTCTTAAAGAAATTGGTTTGAGTTTTCTTCTTAATTTTGAGTAAAAGATAGAAAAGAATTTGAAGAATGAGAAAACAATGTACATAGGCTAAAATTTGATTTATCAAAAATAAAAGAAAATAAAATTTTACCAATGCCACTTGTTTTAAAGTTCAACACTTGTCATATACATTAGTTATTTAAATTACACATGTTTTATTAAGCTTTCATATGATCACATTTGTCCTTCTAGCTTTTACTTTAATTTAAAATGTTAATAAAAGCTTTTAACTTAATTTATTACTTCTTATGTATATGTATATATAAAATTATTTTTTTAAAAAAAGAAAAATGTAACAAAAAAATTGTAAATAAAAGCTTATCCAAATATTTTTAAGCATTTATTCTTTTGAATTTAAAAACATTAAATTCAAATTCAAATCAAATTATAGAAGTCCAATTTAAAAATCAGTTCAATAATATATATATATTTTAAACAAACCCAAATTATATTCGTAATTAATAATTCTATTTGTTTGCCTATATAAAAAACAAACCATTATCCTAATTATTTGAAAACAAAAATTTCTATTAATTTAAAATAATTAAAAAGAGGATTATCACATTTAATTTTGCTCGAAATTTTCGGGATATCACATTCTTCCCCCCTTTGAATCTTTTCGTCCTCGAAAAGGAACGAAGCAAGAATTTATTAAAATACTTAATATCAGTTCAATTTTCTCTTTGAACATATAGTAAAATCTACATAATATTGCAAAAATAGTTTTTATGAAAATATCATTTTATAACTCGATGTTTCAACCAGTCCATCCTCGTTCTTACAGAAATTCGGTCATACGTTGATCAGGCGTAGGACTGAAAATCTATAAGTACTTGGTAAACCCATTTTCAACATCAAGTGAAAATACTTGGAAAATAATTTTATTGAAAATATAGAAAATCATTTATTTTGAAAATAGAAGAGATATCTTTGGTGAGAATGCTCTAGAAATCATCACCCCCATCCATGGTCGTAGTTAACCCGATGGTTACGTTGCCTTCCCGACAAAATCCATAGATAATTGTAGGCCTCCGCGCCCCTTGATTACACCATGGAACCCTCTACAAATCGTAGCTACAACTGGGGTTACGTTGCTATTACAGCAAAAACCCATATAACTGTAGGCCTCAATGCCCTTGAATTTCGCTGCCAAAAGAATGAAACTTCTCCACTCCCACATAGGTCGCAGTCTACCGATGTAAAATCAAACGTAGACTGTTGGCTCTCAACGGCACACATGACTTTCTCTATGTTACCATAGGTCGCAGTCTACCGATATAAAATCAAATGTAGACTGTTGGCTCTCAGCGGCACACACGACTTTCGCTATGTTACCATAGGTCGCAGTCTACCGATATAAAATCAAACCTAGACCGTTGGCTCCCAACGGCACACAAGAATTTCGCTATGGTCTGAAGTAGATCGCAGTGACATCGAGTTAAACTATCGTCACAACATAACCCAATGCCTCTATAGGCATCAACGCCCTCGACTTCCGCTACATTCTATACATAATCCTCAGGAACTAGTTTGTCCGGACTCCTCATAGGATCAACTTTAGAACCCCCCTTAGGGTTCAAGGCAGTACCACCCTGTGGCACTCCTAAGAAGTTCATTTCAAGGGAGAGCCTTTTTCCCAGAGCCATTTTCAAAACACTTTATACTATACACATATAGTATTTTCCAAATCATACACGTAGTATAAATCTCAAATAAATCTCCTTTCTCAAAATTGATTATCCCAAAATCGATAATTCTCAAATTAGGCTTTTCAAAATCCAATATTGATTTTACCCAAAAATCAAAAGCCTTTCCAAATCCAAAGGTTCCCAAAACCTTTTCCAAAATCATTCTCACAAGGTCCTTTATATATATATATATATGTATGTATGTATGTATGTATGTATAACCTTGAAAAATGTTTGGATCTTTTCAAACTTGTGTAAAACCCTTTTTATACATCAAATATTTTCAAAAACCGTTTAATTCTGGCTAGATTCAATCAAGGGAAGATTTATCTTATATAGCAGATATATATACAAATCAAATATTCAAATTTGATTACTCTGTATAAAGTTATTAACCATATTACCTTTCTACCATAGAAATCCTTATTTCATCATATATTTCACAAAATATACTTTTCATTTCAAAAACCATTTTCCAGTTCTTATCCACAAATTGCCAGTATCAATTTCATTCAAACCCGTACGATGTACACATATCATCCGTATGCTATATCAATTTGATCGCTCACTCGATCATACAATTTCACTTCCGAAGTAGTATCATCCATCGGGCTTCCTAGTACAGACTCAGATCTGGTTTCTTGATCAAAAACCGTCATTCTCCTCGCATAGTCATAAATATGATAGAGAATATCCAGAACCAATCAACAATCCATATCCAGGTTTGCCGTCAAAAATCGAGTGAAAACTCCCAACTCGGATTGATATAACTATCTCGAAATTCTATGCTCAAATCTGGATCAAATCACTATGCGAATAAAATAATATATGTACATCCTACGTATTTATCTCCATTTATTATTAGCCAAATCAATCTTCTTATCTATTCACATTCACTTAAATTCATATCCACTGATTCACAATTGCTTCAATTCCATTTGGATTATCACTTTAATCCTTATCACAGTTGGTTTTTAATTATAAACAGTTTCTACTCTGACTATTTTAAAATTAGAAAATAGCTTGAAAATTTTAAAATAGATAAGTAGTTGAAAATAATTATTAGACTGTAAAATAGCTGTTAAATAGTTAAATAGTGATAAAATAGTTATAAATAGTAATTAGTTATAAAACAGTTGAAAAAAACTAATTTGCTAATAAAACAATTGTAAAATAATTTCAAAAATAATTATAAAATAAGTATAAAATAGTTTGGGGTTTTAAAAGAAAGGTTGTATATATAAATAGTTGGAAAAAAGATTTGTATTAGTGGAAATTAGCTACAAGGGCCTCTTTAGCAAGTGCAATTAGTTTCTAGGACACACAACTGAAATAATTACTTTTAAGGACAAAATGCAAAATAATTGGTCTTTAAGTGCCAAAAACCTATGAAATTATGTCCTTGAAAGTAATTGGACTACTGAATTTGTCCTTAAAAATAATTGTTCTATTGAATTTGGCCTTAAAATTAATTTTTATGGATGTGTGTCCTAGAAACTAATTGGACTGCAAAGTTTGTCCTTTTAGTAAAATGCCCCGTTGTATTAAAACAAGTTATATTGAACTCGAGCCAACTATTCAATTCCCAATCTCCATTCCCATCAATTCAATTTAAATTTCCACTTCTATTTAAATTGACTCAATTCCAATTTAAACAAGTTCAATTTCCATTGAAACTAATTAAACCCCAATTCAAGTTGAATTAATTCTCAATTTCTTTCCTAAATTCAAATCAAATTCCATTTGAATTTACTTATTCAACTTTAATCATCAATTTTAGTTAATTCAAATAAATTTCAAATTGAACAAATTTCAATTCATATTTCAAATTTAAAACATCCCGTAATATATAATTTCGAGTTAAAATTTTAAATGTTGATTTAATCTTTTAAATCAAATCAACTTATATCTTTAAACCATTTAATTCTGAATCCAAATTACATTTTTAACCTATTTCAAAGTTCAAATAATAATTCAAATCCTTTTTAAATAACTAAATCTTAAGTCCAAAATGATTCCATTTTATCTTAATAATGGATATATTACCATACGCCTTTCTTCATTTATTTAAAGAAACCCAATTTCAACTTAAAGATTATTAATAACAACCGGATGGTATTACTCAAATTACTGAAAACATCCATCCATTTCCAATTTCCAGATCTCAAACCCATTTTGAGATCGCACAAACTCCCAATTCAAATTTTCCATTTAACTTCCCAAGTTAAATCCCAACTTCATCTTGAAATTTCCAATTCAGATTGTTTGTTCTAAACTTATCTAACTTCCCCAAAGTTAAATTTCAATTTATTTAATCCAGTCAACCTTACCCAATTTTGAATTCCTACTTCAAATTTTAAACTTCTCATAAATAATCTCCCTGCTTATAAGTTCAAAACTTATCACTTTGGGTTTTCACATCACAGTCCAAGTAAAATTCAAAACTCAACCTTACAGTTGATTTCAAATCACCTTTGACATTATGTATATCCCTCATTTATACATATTTATTTCCTTTACATACCAAGTTATCCTTAAATTTTAAACCACCTTTGGCTTTTAATTCAAAACAAATTCCTTTGAATTTTCAAACAACTCTTGTTTGAAATAGGACCCTTCATTCAAATACATTAAATAATACTATTTATTATTTCTTCATCACTTTGAAACAATTTTCAAATTTTCTGGACCTAGATTTAAAACTTCACAATTTAGATCATCTTCAGTTTCAATTCATAAGTCATACTCACCAAAATGTTTTACTTCCCTAAAACATTTCATTTTTCTTACTCATTAGCACACATTTTATTATTAAACACAACAATCATTTATGATAATAACCAAGATTATCATATCTGGAAACCAATTCATTATTATCTTATTCTAAAACTCCTTCCCATATTCAAGATTTAAATTTCAGTTTGAATCCATTTCAAGCACATCTTTATTTAATTTCAATTTGGTTGTATTTCTGTTACCACTTAATTTAATTCCAACTTAACAACCAATTACCTTAATATTTATTAGAAAGAAATATTTCTTTATATATCAAAATATAATCTTACATAAAATCATTTAAAATCTTTATATAAGAAAATAACAAGTAACATCTCATATATATACACTCAACTCATTCTAGGGTGCCATTGACCCTATCGTTAATGAGTAATCCCACCAGAGCCAATGTTCTCACCTATCCTGGCTCTGACACCAAATGTAACGACCCGAAATTTTCGATCCCGAAAATTCCAGATAGTTAGAGAAAAGAAGAAAAGAGATAGAAGAAGAAGATCAGAAAGTCCAAAGCACAATCTCAGATTCGCAGTGGATGAAATATAATATCAATAATATCGGTTTACAAGGAAAACTGTACTTGTCAAATTACACTTTAATATATCAGAGTTACAATATTTGTACAAAACATTGGATGGTTAAAATCACATGTCCTAGATAAACAAACATTATATCACAGCAGAAACACTCCATACGTTCCTGCCATCCAGCTCGCCACCTGAGCTCCAGAACATCCTTACCTGAAAATATGTAATACTCGGTCGGATCCGAGCGTTACATCAAAGTAACACCCGGGTCAGTCTAGAAACTAGCATGAGTAAACTCATCTAACATGAAATACAAAAGCATACAACTTATATAAACCCGGGGTAACTTGTATCAATTTACAACTTCACAAGTCGTTATAGACATCACTTACATTACACATCAATTTCTAAGTACCAAAACTTAGATTAAATGGTCCAATTCACTTAAATCATTCCATCTCAGTCTATTGATGCCACATATCAATTTATAAAGAATCGAAGTGGTTTCGGGTATTTACTAATACCCGACTCCGGTCTCTTCGAATTCAATACCATCTTAACCCAAGTTATTCAAGTGAAATGCAATTCAATTTTAAATAAAAGATGTCACCTTTTTGCCCAGCAATTCATCATTGATAGATAACCACATTATCATTGTCCACCCAAACATATCATATCACAAAACATTTCATATCAGAGATATCAATCAATTCAAGGCTTTTAATCATCATTTAATCATTCATAAGCAAGATGGATCATTTCCAAAATTAATTTAATTTATCCCTAATTAAATCAATTACTAATCTTTTAGTCAATTAGATTACCTTTACTTAATCATTACAAATCAATTAATTAATCAATCTTTTAATCATCTGTCTTAATTCATCATCCTTGGTTAATTATCTTTAATTACATAAAGTAATTATCCTTTAATAGTTACACAAACTAATTATCCTTAATCATTTACAGTAATTAATTTTAATTACTTTCATTAATTACATTAATTAATGATCTTTAATTAATTACTTCCATTAATCAACCTTAATCAATCATAAACAGTAATTACTTACCTTAATTAATTAACTCCTTAATTAATTATATTAATCCTTTAATTAATTACGCTAAGTAATTAATCCTTACTTACTTCTCATTAGTAATTAACCTTTAATCACTTCCCATTAAGTAATTTCCCTTATATTAATTACATTCAGTAATTTATCCATTAATTACTTCACTAAGTAATTACACTTATCAATCTCATTAAGTAATTATACTTAATCAATTACCAAGTGACTATCTTTAATTAATTAACAAATTAATTAATCACATTCATTTCATTAATTACAACTGGGTAATTCATCCCTTAATTACCCTATAAACCAATTAGTTAATCTTTAATTATTAATTAAATAACCTTAATTATCAATTAATCTCCTTTAATACAAATAATCAATCCTTAAGTACCTTTAAAATCAATTAATTAACCTTTGATTAATTTTTAATTATCCATTAACTATTGATTAATAACCCTAATTATTAATCAATATCTCTCAATACAAATTAATTAATCCATAATTACTTTTATAATTAATTAATCGATATTTAATTATAGATTAATCATTCTTGATCTATAAATTAATAAACCTTAAATTATAAATTGATTAATCTTAATTAATCCTTACATTAAGTGATTATTCTTTGATTTACTTCCATTAAACAATTATTATTTAATTACTTTTATTAAATAATTACTATTATTTAATTACTCTATTAAGTAATTCAAACTTTCAATAAATTATTCTTCAAAACCCTTTTATCTTCCTTAATTACCACTTGAACATAACTATGATTTCCTTGCCAAAAGAAATTCGGGTTCTGCTTATCTTTAACTTAAATATCCTATACATACTTATCTAAACTTACGATTCTGGGCATCAAGACTGACCCGAGCTCATGCATCAAAATCCTGAGAAAACTCGCGAGTTTCTCTCGTCTTCAATTGCTTCGAGTAAAACATAAACGTCCCCGAAGAAAAACCCGAGCACACGTTCTCTTCCTTAAAACCAAACCCATATGCACGAAAATCGTGCACGTTCACGTGCACATCACCTCTGATCGTCGATGAACTGCGCCCCTGCCTCTGACGAGTCGACCACAACCAAGGTAACACCATGCGATCGTCCATCAATCTCGATTCGCTACAGAATCGAATTCGACTGAAAGACCCCATCAGCCTGGAATGACAACGCCGTAAGATCGACCACCTCCGACAATTCTACGACCTGAGACACCTCGCCATTCCCACCATCGCTTTGCCACATTCCCCTGCGCCTCCAGAACACCACGCGATCGATTCTGGTTGCAAGTGGACATTGCGAAACTCAAATGAATGCAGACGAAAAACCCTGGTGATAAAACCCTATCCCATCAATTCCTGGTCATCACGATCAATGATTGTGATGCCCCACCTCTATACCCACGCTAGCCAAGGACACTACGAGATAATGCCGTCAACTAACGCGGAGAATAAGGCTGGTTAGGAGAGACCATCTATAGCCTTACTTCAACTATCTATTGAATACATCGACAATTGTCATACCATGCAGATCGACATATCCAATGAATACTTAAAACAAAACCATATGTGGCTAGAGGATCTATCAGAATAGAATGTAATAACTCAATGTAATATATTCATCATAGAAGAGTAGATCAACATATACACATATACAGATACATAAAGAGTATACAAACTAATACATGTCAAGTGGTATAGCAAACCACAATATACAAGTGAATCCAAAAGAATACATATCAGAGTTACAACAAAAAGGACTACACAAAAGCTATAACAAAAAGGAGCAAGATGAATAGTCCATGCAGAAGCAAAATAGGCTAAGTATAAAAGCACCTAACCTGAAACATCTCGGTCTGACCCGAGTACAGAATACACGGGCAGTCTAGCTAAACAAATCAGTAAGATAAACTGAACAACAATAAACCTGCAAGGTCATAAAGTATAACAAATATCTCTAAAAGAGATAACACAATCATCTAACAAAAGATGAATCATAGCAAGACAAGCCTCATATCATCGGCAACACAATAAACAAATGATATGAATATCGCAAAACAAGCCAAAAAGGCAAATAACAAATACCAATGAAGGTAACACAAGTTCCGCAAGGTAACCTATACGACATGCGGCTCAAAAAGACCAACACCGAAGGACGATACCTAGGGAATATACATATCAATGAAACAACAGAAAATTGCACGTGCTCAGTACTGTGTAAATAAGGATCCATGAGCCCGAAGACTCCAAACCCAATATCACTCGAGCAGTGACGAATGACCAACTCCAAAAGCGATACAATAGGGCAACAAACCCGAAGGCGCAAACTCAAAGGTACAAACCCGAAGGCAACATGCCCGAAGGCAACATACCCGAAGGCAACATACTCGAAGGCAACAAATTTGAAGGAGACAGTCCGAAGACACTATCCCTAAGGCAATAAACCGTAGTGGTGAAGGTCTGGAGGCCCAGTACTGGACACCACTAACTGGCAGAATGTGTCAACTCTCGAAAAGGAACCCGAAAAGTATTAACGTGAGTCCCATAACCACCCGTTCGCACTAAATGGTTTACTATCTGATAGTCAATTTCACACTCAAAGCAGTACAAAGTTTACCTCATCTCATCGGTAAACCAGACCAAAGGTCAAAACAATCAATCAAATAGGTTGGAGATTAATCGGAAAGATAAACGCACGGATTCGTGGTCCGTGTTTTACCTAACCATTTAATCTCTTTTCCACTTCGCTTGAAGTGCGAAATTGTGTGTGTGTTTTAAATAGAATTTATAAATTAGAGAAGCGAGCTTTTAAGACGAGTTGAAGAGATCATTTTATAAAAACCCGTAGATGAAATCAAAAAGGAATCATCAAAGTCAAATATGCATAAATAGATAATTGGAATCAACACACGTCGATTAAATTTGAAAAACCAAGCAAAATAGGCAAATTGGCAAAAGACAGCAGATTCAGACGTTTGAAGTATATGGTTCAGACGTTTGAATCTGGAAAATTAAAAGTTTTCCAGATCCTAATTCAGACATCTGGCCCATATAATTCAGACGTCTGAAAATGGATTTTTAATCCTACTTCCTTTCTGATTGCTCTCGAACTAATTCAGACGTCTAGGGGTTTTGATTCAGACGTCTGAATACTAGGGAAAGAAAATTCCCAGCATAATATTCAGACGTCTGAAACCGATGTTCAGGCATTTCCTGAACCTAGGCCATAGATGGCCAAAACAAATCGAAAGCGATCGGATGAGCGATGATCTCGAGCTTACGTCAATGACTTCCCAACCTTAACGACTCACCGATACACTCCGAAGAACATAGCCATCAACCATGTAAGGATTACATAGATTTGGCTTCAAAAATCGTAAATTGGTAATTTCACTGAATCAATCCAAATCGAAAGCAAATGAACATGTAAATATGTTAGGTAATTCATTCCTGACAACCCAACATAGTTGTTGGCATAGATGTGCGATAAAAATCTCACCTTTTAACTCAAAAACAAGGATGAGAAGCTCAAATGCAAAGAAAAGACCAACCACTCTCCACTTCAACTCTACAAGCTTCAATCTAAGATCGAAACCACTATTTCCTAAGTTAGATTTAGGAAACTCTCTAAAATTGAAGGGAGAAAGAGTTGGAAAAGACGAAGAGAGGGCTTACCAATAGCTTCTCTTGGATTATAGAGCAGGAATTTGAGTTTGCAAGAGTAAACTAAGGCTTGGAATTTATAATTCCTCTTCCTTTCCACCATTTTCAGTTGAGCTACAGTTAAAGAAATGAAAAATGAGTGAATGGAGAAGAGAGGGGATTGAGTTAGTGTATTAAGTTAAGCTAATGGGTTGAACCCAAACCCAAAACCCAATTAGAAAAAGTAGCAAAATTCTACTTACTCTAAACATACCAAAGCTTATGCTCAAAAAGATCGCGAATGCCACTTTGAACTCAATGGAAGTGGTTTCAAGTCCCAATTCGGCCGTTTACAAAAAGTAACATTTCGGACCTATATCCGACTAACAGCGCTATATTTAAATAAAACATTTAAATATATAATCGTTAAATATGTGGGTTGTTACAGATCTCCCCTCCTAACAAAATTGCGTCCCTGCAATCCCTAGAGACGATATTTGTAACAACTACATACATACATCATCCAAAAGGAAAAGAAAATAAGCCTGAGATAAAGAGATATTCTCACCATTGCCAAGCAAAGATAGAAAACCCGGATAGGATCGCTCGATAAACTCTTTGGTTTTCCCAAGTATGTTCATTGGGATTAGTGGACCATTAAACTTTAATGAGCGGCACGTCCTTGTTTCGAAGGTGTCGCACCTCCGTGGCAAGCACGCGAATAGGTTGCTATACAATAGATAAGTCTGGTGAGATCTCAAGCTCTTGCAAATCAGGAGAATCAATAACAGAATCCGACTCTCGAAGACACTTCCGAAGTTAAGAGACGTGAAACACATCATGAATGCCAGATAAATGAGCAAGAAGTGAAATTCTATAAGCCACAGGGCCAATACGTCAGTAATAGAAAATGGTCCTATAAAGCGAGGAGCCAATTTCCCAGTTGTACTGAAGCGCATAACCCCTTTCAAAGGAGAAACACGAACAAAAACAAGATCACCAATCGAGAATTCAAGAGGCTTCCTATAGTTGTCCGCGTAGGATTTCTGGCGGCTTTATGCCTCTTTCATTCTCTGACGAATAAGATCAATCTTCTCAGAAGAATCACGAACAAAATCTGGGCCAAGAATATGCTTCTCCCTAGATTCCAACCAACAAGAAGGTGATCGACATGGCCTTCCATATAAGGCTTCGAAAGGAGCCATACCGATACTAGACTGAAAAATATTATTGTAGGAGAACTCTACAAGAGGTAGGTGATCCTCCCAACTACCACCAAAATCTAGAATACAAATACGAAGGAGATCTTCCAAGACATGATTCACCCATTCGGTCTGTTCGTCGGACTGCGGATGATAAGCTGTGCTAAAATTAAGCTTTGTTCCCAAAGCTTGCTGAAGACTCTGCCAAAAATGACTCGTGAATAAAGGATCATGGTCACTCACAATAGAATTAGGAACACCGTAAAGTCTCACAATATCCTTGACATACAACTTAGCCAAATGCGAAGCAGTCCTATTAGACTTAATAGGAACAAAATGAGAAACTTGATGAGGCGATCAACAATAACCCAAATGCTAGAATGGCCCGATCTCGAACGAGGTAGGCTGTCAATGAAATCCATAGAAATCTGATCCCAATTCCACAATGGAATCTCCAGAGGCTGAAGAAGACGCGAAGGATGCTGATGTTCGGCCTTAATACGCTGAAAAGTTATGCAATTACTCACATAACTCGCTACATCGCGCTTCATGCCTTCCCATTAATAAAGGCGATGCATATCGGCATACATCTTACTACTACCAGGATGAATAGAATACTTAGAACGATGACAGTCACCTAGAATGTCATGCCTAAGTGCAAAATCAGAAGGCACAAAAAGACGGTTCTTCTTGCGAAGACACCCATGAGAATTAATGCTGAAATCCTGCAACGCCTCATCACAGGATCCAGACTCACAAAGCTGAATAAGATGCAACAAATCCGGATCACGTCGCTGAGCATCGGCAATACGATCCAATAAAATGGGTCGAGCTCCCAAACTAAATAATAGCATAGGAGAATCAGAAGATAAACCTCGATCATGAATTTCACAAAAAGATAGAGTCTCAAGGATATTCCATTCGGCAAGCATCATAGAAACAACAGCCGAATGTTTGCGACTAAGCGCATCAGCAACACGATTACCCTTACCATGGGTATACTGGATATCAAATTCATAGGAAGCAAGAAACTCGAGCCAACACTGTTATTTCATATTAAGTTTCTTCTGAGTGAACAGAAACTTCAAGGATTTATGATCGGTATAGAGAATAAAGCGCTCGCCTAATAAATAGTGTCGCCAAATCGTCAAGACGAAGACAACGGCGGCTAACCCAAGATCATGAGTTGTATAGCGAACTTCATTCGGACGCAGTTGCCTAGAAGCATAAGCAACTACCCGATCCTTCTGAATAAGAATAGCACCGAGACCACTACCACAAGCATCGGTGTAGACAACAAGATCATTATTCCCTTCGGAAACCACAAGAATAAGAGCATTAGTGAGAAGTTCCTTTAATGCCGGAAAGGAAGCTTCACACTGGTCAGACCAAATATAACGAATGCCTTTTCGAGTAAGGCCGGTGAGAGGAAGCACAACACGAGAAAAATCCTTAATGAACCAACGGTAATACCCCGCCAATCCAAGAAAACTACGAATCTCATGCACAATCTCAGGCCTCTTCCAATTTTGGATGGCTTCGATCTTTGAGGGATCGACTGAAATGCCGTCGGAAGATACAACATGGCCTAAGAACTTAACCTTATTCTCCTAAAAATGGCACTGGAAGAATTTGGCTCTAAGCTGATGATGACGGAGAGTACTCAAGACAATTCTCAAGTTATTAGCATGCTCGGCTTCAGACTTAGAATAAACAAGGATGTCGTTGATGAACGCAAGGATGAACTTATTGAGATATTCCCGGAATACTCGATTCATGAGATCAACAAAGAAAGTAGGAGCTTTCGTCAAACCGAACGGCATAACGAGCCACTCAAAAGAACCATAATGAGTGAAGAAAGCTGTAAGAGGTATGCTATCCTCCGCGACTCGTAACTGATGAAAACCTATGGCAAGGTCGAGCTGAGAAAAGACCTTAGCACCACTCAATAGATCGAACATATCATCGATCCTAGGCAATGGATACCTATTCTTGATGGTTAACTCGTTAAGCTTGCGATAGTCAATGCAAAGCCTAAGAGTTCCATCGGATTTCTTCACGAAAACGACCGCAGATCCCCACGGAGAAAAACTGGACTGAATCAACTGCTTGGACTCAAGCTGTAAAAGCAGCTTCTTGAGTTCCCCATTTTCCTTTGTAGACATCCTCGTGGGAGGACGACTAACTGGTTGCGTGCCTGGAATGAGATCAATGCGGAACTCAATTGCCTACTTGGGTGGCAAACTCAAAACAGGCTAAAAAACATTAAGAAAGTCACAAGCAATAGGAATACGAGATATATCATCGTCGTCTCGCGAGTCAAGAGAATATAAAGCCAATTCGCAATTATCAACATCCCGAAGAACAAGTGATAGCTGAGTAAAAAAATCTGGAAGTCGAAGATATATAATCCTCTTAGAACAAATAATCCTGGCATCGTACCTCACTAGCCAATCCATACCCAAAATCATATCAAATCCCAGACAAGAAATAACATGCAGATTCGCACGAAAAGAAAAGCCACACAAAACAATCTCAACATAATCACAAAACAAGCTAAGGGTCGCGGATCCTCCAACAGGATTCGCGATCCTCAATGATGTAACCATACAGGAAACATCCAAAGATACATCATCCACGAGCTTCTTCGATACGAAGGAATGTGAAGCACCCGTATTGAAAAGAACTCGAATACTATGGTCATGAAATAAAATAGAACCTTCCAAAATAGATGGAGATATACCTTTGGGCTGAGAAGAACCTTCATAAGTCTTAGCAGCATAAAGCTTGCTAGACTTGGCACCAACAGGAACAGTAGGGCAAGTGGAAACATGATGACCTTCCTTCTTGCAATAGAAGCAGAAGAGAGGCTTAGGACAATGTCGAATCATATGATCAGGAGAACCACAATTGAAACACTTCCGAATGGAAGCTGTTCTAACAGATTGAGACTAAGAGCTAGAACCACCAGTCTTCTTCTTCTTGGAAGGAAAAGACATGGACTTCTGAAATGGAAACTGCTTCTTGTTGGGGTTCTTGGAAACCTCAGCATCCTCACCACTATCACACTCCTTCTCGACAGCTTCGAGATTAAGTGCTGAATCAACCAACTCCTTAAAATAAAGCTTAAGATGGAGAAATAAAGACTTCTTAAGATATTTCTCAAGACCAGAGACAAACTTCAAATTCTTCTTATAAGAAGTGCTAATGAATTCAAGACCATACTTAGATAAAGCCTCAAATGATGTAACATACTCAGAAATAGAAGACTTCCCCTGCTTTAACTCAAAAAAGCGACGGGTCAATAATTTTTTTTAGATTCAGGAACGAACTTGAGTTCAAATCGCTCCCGAAACTGAGTCCAAGAAAGAGCAGACTCATCAATTTTGGCAATAAGAAGCTCGTACCAATCAAGGGCATGCTCTTCCAATAAACTAGAAGTTACAAGAACTCTATCATGAATAGAAAGATCCATGCGAGAGAAGATGCGCTCACACGTGCGAACCCAAGCTTAGACTTCAAGAACAGACTCGGAGCCTTTAAACGGCTTTCCTCCAAGATGAGAAAAATCACTGCACAAACGTGCAAAGGCAGACTTGCGAGGTGGAGATACTCGAGTAGGAGCTGGAGGCTGAGTGCTCCTAAACAACTCCAAAAACTGATCGGCAGACATATAAATGCCATCCGGATGTGAGCCACTGGATTGCCCAGCACCCGAACGTCGTCCCCTACCTCTTCTAGCCATACGCTGAAAGTTAAGATAAGGACAAGTTTATTCACAAGGTAGATAATTCAATATGTGATACGACGGAATTTAAATGCATTCCTAAACGTATTCCTAAATTCTATCTACCACCAAAGGCACAGAAGGAATAGAGGCAAGATGATTCAATGATTTGTAACACTTATACACATTGATGCATCGTAATATGTGCTTCTATTCTGTGTTTATCATATTTTGTTCTGAACTTGGCTCTGATACCAAGCTGTGACGCCCCACCTGTATAACAACGGTAGACAAGGACACTACGAGGTAATGCCGTCAACTAACGCGGAGAATAATGCTGGTTAGGAGCGACCATCTATAGCCTTGCTTTAACTATCTATTGAATACATCGACAATTGTCATACCACGTAGATCGACATATTCAATGAATACTTAAAACAAAACCATAGGTCGCTAGAGGATCTATCAGAATAGAATGTAATAACTCAATGTAATCTATTCATCACAGAACAGTAGATCAACATATACGCATATACAGATACATACAGAGTATACAAACTGATACATGTCGAGTGGTATAGCAAACCAAAATATACAAGCGAATCCAAAAGAATACATATCAGAGTTACAACAAAAAGGACTACACAAAAGCTATAACAAAAAGGAGCAAGCTGAATAGTCCATGCGGAAGCAAAATAGGCTAAGTCCAAAAGCATCTAACCTAAAACAACTCGGTCTGACCCGAGTACAGAATACACGGGTCAGTCTATCTAAAAAAATCAGTTAGATAAACTGAACAACAATAAAACTGCAAGGTAATAAAGTATAACAAATATCTCTAAAAGAGATAACACAATCATCTAACAAAAGATGAATCATAGCAAGACAACCCTCATATCATCGGCAACACAATAAACAAAGGATATGAATATCCCAAAACAAGCCAAAAAGGAAAATAACAAATACCAATCAAGGTAACACAAGTTCCGCAAGGTAACCGCTATACGATGTGTGGCTCAAAAAGACCAACACCGAAGGACGATACCTAGGGAATATACATATCAATGAAACAACAGAAAATTTCACGTGCTCAGTACTGTATAAACAAGGATCCATGAGCCCGAAGACTCCAAACCCAATATCACTCGAGCGGTGACGAATGGCCAACTCCAAAAGCGATACAATAGGGCAACAAACCCGGAGGCACAAACCCGAAGGTACAAACCTGAAGGCAACATACCCGAAGGCAACATACGCGAAGGCAACATACCCGAAGGCAACAAACCTGAAGGAGATAGTCCGAAGACACTATCCCAAAAGCAACAAACCGTATGGTGAAGGTCCGGAGGCCCAGTACCTGGACACCACTAACTGGCATAATGTGTCACAACACTCGAAAAGGAGCCCGAAAAGTATTAACGTGAGTCCCATAACCACCCGTTCACACTAACGGTTTACTATCCGATAGTCAATTTCACACTCAAAGCAGTACAAAGTTTACCTCATATCATCGGTAAACCAGACCAAAGGTCAAAACAATCAATCGAATAAGTTGGGGGTTAATCGGAAAGATAAATGCACGGATTCATGGTCCGTGTTTTACCTAACCATTTAATCCCCTTTCAACTTCGCTCGAAGTGCGAAATTGTTTGTGTGTTTTAAATAGAATTTATAAATTAGAGAAGTGAGCTTTTAATACGATTTGAAGAGATTATTTTATAAAAACCCGTGTATGAAATCAAAAAGGAATCATCAAAGTCAAATATGCATAAATAGCTAATTGGAATCAACACGCGTCGATTAAATTTGAAAACCCAAGCAAAATAGGCAAATTGGCAAAAGACAGCAGATTCAGACGTCTGAAGTATATGGTTCAGACGTCTGAATCTAGAAAATTAAAAGTTTTCTTGATCCTAATTCAGACGTCTGGCCCATATAATTCAGACGTCTGAAAATGGCATTTTAAGCCTATTTCCTTTCTGGTTGCTCTCAAACTAATTCAGACGTCTGGGGTTTTTGATTCAGACATCTGAATACTGGGGAAAGAACATTCCCAGTATAATATTCAAACGTCTGGAAATGAGATTTCAAACGTTTGGAACTTGATGTTCAGGCATTTCCTGAAACTAGGCCATAGATGGCCAAAACAAATCGAAAGCGACCGGATGAGCGATGATCTCGGGCTTACGTCAACGACTGCCCAACCTTACGACTCACCGATACACTCCGAACAACATAACCATCAACCATGTAAGGATTACATAGATTTGACTTCAAAAATCATAAATTGGCAATTTCACCGAATCAATCCAAATCGAAAGCAAGTGAACATGTAAATATGTTAGGTAATTCATTCCTAAAAATCCAACATAGTTGTTGACATAGATGTGCGATAAAAATCTCACCTTTTAACTCAAAAACAAGGATGACAAGCTCAAATGCAAAGAAAAGACCAACCACTCTCCACTTCAACCCTACAAGCTTCAATCTAAGATCAAAACAAGTATTTCCTAAGTTAGGTAAAGGAAACTCTCTGAAATTGAGGGAAGAAAGAGTTGGAAAAGACGAAGAGAGGGCTTACCAATAGCTTCTCTTGGATTATAGAGCAAGAATTTGAGTTTGCAAGAGTAAACTAGGGCTTGGAATTTCTAATTCCTCTTCCTTTCCCCCATTTTCAATTGAGCTAGAGTTAAAGAAATGAAAATGAGTGAATGGAGAAAACAGGGGACTGAGTTAGGGTATTAAGTTAAGCTAATGGGCTGAACCCAAACCCAAAACCCAATTAGAAAAGGTAGCAAAATTCTACTTACTCCAAACATACCAAAGCTTATACTCAAAAAGATTGCAAACGCCACTTTGAACTCAATGGAAGTGGTTTCGAGTCCCAATTCGGCCATTTGCAAAAAGTAACATTTCAGACCTAAATCCAACTAATGACGCTATATTTAAATACAAAATTTAAATATATAATCGTTAAATATGTGGGTTGTTACATATCTCCCCTCCTAACAAAATTGCATCCCCGCAATTCTAGAGACGATATTTGTAACAACTACATACATACATCATCCAAAAGGAAAAGAAAATAAGCTTGAGATAAACAGATATTCTCACCGTTGCCAAGTAAAGATAGAAAACCCGGATAGGATCGCTCGATAAACTCTTTGGTTTCCCAAGTACAGTCATTGGGATTAGCGGACCATTGAACTTCAATGAGCGGCACATCCTTGTTTCCCAAGTATAGTCATTGGGATTGAGTTCTGGACTTTTATTTTCTCGAAAACTTCTTTTGAAATTTCTTCGAATCATTTGAAATTCATTAAAATCATTTGAAACATTTCTTATTCCGAAAAATACTTTCAAATCATATTATTATATATTTTCAAAACCTTAAACCAATTTAAAATGCCTGAGTTCAATCACTCAAACTTCAATTTCAAAACCATACAATTAAAATCATTTTATAAACCAAATAATTTTCAAAAATTTCAAATCCTTTCAAAGCTTCAAATATTCATTTTAAAATGTATATAATTCTTATCGGAAACATTTCACTTTTATATACAAAACGTGGTCATCCTTATCAAAATAATAATTTCGATGTATACACAATTTCAAAAACAATCAACAATTTTTTTTCAAGGGATGATTCAAGGATGAATTTCAAAATAGAACAAAACTCCAATTTAGAGGAACCCTAATCAAAAGATTCCTAACAAAGATTAGAGATATATAACTTATTTCAATACAAAAGATTTTATATTCATTATTTGGAAAGACTCAAATTCATATCATAAGTGGAACAGGAGCATAAATATTTTTAGTTTGACAACTTCAGCTAAGCAAAAGATACAATAGAGTTCAATTAATGCAACCTAACATACTATATATAACAAACAGATCCACAGAATACCACTCCTACATAAACAAAGCATCCGGATCAAACAAGATAGAAGTTCAAAATTCAAGTGAATCCTAACCGAAGAGATTTACTAACAAGGTGGATGCAAAAAGGATGAAGTTTAGAAAATTTTGCTTGGAAGTAAAATTTATACCAAAATAATCTTTAAAAATCCTTTAAAATCATTGGAAAATCATTTTATGCTTCGAAAATATGTTTTCTCACAAGGAAATGATTCTAAGATTGATTTCACTAATTCTACGTTATTTTTACCCTATCTCTAATGTGTTTTTGCTCCTCAAGCTAAGGTTTGCCTAAAACAAAAGCTCCGATTCCAAATGTAACGACCTACTATTTTGGGCCATTCAAATCGACAATAATACACACATGTCAGACTTGAATAATTCAAAATAACAGAATGTACTAAATTTTGGAGCAAATAAAATCAACACAGACTCATAGACACAGAATATCAGAATAACTCGCAGTGGAAATAAAATACCATAGTAGCTTATGAAGTTACTATATACACTCTCAAAACATATACAAAATATCATAGTTTCAAAATGGATACAATAGAAGTCTGGATACATAAATCACTAATACAGAAGCAATACCGAATAGGAAACAATTGAATCAAAAATAGACGAATAAATAGTCAGATAAGTTCCAACAATTCTCTAGCTCCAAAAGGTGAATCCAAAAGCTGTGACTCTCAAGCAGACCCAAGCGTAAAGTAAAATGCAAAAAACTCGAGTCAGGACATACATACTTATACAATGTAAACCAACTCATGTGAACTGTAATAGCAATGCACAATAACTTAAAGGATACTTAGGATTGTCCATCCTTTAAGGATCGGTCAAACCACTAATTAAGTAATAATAAACACTATCCTAGAAATATCCATATTAAAGTAAACAATGCAAATAACAGTGTCACAGTAACTAGGGTAGTGTAGAGCTGCAGTAACCGCTCACCTCCAGCCACACTCTCAACATCAAAGGTGTGCATCACCAACCACAAGGAAATCACATGACACACAAAGCAGCATACCCGTGGTTATAAATTTCAAAATGATTTATAATTCCAAATTAAAATCATTCATTTAAACCATTAAAAAGTAAAGTCATTATTCCTTCAAATCAAATATTCAATTCCCAAAAATTTAGCTTCCAGATTTACAATAGAATTTCAGCCACAAATAAACTTCAATTTAAACCATTTTAACTTATAAAATTTCATATTTTACACTTTAAAAATGGTCATTTAATTAACCTTGAGCTTATGATTTTTATAAAGTAAATTTCACAAATAAATATCAATAATTTCACTTATAAAACTCAAGTGTACAATTTTCCTATCTTTACCTTTTAACAATTTTTTAGCACTTAAATTTAAAATTACCATATCATATATTGAACTACATTTCCATTTTATTTAATTTACTTAAACTTCTATTTTAAAACCAAATCTCACAATTCTAAGTCAAGTTAAATTCCAAATTTCCATTTAACTATTCATTTATTTTGCATTTAACTAATTACATAAATTCAAAATACACTGAAGTTGCTTTACTTTATTTTACAAATAACTTGATATTTTCTTTTACTTCATATTTATCCAATTAATACATAAATTATATTAATTACCAAGTTAAGCTAATAATTCCATTTTTACTTAAATTCCCATTATTAAGTTAAATCAAACTTTCACACTACAACTCAAACCATCTATTAACTTATACCATTTAACCTTTTAGAAAATCACTGCTTAACCCTTTTAAATCCAATATAAGTCAAACTTCATTTTTTTTCCTTCTTTCATTTCCAATACATGAATTTTTATAAGAGATCATATTTTGAAATCAACCACGGGTCCGGATAATATTTCACACCTAAATCAAGCGATACGGAAATTATCATTTAAATCCGTCATAAGTAAAATTTTCTGGTTTTGATTAACTCAAACCCGCAATCCTAAGACAAATACAAATAAATAAAATCTATCAGGCATATCATTTCAGCCCATAACGATTTTTCCTATTCTAAAGTCCGTTCGAGTATGTATTATTTCAATCCATAGTGATTATATTCTACAGGGAACTTGCAGTGTGAGAAACAGAAATAAACACACAGTACAACAGACTAAAACATAACAGATCATGAAACAAGTTTATAACAGGGTTTAACATCATATAATTAACATCACATAGGTATAAGATGATATAAAAATTCTACACATTCACTTGTTGTCATTTCATTAATTATATAAGTATAAATGTCATGAGTGAAAACTCACCTTTTATGCTGGAGTTAGCAAATCAAAAAACACAAACGAATTCCAGAAAGCAAGATACCACTTTTGATTTGAGTGGAGAGAGAGAGCCAAGATTTTATTCTTGTATTCAACAATAAAACAAAGCAAAATATAAATATAAATATAATACTAAAATTATTGGAACAAAATGGAAATAGAGTTTACAAATGACAACACCAAGTTGTCAATTGATTTTGCTTGACCACAAATCACATTTGCTAGGCCACAAAGCTATATAGGTTCGGCCTAAGAGATGTTTTGGCTAGGGTATGGATCTGGTTTGGACTCATATAGGCATGGCTACAAGTAAAAGTGAAGGGATAGGAGTTACTAGAGAAGGAAGATAAAAGGTTAAGGCAAAAAGAGGAGTTTTGGTGCAACTTTAGGCTTGGCCATGCATGAAATGGGCTCGGCCTTGGCATGTACAGACCTGGTGGTGGCTAGAGTGAAGGCCAAAGGTAGTGAAATTGATGGAGGTAGCAGCTAAGGGGTGGCCAAGGCAACATATGAAGGGGATGGTGGAAACTAGCTTGGCTATGCATGGTTTCAAGGGGGTTTTTTGCAATTTTTGGAGGTGTTTGCATCATTTGATAGTCATGGCCAATCTTGGTCAGAGGAGGAGGGGTTTAGGCCACGTATGGTGATGGGAAGGAGGTGATGTGGTGGTCGGTGAAGGTGGTGAGGGGTTTAGCTGAGCAAAGCTAGAGATCAACAAGCAAAAGCAAATGAAAAAAAAGAAGAAGAAAGGAGAGAAAAAGAGAGGCCATTGCTTACTTTTTTTCAAATCTGAAGTGCCATGAGAAATAAAAATGGGAATAAAATTTCTCACGTGAAAGTATGTATATAGACAGCTAGGGATTAAGGAATGAACGACACAAATTATGGAGAAGTTATGGTAGAAAATCAAGGGATGGAAAGATAAAAAGGTAAGAAACCAAAGTAACGTTTACCCAACATTATAAATAGGTAATGTATCTTCATTTATGCGTTTCCTATAAATTAAAGAAAGGTGTATACAAGAAGCTTTCACAAACAAATAAATACAATAATGTTAAATAAATACATTTTAAAGATATGCCTTTTAAAGCAATAACGTGTGTCTATACGCACACACACACACACATATTTGAAATTTCTTTTCAAGAATTAAAAAAGGATCTAAACACTTACCATTTAATTAATAAATGAATGTCTAAATAGAAAAATAAGGTAGAGATAGATATGATAAAAAATAAATAAATAGTTTTAGGAAAAGTAGGAAATAAATAAAGAAAATACTCTATTTAATGGAAAGTAGAAATAAAAATTGTAAATAAAATTCAACTGACTTTGGAAATTTTCAACAACACTTCTAAATAGATAAAAGACATGTAAATAAAATAAATGCTGAACATAATAAAGTGTAAATGGAAATAAATAATTCTTTTAAGGAAAAATAGAAAATAAATAAAGAAATAGCTATTTAATTGAAACTAGAATTTGAAAGTTGAAAATAATATATAATCAACATTTGAAAATTATAACTATACATTAAAAATGTTTTATAAAAATAAAATATATGCATAACATATCGTGTTACACAAATTAGAACATGATTTTACAAAAAAAATATTATTTACATAAAGTAAAATAAACAAATTTGTTAAATAAAACAATTTACACACGATATTGTAAAAAACATAACGTTCTCAATATTAATCCGATTTCAATGAAACGAAAAGCAGTATTCTTGAAATTAAATATATTTTCATAATAAAAGATAAAATTCAAAAATTCAAAATTTTAACTATTAAATTTAAAAGTCAAAGTTTGACAATTTTGACCAAAATCCACTTTTTTGGAAATATTCAATTTATTCAGGTTTGGAATTATAATTCAAACAAAAATCAAAATTTATATTAAAATAAAAAAATTATCCATTTTAATAAATAGAATAAAGTTTTTAAATCAAGAATTTCAGTTAAAATAATTAAAATACAAAATTAAAATAATCACAAAATACTGGGTTGTTACAAATTTCAAATGTCACTGTTTATTTAACAATTAAATTATTGAATTTAATTAATGCGAAATGGGTAAAATATTTGATTTTTAATCTAACTAAAAATATTTTTAAGGCTTGAAAAATCTATAACGATAATGTTGAAGATAATGGAAGCTTCAGAATTGGATTGGGAAATGCTTTGATCAGCTTTGAATTTTATCATTTACATTGATATTTAGAAATAGCCTTCCGGTGCACAGTCTCGGAATTTTACGAAACCAGTCGCATTGGATCCGTAATAATGTAGTATTATCGAGTTTCAATTTTTGTAGCATTCGGAGAAGTCATGTCATCGTACGGTAAGCAAACGCGCTAAAATTTAAATCGAAAGTTCGATATTATAGCTGGGTTCGAAAAGCTATCTTCTCCATACGATCGAATTTGGACTCGAAACCTTTTTCATTACATTCTGAATAGGCATATAACATTATGAACGCCTGGTGGCATGGCTCGACTGAAGATCGAGATTGTGAGTTATGGACCGAAACGATTTAAATTTGAATTTGAATTTTAATTTAAAAAATAATATGTATATATGATATAATGTTTTCATAGGGAAATTGTTACACGTTTTTTCTTTTCAAACACTTGGCAAAGTTTGGAACATGCGTCTCTGTAAGGGAAAAAAAATAAGGAAAGAAAAATAAATCTTCTTCAAATGAATAAGAATCAAAATAGCCTCCTGTCCTTTCAAAAGAAGACCCGATCGAATAAAGAAAATCAAAATGGAGGATTTCAAAAAGTCACGAGCTTATCCTCCCTCAGATCAAAATCGATTTCGTATAAAAAAACTAAAGTTGTTCGTGAGCCATTCCTCTTCGATTTGAAGAATTGGCCTCACCGCATGCGATTTGAATCGATCGCCAGAATTCGAGCATCAGTGTAACGAAACGACATTTTGCCCGCTCGAAAATCGACATCCATACTTCATATCGTATTTGAATGCCATAGATTCGACCGTTCAAATCCGATTCGCCGGAGCTTATAACAACATTAAGTAAATAACACACCGGAATAAAAGAATAATACATTGATATACAGTTTTGATACAATATCTCATACAACAGATGATCCAATAGATATCAATATACATCAGAGATATGATACAATAAATAGCAGCGGAAAAGAAAAATAGATAACATCTAAGATAGCCTTCAACGAAGAACTCCAAATCTGAACTCCATCTCCAAGAACCAATCCAGCAATAGCTCGAACTCCCCATAACGATGCACAAAGATAAGCAAGACTGGTGCGAACCAAAGACTGAACTAACTCCAGATAATTCACTGAACCTAACTATCTGAAAAACACAACTCTAGACTGCTCGTGTAGAAAATAATGAGCACCCAGAGTTTAGGAAAGAAACAATAAACTCCGGATCAGTCGTGGGACTGGTGTGAGCAACAAAAACAGTTTATCCTTTAAAAACAAACAACGAAATATTTTAAAATCAATTCGCAATGTTTTTTTTTAAAATGAGACTACCATAAGGCCTCCCACACACACACACAATGTAAACGCAGAATCGGAGGAGATTTCTCCTTATGATAGTCAAAGATGCTTGATACGCATTAAAAAGAAACATTTGATATTATTACTAGTGCATAGTGTAGGAAAAATTCATTTCGAAAATAAAGATATAAATCTTAGCCAGCATAGGCATTCCGCACTTATGCCTACTATAGCTACCATGTTCAATAGCAGGTTACCGCCACATTCCATGGCAGGTTATACAACTAAAACCGTACAGGATTCGTATTGTTTCTTTGGATTTCCAATGAATGGTCAGGCCAAGGAACTTCCCATTGCCACATGAGAACGCCTCTGGAAGGACGTCCCCGAGAACCTAACCGGATCTCTGCCAACACAAGGCCGGGTTACCCCTAACTGGGTAACTACTGACACGAGTATGCCATCCCCCGGTCCTTTGGGACCTTTAACCGAGCGCTCGTAATCAACATCACACAATCATAAATAAAGTGTTTCAACATGAGTAAGTATTTGGGCTCCATACCATGATACCACCCTTTTCCAGAAGGAAATGCACATACCCTAAAGGGAGCTACCCCTCATAACCTTGCCGCATCTTTCCTGTTTTGACCATTCCCGAGGTGTGAGGCTCGACGAAGTCACGTCCACAAAGACACACTTTATACAAAAGCCGTGCTTTGGGTCAACAAATGATCATAGAAATGATCACCAAGATAAACGATCAAACAAATGATCCTATCACCAATGATCAACACAATAATCATTTCACAGCAACACTCAGCATGTCACATTACCAAATTGGGAATATATTGCTGATAACCTTCAACTACATAACCTCTGAGCTCTTACGTCTCAGAGAAGGGTGTTAAGCTAAGAGAATAAATTCTCCGCCACCAACAGAAATGTATTTGAAAGAAATCTGCTTTATATCTCAAAATGTAGTGTCAGACATACAATCCATACAAGTCTGTTCTGGGTTCGAACAGAACCGAAGGCACTTCCAAAGAAGCCCTTGCAATCCGGATATTCACTAATTACAATCGAACTTCCCATCACATATGGAGTCTCTATACCGGGGCCATTCAATGCAAAGACATTCGACGAGTTGTCCTTACGTTTTCAAAAATATCCGGTCTTCAACACCGGTCTTCAAATGCAATTCATAACGACATATCAGATATTCGGAATGGGATATATGACATAAAGGTCCTCTCCCGGCTAAACCGAATAGTGAGCGCAATATTTCAAAAACATATGGATATTGGGATTTCAATTAAGTCACAACTTAATAATTCAAAATTTTCTTTTCAAATGGTTTAAACCGATTACCATTTCAAATCTTTTAAACAAAAAGATTCATTTTCACAACCTTTAACAGTTTAAACAATTTTCACATTTTAATCTTTTAAACAAAAGATTCATTCACAGATTTTCCAAATCAATTTTCATTTCAATTTGATTAACTCGTTAAATATTTAAATCAAAGATTTAATTTATAACCTTCAAAACAATTTCATTTCAATTTGATTTAAACAAATCATCAATTTAAATCTGTTAAAAATAAACAGATTTAATTCATAGCTTTCAAAAAGAATTCATTCATAACTTAGGAAAATCATTTCTCTATTTAATCTTGAAATTCCCCTAATTAACTGAAATCTCAGTTCTTATCTAAAAGTGTTTATCATTTGAAAACAACAGTTTTCATTTTGGAAATCTGATTCATTTATATGAGTTGAAATCCTTGGGTTAAATTCAAATTCCCAAAACCATACCTTTAAAATGGTTTAAATTCATACAAACATGTTTATAATATCTTTAACCATAATTTCCAATCATCGAATTCAATTCCAAATATCGAATTCAAATTTAAATTGAATTATTTAAATTTCAAAACTCAATCAAGTTATCCAAACAATATTTCATTTTTGAAATTCCATTTCAAAAGCTTTTCACTTTAATCTCAATTCATTTTCAAAACATTTGAATTCAAATATTCAATTTTATAAATCATTTCAAATCTGGGACTTAATCGATTTCCCCATGAAATCCATAATTGTGTGTGTATGGTGTGGTCCAGGGGTTTAACAAAATAGTGCAATATCATTCAATCATCACAGATTTAAGTACAACAATATCTTTGATAAGCGGTATAACTATAACGCTTATCGTCAATTCATAGATAATATAACAATGTAAATAAATGGATAAATCATACACAGTCACAAAACAAAATATTACTGATCAAATAAGACAGTCAATTCAAGGTTTCTCATACAATACAATGCAATATAATCCTTCATAAGTAAGGTCAAGCATTTAATAATCATTTATAAACATGATTAATTTATCGTTTAATCCTAATCAATACAATTTATTTCCAAGTAAATTAATTACTTATGAATTTAATTATCCAATCCTGATTTATTTTACAAATCATTTGATATAAATTTATTTATCTAAAACTTTAATTAATTAAATTATTCTTAATTAATCATATTAATTAATTAAATCTTTAAACCAATTTCATAATTAATCATTCAAATTAACTTAAGTAGTTAATAACAAATTTATCAATCACTTAAACATTATTAATTCAACTCTAATTACTATTTTAAAGTAATCCGTCTTAATTAATTTCCCAAAATAAGTAATCAATATCAATTAGTCATCTTAATTTGTTACAACCATTTATTTACTTTAAATTAATTACAAGATTAATTAATTCTAAATTAATAAACATCCCTTAATAACTTAATTAATTCAAATCCTAAATTAATTAACTTATTAATTTAACCATTTAATTACCTTAAAAATTAGATGGATTATAAATCATTAAACCTTAATTATCTTTAAGATAAAACATCGTTTTAGTAATGATTTAATTATCATACTCAAATACATTTAAAAACATGTTGTTTCAAATTCACTTTTAAATTCTATTTCATATTAAAAGAATTTGAAATAACTACAAATTTAACTTTACGATTTTTTTTTAACCAAGTTAAACACTTTTTTTTTTAAATTAAATTTTTATAAAACATTTTTCTTTATACAGAAATTTACACTAGAGTTTAAATCAATCATTTAAATTCAAAACATTTTAAATTAATGTTTTAACCCCTTTTTAAAGTAGTTCAAATAATTAATTTTTTTATAAAACATTCTTTAATTTAAACTAGGATACAAAAATAAATTTGGATTCATCTTTCAAATTCTAGTTTTAAACATTATGTTAAAACCTGATTTCAAATCTTCAAAATCTGTTTAAATTCATACAGACAGGTTAATTAAAAACCTGTAACATTCAAATGACCCGAGGCAATTAAATTTTTGCTTCGAGTCCATCCCCTTCCTGCTTCGAGCAAAACGCAGGAATTACTCGAGATAAACTCGCGTGCAACCCTGTTCCACCCAGCTTCTTCCCCCACTTCCCAAATTTTCCAGACCTCCAAAACAATTGCACGGTGCACGTGCACAGCCCCTCTGGCCAACTCCGGTCATCGTCGACGTCATCAACAAGTCGACCATCATCCCCCAATCTGACAACGACCATCCAAACTTCCTTACGCACGCGAAATCGAATTTGAGTTGTTCAAACTCTAACCTGGAAACGTGACCAGGTTTCGCCATCATCCTGGAAACACGGCTCGTTCTCGAAGCGT
This sequence comes from Allium cepa, assembly GCA_030765085.1. Taxonomy (NCBI): domain Eukaryota; kingdom Viridiplantae; phylum Streptophyta; class Magnoliopsida; order Asparagales; family Amaryllidaceae; genus Allium; species Allium cepa. The sequence continues at coordinate 1,013,688,016 of CM060934.1, read as the reverse complement.
CGACCACCAGGAAGCTTCAAACTCCGGCTACCCACTCTCCAATATCTCCTCTACCCCCACGCAAAGTCACGGCGAACTCGGTCGCCTAGGCAAATCGCGGCGGCTTCACAAACGTAGCGACCCGAAAGCAATTGTTCGAACCCCTAAATCGTTCACATCCCCAAAGTCCTCGCATTAGAAATTTTTTCTAATATTTTTCCTAGATTCGAAAAGGGGAAAACTACCTTCTCAACAAATTTTCACGATTAAAATTCATTGAATTAACAGAAATTGATAAAAACCCATTTTCTGTTCAAGCAAGATCTACAGCCTCGATTCCAAACTAAAAACTATGATTTTAGTTTTAAAAATCATGCTTTTGTTTAAGTTTTCGATTTATATTGCTGAATCTATAAATTTCAATATTTGAGTTTTCACACATATATATTTGCACTGCTGTTTTTTTGTTTACATAGGCAACCAGGTTTTAATTTGACTTGATTTAAAATTTAAACCTTAATCTATGTTAAATCAAGCATTCTTTGTTTGTAATCTAAGTCCTAATAACAATTTGTTCTAGAGAAAATAAATTTAAACCAAACAAAAGAACTGGTACTATGAACAGAGTGGGTTCTGTTGGAAACAAACATGCATACTTCATACCTATACACACACACACACACACACACACATCAGATTCACTCAATTTCATTTCAACATCACTGGCATACAACTAAATTTTTCTTGAAAGTTGACAAAGTGAGGTTACTCACATTATTTCCAAAGGGAGAACAGAGCCTTAAATTTGAACAGGCTCTTGAATTTGAAATCTGAAATACTTTGCTTTTAAGTTGATCTGTAGCTTCAAGATTTGGACTTGAACTTCCAGGCTTGATGTTGAGAAACAGATCTTACTTTCTGAGATGATTCTTGATATGGATATATAGAAAGAGGTGTACAGGTGATGTATATTGTTGTTTGTACAACCAGAGTAAGGCTGAAAATGCTTGCATTAATTGCTTTAGTCCTTCTGTTTCATATTATATTTTACACTGTGTTTTGTCTTACTATTCACTTATCTCGGCTGATAGATGTGGCATTAATTGCCTTGTCCTTAATATATTTATTTTCTTTTCTAGCCTACTCTTGAATATTATTGTTGTCTTGTTTATTATTTGTTTCTCAGCCTATATGCCTATTCATATTTGCTTGTATAATCACATATTGGTCTGGTTCCTTGTTTTGTTGAAGTTGAAATAGTTGGTAATCTTTGTTTTCAAATTTGCTTGTACTCCTTGGTTTTTCTTTATACACTTTCAAATTAAATTTGTTTTGTTTACTAATTTTATGCAGGCTGAGAGTGATATCTTTTATCATATGCTAATATTTTTGTTTACTTTGCCTTTACTTGCCTTGCATACTTACTTCTTTACAGGCTACATGAAACGTTTATTTGCCTGGATATGTTTTTAGGTCTACAGATTTACTTGTTTGTATATGCTTTGTACTTATATTTATTTGTTTGTACTAACATATTAATTTTCAACTTAAATACTTATCGTCTTGTATTTTTGTTTGTTCATGCTTATGTAAATTATCATTATCTTCTTTTTGTTTTTATTTATTTATTTATTTATTCTATAACTTTTTTTGTACATAGATGTTCAATATGTTTTTTTGGTTCCATACTTAACTTTTATTTATCTCTATTTATAACTCAAATATTTATTTTACTTCTATTTTTAGTTTAAATATTTATCCTGAATTTTACTTTAATAATTATTTTTTTAGATTTTTCTATATACACATACATATATAGTATTTAAATTCAAATCAAATATATAGATCTAAATATATATATAATTTTAAATTTACTCATATATGCTCAAATACATACATATATATATATATATATATTCTCATATATATACATATATGCAAATTTTCAAATCAATTTGACTTAATATATTTTCTATTTGAATCGGGGAAACTCGCATCTCTTAAATCGATAAACTTACAATTTTAATTCAAAAATTCATTTAAATTATCAATTTAAATTCATAAAAATCTGGGTTCGTTACAAACTTTCCCCCTTAAAGAATTTCGTCCTCGAAATTCGCAGGCACGAAAACAACACAGAGATAAACAGATTCGATCTCCTATAAATTCTCAAATACAAGATATGGATTCCAAATTCAAGTCGAAATATCTCAAAATATATACCAATTTGTCCCTCTTTGGACTTCGACCAACCCAAGAAATTACAACAGAATTTCAAAATTTGGTTTTAAGCAAAATCATGTTATCGATATAATTCAAATTTAGCTTTATATTCTGTTAATCAATTTAACTCAATTTAAAATTTCCAATTTATTCATTATGGTTTAAATCAAAAACTGATAAGAAACCGATGAAATACGAAGTAAGAATTTCCAACAATGATTCGTAGGGCCATCACACCGAAACTTCTTCTGGCGCTGTCACGGAACAATCAAAAGAATTTAGAAACGAATCAAAGAAAATTAATAGAGAAAGATTGTTTCCACTGTTGTTATAGAGCATTGACCAATTATAGTCGTATTTTCCTGTCCCCTATCTCATTCTCTTTTTACATTCATACTCACTATCACTAGATAGCAAGAGAATTTACTGAAGCATTCGAACAGATATCTTAGGGATTACTCATTCTAGGGTATACTTCACCCTATCTCTAATGAGCTACTTAATGTGTTATACTCCTGAGCTAAAGTTCAACCTTAGCTCTGATACCAAATGTAACGAAATGGCATTTTGCCCGCTCAAAAATCGACATCCATACTTCATATCGTATTCGAATGCCATAGATTCGACCGTTCAAATCCGATTCGCCGGAGCTTATAACAACATTAAGTAAATAACACAACGGAATAAAAGAATAATACATTGATATACAGCTTTGATACAATATCTCGTACAACAGATGATCCAATAGATATCAATATACATCAGAGATATGATACAATAAATAGCAGCGGAAAAGAAAAATGGATAACATCTAAGATAGTCTTCAACGAAGAACTCCAAATCTGAACTCCATCTCCAAGAACCAATCCAGCAATAGCTCGAACTCCCCATAACGATGCACAAAGAGAAGCAAGACTGGTGCGAACCAAAGACTGAACTAACTCCAGATAATTCACTGAACCTAACTATCTGAAAAACCCAACTCTAGACTGCTCGTGTAGAAAATAATGAGCACCCAGAGTTTAGGAAAGAAACAATAAACTCCGGATCAGTCGTGGGACTGGTGTGAGCAACAAAAACAGTTTATCCTTTAAAAACAAACAACGAAATATTTTAAAATCAATTCGTAATGTTTTTTTTAAAATGATACTACCATAAGGCCTCCCGCACACACACACAATGCAAACGCAGAATCGGAGGAGATTTCTCCTTATGATAGTCAAAGATGCTTGATACGCATCAAAAAGAAACATTTGATATTATTACTAGTGCATAGTGTAGGAAAAATTCATTTCGAAAATAAAGATATAAATCTTAGCCACCATAGGCATTCCGCACTTATGCCTACTATAGCTACCATGTTTAATAGCAGGTTACCGCCACATTCCATGGCAGATTATACAACTAAAACCGTACAGGATTCATATTGTTTCTTTGGATTTCCAACGAATGGTCAGGCCCAGGAACTTCCCATTGCCATATGAGAACGCCTCTGGAAGGACGTCCCCGAGAACCTAACCGGATCTCTGCCAACACAAGGCCGGGTTACCCCTAACTGGGTAACTACTGACACGAGTATGCCATCCCCAGGTCCTTTGGGACCTTTAACCGAGCGCTCGTAATCAACATCACACAATCATAAATAAAGTGTTTCAACATGAGTAAGTATCTGGGCTCCATACCATGATACCACCCTTTTCCAGAAGGAAATGCACATACCCTAAAGGGAGCTACCCCTCATAACCTTGCCGCATCTTTCCTGTTTTGACCATTCCCGAGGTGTGAGGCTCGACGAAGTCACGTCCACAAAGACACACTTTATACAAAAGCCATGCTTTGGGTCAACAAATGATCATAGAAATGATCACCAAGATAAACGATCAAACAAATGATCCTATCACCAATGATCAACACAATGATCATTTCACAGCAACACTCAGCATGTCACATTACCAAATAAGGAATATATTGTTGATAACCTTCAACTACATAACCTCTGAGCTCTTACGTCTCAGAGAAGGGTGTTAATTTAAGAGAATAAATTCTCCGCCACCAACAGAAATGTATTTGAAAGAAATCTGCTTTATATCTCAAAATGTAGTGTCAGACATACAATCCATACAAGTCTGTTCTGGGTTCGAACAGAACCGAAGGCACTTCCAAAGAAGCCCTTGCAATCCGGATATTCACTAATTACAATCGAACTTCCCATCACATATGGAGTCTCTATACCGGGGCCATTCGATGCAAAGACATTTGACGAGTTGTCCTTACGTTTTCAAAAATATCCGGTCTTCAACACCGGTCTTCAAATGCAATTCATAACGACGTATCACATATTCGGAATAGGATATATGACACAAAGGTCCTCTCCCGGCTAAACCGAATAGTGAGCGCAATATTTCAAAAACATATGGATACTGGGATTTCAATTAAGTCACAACTTAATAATTCAAAATTTTCTTTTCAAATGGTTTAAATCGATTACCATTTCAAATCTTTTAAACAAAAAGATTCATTTTCACAACCTTTAACGGTTTAAACAATTTTCACATTTTAATCTTTTAAACAAAAGATTCATTCACAGATTTTCCAAATCAATTTTCATTTCAATTTGATTAACTCGTTAAATCTTTAAATCAAAGATTTAACTTATAACCTTCAAAACAATTTCATTTCAATTTGATTTAGACAAATCATCAATTTAAATCTGTTAAAAATAAACAGATTTAATTCATAGCTTTCAAAAAGAATTCATTCATAACTTAGGAAAATCATTTCTCTATTCAATCTTGAAATTCCCCTAATTAACAAGAATCTCAGTTCTTATCTAAAAGTGTTTATCATTTGAAAACAACAGTTTTCATTTTGGAAATCTGATTCATTTATACGAGTTGAAATCCTTGGGTTAAATTCAAATTCCCAAAACCATACTTTTAAAATGGTTTAAATTCATACAAACATGTTTATAATATCTTTAACCATAATTTCCAATCATCGAATTCAATTCCAAATATCGAATTCAAATTTAAATTGAATTATTTAAATTTCAAAACTCAATCAAGTTATCCAAACTATATTTCATCTTTGAAATTCCATTTCAAAAGCTTTTCACTTTAATCTCAATTCATTTTCAAAACATTTGAATTCAAATATTCAATTTTATAAATCATTTCAAATCTGGGATTTAATCGATTTCCCCATGAAATCCATAATTGTGTGTGTATGGTGTGGTCCAGGGGTTTAACACAATAGTGCAATATCATTCAATCATCACAGATTTAAGTACAACAATATCTTTGATAAGCGGTATAACTATAACGCTTATCGTCAATTCACAGATAATATAACAATGTAAATAAATGGATAAATCATACAAAGTCACAAAACAAAATATTACTGATCAAATAAGACAGTCAATTCAAGGTTTCTCATACAATACAATGCAATATAATAATTCATAAGTAAGGTCAAGCATTTAATAATCATTTATAAACATGATTAATTTATCGTTTAATCCTAATCAATACAATTTATTTCCAAGTAAATTAATTACTTATGAATTTAATTATCCATTCCTGATTTATTTTACAAATCATTTGATATAAATTTATTTATCTAACACTTTAATTAATTAAATTATTCTTAATTAATCATATTAATTAATTAAATCTTTAAACCAATTTCATAATTAATCATTCAAATTAACTTAAGTAGTTAATAACAAATTTATCAATCACTTAAACATTATTAATTCAACTCTAATTACTATTTTAAAGTAATCCGTCTTAATTTATTTCCCAAAATAAGTAATCAATATCAATTAGTCATCTTAATTTGTTACAACCATTTATTTACTTTAAACTAATTACAAGATTAATTAATTCTAAATTAACAAACATCCCTTAATAACTTAAGTAATTCAAATCCTAAATTAATTAACTTATTAATTTAACCATTTAATTACCTTAAAAATTAGATGGATTATAAATCATTAAACCTTAATTATCTTTAAGATAAAACATCGTTTTAGTAACGATTTAATTATCATACTCAAACACATTTAAAAACATGTTGTTTCAAATTCACTTTTAAATTCTATTTCATATTAAAGGAATTTGAAATAACTACAAATTTAACTTTACGATTTTTTTTTAACCAAGTTAAAACACTTTTTTTTAAATTAAATTTTTATAAAACATTTATCTTTATACAGAAATTTATACTAGAGTTTAAATCAATCATTTAAATTCAAAACATTTTAAATTAATGCTTTAACCCCTTTTTAAAGTAGTTCAAATAATTAATTTTTTTATAAAACATTCTTTAATTTAAACTAGGATACAAAAATAAATTTGGATTCATCTTTCAAATTCTAGTTTTAAACATTATGTTAAAACCTGATTTCAAGTCTTCAAAATCTATTTAAATTCAAACAGACAGGTTAATTAAAAACTTGTAACATTCAAATGACCCGAGGCAATTAAATTTTTGCTTCGAGTCCATCCCCTTCCTGCTTCGAGCTAAACGCAGGAATTACTCGAGATAAACTCGCGTGCAACCCTGTTCCACCCAGCTTCTTCCCCCACTTCCCAAATTTTCCAGACCTCCAAAACAATTGCACGGTGCACGTGCACAGCCCCTCTGGCCAACTTCGGTCATCGTCGACGTCATAACAAGTCGACCATCATCCCCCAATCTGACAACGACCATCCAAACTTCCTTACGCACGCGAAATCGAATTTGAGTTGTTCAAACTCTAACCTGGAAACGTGACCAGGTTTCGCCATCATCCTGGAAACATGGCTCGTTCACGAAGCGTCGACCACCAGGAAGCTTCAAACTCCGGCTACCCACTCTCCAATATCTCCTCTACCCCCACGCAAAGTCACGGCGAACTCGGTCGCCTAGGCAAATCGCGGCGGCTTCACAAACGTAGCGACCCGAAAGCAATTGTTCGAACCCTAAATCGTTCTCATCCCCAAAATCCTCGCATTAGAAAATTTTTCCATTATTTTTCCTAGATTCGAAAAGGGGAAAACTACCTTCTCAACAAATTTTCACAATTAAAATTCATTGAATTAACAGAAATTGATAAAAACCCATTTTCTGTTCAAGCAAGATCTACAGCCTCGATTCCAAACTAAAAACTATGATTTTAGTTTTAAAAATCATGCTTTTGTTTAAGTTTTCGATTTATATTGATGAATCTATAAATTTCAATGTTTGAGTTTTCACATATATATATTTGCACTGCTGTTTTTTTGTTTACATAGGCAACCAGGTTTTAATTTGATTTGATTTAAAATTTAAACCTTAATCTATGTTAAATCAAGCATTCTTTGTTTGTAATCTAAGTCCTAATAACAATTTGTTCTAGAGAAAATAAATTTAAACCAAACAAAAGAACTGGAACTATGAACAGAGTGGGTTTTGTTGGAAACAAACATGCATACTTCATACCTACACACACACACACACACACATCAGATTCACTCAAATTCATTTCAACATCACTGGCATACAACTAAATTTTTCTTGAAAGTTGACAAAGTGAGGTTACTCACATTATTTCCAGAGGGAGAACAGAGCCTTAAATTTGAACAGGCTCTTGAATTTGAAATCTGAAATACTTTGCTTTTAAGTTGATCTGTAGCTTCAAGATTTGGACTTGAACTTCCAGGCTTGATGTTGAGAAACAGATCTTACTTTCTGAGATGATTCTTGATATGGATATATAGAAAGAGGTGTATAGGTGATGTATATTGTTGTTTGTACAACCAGAGTAAGGCTGAAAATGCTTGCATTAATTGCTTTAGTCCTTCTGTTTCATATTATATTTTACACTGTGTTTTGCCTTACTATTCACTTATCTCGGCTGATAGATGTGGCATTAATTGCCTTGTCCTTAATATATTTATTTTCTTTTCTAGCCTACTCTTGAATATTATTGTTGTCTTGTTTATTATTTGTTTCTCAGCCTATATGCCTATTCATATTTGCTTGTATAATCACATATTGGTCTGGCTCCTTGTTTTGTTGAAGTTGAAATAGTTGGTAATCTTTGTTTTCAGATTTCCTTGTACTCCTTGGTTTTTCTTTATACACTTTCAAATTAAATTTGTTTTGTTTACTAATTTTATGCAGGCTGAGAGTGATATCTTTTATCATATGCTAATATATTTGTTTACTTTGCCTTTACTTGCCTTGCATGCTTACTTCTTTATAGGCTACATGAAATGTTTATTTGCTTGGATATGTTTTTAGGTCTACAGATTTACCTGTTTGTATATGCTTTGTACTTATATTTATTTGTTTGTACTAACATATTAATTTTCAACTTAAATACTTATCGTCTTGTGTTTTTGTTTGTTCATGCTTATGTAAATTATCATTATCTTCTTCTTCTTTTTAATTTATTTATTCTATAACTTTGTTTGTACATAGATGTTTAATATGTTTGTTTGGTTCCATACTTAACTTTTATTTATCTCTATTTATAACTCAAATATTTATTTTACTTCTATTTTTAGTTTAAATATTTATCCTGAATTTTACTTTAATAATTATTGTTTTATATTTTTCTATATACACATACATATATAGTATTTAAATTCAAATCAAATATATATATCTATATATATATATAATTTTAAATTTACTCATATATGCTCAAATACATACATATATATATATATATGTGTATATATATATATTCTCATATATATACATATATGCAAATTTTCAAATCAATTTGACTTAATATATTTTCTATTTGAATCGGGGAAACTCGCATCTCTTAAATCGATAAACTTACAATTTTAATTCAAAAATTCATTTAAATTATCAATTTAAATTCATAAAAATCTGGGTTCGTTACAATCAGCTTTAAGATGCTAGGTATGGGGCAGCGGTGTTCGTTGACGCTTGAAGACGACATGATGATAAGGGGTATGTGGCAGGTTCGTCGTCAAGGGCAGGTTCGAGCTTGCAACTCGAGGCGATGACTGGAAATTAGGGCATGGAGATTGGTCGCGACTAAGGAAAATGGATCATAGCACGACAGCATCGGCAATGAGGTGGAGGTTTAGGACATCACGTGGTCGGCCATTGGTGCTGATCTAGGTGTGGCAATTCGTCAAGCTGTGTCGATGTTCGTCCCAAGGCTGTGAGGTGCGATCCATTGCTTTACTTTTTAATCTTAGTTAATTGATATATGTTGTACACAGAAGAAAAAAAATATCTCTACACAGTGAAAAATATATATACTTGTTATAACTGTTTTTCAAAATTTAAAGCGGTAAGATAAAAAATGTTCTAGTTTTATTTAATAAATGTATATATATATACATACATGCATACTCTAGTTTAAAACAGAAAAAAATGGGAGTTTAAAATGGTTGAAAGATTATATAAAATTTGAAATTTGAATTTATATAAATTAATTTTTTTTACAAGTAAGGGTTTCAAAGAAAAAGAAAATAAAATGTTTTGTTAAAAAAAAGAAACTAGTTTAAAATCAAATTTTAATGTTGAAAGTAAAATCATTGGTTAATTAAATTTATCCAATAGGAATTTAATTATTCGATTTATTCGAATATTAATAAATGATATAATTATTTATACAAGGTCAATATCTGAAAGAAATCAAGTTGGAATGAAAATGGATTGCATGCATAGGCAAAGGTGAGATCTTCTCACTCGATTGAAATAACTAGAATTTCGGTTATTGATTAATTGTTTGGATGTGATAGCATGTGTGTAAATATATATTGGAGTGATTGGTTTCCCGCATTATATAGCGAATGAGACCCTATGCGCCGCATAATAAGGATGATTTGAGATAATCCCATATACCTCGATATTCCACCTCGAAGCGGAATTGGTATTTAATTGTTGTCTTAACATCTATGGATGCAGGGAAACTGGTTGGAGGGATCCAACTGGGTTCCTTAAATATTTGAATTTGTTTCATATGTTGTGTGTTGATTTATTTATAATCTGTGTATGATTATATTTGTGATTGAAATTGTTGAAGGCTATGTTTTGGCCGAATATATTTTTTGGTATCGTAGGATACCAGAAATATAAAATTTGATTTGTGGAAATTTAATTGGAGAATTTTAAGTAAATTCATTTTAGAGAATTGGATAAATTTAAAAGAAGGAATTTAAAAGGGTAAAGATTGATTTTTGAAATTCTATCAAATAAATTCAAAAATATAGAAAAGATTGTAATAAATGGATTTTTAGTAATATTATTAAAAGTTGAAGAATTTATTTAAAATTCGAGTTTTAATTAGTTTCGGATGAATAAAGGAATTTATTTTAAAAGAAAACAAAATTTTAAAATCAATTTGGAAATTGATTTGGTGTTTGAAAATAATTTTTTGAAATCAATTTGGAAATTGATTTGGAGTTTGAAAATAAATTTTTGAAATCAATTTGGAAATTGATTTGGTTTTGGATATAAATTTAGAAATCAATTTGGAATTTGATTTGGTGTTTGAAAGTGAATATTTGGAAATCGATTTGAAAGTCCTCTATCAGTGGATATTTGGAAATTTAAATTCATAATGAGGATTTAAAAAGGAAAAGGAAATATGTTTAAAAAAATAAATATTGGTTCATTTTTAAAAGGTATGGAAAGAAATTTACAAATTTGGAATGTAAATTAAAATAAATCAAAAAGGATTTATTAATTGATTTAAAAGGACCATTTGGAAATGGATAGTGTATTTTCCCTAGAAAGCCGAGTATGTTTTTAAAGTAGCTTTCAAATATAAATTAAAAGATCTAAAGTTGGTTTTTAAAAAGGGTGTTTGTGGAGAAATTATTTTCTTAAGTTGTTTTTAAATCATTGAAGTAAAGATTTATTTAATTAATTATAGAAGTGATTATTAAAGGATATAATTGATATTTGATTTAGAAAATTGTTATTTAAATAGTCATACTTTATCTAATAATTTTATTTTAAAACTATTTTGGGCTTAAGATTTATATGAGATATGGGTATAAAATTTCATAATTAATATTTTAAAATAAAGTGTTTTAAAATAGTTTTATTTTAAATATTTCCAGGAATATATGTTTGGATAAGTAATTTAAATTATTTTAAAGTATTTGAACTCAACAAATTTGAAGTGGAAATGAGTAAATATTTGGAAATATATTCCGTGTGAGGAAAGTGATATGAAATTTGTTTTCAAATGGTTGAGGTGTGAAAATATATCTTGGGAAGGTATTTTGAAAATAAATAATTAGGGGAAAATTATTTAAAATCTAGCGTTCGTTGTGAATATTGATTGATAGTTTAATAACCGACTATCAATATTTGGCCTTTAAATGGCATTTGAATTTTGATGCGACTGGAGGTCGGATTCCAAACGGTTATCAGAAAACCACATTGAATCTTTGTGATGGATCTTTTGTTCAAAAGATCAAAGTGGAAATTTGTTGTGATTTACTTGAAATCTGAATGTAACACTTATTTCTTTAAAATAAGCACCGGGAGAGGACTTTGTTTCATAAAACTCGTTCTGAAGAATGACACAAGGAAATGGGATTGCATTTGAAGATGGTGTTGAAGATTGGGTATTTTTTGGAAATGAAAGGATTACCTGTTGAATGTCTCTGCACCGAGTTGCTCCGGTATAGAGATTATATCACTCTTTGTGATAGGGAGTCCGGACGTGATTAGTGAATATCCAGATTGTAAGGGCTTCTTTGAAGTGCCTTCGGTTCCATTCGATCCCGGAACGGACAGGTATGGATGTATGTCTGATGTTACACTTTGAGATGTAATGCTGGTTTCTATCAAATACATTTCTGTTGGTGGCGGAGAATTTATTATCTTAGCTTAACACCCTTCTCTGAGACGTATGAGCGCAGAGGTTATGTAGTTGATGGTTACTAGTGTTACATTCCCAATTTGGTAATTTGGCATGCTAAGTGTTGCTGATCTTTAGTTGATCGAAGCATGGCTTTTGTGAAAAGCGTAGCTTTGTGGCCGAGACCTCATCGGACCTCACTACCCGAGAATGGTCAAAACAGGAAGGATGCGGCAAGGTTTTTTAGGAGTAGCGCCCTTAGGTTATGTCCATTTCCTTCTGGAAAATGGTGGTATCATGGTATGGAGCTCAGATACTTAACTTATGTGGTTGCTGCAAATTTGTTACTTTGTGGCTGTTGGTGTTGAGGATACTTGGATAAAGGTCGATAACGACCGGAGATGGCATACTCGTGTGGGAGTTATCTAATTACAGTTTCATTGCAATGGAAGCGTGAGGTAACTCGGCCTTCTGTTGATAGAGAGCCGTTTAGGTTCTCGAGGCATCCCTCCAAAGGCATACCCATGTGGCATAGGAAGTTCCTTAGCCTGACTATTTAATGGATCCAAAGAAATAATAAGCGCCCTATACGGTTGTATGTATAACCTGCCATGGAATGTGGCGGTAACCTGCTATTGAACATGGTAGCTATAGTAGGAATACTACGAAATGTGTATGCTGCTAAGATTTATATTGTACTTTCAAAATGTTTTCCACACTATGCAGTAATGATAATATACAAAAGAATTTTGCGTATCAAGCATGTTTGACTATCATAAGGAGAAATCTCCCCCAATTGTGCGTTTGAATTGTGTATGTGGCTGAAGGCCTTATGATAGTTTTATTTTCCAAAAGCATAGCGGATTTATTTTCCTTTCTTTATGAAAATAAATGTTTTTGAGATCTCATACCAGTCCTATGAATAAACTGGAGTTTATTGTTCCCTTAATAAACTCTAGGTGCCCATAATTTTCTACATGGGCAGCCTAGAGTTGGGTTATCAGTTGTTCTGGAGCGAAGTCAAGAAGTATGCTGTGGAGATATGGAGTTCAAGCTGGATGTCGAGGCGTATCACTTGTATATGTTATATTCTTTTCCATTGTTTGTTGTTGTAACATTCTGATGATCTAATGTGGTGTATAAACTGATATAGTTCATTGTTTTAGAGATTATTCATTTATCTATTATATTTTGTTCCACTGCGAAATGTGAGACTCTGTTATTGTTTCTGTTTCTTCTTTTATCTCTTTCTTCTTTAACCCTAACGGTTCGGTTTTCCCGCATTCGATTGTTCGGCATTGGATACAGTGGGCGTGTTGATGTCGACTTTCGACCGTTGAAAAATTGAGTCGTTACAACGTGGTATCAGAACAATTGGTTAAGCGACAACCTTGGCTCTAGTGGGGATTACTCATTAGAGATTGAGTCAGCAGTACTCTAGAATGAGTTTGAGTGTAATAATAAATACGAGCACGTATTTGTTAGTGAATATAAAAATTGTTTTGTATTGTGTTGAATTATCGGTTGATGGTTTATAAATTCTGGTCGGTGCAGTTTGACCAATTGTGTCGATGGGAGTTTCTAAACTCTTAAACAAGATAAACCGGTATTGTTTTAAAAATCGGGTAAATGAGATAATTTTACCTAAATTATTTTTGTATGGAAAAGAAATCATTTTCCGTAAATTATTATAGTATATGGTTGCTTGTTTGTTAGGCAGTGATAATATCAAATTATTATCATTGATTATTAAATAAGAAATTGAAATCATAACAAAGAGTTAAAAAATAAATTTATATACAAATGGGATTTGTAAATGTAAATTGTAAATGTGATTTATAATTTGAAATAGAATTCCAAAAAAATATTTGAAAATGTTTTTGAAAGGATATGAAGTCTTGAGATTTGGAAAGGATTAAATTCCTTTTGGGTTTGAAAATGGTTTTCAAAGGTTTTGGAAAAAAAATTGGAAGGATAAAAGCACTAAACTCTTTTTGGTCACTGGAAAATAATTCCGATGATGATCGCGACATCATCGGTGTTTATTTTCGAGTTTTCAAGAGAGGGATTGCTGCCAAAATTATTTAAAAATTGAAGTTGTTTGGAAAACTAGGTTTGGGTTTTGAAATTCAAAATATAATTTGAATTGATTTCAAAATGATTTCTAAATTCTAAGTGATTATTTAGACTTTGGAATCTTATTTAAAAATGGTTATGGAGTATGATTGAGCTTGATAACTTATAATAAATTTGAAATTGGTAGAATAAAATCTAACTTGAAAGGAGCTAAAATTAAACTAAGTATGAATGTAAATAAGTTGGAAAACTTATCGAAGCTTAAAATTTGGATTAAAAACGAATATTTGGATTGAGTAAAATTAAGTGAAATGGGAAATTTCTCAAGTCGGATCAAATGAAGCTGAAATAAAATTAGTAAGTGAAAGTAATTGAAGGAATGACAAAATAAATATGGTTTGAAATGAATTGAATTCAATAATTCTAAATGAAAGGTAAAATGAATTCATATGAAATTTGAAATCCATTTTAAATTTAAGTACATAATAACCGAAGTGGCAAATTGAAAATAAATATAAGAAGTATATAGAATATTTAAATTGAAATTAAGAAATAAATGGTAAAATTCTTAAGTAAAAATTTGGAATGGAGGAAATATTCTAAGTTAATAAGTGAATGAAGATTAAACTAGAAGTTGTGAAATGGTAATTGTGAAAAAGGGAATGAAAATCAATGTAATAAAAGAAAAGAAAATTGATATAGCTAATAATCAATTTGGAATAAATACATAGGATGTACGTATATTATTTTATTCGCATAGCGATTTGATCCAGAATTCGAGCACAGAACTTCAAGATAGTTATATCGATCCGAGTTAGGATTTTCACTCGATTTTCGACGGCGAACCTTGGATATGGATTTTTCGTTGATTTTGGAAATTCTCCATCATAGTTTAGAACTATGCAAGGAGAATGACGGTTTCTGATCAAGAAACCAGATCTGAGTCCACACTAGGAAGTCGGGTGGATGATACTAGTTCGTAAGTGAAATTATGTGATAAAGTGAGCGATCGAATTTGATATTGCATATGAATGATGTAAGTACATCTTACGGATTTTAATAAAATAAATATTCAAACTTTTGTAAAGAAATGTACAAAATGATTTTTAATGTTTTAATTGGATATTATGGCTAATATACAGGTGTTAAAGGCAAAAGATAAATTGGGATTTGATTTCAGAAGATAATTTAAATTGCTCAACAAAATGCCATGCGTTTAAATTACTATATGAAATTTGATGATTTTCTTGTCTAGCCACTTGGCTTTTTGTTTTCTTTTAAAATCAGGGGCCCATTGTGGCATTTTGTAGTCGTACCGAGCCAGCCACGCAAATGAGACGCTGGCGAAATATTTCGAAAATTTAGAGAGTTAGAAATTTTTTAAGAAAGTTTCTAAAATCTAAAATTTGTATTTAAATTTGAATTGTTAAGAAAATAATGTATATTGGAAGCCATAAAAGATTTTGGGAAGTTAATTGAAGTGATAATGGGTCTTTAACAAAAAGATTTGTTTCGGCAAGTTAATAAAACTGTTTGATCTCGGGAAAATAATGAACGGGTGAAGGGTCATTCTTCTTAGCTAGTAATTTCAGGATGAAATTTTTTTAAGCGGAGAAGAATGTGATGACCTAGAATTTTGAACATTTGAAATCGAAATATTTAATTGATTTTAAATATTTGAAAGTTAATTTAACTTGAATTTCAAATGTCACTGTTTATTTGACAATTAAATTATGGAATTTAATTAATGGGAGTTGGGTAAAACATTGAATCTTGATTTTTAAGCCGATTAAATTTATTTTTAAGGCTTGAAAAATATATAATGATAATAATGAAGATAATGGAAGCTTCAGAATTGGATTGGGAAATGCCTAGGTTAGCTTTGAATTTATATCGTTTAAATTGATATTTGAAAATAGCCTTCTGGGAACGGTCTTGGAATTCGACGAAACTAGTTGCATTGGATTCGTAATAATGTATTATTTTCGAATTTGAATTTTCGTAGCATTCGGATATGTTGTGTGATCGTACGGTAAGAAACGCGCTAAAATTTAAATCGAAAGTTCGATATTATAGTTGGGTTCAAAAAGCTATCATCTCCATACGATCGAATTTGGACTCGAAACCTTTTCCATTGCGTTCGGAATAGGCATATAACATTATGAACGCCTGGCGGCACCCTCGATTTGAGATCGAGATTGTGAGTTGCGGAACCGAGACGATTTAAATTTGAATTTGAATTTAAATTTTAAAAAATAATATGTATATTTGATATAATGTTTTCTCAGGTTAATTGTTACACGTTTTCTCTTTTCAAACACTTGGCAAAGTTTGGAACACGCGTCTCTATTAGGGAAAAAAATAATAAGGAAAAAAATAAATCTTCGTTCAGATGAATAAAAATCAAAACGGCCTCCTGTCCGTTCAAAAGCAGACCCGATCGAATAAATAAAATCGAAATGGCGGAGTTCAAAAAATCACGAGCTTATCCTCCCTCAGATCAATATCGAAATCGATTTCATATGAAAAAACTTAAATTGATCGTTAGCCGCGCCTCTTCGATTTGAAATCGAACTCGAAGAATTGGCCTCACCGCATGCGATTTGAATCGATCGCTGGAATTCGAGCATCAGCTCAAAGACGCTAGGTATGGGGCAGCGGTGTTCGTTGATGCTAGAATGCGTCATGATGATGAGGGGTATCAGGCAGGTTCGTCGTCGAGGGAAGGTTCGTGTTCGCAACTTGAGGAAATGACTGGAAATCAAAGCGTGGAGATTGGTTGGGACTAGGAAAACCGGTTTGTAGCGCGACAACATCGGCAATGAAGTAGAGGTTTAGGAAATCGCGTGGTCGGCCATCGATGCAAATCTGGGTGTGGTAGTTCGTCAAGCTGCGTCAATGTTCATCCCAAGGCTGTGAGGTTCGATTCACTGTTTTACTTTTTAGTCTAAGTTAATTGATATATGTTGTACACAGAAGAAAAAAAAATATCTCTACACAGTGAAAAATATATATACTTGTTATAACAGTTTGTTTAAAATTTAAAGCAGTAAGATATAAAATGTTCTAGTTTTATTTAATAAATGTAAATACATACATTTGCATGCTCTAGTTTAAAACAGAAAAAATGGGAGTTTAAAATGGTTGAAAGATTATATAAAATTTGATTTTTGAATTTATATAAATCAATTTTTTTAAGTAAGGGTTTCAAAGAAAAAGGAAAGAAAATGTTTTGTTAAAAAAAGAAATTAGTTTAAAATCAAATTTTAATTTTGAAATTAAAATCATTGGTTAATTAAATTTATCCAATAGAAATTTAATTGTTCAATTCATTCGAATATTAATAAATGATATGTGACGCCCCACCCTGAGACCCATATTAACAAAGAGAACTACATAGTAATTCTGTTTGCTAATACGTGTAGGATCGATTTCACCTTAGAGGGGGAGGGTGAATATTGTGATATTGATAATTATAAGAATTATTGCGGAAGCTTATAAAATTATTTCAACACAGATAAATCAAAAATATAGCAGCACAGATAATAGCAGAATAATAAATGCAGAAATAGAACGATACAGAATTTACCCAGCTTCGGCCAAACCCTGCCTACGTGCTGCCCCCAAGGTTTCTACTAGAAATTAAGTAGTCACACGCTTACACATGTAAACTCGCGACACCGGCTACTGACTAATCTAACTCCACGCTCAAAACCCTACCACAACTCAGCCACTGAGATGCGAATTCTCAAACTATGCCACGTAGTTTGTCCCCTAGTCACACAACTAGTAATTACACAATTTTCAAAACAAAATAAAATTTATAAAACAATTAAAACAAAACCCTAACAAAATCTAATTATGTAACGACCCAGAATTTTTATTAATTAAAAATTGAATATTTAATTAATTTTAAATATTAATAAGTGAAATTTATAAGTCGAATAAATTGTATTTCGAATAATTGGATTTAATTGAATAATTAAATCGATAATTTAATATGTGAAAATAAAGAAATAATTGAAAATTGGGTTAAATATGATTGAAAATGATTTGTAAAATTTTATTATATCATATTAGAGTTAGATTGATGTTTTAGAACTTTTAAAATCGAATTAGAAGTTAATTTGTGAAAATTGACTATTTTAATAATTAATTGACTAGTGAAATTAGCCAATTTTCGAATAGTCTCAGAATTAGACGAAACTAGTTCCATTGGATCCGTAATAGTCTATTATTATCGGATTTCAATTTTCGTAGCAATCAGAGTTATCGTTTGACCGTTGCAGCTCGAAACGCATTGAGATTGTTTTGAATATTAATTTGGCGAGTTAAAATAGTCATTTTTCAAAAAGTCTCGGATTTCGACGGAACCAGTTTTATCGTATCCGTAATGTGATATTATTATATGGTTCCAAATTTCATATCAATCGGATTTACCGTTTGTTCGGTGCAAGCTAAAACGCCTAGAAAATCGTTTAATCGGTTTAATTTTAAATTGAACGTTTATTGCCATAACTCGCACAGATGACCGAATTAGCTCCCGAAACACGTTCCATTGTATTCGAAATGTGGGGTAAACCTTAGAAACGCCAACCGGCACGCTTCGTTTGGAGTTCGGAAATTCCGGGTGAGTAGTAATTGGTGAAATTTTCTATAAAACCCCCCTTTACTCCATTTTTTCACAAATATTCAAAACCCTAGATCAAAAATTTCAGAGCCCCCGGCTGTGTAAATACCAATGGCCGAAATTTAATCCTCTTCCCCCTCTCTTTTCTCCAAATCCATTGTCAATTAGCCGAAACCTCCAACATGAAACTCGTAGAGCACGTTGAGATCTTGAAGTTCAACGGTTATGATCGAGAATAGTGGAGTAGATTGTCGGCAAATCTCGACCAAAGGAGTTGCGTTCGGCACGAAATTCCAGGCCTAGGGGTGAGCCGAGCTCCCTCGTATCTTGGCCGATCATGTGTCTCGTGTAGGCGAAGGGGATGGTGGTCCCTGATCGAAGTAGAAGTGGGCGTGGTGGTCGCGGCCTTCAAGTTTTGTTCGCGTGATGATGGGTTATGTACGTGCGATGTTTACTGGGAAGCAACGAAGAAGAAAGGGAGGGAGAGGAAGCACGGCTTGGATTTGCAGATGATGGATCCTACGGCCAGTAATTGATGTAGGTTAAAATAGAAAATAAAAGTTGTAAATTTGTAAATATAAATTTGTATAAACTTTGAAAAATCATATCTTTTTCAAACGAGGTCGAAAACGCACGAAACTAGTTGCGTTGGAATCGTATGGACGAGCACTATGCTATGGAAATGGATTGGAGTCGTTTGGAGTTAGTGAGAATTTTGGGTAAAATTAAACGTCCGTTTAATTTTATTCGAAATAAATCGCTAAAACGAAATTGAAATCAAGGTGAGAACTTCTCACTCAATCGAATAGTTTCGACTTTTATTTTAAATAGTTGTATTTAAAATTCTTGAATGCATGTTTGAATGATGATTGTTATCTATTGATTGTTAAAATAGACATTATGCGCAGTTAGTAAGCGGATGTTATTTTTAAAAACATATACCGCGAATATTTCATAAACAGTGAAATTGGTATTATATATAATAGCAATATATATATATATATATATATATTGGCATATGTATATATTGCAGTTGTTGATTTCCCACAGTGTATAGCGGATGAGACCCTATTGCGCCGTCTATTAAGCGAATAATATTTTAAATCCCATATACCGCGATAATTTCGTACTGGAACGGAATTGGTATTGTGCTAACATCTTTAGACTGCAGGAAAACAGGTTGGAGGGATCCAACTGGATTCATCAACACTATTTATTTGATTATGGATATTTTGATATTCGTTGATTATCATATCGATATATGATATTGTTGTAGTCGTGATTGCCTATTTGGTATGTTGCATCATTGGGCCAAATTTTGGAATTTTAAAAGGATTTTTAAAGTGATTTTTGAAGAGTATACGTTTATAAAATATTTTTTTGAATTGATCCATTATAGATAAATAAACGTTATAAATTTTAATGTTATTAAAATTATGATTTTTGAGAAATATAGTTAAAAAGTGATTTCTAAAAATATGAGGCTAATGATTTTATAAAATAGTTTAATCGGGATTTTTGAATTTATTATAAAATGTTGAAATATAGGATTTATAGAATTTGATCTTTTTATAAATCAAAATGGTGAAATTATAAAGGAGATTAAAGATGTTTTAAATAATAGTATAAATTGATTTATATACGAGATTTATAAATTGATATTTATAAATTAAAAATATTTGAATTATAAAACGAGTTTTATAAGTGTTAGAATGAATTGTGGATGAATTTCATAAATGAATGAAATTTATAGAATTATAAACGGTGAAGTTATAAATGGAATTTTATAAATAGTAGGTTTATAAAATTTGTAAAGTTATTTGAAGAATAAGTTCTGGGTAAATAAATGAATCTTATAAGTTATAAGATTTATAATTTGGGAAGTTTCAAAGAATGATTTTTGAATAGGACTTTTGGTTTATAAATGGAGATTTATAAATTTGGGAATCTTATAAGTTATAAGTGTTTAACTTAAATTATAGACTTTTGGTTTATAATCGAGTTATAAATTGAATAGGTTAATAAAGGGAAATTATAAAGGAAGTAGTTATAAAACAAATAGAAATGGAAATTATAAACGTTGTTTTATAAATCCGCAAACGGCTTATTTTGATAAGTAAATTGTTGTAACTTATTAATGGAGTTAATTCACGTTTTAGACAGTGAATAATCCTTTAAGATAAACTGTATAGAAATGATGAAATTGGTTAACAAGCATATTCACGTTTTTGAATAGTGAATAATATGTTAAAGAAAATGTTTTGAATTTGGTGTTTTAAATAAAATTAAAACGATCTAACGATGTTTTTAAATGTGTTGAGATTCGAAACCATAGATTTCAACATTCATTGTTGAAATAGACGTTTTCGAGAAATAAAAGGAAATGGTGGACTATAACACTGTTGTTATAGTAAATGATTTCCGAAAGGAAATGTTTTGTATACTATTGGGATTTATATATCTATTTTAATTTCGAATCTCTATACTAGTGATTTTGGGTTGTCGTAACGATGTTTTATGCAACATTCGTTTTGGCCGAAATAAATATGTTTAAGAGAATGATTTCCTTAAGGAATGAAATATATACTTAATTTTGATTTAAGTATATTGATATTCTCCAAGTGTTGAAAATAAAAAGATTTGTGAATTACTTATTTAATAAGTATGGAAATGTTTTCCAATATAAAGTGAATATTTTGAGGATTTATCTTTTTGAAGATAAATTGAAAATGAATTTTTGAAACCTATTGAAAATCGTATATCAGTAGATATTGTGAAATATAAATTCACTATGGAATTTATAAATGAAAAGAAAGTGGAATTTGTTTAAAAATAAATATTGATTTATTTTTGAAGTATTGAAATTATATATCTTGTAAAGATATTTTTGGGAAATAAATAAATTGGAAAATTATTTGGAATCTATTGATGTTGTGCATATCCATTGATAGTTCAATAACCGACTATCAATATTTACCTTTGAATAGGTATTTGTTTTGATTTTCTGAATTTGAATGCTACACTTATTTTTAAATTATTGCGCTCGTTATTCGGATTACCCATTCCGAATAGTGATACGACGTAATGGATAGCATTGAAGACCGGTGTTGAAGACCGGGTATTTGCGAGAGCGATAAGATGACGTGTCGATTGACTCTGCACCGAGTTGCTCTGGTATAGAGTTCTCCATATGTAATGGGGAATCCGATCAGGATTGTGGATATCCGGATTGCAAGGACTTCTTTGTAAGTGCCTTCGGTTCTGTTCGAGCCCGGAACAGACTTGTATGGATTGTATGTCTGACATTACAAATTGAGATATAAAGCAGATTTCTTTCAAATATATTTCTGTTGGTGGCGGAGAATTTATTCTCTTAGCTTAACACCCTTCTCTGAGACGTACGAGCTCAGAGGTTATGTAGTTCAAGGTTATCGACGATATATTCCCAATTTGGTAATGTGCCATGTTGAGTGTTGCTGTGAAATGATCATTGTGTTGATCATTTGTGATAGGATCATTGTTTGATCGTTTATCTTTGTGATCATTTCTACGATCATTTGTTGACCCAAAGCACAACTTTTGTATAAAGCGTGGCTTTGTGGACGAGACTTCGTCGAACCTCACACCCCGGAATGGTCAAAACAGGAAAGATGCGGCAAGGTTATGAAGGGTAGCTCCCTTTAGGGTATGTGCATTTCCTTCTGGAAAAGGGTGGTATCATGGTATGGAGCCCAGATACTTACTCATGTTGAAACACTTTATTTATGATTGTGTGATGTTGATGACGAGCGCTCGGTTAAAAGTCCCAAAGGACAGGGGGATGGCATACTCGTGTCAGTAGTTACCCAGTTAGGGGTAACCCGGCCTCATGTTGGCAGAGATCCGGTTTGGTTCTCGGGGACGTCCTTCCAGAGGCGTTCTCATGTGGCAATGGGAAGTTCCTTGGCCTGACCATTCGTTCGAAATCCAAAGAAACAATATGATCTTGTACGGTATTAGTTGTAGAACCTATCATTCACTTATGGTGGCGCCCCACTGTTTGGATGGTAGCTATATTAGGCATAGTTCAAAATGTCTATGGTGGCTAAGATTTATATCTTTATTTTCGAAATGAATTTTTCCTACACTATGCACTAGTAATAATATAAAATGTTCTTTTTAATGCGTATCAAGCATCTTTGACTATCATAAGGAGAAATCTCCTCCGATTCTGCGTTTGCATTGTGTGTGTGTGCGGGAGGCCTTATGGTAGTCTCATTTTTAAAAGCATTGCGAATTGACTTTAAAAATATTCGTCTATTTTGATTTTAAAGTTAAATAAACTGTTTTGAGTTCTCACACCAGTCACATGACTGACTCGGAGTTTATTGTTTTCCTTCCTAAACTCTGGGTGCCCACCAATTTCCACACGGGCAGTCAAGAGTTAAGGTTTATCAGGATATTCAGGAATTCAGGAGTTGCTGGAGGCAAGCTGGATGGCATGACGTATTACTAGCATATAGTATTTCTTTTCCGCTGTTTAATGTTGTTTGTTGTACACTCTGATGATGATGTAATGTAATGTATAAAATGTAATAATTGATACAGTTCTTCGTTTAAAGATTATTCATTCATTTATTATATGTTGTTCCGCTGCGATTGTGAGATTCTGATATTGTTGTGTTGTGTTCTGTTCCGTTCTATTTTCTTTTCTCTCTATTTTCTATCTTTTTTTCTCTCTTCTTCTACCTTTTTCTCTTTCTTAAACATTAAGAATTCGTATTTCTGTTCATCTTGAGTTAATCTATGGAGATTAGTGTATATTCAAGGAGTACAGATTTGCGGGTCGTCACAGGTGGTATCAGAGCATATGGTCAAGCGACAACCATGGCTCTGTTGGGTATTACTCATAAGAGATAGAGTCAGTAGTACTCTAGAATGAGTTTGAATGTAATAATAGCTATGAGAGCGCATTTGTTAGTGAATATATAAAATTGTTTTATATTGTGATGATTGGTTTATTGAGTGGCATATGAACCTTCGTCAGCACGGTCTCGACAACTATGCCGAAGGGCTTTATAAACATTTGAATAGAACAATTCGACATAATATCGTTTTAAATTGGGTAAATGAAATAATTTTACCTTGAGTATATTTTATATATGAAGGAATAATTTTTCAGAATTATTAAAGTGTATATAAGTTGATTGTTTGGTTGTTGAATAAGATGTTTGAATAATCTAAAAAAAAGAATAATTGTATAAGCAAAAGAATTATAAGAATTTAATTATAACTAAAGTGATTTACAATTGTGAAATAAACTTATATATATATATATATATATAAGAAGTGAAACTATACGAATATATTTATAAATATGAGTTGTGAATAAAAATGAATTTAAAGTTAAATAAAAATTTACTTAGAATTGGAATCTGAATTGATTTATAAGTAAAACAAAGTGATGTTTATAAAATGAAGTATAACTTAAATGATGTTGAATGAAGTTGATATTGGTATCAAAGTAAATTAAAAAAGTTAAGTGATAAATGTGAACTTAAGTTATATAAATGAAATTCAACTTTTGTAATTGAACTGAATTAATGGATTGAATGTTAATCAAATGAATGTAAATTAAGTTGATATGGAACAATGAATGTAGGTGTTAATTCATTAAAATCTAATGTTATTGGAAGTTGAATAATTGCATGAAAATCAATTTAATTAAACCAATGGAAAGTGATGGTGTTAAACCAAATTGAATGAATATAAGCAAAGGAATTTGGTTGTAATTAATATACATTGATTGTTATATGGTTGTTAGTTGATTGTATATAATTCATTAAGTGTTAATGAAATTGAAAGTTAAAGTAATTGAAATCAAATTGGAAGTTAAGTGAATCTTGAATAGAATTGAATTTGATTTGGAAGTGAACCAACTTGAATATGAATTAGTGAATATAAACTAATTGAAAATGAATGTTAGTAAAAATATCCACTGTTAATAAATCAAATGTGATTAAATTGAAAACCTATTTCATCGAATATTAATGAGAATATGAATGAATATTTATTGGTTATGAATGTTAGTTGAATGTTAGTTGGTTGATGGTTGAATATATATTGCTTTTACTGCATTTGCTATGTTGGCATATATAGATATTATGTTACTATATGTTGTATATCGATACTATTGTCTATATACATGTTTCTCATCTATTTGTTGAGTGTTTAGTAGGTGCGGATTGCGTTTGCTTCGCATTTGGAGCTCGCTTTCGCGCTATATTAGCCGTATATGCTCGCTAATAAAATATAAGGTACATATCTCGGATTAAATAGCGTACTTTTACACTTTTTTCTCTGCGGGATGCCTCATTACTTGATGAGACGTATATTTGTGATATATATACTGTCATTTTTTTTCGGATCGAGCCGCGCAAAGGAGACTTTGGCGAATTTTTCCGAAAATTTAAGACGTTAGAATAAATTTGAGAAAATTGGAAAGTTTTGAAAACTATAACTTTGATTTGGATTTGAAAGTTAAACAATAGTAGTTGTTTTTGAAAAGATAACTAAGTATGATTTGAAAACTTAGTAAAGTATTGTAAGAAGTTTAACTATGGATTTTTGGGAAAGTTAATTGATTCCGTAATTTTTCTTACTTGGTAATTTCGATGACGAAATTCTTTTAAGGGGGGAAGTATGTAACGACCCAGAATTTTTATTAAAAAATAATTGAATATTTAATTAATTTTAAATATTAATAAGTGAAATTTATAAGTTGAATAAATTTTATTTCGAATAATTGGATTTAATTGAATAATTAAATCGATAATTTAATATGTGAAAATACAGAAATAATTGAAAATTGGTTTAAATATGATTGAAAATGATTTGTAAAATTTTATTATATCATATTAGAGTTAGATTGATGTTTTAGAACTTTTAAAATCGAATTAGAAGTTAATTTGTGAAAATTGAATATTTTAATATTTAATTGACTAGTGAAATTAGCCAATTTTCGAACAGTCTCAGAATTAGACGAAACTAGTTCCATTGGATTCGTAATAGTTTATTATTATCGGATTTCAATTTTCGTAGCAATCAGAGTTATCGTTTGACCATGGCAGCTCGAAACGCATCGAGATTGTTTTTAATATTAATTTGGCGAGTTAAAATAGTCATTTTTCAGAAAGTCTCATATTTCGACGAAACCAGTTTTATCGTATCCGTAATGTGATATTATTATATGGTTGCAAATTTCATGTCAATCGGATTTACCGTTTGTCCAGTGCAAGCTAAAACGCCTAGAAAATCGTTTAATCGGTTTAATTTTAAATTGAACGTTTATTGCCATAACTCGCACAGATGACCGAATTAGCTCCCGAAACACGTTCCATTGTGTTCAGAACGCGGGGTAAACCTTAGAAACGCCAACCGGCATGCTTCGTTTGGAGTTCGGAAATTCCGGGTGAATAGTAATTGGTGAAATTTTCTATAAAACCCCCCTTTACTTCATTTTTTCACAAATATTCAAAACCCTAGGTCAAAAATTTCAGAGCCGCCGGCTGTGTAAATACCAATGGCCGAAATTTAATCCTCTTCCCCCTCTCTTTTCTCCAAATCCATTGTCAATTAGCCGAAACCTTCAACATGAAACTCATAGAGCACGTTGAGATCTTGAAGTTCAACGGTTATGACCGAGAATAGTGGAGTAGATTGTCGGCAAATCTCGACCAAAGGATTTGCGTTCGGCATGAAATTCGAGGCCTAGGGGTGAGCCGAGCTCCCTCGTATCTTGGCCGATCATGTGTCTCGTGTAGGCGAAGGGGATGGTGGTCCCTGATCGAAGTAGAAGTGGGCGTGGTGGTCGCGGCCTTCAAGTTTTGTTCGCGTGATGATGGGTTAAGTACGTGCGATGTTTGCTGGGAAGCAACGAAGAAGAAAGGGAGGGAGAGGAAGCACGGCTTGGATTTGCAGATGATGGATCCTACGGCCAGTAATTGATGTAGGTTAAAATAGAAAATAAAAGTTGTAAATTTGTAAATACAAATTTGTATAAACTTTGAAAAATCATATGTTTTTCATACGAGGTCGAAAACGCGCGAAACCAGTTGCGTTGGAATTGTATGGACGAGCACTACGCTATGGAAATGGAGTGGAGTCGTTTGGAGTTAGTGAGAATTTCGGGTAAAATTAAACGTCCGTTTAATTTTATTCGAAATAAATCGCTAAAACGAAATTGAAATCAAGGTGAGAACTTCTCACTCAATCGAATAGTTTCGATTTTTATTTTAAATAGTTATATTTAAAATTCTTGAATGCATGTTTGAATGATTATTGTTATCTATTGATTGTTAAAATAGACATTATGCACCGTTAGTAAGCGGATGTTATTTATTAAAAACATATACCGCGAATATTTCATAAACAGTGAAATTGGTATTATATATAATAGCAATATATATATATATATATATTGGCATATGTATATATTGCAGTTGTTGATTTCCCGCAGTATATAGCGGATGAGACTCTATTGCGCCTTCTATTAAGCGGATAATATTTTAAATCCCATATACCGCGATAATTTCGTAATGGAACGGAATTGTTATTGTGCTAACATCTTTGGATGCAGGAAAACAGGTTGGAGGGATCCAACTAGATTCCTCAACAGTATTTATTTGATTATGGATATTTTGATATTCGTTGATTATCATATCGATATATGATATCGTTGTAGTCGTGATTGACTATTTGGTATGCAGCATCATTGGGCCAAATTTTGGAATTTTAAAAGGATTTTTAAAGTGATTTTTGAAGAGTATACGTTTATAAAATATTTTTTTGAATTGATCCATTATAGATAAATAAACGTTATAAATTTTAATGTTATAAAAATTATGATTTTTGAGAAATATAGTTAAAAACTGATTTCTGAAAATATGAGGCTAATGATTTTATAAAATAGTTTAATCGGGATTTTTGAATTTATTATAAAAAGTTGAAAATATAGGATTTATAGAATTTGATTTTTTTATAAATCAAAATGGTGAAATTATAAAGGAGATTAAAGATGTTTTAAATAATAGTATAAATTGATTTATATAAGAGATTTATAAATTGATATTTATAAATTAAAAATATTTGAATTATAAACCGAGTTTTATAAGTGTTAGAATGAATTGTGGATGAATTTCATAAATGAATGAAATTTATAGAATTATAAACGGTGAAGTTATAAATGGAATTTTATAAACAGTAGGTTTATAAAATTTGTAAAGTAATTTGAAGAATAAGTTTTGGGTAAATAAATGAATCTTATAAGTTATAAGATTTATAATTTTGGAAGTTTCAAAGAATGATTTTTGAATAGGACTTTTGGTTTATAAATTGAGATTTATAAATTTGGGAATCTTATAAGTTATAAGTGTTTAACTTAAATTATAGACTTTTGGTTTATAATCGAGTTATAAATTGAATAGGTTAATAAAGGGAAATTATAAAGGAAGTAGTTATAAAACAAATAGAAATGGAAATTATAAACATTGTTTTATAAATCCGCAAACGACTTATTTTGATAAGTAAATTGTTGTAACTTATTAATGGAGTTAATTCACGTTTTAGACAGTGAATAATCCTTTAAGATAAAATGTATAGAAATGATGAAATTGGTTAACAAGCATATTCACGTTTTTGAATAGTGAATAATATGTTAAAGAAAATGTTTTGGATTTGGTGTTTTAAATAGAATTAAAACGATCTAACGATGTTTTTAAATGTGTTGAGATTCGAAACCATAGATTTCAACATTCATTGTTGAAATAGACATTTTCGAGAAATGAAAGGAAATGGTGGACTATAACACTGTTGTTATAGTAAATGATTTCCGAAAGGAAATGTTTTGTATAGTATTGGGATTTATATATCTATTTTAATTTCGAATCCCTATACTAGTGATTTTGGGTTGTCGTAACGATGTTTTACGCAACATTCGTTTTGGCCCAAATAAATATGTTTAAGAGAATGATTTCCTTAAAGAATGAAATATATACTTAATTTCGATTTAAGTATATTGAATATTTTCCAAGTGTTGAAAATAAAAGGATTTGTGAATTACTTATTTAATAAGTATGGAAATGTTTTCCAATATAAAGTGAATATTTTGAGAATTTATCTTTTTGAAGATAAATTGAAAATGAATATTTGAAACCTACTGAAAATCGTATATCAGTAGATATTGTGAAATATAAATTCACTATGGAATTTATAAATGAAAAGATAGTGGAATTTGTTTAAAAATAAATATTGATTTATTTTTGAAGTATTGAAATTATATATCTTGTAAAGATATTTTTGGGAAATAAATAATTTGGAAAATTATTTGGAATCTGGTGATGTTGTGCATATCCATTGATAGTTCAATAACCGACTATCAATATTTACCTTTGAATAGGTATTTGTTGTGATTTGCTAAATTTGAATGCTACACTTATTTTTAAATTATTGCGCTCGTTATTCGGATTACCCATTCCGAATAGTGATACGACGTAATGGATAGCATTGAAGACCGGTGTTGAAGACCGGGTATTTGCGAGAGCGATAGGATGACCTGTCGATTGACTCTGCACCGAGTTGCTCCGATATAGAGTTCTCCATATGTGATGGGGAATCCGATCAGGATTGTGGATATCCGGATTACAAGGACTTCTTTGTAAGTGCCTTCGGTTCTGTTCGAGCCCGGAACAGACTTGTATGGATTGTATGCCTGACATTACAAATTAAGATATAAAGCAGATTTCTTTCAAATATATTTCTGTTGGTGGCGGAGAATTTATTCTCTTAGCTTAACACCCTTCTCTGAGACGTACGAGCTCAGAGGTTATGTAGTTGAAGGTTATCAACGATATATTCCTAATTTGGTAATGTGACATGCTGAGTGTTGCTGTGAAATGATCATTGTGTTGATCATTTGTGATAGGATCATTTGTTTGATCGTTTATCTTTGTGATCATTTCTATGATCATTTGTTGACCCAAAGCACAACTTTTGTATAAAGCGTGGCTTTGTGGACGAGACATCGTCGAACCTCACACCTCGGAATGGTCAAAACAGGAAAGATGCGGCAAGGTTATGAGGGGTTGCTCCCTTTAGGGTATGTGCATTTCCTTCTGGAAAAGGATGGTATCATGGTATGGAGCCCAGATACTTACTCATGTTGAAACACTTTATTTATGATTGTGTGATGTTGATGACGAGCGCTCGGTTAAAGGTCCCAAAGGACCGGGAGATGGCATACTCGTGTCAGTATTTACCCAGTTAGGGGTAACCCGGCCTTGTGTTGGCAGAGATCCGGTTTGGTTCTCGGGGACGTCCT
Source organism: Allium cepa (assembly GCA_030765085.1). NCBI lineage: Eukaryota > Viridiplantae > Streptophyta > Magnoliopsida > Asparagales > Amaryllidaceae > Allium > Allium cepa. Next base: position 1,013,657,923 of record CM060934.1, on the reverse strand, counting down.
TCCAGTGGCGTTCTCATATGGCAATGGGAAGTTCCTTGGCCTGACCATTCGTTGGAAATCCAAAGAGATAATACGATCTTGTACGGTATTAGTTGTAGAACCTATCATTCACTTATGGTGGCGCCCCACTGTTGGATGGTAGCTATAGTAGGCATAGTTAGAAATGTCTATACTGGCTAAGATTTATATCTTTATTTTCGAAATGAATTTTTCCTACACTATGCACTAGTAATAATATAAAACGTTCTTTTTAATGCGTATCAAGCATCTTTGACTATCATAAGGAGAAATCTCCTCCGATTCTGCGTTTGCATTGTGTGTGTGTGCGGGAGGCCTTATGGTAGTCTCATTTTTAAAAGCATTGTGAATTGACTCTAAAAATATTCGTCTATTTTGATTTTAAAGTTAAATAAACTGTTTTGAGTTCTCACACTAGTCACATGGCTGACTCGGAGTTTATTGTTTTCCTTCCTAAACTCTGGATGCCCACCAATTTCCACACGGGCAGTCAAGAGTTAAGGTTTATTAGGATATTCAGGAATTCAGGAGTTGCTGGAGGCAAGCTGGATGGCATGGCGTATTACTAGTATATAGTATTTCTTTTCCGCTGTTTGATGTTGTTTGTTGTACACTCTGATGATGATGTAATGTAATGTAATGTATAAAATGTAATAACTGATACAGTTCTTTGTTTAAAGATTATTCATTTATTTATTATATGTTGTTCCGCTGCAATTGTGAGATTCTGATATTGTTGTGTTGTGTTCTGTTCCGTTCTATTTTCTTTTCTCTCTATTTTCTATCCTTTTTTTTCTCTCTTCTTCTACCTTTTTCTTTTTCTTAAACACTGAGAATTCGTATTTCTGTTCATCTTGAGTTAATCTATGGAGATTAGTGTATATTCAAGGAGTACAGATTTGCGGGTCGTCACAAATTAAATCTCAATTAAAGAAAAACAAGCCGGCCCAATTTAAAAAACAAACGCGACCTTATTTCTCTTATCAATGTCGGCCGTTCCTTTTACTCTTTGTTCCGTATAATGGCGGCACGTTCCTTTGTTCCTTTGCTTGCAAATTAGGGCTTTGTATAAAATTGAAGAAGCCGAAATTAGTTCGATCGGGTGGATTGTTCTTCGTGATTACTTGACGATCGATTGTACTTTACACACTGCTGCTCCTTCTCGACCGAGTTCGGTGATTTGGCATGTGATTTATTCCTTTTTCTTTTCTATTATGCTTGCTTGAACTCGATTGATTGAAATTCGATGATGATTGGATTTTTATATAGGGTTCGCAACCCTTGATTTTCGTTCGTATACATTTATTTGAATTTGTCAATTTATTCATCTCGGCCATTCGATTTTGTTTCGATGCTGAAGATTTCTCTGACTTTGTCAATTTCGTATAATTTTTGGTAGCTTGATTCACACGGCTTCGATTCTGACTCGTTTCATTTCTTGGTCATCACGGCATTGAATCTGGTTTGACGATGATGATTTATCTCGGTCAGTGATTTGAATTTGTTTCTTATGACTTGTTCAAAAACTGTAACATTGATTTAAACGGCTTTGAAGTTGCGATTTCTTGATTACCATGGCTTTGAATTCTTTGGCACTTTGACTTCGGTCACTTAGAACTGCAGTTTTGAAATCTCCTCTGTCTTTGTTCGAACTTGTGCTATACTATTCACTACATATGCTATTTATTTGTTGCCAGTACATTCGTGTTTCTAGTTTGCTTTGAGCGCACTTCTGGTTTGATATGCACTGTGCCTTGAGTGTGCTTGCATCTGAGTTGTATTCATGTGTGTTAATCTTGTCACTGTTCTTGTGCATTCATGTGCTTGATGTTCACTTATTATTTGAGACAGTTTGCATTAATCTGTACTCTATTTGAGCTAAGCATTTCGACTTTGATGTTGAGCCACTATCTTGTTTTTTTACATGTACATACAACATTGTCATCAATTTCATTGCTCCTTTTAGTTGTTGAGGAGTTCGTTGAAGATGTAATATTGATGTTTGTAACTCCATTTGAAATATCCCTCGATACACATTTGTCGAACACTTGAGTAGTTATTGGCTGCATCACTGGCAAATGAATCATCTGGATGTAGGATAGTTTCGGAGCTTGTATACTTCATATGTACTTCATGTTAGAGTTGTGCTTGCCTTTGAGTTTCATTTGTTTCAGACTTCTAGCATGCATGTTGCCATTCCTTTGGTGCAGTTTCATGTCTATTGTTTATAGCCATTTCATTGTTGCTGATGTTGGGTTCGGTCGTGTACCACTTGAGTCTCCACTTGCATTGTTCCTGGCTTCATCATGTCTTTGATGTTGAGGCCTGTGCTGCTGACATAGTTTTCATGATCATGCACTTGAATGTGCAGTCTTTTGTTGTCTGTGTTAGTGTATTGGCTTTGCTGTATGGTCAGTGGTGCACTTGCTCATCTCTGTTGTAGATGCCTGAACTACTTTGTTCATGTATTGCTCGGGCATATATATGTATCAAGGCAGTTTGCATTACTGTTGTAGTTGTCTTGACCATTTGAACTAAGCATGTTGAATTGGGTTGTACTTCATTTGATCCACTGTTGCATTTTTTTTGTCTGCTGCATTGACTTGATATTGTCACTTGTTCATTGTAGTTTGATTTGTGCACTGACTTAAGTTCAGGCCTTTTTCACACTACTGGTTGATCAAAACTGCCACTTGGTTTGAACTTTTTGATATGATATTGAACTTGATCATTTCACGAACTTGCACCTGTGTTGACTCCAGCTTGGAGCTCGGGTTTGACCTTGTGCTGATATTTTGACATTATTTTTATTGCACTTGAGTTGAACCCGGCGTTTTGGGTTTGACCTGTGTTCACCTGTCCCTGTAATTCTATCAAGTGTATATATCGGTGTGTACGGCCTTGTGGCATATACAGTGATACATTGTGTATGTCACAAGCTGTTCGTGTATGATGAATTCAAAATTAAATGATGACGAACAACCTAAATAACCGAGGCACATATTATTTTCAAAATTCACATTTAATTTTATACTGCAAAAATATTTTATTTTCAATTTTACTGCGTTAATGTATATTTTTGCAGATTACTCAGATGCTGGATTCACATTGGAATGAAGTTGAAGATCGGTACAATTTGAGTATATGAGTGATATGTAGTGAGGTGCAATGTAAATGTGAAATTGTAATGTAATCAAATTGTATTGTAATTGAAGTTGTATATATATAGTGAGAGCTTGAAATTTGTACTATTCAAAGATTTTAATAAATATTTGTTTGAATAAAATTTTTGTTTGAATTCAAATTTTGTGTTATTTATTTTTATTCAGCAAATATTTATTTAATCTATGAAAAATAAAATAGTACATTAACAAATACATTTAAATGAATATATATATATATATATGTTTATTATCATCAAACAAAAACCATATAATCGCATATTCAACAATCTCCCCTTTTTGATGATAACAAACATATATTTAAGATTTTGAATATGTTAAATGTATTTGATCATTGATATACTCTAATTGCTCCCCCTATTTAAATGCTTCCTCTCTACACAAGGCTCCCCCTTTATTATGCATATAATTAAAAATATGCAAATGAGCCTAGATGCAAATAGAAAATATTTGACCTTTGCTTGATTTTATTTGACAAAATCTTAACTTTTCTCTCCCCCTTTTGTTATTAGCAAAAGAGTAATAGTGTTAGAAAAAATGGAGATAAAGTGATAGATATTAACCCAACCTTAAAACTCAATTGAATATAAATATTAAATTTCAATAAACAATCAAACAAAATCATAAATACTTTGTTAGGCGCATATTCCACTTTTAGAATGATGGGAATGATGTCATCATATAAAACCATACAGTTGTGTCTATTTATGGTATATTTATATCAGGAATTTGAATATCTACCAACCATGCATAAACGCTAGGACTTTTAAATGAGATTAGTAGTATTCCAACTTTATTTTTAAAAAATGAATTCAATTATCTTCTAAACACGCATAACCGTGAGGACTTTTAAATGGGATTAGAATCAACTTGTTTATTTTAAAAAGCAATTTTGATATCCTTTCCATACATGCGTAACCGTGAGGACTTTTAAATGAGCAAGGAAGCACATAACAAATTCCAAGTAATTCACCGATGCATAACCGTGAGGACTTTTAAATGAGAGTGAATACTTTGGATTTTATTTTAATTTATTTTATTTTTATTACTATTATTATTAAAAAACTTATTTTATTAAAAAAATGTAAAATGAAAAACGAATGATTCCTATTTAAAGTACCACATATTGACAGACTATATAGAATTTTGATGACTGATGGTCGTTAGAAATATGATAGAAATAGAGATGGTCATGGAATTTTTATCAACAAAAAGTTTTATAACTCTTGTTTAAATTTCTAAAGAAATTTACTAATTATACTGTCTCGAGTCATAATATATGATAAATATCAACACTCATCACTTTTTCAATCACTATTTATCTTTTTGATAATTATTAGGGAGTTCGATTAGTCAAAATAGTCATTTAAAATAAAATCAAAAAATAATTATGAAATCAAATTTTCAAAATGACTGACATGAAAACATGGTCAAAAATGATTTTGTAGAAGGGGTTATATAAGAATTTTTTTTGCTATTTTAAAATTATTCGAAATGAAAAATATGCAAAAAAATTCTTTGAAAAACGATGCAATTACTAAATGTCTCAACAAAAATTAAGTTCAACTAGTAATTTTTCTATCAACTAGATTACCCATGTAATCTGCATCTGAATTTCTCTTTCACTCAAAATTATCATAAATTGAATTTGATAGACCAAACCATGAAGTGTGCAACAAAATATCTCAAAATCAATTTTAACAGCTTTTTAAATGACATTCTCTTGAATTTGAATTGAAGCCGCGTAAATAATCAAAAATCATGAATATAGAGTTAGCCGTAAAATAACCAAATGTATTATCATGCAATAAAACACTATTATTAATCCAAACTAATATATATGAAGTAATTCAAAGATTCTACAGATTTCTATAGTGTTCTTGGCATAAGAATATAATTGGTCAATAATTTTGAATAAGTCAGAATCAAAATCATTATTATTTCATCATCTCATTATTGGCTGATTTAACTCAGATTACGGTGCAGATTATCAGATTTAATATATCATTCAAATAAATATACCATTACTATTTTACCTTTACGATATTTTTCGTTGTTGTCCATTGTGATTTTGTCACCTTTATACTAGGCTAAAGAACTTTGCTTTGTTACCCATTGGGTTTATGGAACAGCCAGAATCCAGATAACACTGTTGTTGTTCCTTAGCCTGCCACCACAACTACACGATGAAAGATTTTTGTGACCTATTTGTTTTTATAGGTCCATGATTGTTAGTGGCAGAATATTTTGAAAAGTAATTTTGTGAAGACCCATAACTATTTATATATGTTTCTTTTTGCACCCAGATTTGTTTAACTTTAAGAGATTTTATATTTGTGCCTTTTGGAACCCAAATTGGAATGGTTTTTATGTGTTTGGGTCTATACCAACAACTATTGTGATTGTGTCCATATTTTCTACAAATTGTGCACATAGAATTGACTTGATTAAATTTTTTTTTAACATTTTCAGATTGATTATATCCAAGTCCTTGTCTAACTGTATTAACAGTTTGCTTTCTTAATAGCATATTCAATGATTTTTCACTTTTTGTAAATTTATCTAAAGTCGTTGACAGTTGTCGGACTTGTGTTTTGAAAGATTCATTTTCGTTTAACAATTGTGTGCACTTTTTAATAGAGTTCTTTCTCCAAGTATTTTCACTCTCTTTCAAAATCAGAATTTCATTTTCAAGTGATTTTATATTAATTTCCGATTTTTTAATTTCTTCTTCAAACAATGGACACCTGTCACACTTAGGGCACTTATTTTGATAGTTTTTAACTAATTGTTCAGTTGTTCATTTAGTTCAATCAAACTATCTCTTTGTGATTCAATTTTAGCATATTTCTCCCTAAGTCGTTCAAAATAGCCATTTACTTCGTGGAAATATATAAGTAGTTGTGAGTGAGTGAGTTATGATACCTCGCTTGGCTCATCATCGTCGCTATCAGTTATATTTCCTTGAAGGCACATATCTGCTTTCTCACTCTCACTGCTAGTACTTTGATTATCTTCATCACTTGTATTCCGAGTGGCTGCAATACTTCTCCTTTTTGATTTCTTTTCAAACTCGCATCGATTTTGAGGATAATTGGGCTAGATGTGTCCGGGTTGGTTGCACTTATGATAGATGATCTTCTGTTCTTTTGGATTGTCTAGTATTTTGTTTATTCTGCTTTTCAATTTTTGATTTAGAGCTTGATTTCTGTATTTGTAATTCCACCTTTTGAATTTCTTTATTATCAGCTCCAATTCTGCTACTCCATCATCATCATCATCGCCATCACTTTCTGTTGTTCCTTTAAGAGCAATTAACTTCTTTCGAGTGTCACCTCCTTCACGCTCTTCCTTGAATTTTATTTCTAGCTCATAAGTGGTGAGATTTTCGATGAGTTATTCAACTTTCATATGTTTTAAATCTTTTGATTCTTGAATGGCAGTCACTTTGGCTTCAAAACTTCATGGAAGGACTCTGAGGATTTTTTGGACTTTCTCCAACTCTGTGTATGATTTTCCGAGAGCTTTTGATTTGTATACGATATTGGAAAGTCATCCATACATCTCTTTGACATTTTCTTCCTTCACCGTTGTGAAGTTCTTGTATTCGCTACTTAGCATGGCAAGATGAGATTCTTTGTCTTGAGATGTTCCTTCATGAGTCACTTCTAGTGTGTGCCATATTTCCTGCGCAGTTAGACAATGTGAGACATGATTAAATTCAAATTGATCCAATGAACAGATAATGGAATTCATAGCTTTAGCATTAGCATTTTGTAATTTGTTTTCTAGTTCTGTCCATTGATCCTTTGGTTTCTCTATTTCCTGATTATCTACAATTATAGTTGGTGCTCTATAACCTGTCTCAACAATATTCCAAGCGTCAATGGTTTTCAAAAAAAATTCATTCTATTTTTCCAGTAGGCGTATTCACCATTGAACATTGGTGGTCTAACTATGGGCTGGCCCTCAACAAAAGCATTGTTAAAAGAAGCCATTTTAAAAATTCAAATTTTTAAAACAAAAATTGATTTTTGAAAAACGAATTTTTAAAACAAAAGCTGACTTCTATTGCTAGCTTTGATACCACTTGTAGGATCGATTTCACCCTAGAGGGGGGACGAATAGGGTGATACAGATAATTATAAAAATTATTGCAGAAGCTTAAAAAATTATTTCAACACAGATAAATCAAAATTATAGCAGCACGGATAATAGCAGAATAATAAATGCAGAAATAGAACGACCCAAAATTTACCCAGCTTCGGCAAAACCTTGCCTACGTGCTGCCCCCAAGGTTTCTACTAGAAATTAAGTAGTCACATGCTTACACACGTAAACTCACGACACCCGCTACTGACTAACCTAACTCTACGCTCAAAACCCTGCCACAACTCAGCCACTAAGTTGCGAATTCTCAAACTATGCCACGTAGTTTGTCCCCTGGTCTCACGACTAGTAATTACACAATTTTCAAAAGAAAATACAACTTAAAAAACAATTAAAACAAAAACCCTAACAAAACCTAATTAAATCTCAATTAAAGAAAAACAAGCCTGACCCAATTTAAAAAACAAACGCGGCCTTATTTCTTTTATCAATGTCGGTCGTTCCTTTTACTCTTTGTTCTGTATAATGGCGGCTCGTTCCTTTGTTCCTTTGCTTGCAAATTAGGGCCGTGTATAAAATTGAAGAAGTCAAAATTAGTTCGATCGGGTGGATTGTTCTTCGTGATTGCTTGACGACCGATTGTACTTTGCACACGGCTGCTCCTTCTCGACCGAGTTCGGTGATTTGGTATTTGATTTATTCCTTCTGCTTTTCTGGTGTGCTTGGTTGAACTCGATTGATTGAAAGCCGATGATGATTGGATTTTTATATAGGGTTCTCAATTCTTGATTTTCGTTCGTTTACATTTATTTGAATTTGTTAATTTATTCATCTCAGCCATTCCATTTTGTTTTGATGCTAATGATTTCTCAGACTTTGTCAATTTCATATAAATTCTGGTAGCTTGATTCACACGGCTTCGATTCTGACTCGTTTGATTTCTTGGTCATCACAGCATTGAATCTGGTTTGATGATGTTGATTTATTTCGACCAGTGATTTGAATTTGTTTCTTATGACTTGTTCAAAAACTGTTACATTGATTTAAACAGCTCTGAACTTGCGATTTCTTAATGACTATGGCTTTGAATTCTTTGGTCTTTGACTTCGGTCACTTAGAATTGTAGCTTGAAATCTCCTCTGTCTTTGTTCGAACTTGTGCCATACTATTCACTGCGTATGCTGTTAATTTGTTGCCAGTACATTCATGTTTCCAGTTTGCTTTGAGCACACTTCTGGTTTGATATGCACTATGCCTTGAGTGTGCTTGCATCTGAGTTGTATTCATGTGTGTTAATTTTGTCACTGTTCTTGTGCATTTATGTGCTTGATGTTCACTTATTGTTCGAGATAGTTTGCATTAATCTGTACTCTATTTGAGCTGAGCATTTCGACAGTGATGTTGAGCCACTGTCTTGTTTTTTTACTTGTACATACAACATTGTCATTAATTTCATTGCTTCTTTTAGTTGTTGAGGATTTTGTTCAAGATGTAATATTGATGTTTGTAACTCCATTTGAAATATCCCTCAATACACATTTGTCGAACACTTGAGTAGTTGTTGGCTGCATCACTGGCAAATGAATCATCTGGATGTAGGATAGTTTGGGAGCTTGTATACTTCATGTGTACTTCCTGTTAGAGTTGTGCTTGCCCTTGAGTTTCATTTGTTTTAGACCTGTAGCATGCATGTTTCCACTCCTTTGGTGTAGTTTCATGTATTTTGTTTATAGCCATTTCATTATTGCTGATGTTGAGTTCGGTCTTATACCACTTGAGTCTCCACATGCATTGTTTATGGCTTCATCATGTATTTGATGTTGAGGTCTGTGCTGCTGACATAGTTTTCATGATCATGCACTTGAATGTGTAGTCTTTGTTTGTTTGTTTTAGTGTATTGGCTTTGCTGTATGGTCAGTGGTGCACTTGCTCATCTTTGTTGTGCATGCCTGAACTACATTGTTCATGCATTGCTTGGGCATATGCATGTATCAAGGCAGTTTGCATTTGTGTTGTAGCTGTCTTAACCATTTGAACTAAGCATGTTGAACTGGGTTGTACTTCATTCGATCCACTGTTGCATTTGTTTTGGTTGCTGCATTGACTTGATATTGTCACTTGTTCATTGTAGTTTGATTTGTCCACTGACTTGAGTTCAAGCCTTTTCCATACTGCTGGTTGATCAAAACTGCCACTTGTTTTGAACTTTTTGCTATGATATTGAACTTGATCATTTCATGAACTTGCACCTGTGTTGAATCTAGCTTGGAGCTCGAGTTTGACCTTGTGCAGATATTGTGACATTATTTTTATTGCACTTGAGTTGAACCTGGCGTTTTGGGTTTGACCTGTGCTCACATGTCCCTGTAATTCTATCAAGTGTATATGTCGGTGTGGAAGACCTTATGGCATATACAGTGATACATTGTGTATGCCACAAGCTGTTCGTGTATGATGAATTCAAAATTAAATGATGACAAACAACCCAAATAACCGAGGCACATATTATGTTCAAAATTCACATTTTATTTTATACTGCAAAAATATTTTATTTTCAATTTTACTGCATCAAATAGTGAGAGCTTGAAATTTTTACTATTCAAAGATTGTAATAAACATTTGTTTGAATAAAATTTCTATTTGAATTCAAATTCTGTGTTATTTATTTTTATTCAGCAAATATTTATTTAATCTATGAAAAATAAAATAGACATTAACAAGTACATTTAAAAGAATATATATATATATATATATGTTTATTAGCATCAAACAAAAATCATATAATCCCATATTCAACAATACGGAGAATAGGGCTGGTTAAGGACGACCATCATAGTCTTGCATTAGATAAGAGCTACGTACATTGATATTTATACTCCTATTTTTTTCATTTCGTCTCAAGTATTCGACATACTTGATTCCTATCTAATACACTACTATGGTGGCTACAGGATCGATTCAGAAACAAAATATAATAACTATTAATTACATGTCACAGAACAGCAACACGGAAATGATACATATGAATACATACATCAAATGTAATACAACATGTCACTGGTGGTATACAACCACAATATATACATACATTCCCCACAAAAGAATATATACATCAAAAGTTCCCAACAGAAAGGCTACTACACAAAAACTATGCCATACCCCAAGTCAATGGTGAAGTCCAAAAGATAAAGCAAGCTAAGAGTCCAACTACCTAACCTGCAACTCGGTCTGACCCGAGTAATAAATACATGGGTCAGGCTAGCTAGAACTTGATATTAGTATAAGGTAAGAGGAATATAAGTGCATAAGGGAATTCATCCTTTAACTATAAAGGATGGGCACAAGTATTGTATAATCTCAATGCATGATATATGTTCACCAAGGCTTATTGCACGAATAGGTTTAATTCAACATAAGAAGCTCATACTTAATGGCATTCAACTCAAATGCAAGGAATCATACGAAAGTCATGAGAGAAACTCATTAAAATTGCAATATGAATCTTATGGAACTCAATATTAAATTCAAATATCATAAAAATGAAATCACTATATATAACATCTCATGTAGTACTAGGCTATCGATGTAACAAAAATATCACAAATAGTGAAATCGTATAAAACTCAAAAAAGCTCAAAAACCCCGGATTGGCCAGATCCTTGATTGCAAAGCTGAAGCAATGCTGCACATGCAAAACTCTTGTCCAGTGCTATTTATAATTTAGGTACCTAACTCGTGGACCCGAAGGTCATACTCGTGGTGACCGATGTTACATAACTCATGGTGACCGAAGTCACATAACTTGTGGTGACCGAAGTAACATAACTCGTGGTGACCGAAGTCACATAACTCAGATGACTCGAAGGTCTATAGCACTGGCATACTCGTAGATGTGTCACAAACACTCAGAAAGGAACCCGAAAAGTGTTAGCGTGCGTTCCATACCACACGTTCCCACTAAATGGTTTACTAACCGCTAGTTAACTCCACATCATAAAACTAAAATCTCAAACCTCAAAAATGAAATCTCAGAATGCTCACATATCTTTCCTAGCATCATCGGAAAGTGCAAATAAATCTCATAGTAGTTTCTCATACACCATAATTCCCGCAAGGTGAAAATCTCATCTCAAGACTCGCATCATCTCATCGACGAGTAATACAACATCCATAAGCAGTTCTCATCGATTATTACTCCTATAATAGGATAGCTCAAACGTCTCAACTATTCAAATATTGGCTAAATCAAATTTTAAGTTCAACGATCATTGTTGCTGTCATTTTGATCTCGGGACAACAACAATCAAGCGCATTTTAGTCAACAAAACTTCAAAATTTTAAAAATCTCAAAACATGAAACTTTTAGAGCAAATTCTTAATTTTTGGAACATCTAAGATTATTGAATTCGGATAAAAATTGAAAAAGTTATGCTTAAAACGGTTCAGAAGTCTAAATTCAACACTGCTGTAATTTTGGTCTCGGGATAGCAACAAAAAAATGCAGTTTTGATCAATTTAACTTCAGAATTTTAAAAATTTCAAAACATGAAACTTTTAGAGCAAATTCTTAGATTTCTGAAATATCTAAGATTATTGAATTAGGATAAAAATTGAAAATGTTATGCTTAAAATGGTTTAGAACTCTAAATTCAACACTGCAGTAATTTTGGTCTCAGGATAGCAAGAATAAAATACAGTTTTAATCAATTTAACTTTAGAATTTCAAAAATCTCAAAAGGTGAAACTTTTAGAGAAATTCTTAGCTTTCCAGAACATCTAAGATTATTGAATTTGGATAAAAAATGAAAAAGTTATACTTAAAATGGTTCAATAGTCTAAATTCAACGCTGCTGTAATTCTGGTCTCGGGATAGCAATAAAAAATACAGTTTTGATCAATTTAACTTCATAATTTCAAAAATCTCAAAACATGAAACTTTTAGAGAAAATTCTTGGCTTTCCAGAACATCTAAGATTATTGAATTTGGATTAAAATTGAAAAAGTTATGCTTAAAATGGTTCAAAAGTCTAAATTCAACACTGCTGTAATTTTGGTCACGGGATAGCAACAAAAAATGCAATTTTGATCAATTTAACTTCAGAATTTCAAAAATCTCAAAACATGAAACTTTTAGATCAAATTCTTAGCTTTTCTGAACATCTAAGATTATTGAATTTGGATAACAAACGAAAAAGTTATGCCAAAATTCGTTTCCTGCTAAGAAATTTGTGAGCATACATTCACCTTAAAGATTTAGCAGCGAATTTGGTTGCAAATTATGATCTTTGGTGATGAATTGAAGCCCTAAGCACTTGAAATGGCTGAAACAAAACATGCACAACAAAGAAAATCTGTTATAGAAAGTTCATTTCAGGTTCTAAGAATTTAGATGAAAAGCTTTAGGTATTGGTTGTGATTATCTTTTCTATTCTTAATATAAGTGGATTTCTTCTTTAATTTGCAGCTAAAATGAGTTAAAATTGATTTATTGAAAAGGAGCCATTGTATTGTTTTTAGTGAAAGTTGATTTGGGAAATATGAGAAAAATAAAAACTACGTACTGTACCAGAAGGTATTAGTGAGGCTAATGGATCAAGTTCTACCCAAGTAAGCCCATAAGCAAAAATACATAAAAGAAAAATAAGGATATGAGCATCTTTCTCTTAACTAACACTATATTCATACTTTTTCCTTCATTTTAAGGTCATATAAAATGTATACATCCTATTGTTTTGAAATAAAATAGTTATTGTGACAAAATAAAATTTATTTTAACAATAAAAAGAAAATTTTAACAATAAAACCTCATTTTAACACTATTTAACAATTTATACAATTCTAGCATGAAAACACCATTTTTAAACTATAACATGTTCAAAAATTATTTTCTTAGTCAAATAAAAATAACAAATGGTTAATATTGGCATTACTTTCCAATATTAATGCATTTGCCGAAATAAAATCACAAATCCATTATATTCACTCCAAACTCTTAAAATAAAGTTTTTAAAAATTTATTTTCATCAATTTATATTATTTCAACAATTTTAATGTTGAAATTTATCTCTTGATTAATTTATTAACTCTAATTTAATAAGATCCCATTATTTTCCATTTATTAACTCAAAGTTAATAAAAACTTAATATTTATACTCAAATCACATTGTTTATTTGAAATAAACAATTTAAATCAAATTTATTTTTTCCATTTTATTTTCAATATTAAATTATAACTAAGGTTATAATTTAATATCATAGCTAATCACCAATACCAGGGTTATTACAGACCCTCCTCTTATAAAAATTGCATCCTCGCAATTTCTAAAGGAAGTCTATATTCAACACAATTTATTTCATCAAACAAAGGAAATTAGATAGCTGAAGTGGAAAATTCTTACCTTCGGAGTGAGAAGATAACAAATTAGGATACGATCGATCAATGAATTCTTTGGTTTCCCAAGTGCAGTCATTGGGATTATCGGACCACTGAATCTTCACGAGCAGAACACTCTTATTTCGAAGACGTCTGGTCTCCGAAGTAAGAACTCTTACAGGGTGTTGCACAGATGATAGATCATGAGAGACTTCTAGCTTCCCAAAAGCACGAGAATCGAACATAGAATCAGGATCTCGCAAATACTTCCTCAACTGAGAGACATAGAATACATCGTGAACTCCAGAAATCTGATCGGGAAGTGTTACACGATAAGCAACAGGACCAATAGGCTCTAAAATTGGAAATGGCCCAATATAGCATGGTGCCAATTTCCCGGTCTGGCTAAAGCGTACCACTACTTTCAGAGGAGAAGCTCGAATATAAACAAGATCGCCCACTGAGAATTCAAGAGGCCTCCTACGGTTGTCAGCGTAGGATTTCTAGCGACTCTGTGCCTCTTTCATTCTCTCACGAATAAGATGGATCTTCTCAGATGATTCTCGAATAGATTCGGGGCCCAAAATAAGCTTTTCCCCGGACTCAATCCAACAAGATGGAGAACGACATGGCCTTCCATATAAGGCTTCAAAAGGAGCCATGCCGATAGAAGATTGGTAGCTATTATTGTAAGAAAAATCAACTAGAGGAAGATGATCCTCCCAGCTACCATCAAAATCCAAGATACAAGCACGAAGCAAGTCTTCCAAAACATGGTTCACCCGTTCAGTCTGTCCATCAGACTGTGGGTGATAAGCTATGATAAGATTAAGCTTTGTGCCTAAAACTTGCTGCAGACTTTGCCAGAAGTGACTCGTGAAAAGAGGATCACGATCACACACAATAGTTGAAGGGACACCATGCAATCGTACGATTTCCTTAATATATAGCTTCGATAAAAGAGATGTTGTCCTATTCGACTTAATTGGAACAAAATGTGCAGACTTGGTGAGACGGTCCACAACAGCCCAAATACTGCTATGGCCTGACCTCGAACGATGTAAGCCATCGATGAAATCCATAGAAACTTGGTCCCACTTCCACAATGGAACCTCTAAAGGCTGAAGAAGACCACTGGGTCGCTGATGCTCGCCCTTAATAAGGTGACAAGTCATGCAATTACTCACATAACTTGCCACATCTCGCTTCAAGCCTTTCCAGTAATACAAGCGACGCATATCAACATACATCTTACTGCTGCCTAGATGTATAGTATACTTAGAACGGTGACATTCAGCTAGAATGTCCCACCTAAGTTCTGGAATAGGAGGCACGACTAGACGGTCCTTCTTTCGAAGACACCCATGAATATCGATTCTGAAATCCCTCGTCTCAATATCATCATGGGATTCAGACTTACACTTCTGAATAAGAGAAGATATATTGGAGTCTTGCCACTGAGCCTCAAAAATCCGATCTAGAAGAGTAGGACGAGCTTCCATGCTATATAATAGAATAGGAGAGTTGGACGTGGAAGCACGATCATGAATATCACACATGGAAAGAGTCTCAAGAACTTTCCATTCTGCAACTATCATGGAAACAATAGCTGAATGCTTGCGACTCAAAGCATCAGCCACTCGATTCCCCTTGCCCGGGGTATACTGAATATCGAAATCGCATGAAGCTAGAAACTCAAGCCAACGCTGCTGTCGCATATTGAGCTCCTTCTGGGTGACCAAGTATTTGAGAGACTTATGATCGGCGAAGAGAGTAAAGTGCTCTCCCAACAAATAATTATGCCATATCTTTAAAGCAAAGACCATGGCGGAAAGCTCTAAATCATGGGTAGCGTACTGAACCTCGTTCGGACGTAATTGCCTTGAAGCGTAGGCAACTACCCTATCCTTCTGCATAAGAACTGCACCGAGGCCACTATGACTGGCACCAGTATAGACAATAAGATCCTAATTCCCTTCCGGAACCACAATAATAGGAGCATTAGTGAGAAGCTCCTTCAATCTTTGAAAGGAAGCCTCACACTTATCCGACCATATATAGCAAACTCCTTTCTTCGTAAGGCTAGTTAATGGAAGCATAATACGGGAAAAGTATTTGATAAAGCGGCGGTTATAACCCGCCAAGCTAAGAAAGCTATGAATCTCATGAACATTCTCGGGCCTCTTCCAATTTCTAATGGCTTCGATCTTAGAAGGATCGACCGAAATCCCTTCGGAAGAAACAATGTGGCCCAACAATTTAACTTGCTTTTCCCAAAAGTGACAATTAGAAAGTTTTGCTTTGAGTTGACGTTGTCGAAGAGTACTCAAAAGAATTCTAAGATGTCTAGCATGGTCCGCTTCGGACTTAGAATATACAAGAATGTCGTCGATGAATACAAGAAAAAACTTATCGAGGTATTCCTAGAATACTCGATTCATGAGGTCGACGAAATAAGCAGGGGCGCTCGCTAAATCGAACGGCATGACGAGCCACTCATATGAACCATAGCGAGTGTGGAAAGCTGTAAGTGGAATGCTATCTTCCACAACTCGGAGTTGATGAAATCCTGTGGCATGGTCAAGCTGTGAGAAGACCTTAGCGCCAGTTAACTAATCGAACATATCATCGATCCTTGGTCATGGATAGCGGTTCTTGATGGTTAACTCATTAAGCTTGCGATAATCGACGCATAGCCTAAGAGCCCATCGGACTTCCTTACAAATACCATCGCGGCTCCCAACGGTGAAGAACTAGATCGAATAAAATGATTGGCTTCAAGCTCTAGGAGTTGCTTCTTGAGTTCCTCATTCTCTTTGGTAGACATCCTCGTGGGAGGATGACTAACAGGCCGTGCGGTTGGAATAAGGTCGATGCGGAACTCGATGGCTCGCTTGGATGGTAACCCCAAAAAAGGCTCAAATAAGTCTGGAAAGTCACAAACAATAGGAATCTGAGACACATCATCATCGTTGTCTCGAGATTCAAGAGAGAATAGAGAAGCTTCGGAATCACCATCGATATCCCCAAGTATAAGAGACAACCGAGCAGGAGAGTCGAGATGTCAAAGGTATAGGATTCTCTCTAAACATGGAATCCTGGCATCGTATTGATCTAGCTAGTCCATATCCAATATCATATCAAAACCGAGAGAAGGAACCACGTGCAGATTCACACAGAAAGAAAACCCACAAATAATGATCTCAACATGTTCACAAAGCATACTAAGGGTTGTGGATCCTCCGATAGGATTCGAAATCTCAACGAAGTAATCAAGTAAGAAACATCCAACTGTAAAGTATCAACGAGTTCCTTCGATACGAATGAATGCGACTCACCCGTATCGAAGAGCACTCTAATAGAACCCTCCAAAATAGTGAGAGATATACCTTGAGACTGAGAAGCACTACCAAAAGCCTTTTCCACATTCATATTACCAGAATGATCATCCTTCTTCTACTTAAAGCAAGTGGAAATCATGTATCCCTCTTGCTTGCAATAGAGACTCTTACGAGGATGAGGACACTCGCGAGCTAAATGGTCTCGAGAATCACAGTTGAAGCAGGATAAGACCTTTGCTAAATAAAGTGTGCCATGAGGATGAGAACTAGAATTGCCTTGCTTCTTCTTCTTGTTAGGAGGAAAGGACTTAGATCTATGGAAAGGGAATTTCTTCTTGTGTGGGTTCTTTCGAACCTCGGCCTCATCACTCTATCCTTTTCCTTTTCGACGGCTTCAAGGTGAAGCGCCGAATCCATAAGCTCCTCGAATGAGAGCTTAAGCTGAAGCATGAGAGATTTCTTCAAATACTTCTAAGTTCCAGATATGAACTTAAGATTCTTCTTGTATGGGGTGCTGATGAACTCAAGCCCATACTTAGATAGAGACTCGAAGGATGAAACATAATCAGATATGGAGGATTTGCCCTGCTTCAAATCAAGGAAGCGACGGGCAAGAAATGCCTTCTCAGATTCTGGCACGAACTTGAACTCAAAACGGTCTCTAAAATGTTGCCAAGTGAGGGTGGTCTCATCCGTCTCTGCTATAAGGAGCTCGTACCAGTCTAAAGCCCGTTCTTGTAGTATACCAGATGCCACAAGAACTCGATGATGATCGGATATCTCCATGCGAATGAAGACGTGCTCAAAAGTATGGAGCCAAGCATGAACCTCAAGAACTGTCTCGGAGACTTTGAACGGCTTGCCTCCAAGGTGGGTGAAGACGCTGCACATGCGTGCGAATGCGGATTTGCTGGAGGAGAGGAGTGAGATGGGGAAGGAGGCTAAGTGTTCCTAATAAGCTCGAGAATCTGGTCAGTCGACATATAAACTCCTTCGGGACGAGAACCATTGGACGGTCCTGCCTCCGAAGTGCAGCCTCTTCCTCTTCAAGACATAGCTGAAAGTTAACATAAGATAGAATTATTCATAGGGGTAGATATTAGAAAATCAAATGCATTAAATAAGGAATACTATGGAATTTAAAATTAACATTCCTACACATACCTTTCTATCTACCCCCAAAGGAACTAAAAGGTAAGGAGAAAGTCGAGTTTGTTTACGATTGGGGATGATGTTTACAATTGTATTATACTTGATGTATGGTAATCGCGTATATTGTTTTGTATTTATTACATTTTGTTCTGAATCCATCTCTGATACAAAGCTGTGACGCCCACCCCGAGACCCATATTAACAAAGAGAATTACATAGTAATTATGTCTGCTAATACGGAGAATAGGGCTGGTTAAGGACGACCATTATAGCCTTGCATTAGATAAGAGCTAAGTACGTCGATATTTATACTCCTCTTTTCTTTCATTTCGTCTCGAGTATTCGACATACTTAATTCCTATCAATACACTACTATGGTGGCTACAGGATCGATTCAGAAACAAAATATAATAACTGTCAATTACAAATCATAGAACAGCAACACAGAAATGATACATATGAATACAAATATCAAATGTAATACAACATGTCACTAGTGGTATAAAACCACAATATATACATACATTCCCCACAAAAGAATATATACATCAAAAGTTCCCAAGAGAAAGGCTGCTACACAAAAACTATGCCATATCCCAAGTCAATGGTGAAGTCCAAAAGATAAAGCAAGCTAAGAGCCCAACTACCTAACCTGCAACTCGGTCTGACCCAAGTAATAAATACACGGATCAGCCTAGCTAGAACTTGATATTAGTATAAGATAAGAGGAATATAAGTGCATAAGGGAATTCATCCTTTAACTATAAAGGATGGGCACACGTATAGTATCATCTCAATGCATTATATATGTTCACCAAGGATTATCGCATGAATAGGTTTAATTCGACATAAGAAACTCATACTTAATGGCATTCAACTCAAATGCAAGGAAACATACGAAAGTCATGAGAGAAACTCATTAAAATTCCAATATGAATCTCATGGAACTCAAGATTAAATTCAAATATCATAAAAAAGAAATCACTATATATAACATCTCATGTAGCACTAGGCTATCGATGTAACAAAAATATCTCAAAATAGTGAAATCGCATAAAGCTCAAAAAAACTCAAAAATCCCGGATTGGCCAGATCCCTGTTTGCAAAGCTGACGCAATGTTATACGTGCTAAACTCTTGTCCAGTGCTATTTATAATTTAGGTATCTAACTCGTGGACCCGAAGGTTATGCTTATGGTGACCGAAGGTCATACAACTCGTGGTGGCCGATCTCACATAACTCTTGGTGACCGAAGTCACATAACTCGTGGTGACCAAAGTCACATAACTCGTGGTGACCGAAGTTCTATAGCACTGGCATACTCGTGGATGTGTCACAAACTCTCGAAAAGGAACCCTAAAACTGTTAGCGTGCGTCCCATACCACATGCTCGCACTAAATGGTTTACTAACCGCTAGTTAGCTCCACATCATAAAACTAAAATCTCAAACCTCAAAAATGAAATCTCAGAATGCTCATATATCTTGCCTCGTATCATCAGCAAGTGCAAATAAATCTCATAGTAGTTTCTCATAAACTATAATTCCTGCAAGGGGAAAATCTCATCTCAAGACTCGCCTCATCTCATCGGCGAGTAATACAACATCTATAAGCAGTTCTCGTCGATTATTACTCCTATAATAGGAGATCTCAAATAGTAAAATATTGGCTAAAACAAATTCTAAGTTCAACAATCATTGTTGCTGTCATTTTGATCTCGGGACAACAACTATCAAGCTCATTTTTAGTGAATAAAACTTCAAATTTTAAAAATCTCAAAACATGAAACTTTGAGAGCAAATTCTTAGCTTTTATTAACATCTAAGATTATTGAATTTGGATAAAAATTGAAAAAGTTAGGCTTAAAATGGTTCAAAAGTCTAAATTCAACACTGCTGTAATTTTGGTCTCGGGATCGCAACAAAAAATGCAGTTTTGATCAATTTAATTTCAGACTATCAAAAATCTAAAAACATGAAATTTTTAGAGCAAATTCTTAACTTTCTGGAACATCTAAGATAATGAATTTGGATAAAAATTGAAAAAGCTATGCTTAAAATGGTTCAAAAGTCTAAATTCAACACTGCTGTAATTTTGGTCTCGGGATAGCAATAATAAAATGCAGTTTTGATCAATTTATCTTCAAAATTTCAAAAATCTCAAAACATGGAACTTTTAGAGCAAATTCTTTGCTTTTCATAACATCTAAGATTATTGAATTTAGATGAAAATTGAAAAAGTTATGCTTAAAAAGGTTCAGAAGTCTAAATTCAACACTGCTGTAATTCTGGTCTCGGGATAGCAACAAAAAATACAGTTTTGATTAATTTAACTTCAGAATTTCAAAAATCTCATAACATGAAACTTTTATAGTAAATTCTTAGCTTTCCAGAACATCTAAGTTTATTCAACTTGGATAAAAACGTAAATTTTTTTGCTTAAAATGGTTCAGAAGTCTAAACTCAACACTGATGTAACTTTAGTCTCGGGATAACAACAAAAAAATGTAGTTTTGATCACTTTAACTTTAGAATTTCAAAAATCTCAAAACATGAAACTTTTAGAGCAAATTATTATCTTTTCGGAACATCTAAGATTATTGAATTTGGATAACAAATGAAAAGTTATGCCAAAATTCGTTTTCAGCTAGGCAATTTGTGAGCTTACACTCACCTTAAAGATTTAGCAACGAATTTGGTTGCAAATTATGATTATTGGTGATGAATTGAAGCCCTAAGCACCTGAAATGGCTGAAACAAAACATACACAACAAAGAAAATTTATTATAGACAATATCTTTTCAGGTTGTAAGAATTTAGATGAAAAACTTTAGGTATTGGTTGTGATTACCTTTTCTTCCTGATATAAGTGTATTTCTTCTTTAATTTGCAGCTAAAATGAGTTAAAATTGATTTAGAGAAGAGGAGCCATTGTTTTCTATTGTTTATAGGGAACGTTAATTTGGGGAAGATGAGAAAAATAAAAACTACATACTGTACCAAGTTTCTTCAGCCAGAAGCTATTAGTGAGGCTAATGGATCAAGTTCTACCCAAGTAAGCCCATATGCAAAAATACATTGAAGAAAACAAGAATATGAGCATCTTTCTCTTAACTAAAACAATATTCATATTTTTCCTTCATTTTAAAGTCATATAAAATGTATACATCCTTTTGTTTTGAAGTAACATAGTTATTGTGACAAAATAAAATTTATTTCAACAATAAAAAGAAAATTTTAACAATAAAACCTCATTTTAACAGTATTTAACAATTTATACAATTCTAGCATGAATACACCATTTTTAAAGTATAACATGTTCAAAAATTATTTTCTTAGTCAAATAAAAATAACAAATGGTTAATATTGGCATTAATTTCCAATATTAATGCATTTACCGAAATAAAATCACAAATCGATTATTTTCACTCCAATTTATTAAAATAAAGTTTTTAAAACTTTATTTTCATCAATTTATATTATTTCAACAATTTTATTGTTGAAATTTATCTCTTGATTAATTTATTAACTCTAATTTAATAAGATCCCATTATTTTCCATTTATTAACTCAAAGTAAATGAAAACTCAATATTTATACTCAAATCACATTGTTTATTTGAAATAAACAATTTAAATCAAATTTATTTTCTCCATTTTATTTTCAATATTATATTATAAATAAGGTTATAATTTAATATCATAGGTAATCACCAATACCAAGGTTGTTACATTATATAATTATTTATACAAGGTCAATATCTAAAAGAAATCAAGTTGGAAAGAAAATGGATTGCATGCATAGGCAAAGGTGAGATCTTCTCACTCGATCGAAATAACTAGAATTTCAGCTGTTGATTAATTTTTTGGATGTGATAGCATGTATAGTAGTGTGTATATGTATATGTGTACATATATATATATATGTGTATGTATGTATATGCATTGAAGTGATTGATTTCCCGCATTATACAGCGGATGAGACCCTATGCGCCGCATAAAAGCGGATGATATGTTATAATCATATATACTACGATATTCCACCTCGAAGTAGAATTGGTATTTAATTGTTGTGCTAACACCTGTGAATGCAGGGAAACGGGATAGAGGAATCCAACTAGATTCCTCAAATATTTGAATTTGTTTCATATGTTGTGTTTTGATTTATTTATAATTTGTGTATGATTATAATTGTGATTGAAATCGTTGAAGGCTACGGTTTTCCCGAATATATTTTTGGTATCGTAGGATACCAGAAAAATAAAATTTGACTTATGGAAATTTAAGTGGAAAATTTTAAGTAAATTCATTTTTGAGAATTGGATAAATTTAAAAGAAGGAATTTAAAAGGGTAAAGATTGATTTTTGAAATTCTTTCGAATAAATTCCAAAACATGGAAAAGATTGTAATAAATGGATTTTTAGCAATATTATTAAAATTTGAAGAATTTATTCAAAATTCAGGTTTTAATTAGTTTGGGATGAATAAAGGAATTTATTTCAAAAGAAAATAAAATTTTGAAATCAATTTGGAAATTGTTTTGGCTTTTGAAAATATGTTTTTGAAATCAATTTAGAAATTGATTTGGTGTTTGAAAATAAAATTTTAAAATAAATTGGAAAATTGATTTGGTGCTTGGAAATAAATTTAAAAATCAATTTGGAATTTGATTTGGTGTTTGAAAGTGAATATTTTGAAATCGATTCGAAAATCGTATCTCAGTGGATATTTGAAAATTTAAATTCATAATGAGGATTTATAAAGGAAAGGGAAATTTGTTTTAAAAAATAAATATTGGTTTATTTTTAAAAGGCGTGGAAAGAAATTTACAGATTTGAAATGTAAATTAAAATAAATCGAGAAGGATTTATTAATTGATTTAAAAGGACCATTTTGAAATCGAGAGTGTATTTTCCTTGGAAAGCCGAGTATGTTTTTAAAGTAGCGCTCAAATATAAATTAAAAGCTTTAAAGTTGGTTTTTAAAAAGGATGTTTGTTGAGAAATTATTTTCTTAACTTTTTTTTAAATCTTTAAAGTAAAGATTTATTTAATTAATTAGAGAAGTGATTATTAAAGGATTTAATTGATATTTGATTTAGAAAATGTTTATTTAAATAGTTATACTCTATCTAATAATTTTATTTTAAAATTATTTTAGGCTTAAGATTTATATGAGATATGGGTATAAAATTTCATAACTAATATTAAAATTATTTTAGGCTTAAGATTTATATGAGGAAAGCGATTTGAAATTTGTTTTCAAATGGTTGAGGTGTGAAAATATATCTTGCGAAGATATTTTGAAAATAAATAATTGGGGGAAAATTATTTAAAATCTGGTGATTATTGTGAATATTGATTGATAGTTTAATAAACAACTATCAATATTTGGCATTCGAATGGCATTGGAATTTCGATGCGACCGGGGGTTGGATTCCAAACGGTTATCCGAAAACCATATTGAATCTTTTTGATGGATCTTTTGTTTAAAAGATCAAAGTGGAAATTTGTTATGATTTACTTAGAATCTAAATGTAACACTTATTTCTTTAAAATAAGCGCTTATTATTCGGATTAGCCGGGAGGGGACTTTGTGTCACAAAACCCATTCCGAATAATGATGTGATTAAATAAGATTGCATATGAAGATGGTGTTGAAGACCGGGTATTTTCGAAAACAAAAGGATTACCTGTCTAATGTCTCTGCACCAACTTGCTCCGATATGGAGATTATATCACCCTTTGTGATGGGGAGTTCGGACGTGATTAGTGAATATCCGAATTGCAAGGGCTTCTTTGAAGTGCCTTCGATTCCGTTCAATCCCGGAATGGACTTGTATGGTTGTACGTCTGACGTTACACTTTGAGATGTAAAGCTGGTTTCTATCAAATACATTTCTGTTGGTGGTAGAGAATTTATTCTCTTAGCTTAACACCCTTCTCTGAGACGTACGAGCATAGAGGTTATGTAGTTGATGGTTACTAATGATACATTCACAATTTGGTAATGTGGCATGCTAACTTCTGCTGATCCTTTGTTGATCGAAGCTTGGATTTTGTGAAAAGCATAGCTTTATGGACGAGACCTCGTCGGACCTCATAACTCGGGAATTGTCGAAATAGGAAGGATGCAGCAAGGTTTTTTTGGGGGTAACGCCTTCAGGGTATGTCCATTTCCTTTTGGAAAAAGGTGGTATCATGGTATGGAGCCCAGATACTTAACTTATGTGGTTGTTGCAAATTTATTACTCGGTGGTTGTTGGTGTTGAGGATCCTCGGATAAAGGTCGATAACGATCGAGGATGGCAGACATGTGCGGGAGTTATCTAATTATAGGTTCATTGCAGTTGAAGCATGAGGTAACTCGGCCTTGTGTTAGCAGAGAGCGGTTAAGTTCTCGGGGCATCCCTTTAGAGGTGTACCCTTGTGGCATAGGAGGTTCCTTAGCCTGACCATTTGTTGGAAATTCAAAGAAACAACACGCGCATTGTACGGTTGTAATTGTATAACCTACCATGGAATGTGGTGGTAACCTGCTATTGAACTTGGTAGCTATAGTAGGCATACTACGAAATGTGTATGCTGACTAAGATTTATATTATACTTTTGAAATGTTTTCCACACTATGCACTAATGATAATATAAAAAAGAATTTTGGGTACCAAGCATGTTTGACTATCATAAGGAGAAATCTCCTCCAATTGTGCATTTACATTGTGTGTGTGGCTGGAGGCCTTATGGTAGTTTCATTTTCCAACAGCATAGCGGATTTCTTTTCCTTTCTTTATGAAAATAACTGTTTTTTAAGATCTCACACCAATCCCATGACTGGCCTGGAGTTTATTGTTCCCATTCTAAACTCTAGGTGCCCACAATTTTGTATACAGAGCGAAGTCAAGAAGTATGCTGTGGAGATATGGAGTTCAAGATGGATGTCGAGATGTATCACTTGTATATGTTATATTCTTTTCCACTGTTTGTCGTTGTAACATTTTGATGATATAATGTGGTGTATAAACTGATATAGTTCTTTATTTTAAAGATTATTCATTTATCTATTATATTTTGTTTTGTTGTGAAATGTGAGATTCTATTAGTGTTTCTGTTTCTACTTCTATCTTCTTCTTCTTTAACCCTAACGGTTTGGTTTTCCGACATTCGATTGTTCGACATTGGATATAGTGTACGTATTGATGTCGACTTTCGGGCGTCGAAAACTTGAGTCGTTATAGCTTAAGACACTGAGGCAAAATCAGCTAAAGGAGAAATTTACCAAGTGTCATTTCTGGAAGAAGGAGGTAAAGTTTCTCGGTCACATAATTTCAGAGAAAGGGTTGTCAATCGATCTAAATAAGATCGAAGCAGTGAATAATTGGAAGAGACCAGAGAGGTGACTGAGATCAGGAGTTTTCTTGGACTTGCTGACTACTACTGTAGATTCATTAAGGATTTCTCACGGATGACAACACCCTTAACTAAGCTTACCAGGAAAGAAGTGAAGTTTGTTTAGTTCGACAAATGTGACTAGTCATTCCTTAAGTTGAAATATTTGTTGACCAATGCACTCGTGTTAGTGGTTCCAAATGGAAATAATGGATTGGTGGTGTATACTAATGCATGTGGAATTGGAGCAGTATTAATGCAGAGTGGTAAAGTCATTGCCTATGCATCTAGGCAGCTTAGACGGCAGAAGTTAGATATCCTACTCATGATTTGGAGCCATTATCTCTTATGTGAGAAATTTCAGTTATATACCGATCATAAGCCTTTACGGTATTTATTCTCTCAAAAGGAGTTGAATATGAGAGAACAGAGGTGGCTGGGCTTTTGGCTGCATATGATTTTAGTATAGAATATACACTAGGAAAAGGTAATCACGAGGCAGTTGCTCTTAGCAGGAAACATTAGAATGGTATGTTAGCTATGTTGGCGAAGAGGAAAGATTTGGAAGCTTTAATTAGTTGTGGTGCCAGCTAAGATCAAATGCTGGTTCTAGTCAGATTTCTTTCAGACTATCTTGTTTAGATGTTCGACCAGTATTGATTGAGAGAATCGATTCTAAGCAGGAGGATCCAATATTAGTAGAAAGGATCAAAAGGCTTGAGGTCGGAACAGTGGTCAACGATTTATTGGATTTTAACCATGACCAGAGAGGAGATTAAGAAAGAAGGAACGATTATGTGTTCCGAATGTGGAGGACTTGAGGAAAAAAGTTCTTGGAGAATGTCATCAATCCAATTTTATGATTCATCTTAGAGGAACCAAGATGTATCAGGATATGAAGATGAACTTATATTGGAAAGGCATGAAGAGGGATGCTGGCATGTGGGTTAGACAGTGTGCAAACTATCAATAAGTGAAAGCGGAACATCAGAAACCAAGTGGATTACTATAGCCTTTAAAGATTCCAGTTTGGAAATGGGATTCAATACCTATGGATTTTATAGACTGGTTACCATGATCAAATAGTGGCAATGAAAGTAAATGGGTTATAGTTGACAGATTGACTAAAAGTACCCATTTCATTCCAGTTAAGTCAACTCGAACGATATCTATTTTAGCTAAGTTGTTCCTGAAGGACATAGTTAGACCACATGGAGTTCCTAGCAGCATAGTCCATCACAGAGATGCATTGTTCACTAGTGACTTTTGGAAGAGTCTACAGGAAGTAATGGGTACCGAGCTTAATTTGAGTACTACGTATCACCATCGGATAGATGGGCAGACAGAGAGAGTCAATAAGGTACTCGAAGGTTTGTTGAGAGCTTGTGTATTAGACATTTATGGATCTTGGGAGGATCACCTACATTTGGCTGAGTTTTGCTATAATAATAGTTACTATACTAATATAGGAATGGCGAAGTTTGAAGCTTTGAATGGAAGACTATGCAAATCACACATATTATGGTTAGAGACTGGAGGTAGATTAGGCTTAGGTCCAGATTTAGTTAGAGAGGCGTCAGTGAAGATTGAGTTAATTTGAGGAAGAATGAAGGAAGCTCAGTCCTGATAGATGGGTTACGTAGATAAGAGGTGTAAGGACCTAGAATTCTCAGTTGGAGATAATGTTTTCATTAAGGTATCACCTATGAATGATGTGATATACTTTGGAAAGTCGAGGAAGTTAGCCCTAAGATATGCAGGTCCAATCTAGATTATAGATAGGATTGGAAAGCTTACTATAAAATAGAGTTGTTGAGTAGTTTGGCAGTTGTCCATAATGTATTTCATGTGTCGCATCTTCGCAAGTATGTGAACAATCCACAAACTCCTATTCCTCCGACAGGGTTGGATGACTTAGTGCAGAAGCCTAATTTGACTTTTGTTGGACAACTAGTTCAGGTTGTAGCTAGAGAGGAGAAAATATTAAGGAATAAGACAGTCGGGTTGGTGAAAGTTCAATGGAGTGATAACAAGAAGAATTTTACTTGGGAGACAGGGACAGATTAGAATACTTATCCTAATCTACTTTAAGGGTATGTCTATATTAGATTTATATAGATAGTTTCTAGTCAGTTAGACTAGTATGGTTGTTAGGAGTTGTTACAGATGATTGCTATGTTTAGTATTTAGTCCTTACAAAATTTAACGAAGAAATTCTTTAAGGGGTAGCCTGTAACATCCCTAATTTTTGATAACATTATTCAGAAGATTTAATTTGATAAATTAAATTGAACAATGATGATAAGGAGATTGAGATTTGATTAAATAATAGTGTCGTGCTTATTAATAAGATAAATGGGCTTTAAATTGGTTACTGGTTAATTATACTACACAAGGGCATATAGTAAATTAGCCAATTTATTATACATGGCTACGACTTCTCATTTTTGTCCACGTTTCATTTCTCGTAATCACAAATACAAATCTAAAACCTAAACTAAAGCTGGCCATTACTAAGGAAGAAAGGAAGAATTTTTAATCAAGCTAGGGATCAAAAGCTAGGGAGAATTAATCAACATCAAATTTCAAATCCTTATCAAGTTTAAGGTGAATAATAATCTTCTACTATCTCTATTTTTGTTCTATGATTATATGGTTTCGAATTTATGATTTAAATTCAATTTTTTTTTGATAAAATGGACGATGATATGCCTGATTTATATTATGATGATTTGTTTTAGTTCATAAACACATGAATTTGCACGGTTTAAACATGAAACCAAAAATATATGATTTTAGAATACCATGAATTTTTTTTATGTTAAGTAAAACATGATTTTGGAGATGGTTTTTATTTTTATAATTTTCCAAGCCATCAAAATTTTATTATGAACTTTTATTAAAATATATGATAGAATTGAATTTAAAAATTATTTTAAGAGGTTTAAAATTTTAAAATGTTTGATTTTGTGATGAAACTGAATTTCTATGATTTTTGGGGATTTTTCCTAATTAATTTACACTAATTCTCTTCTTAAGTCAATGTCTTTCCTATACGATCCATTTTCAGTGGGGTAATTAGAGTAGGTGTACATCCTCAACTTTTTCCATTGTTCTGAATCGCAGTCGGCTTATCTATCTTTCAGTGTATGGTTGCAAGTATTCTATAGTTGAAATTCTTAGGAATTGGAATTTAATATATTTATATTAGTAGGAAAAATGCAAATACATTAAATTAACGTTTCCTAATTTTTCAAGATTGACTAACCTATGCTCTGATACCAAAAGTAACAACCCGCACCCAAGTAGGTGAGAATTTATGCTAAAGCGAAAACCCAAGTCTATCAAAGAATGGATCATTGGTTTTGCTATCCTACAAATAAACAATTGCATATTAGAGCACTACCGGTATAAATTCATAGCAGAATAATAAAGTATAATAAAACATATAATTACTAATAAAGATTGACACTTCTAAGATCAAGTGTCCTTGTCAACATCGAATATGCATAAGGAAATTTATCTTTCCACTACTCCCACCTTGTACCAGTACATGTCCCTCGAAGCGATCATCTAGGTTGTAATTAGGAGGGGGTCAGAATAATATTTTGGTGACTAGTAAATTGCATACTTTATACATAACATTAGTTTATGTCGATTGCCTTCCGTTACATATTTTATCATTTTATTTTACTTAGTCATCTCAGCTCCATGTATGCATACGATATGCCTCATTTACCCAAAGGAGACAATAAATATATACATGTGTGTGTGTGTGTGCGCGTGCGTGTGTGTATAAGTACCATAATCCCCGTTGGACCCAAAAACTATACTCGTTGGCATCCTTAACCCAATACCTCATCGGGATCCATCATCAAAGCAGTATCACGTCCTCACTGTCATGTATACAAAGGTACTTTTATTGTGCCTAATAATGGCATCACAATAGTTTAGCCGTATTATATCTCGCCTTGGGGATTTACTTACTTGTCTACTTCTTATTATGGACTCGGCTCCACGGACTATGTAGGACTTAACTCCTCATACTATCCCACTTGTTATCCAGACTTTTGGCTGGGCAGTATTTGGCCAAACTTGATGAGTCGAACTTGAAAGTTATCAAGGCGCAGGAAGCTCGAAGAGATTGCCAACAAGCCCAGAAACCAAGTATAACCTAGGCTACAAGATGAGTGCTTGACCACAAACTTCAAAATGGAAACAAACATCAACTACCCATCTAAGTAATGGTTCAGTATCAATTCATGCCTATGGATCGTTACCGGTCCATACAGTTCCATCCAAGATACCTCAAATCTCATATACTCCCAACCCAAGTTGATAGCAATCCCTTTCATGCCTTGAAACATTGTTCGCATGTAATACATTATCAAGCACCTTGAGCAGCTGAAGTTAGGTAATTCATTACACCACCGGTCTAACTTATTGACCCATAAATTAGCTTCTACCGGAGCAATCAAGATGGAAAGAAAGAAGCTAAAAACAAGCCTAATCTATGCAAGGCAATAGAAAAAATCAATAAGTTAATCTTATGGATCGGTACCGATCTGTGCCCATGGATCAGTACTGATCCATGATATTTGCTGACATGGCCACGATCTTTTCGTGCTCAGTAGCTGCTAGACGTGGGGAATGTGGTTGCAATCATGGTGGAGGAATCCGTAGCGACATACAACTACAAATAGTGGGGCAGGAGGTCATTTAAAGGGATCTTTTTCCATTGTTTACTAATTTCATGTAATTCCTTTGTAATTCTAAGGATTCATGTCGAACCATAACAGTAGAAGTTTTAAATAGAAATATAATCAATTGAATAGCTAAGTGGACTTAGGAATCAGTTGGCCAAACCACTATAAATTCTATGTGTATCTTTTTTAGTTCATTTTCATTTATTATGCTTCATTTTTGTTCTCTACTATAACCTTTTGGGCATTTGTGCCACACTTTACAATAAACATTTTGGTACTTTCACTGAGAGAGTTATTCTTAAGGCATTTGGATCGATCATTTATTGTTGGATTGCTTAAATCCAAGAGGTAGATCCAATTTCTCTACATTTGCATTTTTAGCTACTCAAATTTCCCAAAATATCACGAACTACTTTCAACCATGGCCCTATGAAGAGACTGTTCAACCACTTACAAACTGTAGACGAGGTTGAGAACATTGACATTTAACACGAGGAGGAAGTTTCACAACCAGGTGCTGATGAGGTTCAAAACCCATTGGAGGCGATAATAAGGGTTGGGATGGACTACATGATGAAGCAGATGGAGGACAAGTTGTAGAAAAGTCTCAACCAGATGAATCAACGGATGTAGGAGGCCATCAAGTTGCTCAATGAATTAATGCCTAATAATATAAGGAATATGAGGGACTTGACGCCTTCAAATTTAGAATTCGATAGTTCCTCTTCATCAAGCTGGGGGCGGAGAGAAAGAAAGCAAAAGATGACCAGGAAAGAAAATGGCACTTCAAAGTGGAGGTCGGAAGTGAATCGCGGCCAAGGGTTAAGGATTGTACCGATCCATGTGCAAGATTCGATACCAAACCAGTGTTCCTTGGTTTGATGAAGGAAATCTTGTGATGGTGTTGGTTTTACTTTTGTTCGCGCTTGTGTAGTTAAAGCGCTCGACGAATTTAATGCGGTGGTGGTGCAAAAAGTCATAGTGGGGATACAGCAAGAACATCGCGGATAACTCTAAAATAGCATATAAAACTCGAACTTAATGCTTTTACAAATACATAAATGGTAACTAAATGAAAAGTTAACATTCTATTTAATTATAATTGATACATATTTAATTTTAAATGAAAACATGTATATATATAGGAAATAAATGTAAAGTATTATTTAACTTAATTAAATTTAATAAAATATTAGAATATTTTTGTTTCTGAAAGTATGTTATAAAATCAATTGAAAATATTGCTTTCATAATTTTTATAATGTATAAATGTCATTTTTCGATTCATTTCTTTTAAAGAAGATATAGCGGGAATAGCAGAATATAGCGGTAAGAACGGAATATATAGGAAATAGCGAGGTTTAAAGTGGAAATTTTATTTTTGAGGCTATATGGAAAAATAATATCAGTAGAAATCTGCTATGGCATATGGAGAGGTTATAGCAGGGTAAGAGTGGTGCATTAACTGCACAAATTTGTGTTGTGGATAACCAGAATGCTAGATATCAAGCGGCTGCCACCGATCCACCGTGTAGGAACCAAACAAGAAGGTCCGCTGAACGAATAGTTCTCCCATATTCAGGAAAACCTAGGTATCATTGGTCTGCTTGACAGCGTTTGCTGGGCCAAACACTTGGAGCAGACCTAGCTTACCACCATTTAATAGATCCTATGGAGTTAGATTATATGGTCGAAATGGTGAGGAAGTTAGTAAGTGAGAAGTAGCATCGGAGCAATAATGAATGGGGCACATTCTTTAGCTGTAACTCATTTACTAGGGAGATATTGCATGAAGGGTATTCTATAAGATTTATGATGCTGATGATGCCATTGTACAATGGAAAAAGGATCCGAGGCAACGACTACTGAAATATGATTGGCATATAAACTCTACCAGGGCACCCGATACCTGAGATGTTGTTATTTCTAGATTTTCCTCAAGGGAATCACGACGATGTGATTCACCAGCTTCCACCAAGATCCATGTCATCTATTGTGAGCTAGCATGAAAATTCCTTAAGCGGCTTCGCTTATACACTATTCTTCCTAAGGACGTGATGTCATTGTAAAACCTCTTCCAGTAAACGGGAAAGTCATTTAAGGACTTTTTGAGTAGATTCCACATGGTTATAACCGAAGTGACCAATGCCTCACCAACGATGGATGTGTATATAGAAAAACTAACCACTTCTTATGGTTGGAATAGACAAGTACTGCTACAAAAAAGGCAGTGCTAGGCCATCAACATAAATTATCAAGACTAATGTTACTGTAAAGCAGTTCGAAGGGAATTTTGGAAATATTGATGTGAAGGTTGAGAATAAGAGTGGTGGCCAGAGAAGGAACAATAATGATGCCAATGACCAGAAGCTTGATTCAAGGAAACACATTAGGTTTTTGAAATATGAAAGTTACATCCAACTGAATAATTCGATTTAGAACGTATACCTTGCAACCCAAGGTACTGAGTAGTATAAGAAGTCGGCTCCTTCGGAATCGACCGAGAAGAAATCCGGGAAGTATTGTAGATTTCACGTAACACAGGGTCATGATACAAACGAGTGTAGACACTTACATGATGTGATCAAAGACTTGATAAGGAAAAAGAAGTTACAACAATAAGTTAAAGTCCCACAGGATGACGGGCAAGGAAGTTCTAACCTCCTTGAATCATAATCCCAGTAGGTGCAAGCCGAGGCTTATGTAGACGAGCCCAGAGGGCTTGATTAACGATTGATCATCAATACCACTCATGAAGGACCACATTCAATAGAAAAGAGCTGGAATGAAATGGAAAGATACACTAATGCTTTAAAACATATTGATATTAAGAGTTGTTTTGGCATCGGAGATGGAGCTTCAACGAAGCATCTTAGGGCAATGACTGACGACATTGTGTATAGAAATAGGGATACTGATGGGATAAAGCTCCGACGTTGGATCCCTTGGTGATTTCGGCCATGAGTGAGCTAGCGATCATAAGATAGGTGTTGGTTGACTGTGGTAGTTCTGTCAACACTAATTTAAAATAGCATATGACCAAATGTTCTTAGAGGACAAAGACCTAAAACCATGTAGATCTCATGTCCAGGGATTTAATGGAACAGCTACTGAAGCCATCGAGTATATGTATTTACTGGTGGTGTAAAGAGAAGGTGACCGCAAGAGAGTGCGAGTTGTGACCTTCATTGTGTGGGACATTCTGTCAACCTACAATTCATTTCTGGGCCGACCGACCCTAGTTGATTTACGAGAAAACACAGCTCCATGGTGCTTGAAGATGAAGTTGCCGACAGAGAATGAAGTGGCAGTTGTACATGGGGACCAACGGCTTGGACATGAATACTACATCGCGGAGCTAAAGGAGGCAAGGCCATGGGAGAGGGGAAAGGATGTGGGGAAGACACTCTACATCATATCTTTGGATGCACAACAACCACCGCTTGAGCCCTGGGTCAGGCAGCACAGACGGTTCCAAAAGAATATGGCTTCGAGAAAAGAGCCAGAGGATGTAACGGCGACTCCTACAGAGTTGACAATTAACATCACGGTTAGTCAGGGCAATCCTATATGGATCCTGAAGATCAGATCTCAAGTCAACACAAGGACGATGAGAGAATTGACTAGTTTTCTTGAGGCAAACCTAGATGTGTTCATCTGGATGTATTATGACATGTGTGAAATATCACTAGAGATATCATGCCATGCGTTGAATGTGAATCCCAAATTTGTTCCAATTAAACAGTAGTGTCACGGCCTGGGTCCGCAAAGATCTGCTGCATTGAAAGGAGAGGTAGACAAGTTGAAAGACAATGATTTTATCCCGACGCTCTATACCTCGAGTAGGTATCCAATCCACTCTCGGCGAAGAAGTTGAGTAAGAAGTGGTGAACATGCATTGACTATTCTAATCTGAATAAGGCATGCCGAAATGATAGTTTTCCGCTCCCAAAGGTTGATCAGCTAATAGACTCAACTACTGGGCACGAATTGCTGTCATTTACAGATGAGTGCTCTAGATACAGTCAAATCTTAACGCATGTCCCAGATCAAGAGCGCACTAGTTTTATAACTGACATGGGACTGTATTGTTATCTTGTCATGCGCTTATTTTTGAAGAATTCAGAAGAAACTTACCAGAGTTTGGTGAACTTGATATTCAGAGGGCAGATTGGGCGATTAATGGAAATCTACGTAGACGTTATGCTTATGGAATCATGATGATTGATGATCCACATTAATAATTTGGCGATGATATTTGGCACGCTCTATAAGTATGGTATAAAGCTTTATCCATTGATGTGTTCATTTGGGGTTGCATCTTGAAAATTCTTGGGTTTCATAGTGAACTTGAGACGAATCAAAGCTAACTAAGATAATATCAAAGCATTGAGAAACATAAAAGCCCCAAAGTTAATCAAGGAAGTTTAGAGTTTGAATGGGAAGGTTACTACAATGAGTCACTTAATATCCAAAGCCACCGACAAGTGTATCCCTTTCTTCTACGTCCAAAAGAAAGGAAAGAAAAACTTTGCTTGAACACAGGAGTGTCAAGATGTTTTCATGCTCTGGTGGATCATTAAAAGAGGCCTCTCATCCTACTAAAGTCATTAGAAGAATCACCCAAAGTTGGAAAAGCTAGCATATTGTGTATTGATCTATTCAAAGAAGCTTTGTCCTTACTTCTAGGCTCATTCGATCAAAATTCAAACCGAACAACAATTGAGACAGGTCTTTCAACGACCTAAGAATTATAGAGAGATGTTTAAATAGAACATTGGATTGAGCTAATATGAAATTACTCATCATCCCCAAAGAGCAATTCAAGGCCAGGCATTGGTAGACTTCTTAGCCGAGTACATTGCATGAGATGATGCTTCGGAGAGCACTAAAGAGTGCAATGCTACATCGAAGATGTACACCGATGGTGCATTCAACAAGAATTATTCCAAGCTGGTGTTGTATTAGTGACCCTTAAGGAACATTCAATCTGTTATGCCTTAAAACTCGATTTTCCTACGAAAATAATGAAGTAGAATACGAATCTCTAATCATAGGCCTCAAGATTACAAAGGAGCTGGAAGTCAGAACTCTACACATCTTTTGCAATTCCCAAATGATGGTGTGCCAGATGAAAAGGAATTTCAGGAAAAAGGGTCTAGTTCCTTATCTGAACAGGGCCCTCAAACTACTTAAAGATATCAAGTGCTACACTATAACGTATATTCCTAAAGAGGAGAATGTGGAAGTCAATTGACTGGTCAAGTTTGCTAGCCAGGCGATGCACAACTCATTGGCTTGGTCCTGATGGAAGTACAATCAGCCTTGAGCATCGACCAAATTGGTGTCGATTGGATCTTGGAGTCTGAATGTGAGAACGAGTCGCGGGTGACTCCAATCAGGAATTATTTATAGAGGAGGATCCTTCTTAGCAAAGAGAACGAGCGGCGATGGCTCCTTTGCCAAGCTTCAAGATACATTATATAGGAAGGCATGTTATATCTAAAGGGACTTTCAGTCCAGCAGCTTTAGTGTGTCGCCAATGACGAAGCCAAGCGAGTTTTCAGGGAAGTAATGAAGGGCGCTGACCACACAGAGGGACAAACCTTAGCGAAGAAGATTCTTTGCTATGTATACTTCTAGACATCTATCAACCGAGACACCACTGACTACACCAGAAAGTGAGACAAGTGCGTGAGGTTTGCAAAGATCCCTAGAATCCCACAAATAGAGATTACGATGATGATCAGTCTTGGTATACTACCAATGTCTAAAGGTGGCATGAAATACACCTTCATTGATGTTGTTTATTCTATGAAGTTGGCTAAAATGGAACTGCTAGCCATGATCATGACAAGGAAAACAAACAATTGCATAGTAAGAAATATCATCTGTTGCTTTGGGGGTCCTATAAATAATAATCTCTGATAATAGGACCCAATTTGATTGTGCCAAGTTTGAAGATTTCTGCCACAAGCATTGCATTGAGAAGAGATTTGCAGCTATAGCACACCAATAAGCCAATGGATAGGCGGAAGCTATGAACAAAATCATTAAGTCTATTCTCAAGAAGTAATTGGAGAAGGCCAAAAGCAAGTATGTCGATGAATTACGATTAGCACTTTAGGCTAACAGAACAACCCACAAGTCCACAAATGGCCACTCTTTATTCGCCTTGGCCTATGGATCAGAGGCTATATTTTTGGTTGAACTCAAAATACCTTCTCATCAAGTGACTAATTACAACCCCAGATCGAATGGGGGACCCATGCTAGAGTCTTTCGACATGTGTAACACCTTATATTTTTAGTAATATTATTTGGAATATTTAATTACGTAAAATAAATGAAATAATGTAAAATGGCGTGGGGATTGCGATTTGTGATTTATAGGGGAGCCATTCCATGTTAATGAATAAGCTAAAATGAGTTAACCTGAATTAAAATAGACAAGGGTAATAGGCAAGGGAAAAGTTAGGAAAAGAGCATTCTTATACTGCAAACCGTTAGGAATACATGTTCATTACTAAATCAAAAATTAAAATATAAATATCGACCACCATTAAGCAAGAAGAAGATAAAGAGAGCTAAAGGAAGAAGATTGATCAACTTAATTCATTCAAATCTCAAACTCCATAATATCAAAACTAAGGTGAATAATGACTACATCTCATTTTTCTAATTATTTTTTGTTGTAAGATCTATGCGAAATATTTTGCATGATTATGCAATGTTTTTGAACGATTAAATGTTTGTATACGCTTGTTCATGATTTCTTCTTATTCATATAGGTTTTGTGATATGTTTTAATGTGAAAACCTTATTTAATGACATCCAAATGCCTTGCAAATATAGATTTAGATCAGAAATGATATTTTAGGGATGTGTTTCAATTTTCATAATTTTCTAAATTAATATGTATTTAATATTAATTTTATAGTGAGGAAAATGATTATATAGGTTTAAAAGTATTTATGGTTAAATAATATATGTTTTGGGTCTGTAATTAATATATGTTAGAAAATGTAACACCCTTGATTTTTGATAACATTATTTAGGAGATTTAGTTAGATAAACTAAAGAAAATAATACGTTAACAAGGGGACTGAGATTAGATTTAATTAAGGTAGCCATGCCTTTCTAACGAATAAATTAAATGAAGGGTTTAAAATGAATTAGAGGAGGGGTATTATAGGAAAGAGGCCATTCCTATATCACGTTCCTTAGGTCATGTATCTTAATACACGTTCATTATAATTTCAAAAAATTAAAAAAGCAAGGTCAGCCACCATTAACAAGGAAAGAAGAAGAGGAAATAAAAGAAAAGCTTAAAGAAAGCAAATTCAAATCAAATCATTCAAATCTCAAGCTCCTTAATCATTAAAGTAAAGGTAAATAATGTTGACATCTCTAAATTTTATGGTTTCGGTTTTAAGATTAAATCCAAATGATTTTGCAAATGTTTGTCGTTTTTGAATGATAAAATGATCATATATACATGCTAATGATTTATGTATGTTTATATAGATTTTATGACATGTTTTACGATGAAAACCCTATTAAATGACATCCATTTTCCTTGCGAATTTTTATGGTGATCTAAAAAGTTATTCTAGAGATGGGCTTCAATTTTAAGATTTTTTTGAATTTATGTGGAATTAATATGAATTTTCTAAGGAAAAAATGGTATTTTGAATTATAAAATTCTTTATAAGAATGATAATCATTATTTGGATCCGAAAATTTTATATGTTGAAGAGAACATATTAGTTGATTTTCTGGAATTTTTCCAGAATTTTTCAAGATGTTTTAATAGTTATATAAAATTATTTAAATTATGGGACTTAAATATTTTATATAATTATATAGGAGAAAGGGACTTTTCCAAATTTGTTTAAATTTCCAAATAAGGAAAGTCAGTAGCATTTTGAATCTAAAATTCTGGCAACCAATCAGATTTAGACAAATAAGATAGGTTGGGTACAAAAGCACTATTTTAAAGTACAAATAAATAGTTTTTCTACTATTTCAACTCTTTCGATAAGAGCTTCCGCCTCCATTCCATACCTTTCGACAAGATCAGAAGGTATCAAGCGTTTCGACTAGGTTGAATACCCATACACATGGTATAAGGCAACTAGCACCTTCTAAATTGGATGAAGTCGAAAGGTTTAGCGACGAAAGGTTAGAGCTTTCGAAGGAGATGAAACTTTGTTTTGGGTTTAAAGAAAATACACCTGCTAGCTTTCATAAAGAGCTTTCGACATTGTCAAATGTTTAAAAGAAAAAGGTTCCGATTGGTTTGCTTTCTCGCTTTAATTGAAACCTTTCAACAAAGTTGAAAGGTACCTTTCAACGAGGTTGAAAGCTTAGTTGCCGCTTCCAAACCTTTCGACATAGATGGAGTAGAAGGTTATCATTTGTTTAATAAAAGTTTGCTGCTCCCTCCATAGATTTTGAAGGGTTGGTTACAACACCAACACTTCATTGTTTTCGAAGGGTTTCGAAAGGTTTTATAAAGCTTTCTAAGCAGAAGCTTCCGACTCCAATGTTTTTTCTATCATTTTGCTTTACTTGAAGGCATAATCCAAATGTTTTAAGTCGAAACGTTTTATTTCAAAGTAGTTAGCTTTGAATGGTTTCGTAAGGTTTCCACTTGTTTTAAATTGAATTGATGTCTTCGAAAGGTTTTAAGTTTCATTGCTTTTGAAAGGTTTATAAATGATTTTATAGGGGAGGTACCCTAGGCTTACGACAAATTCGAAAGGTGAAACCTTTTTACTAGGTCGAAAAGAAACCTTTCGACAAGGTCGAAAGGCAGGGCCATTTGACAAGGTCAAAGGATATGGTTTTGCAGTGTTTTCGAAAGGCTAAGGTTTAAAGGATTTATAAGGCGAATGTCATATGTTTTAAAGCTTGTAAAAGGTATGCTTTTTAAAAGGTTTTGAAGGAGTTACCTTCAGTGATTTCAAATGGTTTATTAAAGGATATGAAGGAGCTACCTTGAATGTTTTCGAAGAGTTTTTTTAATGGTTTTGAAGGAGACACGTTAATTGTTTTCGAAAGGTTTTTTAAAGTTTTAAACAAAGGATTCTAATAATATGACTAGGCATGTAGCCTAAGTCTTTTAAGTTATAAAGGACTTTAACTCATTTTAAAAAGGATATATAATACTTATTAAACATTATCAACATTATTTTGAGTAAAGTATATATAACATGGGAAAAAATAGCTTAGTGTAAAGCTAAAGATATATTTTCCTTGTATATATATGATTTGACAGACTAATCAATTTGAAAAGGTTATCAAGAAAAATTTGAAGGGCAGTTAGCCCATATAATTTACAGGGTAGTTAACATAAAAGAAAATTCAACAGCCAGCTCATTTTAAATTCGAACAATTAGTCCATTTTGAGGGCAGTCAACCCAGAGGAAAGTTAGTGCAAAAAAGAGCAGTCAGCGCTGATACGAACAATTAGTTCATTTATTAGCAGAACGGTCCTTACTACTTTTTAAGGATAATTAGTCCACCCTTTTCACCTTTTTTGGGCAGATACCCATTATCTAGCATCAAGATAATGCTATTTTGGTATAATCTATTTTAGAATAGATAGTCCAGAAGAGAGCAGTTAGCTTAGAATTTTGGATAGATAATCCAATATAGAGTAGATAGCTCAGATTTTAAACATATAGTCTAGTTTATTTCCTGTTTTAGCACAATGGATATTGCTATATTATTATTATAATCAGTTAATTAACCAGTTTGGTTGCAGGAAAGGATTTGAAAAATATATGTTTTAAAAGACATATTAGTGAGTGGAAGCTCGTTCTGCTAAGTGGCGTGATCTCACTTATTAGTAAAATGAGATGTAAAAGAAATTATTCATATAGGCTTTATGTTTGACTTGAAGTTTTTATTTCCTATTAAACTCTAAGTTTCTCAAAATTTGATGTGAGTAGGCTGAGGGTTTAGATTTTAGTAGATTTTGGCGAATAACGCATCCGAAGACGAGCAGGTGGCTGATGGATAGCATATTTAGGAGTTTTTTTTAAAAATTATTTCCGTTGTGTGTTAAGACAGTTATGTCTACATTGCTTTGATCATCAAAGGAGTCATCTTCATATGTTGCTCTTGGCATATTGTTATAAATTATATTTGATCAATGCTTGGGATATGTTTGGGGATTTTTGCAACTTGGATATGATATTATTTGAAATGAAATCACTGAAAATTTTGTTTTGCAAATCTATGATTTTTTTAATATCAAGTGCTTCTGATATTATAGACACCATTAACATTGCCGTATTTCGCACCAGAAATTAATACTCTGGATGACTTTAGCATCCATTGAGCTTAGCTTTTGGACTCCAAATACGAGATGTTACAACTTGATATCAGAGCATAGGTTTATGAATTTTTTTACTAAAAGTTGGTTTTGAAAACAAAAATCCAAAGAAATTAGTGTAGATTTGGGGTTGGGTTAATGCTATAGTAACATATTTGCAATTGCTTTATATAAGTATGCGCTTTATCTCCATTCATCTATCTTTGATTAGGTTATCTTTCTATATCTCATGAGGTTTGTGTAACAACCATAGATTTTTGAATATAATTTAAATTTGACTTTATTTTATTTTGAAATTAATTTTTAAAAAAATTTATTGCAAGATTTCATTTTTAAATATTTTTAAGGTACGTAAAAATTTTCCAATATTTATTGCATTTATTTTCAATTTTTTAAGCCTAGTTCCAATTTTTGCTATTTTACCTAATTTAATTATATTTAATTAATATTTATTTATTTATTTTTGTTTACTTACTATATTTTTGTTTTTTATATGTATTTATACATATTTTTCTGGTATTTAAAATTTTAAAAGAAAATATGGAAATATGAAAAGTTTGTGACTCTTTTTATTCCTGGTCTTTTCACATTCACCACCTTTTCACAAACCAATCAACACCACTTCATTTTTGCTGCCATAACTCCCATACTTTCAGCCGACCACTCCATTCTCTTTCATGCACAAGAAAAACATCTTAAACTCACAAAAATATTTCGGCCATCATCCTTGTGAAATTTTTGGTAAAACTTTCTTCTTTTTTTCACCTTTTCATTGTTTTGTTGTGATTTTGGCACTTGCCTTCATCCTTTTATGTTCGGCCTGCCACCTCCAACCGCTTGGCCGCCTCTGCCACCACTTATTCCAGCTACCATACCCACCTCTCCACTGACATCTCATGGCTGAAGCCACCCATGATGAAGATCCACCTAAAAATGAACAAAACTCCACTTGAAACTCCATAGCCAAGCTGCTTTGATCCACCACTCTGCCATCATGTTTTGGCCGAACATCCACCACCACCACCAGCCTCAAACCTGATTTTCAGACCCTACCACACATGTAGTTGACCTTCTAAGATCAGGGCATGCCCAATCCATGCTTGGTCGAAGTCATCTTGCCTTGAAACCCCACTTCTAGTTGCCTTGTTTTGAAATTCAAGCACATATCCTTTATCTCTTCTATATGTTGTTATGGCCCACCCCTATATGGCCTTAACCTAATCCAAAACCACTCCATAAAAGTGCCTTTTCAGTCCATAGCTGAAGCATATGATGTTGAATGCAAGTGCAAAAGTTCTAGCTTTGAATTGTACAGTTATTTCTAGTTTTGTTTATAATAGTCTGGTTTGTAATTCATGTATTGTACTTTTTTTGTTATGCAACAAGGTAATTAGCTTTGGCTCTCCCACTCTCGAATCATTGTCGTGTTATTGTGCCTTTGTGGATCTCATCTTGTATACTTTGGTTGTTGTCTTCAGCTTGTACCAGTGAGTTATTCTCAGGAGACAATTTTATACTTATATGACTAGTAAAGTGATCGCTTTTGAATTTGTAAACCCATATCACTATGCTATATCTGCTATGCTATGATTATATGATGTTCACCCATGCATAAACAACTGTTATATCATATGTTACTGTTATTTAATGCTATTCTGTTATTTATATCAGTTTATCACACTATCAGTTCCCTTTAGTGGAGTACTGACGGTCGAGATTGTACCAGGGAAACGGAGGAGAGCATTCGTGCTTTGAATCCGGAATTGTTTGTTTCAGGTACTATTTTGTTTTTCTATCTTGTTTCTCTTTATTTTCATTGTCGTTTTTTTCGAGGACGAAAAGATTTGATCGGGTGAGATTGTAACAACCCTAGATTTTTGAATATAATTTAAATTTGACTTTGGTTTATTTTGAAATTAATTTAAATTTTTTTTTATTGCAAGATTTCATTTTTAAATATTTTTAAGGTACATAAAATTTTTCCAAAATTTATTGCATTTATTTTCAATTTTTTTAGCCAAGTTCCAATTTTTGCTATTTTTCCTAATTTAATCATATTCAATTAATATTTATTTATTTATTTTTGTTTATTTACTATATTTTCGTGTTTTTATTTGTATTTATACATATTTTTCTAGTATTGAAAATGTAAAAAAATATATGAAAATATGAAAAGTTTGTGACTCTTTTTATTCCTAGTTTTTTCACATTCCCCACCTTTTCACAAACCAATCAATACCGCTTTATTTTTGCTGTCATAACTCCCATACTTTCAGCTGACCACTCCATTCTCTTTCATGCACAAGAAAAACATTTCAAACTCACAAAAATGTTTTGGCCATCATCCTTGTGAAATTTTTGGTAATACTTTCTTCTTTTTTCACTTTTTCATTGTTTTGTTGTGATTTTTGCACTTGCCTTCATCCTTTTGTGTTCGGCCTGCCACTCCAGCCCCTCGGCCGCCTCCACCATAACCTCCTCTCCATTGACATCCCATGGCCGAAGTCACCCATGATGAAGATCCACCTATAAATGAACAAAACCCCACTTGAAACTCCATAGTCGAGCTCCCTTGATCCACCACTCCACCATCATATTTTGGCCGACCATCCACCACCACCACCAGCCTCAAACCTAAGTTTCAAATCCTACCA
Source organism: Allium cepa (assembly GCA_030765085.1). NCBI lineage: Eukaryota > Viridiplantae > Streptophyta > Magnoliopsida > Asparagales > Amaryllidaceae > Allium > Allium cepa. The sequence goes on along the minus strand of CM060934.1, from coordinate 1,013,614,660 downwards.
CACTTGTAGTTGACCTTCTAAGATCAAGCCATGCCCAATCCATGCTTGGTCGAAGTCATCTTGCCTTGAAACCCCACTTGTAGTTGCCTTGTTTTAATATTCAAGCACATATCCTTCATCTCTTCTATATGTTGTTATGGCTGACCCCTATATGGCCTTAACCTGATCCAAAACCACTCCATTACAGTGCATTTTCAATCCATAGCTGAAGCATATGATGTTGAATGCAAGTGCAAAAGTTCTAGCTTTGAATTGTGTAGTTATTTCTAGTTTTGTTTGTAATAGTTTGGTTTGTAATTCATGTATTGTACTTTTTTTGTTATGCAACAAGGCAATTAGCTTTGGCTCTCCCACTCTCGAATCATTGTCGTGCTATCGTGCCTTTGTGGATCTAAGTTTGTGTACTTTGGTTTTTGTCTTCAGCTTATACCAGTGAGTTATTCTCACAAGACAGTTTTATACTTATATGACTAGTATTGAATTTGTAAACCCATATCGCTATGCTATATCTGCTATGCTATGATTATATGATGTTCACCAATGCTTAAACACATTTTATATCATATGTTACTATTATTTAATGCTATTCTGTTATTTATATCAGTTTATCACACTGCAAGTTCTCTTTAGATTAGAATCACTATGGGTTGAAATGATACATACCCGAACGGACTTTAGAATAGGGGAAAATCATTATGGACGGAAACGATAGGCCAGAACGATTTTCATTTATTTCATTTTACTTAAGACTGCGGGTTTGAAATGATAAAACCCAGGTTTTCTTTGTAAATTACGGATTGAAATGATATATATCTGCATCACTTTATCTAAGCTAGAAAATGATATACAGACCCATGGTTAAAATATATTTTTCTAAATTTTTTAAAATATGTTTAAAATGTAAATATTATAATATTTTGATTTAAAACTTAATTAATAATGAGTTTTGTAATGTATTATTGATTTTCTAAAAATTTATAAGTGAAATAAATTAATGGTAAAGTTTGAAATTTGAAATATAAGTTATTTTGGAAATTTTGATTTGGTTATAAATGGAACTTAAATTAAGTAGGAAAATATGATAAATAGATATAAAATTTGATTTAAAATGAATTTAAATGATTTTTATAAAGTATTAATGATTTTTAATAAGTTAAAAAGTTAAATAAATGAATATTTAAGTTGAAATTTGAAATGTAACTTAAATTGGAAATTTGTGAATTTTTGTTTAAAAATGAATTTTAAGTTAAGTAAATAAGATGAAAAATAAGTTATAATTGGAAATTTAAACTTTAGTGTTAAGTTAAAAATTTCATTGAAAGAATTGAAATTGAATGTTGGAATTTAATAAGTAAATTATTATTAAATATTGATTTTGAATGGAAAGTTAACTTTATGAAATCTTGAATATAAGGGTAATTAAATGATTATTTTAAAAGTGAAATTGTATGACTTTATAAATTTAAAACGGTTTAAATGGAAATTTAATTGTTTGTGAAATTTTATTGAATATTGGAATTTAATTTAACAGTATTTGTGTAATGCTATTATCTTCTAATGTAAAGGATATTACAGCATTTGTAAATGCTGTAGTGGATAGAAATGAACTAAATGGCTAAAACTAATTAAGGACTATTATAGTACTTTGTAAGTGCTATAATTGGTTAATTTAGCCATGTTTTTATTTGAACTATAGTAACCCTATTACAACATTTTAAATGCTGTCATTTGTTAAATTAAATTATTTTAAAATTAACTTTCCATAGCATTTTTTTAAATGTTGCGAAAGGTGAATTTTCACTGTTTTGATAAATTTAAGTGAATGAATGAACTTTGAAAAGATATAAAATTTTGGAAATTTAAATAGTTAATTATTAAATAGAATAACTTCATTTTAATGGTTTAAATGAAGTAATTCGATTTTAAATATAAACTATTTTTAAATGTGAATTGAAATGGTATTTTAAATTTGAATAAAATGAATGTGGTTTGAAAGGATATGTTTTTGATTATTTTGAAATGGATTTGAAATGATATTGAATGTTTAAGATGATATTTGATTTTTTTGAAGTATAAATACCATTTTAAAATTATGACCACGGGTTATAATAACGATTGGTTGTTAAAGAGACCGGGATCAGATATGGACATACTCTCTGTCGATACCGAAAACGACTTTAACAACTATGTACATAGTGGAGATTCTAGAATGAAGTAGGATGGTGGCGACGTTCATGAGGGACATTACGTTGACCCAACTCCCATGAGTTGGCTTAAGGTGGCTAAAACAGGAACGATCTCGGGCCAAAAGAGGTATCACCTCTGGCCGGACACACTTCTTCGATGCCATTCCATTACTGTTGCGATTGATTGGGTGCACCCCTTGATTTTGGAGTGTTGTTCGAAGTAGGCATAGTGGCTGCTACGTTGCCGTCTGCCCGTGTGCGTAATTGGCATATTTACCCTGGCATTGCCTTGTGTGCCGTGTCACCTACCATACCGAGCCTTTACTACGAGTTTATTTTTCTCCCATAGCCCGTGGAGTATTTAGGGTAGTCTTCCGATCTGGAGATACGCTGATACTGGATGGACTGCTGGGACTATTGCGTGTGAAGGGGAATATTGGGACTATTACGTTCGGGTCTACCTGTGTATTCACAGCTTTGTATTCTCTTTTTGGAGCTGGTCTTTGCTGGAGATTCTGCCTATGTATATTTATATCCATTTCAGTTTCAGCTGTTCTAGTTTATCTCATGTATTAGTGAACTTCTTTGTATTTGGGATTTCTGTTATGTTATTTTCAGACTGATATTATGTATTTGTTTTGAGACTTTGTTATAGTAACTTGATGAACTACTATGTTATTTTATATTCTGCCGCGAGTTATTCTAATTGTTTCGTGTTCTATAATTCTGTGTATTCGATTTCATTTTCTCCAAAAAAATTCACAATCTATTATTTTGCATCATTCAAGTCCGACATGTGTGGATTATTGTCAATTTGAATGGTACGAAATGGCGGGTCATTACATTTGGTATCAGAGCTTTGGTTTTTGGCAAACCATTGCCTCTGTGGAGTAAAAACTCAATAGAGATAGTGTATTTCTATCCTAGATTGAGTGAAATCAATCTCAGAATCATATCTTTGTGAGAGACGTATTTTCAAAGTATAAAATGATTTTTTTTTCAAAATGATTTCAAAGGATTTTCAAAGATTATTTTGATATAAATTTTTCTTGTTTTTAAAGGATCTTCAAATGTTTTCTAACTTTCTTCCTTACGTATCTACCTTGTTAAATTTTTCTTTATTTAGGATATTCATCCTAATGAATTCTCTTGTCTTATCTTAATTTATCTTTGACTTTTCTTTATCTTGTCCTAAATTCATTCTTGATTTTTCAGGAAGAATCGAGGAAATGCTACAGGTAAGGGTCGTGGTATTGCCCCAGCTCTTCAGCCTGTTGCTCCTGTTAGATTCACTGTTCTCTGTAAGGAATTCTCTCAACTTGGTGGAACCCCATTCAGCGGTTCAGAGAGTATCATTGAGGCTCGGTAGTGATTGCGGAGTCTAGAGAGGATATTTACTGGTCTTGATATTACTGATGCCTAGAAGCGTCAGTTAGCAGCTTGGCAGTTGCGTGATTCTGCTTTAGATTGGTGGGAGCCGTTACGGCTAACACCGTCGAGGCTGATATTACTTGGAAGCAGTTTAGGTATCCTTTGTGTTATCTTGAATTGTGTTCCTCTTTTCCTTTTCTTTTGAATTTATTTTAAGCTTGCTTTGTATCACTTTTCCAAGGAGGCTTTTGTGGCAAAATGGATGCCAGAAGCCAGGAAATCTCAGCTTTATCGTGAATTTATGGATCTTAAGCAAGGTAGCATGTCTTTTGTTGAGTATGAGAGGAATTTCAATGAACTTTCCAAGTTTGGTCCTAGCCTGATTGATACTCCTCTCAAGAAGAATGATAAATTCATTGCTGGTGCTCATCTAGAGTATTATAGTCGCCTCATTTCTCATGTTCATGGCACTTTCACCCAGCTTATAGATATGGCTATTCGCTATGAGAACCCCACGTCTAAAGGTCATGCTACTTCTGGTGCTCCTCCAGCTCAATCTTCCTCTGCTAATTCCAAGAAGCGTAAGCCTAATTATCATCAGTAGAAGAAGAATTGGCAAAAGCGTTCTGGTTTGGGATCTTTATCGTCTGCTCCTGCTCAGAGGAAACCAATTGATCTCTCCTCTATCACTTGCTTTAGGTGTGATCAGAAGGGACACTATGCCAATAGCTGTCCTACCTTAGCTAGTGCTGATGTTCCTCCACCTTCTCAGTTGGATCGGCATGATCTCTGTCATATCTGTCTCCAGCCTGGTCATTTTAAGAAGGACTGCCCTACTTAGCAAAGGGGTGAGCCTTCTGGTATATTTGCTGTCAGTTCTGCCTCATCTCCAGTTCCTCCACCTGCTCCTGCTCCTAGTGATGACCAAGGTACTCTCCAGGGTTCATTTACTTTATTCCATCATCCTGTTCATGTTTTATTTGATACTGGAGCTTCCCACAGTTTTATTTCTATTGATTTATGTGATAAGTTTGAGCATCTCCTATCTCCTGGGGATATGCTTCTGTTCCGTTATGTGTTTCAAATCCTATTGGGGGTCCTGCTAACCTTAATCGGATTTGTAAGCTAGTGAAACTTCTCTATTCTGGTCATCGCTTTTGTGGTGATTTTTATGTTCTAGGCTTCGATGCTTTTGATTTATTGCATGGTCAGGATTGGTTAGGGAATCCTGATGCTCATATCTCTTGTAAAGCCCGGACTGTTCACCTTGTTGATGACCAACGAAATTCCTTGATTATTCGGTGCCGCATGCCTCAGGATTTTGCTGGCAACTTTATTTATTCTCTAGATTCTTCTCCCAGTGATCTTGATTCGACTCCTGCGGTTAGATTATATCTCGATGTATTTGGTGAAGTCATTTCTTTACCTCCGAAGCGGAAAATTGATTTTCGGATTGATCTTATTCCTGGTGGTCGACCCGTTGTTCTTCCTCATAGAAGGATGGCACCCCGCGAGAAGGTTGAGATGGGAAAGAAAATTGAAGACTTATCTTACAAAGGTCTGATTAGGCCTAGTTTTTCTGAATAGGGAGCCACGGTGGTTTTTATCACCAAGTATGATGGTTCTCTTCGGATGTGTGTTGATTATAGGGAGCTGAACAAGCTCACTATGAAAAACAGATATCCAATGCCTCGTATCAATGATATGTTTGACCAGCTTTATTTTGCCACTGTTTTCTCTCAGCTTGATCTTGCCACAGGTTTTCATCAGCTCAGGGTTGTTGAGGATAGCATTCCTAAGACTATTTTCCGCACTTAGAATGGGTTTTATGAATGGTTAGTCATGCCTTTTGGTTTGACTAATGCTCCTGCTTTCTTTGTTGATTTGATGAATCGTGTTTTTCGTGATGTGCTTAATAAATTTGTTCTAGTCTTTGTTGTTGATATCCTTGTCTTCTCTAAGACCAAGGTAGAGCATGAGTCGCATTTGAAATCTGTTTTGGAGACTCTCAGAAATCATTAGTTGAAGGCTAAATTTTCTAAATGCCATTTCTTGAAGGATGAAGTCTGATATCTCGGGCATATTGTTTATAGTAATGGAGTTTCTGTTGATCCCGTCAAGATCGCTGCGATCGATGTAAGTCTTTCTTTCTTTCTTCTCTTTTTCTTTATCATTTAGTAATTCTATCTTTTCGGTTGTCCTTATTTTCTACCTATTTTATTGTAGGATTGGGAAACTCCAAAGACTCCATCTGATATTCGTAGTTTTCTGGGCCTTGCCGGTTACTACTGGAGATTCATCAAGAATTTTTTCTCGGATTACTACACCTATCAACGCTTTGACTCGTAAGAATGTCAAGTTTGTATGGAGTGATCAGTGGAAGGCTGCATTCAATGAGTTAAAGAGCAAGCTAACTTTCGCACCATTTTTTACCGTTCCGAATGGAAGTGAGGGATTGACGGTATATACCGATGCTAGTCGTGAGGGTTTGGTTACTGTTCTCATGCAGGATGGTAAGGTTATTGCCTATGCCAGCCGTCATTTGAAAACCCACGAGGCAAATTATGCTGCTCATGATTTAGAGTTGCTTGCTGTTGTCTGTTCTTTGAAGCTTTGGAGATATCATCTTTTTGGAACCAAGTTTGAGCCTTTCACCGATCATCAGTCTCTGAGATATATCTTTTCCCAGAAAGATGTGAGTCAGAGGCAAGTTCGTTGGCTTGAGTTTCTAGCTTCTTACGACCTCGATATTAGCTATACTCCCGGTAAAGCTAATGTTGTGGCCGATGCTTTGAGTTGGAAGAAGGCTTTGTTGTGTCAGCTTGTAGTTCCTTCTTCTCCTCTTTTGGATCGTATCATGGCTAAGCATGATGAGGATGAGTTGCTTAGATTGATGAAGGAGAGTGTTCGTAGCAGGGTTGGTGGTAGTAGTAGTGTAGTGGAGCTCAGATCGATGATAGAGGGATTTTGAGGATTAATGGCAGGATTTGTGTCCCGAATGTTGATGGTTTGAGGCAGGAGTTGCTTCGGGAGAATCACCGATCCAAGCTTTCGATTCATCCTGGTGTGTCGAAGATGTATCAGGATATGAAGAAGCTTTATTGGTGGAAGGGGATGAAGATGGATATTTCTATCTTTATTAGTCGGTGTGCGACTTGTCTGCAAGTCAAAGCCGATCACCAGAAGACCCCTGGTTTGTTGCAGACCCTTGAGATTCTCAATTGGAAGTAGGAACAGTTTTCCATGGATTTCATCGATAGTTTACCAACGACTTGGAGGGGTAATGAGAGTACCTGGGTTATTGTGGATAGACTGACCGAGTCCGCTCATTTTGTTCGGATCAAGTCTACTCGTTCTGCTTCTAGCTTATGTGAGATCTACATGAGAGAGATTGTTCATCTCCATGGTGTTCCTCTCAGTATTGTATGTGATCGTGACCTTATCTTCTCCAGTCAGTTTTGGAAGGCTTTTCAGAAATCTCTGGGTACTCATCTGAATCTAAGCACTGCTTACTATCCATAGACCGACGGTCAAACGGAAAGAGTGAATTCTCAAGGATCTTCTTCGTGCCTGTGTGCCTGGTTTTGGAGGATCTTGGGAAGATCATCTCCATCTTGCCGAATTCACCAACAATAATAGCTATCATGTATAATCTTATCTTCTATTTTAACCTTAGATTAATCTTTTTATCTATCTCATTCCATCTTTGCATTCAGGCCAGTCTCAAAATGTCTCCATTTGCCGCTCTATACGGACGACCTTGTAGATCCCCATCTTACTGGATTGAATCCGGTAATCGTTTGGTTCTTGGTCCTTAGGTGATTTTGGAAGCTTCTGAGAGAGTTGAGAAGATTAAGAAGAGGTTGAGAGCTGCTCAGGATAGGCAGAAGAAGTATGCTGATAGGCGTATGAGGAATTTGGAATTTTCTGTTGGTGATCAGGTGTTCCTTAAGGTTTCTCCCTTGAGGAATGTGATTCACTTTGGTCGTAGAGTGAAGCTTTCTCCTAGGTTCATTGGTCCTTTCCTCATCGTGGAAAGAGTTGGTTCTTTGGCCTATCGTCTGAATTTGCCCGAGAAGCTTTCTGGAGTGCATGATGTATTCCATGTCTCGCATCTTCGCCGACATCTTCATGATCCATCTCTTATTGTCAAGCCTTATGCTCTTGATAGTTTGGATATTGAGCCTAATCTGACTATCGAGAGGAAGCCACTTCGTATTGTCGACAGAGGTACGAAGCAGCTCAGAAGAAAATCTATTAATCTGGTCAAAGTAAGTGGAGTACTGACGGTCGAGATTGTACCAGGAAAACGGAGGAGAGCATTCGTGCTTTGAATCCGGAATTGTTTGTTTCAGGTACTATTTTGTTTTTCTATCTTGTTTCTCTTTATTTTCATTGTCGTTCTTTTCGAGGACGAAAAGATTTGATTGGGTGAGATTGTAACAACCCTAGATTTTTGAATATAATTTAAATTTGAATTTGGTTTATTTTGAAATTAACTTAAATTTGTTTTTATTGCAAGATTTCATTTTTAAATATTTTTAAGGTACATAAATTTTTTCCATAATTTATTTTCAATTTTTTTAGCCAAGTTACAATTTTTGCTATTTTTCCTAATTTAATCATATTCAATTAATATTTATTTATTTATTTTTGTTTATTTACTATATTTTCGTGTTTTTATTTGTATTTATACATATTTTTCTGGTATTGAAAATTTAAAAAAAAAATATGAAAATATAAAAAGTTTGTGACTCTTTTTATTCCTAGTTTTTTCACATTCCCCACCATTTCACAAACCAATCAATACCACTTTATTTTTGCTGTCATAACTCCCATACTTTCAGCTGACCACTCCATTCTCTTTCATGCACAAGAAAAACATCTCAAACTCACAAAAATATTTTGGCCATCATCCTTGTGAAATTTTTGGTAATACTTTCTTCTTTTTTCACTTTTTCATTGTTTTGTTGTGATTTTTGCACTTGCCTTCATCCTTTTGTGTTCGGCCTGCCACTCCAGCCCCTCGGCCGCCTCCACCATACCCTCCTCTCCATTGACATCCCATGGCCGAAGTCACCCATGATGAAGATCCACCTAAAAATGAACAAAACCCCACTTGAAACTCCATAGTCGAGCTCCCTTGATCCACCACTCCACCATCATATTTTGGCCGACCATCCACCACCACCACCAGCCACAAACCTAAGTTTCAGATCCTACCACACTTGTAGTTGAACTTCTAAGATCAAGCCATGCCCAATCCATGCTTGGTCGAAGTCATCTTGCCTTGAAACCCCACTTGTAGTTGCCTTGTTTTGATATTCAAGCACATATCCTTCATCTCTTCTATATGTTGTTATGGCTGACCCCTATGTGGCCTTAACCTGATCCAAAACCATTCCATTACAGTGCCTTTTCAGTCCATAGCTGAAGCATATGATGTTGAATTTAAGTGCAAAAGTTCTAGCTTTGAATTGTACAGTTATTTCTAGTTTTGTTTATAATAGTCTGGTTTGTAATTCATGTATTGTACTTTTTTTGTTATGCAACAAGGTAATTAGTTTTGGCTCTCCCACTCTCGAATCATTGTCGTGTTATTGTGCCTTTGTGGATCTCAGTTTGTATACTTTGGTTGTTGTCTTCAGCTTGTACCAGTGAGTTATTCTCAGGAGACAATTTTATACTTATATGACTAGTAAAGTGATCGCTTTTGAATTTGTAAACCCATATCACTATGCTATATCTGCTATGCTATGATTATATGATGTTCACCCATGCTTAAACACCTGTTATATCATATGTTACTGTTATTTAATGCTATTCTGTTATTTATATCAGTTTATCACACCGCAAGTTCTCTTTAGATTAGAATCACTATGGGTTGAAATGATACATACCCGAACGGACTTTAGAATAGGGGAAAATCATTATGGACTGAAATGATAGGCCTGAACGATTTTCAATTATTTCATTTTACTTGGGACTGCGGATTTAAAATGATAAAAGCCGGGTTTTCTTTGTAAATTACGGATTGAAATGATATATATCCGTATCACTTTTCCTAGGCTAGAAAATGATATACAGACCCATGGTTAAAATATATTTTTCTAAATTTTTTAAAATATGTTTAAAATGTAAATATTATAATATTTTGATTTAAAACATAATAAATAAAGATTTTTGTAATGTATTATTGATTTTCTAAAAATTTATAAGTGAAATAAATTAATGGTAAAGTTTGAAATTTGAAATATAAGTTATTTTGGAAATTTTGATTTGGTTATAAATGGAACATAAATTAAGTAGGAAAATATGATAAATAGATATAAAATTTGATTTGAAATGAATTTAAATGATTTTTATAAAGTATTAATGATTTTTGAATAAGTTAAAAAGTTAAATAAATGAATATTTAAGTTGAAATTGGAAATTTGTGAATTTTTGTTTAAAAATGAATTTTAAGTTAAGTAAATAAGATGAAAATTAAGTTATATTTGGAAATTTAAACTTAAGTTTTAAGTTAAAAATTTAATTTAAAGAATTAAAATTAAATGTTGGAATTTAATAAGTAAATTATTATTAAATATTGATTTTTGAATGGAAAGTTAACTTTACAAAATCATGAATATAAGGGTAATTAAATGATTGTTTTAAAAGTGAAATTATATGATTTCATAAATTTAAAATGGTTTAAATAAAAATTTAATTGTTTGTGAAATTTTATTTAATATTGGAATTTAATTAACAATATTTGTGAAATGCTATTATTTTTTAATGTAAAGGATATTACAGCATTTATAAATGTTGTAGTTGATAGAAATGAAATAAATGGCTAAAATTAATTAAGGACTATTATAGCACTTTGTAAGTGCTATAATTGTTGAATTTAACTATAGTTTTATTTGAACTAAAGTAACCCTATTACAACATTTTAAATGTCGTTATTTTTAAATTAAATTGTTTTAAAAGTAACTTTCCGTAGCATTTTTCTAAATGTTGCGAAAGGTGAATTTTCATGTTTTGATAAATTTAAGTGAATGAATGAATTTTGAAAAGATTTAAAATTTTGGAAATTTAAATAGTTAATTATTAAACAGAATAACTTCATTTTAATGGTTTAAATGAAGTAATTCGATTTGAAATATAAACTATTTTTAATTGAGAATTGAAATGGTATTTTAAATTTGAATAAAATGAATGTGGTTTCGAAAGGAGATGATTTTGATTATTTTGAAATGGATTTGAAATGATATTGAATTTTTGAAATGATATTTGATTTTTTGAAGTGTAAATAACATTCTAAAATTATAACCATGGGTTATAATAACGATTGGTTGTTAAAGAGACCGGAATCGGATATGGATATACACTTTATCGATACCGAAAACCACTTTAACAACAGTGTACACGGTGGAGATTCCAGAATGAAGTAGGATGGTGGCGACATTCCTAAGGTACATCACGTTTAGGCTTAAGGTGGCTAAAACAGGAGCGATCTCGGGCCAAAAGAGGTAGCACCTCTGGCCGGACACACTTCTTCGATACCATTCTATTACTGTTGTGATTGATTGGGTGCACCCCATGATTTTGGAGTGTTGTTCGAGGTGGGCGTAGTGGCTGCTACGTTACTGCCAGCTCGCGTGCGTAATTGGTATATCTACCCTCGCATTCCCTTGTGTACCATGTCACCTACCATACCGAGCCTTTACTACAAGTTTGTTTCTCTCCCGTAGCCCATGGAGTATTTAGGGCAGTCTCCCGATCTGGAGATACGCTGATTCTGGATGGACTGTTGGGACTATTACATGTTAAAGGGAATATTGGGTCACTTCTTAATGCTATTTTAATGTAAGTTTATTTTACTATAGACATTATTATAATAGAAAAATATTACTATGTAGTCAATATTTAACGGATCCCTAGAGGATGGGTGGTCCCAGGCCTTCATTAAGTTACTTGTATCTTTATTACAGCTCACTTGAGTTGGTTTACATTATATAAGTATATATTGTCCTGACTCGAGTGTTTTGTGTTTTGCTTTACGCTCGGGTCAGCATGAGTATTCACAGCTTTGGATTCTCTTTCTGGAGCTGGTCTTTGCTGGAGATTCTGCCTATCTATAGCTATGTCCATTTCAGTTTCATCTGTTCTAGTTTATCTCATGCATTAGTGAACTTCTTTGTACTTGGGATTTCTATTATGTTTTTTTCAGACTGATATTATGTATTTGTTTTGAGACTTTGTTATAGTAGCTTCATGAACCACTATGTTATTTTATATTCTCCTGCGAGTTATTCTGATTGTTCTGTGTTCTGTGATTCTGTGTATTTGATTTCATTTGCTCCAAATTTATTTACAATCTTTTATTTTGCATCATTCAAGTCCGACATGTGTGGATTATTGTCGATTTGAATGGTACGAAATGGAGGGTCGTTACAGTTTGAATATAGATATGGATGGTAGAAGAAGTAGAGTTAACTAAGGAGGAGGGAGCATCGAAAGGAATACTGGACGTAGTGCTTGGAGAAACCTAGATCAGGTAAAGAATGTTGGTGCAAAAGTCTCGCAGGTCAAAATGGAAGCAATGTATCAGTTTTTCAGGAATTTGATGCATGTAGAAGTTTCAGCCATAGTGTTAGGAGGATATGCTATAGGAGCAGGGGTTCCAAAAGTTCCGGTAGTTAATCATTTCGCAAAGATGAGTGGTGATTTTGTGAAGCTAGGAGGAATGTCGTTTAAGGGAAATGAGGATGCCATTGGATTTTAGAACTGGTTGTTGCGCTACGAAAGAATTTTTGAAGATCTGGGGCTCAATGATGAGCAGAAGTGGAGGTTGGCATCCAGGCAGGTTTAGAGAGCCGCATTGTTTTGGTGGAATAGTGTATCAGCGACAGTTGATGAGGAGATAGTAACTTGGAAGGATTTTAGGAGGGGATTTCAAGAGAGGTTTATGTCAGTGATGGTCACTCAGCTTTGATTAGGCAGTTCGCTGAGTTGGTGCAGGGAAACATGTCTGTTGTTAAGTATGCTAGGAAGTTTAAAGAGTTTGCTCGGTATGGGTATGCTTCTATTGATACCATGTTGAAGCGAAATTAGAATTTTAGTAGAGGATTGAAGCCAGAATTAGCTAGTGCTACTTTGTCTCATCTTAGAAATCCTTTTGATATTGTTGTGGAGATGTCTTTGAGGCAGGAACAAGTCCTTGAATCTATAGAGAAGGGCAAGGAAAAAAGGGCCAAGGTTGGGCAGGGCCAGAAGAGGAAGTTCTTTCCTAAGGAAGGTGCTCAGAAGGGTGGAGCAACTGAGAAAGCGAAGTCTGAGGTTGTCTGCTATAAATGCGACAAGAAAGGGCACTTCGCTAATGAGTGTCACTCAAGGAAAGTAAAGATGAGGCTAAGGGGAAGAATGCGAAGTGCTTTAATTGTGGCCAGATAGGTCATTATAAGAACTAGTGCAAGGAGCCCATTAGAGATGGTAAGGGCTTTATAAGCCTACAGCACTGTAACATCCCGGCTTTTTGTACGTTTTAGGCAAACACACATGCCGACTCAAATCATACAGGAGGGCAGATTGTTATTGGGGTGAATAAGAAAAAGCAGAGGAAAAAACAGAATCTCGCAGCGGTATGACAAAATATAATAATCAAATAACAGTTCATGAAGCTATTTTACAAAAGCATTTGATTATACTTATACAACACAGATCAAAGTTACACATACCAGAGAATAATAAATAATGCAGCGGAATACATGATGCAGTGAAATATAATAAATAATAATAATAATACAATCTTCGTCTTTGTCCTCCAACAATAAGGTCTTCAGATCCTGAAATGCTCAGGCTGACCCGAGCGAATTGAAAAGACAAAACACTCAAGTCAGAACTAAAAGATCTTATGTAAATTAAATCAACGGCAAAATATGAGTGGAACGGCGTCAGAGATGTTTACGGGTTTTGACATCTCCTATTCAGTGTCTAACGCGAGTGCAGTAACTTAAGAGATGTTCGGGATTTACATCTCCTAAGGATCCGTTAAACGATCTACTATGTAATACAATACGCTATTATAATAATGTCTACAGTAAAGTATAACATAATTTAAAAATAGCGTTAAGGCTTTACATTTTCCACCTTAACACACTTTTATATTCCCATAGTCTATATAGTATCGCAATCTCACCCGTACTGGGCGTCGTCAGAGGTCACTCCATAGGTATGGTACAAAACAAAATCGTATAAGGCACGCTAGGGTAGGTGATACGACACAACTAGGCAATGTCGGGTAGATATACCAATTAATTATCCGGACTGGTGGTAATGCATAGCAGTCACTACCGCCCACCTCAAGCCACACTCCTAAAAATCAAAAGGTGCACCCAATCAATCATAAAGTAATAAAATGGTATCGAAGAGGTGTGTTCGATAAGAGTAGCTACCTCATTGGCTCGGAATCGCTCCTGTTTTAGCCACCTTATGCCAACTGACGGGAGTCGAGTCCACGTATATACCTCAATAGAACGTCGCCACCATCCTACTTCATTCTGGAATCTCCACCGCATATAGGTCGTTAAAGGGCTTTTCGGAGTTGGCAGAGAGTATGACAACTTTCGATCCCGGTCTCTTTAACAACCAAACGTTATTATAACACCATGGTTATTTTCAAAATAGTATATATTTCAAAACCAAAATATCATTGCCATTTCAAAACCATATCAATTCTATATCATTTCTATTACAAAACAAATAAGATATCATTTCCATTTCAAATATATCCATTTTCAGAATCATAGCATTTTCAAAGTTATAACACTTTCGAAACTAAACACTTGAAAATATAACATTTTTAGAACATAGTACTTAGCTTTGAAACCATAACTTGTACCATTTAAATAGTTTAGATATTCAAATAGTATATATAATAAAATAGTTTTAAAATTAAAAATACTTTATAAATAAAATAATTTCCACAACTTCACAAATAGATTCAAATCAACTTGAATCCAAAATCCAATTTAAATCAAATCTCAATTCATAAATTGCAACTCAATTAATAAACCATTTCGATTTATATCAATTTCAAATATAGATTTGAACCTCAAATAAACCATTTCAATTTATATCGATTTCAAATACAGATTTGAATCTCAAATAAACCATTTCAATTTCCACATACTTCAAAGCTTTAAATATTCCACCATTTCAAAACTAAGTTGATAACTTCATATATACATTAATTTAACTTCATTATTATTCAGTTTTGAAATATTTACTTAACAAATCAAATATCTTTTAAATAAACCCCAAATTCCAAATCACCAAATGTTCCTTCAATTAATTTAAACTTGTAATATTTATTTTAAATCATCTTAAACAAAATCAAGTTACAAAATCATATCTTTTAAAATTTCAAATCAAACTTATTTGAGTTTAATTCTTAAATAAATTCAATTTCAAATAAATTTCAAATTTATCTTCCAACCTTAATTTATTTAAATCATTGTAAACTCTATATTAAAATATAATTTAAATACTTAACTATATTATCTTCAATAACATCAAATTTTATTATCAAACTTATTCTATATTAAAACAAATTTATACATAGCTTAAAATCAAGAATAAAATAACATTTATATAATATTAAAAATCAATATTTATACAAAACCATACATTTCTTTATAAAACCATAGAAATCATTTCAAAATATTTTTATATATAGACCACAATGTCTGTATATAATTTTCTATCATATGGTCAAGTGATACGGATATTTATTATTTCAGTCCGTAATTTAATATTTTATGGTTGAATATCATTTCAAAAAGCGATCCCGAATTAATAATAATCCATAACGAACTTACATTTTATAACGATATAAACTAAACATCCATTCAACCAACATCAACAATCAACATCCATCGCAATCATCATCCAAAATAATCCATAAATATCAATATATAAATTGATAATAAATAACAGGTATTTAACTGGAGTTTATATGCAATAATAAGTTAAATAACAATTTAATTCAAATAAATTCAATTTAGCTGAGATGATGATTAAAAATATACCAAACAATCATAAATAAAATCCTAATCACATCATGAATTAAATTTAACAAATATAAGAAATTTTAGAAGTTGTGAGTGGGTTAAAACACACCTTTGAATTTAATTTGAATTTAAATTCAAAATAGGCCAAAAAATTTAAAGTCTTGGTATTCATCCAAACCGGTGTCAAAATCTTTGGAATTTCCATATGATCCTAGTGGAGAAAACTGTGCGTGAAACGGACCTCGTACATAGAAGTTATGCATGTTAGAACAAATTGAAATCAAAATTAAAATGAAATAAAATAATAAAAAACCGAACCAGTACCGAAGATCCACGTCACTCGAAAAAATCGCAACCCTAATTCCACTGCTCATCGCGTTTAGCTCCCAGCTGCCGCGACCATAATGATTTCCATGTTGCGGCTGGCCTTTGTGGCCACGTCAACCACGACCAAGAAAGTTGCCGACCTCCCCTATAGTTGTGCGACAGCCACCGTTCACCACTAGGAACCCATCGCCGATGAAACAGCATAACCGCCCTCGTGAAATTGTATGCCCAAATCGAATTTTCCCGAACATCCAACCGTTGAAATGGCAAACAAGACAAGCCGATGAACACCGCAAGGCCCTCTTCACGCCGTGCTATAGTCGATTTGACGATCAGGTGAAGTTCATCGTCGAGCGATGAACGACCGAAAGCAGATCAACAGTTTTTGGCCACACCAAAAAATATATTGACAAACGAATCATATATTTGACTTGCATTTGTTGGGTGCTTCAAATCCATACATAATTCGATATATATTGAGGAGTTTGCATTTTTGGAATTAAATTTAGAGTTGAAATTGCAATTTGAATTTAGGGTTTTGATTGTTTGCCACCAGAATGAGGAATTGAGAAGGAGATGTACGTACAAACAAATGAATCTAAGGAGTGACTAGGGTTTATAACGAGATATTTATAGGTAGGTTGTAAAATAGAAACAAATGGATCGATCAAATTTGGGTTTTGAATGATAAATAGCCCGAAATCCCGTTTTGACTCTGGAACGAAAATGGGTCAACCCATATATCAAAGTAGATATTTTTAAATATTTTAAAATCAATGGAATAGGTTTCAAGTCCTATTTCCATCGTATGAAGAAGTTATGCTAAAATCAAGTCATTTCAAATTGATTTCAACTAATTTCAATTTAATCGATTTCTAGGCTTTTCGAGCCCATGCGATCAAACGACTAGTCAGATCATTGCAAAATTTGAAATCCTACAATAATTCACTGTTACGGATCCGACGAAACTGGTTTCGTCGAATTCCGAGCCAATGGCCAAAATGGTTGTTTACCAATTAATTTAAATAAAAGAATTATTAATTAATTAAATCTCTTTTTCGATTTTGATTCCATAATGGACAAACTTTTATCAATTTGGATTACTAGGTAGTATATAATCCTTTATAACAAATTCCTATATCTATTTGACATTGAATATTCCACCAATTAAAATGTTAAATCATAAATTCAATTAATTCAATTAATTATAATTTATTCCAATAAATTAACTTGATTTAATTTCAATCCTTTTTATCTAAATCAATTATTATTCAATAAACAAAGTTAACATTTGTTTTACCCTTCTTTACATTAATATGTTCAAATTTCCATCATTCCTTTGTACTAACTATCCTATTTCCATTTTATTATATTTTTGCCAATATATACATTAATTACGATTAACATTCTTAATTAATTCATTTACTTGGATTCATACTTTTTATTATATCAATTACTACATTATGAATAAATTTACAATTCTATTTATTTTAATACATTCACACCTTCCGTTACTACATTGATTCTCATTAATAACATTCAAGGTTTCCTATTTTAATTTAGTAGACCAATTAAATATAACAATCGTTACCATTAACTTTACAATACACTTATTAATTTGAACTAATTATTATAATTACTTGCATAACACTGAATTCATTCAATTACCATTAATTATACCAATTCATTTTTTACACAACACTTATTCTTAATTACTTATATTAAATTTTATATTCGAATATACATTTACAATTAAATTAATAGACCAATTAAATAGTAACTTACAGCCGTTACTATAACTTTTAATCACACTTTTGAATTCATTGTTCACAACAAATGTTATAATTCTTATATAACCAATCTTTATCCAATGATCATTTATTTCATACTATTCCATTTATTAAACCAATGGTTACACTGGTTTTCTTATATCAATTCTATAACCCAGTATAACAATTATTCACCATTTCATTATTGGACTTTTATTTTCAATGGTTAATAATTATTTTTAATTACATTGTTATATTTCATTTTAACATTCCTTTCATTATTTAATTACAAGTTTTTATTTCTTCCAAATTTATTTACTAAAATCTTGCTAAATTTACAGATTTAATTATTGAAAATTTTATGGGTCGTTACAAGACCAGGAAAAGGAAAAGATAGTTCTTGGGGGAACGTTTCAGATTCATGGCGTGTCTATTAGCATTTTTTTGATACTGATGCATTGCATTCTTTTATATCTAGATGTTTGATGGATAAGCTTAACGTTGAACACACATATTTAGTTACTTCCTTATGGGTTGCGAATCCAATATGAGGTTATGCAACTCTATGGTTGAGGTGTGACCAGTTTGAGTTTGACATGTTAGGTCATACTTTTGTGCGCAGTTTTCATGTATTTGATTTTTTGGGATTTTGGATTATCCGAGGCATGGATTGGTTAAGTGAGTATGATTCTAAGATATTTTGCCAGGGTAGGAAGATATCTCTTAAACACCTAGATTATAGCGGTCAGATTTCTTTCACTGTAGTAGGTTCTTGCCGTGTAGTGTTTTCTTTGTTGGGTGCTTTGGATTCAGATGATGAGTTGAGTTTTCATGGTTAGAGAATTTGCAGATGTATTAGAGCCTGTAGTTGGATTATTGCCAAAACGGGCCATTAAGTTTCAAATAGATTTGGTTCTAGGAGCAGAACCAGTATGTAGGCCACTGAGCAGGATGACCCCTTCAGAAATGAGGGAGTTGAAGGTACGGTTGGTGGATCAGGAAGGCAAGAGTTTTATCTGGCCAAGCAGTTCGTCGTAGGGTGCAACGACAGTGTTCGTGAAAAAGCCTGATGGATCCTTGAGGCTATGTATCGATTATCGAAAGTTGAATAAGAGGACTATAAAGAATCGATGTCCATTGCCCAGGATTGACGATTTGTTCGACCAGCTAAGTGAATCAAAGGTATTTTCTCAGATGGATTCGGCAACATGTTCTATCAGCTCAGGATAGCAGAGGATAGTATACCTTTGACAACGTTCAAAACGAGATATGGATCGTACAAATGGTTAGTTATGTCGTTCAGATTGACAAATGCTCCAGCTTTCTTTGTGGATTTGATGAATTAGACTTTTAAAGAGAAATTGGATAGATTCATGCTAATTTTCATAGATGATATCTTAATTTTCTCTAAGGATGAAAGAAAGCATGAAGTTCATTTTAGAGTGGTGTTTGAGACATTAAGGCAGCATTAGCTGAAAGCGAGTTTTCGAAGTGTTACTTCTGGAAGAAGGAGGTAAAGTTTCTTGGTCATGTAGTCTTATAAGAAGGGTTGTTAGTTGATCCGACTAAGATCGAGGCAGTGAATAATTGGAAGAGACCCAAGATAGTAACCGAGATTAAGGTTATCCTTGGGTTGGCTGGTTATTATCAGAGATTAATTAAGGATTTTTTGCGGATAGCAGCACCGATGAATATGCCAACGAGGAAGGATGTAAAGTTTGTATGGACCGATAAGTGTGTGGAAGCATTCTAGAGTTTGAAACGCTTATTGATCCATGCACCCGTGTTGGTTGCTCTAGAGGGTAATCAGATTTGGTAGTCTATACCAATGCATGTGGAACAGGATTAGGAGCTATGCTAATACAAAGAGGTAAAGTGATTGCTTTTGCTCCTAAACAACTTAGACCGCATGAGATCAGATATCCAACACATGATTTAGAGTTGGCTGCATTGATTTTTTCTTTGAAGGTGTGGAGACATTACCTTTTGGAAGAAAGGTTTGAGCTGTACATAGATCATAAGTGCCTGAAGTATTTGTTCTCTCAGAAGGAGCTGAACACGAGACAGCAAAGATAGTTAGAGTTCATAGCCGCTTATGATTTTGGGATTGAGCGCACACCAGGGAAAGGCAACAAGTTTGAAGAAGAACTTAGCAGGAAGCATTAGAATGTAGTGTTGGCTATGTTGGCTAAGTGGAAAGATTTAGAAGCATTAGTAGATCGCAGAGTGCAGTGGAGATCCAAGGCAGGGTCTAGTGTTAATGCAGTCATATTTTCTTATTTGGAAGTTCAACCGGTGTTGATCGACCGGATTGCTTCTAAGCAGATTGAAGGTCTAGTGTTACCTGAATGGATTAGAAAGCTAAAGGAAGGAACTAAGAGCGATGACTTGTAATATTTCAATCTTGACCAGAATGGGTGGTTGAGAAAGAAGGGAAGATTATGTGCTTCGAGTGTAGGTAACATAAGAAAGGAAGTCTTGGATGAATGCCATCGTTCGGAGTTCACTATATCTCCCGGAGGTACCAAGATGTATCAGGATATGAAGATGAGTTTCTTCTGGGAAGGAATGAAGCGGGATACTGATTTGTGTGTAACGAAATGCTTGAATTCTCAACAGGAAAAGGGAAAACACTAGAAGCTAAGTGGTTTGATTCAATGGTTAGGCATTCTAGTATGGAAGTGGGATTCTATTTCTATGGACTTCATAGACGGGTTTCCAAGGTCGAACGGGGAAAATGAAAGTCTATGGAATACAGTGGACATATTGACCATGAGTTCCCATTTCGTTCCAGTTAGGTCAACCAGGATGGCGCCTCTTTTAGCAAAATTGTTCATGAAGAATGTGGTTAGACTGCATAGAGCTCCTAGCAGTATAGTTAGTGATAGAGATTCCTTGTTCACTAGCGAGTTTTGAAAGAGTCTCCAGGATGTTTTGGAAACCAAGCTTATAATGAGTACCACTTACCATCCGTAGACAGATGGGCAAATGGAAAGAGTTAACAAAATCTTGGAAGACTTGTAATAAGCTTGTGTTCTGGATTTTGGGGGGCCATGGGAGGACCATCTGCATCAAGTTGAGTTTTCGTATAACAACAGTTATAAAAATAGTATTTGGATGGCACCGTTTAAAGCTTCATATAAAAGGCCTTGCAAATCTCCCAATTGTTGGTTGGAGACCATGGATAGCTTGATTCTTGGTCCAGATTTGGTTAGAGAAGCTACAAAAAAGATTGAGGCCATTCATGCTAGAATGAAGGAGGTTCGGTCTAGGCAGAAGAGTTATGCAAATAAGAGAAGGAAAGTTTGGAGTTCTCAGTCGAGGACCAAGTTTTCGTCAAAGTATCACCGATGAAGGGTGTGCTTAGATTTGGAAAGTCAAGGAATTATCTTCTAGGTTTGTTGGACCTTTTCCTATTCTAGGGAAGATCAGAAAGCTCACGTATAGACATGAGTTACCGAGCAGTTTGGCAGGTATCCACGATGTATTTCATGTTTCTCATCTCAGAAAGTGTGTTAGAGACTCGGAGACTGATGTTGCATCAACAGTGCTAGATGATTTAGTGGTAGAACCGGACTTCACCATAGTAAGGAAGGTAGTTCGCATTGTTGTGAGAGATGATAAAAGGATTAGAACCAAGACGGTCAGATTAGTCAAAGTCTAGTGGAGTGACGATGATTGTACTTGGAATGTTGAGAGCAGAATTAGAGCTACTTACCCTGACTTGTTTTGATGGCATGTTCTACCTTATTGTTTGTATTGTCCTTGTAATTTCAAGGACGAAATTCTTTAAGGAGGAGATTTTGTAACACCCTAGATTTTTGATAATATTATTTAGAAGATTTAGTTAGATAAGCTAAATAAAATAATGTGTTGATAAGGGGATTGAGATTTGATTTAATTAAAGCAACTGTGCCTTTTTAACTAATAAATTAAATGAAGGGTTTAAAATGAATTAGGGGAGGGTTATTATGGGAAAGAGGCCATTCCTATATCACCTTCCTTAGGCCGTGTATCTTAATACACGTTCATTTTCATTTCAAATTTTTTTAAATACTAGGCCGGCTACCATTAACAAGAAAAGAAGAAGAGAAAACAAAAGAAACGCTTAAGGGAAGCTCATTCAAAACATACTCAATCAAATATAAGGCTCCTTAATCGTTAAAACAAACTGAATAATGTTTACATCTCTAAATTCTATGGTTTCAATTTTAAGATTAAATCCGAATGATTTTGCAAATGTTTGCCATGATTTTGAATGATAAAATGGTTATAAATACAGATTTATGTATGTTCATATACATTTATGACATGTTTTAAGATGAAAACCTATTAAATGACATCCGTTAGCCTTACGGGTTCTTATGATGATCTAAAATGTTATTTTGGAGATGAGCATCAATTTTCATATTTTCAGGTTTTTTGTGGAATTATTATGAATTTTCTAAGGAAGAAACGGTATTTTGAATTGTAAAATTATTTATAGGAATAATAATTATTATCTGGATTCAAAAATTTTATATGTTGAAGAGAACATATTAATTGGCTTTTTGGAATTTTTGTAGAATTTTTCAAGATGTTTCAGTAGTTGTATAAATTATTTAAGGTATGAGAATTAAATATTTTATAATTATAAAGGAAAAAGGGGCTTTTACATAATTATTTAAATTTTCAAGTAAGGAAAGTCGGCAGCATTTTGAATATAAAATTATGGCAACCAATCAGATTTAGACAAACAAGGTAGGTTGGTAAAAAAGAACTATTTTAAAGTACAAATAAATAGTTTTTCCACTATTTCAACTCTTTCAACAAGAGCTTCGGCCTCCATTCCAAATCTTTTGATGAAGTCAAAAGGTATCAAACCTTTCGACTGGGTCAAATACCAATGCACGTGGTATCAAGTAACTGGCATGTAGTGGACTAGATGAATTCAAAAGGTTTAAGGATGAAAGATTAGAGCTTTCGAAGTTGATGAAACTTTGTATTGATTTTAAAGAAAATATGCCTGCTAGCTTTCGATAAAGAGCTTTTGACACTGTCAAAAGGTTTAAAAGAAATAGATTTCCATTGTTTTGCTTTCTTGATTTAATTGAAGCCTTTCGACAAAGTCAAAAGGTATATATTTCGACAAGGTTGAAATCTTAGTGGCCGCTTCCAAACCTTTCGACATAGATGGAGTCAAAGGTTATCTTTTGTTTTATAAAAATTTGTCGCCTCTCTCCGTTGATTTCAAAGGATTGGTTCCAACACTTCATTGTTTTCGAAGGATTTTGAAAGGTTTAATAAAGCTTTCGAAAAAATATTTTGAACTTCAATGTTTTTCTAATCCTTTTGCTCTACTTGAAGGCATAATCCAAATATTTTAAGCCGAACAATTTTGAAGGTTTCAAAGATGTTAACTTTGAATGGCTTCTAAAGGTTTCTGCTTGTTTTAAATTAAACCTAATGTCTTCAAAAGGTTTTGAGTTTCATTGATTTCGAAAGGTTTATAAATAATTTTATAGGGTAAGTACCCCAGGCTTTTGAAAAAGTTGAAAGGTGAAACCTTTCGACTAGGTCGTAAAGAAACCATCCGATAAGGTCGAAAGGTACGGTTTTACACTGTTTTCAAAAGGATAAGGTTTAAAGGATTTAAAAGATAGATGTTATATGTCTTAAAGCTTGTAAAAGGAAAGCTTTTTAAAAGGTTTTGAAGGAGTTACCTTCGATGATTTTGAATGTAAAGGATATGAAGGAGCTACCTTCAATGCTTTCGAAGGGTTTTATTAATGATTTTGGAGGAGATATCTTCATTGTTTTTTAAAGGTTGTTTAAGTTTTAAACAAAGCATTCGAATAATATGACTAGGCAGGTAGCCTAGGTGTTTTAAGTTATAAAGTACTTTTACTTATTTTAAAAACGATCGATAATCCTTATTGAACATCTTCAACATTATTTTGAGTAAATTATATATGATATGGAAAAAAATAGCTTAGAGTAAAGATAAAGATATATTTTCCTTGAGTATATATAACTTGATGGACTAAATCATTTTGAAAAGGTTTTCAAGGAAAATTTGAAGCGTGGCTATCCTAGATAATTTAAAGGGTAGTTAACCAAAAAGAAAATTTAAGTAGTCAGCTCATTTTGTATTCGGACAGTTAGTCTATTTTGAGGGCAGTCAGCCCAAATGACATTTAGTCTAGAAAAGAGCAGTCAGCTCTGATACGAATAATTTGTCCATTTGTTAGCATAACAGACCTTGCTATTTTTTAAGGACAGTTAGTCCACCCTTTTTACCTATTTTGGGCAGATAGCCCATTATCTAGCATAAAAGATATTGCTACTTTGGTGTAACCAATTTTAGGATAGACTACTCCATAAGAGAGCAGTTAGCTCAGAATTTAAGAGAGACGGTCCAGTATAGAGCAGATAGCTCAGATTTTAGATAGATAGTCTATTATATTTCATGTTTTAGCATAATGGATATTGCTATATTATTATTATAATCAGTTGATTAACCAGTTTGGTTGTAGGAAAAGATTTGCAAAATATACGTTTTGAAAAGAGATATTAGTGGGGAGAAACCCGTTCAGCTAAGCGGCATGGTCTCATTATTTATCAGTAAAATGAGATGTAACAGAAATTATTCATACCAAGCTTTATGTCTGATTCGAAGTTTTTATTTCCCCTTAAATTCTTGGATGCTCAAAATTTGATTTGAGTAGGATGGAGTTTTAGGTTTTAGCAGATTTTGGTGAATAAAGCATCGGAAGATGAGAAAGTGGCTGACGGATAGCTAATTTAGGAATTATGTTTTAAAATTGTTTCCACTATGTATTAAGACAGTTATGTCTATATTGCTTTGATGATTCAAAGGGGAATCTTTATATGTCACGCTTGACGTACTATTGTAAATTATATTTGATCAATACTTGGGATTTGTTTGGGGATTTTTTTAACATAGATATGATATTATTTGAAATGTAACGACTGAAAATTATTGTTTTTGGAAATCTGTGATTTTGTTAAGTGCTTCTGATATTATGGATACCATTACATTACCGTATTTCATCACCCGAAATTAATACTGTGGATGACTGTAGCATCCATAGCGCTGCTTTCTGCTCCAGATAAGGATGTTACAGATAACATATTAAAAATGATTTTTTTGAATTTTTGTAGAATTTCCTTAAGTAATTTAGTAGATATATAAAATTATTAAACGTATGGGACTTAAATGTTTATATATTTATAAAAGGAGAAGGGATATTTTATAAATAATTATTTATGAAATATTGGTAGCACTTTTAGAAAAGAAAATTAATAAACAGTTATATTTTGACAAATAAGGCAGGTTAATTGAAAGGAAATTCTTTTTAAATTAAAAATTAGTTTTTACATGCTTTTAGCATGTTTCATCACTTTCGGCACAGGGGTTCCGACCAAGTACTATCGCCTCCATCGCCATCGAACCAATGCAAATATTATCAATAACTTGCTACAGAGTAAATTGGACTAAGGTGAAAGGTACCAGGTCGAGAGAATAGGTTCCAATGGGTTCGAAGCATGTTTTTGTTTTAAATTGAAAATGCGCCTACTTTGCTTTCGAAGGATATGCTTTCGACTTAGTTGGCATCTAACTGGGTCAAACTGATTTAAGGAATGGTTTCGAACGGGTTGCGCCTTTTGTTTTACGTAATTGCTTTCGAAGGGGCCAAAACCCCACGATGTCGCTTTTTTACCTTTCGAAGTCAATGGTTTTAGAAGGTACTTTGTTTTAAAACTTAGCCACTTCTCCAATGCATTCGGAAGGTTGGTTTCGACACTATCACTTCTTTGCTTAGGAAATGCCTTCAAAAGAGTGCTTTCGACTTAAATGTTTTATGACCCTTTTGCGCTGTTGAAGTTAGAACCAAAAGGTTTTGAAGGTTTCCACATGTTTGACTTAAACCCAATGATTTCAAAAGGTTTGATGTTTCAACGCTTTCGAAAGGTTTTAAAGAATGGTTTCGGAGGGGTGGTTCACCATTGTTTCGAAAGGTTTAAAAGGAAGGTTTCGAAAGATTTGAAAGGAAAGGTTTTTCTAATGTTTTTGAAAGGCGATGTTTAAAGGTTTTGAAGACGGTGTGTTTAAGGTTTTATGGCTTTCGAAGGAAAGGTTTTTCAATTGTTTCGGAAGTTTTATTTGAATGGTTTCGAAAGAAAATTTTTGGACTTTTGGCCAACGTGAAAGAAAGGGGTTTACTTGGCTTTGGAAAGGGTACTTTCAATGGATTTTAAAGTTGTACTTTCAAAGGATTAAATGTTTTCGTCAACAAAGATTTGAGTAAAGTATAAATGACATGGCAAGGTGATTTTGAGTAAAGCATAGAGTATATATTTTCCCTGTTTAAGTTTGTTTAAAGGTTTTAAATCAATTTGAAATAAAATGGTTTTCAAGGAAAATTTTAGGAAGATTACCCTAAGTAAAATGACTCAGATATTGGAATACCGAATGGGACTGGTATAGGGTCATGCCTTATACGTTAGCTATTAGCCCAAACTAATTTAGTCCAAAATTCAATTATTTAGGGCTTTGTCATAGGCAAGACTAAAATGATGATTGCATACACAAGGGAATATATATTTGTACGCAGATAGGTTACTGGTTAGCCTGCAAAACCATTAGAGTCAGGTGACCCTAAGAGAAGATAAGTTAGGGACAGACCATCCAGAAAAGGAGTATCTAACAGATTAGTTAGGGGTAGATCATCCAGAAGAGGAGAATTTAAAAGTTGTTAGATTATTTTGTTTATATTTTCTGGTAGGACCAAGCCAGCCAATGGTTAGTAGTTAGCCAAAAAAAATTATAGTGTTCTGACAAATAATAAATTTATTACCTAACTTGTAAGTTTACGTGATATTTGTTTACAGTTTTTAACTAATTTTGGTTGTAGGAAATGATCGCAAAAGATATGTTTTAAAAGGATATTAGTGAAAGGAAGCCTGTTCCACTTAATGACGTGGTCTCACTTAATGTCAAATACCGAGATGTATAGAATTATTCACACCATTTTTTCCGTTTGACTCGAATTTTATGTTTTTTCCTTTAATATCTCGGATGCTCAAAATTTATTTGTGTAGGCTGAGGGTTGAGGTTTGCAAGTTTTTAGTAGGTTGGCGAATAAAGCTTCTAGAGATGAGGAGGTGGATAATGGATAACTATTTAGGAGTTGATGCTTTACTTTTTTTTGATTCCATTGTGTTGTATTAAGTCAGTTATGACTATGTAGTACTTTGGTCAACCAAGGGGGCATCACCATATGTCGCTCTTAGCATATTTCGTAATAATTATATTCGATCTTTATTTGGGAAACGATTATGGGATTATGTAAATGGATATGAAACACATTTTGTGAAATGTAATGAGAAAAGCTTTTTTCGAAATCTATGATTTTGTTTCATATTCATGAGCTCCTAATACTGTGGATACAATTAACATTGCCATATTTGGTCACCTGAAGTTAATACTTTGGACGACTACAGTGTCTGTCGCGCTTAGCTTCGGCCTCCAAATAGGGGATGTTATAACATGGTAGATGAAAATCGTGATGAAGCCAACCTAAGTGCAGTCGTATAATGGAAAATGGGTCGACCGATATTACAACACCTAGGTCAGGAGTCGAGCCTTTGAGATTGGTGACCTTATTCTCAAATGTATCTTCCTAGGCCCTATGAACATGGGCCTAAGCTGGAAAGGTCCGTACTCAATCGAGCACAAGATTGGAGATGGAACATTCAAGCTGGCAACTATAGATGGGGTGTCACCTCCCCGAGAGTGGAATAAAAAACACTTGCAAAGCTACTTCAATTGAGATTTGACTTTGTAAATATCTGGTCATGTTTGATATAAATAGATAAAATCTGTTATTTCCTATGTATATAAAATGAAATGACTTTCTGAATCTGTGGCTCTTTCTCTGTCTAACTATAAAATTATGAACTGTAATAAATGTAAATGAATCTTCATATGCATAATGCAGGCATGTAGGTATCCAAATTTAGGTACCAACCAAACTGCTACGTTCCATGATTAGGCCTTTGAAGTAAATCATTCTTGGCGTCCGAAGATAAATGCCACCTAACTCTTTTGACCCTTGACTTTGGTCGGGAGTATGAATAGAAGCTGGTGGAATGAGACAGTTCGCCCCATCTTCTCATGCCCAGTGTTTGGTAGAGCACTGATGCCTTGCCCCGAGGATGGGAAAGCCAAAGATCACTGCTTGGAGTTAGGCATGATGTTATCCAAACCTCGATCAACGTCCAAAGCCAGGCATGGTCAAAGGTTAATATCCTAAAAGGGGGATATTCAAACCACCACCAGAAGTAATCAACTCTAAGAAATTCCCAGAGTTAGGGTAAATTGGAATTTTGAAATAAACAATCCATATAGGGATATTCAAATCACCACATTTGGTGATCAAGATTCAATTCGATCCCGAAGAGGATCCCGAGTCATCGAGATTTTTTATTAACAGCACGGTGCAATACAGATTGCTGTTACAATTTAAATGGAGCTTGGTCTGAGAAAAAAATAGGCTGATAATCCGAGCAAACTCTAATATAGGAATGAACTTGCACATGTATAGATAAAAATACTAAGCGCATTTGTCATGACTTAGACAAGTCAACATAGAATCTAAAAAAACTAAACCAATTTAATTAACATAACTTTCAAAACAAAAGGTAGGGGCCAAACTCGCTCATATCTGGCTTAGGACAAAAAATTCCAATTGCTATGCAGCCAAAAAGAAGAAAGCAAACAAGCAATCACTTATGATGTTTGTATCTCTTCTTCTTTATCTCTTCCTCTGAAGAGTGTGTACCAGGCTACTCTAGCTTTTTCCTGCTCCTACCCCAACTTCATCGGCCCTTAGATGGGGTGCTATGTCAAGACGTGAATGGTAAGATTTAAGTGCCTTTGGGCATGTGCAGTGTGATCGGCGAAAAAATGCTCTGATCTGGCAAAGATATTGATAAAGGAGGATGAATGAGTTCAAATGGTTCTTTCTTAATCTCCTTCAACAAAACTTAAGTTTGGAGCAACTCTTCCATGCTGGGCCATGAAGAAGGATCGAAAAGTTATGAGAACGTACTCCTCTGCCTAAGTTCCTAGGAGATCACCAATCATCTCCTCTTCCTAAGCATGGACTGTTTACACGTCAGGACCAGGAGCCTCACCAACTGGAGCATTTAGAATTCTTTCAGAAGTAATCAGACCATTGATTTTGTCGGGGATGCTCATTATCCTAGTTGGGGACCCTCCTCGGGGAGAAAATAATGTGAGGCTGGCTTGAAATTAGAGAAACATAAAATAAGAGAGTTTTGACACCGCTATGTCATATGAGCTCTCTCGAATATGGTGAGGTCAATGAGATACCTTAGCCAGACTGAGGCTTTATATGGGTAGGAGTGCCGTCTTGATTCTCCTCGTGAATAAGAGAAAACAAGCTTGTCTTTTGTATTTCTGGAGCATATGTACTATACAAAGGGTCAAACGGAGTGATGGAGGGAGCTAGAGGTCCAAATGTAAGGCATGTAGTGGGATCTTGAGGCGTACACCCGGAGCCCTCGCATTGGTCTTTCTGGACCGTGGTAGCCATCTCCAAATGCAAAATAAGCTCACCCGCTCTGAGCACGTTGATCTTAAATGGACTCAGAATCATGTGCTCCAACTCCACCAAGTTGACCAGCATTTATGTCCCACATCTGTATAATGTATACATAACTACTGGTAGCCCCTTCACACTACACACTATATATTCCACGGATGTGGGACCTATCCAAATGTATGATCCTTGGACCAACAAAAGTCTGCATGCTACAAGGGGATACCAGCATTAATGAGTGCATGATCATAAGCTTCAAAATGGAGATAAACATCAACTGCCCAATGATTGATCGGTACTGATTCATTTTTATGGATTGGTAACGATCCATACAATTCCATTCAAAACACCTCAAACCCTACATACTCCAAATTAAGGTAATAGCAATCCCTTTCAAGCCTCGAAACATCGTCCTCATGTAATACATCATCAAGCACCTCGAGCACCTAAAGCCAGGAAATCCATTTCCCCACCGATCCAACTTATTAACCCAGAAACTAGCTTTTAGCACTATAATCAAGATGGAAAATATGAACCTAACAACAAGCTGCATTTATGCAAGGAAATGGAGGAGATCCATAAATCAATCTTATGGATTGGTAAGGACCCATGCCTATGGATCAGTATCGATCCATGGCACTTGCTGACATAACCATGATCTTTTCATGCTCTACTTTTGCTATACATAGGAAATGTGGCTACAATTGCGGTAGAGGAATTCCTCGCGACCTACAGCTATAAATCGTGGGGTAGGGTATCATTTAGAGATATCCTTTTCGGTTGTTAACTAATTTCCTGCAATTCCCTTGTAATCCCAAGGATCCATTTAGATCCATAAGAACAGAAGTTGTAAATAGTAGTATAATCAATTGAAAAGCTGAGTGGACACAGGCATTAGTTTGTGGAACCATTATAAACTCTGTATGTATCGATTTTACTTCATTTTCATCTATTGTTCTTTATTTTTCTTCTATACTTGAATGTTTATGCCACATTCTACTATAAACATCACTTGTTTTGAAAGCCCTCACTTAAGGGTTATGCAGCCTTACCTCCTAAGAAACAAACAAACTAGCAAATAACTGTGGTGGTGCATGACACCAAAGGTGACCTACATAAGTAAGAGGTGTAGCCCATTTAGGTGTAACCCTCATATTTACACTGACCGCTGAGGACCAATGAAATTCTCAACCCATGTACATCTACTCCCTAATATGGTACCAATACACTGACATAGCGTCGATCCTCGCTCAACGTCCCATTTAGATTGCCTAATACAATCAGAGCAATATCCCTACTAAAAAGTTAAAGAAGAACTTACTGGGGTATTCCATCATCTTTACGTGAGTGTATATAATTCCACGGATCCTACAGTTGGATATGTGCCACATCAGTATAATGTATATACAACTACTAGTCGCCCCTTGCAATGTGCAGACTTTTGTTGTATAACATTACTGACCTTGCATTAGAACCCATTCTAATTACTATATCATTTTTATCCACTTAAGTTATTTACTAACTTTAATAATTCACACGTTTCATAAACGTATACTTGAGGCTACATATATGTATGTGTATTAATTCTTACTTGTTTAATTATTACACCTCCATTGTTCACTATTAGTAACGTTTCATTACTTCTTTATGCATTTACATCTTAATTAATTTAAGGTCATTTACCGCTTTCTATAAAAAGATCTAAAAGTCTTTTCTTGTTTACTCCCATTTCTTTTTATTATATTTTTCTTTCTATTTCTTTTTAACATTTACCATCCTCCCTTGTTTAATAAACTTTCCATACTCTTTTTATTTTAAATTACAACTTGCCTACCTCTTCGTCATTATTATTTGATTTCTGCCTTGCTAATATTCATTTCATTACTTGCATGCCTTGTTATCGTTTACTATTTAGTTTCCATCTTGTCTCTATTGCTTATATTTATATCTTGATTTTTACAATTTAGTCCATATTCTTATCACATTTCAAATATTAAATTCATAATTAAGGATTTTTGCATCTTAATACATTGGAATCACATCTTCTCTAAAAGGAAATGTTAAAACTGTAAATCTCTATATCATATCCAAAAAGGGAATATGTGTTATGTTCGGAATTACAAGGAATAATATTTTGTAATTATTGAAATAGATGGTACAATATAAGGTAAAATACTCTTATTTTATACATCTCTTTCTTTTAGGTGTATTCCTTGTCATTTCAAACGATACACTTTTATTTATGAATATGAACTAGATAACCTATAATTACATTGCAATACTCTACATTTTAATGAACTAAAATACTACTTAAATCCCCATAATTTATTGTGATAACCTCTAATGTGCATTTACTTGCATAAATCAATTAATCAACAAATCTGGAATTACAATATAATCTATCAAATTCAAAGGCTACTTCTACCCAATACTTTCTAGATTCACATACATGCAATATACAATTCAAGTTATCAATCATAGAATATGTAAGCATGGTATATAAATTCATTACACATTTACAATTTTACCATACAACTTCAATTTACATTTTTAGGTATACTTGAATAGATTTACAACGATAGAATGCAATATTATATAAAAATATATAATTTTCCACTTACCATTTTAGCTTTTCAAATCTCCAGTTCAAACCCCCTATTATTTAAATTTTGACCTCCTTTTTCTCCATATTTGGATATACACATACACATACACACCGAAAGCGAACATATATTTATCATAAATCTAGATTAGAAAAGAGATTTGCATTTCATTTACATTTTACATCTGAATCTAAAATTTATTGGCTTTGATGATTTGGTTTGACCTTATTCTTCGTCTTAGTCATCCTCTATTATTCTCCATTTTAAATATGTATAAACTATAACTAATTACGAATTAAGAATTTTATGGATTAAGAGAAAATGTTTGAGCTTCGGCATGCTAAAAAAATGAGAAGAAAAGTGAGGGTTTAGGTCCATATTTATAGGAATTTAAATCAATATCAGCTATTAGATTGTATTATCTTAAATGTGGGCTATCCAGCCACTTCAAAATCCTTAATTGCACAGATTAATCGTTCAATTTCCGTGGCCCTACCGGTCAACCATTAGCGGTTGACTGGTGCGATTTAGGGGTTGATCGGTTGGTTTAATATGTTAATTAACATTTGGAATTTCTTTTAATTTAATTTATGTTGATTTATTTCCTAGAGTGACCTGATGGAGATAATTTGTTTCTTCTTTAATTAACGTTACTTAAATTTAAAGTAACCATTAGCATTAACTATTGTTAATTAATTGTACTTTATTTCTTTAATTATGTATATAATTATTTTCAACTCAAAATATTCAAATGTTAATTACTATTTCGTTTGAACTCCGATCGTAAAACATTACAAATGAAAATTGATTAGAAAATCGCCACGAACCAAATAGTGAAAGTTTCATAGCCAAATTCTAATTTTTTTAAATTATATTTTTAGCATCACTAACTATTAATTAATTTCTTTTTAATTAATTATCATTAAAATTACTAGTAAAATCATTATTTTTATAAAATTTAACATGTTAGCTTTGATTTTCATCAAGGAAAAATAAGATCAATCCTAACTCAAAATTTGAACAACAAACAAATATACACTAAAATTGATCATATCTTTTGAACTTTATTTTTAATTAACGTGTAATTATTAATCCAAAAGATTCAATATCTGAATACAAATCAAATAGAACAGTTGATACATCTGGATTTTGGAGGGCAAAAAATCTAAACATATTGACAGATACTTCCTCAATGAAGAAACATGACCCAAATAAATTGATGCAAAATAGCAACATGTGTTGAGCAATATAAATTCATCTAAACATATATATATTTCTCAACTGATTCCTACAATAATTAATTATTCAACTTCTGATGCAAAATAGCAGTTTAGCGTATATTAATTCCCAAAATGATTTACACAATAATTAACCTAAAAAATTCACTTTGCTTCAGCAGCTCATGTTTTGACGTGGAATTAAGAAATTAGAGGGAAACAAAAGCAATGGACTGGGGCAGACCAAAGGGAAGCGACAATGAAAACCCATGATTGAGGACTCAGGGATGGCACCAGCGAGTGGCTTTGGTGAATTTTAAATGAAAAAGAGTTTGGACTTGGAAGAATGGTATGGATTTAGGCTAGTTGTATTCCAACCCCACACACTTACTTTATTAATACCAGTATGGGCACGTGACCTAGTTATATTATTGTAAACGGAAGTAAGAACGTTTTTGGAATTTCAAAAAGACATCGAGTAAATTGGTTCAATGAATTTTCTTTATTAATAGTAGAGATGAGTTGCTACAAATGCTCTGCGAAATCCCCGCTATAGCCCATAGCGTTATTCGATCGCTACGTTACTTTAGTCTTGCGCTATTAAACAGTAGATCTGCTTTAAGT
Organism: Allium cepa; assembly: GCA_030765085.1. Lineage (NCBI taxonomy): Eukaryota > Viridiplantae > Streptophyta > Magnoliopsida > Asparagales > Amaryllidaceae > Allium > Allium cepa. The sequence goes on along the minus strand of CM060934.1, from coordinate 1,013,580,877 downwards.
CTCGCTATTTTTCTCTACACCCGCTAGATCAAGCTTTTAGCACCCGCTTTAGCAAAATTGATATAAAAGGTTGACTTGACTAGTTCTGTTTTAGACCAACTTATCAAAGTTAGGCTAAAGACCTAATTTTATGGCATAAATGCTCAGTAGAAGTTAAATATCTGTTATAGTCGCCAAATATAGTCAGCATAAATCATGATATTCTTCGGTTTTGTTGTATAAGATTAAACAATATTTATTGTTCCTACATAAATGATGCAAGAGTGGGAATAAATTAACTTTTAGTTATAGGTATTATATCTAATGTACCATTTGCACTTTCGCTCTTTTTTGTTATATTCCTGCTTTATTCCTGCTATAACTTTTTACACCTCCACCGCTGCAGAATCACTAAGTGCTTTAACTACATAGGTTATTATTAAACTTTTCACTTCTATAAAATGATTGCACTTCCAGAAAAGCGATTTCTCTTCCAGAAAAACTCTGAAAACAATTCATCTTCTTAACTTGTTCTTCTCTACCATTTCTTTCCATGAAAATGAATCCAAACAAAAAAAATTCAAAACAAAATCTAAGCGAAAAACTTCAATCATTTAAAAAAACTCTTTGCTTCATTCTTTGCATTCAATGACACTAGGAATCGAGTCAAATGCAAATGATCAAAGAACAGGAAAATCAATTTGATTCTCTTCGATGTTTTATTTCAAGTTTTTCCAAAGAAGTTTAAAGCAATGCACTGGAATGCTCGAACTCTAAGGCGGAAGTGGATAACGAAGTTGAAAAGTTATCAACACCGATCCTATCTTTAGATTCGAAGGATGGGTCGAAGTACCTAAGATAATCTAGGTTTTATTTCTATTTGTAATTTGTATTTATAATTTGTAATATGTGTTATACATTTTAGTCCGTGTAATTAACTCTAGTTATATTTATATTTTATGTAATTAATTGAATAAATATGTATAAATGTAATATTGGTGATGTATAAAACATATTTAGTTATCATTATATATAGTTAATTGTAATATTATTTGCACATAGAATTGATTTTGATTCCATCTTCAATATTATAACATTTAAAAGTATTTGATATTTATCACAGGTAGAAGTAGTTTATTACTCATTTTTGTTGATGATAATAGGGAAGAAACATATAATATATAATATACACATATAGAGAGGGAGATTTATACAAAATAAGGGGGTTAACCAATTTAAGGGAATTACACTATATTTTGTAATAAATATATTTACATGGCCATCGTCATCAAAATGGGGTAGATAGCTAATACCATAGAAAATGATTTTGATTAAACAACTTCATAAATATAGGTATTAATGATTTTCCAAGATATATAGAATATTCTATAGGATATTATACGGGTTTATAGCACAAGATAATCAAATTTTTGGACGGATTAGCAAAAAGACCAGAGATCAAGATTCAAAGATGATCGAGATATTAGAAGATTCATGAGTTCAAAGACGAAGAGAAAAACACTTCAAGACTACAATTTATAGTCAATAGTCATAAGATTAATTGGTTAAAGTCCTCGAATAGCAACTTTCTCTTCTTTGAATACTCTCTTATCAAATTATTTATAATCTTTTATTTATTTTAAAAATACATTTCTAAAAATATCTTACAAGAGTTCTATATATTTAAAAACTCTGTTAAAAAGAAATAAAAATTACTAGAATTTTATAATCACTTTAAATTGATTACTGTTTTTTTAAACTAACAAGGGTATATTGACATAGGCTACATAGGTATGTTGATATATATACCGTTGAGGAGGTGTCTTCTGAATAGTTATGATTTTTGATTACATCTTATCGTGAATAGACACGTTCCTTCATACACTATATATAGGGGAATGGAAAACGAATTTTATTAACTACTTTTCTCAACTTTCTTCTTACTCCAAATTCTTATCATATATTTCACCAAATCCACCTTTATACTATTCATAGCCACTCCAATTCAACCTCTACTTTACTACATCTATTCTCCACAATTACTAACTGATTTGAAAGTATTCTCTCATCAATTTAGAAATAAAAATGCTATCAAAGGGCTATATGATATTCCATATCCAAGTACAATTGTTTGTATTTTGAATCAATAAAACTCTAATATTGTTTGTCTAGGTTTTCTTGTTGCCCATTTAAATCAAGTAGGTGTGCTTATTACCCATTCAAATCAAGTGAGTGTGCTTATTGCCCATTAAAATCAAGTGGGTGATCTTGTTGTCCAATGCAATCCAGAGAGTTACCCTGAACTTGGAAATAAAAAGAGTGTATCTCGTTGCCTTGAAATTGAGATTATATTCCGGTTGCTTGCCTGTGCAAAGTAGGTCTTGGAAAGGAAATATGTACATGCAATATACAAGACTGGACATAGGATCTGTTAATCGAAACTAGTATAAAACTTCTAGTATCATCTTTCTTGCTTTTACTTTAGTTACTGCATTTATATATATGTCTGTAACTCTTTGTTAGTATACATTTGTCTTGATTTTATGTATTTGAATTTAAATCTTAAAATAATTTAGAAAAATTTCAGATAAGTTATAAAACACTATTCATCCCCTCTATTGTTAAAGTAGTCTTAAGATCCATTCACATTAGTACTACACCATTTCCCACATAGAGATCCCTCTGGAGTAGTAAAAATAGCTATGAAAATATTAGGACAAGGTTATTACTGACCACTACACTAGATGATGTGCATGAGGTCGTCTACATTTCTAATCGATGCCAAATAATTTCCGGTATCCTAAGATTACCGTTACACGAACTCATCTCCATAACCAGCCCTTGGTCATTCAACACATGGTGAATTGACCCAATAGGATCTCTACCATTGTCCAAAGAGTGTAAAGTGTACAGTAGCAGCTATAGATTACTTTACAAAGTTGGTAGAAGCTGAACCTACAATACCCTATAAATTTGGTATATATTATAATTAAAATATTAATAATACATGGTATAAATAATTGGATTTAATTTGTAAATAATACTATATAAAATAAAGATGGGAAAAATGTAACGATTCGGACTCGACCTTCGAAAATCGGCACCGAATACGACACTCATATTCTAATGCCGCAGATCCAAACGTCGAACCTGGTGCGCCGGAGCTTATAACACAATTAAGTAAACAACATAGCGAAAGAAATAATGAATATCAATATATAACATCTGATACAACATCCTGATACAATAGATATCGATATACATCAGAGATATGATACAATAAAATAGCAGCGGAACAAATAACTCAAGATAGTCTTCAAGAAAGAACTCCAAAACTGAAACTCCATCTCCTAGAACCAATCCAGAAATAGCTCGAACTCCGAATAATGGTGTACTAAGCTAAGCAAGGTCAGTCATATCCAACGACTGGACTAGCTCCAAAATAATCCACTGAACCTAACTATCTGAAAAACCCAACTCTAGACTGCTCGTGTGGAAAATAGTGAGCACCCAGAGTTTAGGAAAGGAACGATAAATTCCGAGTCAGTCATGTGACTGGTGTGAGTAACAAAAATAGTTTATCTTTAAAAATAAACAAGATTTATAAAAGAAAATCCGATATGCTTATTAGAAAATGAAACTACCATAAGACCTCCCGCCACACACACAATGCAAACGCAGAATTGGAGGAGATTTCTTCTTATGATAGTCAAACATGCTTGATACGTAGAAAATTGCTTTGATATTATTATTATAAGTGCACAGTGCAGAAAACATTTCGAAAGTAGAATATTAATCTTAGCCAGCATAGACATTTCGAACTATGCCTACTATAGCTACCATCCAAACAGTGGTGACCACCATAAGTGAATGGCAGGTTCTACAACTAAAACCGTACAGGGTTTCGTATTGGATGAATGGATTTTCCAACAAATGGTCAGGCTAAGGAACTTCCTACTGCCACATGGGATCGCCTCTGGCGGGACATCCCGAGAACCTAACCGGATCTCTGCCAACACAAGGCCGGGTTACCTCTGTAACTAGGTAACTACTACTCGAGCATGCCACTCCCCGGTCCTTTGGGACCTTTTTCCGAGGGCCCTCTGCCACAAAGCAACAACCACATAGTAAATGAGATTGGAGCCACCACACAGGTAAATATCTGGGCTCCATACCATGACATTACCTTTTTCCAAAAGGAAATGACACACCCTAAAGGGCGCGACCCTCATAACCTTGCCGCATCTTTCCTGTTTTAACCATTTCCGGGGTGTGAGGTCCTGATGCAGTCTCGTCCACAAAGCTACGCTTTATTCAAAAGCCATGCTCTGATCACAAATGAATGATCAACAAATGATCATCAACACACAGCAACACTCAGAGCCACACTACCAAATTGGGAGTATATTGCTGATAACCTTCAACTACATAACCTCTGAGCTCGTATGTCTCAGAGAAGGGTGTTAAGCTAAGAGAATAAATTCTCCGCCACCACAGATACGTATTTGAAAGAAATCGGCTTTATATCTCAAGGTGTAGTGTCAGACATGTAACCATACAAGTCTGTTCCGGGTTCGAACAGAACGGAAGGCACTTCCGAAGAAGCCCTTGCAATCCGGGTATTCACAATCCCGATCGAATTTCCCATCACGAAGGAAATCTCTATACCGGGGATCAGCCAGTGCAGAGACAATCGATAGGTTATCCTATCGTTCTTACAAATACCCGGTCTTCACCACCGGTCTTCAAATGCTATCCATATATGTCGTATCACATATTCGGAATGGGTTATACGACACAAAGGTCCTCTACCGGCTAAACCGAATAGTGAGCGCAACATTTAAAACATATGGATATGGGATTTCAATTAAGTCACAACTTAATAATTCAAACTTTCTTTCAAATGGTTTAAACAAATTACCATTTTCAAATCTTTCACACAAAAGATTTATTTCACTAAGTTTACCCATTTTCACAAAGATCCATTTATGGATTTCAAATCAATTCCCATTTCAATTGGATTAACTCGTTTAAAATCTTTAAGTTAAAGATTTAACTCATAGCTTTCAAACCGTTTCCATAACTTGGAACATCATTTTCATTTTTAACTTGAAATCCCTTTAACACAAATTGGACGTTCATTACTTAAGTGAAAGCATTTATCATTTGAAACAAATAGTTTTCGTTCCAGAAATATCCAATTATATTTACACGAGTTAAAGCCTTTGAATTTAAATTCAAATTCCCAAATCAATACCTTAAAAAATAATTTAACCCATGTAAACCAATTTATAAGTTGAATAAACTTTTTAAACGCCAGTTTCCAAATCATAGAATTCAATTTCAAATATTGAATTCAAATTTAAATCAAAATATTTAATATTACAAAAACAGTCAAGTTATTCAAAATAAATTTCATCTTTGAAATTCCATTTCAAAAGCTTTTCACTTTAACCCAATCCATTTCCAAACATTTGAATTTAAATATTCAAATTTAAAACTATTCAAAAACTTGTGACTTAATCGATTTCCTCATGAAATCCATATTTGTGTGTGTATAAGTGTAGTCCAGGGGTTTAACACAATAGTGCACATCATTCAATCATCATAGATTAAAACACAGAATAAATATAGTTGATAAGCGATATAAACTATAACGCTTATCGTCCATTCACAGATTCAAAGATAATACACAAATGTAATAAATGAATAAATCATACACAACACAAATCACAGAACAAAAGATCACAGATCAGATAGGACAATCAATTCAAGGTATCTCATACAATGTAACCATTCATAAGTAGGTCAAGCATTTAATAATCATTTAAAAACAGGATTAACTAATTACTTAATCCTAAGTAATTCAATTTATTTCAAATTAAATAAATTACTTATGAATTAATTATTAAATTCTGATTTATTTATCACAAATCGTTTGATATAAATTAATTTATCAACCCTTTCAATAAATTATTCTTAATTAATAATTTAATTAGATTAACCTTAAGTTAATTACATAATCATTTAATCTGAATTAATTTCATTAAATAATTATCTTTAATTAATTAATTACCCTTATAAACAAATCAACATTTACCTATATTAAATGTAATTATAACTTAATCTCCTGATTAATTAACTTAAACCTTAATTAATAAAGTTAAATTTACAATTAGTAATTAAATTGATACAAACATTAATTATCCATTCTAATTAACTTAATGATAAATGTATTACAAATCATTTAATCTTTATTAAATTTAAGGTGAACTCACTCTTAGGGGTGATTTAAATATCGATATGTTTTGAAACCCTTTTAAATTCCAACTTATCTTTCTAAATTTTATTTTAAACCCAAGATTTAAAAATGAACCCTCCTTTGTCTTTAGTAAAGTTTAAAAAAAAATTAAAAAATCCGTTAAATTACTTGTTGAAGTAATATGTTATTATAAAGAAATTTTAAAGAGTTGAAATCAAATCCTAAAACATTTAACTTATTTAAAATATTTAAAATACTTGCATTTATCACTTTCTTTCATTTCAAAATCTGAAATTCAATTATATGTTCAAGTCCAGGCTTCAGATTTGTTTTCAACTTTGCTTAAACTTTCTTTTACAACTCAATTTCTAATCTTATATTTAATTCTTTTAAATAAAATATTTCTTAATTGTTATTAAAACAAATTTAAACTTAAAAATTAGTTATACCCAAACCATGTTGTAAACTAACTTAAGTTTATATTTAAACTTCTGTCTTTAAACTGGCTTAAGCTTTGTTTCAAAATTAAATTTTAAACTTTGAAAACAGAACAAGTTCTGTTAATTAATCCTGAACAACACTGACTCGAGCCCCACAATGCTTGCTTCGAGTCAAAACAAAGATTCCCCGAGCCAAACGTACAAAATCTCGAGCTCGAACTCAAGTCGTTTCCCCTATCTTCGAGTAAACCCAACCTAGACGCACACTACCATGTTGTGCACATGCACGGCCAATCACGACGGCTCTGATCATCGCCGTGATCTTCGTCAAGTCGACAACTTCGCCACCGACCCCCTCGTCTACTCCGATCAACCAATTCGTTAGTAAAAAAAAAATCGAGGCATTCAATCGAAAAACTGGAACCCACCATCATCGGCAAAACCACCCTTCACCATTGCTCCCGACCATCTTATGCCTTGCCACCGCGAGTACAACTTCGTCACCGCCCCACGCGACTCTTCCTCCAGGTGCGATCGCTCCTATTCCATTGTTGACAACGAATTACCCCCTCAAACCTCATCGTCCTTATCTGGGTACAAAACCCTATTTCCTCTACGCACGACCACCACAGCAAGTTAGAATTCTTTCCATCATTTTTCTGATGACCAACAATCCCCGAACCACCTTCTGACCAAACCACGAAGAACCTAACCTTGCCATTAGACAGAATTTGATGAATTTGTTTGTTGCCTCCAAACCCAAATTTCTCGACTATTATAAGCTTAAAAATTACGAGACCTTCACCAAAAATCATTATTTCATGATATAAACTTGATTATGCAATCAGATTATGAAGTTAAGATATTCGAATTTTATGATATATTTTGATCTGCCTGTAAATTACCCTTTTCACAAAATTTATTTAATATTTTTGCTTGGAATTATTTTTAAAAATAAATTCACCTTCATACCTTTATTTTGTCTTCAATGATCTTGCTTTAATATTTATCATATAAAGTGCAGTTTAATTTTTATTTTAGTAACCTTAATTCTGAACTTAACCAGAGAGATGAATATGTCCATGCACACAAAAATCTCTACCTGCATATATAGATATACAGATATATCTACACTCATACAACCTAACTCACAACATACCCAAATATCAATCACTGATATCAAAATATATAAATAAAACCAGAGGACAGTTAGCTCACCAGGCCTGAATACAGAGCACAGTGCAATTGGAATTGCTTTTCAAATTGAAGCTTTGCTTTCCAGTTTTTTTTTTTTTTTTTTTTTTTTTAAGCTTTGAAGAAACGAGATGAAACGGATGGATTAATATATAGGAAGCAAGTCTACAGGTTGATTATAATTTGTTTTGTACAAAGCAGGACAAGGATATTAATTTGCACAATGAAGAGCAGAGATATTTTTTCTTCTTGGTGGCTGAAGTGATATTTATTTTGGTGGCTAATAGAATACAATTTTGGCTAGCATTTATTGCTATTTGTCTTGTTTTATAAGCCTTGTAGATATTTATATGTATGTTTGAATACTTATACATTTTATTGTCTTCATTTTGCAAGTCATTGAATGTAATTTCTTTGCTTATTATATTTTTCCTTCTACTTGTTGTCTTATTACTTTGTAGTGAAGTGTTAAGGTCAGTATATTGTATTGACTTTATATCTTATGAACTATACCATTTATTTATATGCTGTTGGTATTTGTCTAATTTCTTTCTTTCTTTTCTTTTGTCTTGTTATACAAGCTTACATACTCATATATATATATATATATATATATATATATATATATATTATTTGTTTCTTTTGTACATGACTATGCTGAGATAAATCTTGGCTGAAATGATGTTGCTTTGGTTTTGTTTATATACTTGAGTATATTTATTTCTTTTATTTTTTTTTGTTTTCTTTTATAAGTGTTCATATGTGAATTTATTTTATTTCTATGCTTTTACTTATTAATTTTTATTTATTTCTTATATCAAATTTAATTATATCAATAATCCAAATACAATTTTTCTAAGATATTTATGTAAAAATTTAAGTACAAATTTAATATTCAAATTTCCAATTCCCAAATTTGTTCAAAATTTACATTAAATATCAATTAAATATTAATTCCAAATTGGGGTCGTTACACAAAACGTTTATTTTCCAACTTTGGAATCTAACACTGAAACCTATGCCATTGCGAATGCCTCATTTTTCTGATTCGTGTAGTATATTTATTCATATAGTTTGAAGTCCAAATGAAGGAATTAAGGGCAATTTCATATCAAAGTAAACGAGCACCAAAGTTTAAATTTTAATTTAAATGGGCCTTTGCTTTTCCAACATTTATAAGTACCAGGGTACGTAACTTATTTCTCATTTTCAGAAACTGACACCGCTTTAGTCTTTCTCCTTTCTCCTTTCCCTCTTTCATCTTAAATTTAAAAGCAACATATCTCACTCAAATCTTAATGGATTGGCACAAATCCTATGGCATCAAGAAGATTATAGAGAGGACTATGCGTTCATACCAAAATAAAGGAGAAACTCTAAAGCTTAGTAGCACTATAGTCTAGACAGCGAAAAGTAGTAGTAGCTAGAGTTGTAGGAATTACCATAGAAGGAAACGCAAGCACTCCACCTACTATAAAGTAACCCGCCATGAACTTGAATCTAGGGACGAAAACCCCATGGGAAGATATACTAGTATGTCTCTCTGACTGGACTTTGAAGATTGTGAAAAACTTGATGATGATAGGTGGAAAGAAAACACTAATGTACTCGATACTTGCAGTGAGGACCAAACTGCCCCTACCCGACCAACCGCAAGCCAACAGAACTCTGAAGGAGCGGTTCTCCCAAAGACAGGAGAGCCTAGGCTTCAACCCACTTACCAAGATTGTCTAAAAGATCAAACACTTGGTGTAGTCACTGATAGCCAACCCATGGATTACCGTACATCAGAGGTATATATTGTGGACATGATCAAGCGCCTAATCGATGAAAGTAGTACAAGAGAGATGATGAATGGGGATCCGCTCCAAGCCAGAATCCCTTCATTAATGACATTCTGAATGAACAATATCCTAAAATGTTACTATGCTGACTATTTCATCCTACGATGGAACTAGAGACCGAAAGCCTCACTTGCACAAATAAGGTTGGTATAGGGACGGAGCGAATGCTTCAAATGCTATTTGGTGTAGATGTTTTTCTATTTTCTAGAGGGAAATTCTTCGAGGTGATTCATCAAGCTCCCACCTAAATCCATCTCCACTTTCCGTGGATTAGCAACAAGGTTCCTTGATCAGTTTAGGCTTCAAATGGCACAACCAAAAGATGTAATGTCCTTATTGGGCCCATTCTAGGGACGAAATGAATCTTTGAAATCCTTCATGAGTTAGTTTAATGCTACATTCACGTAAATAACTAACCCAAACGAAGATATCATCTTCATGGCCCTGATTCGTGCCATCCATCCCGACACTAAATTCGAAAATTGGATCAAAATGAAAAAACCTACCACCATGAAGGACTTTAATCGAAAGGCGAGCTATTGCTTGAGATTGGAAGAGGCAAAGGAACTAGAAGGAAAACTTGCTAACATATAACCAACCAATGTTCGGCAGAATGGAACGGCGATGAACCAAGATTTCTCTTTATCCAAAGGGTGTCTCATTACGCGCCTCTGTATATTCATATGATTCGCCTTAACACCATCAGTAGTTTTACGCTTGTCAGACAGAAAGAGGCGCATAACGAAAATGGACTGCATTCCTTTGCATAAGAAAGAGGGGTATTAGTACCAGACCACAATTACCTACGGGACCAATCTAGAAAATGCAGAAAAGAATGGAAATTAAATAAAGGAAAACCATAATTCCAACAAGAAGGACAAAAGTAATAAGCGACTTAAATGCTTGAGGCCCGAAGACTATACCTTGCTCAACGATACTGTAGAGAATGTCCACTATGCGACATAAGTGACGGAGGAGTGCAAGAAGCCTTCTTAAAAGGTAGCAACTGAGCAGCAAAAGCTTTATGGTAAATATTTCTACTTCCTTGAAACACAAGGTCGCAGCATGAATTAGTGCCATCATTTGAAGAACCTGATTGAAAAGTTGATTCGGGAAAACAAGCTTCAATGGTATGTAAGGAACCCGCAAAATCCTGATAGCCTACAGTACCCCAAGCTCCTAGAGACCGGGGAAACTAAGCTGGAACCAGCGAAGGGAGATCCAGGTGGACTAACCAGAGACTCGTCATCGGAATAATATCTGGAGGACCTCATCCCATGTAGAAGATTAGGTGAGAGACAGAGCAATATACAAGCTCACTAAGACATGATCCAAAATATTAGTACTTCATGATCAATGATGGAACTCCTGCCAAGCATCTAAGAACCTTGAACGATGACATAGTATTCTGGAGTTGAGATACTAAAGGAATAGAAGTTCTGAGCCCTAAACCCACGGCCGTCACGGTAGGAAATGGACTAGCCATGGTCCGATGAGTATTGGTAGATATTGGTAGCTCTATGAATATCCTATTCAAACACACGTTTGATCAAATGAAGATGAGTATGAAGGATGTATCCACTTACCAAATAAATATCCAAGGCTTCACTGGTGAACCTAAGAAACTAGTTGGAATAAATGATTTGCCCATAGAACTTAGGGAATGTGACCAAAGAGTGACCCTCACCCAGAACCTTATGATTGTAGATGAAATATCTACTAATAGTGCTTTCTTAGAACAGCCCGCTTTGGCGGGTCTTAGGATTGCCTTAACTCAAAGGTGTATAACCATGAAATTTCCAATTGAGAATGGAGTTAGGGTGATTAATGGAGACCAAAGTGACACAAGAGAATGCTAAATCACAAAACTACGCGAGTCTAGAAGAAAAGAAAAGGGCAAGAATGTTAGGAGAACTCTCCACGTTCGTGAACCTACCAAAGAGCAACTATAGAGCCACTCCTAGCTTGGGGACTACAGTGAATTCGACAAGGCTTTGGACTCTAAAAAGAAGTGTTAGGGGAGGAACGAGCAGCACTAGCAGGATTGACGGTGTTTGTCGTAGTCGATTTGGATGACCCAACACAGGTCCTGAAAATTGGATATATCTTGGAAACAGGATGCGACTGTAAGTCATCAAATTTCTTCACGCCAACCTGGACGTATTCGCTTGAGCACATTCCAATATGTGCCTGGTTTCACCGAAGATTGCATGTCATGCATTAAATATTAATCCTAAGTATACACCAATGAAGCAAAATAGATGCAGCCTAGGACTCGAACGGTCCAAAGCACTGAGAGAACAAGTGGATAAGCTGATGGTGAATGGTTTTACACGCGATGCATGCCTACAGGGTATCTAATCAGTCTTAGTCAAGAAGTCCAATGGAAAATGGTGAACTTTTATCGACTACTCGAACCTAAACATAGCTTGCCGAAAGGCAGCTTACCTTTGCCTAGAATCAGCCAACTTATGGACAGGACAGCTGGACATGAACTACTATCATTTATGGATGCTTACTCGGGTTGCAATCAAATCATGATGCATGAACCTGACCACGAATATACCAGTTTCGTTACTGATCTGGGGCTTTACTGCTACAAAGTGATGTCATTCGGTATAAAGAATGCTGGAGCAACATATCAATGACTAGTGAAAGCTATGTTCAAGATCAGATTGAGAAAACTATGAAAATTTATGTAGATGGTATGTTGATTAAATAGAGAATAGTTGCAAATCACTTGGACAACCTCGTCGAAATGTTTGAAATACTCCATAAATATGGAATAAAACTTTATCCACTTAAGTGTCACTTCGGGGTTGCATCTGGAAAGTGCTTGGGATTTATGTAAGTACCAGAGGGATCGAAGCACATCTTAAAAAAATTAATGCTTTACGAGAAGTCGAGGCCCCAAGGAACAAGAAGGAGTTACGAAGCTTGAATGGAAAAACGACGGCACTAAGCCGGTTTGTCTCAAAAGCAACTGACAAATGTATACCATTATTTGACGCGCTAATGAATGGAAAGAAGAACTTTGAATGGAATCAAGCTTGTCAAAATGCATTCAAAGAGCTGCTATGACATATGGAAACCCGCCAATCCTGTCTGAGCCGATAGATGAAGAAGACTTGTTTACCTACTTTGCAGCCTCGCCCCATGCATGAAGTGTCGTGCTCATACGAGAAGAAGCAAAGATCCAACGACTCGTATATTACATCAGTAGATGATTCACTGGAGCCGAGAATAATAATCGAAAATTGGAAAAACTAGTATATTGCCTCTTGATCTCTTCTACCTCCGACAGAAGGGCTAATAGATCGACCTTGGAAGCAAGTGTTAACCGCCTCGAAACATCTGAATGGCTTATCTATTGGAACATCGAATTAAGTCCGTACGAAATCATATACCATCCATGAAGCGCGATCAATGGGTAAGCGCTGGCAGAATTCATTGCCGAGTTTATCGTATGGGATAAAGAAGAAGAAATTATCTAAGAATTGGGGACACGTTGGAAGTTGTTCATCGATGGTGCATCTAACAACATTTACTTGGGAGCGGGAGTAGTATTCAAAACTCCCGAAGGATGATCCTTTTGTTGTGCCTTATGCTTGGAATTTCAGACAACAACTAACGAGGCCGAATATGAAGCATTGATAATTGGGATGAAAGTTGTAAAGGAACTTGGAATATAGTCCGTACATATCTATAGCGACTGTTAGCTATCTGCACGGTAAAAGGCAAATACCAGCCTCGGGGAGAGAAGCTCACTCCATATCTATCTAAAGTGGAGGAACTGCTAAATTACATCGAACATTACATCATAACCCATATCCAGATGGAACAAAATGCGAAAGTAGACTTTCTACCTAAACTGGCCAGTTCCAGAGGACCTCGGTCCTTGGGGCTAGTCCCAGTCAAAGCTCTGACCACTCCAAGCACATGTGAAATGGATATCGATTAGATTTTTAAAACAACCGAGGAATCAGAAATATGGATGACACCGATCAAGGAAAATCTATTCAGAGGAACACTCTCTATAGACAAGAATCAATGGAAAAATCTCCTTTGGAAGGCACCACGATTTGTAGTATAGGATGGGATGCTCTACCGAACGTGATTCTCTATGCCATTACTTAGGTGTGTGGCCAATGACGAAGCCCGAAGAATCCTTAGGGAAGTTCATGAAGGTGACTGCGAAGATCACACTAGGGGCAAACCTTCGCAAAGAAAATTCTCCAATATAGGTATTTTTAGCCAACAGTAAACCACAATGTTGCAGATTACGGCAAACAATGCGACTAATTCAAAAATTTGGCAAGATCAAAAGAACTCCTTCAAAAGTGCTGACATAGATGGCCATGGACATTCACGATATGTGGAATCGATTTGATTGGTGTATTACTAATAGCCAAAGGAGGAGCCAAATATGTTGTAGTTACTGTTGATTCTTTTTCCAAATGGGCCAAAGCAAAATCGCTAGCTACTATTACAATAAATAAATTTATTAATACTGTCACTAAAAACATTAATTGCAAGTTTAGCCTACCACAAAAAGTCATCATGGATAACGGGACTTAATTTGAAAGTGCTGAGTTTAAAGAGTTTTGCAAGCGCTTCTGAACTGAAAAAAGCTTTTCTGATGTTGTACATCCATAGACAAATAGGCAAGTGGAAGCAGTGTACAAGATCATCAAGTCCACCATCGAAAAGTGCCTAACTAAAGCGAAAGAAAATTGGTTTGATGAACTTCTACTCGCACCATGGGTTTGCAGGATAATGTACAAATCTACAACCGAGCGTTCCTCGATTTTCTTGCATATGTTTTATAAGTAATGATCCAAGTCGAGATAGAAATCTCCTCTTGTTAAAGGAAAAACTTCAATCAAAGAAAAAACGAGTAGCTCCTACTCGAGTCGCTCGATATGGTCGATGAAAAGAGGGAAGAAGCTAGATTAAGGACTACTGCTCACCTAAAAAATGTCGCATAATATTTCAATTCCAAAGGCCATAACTGTACTTTAGAAGTGGGAGAACATATATTTTAAAGGGTTTACCATGTAACAGGAACATTCGGACCAAACTACAAAGAGCCCTATATGATCAGCCAAAAGCTCTGGGATGGCACATTCAAGCTAACAACCAATGATAGAACCCAAATTCCCTGAGCTTGGAACAGCCAATTGCCGCATCATTACTTTATCCAAGACTATCTTATGTATTTCTTATTTCTCGCAAATAAGTCATCTTGGAATACTGAAGGCATTGTAAACAGGCAGAACTTGCCCAACTTTTATGAATAAAATTGCTTTGATGGGGTCAAATCAACTCAAAACTATCCAATCACTGCTTGAGATAGTGGAACCATGCTCAGGTACACCCCACCTACTCGTTGAGTTGACGGAAGCAAATTGACTAAAACCGTTGGATCGACGGAACTCAATCCCTACCTTCTAAGAACCGGTGTTGCTCCCGCAATATTGGGAAGGCCCAAATCAAAGCCGTGAATTTCATTAGCCGTGCACCGCTTCTTGGGATGTGGAGTCACGCCCAAGAAAAAATAATTACTTAAGTCACGCATTTCGCAAGTCGCACACTGTCAAAAAGCCGTGTATTTCGTAAGCCACGCACTCTTAAAGAGCCGCGCATTTCGTAAGCCATGCACTCTCAAAGAGTCGTGCATTTCATAAGCCATGCACTCCTAAAAGCTGCGCATTTCATAAACCATGTACTCTTTAAAGCCGCACATTATGTAAGCCATGCCTACTTAAAAGCCATGCATTATGTGCAAGCACTATATGATGTTGCTTCGACATAATCAACAAATCATTAAGATCTTGTAAGTAACGGTATTCTCCTGACAACAATGAGAAACTCATCTATTGCAGGACTAACGAGAATCCACTTCCACTATCAAAAGTAATTGACATAATTCTAGCAATGTCGAACAACTAGGAATCGATAAAGAATTCTGATCGTTAACCGATAGAACCTCTGGAACCGAGATGCTCGAGTCATAAGTTCTCGAAGATAGGAACCGCAAAGTAGATTTAGCTAAGAAATCCTAGGAATCGTTTGGATCAACCGGTCATTTAGCAAGTGTTCGGAGAAAACAACCTTGTAGAGTAAGGGGTACATATATACCAACATTTAGTTGAAAGGAAAATTTCTCCACGAACCCATTTCTTCAGACAAAGAATTTTGGCAATCACAACAGATCTAGTTATAAAGTTTAAAATGCATACATAATGCATGAAATCAGGGAAATAAAGGCATCGTATACCATGGAACATGGCATGACAATGTGAAGTATAGAAACTATAGAACAAGCAATCGTTCCATGTGCACACATAAGTAGTATAAAAATAGGCTAAGTATGTGATGAATAAGGAAGAACAAAGAAGAGTTGACGGTAGAAACATCTATCTTTTCATTCCTTATAACATTTTCTGTACAAAGTCAAAATATAGAGGTTGTACCCACACAATATCGGCCAATAAAAAGAAAAGTATGGATGCTACAATAAAAAAAAGTAATAAGTGCAGACTCTCCACTTATCTAAAATATATGTTAAGCAAATCAGAATGTTCCAGTATCCGGCTCCACTATCACTCGAGCCTGTCAGTGTTTCTTTCCACCACTTCACTTCCTGCCTTTGGTCGGAAGTTTCTTCTTCTACTCAACATCCCCACTAGGAGTTGTATTGCTGCCAGAAATATTAATTATCACCTATGTGCCCTTGTCTCCTCCTTGTTCTTTGACCACCTCGAAAGACTCCCCCTTGGACTTGGGTTTTCAGGACTTGACGGAGCTCCTCGAAGACTTTCCCTCCTAAATATTTTCCCTCTTAACTGCCACCATCTGCTATTCAGTTTTACTTAGCTTACTAGCTTTGTCTGTCTCCTCTTGAGCTTTACCTGATGTTAAATCGCTCTATAAAGATACGGAAGGGTCATCCAGGCCATGCAACATAGCAATCTTCTTGGTTTTCGGCCCCAGTTGTGAGCTAGGCACAGGGATGGTGATCGAAGCATTTATAGAAATAAGCGTAGAAGTCGTCAAAATAGTAGCAGGCCCTGGGACTGAAGGAATTGACAGCTCGATAGGCAAAGAATACGGACCTGTAAGAAAAAAATGAAAGCATTTAGTTTGTCTTATCCTTACGGTGTGAACTGAAAATTCTCAAACTCGGGAGAATCAAGAAGGGTACCTACATAAGATGGATGACCAAGAATTTCAACCTTATAGTCCATACCATCACCTTCTTTGGATAGCTGCATGATCTTTGGTGAAGTTCCAGGACTACCTAGGGCTTCTGAAATAGCCGTTGAAGGAGCGGACAACAAAGCATTGCTGGCTGAACCCGAAATAGTTCCTGACTGATCACAAGGTTGCTTTGATGATTCCACATGCCCAAAACTCAAAGCCCTTGATAGCGCTTTAGCAGTTGCAGTAGCATCGACGGCCTCCCATCCCCCCCTCAATCTGAATAGTCACTTGGCCCTCTACCAAGGCCTTCTCGACTCTTTGTTCAGATAGGCATCTTCCATCTCTTGCTCGATGTACACATCCCCGTTTTATCAAAAACGGGCCAAAACTTCTTCCTAAACCACAATAAGAGTACACGAGAACTTTGGGCCCAAAGAGCCGAGGATGCGTCGATGCAGCAAGGAGTTGATGTAGAAATTCAAGATGGTGTCATTCATCTTCTCCATCTTCCTTTCGATGGTATCCTGTAGCTCCAAGTAGTCCACTATCAAGGGGCCTTATCAACTTTAACTTGTGTCTTTTCAACGTTAGGGGCATCCTAATCAGGTGACTAGCTCCTGTCGTAACACCTTTTCCTTCATGAACTTCTTTAGTCAATCCACCAGATGGACTTTCTCCTTCTAGTCGATCGCCCTCTTCGAAGTCGTGTGATGAAGTAGTGGAGCGTGTTCGAATCCTAGAATGGGAAGGAAATAGAACTTCAATGGCGATGGAAGATATCCTAGGATGCAACAAACTATGCCGAAGGTAATTCTCATCCATTAGCAAAAAATTGACCGATCTCTCTCGAGCATCTATAGCATTCAAAGTATGGAAGATGGGATCAGGGATGGATCTTTGTTTAGCCTTGAAATAACTGCAAGGAGTATTCTGTCTGTTAAAAATCCCGCATCATTATACTAAATCACCGTGAGTAAAAGAGAGGACTTACCTCCTGTCACCCAAGGATGATTAAATTCCTCAGGATACCTAACAAAAAAATATTGGTCTTGAACTAGGACAAATTACTTTGCAGCTGCACACAATTTTGCAATTTCTTTGAGCCTCAATGATCACAAGAGATGGAAATTTGTCTCTCTTCCTGAAAGAGGAAATATCTCATCTCATTAAAGCTTAGGGCACAATTGAATGTCCACATAAAGAAAATGTGAAGACAAGTCAAAGTTGCGTGTCCGTTGGGGTGAATCTGAAACTGGGCAATTCCCAGATTTAGAAGAGTCTCTCTCAAGAAATGATTGAAGGGGCACTGCTCCATTCAAGCACATGTACCGATGGCAGGCGATGCACCCCAAAGGTGGCATATGTGAAAACTCGTTTTTCAATGGAAGGCGTCCGTAACCATCCATAATGCCATGCTATAAACAAATGTTGTGTAGAACTTTAGTAGAAATTACGGTGGTAGCACTCTCCGGAGGGTTGAGTATATGTCTAAAATTCGAAGGAGTTCAATCTACAACAGACTAACTAGAACCAATTGACCATATTCAGTTGGTTGGTCGAAGAAGTAGGCGTTGTTGGAACCATTTGTGAAGGCATAACCGAGGTTGATTCGGCTTTCGAGAGTGCCGAACTTCCTCCATTGGATTTACGACGAGATGATGGGTGCTTCATTCTATATAATAGAATTTATATCTAACGTGGTCAGGTAATTCTATTTGTAACTAGAAGTTCTCCTAAGCTTAACAATTGAATTCCAAAAAATTATTGACTTATGTCAACTCATTGGATTCCAAGCATTGATTGGGGCAAGTGTAGTGTGTTATCTATATGGGATGGATTCGGTGTCCTGAGCACCACGAACGCTCTATCCTATGTATAAGTACACTCGTAGTGAAGAAAGGAAGAAGCATTTCTTATCATTCATTAAAGTTATCTCTCCTACACTTACCCATTACAGATAAACGATCAATAACTGATCCGTTACCCGAAGCGACATGAAAAGTTCTTCTTATTCCGGGTACATCGACTGTGTAATGACAAGACCAAACCAAAGTGAGCAACTATAGATCAGTAGATGTGAACCGTATAGAAAATTCCTAACACGAGTCAATTTAAGTTCTCTTGAAAGTGGTAATAACATGCGCTGCACACAAGAAGCTATCTTAAGCTATTATAACCTCACTGAAAAAACCAAAATCAATCTGCAAGACGAAGCACCAGGATCAACGACGTAACTTAATTCAAGTTAATTCTAACTTTATCGATGAAGATAGCAAAACATGTCAAGCACTTGGACAAAACCCAAGCGTCATTTCGTAAAGAATTCAAGACCCGATTTGCTATCTTCTTCCTCAAAGTAACAATCAACTCAAATTTTCCATTCCATCCATCACCAACATAACTTCATCACCAATCACCAATACTACGCCAAGATTCACACCACCAACCTCAAGTCAAAAGCCAAACACAAACAATTTCTAGTTGCCGGCAATCCAAAGTGGGAAAGCTCTACAACGATTCAGGCGAGCAATGTTTCAAGCGTTAGGGGTTGGCTCAAGGTAACCACGAAGTCGAGTGAGGTCGGTAGCTGGAAGCTTCGGTGGTGGGGATCGACGACGGCGATGGCATGAGCGTGCTTAGGGTTTAATGACGATGGTCACAAGAGAGGTTAACACGGTTTGTAAGGGAAAGCATGAAATGATGAAAGGTCGGGCCGAAAAAAGTTAAGTACGAGATTGAATGAAAATTTTGGCCAAGTCCTTGGATCGCTAGCGATCCATGGACTATGGATCGCTAGCGATCCATCATGTTATAGTCAATTTTCTCCAAACTTTCCAAGGGGTTTACCATGATTCTCCGATGATCTCTTCTACTTGTGCCTTGATTTAACCTAGGATATTCCATGATATTGTAATCCAATTTAACTTGTAACAATAGTCGGTTAATAAGAAAAGTTATAAAATGGACGTAGGCTTCGTTAACGTCCGAACTACTATAAAAATCTTCTTGTCTTTTTACTTTTCTACTCTTTTCACATTTATCTCCTATATTTTCTCTACAAGAACAGAGATGGTGCTTTCACACTCAATTCAGGGTGTTGATCCATTTTTTGGGTCAACACATACCAAAATAAAGGTGAATCTCTAAAGCTTGGTGGCACCATAGTCCAGATAGCAAAGGCAGAAGCAGTGGAGAGTAATTCGATGAGTGATTCTTCCCCTTCTCTCGATATAATGCAATTATAATCTAGTAAATATGGTTTATGGTCTAAGGTAGAATAAATAACAATTTAAAATTATTTAATTTCCTATTTAACCTTGGTATAAGGCGGGAACCGATAAAACAGTGAGTAATAAACTAAAATTTCCTCTTTTTATTTGAAATAAATGACCATAGAAACATAAATTAAGATCTAGGGATGTTATCAAATGATCGGAGATAGAACAAAGGCAATTGGAGGTGAAATGATGAGCGGTTGAAATCATGATTAGCATTCAAAATTAAGACTGCGGCTGATGGACTGGTTAAGGAAACCGGTGTACCAGTGGCCTTGCTTGAGGTGTAGTTTGAACATGGACCCGAATGAGCCAATATGTATTAGTATTTGTTGATTCGAACCATATTTTCTTTTTTTAAAAGAAGTTAGAGGCTACTTAAAAGATGATTGTCAATGGCACTGATCTAAGGAAAAGTATGTGGATGTTGGTCTTTTGTTTGAAATGGCTCTTTATGTTATTCATTATACATAATTTGTTCGACGTTGAAACTAATATGTACGAGCATATGGTGCAAGCAAGTGACCGAGGATATGGGCCTCTGATACAAGGAGGTGATTTAAGTATTACGTTGCTCCCCTGCAGTTATACCCATATTTTAAGTATTAGAAGATCATAAAATATTAATATTTAATTCATATGAGGTCGCATGACTAAAATTTTGGCGAATGATTCTTAGGGACATTTTCCACATCTATGATTTTTATCGCATTTCTCCATGATCATTTGATCCTAAAAATTTTGTATGGACTACGACTTTTAATAGAAGACAAATTAAGGTCTGAAACTAATACCATTGCTTCAGGACGACAGTTATCCATTTGGTAAAGTGGTTACGTAGTAAAATGGACAAACTGTTTGAATATTGTGGTTGTTTTAAGTTTTGGCTATTGTTGGCTTGTATTATTGGGTAATTAAACCAATCCATACTTAGTCCCACTAACTCATTTTGGGAATATATCCTATGGAGGACTGATGGGACTATTCTAAGTCATTTCCATCTTCCTCAAAATAGTTTAAAGCCTCCATTAATCCTAATTCCATCAAAAGCTTACCTTTTCCTTACTAATCTTAGCCTAAATTATCATTAGAGCGGTAATTAACATAGAGTGATCGAAGATTATCCTTTTTGGATGATTTGGATTCATTCTCCTTGTTGTCCATCTAATATCTACAGATTATATTGGTAATTTGAATAATTGGTGAGTGGTTCTTGAATTCTCACTATCCCATGTATGTTTATATAGTTAAATTTGATGTTTTTAACTGAGCATAAAACATTTTCTAACTTTAATCACACTTTTATACATATTTATGAATGAAATTAAAATTATTTAAAATGGTTTTTAAATGATTTTTCAACCCTTTTTGATCATATCTACATGCCAGTATAAAGTTAGATATACGATAGAGCTTGTATGATAATCATGCTTTGGATGAATTGCATGTGCGTATGGATGTTTATGGATTACATTTGAAGTTTATATCTTGTGCTCTGATATGGTTTTCTAGTGCTTTTAGGTAATTAGGACAGAGGTTGTCGAATTGTGCAAATTGCAAGAAAATTTGGTTTAAAATGGATGAAACTTGGAGGAGGGCCTCTGAAGTACGGGAGGAGCCCATGATTCAAGTCACATCAAAATCTGGTTAGTAGGAAGTTCCCTTGATGAGTAGGCTTGTAGTCGACAGGAATCAACTCAGCGGACTTGTACTTCGAGGCATGCTTTGGGCTTGCTAGATTGAAACAAAGAGAAGCTTTTAGTCGAGCCTTGGGTTGGAAAGGGAAAGAAACTTCAGAAGTCATAAGCCAAAATTTGGCAAAATGATGGACTCGATATCGAGTATTTTTCTAGAGCATAAAAGGGGTCTAGTGGCTTGGACGTTAAAGCATAGAAGGAAAGAAGCTTCACGGAAGTGGATGGACCTAAAGTTGACGAAATATTCAAATCGAGATTGTGAAAGTGGTTGGCACCGACTAGAATATCCTGGTCAAGCTAGGAGGTGAAGTATATGGTCTCTAGGTCATGCTGGAGGCGTTTTTTCATTTGTCAATGATGTGGTAACACGATGAAGACTGATGGCGAAGAAATAAAGTGATATTGGAGTGCTTAGATGTGATAGCTTCAGAACTACGATGATGATAACTTTACGGTGGAAGGATTTAGCTTACGATGATAATGGCTCAGTGGCTGAAGCCGAAGTGATAATCCAAAGGGTGGGTTCAAAGGGAAGAGCTTTGAGTGGAACTATGACTAAGTTCCACTATGGATATGAGTAAAGTGGAATTATGACAGTATTCCATTATAAAGGCATGTGCCAAAGGATTGTAGACATTCGAAGGTTTCCTATGTGCTTATGTAGAGATAATACGTGGAGATTCACATTTGGATTATGACTGTGTCCAAATCTTATGACCGTAGATTACCCTGAACCTTATGACTATAGGCCTATTTCCAAACCTTAAGAAGTGGCATAGATTGAGCATTGTGGAACTGAGGTTTGATTAGGTCTCTGGTATATGATCGTGCCATACGAGTTGTCATATAACGAAGCACACAGAGTGATAATGAGGATTTTTGATGGATATTATGTTTGCTGTAATGACCACCTTACACCTACAGTATAGAACAATTGTCAAAGGAAAGAAAAGAAGCAAGGAAGAAGAAATATAAAATAAGGAAACATTAAATAACCACAAAAACTTTCATATATCTCATATCACATTAGAGTAAATATAATAATTAACATAGGTATAAAATAGTAGAGATAATAATTACAATGTAAACTAATCATCAGAGTATAAGATCTATAAAGTTATACAATACAGTACTAGAGTTTATACAACTAGAAAATAAACACAATTGATACAATATCTCATATAATAATCAGTTAACATTGTCAATGCTCCAAAGTGTCACACAGCGGAATATACAATAACAAATAACAAAATCACATACAAATATAAGTAAGCATCATCTTCTGCCAATCCATCTGAAGAACTCCATATGTCACATACACTTGTTCTCAAATCTAGTCATTTAAAAGTATCTGAGATAATAAGAAGCAAAGCATAAAACCTCAGGTCATACAATAGTCTGCAGTGAGGGATAAACAATCTCAAAATACTACAAAAGTTGATATAATATATGGAACCGAAGTATATAAACCGTACATGACCTGTCCTCGCAACTAAAGAGTCGGCACATAACATAGTTAATATACTATTCTACAATATCATAAAAGGGTACACCATACTTAGTATCTGTCTAGATGCCTAGGTATCTCCATCCATAAGACCTACTCCATACTAAGTAAATTGTCCAAGTGTCTAGGTATCTCCATCCATAATACCAACTCCACACTAATTTAGGTCAGGGTGTCTAGGTATCCCTACCACAATACCTACCTTGTGTGACATCCGTAGGGTGACAGATGGCTAGTGAAGTATCCAAAACAAATATAACATCCATCAAACAGTACTAAATGTCATCTAGTGTGCTTTAGATATATGATAACTTGTATGGCGATCTACAAATACCAAGGACAAATGGAAATCCTAGTTCTTCGTTGTACTCTCTATCACTAGACTCGAAGCTAGACAATAGGCCTAATTCAATGGTCCAATATATACAGATCCTCGCTAGAAATCCATGGGCATCCCTATTATATAATAACCCTACTCTGGGTACAACAAAAACACTCTGAGTCATCAACTATCCGTTATCACAGACACATCCATCAAGCCCAACTCACTCAATATGGATCCGAGCCTTACTAGCTTAATATAATTTCCACTATCTCAGAACCCACCATGTTCCCTCGCTCCATGACTCCCAACACAAGCCTCTTTAGTACATACTCCCTACACGAGTTATAAACCAAAGATACAATGTGGCTAATCTTCAGTACCTACTCCCATCATGAGTCAAAAACCAAAGATACAAGTCCATCATGTTGTACATTAGCATCAACCATGATGCGAAATAAGCCAGCATCTCCAGCATAATACATGGAGTCCTGATACTACTATCCTTGAAACCTACGCCATACATCATCGAGTCACCATTCAAGGTATAAGACTATCAGGTCAAAGCATTACATCATCGCCTCACCATCAAAATCACTCATCGTAGAGCAATAACATCCCAACTCTAGCTTGGTCGTATGAACGAACCATCCATATGTACACCACGAGATCTCCTCTACATGCCAAAGATCGGTCAAATTGCCAATAATCAATAGTGATGGACATTGACTACTCTACAATGGTCAATACTTACCACCATGGACTTGTGCTTAGCTGAACGGATGAGTACAAAGCATATAGAAACTTCCGGCGTCCATCCTGAAACCTAGATCCATTGCCACATATTCTAACTCTCCTCAACCGCTCATCTCATTCATTAGGTTTTCTCATGTATGAATGCCCAACGTACAAGATACTACCAAAAATCTGATCATCGCTAATCGGCATTTTCAACCAAACAGCCAGATAGACCAAAAAAGCCAAACAACAAAACATACATCCAATCAACCATACATCCATCCAAACAGCATGCATACATTATGTGTAATCCATCCATTTCAACCAATGTAAGAAATCATATCATGATAGCTCAAATCTAATAATTCCCTAACTATGGCACATGCCAAATTCCCAAACTTACAATGCACATAACGCACAATGGATTCACACTATCTATTCCATATACATCTCGACAAATACTGTAACACCCCAGATTTTGATAACATTATTTAGGAGATTTATTTAGATAAACTGAATAAAATAATGTATTGATAAGAGAATTGAGATTTGATTTACTTAAGGTAACCGTTCCTTTTTAACTAATAAATTAAATGAAGAGTTAAAAATGAATTAGGGGAAGGGTATTATGGAAAAGAGGCCATTCCGATATTATCTTCTTAGGCCTTGTATCTCTATACACATTCATTTCATTTATATAAAAAAAATTAAAGTGAGGTCGGTCACCATTTACAAGGAAAGAAGAAGAGGAAACAAAAGAAAAGATTAAGGAAAGTATATTCGAATCAAATTCATTCAAGTCTCAAGCTCCTTAATCACTAAAGCAAAGGTGAATAATGTTTGCATCTCTAAATTTTTATGGTTTTGGTTTTAAATTTAAATTCATATATTTTGCAAAGGTTTGCCATGTTTTTTGAATGATAATATGATTATATATATATATATATATGTTGATGATTTATGCATATTAATATAGAATTTATAACATGTTTTGAGATGAAAACCCCATTAAATGACATCTGTTAGCCTTGCGAATTTTTATGATGATCTAAAATGTTATTTTAGAGATGAGTTTCGATTTTAAGAATTTTTTGAATTTTCGTGGAATTGTTAAGAATTTTCTAAGGAAGAAAATGGTATTTTGGATTATAAAATTTTCTATGGGATAAATAATTATTTTATGGATCCAAAGATTTTATATGTTGAAGAGAACATATTAATTGATTTTCTAGAATTTTTCCAAAATTTTCTAAGATGATTTAATAATTATATAAAATTATTCAAGATATGTGACTTAAATCTATTATATAATTATGAAGGAGAAAGGGGCTTTTTCAAAATTGTTTAAATTTCCAAATAAGTAAAGACAGCATCATTTTGAACATAAAAATTTGGCAGCCAATCTGATTTAGACAGTTAAGGAAGGTTAGGTACAAAAGAACTATTTTTTAGCACAAATAAATAGTTTTTCTACAATTTCAACTCTTTCCGCAAGAGCTTCTGCCTCCATTCCAAACCTTCTAACAAAGTCAAAATGTATCAAACCTTTTAACTAGGTCAAAAATCAGTGTACATGGTATCAGGCAACTAGTACGTAGTGAATTGGAAGAAGTCGAAAGGTTTAGAGTTGAAAGGTTGGAGATTTTGAAGGAAATGAAACTTAGTTTTGGTTTTAAAGAAAATATGCTTGCTAGCTTTCTACAATGTCAATCGTTTGAAAGAAAAAGGTTTCGATTGGTTTTCTTTCTTGTTTTAATTGAAACCTTCTGACAAAGTCGAAAGGTAATGCTTTCAACAAGGTCGAAAGCTTGAAACCTTTCGACTAGGTTAACAAGATATTAGAGCTGCTTCCTACCTTTTGATTCAGTTGCTTTGGAAGATAATCTTTTGTTTTCTAAAATTTGACCTCTCTCCATTGATTTCAAAGGGTTGGTCTCAACACCAACACTTCATTCTTTTCAAATGGTTTCGAAAGGTTTTAGGTTTCAAAGCAGTTGCTTTTAACTCTAATGGTTTTCAAGTCCTTTTTCTCTACTTGAAGGCATAATCCAAATGTTTTAAGCCAAAACGTTTTAAAGGTATCCAAGTAGTCAACTTTGAATGGTTTCGAAAGATTTCCACTTATTTTAAATTGATACCAATGTCTTCGAAAGGTTTGAAGTTTCAATGCTTTAGAAAGGTTTATTAATGATTTTATATGGGAGGTACCCCAGAATTTTGACAAAGTCGAAAGGTGGTTTATTAATGATTTTACATGGGAGGTACCCCAGAATTTCGACAAAGTCGGAAGGTGAAACCTTTTGACTAGGTCGAAAAGAAACCTTCTGACAAGGTCGAAAGGTGAGACCTTGCGATAAGGTCGAAAGGTATATTCAATAATTTTGAAAGGCTAAGGTTTAAAGGACTTAAAAGGTGGATGTCATATGTTTTAAAGCTTATAAAGGAAAGGCTTTTTAATGATTTTGAAAATGTTATCTTTAATGATTTCGAAGGGCTTTATTAATGATTTTGAAGGAGATGCCTTCATTGTTTCTGGAAGGTTGCTTAAATGTTTTAAACAATGGATTCGAATAATGTGATTAAGCGGATTGCCTAAGTGTTTTAAATTATGAAGGACTTTATCTTATTGTAAAAGCATAGATAATCCTTATTGAACATCATCAACATTATTTTGAGTAAAATATATAACATGGCAAAAATAGCTTAGATTATAGCTAAAGATATATTTTACTTATATATATGATTTGACCGACTAAATCATTTTGAAAAGGTTTTCGAGGAAAATATGAAGGGCAATTAGTCTAGATATTTTGAAGGGTAGTTAGCATATATATTATAAAGGGTATTTAACCCAAAAGAAAATTCGACAGTCAACTCATTTAAAATTCGGACAATTAGTCCATTTTGAGGGCAGTCAGCCAGAGGACTGTTAGTCCAGTGGATTATTAGTCTAGAAAAGAGAAGCTAGCTCTGATATGAACAATTAGTTCATTTATTAGTATAATTGACCTTGCTAATTTTTAAGGACAGTTAGTCCACCCTTTTTACCAGTTTTAGGCAGATAACCCATTATCTAGAATAAAGGATATTACTATTTTGGTATGATCAGTTTTAGGATAGATAGTCTAGAAAAGAGCATTAGCTTAGAATTTAGGATAAATAGTCCAGTATAGAGCAGACAGCTCAGAGTTTAGACAGATAGTCTATTTTATCTCCTATTTTAGCATAATGGATATTGCTATATTATTATTATAATCAGTTGATTAACCAGTTTGGTTGTAAGAAAGGATTTGCAAAATATATATTTTGAAAAGTTATATTAGTAAGGGGAACCCGTTCCACTAAATGGCGTGGTTTCACTATTTATCAGCAAACAGAGATGTAACAGAAATTATTCATACCAGCTTTATGTCTGACTCGAAGCTTTTATTTCCCATTAAACTCTTGGGTGCTTAAAATTTGATTTGAATAGGCTGAGGGTTTAGGTTTTCAGTTTGAGCAGATTTTGGAAAATAAGCTTCTGAAGACGAGCAGGTGGCTGACGGATAGCTAATTAGGGAATTCTATTTTAAAATGTTTCCACTGTGTGTTAAGATAGTTATTTCAATATTTCTTTGATCAACCAAGGGGGCATCTTCATGTGTCGCTCTAGGCGCATAGTTGTAATTATATTTGACCATTGCCTAGGAATACGTTGGGATTTTTGTAACTTGGATATGATATTATTTAAAATGTAATCAATAAAGTTATTGTTTTTGAAAATTTGTGATTTTTCTCATATTCAAGTGATTTTGATATTATGGATACCATTAACGTTGTCGTATTTCATCACCAGAAGTTAATACTTTGGATGACAGCAGCATCCATGGCGTTTATCTTTTGGCCTCTAGATACGGGATGTTGCAAGTTGGTATCAAAGCATAGGTTTATGAAAAATTTAATTAAAAATGGTTTTGAAATCAAAAAAATCTAAAGAAATTAGAGTGAATTTTGGGGTTAGGATAACTCTATTGTAACGTGCTTGTATTTGCTACATATAAGTATGTGCTTTATCTCCATTCATTATCTTTGATTAGGTTATCTTTATGTATCTCATGAGGTATGAATACAGATATGAATGGAGGAAGAAGCAGAGTTAACCTAGGAGGAGGGAGCACTAAAAGGAATGTCGGATCTAGTTCTAGGAGAAACCAAGGTCAGGCGGAGAATGTTGTTGCAGAGATCTCGCAAGTCGGAATAGATGCCATTTATATCAGTTTTCAGAAATACGATGCAAGCAGGAGTTGCAGCAGAAGTGTTAGGAGGAAATGCTGTAGGAGTAGGGGTTCCAGAAGTTTCGGTAATTAATCATTTCGCCAAGATGAGTGATGATTTTTAAAGATAGAAGGGAAGCCGTTTAAAGGAACGGAGGATGCCATTGAAGTTGAGAATTGGTTGTTGCACTACGAAAGGATTTTTGCAGATCCGAGGCTCAACAATGAGCAAAAGTGGAGGTTGGTGTCCAGGAAGCTTCAGCGAGCCACACTGTTTTGGTGGAACAGTGTGACAGTGACATTTGATGAGGAGACAGTGACCTATGAGGATTTCAAGAGGAGATTCCAGGAGTGGTGTAAGGAACGGAATTGTTCGACTCCTGAATACCGACATTAATACGTCCACTGTATTAACTGCCGAACAATTGAATGCCGGAAAACAGAACCCTTAGGGTTTAAGAAGATGAAGTAGAAGAAGAAAGAAAGAAGAAGCAACAGAAACAAATATCAGAATCTCACAATCGTAGCGGAACAACGTATAATACATCAATTAATAATCTTTAAAATAAAGAATCATATCTGTTATTACATTACATCACATTACATTACATTATCAGAGTTTACAACAACAAACAGTGGAAAAGAAATACTATATACGACTTGATACGCTATGCCATCCAGCTTGCCTCTAGATGTCTACAGCAACTCCTGAATTCCAGAATGACCTGATAACCTGAGTCTAGACTGCCCGTGTGGAAAATGATGGGCACCCAAAGTTTAGGAAGGGAAAAATAAACTCCAAGTCAGTAATGGGACTGGTGTGAGAACTTAAAACAGTTTATCCTTAAAACAAATAAAGAAATATTTTAAAATAGATTCGCAATGCTTTTAGAAAATGTGACTACCATAAGGCCTCCCGGCACACACACAATGAAAACGCAGAATTGGAGGAGATTTCCCCTTATGATAGTCAAACATGCTTGATACGCAAATTTCTTTGATATTATTACTATAAGTCCAAAGTGTGGAAAACCATTTCGAAAGTATAATATAAATCTTAGCTAGCATAGGTACCATTATATTACGCCTGCTATAGCTACCTCCTGAGGAGGCAGGTTATACAATTTGCAATCGTAAAGGGTTCGTATTATTTCTTTGGATTTCCAACTAATGGTCAGGCCAAGGAACTTCTCACTGCCACATTGGTACGCCTCTGGAAGGACGCCCCTAGAACCTAACCGGATCTCTACCAACACAAGGCCGGCTTACCTCTGCAAAAGTAGGTAACTACTGACACGAATATGCCATCCCCCGGTTGTAAACAACCTTTATCCGAGGATCCTCAACCAACAACAATCACAAAGTCATATATATTTGCGATATCCACATAAGTTGAGTATCTGAGCTCCATACCATGATACCACTTCTATCCAGATGGAAATGCACATACCCTAAGTTTTACGGCCAGCCTTTCGATTGTCATGGGTTACGCCTAACCAATCCTGTAAAGAGGACGTGTAGGGGTAAGAGTCTCTCGTTCGCCACCTAACGGGAAGCGAGAACCCCCCATCACATTTCACTAAGAAAAGCAAGTCTCGTCCGCAAAGCTACACTTTTTACAAAAGCTATGCTTTGATCAACAAATGATCAGTAGCACTTCGTATGCCACATTAACAAATTAGGAATGTATCACTAGTAACCATCAACTACATAACCTCTGAGCTCATACGTCTCAGAGAAGAGTGTTAAGCTAAGAGAATAAATTCTCCGCCACCAACAGAAATGTATTTGATAGAAACCAGCTTTACATCTCAAACTGTAACGTTAGACACACATCCATACAAGTCCGTTCCGGGATCGAACGGAACCGAAGGCACTTCCAAAGAAGCCCTTGCAATCCGGATATTCACTAATCACGTTTGGACTTCCATCACAAAGGATGATAAAATCCCTATATCGGAGATCAGTCGATGCAGAGACATTCGACTGTAATCCTTCCGTTTCCGAAAATATCCGGTCTTCAACACCGGTCTTCAAATGCTATCCATTACGACGTATCACTATTCAGAATGGGATTTACAACCCAAAGGTCCTCTCCCGGCTAAACCGAATAACAAGCGCTCATTTTAAAATAATTGTAGCATTCAAATTCAAGCAAATCGCAACAAATACCCATTTAAAGGTAAATATTGTTAGTCGGTTATTTAACTATCAATAGGTACGCTCAACATCACCGAATTTCAAATAATTTTCCAAATTATTTATTTTCCAAAATCTATCTTTGCAAGATATATTTTTCCACACTTCAACCATTTGAAAACAAATTTAAAATCACTTTTCACCTTTACAACTTTTGAAAACAAATTTCAAATCATTTTCTTTACGCGGAAACACTTCCAAATATTTATTCATTTTCACTGGAAACTTGCCGAGTTCAAATACTTTAAAATAATTTATAACACTTATCCAAAATATATCGGGAAAACACTTTGAAATAAAACTATTTTTCTTTAAACACTTTACTTAAAATATTAGTTATAAAACTATTATACCAATATTATATATAAATTAAGTCCAAACTAATTTTCAAAATAAAAATTAGTAGATAGAGTATAACTATTTAAATAACTATTTTCTAAAACCAATTATTTATTAAATCTTAGAAATAATCATTTTTATATTAACTTCATAAATCTTTATTTAAAGGATTCAAAACAATTTAAGAAGTTAATTTCTCCAAAGTATCCTTTTCAAAACCAATTCTAGAATTTATATATATATATATACATACATATATATATATATCTTTCAAAGCTATTCAGAAATTTTATTTGGCTTTCCAGGGAGAATACACTTTCATTTCAAAATGGTTCATTTAAACCAATTAAATAAATCCATACCGATTTATTTTAAATTCTACGTTCCAAATCCGTAAATTTATTTCCACACTTCAAAAATAAATCAATGTTTATTTTTAAACAAATTTCCCTTTCCTTTATAAATTCCATGTGAATTTAAATTTTCAAATATCCACTGATATACGATTTTCAAATCGATTTCAAATATTCACTTTCAACAACAATTCAATTTTTCAATTGATTTCAAAACAACCAAATCAAATTCCATATTGATTTTCCCAAAAATTAAACACCAAGTGAATTTCATTCAAATCTCAAATTGAAATCAATTTCTACCAAACCCCAAATTAATTTTCAAATTGATTCCAAATTCTTTTCAAAAGACCTAATAAATTTCCAAATGGATTTTGAAAAGATTTAAATTCAATCACAAAAAAATCGATTCCCAAATTAATTTCAAATTTTATTTCCTTTTCAAAATAAATTCCTTTTAAAGAAAAAAATTCTTTTATTTTTTAAACTCTTTAAAATCCGTATTTTGAATAAATTCTTCAATCTTTGAATAATATTACCCGAAATCCATTTATGAAAGCTTTTCCCATATTTTGAAATTTTATTCAAAAGGATTAAAGATAAAACTTTATATTTTAGAATTCCTTCTTTTAAATTTATCCAATTCTCAAAAATAATTTTTTTTTATAAACTTTCAACTTGAATTTTCAAAAATCAAATTTTATTTATTTTTGGTATCCAACGATACCGAAATTATATTCGACTAAATTTTAGCCTTCAAAGATTTCAATCACAAAGATAACCACACAGAGATTATAAATAATCAACACATAACATTGAAACAAATTCAATTATTCGAGGAATCCAGTTTGATCCCTCCAACCTGTTTCCCTACATCCATAGATGTTAGCACAATACCAATCCCATTTCAAGATGGGATATCGCGGTACATGGGTTTATATAAAATATTATCTGCTATTATGCGGCAATAGGGTCTCATCCGCTATATAATGCGGGAAATCAACTCCAAATACATATAATACCAATTCCACTTCAAGGTGGAATATCGCGGTATATGTGTTTAATATAGTAACCTCCACTCAATATGCGGCGTATACGGTCTATTTTTGTAACATCCCGTATTTTTAAGCCATTGAATTTGAACTTTTAATTCATTTTAAATGTTTAATGTGGATTCTTAATTGATTTTGTAAATGAATGGATTCGGGTTCAATCAGTGAAATAAGCTATAATTTTTAATTATAGTAATTCCGGTTGAATATGAATAATGGGAAAATAATAATTTAAATATTCGGAATTAAAATAAAAGTAAATCTGGATGTAAATAGTGATAAAAATGGTTTTAAAAATTTATTTTTAGTTATTTGAGTGTAAATAGCGTGGTGGGAATGTTAGAAGAATTTTAAAGTTGATAAATTAATATTTGGGATTTTATATTAATTTAAAAATGAATTTAATATTATTAAAATGAAATTAATCAGATTTTAGTCCGGAATGAGCCAGAATGATTTTTAATGTGTTTATAAATTTTATATGATTTAGTATTAAGTTATTAAAATTTTAAAAGTGAACTTTTAAGCGCTTTCGTTAATTTTGAAAATCGCTTGATTTAATAGACGAGTTAAAATAGCCTTCCGAGGCACAGTCTCGGAATTCAACGAAACCAGTTCCATTGGATCCGTAATAGTTAGTTATTATTGGATTTCAATTTTCGTAGCAATCGGAGTTGTCGTTTGACCCCGACAGCTTAAAACGCATAGAAATCGTTTTAACCGATTTAATTTTTAAATTTATCGTTTAATTCCGTAACTCGCACATACGATCAAATTAGCTTATGGAACCTGTTCCATTCTGTCCGGAACATGGAAAAATCCTAGAATTGCCTGTCGGAACGCGTAGTTTGGAGTTCGTTTGCATATGATGTTGAAATCGAGAATTATATTAATAAAATAATAATAAACAATATTATATATTCATCCTCTTTCTTCCAAACCCTAATTGTTTCTTCGGCCGTCGTTCTTTCGGTTTCAATGGCCTTAAACCCCCGATATTCAAACCCATGAATCTCTTCATCCATACATCTATTTGCGAAAATTCCAACTAGAGAATTGTGGAGTGTGATGAGAGCTCTCCATTCGTATGGGTGTGATCGAAATTAGCGAAGCAATGAAGATAGGGGACGGTCGCGTTCGTCGCACGTTCGAGCACGAACTGCGAGACCTAGGTGGTGCTGGACTTAGCCACGTTCTGGCCGTAGGGGTGTGGCGGCGTGGCCTTCGAAGTGGTGGAGTTTGATCAGTGTGGAGTGCGGCGTAGGGGGCGGTGATCGAAACCCTAAGTAGTGAGCGGTGGGTTTCGTTCGACTATTCGAGCGTGCGTGAGAAGATGGAGTTTACGGTTTGGATCACCTGATGCAACTTACGGCTATGATTTCGTTTGGTATAATAAAATTAAATTTAAATGAATTTGTTTTCAAATTGGTATTTAAACTTCAAAAATTCATAACTAGTGCGTACGATATCAGATTGAGGCGAATCTGGAAGCGTTGGAATCGCAGAAACGAGTGCTACGTGATGGCGCAGATCTGGAGTCATTCCGGGCAAGTAGAAATTTGAGTTAAATCGGACACCGTTCGGTTTAATTTAAATTTCGAACGCTCGCCGAAACTCAAGGTGAGTTAATCTCACTCACATCTGGAATGTTAGATGATTTAAGTAGTTAATATTTAATAATTGTGTGATGGGTTGAAATGTTTATTTATATCAGCCTGGATCGATTTATATTTATAGTGTTGTGCTAATATTTGTGGAAGCATGGAAAACAGGTTGGAGGGATCCAACTGGATTCCTCACAATGTAGTAGTTATTTTTATAATTGATGATGATGCCTGTTCTATATTGTGATCGATAAATTTTGAATTAAATTGTATTGTGAAATTGTGGGATAAACTATAAGCCGAGAATGTTAAATTATAAAGAAATTTGGAGTTTTAATTATAAAGGAATTAAATCGGGTTTCCAAAGAAATTAAGAAATTAATAAATAAGGAATTTAAAAGAATGTAAAAAATTAGAATCTGTTTGGATGGAAATTGAAAATTGGTAAATTTGGGATTTTAAATACCGTGGAAAATTTATCAATTGATAAATGTGAAGTATAGATTTCTGAAAGTGAA
Organism: Allium cepa; assembly: GCA_030765085.1. Classification (NCBI taxonomy): domain Eukaryota; kingdom Viridiplantae; phylum Streptophyta; class Magnoliopsida; order Asparagales; family Amaryllidaceae; genus Allium; species Allium cepa. The sequence goes on along the minus strand of CM060934.1, from coordinate 1,013,546,095 downwards.
TTCTATGGAAATTATAAATTTGTTTTAAAATAACGATGGGATTATTTGGCAAATGATTTGAAATACATTTTCACCATCTGGATTTTATTTAGGAAATTCATAAGTATTATTTTCCTTTAATAAATTCTCACATGTTTTATTTAAAAGGTTTGTAAACCTGAATTTTGGAATTGAATTTCCGGAAATGGAAATGTGGTTAAGCTTCGTAAGAAGTTATTTCAACGAGAAAAGTAAATTTATATTATTAACCATGAAACTAAATTGAATAAATCGACAGAAATTATAAGAAGGATTTTCTGAGATGTTTATGTGGAAATGAGTTCCTTGGAAAACCAAGTTCGAGTTTTAAACAGATTTTATTAAAAGGAAGTATAAAATTCAAACTTGTTTAAAGGAGTGTTGTGGAAATTATTGTTTTAAGGTAATTATTAATAAATTAGCGATAGTAAATATTTATAAATACCTTAGTTATTATCTTTACAAATGGATTTGTTTAAAAGGCTAGTTTTGACCTAAGTTATTTGGAATTAGTATAAACCTTTTACAACTCTATTTTTAAATTTAGTTTAACTAAAACCTTATTTTTAAGTCAAGTTATATTTTATAAAATAGTTTTACTTTAAATATTTTGAAATTATATTTTGAGTAAATAACTAGAAGTAAATTTGCATATTTTAAAGTATCTTTCAGTAAATATTTTAACTGTTTTAAGTCTAAATGTTTTGAACTTTGTTATTTCCAATGGGAATTAATGATAAAGGATTTACCTTGTAAAGGAAGAATTTTGGAAAATTGTTCTCAAATGGGATTTGGAAATTTGAAAATATATCTTTTAAAGATATATGAGGCAAATAAGTAATGTGGGAAATTATTTATTGTGTGGTGGATGTTTGTGAAAATTAATTGATAGTTAAATCACCGACTATCAATGTTGGACAATGCGTTAATCGTTTCGAAGAGACCGGGATCGAGATTTATTTCTCGAAAACCACTTCGATCCGGTTTGCACGTTACGTGCGAAAAACGTGTTCGGAGTCGAAGATGGAGCAGTGAAGTGCAAGGGCTAGTCGCTACTAATCCTGAGGATATTTCCAAAATGGATGTAGTAGGAGTAGTACCTTCGGTTCCGTTCGAACCCGGGACGGACTTGTATGGACGAATGCTTGCGAAATATCGTCGGGTGGGCGATGGGCATTCTAAGTGAAAACGTTCTAAAGGTATCGCTTAACCTCAAGCCTCATCAACCGGGAATGGCTAAAACAGGGGAGGTGCAGCAAGGTTAGGTGGGTCATGCCCAAGCAGGACAAGATTTTCCCCTGTCTATATGTCCCTTTATATTCGGCTTAGTGGGTGGTTGGTCGCGCCAACCACGGGGTTATCTTGTTCGGGACTATTCAGTAAGGAATGGTTCTGGCCTTGTGTTGCAGAGGAGCGGGCGTAGTCCTCGGTACTCTGATCTAGGCCAGGTACTGTAATGGGCGGTACCCCAGTATCCCAGCCATTGATGGAAATCCATTCTCCCTACGAGCCTTGTACGAGTTTTGTTTGTATTACCCACTTTTGTGGCTAGTAGCTAGAATTTAACGAATGTAACAATTTCGGCTATTTTATAAGTATTTGTAAATAGACCCTATTATAATATCAGAGGATTTCTATAAAAGTGTTTTAGCTATCGTAAGGTAAAAACCCGACATGTTTATTTGTGGCGTGGTCTTACGAGATGCTTTTGATTTTCAAAGGATTTTTGAAACTTTAATAATCAATTTGGATGCATTATTATCAGCTGGTATTCCAGAATGACTCGGGTGTTATTTCATTATAATGCTCGGGTCAGATCGAGTATTATATGTTTAGGATAGGTCGCTATGGAGCAGGAGAGGAGCTGGAGCCCGAGACGTATTATCCGTATATATATATATATCCGCTGCTATGATTGTATGGTATGTCTGATTGATAATAGTTGATGTATGAGATACTCTGATGATATGATGTCTAAAAAAATTATAGAATACATTTTGTGTAAAGTTCTATATTTATTATTATAGTTTATTCTGCTGCGACTGTGAGATTATGATATTATTTAGTTTCTTCTTCTTCTATCTCTTTTTCTTTAACCCTAATGGTTCGTAATTCTGTGCCCCTTGAGTTAATAGAGGCAGAATAGTGTTGATTCAAGGGGTACGGATTTGCGGGTTGTCACACTTGGTATCAGAGCTTAGGTTGGCGACAACCTAGGCTTTGGAGGGAAAATTTCTCATTTAATAGAGTCGATAGTACTCTATAATGAGTTGAGCGTATTTATAGATATGAGGGCGTACTTGTTAGTGAATATAAAATTGTTTTCATACTGTGTTGATTTATCGGTTGAGTGTTTATGAATTCTGGTCGGTGTAGGAAGTACAACCGTATCGATAGGGGTTTCTAAACTCTTAAACAAGATAAACCGACATAGTAACGTTTTAAAAGTGGGTAAATGAAATAATTTTGCCCATATTATATTTTGATATGAAGGAAATAATTTTCTGAAATTATATATATATTTGGATGTTTGGTTGCTAATATTAAATAAGCAAAAAAAGAATCTAAAATTTAATCTAAAATTCCAAATGGTTATAATCAAATAGATTCTATAGGTATAAATTATATAAAAGGAAGAATAACTAAATTAGAATTAAACCAGAATTTAAATCCCGGAAGTCTTGGAAAGAGTTTTAAATGTAATGGAAATAAAGGTTTGGAGATTTAAATTCCTGGAAAAGTTTGGAATGTTTGCTGAAGGGTTTGAAGGCAATAATGAAATGTTGATTTGGGAAGTATTTTTGAATGGAAACCGTTTTGGAATGAATTTGGGAAGTAAGAAAGCACTGAATTCACTTCAGTCGCTGGAAAATAATCCTGATGATGCTGGCCACATCATTAGAATTCATTTTCGAGTTTCTAAAGTGATGGATTGCTTCCCTAGTACTTGATTATGGTACTGTTTGGATTTGATTGGGTATACCAAATAGGTATATATTTGATATATTTCAAAATGGTTTTGAGCTAAAACCGGGTACATTTAAATTATGGAAAATTGTATTTAAATAATGTGTAAAATTAAATGACTTAACTATTGAATTTATTAAGTGAAGTTAATATTAATAAGAAGGAAGAAATGAAAATTTTAATCTTGGAATTAAAACTTAATTTTGAGTAAATGGAAGTGAATAAAATATATTGAAGTGAATTGGAAATTTGAATTTAACGTGGATAAGTAAAATAAATTGGACTTAAAATAAAGTTGATTTGAATTAAATTAAAATGTAAGTTGGCTTTGAAATTGTGGGTCATTATGTAATGAATTATACCCACAAGCTATTAAGTGTTATACTTATAATCTGGAATTGAGAATTTAAAATTTGCAAAGGATTAAGGTGAACGGAGATTTGTATCCTTAAAATTCAGTAATATACATATATATAGAAGATTGGAATTTGATTATAAGATGTAAGTGGATTAAAATGAGCAATATAAGCTTTCAAACAACTAAGTTGGTGAACTTATAAAATAGAAATAGAATTATAGACACAAATGGGAAATAGTTGAATGGTATGGTGGATTCAAACTTAATCTCAAATGGAATGTAAATTGAGATAAGGTAAAGTGAGATATAAAAGAAGTAAATGAACTTAAGTTAGTTAATAAGTTTTGAACTTGTATACGGAGAATTAAAATTGCATTGAATTGGATTTAACTTCAATTGAGTGGAATTGAGATGAATTTAGATTTAATTAAAAACAAGATTCAATTGTGTTGTGAATAGGAATGAATGGAATTTAATTCTCATTTAAGATAGTAAAGGAAATGGAGTGAATTTAATTTGGCCAAATAAAATTTAGTTAAACTTGAATTAAATTTGGAAGAGAATTAAATTGAAAGAAAATTTAATTTGGAGAAGTAAGGATGATATTGTGTGAATTAAATTTTAACTCAACTAAATTCAAAGGAATTATTTGAGAATGAATTAGGTCTAAGTTGAATGAAACAAAGAGAAGCTTGAAGATGAATTTAGTATAAGCTAAATTAAATGAAAATAGTACTGGAATGGGTATAATTTTGGAAGCTCGTTAATAATTGAAGGGTAAAACGGAACCTAGTTCTTGTTTAGAACATTTGAAAATGGTCGTATTATAAATAAGTTTAGTATGAATTGGAAAAGTGTATTAAAACCTAATATGGATTAGGTTAGAGACTAAATTGAATTACAATCAAATGGGATTTGTATTGTAATGGATAGAATTTTGATAATTGATCAAAATTTGGAAAGTAAATAGAAATCCAACTGTAGAATGGGATTTAATTTTGGTAACAAATATTGAAAATGTGAAGGAATACTAGTATTAGATTATAATAGTGATGGCTTGAATTGTAAATAAATTCAAGTGGGTGAAATAATGTGAAGGGGCCCTGTTGTTGATAAAATAAATTGGGAAACTAATTGGATGAATATACTAATCAAGTTTAATAAAATTGGAATTTGATTGAATGAGAATTAAATGAAATCAAATTTGTATGAAAGACAAAACTTAATCGTGGATAAGCTTTATTAAGTAATCTTGAATGAAACTAGTTTAAATAATAAAAGTGAAATGCAAGTGAAATGAATTTTAATTGATTATTGAGAAGTGATATGAATAGAAAGAGTTGTAAATAATATAAAATGAGATGTTATTAATTTGAACTTAAGCTGATTGTATAAGCTAGTTGGATTAAAATTTGGAAAGGGTTTGATTTGGTAAGAATCAATTAAAATGGAAATAAATTGAGATATTATGGAATTGTAATCATTTAAGAGAATGATGAGATGGTTATTTTAAGCTTATGAAAATAGCTTTAAATGAAATTACTTTGCAAAATAAAATTTCGATGCAAGTAAATGACTTTTAAGATTGTAATTGTGAGAAAGAAAGAATATATGAGTTGTAAATAAGAATGGAATGATATATATATAACTATAAAAATATATATTTAATAATAGTAGTAGTAGTAATAATAATAATAATAATAATATAATAAAATAAACATAAGATGATTAATAAATTTGAAAAGTGAGAATAAGGATTGATTTAATATTTGAAATGGAATAAAAATGCTTGGATTGTGAACCATGCAGAATTTGATAAATTAATATGAATCTAAGTGGAAATTAATTTTAAAACTATTATAAGCTTAAGTAATGGGTTATTAAATGAATAACATGTAAATTTGCATTGTAAATTTGTCGGTTTGTGGTAAATGAAGATAAATAGTTTAAAGTAAGCAAATAATTGGTTTTTGAATTAATTGGGATGGATTGAAATGTTATTAAGTGATTTTGCATATGAATGGAAATGGATCATGAAAGAAATGCAAATGTTTCAAGTTTAAAATAAAATTTGATTGTAAATCAAATTGGGAATGTAAGTTAAAATAAAGAAATGTAAGTAAGGCATATGGTAAACTTGAACGTAAATCATTTAAGTGAAGTAAAATGAAGTTTGGTTGGATGAAAGTAGAATGGGCTAAAATCTTCATAAATGGGTTTGAGTATAAATATAAGTGAATCATAATAGAAATGCAAATGTTGCAAATTGAAATAAAACTTGCCTGGTGAATCAATTCAAAAATTTTGTAAAGTATGAATTGGAATGGCGAAACTTGTTTGTAAATCTTTTGTGTGAAATAAAATGGAATTTGGCATTAGAAAAGGAACTTTGTGCATGTTATAAAGTATGGTTTGCTTATGAAATTTTGCAAAGTGTTGTTAGGATATGAAATGGATATGTTTTGGCTTATAATTATATTGGAAATGTTGTAAAATGTTCATATCCTTGAAAACTGATCTGTTTGTTGAGTAAGTACAGGTATAGAAGGCGTTCGGGAGAGTTGGAGCGCGAATATGCGTTATATTAGCCGCGCGATTAAAATTTACTAAAAAATAGGTACGCCTACACAAATATAATTGGGAAATGATATATTTATTGTGATATGTTTTTGTTTCCGACCGTGTGGGTCGATGTATATATATTTGTGTGTATCGCGATATCGCGAAAGCTCCTCCGTGCAGGGGAGACTCTGCCGAAATTTTTCGAAATTTCGGAAGTTAGAAAATTTTTGGGGTTTTGTGGAAAGTTTAGTGACTAGTAATGTTGTTTTGAAATAATATTGAAACCAAAGCTTTTGATTAAATGAAACACATGGGTTGGGAGTTTGAGCTAAAGGAATTTGGAAAGTGAATACAAGCTTTTAACTAACCAACTTGGATGAGTAAGTGAGTTTGAGCATAGTTTTTACCTTAGCAAATTTTGGGGACGAAATTTTTATAAGGGGGGAGGAATGTAACATCCCGTATTTTTAAGCCATTGAATTTGAACATTTAATTCGTTTTAAATGTTTAATGTGGATTCTTAATTGATTTTGTAAATGAATGGATTTGGGTTCAATCATTGAAATAAGCTATAATTTAAAATTATAGTAATTCCGGTTGAATATGAATAATGGGAAAATAATAATTTAAATATTCGGAATTAAAATAAAAGTAAATATGGATGTAAATAGTGATAAAAATGGTTTTAAAATTTTATTTTGAGTTATTTGAGTGTAAATAGCGTGGTGGGAATTTTAGAAGAATTTTAAAGTTGATAAATTAATATTTGGGATTTTATATTAATTTAAAAGTGAATTTAATATTATTAAAATGAAATTAATCAGATTTTAGTCCGGAATGAGCCAGAATGATTATTAATGTGTTTATAAATTTTATATGATTTAGAATTAAGTTATTAAAATTTTAAAAGTGAACTTTTAAGTGTTTTCGTTAATTTTGAAAATCGCTTGATTTAATAGACGAGTTAAAATAGCCTTCGGGGCACAATCTCAGAATTCAACGAAACCAGTTCCATTGGATCCGTAATAGTTAGTTATTATCGGATTTCAATTTTCGTAGCAATCGGAGTTGTCATTTGACCCCGGCAGCTTAAAACGCATAGAAATGTTTTAACCGATTTAATTTTTAAATTGATCGTTTAATTCTGTAACTCGCAAATAATATCAAATTAGCTTATGGAACCTGTTCCATTGTGTCCGGAACACGGAAAAACCCTAGATTGCTTGTCGAAACGCGTAGTTTGGAGTTCGTTTGCATATGATGTTGAAATCGAGAATTATATTAATAAAATAATAATAAACAATATTATATATTCATCCTCTTTCTTCCAAACCCTAATTGTTTCTTCGGCCGTCGTTCTTTTGGTTTCAATGGCCTTAAACCCCAGATATTCAAACCCATGAATCTCTTCATCCATACATCTATTTACGAAAATTCCAACTAGAGAATTGTGGAGTGTGATGAGAGCTCTCCATTCGTACGGGTGTGATCGAAATTAGCGAAGCAATGAAGATAGGGGACGGTCGCGTTCGTCATGCGTTCGAGCGCGAACTGCGAGACCCAGGTGGCACCGGACCTAGCCGCGTTTTGGCCGTAGGAGTGTGGCGGCGTGGCCTTTGAAGTGGTGGAGTCTGATCAGTGTAGAGTGCGGCGTAGGGGGTAGTGATCGAAACCCTAAGTAGTGAGCGGTGGGTTTCGTTCGACTGTTCGAGCGTGCATGAGAAGACGGAGTTTATGGTTTGGATCACCTGATGCAACTTACGGCTATGATTTCGTTTGGTATAATAAAATTAAATTTAAACGAATTTGTTTTCAAATTGGTATTTAAACTTCAAAAATTCCTAACCAGTGCGTATGATATCAGATTGAGGCGAATCTGGAAGCGTTGGAATCGCAGAAACGAGTGGTACATGATGGTGTAGATCCGGAGTCATTCCGGGCAAGTAGAAATTTGAGTTAAATCGGACACCGTTCGGTTTAATTTAAATTTTGAACGCTCGTCGTAACTCAAGGTGAGTTAATCTCACTCACATCTGGAATGTTAGCTGATTTAAGTATTTAATATTTAATAATTGTGTGATGGGTTGAAATGTTTATTTATATCAGCCTGGATCGATTTATATTTATAGTGTTGTGCTAATATTTGTGGATGCAGGGAAAACAGGTTGGAGGGATCCAACTGGATTCCTCACAATGTAGTAATTATTTTTATAATTGATGATGATGCCTGTTCTATATTGTGGTTGATAAATTTTGGATTAAATTGTATTGTGAAATTGTGGGATAAACTATAAGCCCAGAATGTTAAATTATAAAGAAATTTTGAGTTTTAATTATAAAGGAATTAAATCGGGTTTCAAAAGAAATTAAGAAATTAAAAATAAGGAATTTAAAAGAATGTAAAAAATTAGAATCTGTTTGGATGGAAATTAAAAATTGGTAAATTTGGGATTTTAAACACCATGGAAAATTTATCAATCGATAAATGTGAAGTATAGATTTCTGAAAGTGAATTCTATGGAAATTATGAATTTGTTTTAAAATAACGATGGGATTATTTGGCAAATGATTTTGAAATACATTTTCACCATCGGGATTTTATTTAGGAAATTCATAAGTATTATTTTCCTTTAATAAATTCTCACATGTTTTATTTAAAAGGTTTGTAAACCTGAATTTTGGAATTGAATTTCCGGAAATGGAAATGTGGTTAAGCTTCGTAAGAAGTTATTTCAACGAGAAAAGTAAATTTATATTATTAACCACAAAACTAAATTGAATAAATCGACAGAAATTATAAGAAGGATTTTCTGAGATGTTTAAGTGGAAATGAGTTCCTTGGGAAAACCAAGTTCGAGTTTTAAACAGATTTTATTAAAAGGAAGTTTAAAATTCAAACTTGTTTAAAGGAGTGTTTTGGAAATTATTGTTTTAAGGTAATTATTAATAAATTAGCGATAGTAAATATTTATAAATACCTTAGTAATTATTTTTACAAATGGATTTGTTTCAAAGGCCAGTTTTGACCTAAGTAATTTGGAATTAGTATAAACCTTTTACAACTCTATTTTTAAATTTAGTTTAACTAAAACCTTATTTTTAAGTCAAGTTATATTTTATAAAATAGTTTTACTTCAAATATTTTGAAATTATATTTTGAGTAAATAACTAGAAGTAAATTTGCATATTTTGAAGTATCTTTCAGTATAAATATTTTAACTGTTTTAAATCTAAATGCTTTAAACTTGGTTATTTCCAATGGGAATTAATGATAAAGGATTTACCTTGTAAAGGAAGAATTTTGGGAAATTGTTCTTAAATGGGTTTTGGAAATTTGAAAATATATATTTTAAAGATATCTGAGGCAAATAAATAATGTGGGAAATTATTTATTGTGTGATGGATGTTTGTGAAAATTAATTGATAGTTAAATCACCGACTATCAATATTGGACAATGCGTTGATCGTTTCGAAGAGACCGGGATCGTGATTTATTTCTCGAAAACCACTTCGATCCGGTTTGCACGTTTCGTGCGAAAAACGTGTTCGGAGTTGAAGATGGAGCAGTGAACTGCAAGGGCTATTCGCTACTAATCCTGAGGATATTTCCAAAATGGATGTAGTAGGAGTAGTGCCTTCGGTTCCGTTCGAACCCGGGACGGACTTGTATGGACGAATGCTTGCGAAACATCGTCGGGTGGGCGATGGGCATTCTAAGTGAAAACATTCTAAAGGTATCGCTTAACCTCAAGTCTCATCAACCGGGAATGGCTAAAACAGGGGAGGTGCAGCAAGGTTAGGTGGGTCATGCCCAAGCAGGACAAGATTTACCCCTGTCTAGATGTCCCTTTATATTCGGCTTAGTGGGTGGTTGATCGCGCCAACCACGGGGTTATCTTGCTCGGGACTGTTCAGTAAGGAATGGTTCCGGCCTTGTGTTGCAGGGGAACGGGCGTACTCCTCGGTACTCTAATCTAGGCCAGGTACTGTGACGGGCGGTACCCCAGTAGCCCAGCCATTGATGGAAATCCATTCTCCCTACGAGCCTTGTACGAGTTTTGTTTGTATTACCCACTTTTGTGGCTAGTAGCTGGAATTTAATGAATGTAACAATTTCGGCTATTTTATAAGTATTTGTAAATAGACCCTATTATAATATCAGAGGATTTGTATAAAAGTGTTTTAGCTATCGTAAGGTAAAAACCCGACATGTTTATTTATGGCGTGGTCTTACGAGATGCTTTTGATTTTCAAAGGATATTTGAAACTTTAATAATCGATTTGGATGCATTATTATGAGCTGGTATTCCAGACTGACTCGGGTGTTATTTCATTATAATGCTCGGGTCAGACCGAGTATTATATGTTCAGGATAGGTCGCTATGGAGCAGGAGAGGAGCTGGAGCCCGAGACGTATTATCCGTATATATATATATATATATCCGCTGCTATGATTGTATGGTATGTCTGATTGATAATAGTTGATGTATGAGATACTCTGATGATATGATGTATAAAAAAATTATAGAATACATTTTGTGTAAAGTTCTATATTTATTATTATAGTTTATTCCGCTGCGACTGTGAGATTATGATATTGTTTAGTTTCTTCTTCTTCTATCTCTTCTTCTTTAACCCTAATGGTTCGTAATTCTGTGCCACTTGAGTTAATAGAGGCATAATAGTGTTGATTCAAGGGATACGGATTTGCGGGCTGTCACAATTTCAATACAACAGATCACAATCATCATTCAATCAACAATCAAGCAATTTTAAATTTAACTATTTAAAATTTAAATCGAAACAAATTCGATTGAGTGAGAAGTTCTTACCTTGCTTCCAATACAGTTGCAGTGTTTTATTTTGAATAAAATTAAACACGCGTTTAATTTTACCCTAATTTATCACTAGCTCCAGTCGATTCCAAACTATCTCCATCGAGTAGTATTCGTGAATATGAACCCAACGCAAGTCGTTTCGTCGAAAACGGACCTCGTAACAAAAAGTTATAATATTTCAAAGTTTACACGATTTAATATAATTCAATTTCATTTTCTATTATATATTTTTAAACCTTGAAAATTTCTGGCCGTTAGATGGGGCTTCTCCACATCAGGCTGCTCGTGCCTTTCTTCCTCCAGGATAACACGCGCACGAACAACCCAAAAGAGCCGCCCCTAGGGTTCGCCGCCGCTCCTCCTATACTCGACCGGAGATCGATCAATTACCACCATCAAGTAGCCTTGTCAACTCCATCTCCACCAGGAACGCTCACGAGCTCGGTCGTCCCAAGGCTCGGCAAAACGCGAAAGAACGACCCCCCTATTGGCCTCAGTTCTGGCCACCACGCTCCGCTATAAACGATCTCAACCGTTGGATCCAAGCATCTCACTGACCTCTAATATTCCAGTTGAAAGTTTTTGAAATGGGTTAATAGATTGGTCGAAAATTGAAGGAGAAGGGTGGTTGGTTTCGGCCATTAATTGATAGGGTGGCCGCTGAAGACAAATTAGGGTTAGGGTTTGTTTTTTTGCAAATAGAAAATTATGAAGTCCTTATATAGAAAATTGCGAAACAGTATTCATCCGAAAAAATTTCGAACATGAAACGAAGCATGCCGCCTGGCGTTTATAATGTTTTACCCCCATTCTGAACGCAATGTAATATATATCGGGAGCCAATTCGATCGTATTTGAAAGATAGGCTTTTAAATCGAATTATTTAAATTTAAAATTCACTTAAACTGATTTCTACGCGTTTTAGCTTGCCCCGGACAAACCGTAAATCCGATTGACATGAAATTTGAAATCTTACAATTGTTTAACATTACGGATCCAATGAAACTAGTTTCATTGAAATCTGAGAATGTTTGAAAAATGATTATTTTTACTCGTCAATTAAATATTAAAATATTCAATTTCTACAAATTAACTTTTAATTCAATTTTAAAAATTCTATAACATCATTCTAACTCCAGTATGATTTAATACCACTTTACAAATCAATTTTAATCACATTAAACCCAATTTCCAATTATTTCAGTAATTTCAAATATTAAATTATCGATTTAATTATCCAATTAATCTAGATATTCGAAATAAAATTTATTCGACTTACAAATTTTACTTGTTAATATTTAAAATCGATTAAATATACGAATTTCAAATAACAGAAATTCTGGGTCGTCACAAGTGGTTTATATCTATAATGGCACAGTCAGCTTTGATTAGGTAGTTTGTTGAGCTAGTGCAGGAAAAGAAGTTTGTTCCTGAGTATCCTGGGAAGTTTGAAGAGTTGGCCCAGTATAGTTTTGCTTCTGTGGATACAGTGCTGAAGCGAATTGAGAAGTTTATCAATAGATTGAAGCCAAAATTGTCTAGTGCTACTTTGTCTCATCTTAGAGATCCTTCTGATATTGTTGTAGAGATGGCTTTGAGGAAGGAAGAAGTCCTTGAGTCTTTGGAGAAGAGCAAGGCCATGATACCATAAAATCGACCGAGAAGCCAAAGATAGTTTGTCTAGAAGAATGGTCAACTCAACATCTCAACAAAGCAAGTTCTGTTGAATGTTTTTCAGATAAGATCCCCAACGGATGGGGCCCAGGGGGGTGGCAACCCTCCCAAGGTGGGGGTGCGGGGGACAACGCCCCCGCTACGAGGTTCGACTGCCCGGTCAGGTCGCAGGGGTCCAGGGGCAGCGCCCCCGGCGGGGTGCGGGGCAGCGCCTCGTCCAAAACGGTACGACTTAGTGAAGACCTAAGGGAGGATAGGGTCAAGCGACCTACGAGTATAAGGGGCGAGTGACCTAGGGGTGTTCGTGACCTAACGACCTTAACAAGGTCGAGCGAGTTAAGGTGATGCGCGACCTAACGTGTCACGCGACTTAACGAAGGCAAGGCCGAGCGAGTTAAGGTGATGCGCGACCTAACGGAGGCGGGTGACTTAAGGGGTCATGCGACCTAACTGGAATGGCCAAGCAACCTATCAACCCAGGCAAGGTCGAGCGACCTAACAGGGTTCGCGACATAAAGTTGTACGCGACCTAACGGGTTAAAGATCATGCGACCTAACGGGTTAAAGGTCATGCGACCTAACGGGCTAAAGGTCATGCGACCTAACGACTCAAGCGACTCAATGGTCGAACGACCTAATGAAGCATGCAAGGCCGAACGAGTTAGGGGTTAACGACCTAACACATGGTCGTGATAAGCAGTAGGGGGAACGACCTAACGACGTTGCGACCTAGAGGCCAGCGACCTAAAGCCAAAGATGACCCAAATTGGTTGCGAGTTAAATGGTCAAGCGACCTAAGGATTTAAAGGCCATGCGACCTAAAGGAGTGGGCGTAAGGCCAAAGGTGAACGGCCTAGTATCTCGCGACCTGACGATGTAGTGGCGAGCGACCTACGACCTACGACCTAGTGCCTAGCGACCTAAGGCTGTAGAATGATTTAAGGCCAGAAACGAGCTATTTGAAGGCCGAGACTTTTCCATGCTAGCGACCTAGCATAGGCAGAACGACCTAAGTGCGGAATTTCACCAAAAACACTAAAAATTGGAGTTTTTCGCCAATCCAATCCAAACCAAATGCAAATGTACATGCAAACGTGATAAGGATTCATTCCCAACAGTCCAAGATAGTTATAGACAAGAATGTGAAATAAAAATCTCACCTTTTCACCAATTTATGAAGGTAAAGCTTGAAGATGAATGGAGAAGCAACTACAAGCTTGAATCCAATGCTTTTCCTTGAATTTGGAGTTGAATGATGGAGTTGGAGTTGAAACCTAGGCTTGGAGTTTCTAATTTGCATTTCCACTCACCATTAATGTTAAAATTTGTGTTCGGTAGGAATTTATGAAGAGTGAGGAGAAGGAGAGAAGTGAGTTTGAGTTATAATGGCTAATCCAGCCCAAAGTCCAAAGCGGGAAAAGTAAGTGAAATTCCACTAACTCCAAACCCATCAATGTTTATACTTAAAAAAGTTGTAAACGACATTTCGAACTCAATGCAGGTGGTCTCGAGTCCTAATTTGACCGTTTGCAAAAAGTAGCTTTTCGGACCAATATCCGATTAACGACAAAATATTTAAATAAAATATTTAAATATAAAATCGATATATATGCGGGTTGTTACAGACTCCCCTCCTTAAAGAAATTGCGTCCTCGCAATATATAAGATGGAAATAAAGAGTAACAACCATAAAAGCATATGAACATAAAAGAAATTTGAAATAGGAAGTTCACCTCAAAGAGCAGGAGTAAGCAAGTCCGGATGTGTTCGCTCGATGAATTCTCAAGATTCCCAAGAGCAATCCTTAGGATTTGAGGACCATTGAATCTTCACAAGCAGAACATCTTTATTTCGAAGTCGTTTGACCTCCGAAGCAATAATTCGAATAGGATGCTGCTCGTATGTTAAATTCGGCGAAACTTCAATTCCTTCCACAACACCCGGCTCAAGAATAGAATCGGAATCTCGTGGGCATTTCCGTAATTGAGAAACATGAAACACGTCATGCATAGCAGAAAACTGAGCCGGTAATGTAAGGCGATAAGCCATAGAACCAATATGTTCAGTGATAGGAAATGGCCCAGTATATCGGGGTGCTAACTTTCCCGATCGACTGAAATGTACAACACCTTTCATAGGCGAAACACGAATAAAAACAGAATCTCCCACTGAAAATTCTAACTTCCTTCTTCGATTATCGGCATAGGATTTTTGTCTACTATGGGCTTCCTTCATCTTATGTCGAATAAGTTCAATCTTCTCTGTGGAATCACGAATAAAGTCTGGACCTAAAACCAGCTTCTCACGGCCTCAAGCCAGCAAGAAGGAGATCGGCATGGCCTTCCATAGAGTGCCTCGAAAGGTGTCATACCAATACTAGATTGGAAGCTATTATTATAGGAAAATTCAAAAAGTGAAATATGATCTTCCCAACTTCCACCAAAATCGAGCACACAAGCACGAAGACGATCTTCAAGAGTTTAATTCACACGCTTGGTTTGTCCATCGGACTGGGGGTGATAAGCAGTGCTAAAATTAAGCTTTGTTCCTAAAGCTTTTTGAAGACTCTTCCAAAATCCACTAGTAAACAATGGATCTCGATCGCTAACAATAGAAGTAGGAACTCCATGCAATTTAACAATTTCTTTGATAAAGAGTTTGGCCAAAAGAGGAACGGTTCGATTAGACCGAACGGGAATAAAATGGGTGGATTTAGCAAGTCTATCAACGATCAATCATAGGCTATCATGACCCGAACGAGAACGGAGAAGGCCATCTATAAAATCCATGGAAATTTGGTCCCACTTCCAAACTGGAATTTCTAAAGGTTGCAATAACCCACCAGGCCTTTGATGTTCGGCTTTGACAAGTTGGCAAGTCATGCAACACTTAACAAAGTTAGCAATATCAGATTTCATTCCCTCCCAATAATAAAGTCGCTTCATATCAGCATACATTTTACTACTACCGGGATGAATGGTGAATTTAGAACGATGGGAATCTTCTAAAATATCTTTACGAAGATCACCAATATTTGGTATGATAAGTCTACCAAATTTTCGAATGTCGCCACGAGAATCAATATCAAAGTCTTTCAAACCTTCAATATCAATTTTATCCTTAACATTTTGGCCAAGAAGAGCCAATTTAGGATCTAGCCCTTGAGCTTCAAGAATGCGGTCTAGAAGAGAAGGATGAGCCTCAAGGCTACATAAAACAAGTGATGAGCATAAATCGGATACGCGCTCTCGAACCTCACAAGTGGACAAAATCTCGAGATCGTTCCATTCGGATATCATCATAGAAACAACTGCTTGTCGTTTATGGCTAAGAGCATCGGCGACACGATTACGTATAAAGAATATTAAGATCATAAGGTGCAAGGAACTCGGGCCAACGCTGTTGACGCAAATTAAGTTCCTTTTGAGAAAATAAATATTTCAAAGACTTATGATCCGTGTAAAGAATAAATATCTCTTCCAATAGATAATAACGCCAAATTCGAAGGGCGAAAACAGTAGCCGCGAGTTCTAAATCATATGTGGCATATCTAGTCTCGGCCGGCTTCAATTACCTAGGAGCATAAGCAATAACACGTTCTTTTTGCATAAGAACGGGACCCAAACCAACGTGACTAGCATCATTATAAACAACAAAATCTTGATTCCCCTCGGGAATAACAAGAATAGGAACATCAGAAAGGAGTTCTTTCAATTTTTGAAAAGAGGCTTCACATTTGTCCGACCAAATGTATTTAACTCAGTTCTTAGTCAAGCCAGTAAGAAGCACGACAATTTTAGAAAAGTCTTTAATGAAACGACGGTAATAACCCGCCAATCCGAGAAAACTACGAATCTCTGTCACACTCTCCGGTCTCTTCCAATCTTGAATCGCTTCAATCTTTGAAGGATCCACGGAAATTCTGGATTCGGAAATAATATGACCGAGAAACTTCACACGAGATTGCCAAAAGTGGCAGTTAGAAAATTTGGCTTTTAATTGATTACTCCTAAGAGTTTCCAATACAATCCGAAGATGCTTTTCATGCTCCTCCTCAGTTTTAGAATATACAAGGATATCATTAATGAAGATGAGAACAAACCGATCGAGGAAAGCCTTGAAAACTCGATTCATGAGGTCAATGAAGTAAGCCGGAGCATTCTTTAAACCAAATGGCATAACAAGCCATTCATAAGATCCGTAAGGAGTACGGAACGATGTCAAAGGAATACTATCCTCAGAAATACGAAGCTGATGAAAATCGGTAGCCAAGTCCAACTGCGAAAAGACCCTAGCTCCGCTAAGATGATCAAACAGATCGTCAATCCTAGGTAAAGGATATTTATTTTTAATAGTCAGATCGTTAAGCTGGCGACAGTCAACGCAAAGCCTAAGCGTACCGTCGGATTTCTTCACGAAAATAGTCGAAGCTCCCCAAGGAGAGGAGCTAGAGCGAATAAATTGCTTCGTCTCCAATTCAGATAATTGTTTGCGCATCTCCTCATTTTCCTTATTAGACATACGATAAGGAGGACGAGTAATAGGTTGAGCTCTAGGAATAAGGTTAATTTTGAACTCAATTGCTCGCTTAGGTGGTAGACCTACAACGGGCTCGAATATGTCGGAAAATTCACGAACAACGTGGATACGAGAAATAATATCATCCTCATCATCATCATCATCGTCGTCATCATCGTCATCACGAGGATTTAAAGAATATAAGGATGCAATCAAACAGGATTCTGATTCTTTAAGATTAACAGAAATCTGATTAACAGATAGTGGATGTCGGAGATGAATAGTCCTCTCAGGACATAGGATATGGGCTTGATAACGGTTAAGCCAATTCATTCCCAAAATTATTCCAAAGCCTAGATAACGCATAACATGCAAACAGGCTAGGAATGGAAAACCACATAAAATAATCTCCACATTTTTACAAAGCAAACTAAGAGTTGCGGATCCACCAACAGGATTCGCAATTCTCAAGGAAGTCATTAAAGCATCAACATTTAAAGAGAAAGTGTCGACAAGTTCCTTTGATATAAAAGAATGGGATGCACACGTATCAAAGAGAACTCTAATAGGTTGATCATGAAATAAAATAATACCATCAAGAATGGAATGAGAAATACCTTGGCCACGAGATGTGTTATCAGGGGCTTGAGCCACGTTTAACTTCCCCTCTTTCCTGCCTTGCAGTATGGAGCACATATGTATATAATGTTCCGAGCTCTTGCAATAGCGACAACTTTTGGGTTCGAAAACTTGTTTGCAAAATGGTCCTTAGAACCACAGTTATAGCACTGTCCGCTACTAGAGGAAGGTGTCTTTGCAGCTGAAGTTGCTTTCTTACCCTTTTTGTTGGGATAAGAACCTTTAAATTTGTTAGGCCTCCTTTTGTTGTTGAAGTTTGGTTTAGCGCCAACCACTTCAACACCACTCTCTCTATCGGCCTCTTCAAGACGAAGAGCGATATCGATGAGTTGATCAAATGTAAATTCTAGTTTCAGGAGTAGTGGCTTCTTAAGATTCTTATTTAAGCCATAAACGAACCTCTGGTTCTTCTTCAGTGAAGTATTTATATATTCGACGCCATATTTGGAAAGGGATTCGAATGATGCAACGTAGTCCGCCATAGAAGACTGACCTTGAACAAGGTCAATAAATCTCCAAGCCAAAGATACTTTTTCCGCCTCGAGCACGAATTTCGATTCAAAGCGTTCCCGAAAATGCTCCCAGGAGAGATCCGCTTCATCAATTTCTGAGAGTATTAGCTCATACCAATCCAACGCTCTTTCTTGGAGCATACTAGAAGCCACCTGGACTCGATGGAGGTCAGTGAGGTTCATGCGAGAGAAGATTCTATCGCACGTTTTGAGCCAAGCTTGGACCTCGATGATACTTTCAGTGCCTTTAAATCGCTTCCCCCCAAGTTGGTGTAATCACTGCACAAACGTGCAAACCCAGATTTAGGGTGAGTAGGTTCCGGATTAGAACCAGCTGCTTGAGCATTCGTGACAAGGTCAAGAAGTTGCTGGGTAGTCATAAAAACTCCATCTTGGGGAGTTGCAGTAGATTGACCGGCACGGGGACGTCCAGGTCTAATCATTTTTCTTCCTTAAGAAAGAAGGAGAAGAAAAAGGTTATTCACTAAAAGATATATCAAGCAATCTTGATAAGTGAAACAAGGAATCATAATAAAAATAGGATGAATCGGTACGAAGACACGAATTAATCCTAAGGTACGACTCCTAAGCTGGACTTAAGACGATGATCCTTGTTAAGTTATTCTACATTGTTTCGAAATTTGGCTCTGATATCAAGCTGTGACGCCCCACCTCAATACCCACGCTAGCCAAGAACACTAGGGAGTAATGCTATCAACTAGCGCGGAGAATAAGGCTGTTAAGGAGCGACCATCCATGTAACTTCTTTATGCGAGCACCGATAAGTCAGATAGTATAGCATGCATTTCATTTAAGGAGGAAGTCCGACATACCGATACAAACTCAAAGCTATCACACTGTGGCTATAAATAAATCTTCGGAAACAAATATAGAAATGAACATAACCCAATCAGTCACAGACATCCAAATCACAAAGGCAGAAAAAGATATGAATATATAACTAGCACATGAAAGTGTACATCAGAGTAGTGGTCAGGGAAGGACCACATACACAAAAGAATAGCAACACGTGCTATACAAAAGAATACATCTATGAGTCTATATCTCAAGTGTAAACGATAAAAAAAACTGCTAATCTAAATGGTCAGCCAAAAGTCAGAGTAGTAAATCCATGAGGGAGAAGTCAAGCAGAAGCACCTGTAACATCTCGGTCTGACCCGAGTATTATTTATAAGAAAATAATAAACGGATCATTCTAGCTATAAATATCAAATAACATGATATAAAACAATAGATATGGCAAGAACATATAGTAACCATAAAGACATACTATGATAAGCATGTAAATAAAGATCATCAAGAGATCAAACAATATCAAAAGAATCTTCTAAAAGATCCAAATTCACCTAAAAAAAGGTTGTGACGACCTGGAATTTTCTAGCAATATCAATGTAATAATCTGCATTAAATATTAAATTGATTTGATATATTTTTGTAATTAAACTTGAATTGATGCTTTTCTTTAAATAAATATTTAATTGGTAAATGATATCTGTTAAAATTAATTGTTTTTCTTCTATTTATATATGCATATATTTGTATACATTGTAAATAGATGAGATTTTGTTTTAAAGTTCAGCTAATAATTTTTTTTTTAAATTCTAATATATATATATATATTTTTAGTGAATTAGAAATTATGATTTATTTGATATAAACTTTTCAAAGCTAATAAATAAATCGAGATGTGATTTTAAATACATAAGCAAATGTTTAAATAGATTAAAACTTATTTTAACTTGAGTTTAAATTTTAATTTATTAACAAAAAGATTTGTTTACTTTTCTTTTTAATATAGCTTGATTTAAAATATGATTAAAAAAAATATGAGTTTTAATGTAATTTTGTCAATCAATACATTAACATACATTAATAAATATGTAGCTTATAGTAAAAAGATGATTTAATTTATTTATTATTTCAAATTGATAAATGAGTAACTTTTAAATAATATTAATAAATAAAAATACAAGATACAAGATAAATTGGAAAAGAAATATAAGTTAGTACATTAGTTAAATTATAATAACATAACAACTATAAAATTCAATTAGTTTTCAAACAACAAAACAAAAATAACAACATTCACATGCATTTCAAAATATAACAAGTCAACAATTAATCTAGAAACAAATAAGTTTTTAAGTTTGTAAACTATCACAAACAAACTGCAGTATAAATATATGAATATGTTTAAAGCATCAAGACTAATATCTATTGTACAAACAAAATGAAGATATAAAAATATAAAGTGTGCAGGCCAAATTGAATGAAACAAGGCAAATGCTAGTAACAAAGAAAAATAAACAAACTACATATATATGAAGCTTCTGAAGACATTATTAAGTATCTTTAAACAAACAAACAAAACTAATTAATGTGAATCTTTCTAGCACTGCATATCAGCCTCCATCTAAACAAATATCTCTGGTAAAAATCTTTTTATTGTACAAATATTGTCTTAGTAGTATGAAACATAATAATAATGTACCATGTAACTTGTTTTATCAATATCAAGCTTCTTGCATATATCAATCTGCATATCAGTTCGACCTAGGAAAAAACTAAATTAAACTTCATTAAAACCTAAACAAAACATTCATCAACAACTTAGCAACCAAGGGATTAAACAGAAAAGGTTTCAGTTGCTTCAGGTTTCACATTTAAGGTCCTGTTCAAAATTGTAGCATCTGTTCTTCTCTGCAAATAGGTGAGTAACACTTTTACGATTTACTTAAGTTTTAAATTCTGATGCATGCCAATATTTGAATGCTTAAATAAATTGTGTGAACATTTATATACTCATTTTTCTCTGGATATTTGTAAGATGGAGTTCTGCATATCTCAAGCCTGCATACTGTGTTTTCTATTTGCTGTGAGTAACTCATTTTTTTTTAGGAATTAAAAGTATAACTTAGTTTGAAGTTATTGCAGTGATAAATATTGTATTGTAGAGTATGGTTGTGTGTTTATATCTGTGAACTCTGGAAGTATGATTGTATGCAGGTATTTAAACTTGCAATTGCTCTGTTTCCAGTATTGTCCATTTAAATTCAAAATTTTGAATTAATCCTTGTTTAGCCTTAGGATTTAAATGAAATCTGTAAGTTTCATTTCAAAACATTAGTTAGGAATTTACTTAAAACAAAGTAATGTATATATATGACTCAGGAAACCAAGAAAAAAGAAAACAAGACTGAGCATCTCTATAATATTAAAAATTCAAATATCTTAATTTATGAATTCAGGTACATGGATCGAATCGTTAAACCAAATTATGATTTTTAAAATGAATATGGTGATTTTTAGTGGAGGGGGTGAGGTATGGTTCGAGTTTATCCATTTCAAGCTTTTTGAGTGGCCACGGGTGATCAAGTGGATATGGGGGGTCGAGACTCTGACAAGGGGTAGAGGAGGTTGCCGTGGAGCTAGGAAAAATAGTGGGTGGCGGAAAATTGGATAGTGGAGAAGTTGGCATGGGTATAAAGTTTTTAGACCTAATTTTTACTAAGATTTGAATTTCAATCGCCGCTGTCAGTTATTGCGTTCGAGTGTCGTGTGGTTTTGCAGGGAGTTAAAGGGGAGATGGTCGAAGTGGTAACTGGAGTTTGGTGGCCTCCGGTGGTGGACGCATTGCGTACGTGGCGTTGACAGGTATAGGGTTGTTGAGTTTGTGTTGTTTCCAGGTTTTATTCTTTTCTCCTATTGGTTTTTTTGCGCGCCTGAGAAACTAGAAGCAAGCTACGGGTTTTCTTGGGGAAAACTTCGTATATTTCTCGAAGAAACGCAGTGGTGCTCGCGTTGTAGTTGTAGAGGTTTTAAATTGTAACAGTTTTAACAGTATTTGACATTCTTGTTTTAAAATTTAAATCAAAGTTAAACCCAGTTTTTAAAACAAGTTTAAATGGTGACTTTAAGTCAGTTTTGAAAATAAAGTTGGGAATAATAAAGTTTCAAAATTTAAATTATTTTAATAACTTAAAAGTGATTAATCATTAAAGTAATTTCAAACGAGAGTGAGTTCGAGTGAAACTTGAACAGTTAAGAAACGATTGAATTAAGTTAACTTGAAAATTGGAAATCAGGATTTAGATTTGAAATTCTAGATTTGGAACTAAAATAAGTTTTCTAATTTAAATTGATTCAAATAAGTTTACTGCTATTAAATATGTAAGTTTAAAACGGGGTTTGAAAATAAATTAGTGTTAAAAACTTTATTAAGGATAAAATTGGAATTTATTGAAATAAATGTTTTAAACATATTGGAATTGAAAACATAATCTATAATAAGAATGGTTTTCTTTAATCCATGAAGTTTTAGAATTTTATATGCATTAACCTTTAAGTTGATTTATAATTAATTAATGATTGATATTAATTATATTAGTAATTATAAGTTTAAAAGTAGTAATTAAAGTTAATTAAGGAATTAATTAACTAATATGTGATTAAGAACCATAAATTAGGTATTTGTTTAAATTAATAAATTTTAATGGTTAATCAAACTTATAATTAAAAATGATTAATATAAGTTAATTATGTTAGAAGAAAATAATTAAATAAGTGTTAATGAAGATCATTAACTAGATTATTTTATGATTAATTAATGTAATTAATTTTTAATAAATTAATTGGATTAATTAATTCAATAATAACCATTGTAATAGTTTAATTATAAATTATTTATTTGAAAGCAATTAAGAAATTAATTACTTATTAATGGTGTAATTTGATTTGAGTTAATTAATTTAGTTTAATTAACTGATATTTTGGAAGTAAATTACTTAGAAAAGTAATTGAAGGATAATTACGGGATGTAATTAATCGATGTTGTTAATAGGAGTAACTGAAGTATAATTACTTGAATTAATCAAGGGATTAATTAATCTTGTTATTGAGAAGTAATTAATTTAGGACAATTAATTACTGTGTGTATTAATCAAGGGGGTTAATATATGTGATTCGAAGATTTGTATAATTAATAAAATAACAACGAAAATGTAATTAGAAATCATTAATTAAAATAATTAATGATGTAATTAGAAATTGATTTATTTGGGAATAATAAATCAACAAGATAATTAAATAGTAATAAATCGATATAAATGAAATTAATTAATAGGTTTATCCAAGATTAATTTCGGTAAATAAAGTAAGGAAACTACTGAAATGCAGTCAAGTATATTTAAATCAAAGATGATTAATTTGAATATATAAGTAATGGATAATAAGATTTAAATTGAGTTAATTAATATTAATTAATTTAAGAAATCCTTTGATGATTTGGTATGTGTAATTACTTAGTGTAATTAATGGAGCATAATTACTCAGAATAGTAATTAGATGATCATTATTTGATGAAATTAATACAAGATGATTGTAAGTGAAGTAATTTGAGTAATTTCTTTTGTAATTAATCAAAGGATTAATTTATGGGAATAATTAATCATGGATTGATTAATAAGTAATTAAGGATAATTAATTACTGTTTTGTTATTAATCAAGGGGTGATTAATAATTGTATTTAAGTTAAGATTAATCACTTGATTAATTTAAATAAGTAATTTAATATAAATTGAAGATCATTAATTAATATAATTAATGATGTAATTAAGAATTGTTAATTAAGGAATAATTAATAGGAAAGTAATTAAATGTTAATCTATTATGAATGATTTAGAATAATTCATTTTAGAAATTAATTAAAGACTAAATTACTTCTTGTAATTAGAAAATGATTAATTAATTTAATTTATAATTGATTAATGATTGTGAGAGCAGGATTTATGGAATGAGTAATTAATTTAATTTAATTTAAATTAATTAAAGATGGAAGTAATTAATTTAATTCATTTTAAATTAGTTATAGCTTGTGATTCATAAATCATTGCTGATGGATGACATTGATATTTCATTGTTTGATTGTGATCTCAGATATGACATGGATAATGTCTATGTGATATGGATGTATGTTTTAAGTATGATAATATTTAATTATCTATTTGGATGATGATATTAATTATCTGTTTATGGTGATGATGTAATTATCTATTATGTGATGTGAATTATCTATCTATGCATATTGATAATATTGAATTCACTGATAAGACTAAATAGACAACTTGGCCTTAAAAGACACGTTTTGAATTTCGATGAGACAGGGATCGGTTTTCCTTATTTGGAATATCCGAAAACCACATCGATTCCAAATTAACGACAGGTCGTGAATCTGAAGTGAAGACGAAGATCTGAATGCAAGGGTTATCGTCATTAACTCTGAGGGTGATTCCAAAATGAGTGTAACGAGATGATGCATTCGGTTTCGTTCGAACCCGGAACGAACTTGTATGGATTGAATGCTTTCAACACATCGTCAGGCGGACGATGTGCATTCTAAGAGATATGTTCAATAAAGGTAACCGTAACCTCAAGCCTCATCAACCGGGAATGGCTAAAATAGGGGAGGTGCAGCAAGGTTAGGTGGGTCATGCCTAAGCAGGACAAGGATATTCCCCTGTCTAGATGTCCCTTTTTATTCGGCTGTGTGGGCAGTTGGTCTGTAGCCAACTGCGGGGTTTATCTTGTTCGGGACTGTTCAGTAAGGAATGGTTCCGGCCTTGTGTTGTATGGGGTCGGGAGTGATCCTCAGTACGTTGATCTAGGCCACGTACTGTGACGGGCGGTACCCCAGTAGCCTTGCCATTGTATGGAATCCAAAATCCAATAAGTGCCTACGGTTTTGATTGTATTACTCACTTTTGTGGCTAGTAGCTGGAATTTAATAGATGTAACAATTTCGGCTATTTTCTATTTACTTGAAAACCCTAGACCTATTATAATATCACTGGATTTCCTATCAAATGTTTTGGTTAGCGTAAGGTAAAAACTTTTCCATTTTTATGTATGGGAAGTCTTACGTGATACCTTTTGTTTTCAAAAGATTTTAAAAATTAAACAACTTTAACTTGTTACTCATACCAGACCCGTGTCTGACCCGAAGTTTATTTGTTTTTCATAAACTCTCGGGTACCCAAATTTTTACGGGTAGTCAAGGGATTCAGGTTTAACTTTGACGAATTCTGGAGGAGCAATGGAGCAGGAGGCTTCAGCGTTATAGATATATATATATAGTTCCGTTGTGTGGTATCTCTGTGTTGTTTTGTGCATTGAGTTGTATAACTAGGCAGGTGTTTATAACTGTCTAGTATGTGATGTATTATATGTATCACTCTGATTGATGTTATATATTATGTAAATACTTTTGTGATTAATATATTTTATTCGTTCCGCTGTGAGACTCTGATATTGTTGTTCTTTCTTCTCTATCTTTTCTATTTTCTCACCCTTTTCTTTCTTAAAAACGATACTTCTTCCTGGGGGTAGGAAGTGGGATCGTTACAGTGGTATCAGTGCGCTAGGTTGAGTGAATACCTAGGCTCTTAAGTGATTTCTTTCCTGAGAGAACGTATTTGTAATTTGATATATATATATATATATATATATACACATTTCTATCTATTTGTGGGATTACCTGTTCGGGTTTTCTAACATAAGCATAAGGATAGATTGAGTAGTGGTGTGTGTAACACGACTACCTGTGGTTGGAAGTATATTTGACGAGACTGTAGACCTAATACCGTCTCGAGTAAATTTGTGGTGTAAGGATTTCACCTAATCTCTGAAGGAAACCTGTTAAGATTTGGAGTCCATTTTGTTGTACAAGATTAGATGAGTAGAATTTGGATTATGTCAGTTGAGCAGAAGCTAGAATATTATCTTGGTAACTCAAGAAGTAGTGCTTGTATGTTGAGATGCAGTAGCGATGGATTGTTTCCGAAGAAGTTCTCAAAGATTTTTGGATAAGGAAGCGTGTCTGCATTAGTTTTGAGTTTGAGTTCAGCGGAATGTTGTGTTTGGCTTTGAGGCCTGAGTTTTCCGAGGAATTTTGGATTAAGGAATTTTTGAGCATCAGTAGCAGTGATGCAGCTCAGATTGTTCTACCGGCACGCTAGGAAGGCATCTGTCTGCAGTTCTTTAGAGGCGAAGTCCAGAAGCATTTTTGTGAATCCATTTCTTCAATGAATTGGCTGGATAAGTTTAAGTTGTTCAGATAGGTAAGGAGAGTACAGTTTTCTTGGGATATTAGCCAGGATTGATCGCAAAAGTGACTTGCGATAGTTAAGTATTCTCTGGGTTGGCAGAAAATCTTTTTCTGGATATCTTTGAAGAGGTCGGTGGTTTGCCTTAGCATCTGAGGAGTTGAGTTTGGTATCGACTGGATTTCAGAAGTAGTGCCGATGGTTTAGCTTAGTAATAGAATAGTTTCTAGAGAGAGGAATTGGTAAAGGAGCTCAAGTTTGGAGGAACTTCTGAGTTTTATTTTGGATCTGTTGAATCATATTTTTGTAATGTGTTGTTCAGTTTGTGCTTATGTGTATCATCAGCATTTTCATCTACCCAGATCAGAGTTGTGCAGTGGAAGCAGTTGGGAGTGCATCTGTTTTTCTTTCTAAAAAAGAGAAGTTGTTTTCTACTGATGATAGTAGATGTTGTGTTCTTGATTTTGGTTGGTCTTGAGAAGATCATTCTACTGGATTGTTTTTGGATTCAGATTGTTTTAGGAGTTATCAACGAAGGTTGAGCTAATCAGTAGGTTGAAGGCAGCTCTGGATTGTCAGAAGTATTTGGTGGATAAGAGACGAAGGAATTTGGATTTGGGAGTCGGAGATTTCATTTTGTATGAATTTTCTCTGATTCGAAGAAGCTCTTTAGATTAGTAGTATAGACTGTTTGGATTCTATAGATCGAGTATTCCGGTATTATACTGGGAAACTCTAGGGAGCTCTATCCAGAATTTTGTCTGGATAGTTAGCCTTGTTGATTGAGTAAATTGGTTGTGATGATTGTTAGCATGTGATTGATATATGCTTATGGTTTAAAATTAATTTTGAAATCTTAAATATATTATTAAATTACCATGCTTTTAAATTTCGGGGACGAAATTCTTTTAAGGGGGAAGGAATGTGACGACCCGGAATTTTCTAGCAATATCAATTTAATAATCTGCATTAAATATTAAATTGATTTGATATATTTTTGTTAATTAAACTTGAATTGATGCTTTTCTTTTAATAAATATTTAATTGGTAAATGATATCTGTTAAAATTAATTGTTTGTCTTCTATTTATATATGCATATATTTGTATACATTGTAAATAGATGAGATTTTGTTTTAAAGTTCAGCTAATAAATTTTGTTTTAAATTCTAATATATATATATATATATATATATATATATATATATATATATTTAGTGAATTAGAAATTATGATTTATTTGATATAAACTTTTCAAAGCTAATAAATAAATCGAGATGTGATTTTAAATACATAAGTAAATGTTTAAATAGATTAAAACTTATTTTAACTTAAGTTTAAATTTTAATTTATTAACAAAAAGATTTGTTTACTTTTCTTTTTAATATAGCTTGATTTAAAATATGAATTTAAAAATATATATGAGTTTTAATGTAATTTTGTCAATCAATACATTAACATACATTAATAAATATGAAGCTTATAGTAAAAAGATGATTTAATTTATTTATTATTTCAAATTGATAAATGAGTTACTTTTAAATAATATTAATAAATAAAAATACAAGATACAAGATAAATTGGAAAAGAAATATAAGTTAGTACATTAGTTAAATTATAATAACATAACAACTATAAAATTCAATTAGTTTTCAAACAACAAAACAAAAATAACAACATTCACATGCATTTCAAAATATAACAAGTCAACAATTAATCTAGAAACAAATAAGTTTTTAAGTTTGTAAACTATCACAAACAAATTGCAGTATAAATATATGAATATGTTTAAAGCATCAAGACTAATATCTATTGTACAAACAAAATGAAGATATAAAAATATAAAGTGTGCAGGCCAAATTGAATGAAACAAGGCAAATGCCAGTAACAAAGAAAAATAAACAAACTGCATATATATGAAGCTTGTGTAGGAAAACATTATTAAATATCTTTAAACAAACAAACAAAACTAATTAATGTGAATCTTTCTAGCACTGCATATCAGCCTCCATCTAAACAAATATCTCTGGTAAAAATCTTTTTATTGTACAAATATTGTCTTAGTAGTATGAAACATAATAACAATGTACCCTATAACTTGTTTTATCAATATCAAGCTTCTTGCATATATCAATCTGCATATCAGTTCGACCTAGGCAAAAACTAAATTAAACTTCATTAAAACCTAAACAAAACATTCATCAACAACTTAGCAACCAAGGGATTAAGTAGAAAAGGTTTCAGTTGCTTCAGGTTTCACATTTAAGGTCCTGTTCAAAATTGTAGCATCTGTTCTTCTCTGCCAATAGGTGAGTAACACTTTTATGATTTACTTAAGTTTTAAATTCTGATGCATGCCAATATTTGAATGCTTAAATAAATTGTGTGAACATTTATATACTCATTTTTCTCTGGATATTTGTAAGATGGAGTTCTGCATATCTCAAGCCTGCATACTGTGTTTTCTATTTGCTGTGAGTAACTCATTTTTTTTTTAGGAATTAAAAGTATAACTTAGTTTGAAGTTATTGCAGTGATAAATATTGTATTGTAGAGTATGGTTGTGTGTTTATATCTGTGAACTCTGGAAGTATGATTGTGTGCAGGTATTTAAACTTGCAATTGCTCTGTTTCCAGTATTGTCCATTTAAATTCAAATTTTTGAATTAATCCTTGTTTAGCCTTAGGATTTAAATGAAATCTGTAAGTTTCATTTCAAAACATTAATTAGGAATTTACTTAAAACAAATTAATGTATATATATGACTCAGGAAACCAAGAAAAAAGAAAACAAGACTGAGCATCTCTATAATATTAAAAATTCAAATATCTTAATTTATGAATTCAGGTACATGGATCGAATCGTTAAACCAAATTATGATTTTTAAATGAATATGGTGATTTTTAGTGGAGGGGGTGAGGTATGGTTCGAGTTTATCCATTTCAGGCTTTTTGAGTGGTCGTGGGTGATCAAGTGGATATGGGGGGTCGAGACTCTGACAAGGGGTAGAGGAGGTTGCCGTGGAGCTAGGAAAAATAGTGGGTGGCGGCAAATTGGATAGTGGAGGAGTCGGCATGGGTTTAAAGTTTTTAGACCTAATTTTTACTGAGATTTGAATTTCGATCGCCGCTGTCAGTTATTGCGTTCGAGTGTCGCGTGGTTTTGGAGGGAGATAGAGGGGAGATGGTCAAAGTGGTAACCGGAGTTTGGTGGCCTCCGGTGGTGGACGCATTGCATACGTGGCGTTGACAGGTATAGGGTTGTTGAGTTTGTGTTGTTTCCAGGTTTTATTCTTTTCTCCTATTGGTTTTTTTGCACGCCTGAGAAACTCGAAGCAAGATACGGGTTTTCTCGGGGAAAACTTCGTATATTTCTCGAAGAAACGCAGGGGTGCTCGTGTTGTAGTTGTACAGGTTTTAAATTGTAACAGTTTTAACAGTATTTGACATTCTTGTTTTAAAATTTAAATCAAAGTTAAACCCAGTTTTTAAAACAAGTTTAAATGGTGACTTTAGGTCAATTTTGAAAATAAAGTTGGGAATAATAAAGTTTCAAAATTTAAATTATTTTAATAACTTAAAAGTGATTAATCATTAAAGTAATTTCAAACGAGAGTGAGTTCGAGTGAAACTTGAACTGTTAAGAAAAGATTGAATTAAGTTAACTTGAAAATTGGAAATCAGGATTTAGATTTGAAATTCTAGATTTGGAACTAAAATAAGTTTTCTAATTTAAATTGATTCAAATAAGTTTAATGTTATTAAATATGTAAGTTTAAAAAGGGGTTTGAAAATAAATTAGTGTTAAAAACTTTATTAAGGATAAAATTGGAATTTATTGAAATAAATGTTTTAAACATATTGGAATTGAAAACATAATCAATAATAAGAATGGTTTTCTTTAATCCATGAAGTTTTTGGAATTTTATATGCATTAACCTTTAAGTTGATTTATAATTAATTAATGACTGATATTAATTAAATTAGTAATTATAAGTTCAAAGTAGTAATTAAAGTTAATTAAGGAATTAATTAACTAATATGTGATTAAGAACCATAAATTAGGTATTTGTTTAAATTAATAAATTTTAATGTTTAATCAAACTTATAATTAAAAATGATTAATATAAGTTAATTATGTTAGAAGAAAATAATTAAATAAGTGTTAATGAAGATCATTAACTAGATTATTTTATGATTAATTAATGTAATTGATTTTTAATAAATTAATTGGATTAATTAATTCAATAATAACCATTGTAATAGTTTAATTATAAATTATTTATTTGGAAAGTAATTAAGAAATTAATTACTTATTAATGGTGTAAATTGATTTGAGTTAATTAATTTAGTTTAATTAACTAATATTTTGGAAGTAAATTACTTAGAAAAGTAATTGAAGGATAATTACGGGATGTAATTAATCGATGTTGTTAATAGGAGTAACTGAAGTATAATTACTTGAATTAATCAAGGGATTAATTAAGCTTGTTATTGAGAAGTAATTAATTTAGGACAATTAATTACTGTGTGTATTAATCAAGGGGGTTAATATATGTGATTCGAAGATTTGTATAATTAATAAAATAACAATGAAAATGTAATTAGAAATCATTAATTAAAATAACTAATGATGTAATTAGAAATTGATTTATTTGGGAATAATAAATCAACAAGATAATTAAATAGTAATAAATCGATATAAATGAAATTAATTAATAGGTTTATCCAAGATTAATTTCTGTAAATAAATTAAGGAAACTACTGAAATGCAGTCAAGTATATTTAAATCAAAGATGATTAATTTGAATATATAAGTAATGGATAATAAGATTTAAATTGAGTTAATTAATATTAATTAATTTAAGAAATCATTTGATGATTTGGTATGTGTAATTACTTAGTTTAATTAATGGAGCATAATTACTCAAAATAGTAATTAGATGATCATTATTTGATGAAATTAATACAAGATGATTGTAAGTGAAGTAATTTGAGTAATTTCTTTTGTAATTAATCAAAGGATTAATTTATGGGAATAATTAATCATGGATTGATTAATAAGTAATTAAGGATAATTAATTACTGTTTTGTTATTAATCAAAGGGTGATTAATAATTGTATTTAAGTTAAGATTAATCACTTGATTAATTTAAATAAGTAATTTAATATAAATTGAAGATCATTAATTAATATAATTAATGATGTAATTAAGAATTGTTAATTAAGGAATAATTAATAGGAAAGTAATTAAATGTTAATCTATTATGAATGATTTAGAATAATTCATTTTAGAAATTAATTAAAGACTAAATTACTTCTTGTAATTAGAAAATGATTAATTAATTTGATTTATAATTAATTAATGATTGTGAGAGCAGGATTTATGGAATGAGTAATTAATTTATTTTAATTTAAATTAATTAAAGATGGAAGTAATTAATGTAATTCATTTTAAATTAATTATAGCTTGTGATTCATAAATCATTGCTGATGGATGATATTGATATTTCATTGTTTGATTGTGATCTCAGATATGAGATGGATAATGTCTATGTGATATGGATGTATGTTTTAAGTATGATAATATTTAATTATCTATTTGGATGATGATATTAATTATCTGTTTATGGTGATGATGTAATTATCTATTATGTGATGTGAATTATCTATCTATGCATATTGATACTATTGAATTCACTGATAAGACTAAATAGACAACTTGGCCTTAAAAGACATGTTTTGGATTTCGATGAGACCGGGATCGGTTTTCCTTATTTGGAATATCTGAAAACCACATCGATTCCAAATTAACGACCGGTCGTGAATCTGAAGTGAAGATGAAGATTCTGAATGCAAGGGTTATCGTCGTTAACTTTGAGGGTGATTCCAAAATGAGTGTAACGAGATGATGCCTTCGGTTTCGTTCGAACCCGGAACGAACTTGTATGGATTGAATGCTTTCAACACATCGTCAGGCGGAGGATGAGCATTCTAAGAGATATGTTCAATAAAGGTAATCGTAACCTCAAGCCTCATCAACCGGGAATGGCTAAAACAGGGGAGGTGCAGTAAGGTTAGGTGGGTCATGCCCAAGCAGGACAAGGATATTCCCCTGTCTAGATGTCCCTTTTTATTCGGCTGTGTGGGCAGTTGGTCTGCAGCCAACTGCGGGACAAGAATATTTAATTAATTTTAAATATTAATAAGTGAATTTATAAGTCGAATAAATTTTATTTCGAATAATTGGATTTAATTGGATAATTAAATCGATAATTTAATATGTTAAATTATGGAAATAATTGAAAATTGAGTTAAATATGATTGAAAATGATTTGTAAAATTTTATTTTATCATATTGAAGTTAGAAAGATGTTTTAGAACTTTTAAAATCGAATTAAAAGTTTATTTGTGAAAATTGAATATTTTAATATTTAATCGACTAGTGAAAATAGCCAATTTTTGAACAATCTCAGAATTGGACGAAACCAGTTCCATTGGATCCGTAATAGTTATTTATTACCGGATTTCAATTTTCGTGTCAATCGGAGTTATCGTTTGATCGTGGCAGCTCGAAACGCATCGAAATTATGTTAATATTAATTTGGCGAGTTAAAATAGTCATTTTTCAAAAAGTCTCGGATTTCGACGAAACCAATTTCATCGGATCCGTAATGTGATATTATTGTAAGGTTTCAAATTTCGTGTCAATTGGATTTACCGTTTGTTCGGTACAAATTAAAACGCCTAGAAAATCGTTAAAATCGGTTTAATTTAAATTGAACGTTTATCGCCATAACTCGCACAGATGTCCGAATTAGCTTCCGAAACCTATTCCATTGTGTCCGGAATGCGGGGTAAACCCTAGAAACGCTGGTTACGGCGCGTAAATCGGAGTTCGGAATTCCCGGATGAATAGTGTTCAAAAATTTCCTATAAATAGACCATAAATTCACAAGAAAAAAAAATTATAACCCTAGCCACCTCAGTCAAAACCGAAGGCCGATGTTCTTCCTCGCTTCCCCTCATTTTTTCTCACAATCCACTCAATGATTTCGAAAACTTTCAACTAAGAAAATGTCAAGCACACTAGGATCTACAACTTCAACGGTTGTGATCGTTTGAAGTGGCTTCGATCGACGGCAAATTTGGTTTAAAGGCCATGCGTTCGGCCTCGAACTGCGTGCAAACATGGCGACGGAGTTCATGGAGGTTCTGGGCGTGGGTAGAGGAGGAGGCGCTCTTCAAGATGGCACTAACTGATCGAATTATCATCAAGCGTGGAGATGGTAATTTGGAACCCTAGTTTCAAAGCTTTATGGGTTGTGCGTGTATCGTGTTTACCTGTGCGCATGAGTTTGGGGAAGGAGAAGCACGCACGGTCATGATGAAGGAGGCAGTGGGATCCAGTGGCTAGGAATTGATGAAGGTTAAAAAATAAGAAAATAATTGTTGTAAATTATATATAAAAATTTGTGTAAAACTTGTAAAAATCATTACTTTTTCATACGAGGTCGAAAACGCGCGAAACCAGTTGCGTTGGAATCGTATGGACGAGCACTACGCTATGGAATTGGATTGGAGTCGTTTGGAGTTAGCGAGAATTTCGGGTAAAATTAAACGTCCGTTTAATTTTATTCGAAATAAATCGCTAAAGCGAAATTGAAATCAAGGTGAGAACTTCTCACTCAATCGAATCAGTTTCGATTTTTTTTTAATAGTTAGATTTAAAATTCTTGAATGCATGTTTGAATGATGATTGTTATCTATTGATTGTTAAAATAGACATTATTCGCCGTTAGTAAGCGGATGTTATTTATTAAAAACATATACCGCGAATATTTCATAAATAGTGAAATTGGTATTATATATAATAGCAATATATATATATTGGCATATGCATATATTGCAGTTATTGGTTTCCCGCATTTTTTTAGCGGATGAGACCCTATTGCGCCGTCTATTAAGCGGATAATATTTTAAATCCCATATACCGCGATAATTCCGTACTAGAACGGAATTGGTATAGTGCTAATGTTTGTGGATGCAGGGAAACAGGTTGGAGGGATCCAACTGGATTCCTCAACAGTATTTATTTGATTTCAAATATTTTGATATTTAATGGATTATCATATCGATATATGATGTCGTTGTTGTCGTGATTTATTATTTGGTTTGTAGCATCATTGGACCAAGTTTTGGAATTTTAAAATGATTTATAAAGTGATTTTTTGAAAATATACTATATGTTGGAAATTGATTCATTTTGAATAAATAAACGATATAATTTTTAATGTTATAAAAATTATATTTTTGAGAAGTATAGTTAAAAGTTGATTTTTGAAAATATGGGTTAATAATTTTATAAAAATAGTTTAAACTGGGATTTTTGGATTTATTGTAAAAAGTTTAAAAATAGGATTTATAAAATTTAACTATTTTATAAATCAAAATGATGAAATTATAAAGGACTTTGAAGACGTTTTGAAATAATAGTATAAATTGATTTATATAAAAGATTTATAAATTGATAATTTATAAATGAAAATATTTGAATTATAAAACGAGTTTTTATAAGTGTTAGAATGAATTGTGAATGAATTACATAAATGAATGAAATTTATAGCATTATAAAAGGTGAAGTTAAAAATGGAATTTTATAAATAGTAGGTTTATAAAATTTATAAAGTTATTGAAAGAATAGATTTGGATAAATAAACGAATCTTATAAGTTATAAGATTTATAATTATGAAGTTTAAAGGAACGATTTTGTAAATAAATAAATTATAAGCATTTGACATATACACGGGCAGTCAAAAATCACTTTAAAAACATTTTAAAATTCCAAAACTTGGTCCAATGATGCTACATACCAAATAGTCAATCACGACAACAACGATATCATATATCGATATGATAATCCATCAAATATCAAAATATCTGAATTC
This sequence comes from Allium cepa, assembly GCA_030765085.1. Taxonomy (NCBI): domain Eukaryota; kingdom Viridiplantae; phylum Streptophyta; class Magnoliopsida; order Asparagales; family Amaryllidaceae; genus Allium; species Allium cepa. The sequence continues at coordinate 1,013,510,942 of CM060934.1, read as the reverse complement.
AAATAAATACTGTTGAGGAATCCAATTGGATCCCTCCAACCTGTCTTCCTGCATCCACAAACATTAGCACAATACAAATTCCGCTCCAGTACGAAATTATCGCGGTATATGGGATTTAAAATATTATCCGCTTAATAGACGGCGCAATAGGGTCTCATCCACTATACAAATGCGGGAAATCAATAACTCCAATATATACATATGCCAATATATATATATATATATATTGCTATTATATATAATACCAATTTCACTGTTTATGAAATATTCGCGGTATATGTTTTTAATAAATAACATCCGCTTACTAACGGCGTATAATGTCTATTTTAACAATCAATAGATAACAATCATCATTCAAACATACATTCAAATATTTTAAATCTAACTATTTAAAATAAAAATCGAAACTGATTCGATTGAGTGAGAAGTTCTCACCTTGATTTCAATTTCGTTTTAGCGATTTATTTCGAATAAAATTAAACGGACGTTTAATTTTACCCGAAATTCTCACTAACTCCAAACGTCTCCAATCCAACTCCATCGCGTAGTGCTCGTCCATACGATTCCAACACAACTGGTTTCGCGCGTTTTCGACCTCGTATGAAAAAGTTATGATTTTATGAAGTTTACACGATTATTACTTAATAAATTTACAACTTTTATTTTAATTTTCAAACCTATTCTAATCACAGCCTTTGATTCATCCAACTCCTCATCTGGACCGCACATCCCCCTTGCCTTTCATCTCCCTCATCACGTCTACAGGCATTAACATACGCATATGAACCCATGGCAATTCAAACTAGGGTTTGAAAATTCGACCTCCACGTTGAACTATAGCACGATCAGGAACTTGCATCTCGAAGCCCTTCACCTCCTCTATGCACGGCCTTAACCACCATGAGCTCGGCCATCCCCCTTTGAGTGCGCACGCAAATGAACGGCCACGCACGCAGCCACCTCCACGTGACGCCAAACCCCATCATCACCGTATAGATCGAAAGCTCTCGTCGAGCTCTACATGTTTGTAGTTGATCACATCTTCTAATTGTTTGTAGATTGGGAGAGATTAAGGAATGAATTTGGGAAGTTTCTGGCCTTCGAATCTGAAAGTGGCGGCTAGGTTTAGGAATTAGGGTTAGGTTATAATTTTTTTTTTAATTTGTGATGGTGGCTATTTATAGAGAAAAAAACGACACTATTCACTCCGGAAATTCCGAACTCCGATTCACGCGCCGTAACCAGCGTTTCTAGGCTTTACCCCGCGTTCCGGACACAATGGAACAGGTTTCGGAAGCTAATTCGGATATCTGTGCGAGTTATGGCAATAAACGTTCAATTTAAATTAAACCGATTTAAATGATTTTCTAGGCGTTTTAATTTGTACCGGACAAACGGTAAATCCAATTGACACGAAATTTGAAATCTGATAATAAAAAAACTATTACGGATCCAATGGAACTAGTTTCGTTCAATTCTGAGACTGTTCAAAAATTGACTAATTTCACTAGTCGATTTTAATATTAAAATATTCAATTTTCACAAATTAACTTTTAATTCGATTTTAAAAGTTCCAAAATATCGTTCTAACTCCAATATGATAAAATAAAATTTTACAACTCATTTTCAATCATATTTAACTCAATTTTCAATTATTTTCCATAATTTCACATATTAAATTATCGATTTAATTATTCAATTAAATCCAATTATTCAAATAAAAATTCATTCGACTTATAAATTCACTTATTAATATTTAAAATTAATTAAATATTCAAATTTTAATTACTAAAAATCCTGGGTCGTTACAATCTTCCCCCCTTAAAAGAATTTCGTCCTCGAAATTAACAAGTAAGAAAAGTTACAGATTTTATTAACTTTCCATAATTCATAGTCAAACTTCTTACAATACTTACTAAGTTTTCAAATCATGCTTAGTTATCTTTTTAACAATTACTATTGTTTAACTTTCATTTCCAAATCAAAGTTAAAGTTTTCAAAATTTTCTAATATTCTCAAATTTTTTCTAACGCCTTAAATTTTCGGAAAAATTCGCCATAGTCTCCTTTGCGCGGCTCGATCCGAAAAAAAATGACAGTATATATATCACAAATATACATCTCATCAAGTAATGAGGCATCCCGAAGGGAAAAAGTATAAAAGTACGGTATGTAATCCGAGATATGTACCTTATATTTTATTAGTAAGCATATACGGCTAATATAGCGCGAAAGCGAGCTCCAAATGCGAAGCAAACGCGATCCGCACCTACTAAACACTCAACAAACAACATGAGAACCATGCATATATGACAATAGTATCGATATACAACATATAGCAACATAATAACTATATATGTCAGCATAGCCAATGCAGTTAAAGCAATATACTCAACTATCAACCAACTAACATCCATAACCAATTAATATTCATTCATATTCTCATTAATATTCAATGAATTGGGTTTTCAATTTAAATCACATTTGATTCATTAACAGTGGATGTTTTTACTAACATTCATTTTCAATTAGTTTATATTCACTAATTCATATTCAAGTTGGTTCACTTCCAAATCAAATTCAATTCTATTTAAGATTCACTTAACTTTCAATTGGATTCCAATTACTTTAGCTTCCAATTTCATTAACACTTAATGAATTATATACAATCAACTAACAATCATATAATAACCAATGTATATCAATTGCAACCAAATTCCTTTGCTTATCAATTGGTTTAATTAATTGATTTTCTTTCAATTATTCAACTTCCAATAACATTAGATTTTAATGAATTAACACCTACATTCATCATTCATATCAACTTTATTCACATTCAATCGATTAACATTTAATCCATTAATTCAATTCAATTACAAAAGTTGAATTTCATTTAAATAACTTAAGTTCATATCCATCACTTAACTTTAAATTCATTTTTTTATTTCAACTCATATTCATAAATATATTCATATAGTTTCACTTCTCATATATATAAGTTTATTTCACAATTGTAAATCACTTTAATTATAATTCAATTCTTATAATTCTTTTGCTTATACAATTCTTCTTTTATTTAGATTATTCAAACAACTAAACTATCAACTTATATACACTTTAATAATTCTGAAAAATTATTCCTTTATATATAAAAATATAATCAAGGTAAAATCATTTCATTTACCCAATTTAAAACAATATTGTGTCGAATTGTTCTATTCAAATATTTAGAGATCCCTATCAACCACGTTAATTACTCGTATTAACCAGAATCTATATACCACTCAACAAACCAATCATCACAATATAAAACAATTTTATATTCACTAACAAATACGCTCTCATAGCTATTATTACACTCAAACTCATTCTAGAGTACTACTGACTCTATCTCTAATGAGTAATACCCAACAGAACCATGGTTGTCGCTTAACCATATGCTCCGATACCACATTGTAAGATCTAGGCTTTTCAACCATCGACAGCAGTCACAACCGGTAGGCTTTTCAACTATCCCAGCCCCACCGTGGCAACAACTGGTAACCCAAACTTGCTTTTACGACCAGCCTCTCGACTGTCTCAGGTTACACCTAACCAACCCCCTAAAAGAGGACGTGTGGGGGCAAGAGTCTCCCGTTCGCCACCTAACCGCGAAGCGAGAATCCCCCATCACATATCACCTAGCATAAGCAAGACTGGTGTGAGAACTCAAAACAGTTTATTTGTCTTTAAAATCAAAATAGAGGAATATTTTTAAAGTCAATTCGCAATGCTTTTAAAAATGAGACTACCATAAAATCTCCCGCCACACACACAATGCAAACGCAGACTTGGAGGAGATTTCTCCTTATGATAGTCAAAGATGCTTGATACGCATTAAAAGAAACATTTGATATTATTATTAGTGCATAGTGTATAAAACGATTTCGAAAGTAGAATATAAATCTTAGCCAGCATAGGTACCATTATAGTATGCTTACTATAGCTACCATATTAAATGGCAGGTTCTATAACTAAAACCGTACAAGTCTCGTATTGTTTCTTTGGATTTCCAACGAATGATCAGGCCAAGGAACTTCCCATTGCCACATGAGAATGCCTCTGGATGGACATCCCCGAGAACCAAACCGGATCTCTACCAACACAAGGCCGGGTTACCCCTAACTGAGTAACAACTGACCGAATATGCCATCCCCCGGTCCTTTGGGACCTTTCACCGAGCGCTCGCAATCAATTCACACAATCATAAAGTGTTTTCAACATGAGTAAGTATCTGGGCTCCATACCATGATACCACCCTTTTCCAGAAGGAAATGCACATATCCTAAAGGGAGCTACCCCTCATAACCTTGTCGCATCTTTCCTGTTTTGACCATTCCGAGGTGTGAGGCTCGACGAAGTCACGTCCACAAAAACATACTTTATACAAAAGCCATGCTTTGGGTCAACAAATGATCATAGAAATGATCACCAGGATAGACGATCAAATAAACGATCCTATCACAAATAATCAACACAATGATCATTTAACAGCAACACTCAGCATGTCACATTACCAAATTGGGAATATATCGCTGATAACATTCAACTACATAACCTCTAAGCTCGTACGTCTCAGAGAAGGGTGTTAAGCTAAAAGAATAAATTCTCCGCCACCAACAGAAATATATTTAAAAGAAATCGGCTTTATATCTCAATTTGTAATGTCAGACATACAATCCATACAAGTCTGTTCCGGGCTCGAACAAAACCGAAGGCACTTCTCACGAAGCCCTTGCAATCCGGGTATTCACAATCCCGATCGAATTTCCCATCACTTAGGGAATCTCTATACCAGGAGCTACCCAGTGCAGAGACAATCGATAGGTCATCCTATCGCTTTCGCAAATACCCGGTCTTCAACACCGGTCATCAAATGCAATTCATAACGACGTATCACATATTCAGAATGGGTTATACGACCCCATGGTCCTTTCCCGGTTAACCCGAATAGTGAGCGCTTATTCAAAAATAAGTGTGGCATTCAAATTCAAACAAATCACATCAATTACCCATTCAAAGGGAAATATTGATAGTCGGTTGTTGAACTATCAATGGATATGCACAACATCACCAGATTCCAAATAATTTTCCAAAAATATCTTTACTAGATATATGATTTCACACTTCAAAAATAAATCAATATTTATCTTTAAACAATTTCCCCTTTCATTTATAAATTCCATAGTGAATTTATATTTCACAATATCTACGTATATACGATTTCAATTATTCATTTCAATTTATCTTCAAAAAGATAAATTCTCAAAATATTCACTTTATATTGGAAAACATTTCCATACTTATTTATTCATAAGTAATTCACAAATTTAATTTATTTTCAACCATTGGAAAATACTCAATATACTTAAATGGAGATTAAGTACATATTTCATTCTTTAATGAAATCATTCTCTTAAACATATTTATTTGGGCCAAAACGAATGTTGCGTAAAACATCATTACGACAACCCAAAGTCACTAGTATAAGGATTCGAAATTAAAATAGATATATAAATCCTGATACTATACAAAACATTTCCTTTCGAAAATCATTTACTATAACAACAGTGTTATAGTCCACCATTTCCTTTTATTTCTCGAAAACGTCTATTTCAACAATGAATGTTGAAATCTATGGTTTCGAATGTCAACATATTTTTAAACATAGTTAGATCGTTTTAATTCAATTCAAAATATCACATCCTAAACATTTTCTTTAACATATTATTCACTATTCAAAAACGTGAATATACTACGTTAACAATTTTCATCCTTTTATACATTTCATTTTAAAGGATTATTCACAGTCAAAAACATGAACATAGCTCCATAAATAAGTTATAACAATTTACTTATCAAAATAAGTCGTTTGCGAATTTATAAAACAACGTTTATAAACTCCATTTCTATTTATTTTATAACAACTTCCTTTTATAAATTCCTTTATTAACCTATTCCAGTTTATAACTCAATTATAAACTAAAAGTTCATATTATAAGTTAAATACTTAAAATTTATTCGTTTACAAAAATCGTTCCTTTGAACTTCATAATTATAAATCCTATAACTTATAAGATTCAATGATTTATTCAAAACTGTTCTTTTAATAACTTTATAAAATTTATAAATCTTACTATTTATAAATTTCATTTATAACATCACCATTTTTAATTTTATAAATTCCATTCATTTACAAAATTCATTTCCACTTCATTCAAACACTTATAAAAACTCGTTTTATAATTCAAATATTTTCATTTATAAATTATCAATTTATAAATCTTTTTCTATAAATCAATTTATATTATTATTCTTTTAAAACATCTTTAAAGTCCTTTATAATTTCATCATTCTCTTGATTTATAAAATAATCAAATTCATAAATCCTATTTTTTTAAACTTTTTATAATAAATTCAAAAATCCAATTTAATTATTTTATAAAAACATTAACCCATATTTCTCAAAAATCAATCTTTAACCGTATTTCTCAAAATCATAGTTTTTATAACTTTAAAAATTATAACGTTTATTTATTTAAAATGGATCAATTCCATAAAAATATTTTATAAACGTTTTCTTTCAAAAATCACTTTAAAAACATTTTAAAATTCCAAAACTTGGTCCAATGATGCTACATACCAAATAGTCAATCACGACAACAACGATATCATATATCGATATGATAATCCATCAAATATCAAAACATCTGAATTCAAATAAATACTGTTGAGGAACCCAGTTGGATCCCTCCAACCTGTCTTCCTGCATCCACAAACATTAGCACAATACCAATTCCGCTCCAGTACGAAATTATCGCGGTATATGGGATTTAAAATATTATCCGCTTAATAGACGGCGCAATAGGGTCTCATCCGCTATACAAATGCGGGAAATCAATAACTCCAATATATACATATGCCAATATATATATATTGCTATTATATATAATACCAATTTCACTGTTTATGAAATATTCGCGGTATATGTTTTTAATAAATAACATCCGCTTACTAACGGCGTATAATGTCTATTTTAACAATCAATAGATAACAATCATCATTCAAACATACATTCAAATATTTTAAATCTAACTATTTAAAATAAAAATCGAAACTGATTCGATTGAGTGAGATGTTCTCACCTTGATTTCAATTTCGTTTTAGCGATTTATTTCGAATAAAATTAAACGGACGTTTAATTTTACCCGAAATTCTCACTAACTCCAAACGTCTCCAATCCAACTCCATCGCGTAGTGCTCGTCCATACGATTCCAACGCAACTGGTTTCGCGCGTTTTCGACCTCGTATGAAAAAGTTATGATTTTATGAAGTTTACACGATTTTAACTTAATAAATTTACAACTTTTATTTTAATTTTCAAACCTATTCTAATCACAGCCTTTGATCCATCCAACTCCTCATCTGGACCGCACATCCCCCTTGCCCTTCATCTCCCTCATCATGTCTACAGGCATTAACATACGCATATGAACCCATGGCAATTCAAACTAGGGTTTGAAAATTTGACCTCCACGTTGAACTATAGCACGATCAGGAACTTGCATCTCGAAGCCCTTCACCTCCTCTATGCACGGCCTCAACCACCATGAGCTCGGCCATCCCCCTTTGAGTGCGCACGCAAATGAACGGCCACGCACGCAGCCACCTCCCCACCTCCACGTGACGCCAAACCCCATCATCATCGTATAGATCGAAAGCTCTCGTCGAGCTCTACATGTTTGTAGTTGATCACATCTTCTAATTGTTTGTAGATTGGGAGAGATTAAGGAATGAATTTGGGAAGTTTCTGGCCTTTGAATCTGAAAGTGGCGGCTAGGTTTAGGAATTAGGGTTAGGTTATAATTTTTTTTTTTAATTTGTGATGGTGGCTATTTATAGAGAAAAAAACGACACTATTCACTCCGGAAATTCCGAACTCCGATTCACGCGCCGTAACCAGCGTTTCTAGGGTTTACCCCGCGTTCCGGACACAATGAAACAGGTTTCGGAAGCTAATTCGGACATCTGTGCGAGTTATGGCAATAAACGTTCAATTTAAATTAAACCGATTTAAACGATTTTCTAGGCGTTTTAATTTGTACCGGACAAACGGTAAATCCAATTGACACGAAATTTGAAATATGATAATAAAAAACTATTACGGATCCAATGGAACTAGTTTCGTTCAATTCTGAGACTGTTCAAAAATTGACTAATTTCACTAGTCGATTTTAATATTAAAATATTCAATTTTCACAAATTAACTTTTAATTCGATTTTAAAAGTTCCGAAATATCGTTCTAACTCCAATATGATAAAATAAAATTTTACAACTCATTTTCAATCATATTTAACTCAATTTTCAATTATTTTCCATAGTTTCACATATTAAATTATCGATTTAATTATTCAATTAAATTCAATTATTCAAATAAAAATTCATTCGACTTATAAATTCACTTATTAATATTTAAAATTAATTAAATATTCAAATTTTAATTACTAAAAATCCTGGGTCGTTACAATCTTCCCCCCTTAAAAGAATTTCGTCCTCGAAATTAACAAGTAAGAAAAGTTACAGAGTTTATTAACTTTCCATAATTCATAGTCAAACTTCTTACAATACTTACTAAGTTTTCAAATCATGCTTAGTTATCTTTTTAAAAACAATTACTATTGTTTAACTTTCAATTCCAAATGAAAGTTAAAGTTTTCAAAATTTTCTAATTTTCTCAAATTTTTTCTAACGCCTTAAATTTTCGGAAAAAATCGCCATAGTCTCCTTTGCGCGGCTCGATCCGAAAAAAAATGACAGTATATATATCACAAATATACATCTCATCAAGTAATGAGGCATCCCGAAGGGAAAAAGTATAAAAGTACGGTATGTAATCCGAGATATGTACCTTATATTTTATTAGCAAACATATACGGCTAATATAGCGCGAAAGCGAGCTCCAAATGCGAAGCAAACGCGATCTGCACCTACTAAACACTCAACAAACAACATGAGAACCATGCATATATGACAATAGTATCGATATACAACATATAGCAACATAATAACTATATATGTCAGCATAGCCAATGGAGTAAAAGCAATATACTCAACTATCAACCAACTAACATCCATAACCAATTAATATTCATTCATATTCTCATTAATATTCAATGAATTGGGTTTTCAATTTAAATCACATTTGATTCATTAACAGTGGATGTTTTTACTAACATTCATTTTCAATTAGTTTATATTCACTAATTCATATTCAAGTTGGTTCACTTCCAAATCAAATTCAATTCTATTTAAGATTCACTTAACTTTCAATTGGATTCCAATTACTTTAGCTTCCAATTTCATTAACACTTAATGAATTATATACAATCAACTAACAATCATATAACAACCAATGTATATCAATTGCAACCAAATTCCTTTGCTTATCAATTGGTTTAATTAATTGATTTTCTTTCAATTATTCAACTTCCAATAACATTAGATTTTAATGAATTAACACCTAAATTCATCATTCATATCAACTTTATTCACATTCAATCGATTAACATTTAATCCATTAATTCAATTCAATTACAAAAGTTGAATTTCATTTAAATAACTTAAGTTCATATCCATCACTTAACTTTAAATTCATTTTTTTATTTCAACTCATATTCATAAATATATTCATATAGTTTCACTTCTCATATATATAAGTTTATTTCACAATTGTAAATCACTTTAATTATAATTCAATTCTTATAATTATTTTGCTTATACAATTCTTCTTTTATTTAGATTATTCAAACAACTAAACAATCAACTTATATACACTTTAATAATTCTGAAAAATTATTCCTTTATATATAAAAATATAATCAAGGTAAAATCATTTCATTTACCCAATTTAAAACAATATTGTGTCGAATTGTTCTATTCAAGTATTTAGAGATCCCTGTCAACCACGTTAATTACTCGTATTAACCAGAATCTATATACCACTCAACAAACCAGTCATCACAATATAAAACAATTTTATATTCACTAACAAATACGCTCTCATAGCTATTATTACACTCAAACTCATTCTAGAGTACTACTGACTCTATCTCTAATGAGTAATACCCAACAGAACCATGGTTGTCGCTTAACCATATGCTCCGATACCACATTGTAAGATCTAGGCTTTTCAACCATCGACAGCAGTCACAACCGGTAGGCTTTTCAACCATCCCAGCCCCACCGTGGCAACAACTGGTATCCCAAACTTGCTTTTACGGCCAGCCTCTCGACTGTCTCAGGTTACACCTAACCAACCCCCTAAAAGAGGACGTGTGGGGGCAAGAGTCTCCCGTTCGCCACCTAACCGCGAAGCGAGAACCCCCCATCACATATCACCTAGCATAAGCAAGACTGGTGTGAGAACTCAAAACAATTTATTTGTCTTTAAAATCAAAATAGAGGAATATTTTTAAAGTCAATTCGCAATGCTTTTAAAAATGAGACAACCATAAGACCTCCCGCCACACACACAATGCAAACGCAGACTTGGAGGAGATTTCTCCTTATGATAGTCAAAGATGCTTGATACGCATTAAAAGAAACATTTGATATTATTATTAGTGCATAGTGTATAAAACGATTTCGAAAGTAGAATATAAATATTAGCCAGCATAGGTACCATTATAGTATGCTTACTATAGCTACCATATTAAATGGCAGGTTCTATAACTAAAACCGTACAAGTCTCGTATTGTTTCTTTGGATTTCCAACGAATGATCAGGCCAAGGAACTTCCCATTGCCACATGAGAATGCCTCTGGATGGACATCCCCGAGAACCAAACCGGATCTCTACCAACACAAGGCCGGGTTACCCCTAACTGAGTAACAACTGACCGAATATGCCATTCCCCGGTCCTTTGGGACCTTTCACCGAGCGCTCGCAATCAATTCACACAATCATAAAGTATTCTCAACATGAGTAAGTATCTGGGCTCCATACCATGATACCACCCTTTTCCAGAAGGAAATGCACATATCCTAAAGGGAGCTACCCCTCATAACCTTGCCGCATCTTTCCTGTTTTGACCATTCCGAGGTGTGAGGCACGACGAAGTCACGTCCACAAAAACATACTTTATACAAAAGCCACGCTTTGGGTCAACAAATGATCATAGAAATGATCACCAGGATAGACGATCAAATAAACGATCCTATCACAAATAATCAACACAATGATCATTTAACAGCAACACTCAGCATGTCACATTACCAAATTGGGAATATATCGCTGATAACATTCAACTACATAACCTCTAAGCTCGTACGTCTCAGAGAAGGGTGTTAAGCTAAAAGAATAAATTCTCCGCCACCAACAGAAATATATTTGAAAGAAATCGGCTTTATATCTCAATTTGTAATGTCAGACATACAATCCATACAAGTCTGTTCCGGGCTCGAACAAAACCGAAGGCACTTCTCACGGAGCCCTTGCAATCCGGGTATTCACAATCCCGATCGAATTTCCCATCACTTAGGGAATCTCTATACCAGGAGCTACCCAGTGCAGAGACAATCGATAGGTCATCCTATCGCTTTCGCAAATACCCGGTCTTCAACACCGGTCATCAAATGCAATTCATAACGACGTATCACATATTCAGAATGGGTTATACGACCCCATGGTCCTTTCCCGGTTAACCCGAATAGTGAGCGCTTATTCAAAAATAAGTGTGGCATTCAAATTCAAACAAATCACATCAATTACCCATTCAAAGGGAAATATTGATAGTCGGTTATTGAACTATCAATGGATATGCACAACATCACCAGATTCCAAATAATTTTCCAAAAATATCTTTACTAGATATATGATTTCACACTTCAAAAATAAATCAATATTTATTTTTAAACAAGTTCCACCTTTCATTTATAAATTCCATAGTGAATTTATATTTCACAATATCTACGTATATACGATTTCAATTATTCATTTCAATTTATCTTCAAAAAGATAAATTCTCAAAATATTCACTTTATATTGGAAAACATTTCCATACTTATTTATTCATAAGTAATTCACAAATTTAATTTATTTTCAACCATTGGAAAATATTCAATATACTTAAATGGAGATTAAGTACATATTTCATTCTTTAATGAAATCATTCTCTTAAACATATTTATTTGGGTCAAAACGAATGTTGCATAAAACATCGTTACGACAACCCAAAGTCACTAGTATAGGGATTCGAAATTAAAATAGATATATAAATCCCAATACTATACAAAACATTTTCTTTCGGAAATCATTTACTATAACAACAGTGTTATAGTCCACCATTTCCTTCTATTTCTCGAAAACGTTTATTTCAACAATGAATGTTGAAATCTATGGTTTCGAATGTCAACATATTTTTAAACATCGTTAGATCGTTTTAATTCAATTCAAAATATCACATCCTAAACATTTTCTTTAACATATTATTCACTATTCAAAAACGTGAATATACTACGTTAACAATTTTCATCCTTTTATACATTTCATTTTAAAGGATTATTCACAGTCAAAAACGTAAATATAGCTCCATAAATAAGTTATAACAATTTACTTATCAAAATAAGTCGTTTGCGAATTTATAAAACAACGTTTATGAACTCCATTTCTATTTATTTTATAACAACTTCCTTTTATAAATTCCTTTATTAACCTATTCCAGTTTATAACTCAATTATAAACTAAAAGTTCATATTATAAGTTAAATACTTATAATTTATTCGTTTACAAAAATCGTTCCTTTGAACTTCATAATTATAAATCCTATAACTTATAAGATTCAATGATTTATTCAAAACTGTTCTTTTAATAACTTTATAAAATTTATAAATCTTACTATTTATAAATTTCGTTTATAACTTCACCATTTTTAATTTTATAAATTCCATTCATTTACAAAATTCATTTCCACTTCATTCAAACACTTATAAAAACTCGTTTTATAATTCAAATATTTTCATTTATAAATTATCAATTTATAAATCTTTTTCTATAAATCAATTTATATTATTATTCTTTTAAAACATCTTTAAAGTCCTTTATAATTTCATCATTCTCTTGATTTATAAAATAATCAAATTCATAAATCCTATTTTTTTAAACTTTTTATAATAAATTCAAAAATCCAATTTAATTATTTTATAAAAACATTAACCCATATTTCTCAAAAATCAATCTTTAACCGTATTTCCCAAAATCATAGTTTTTATAACTTTAAAAATTATAGCGTTTATTTATTTAAAATGGATCAATTCCATAAAAATATTTTATAAACGTTTTCTTTCAAAAATCACTTTAAAAACATTTTAAAATTCCAAAACTTAGTCCAATGATGCTACATACCAAATAGTCAATCACGACAACAACGATATCATATATCGATATGATAATCCATCAAATATCAAAATATCTGAATTCAAATAAATACTGTTGAGGAATCCAGTTGGATCCCTCCAACCTGTCTTCCTGCATCCACAAACATTAGCACAATACCAATTCCGCTCTAGTACGAAATTATCGCGGTATATGGGATTTAAAATATTATCCGCTTAATAGACGGCGCAATAGGGTCTCATCCGCTATACAAATGCGGGAAATCAATAACTCCAATATATACATATGCCAATATATATATATATTTCTATTATATATAATACCAATTTCACTGTTTATGAAATATTCGCGGTATATGTTTTTAATAAATAACATCCGCTTACTAACGGCGTATAATGTCTATTTTAACAATCAATAGATAAAAATCATCATTCAAACATACATTCAAATATTTTAAATCTAACTATTTAAAATAAAAATTGAAACTGATTCGATTGAGTGAGAAGTTCTCACCTTGATTTCAATTTCGTTTTAGCGATTTATTTCGAATAAAATTAAACGGACGTTTAATTTTACCCGAAATTCTCACTAACTCCAAACGTCTCCAATCCAACTCCATCGCGTAGTGCTCGTCCATACGATTCCAACGCAACTGGTTTCGCGCGTTTTCGACCTCGTATGAAAAAGTTATGATTTTATGAAGTTTACACAATTTTAACTTAATAAATTTACAACTTTTATTTTAATTTTCAAACCTATTCTAATCACAGCCTTTCATCCATCCAACTCCTCATCTGGACCGCACATCCCCCTTGCCCGTCATCTCCCTCATCACGTCTACAGGCATTAACATACGCATATGAACCCATGGCAATTCAAACTAGGGTTTGAAAATTCAACCTCCACGTTGAACTATAGCACGATCAGGAACTTGCATCTCGAAGCCCTTCACCTCCTCTATGCACGGCCTCAACCACCATGAGCTCGGCCATCCCCCTTTGAGTGCGCACGCAAATGAACGGCCACGCACGCAGCCACCTCCCCACCTCCACGTGACACCAAACCCCATCATCACCGTATAGATCGAAAGCTCTCGTCGAGCTCTACATGTTTGTAGTTGATCACATCTTCTAATTATTTGTAGATTGGGAGAGATTAAGGAATGAATTTGGGAAGTTTCTGGCCTTTGAATCTGAAAGTGGCGGCTAGGTTTAGGAATTAGGGTTAGGTTATAATTTTTTTTTTATTTGTGATGGTGGCTATTTATAGAGAAAAAAACGACACTATTCACTCCGGAAATTCCGAACACCGATTCACGCGCCGTAACCAGCGTTTCTAGGGTTTACCCCACGTTCCGGACACAATGGAACAGGTTTCGTAAGCTAATTCGGACATCTGTGCGAGTTATGGCAATAAACGTTCAATTTAAATTAAACCGATTTAAACGATTTTCTAGGCGTTTTAATTTGTACCGGACAAACGGTAAATCCAATTGACACGAAATTTGAAATATGATAATAACAAACTATTACGGATCCAATGGAACTAGTTTCGTTCAATTCTGAGACTGTTCAAAAATTGACTAATTTCACTAGTCGATTTTAATATTAAAATATTCAATTTTCACAAATTAACTTTTAATTCGATTTTAAAAGTTCCAAAATATCGTTCTAACTCCAATATGATAAAATAAAATTTTACAACTCATTTTCAATCACATTTAACTCAATTTTCAATTATTTTCCATAATTTCACATATTAAATTATCGATTTAATTATTCAATTAAATCCAATTATTCAAATAAAAATTCATTCGACTTATAAATTCACTTATTAATATTTAAAATTAATTAAATATTCAAATTTTAATTACTAAAAATCCTGGGTCGTTACAATTAGTTTAAAACAAAATTTTTAGTTTAGATTAAATTAATAAATGACAATTGATAGTTCGATCAGTTTGAACATTAATAAAATCACATAATATTTATTCAAGGTTAAAAATCGTGGAAACAAGGCGAGTTTGAGGTGAATGGCAATATTAGGCCAAAGGTGTGTTAATCTCAGTCGGTAAAATTTAAATTTAAACGATTAAATTTAAATAATTGTTTGACATGGTTGAATTGATTGATGTGCTATAGTGTGGTATATTTTGGGATCGATATTTATGTTGTGCTGACGTCTGTAGATGCAGGAAAACAGGTTAGAGGGATCCGACTGGACCCCGCAATTTTTATTTAAATTATTTAGTATTCTCTATTCTGATTATTTGATATTCTATAATGAATTATGTGGAAAAATTGAATGCTATGGCTTGATTGATATAATTGGGTATAATGGATTACCAAAAACTATGTAAATTGGATTTTGAAAAGAAAATAAAAGAAGTGAATCTGTATGTAAAATAATTATAAAATAAATTTAAGAATGAATTGGAAAAGAAATAAAGTGACTTTAAAATTTTAATAAATAAATCATGAGTATAGAAAGGAAAATTTGAATAAATAGAAAGTTAATGAATTTTGAAATTCAGTGTTATTATTTAAAAAGAACAAAACATTTATTCTAAATTCAGGACTTAAATTATTGGAAAGAATAAAGAAGAAATTGGGAATAACCTGAAATTTGTATATTTCAGTTAATAGGGTTTGAAATCAAATAGAAAATAATAATAATAAAGTCCATAACTAATGAATGTTGAAATGAACTGATAAGTAAAGAAATTTATTCCAAATGGAATAAATTGAAAATCAATTTGGGAAAACTGATTTAAGTGATTGAAGTTGGAATTCGCCCTGAATAACCAAGTTCGTTTTCAAAGTAAATTTTTAAAATATAAATTAAAGGCTTTAAAGTTGTTTTAAAAAGTATGTTTTGAAAAATTTATTGTTTCGAAATATTTAAATTCTAAAGTTAGTATTTCCCTTTAATCTATTATAGCAGTAATTATTTAAAGAGTGATTTAGTATTTTGTTTTAAAAGTGAAAATCTAGTTTTATATTTTATTAAGTAACCTTGTTTTCAAAAATTCATATAGTATGTATTTTTAAGAAATTGTTGAAGTGGTTTTTAATTTAAATGTTTTTAAAGTATATTTCGAAGTAAAGTGTTTAAAATTATTTTAAAAATCTAGTTTTGTGTTTGGTGATTTCAGTGGAGATAGAAAATATTTAGGAAAGTTTATTCTGGAAAAGAAAGTATGGTTTGAAACCGTTTTCAAATGGTTGAAAATTAAAATATATCTTGTGAAGATATTTGAGAAAAATAAATTATTTGGGAACTTATTTATTGTTTGATGGATGTTTGTGAATTTGAATTGATAGTTAAATCACCGACTATCAATATTGGACAAATACGTTGATCGTTTCGAAGAGACCGGGATCAAGATTTATTTCTCGAAATACACTTTGATCCCGTTTGTACGTTTCGTGGAAAACGAGTTTGGATTCGAAGACGGAGCAGTGAAGTGCAAGGGCTAGTCGCTACTAATCCTGAGGATATTTCCAAAATGGTTGTAGTAGGAGTTGTGCCTTCGGTTCCGTTCGAACCCGGGACGGACTTGTATGGATGAATGCTTTCGTAAACATCGTCAGGTGGACGATGGGCATTCTAGGGGATATGTTCTAAAAAGATAACGCTTAGCCTCAAGCCTCATCAAATGGGAATGACTGAAAATCAAGGTTTATGCAGCATCGCTAGGTGGGTAGCAACCAAGCAGGGTGAGGTCATCCCTACCTAGATGTCCCTTTTATTTCGGCTAAGTGGGCGGTTGCTGATCCCAACCGCGGGGTGATCTCACTCGGGATTATCCAGTAAGGGGTAGTCCCGGTCTTGTGTTGTAGTGGAGCGGGCGTACTCCTCGGTATGGTGATCTAGGCCCCGTACTGTGACAGGTGGTACCCCAGTGCCTAGTCATTAGTTGGAAATCCATTCTCCCTAGGAGCCTTGTACGAATTTTGTTTGTATTACCCACTCTGTGGCTAGTAGCCGGAATTTAATAATGTAACAATTTCGGCTATTTTATAAGTATTTGTATATAGACCCTATTATAATATCAGAGGATTTCTATAAAAAGTGTTTTAGCTATCGTAAGGTAAAAACCCGACATGTTTATTTGTGGCGTGGTCTTAGGAGATGCTTTTGTTTTCAAAGGATTTTTGAAACTTTAATAATCAATTGGGTGTGATTTTCTCACGCTGGTATTCCAGACTGACTCGGGTGTTATTTAACTGTAATGCTCGGGTCAGACGAGTATTATAGGATACAGGATATGATGCTGTGGAGCTCAGGAGACGAGCTCGATGACGATACGTACTTCCGAACTTGTTTTATATATATTCCGCTGTGCTGAATAGTTGTATATCCAATTGTTGTTATTGATGTTGGGTTGTGATTGAGGTACTCTGATGATGTAATATATAAATAGAGATGTTTGATTTTTGAGTAAAGATTATTTATTATCTATTATATTTTATTCCGCTGCGATGATTAGATTCTGTTGTTGACTTCTATTTTCTTCTTCTACCTTTAACCCAACTGGTTCGTATTTCTGTACAACTTGAGTTGAGTTATGTAGAATAGTGTTGACTCAAGGGCTACGGATTTACGGGCTGTTACAGTTGGTATCAGATCTTAGGTTGGTGATAGCCTTGGCTCTGGTGGGAATTACTCATTTACAATAGAGTCTGTAGTACTCTATAATGAGTTTGAGCGTATTAATAGATATGAGTGCGTGTTTGTTAGTGAATATAAATTGTTTAAATATTGTGTTGATTGGTTTATTGAGTGGCATATGAACCTTTGTTGGCACAGTTGGCACAACTGTATTGAAGGGGTTTCTAAACACTTGAATAGAACAATCGACACGGTATTGTTTTAAATGTGGGTAAATGAAATAATTTTACCCAAAATATATTTGATATAAAGAAAAGTTTTTATAAACTATTTTAGCTAATATATGGTTGCTTGGATATTAGGAAGAATAATATTAAATTATTATCATTGGTAAGTGAAAATTTAACTAGAAACTGAAAATATTACCAAAGTTTAAGGGAATAAATTCATTATAAAATGAAATTTATAAATATTTATTATAAGCGTAAATTATAAATTGAAATATAATTCAATGGGAACTTGTATAAGCATAAACTGTACAAATGAATTATAGTTAAAATTTATTTAAGCAGGACTTGGAAATTTAAAATCCCGGAGACTTTGGAAGTGTTTATCGAAGTATTTGAAGATAAACAATAGCATTATTGTTTTAGAGGTATTTCTGAAAGGAAATTTGTTTTAAAGGGATTTTGAAAATGATATAGCATTTAAATCACTTGATTATTGGAAAATAATTCTGATGATGACGACCGCATCATCAGTATTCATTTTCGAATTACTAAGTGAAGGATTGCTGCCAAAAATTGATTTGTTCAGAAAAGCTAGTTGTTTTGGAAAATCTTAAACGAAATTTGTTGGGAATAAAACCTGGATTGGTTTAAGCTTTGAGAATTGTGATTTAAGATGTTGGAGATTTCAAAATGCTTGGAAACTAAAAGCCGGGTGTTTAAAAATCCTGATGAGAAAGTTGTAAGCTTATAAATTGAGATGATTTTTAAATCAGGAAAGGAATATAAGCTTTGAATGTTGGAAATTTAGATTCAAAGGGAAAAGTTAAAAATGAAATTAACTTGGATTTGGGGAATAAAAATTTAAATGGATTGAATTTAATTAAATAGGCTAAAAATAATATCCAGTGGTATTCGAATTAAGTTGAAATTGAATTGATTTAGATAAATCTGAGTTAAAATAAAATTGAATTGGAATAAAAATTCAATTGAGTTATTGAATGAAATTAGATTCTTACCTGAATAAACGGAAAATAAGTTGGATAAGGATTGAATTGAAATAAATAAATCAGAATAACTTATAAGAGAATTAAAAATCCATGGAAATAAAATATGCTTGGGTTATAAATAAGCACAGGCTTGAGTTAAAAATAAAGAAAGAATATATTCAAGCCTATAATGAATGGAAATGTGTAAATAATAAGTTGTGACTTATAAAATTTGAAAGTGAAACAGAAAACCCAAAATAATTTTTTTTTGATAAATTGGAAAATAAAATTAAAATCCAAACTTGAACTATAAAATAAATTTGAACTTAAGAAAATTAAATGAAGAGATTTTGAGATTAAAATCAAGTTCTAGATTATAAGTTGGAAAAGACTATTTAGATAATGAATTAGATAATGAAATATGTAATGAGAACTCAATGTAGTTAAATAAAAGCTGAATTGGTGGGTTAATATTGAAGTTTAGAAATAAACTGAATTTATGAATCAAATTCGACTTGAATCATTAGTGAAGAAAATATAATTGGAGGTGGCCTCGCAATTAATTAAATGAATGGAGAATGAAATTGAATTGTGAGTTCATGAAATTGGGTGGTAAATTGGAAATGGATAGTGGATTCAAAACTTGAGTTATAAATTAAAATTTAACTTGAAGTACTAACAAATTAAATATAATTGCGAATAAAAAATGAAATTGGATTAAAATAGTAATAGTTTGAATTGCAAATAAAATCCAAATAAGTGGAAATAAATTGGAAATGGCCTTGTAGTTAATTGAATGAGTTGAGTATGAAAGTTAAATTTTATAATAACTAATCAAATGAAATTGTAGATTTAAAATGAGATTTAATTAAGATAAAATCAAGTTGAATAGAAGAGAAAATTTTACTTGTAAAATGAAAATAAGCTTAAGTATAAAAATTTGAATAAATTGAAGTAAATTAACTTAAAGCTAAATGGATGGAGGAGAGTTGGATTGAATTCAACTTAAACCTAAGTTTAATGATATTGGATTGGATTTAAATTAATTGGAAATAAATTTTAATCGAAATAAAATTCGGTGAGTTATAGATAATATTTAATGGAATTAAAATTCTTAAATAAATAATTGTAAACCATTTAAATTGTTGAGAAATTGAAGTAACTTGAGACAATAAGAAAAATAGAATGTTTCAAGTTTAATAGAATGGTTTTAAATGAATGCGGATAAGAAATGAATCGCAAATGAATAGATCGTGAATAAAATTGAAGTGGTTATTGAGTGAAATAGCTTAGATTGTCTTCGAACTAAATAAAATAGTTTGGAATAAACAAATATGGAATGAAATGAAAATGAATGGATTGTGAATGAAATTTAAACGGAATGCGTCGAGCTAGATCAAATGGTTTTTAATGGAACCTGTTTGAATAATGAAGTGAATGGATTCAAATTAAAAATTGAATGAAAATGAGAATATACGGATTGAGAATAAATTTTAAAATGGAATAGAAGTAAGTATAAATTGAGTTGAAATCCATTTAAATTGGTTATAAAACATAAATACTTATTTATTCACATAGATCTCGTCAAATTGCATAGAATAAATTGTCATTTGATGTAGATGGAAGTAATTAAAATTCTATGAATTGATAGGAGTAAAATAAATTGATTTTGAGAACAATTGAATTAAATATGAGTTCGGGTTGCTTAAAAATAAATTGAATGTAAGCGATTGAGTTTTAAACCATTCAAATTGATGAAGTTGTATACGAATGGATTGAAAATAATTCAAATTGAATGAAAATGGTTTATAAATTAATTGAAACGGTTGAATTGGTATGAAAATTGTATAAGTTGCTTACGGAAAAATGTTTGGTGTGAATTTCTTTTACAATTCATGTGTTTAACTATTGCAACTAAGTGAAATATTGTTAAGCTTCATATATTTGGCACTTACATGTTTAAATTGAGTAAGTACAGGTACTGGGAAGCCGTTTGGCTGGATTTTGGGCGCGCTAATTGCTAATAAATAAGATGATTGCTTAAAAATGCTAAATAAGGTACGCCTACGCAATAAAAATAGGAAATATGAACTGTTTTTGGTTTTTTCGACCGGGTCGGTCGATGTATATATATTTATATCTTTTGTCAAATTGCAAAAGCTCCTCCGTACAAAGGAGACTCTGCCAAAGATTTTCGAAAATTTTGGGAGATAGAAAATTTTTTGCAAATTTTTGGGAAAATTTTTAGTTAACGATGAAACAATTTAAACTAGAAATTGAAATAAATTTGTCAATAAAACTACTTTAAAATATAAATATGAATCGGTATAAATGGAAAATAAAATTTAAATATTAAGAGTTAAAGATAAATTGCATTCATATGGAAATGAAAGAATCGACTTGAATAGAAATAGATATAAACTAAAGTGGTAAGTTGAAAATAAATATAAGGAACATATTTAATGCTTATACTAACTTAAGAGGGAATGGTGAATTCTTAAATGAAATATTGATACTACTAATATATTATGAGTTATTATTTGAATGAATAAATATGGACATTTCGGAAGGAAGTCGATAAAATGTTTTTGAATATTGTGATTGGATATTAGTGCTAAGCAGGATATGCAGGTATTATAAAGAGAAAGGAAAACTGGTTTTGATTTCAGATGATAAATTTGAATTGCTCGACAAAAAGGTATGTGTTTAAATTTTTGTGAAATTTGGTTGGGTTTTTGGATTGAGCCACTAAGCCTTTTGTAGTTGTACCGAGCTAGCCGCGCAAAGGAGACGCTGGCGAATTTTTTTGGAAATTTAGAGAGTTAGAAAATGTTTGAGAAAATTTTAATAATTAAAATTTTGGTTTTAAATTGAAACTTGAATGGTTAAACAAATAGTATTGTTGGAAACTATCGGAAAGGTTTGGGAAGTTAGTAAGAAAGATAATGGGTCTTTTATAAAAAATATCGTTGGTAAGATGTTGAATTGTTGATTTTGAGGAAAAGTAAACGGGTATTGGACCATTCTTCCTAACTAGTAATTTCGGGGACGAAATTCTTTTAAAGGGGGAGGAATGTGACGACCTGGAATTTTTGAGCACTTAAAATTGGAATATTTAATTGATGTTAAATATTTACAAGTTAATTTTAACTTGATTCAAATAGTGCTATTTATTTGATAATTAAATAATAGAATTTAATAATTAGAAGTTGGGCAAAGTATTTAATCTGGAATTTTAAGCCGGTTAAAAATAATTTGAAGGCTTGGAAAATTTATATTGATAACATTGAAGATAATAGAAGTGTTAAAATTGAATTTAACAATGATTTGTTCGGTTTTGAAATTTATATAGTTTAAATTGAATTTTAAAATAGCCTTCCAAGGCACAGTCTCGGATTTTGACGAAACCAGCTCCATTGGATCCGTAATGTTTTATTTTTATCGGATTTCAATTTTCGCATTGTTTGGAGTTACCGTTGGGTCGTACGATTAGTTAATGCCTAAAATAATCAAATTGAATTTAAATTAATAGTCAAGACTTCTCTTATACGCCTCCCCCCTCAACCTAAATACGTTCCATCCCTATCTTCCTTTAGACGAAAAAAAGAAAAAAAATCAATCAAGATTAAGGAAATGGCGAACGAAAGAAAATAAGAGATCTCGTTCCTATTTCTTTTAGTTATCTCGTACCCCTTCCTCCACAACGAAATCAAAGAGCTCCTCCCTCTCTAAAAAATCAACGACTATGGTCGTTCTTCCTTTCCCTAATCAAATCTTGCCAAACATTTTCAATCAACAAATCGCGACCGAGGTAGGGATGCTTCAGATCGACAGATTAATGGAAGTGGAGCGTTCTCGTATCGCGAGATTTAGGGCATCGAAATTGTGATTGCTTGTAGGGTTCGCGAGGCGGCAGTGGTCGCGACTTCTGGTGAGCACGAGGGGGGACGACGCTGCAAGGGTTGGAGCCGCGGTGTTGGCTGTTGTGGGTGGTGCAGTCGAATCAAGGCTAGGGTTGGCGAGCATTTAGGATGGGAACGCGAGTAGGTGGTAGCTTAGGGCTCGAGTGCGACAGTTAGGTATATGTTTTAATTTAAATTTAATAATACTCATTTATGAATACATATATATAGTAAAAGAAAATTATATATTTACAGTAAGATAAATAGCAGTTTTTTTATTTAAGTAAATATATATACAGAAAGAAAAAAATACATTACTGTGAGTATTAACCATTTCTGTTAAATATATATGTGTAGATAGATCAGGGAGTTAATTATAGTAAGTTATATGATAATTCTGTTTTAATAAATAGGATAATGGAAAATTTTAGTTTAGAATTTAATATATATATAAGTATATAAGGTTTAAACAGAAAATATATGTATATATATGATTCTGAAAAGAGAAATTTTTATATGTTGAAGAGTTTACACAAAAATTTGGTTTACGATCTATGTAGATATTTTTATAAGTACATATTTAGTTTTAAAGGAAAATAAATATACATATTCACATTTTGAGGCTACTAGTTATTTAAAAAATAATAATGTATTATGATGATTAATTTATTTAATAAACTTATTTAATTATGGAAGCCACTAAAATATTTTATTAAAAGAAATTTGTTTAAAATTTAATTACTAGTTTAAAACAAAATTTTAGTTTAGATTAACTTAATAAATGACAATTGATTGTTCGATCAGTTTGAATATTAATAAAATCACATAATATTTATTCAAGGTTAAAAATTGTGGAAACAAGACGAGTTTGAGGTGAATGGCAATCTTAGGCCAAATGTGAGTTAATCTCACTCAGTCAAATTTAAATTTAAATGATTAAATTTAAATAATTGTTTGAAATGGTTGAATTGATTGATGTGCTATAGTATGGCATATTTTGGGATTGATATTTATGTTGTGCTAACGTCTGTGGGTGCAGGAAAACAGGTTGGAGGGATCCAACTGGACCCCTCAATTTTTATTTAAATTATTTAATATTCTCTGTTCTAATTATTTGATATTCTATAATGAATTATGTGGAAAAATTGAATTCTATGGCTTGATTGATATAATTGGGTATAATGGATTACCAAAAACTATATAAATTAGATTTTGGAAAGAAAATAAAAGAAGTGAATCTGTAAGTAAAATAATTATAGTATATATTTAAGAATGAATTGGAAAAGAAATAAAGTGACTTTAAAATTTTAATAAATAAATCATGAGTATAGAAAGGAAAATTTGAATAAACAGAAAGTTAATGAATTTTAAAATTCAGTGTTATTATTTAAAAAGAACAAAACATTTATTTAAAATACAGGATTTAAATTATTGGAAAGAATAAAGAAGAAATTGGGAATATCCTGAAATTTGTATGTTACAGTTAAAAGGGTTTTAAATCAAACAGAAAATAATAATAATAAAGTCCATAACTAATAAATGTTGAAATGAACTGATAAGTAAAGAAATTTATTTCAAATGGAATAAATTGGAAATCAATTTGGGAAAACTAATTTAAGTGATTGAAGTTGGAATTCTCCCTGAATAACCAAGTACGTTTTCAAAGTAAAATTTTAAAATATAAATTAAAGGTTTTAAAGTTGTTTTAAAAAGTATGTTTTGAAAAATTTATTGTTTCTAAATATTTAAATTCTAAAGTAAGTATTTCCCTTTAATCTATTATTGCAGTAATTATTTAAAGAGTGATTTAGTATTTTGTTTTAAAAGTGAAAATCTAGTTTTATATTTTATTAAGTAACCTTGTTTTCAAAATACCGGTATGAAGTGGGCACTCTTAGTCAAATGATTTATAATCACTCAAATACCGGTATTCCCTTCCCTAGATCGGAGCCATCTATAAAGTCCATCGAAACACTATCCCAGTTCTATTTGGGTACATCCAATGGTTAAAGCAATCCACCAGGCTCCTGTTGCTCTGCCTTAACTCTTTGGCATACAAGACACTTAGCTATAAACTCTATTGCATCCTTCTTTATGCCACTCCAATAAAACACTCTCTTCATGTCCCTATACATCTTATCATCACCTGGATGGATAGTCATCCTAGAATGGTGTGCTTCTGCTAGAACTGCTCTCATCAAATCACTAGTGCGGGGAAAAAAGTCTTCCATCTCTCCTTAGTCACTCTTTACTATTTATGGAATAGCGTTAGAGATGTCTAGAGACTTCTCCTTTGTTAATCCTCTCTAGAATATCCATAAACTCTGAATCCTCTCGTTGCCTTGAGCCAATCTGATTTATGAGGATATGCTTAACTTCAATTGCTGCCAACAATCTAGGGGTAATGTCCGTAGAGGGTTTAAAATCAAAGGTTGAAATAAAGTCTAGGCTTTTCCACTTCACGAACACTGGACTAAGGGTAGCTTACTTCCTACTCAACGCATTCGCGACTACTTTTCATTTGCCAAGGGTATAAGCTATCTCAAAGTCATATGTTGCCAAAAACTCCATCCATTGCTACTGCCGCAAGTTTAAACTGTCAGAATAGGTACTTCAATGATTTATGGTCGGTGAAAAGCTCGAACCTCTCTCCTAGCAAGTAATACCTCCAAGACTTGAGCGTGAAAACTATAGCAGCTAACTCCAAATCATGGGTAGGATAATTTTTCTCATGAGTCCTCAACTTTCTACTTCCATAGCATACTATGCTCCTTTCTTGCATCAATACTGCTCCAAGACCCATCTTACATGCATCAGTGTATACATTAAAGTGCTTAGCTCCGTCAGGTAAAACTAATACTGGTGCACTAGTAAGGGCACTCTTTAGCATCATAAAGGAATCTTTACAATCCACGTCCTACACGAATGTCGCATTCTTCTTAGTGGGACGAATAAGTAGTGCTGAAATCTTAGCAAAATCATTGATAAACTTCCTACAATAACCAACCAAACCTTGGAAGCTTATAGCTTTAATAACATTCTTAGGGGGCTTCCAATCTTGTATGGCTATTACCTTTACAAGATCAACTTCTAGTCCCTCTCTTGAGACTACATGCCCCAAGAGATGCATCTCCTTACACCAAAAGTGACACTTCGAAAACTTTTCCTTCAACCGACGAACACGAAGTGTACGATGAACCTCCTCTAGATAAATATCATGCTCCTCCATACTCTTGGAAAATGCAAAATGTCGTCCACGAATACTACAATGAACCTATTTAGGACATCTCAAAATATAGGGCTCATTAAATCTACAAAATAGTCTAGGGCATTGGTTAGCCCAAATGGCATAACTAACCACAAAGAATCCATCGGGTGTCCTAAATGCTGTCTTATCTATGCTAACGTCAGCGATCCTATCCTACGCTCACGAAATCTAGTGGCTAAATCAAGCTAAGAAAATACCAAAGAGCGTACCAACTGATCGAAAAGATCGTCTATCCTAAGAAGTGGGTAACGGTCCTTCTTTGTGAGCTTATTCAACTTTTATAACCTATGCAAAGTAAAAGGAAACCATCCGCCTTTATAGCAAAGACGACCGACGCTCTCCATTAGGATATGCTCCATTTGATGTAGCCTTTCTCCAGTAGCGCACCAATCTGCTTGCTTAACTCCTTCCTCTCACTAGGAGCCATATGTATCACGAGAAACGGCGCGGGCTTAGCATTGTCGTTCAGATAGATCCTAAAGTCGATCTCTCTCTCTTAGGGTTAGTCCCCTAACCTCCTCAAAAACACTTTGGAAATCTCTAACGACTAGAACAGAATCTAACTCTCCTTGTGATGAATCAAGGGAATAGAGGAATCTCAACATGACTGACCCCTGTGGGTCGCAAGAAACCTCGAGAGTCCTATCACGACATGTCTCTAATCTGATGACTCTCCTCTCGCAATCCAATATCACTCCATAAGTAGATAGCCAATCCATTCCCAAAATCATCCCATGTCCCGAAATCCCAGTACATAGGCGTCGCAATCAAACTCTATGCCTAGTATAAAATTTTCAAACCACTACAAATCATGGATAAATGTGTCGATCCTCCTATAGGTTTTGAAACAACTATTGGGTCTATTACTAGAGAAATATCTAAGTATAAACAAATAACTAAGGAACTGGAAATGAAAGAATGCGATGCTCCAAAATCAAAAAGGGTCCGAATAGGAAAATCCAAAATAGAGATCAAACCTTCTATAGAACTTTCCCACCTTAATCCGATCCACTTTTAGAACGTGATGCATCCAAAGCATGTACCTGCGTTGTTGGTGCGCCTGCTTTCTGCACCATCCTCTGAGGACACGCTCTACTAAGGTGTCCAGGATACCTATAAATGGAACACCTCCCCTTCATTGTGTCCTTACAGTCCTTTGTGAAATTCCCAACCAATCCACAACTATGACATTTCCCACCTTTCTTGATCCGCCTTTGAGGTCCTCCTTTTTTTCCTCTTGTCCTAATCCTTCTTATTCTTCCACAATTGCTTCTTAGAGTTTACTGATTTAGAGATCTCCTGAACCACTCCCTTGAGCTGCCCAGACGCAAGCTATACTCTCTGTGGGTCCTCCAATCCTAACAGCCCAAATATCTGCTTCGTATCAATTAACCAAGCTCGTGGCTCCACGAAATACTCCAAGCCGGAAAACATTCAGCCTCCTAGACTAGCGAAGTCCTTGCATAGCTTAGAAAAATTAGCGGTTGTAGGTGGATTAATGGGATCTCCACCTACTACTGCTGTATTGGGTGCTTGCCCTTGCACCTTAGTACCATAGCTCTACGGAACCAGTAAGCCATACTATGCAAAGAAAAGAAAATTTAGGCTCGAAAGAATCAAAAGAAGGTTAGACTGGACTTTGAGGAGATTTTTATAAAAATTATGTTATACCTAAAAACTATTTCTAAGAGTTTCTTTCTAAAACATACTTTTAAAATATATTACCTTTGAAAAATACTTTACTTTTTAAAAAGTTTTTAGGAATCCTGTAACCTTAGGATCAGATACCAAGTAAAACACCCAACACCCCTTAATATACCTAAAAAGGACACACAAGATGTGGTGCATTGTAGGTCTAGCTAAAACTTTATGGAGACTAAGATTCAGAAGAAATAAATAGTAGCAGCGGAAACATTTAAATGGTAATTTAACTCCAGAAAATAAGTCATAAAAACCAAATATATCGAAACCAAGTGCACATGTATCGTGAAAAATATAATCTCAGTCACATCATCAGAGTACATAGAAATAACCATCCCTCTTAGAAGTACTAGTACATCAAAATCCAAATGAAAACCGAAAGGAAGAAGAATACATGAAGAATCTCAAAGAATATCTACCCAATAAAGTTGGAATTTACTATCCTCGCCTCGGTTGGCCTATGAGGGAAAAGGGGAAAATAGAGGAGTGGGTCAGACTAAAAGTCTGGTCAGTGGAAGTAATTACTAGTATTTTTAAGCAAGACAAAAATAATTGACTTAGCAATAGTTCTAGTATAAAAGGAAATAAAGGAAAGATAAAACTAAAGTAAAATACTATTTAACTGTATGCTTCGGTTGCTTTGATTATATGGATTATTTGCACTTGTCTTAGATAGCTGCTTTGATTAGGTTAAAATCTTAATCCTATTTTAATTAGGACGAAGTCCTATTCTATCCTTTGATCGGCCTTCTATCTCTATTGTGCCACTATGAGCAAGTCTCATCCTATGGGTCCTACAATAAAAGACACTTGTTTAGCGCTTTAGAACTCAATAGTGACTTATCTTTCTACTTCAAGACTGCACGCTCAGTCACCGCCGGTTCGCACTATCTGTTACTCCCTCTTTTAGCCCCTTATCTACATACTTCAGCATAAGCATGCCCAACCTCACCTGATCAATTTTGAGACCATCAGCCCTAGTCTAACAGGGTCCTTCCCAGCCTCACCTAAGTGTCTGTGAGACCATCAGTCCTAGTCTGAAAAGAGAATGCTATCAATACGGGTCCTAAGAAATAAAATCTAGATGCACCCCTTGCCCAAATCCCTTGATCTGAGCTTCTATTTATCGAACACTTATCTACCCTAATTAGCATAAGTGTCTCCTAGCCTCACTTAATCTATTGTGGGACCATCAGTTGCTGACTGAAAGGGAATGCTGCCGGTACGGGCCCTACTTCTATCGTTGCTTATTAACTTAATGTAAGTCTTTAAAATAAGCCTTTTCTGTTAATTCTGGTTTATTTGCTCATTAACTTAACTCTAAGTTTTAAAATATGCCTCTTTCTATTCTTTCTATTTAATTAAACTATGTTATAATTGTTCTTCTATTATGCCCTTTTAGTTAAAACTACTAGTTATAAACTTGCTTGTAAATGTCTCAAATTTGCATATTTCAGTCAATTTTCTTTTTATTACAGTTCTTCTTATTTTACATCCAATTTTTGTAAATTAGTGTTCTTATATTTTAGTCCATACTAGTGAATTATTCTCATTTTACTATTTTATTCACGAAAAAGAAATATAAAAAACTAACATTTACAGGATAAATTCTAAGTAAAACAGATGTAAATAAATGTAAATAACAGTAAATAGTTGTAGATAAGCGAATAAAATAGATAAATAAAAATAGCTGAATAAAATAGACTAAAGAGAACTTTAAAAATTAACTGTAAACAACTTATAAAAGAACCATCTCAAAATTGCAAAAAAATTACAACTATTGAGAACTCTATTATTTTAAATTACTTAAAAATCTAAAATAATTACTTTTGGTCCTCAGCTCTAGACCTTGGTTTTCCTTGATCCTCACCTAGAGCGTAAATATATTTTTCAAAAAGATTCCCTCCTTAGAAATTTTTTATTTCTATGGTCCAGCCTTTGGCAATGAACCCGAATAGGAGAAAATCGGAATGAGAAAAACATCTATGCCTAGAGATCTATTTACAGGATAACTGGGGATCAAAGACTGTTGGATTTGAAGATTATATCTAGTGCAACTACATCATAGGCTTGTTGGGGACCGTTGGATGAAAGCACGAACGCACGGGATTAGACTAAGTTGAAAAATACATCATATTTATATCCAAACGAATTAACGTCCAATACACATAGGCGGGTCGACCTTAGCGTTGACCAATACATGCTAGGGTCGACCTATAGGTCGACCAAACTATGGGGAGGGTCGACCGGACCTTATATATATGTATATATGTATGTTTATTTCTTTTCCTGTTTAGTTCGTATCTTCTTCGTTTTAGCTCGGATTTTGACAATCTATATACAAAAATTGACCAGAAAATTACCATGGACACAATGATGCAACTTTCGTGGCTCTCTAATAATTTCACAAAGTTATTTTATTATATAATTAATTCGTTAATTAATTATTATAGCTTGAATTTGGATTGTTACAAAAACCCAATTAAATAACATCCATTAGCCTTGCGAATTTTTATGATGATCTAAGAAGTTATTTTAGAGATGGGTTTCAATTTTTAGAATTTTTTGACTTTTCATGGAATTGTTATGAATTTTCTAAGGAAGAAAATGGTATTTTGGATTATTAAATTATTTACGAAAAAAACAACTATTGTTTGGATCCAAAAATTTTATATGTTGAAGAGAACATATTAACTAATTTTTCTAGAATTTTTTAAGATGATTTAATAGTTTTATAAAATTATTTAAGGTACGGGACTTAATTGTTTTATTTAATTATAAGGGAGAAAGGGGCTTTTTCAAAATTGTTTATATTTACAGGTAAGGAAAGTCGGTAGCATTTTAAATATAAAAATCTGGCAACCAATCAGATTTAGAAAAATAAGGCAGGTTGGATACAGAAGAACTATTTTAAAGTACAAATAAATAGTTTTTCTACTATTTCAACTCTTTCGGCAAAAGTTTTCGCCTTCATTCCAAACCTTCTTAAAAGGTTGAAAGGTATCAAACCTTTCGACTAGGTCAAAATCAACATACATGGTATCAGGCAACTAGTACGTAGTGAATTGGAAGAAGTCGAAAGGTTAGAGCTTTCAAAGGAGATGAAACTTTGTTTTAATTTTAAAGAAAATATGCCTGCTAGCTTTCGACAAAGAGCTTTCGACAATATCAAATGGTTTAAAAGAAAAGGATTTTAATTGATATGCTTTCTTGTTTTAGTTGAAATCTTTCGACAAAGTCGAAAGATTAAGCTTTCGACAAGGTCGAAAGGTATGAAATCTTTCGACTAGGTCGACAAGATATTAGAGCCGCTTCCTACCTTTCAATTCATTTGATTTCGAAGGTAATCTTTTGTTTTCTAAAATTACCACCTATCCATTGATTTTGAAGGGTAGGTTTCAACACCACCACTTCAGTGTTTTCGAATGGTTTTGAAAGGTTTTAGGTTTCGAAGCACTTGCTTTTAACTCCAATGTTTTTTGATCCTTTTGCTCAATTGAAGGCGTAATCCAAATGTTTTAAGCGAAAATGTTTTAAAGGTTTCGAAGTAGTCAACTTCGAATGGTTTTGAAATGTTTCCACTTGTTTTAAATTGAACCAATGTCTTCGAAAGATTTTAAGTTTCAGTGCTTTTGAAAGATTTATTAATGATTTTATAGAGGAGGTACCCCTAGGATTTCGACAAAGTCAAAAGGTGAAACTTTTCGGAAAGGTCAAAAAGAAACCTTCCAACAAGGTCGAAAGGTGAGGCCTTTCGACATGGTTGAAAAGTATGGTTTTTCAATAATTTTGAAAGGCTAAGGTTTAAAGGATTTAAAAGTTGGATGTCATAAGTTTTATAGCTTATAAAGGAAAGGGTTTTTAATGGTTTTGAAGGAATTACCTTCAATGATTTCGATAGGTTTTATTAATGGTTTTGAAGGAGATACCGTCATTATTTTCAAAAGATTGTTTAAAGGCTTTAAACAAAGGATTTGAATAATATGATTTGGCAGATAGCCTAAGTGTTTTAAGTTATATAGGACTTTAACTTAGTTTAAAAGGATAGATAATCCTTATTGGACATCATCGACATTATTTTGAATAAAATATATATAACATGGCAAGAGCATCTTAGAGTAAAGCTAAATATATATTTTCCATGTATACACATGATTTGAAGGACTAAATCATTTTGAAAAGGTTTTCAAGGAAAAATTGAAGGGTAGTTAGCCCAGATATTTTGAAGGGCCGTTAGGCCATATATTTTAAAGGGTAGTTAAACCAAAAGAAAATTTGGGTAGTCGGCTTATTTTAAATTCCGACAGTTAGTACATTTTGAGGGCATTCAGCCCAGTGGACAGTTAGTCCAGAAAAGAGCATTTATCTCTGATATGAACAATTAGTTCATTTATTAGCATAACGGACCTTGCTACTTGGTTAGTCCACCCTTTTTTTTTACCTTTTTGGACAGATGGCCCATTATCTAGCATACAAGATATTTCTATTTTGGTATAATCAGTTTTAGGATAGATTGTTCAGAAAGATCATTTAGCTCAGACTTTAGAACAGGCAGTCTAATATAGAGCAGATAGCTCAAATTTTAGACAGATAGTCTTTCTTATCTCTTGTTTTTAGCATAATGGATATTGCTATATTATTATTATCGGTTGATTAACCATTTTGGTTGCAGGAAAGGATTTGCAAAATATATGTTTTGAAAAGAGATATTAGTGATGGAAACCCATTCCGCTAAGCAGTGTGGTCTCACTATTTACCAGTAAATAGAGACGTAACAGAAATTATTCATACTAGGCTTTATGTTTGACTTGAAGTTTTTATTTTTCGTTAAACTCTTGGGTGCTCAAAATTTGATTTGAGTAGGCCGAGGATTTAGGTTTTTAGGTTTTAGCAGATTTTGGCGAATAAGCTTCCAAATACGAGAAGGTGGCTGATGGATAGCTAATTTAGGAATTCTGTTTTAAATTGTTTCTGTTATGTATTAAGACAGCTGTGTCTACATTTCTTTGATCATCCAAGGGGGCATCTTCGTATGTCGCTCTTGGTGTATTGTTGTAATCATATTTGATCATTGCCTGTGAATACGTTGTGATTTTTGTAACTTGGATAGGATATTATTTGAAATGTAGTCACTTAAAATTATTGTTTTTGGAAATTTGTGATTTTTTTTCATATTCAAGTGCTTCTAATATTATGGATACCATTAACATTGCGGTGTTTCATCACTGGAAGCTAATACTGTGGATGTCGTAGCATCATAGCGCTTACCTTTTAGCCTCTAGATACGGGATGCTACAAACATGGATGTCATTCTACTGGACTTAAGGAATACTAATCTAGCATTGTCCATTAACCAATCGACTGCGAATCGAATAATATCACGCTATCCTTAGTCATCGAAAATCCATCGATGCAGCCTATATATACATGCTCCCACTACTCAGGAACAAACATCTCCCAACTCTATGGAACTAATAGTCTTAGTCAGGTCCCCACTGCATCACCTTTACAAACACTACTTACTCTTCTAATTTAGCCAATATCTCACTAGTCTAGCCTAATGCCTCTGACCAGTACCAATCCACTAAATCAAAGTAGGTCCGACGGTCAAACTAGCCATCGTCCTTGGCCATAGCTCATGAAGTTCTAAAGTTATAACCAGTGATAAGCTCGAGGACTACCCACTTTAGGAATACTGCTTCCAAACTGGTATGTCTTCCACATGAAGCATCAACAACTACATTTCCCTTATGGATGTATAGGAAGTGTCAGATCCATAGAAGGCCAGTAACTCTAACCATCGCTGCTAGTGAAGGTCAGGATCCTTCTCAGAGAAGAGATAATCCAATGATGAGGAATCACTAAATAGCCCGAACTCCTCTCCTAATAGATAGTGGCTAAAAATCCCAAAAGTGAACTTTATTGTATCCACTCTAAATGAGGAATCGGATACCGCCTATCGTGTGACTTTAGCTATCAGCTAATATGCAAAAATCTTACCCATTGATATCTATACTGTGATTAGTTAAGTACCATAGGCAAGCGCATGCTATCGCCTCTTCATTCTCACTCGGAATGAGTAACATTAGTGCACTTGCCAACCTCTTGATCAAACTCACTAATGCGTCTCAGTTAAAAATCTGTTCCTCTACTATCAAGTTGGTTAACGGTGCTACAACCTTAGGTCTATGCAGATTCTGGACTACCATAACTATAGCAACTATAGCAATGTCCTACTCTGAAATAACACGATGCATACATCTTATTTCTCTCCTCTGGAAGTAATACTACAAAATCTCATCATCAGTCGGTGTCTTCTCGACACCTACTACATAATCATTAGTCGTTTCTTATCTGCCTCTTTCGTCCATGAGTAGGCGAAAGTATCATCAATGAACACAAGCACAATTCACTCAAGTGACCTTTGGAAACACAGTCAGTGAGGTCAACAAAGCATGTCGGCACATTAGTTAGCCCGAATGGTGTAACCAACCAATCAAAAATCAAGATAGCATACAAAACACAATAATCAGAACACAATCTCTAAATACTTTTAATCGGTGAAACCTCATCACAAAGTCCAATTAAGAGAACATCCTCGTGCTATAGAGCTAAGTAAATAAGTCATTAACAAATGGTAGTAGAAACTTGCTAATCATCTCATCTAGCTCACAACAACCAACAAACAACTCCAAAGAGCCATCCGCATTATTGATAAATACTATAAGTGCATCCTTCCCAAATATGCTTCCTCAAATAAACCATCACCTCAAAAGGTCACCCACTAATACCTTTAGTTTCTAAGCTCTTTAGGCATCATATGCCTTAAAGGCATATTACTGGTCCAACCCCTTTAACCAGATCGATATAGAACTCTATCTCCATATGGTGGTAATTCGATCACCTCATTGAATATGTCCAGATACTCTCTACCTACATGCACAGATGAAAACTCATTATATGGAATATAGAGCGAATATAGAAATATAACCATCCCTACCAATTATAGGTAGCCAACCACCAATTTTCGCTCCTCCTCAACCCTAATTATCTTCAACGGTCTCTCACAATCAACCACTATTCTGTATCCCCTTCAGCCAGTCCATTCACAAACCATAATACCAACCTAATTAAACCCTAAAATAATCAATAACAAACAAACAAACAAACATGACTCAATAAGACACGGTATAGCAAAACATGTATAGGCTGGCTGAACCCCAGACTAGGTCCGTTGCAAACAAAGGTCGGTAATTATCTCGAGTCTCAATCTCAATATCTCTATTATATCTAGATATGAAGGAATATGAAAACTTGACATCAAATATAACAAGTATGGAAACACAATAACTGAAAAAGCATAACTCAAAAGGTAATGTCGTTACCCCTTCTCTTTCGTTGATGGAGCACTTGAGGAAATCAGAACAGCAATCAATATATATATGCTTCCATGGTCTATCCCTACTCTGCTGGTTTGGGACAATCCTACTACACTGTGTATAGGACCTCTCATCATAAAGCCATCTTGGTCATCTTTTCAAAGCCCTGGTCAGTATGACCAATCAATCACTTCCCAAGTGGTCATTCAACCCAATGATAAACTTTCCATCCTTTCTATGTGGGGTATAAATAGGAAAATAGATCATTTTTAGCACATGAGTTCGGCTACATACTCCAATACAGACATATCGCCTCACTTCAAGTCGACGAACTCTCTAACTATCACCGACTTTAGAAAAGTTGAAATAAATCTTCTTCAAAGCAAAGAAAGTAATATTCCCAAGCAAATCAGTCCCTGGGAATTGAAGCTACAAAGACACTCCACTAGTTCATTGTTCATCCTTGGAGTTATCTAAAGGCTAACTTCTACATTATGGCATCATCTAACTCTAAGTCATCAAAATACTTTCGCAAGTAACTATCCAATCTTGCCTTTCCAAAACTGACTCTATTATGTGGAAAAGTCTACCTCCTAGACTCCCGCTGTCTGTATACAGCTCGGCAAATACGACTCTACCCATTTGCACTTGAGCACTATAGCTATCCAAAAGAAATTGGGCATCTAGGAAATGATTTGCACCATCTCTATGGACATAACCTGTCAATCAGGGATAGTGGCCCCAATCCTTAACTCTAAATATAATGTCAATAGCAGTTTTTCTCACATGCCAGATCATTCCTATTCTATAATAGAGATGACCAGTCTCTCACAAAGAAAAATGCATCAATAGTTCTTGTGTGTGCCACCCAATTATATACTATATATACTACTATACAGTTTGAAAATCAAAACATATAACAAATATGAACTCTCTCCTATGTACACACCCTCTAGATCTAGTCTAAGGGGATAAGTCCTACCCACTCTCTACTGGTCGTGGTATCAACTATGGTTAGTCGTGTAACCTTCTCTTTGATACCAAAAGTAATGACCGCCTTACACCTACACTGCGGAACGTTTGTCAAAGGAAAGTAAAGAAGTAAGGAAAAGGAAATAAAAGAGAAGAGAATGGAAAAAAAAAAAGAAAATATCAAATAACCATATAATCTATCATATATATCACATCGCATCAAAGTAAATATAATAATCAACGCAGGTAAAAAAGAGTAGAGACAGTAGTAAAAATGTGAACCATTCATCATTGTATAAGACCCATGGAGTTATACAACACAATACTAGAGTTTATACAACTGGAAAATAAACTCAATTGATACACTGTCTCATATAATAATAAGTCAATGCTTCCAATGCTCCACAGTGGAGT
Source organism: Allium cepa (assembly GCA_030765085.1). Taxonomy (NCBI): domain Eukaryota; kingdom Viridiplantae; phylum Streptophyta; class Magnoliopsida; order Asparagales; family Amaryllidaceae; genus Allium; species Allium cepa. Next base: position 1,013,474,044 of record CM060934.1, on the reverse strand, counting down.
ATACCATAAAATACTTACATACAAATATATGTAAGCGTCACCTCCCGCTAGTCCATCTAAAGAACTCCATATGTCATCCACGCCAACTCTAAAATCTACTCATTTAAGAGTAACCGAGGTAATAAGTAGTAAAGCATAAAACCATAGATTAGACAACAGTCTGGTATGAGCGATAAACAATCTCAAAATACTAGAAAAGTCAATATAATATACGGAACATAGGGTATATAAACCATACCAGGCATGTCCCCGCAAAAAAAGAGTTGGCAAGATAATATGCCACTCTAACACATCATAAAAAGGTACACCAAACTCAGTATTTGTCTAGGTGGCTCCGTATCTCCATCCACCGCACTTACTCCATACTAAGTAAATTGTCCAAGTGCCTAGGCATATCCATCCACAATACCTAACTTACACTAAGTCAAGTCGGGGAGTCTAGGTATCCCTACCACAATACCTACCTCGTTTGACATCCCTAGGGTGATAGGTGGCTAGTGAAGTAACCAAAATAAACATAGCATCTGTCAAACAATACTAATTGTCACCCAATGTGCTTTAGATATATGATAATTTGTTTGGCCATCTGCAAATACCAAAGACTAATGGAAATCCTGATTCACCGTTGCTCTTTGTCACTTATGCCGAACGTAGACATTAGAACTAATCCAATGGCCCAAGATGTACGGATCCTCGCTAGTGTCCTCATGATACAATATCACTACTCCGAGTATAATAGAAAACACTCTGAGTCATTAACCATCCCTTAGCACTAACACATCCATTGATCCCTAGTCGCTCAATATGGATGCGAGACCTACTAGCTCAATATAATTTCCATTGTCTGAGAACCCACCACGTTTTCGAACTCCATGACTCCCAACATAAGCCTCTTTGGTACCTACTCCCTACTCAAGTCAAAAACCAAAGATACAGAGTCGCTAATCTTTAGTACCTACTCCCATCACGTGTCACGAACCAAGAAATTAGTCACATGTTGTACATCGCCATCCACCATGATGCAAAACGAGCCAATATCTCTAGCATAATATAGATTGTCCTAATACTACCATCCTTAGAACCTACTCCATACATCATAGAGTCATAAGCCAAAGTACCAAACTATCAGGTCGAAGCATCACATTATCGCCTCATCATCAAAATCACTCATGTTGGAGCAATAACGTCCATACTCTAAATCGGTCACATGAATGAACCATCCTTTCATGCACCATGAGATCTCCTCCACGTCCATGCCAAAGATCAGCAAATTCGCCAATTATTAATAGTGATAGACATTGACTACTCTACAATGGTCAATACCTACCACAATAGTCTTATACTTAACAGAATGGATAAGTACAAACCAAATGGAAATGTCCGACATCCATTCTGAAATCCAGATCCGTAGACACGTATCCTAACGCTCCTCTATAGCTTATCTCGTCCGTTATGTTTTTGCGTGTAGGACACCCCAACGTACAAGATAATAGTTGAAATCTGATCATCGCTAATTGACATTTTCAACACAAATAGCCAAACAAACCAAAAAATTCAAACAACCAAACATACATCCAATCAACCACAAATTCATCCAAAACAGCATACATACAACATGTATAATCCATCCGTGTCAACCAATGTGGGAAATCATATCAATAATAGCTCAAATCTAATAATTACCTAACTATGGCACATCGATGGAAAATATATAATATTATTTACAAATCATTTTAAAATAATTTTATTTTCTTTTATAAAATTATAACAGCTATATAATTATAGGAATATCATATTTAAAAACCAAAATCATTCCAAGCATCAATCTAATACTATACAACTAATCATAGTATGGTTGGAGACAACATTATTTACCTCCATAAAATAATCCAATTTAGCACCAAAAGGCAGATCCTGTCATCACAAGTGCATCACAAGAAACCGCATCCATAACAGACCTCATACGCAAAAGAAATGGATCTAATATGATTCGAGATTAACAAGATAAGTAATTACTTAACTAATTACTTATTAACTCGTTAATCTTTCTTCTTCCCTCAACCTGTCCAAACATGCTACCGTAATCATGTACATCCATGCCATTGTTTTTCACCTTTTCACCTAATATCTGCTTTTTAGTTCACAAAATATCCTACCATCACCACCAACAAGCACCATTTCACGATCTCTTAGCAACGCACCCAAGCACCATGCCTCCACCTCCTTAGATCCAATTGCGACATCACACAACCTAGGGTCGACTCCAAGTTAATCATAGCAAGACACAATCAGACTCGCCCAAATTTCAACGAAAGGTGCGCCTCATCAAGAGAAACGCGAATATGGTCTCCGATCAAGCTATCTCCACCAACAGTCATGCCTAAGCCAAAATCCAAATCCATCGTAAATCAACGAGATCGGCCAGTGGTGACTGCACATTGAATCGAGGGTATGAGATCGAAGCCCTCATCGATATGATCTCATCAAATCAAACATCACGATTATTAGTGGAGCGGATTTGGAGATCTTGATTTTTGAATGGAAGAAATGGAGTTCAGCTAAGATTTCTTTCTTCAAGCATTGAATATTAGATTAGGAAAATGAATTTTTGTAAGGAAAAGGAATTCAAGTGCTATTTATAATATTTTATTCGTTTTATTTTATTTCTCAATTAAATAACAGGATGTTTCGAGTCCGTCCAATCACACAAAGCATCCTATCACCATGAAACTCGTCTGCATACATCGCCTCATTTTTCTAGTTCCAATAGTTCGTCGCCATTGAGATTACGTCCCTAAATGCCAATTTCGAGTATTTCGATAACGTTTCGGCCACCGGATCGTCTAATCTCCAAATATAGCGATCCTTATACTCATTTTAATTCGCAACATTATTCCGCACTCAACGGAAGTGGTCTTGAGTCCCGATTTAGCTGTATGTGAAAAATTACATTTTTGGGCCTTCATTTAATTAACGATTAAATATTTAAATCAATTACTTAAATATCCAATCGTTAAGAATATAGGTCGTTATGTTTGCTTTGATTGTTTTCCCCATAATCTATCATTCTAGGTAGGTCACCTAATGTTTGGTATTTAGGATGTGGATGAATGTGGATGCCTACACACCTGATGTTGTACTTAGGATGTAGTGCATTTTGATGATAATAGTAAAGTAGAATATTATAATGTTATGTTCTAACTCTTTGGTTGTAGGGACGGATCAAGTGTGGTTCTTATACCCTTGTTCTTCATTATATTGAGTTGTATAGTATTTTTAGATTCATTTATCGCTCACACTAGACTGTTGTCTGACTCAAGGCTTTATGCTTTGCTTCTCATTATTTTGGGTGCTCTTAAATGAGTAAACTAGATAATAGGTCTACGTGAAAGTGCATAGGATCTCTAATATGGCTAACTATTATAAATGTGCAAATAACTATAATCAAACTAAATATGGATAAGGTAAATTAAAACAAAAAACAATCACACCCAGAGTTCTTATATCCGTTCGGACCTCACATCATACGTACATTCCTAAATCTCCCCTTCAGATTTTTATTAATCAAAACCCTCACTTAGCCTGGAGGAATATGTGTTACAAGAACTTGCGGACTTGACAAAGTTATGTTCTATCGACATGAATTTTGAATTTTGTTACAAAGCTTCCTATAATCTCCTTTGTTGATTCAACGATGCATGCAATGTGATTACAGAAGTGCAAGGAATGATCTTTGAGTAAATGATCAATATTTTATTTCAAAGCAAATAGATTTAAGAAAGTATAGAATTGAAAATAGGAAGATAATATTGAACTTCAATACTTAGGCTCTATTTATAGTAATCAATAGTTGCTTCAGAAAAGTTAAATTCTATTAGAAAGTCATTTCTCTTCGAAGAAGAAGCATTGAATAATCATGACTCTTGGAATGTTGCTTTAGAAAATATAGCCATTACTTTTCATTCAGTCAACTGGGAATGGTGATAGATCGGCTGAATATTAGTTTAAAATATTCCAAAGATAAAGGTTAAAAATAGAAGACTAAAGGGTGTATGATGTTGACTGGCCTTAGTCGATTAAAATTGCATTTAATCGACTAAAGCTTTGAATTCTGGTTTTCTATAAATGCTTTGTAAATTTGTGCATGCTTTTGGTATTTGTATTGAACTTCTCATGCACCAGTGATATGTGTATATGCATGTGAATCATCTTGGAGATTTTACAAATATTTTCTATGGGTAAAAATATACTTTTGACTTGTAGATGACTTATTTCTGCTTCTTTTTACTTCTTTCCTCTTTGAATCATTGTTGCATTCAAAGTCTTGCATAAGAGATGCTACAAGAGATAATTATATAGTTCTCATCATTAAAAAATCATACAAATAGAGTTCTAACATTCTCCTCCATTTTGATAATGACAACTATATGTATGACATATGTTTATATAACCCCCCCCCCCCCCCTTAATGAGTATTCCCCCTTTCACTACACTTTCTCCCACTTTGTCATCAACAAAAAGGAGTAAAAGTACAATAAAAACAAAAAATGTGCCAAATTTGATGCATTCCACTATCTGTAAAAAAATTATCCAATGATATATAAGAAACATTTGCTATTCAAAATCCATCTTACCGTTTGTCTTTCTTGTGTACTGAATTTGCTGAAGTCCTTATTTCACTATAAGTACATAATCCCATCAAATGTATGGAACATCCTTAAAATTCAAAATCTATCATTTTCCTTTCGTTTCTCCAAGTACCTACAATAAATAATAATCATTTTGGTTACTCATTTACTACGTTAGGTTACAGGGTTAATCATAGAGTGAAAACATTACCAAAATAGGTGTGATTGTATCCTATAAAAGAAATAAAAATAATGAAACAGTAGTATTTTAATCAAAATGCTGTGGAGAATCCAACCTTTTATAGCATTTTATAGTAAGCTACTATGTTTTAGAACAATAAGTAGGATAGCCAATCATTAATGAATAACAATAACTTATAAATTATGGTATCAGTAAAAATTAACATTCAGAACATGAAATACCCAAAGTTCTTATAGTTTCCTAAGCTTTAGGGAACCATACCCATTTGGGTGTGGTTGAACTTTTACAAATTTAGTTTTCAATAAAATCATATTTTTATAATAGTTGCTAATATGAAGTTGTTTATCTTGATCAATCGTATTAGCATGAATCATATTATAATACTATTAGTTATAAGCTTAATACTTGAAAAATATTTTCTATCGTTTCTAAACAAAGTACTATTATGACTGTAAGTGGTTCTAGGACTATCTTTGTTAATAGTACTAGTACTAAAGTTAGCATACATGAATTCATATCTAGTATTATTTTTTACTTTTAGCTTGTTAATAGCCTAAACAACATTTATTACCGTAAGTTTTCGAATTTATAACAAAGGAAGAATAATCATCTTTTCCTCTACAAAAATTTATATTTTTCTCATTTAATTTTTCAAAAACAGCTTTTGAATCACCAATTTCTTTTTGCAAAATAATATTACTATCTTTTAAAAGTTTGCATTCTTTAATTAAGTCTAGATTTCTATCTTTTAAAGCACTATTCTCTTTTTCAAGAGGCAAAAGTTTAGAATTAGAATTATTTACATAATTTTCCAAAATACATTTTTATTTTACAAAACATTTATTTCCTCCATCATTATTTTTAACTTCTAATTGCTCATGTAAAATAAGTTCTTCTATGGTATTTCGAAAATTTAGTTTGCGCTACCAGAGATTTATTTTCCTCCTTTAAAATGAAAATTTCTTGCTAATAATATTGTAATTTAGCTAATGCAATTCTATTAAATTTATTTAAAGTTTTACAATCTTTTAATAAATCATCATGTGCTAACAAAAGATGTTTATATAAAGAACCAAGCATACTGATTCTGATCTAAGTTTAGCCATGAAGCATTTTCATGTTTGCTTCTTTGATTATTCTTTCTTGTTGCTGCTATTTTTCTTGCTCTTCCTCTTTCTTTTGCCTAGACTATATCTCATTATGACCATTTATTCTAGGATGTTATTACGATCTTTAGAATCTCAAGCACCGATACCAAATGAAAGTGCACAGGATCTCTAATACGGCAACTATTGTAAATGTGCAGATAACTAAAATCAAGCTAAATATAGTCAAGATAAAGTAAAATAAATAAAATCAATCACACCAGATTTTTTTTACACTGGTTTTGACCACCCATCTTACGTCCAGTCCCAAAGCTCCCCTTTAGATTTTCAAAATCGAACACCCTCAATTAACCCGGTGGAATAGGCATTAAAAGAGTTTGCTGACTTGAAAAAGTTGTTTTCTATCAACATGAATTTTGACTTCTATTAAAAAGCTTCCTATATTCTCCTTAACGATTCAATGTTGCGTCTAATGTGATTAAGGAAGTGCAAGGAATGATGTTTGAGTGAATGATCAATATTTTGTTCGAGAGAAAATAGATTCAAGAAAGTATACAATTCAAGGTAGCAAAATAATACTAAACTTCTAGACTTAGGCTCTACTTATAGTGGTCAATAGTTGCTTCAAAAAAATTGTATTCTTTCAGAAAATCATTCCTCATCAAAGAAGAAACATTGAACAGTTGTAACTCTTCGAAGTGTTGTTTTAGAAAATATACTATTATTGTTCATTCAGTTGATTGGAAATGATGACAAGTCGACTGAATATAAGTATAAAATATTCCAAAGATGAAGGTTAAAAATAGAAGACTAAAGAGTGTATGAAGCTTACTAGCTTTAGTCGATTGAATTCAAATTCAGTCAATTTTGCATTTAGTCGAATAAACCTTTGAATTATGGTTTTTTATAAAATCTTTGTAAATTTGTAAATGCTTTTGGTCTTTGTATTGAACTTCTCGTGCACCAATGATATGTATATATGTATATGAATCATCTAGAAGATTTTCAAATATTTTCTAAGGATAAAAACATACGTTTTACCTATAAACAACTAATTTCTTCTTCCTTTTACTTGTTGTCTCTTCAAATCATTACTGCTTTCAAAGTTCCGCTTAAGGGATGCTACAAGAGATACTTATATTGTTCTAATCATTAAAATAATCATACAAACAGAGTTCTAACACTGGATGTATGCAATGGTAGGCAGATAACAAGCAGAATGGAGCTTTGTCGTGCTATATATGGATTTTATGCTTACTCGACTTTACAACATCGTGGAGCCTTGATAGTGTTTGCTTATTATCATGAGATAGTATTTAGGTTTATTCGGTTGTATAAATTCTACAATGTCGTATAACTCTCTGGATCCATGCTTTGATATTTGGTTCACTTAGTATTACTGTCTCTTCTATTTTACATATATTATGCATATTATATGTTATTCCATGTGTTGTGAGGTATAAGATAGGTTCCATGGTGTTTATTTCTTTTTTACCCTTGACAAATCATCCTACATTGACTAGGCATATTAGCAGCACATGATTCACTTACATTGGGTTCTAGTGGTGTAGGGCGTTCATCACAGTAGTACTTCAAAAGTTTAATGCAAAGGAGTGGAAAGCAATCCTATAGGGCAAGAGGCAAGTCCAGGATGTGAGTCTATTTTGTATCTCATGTATGGACAACAAGCGACCTTGAAACGCACGAAGGGAGTCCAGAGAAGTGAGTCCTACATGAAATTGGTGGGACGGTGGACAACACAAGATCCTATAGTGCATGAGGCGAGTCTAAGGAAGTAAGTCCACATAGATTTGATGTGATATGACCGGATATATATGATAGGTTAAGTATAGCATGACCCGCAGGACACGAGGTGACCGAGACATTAGACTCAAATCATATTATATTAATAACTTTGTAGTACATGTTGAGAAATTAGTTCGCACTCACCATACTTTTGTCTCCTCCACTCATATCTTTCATTTTATATAAATCTCTAGGTTGATGGAGCTAGAGAAGAATAGCATGAATGATAGGGGTTTTATTTTAAATATCATAAATGATGTAAATAAATGTTATAACTAAGATATGATTATGTATATAGATTAGTTTTGATTAGTATATACGTACTATTTGCACCAAAATTGGCACGAACACACAATCAAATAATAAAATGGAACATGTCTAAGAAAAGAAAGTAAAAGCTAGAAAAGAACACAAGATTTTATAGCAGTTCGGCAAATACCCCGTCCTACGTCCACTTAATCAATTTCTATTGATTATCATTTGATTTTACAAAGCTGGTCTTACAACTCAGTAGTCTCAACTCGGCAGGTATCGATTAGAGTAATTTCCAGGGTTATGATTCTATAACTTGTTGCTATCAGAAGTTTAGAATGAAGCACTAATGAAAAGTTCCCCATTCCAAGCACTCTCCACCTCTCTTTATAGGCAAAGATACCCATATTGGCTCAAAAAATTTCTATACACAATCTCCACGTTATGCACATCCCATCAAAATAGCTCAACCAAACCTGATCCAAGCATCACAACTCGTCATCGATTTGTGATGTATAGCACATCACTGAGTTAACTCGAGCCAAATTAGCTTTTAGCTCAAGCTTGATTTGATTAATCTGTGGTTCCTTTGCTTCATGGCTTCCATATTCTTTCATTAAGCCGCTTCATCATTTCTTTGAGTCTTCATCAACTTTTCTTGGATCACAACCCAGGTACAACTTGGCATGACTGAGTTGTAAAACTCGAGCTAACTTTTTTCTTTCGTTTCTTTTTATTTCCTTTATCTTGACTTTGTATGATATTTCCTGTGAATATGCGAAATAGGGATCTTAAGGCAAGATTAATAATAAAATATGGTGAATAATGTTTACAGGATTATATGAATATTTTTAAAATTCTTTAAGATTATACTTGGAATGACACAATTAGTAATCATATATCATAGAATTAAATATCACATAAAAATAAATGCTGTAAAAATAAAAAGGAAAGAACACACTAGGATTTTAAACTAGTTCGTAGTTACCCTACATCCAGTTCTATACGATTCCTTGCACGTATTTCTTTTCAACCAGTAAATACAAATACAATCCCGATTTCATGGCTACAAGTCACAACCTCCAGAATCCCGATATTGGGGTAGAGTCGCTTGATTTTCAATCTATAAGCACACCAACTAGATTTATGGGCTACTAAGAACACCCAATTGATTTACAGGCTGCAATCTCACCCATAAGTATAGCAGTATGATTTGATAGAGTTTTACAGACTCAGATCTTCGATCTTGATTACAATTGATCCTATAACTCTTGAATAGCACTTTAACCTTAGTTTGAATGAGAGAGATTAGAGAAAATAGAGAGTAGATAAAGGAGAATCAAACCAGTAATGATTGAATTTGATTCTGACCGAATTTTGGCAGAGTTTGAGTAGAAGTTGATTTAAATTCATTTGGAAGTCTGGTATATAGAGGGAAACAACGGTCATATCCATTCACTAAGAGATACAATGGAAAGCAATTCCATTCAAATTTGAATTTTAAAATTCCCGTCCAATATGCCAACCTATTTGGAGAGGATATTTCAACATATCCCTTTCTATTTCGAAAATTAACTTATTAAAAATTTCTTTGAAAATATTAAGTTTTGAAAAATATTTTGAAACTTTTTAAAAACATTTAAACATAGTTTATACATATTTTAATCATATTAAAACTTAATAAAACTTTATAATTAATTTTAAAAGATTTAATAAGAGTATTTAATATAATGCTAATAATATAAAATCAATATAGTTACAAATTATATAAAATCTATATAGTTACAAATTATAAGAATATAAATATAAATATCAAAAATAAACATAAGGAAGATATAAACTAAAATACCAAAAAATGTAATATATTTAAAATAATTGAAAATCCTAATATAATATATTTGTAAATATAAAAGTTTAGGATATAATTTTAAGAGATATTTGAATAGATGTTTAAAAAGATTATTTTGAAAACCAGGATATTTAAAAAATATTTAAAAGTTATTTGAAATAGACAGAGAGATCAAGAAAGTGCTATCAGGATTTTAACATAAATTCTATGACTATAACTTTTCTAAAATATCTTGAAATCTTGAACCCTTCAATACTCCTGAGTCTTCATTCTTAAACCCTTGAAACTCTATATCAGCATCCTGAATCTACTCTCGATACTATACAATCTTCTTAATCAACAGCTGTCTGATATCTTGCACTATAACCTATATATATCTTGATAAAACATTAGTACATGTATTTTATTTAATGTCCTATGTTTTTATCATCAAAACCAAAACCCAAGTTACTAACCGTGTCCCTTTTTTTGATAATGACAACTCTGTATATAAAATATAATATAACCCCTCTGGGTTACAGAACTCCCCTCTAATCTATGCTTAATTTTATATTTTTCTCCCCTTTTGTCATCAACAAAAACTAACTATAACTCCCCATAACTAAGATAATCTAGCAATAATGATAAGAATGATATATACGAAATGATAAGTGATGGCACAAATCATTAATGGTAACTATACCAAACTATATATTCATTCAATATCATAGTACAATGTAATCACAATCTAGTCAAATCCTAAACTATACACATATGTTCAAAGTAGAACTTTCAAATCAAATCAACATACATACCATACATTCAAAGAAATAAAATAAAATTAAATATTATCCTAACGTGATTTCCTAGTAATTAAGGATTTGTGAATAGAACAATAAGCATAATGTAGGAAAAAGTTCCCTTATTGTTCAAAGAGATTTCCATCTCGATCGAAACATACTTCTTCGATGCATTGGACTTTGTTATCTTCCTTCATTTGTTCTTCCTCTTCTTCCTCTTCCTATTATTCGTGTTCTTCCTCATCATCACTACCTTAAATAGGGTTGTGAATAGCCAAATTTGCATAATCATCTTTAGTAACTATTAGATTCATAGGATTATCCAATAGATATTTTTGCAAATTGCAAAGAATTTTGCTTTGCTTCTCTTGTTTTTGGTCATACAAAGTTGCACCACTTGAATTTTAGTAATCATTTGCATAATATTCTTCATTTCAACCACCATTTTAGTGATCTTGACCATAGCCGTGTTTTGGAAGGAGCCTTGAGCAGGAGAAGGAAAAGAAAACGATGAATTCTCTTCTCTATAATGTTTGGGATTAAATGAGGCCACGGTTTATTTGTTTCAGAAGTTTAAAATGGAGAGAATAAAGAAATTTGAAGAAGAAAGTCGAAATTTGTTTATTATATAACCACCAATTTTAATTTTAGAGGTAAATTTAAAAAAAAAATAGAATTTACCTTTATATGTTGACATATGAGGTTAGGGTATGTCGACATACATAGTATTATTTTGATAATTTTGTTTTTCTTTATATTTTATAATTTTACTTCATTATTTTTATATTTTTAACAAAGAACAAATCCCTAACTGTCTTCTTAATTTAGGAAAAGATGATTGATTCAATGGTCTCGTTAATATAGAAGCTATTTAATTTTCAATGTTTATGAATTTTCTTTGTTTACATTATCTCTTAGAAAATGGTGCCTTATATCAATATATTCAGTTCTAGCATGATGAGTTGGATTTTTAGATTGATTGATCGCACTTGTATTACCATATAATATTGGTGATTTAGTAAAATTTAAATCAAAATCTTTTAATGTTTGTTGCATATAGATAACCTATTAACAGGCTAATGCTGTTGAAATATATTCCAGTTCTGTCGTAGACAAAGATACAGAGTTTTGCTTCTTACTAAACCTTAAAATCAGAGACTGTCCCAAAAAGTGACAAGTTCCACTTGCACTTTTTCGACCTAATATGCAACCAGCATAGTCGGCATCACTATAAGAAATTAATTCAAAGGAGTCTTCTTTTGGGTAAAAGAGCCCATATTCTAATGTGCTGTTTATATATCTCAATATTTGTTTTACGAATTTTAAATGATTTTTTTGGGTTGAAATCGATATCTTGCAAAGAGACAGACATTGTGCATTACATCAGTCTACCACCAGTTATATAGAGTAGTGATCCAATTATTCCTCTATATAATTTTTGATCTACATCTTTTGGATTTTCTTTTATATTTACTTTTTTATTAGTTGCCATGGGATTGGTTTACCATTGGTATTTGACATACCAAATTTCTTAGCTAAATCTTTAACATATTTTTCTTGGCTAATGAAAACTCCATTGCTTTGTAATCCTAGAAAATAATTTAATTCTCTCATATGACACATTTCAAATTCCTTTTTCGTTATTTCTAAGAATTATTTATTTAGTTTATCATTAATAGATCCAAAAATGATATCATTTACATATATTTGTATTATCTGAATATCATTTTTATCACTTTTATTAAAAACTGTACTATGTACTTTGCCTATTTCAAAATTTTATTGTAATAGATAGGATTTAAGTCTACCATACCAAACTCTTAGAGCCAGTTTAAGACTATACAAAGCCTCCTTTAATTTGTAAACTTGATTAGGTAGTGTTGAATCATCAAAAAGTGAGGATTGTTCTACATATACAATTTCTCTAAAAAAACCATTTAAAAATTCACTTTTAAGATCCATTTGATATAACCTAACATTACTATGATTAACAAAAGCAAGTAAAATTTGTATAGCTTCTATTCTTGCTATGATTGCAAAGGTTTCATCAAAATCTATTCGTTCTTCTTGAAAATAACCTTGTGCAACTAATCAAGCTTTATTTCTCACAATCTCTCCTTTATCATTCATTTTTTTTCTACATACCCATTTAGTTCCTATTATGGGCTTATCCGCAGGTCTTGGGACTAATTCCTGTACAACATTTCTTGCAATTTGATTCAATGCCTCTTGCATAGCAAGAATCCATGAATCATCAGTTGAAGCTTCCTTTGGATTTTTAGGTTCAATAATTGAAATAAAAGCAATGTTTAATTTAGTCGATTTGTTGTTTTAACAATAGATTCAACATTTCCTAGTATATTTTCTATATGATGATCTTTTAAGTATCTTTTTCTTTTATTTGGATGTGAATTTTCTAAATTATTATTATTTTCTCTTTCGGTAATCTCATTATTACTAATTTCGTCTAGGTTATCAATGTTTTCTTCTTCATCAATATTTGGATTATAAACTTTAAAATTTTCATCAATGAGACAGGCAATTTCTCTTCAATAGTATTAGTTCTAGTATCAAAAACTCTATAAGCTTTACTTCTATTTGAATAACCAATAAATATTCCTTAATCTGATTTAGTATCAAATTTATCCAAATTATATTTAGTATTTAAAATAAAACATTTACTACCAAAAATTCTAAAGTATGATACTTTGGGATTTTTATTATAGGACAATTCGTGTGGTGTTTTCAAAGTTAACGGTCTTATTAAAATTCTATTTAATATATAACATGTAGTACCAACTGCTTCAGTCCAATTTTTAGATTAATTGTTATAGTTTAACATAGTTCTAGTGCACTCTTGAATTGTCCTCTTTTTACGTTCTATTATTCCATTTTATTATGGCATTCTTGGAAATGAAATTTTTTGAGTTATACCTTTCTTTATACAGAAATTCTTGAAATTTTCATTTTCGAATTCTCCACCATGATCGCCCCGAATAGTTTTAATTTTACTACACATTTGATTTTGAATTTGTTTAACAAAGATTTTAAACATTTCGAAAGAATCAGTTTTAAGATTTAAGAAAATCGTCCACGTAAACCTAGAATAATCATCTATAATTGCATACACATATCTACTGTGATTCATAGATTGTATCGGTCAGGGACCAAAAAGGTCTAAGTGAAGAAGTTCAAGGGTTTAGGGGGTAGAAATCATATCTTTTGATTTAAAAGAACTTTTTCTAAATTTTCCTAATTGACATGCACCACATAAATTATTAAATTTAAATTAGTTTTGGGAAGACCATTAACTAGATAATTTTTAGCAATTTTAAATATTATTTTGAATTTAAATGACTAAATCTTTAATGCCAAACCCAAGGGTCGCTTGATTCAGCCAAAAGATACAAATTACCATTTGATATTTTCATATTTAATATGTAAATGTTTCATTTCCTAATTCCTCCTAAGATAATGTTTGACTCATTATCTTCAATATGACATTTATCTTTTACAAATTTAATTTTGAAACCCTTGTCACACAATTGGCTAACACTCAACAAATTATGCTTTAAATTCCTAACTAACAAAACATTAGAAATAGTAGGAGTTTTAGAATAATCAACATTGCCGTTGTCAATCATAGCTAAGGACTTAATTCTTTGCTTGAGTGTTAGTCTCAAATCATAATCATTTCATGTTCCTCCAAAATTATCATATCATATTTCACATATCGTAGTTAGAATCATTCCGATGTTACCCTACAGTTCATATCATAGGTAATTCAAATGTCAGTTAATCAAGATTATTTTCCACCAGTTGAAGTGTTACTAATAAATCATCAAGTATCACCTAGTATCCCATTATAAGAACATACCCTTAGGTCATCATAAGATATCACTCATAGTAATGCATTGCCACTGATCGGAGCATTATTTATAAATCATCTGAAATCGCCCGTCATCCCATCATAAAGGAGTCTGGCCAAATTGAGACAATAACGTAATTTGGTAATTATTATCAAATCATTTCAAATTAAGGTGGAATTCAAATTCAAAATCTAGTTTTTGATCTCTTTAGATTGCATAATCAATGTCCAGTCTAAGGTCCGATCTCTCCAGATCGCATAGTAAATATCATGTTAGATTAAGATCTCTTTGGGTCGTATGATCAATATCCAATTCAATTTTTGATCTCTAGGATCATTAGTCTAATATCTATCTCTTCGGATTGTATATCCAGTCTTTGATCTCTTTGGATCATTAACCTATATTTAGTCCAATCTGCTCGCTCTTCGACGTGGGGATCCAATAATCGTGCAAGTCCATCTGCTTACTCTCTAGTGAGAGGACTTACTATCTAAGAAAATCAATTTTCTCACCCTCCAGTAAACGGATTCGCTATCTTATACAAGTCCAATCCACTTGCGCTCCTGCAGAACGACTTACACCTTATGGTTTGTTGCCTCGTCTTTCTTGTACAAAGAACTATGTTTGATTAGTTTATAAATCAATATCAGATGGTAACCAATCTTCCTTGCTGTTTCAAAATTTATATCATTTGTTTCAAAATCAATCACTGGCTCGTAAAATCAAGATTAAAACAACAAACATACATTTAAAACGTCCATCCTATCGATCATTACTCCTCGACGTCCAATATAGAGCATGTCTAAAAATCGATCGACGTCCTGTACGTGAGTAAGCTGCTTGATAATTATATCGTATCATTTATTTGCAAGCAAAAGCTAAGTGCGAGGATCGAACTAGACTCTCATCCATCTTGATCAAGGGATAATCATTCTCGGCCTTGGTCCAAGTCCTCTTCTAGATGCATTTGCTATAGATGGTGATTGCTCATGGTGCACCACTGCATTTTGGTTCCTCATGTATTATTGTAGCCGGTTGTTCCAAACCTGCTTAAAGACTTTTCCAGTCCATTATTCTTCAACCCAATAACATATATCGCTCGTTAACAATGTCATAACGTTGTAAGAGATAACATCCAAGCCACTTAATACTTTTTAATAGGAACTAGGTAGACTCTAACCACTTAATATCTCATTTAAGGCAGGTTCCCATCATTTACTACTTATCCTAAGGTAGACCACCGGTTCTATCTAGCTAACATTGCACGAAATCTCTATAGGTTACTGACTACTTCAACCCTAAAGTAGACCCTCCTCGGGATATCCTCTACCATGCCCAACCCTTAACCCTGACCATTTAATACTTCATATATAGGGAAGAGGTGGGCCCTCAACCAACAACTTACTATCTTCAATCCTCGAAGCAGGTCCAACGTACTATGGTCCGTAACCTAACCATGACATCTTATATTAGTCCGACTATTCATGGGTATTAGTAGCCAGATTAACTGGGTAGGTTTACCCTACAAAATTGGGACAAACCCCGTGTCCTTTATGGTTACTTCTTATAGAAGATATCTTACATCAGTCTCAAAATCACATTGTCGGTAGCCAAATTAGCTGGTGAACTTCTGTGTATTCGACCGACCACACATCCCTATAACTTAGTTATAATCTAAAACACTCTCTTAATATATTATCACATGTCTCATTGCATTCCATATCAAGGCCTTATATAAAAAACTCTTATTTCTCCTTTATAATTAATTACTATCCTAAGGGGATCTAATGATAGTTAATGTTATATTAACTTCATAATACATTACAATTGTACTTTATTTACACCAATATACACATGCGCACACACGCGCTTAACATACGCATGCGAAGAATGCACCCTAAACTAACATTTATATGTCGAAACTTCAAATTTATACAAATTTAATTCCATATCGACATATATATCATATATCCAATATCATAATTTAATCAGCAGACTCTTAATGTGGCTGATTTATCCTCTTTTGCGATCAGTTTCGCTTGTATAAAATAGAGTACATAACTAATGTGTTTTATACCAAAATAGTTGAATCAATCATTAATAGAAACTTACAATTTAGATACTTTTATACTCTATTCAACTTCTTTGTATAAAATTGAAAAAGGGAATTTCTATTTAAATTGCAGAAGTAGGCGGTACAAAGTACAAACTACGAACGAAGGAATCTATACCTTGCACATCATTTCCTAATTAACACTTTTCAATCAGATCTAAAGTAAAAGATAATAATGGAAATAGAATGTTAAAGCATTAAATTATATTACTTACACAACTATTATTTTAACATAAAATAATTGAGATTTAAACTTAAGAATGGACATTTCTCTTTAGGGGAATTTTGGAGTTTTAGAATGATGTTTGCGTAAAATAATTCCATAAAGGCATTTACAGATCCAATTTATACTATATTACTAAAAAATGAAAAATTAAGATTTTCACTCAAAAAAAGATCCTAACTCTTCCTCTTGGATTTGTTTACACCCACATAAATCTCTTTCCAGATCTCTGTCCTTAGAAATATTCAACAAGTGGGTTGCATATAGACTAGATTCAGAATTTCAAGTATCGGAGAAGAATAGAATTAAAAATTGAATATTAAAACCTAAAATTCCTTACTTGAAACCCTAGAGAATTTCTGAATCTTGGAGAAGAAAGAAACTAGCAGAGCTTCGCTTGGTTCCAAAACTAATTTATGAATAAAAGTAAAGAGGCTAGGCTCTTATTTATAGTGGTTGGAATGTACTAAAACCGTCAGATTTAAGTCGGTTCATATGATAAAATCCGCCACGTTCATTTGCATAAACCCTAGTCGCTACACATAGTGGCTGGTCAACTGCACCTACGCTAGACCGATTCATGTAGACAGTCGATCGATGGTCCTGTTTTTAGCAACATTTATTCTTGTCGTTGTTTTAATTTATTTTATTCCTTATTTGCTCCTTTAACATTATCGTTGATTTTAACGTTTACTTAATCTCCAAGTCTAATTACAGTTAATTTTTTAATTTCAAATTTTGGAATAAATTATTAATCTTGATTTGAATTTCTTTTAAACTTCATAAAATTTTCATTTGAGCTTCATTTTAAAACATTATACATGGAAATAGATATGGAAAATAAATATAAACACAATTGCATAACTTCCTTAACCAAATACTGACTTTCGAAAAATTCCATTTTAGCCTTACCTTATTTAATTAAATAATTACTTTAACTTATTATTATTAATTTTTATGGGGTGTTATAAATTCGTTTAATCAATATTGATCGAACTTGTAGACAATAAATCATCGTGGTATCCTGACTAGAACGGGTCATCGACCTCATTTTAAGTTTGCATGAAGCAAACGGCTCTAAACTGCTCCATTCAGACAATATTGCCAATACCACATTCTGAAGTTTTCTACTAAGTGCATCTGCCGCTTTATTCCTTTTCCCGACATATACCTAGTCCTAAAGTCATATGCTCTTAAGAACTCTAACCATCTTCGTTGTCTTATGTTTAACTCCTTCCGAAAGAATAAATACTTCGATTGGTCCATGAACAAGTTCTCCTGACAAATTGTGTATCCACATTTTCAGTGCAAAGATCATCGCTGCCAACTCCATGACATGAGTATGAAATCTTGATTCATGCAGTCGAAGCTATCGAGAAGCAAAGGCAGTAATGTTTCCTCTTTGCTTCTATACAGCCCCTAACCCATACCCACATGCATCGGTATATATCACCAAATCTAGATTCCCATCTAGAACAACTAACATGGATGTTTGATCAATAAATGCTTTAGCTTCTAAAATGCTTCTACACATTTATCAGTCTAATCAAACTTTACATTCTTCCTTGTCATTTAGTCATCAGTGCTGCTATACAGGAGAAATATTTAATAAATCTCTGATAATAGCTAGCTAACCACAAGAAACTTCTAATATCAGCCATAGTCTCAGGCCTCTTCCAATTATTGACAGCTTCAATCTTTGATGGATCTATAGAAACCCATTCTTTGAAAATCCATGCCTAAGAAACTTCGTTTCTCTTTTCCAGAAATGACATTCTGAAAACTTTACCTTTAGTTGATGTTTCCTCATCATGTCTTGCACTATTTAGAGATGCATTTCATGCTCTTGTTCATTCTTACGATATATCGAAATGCCCATTATAAACACTAACACAAATCTATCTAAATTCTCTTAGAAGATTCAGTTCATTAAATCTACAAAGAAAGTAGGTGCGTTGATCAGTCCGAAGGGCATCACTAACCACTCATACAAACCATATCTTGTTCGAAACGCCATCAATTGTATAATTTCCTCCACCACTCTCAATTTGTGGAAACCCACTGTTAAATCTAGATGTGAGAATGCGCACTCAATTGATTGAACAAATCATATATTCTAGGCAAAGAATATTGATTCATTATCATATTCTCATTTAGCTTTGTATGGTCAATACATATTCTCAATGAGCCATCCAATTTCTTTACAAAAACTATTGTAGCTTCCCAAGGTGAACTACTTGATTTGATAAAATTCTTTCATTCTAGATCCATTAAATGAACCTTTAACTCTTTCATCTCGGTAGAGGTCATTCTACTAGGTGGTCTACTTACTGGTTCATCACTAAGTACAAGATCTGTTCGAAATTCTATTGCACATTTCAGCGGTAGTACCGTAACAGGCTCAAAAACATCATCATACTCCCTTACTTTAAAAAACCGACTGATTTCATCCTCCACGCCTTCTAAGGCAACCAACATTGCACAGACATCAATACTTGATTCTTTGAATGAGTATGAAATCCGATCATGACAATCAGGGTGTTTTAAGGATATTACCCTATCTCCTTAAAATACCTTAGTGTCGTATTGGCTGAAACAATCCATACCCACAATTATCCCAAAACCCTCAAAATCAAACACATACAAGTTGCAGGCAAACATTTGACCTAACTGGTCAAACTCTACATTATCACATCTTAATCCAATAGTTGCATAGCCGCCTATTGGATTCGCAACCCTCAAATAGTAAGGTATATCTATTCAAGGTTTAACTTATCTACCAAAAATTTAGGGATAAAAGAATATAATGATCTAGTATTAAACAAATACTAATAGGAATATTATAAATAAAAGGTGTACCTCCTAATACAAACTTTCCCTTTTCCTCTGCCACCGTCTGGATGTCGTAGGTTCAAAAGCGAAAACCTTTCCTTTTGAACTTTAACTAGTTCAAGACACTCGTCCTTGAAATGCTTCAACTTGTTACAGTTATAACATCTCACACCTTTCTTATCAACAGTCTTCTTGCCCTCGCTACAATGACACCCGCTAGCAAAGTGCCCCACTTATCACATTTTAGCAAGTCACTTCAACTTTTTCCTTTTTCAGAGCCCTTCTCTCTTAAGCTCACTTCATTCCAAAGAAATTTCTTTTCTTGCCTTGGAAACCGGTTGTCTACATAGACTTATTCCTCCTTAGAGATGCAATTAAGCTTCATTCTTAGAGTCATGTCCATTACGACATTAAATGGATCTCTAAGGTATGGCATAGTGCCCTTAGCAATCTTCATCTTCAACCCACTAATGCACTTCTCGTTCTTTTTAAGCAGGGTGTTAGTGATGGTCTGACCATGCCTTGGCTGCTCATCGAACTTCGTAACATACTCCAACACAATCATCTCACCCTATAACGACACAAAGAACTTTCTAAACATAGTCAACTTAGACACTTTAGAAATTCAAACCTCTCTCTAATGTCAGCCCAAGTAAGCTTCTCCTCTGGATCTCCAATAATAACACTATTCCA
This sequence comes from Allium cepa, assembly GCA_030765085.1. Taxonomy (NCBI): domain Eukaryota; kingdom Viridiplantae; phylum Streptophyta; class Magnoliopsida; order Asparagales; family Amaryllidaceae; genus Allium; species Allium cepa. The sequence continues at coordinate 1,013,453,692 of CM060934.1, read as the reverse complement.
CTAGTAGAGTGTAGCTCCTTGCAGCTGCTTCGATGCCATTCTCCTTTTTTGATACCGTTCAAACCCAGATCAATAAAATTCTCTCACAATAAGGAAGCTAATCCTCCACTTCAATGGCGTTCCCCATTCACAAAATGATTTTCCTCCAAAGCTGGTATAATCCCACCTTAATGTGGCATAATTGTTACAAGCAGCCACTTCTGGTATGGTAGCTTCTATATTACCAACGTTACCTCTGATCAGTCCAACCACTACTATGGCTTGCACCATATTAACAAAGAACTGATATATTGTCCTCATATCAACTGGTGCTGCTCCAGCGCTCGTATTAATGTTAGTATTCTCATTTTTATTGGTGGTTCGAGTAGCGCTCCTAGCATTGGCCCAAATGTTTCCATTAGTTGTGGTGCTCCACTTCCTAAATTTAGTCCTCCACTTTTGGTATCTATTTCTCATAATTTGCATACGAGTCTTCATAAGATATAAAAGAATGGTCTAAGAAAGAGAAGAGAGTATGGATAGATACACATACTAACATATATGTATGTATGTATTTATATGTATGTATGTATATAGAAAATAATAAGTATGTTATTATATCTCTATCCCATACGCTAAATTTTCATTCTTTCTTATTTCGTTTGGGTTATATTTTTCAAAATCTTATTAAGTTTTATGCAATCTCGTGCCCTGATACCAAGTTATAACACACTTCATTTTGATGCTAGAAAATAGATACTAGTGATATTATATCCATCCTTAGCATTATTTCCTAGTGATAAAATGAGATCTGTTACTGTATCATTAAGACCAACTACACTATAATTTACAACTTCGACAAAATATTTCATTCATTAATTTGCAAATTCATTACAAGTAAACCTCCTAACCCCATGATTACATTGTTCAAATAAAATATATTAATTACAATTATAATACCAAGAGGGACAATGAATATGCCCATTGGACGATCAAATGCTTAACTATCTAGAAGATTGTTGTAACCATCATTACATACATCCAACAACAATAAGGAGCCATTAAACTATTACACAATGGAAATAAACTTTAAATAGTAGTTTTCCTCATGCACGTCTTTGGAAGCTTATTTGATAAAACCTGAAATACCATACTCTCGGCCTACATAATTTGAAATTGAATACCCAAGAGTTTAGTGGAAAAGCAAAAACTTTGGTGTGAATAATATTAGTCCATCTCGAACCAAAATATAGGTACTTAGTGTGACCACGCCACTGAGAGGAATGGGTTTACCCTCATTAATAAACTATTAAACAATATGCCATTTATAACAAATCCTACATCCAAAATGATTAGAACGTAACCATAACACTAATAAAAGAATGTTCATACATGGGCTAAATGAATAATCTGTCATTCACAAAGGTCAAAGGGTTACCCATTCTCATAGTTACTCAATCCCATAAAATGGTCTATTCAACAATATAGTTTACCTAAGGTCACTATGAACCTGTATTAGTTTTCTCGGGCCAAACAAAAACCTATTGGCTGGTCGGGCCAAGATATACAAATGATCCAATAGTCTTCTAGTCCAATTAGAAGAAAATAACAACGGTCCCTTAAGATCGGTAGAAGAAAATATTCACGTTCTCCTAAAAATGGTAGGACATAAACATAAGTGAAAAAACTGCTGCTATCCTTAGGATGCTTGACCCCAAATTTTAGTCTTGATAGTTAAAACCCTACGCATCGGAATCATGGACCTAACCAAATGGGGGCTGGCGGTTGGAGGATAAGACGTGGCCCTACCCCAGTCTCCCCCTAAAATATGGTTTTCAAAATACTTTGAGTCATTATTTTAAGTAGCCTTGGTCATCCTAATACAAATTTGATCTTTATGATATGCAATTCTATTCACTCAGGACTCTAGGTTTTACCATACCCACTACTAAAACAACCCTAACTAGTCATCAGTTCCCAAATCCCCAAGGTCAACATGCTGGCTGATAGCATTTACTATGTAAGTAAGTATGTTAATAATTTATCATATGCAATAATAACCAACCTAAGCATGAATATTAACAAATAACACATTAACAGTCATTAAAATATAATTCACGATGATAGCCAATCTATACATAAAATAACTTATCAAAGCAATTTTCTTTCCTTTTGAAACTCCTTTAAAAATGGGTTAAACATTATTTATTCCTTGAGAACCCATAAATACTAAATAAATCATCGTTTTTGTTTAATTAAAACTTAATCCAACTTAGATTTAAAAATCTTCCAAGTGTTAAAAAATAGCTTTCTTTCCTTTCTATACCCATTATTATATCATGCTTTCGCATGTTAAATGTATAGGCTATAGTGCCTTGATAAATTACAAGTTTACTAATGTTAGAATATAGCTCATTGCATGGCAAAAGTCATAGCTTTATGTCTTAACATACACATACACAGAGACACACATGCAACTATCGCATATTAACCCATATAAGTTATCGCTCATTGACAAAACTTACTTAGATATCGCATGTTGACTACTACAAAACTATTGCACATCAAAATATGCCTTTTGAAAGTTATAAATAAAGCTATCAATGGTTAATATAAGCACAGCTTTCGTGTGCTAATAAAACATAGTTGTCGAGCCTTAAAGTATAGCTTTCATGGGTTGACTTCTATCTAGCCATCATGCCTTAACAAAACAATGCCATTACACCTTTATATAACAACCTAGTCATCGCACCTTGAAAAGTATAGTTATCGCACATTTATATAACAACATGGTCATTGCACCTTGAACAATATAGTCATCGTGCCTTATAATGGTGCAGTCATTGTGAGTTGGTAAAATAGGTCTTCGCGTGATAGTGTAAATACCATCGACTTAAAAGCTTATAGCCTTCAAAGGGATATAATGGCGTTACCCTAATACTTCATAAAACTAAAATTTCCATTAATAGCATAAACTATTTACTAAACTCATGCTATTTATCAAATTCTCATTCGTTAACTGCAATCTTTTCCGAATCCTTTTAGGAATTCAAAGTGGAAAACTACTTTTAATTTCCAAAATATAATTTCACCTTAAATAATATTATTTACTAGATTTTACATATAAACCCATTTGAAAAAATAATTTATATTAAATTTGCAAGAAAATAGGCATAATGACTAACATAGAAAAAATTTAGGCTAAAGGACAACAAGTTTTTTTGGCCAAAGGACAATATTAGGGATTACTAACACTTTGTATAATGTTAAACTAAATATAATGCTACTTATAACTAGCATTTTTTTTATAAAGTAAAATTGAATATAATGCTAATTATAACTAATAGTTGTCCTTAAGTCTAAAAATAAACTTGATGTCCTTTGATCTTCAAAGTTTGTTATTTTCCCCAATTCCCTCTTAAATTTGTAATCACTTGAAAAATATCCCCAAAAACTCACGAAAATTAATATTTGTTTACCTAACCACATATCAAAATTTCAGATCAAAATTATTATCCCTTGTAGTTTGAAAATTTCAATTTCAAAATAAATAATATTTTCACTTAAAAAATTCAAAGCAAATTCATAATAATTCTAAAAATTATAAAATTTAAAACTCTCTCCAAAATGATATTTCAGATATCAAACTTTTAGAATATTTCGAAATTAATAACTTATTTTTTCACATCTAGACCCTTTAGGAAAATCACATAAATTCCCAAATAATAAAACTAACCAATATATGTGAATGTTCAATCCATATGCATGTATAGTAAGATCTACATCAAATCTGAGTCAAACTATTAAAATTTAAAGAGATGGTTGCATATTATTCACCTTTAATCTTGTTGAAGTGATGAAATTTGTTTTAGCTACTTTTCCTATTAAATTTTCCTTCTTCTTAATTGATAATGGTAGCCAGCCTTGTCTCTTACTTTGGTTTTGAGAATGAAACGAAAATGAATAAGGAGAGGGTATAGTGTAATATTTTTTCTTCCCCTTCTACCATTTTATGCTTAAATTTATTAAATCCTATTGTTGTAAACCATTCTCTTTATTAATGCCAACTCAACTTTAATTAACCATTTTAGCAAATCCTATATTTTCAAGTTCTCATTTAATTATCCCATAATTAAATATTCAAATTATACGCTATATAAATAATTAAGGGTGTGACATAGGTCATCGAACAAACTAACATTAAGTATAATATTACATATCCACTCACTAAAGCAATTTGTAGCTACCCATATTTTTAACCATTTAAAAATATTAAATTAAATAATATTTAATATTTTTGAATAAAATTGTTAAAAAAAATTATGATTGTATTGATACAAATTAAATTATAATATAAGTTATGAGCTTAATCTAAATTCTATTAATTGCAATAAGGTACGAATTATATCATATGTTAGTGTGTATTTTAATGACATTGGTTTGAATGAAATGACTGTCTGAATGTAAATTTCCAATTGATTGGAGAAAAAATGCTAATAAAGAATAATATATATTTCTTTACTAAAAGAGAAATCATGTTTAGTTATTTGAAATGTTTGGTAGTTGAAAGATTGATTACAGGAATAAGAGATTGATTATTTAATAAGAAATTAATAACTTTTCGTTTGTATACAATAATACCATAAATAGGTTAAATTACTATAAAAAAGAATTGAATTGTCTCATTTCTCTTTTAAAATTTAACACAGAAATCAACAGCAATTAATGTGATTGGAATCTTTCAATAAAAAAGAGGGAAGACATTAATTGTAAACATATATTGACATAAATTTAAATTATGTGATTTATTTCTAATTAATTTAGTTCATGTTTCAAAATTTAATTTTATTTTACTATACATATTGTAACGATCCCGATTTTATATCAAATTTAAATTGGTAATTAATTCAAATTTTAGAATTAAATTATGAATTAATTTAAAATATTCAAATTAAATAAGAATATGAGTTTGTTTTATATATAAATTGAAATTTGGATTTGAAATTCAAATATAAATGTACTGAAATATAAATTGGATTTATTAACTTTTTATTTTGAAAAAAACTAAAGTATATAAGTAGATAAGATTATTTATTTGTGTATAATTGATTTCTGAATTTTTTTATAAAGTGATATAAGTGTTAGTAATTGAAAATGAATGTACGTTGTATACATATATATATATATATATATATAAACAAGATTAAATAAAGGCTTTAAAACTTACATATATGTATATATATCTTTTGAAAATAAATTAGATTTATGAAAGGATCATTTCTTTTAAAATATAAATATATGTAGATAATTTACATAAAATAAATAAAGTTTAACAAAGGTTTGAAACATAATTTATAAAATGAAAGGGTTTAAAACTAAATCTATAAATTAATTAAAATTAAGGGTTTAAACACAGTTTTATCATATATGACCAAATGTAAAATATATGAAATATGAATTTAACAAGTGTAACTTAATAGTACAAGTAGCAAAATGATTTCATTTAAGAAAATTTAAACATAGATATAGGCTTAAGAAAATGAAGTAACCAGGCTACTTATTTCTCTCAAATTTTCATATCTCTTTCTCTCATCTTCATTTTCAAACCTGAGTAAAAATACAGATCAAATAAAAATTAAAACAAAAGAAATCAGAAAAGAAAATCTGAAACCAAAGCATTACAGTTCAAAACAAAATCAAAACTCAGATCAACATCAGGGAAGTTTCCAGATTTAAAAATTTAAACCTATTCTCTATTTCAAAGCAACCAAAACCTAAGAAAATCAAAGCAAATGTAAAGAAGATCGGGCAAACAACAAAATCAAAGATCAAGTAAAGAAATATAAGGATCAGATTCAAGCATGCAAGTTTAGCCAACTAAATCTATTTCCACTGTTCAAAATATTCCAGGCTTTGGGTTCATGTTATCTGCTCTGTCAAACTTCAAGTGAGCAAATTCCTTTTAACGGACCTGTAACGATTGTTTGTGAAATGAAGTTGTGGAAAAATGTTTGGATTTATGTTGAATATATGCAGATATGTATACATGTCTGAGTATGTTTGTTTAGAGGCATCAATATCCCTATTTAAACATTCAAAGCTAAGAACAACACAAAATTAATCTATATCTCCTTAAAGAAACATTATCAGGTTAAGATTTCTGAATGAAAAAGGATATCAGTAATGTAATAATATTTTTAAAAACCATTGCGAGTGTTAAGTTTGAATAGTTTTCTCAAAAAATGATAAAAATCAGTAATAATCCAAGATAATCATAAATCAAGTATCTTGATTTCCAATTTAATTATACGATTAGATTCAAATTAAAAATCAATTATTTTTTATAATTGTTTCAAGATTTTTAAGTAAGTGATTGGCGAGTTATCTCGAATTTGTTAAAATTGGCATGTTCGTCAAATTCCGACCAACGGCGACGAACTGCTCGTCGAGTCCAAGTCTGGAGGTGGCTGGTATATTGATGGCCATGGGAAAAATATTCGATGGGTTAAATTTTGCTGAGGTGGTTGAATGTCGACAATATAGGGTTTTATACCGATTTGGTCGAGGAGCTTTCTGTGATGATTCTGGTGTCATGAGTTAATCGGTGTCGTTCACACCTAGGGGAAACTCTGCGTGGGTTGGAGGCGAAGGCTTGGATGAAATGGCATAGTTAGTGGTGGCATAGATCTTCGGCACGTGGTGGTTTTCCAATGGAGGGTGGTTCAGGTTTGTGGGTTGAGAAAGTCGATTTCGTTCTCGAGTTTGATACATGTTTGTTGGTGTTCGTGGTAATTGTAGGTGTGGTAGTCGACAAGTTGAAGGTGGTGGCAATGATCGAAGCTGTCATGATTGATCGTGATGTGCACAAGGGTCAGAGGTGTGTCAGATGATTAATTAATCTTACTTATGAATGTTTGGATTCAACTGAATGTTGAATTGTGTGATATCCCTTATGTGCGATGCTTTGTGATATGAATTATTTTTTTTTTGAGTTGTGATGAATGTAATTATTTATCTGTGACGAATTTAATTTATTTATTTGTGATGAATTTATATATCTGTAAATCTGTAAATAAAGATAAGTGTTATAGGATTATACCGCTTATCGATATTGCTGTGTTTGGATTATGATGATTGATGATTGATGATGTTGCACTATTGTGTAAAACCATCGGACTACACTATACACACACAAATATCGATTTCACGAGGAAATCGGTTAAGTCATAGATATTTTGAATTTAAATATTATTTGTTTAAAAGTTGAATCTTGAATCTAAATGGTTTTGGAAAGGTAATCGGGTTGAATATGAACAGCTTTTTGAAAGGAAGTTTGAATTTAAAATTTAGTTTGAATAAGACTATATCTTGTTATGTTTTGAAATTGTTTTGAAAATTTGGTTCGAAAGGTTTATACAAGTTATATGATATATATATACATATATATATATATATATATATATATGGATTTTAAAACCATCTTCAAAGTATGTTGAATATATTATTTTTAGAATTTAAATTCAACCCAAGTTTATACTTTAAAAGGCTTTAATTTGAGAAAATGAAATCGGATTTTTCCAAAGAAAACTCTTTGATTTTAAATAATAATAGCTTTCAAAGAAAGAAAGGATTTCCAGTTTTGTTAAAAGGAGTTTCAAATTTGGAATGGAATTGTTTTGAAATCTATAATTGAATCTTTGTGAAAGATTTGTGAACTTTGAAGAGGATCTTAAAGGTTTATCTTTTATATTGAAAATAGTTTTGAAAGCTATGAATGAATCTTTGTGAAAGATTGGTGAACTTTGTGAAGTGAATCTTTTTTTTAAAGATTTGTTAATTGTTTAAACCATTTGAATAAAGGTTTTTGGGAATAAGTTGTGACTTAACTAAGATCCCATTATCCATATGTTTTTAAAATTGAGCACTCATTATTCAGTATTGCCGGGAGAGGACCTTGTGTCATAAAACCCATTCTGAATAATGATACGACGTTATGGATAGCATTTGAAGACCATTGGTGAACATTGAATATTTTCGAAAGCGAATGGATAGCCCATCGAATGTCTCTGCATCGACTGGTCCCCGGTATAGAGATTTGATCACCCTTTGTGATGGGGAGTCTGGACGTGATTAGGGATTATCCAGTTTGTAAGGGCTTCTTTGTGAAGCGCCTTCGGTTCTGTTCGAACCCAAAACAGACTTGTATGGATGTATCTGACATTATACTTTGAGATATAAAGCTGGTTTCTAACAAATACATTTCTATTTGGTGGTGAAGAATTTATTCTCTTAGCTTAACACCTTCTTTAAGACGTACGAGCTCAAAGGTGATGTAGTTGATGGTTACTAGTGATACATTCCTAATTTGGTAATGTGGCATACGAATTGCTGTTGATCATTTGTCAGTAGAAGCATGGATTTTGTGTAAAGCGTAGCTTTGTGGATGTGACCTTATCGGACCTCACAACCCGGAATGGTCGAAACAGGAGGGATGCAGCAAGGTTATTTGGGGGTAGCGCCCCGGTATGTCCATTTCCTTCTGGATAGAAGTGGTATGACGCCCCACCTCTATACCCACACTAGCCAAGGACACTATAATGTAATGCCGTCAACTAACACGGAGAATAAGGCTGGATAGGAGCGGCCATCCGTAGTTAGGCCTTACACTAGTATTGGTTATCTCGATAGGAGTGGTATATATTTTTATTTTTCATCTCTTATTTTTTTTATTCCCATCGACATACCCAATTCCAGTATAAAATGAACTACGATGGTTCATAATAGTTTAGGACAATATATATACTAATAGCACAAATAACAAAATGCGGAACACAGATAACAAAAGTCTCATATATATATAACTGATGTCAGTTACAATACATGTGATACAGTACGTATGATACTACTATAACTATCGACACTGGAAGTTATATATACAAGTACATTATTGACAATAATATACATGAATACATATCATCCTATACTATGACAACGACTATTCCAAAAGATAAGAAGAAGCTTCATAGCTCAAGCAGCAACCCAAAGTAAGATATCTACAACCTGTAACTCGGTCTGACCCGAGTATTAATTCAAAAGAAAATAATACACGGGTCAGTCTAATTCAAACTCAGTTATTAATGCATGGAAGCAATAATAATTGAATAACAATTAGACGACAGTCAAAATAAATCTCGTCTATCCAATTCTTTAATAAGGAATCGGGTAACGGTAAATATAACACTTAACAGTGTTAAACAACAAACAAACAAATTCAAATTATCAACGAAGATAAATAAAAAGGTTATCAATGAAGATAATTTAGAAAACAATAGAATTGCCTAAACAACAATTAACACAAAATCTAGTTATTAAATAAATGATTAAAAACTCAAAATCTAATTATCAAATAGATAATTAGACAAAAAACAGAATGATCAATTCAAACCAAATCGAAATATAATTTCAAAATATTGAATTGAACACAACAAAACAACTTCAAACAATTGAAATATCAATTAAAACGTCAACTCAGGTAGGGCTGCAGTACACGCACGCGTGCACTGCCTGGCCACTACAGCATATGAAATACGCAAAGGATCAATAAATCAAAACAAAATAGAATATCAATAAAAGCCATACCGTGCGGCTGCAGTACACGCTTGCGTGCACTGCCTTACCACTAGAGTGATGAATTACGCAAAAGAACAATGGATCGCAAGCAAAAGAAATATCAATAAAATCTAAAGTAAATAGAATATCCATAAAAGAAATACCGAGTGACTGCAGTACACGCTCGGGTGCCCTGCCTCGCCACTACAGTATATGATGCCATCACAACTCCAATTATTAACAGCAATCGAAACTACAGAGGTCAAGTCACTACCATCATGACTCAACACAACTGCAAAGCAACTCAACTCGAATGACCAAGTGCACAAGGCAGTGGTACAACATGAAGACAGCAGAAGGAGTATGGTAGAGCAACTAAACCACACAACATCTATGTGTACAACTCCAATGGGACTGCACAATGATTACTGTGATAGAATTACACTGTGTATACATCACCAAACCAACCATGATCAGAGATAAGCAAAAGCAAGTGGACTAGGTGCACATAAATGCACAGTGCAACTACTGCAACAAGTAAGTGGCAACAAATGAAATGTAACTCAACTCAATTGAACCAAATGGAACTGTGACATCCGGAATGGCGGCATGTAGTATGAAACTGTGAAATTGGATAAATGCAAGTATCAGACTCGAGCATAAAGGCATGGACTTGAGTGGAAGTGAATTAATTGACACAAATCAATGCCAACAACATGAACTAGACAGTGCACCAAGGATAAGGCAACAGAGCAAGGCCCAGCAATTAACAGATATACATGGCAGTGACAACAAATCAATGCCAACAGCATGAACTCAACTGTATGCAGCCGTAAAACGAAGTGGGCAATGCAAGCATAGCCGAGTGAAGGTAAGAGCACCAAAAGTATGGCACCACAGCACACAACAGTAATGAGTCAAATGGATGCAACATGAACCAACAATGTGAAAAAGGCTCGAACACTTGTAAAGCAAACAACAATGAACAAGCAAACTGAATGTAAAGATGACCAAGACCACAAGACTCAACCCAATGCAATGGAACAGTTTCAACTAAGGGAAACTGGAAAATGCAAACAACAAATAAAGTACCCATAGCATGGGACAGAATCAAACAAGTCCAGATGCATACAAGCATCGTGTAGTAGTGCAATCCCAAGTTGAAACAGCAAGTGGTACAAGTTAATGACTGCATCACTACAGCAACTACAAGTGAAATAAGCATGTGTACCCAAGATAAGGCAACACAGTAATAAGCACGGAGGCTACAAGTTCTAAAAACAAAATCATGTAACCGTAGTCATATACGTCACAAGAGTGCACGTATGCATATATATAAATGCATATACAGATCTATACCAAAGGAAACAACACCAGCATAAACATGTGACATGGTGGTTCGAACAAAGCCAAAGGAAATTTCAAGTGTAGACTCAAGCATCAATGGCCATGAAATATCACATTACTCAATTACAACAAAACTGTATGTATAAATGCAGTGACACACAGCCTATAGGCGTATGCCACAGAGCAACATAGTAGCTAAAGCCGAAGTCAAGTAGAAACCAAACCAAGTAGGTAACAGGTTCACAACAAAAACAAGGCTGAAGCTTAGTATTTTCAACCAACCGAAAGTCCACAAAAACAAGTGACCGAAGTCAGAAATCAAATTGAGGATGTGAGCTACGGGGCAAAATCACGGAATCGCATATACAAAATCAAGGCCGAAGCCAAATAAAAATGCTCAAAGTCATTTGCAGTTCAAATCACACTGTACCCAAGTTACAGATATCAAATAGCTATTCAAAGCCGTGGATAATAGAAATCGAACCAAGACAATTAAAAATCATCAACATCGAACAATCGAACTGCCGAACAAACAAAATAACAATTTCAATACTTGTAGAACGAATTAGATGTGAGCGAGGATGAAAATCACTCACCTTTTCGACGCGAAGACGAACTCAAACCAAGCGGCCGAAGTGTCTAAGAGACGAGCAAATTACACGAAGCCCTAATTTTTGATCGAACGAAGAAAAAGGACGAGCCGCCATTATTATTTTCGTTTTTATGCTTAGGTTAGGGTTTTGGAATCAATGAAAAGGGGATCGGGTCTTGGATATATCACGGCATCAAAACAATTGAAGACGTGCCAAGATAAATTTTAAAGCCCGTAACCCTTTTAACAATTTTTAAATGAATTTCAACCCGGTTAAAACCCACTATCAATTAGTTATTACCATTAATCATTTAATGATGATAATTAATTTTCATAAACCTCGGGTTGTTAAAGACTCCCCTCCATATAAAAATTGTGTCCCCGCAATTTTCATAAATAAAGTCATCGATAACAATTATTTTTCTAACATAAACTGGTTAAGATAGAAAAATACAGATCAAGAATACAAACGCCAAAGAAATCTTCTAATTTCATAAAAGAAATTCACAAATTCTCAACAAAATCTAATTATCAATAGATAATTCAGAAAACAGCAAAACTGAATAAATACGATTATTAGCAATATTTAATTATCAATTAGATAATTAGAATACAAAAATAACAAAACAGTAATATCTAATTATCGATACGATAATTAGAAGATAGCAAAACCTAATTATCAACAAGGACAATTAGAAAACACCAAATCACAAATTGCAAAACCGCAAACATTTAGTTATCAACCAGATAATTTGAAAACAACAATTATCTAATCACCAAAAACGATAACCAGAAATCTCAATTCAAAAAATATCCGATTATCAAGAACGATAATCAAATCTCAAATCAACAAATATCCAATTATCAAGAACGATAATCAAATCTCAAGTCAACAAATATCCAATTATCAAAAACGATAATCCGAATCAACAAATATCTAATTATCAAAAACGATAATTAGAAATCTCAAATCAACAAATATCCAATTATCCAAAAAGATAATCAGAATCAACAAATATCTAATTATCAAAAACGATAATCAAACCTCAAATCAATAATGATTCAATTATCAAAAGCGATAATCAGAAACAACAAATATCTAATTATCAACAAAGATAATTAGAACTCATATCAACAAATATCCAATTATCAAAAACGATAATCAGAAACAACAAATATCTAATTATCAACAAAGATAATTAGTACTCATATCAACAAATATCTAATTACCTGCAGATAACTGGAAACAACAAATATCTAGGATCAATTAAGATAGCTAGAAAATCAACATAAAAGGTTGGATCGATCCCATCAGATGGCGAGTTTTTAAGTTACGCCGCACGTGCATCAACAAATGGCCGAAGCCTACCAAGTACTATAAATTTTGGCGCCCATCAGATGACCCGAAGGTCTGCAGAGTGACCCAAAGGTCTAGTAGTGGTATTTTACCCGAAGGTCTGCAAGTGGCCCGAATGCCCAACAAATGACCCGAAGGTCCAACATAGTGGCTTGAAATCACACAAAATCATCAAAATCATCAAAACAACAGATGTTTCAATTAACGAGTCCAGAATTAACCAAAATAGCGAACGCACATGTCCCATAACCACGAGTTTTACTAAATCGTTTAATTCTCTTCATCGTTTCCTTGAAAGTGCAAAATTGTCTATTCCAAAAATAACATTTCACATTCTCAAACGGACAAGTCCGGAATGAAGCGAATCAGTAAAAGAAAGGGGTCATAGTCCTCGATTTTGTTGAAACGTTTAAATCGCTTCCTCATTCTTTTGAAAGTGTCAACTGCAAAACTTCTGAAAACAATTTCATTTATTTTATAAAAGTAATAATTTACATTCTCAAACGGACAAGTCTGGAATTAAGCGAATCAGTAAAAGAAAAGGGTCAGAATCCTCGATTTTGCTGAACGTTTAAATCACTTCCTCATTCTTTTGAAAGTGTAAACTGTAAAACTTCTGAAAACAAATATATTTTTTTGAAACAATTTTTAAAACAGGTGATTAAACCAGCAACATCAGTAGCAACTTCGACAAGGGAACTGCTCTTCTCAAAATACCATAAAAACGGACAACAAAATCAACATTGCGGGATAACCGTTTGAAAATCCACTTTAAAATTTGACGGTTACTGAAGTCAAAGAAACAGTAATATTCATATGTCAAAGTCTCATCAAAATAATTTGCATCAAAATATAACACCAGTGAATTTTCATTTATGAAAAATGTCAACAAAACACCGTGCTACAAAGATTTAGCATTGGTGTAAAAATCCTATTATAAAAATAACGACAACAAAATACGTTTAAAACCAAACACCGGTTCAACGTAAAATTAATGTAGTAACGTGCAACTTAAATTTGCACGTATACTACAAAATGAACAAAGAAATCAGTCGAATATATCTTTGACGAAAATAATTCAAAACAAGAAAAATCTCAATAAATTCACATAACTGTAATTGCTTCGGATCCTCAAATCGGATTAGAAATCTTCAAAGAAAAAAAAATTAAGCACAGCTATGTAAACAACAAATGAAATTTATTTCAATTTCACATTTTGATTTTCAAATCAAAAAGGTTATCAGCCGTACTCAGCGATGACATTCTCACTGTTTTCGCTGCGCACTCTGATAAACAAAACACAAATCAACCAATCATTAAAACACTGTTTCACGTTTATTTCTAAATAAAGATATTTAAAATTTTTATCATAATTTCAAAACTTTAGTTTTAAACCAAAGCACAATAAAACATCGACAAATAGTTGTAACACATGTTCCATCTAAGTTATGTTTTATATTATGTCCATAAACCCCAAGCTCTGATACCAAGCTGTGACGCTGCACCTCTATACCCATACTAGCCAAGGAACTACGATGTAATGTCGTTAACTAGCACGGAGAATAAGGCTGGATAGGAGCAGCCATCCGTAGTTAGGCCTTACACTAGTATTGGTTATCTCGATAGGAGTGGTATATATTTTTATTTTTCATCTCTTATTTATTTATTCCCATCGACATACCCAATTCCAGTACAAAACGAACTACGATGGGTCATAATAGTTTAAGACAATATATATACTAATAACACAGATAACAAAATGCGGAACACAGATAACAAAAGTCTCATATATATATATATATATATATATATATATATATATATATATATATATATATATAACTGATGTCAGTTATAATACATCTGTTACAGTACATATGACACAACCATAACTGTCGACACTGGAAGTTATATATGCAAGTATATTATTGACAATAATATACATGAATACTTATCATCCTATACTATGACAACGAATATTCAAAAAGATATGAAGAGGATTCATAGCTCAAGCAGCAACCCAAAGTAAGATATCTAAAACCTGTAATAACTCGGTCTGACCCGAGTATTAAATTGAAAAGAAAATTATACACGGGTCAGTCTAATTCAAATTCATTTATTAATGCATGGAAGCAATAATAATTAAATAACAATTAGACAATAGACAAAATAAATCTCGTCTATCCAATTCTTTAATAAGGAATCGGATAACGGTAAATATAACACTTAACAGTGTTAAAAAAAACCAACAAATTCAAATATCAACGAAGATAAATAAAAAGGTTATCAATGAAGATAATTTAGAAAACAATATAATTGCCTAAATAGCAATTAACACAAAATCTAATTATTAAATAAATGATTAGAAACTCAAAATCTAATTATCAAACAGATAATTAGACAAAAACAGAATGATCAATTCAAACCAAATCGAAATATAATTTCAAAATATTGAATTGAACACAACAAAACAACTTCAAACACTTGAAATCTCAATTAAAACGTCAATTCGGGTAGGGCTGCAGTACACGCACGCGTGCACTGCCTTGCACTACAGCATAAGGAATACGCAAAGGATCAATAAATCAAAACAAAATAGAATATCAATAAAAGACATACCGTGCAGCTGCACTACACGCTTGCGTGCACTGCCTTGCCACTACAGTGATGAATTACGCAAAACAACAATGGATCGCAAGCAAAACAAATATCAATAAAATCAAAAGCAAATAGAATATCCATAAAAGCAATACCGTGTGGCTGCCGTACACGCTCGCGTGCACTCCCTCGCCACTACAGTATATGATGCCATCACAACTCCAATTATTAACAGCAATCGAAACTGCAGAGGTCAAGTCACTACCATCATAACTCAACACAACTGCAATGCAACTCAACTCGAATGACCAGGTGCACAAGGCAGCGGTACAACATGAAGACAGCAGAAGGATTATGGTAGAGCAACTAAACCACACAACATCTATGTGTACAGCTCCAATGGAACTGCACAATGATCAATGTGATACAATTACATGGTATATACATCACCAAACCAACCATGATCGGAGATAAGCAAGCACAAGTGGACTAGTGCACATAAATGCACAGTGCAACTACTGCAACAAATAAGTGGCAACAAATGAAATGTAACTCAATTCAATTGAACCAAATGGAACAGTGATAGCCGGAATGGCGAAATGCAGTATGAAACTGTGAAATTGGATAAATGCAAGTATCAGACTCGAGCATAAAGGCACGGACTCGAGTGGAAGTGAATTAATTGACACAAATCAATGCCAACAACATGAACTAGACAGAGCACCAAGGATAAGGCAACAGAGCAAGGCCCAGCAATTAACAGATATACATGGCAGTGACAATAAATCAATGCCAACAACATGAACTCAACTGTATGCAATCGTAAAACGAAGTGGGCAATGCATGCATAGCCGAGTGAAGGTGAGAGCACCAAAAGTATGGCACCACAGCATACAACAGTAATGATTCAAATGGATGCAACATGAACCAACAATGTGAAAAAGGCTCGAACACATGTAAATCAAACAACAATGAACAGGCAAACTAAATGTAAAGATGACGAAGACGACAAGACTCAACCCAATGCAATGGAACAGTTTCAACTAAGGGAAACTGGAAAATGAAAACAACAAATAAAGTACCCATAGCATGGGACAGAATCAAACAAATCCAGATGCATACAAGCATCGTGTAGTAGTGCAATCCCAAGTCGAAACAGCAAGTGGTACAAGTTAATGACTGCATCACTACTACAACTACAAGTGAAATAAGCATGTGTACCCAAGATAAGGCAACACAGTAACAAGCACGAAGGCTACAAGTTTAAAAAAAACAAAATCATGTAACCGCAGTCAGATACGTCACAAGAGTGCACGTATGCATATATATAAATGCACATACATATCTACACCAAAGGAAACAACACCAGCATAAACATGTGACATGGTAGTTCGAACAAAGCCAAAGGAAATTTCAAGTGTAGACTCAAGCATCAATGGCCATGAAACAGCACATTACTCAATTACAACAAAACTGTATGTATAAATGCAGTGACACATAGCCTACAGGCGTATGCCGTAGAGCAACATAGTAGCTAAATCCGAAGTCAAGAAGAAACCAAACCAAGTAGGTAATAGGCTCACAACAAAAACAAGGCCAAAGCATAGTATTTTCAACCAACCGAAAGTCCACAAAAACAAGTGACCGATGCCAGAAATCAAATTGAGGCCGTGAGCTACGGGGCAAAATATGGAATCGCATACAAAAAATCAAGGCCGAAGCCAAATAAAAATGCTCAAAGTCATTTGCAGTTCAAATCACACTATACCCAAGTTACAGATATCAAATAGCTATTCAAAGCCATGGATAAAAGAAATCGAACCAAGATAATTAAAAATCATCAACATCGAACAATCGAACTATCGAATAAACAAAATAACAATTTCAATACTTGTAGAATGAATTAGATGTGAGTGAAGATGAAAATCACTCACCTTTTTGATGCGAAGACAAACTCAAACCAAGGGCCAAAGCGTCTAAGAGACGAGCAAATTACACAAAGCCCTAATTTTTGATCGAACGAAGAAAAAGGACGAGCTGCCATTATTATTTTCGTTCGTATGTTTAGGTTAGGGTTTTGGAATCAATGAAAAGGGAAGCGGGTCTTGGATATATCACGACATCAAAACAATTGAAGACGTGGGCCAAGATAAATTTTAAAGCCCGTAACTCTTTTAACAATTTTTAAATGAATTTCAAGCCGGTTAAAAACTCCCACTATTAATTAGTTATCACCATTAATCATTTAATGATGATAATTAATTTTCATAAAACCCTAGGTTGTTATAAGTGGTATCATGGTATGGACCCCAAATACTTAACTTATGTGGTTGCTGCAAATTTATTACTTTGTGGTTGTTGGTTGAGAGCCACGTCGGATAAAGGTTGGTTACGACCGGGGGGTGGCGTACTCGTGTAGTATTTGTTATAGAGGTAACCCGGCCTTGTGTTGGCAGAGAGCTGGTTAAGTTCTCGGGGCGTCCCTCCAGTGGCATACCCATGTGGCCTAGGAAGTTCCTTTACCTGACCAATTGTTGGAAATTCAATCACCAATACGTGCCTTGTACGATTTTAGTTGTAGAATCTGCCATCTAATATGGTAGTACAGTAGGCATACTATAATGGTACGTATGCTGGCTAAGATTAATATCATACTTGCTAATGTTTTCCACCATGCACTAATAATAATATCAAAAGGATTTTGAGTATCAAGCATGTTTGACTATCATAAAGAGAAATCTCTTCCAGGTGTGCGATTGCATTGTGTGTGTCGGGAGGCCTTATGGTAGTTTCATTTTGCAAAAACATTGCTCATACCAGTCCCATGACTGACCCAGAGTTTATTGTTCCCTTTCTAAACTCTGGGTGCCCACAATTTTCCACACGGGGGGTGTAGAGTTGGATTTTTCAGATAATCAAATAATAAGTGTAGAATTTTATAACATTTAGCCTTTGGATTTGGCGATAGCATTTGTTCAATATAACTGACCTTGCTTAAGTCAACTTGATGGTGGGTCGAGCTTATCGGATTGGAGTCTTTGAAGATTTTGGGTTAAGCCATTTGGTTTTGGAACTTTGGCATTCGAATGCAGTTTTGGATTCTATCTTCTTTCTATTCTTTGGAAGATCAAGTTGGTGATATTGTTCCGCTGCTGGTGTTTTATTTCTGCTATTGTGTATCTCTGATGTATATTGATATCATTTGTATCAATGTATTGTATCAGATGTTGTATATCAATGATGTTATTCATTTTCTTCCGTTGTGTTGTTATACTTAATGTGCTATAAGCTCTAACGAACCAGAGTCGGTGTTTGATTCTGTGGAATTCGAATACGGGTGATGTATACAGTGCCTATTTTCGAAGGTCGAGTCCAGGTCGTTATAAGTTTTATCATAGCTGAAGGTTGAATAAGAACTTTAGCTCAGGAGTATAACACATTAGGTAACTCATTAGAGATAGGGTGAAGTATACCCTAGAATGAGTATTCCCTAAGATATCTGTTCGTGTGCCTCAGTAAATTCTCTTACTATCGACTGATAGTGAGTATGAGTGCAAGAAGAGGATGAGGTAGGGGATAGAGGAGTACCACTACAAATGGTCAATACCTGTAACAATAAGGAAACAACTCTTCTCAATCTCCTTTGATCCAATCTCAAATTCTTTGATGGTTTCCTGGAAGCTCGAGGGAGAAGCTTTGGTGTGATGGTGGCTCTGCGAATCGTATAGATTTCTTAACAATAAGGAAACTCATCAGTTTCTTATCAATCTTTCCTTTTTTACTTTAATGAATTTTAAATTTTAAATTCAAATAAATTACTTAACAAAATATGAAGATTGTATCAATGAAACGATTTCGGTTAGAACCAAATTTGAGAATTTTGTTATGATTTCTTGTGTGAATCCAAGTCCGAAGAGGGACAAGCAAATGTATACTTTGAGATATTCCAACCTGAATTGAGTATCTTATTGTCTATTCTTTGGGGTCCAGATATGTTCTACGCATGGTTAGTTGCCCCTTAAACAAACCAGTGCCTCTGCAAATTTCGTAGACGGGATGACCCGAGTATTACGTGTAGTATCGAATGAGTTTGTTCTCATATTTTTGATATTCTGATTTGGTAGGCCAAATGCAGAATAAATGGTCAGTTTAATCGGGTGAACCATTTCTTTATGTGTTCATCTATTCTTTGTTATCTCCCTGTCTAGCAAATTTCGAGGACGAAATTATCTTAAGGGGGAATCAATAGAGATCCCGATTTTATATCGAATTTAAATTGGTAATTAATTTAAGGTTTAGAATTAAATTGTGAATTAATTTGATTTTTTTAAATTAAATAAGAATATGTGTTTGTTTTATATATAAATTTATTATAATTTGAAATTTGGATTTGAAATTCAAATATAAATGTATTGAAATATAAATTGGATTTATTAACTTTGTAGTTTGAAAAAAACTAAAGTATATAAGTAGATAAGATTATTTATTTGTGTATAATTGAATTTTGAATTTTTTTAATAAATTTAAATAATTTTTAGTAATTGAAAATGCAGTACGTTGATATATATATATATATATATAAACAAGAATAAATAAAGGCTTTAAACTTACATATATGTATATATATCTTTTGAAAATAAATATGATTTATAAAAGGGTCACTTCTTTTAAAATATAAACATATGTAGATAACTTACATAAAATAAATAAAGTTTAACACAGGTTTGAAACATAATTTATAAATTGAAAGGGTTTAAATCTATAAGTTAATTAAAATTAAGGGTTTAAACACAATTTTATCATATATGACAAATGTAAAATATAGGAAATATGAATTTAACAAGTGTAAGATAATAGTACAAGTGGCAAAATGATTTCGTTTCAGAAAATTTGAACATAGATATAGGCTTAAGAAAATAAAGCAACTAGGCTACTTATTTCTCTCAAATTTTCATATCTCTTTCTCTCATCTTCATTTTCAAACCGGAGAAAAAATACAGATCAAATAAAAATTAAAACAAAAGAAATCAGAAAAGAAAATCTGAAACCAAGGCATTACAGTTCAAAACAAAATCAAAACTCAGATCAACATCAGGGCAGTTTCCAGATTTAAAAATTTAAACATGTTCTCTGTTTCAAAGCAATCATAACCTGAGAAAATCAAAGCAAATGTAAAGAAGATGATCAAGTAAATAAATATAAGGATCAGATTCAAGCATGCAAGTTCAGGCAACTAAATCTATTTCCAATGTTCAAAATATTCTAGGCTTTGGGTTCCTGTTCTCTACTCTGTCAAACTTTAGGTGAGCAAACTCCTTTTTACTGACCTGTAACTGATTGTTTTTGAAATGAAGTTGTGAAAAAATGTATGGATTTATGTTGAATATATATAGATATGTATACGTATCTGAGTATGTTTGTTTACATGCATTAATATCCCTGTTTAAACATTCACAAGCTAAGAACAGCACAAAATCAATCTATATCTACTCAAAGAAACATTATTAGGTTAAGATTTCTGAATGAAAAAGGATAGTAGTAGTGTAATTTTATTTTTAAAAATCATTGCGAGTGTTAAGGTTGAATAATTTTCTCAAAAATGATAAAAATCAGTAATAATCCAAGATAATCAGAAAATCATGCATCTTAATTTCCAATTTTGACTATACAATTAGATTCAAATTACAAATCAATGATTTTTGATAATTATTTCAAGATTTTTAAGTAAGTGATTGGCGAGTTATCTCGAATTTATTAAAACTGGCATGTTCGTCAAATTCCAACCAGCGGCGACAAACTGCTCGTCGAATCCAAGTCTGGAGATGGCTGGTATATTGATGGCCATGGGAAAAATATTCACTGGGGTTAAATTTTGCTGCAGTGGTTGAACGTCGACAATATAGCATTTTACACCCAATAATGGTCGAGGAGCTTTCTGTGATGATTCCGGCGTCGTGAGTTGATCAATGTCGTTCGCACCAAGGGGAAACTCTGCATGGGTCGAAGGCAAAGGCTTGGGTGAAATGGCATAGTTGATGGTGGCATAGAGCGTCGACACGTGGTGGTTTTCCGATGGGAGGTAGTTCCAGTTTTTGGGTTGAGTGACTCGATTTCGTTATCGAGTTTGATTGAGGTTTCTTGGTGTTCGTGGTAGTTGTGGGTGTGGCAGTCGACATGTCGAAGGCAGCGACAATGATCGGAGCTGCCGCGATTGATCTTGCATGTGCACGAGGGTCATAGGTGTGTCGGTAGGATTTGGGTTTGGGAAGAAGGGATGTGCTTGAAGTTGATTTCGAGGAAAGATAACATTAGCCCGAGAATAGCTAAGGGTTTTACTCGCGTATGTGTTCCAGAATTTTAACAGTTTAAAAGATTTTAAATCTGAAGAAAATTTGTATGGAAGTTTACTCGGGAAAGTGTCGGGGGAATTGGGTACTCGACTCGGGTGAAGACCAGAAGCAATCTTGGGGCAGAAAAGAAAGAAAATAAATTAAACAAATTTTACAAATTTAAATTAAATCAAGTTCACACACTTCCTTTGTTAATTCTTTTGCAAATGATAAATGTTTATCCAAGTTTGAATTGGTCAAAAGGTTTAAAAATAAATTATTTTCAATTTACTAAGTTAAAAATATTTTAATTTATATAACTTTTGGTTATAAGTTTATAAACTTAATTTTTATAATTAAGTGAATAATTGAGAAAATGAAATGGTTTTATAATCCTTAATTTAACTTAAATATTTTAAGCTAATAAATGTATTGATGAAGGCCCATTTCCAAAGGATTATTAAACAAGGATAATTATTTTAAAGAATGATTACTTATTAAAGATTAATTAAGGTTAATTAATTAAATTGAACAAAGGTTCATTAATTTATAATTAAAAGATAATTACTCAATTAAAGTAATTAATTAATGATTAATGATTAATTAATCAAGCGATAATTAATTTGTAATTTATTAATATAAGTGATTAGGGATAATCACTTATTATAATTAATTAAGGATAATTAATTAATGTAATTAATTAAGGGTTAATTAATAAATGTGATTAATTAAAGTTAATTAATTAAAGAATAATTAAATTATTAATGGTTAATTATTCAATGATGGAAGATTAGTTGATTTATTAATTAAGTTTGATGAATAAATAATTAAATTTAATTATTCAATGATGGAAGATTAGTTGATTTATTAATTAAGTTTGATTAATAAATAATTAAAGGTTAATTTTTCAATGATGGAAGATCAGTTGATTTATTAATTAAATTTTATTAATAAATAATTAAAGGTTAATTTATTCAATGATGGAAGATTAATTGATTTATTAATTAAGTTTGATTAATACATAATTAAAGGTTAATTAATTTATAATTAAAGGTTGATTAATAAATCATTAAAGGTTAATTAATTAAAATGATTTCTAATTAGTTAATATCGATTAATCAGGATTAGTAGTTATTCATAAGCAACTAATCAGATTTAAACTAATCAGGTGATTAATTAATCTTACTTATGGATGTTTGGATTCAATTGAATGTTGAATTGCATGATATTCCTCATGTGTGATGCTTTGTGATATGAATTATTTTTTATTTGAGCTCTGACGAATGTAATTATTTATCTGCGATGAATTTAATTTATTTATCTATGATGAATTTATATATCTGTAAATCTGTAAATAAAGTTAAGCATTATAGGATTATACCGCTTATCGATATTGCTGTGTTTGGATTGTGATGATTGATGATTGATGATGTTGAACTATTGTGTAAAACCCTTGGACTACACTATACACACACAAATATGGATTGCACGAAGAAATCGGTTAAGTCACAGATATATTGAATTTAAATATTATTTGTTTAAAAGTTTAATTTTGAATCGAAATGGTTTTGGAAAGGTAATCGGGTTGAATGTGAAAAGCTTTTTGAAAGGAATTTTGAAATTAAAATTTAGTTTGAATAAGACTATATCTTGTTAAGTTTGCAAATTGTTTTGAAAATTTGGTTTGAAAGGTTTATACAAGTTATAATATATATATATATATATATGCATTTAAAACCATCTTTAAAGTATGTTGAATATATTATTTTGAGAATTTAAATTCAACCCAAGTTTATACTTTAAAAGGCTTTAATTTGAGCAAATGAAATCGGATTTTCTCGAACGAAAACTCTTTGTTTTTATATAATAATAGCTTTCAAAGAAAAAAAGGATTTTCAGTTTTATTAAAAGGAGTTTCAAATTTGAAATGGAATTGTTTTGAAAGCTATTATTGAATCTTCGTGAAAGATTGGTCAACTTTGTGAAGTGAATCTTTTTGTTTAAAGATTTGATAATGGTAATTTGTTTAATCCATTGAAGAAAGGTTTTGGGGAATAAGTTGTCACTTAAATGAGATCCCATTATCCTTATGTTTTTAAAATTGAGTGCTCATTATTCAGTTTAGCCGGGAGGGGAATTTGTGTCATAAAACCCATTCTGAATAATGATACGACATTATGGATAACATTTGAAGACCGATAGTGAAGACCGAATATTTTCGAAAGCGAAAGGATAACCCGTCGAATGTCTCTACACCGACCGGTCCCCAGTATATAGATTTGATCACCCTTTGTGATGGGGAGTCTGGACATGATTTGGGATTATCTAAATTGCAAGGGCTTCTTTGTGAAGTGCCTTCGGTTCTGTTCGAACCCAGAATAGACTTGTATGGATGTGTGTCCGACATTACACTTTGAGATATAAAGTTGGTTTCTATCAAATATATTTCTGTTTGGTGGCGGAGAATTTATTCCCTTAGCTTAACACCCTTCTCTGAGACGTCCGAGCTCAGAGGTTATGTAGTTGGTGGTTACTAATGATACATTCCCAATTTGGTAATGTGGCATACGAAGTGCTACTGATCATTTATTGATCGAAGCATGGCTTTTGTGTAAAGCGTAGCTTTGTGGACGTGACCTCGTCGGACCTCACAACCCGGAATGGTCGAAACTGGAAGGATGCGGTAAGGTTATCTGGAGGTAGCGCCCCCTGAGGGTATGTCCATTTCCTTCTGGATAGAAGTGGTACATGGTATGGAGCCCCGATACTTAACTTATGTGGTTGCTGCAAATTTATTACTTTGTGGTTTTTGGTTGAGAGGCACCTCGGATAAAGGTTGGTTACGACTGGAGGGTGGCATACACGTGTAGTAGTTACCTAGTTACAGAGGTAACCCGGTCTTGTGTTGGCTGAGAGCTGGTTAAGTTCTTAGGGCGTCCTTCCAGAGGCATACCCATATGGCCCAGGAAGTTCCTTTGCCTGACCATTTGTTGGAAATCCAATCACTAATACGCGCCTTATACGTTTTTAGTTGTAGAACCTGCCATCTAATATAGTAGCTATAGTAGGCATACTGTAATGGTACGTATGCTGGCTAAGATTAATATAATACTTGTAAATGTTTTCCACTATGCACTAATATTAATATCAAAAGGATTTCGCGTATCAAGCATGTTTGACTATCATAAGGAGAAATCTCCTCTAAGTGTGCGATTGCATTGTGTGTGTACCGAGAGGCCTTATGGTAGTTTCATTTTCCAAAAAACATTGCGGATTTCTTTTAAATTCTTTTGTTTTGCTTTTGTTAAAGATAAACTCTTTTTGTTTGCTCATGCCAGTCTCATGACTGACCTGTAGTTTATTGTTCCCTTTCTAAACTCTGGGTGCCCAAAATTTTCCACACGGGTAGTCTAGAGTTGGATATGTCAGATTCAAATAATAGGTGTAGAATTCCATAGCATTCAGCCTTTGGATTCGGCGATAGCATTTATTCAATATGACTGACCTTGCTTAAGTCAACTTGATGGTGGCTCGAGCATATCGGATTGGAGTCTTCGAAGATTTTTGGTTAAGCCATTTGATTTTGGAACTTTGGCATTGGAATGTAGTTTTGGATTCTTTCTTCTTTCTATTCTTTGGGAGATTAAGTTGGTGATATTGTTCCGCTGCTGTTGTTTTATTTCTGCTATTGTGTATCTCTGATGTATATTGATTGCATTTGTATCAATGTGTTGTATTAGATGTTGTATATCAATGATATTATTCATTTTCTTCCGCTGTGTTGTTGTACTTGATTTGTTATAAGCTCCGGCGAACTACGTTCGCCGTTTGAATCCGACATTCGAATACGGGTGATGTATTCAGTGCCGATTTTCGAAGGTCGAGTCAGGGTCATTATACATATGTTTATACCTACACATAAACTTATTTCTTGGATCTAATTATAGCATTAAAAAAATGGATTAATTAAGTTTGAAATCTCATACGATATTAAATTAATTGTTTAATAGGTAATGGTAAAGGGGGTAAAATAGATTTACCATTGATTATTTCCATTTCACTTAGACTTGATTAGATTTTTATTGCAACATAATTTACCTTTCCATCTTCACTCTTTTAATGTACTCTTACATTCATTGCCTCCTTATGTGGATAATTTTCATTCCTTTTGTTTATGAATGTAAAGTATAAGTGGCGATAAAGATGTACACACACACAAATATATATATATATACACACATGTTTACATTACCTCATTTATGTTGTATATTCACTTAATTAATTACATAAATTTGTGTAGAGAATTTATTTTCATTTATTATTTGTTGGTGTAAAATTAAATGGATGTAATTTTGAGTTTTTGGGAGTTAAAAAAAGTAATAAAGAGGAGACATACGTTTGAAATTTGAATTCCAAAGGTTTGATGGTAGTGTACAGCTAGTTCGTGCATTTCTTCATTATTAAATACATGCCACATTTCTTTCCCAATTTTTGTTTATTTCCTTCCTCTTTTCCTTGAAGCTACATCTTCTCAAACGTGTGCTTCATTTTGTATATGTACATATATTTTTGTTCAACCATTCTTCACCTTTTTCCACCATGACCCCCTCCAATTTCTAAACCTAAAAAAATGTGCGTTCTTTATTTTCTCCACCTCATTCCATATTGCTACAGCCACTTCATTTCTTTTCATTTTGTTTTCCTTTAGCCTCCTTCCACAACCTTAACCTTTTTTTCATTTTGGTTGCCTATATTTCCTTAAGCCTTCATTTTAGAAATGTGACCTTAATTTTAGTCCCATCACCTTCATTCCTTTAATATATAATTACTTGCATGTTAGTCTCTTTTCATTTTGCAAATTTACATCTTCTTGTATCCTTCCCTTTTATATTCTAATTTCCAAACGTTCTTTGCCATTATTTATTTCCTGTTTCATAAATCTATTCTTCTAACTTTCCATTTTCAAAATGTGATGCCATTATTTCTTTGCCTGAAGCTTCATTGAAATAAAGAAAACAAACCTAAGTACCTTTGTAACGCCCCACCCTGGGACCCACCGTAGTAAAGAGAATTAATAAGTAATTCCGTCTACTAAAGCGGAGAATAGGGCTGGTTAAGGGCGACTACCTATAATTTTGTCTTAAACATTTGCTGAATATGTCGATAAATGAAATATAAATTTTTTTTTCTACTCAAGTGGATCGACATACCTAGTAAATGCTTAATCTAAAACTATAGGTAGTTAACGGATCTATCAGAACAAAATACAATAACTAAATGTAAAGCACATCACAGAACAGTGATCAACATCATGTATATACA
Source organism: Allium cepa (assembly GCA_030765085.1). NCBI lineage: Eukaryota > Viridiplantae > Streptophyta > Magnoliopsida > Asparagales > Amaryllidaceae > Allium > Allium cepa. The sequence continues at coordinate 1,013,426,559 of CM060934.1, read as the reverse complement.
TATACACTGATACATATTTAGTACAATACAATATGAATACAATAAAGGTGGTACACGACCATACCATATACATTGAATCAAATATAAATACATCAAAGTATGCGGAAGAACAGAAATTGCTCAAGAGAAAGGAGAGCCGATATTCAACATCAACTTCAAGCTAAGTCCAATAGATGATACCTGAAATAACTCGGTCTGACCCGAGTATAAATACACAGGTCAGTCTAGCTACACAAATCAGTCAATATCTGTAATATGAAGCATAATAGACATGAAGATACTTCTTCTCGAAAGAGAAGAATAAATCGATAAAATCATAAGCTCAACATTTAAGTAACAAACGCTACTTAAGTGAACAAATACCTCGAAGGAGGTAACTTAAACTCAATACTCAAATTAAACACAAATGCCTCATATCATCGGCGACATCCCAAAATGTCTACAAGGTTTCCATGAACCATATCTCCTTAAAAGGAGAAACATCAATACACACTCTCGCCAAAATGGAAAACATAAAACATTCTCAAATAGGATGATCCAAAACTCAAACATAGATGAATCTCCAAATTAAATTATACCTCATCTCATCGGTATAAATGTATATAAATCTCAATCTCAACTCGCCAAAATGGCAAAACCCAGAATATCTTATAAAATCCTGAAATCATCAAAACTCATAACTCAAGGAACTCGATAAGAGTTCAAAACATCACAATTGAAATCACCATATATATAACATCTCATATAGCACTAGGCTATCGATATAATAAAACATCTTAAAAAGGTAAAATCACAATAAAACAGAAAACTCAGAAAATCCGGATTGGCCAAATCCCCGATTGTAATGCCGAAGCAATGCTGCATGTGCAAAACTCAGACGGCCGAAGCCTCAGACAAGGTCGCTGACACCTCCCAAAGCAGTTCGACCTCATGACAAGGTCGCTGACACCTCCCAAAGCCATTTTGTCAGCCCTAACAAGGTCGCTAACACCTCCCAAAGCAGTTCGTCCTCATGACAAGGTCGCTAACACCTCTCCAAGCTATTTAGTCAGCTCCAACAAGGTCGCTAACACCTCCCAAAGCAGTTCGTCCTCATGACAAGGTCGCTAACACCTCTCAAAGCAGTTCTGTTAGGTAAACATCGTGAATGTGTCACAAACTCATGGATAGGAAGCCGAAAAGTGTTAACGTGTGTCCTATACCACACATTTGCACTTAGCGGTTTACTAGCCATTAGTCGATGCCACACTAGAAACATCATAAAACTCAGAAAATTATATCTCGCCTAGTCTCATTGGCGAGTGAAAAAGAGACACCATATTTGTCTCATTTCATCGACAAGTATTAAATGGCATCGTAACTTGTCTCATCTCATCAACAAGTGAAAGCATCATGATGGTTCCTCAAAAACCATAAATCTCAAAATATGAAATCATAAACTCAAGACTTGCCTTATATCATTGGCAAGTAAATAAAACATCGTGATGGATCTCATCGACCATACTTCAATATAGGAGGTCTTAAACCATAATGTTTGCCAAATCTTGGCCATCTTAAATAATTCCAATAAATAGGAATTATAAAAATCAAAATATGTCATAAAGTGGAAAAAACATCTCAGAATCAGTAATCTCAAATAGCTTCGATCGTACAAGTCTGGAATTAACCGAAATAGTAAACACACATGCCCCATACCACATGTTTTACTAAATCGTTTAATTCTCTTTCTCATACGTTCGAATAGTGTAAAAGTAATGTTTTATATCTAAAATAGTATACAAGAGAAAACAAGCTTCTAAAACATTTTCTCGAAAAGATTAATAAAACCAATATTTGAAATTCCTTTATTATAGGGAATATATATATATATATATATATATTTAGAAAAATAATTTTAAAATACTAGATAATAATAATTTGAAATGTCCATTTATTTCAAAATTCACTTCAAAAATGGTTTAGTAAAACCGTACTCGAAAACAATGAAAAACAAGAAAGATAACTCAAGACCGATAACTTGAGTTTAATATGAATTCAATTCAAATTTAACCCAAAATCAATTCAAATTCTATTTAAATTTGAATTTCAAATTCTCCAAATATAGCTAGCCTATTGGTAGGCATTATAGCTCTCAAAAATCTCAAAAACATCATTAAAACCAAAAGACAATAAGAGTAAAAACGGGCTAATACAATTCTAAGGTCAATGTTTCTTGTTGCTATCATCTTGCTCTCAGGACAGCAACATATAACCTTAATTTTGACCAAGCAATCTTCAAAATTTCAGAAAACACAATGAACAAAACTTGTAGAACATGATCTAAGCTTTCCAAAACATCCTAAATTATCAAATTCGGTTAATAAACGAAGACGTTATGCCCAATTTCGTTTCAGCTTCAAGCACAGAGCAAACATTGGTTTTGCTCTTGGGTTAGCAGTAGAAAAATTAGATTTTGATATATCTAACCTCAAAATTACAAAAAATACAAAACACGAAAGTTGTGGTACATGAATTATGCTTTCCGAAACATCCAAAATTATCAAAATCGGTTAGGAAACGAAGGAGTTATGATCAAATTCGTTTCAGCTTCAATGACAGAGCAAGTATTGGATTTGCTCTCGGGTTAGCAGTAGAAAAATTGGATTTTGATATTGCTAACGTCAAAATTACAGAGAACACAAAACATGAAAGTTGTAGCACATGAATTATGCTTTCTATAACATTAAAAATCATGGAATTCTGATCTAAAATGTGAAAGATATAGCTCAAACAATATCAGATTCAAACTCAGGAAATTATGTCAAAGGCAGAACTATACTTCTGTTTTCAAATCTATTTCAGGTCAGCCAAATGTTAAAATATTGAAATATAACCTGAGGAAAAATTATTCCTTATTGAATCTAGTTTCCAACAAAAAAAAATGACCTAAATCGGATGAGAAACGAGTAACTTATGGCCAAAATACCACTTAGGCCTGTGATTGTTGTTGCTGTAAGTTTGCTCTCGGGACAACAACAAACAAGCATAATTTTAAGCAAGTAAACTTCAAAATTTTGAAAAACACAAAACATGAAACTTCTAGCCCATAATCTAAGCTTTCCAGAACATCTAAATTCATCGAATTTGGTTAAGAATTGAAAAAGTTATGCATAATATACTGACAGCAATTTACAAGTGAACATGCAATAAACGAAAATGAGATTTCTTACATTGAAATCTCAATCAAAGCTAGAAAATGTGAGTTTTGATACTCACCTTGTGATTTTGTATGGCAAAACTCAGATTTGTAGCTGAAAGGTTGAAGCTTTGAGGAAGAAACTACTTCAAATATCCTTCTCTAATCTTTATTTGGTGGATTTACTTTTGAATTTGCAGCAAATTGAATGAAAATATAATTTTTTTGTTTTTGTTTGAGGAGGCCATTGCTTTTCATGTTTCTATTTACTGTATAAGCCTTTTGAGAAGAAGCAGTAAAAGAGAAAAAAAAGTACGTACTAGTACTCAACAGAAGCCTCCATATGTTGGGTTTTGGGTTCAAACCTTACCCTATAAGCCCAACCTAAAATACTTAGAGAAAATATGCTTATATGTTTTAGTAATTTACACATAACTTTTGCATAGAATTTCCAAATCACATGAAACAAGTTGCATTGTTCATGTTTTAATAAAGGAAACATGTTAGTGACATCAAAAATTTAAATTTCCAAATAAAAATATTATTTTTCTCCATATAACATAAATTTTTAACAATATTTACCAATATTCACATTTTTGGTGAAAAATCACTATTTTCATCCATTTCAACCAAATAAAATTTATTTTTAAGTCTAATGAAGTGTACTAAAATGTTTTAACATTTTTATAACATTAATACATTATTCCAAACCTAATTACACTTCCAAATTTTATTTTATTTTCATATTATTCCTTTTATTTTACAATAAAAGGCTAACATTGGAATAAATTTCCAATATTACTGATTAACTAAAAGTTAAACCATAACAATTATTTGTTTTCAATCCAAATCCTTAAATAAAGTTTTTCAAACTTTATTTCATTCATTTGCACTTTTTTTTCAACCATCAAATGTTGAAAAATGCTTCAATAAATAATGTTACTTATTTAAATTTCAAATCCCAAATTATACTCATCAAGATATTGTTTATATAAAATAACAATATAATCCCTCATTTTTTTATCCAAATCATTTTTAAACACAATATTAAATTATAATTTGCATTATAATTTAATATTAACAGTAATTTCTAAAATTCCGGGTTGTTACAACCTTATTTTCATGAGCCAATCTTTTCATTTGTTTGCATATCCATTTTCTAAAACCTCCTTCCTCCATGCGTGAGCCATCATGTCATTTTTTTTTCCGTTTATTCTCTAGGCTTTAGAAGCATGAGCAGGCTTCAAAATCCTTAATGTGAGTAACAAATTTGTTTTATTTTATTATTATTAAAATGTGTTTACATGTTTTTATATTTCATTTTAATAATATTTTTATAGCCCGAATATCTTTGCATATGAACTCTAATTCACGCACGATTTATTCCATTGGATTCATATTTGAATTTTGGACAACAAGAAAGCAGTGTGGCTAAGTTTGGAGATTGTTGGAAAAGGTGTTTTTGTTTGGAATTTAACGTGCTAAAATAAAGATGAGTGATTAAACCCACTCACACAATACCAAAATTTCATCTGCAAGTAAAATAAAGATGCGATAGATTATTTTGATTGCTGCTTGAGAAATTAAATTGACGTTTAAACTAAATATCACTGCTAGTTGAACACCGCGATATGTGAAAATTAATAATTTTTTTGATGTATGTTTAATTGGTTGATTTGGATGTTGATTTGCATATGTATGCATATTGATTGATAAGATGGATGATATTGTGTTTATATTGCTGATGAACATTTATTATGATATATCCCTATTATCACTCTGTACATTATTGACATAATATAAATTGTCTATTTTGGGATTGAACTAAGAAAAAGGTTGAAATGATATATACTTACCTATACTATACTATTATTATTGATCATAAGAATTAGGATAAGCTAAGAATTAGGATAAGCTAAGTGAATGTATTTATATTTTTACATAGAATTATAAATATTACATGCCAAACTCTATAAGTTCCAACTATAGAAGTAGTTACGACCATATTCTGAAAAGGTAGTTAAGGCAATTATGAGTTGAAACAATAGATTGAGTTAAATTTATACATCTACCCTGATTACCTCGTGGGATGAAAGTTGTACTATAAGGCATTGACTTAAAAAGATCATGAGCACAGCATATAGGGTCACTGAAGCTGGATGGTACTTAACTTCTTTTTTTGGGCCTAGACTGCCACAGGATCGTGGATTTCATTAGATTATCGATTGAAGATGTACATTTCACCCAAACAAATGAAAAGTGTAAATTTATATGTTACAAATATCTAGAGAAAATGTATAAATAGAAATAAGCAAGTTCACACAAGAAGGTGTACATTAATCACTACAAGGTGATAGTTGGATTTTAATATATTCTTGATGAGGATAAGCTAGAAATAATTGAAAATGAAGAAAAGTCCATAAGAAAGGAAATATAAAATCCATTTTTGAGTCTAAGCTTAGGTGAAAGAATTTAATTAAATATTTTAAATTTTCTTACAACATTTGTGACATTTAAAGAATTTATTTTAAAATAAAAGAACCCTATCACTAAAATTGTTATTTTTGAAAAGTAAACGAATACAAAAAAATTCACCGTATGAAATAATCTTCAAAAATAGATTCTTGGAAAAACTAGAAATGAGCTATTTAGAAATTACTTGATGAAATTAAAATTGACTAGATTAAAATTTCAATTAAAAGGTTTGTGATAACGGAGCATTTTATTTATGAAATAATGTAAAACAGAGCGTATGTTTTGCCTAGTGATTTTTCTATTTTTTAAATTGAAAGTTTTAAAATTCATTTTAAAAGAGGTGGATAAATGAAAATGGTACTTGACCTAAATGGGGTAAAGAAATTGGAATGGCAAGAATATTCGATAGTGAAAATAGGAAGAATATTTCCATATAAAGAAAATATGGAGCAAAATATCTAAAATAGATTTAGACACAAAAAGTAAGCAGTTTCAGGATAATGAAGAAAAAGCCTAATGTCTAAAGTAGTAAGAAAATGCCCTACAATGATCTAATGAAGAAAACTATCAAATAAAAGAAAGAAAAATGCTATACAAGGAGGAGCAATTTAAACAAAAGCAATTTAGATAGGATGAATTTGAATAATAGCATCATTAAGATATTTAAATAGAAACAACATTAAGAAGTTATATTAAAATAATGTTAATGGTACAATTAGAAACAATATAGGAAATTAGAAAAAAAATAGATAGTCTCCATAAATGTGTATGTAGTTTTACGTATCATTTAAAAATTCCCTTCTAAGGCTATTAGAATCTCTGCTAAGGTTGGAAGTGGAAATGGCATGAGTAACAGGAAAATAATGGAATGAAAGTTGTCATTGTCTACTTCAGTTTTTATTGTTTAAAGCTATTAAGGCTGTTTTAGAAACACTGTAACGGTACATTTTTGAAAAATGGTTTGGTATAATAGTTGAGTTTTTGAAAACAAAACTAAATAAATGTTTGAGTTAAAAATCTTATCATTTAAGAATTAAATATTTTTTGTGAAAGGTTTTAAAGGAAATTGAGTTAATGATTATTCATGCCATAAAAAGTTGACTCTTACCATTTGAAAAGAAGGAAATAATATGTTGTTTTAAGGAAAGGATCTTCTGAACTTAATAAATAAACTTACTTCATAAATCCTAAAATTTAATTTTAAAATTTATTACACCTATAGTTATAAAATGGGGAGTTTTTCATAGCTCCTTTTGGAAACCGTGCACTGGCTGAATTTAATAACAAAAGTTTATAAGTTTATATTTTTAAAAATAATAGTTCTAGATTAAGTACTTCATGACTGGAAAGTTTAATAATTTTATAAAGGGTAGTAACAATCATATTAACTTTGATATGGAGTAGATAGGGATGAGTACCTTGGTAAACGGGGTAAAAGTTAAGATAATGAATAAAATAGCTACGAATGGTTGTGAAATGGGAACAAGGAATCCTCGTTGAATATAAGGATTATTGGTATGAACCTAGAAATTTTTATTAGACATGTGTAAAAGCTATAAGAAGAAGAACCCATAAAGGAATGGAGAATGGTATCAAAATACACTTTTACGACTCCCAGAGCATACTCGCACGAAAGATCAAAGATAAAGAAAATAAATGCCAAAATTTGAGAATACAATCAAGAGATTTTGATTAAAAGAAGATAGTAGTATAATTGGATAAGAGGGTGACGTGACAAAAAACACAGATTAAGGACGTTGATTACTCAGGATTAAAGATGACAAGATTGGTGATTGGAAATGTAACATCCCTAATTTTTGATAACGTTATTCAGAAGATTTAATTAGATAAATTAAATAGAATAAGGATGATAAGGAGATCGAGATTTGATTAAATTACATAATAGATCCATGCTTATTAGAAAGATAAATGGGCTTTAAATTAGTTTATTGGTAAATTAAACTACACAAGGACATAATTAGTAAATAGCATTTCATATTACATGGCTATACACTAGACCTCTTTGTCCATTCACATTCATTATTCTACAAATCAAAATAAATGCAAGAACCCTACTAGAGACAGCCGTTAATAAAGAGGAAGTGTAAATTTTAATCTAAAGCTAAGGAAAAGCTAGGGAGGATAAATCAACAACAAATCTCAAATTCCTCATCAAATTTAAGGTGAATAATAATCTTCTAACATATCTGTTTTATTATATGATTATACGGTTTCCTATTTATGATTTAAATTCATTTTTGCGATAAAATGGATGATGATATGCTCGAGTTATATATTAATGATTTGTTTAATTCATAATTGCATGAATTTATACGGCTTTAGTATAAAACCAAGAATATACGATTTCAGATTGCCATGGAAAAATTTTATGTTAAGTAAATCAAGATTGTGGAGATGGGTTTTAAATTTCAGAATTTTTCAAGCTATGTAAATTTTATTATGAATTTTAGTGAAAGATATGATATAATTGGGTTTGAAATTTATTACATGAATTTTGAAAGGAAATCGGGTCTAAAATTTAAAATGTTTGATTACATGATAAAACAGAATTTCTGTGATTTTTGGGTTCCTAATTGATTTATGGAGGAAAATAAATTATTTGAAAAGAGGGACTTTTCCGAAATAATTGGTTTTAGTATATGGAAGGGGCTGTGTGACGCCCCACCTCTATACCCACGCTAGCGAAGGACGCTACGGGGTAACGCCGTCAACTAGCGCGGAGAATAAGGCAGTTAAGGAGCGTTCATCCATGTAATTGCTTTGTGCGAGTGCCGATATGACAAAAAATATAACTTGCATTTCAAGAGGGAATTCGACATACCGACGCAAACTCAGAGCTACTACACAGTGACATTAATATCTTCGGAAACAAATACAGAAATAAACATAAGACAAATCAGTCATAGAAGTTCATATCTCAAAGGCGAAAACATATATGAATATTACATATGAAAGTGTATATCAGAGAAGTGGCCAAACAAGATCCACAGTATCACAAAAGAATAGTTACAAGTGCTACAAAAAAGAATAAGTATACATCAATGAGTCTATATCTCAAATGTATACAACCAAAAACTACTAATCTAAGTAGTTAGCCAAAAGTCAAGATAATAATCCCAGATGAGAAGTCAAGCAGAAGCACCAGTAACATCTCGGCCTGACCCGAGTATTATTTAATAAGAAAATAATAAACGGATCAGTCTAACTATAAATATCAGATAAAATTATATAGAATAAGAGATATGACAAAACGTATGATAACCATAAAGCCATACTATGATAAGTATGTAATTGAAAATCAACCAGAGATTAATCAATATCATAAGAATCTTCTCAAAGATCAAAGAATGTCATACTCTCTAGTTTTATTCACCAAGTCACAAATATCGACATCATATCAGTGCCAATCATAAAAGCTGGTGGATCACAAATTCTAGAAATCATCAACAGAAATCCAGAAATCACAAAAGGGGGAGGCCTATCACAAAACCGGAGCATGAAAACTCACCAACACGTGTATCACAAACGGGACGCTATCCCATGGTCGGTAACCATAGAGCCGGTGCAACGACGTAGTACAATATCGGTACGCCCGAGGAACCTGAAACTCGAATAATTCGGAACAACGACGTAGTACAACGGTATGCCCGATGATCCTAATAAGCTGGTGCAACAACGTAGTACAAAGGTACGTCCGATGGACCGAACTCCATAAAAGAACATGGGTCGCTTGCCCATAAAAATTGAGTCGAAACTCTAAATAATACATAGGTCGTTAGCCTATAAAAGAAATGAGACGAAACTCAATAAAACGAGGTATCGTCCCCTTCGTGGACAAAGAAACATAGCATAGCGCTAGTCTAAAACACAAAAATGATCCTCAATGATCATCAAGAAAGTGTCAATTACTCTAAGCTAGTAAATATATAAGTTTAGCTTCATGTCCCATAACCACTAGCTTAATTTAAATATTTACGAGCAAATTGTAGAACTCCACTAGAAAATTGTCACAAAAGATTAAATCGAACAAGTCCATGAATTAACCGACGAAGTAAATGCAAGCGTTTCATACCACTTGTTTTACTAAGCCGTTTAATTAGATTTCTCATACGAGTGAGGTAAAGGTTTGTACATACTAATAGATTGGAAAACGGTTTAAGAAACGAGCTTTGTAATAAAATAGCGTTGAAATCGTTTTGATAAAAGAGTTTTGATATTTACTACTAGTATTGAAACCTTTATATTTTTAAAGTGACAAATCACAAAAATGATTGTAGAAACAATCAATCATTAAAATTCACATTCGAAGACATGAGTAAAATCCAAAGAAATCGATATCAAATCCATCAAAATGGATATTTCCAAAAATCCCAAAATAGAAGCTATCAAAGTCGAATAACAATTTGATACAACAAATGGGAATAAACCCGAATCGATTAAATTTGGAAACACAAGAGAAATAGGCAAAAATATGCATAATAGGCATTTAAGAGCAAGTCAGTCGACTGGCTCAATGAGTTCAGTCAACTAAACTCAGTCCTGGAATATTCGTGGGATGCTGGTCAGTCGACTGGACTCAGTATGCCAGTCGACTGGACCAGAACCTGGGATGTGCTCAGGTAGTAGGTCAGTCGACTGGATCAAAATTCCAGTCGATTGGAAACTGTGTCCTGCACTTCTAAGCCCATGTAAATGAAGGCTATTTCCTTCCAAATTGCAATCACTTGAGTCACGGCACTAGGATTTACGCGAATCAGCTACCTTGCCCAATAGGCTCTTCGATGCATCACCAAAAGCATGTTCAAACAACAAAGCTATGATTTTTGAAGATTTGAACTCAAAACACCAAAAATTGGAATACTCACAAAACCAATCCAAGTTAAAATCAAATGCACGTGAATAAGTGTTAGGAATTCATACCTAACAATCAAAGAAAATCATAGACTTAGATGTGAGATAAAAATCTGACCTTTAAACCCAAAACAAATGAATGAGAAGCTTGAAGACAAGGGAAGATCAACCACACTTCAATCTCAACACATGAAGCTTGAATCAAAACTTAAAAGAAAAACATTTCCCAAATTAGGTTTAGGAATTTTCTGAAATCAAAGAGAGAATGAGTTGGAGAAGAAGGAGATGATACTTACCAATGCTTCTCTTTGAATTTGGAGCTAGAACATGAATTTGCAAAGAAGATTAGGGCTTGGAGTTTTAATTTCCCATTCCTCTCTCCATTTTCAGTGAAACTTGAGTGTTAGGAAAATAAGAATGAAGTGAAGAGGAGAGGTGGACTGAGCTAGAGTAATAAGTGGGGTTAATGGGCTGAAACCCAACCCAAAGCCCTAACTGAAAAGTAGAAAAATTCTACTAACTCCAAACATATCGAAATCTATACTCAAAAAGGTCGCAAACGTCATTTCGAACTCAATGGAAGTGGTCTTGAGTCCTAATTCGACCGTTTGCAAAAAGTAGGTTTTCGGACTAAAATCCGACGAATGATGAAATATTTAAATATTCAGTCGATAAATATGTGGGTTGTTAGAGACTCCCTTCCTTAAAGAAATTGCGTCCTCGCAATACTTAAGAAGAAAATAAAGAGTAACAACCATAAAAGCATATCAACACAAAAGAAATTTGAAATAGGAATTTCACCATAAAGAGCATGAAGGAGTAAGCCTGAACGGGATTGCTCGATGAATTCCCAGGATTCCCAAGAGCAATCCTTAGGATCTGAGAACCATTGAACTTTCACAAGAAGAACATCTTTATTCCGAAGGAGCTTAACCTCTGAAGCAATGATGTGAATGGAATGTTGCTCATAAATCAAATCTGGTGAAACTTCAATTTTGCTCAATAACACCGGGCTCAAGAATAAAAATCGGAATACCTAAGGCATTTCCCTAGTAGAAAGATGTGAGAAAACATCATGAATAACAGAAAATTGAGTCGGTGCAACAACGTAGTATAATACCAGTACGCCTGAGAAACTAGAAACTCGAATAATTTGGAACAACGGAGTAGTACAATGACGGTACGCCAGATGAACCAAAGCTCAAATAATTCGGAACATCGACGCAGTACAAAAACGGTACGTCCAATGAACCGAAGCATAAATAATTTGGAACACCGACGCAGTACAAAAACGGTACGTCCAATGAACCAAAAAACAGGAACAAAGATGTAGTATAATAACGGTACATCCATTGATCGAGATAAGATGGAACATCGATTTAATACAATAACGGTACATCCGATGAAATGAACACCATAAAAGAACATTGGACGCCAGTCCATAAAAGAAATGAGACGAACCTCAACAAAACAAAGTACATCGAAACATCTGATGAACTTGGTAAAAAGATCATAAGATACAAGGTACTCGAGCCAACAGGGTTGACGCAAATTAAGTTCCTTTTGAGAAAATAAATACTTCAAAGATTTATGATCGGAGTGGAGAACAAATTCCTTCCCCAAAAATGATGATGCCAAACTCTAAAAGCAAAAACAATAGGCACGAGCACTAGATCGTGAGTGGCATATCTAGTCTCGATAGTCTTTAATGATTAATAAGCACAAGTGATAGCACATTCTCTTTTGCAAGAGAATGGCATCCAAGCCAATACGACTAGCATCGGTATAAACAATAAAGTATTGGTTCCACTTGGGAATCACAAGAATAAGAGTATCGGAAAAGAGTACTTTTAAATAATCTACTTTCCCAAAAAGCTAAAACTTTCAAAATCACAATTATCCTCATGTAATTATCTTTCTAGAAAAATTTACATTTTTGCAGGTCAATATATCGTGTCTGACTGTCTCATAAAAACGTTTAGGAGATTCCTATCGATAACGTTGATCAAGCGCACCGACCAGAATTCTTAAAGCACTCAACGGGCAATACAATCTCAAAATCATCTTCTATATGACGAATATATCTCTTAAAAGTTTTAAGAATATTCTTTGCTCGTTTAAGATCAAAATCCAATTGTACTTATAAATAAGTATTACGAAAAAGATTTGCAAAATTTTAAATTTCTATTTTCATCCAAAATCAATAAAAACAAGAATGGAATTATCGAGATATTCATAGAATACTCGATTTATAAAATGGATGAAACAAGATGGGCAAACTGAATGACATAATAAGTCATTCATAAGAATCATAACGAGTGTGGAATGAGGTAACTGGATTGCTAACTGCCGCAACTCGTAGCAAATGAAAACCGGTGGGAAAGTCGAGTCGAAAAGACCTTAACACCACACAAGATATTGCTTAGGTGATGATCCTAAGATAAACTCCAAAATTACCGAAAAATTCTCAAACTACATGAATGAGAGAAATAACACTTGTCTCATGATGAGAGCTTAAAGAATAAAATGATGCCATTACACTGGAATCAAAATCACAAAGAAAAAAATAGAAATCTGCTTAACAGATTAAAAATGTCGAAGATGAATAGTCCACTCGGGACATAGGATATGGCTTCATAATAATTAAGCCAATCCGTACAAAAGTTAATTCCGAAGCATAAGTAAAAATCGGCTCGAAAAGAAAAATCACATAAAATAATTTCGACATCAATACAAGAAACCAACTAAGCGTTGCAGATCCACCAACAGGATTCGCCGCTGTCAAAGGAGTCAACAAGCCTAAAAATGTTTAAAGAAAAAGAATCAACAAGTTCTTTTGATATAAAAATAATGAGATGAACCCATATCAACATGAACTCGAAAGGATAATCACAAAACAAATGTAATCAAGGATTGAATGAGAAATACCTTGACCAAGAGAAGTGTCACTAGGCGTTTGCACAACATTAAGCCTTACCTCCCTCTTGCATGGAAGTTTGGGACATAGATAAAAGATGACCCGAACTTTTGCAATAACGACAAAAGAGAGGTTTCAGACACCTATTAGCATAATGGTCTATGGAACCACAATTGTAGCACTGTCCTCGACTAGAGGTAGGAGTCTTTGCTACCAGAGTTTGTTGCTTCCCTTTCTTGTTAGGAGTGGGGCCTTTGAATTTGATAGGCCTCTTCATGTTATTGTTGAAGTTCTGTTGGGCACCCACAACTTCAACATCACCCTCATTATCGGCCTCTTCAAGTCGAAGAGCGATATCAATAAGCTGATCAAAAGAAACTTCTAGTTTCAGAAGCAAAGGCTTTTTGAGATTCTTATTCAAGCCATAGACGAATCTCTGATTTTTCTTCAATGGGGTATTAATGTATTCAACCCCGTATTTAGAAAGAGATTCAAAAGATGCGACATATTCTGCCACAGAAGATTCACCTTGAACAAGGTTAATAAAACGCCGGGCCAAAGTTACCTTTTCAGCCTTCGGCACAAATTTTGAGTCAAATATTTCCCAGAATTGCTCCCAAGTAAGATCCGCTTTGATAATCTCCAAAGTCAAGATCTCATACCAATCTAACGCTCTTTCTTGGAGCATGCTAGAAGCCACTTGGACTCGATGTAGATCAATAAGGTTCATGCGAGAAAAGATGCGATCGCACGATTTGAGCCAAGCTTGAATTTCTATAACACTCTCGGATCCCATGAATGGCCTTCCACCCAAATCGGTATAGTCTCAACACAAGCATGCAAAACCGGATCTAGGATGAGTAGGCTCTAGAATGGGTCCGGCTGCTTGAGCGTTCTTTACTAGATCAAGAAGCTGCTGGGCAGACATAAATACTCCATCCTGGGGAGTAGCACGAGATTGTCCGGCACTGGGACGATTTGATCTAACCATTTCTCTTCTTTAAGAAAGAAAGAAGAAGAAAAGTTACTCTCAAAATAAATATCAAGCAATCTCGATAGATAAAACAAGGAATCATAAAGAAAATAAGATGAATCGGTACGAAGACTCGAATTAAATCCTAAAGCACGACTCCTAAGAAAGACTTAGGACGATGATCCTTGCTAGATTATTCTACACTATTCCAAATTTCGCCAAGGACACTACGGGGTAACGCCATCAACTAGCGCGGAGAATAAGGCTGTTGAGGAGCGACCATCCATGTAATTGCTTTGTGCGAGTGCCGATATGCCAGATAGAAATATAACTTGCATTTCAAGAGGGAATCTGACATACCGACGCAAACTCAAAGCTACTACATAGTGGCTATAATATCTTCGGAAACAAATATAGAAATAAACATAACACAAATCAGTCACAGAAGTTCATATCTCAAAGGAGGAAACATATATGAATATTACACATGAAAGTGTATATAAGAGAAGTGGTCAAACAAGATCCACGGTATCACAAAAGAATAGTTACAAGTGCTACACAAAAGATTAAGTATACATCAATGAGTCTATATCTCAAATGTATACAACCAAAAACTACTAATTTATGTAGTTAGCCAAAAGTCGGGATAATAATCCCAGATGAGAAGTCAAGCAGAAGCACTTGTAACATCTCGGTCTGACCCAAGTATTATTTAACAAGAAAATAACAAACGGATCAGTCTAACTATAAATATCAAATAAAATGATATAGAATAAGAGATACGACAAAAACATATGATAACCATAAAGCCATACTATGATAAGTATGTAATTGAAAATCAACCAGAGATTAATCAATATCACAAGAATCTTCTCAAAGATCAAAGAATGTCATGCTCTTTAGTTTTATTCACCAAGTCACAAATATTGACATCATATCGGTGCCAATCATAAAAGCCGGTGGATCACAAATTCTAGAAATCATCAATAGAAATCCAAAAATCACAAAACGGGGGAGGCCTATCACAAAACGGGAGCATGAAAACTCACCAACGCGTGTATCACAAACGGGACGCTATCCCATGGTCGCTAACCATAGAGCCGGTGCAACGACGTAGTACAATATCGGTATGCCCGAGGAACCTGAAACTCGAATAATTTGAAACAACGACGTAGTACAACGGTACGCCCGATGATCCTGATAAGTTGATGCTACAACGTAGTACAAAGGTACGTCCGATGGACCGAACTCCATAAAAGAACATGGGTTGCTAGCCCACGAAAATTGAGTCGAAACACCAAATAATACATAGGTCGTTAGCCTATAAAAGAAATGAGACGAAACTCAATAAAACGAGGTATCGTCCCCTTCGTGGACAAAGAAACATAGCATAGCGCTAGTCTAAAACACAAAAATTATCCTCAATGATCATCAAGAAAGTGTCAATTACTCTAAGCTAGTAAATATATGAGCTAGCTTCATGTCCCATAACCACTAGCTTAACTTAAATATTTACGAGCAAATTGTAGATCTCCACTAGAAAATTGTCACAAAAGATTCAATCGAACAAGTCCAAGAATTAACCGATGAAGTAAATGCAAGTGTTTTATACCACTTGTTTTACTAAGCCGTTTAATTAGATTTCTCATACGAGTGAGGTAAAGGTTTGTATATACTAATAGATTGGAAAACAGTTTAAAAAACGAGCTTTGCAATAAAATTGTGTTGAAATCGTTTTGATAAAAGAGTTTTGATATTTACTACTAGTATTGAAACCTTTATATTTTTAAAGTGACAAATCACATAAATGATTGTAGAAACAATCAATCACTAAAATTCACATTCGAAGACGTGAATAAAATCCAAAGAAATCGATATCATATCCATCAAAATGGATATTTCCAAAAATCTCAAAATTGAAGTCATCAAAGTCGAATAACAATTGAAACAACAAGTGGGAATAAACCCGAATCGATTAAATTTGGAAACACAAGAGAAATAGACAAAAATAGGCTAATAGGCATTTAAGAGCAGGTCAGTCGACTGGCTCAATGAGTTCAGTCGACTGAACTCAGTCTAGGAATATTCGCAGGATGTTGGTTAGTCGACTGGACTCAGTATGTTAGTCGACTGGACCAGAACCTAGGATGTGCTTAGGTAACTGGCCAGTCGACTAGCCTAAAATTCCAGTCGACTGGAACCTGTGTCCTGCACTTCTAAGCCCATGTAAATGAAGGCTATTTCCTTCCAAATTACAGTCACTCGAGTGACGCCACTAGGAGTTTACGCGAATCAGCTACCTAGCCCAATAGGCTCTTTGATGCATCACCAAAAGCATGTTCAAACAACAAAGCTATGATTTTTGAATATTTGAACTCAAAACACCAAAAATTGGAATATTCACAAAACCAATCCAAGTCAAAATCAAATGCACATGAATAAGTGTTAGGAATTCATACCTAACAATCAAAGATAATCATAGACTTCGATGTGAGATAAAACTCTCACCTTTAAACCCAAAACAAATGAATGAGAAGCTTGAAGACAAGGGAATATCAACCACACTTCAATCTCAACATAAGAAGCTTGAATCTAAGCTTAAAATAGAAACATTTCCCAAATTAGGTTTAGGAATTTTCTGAAATCAAAGATAGAATGAGTTGGAGAAGAAGGATATGATATTTACCAATGCTTCTCTTTGAATTTGGAGCTAGAACTTGAATTTGCAAAGAAGATTAGGGCTTGGAGTTTTAATTTCCCATTTCTCTCTCCATTTTAAGTGAAATTTGAGTGTTAGCAAAATAAGAATGAAGTGAAGAGGAGAGGTGGACTGAGCTAGAGTAATAAGTGGGGTTAATGGGCTGGAACCCAACCCAAAGCCTTAAGTGAAAAGTAGCAAAATTATACTAACTCCAAACATATCGAAGTCTATACTCAAAAAGTTCGCAAACGTCATTTTGAACTCAATGGAAGTGGTCTCGAGTCCTAATTCGACCCTTTGCAAAAGGTAGGTTTTCGGACTAAAATCCGACGAACGATGAAATATTTAAATAAAATATTTAAATATTCAATCAATAAATATGCGGGTTGTTACAGGCTGAAACGTTGCATTTTAATGGTTTTAATTTAGTATTAATGCAATAGTTATAAAGATAAATTATTTGAAAAGTTTTTGTGACAACCAATCAGTAGCTTACAAACAGGCATGTTGTTAGAAAGTAATTACTAAAAGTTGCTATAATTCAGCCTTTAAACCAAAAAATGGTGTTCCACCGCTATTAGTAAGTATCTTTCTGTAACGACCCAACTTCCATACTCCAGAAAGTTGCATCGTTAAGAAGAAAGAAAGGGATAGAAAAGAGAAAAGAAAGGAAAGAAAGAACAAACAACATCAGAATCTCACAGCGGAATCGAATAAATTATAATGTATCACATAAAACTTTACATAGTATCATATACATCAGAGTAATACAGCTAATACAACACAAAACTAGACAGTTATAAACATCTGTCTAGCTATTACAATCCAAGTACATCAGAGAGAATCAATACAACACAAACACAGCGGAACTACTACATATATCTACACGCTGAAGCCTCCTGCTCCATTATCTCCTCCAGAACTCGTCAAAGCAATCCTGAAAACACTTGACTACTCATACGTAATATGAGTACCCAAGAGTTTAATAAAACAGAAAATAAACACTCAGGTCAGACAGGGGTCTGGTGTGAGTAAACGGTTTAAGATTGCTTAACTTTAGAAAAACCTTTGAAAACAAAAGGTATCACGTAAGACTTCCCACACATAAACATGGAAAAGTTTTTACCTTACGCTAACCAAAACATTTGATAGGAAATCCAGTGATATTATAATAGTGTCTAGGGTTTTCAAGTAAATAAGAAATAGCCGAAATTGTTACATTCATTAAATTCCAGCTACTAGCCACAAAAGTGGGTAATACAAACAAAACCGTAGGGTCTCGTAGGGAAAATGGGTTTCCATCAATGGCAGGGCTACTGGGGTACCGCCCGTCACAGTACGTGGCCTAGATCACCGTACCGAGGATTACTCCCTTCATCCCCTGCAACACAAAGCCGGACCCGTTCCTTACTGAACAGTTCCGAACAAGACCACCCCGCAGATTGGTCGTCACCAACTGCCACACAGCCGAAATATATAAAGGGACCTCTAGACAGGGGTAAATCTTGCTCTCAAGTGGGGGCTACCCACGAAGCTTTGCTGCACCTCCCCTGTTTTAGCCATTTCCGGTTGATGAGGCTTGAGGTTACGATTACCTTTATAGAACATCAAATCTTAGAATGCTCATCGTCCGCCTGACGATGTGCTGAAAGCATTCAATCCATACAAGTTCGTTCCGGGTTCGAACGAAACCGAAGGCATTATCTCGTTACACTCGTATTGGAATCACCCTCAGAGTTAACGACAATAACCCTTGCACTCTAAACCACCATCTCGAATCTATAAGTACTATTCCGTCAAACTCATTACGGAATCACCCACAGAGTTATACTGACGTATAGCCCTTACACCTCGAGTCTTCACTTGCTCCACTTGGATTAACGACCTAACGTTTAATTGGAATCGATGTGGTTTTCGGATATCCAAATATGGAAACCCGATCCCGGTCTCATCGAAACCAAACGCCATCTTAATGTCCAAGTTGTACTTAAGGGTTTTAAAACAATCAATTCATTTCATTACTATCTACATTACAGAGATAGATACACTACATCTAACAATAGATAAGCACATTCATATCATAACAGATAATCTGTATCATCCATAAACAGATAATCATCACAACAGTCAATCATCACAACAACAACCATCACAACCAAATAATCAATCATACTATACTAAGCATCCATATCCTATAGATACTACTCATCTCATTTCTGAGATCACAATCATCCAAAGGTATATCAATATCATTCAAAAGCAATGATATATTATCCATCAATTATAATTAATTTAAAATGAATTAAATTAATTACTTCCATCCTTAATTAATTTAAAATAAATTAAATTAATTATCCATCCTATAAATCCTGCTTATAAATCTATTGATTAATTAACCCAGTTAATTAATTATACACTATGTATTTAACTTGATTAAACAACCCTGATTAATCATTTACTAATTACAATAAGTAATTAGTCCTTAATTAATTAACCTTAATCATAAATAATTAACATTTAATTACTCATTTATTAATTAATTATAATTAATTATATTTATCCTTAGTTAATTACAATTAATTAATCACTTAATTAATTACAATTAATTAATCACTTAATTAATTAATAATTAATTAAACAATCATTAATTACATCATTAATTAAAATAATTAATGATCTCTAACATTTAAATAAATTACTTAATTAAAATTAATTACATTTAGTAATTAATCTAATTATTAATCACCTTGATTAATATTCAATTTAGTAATTAACTATCTTTAATTACTCATTAACAAATTAATTAACCAATAATTAATCATTAATTAATTCCTTAATTAATTACAAAAGTAATTATCCAAATTACTAATTACATTCCAGTAATTAACATTATTACTTCATCAAGTAATCCTGCTCCACTAATTACATTAAGTAATTACATTCTTAAAATCATCAAATGATTTATTAAAATTAATTAAATTAAATTAATTAACTAAAATAAATCACAATCCAAAATAAATTACAATAAGTAATTAATTACTTAATTACTTAACAAATTACAATTAATTAGATTCAATCAATTAATCTAATTAATTACCCAAAATTAATTTCCTTAATTAATTACTAAATTATCCTTAGATAATTATCATCATTATTATTTAACACATTTCATTAATTACATACTTAAGAAATCTGGATCAGATTAATAAATCATTTCTAATTAAAAATTTATCTAAACCATTAACTTTAAAATCAAATAATTAAGTAAATCCTTAATTATCAAATGACTTCATTTACATTCAAAATGTATTTACACAATACATTTCTAAATTTAAATTCCATTTTAAAAATTTGATATTTTAAAATGTTTAACCATTTAAACAAAAATCTAAATTAACACTTCATATTTTAATTCAAATACCTTCAAATTCTAAAGGAACTAAATTCTATCAAGTTTAAACTTATTTGAGATCAAGTTTTATTTTCAAATCTATGTTAACATTGAAATATGTTCATTCAATCTTCTTTAAATTTATAAACTGTTTGAAATCAAAACTGAGTTTCAAAGTAAATTTGAAACTGTTTTTAATTTGATTTCAAACCAGTTTAAATCAAATTTGAAAATATTTAAATTTGATCATACTTCTAAAACTTACAAAACTATTTAAATCTAATTCTGGTTTTTAAAAAAAAACAACCTGAAACTATTCTTAAACTTGATTAAAACTGAATTTTAAATCTAGTTTAAATTTAAGATTTGCATTTTAAAAATTTGAATTCAAAATTACATTTGAATTCAGATTCAAGTTCACTTGAATCAACTCCTGCACTAAATTTCATTCAACATAAAAAAAACTGTATAAATAACTTTCTGGTTTAAAAACCTGAAACAGTTTTTAACATTGATTTTTAACTGAAATTAAATCTTGTTTAAATTTATGATTTCATCATTTTTTTTTAAAAAA
This sequence comes from Allium cepa, assembly GCA_030765085.1. Lineage (NCBI taxonomy): Eukaryota > Viridiplantae > Streptophyta > Magnoliopsida > Asparagales > Amaryllidaceae > Allium > Allium cepa. The sequence goes on along the minus strand of CM060934.1, from coordinate 1,013,405,481 downwards.
AAAACTTTGATTTTAAACTACATCTGAATTCAATTTCAACTCATACTTGAATCAAGTTGCAAAATTTTAAAAATATGAGTTTATTCAAAACTGCAGGGCTACAGATTCTAAAACCTGCAATTGATTTAAAACCAAGTTTAAAGCTTGTTTAAATTTAAATTATTTTATTTTTAAAAAACCTTGAATTCAAACTCTATTTGAATTCAGTTCTACTTCCACCTAAAATCAAATTTCCCACTCTAAAATTTAAATCTCATTCAACATTTTTTTTTAAAGAAAACTGCAAAACTCTCTGTTATAAACCTGTAACAATTCTACCCGAGCCCAACCTATATCTGCTTCGAGTTTCACTACTCCTTGCTTCGAGATCATTTCACAAAATCCCGAGTTCTACTTCGGGTCAAAACCCTGCACACAACCAAAAGACCACCAGACTTCAACCTGAAATGGTGCACATGTACCGTCGCTCCGGCGAACTCCAGTCATGCTAACTCCCTTCCACAAGACACTGATCATCTCCTTACATTAACACAATCATCCAAACCACCCTATATCAGTTGAAATCAAAATTAAGGAAACAACAGCAACCTGGAAAAAAACAAGCTACACCCACTCTAATCTGTCAATAGCCATAAACTCACATTCTCCGATCATTATCATCACTGCAGTTTTAGTAAAAGACTCACCTACATTCCCTCTGAAATTTCCCAAAGCCCAAATTATTTGAAGCAACAGAGAGCATGTGGATAATTTAAGAAACTGCAATACTGGAACTAGGTTTGAAAACCTGGAAAACCAAATCTCCAACTCCTCTCTCTTCCTGATCATCTATCACCAACTACCCCACTTTTACACCAATACTCTACTAATAGAAAGCTTCTTAACACCTGACATTAACTATCCTAAAAGATAAATTACAAAATTACAAATCCTGTTCAAAACAGAATTTCAAATCCCACAGTTTATTTAACTGTAATATTTGTTTTATTACAAGTGCTTACTGCTGTATTTGTTTTAGAAGAAACAGATTTTTATCAATGTATCAAAATTATGATTTAAGAACATAATTTTATTTTTAAACAACATTACTTGTTTGCTCATATTAATTCCTAACAGAGACTAAACAAGTGAATAAGGTTTTCTATTTAACTTAGTTACAACAGCAAACTGTAAATCAGGATTCCCATACATATATATATCTATATATATGACACACATCATATTGATCCCAAATAAACTCATACAAGTATACACAACTTTACATGTTCACATGCATCAGACAGGTTCAAACTTTTGCATTGAGGTTCTCACAAAAATAAATAACAGAGCAGCTTTGTTTTAAAACAGTTTGAAAAAAACATAAGCTCTGTAGTTTATGTTGATTTTGATTTTTTTTTTTTTAATTTTCTTAAAGAAAACTGTTTTTAAAAGAAGAAGTTTACTCACAAATTAAATTGAAGATGCAGAAGCAACTAGATGCAGAGCAATATCAGGTGCAGATCCAATTTCCAGAAACTGCATATTGAAGTCTGGCTTCATTTGCTTACTGGAATTGCTTGTTGCTTTTATCTTGTATTTGTATGCATGCAGACCCCAACTCCATTGCTCAGATTTTTAATTTGGACTTCATATAGTGTTAAGCTCCAGGTTTGATGAAATTGATGTTTGCTTTAACTGATTACAGTTTGAAGATTTTAACATGCTTTGTAGAAATTGAAGTTGTATGCAAATTTTTGCTTCAGATTTGTAGATTTGTAAACATGCACTTGTTTTAGGTTTTAGATTTACTGAAATATGATTTTCAGATTTCTCAATTTGAAGAGAAAGTGTTTTTAACAAAATGCTTTAGCTATGATATGTTTTCTTGTTTACAAAAATTAATTTCAAAATATATTAACATGCCACTTGTTAACTTATTTTCTCAAACTTTAACAAGTGTCTTCTTTATAGTTTAAGAACTTAACACATGTATATATCAATGTTTAAAAGTAACTTTTAAATTTATATATGTATTTAAATTTAACCATTTCTAATTATTTAAGCAAGTTACAAATGTTCATTAACATTAGTTTTTAAACAAATACATATACATTTAAATGCTTGTTTAAATATATTTTTGAAATAAAATTCTCTATAAACTAAATTTCAAAAGAAAGAAGCTTTTAAAAAAAAGAAAAGTTGAATTCAATTTTATCAATTTATACTTAAACAAAAATGAATTAATTCTTATTTCAAAGAGAAATAAAAATTTTAAAATAAACAAAACAAATTTTTATTATAAAACAAAATTAAACTATATTTATTCTATAAACAAATAAATACTTACTTACTAATTTAAATCAATTTACAAATTTACATTTATATATAATAATTAGAAAATATACTTTATTAAATATAAATTTAGAATTAAAACCAAATCTCTATTTACAATGTATAAACATTTATACATTATAAATAAAATATTTTTGATTTTAGAAAAGAATATCATTTAACAAATTAATTAATTATAAATTTTCAAAAGAGATTTTCTGTTTGAATTAAGTTATTAAAATAATATTTCACATTTTACAACAATTATCAATGAAATTATTAAATAATTATTGCCTAAATTTCCGGGACATCACATTCCTCCCCCCTTAAAAGAATTTCGTCCCCGAAATTTAAAAGCAAAGGTAATTTAATAATCCCACCTAGATTTTAAATTTAAAATAGCAATCATATGCTATCAACCAAAACTAGCAATCATAGCAACCAATTCAAACAAACAGTTCTAATTATCCAGACAAAAATTCTGTATAAGAATTCCCTAGAGTTTCCCAGGTACCAACACCGGGACACTCGCCCTACAGAATCTAAACTAACTAAACCACTCAGATCTAGAGCTCCTATATCTAGATCTACAAATCTAAACAGAATACAGGACTACAGACACGTCCTGATCAGCTCCCAAATCTTTCAGAACTGCTGATTCTAAAACCAATGATAAACCATACACGTACTCCCTCAGAGATACGTGAAAACAAAATAAATACCAGCCATCCGGACTGGCAATTCAATCTCGTAGAACAATCACTTAACTCTTAAGAGAAAACAGAAAGATCTAATCTCATACCCACACAATCTTTCATATCGATCCTGGGCTGCCTCCAACCTTCTAGATCAATCAAATCTACCACACAGCTCTTCTACACAAATATCAGAAGACTTCCAACCTACTACTCCTATTCTGGAATAGCTGCCACCATGCTTCCACTGCGCAACTCTGATTCAAGAATGCTGTTGATGAACACAAATATAAACTTGATCAACTTATCCCGGAATATTGTTCATCAAATTCCATAGAATCTCAGTGACCTATCCGATTCGGTCATAACATCACAGCAAAAATTCAACCAGAAAACTGGATCCAATAAATCCTGCCAACTTAAACAGATCATACTCAAAGAATCTCCTACAATGTTGAACCATCGGTAAAGCTCCAAGAATCAAGTTGAAACAGAACTCAATCTCTTGATACAGATGCCAATCTTGATTCCTTCGAAGATATCCAGAAAATTCCACTTCGATAACTCAAACATCCTTTAAAGATGCTTCAATCCAAACAAAGGTCACTTAGAGAACTTCCGAACTGTCGCAAGTCACTTTTGCGATTCTACTCAGTTCGGATTTCAAGAAATCGTTCTTACTACAACAATCAGAACAGCTAAAGCCTTCAAAAGAAGAAACTAGTGGTCCACCTCTTAACCACTAACATCACTCCCAACTGAGCTTCCAAAAGAAATGGACAAGCTCCACCATCTGCCCGGACTACTGACTGAAGAATCACATAGACTTCAGAACCATCGAAGAAACATGCCACTTACTGCTGCTACTGCTGCCAAAAACTTCCTTATCCAAAAGCTCATCGAACCTCAAAGCTACACCAGCCTCTTCACAAAAGAGCCTTCCAGATAGACAGATGTCTCTCAGGAAACTCGCTCCCAAACCAAGCTCAAAACACTCTGCCAAACTGAGTCTCAAACTCAAATATAGACAGAACTCCTTCGTGAAGTTGCCAAAATATCCATTGCTGGCTTCAGAACTTCCAACTGATCTAAACTCAAGAGAGTCCACTCTTACGAGTGTTACTAAACTTACAATCCAAGGATGAACTCCGAATCTTAAAAAGATTTCCTTCAGAGATCAGTAGAATCCTTCACACCAAACTGCCAAACTACTTAAGATGCCCAAAACTGCCTTAGCAGACCACTTCCAATCTCAAACACTCGAACTCCAACCATTGGTAGTTGTGTTACACACACCACTACCCTATCTACCTTTATTACTTATATTGGAAAACCTGAACAGGTAACCCAATCTAATAGGTAGAAATAAATATATATATATAGATATATATTCAAAATTACAAATATGCTCTCTCAAGAAAACACCACTACAGAGCCTAGGTATTCACTCAACCTAATGCTCTGATACCACTTGTAACGTCCTAGGCTTTTCAACCATCAGCAACGGCTCACGACCGGTAGGCTTTTCAACCATCCCAGCCCCGCTGTGGCTCACAGTGATACCTCGAATTTGCTTTTACGGCCACCCTCTCGAGTCGCAACCAACCCCGCAAGACCTTATACTATCCCCGGGGGCATGTAGGGGTAAGAGTCTCCCGTTCGCCACCTAACGCAAAGCGAGAACCCCCTATCACGCTGTAGTGTAGCAAATCCGATCCCGGTCTCATCGAAACCAAACGCCATCTTAATGTCCAAGTTGTACTTAAGGGTTTTAAAACAATCAATTCATTTCATTACTATCTACATTACAGAGATAGATACACTACATCTAACAATAGATAAGCACATTCATATCATAACAGATAATCTGTATCATCCATAAACAGATAATCATCACAACAGTCAATCATCACAACAACAACCATCACAACCAAATAATCAATCATACTATACTAAGCATCCATATCCTATAGATACTACTCATCTCATTTCTGAGATCACAATCATCCAAAGGTATATCAATATCATTCAAAAGCAATGATATATTATCCATCAATTATAATTAATTTAAAATGAATTAAATTAATTACTTCCATCCTTAATTAATTTAAAATAAATTAAATTAATTATCCATCCTATAAATCCTGCTTATAAATCTATTGATTAATTAACCCAGTTAATTAATTATACACTATGTATTTAACTTGATTAAACAACCCTGATTAATCATTTACTAATTACAATAAGTAATTAGTCCTTAATTAATTAACCTTAATCATAAATAATTAACATTTAATTACTCATTTATTAATTAATTATAATTAATTATATTTATCCTTAGTTAATTACAATTAATTAATCACTTAATTAATTACAATTAATTAATCACTTAATTAATTAATAATTAATTAAACAATCATTAATTACATCATTAATTAAAATAATTAATGATCTCTAACATTTAAATAAATTACTTAATTAAAATTAATTACATTTAGTAATTAATCTAATTATTAATCACCTTGATTAATATTCAATTTAGTAATTAACTATCTTTAATTACTCATTAACAAATTAATTAACCAATAATTAATCATTAATTAATTCCTTAATTAATTACAAAAGTAATTATCCAAATTACTAATTACATTCCAGTAATTAACATTATTACTTCATCAAGTAATCCTGCTCCACTAATTACATTAAGTAATTACATTCTTAAAATCATCAAATGATTTATTAAAATTAATTAAATTAAATTAATTAACTAAAATAAATCACAATCCAAAATAAATTACAATAAGTAATTAATTACTTAATTACTTAACAAATTACAATTAATTAGATTCAATCAATTAATCTAATTAATTACCCAAAATTAATTTCCTTAATTAATTACTAAATTATCCTTAGATAATTATCATCATTATTATTTAACACATTTCATTAATTACATACTTAAGAAATCTGGATCAGATTAATAAATCATTTCTAATTAAAAATTTATCTAAACCATTAACTTTAAAATCAAATAATTAAGTAAATCCTTAATTATCAAATGACTTCATTTACATTCAAAATGTATTTACACAATACATTTCTAAATTTAAATTCCATTTTAAAAATTTGATATTTTAAAATGTTTAACCATTTAAACAAAAATCTAAATTAACACTTCATATTTTAATTCAAATACCTTCAAATTCTAAAGGAACTAAATTCTATCAAGTTTAAACTTATTTGAGATCAAGTTTTATTTTCAAATCTATGTTAACATTGAAATATGTTCATTCAATCTTCTTTAAATTTATAAACTGTTTGAAATCAAAACTGAGTTTCAAAGTAAATTTGAAACTGTTTTTAATTTGATTTCAAACCAGTTTAAATCAAATTTGAAAATATTTAAATTTGATCATACTTCTAAAACTTACAAAACTATTTAAATCTAATTCTGGTTTTTAAAAAAAACAACCTGAAACTATTCTTAAACTTGATTAAAACTGAATTTTAAATCTAGTTTAAATTTAAGATTTGCATTTTAAAAATTTGAATTCAAAATTACATTTGAATTCAGATTCAAGTTCACTTGAATCAACTCCTGCACTAAATTTCATTCAACATAAAAAAAACTGTATAAATAACTTTCTGGTTTAAAAACCTGAAACAGTTTTTAACATTGATTTTTAACTGAAATTAAATCTTGTTTAAATTTATGATTTCATCATTTTTTTTTAAAAAAAAAACTTTGATTTTAAACTACATCTGAATTCAATTTCAACTCATACTTGAATCAAGTTGCAAAATTTTAAAAATATGAGTTTATTCAAAACTGCAGGGCTACAGATTCTAAAACCTGCAATTGATTTAAAACCAAGTTTAAAGCTTGTTTAAATTTAAATTATTTTATTTTTAAAAAACCTTGAATTCAAACTCTATTTGAATTCAGTTCTACTTCCACCTAAAATCAAATTTCCCACTCTAAAATTTAAATCTCATTCAACATTTTTTTTTAAAGAAAACTGCAAAACTCTCTGTTATAAACCTGTAACAATTCTACCCGAGCCCAACCTATATCTGCTTCGAGTTTCACTACTCCTTGCTTCGAGATCATTTCACAAAATCCCGAGTTCTACTTCGGGTCAAAACCCTGCACACAACCAAAAGACCACCAGACTTCAACCTGAAATGGTGCACATGTACCGTCGCTCCGGCGAACTCCAGTCATGCTAACTCCCTTCCACAAGACACTGATCATCTCCTTACATTAACACAATCATCCAAACCACCCTATATCAGTTGAAATCAAAATTAAGGAAACAACAGCAACCTGGAAAAAAACAAGCTACACCCACTCTAATCTGTCAATAGCCATAAACTCACATTCTCCGATCATTATCATCACTGCAGTTTTAGTAAAAGACTCACCTACATTCCCTCTGAAATTTCCCAAAGCCCAAATTATTTGAAGCAACAGAGAGCATGTGGATAATTTAAGAAACTGCAATACTGGAACTAGGTTTGAAAACCTGGAAAACCAAATCTCCAACTCCTCTCTCTTCCTGATCATCTATCACCAACTACCCCACTTTTACACCAATACTCTACTAATAGAAAGCTTCTTAACACCTGACATTAACTATCCTAAAAGATAAATTACAAAATTACAAATCCTGTTCAAAACAGAATTTCAAATCCCACAGTTTATTTAACTGTAATATTTGTTTTATTACAAGTGCTTACTGCTGTATTTGTTTTAGAAGAAACAGATTTTTATCAATGTATCAAAATTATGATTTAAGAACATAATTTTATTTTTAAACAACATTACTTGTTTGCTCATATTAATTCCTAACAGAGACTAAACAAGTGAATAAGGTTTTCTATTTAACTTAGTTACAACAGCAAACTGTAAATCAGGATTCCCATACATATATATATCTATATATATGACACACATCATATTGATCCCAAATAAACTCATACAAGTATACACAACTTTACATGTTCACATGCATCAGACAGGTTCAAACTTTTGCATTGAGGTTCTCACAAAAATAAATAACAGAGCAGCTTTGTTTTAAAACAGTTTGAAAAAAACATAAGCTCTGTAGTTTATGTTGATTTTGATTTTTTTTTTTTTTAATTTTCTTAAAGAAAACTGTTTTTAAAAGAAGAAGTTTACTCACAAATTAAATTGAAGATGCAGAAGCAACTAGATGCAGAGCAATATCAGGTGCAGATCCAATTTCCAGAAACTGCATATTGAAGTCTGGCTTCATTTGCTTACTGGAATTGCTTGTTGCTTTTATCTTGTATTTGTATGCATGCAGACCCCAACTCCATTGCTCAGATTTTTAATTTGGACTTCATATAGTGTTAAGCTCCAGGTTTGATGAAATTGATGTTTGCTTTAACTGATTACAGTTTGAAGATTTTAACATGCTTTGTAGAAATTGAAGTTGTATGCAAATTTTTGCTTCAGATTTGTAGATTTGTAAACATGCACTTGTTTTAGGTTTTAGATTTACTGAAATATGATTTTCAGATTTCTCAATTTGAAGAGAAAGTGTTTTTAACAAAATGCTTTAGCTATGATATGTTTTCTTGTTTACAAAAATTAATTTCAAAATATATTAACATGCCACTTGTTAACTTATTTTCTCAAACTTTAACAAGTGTCTTCTTTATAGTTTAAGAACTTAACACATGTATATATCAATGTTTAAAAGTAACTTTTAAATTTATATATGTATTTAAATTTAACCATTTCTAATTATTTAAGCAAGTTACAAATGTTCATTAACATTAGTTTTTAAACAAATACATATACATTTAAATGCTTGTTTAAATATATTTTTGAAATAAAATTCTCTATAAACTAAATTTCAAAAGAAAGAAGCTTTTAAAAAAAAGAAAAGTTGAATTCAATTTTATCAATTTATACTTAAACAAAAATGAATTAATTCTTATTTCAAAGAGAAATAAAAATTTTAAAATAAACAAAACAAATTTTTATTATAAAACAAAATTAAACTATATTTATTCTATAAACAAATAAATACTTACTTACTAATTTAAATCAATTTACAAATTTACATTTATATATAATAATTAGAAAATATACTTTATTAAATATAAATTTAGAATTAAAACCAAATCTCTATTTACAATGTATAAACATTTATACATTATAAATAAAATATTTTTGATTTTAGAAAAGAATATCATTTAACAAATTAATTAATTATAAATTTTCAAAAGAGATTTTCTGTTTGAATTAAGTTATTAAAATAATATTTCACATTTTACAACAATTATCAATGAAATTATTAAATAATTATTGCCTAAATTTCCGGGACATCACACTTTCGACTCCTTTGATTCCGCCTCATCTCCGTTATACAGGTGTCTTTTGCTATAGGGCCCACGGAATGGGACTAGCTCACAGTGGCACAACAGAGATAGAAGACCGATCAAAGGGTAGAATTAGGACTTCAGTCTAATTAAACTAGGATTGGGATTCCAGCCTAATCAAAGTAGTTTTAGAAAAGTGCAGACAAACCAATCAGAACTATCTAAGCAAAGCAAACAGTTAAACAGTATTTTATTCTAGTTTTACATTTTCCTTTATTTCCTGTTATACTAGAACTGCTGCTAAGTCTATTATCTTTATCTTGCTTAATAATATTAGTTATTACTTCCACTTACTGTACTTTTAGTCTGACCCACTCCTCTGTTTTCCCTTTTTTCCCCTTAGGCCAGCAAAGGAAGGGGTAGTAGATTTCTGTTTTCTTAGAGAGACATTCTTGGGGATTCTTCATGTATTCTTCTTCTTCTATTTTAGTTTTTCTTTCATTCTTGTTTGCATGTATTGGTATTATTGAGAGGGGTGGTTTTGTTAATGTACTCTGATATTGTGAATGAGATGGCTTTTTTCATAAGGCATGTGCATTTGGTATTTTGGGATATATGTTGGTTATGACTTATTTTATGAAGTTTGATTTATAAATAAGTTATTGTTTTAAATGTTTTCGCTGTTTTATTTGTTTTCACTTGTGAATCTTAGTCTCTAAAAAGTTTTAGCTATACCTGCAACGCACCACATCTTTTAGTGTGCCCTTTATGGATACTAAAGGGTGTGGAGTGTTTCACTTGGTATTAGAGCCTAAGGTTACAGGATTCCTTAAACTTGTTTTAAAAACAAATATTTTTCCAAAAGTAACGTATTTTTAAAGTAGCATATCGTCAAACTATAAGTATTTTTTAGAAATAAATTCTTATTATAGAAATAATTTTTTAAGTATAAAAGAGAGTTTTTATAAAAATCCCCTTAAAGTCCAGTTCAACCTTCTTTCGATTCCATCGACTCTAAATTCTCTTTTCTTTGCATAGTATAGCAGTCTGGTTCTGTAGAACTACGATACCAAAGGTGCAAGGTCAAGCGCCCAAAATAGCACCGGTAGGTGGATATCCCTTTAATCCACCTACAACAGCCAATTTTTCTAAGCTATGCAAGGACTTCGCTAGTTTAGGAGGCAAAACGTTTTCTGGCATAGAGGATTTCGAGGAGGCACAACTTAGGTTGAGGGACATGGAGCAAATGTTTGGCTTTTAGAATTGGAGGACCGACAGAGAGTTCAGCCTACATCTTGGCAGATGAAGGGAGAGCTTAAAGAGGTTCCTACGTCAAAAAGCTCTATGGAGCCGTGATGGAAGAGTAAGAAGAAAAAGGACAAGAAGAAAGAAGGAGGACCTTAGAAGCAGATCAAGAGAAGAGGGAAATGCAGTATTTGTGGACTGGTTTGTCATTAAGCAAGGGACTAAGAATATGATGACGAAGGGAAGGTGTTATAGTTATGGATAGCCAGGTCACCTTAGTAGAGCTTTTCCTCATAGAACGGGGCAGAGAGCAAGCGCACCTACAGCGCAAGTACATGCTTTGGATGTAACACCTTCTATTAGTGGACCAGATAGAGGTAGGAAAGTCTCTGTAGTAGGTTTGATTTCTATTTTGGATTTTCTTATTAGGACTATTTTTGATTCTGGAGCCTCACAATCTTTCATTTCTAGTCGATTGTTTCCACTTAGATATCTCTTTAGTGGTAGACCCCATAGTTATTTCGAACCCTATAGAAGGATTGACACATTTATCTATGATTTGTAATGGTTTGAAAATTTTTATACTACGCGTAGAGTTTGAGGGTGACACCTACGTATTGGGATTTTCGGGGTACGGAATAATTTTAGGAATGGATTGGCTATCCACTTACGAAGCAATATTAGACTGCGAGAGGAGAGATTAGACTAGAGATATGTAGCAGTAGGACTCTCGAGGTTTCTTGCGACCCACAGGGGTCGGTCATGTTGAGCTTCCTTTGTTCCTCGATTCATCATCAGTAGAGTTAGATTCAGTTCCAATCGTCAGAGATTTCCTAATTGTTTTTGAAAAATAAGGGGAGAATAGAATATAACACTATTGTTACCCGAAGGAAATGTTTTTATATATTACATGAAATTTATTAGTATTTATTTTAATTAAATCCCTACACTAGTATTTTTGGGTTGTAGTAACAGTGTCTTACGTAACTCTGTTTTGACCAAAATAAAAATGTATCTTGAAAATAATTTCTATGTATAATAAAAAGTGGTTTGTGGGTAAACTTATTATTTAAATAAGTACGAGGAAATGTTTTCTAGTTATGGATATACTAATACAGTTTTGAAAATGAGTTTTCTTGGAAAGAAAAGTGTAAGTTAAATATTAGGAAATAAATAAATTTCATAGAAATTGTCTATTGTAAGAGAATATAGATTAGACATTCTTTAGTTGTAACGACCCGGGATTTTGGGCACTAAGAAATTAATAATCTGTATAAATAATTTAACTGGTCTGATAATTTTTCTCTATAATTTTAATTTAAATTGGTAAATTTAATCTTTTAAAGGTTAATAATTATTTAATCTAGCAATTCTGATCAATATCTTTTTAACAATTTAAATTGATAGGGTTTATTTTTCCAAAGCTATTGAAATTTTATTCTGTTTATAATATATATATTTGATATATGTTGTGAATAGAATATCTTTTGTTTTAAATAAAACATTGAATTTCCAAATTGTAATGTATATGTATGTATATGTTATAATTTGAGTTATTTTGAAATTTCTTTAATCTATTGATAATTTATAATTGTAATTTATAGCTTTGTTTCAAAATTTATATTTTTCAAAAGATAATTTAATTTAATTCAATTTTTTTTAAATATAAGATAATTATTCGTTTTAAAATATGAGATTGTTATTTATTTTAAATACGATAGTCTAAATAAGTTTTAAAGCTTTGTTTTGTTTTAAAATGCTTAGATTTAAAATGGTTATGAATGTATAAACATAAATGTTTTAGATTTTTTTTAAATTACATATATACGAATGTATTTGTATTTTAATTTGTTTTCTAATATTTTCTTTAAAAGATTTAAAATTGTATTTACATATGAGAATTAATTAAGTAACTTAAATAAGAAAGCTTATATTTTCTTTTGAATTAAATGAAAATTAATAACACTTAAGAGACATGGGTAACCATATAAACATATCTTAATAACACATGTAAACCTATTAAGCTAATTATGTAACAAATTTGAATTTGAATGCATGCATGTATGTATGCTATGTTGTGCAAAAGTCTGTATATGTGAATATTTACATCACTGTTCTATGTTCAGGTTCATTCCCATTCAAAAAAATTCAATACCAACAACTCAAATCCATATTAGCCTTTAGTATTGAAATGAAATTGATTTGTAATTGTATGATAAAGATTTTAAAATAGTTTGGAATTTTGAAATATCATAAAATCATGACTAAAATAAAAATTTACAGAGGAATTTGAATATTGGTTAAAAATTTGTTATCTTAAATTCAAAATTTGACTGCATACATGTAATCTTGATGTAAAGTCATGAATTTAGATATGAAGTTTGTAATTTTTAGTGTGGTAATTTATTCGAATTTTGGGTTTGAATGTTTTGGGAACTTTGGAGAATTGTCGTTGATTCGATTGTTGTTTTGAATCGAACTCGTGGGTGAAGCAAACTTTTGAGTTGAGGATCAAAGGGAAAATGCAAGAGAATTTTTCTATTGAGTGAATCATTCGAATTTTTTCGAACTAGGGTTTAATGGGGTTCTCGGCTGAGCTTTACTATTGAGGGTGATTTCGACATAAGGGATGGATCGAGTTCATTCTTTTTTGGTGGAGAGGTAGTTCATGGATGTGGGTTTCGATGGTGGGTTTGGCGGAGTGCAACGATGACGAGATGATCGTTAGCGATGTGGGATTATTGCTAGTGTTTCTGCGGTTTTCGAGATTTGGGTCAAATTTCGATTCGAGGGTTATTTGTTTGATCTGGGTTGAGAGATGGCACGTTGGGGTCGCCGTCGACTTGGTGATGACCGGAGGCAAGCTCGTCGTCGTTTGGATCACCGTGCAACGTGCACGCGTGAATGATGTATCAGGTTGAAGAGAGGGAGTTTGGGGAAGAAGGGTCGACTCGAGTTTTGGTTCGTGAGGGTGCTGGGTTGGTCTCGAAGCGTTGTTGCGTTGGGTTTGCTTCGAGACTTGCTTGGGGTTTTTCTTGTAATTTTACTCGGGTTTGACCCGAGACTTTCAGCTGTGCTAGTATAATGCTCAAGTTTTATGTTAAAAGATAAGTTTACAAATTGAACATGTTATTCTTAATAAATAAATCAAGTTGAGCTTTATAAAAGGAAAAGAATTTTCAAAGTTAAAACTTGTTTCTTAGAAGAAAAAGTTAATCAATCTTTTTAAAATGTAAATTGAATTTATTTTCGAACTTAAAAATGTTTTAAGATAATTTTAAAAGGTGATTAACTTTATTAAATGTTGAATTATGATGTAAAAAGAGTGTTTTGAATTTAATCATTAAATCAAAAGTCTTAAAATAAATTTTAAAGTAATGTTTTAAATATAAGAAGTTAATTAATTAATTATTTAATTAACTTTAAATAATAAGTTAATTGTTTATTTAATTTTAAATAATCACTTAATTATGAATTAATTAAGTGTAGTTACTTAATGAAGTAATTAATGGTTAATTATTGAAAGTAATTATGGAAAGAGTAATTACTCATGGGAGTAATTAGTTGAAGGGATTAACGGATAATCACTTAATGTTATCAACTAAGGAATTGATTAATATTATTGTTTTGAAGTTAATTAATTATGGAGTAATTAATTAATTAATTAATTAATTAATTAAGGATTATTTAATGATGGAAGTAATTATTTGTTAAGGAATTTAGTTAAGAGAATAATTAAGATTTATTAATGGAAGTAATTAGAAGATAATTACTTATGTAAGTAATTAAGAGTTAATTACTTAATTATTTTAGTTAATTAATGTGTGTGATTAATTAATTAATGAATATGATTAATTTTAAAGATTATTACTAAGTGTAATTAATTAAAATTGTAATTAATTAATAAAGTAATTAATTAAGGATTTTTTATTTAACTGTTTAATAATTACTTAATGAAGTAATTAAAGATTAATTAATTGGATTAATTAATTGGATTAATTAATCAAGGATTAATTTAATTAATTTAGAAGTTAATTAATTAAGAAGTTAATTAATTAAAATAAGTAATTACATATTGTTAATTACTGATTATGATTAATAGAATGATTAATTATAAGTTAATTATTTAATTAATTAAAGTAATTAATAATTAATAAGGATCATTAATTAATGTAATTAATGATATTAATTAAGGTTGATTAATATAAGTGATTTATTCAGGAGTGATTAATTAATTGTAATTAGTTAAGGTTTAATGTAATTAATTATGATTGATTAATAATGGAAGTAAATGTAGAATCATTAATTATTGTAATTAATGATAGTAATTAAAGATTAATTACTGAATATGGTTAAGGACAATTACTTGAATGTAATTAAGATAATTAATCAAGGGAGATTAATTAAGGAAGATCATTAGAGATGATTAATTTATTTATTTGGAATAAATTAATGAAGAAGGATTAAGTTTAATCCAATTGATTTAGAGTTGATCAATTCTGTTGATGGATGACTAATTGTTATTGATTGATCGATTTTGGATGAATAATATTGGGTGATTGATATTGGTTGATAATGGATGATTTTGATATCTCTGTTATGTGATATGCTGCTTTGTGAGATGAATAATGTTATGAATTATCTATTGTGATAATCTATCTGTTTATATCATCCTGAATATGAGTTCAACTATTGAACCCTTAAGTACAACTTGGACATTAAAATGACGTTTGGTTTCGATGAGACCGGGATCGGGTTTCCATATTTGGAATCCGAAAACCACATCGATTCCAATTAAACGTTAGGTCGTGAATCCAAGTCGAGCAAGTGAAGACTCGAGGTGTAAGAACTAGACTTCAGTATAACTCTGTGGGTGGTTCCGTAATGAGTTGACGGAATAGTACTTATAGGTTCGAGATGGTGATTTAGAGTGCAAGGGCTATGGTCGTTGACTCTGAGGGTGATTCCAAAATGAGTGCAACGAGATAGTGCCTTCGGTTTCGTTCGAACCCGGAACAAACTTGTATGGATTGAATGCTTTCAAAACATCGTCAGGTGGACGATGAGCATTCTAAGATAGATGTGTTCTATAAAGGTAATCACAGCCTTAAGCCTCATCAACCGGGAATGGCTAAAACAGGGGAGGTGCAGCAAGGCTTCGTGGGTAGCTCCCACTGGAGAGCAAGATTTTCCCCTGTCTAGAAGTCCCTTTTTATTCGGCTGTGTGGGCAGTTGGAATCGCGCGTCAACTGCGGGGTTGTCTTGTTCCGGACTGTTCAGTAAGAAAGGGTCCCAGCCTTGTGTTGCAGGGAAGTTAGGGTGGCTCCTCGGTATGTTGATCTAGCCCACGTACTATGAAGGGCAGTACCCCAGTAGCCCTGCCATTGATGGAACCCATTCTACCTACGAGACCCTACGGTTTTGTTTGTATTACCCACTTTTGTGGCTAGTAGCTGGAATTTAATCATATAACAATTTCGGCTATTTCTTATTTACTTGAAAACCCTAGACACTATTATAATATCACTGGATTTCCTATCAAATGTTTTGGTTAGCGTAAGGTAAAAACATTCCCATGTTTATGTGCGGGAAGTCTTACGTGATACCTTTTCTTTTCAAGGTTTTTATAAAGTTAAGCAATTTTAACCCGTTTACTCACACCAGACCCCTGTTTGACCCGAGTGTTTATTTTCTGTTTTATTAAACTGTTGGGTACTCATATTATATACGTGTAGTCAAGTGATTCAAGTTTGCTTGACGAATTTTGGAGGAGATATGGAGCAGGAGGCACCACATGTAGATATATTATGGTTCCGCTGTGTTTGTTTGGTATCTGTGTCTTGTGTATTGAGAGTTGTGTAGTTAGACAGATGTTTATAACTTTCTAATATCTGTTGTATAAGTTGTGTACTCTGATGTAATATGATACTATGTAATATTTTATGTGATATATTATATTTCATTCGTTCCGCTGTGAGTTATCTGTTGTTGTTGTTTTCTTCTTTCTCTTTCTTTTCTTCTTCTATCCCTTTCTTTCTTCATTGGTGATGCGATTTCCTGGAGATAGGAAGCCGGGTCGTCTCAGTTGGTATCAGAGCATTAGGTTGAGTGAATACCTAGGCTCTGGAGTGGTGTCTTTCTTGAGAGAGCGTACTTGTAATTTTTTTATATATAACTATATATTTATATATATGTATATATTTACCTGATCTGTTGGGTTATCTGTTCGGATTTCTCCAACAAAGTTTTTAAGGTAGATGGAGTAGTGGTTTGTGTGTGTAACACAACTACCACTAATGGAAGAGGTCCATATGTTGAGGTTGGAAGTATTTATCGAGACTGTAGACCCAGTACCGTCTCGAGTGAGATTTGTGGTTTGGAGTAGGGATTTCTTTGATATCCGAAGGAAATCTTTTGAAGATTTGGAGTTCATCTTTGAAGTGTATGTTTGGATTTCGCTCGGGTGAGCGAATTATTCTTGAGTTTGGATCTGCTGGTAGTGCAGAAGTAAGTGATGATATCCTGATAACTGCGTGATGAGATGCAGTATCCATGGATATTTTCAGAAGATGTTTTCTTTTGAAGAGCGGTTTTTACCTGCCCTAGAGAAGATTCGTATGTATGGAAGTTGTTTAGACCTTTTGCAAGGAGGTTAGCTGTTCTGGAATATGAGACTAAGGTCTATGAGTTGCTTCGCTTCGGCATGGTCTCATTTGTCATTTCTTAAGAAGAGCGAGATGTGGATGTTTGGTTTGGAGCCCGAATTTCTTGAGTAATTGTCTGCCCTCTCGAAGGTCTGTTGTGTGGTTTGTTGATAGTTTTGGGTTTGGAGAAGCCTTTGGATTAGAAGTCTTTGGTTAGCTATGGTAGCAGTGCAACTCGAAGTGTTCGGTATGCTGACGAGTGAATCTTTTAGCTTTGTAGTATCATCAAGGTAGAGTTTGGAAGCAGTGGTGTGGCTCGTTTCTCTGATGGTTCGGGAATCTATGTGGTTCTTCTATCGGAAGTCCGTGTAGATGGTGAAAGTTTTCTTGAAGGATTAACCTTATTTGGAGAAGCTTAAGGCTGTTCTAATTAGTAAAGAGAGGATAATTTCTTTGGAATCCGAATTAGGTAGGATCGCAAAAGTGACTTGCGATTGATTTGGAATTTTTCTTGAGCAATCTTTTGTTTGAGACTGAGGATTCTTATGTGAAAGTAGGAGCTACTGGAGTAATCAGAAGTCTGTCTACATCTGGAGTTAAGTTCTATATTTTTATGGTTCCAGAAGCAATACTGGTAGTTAGCCTGGTTGTAGGATGATTCCTGGAGAGAAGAGTTGGTGTAGCAGCTCAAAAATTTTCTTTGGAATTTGGATTTGGTCAGATCTAGTTTATGAGTTTGGATTTCTGCTATAAGGTTGTGTTACCGAGTCAGATGACTCACTCAGATTTTTATGTATTTGATGAACAAGTTCCCGGATATATTGGATAAGTTTGTATTCGTGTTCATCAATAGTATTCCCATCTATTTCAGAATCGGAGTTGTGCAACGGAAGCAAGGTAGCAGCTGTGCAAGGAAGGAAGCATGTTCTGTTTGCTATTGCTTGAGGAAGTAGAACTTGTGTTCTGGATTTTGATGGATTTTGGAAGACTTCTCTGATGGATATGATCTAGAAACTGGTTTGCTTTGGTCTAGCTGTTTCTGGAAGTATCAACATAGGGTGAGCTGATGAGGAAAATATTGGCAGCCTAGGATTGTCTGTTGAGTTATGCAGATATGAGATAAGGAGTTTTGGAATTCGAAGTTGGAGACTTCATTGTTGTTAAGATTTCCCTGGTTAAGAGAATAGTAATTGGGTAAGATTGGATAAGTAGTTCTGAGGCATTTGAGATTTCTTGTCTGTATTCTGATAAGATAAGATCTGTTGTCTATAAGATTGAATTGCCAGTTTGGATAGCTGGAATTCATTGTATTTCATGTATCTCTGAGGGAATACGTGTATGATTCATCATTGGTTATTGAATCTGTAGTTCAGTTGGAGTTGAATGTTGAGCTGGATTTGAGAGTAATCTGATGTTCTGTTCAGATTGATGGATCTAGAAAGGAGAGGAGCTCTTGATTTTGGTAGTATAGTTAGTTTGTTGGCTTTTGAAGAGCGAGCCTCCTGATGATTTATACTTGGGAAACTCGAGATAGTATTAGAAGATTTATTCTTATTTGTGTCAGAATAATTAGTTAGGTTTGTTTGTTTCATTGGTTACTATGGTTGTTAGTAACTGGTTGTTAGTTATGCATTGCTGTTTGAAATTGAAATCTTTACTGGATTATTAAATTACCTTTGCTTTTAAATTTCGGGGACGAAATTCTTAAGGGGGGAGGATTGTAACGACCCGGGATTTTGGGCAATAACAATTTAATAACATGTATAAATAATTTAACTGGTTTGATAATTTTTCTTTATAATTTTAATTTAAATTGGTAAATTTAATCTTTTAAAGGTTAATAAATATTTAATCTGGCAATTCTGATCAATATCTTTTTAACAATTTAAATTGATAGGATTTATTTTTCCAAAGCTAATGAAATTTTATTCTGTTTATAATATATTCATTTGATATATATTGTGAATGGAATATGTTTTGTTTTAAATAAAACACGGAATTTCCAAATTGTAATATATATGTATGTATATGGTATAATTTGAGTTGTTTTGAAATTTCTTTAATCTATTGATAATTTATAATTGTAATTTATAGTTTTGTTTCAAAATTTATATTTTTTCAAAAGATAATTTAGTTTACTTCAATTTGTTTTAAATATAAGATAATTGTTTGTTTTAAAATATGAGATTGTTATTTATTTTAAATACGATAGTTTAAATAAGTTTTAAAGCTTTGTTTTGATTTAAAATGCTTAGATTTAAAATGGTTATGAACGTATAAACATAAATGTTTTAGATTTATTTTTTAAATTACATATATAAGAATGTATTTGTATTTTAATTTGTTTTCTAATATTTTCTTTAAAAGATTTAAACTTGTATTTACATATGAGAATTAATTAAGTAACTTAAATAAGAAAGCTTATATTTTCTTTTAAATTAAATGAAAATTAATAACACTTAAGAGACATGTGTAACCATATAAACATATCTTAGTAACACATGTAAACCTATTAAGCTAATTATGTGACAAATGTAAATTTTATAACAAGTGGCACTACTTTCATGTAAATTTTAATAAATGTATTAAGAAGAATATTGGTTTTCTTTCTCAAACGTTTCTTTTTCTTTGTATACACTTCTTAACTAAAATAATGGCAACCAGAAAATTTACTTCAGATCTGAAATGAAATCTGCAAAATCAAATTGCAAGTTTATAAAATAAAATTCTTATCAGCAAAATGAAATCTACAACTAAAATGAAGACTCAAGTTATCTGCAATTTACAAAGTAAAGCTTCAACTTGCATTTTAAAAATGATGTTCAATCTGCAACTTTCAAACCTGAGGTTCATGACAATCTGTAGTTCTTAAAGCATCAGATTTAAAAGCATGCAAATGGATTTTCTTCAGCATATCAAATCCTGGAAGTAATTAAAACTGCTCTGCATATATATTAAGGTGAGCAAATTTTTATTTCAAAAACAGTTTCACATTTGAGATTTAACTGGAAGATATGAATAAAATCTTGAAGTAAAGTGATATGAAATGTTTACATGTATGCTTGAATTTGAATGCATGTATTTATGTATGCTATGTTGTGCAAAAGTCTGCATATGTGAATATTTACATCACTGTTCTATGTTCAGGTTCATTCCCATTCAAAAAAATTCAATACCAACAACTCAAATCCATATTAGCCTTCAGTATTGGAATGAAATTGATTTGTAATTGTATGATAAAGATTTTAAAATAGTCTGGAAATTTGAAATATCATAAAATCATGATTAAAATAAAAATTTACAGAGGAATTTGAATATTGGTTAAAAATTTATTATCTTAAATTCAAAATTTGACTACATACATGTAATCTTGATGTAAAATCATGAATTTAGATATGAAGTTTGTAATTTTTAGTGTGGTAATTTATTCGAATTTTGGGTTTGAATGTTTTGGGAATTTTGGTGAATTTCCCTTGATTCGATTGTTGTTTTGAATCGAATTCATGGGTGAAGCAAGCTTTTGAGTTGAGGTTGCAAGAGAATTTTTCTATTGAGTGAATCGTTCGAATTTGTTCGAACTAGGGTTTAATGGGGTTCTCGGCTGACCTTTACTATTGAGGGTGATTTCGACATAAGGGATGGATCGAGTTCATTCGTTTTTGGTGGAGAGGTAGTTCATGGATGTGGGTTTCGATGGTGGGTTTGGCGGAGTGCAACGATGACGAGTTGATCGCTGGCGATGTGGGATTGTTGCTCGTGTTTCTGCAGTTTTCGAGATTTGGGTCGAATTTTGATTCGAGGGTTATTTGTTCGATCTGGGTTGAGGGATGGCACGTTGGGGTCGCCGTCGACTTGGTGATGACCGAAGGCAAGCTCGTCGTTGTTTGGATCACCGTGCAATGTGCATGCATGAATGGTGTATCAGGTTGAAGAGAAGGAGTTTGGGGAAGAAGGGTTGACTCAGGTTTTGGTTCGTGAGGGTGTTGGGTTGGTCTCGAAGCCTTGTTGAGTTGGGTTTGCTTCGAGACTTGCTCGGGGTTTTTTTGTAATTTTACTCGGGTTTGACCCGAGACTTTCAGCTATGCTAGTATAATGCTCAAGTTTTATATTAAAAGATAAGTTTACAAATTGAACATGTTATTCTTAATAAATAAATCAAGTTGAGCTTTATAAAAGGAAAAGAATTTTCAAAGTTAAAACTTGTTTCTTAGAAGAAAAAGTTAATCAATCTTTTTAAAATGTAAATTGAATTTATTTTCGAACTTAAAAATGTTTTAAGATAATTTTAAAAGGTGATTAACTTTATTAAATGTTGAATTGTAATGTAAAAAGACTGTTTTGAATTTAATCATTAAATCAAAAGTCTTAAAATAAATTTTAAAGTAATGTTTTAAATATAAGAAGTTAATTAATTAATTATTTAATTAATTTTAAATAATAAGTTAATTGTTTATTTAATTTTAAATAATCACTTAATTATGAATTAATTAAGTGCAGTTACTTAATGAAGTAATTAATGGTTAATTATTGAAAGTAATTATGGAAAGAGTAATTACTCATGGGAGTAACTAGTTGAAGGGATTAACGGATAATCACTTGATGTTATGAATTAAGGAATTGATTAATATTATTGTTTTGAAGTTAATTAATTATGGAGTAATTAATTAATTAATTAATTAATTAATTAAGGATTATTTAATGATGGAAGTAATTATTTGTTAAGTAATTAATTAAGAGAATAATTAAGATTTATTAATGGAAGTAATTAGAAGATAATTACTTACGTAAGTAATTAAGAGTTAATTACTTAATTATTTTAGTTAATTAATGTGTGTGATTAATTAATTAATTAATGTGATTAATTTTAAAGATTAATTACTAAGTGTAATTAATTAAAATTGTAATTAATTAATAAAGTAATTAATTAAGGATTTTTTTATTTAACTGTTTAATAATTACTTAATGAAGTAATTAAAGATTAATTAATTGGATTAATTAATCAAGGATTAATTTAATTAATTTAGAAGTTAATTAATTAAGAAGTTAATTAATTAAGATAAGTAATTACAAATTGTTAATCACTGATTATGATTAATAGAATGATTAATTATAAGTTAATTATTTAATTAATTAAAGTAATTATTAATTAATAAGGATCATTAATTAATGTAATTAATGATATTAATTAAGGTTGATTAATATAAGTGATTTATTCAGGAGTGATTAATTAATTGTAATCAGTTAAGGTTTAATGTAATTAATTATGATTGATTAATAATGGAAGTAAATGTAGAATCATTAATTATAGTAATTAATGATAGTAATTAAAGATTAATACTGAATATGGTTAAGGACAATTACTTGAATGTAATTAAGATAATTAATCAAGGGAGATTAATTAAGGAAGATCATTAGAGATGATTAATTTATTTATTTGGAATAAATTAATGAAGAAGGATTAAGTTTAATCCAATTGATTTAGAGTTGATCAATTCTGTTGATGGATGACTAATTGTTATTGATTGATCGATTTTGGATGAATAATATTGGGTGATTGATAATGGTTGATACTGGATGATTTTGATATCTCTGTTATGTGATATGCTGCTTTGTGAGATGAATAATGTTATGAATTATCTATTGTGATAATCTATCTGTTTATATCATCCTGAATATAAGTTCAACTGTTGAACCCTTAAGTACAACTTGGACATTAAAATGGCGTTTGGTTTCGGTGAGACCGGGATCGGGTTTCCATATTTGGAATCCGAAAACCACATCGATTCCAATTAAACGTTAGGTCATGAATCCAAGTGGAGAAAGTGAAGACTCGAGGTGTAAGAACTATACGTCAGTATAACTCTATGGGTGGTTCCGTAATGAGTTGACGGAATAGTATTTATAGGTTCGAGATGGTGATTTAGAGTGCAAGGGCTATGGTCGTTGACTCTGAGGGTGATTCCAAAATGAGTGCAACGAGATAGTGCCTTCGGTTTCGTTCGAACCCGGAATGAACTTGTATGGATTGAATGCTTTCAGAACATCGTCAGGTGGACGATGAGCATTGTAAGATAGATGTGTTCTATAAAGGTAATCGTAGCCTCAAGCCTCATCAACCGGGAATGGCTAAAACAGGGGAGGTGCAGCGAGGCTTCGTGGGTAGCTCCCACTGGAGAGCAAGATTTTCCCCTGTCTAGAAGTCCCATTTTATTCGGCTATGTAGGCAGTTGGAATCGCACGCCAACTGCGGGGTTGTCTTGTTTGGGACTGTTTAGTAAGGAAGGGTCCCGGCCTTGTGTTGTAGGGAAGTTGGGTGGCTCCTCGGTACGTTGATCTAGGCCACGTACTGTGACAGGCGGTACCCAGTGGCCCTGCCATTGATGGAAACCCATTTTTCCTACGAGACCCTACGATTTTGTTTGTATTAGCCACTTTTGTGGCTAGTAGCTGGAATTTAATCATGTAACAATTTCGGCTATTTCTTATTTACTTGAAAACCCTAGACACTATTATAATATCACTGGATTTCCTATTTAATGTTTTGGTTGGCGTAAGGTTAAAACTTTTCCATGTTTATGTGTGGGAAGTCTTACGTGATACCTTTTCTTTTCAAGGTTTTTATAAAGTTAAGCAATTTTAACCCGTTTACTCACACCAGACCCCTGTCTGACCCGAGTGTTTATTTTCTGTTTTATTAAACTGTTGGGTACTCATATTATATATGAGTAGTCAAGTGATTCAGGTTTTCTTGATGAATTTTGGAGGAGATATGGAGAAGGAGGCTTCCATGTGTAGATATATTATGGTTCTGCTGTGTTTGTTTGGTATCTGTTTCTTGTGTATTGTGAGTTGTATAGTTAGACATATGTTTATAACTGTCTAATATCTATTGTATAAGTTGTGTACTCCGATGTAATATGATACTATGTAATATTTTATGTGATATATTATATTTCATTCGTTCCGCTGTGAGTTATCTGTTGCTGTTATGTTCTTCTTCCTCTTTCTTTTCTTCTTCTATCCCTTTCTTTCTTCATTGGTGATGCGATTTCCTGTAGATAGGAAGTTGGGTCGTCTCATTAGTGATAAAATTTTCTGTGAAACCAATCACAAATGAAGATGTTTGTGCAGGTTATAAGGAACACATGAAAGAGATATACAATGTATGGGAAGCATCATATTTTGTATAACCTATTTCAGAAATTATAAAATAAGTTCTTTGTAATTTCATATAAATGTGAAGTCCTCTTTGAAAGAATACATAGATGGTTTTAGCGTTAATAGTTTCTTAAGAAAGTACTTTTAATATATGAAGTTATAAAACCCTAAGGTGTAATAAGAAGTGTAATAACTAGAGATATTGTTGGTTAGGAGAGATATTATAGAAGATCTTTGTAGAAAGTCCTGATTTGTAGTTAGGAACTCCTCTAAGGTTAAGTAATTGAAAAGTTAAGGAGTTTTAATGAAATAATTGTTCTTATCAACTCCAGTTTTTGCAAAATTGAAAATCTATTAGAAAAAGATGTTTTAAAAACATGTAAGAACATTTTAAAGCTATTTTAAAGAAAAATGGTTTGGTGAAAAAATAAATAAGTTTTTGGAAGCAAAAACTTAGTAATAGTTAAATGTATAAATCCTAATTTTTGTAGAAAGATAAAATGCTAAGTAACCAAGTACCTTTGAATTTGATAGAAGTTTGAAAATAACACTTCTAAAGACAAAATTTTTGAGATTTGATGTTTTGAAAATTTAGAAGCTTTATTTTTTGAAATGATAAATACCAACCCAAACTTTTAAATGTGGAGTAGATAGGAATCATTTCCTAGGTGTGACAGAATAGTGTATAAGACTATAGCAATGATTACTTTTAGAAGTAATAATAGAAGTTTCCGTAAAGTGTATATGACACTAGTGAGAACCTACGTTGTTGCTTCATGTGTGTAGACCATAGAAAATGGTAAAGTGATATAAATAAGATGGTAAGACACATGGCTGAGGATGTATATTCTTGATTTTGGAGGAACTTGGGGGGAGCATCTTCCCTTAGTAAAGTTCACTTATAATAACAGTTTTCTAGCTAGCTTTAGAATGGAACCTTTTGAAGCTCTTTATGGAATACTGTGCAAGTCGCCTTCGTGTTGGTTAGAGTCTACAAAGAGATTGCTATTTGGTCTCGACATGGTTAGAGAGACTTCAAAGAAGATTGATTTGATTAGAAAAGAATAAGTACCTCGTATCCACATCTCTTTGATAATAAATTTTGAATTTCTATTTCCATATTTAGTTTTGAATAGGTTCTTTCCTTTATTATCCTTTGAGACGGTAGAACTTAAGATTTAACTTATGGATGTTAGGATTTGATGTAAACATGTTATTAGAACATGTTATGTATGATGGATACTAGTGGTTGCAAGGTGTTGCTAGTGTATGCCAATGGACGCATATACTTACATTAGGCATTATTATCTCTTAGGGATCAGCCTAACTAGGACACTAGAGCATATGCATTTGGATGTGTGCGCATTTGCATATTTTTCCATTGTTGCTATAAATAGATGATTATCACATGATTGTTGCATATAGATGATGATTGTAGCATGCATGTAGAACTATCTGTTATCAATAGGAATTTGCCTCATTTGGATACATGGCACGGACATGATTGCATTAAAAGGAGGTCGACTGAATCAGTAGACCGCCTAATCTTTTGCATTAGTTAGGGACATTGACACTACACTTTTGCATATATATATATATATATATATCATAAATTGCATTAGAAAATCTTAAGGACAATGGATGTAATGGATGATGATTGAGTAGTTGGTTATAGAATTTAGATGAAAGTATTTATTTTATTCTTCTATCCTTAGAGACTTTGGGGACGAAATCCTTTAAGGAGAGGAGAATGCAACAACCCAAAATTTAAGATATAATAACTAATTAACGAATTAATTAAATAATAAAATAACTTTGTGAAATTATCAGAACTGAGCCAAGGGAGTTGCACCATTGTGTCCGCTGTAATTTTTTGGTCAATTTACATATATAGATTGTCAAATTCCGAGCTAAGATGAAGAAATTATGAAATAAACAAGAAATGAGAAAACAAAAGGAAATATTTTTGTATAATAGGGCAGGTCGACCCTAGGGTCGACCCTCCAAATGGCTAGGTCGACCTACCATGTGCAAAGGTCGACCTAGCGGTCGACTCGCCTTGTGTTTTGGACGTTAAATCGTCCAGATGCAAATATGATGTGTTTTCTATTTTAAATCGATCCACTGCGTTTGTGCTTCCATTCAATGGTTCCCATAGAACCTATGACATGGTTGTACTAGATTTAATCGTCAAATCCAATGGTCTAAGATCCACAAGTGATACTATAAATAAGACCTTAGGCCTAGCTATTTTTCTCATTCATATTTTCTCCATCTAGGTTCATTGCTTGAGGCTGGACCCTAAAAGGAATATTTTTTCGAGGAGATCTTTTGGATTAAAATAATTTATACCCCTCAAGTGGATCTGGGAAGGCTAAGGAAACAGCTAAAGACCACAGGTAAGTGTTTAAGTATTTTAGCTTTTTAAGTAATTTAAAATAATAGGGTTTCAATAGTTGTAGTTTTTCTACAATTTTAGGATTACCTTTATGCAAGTTTATTTACAGTTTATTTTAAGTAAATTTTAGACTTGTTTTCTAGTCTATTTTCTTTTAACTATTCTATTTCAGTTATTTGCAATTATTTACTATTATTTATGGCTTTCCCAATTATTTACAGTTATTTATGGTATTTACAGTTATTTACGTTTTGTTTACATCTAGTCTATGTTGGGATTTATTCTATAAATGTCGGTTTCTTTTTAATTCCCTTTTTATGTGAACGGAATAAATAGAAGAATAACTTAGCTAATATGAACAAAAATATAAGAACACTGAATTTAAAGAAAATGGAATGTAAAATAAGAAGACCTATAATAAATTGGACTTAGACTGAAATAGGCAAATTTAAGACATTTGCATGCATAGTTATAACATGTAAGTATAACTAAAAAGAGAAAATAGAAGAGATAGCAGAAGTAGCTTATTTTTTAAACTTAGGCCTTTGGTTAAGTAAATAAGCAAAATTATAACACATAAGTTATAATTAGAGACAAAACAAAAGAGGCTTATTTTAAAGACTACACTAAGTTAATAAGAAAATATAGCAGAGATAATAGAAGAGGCTTATTTTAAAGACATAGAATAAGTTGATAAGCAAATTGTAACAACCCTAGATTTTTGACTATAAATTTGAGTTTGACATTATTTTATTTGAAATTATTTTTAAATTTGTTTTATTTGTGATATTTCATTTCTAAATATTTTTAAAATGACAATAGAATTTTTCCAAAATTTACTATGTTTATTTCCTATTTTTAAAGGCTTTTTTCTAATTTTCAACTATTTTCTTCATATAAATTATATTTAATTGAATTATATTTATTTATTTTGTGAATGAATTTTTATTTTTATGTTATTATCTTTGTTATAAATATTTTTACAAGTCCACATAATTTTTCTACAATTTATTCTGTTATTTTCAAATTTTTCTAGTCTAGTTTGCAATTTTTTGCTATTTTCTCATTTTAACCTTATATAATTAATAAATATTTTTATATTTTTATATTTTATTTTATTTTCGAAATTGTAACTTAAATAATTGTTATCTTCAGTAATTTAATCTCATATAAATAAATTAAAAGAAATTTGAAAGGGTTTTGACTCGTGTTTTTCAAATGGCCCTTTATCTTCCACCCTTTCACATTTATCATAACTATTTATCAATTAGCTTTTAATTTACACATATTTCAGCCACATATTTTCATTTCCATTCACAT
The DNA here is from genome assembly GCA_030765085.1 of Allium cepa. Lineage (NCBI taxonomy): Eukaryota > Viridiplantae > Streptophyta > Magnoliopsida > Asparagales > Amaryllidaceae > Allium > Allium cepa. The sequence goes on along the minus strand of CM060934.1, from coordinate 1,013,377,357 downwards.
AAACTCATTTATCACTTCTGATACAAAAAAATTTCGGCCTTTCGTGAGGAGAAAGTTTGGTAAAAAAAAAAAATCTTTTTCTCTTCTTCTTTTGTTTATTTCTTATTGTTTGACATTGATTTGCACTTGTTCTCTTATGTTATAGGTTCGGCCACCTCCTCTCTAGCTCCTGCTGCCTCCACCACCACCTGAGAACACCACCATCTTCACCTCTTCTTTGACCAAACCCCAAGCCATGCCTCCTTGTGGATTGATCCATCACCAAAATCCAACAAACTCCATAAAACTTGCCTAGACCGAGCACATCCATGTCTACCACCTCCAAACCTCCACATGGCCGACCAAACACCACCACCACCAGCCTGTTCCAGACCTGAGACACCTCTTCACACCACCTATTGACCCCACCTGAAATAGCCATGCCCTCCATGCCTTGGCCGGCCCCATAAGTTGTCTTGAAATCCATGCTTTTGCCTTGAAATGTTAGCCTTTTGCCTCACCAACTAAAGCACCATTTTCTCTATGCATAGCCGACCCCTATAGGTCCACAACCAGACCGTAGAACATACCATAGTCGTGTACTTTCCAACCATGGCTGAAGCTACGGAAGTTGGAAGCAAATGCAAAACAATTCCACTTTGATTTGTGCAGTATATTCTATCATCGTTTATCGTATTTGTATTTGAAACTTATGTATATTATTATTGTTTGTGTGACTTGTTTTCAAGGGATTTGATACTTTGGCTCCTCCACTCATATTTGAATAGTGTTATTGTGCTTGTTTAGATCTCATTCGTGCATTCGTCATTGTGTCTCCAGCACAAACCAGTGGGTTATTCTCACCAGACAATATGTACATATATAACTAGTGAATTGACCCCCTTTGAATCTGTAAAATGCATTATCATGTTATATCTGCTATATTATGATTATAATGTTCACCCATGCTTAAACACCTGTTATAACATTTTTTACTTTTATATTATGCTGTTCTATTATTTTTATCAGTTTATCACACTGCAAGTTCCCTTTAGATTAGAATCACTATGGGTTGAAATGATACATACCCGAACGGACTTTAGAATAAGGGAAAATCGTTATGGGATGAAATGATAGACCTGAGCGATTTTCAAATTATTTCATTTACTTAGGACTGCGGGTTTGAAACGATAAAACCTGGATTTTCTTCGTAAATTATGGGTTGAAATGATATATTACCCGTATCACTTTACCAAGCGTAGAAAATTATATACAGGCTGTAGTTAAATTTGTTTTTCTAAAAAAATTAAAATATTTTAGAAATCTAATTTTTATAATATTTTGATTTAAAATTTATTTAAAAAATGAATTTTGTAAAGTATTATTGATTTTCTGGAAATTTATTAGTTAAATAAATTAATGACAAAGTTAGAAAATCTGAATGTAAGTTGTTTTGGAAATTTTGATTTAATTATAATTGGAAATTAAATTACATATGAAATGTGATAAATTTATGATAATTTTGAATTTAATTGAATTTAAAGTGATTTTATAATACATTTATGATTTTTATTAAAGTTAAAATGTAAATGAATGAAATTTAAGTTGAAATTTTGAAATATAACTAAAATTGGAAATTTATGAAATTGACTTAAAAGTGGATTTTTAGTTAAGTAAATAAAAATAAAATTAAGTTATATTTGAGAATTTGAACTTAAGTGTTAAGTTGAAATTTAATGTAATGAATTTAAAAATTGAATGATGCAATTTAATAAGTGAATTAGTATTAAATATGAATTTTTAAATGGAGATTTAACTTTATGAAATCATGAAATTAAGGAAAACTAAATGATGTTTATATAAGTAAATAATGTGTGATTTTATAAGTTAAAAGTGATTTAAAGAAAAATATTATTGTTGTGAAATTATATTGAAAATTTGAAGTTAATTAACTACATGTTTAAAATGCTATTATTTCTAATGTAAATGATAATACAACATTTGTAAATGCTGTAGGTGATAAGTGAAAGCTAAATTAAATTAAAGGCTATTATAGCATTCTATAATGCTATAATTGTTGGATTAAACTAAGTTTTCTTTAAAACTAATGTAATAGTATTACAGCATTTTAAACGCTGTCTTTTGTTAAATTGAATTGTTTGAATATAACTTTCTGTACCATTTTCCAAATGCTGCGAAAGTTGAATTTTCATTGTTTTGACAAAATTAAGTGAATAAATGAACTTTGAGAGTTGAAAATTTTGGAAATTTAATTATTAAATGTAGTAACTTCATTTTTAAATGATTTAAATGAAGTAATCTGTTTGGAATTGAAATATTTTGAAACGGATTTGAAATGATATTTTATTTTTGGGAAATAAGTACCATTTTTAAATTATAACTATGGGTTACAATAACGAATGGTTGTTAAAGAGACCGGGATCGGATATGGACATACTCTCTGTCGATACCGAAAACCACTTTAACAACTGTGTACGCGGTGGAGATTCTAGAATGAATTAGGATGGTGACGACGTTCCTAAGGTACTTTACATAGACCTATCTCATGTGAGTTAGCTTAAGGTGGCTAAAACAGGAGCGATCTCGGGCCAAAGGAGGTAGCACCTCTGGCTGAACACACTTCTTCGATACCATTCTATTACTATTGTGATCGATTGTGTGCACCCCTTGATATTGGAGTGTTGTTCAGGGTGAGCGTATGTGGCTGCTGCGTTACCACCAGCCCGTGTGCGTAATTGGTATACTACCCTGGCATTGCCTTGTGTGCCGTGTCACCTACCATACCGAGCTTTTACTACGAGTTTGTTTTTCTCCCGTAGCCCGAGTGGTAACCTCTGATAGTCACCCAGTGTGGAGATGTCGTGATATTGGATGGACTGCTGGGACTATTATGTGTGAAGGGTGATATGGGTAGCTCGGAACGCTATTCAAAAGTATGTTTATTTTACTGTAGACATTATTATAATAGCGAAATATTACTATATAGTAAATAGTTTGACGGATCCTTAGATGATGGGCGGTCCCAGGCATCCTTTAAGTTACTTGTATCTTTATTACAGTTCACTTGAGTTGGTTTACATTATATAAGTATATATTGTCCTGACTCGAGTGTTTGTGTTTTGCTTTACGCTCGGGTCAGCCTGAGTGTTTACAGCTTTCGATTCTCTTCCTGGAGTTGGTCTTTGCTGGAGTTTCTGCTTATCTATATATTTATCTACTTTTATTTCAGTTGTTCTAGTTTATCTCATGTATTAGTGAACTTCTATGTATTTGGGATTTCTATTATGTTGTTTACAGACTGTATTATGTATTTGGTTTGAGACTCTGTCGTAGTAGCATCATGAACTACTATGTATTTTATTTTCCGCTGCGAGTTATTCTGTTTGTTCTGTGTCTGTGATTCTGTATATTTGATTTTATTTGCTCCAAATTTATTTACAATCTGTTATTTCGCATCATTCAAGTCTAACATGTGTGGATTATTGTAGATTTGAATGGTACGAAATTGGGGTTGTTACAAGTTGGTATCAGAGCTTTGGTTTTTGGCAAACCATTTCCTCTACGGAGCAAAAACTCATTAGAGATAGGGTATTTCTACCCTAGAATGAGTGAAATCAATCTCAGAATCATATCTTTGTGAGAGACGTATTTTCAAAGTATAAAATGATTTTTCAAAATGTTTTCAAAAGATTTTCCAATGATTATTTTGATATATAAAATTTTGCTTGTTTTAAAGGTTTTTTCAAATGTTTTTCTAACTTCCTTTCTTTCGTATCTACCTTGTTAGTTTTTCTTTCTTTAGGATATTCATTCAAGTGAATTCTCTTGTCTCATCTTATTTATCTTTGTCATTTCTTTATCTTATCCTAAATTTATTCTTGGTATTTTTTCAGGATGAATCGAGGAAATGCTAGAGGTAGGGGTCATGGTATTGCCCCAGCTCCTCAACCTGTTGCTCCAATCGGGCTCACTGTTCTTTGTAAGGAATTCTCTCAACTAGGTGGAACCCCATTCACCGGTTCAGAGACTATCATTGAGGCTCAGCAGTGGTTGCGGAGTCTTGGGAGGATATTTACTGGTCTTGATATTACTGATGCTTGGCGGCGTCAGTTAGCAGTTTGGTAGTTGCATGATTCTGCTTTAGATTGGTGGGAGTCCGTTACGGCTAACACCATCGAGGCTGATCTCACTTGGGAGCAGTTTAGGTATCCTTTGTGTTATCTTAATTTTGTTCCTTTTTTTTCCTTTCTTGAATCTATCTTAAGCTTGTTTTTTATCTCTTTTCCAGGGAGGCTTTTGTGGCAAAATGGATGCCAGAAGCCAGAAAATCTCAGCTTTATCGTGAGTTTATGGATTTGAAGCAGGGTACCATGTCTTTTGCTGAGTATGAGAAGAAGTTCAATGAACTTTCCAAATTTGGTCCTAGCCTTATTGATACTTCTCTCAAGAAGAATGAGAAATTTATTGCTGGTGCTCGTCCAGAGTATTATAGTCGCCTTATTTCTCATGTTCATGGTCCTTTCACCCAGCTTATGGATATGGCTATTCGCTATGAGAATCCCACATCCAAAGGTCCTGCTGCTTCTGGTGCTTCTCCAGCTCAATCTTCCTCTGCTAATTCCAAGAAGCGTAAGCCAAACTTCCAATAGCAGAAGAAGAATTCGCAGAAGCGTTTTGGTTTGGGATCTTCAACATCATCTCCTGCTCAGAAGCAACCAGTTGATCTCTCCTCCATCACTTGCTTTAGGTGTGATCAAAAGGGGCACTACACCAATAGCTGTCCTACATTATCTGGTGCTGCTATTCCTCTACCTGCTCAGTCGGCTAGACGTGATCTCTGCCATATTTATCTCCAGCTCGGTCATTTTAAGAAGGACTGCCCTACCCAACAGAGGGGTACTCCTTCTGGTATATTTGCTATCACTTCTACCACATCTCCAGTTCCTCCACCTACCCCTGCTCCTAGTGATGACCAAGGTGCACTCCAGGGTTCATTTACTTTATTTCGTCATCCTGTTCGTGTGTTGTTTGATACTGGTGCTTCACACAGTTTTATTTCTGTTGATTTGTGTGATAATTTTGAGAATCTCTTATCTCCTGAGTATGCTTCTATTCCATTATGTGTTTCAAATCCTATTGGGGGTCCTGCTAACCTTAATCGGATTTGTCGAAAAGTGAAACTTCTCCATTTTGATCATCGCTTTAGTGGTGATTTTATATTCTGGGCTTCGATGCTTTCGATTTACTGCTTGGTCAGGATTGATTAGTGCATCATGATGCTCGTATCTCTTGTAAAGCCCGGTCTGTTCGTCTTGTTGATGATCAAGGGAATTCCTTGATTATTCAGTGCCGCATGCCTCAGGATTTTGCTGTCAACTTTACTTATTCTTTGGATTCTTCTCCCAGTGATCTTGATTCTACTTCTGTGGTTAGACTATATCCCGATGTATTTGGTGAAGTCGCTTCTTTACCTCCGAAGCGGGAAATTGATTTTCGGATTGATCTTATTACTGGTGCTCGACCTGTTGTTCTTCCTCCTAGAAGAATGGCACCCCGCGAGAAGGTTGAGATGGGAAAGAAAATTGAGGACTTATCTTCCAAAGGTCTGACTAGGCCTAGTTTTTCTGAATAAGGAGCTGCGGTGGTTTTTGTCACCAAATCTGATGGTTCTCTTCGAATGTGTGTTGATTATAAGGAGCTGAACAATCTCACTATGAAAAACAGATATCCAATGCCTCATATCAATGATATGTTTGATCAGCTTTATCGTGCCACTATTTTCTCTCAGCTTGATCTTGCCACAGGCATTCATCGGCTCTAGGTTGCTGAGGATAGCATTCCCAAGACTGCTTTCTGCACTGAGAATGGTTTTTATGAATGGTAGTCATGCCTTTCGGTTTGACTAATGCTCCTGCTTTCTTTGTTGATTTGATGAATCTTGTTTTTAATGATGTGCTTAATAAATTTCTGCTAGTCTTTGTTGATGATATCCTTGTCTTCTCTAAGACTAAGGATGAGCATAAGTCACATTTGAAGTATGTTCTTGAGACTCTCAGAAATCATCAGTTAAAGGCTAAATTTTCTAAATGCCATTTCTGGAAAGATGAAGTCCGATATCTCGGGCATATTGTTTCTAGTAATGGAGTTTCTGTTGATCCAGTCAAGATCGGTGCGATCAATGTAAGTCTTTCTTTCTTCTCTTTTCTCTATCATTTTAATAATCATATCTTTCATGTTATCCTTATTTTCTCCCTATTCTGTTCCAGGATTAGGAAACTCCAAAGACACCATCAGATATTCGCAGTTTTCTAGGCCTTGCCGGTTACTACCGGAGATTCATTGAAAATTTTGCTCGGATTGCTGCACCTCTCACAGCTTTGACTCGGAAGAATGCTAAATTTTTCTGTAGTGATCAGTGTAAGGCTGCATTCAGTGAGTTGAAAAGCAAGCTAACTTCCGCACTAGTTCTTTCTGTTTCGAATGGAAGTGAGGGATTGACAGTTTATACTAATGCTAGTCGTGAGGGTTTAGGTGTTGTTCTCATGCAGGATGCTAAGGTCATTGCCTATGCCAACCGTCAGTTGAAAACCCACGAGGCAAATTATGCTGCTCATGATTTAGAGTTACTTGCTATTGTCTTTGCTTTGAAACTTTGGATGCATCATCTTCTTGGAACCAAGTTTGAGCTTTTCACAGATCATCGGTCTCTGAGGTATATCTTCTCCCAGAAGGATTTGAATCAGAGGCAAGTTCGTTGGCTTGAGTTTCTGGCTTCTTAGAACCTCGATATTAGTTATACTCCCGGTAAAGCTAATGTTGTGGCCGATGCTCCGAGTCGGAAGAAGGCTTTGTTGTGTCAGCTTGTTGTTTCTGCTTCTTCTCTTCTGGATCGGATTATGGCTAAGCAGGATGAGGATGAGATGCTTGGATTGATGAAGGAGAGTGTTCGTAGCAGAGTTGGTGGTAGTAATGGAAGTAGTGGAGCTCAGATTGATGATAGAGGGATTTTGAGGATTAATGGTAGGATTTGTGTCCCGAATGTTGATGGTTTGAGGCGGGAATTGCTTCAGGAGAATCACCGATCCAGGCTTTCTATTCATCCTGATGTGTCGAAGATGTATGAGGATATGAAGATGCTTTATTGGTGGAAGGGGATGAAGAGGGATGTCTCTATCTTTGTTAGTCAGTGTGCGACTTGTTAGCAAGTCAAAGCCTATCACCAGAAGACCCCTGGTTTGTTGCAGCCCCTTGAGATTCCTAATTGGAAGTGGGAATAGGTTTCCATGGATTTCATCGATGGTTTACCAAGGACTCGGAAGGGTAATGAGAGTATCTGGGTTATTGTTGATAGACCGACCAAGTCCGCTCATTTTATTCCGGTCAAGTCTATTCGTTCTGCTTCTAGCTTATCTGAGATCTACATGAGAGAGATTGTTCATCTCCATGGTGTTTCTCTCAGTATTGTTTGTGATCGTGATGCTATCTTTACCAGTCAGTTTTGGAAGGCTTGAATCTGAGCACTGCTTACCATCCACAGACCGATGGTCAAACAGAAAGAGTAAATCAGATTCTTGAGGATCTTCTTCGTGCTTGTGTGCTTGATTATGGAGGATCTTGGGATGATTATCTCCATCTTGTCGAATTTACCTACAATAATAGCTATCAGGTATAATCTTATCTTCTGCTTTCAGTCTATTCTTGATCTTTTTATCTATCTCATTCCATCTTTGCATTCAGGCCAGTCTCAAAATGTCTCCGTTTGCTGCTTTATACGGACGACCTTGTAGATCTCCATCTTGCTGGATTGAATCCGGTAATCGTTTGGTTCTTGGTCCTGAAGTAGTTTTTGGAAACTTCTCAGAGAGTTGAGGAGATTAATAAGAGGCTGAGAGTCGCTCACGATAGGCAGAAGAAGTATGCTGATAGGCGTAGGTAGAATTTGGAATTTGCTGTTGGTGATCAGGTGTTCCTTAAGGTTTCTCCCTTGAGAAATGTCATTCGCTTTGGTCGTAGAGGGAAGCTTTCTCCTAGGTTCATTGGGCCTTTCCGCATTGTCGAAAGAGTTGGTTCTTTGGATTATCGTCTGGATTTGCGCGAGAAGCTTTCTGAAGTGCATGATGCATTCCATGTCTCGCATCTTCGTCATCATCTTCATGATCTATCTCTTATTGTCTAGCCTTCTGCTCTTGATAGTTTGGATATTGAGCCTAACCTGACTGTTGAGAGGAAGCCATTTCGTATTGTCGACAGAGGTATGAAGCAGCTAGAAGGAAATCTGCTAATCTGGTCAAAGTACAGTGGAGCACTGACGATCGAGATTGTACCTGGAAAACGGAGGAGAGCATTCGTGCTTTGAATCCGGAATTATTTGTTTCAGGTACTATTTTGCTTTTCTATCTTGTTTCTCTATGTTTTACTTTTCCATTCTTTTCGAGGACGAAAAGATTTGAGTGGGGAAGAGTGTAACAACCCTAGATTTTTGACTATAAATTTGAATTTGACTTTATTTTTACTTGAAATTATTTTTAAATTTGTTTTATTTTTTAGATTTCATTTGAAAATATTTTTAAAATGATAATAGAATTTTTCCAAAATTTACTGTATTTATTTCCTATTTTTAAAGGCTGTTTTCTAATTTTCTGCTATTTTCTTCATATAAATTATATTTAATTAAATATTATTTATTTATTTTGTGAATGAATTTTTTTTATATTATTATCTTTGTTATAAATATTTTTCCAAGTCCATATAATTTTTCTAAAATTTATTCTGTTATTTTCAAATTTTTCTAGTCTAGTTTGCAATTTTTTGCTATTTTCTCATTTTAACCTTATATAATTAATAAATATTTTTATATATTTTTATATTTTTTTTCATTTTCGAAATTGTGACTGAAATAATTGTTATTTTTAGTAATTTAATCTTATATAAATAAATTAAAAGAAATTTGAAAGGGTTTTGACTCTTGGTTTTCAAATGGCCCTTTATCTTTCACCCTTTCACATTTATCATAACTATTCATCAATTAGCTTTTAATTTACACATATTTCAGCCGCATATATTCATTTCCATTAACGTATACTCATTTCTCACTTCTGATACAAAAAAAATTCGGCCTTGCTTGACGAGAAAGTTTGGTAAAAAAAATTCTTTTTCTCTTCTTCTTTTGTTTATTTCTTATTGTTTGACATTGATTTGCACTTGTTCTCTTATGTCATAGGTTCAGCCACCTCCTCTCTAGCCCCTGCCGCCTCCACCACCACCTGAGAACACCACCATCTTCACCTCTTCTCCGACCAAATCCCAAGCCATGCCTCCCTGTGGATTGATCCATCACCAAAATCCAACAAACTCCATAAAACTTGCCCAGACCGAGCACATCCATGTCTACCACCTCCAAACCTCCACATGGCCGACCAAATAACACCACCACCAGCATGTTCCAGACCTGATACACCTCTGCACACCACCTACTAACACCACCTGAAATATCCGTGCCCTCCATGCCTTGATCGAGCTCATAAGTTGCCTTGAAATCCATGCTTTTGCCTTGAAATGTTAGCCTTTTGCCTCACCAACTAGTGCACCATTTTCTCTATGCATAGCCGATCCCTATAGGTCCACAAATAGACCCTAGAACATTCCATAGTCGAGTACTTTCCATCCATGGCAGAGCCTATGGAAGTTGGAAGCAAATGCAAAACAATTCCACTTTGATTTTTGTAGTCTATTCTATCATCGTTTATCATATTTGTATTTGAAACTTATGTATGTTATTATTGTTTGTGTGACTTGTTTTCAAGGGTTTTGATACTTTGGCTCCTCCACTTATATTTGAATCGTGTTATCGTGCTTTTTTAGATCTCATTCGTGGATTGGTTGTTGTGTCTCCAGCACAAACCAGTGAGTTATTCTCACCAGACAATATGTGCATATATAACTAGTGAATTGACCCCCTTTGAATCTATAAAATGCATTATCATGTTGTATCTGCTATATTATGATTATATGATGTTCACCCGTGCTTAAACACTTGTTATAACATTTGTTACTATTATATTATGCTGTTCTATTATTTTTATCAGCTTATCACACTGCAAGTTCCCTTTAGATTAGAATCACTATGGTTTGAAATGATACATACCCGAATGGACTTTAGAATAAGGGAAAATCGTTATGGGCTGAAATGATAGGCCTGAGCGATTTTCAAATTATTTCATTTATTTGGGACTGCAGGTTTGAAATGATAAAACCCGGGTTTTCTTTGTAAATTATGGGTTGAAATTATATATTACCCGTATCACTTTACCTAGCGTAGAAAATTATATACAGGACCGTAGTTAAATATGTTTTTCTAAAAATTTTAAAATATTTTAGAAATGTAATTTTTATAATATTTTGACATAAAATTTATTTAAAAAAATGAATTTTGTAAAGTATTATTAATTTTTTGGAAATTTATTAGTTAAATAAATTAATGAAAAAGTTAGAAAATCTGAATGTAAGTTGTTTTGGAAATTTTGATTTAATTATAATTGGAAATTAAATAAAATATGAAATGTGATAAATTTATTATAGTTTGGAATTCAAATGAATTTAAAGTGATTTTATAATATATTAATGATTTTTATTAAAGTTAAAATGTAAATGAATGAATATTTAAGTTGAAAATTTGAAATATAACTAAAACTGAAAAGTTATGAAATTGACTTAAAAGTGGATTTTTAGTTAAGTAAATAAAAATAAAATTAAGTTATATTTGAGGATTTGAACTTATGTGTTAAGTTGAAATTTAATGTAATGAATTTAAAAATTGAATGTTGCAATTTAATAAGTGAACTAGTATTAAATATGAATTTTTAAATGGAGATTTAACTTTATGAAATCATGAAATTAAGGATAACTAAATGATGTTTATAAAAGTAAAAAAAAATGTGTGATTTTATAAGTTAAAAGTGATTTAAAGAAAAATATTATTGTTGTGAAATTATATTGAAAATTTGAAGTTAATTAACTGCATTTTTGAAATGCTATTATTCCTAATGTAAATGATAATACAACATTTGTAAATGCTGTAGTTGATAAGTAAACTAAATAGCTAAATTAAATTAATGGCTATTATAGCATTCTATAACGCTATAATTGTTGGATTAAACTAAGTTTTCTTTGAAACTAATGTAACACTATTACAGCATTTTAAACGTCGTCTGTTGTTAAATTGAACCGTTTGAATATAACTTTCTGTAGCATTTTCCAAATGCTGTGAAAGTTGAATTTTTACTGTTTTGATAAAATTAAGTGAATAAATGAACTTTGAGAGTTGAAAATTTTGTAAATTTAATAATTTAATTATTAAATGTAATAACTTCATTTTTAAATGATTTAAATGAAGTAATCTGTTTCGAATTGAAATATTTTGAAATGGATTTGAAATGATATTTGATTTTTGGGAAATAAGTACCATTTTTAAATTATAACTATGGGTTACAATAACGATTGGTTGTTAAAGAGACCGGGATCGGATATGGACATACTCTCTGTCAACACCGAAAACCACTTTAACAACTGTGTACGCGGTGGAGATTGCTGAATGAAGTAGGATGGTGACGATGTTCCTAAGGTACTTTATGTGGACCTAACTCACGTGAGTTAGCTTAAGGTGGCTAAAAAAGGGCCGATCTCGGGCCAAAGGAGGTAGCACCTCTGGCTAAACACACTTTTTCGATGCCATTCTATTACTGTTGTGATCGGTTGGGTGCACCCCTTGATAATGGAGTGTTGTTCAGGGTGGGCGTATGTGGCTGCTGTGTTACCACCAGCCCGTGTGCGTAATTGGTATATCTACGCTAGCATTGCCTTGTGTGCTGAGTCACCTACTATACCGAACCTTTACTACGAGTTTGTTTTTCTCCCGTAGCCCGTGTGGTATCCTTTGACAGTCACCCGGTGTGGAGATGTCATGATATTGGATGGACTGCTGGGACTATTATGTGTGAAGGGTGATATGGGTAGCCCGGAACGCTGTTTAAAAGTATGTTTATTTTACTGTAGACATTATTATAATAGCAAAATATTACTATATAGTAAATAGTTTGACGGATCCTTAGAGGATGGGTGGTCCCAGGCATCCTTTGAGTTACTTGTATCTTTATTACAGTTCACTTGAGTTGGTTTACATTATATAAGTATATATTATCTTGACTCGATTCTTTGTGTTTTGCTTTACGCTCGGGTCAGCCTGAGTGTTTACAGCTTTGGATTCTCTTTCTGGAGCTAGTCTTTGCTGGAGTTTCTGCTTATCTACATATTTATCTATTCTATTTCAGCTGTTCTAGTTTATCTCATGTATTAGTGAACTTCTATGTATTTGGGATTTCTATTATGTTGTTTTCAGACTGTATTATGTATTTGGTTTGAGACTCTGCCGTAGTAGCTTTATGAACTACTATGTATTTTATTTTCCGCTGCGAGTTATTCTATTTGTTCTGTGTCTGTGATTCTGTATATTTGATTTTATTTGCTCCAAATTTATTTACAATCTGTTATTTCGCATCATTCAAGTCCGACATGTGTGGATTATTGTCGATTTGAATGGTACAAAATTGGGGTTGTTACACAAATAGAGTAGAATTAACAGGAGTGGCTTATTTAAAAGACTTATATTAAGTTAATAAGCAAAGATAGAATAGGGCCCAGAAACAATACCATTCCCTTTCGGTCGGGAACTGATGGTCTCACAACAAGATTAGGTGTGGCTGGGACATGCTTATGCTAACTAGGATAACTAAGGGGCCAATAGATAGAAGCTCAAATCAGGGGATTTGGACAGTGCAACAAGATTTTATTTGTTAAGACCTGTATCGGCAGCATTCCCCGTTTAGACTAGGGCTAATGGTCTCATAACACACTTAGGTGAGGCTGGGCAGGACCCTCTGAGACTAGGACTAATGGTCTCACAACAGATCAGGTGAAGCTAGGCACGCTTATGCTGTTTAGGATTGGTAAGAGGTCAAAAAAGGGAGCAACAGATAGTGCGAGCCTAACGGTAGCCGGGCGTGCGGCCTCGGTGCAGGGAGATAAGTCGCTATTAAGTTCCAAAGCGCTAAACGGGTGTCTTTTGCTATGGGATCCATAGGATGGGACTAGCTCACAATGGCACAATAGAAATAGAAGGCCGATCAAAGGGTAGAATTAGGACTACAACCTAATTAAACCAAGATCGGGATCCCAGCCTAATCAAAGCAGCTTTAGAAAAGTGCAAACAATCCAATCAAAACTATATAAGCAAAGCAAACAATTAAATAGTATTTTATTCTAGCTTTATCTTTTCTTTTATTTCCTTTTATACCAGAACTATTACTAAGTCTATTGTCTTTTTCTTGCTTAAAAATACTAGTAATTACTTTCACTCACCAACTTTTAGTCTGATCCACTCCTCTATTTTCCCTTTTTTCCCTTAGGCCAGTAGAGGCACGGACAGTAGATTTCAGCTTTCTTGGAGAGATATTCTTGGAGAATTGTTCGTGTATTCTTCTTCTTCTATTCTAATAGTTTGGATGTACTAGTACTATTGAGAGGGATGTTTTTATTTATGTACTCTGATATTGTGACTGAGATGGTGTTTTCATAAGATATATATATTTGGTATTTTGAGACTTTGGTTATGACTTATTTTATGAAGTTCGATTTATTAATAAGTTATTGTTTTAAATATTTCCTCTATTTTATTTATTTTTTCTTATGAATCTTAGTGTCTGTAAAGTTTTAGCTATACCTTCAATGCACCACATCTTTTAGTGTGCCTTTTTTGGGAATACTAAGGGGTGTAGGGTGTTTCACTTCCCCTTAGTATACCCAAAAAGGGAACCTAGTGAATATGGTGTGTTATAGGTATAGCTAAAAACTTACAGAGACTAAGATTCATAAGAAAAAATAAATAATACGGCGGAAATATTTAAATAGTAATCTAATTATTCAAAATCAAACTTCATAAAATAGAATCATAAAACCAAATACATAAGATGCCTCAAAATACCAAATACATGTCTTATGGAAAGTAAAATACCATCCCAGTCACATTATCAGAGTAAAAATAAAACCATCACTCTCATCGGTACGAGTACATCCAAACTCAAATAAAAAGAAAACCGGAAAAGAAGAAGAAGAATGCATGAAGGATCTCCAAGAATATCTCTTTGAGAAAGCTGAAATATACTGTCCCTGCCTCCAATAGATTAAAGAATGTTTAATCTATATTCTCTTAAAATAGACCATTTCTATGAAATTTATAATTTTCTAATAATTAATTAATGAATTAATTAAATAATTAAATAACTTTATGAAATTATCAGAATTGAGCCACGGGAGTTGCACTATTGTGTTAAGGGCAATTTACTAGTCAGTTTCCACATATAGATTTTTAAAATTCGAGCTAAGACGAAGAAGTTATGGAATAAACAAGAAACGAGAAAACGAAATAAACAAGAAACGAGAAAATGGAAGAAAAAAATATATAATAGGGTAGGTCGACCCTCCCAATGGCTAGGGCAACCTATAGATCAACATACCATGTGCAAAGGTCAACCTATAGATCGACCTACCATGTGCAAAGGTCGACCTAGCAGTCGACCCGCCTTGTATTTTGGACGTTAAATCATCCAGATGCAAATATGACATGTTTTTCTGCTTTAAATCGATCATATGCGTTCGTGCTTCCATCGGGTGGTTCCCATCGAACCTATGACGTGGTTGAGCTAGATTTATTCTTTAAATCCAATGGTCTGAGATCCAAAAGTGACACTATAAATAAGATCCTAGACCTATCTATTTTTCTAATTTAAATTTTGTCCATCTAGGTTCATTGCCTGAGGATGGACCCTAAAAGGATTATTTTTCCAAGAAGAAGGTCTTTTTAATTAAAATATTTTATACCCCTCAAGTGGATCCGGGAAGGCCAAGGAGAAGAGTTAAGGACCACAGGTGAGTGTTTAAATAATTATTTTAGATTTTTAATAATTTAAAATAATAGAGTTTCCAATAGTTGTAGTTTTCTACAATTTTGGGATAATCTTTATGCAAGTTTATTTACATTTTATTTTTAAGTAAATTTTAGACTTGTTTTCTAGTCTATTTTCATTTAGCTATTTTATTTTAATTATTTGCAATTATTTACTATTAATTATAGCTTTCCCAATTATTTACAATTATTTACGGTATTTAAAGTTATTTATTGTTATTTACGTTTTATTTACATCTATTCTATGTTGGGATTTATTCTGTAAATGTCGGTATATTTTTAGCTCCCTTTTTAATCGAATGGAATAAATAGAAGAAAATAATTCGTTAATATAGACTAAAATATAAGAACGTTGAACTTACAGAAAATGGGATGTAGAATAAGAAGAACTGTAATAAATTGGACTTAGACTAAAATAGGAAAATTTAAGACACTTGCAAGCATAGTATTAACATGTAGTTATAACTAAAAAGAGAAAATAGAAGAAATAGCAGAAGTAGCTTATTTTGAAACTTAGGCCTTAGGTTAAGTAAATAAGCAAAGTTATGCCACACAAGTTATAATTAGAGACAAAACAGAAGAGGCTTATTTTAAAGACTTACACTAAGCTAATAAGCAAATATAGCAGAGATAATAGAAGATACTTATTTTAAAGACTTAAAATAAGTTAATAAGCAAATAAAGCGGTACTAATAGATGAATCTTATTTAAAAAACTTATATGAAGTTAATAAGCAAAGATAGAAGTATGGCACATAACCAATAACATTCCCTTTCAATCAGGAACTGATGGTCTTACAACGGATTAGGTGAGGCTGGGACACACTTCTGCTCACTAGGGTAACTAAGGGACCAATAGATAGAAGCTAAAATCAAAGGAATTGGGAAGGGGACGAAACAAGATTTTGTTTGTTAGGACTTGTATCGGGAGAATTCCCCATTCAAACTTGGACTAATGGTCTCACAACACACTTAGGTGAGACTGGGCAGGACCCTTTCAGACTAGAACTGATGGTCTCACAACAGATCAGGTGAGGCTGGGCACGCTTGTGCTGTTTAGGATAGGTAAGAGGGAGCAACAGTAGTGCAAGCTTAACGGTGGCCGAGCATGCAAACTCAGTGTAGGGTGATAAGTTGCAACCGAGTTCCAAAGCGCTAAACAGGTGTCATTTGCTATGGAACCCATAGGATTGGACTAGCTCATAATGGCACAACAGAAATAGAAGGCCAATCAAAGGGTAGAATTAGGACTTCCGCCTAATTGAACTAGGATTGGGATTCCAGTCTAATCAAAGCAGTTTTAGAAAAGTGCAAACAATCCAATCAAAACTATCTAAGCAAAGCAAACAGTTAACAATATTTATTTTAGTTTTATCTTTTCCTTTATTTCCTTTTATACTAGAACTTTACTAAGTCTATTATCTTTATCTTGCTGAAAAATACTAGTAATTACTTCCACTCACCAGACTTCTAGTCTCACCCACTCCTCTATTTTCCCCCTTTCCCCCCTTAGGCCTGCAGAGGTAGAGGTAGTAGATTTTAGCTCTTTTGGAGAGACATTCTTGGAGATTCTTTATGTGTTCTTCTTCTTCTGTTCCATTTTTCTTTTATTTTAGTTTGGATGTACTGGTACTATTGAGACGGATGGTTTTATTTATGTACTCTGATATTGTGACTGAGATGGTGTTTTCATAAGACATATGTATTTAGTATTTTGAGACTTCTTTTGGTTATGACTTATTTTATGAGGTTTGATTTATATATAAGTTATTGTTTTAAATGTTTCCGCTGTTTTATTTATTTTGTCTTGTGAATCTTAGTCTCTGTAAAGTTTAAGCTATACATACAATGCATCACATCTTTTAGTGTGGGGTGTTTTAGGTAGGGGCCAGTAGGTTTGTAGTTAGCTCATGAAAACTATATTCGGATTAAGATATTAGTAGTCAGCCAATAGGTTCCTAGTTAGCCCATGAAAACTTGGATAGGAAATAAGATATTGGAGTTACCAATAGGTTCTTAGTGATTCCATGAAAACTATGTAATTAGACAGATAGTCCTAAACATTTAATAGGTTAATAGTAAACGTAGAAACTACAATTGAGACAGATAGTTAAAATGAATGTAAATGGGTAATCCAGAATTGATTTATTTGTTTTGCATATCATCATAATGTTTTGAAATACTATGTTCTAACCATTGCAGATTTAGAAGTACGATATATGGTTTTATAAATGTTTTTGATATGAGGGGAAGCCCGTTCCACTAAGTGGTGTGGTCTCACTAGATATCTAAATGGTTTGAGATGGTGAATTATTATTCATACCAGGCTTTATATAAGGTTTCCATGTGTTCTTTAGACGAATAAAAGCTTCTGAGGACGTGCAAGAGGCGGATTGTTATTAGAGTTCTTTTATTTCCACTGTGTATTTGTTTGTAAAGGCAAATTTTCTTCTTGCCAATTTATATACTTTGATCTGCCAAGGGGGCATCTTCATATGTCGCTCTTGGTGTACGTTGTAATAATTATATATTACCTAAACATGGTCTACGAATTAGAATTATGTAATCAATTTGGAATATTTTGAAATGGAATGAAGAATTTATTTTGTTATTTAATCTTTTTTTCATATTCTTGTGTTTCTACGTATTAATATATCTAATATTGTCGTGTTTGATCATCGAGGATTAATAACTATGGATGAATGCAGCATCCGTTGCCATTAGTTTTAGGCCACCAAATTAGGGGATGTTATAGGAAAGTTATTCCACTAAGCCAATTTATGATGAGTTATTCTAAGAGTGCAAAGTTTATATTTTTTACCCGTTGTAGTGTAGAAATACTCAATTTATCCTATAATTGATTGTCATAATCAAAGTAATGGATGGACCTTATTTTTTAGAAGCCAAAAATATAAGTTAAGACATGTAGGTTATTGTGGAGAGACATACTAAAAGGGTATATTTTATTTAAGTAAGAAGTGACAGGGCTACAAAATCATTAATATTAGTTGACGTTGAAAGGTAGCTTCCAACAATTGTTTCTTTTAGGAAATTGAGTTGTAATTGCTAGTTGTCCCTTTTAGGGTATTGGAAATGTATGTGATATGATATAAGATATGTTGATTATCTTGATGAGATTTAACCACTGTACATATTGGAAAATGTTACAAATAAGGAAATCACATAAGGACACTTAACTAGAGATGAATGTGAAGTAAGGCTAGAAGCTTATAAAGTTAATTATAAAATTAATTATGTTAGCAACCAAAATAAAGAATATTCAAATCCCAAAAACTTTAGAATTTTGAAAAAAAAATAGCGAGCAGAGGACTGGGAAGGGTTGTTGCGAAACCCATATATCACTATGCCTGTCTCTTAAAAGCTAAAATTTTCAAAATGTACTTGTGTATTGTCTACTGTTCTACAATAAAAGAAAAGGTTTTAATTTAATATTAAATATAGAATATGCTTAGGTTAATCATAAATGCTAACTCATTGACTGAATCTCGATTACATTAAGATTGGGCGTGGTTTTATTTAAAGATGTAAAGACAAATGCTTCTGACAAATTATGTTCAAAAAAAATAAAAAAGATTCAAAATATTTTGCGAATTCAATTGAAAGGGAAAGAGATTTTGAATGAAAATGAGAAAGTATCCGACTTTCAAATTCCACATGCTCAACATATAGAGGTTCTATGTGTTAAGGAATATGAACTTTATTATTCAGTAAGTGTGACAGTTCCGAAATAAAAAATAAGAACAAGGGAAAAAGGTGTTTTAGCTTTGGACTTTTTGATTTTCACATGCTATCGATAATAAAAAAAACTGGTTTAAAGAAATAATTCTACTTTAAAATTTAGAAATAAGCTCCTTATGCGAATTGTAATTAGAAAAATTTGAAAAAACATAGGTGCAAAATAGAATGTTCTAGGTACAATGGAATTGAGACACAAAAGAAGGGTGAAAATATATCATTTTTCATCTAAATTCCTTTATTGAAATAAGAGTGTGGATATGGGAAAACTGGATTTTCAAAATTTTGAATGTTAGAAATGGTGTGTATAAGAGTGTGGATTCAGGAAAACTGGATTTTTGAAATTTTGAATTTTAGAAATGAGGTGTTAAGTATAGGAGTGCAGGAATTTGATGCCAAATTGGTTGAACGGTACTACTATTCACAGGAATGTGGAAATCGTTGTATGAAAACAAGGATTTTTACTTTTGAAAGCATGAAAATATATTGAACTACTAATATATGTAAGTTGTTTGGGTCATATTTTCAAAAAAGAATTAAAGAACGCATTCATATAGAAGGTGCTAATTTTGTATTATTCAGCATACATATCATATGTATTATGCTACACCATGCACTTATACACGATTAGCTGCAAAATTGGTTGTAGACAAATTGGTTGGACAGTTTAGAATGCTTGCACACTATGTTACATGATTCAATTCTAGAGGAATTTTGGGACGAAATTCTTTTAAAGGGAGAAGAATGCAACATAACGTAAAATAAAATGTAGTTAACTAAATGAATTCATAAATAATTTATAAAGATCAAAAATTAAATTTGAGAAAACATTAGAATTTGGCTATGAAATTTAGATTACTGTGTTCATGGCACTTTTCAAATCAACTTTCATATATAAAGCTTCGCAATAAGAATTTAAATGAAGAATTTATTGATGTTTGAAGATTTCGGATCGAAAATAATTAAAAAAGAATTCAAATGAAATTTAATAAGGAAATAAATTAAAATTAACGTTATTAATAATTAACATCCTGGGACCCTACTAGTTGACATCCTAAAAGTAGTCGGTCGACCTTGGTTAAGGCCGGCGCGAGATTGAACCTCGTCTTAGTAGACCAGGTTTATTAATTATAGTCTAACATATTGAATTGATTCGAGTGCATAAAAATATAGGCCTAGCCTGTCTCTTTTCTTCTCATATTTTCTTAACTAAGCAACGAAGCTCTGTCATTTCTTCTTCTCGGTTATTTCTAGAACATAAAAATATTATATGTGTCTGTGTATGTATATACATACATACATATATACACATATATTGGAGAAGGATGGAAAATAAACGAAAAGGGCTAAAGGGGTGAATCAATTGTACGAAAGAGCTAAATTGAATTATAAAATTTAGATTCTGCGAAAACTAATCTCCTATCAGATCTAAAATTCTAATCGGTACGTGTATGTATTATTGGTTAAAAAGAAAAAGGAGTCAATTATGAGTAAGGGAATTGTATCTAGAGATTTAACAACTGAGAGGTGAGTGAAAAATTATGTAATTTACATAATACTACGTTCATATCGTTGGAATTCTATTTTAATTATTATGCCTAAGTAAAATCCATTTAATTATAGGCTCAAAAAAATGTGTCAAAACCCTTTCTTACATATTTAGTAACTGTTTAACTTTGATTAAATGATATACACACCACAGATCTGGAAGTAAGGGAGAATAGTCCTTAAAATTTAAGAAATATAATATTAATAGAATTGCATAGTTAAATCCAGATTATGGTTATTTGGGTTGTAAATTTTAAACTTGTCATTAATTGAAGATGCCTTTAATTGATTTGGGATTTAAATTTCTATGTTTTAATTCATTAGAATTATAGAAGTACAATCTTATTGCATTGATTGCCTTGTGAATTTCCATAAATTGTCCAATTCATAGTATATATGAAAAACGCATCATTTGAAATAACAAGGAATATTTATATTTCCAACGGAAAGATGTGCAAAATAAGGATGTTTTTCATTATTTGCACTGTCTATTTCAATTCAAATAAAAGGAGATAATTCATTGTAATTACAAACGCAACACAATCGCACTTTTGGTAGTTTATGAAAAATTACAACATTAACATTTCCTTCTTGGGAGAAATACGATTTCAATGCATTAAAATGTAGAAATAAATACTTTTGGAATATTTACAGATATGTGTATTTCTAGAAATCCCTAAATGCAAAAATTAAAAAGTTATCAACAGAAATATAAATCTCGTTTGCCCATTAAATATATATAAAGTAAAGTATAAGTTTAAGAAATAAATAAATAAACATCTGTTACAATATTAATATATATATATATATGGTAACATGCAATTAATTGTATATTATCGTGTTAATTATAAATAAAATGCTAAATACGAATAAGATGATAAATTAAGGGGTAAAAGGGAAGTTACTATAATCAAACCAATATGGGTAGTGTAACGACCCTAGATTTTGATTTAATTTAAATTGATAATTAAAAGAAATTTTGAATAGAAATTATAAAATTAAATATAAATGGAAGCGAGTTTCCTCGATTCAAATAGAAAATATATTAAGTCATATGGGTTTGAAAATTTGTATATATGAGAATATATATGTATATATTGGATTTTAAATAAATTCTTAAATAAATGATTTTGAAAAAATAAATAATATACTTTGGACACAAGTATAAAAATAAATAAATAAATTGATTTATAAAAGATGATAATTTGGGATATATAAAATATATGTGTATATAGAGAATGTAAAATGATAATTTTTAAAGTAAAATTTATGATGATTATTTAAACCAAAAATAGAAGTAAAATATTTGAGTTATAAATTGAGATAAATAAAAGTTAAGTATGAAACCAAATAAATATATAAAACATCTATGTACAAAACAAAGTTATAGAATTTCAATTATATTTTAAAGTAAGTACATAAAATAAAATAAACATAAACAAAACAAAGTAAGATATATAAACAAAGTAAAATAAGTATTAGCAATAAATGTTTTAAATAAATTTATGGTTAGAAATAAATGTTAAAGTTAAATTAGAATTCAATACATAAGTAAAATTAACTACAAGCAAAGTATAAAATATAAATCTATGTATGCACACTTAAACAATATGCAGGCAAAACATAAAACTAAAACAAAGTAAAAATAAAACCCAAACAAAATGTACAAAGCAATATGTATACTCAGCTGAGAATATGAAGTGTAGTATTAACAATTGTATATAAGAAGACAGTAAAACATGTGTATGCAGGCAAATAGAAAGTAAGTATAAAAACAAAACAAATGTATGCATATGAACAAATACAAATATAAATAAGGAATGAAACAAACTAAAATACATACAAGTATGTAGCTTGCAAAATCAAGTATCAGGGTATAAAAATAATAAGGCAAAAGAATGTTGCCTGTAAAAAAAAAATGCAGCATGGAAATAAAGTACCATCAGCCACCATATCAATATATCACTTCAGCCATGCTTATTTTACAAATATACATCACCCTGTATACTTTCTTCTTTTTCACCTGCGCAAGCATATTCACCCATACCCTATCTTTATAAATAAAATAAAGATAGCCTGTAAAACCTCTTTTATATATATATCAACAATCCTCATCTTAGTTCATTCCTTGAAGCTAAAATATGAAGTAAATATTACTTCATACTTAAACAAAGATTCAAAATTTAAATAACAATATAAATCAAAACAAATGACTTCAAACCAGAGAATCAAGGAAGAATGAAGTTTCAGCTTGCATTTCCAGGGCTCTGTTTCAATATGAAGCTCTGTCTTTTTTTCTCAACACTGTGAGCAAACTTCACCCTCATTATTTTTGATGTGAGTACCATTTCCTTTTAAATGCAGTTTATACCTCTGATGCTACTAAAAATGTTGTGATGGGAGTTGCTTTGAAATATGGTATGAGTATGGATATGAATCTGACATAAGTATGCATTTATAAAATGTCTGTGTGAATACAAAATACTCCTCTGTCTTCTTGTTTCAGAGCACCCACCCTGATCCAAACTAAATATCTAAACATTCGATTGTTATTAGGCTTTGTTTCCAACAGCAAAGATGTGAGTTTAGGTATGAATTCAAACCTAAAAATAGTTTCAAAGGAAAAAAATTGATGAATGGTTTACTGGGAAAGGTAAAACACAGTTAGATTCAAAAATATACCCAAATTCGATTTGGATAATTTATTGATTCATTTATATAATCGGTTTCGTAATCAAAAATCATGATTTTTAATATAGTTCTCAAGATTTTTAAGCCTGGGGTGTACGAGAATTTAAGGGTTGAACGAAAAAGGTGTTCGGTCCAAATTCTGACGATCGATGCAATAGGAAGGGTCGGGGTTGTTCTTGGAGGGGGAGGAGGACTCAGGCATCACCAGAAAAATATAAAATGAATTTTTAGATGACGGTGGCGATGGCGGCGTGGGATTTTTTATTCGTAGACCTAATTTTTTTGGCGTTCGATCATTTGATCGCCGCAACCTCCACAGAGCGTCGAGTTGCACGTCATTGGAGGGAAAGGTAGCTAGGTGGGTGGCGGAGAGGTGACCGGAGTTTGGAGTCGCCTAGTGGTCGGAGCGCCAAGAACTCGACGTTGACAGGTTTGGGTTATCGTGCGTGTTATTTGATTCTAGGTTTGGTTAGCAAGCTCCATTTTGATTCGAGCCAGTGTGATGTTTTCTGGGGGTCGTGATCATCTCTGATGATGATGGGCGATGTGAAGCAACTGTAGGTGGTGGCCGGAGATGGCCAGAGCCACGGTGCACGTGCACCGTGCATATTGAAGCACTGATGAACTTTGGGTTTTGGGGAGAAGGTGAACTCGGGTTGAGCTCGAGTTATTCCAGCACTTGACTCGAAGCAGGAGATGGAAAGACTCGAAGCAATTTGCTTTGCCTCGGGGTAATTTTAACAGGTTTCAGGTTTTTGAAACCCTGACTGGAATGTGAGAAAAAAATTTAAAACAAGCTTAAAGTCAAAGTTCAAAACAAAGTTAATCAATGGATTCAAGTTCCTTTGATTTCAAATTGTGACTTAAATCAGTTTTTTTTTTTTTTTCTGAATGTTTTTAAACAAGTTCAAATCAAACAGCCTTTTAAAAGTAATTTGTTTTCAAATAAATATTTGAATTGATTTTTATAAAGTTCTTTGATAAAAAGGATTTTGAATAAAGAATTAAAAACTTGAATTTTTGTAAGATAAATTAAAATGTAATTCAAAAGCTTAACTTCAAAATAAAGATGAAGTAATTGAGTTTAAAGGTTTTTTTTTCCCCTTATATAAGCTTCCTATAAAAATAAATAAATAAATAAATGTTCTTTACATTTATTCTAAGGTTTATAAAATGATATTGAATTTGATTAATGTTTTAGATAGTTAATCAAATTTGAATCTTAAATTCAAATGGAATTTTAATTTTTATTTAAAAGTGTAAGGTTAAAAATACACTTAAATATTTATGAAATCATTAATAAAAAAATTAATTGTCTTAGGGATAATTAAGGCAATCAAATAATTTAATTTATAAAATAATTAAAGAATGATTAATCAAGGAGTTTAAGTATAAGTACTTGATGTAATTAAATTATGATTTATTAAAATAAGTGATTTGAGATAAGCACTTATTGTAGCGAGTAAAGGATAATTAATTGAATGATATTAAATTAAAGATTTATTAATGAATGAGTTATAATCAATTGAAGATTAATTAATTGTAAGTGGTTAATTATTAAAGTTAATTAACCAAGTGATTAAGATAAAATTACATTTAATGTAATTAGAACGTTGATTTATTTATAAAGATAATTAATTATTTAAAAATAATTATTTAATGAAATAAATTTAGGTTAAATAATTTTGTAATTAACCTAAGGTTAATCTAATTAATTTATTAATTAAGGATAATTAATTAAAATGTTGATAAATTATTTATATCAAATTATTAGTGATTAATTTATAAATCAGAATTAGATAATAAATTCATATGTAATTAATTTACTAGGAAATAAATTGAATTGATTAGGATTGAACGAATAATTAATCCTGTTTATAAATGTTTATCAAATGCTTGACCTTACTTATGAATGATTGCATTGTATGAGATGCTTTGAATTGATTATCCTATCTGATTTGTGATATTTTGTTCTGTAGATTGAGTAGTGTATATTTATTTGCAATTGTATATTATCTGTGAATCTGTGAATGGACGATGAGCGTTATAAGTTTTATATCGCTTATCAACTATATTTCTGCGTTTTGATCTGTGATGATTGAATGATGTTGCACTATTGTGTTAAACCCCTGGACCACACCATACACACAATTATGGATTTCACGAGGAAATCGATTAAGTCACAGATTTTGAAATGATTTATAAAATTGAATATTTAAATTTAAATGTTTTGGAAATGGAGTGGGTTTAAAGTGAAAAGCTTTTGGAATGGAATTTCAAAATAAAAATTTATTATTTTTAAATTACTTGATTAAGTTTTGGAATTTAAATAATTTGATTTAAATTTAAATTCAAAACTTGAAATTGAATTCTATGATTTGAAATTAGGGATTAAAGATGTTATATTGGTTATATAAGGATTAAACCACTTTTAAGTATTGTTTTTGGGAATTTGAATTTAACCCAAGGATTTCAACGCGTATAAATGAATCAGATTTCCAAAATGAAAACTTTTGTTTTCAAATGATAAACACTTTTAGATAAGAACTGAGATTCCAGTTAATTAGGGGAATTTCAAGATTGAATAGGGAAATGATTTTTCTAAGTTATGAATGAATTCTTTTTGAAAGCTATGAATTTAAATCTGTTTATTTTTAACAGATTTAAATTGATGATTTGTTTAAATCAAATTGAAATGAAATTGTTTTGAAGGCTATAAGTTAAATCTTTGATTTAAAGATTTAACGAGTTAATCAAATTGAAATGAAAATTGATTTGGAAAATCTGTGAATGAATCTTTTGTTTAAAAGATTAAAATGTAAAAATTGTTTAAACCGTTAAAGATTGTGAAAATGAATCTTTTTGTTTAAAGATTGAAATGGTAATTAGTTAAACCATTTGAAAGAAAGTTTTGAATTATTAAGTTGCGACTTAATTGAAATCCCATTATCCATTTGTTTTTGAAATATCATGCTTACTATTCGGTTTAACCGGGAAAGGACCTTTGTGTCGTATAACCCATTCCGAATATGTGATTCGACGTTATGGATAGCATTTGAAGACCGGTGTTGAAGACCGGGTATTTGCGAGAGCGATAGGATGACCTGTCGATTGACTCTGCACCGAGTAGCTACGGTATTGAGTTCTCCATATGTGATGGTGAATCCGATCAGGATTGTGAATATCCGGATTGCAAGGGCTTCGTAAGAAGTGCCTTCGGTTCTGTTCGAGCCCGGAACAGACTGGTATGGATTGTATGTCTGACATTACAAATTGAGATATAAAGCCGATTTCTTTCAAATATATTTCTGTTGGTGGCGAAGAATTTATTCTTTTAGCTTAACACCCTTCTCTGAGATGTACGAGCTCAGAGGTTATATAGTTGATGGTTATCAGCGATATATTCCCAATTTGGTAATGTGGCATGCTGAGTGTTGCTGTGAAATGATCATTGTGTTGATTATTCGTGATAGGATCATTTGTTTGATCGTCTATCCTGGTGATCATTTCTATGATCATTTGTTGACCCAAAGCATGGCTTTTGTATAAAGTATGTTTTTGTGGATGTGACTTCGTCGAGCCTCACACCCCGTGAATGGTCAAAACAGGAAAGAAGCAGCAAGGTTATGAGGGGTAGCGCCCTTTAGGATGTGTGCATTTCCTTCTGGAAAAGGGTGGTATCATGGTATGGAGCCCAGATACTTACTCATGTTGAAAACACTTTATGATTGTGTGAATTGATTACGAGATCTCGGTTGAAAGGTCCCAAAGGACCGGGGGATGGCATATTCGGTCAGT
The DNA here is from genome assembly GCA_030765085.1 of Allium cepa. Taxonomy (NCBI): domain Eukaryota; kingdom Viridiplantae; phylum Streptophyta; class Magnoliopsida; order Asparagales; family Amaryllidaceae; genus Allium; species Allium cepa. The sequence goes on along the minus strand of CM060934.1, from coordinate 1,013,350,549 downwards.
TGTTACTCAGTTAGGGGTAACCCGGCCTTGTGTTGGTAGAGATCCGGTTTGGTTCTCGGGGATGTCCATCCAGAGGCATTCTCATGTGGCAATGGGAAGTTCTTTGGCCTGATCATTCGTTGGAAATCCAATTCCCAATACGAAACCCTGTACGGTATTAGTTGTAGAACCTGCCATTTACTTATGGTGGTCACCACTGTTTAGATGGTAGCTATAGTAGGCATACGATAATGGTCGTATGTTGGCTAAGATTTATATTCTACTTTCAAAATATTTCCTCTACACTATGCACTAATAATAATATCAAATGTTATTTTAAATGCTTATCAAGCATCTTTGACTATCATAAGGAGAAATCTCCTCCAATTCTGCGTTTGCATGTGTGTGTGTGCGGGAGGCCTTATGGTAGTCTCATTTTTAAAAAGCATTGCGAATTGACTTTGAAAATCTTTTGATTGAATGTTTTAAAAGATAAACTGTTTTTGTTGCTCACACCAGTCCCACGACTGATCCGGAGTTTATTGTTTTCTTTCCTAAACTCTGGGTGCTCATTATTTTCTACACGAGCAGTCTAGAGTTGGGTTTTTCAGATAGTCAGGTTTAGTAGATTATCTGGAGTTAGTTCAGTCTTTGGATCGCACCAGTCTTGCTTATGCTAGGTGCATCGTTATTGGGAGTTCGAGCTATTGCTGGATTGCTTCTTGGAAATGGAGTTATAGTTATTTTTGGAGTTCTTCCTTGAAGACTATCTTGGAGTTATTTGTTTCGCTGCTAGATGTAATCTATTTTTCTTTTCCGCTGCTATTTTATTGTATCACATCTCTGATGTATATTGATATTCATTGTATCGTTCTGTTGTATCAGATATTGTATATCAGTGTATTATTCTTTTATTCCGCTGTGTTGTTTACTTAATGATTGTTATAAGCTCCGGCGAATCGGATTTGAACGGTCGAATCTATGGCATTCGAATACGATTTGAAGTATGAATGTCGATTTTCGAGCGGGCAAAATTCGTCTCGTTACATTTGGTATCAGAGCTAAGGGTTAAAACTTTAGCTCAGGAGTATAACAGGTTAAGTAACTCATTAGAGATAGGGGGAAGTAAACCCTAGAATGAGTGTATTCCTAAGATATCCATTTGAAAGCCTCAGTAAATTCTCTTGCTATTCACCGATAGTAAGTATGAGTGCAAGAACAAAACGAGATAGGGGACAGGGAAATACGGCTATAAATGGCCGATACTCTGTAACAACAGTGGAAACAATCTTTTTTATCAAATTCCTTTGATTCATTTCCAAATTCTTTTGATTTCTTCATGGCAGTTTCAAGAAGAAGTTTTGGTGTGGTGATGCTCTACGAATCGTTGTAGAAGATTCTTACTTCGTATTTCATCAGATTCTTATCAGTTTTGGATTTAAACCTCAATGAAAATAAATTGGAAATTTTATAAATTGAGTTTAATTGGTTAATAGAATATGAAGGTAATTTGAATTAAATCAATAAAACGATTTCGTTTAAAACTAAATTTGAAATTCTATTATAATTTCTTATATCTATTGTTGATATTCTGATTTGGTGAGCCAAATGCAGAACTGATATCCAGTTTGATCTGAAAAGATATTTCTCTATCTTTCATCTATCCTTGTTGTTTTCGTGCCTGCGAATTTCGAGGACGAAATTCTTTTAAGGGGGGAAGTTTGTAACGACCCTAGATTTTGATTTAATTTAAATTGATAATTAAAAGAAATTTTGAATAAAAATTATAAAATTAAATATAAATGGAAGCGAGTTTCCTCGATTCAAATAGAAAATATATTAAGTCATATGGGTTTGAAAATTTGTATATATGAGAATATATATGTATATATTGGATTTTAAATAAATTCTTAAATAAATGATTTTGAAAAAATAAATAATATACTTTGGACACAAGTATAAAAATAAATAAATAAATTGATTTATAAAAGATGATAATTTGAGATATATAAAATATATGTGTATATAGAGAATGTAAAATGATAATTTTTAAAGTAAAATTTATGATGATTATTTAAACCAAAAATAGAAGTAAAATATTTGAGTTATAAATTGAGATAAATAAAAGTTAAGTATGAAACCAAATAAATATATAAAACATCTATGTACAAAACAAAGTTATAGAATTTCAATTATATTTTAAAGTAAGTAGATAAAACAAAATAAACATAAACAAAAAAAAGTAAGATATATAAACAAAGTAAAATAAGTATTAGCAATAAATGTTTTAAATAAATTTATGGTTAGAAATAAATGTTAAAGTTAAATTAGAATTCAATACATAAGTAAAATTAACTACAAGCAAAGTATAAAATATAAATCTATGTATGCACACTTAAACAATATGCAGGCAAAACATAAAACTAAAACAAAGTAAAAATAAAACCCAAACAAAATGTACAAAGCAATATGTATACTCAGCTGAGAATACGAAGTGTAGTATTAACAATTGTATATAAGAAGACAGTAAAACATGTGTATGCAGGCAAATAGAAAGTAAGTATAAAAACAAAACAAATGTATGCATATGAACAAATACAAATATAAATAAGGAATGAAACAAACTAAAATACATACAAGTATGTAGCTTGCAAAATCAAGTATCAGGGTATAAAAATAATAAGGCAAAAGAATGTTGCCTGTAAAAAAAAATGCAGCATGGAAATAAAGTACCATCAGCCACCATATCAATATATCACTTCAGCCATGCTTATTTTACAAATATACATCACCCTGTATACTTTCTTCTTTTTCACCTGCGCAAGCATATTCACCCATACCCTATCTTTATAAATAAAATAAAGATAGCCTGTAAAACCTCTTTTATATATGTCAACAATCCTCATCTCAGTTCATTCCTTGAAGCTAAAATCTGAAGTAAATATTACTTCATACTTAAACAAAGATTCAAAATTTAAATAACAATATAAATCAAAACAAATGACTTCAAACCAGAGAATCAAGGAAGAATGAAGTTTCAGCTTGCATTTCCAGGGCTCTGTTTCAATATGAAGCTCTGTCTTTTTTTTCTCAACACTGTGAGCAAACTTCACCCTCATTATTTTTGATGTGAGTACCATTTTCTTTTAAATGCAGTTTATACCTCTGATGCTACTAAAAATGTTGTGATGGGAGTTGCTTTGAAATATGGTATGAGTATGGATATGAATCTGACATAAGTATGCATTTATAAAATGTCTGTGTGAATACAAAATACTCCTCTGTCTTCTTGTTTCAGAGCACCCACCCTGATCCAAACTAAATATCTAAACATTCGATTGTTATTAGGCTTTGTTTCCAACAGCAAAGATGTGAGTTTAGGTATGAATTCAAACCTAAAAATAGTTTCAAAGGAAAAAAATTGATTAATGGTTTACTGGGAAAGGTAAAACACAGTTAGATTCAAAAATATACCCAAATTCGATTTGGATAATTTATTGATTCATTTATATAATCGGTTTCGTAATCAAAAATCATGATTTTTAATATAGTTCTCAAGATTTTTAAGCCTGGGGTGTACGAGAATTTAAGGGTTGAACGAAAAAGGTGTTCGGTCCAAATTCTGACGATCGATGCAATAGGAAGGGTCGGGGTTGTTCTTGGAGGGGGAGGAGGACTCAGGCATCACCAGAAAAATATAAAATGAATTTTTAGATGACGGTGGCGATGGCGGCGTGGGATTTTTTATTCGTAGACCTAATTTTTCTGGCGTTCGATCATTTGATCGCCGCAACCTCCACAGAGCGTCGAGTTGCACGCCATTGGAGGGAAAGGAAGCTAGGTGGGTGGCGGAGAGGTGACCGGAGTTTGGAGTCGCCTAGTGGTCGGAGCGCCAAGAACTCGACGTTGACAGGTTTGGGTTATCGTGCGTGTTATTTGATTCCAGGTTTGGTTAGCAAGCTCCATTTTGATTCGAGCCAGTGTGATGTTTTCTGAGGGTCGTGATCATCTCTGATGATGATGGGCGATGTGAAGCAACTGTAGGTGGTGGCCGGAGATGGCCAGAGCCACGGTGCACGTGCACCGTGCATATTGAAGCACTGATGAACTTTGGGTTTTGGGGAGAAGGTGAACTCGGGTTGAGCTCGAGTTATTCCAGCACTTGACTCGAAGCAGGAGATGGAAAGACTCGAAGCAATTTGCTTTGCCTCGGGGTAATTTTAACAGGTTTCAGGTTTTTGAAACCCTTACTGGAATGTGAGAAAAAAATTTAAAACAAGCTTAAAGTCAAAGTTCAAAACAAAGTTAATCAATGGATTCAAGTTCCTTTGATTTCAAATTGTGACTTAAATCAGTTTTTTTTTTTTTCTGAATGTTTTTAAACAAGTTCAAATCAAACAGCCTTTTAAAAGTAATTTGTTTTCAAATAAATATTTGAATTGATTTTTATAAAGTTCTTTGATAAAAAGGATTTTGAATAAAGAATTAAAAACTTGAATTTTTGTAAGATAAATTAAAATGTAATTCAAAAGCTTAACTTCAAAATAAAGATGAAGTAATTGAGTTTAAAGGTTTTTTTTTCCCTTATATAAGCTTCCTATAAAAATAAATAAATAAATAAATGTTCTTTACATTTATTCTAAGGTTTATAAAATGATATTGAATTTGATTAATGTTTTAGATAGTTAATCAAATTTGAATCTTAAATTCAAATGGAATTTTAATTTTTATTTAAAAGTGTAAGGTTAAAAATACACTTAAATATTTATGAAATCATTAATAAAAAAATTAATTGTCTTAGGGATAATTAAGGCAATCAAATAATTTAATTTATAAAATAATTAAAGAATGATTAATCAAGGAGTTTAAGTATAAGTACTTGATGTAATTAAATTATGATTTATTAAAATAAGTGATTTGGGATAAGCACTTATTGTAGCGAGTAAAGGATAATTAATTGAATGATATTAAATTAAAGATTTATTAATGAATGAGTTATAATCAATTGAAGATTAATTAATTGTAAGTGGTTAATTATTAAAGTTAATTAACCAAGTGATTAAGATAAAATTACATTTAATGTAATTAGAACGTTGATTTATTTATAAAGATAATTAATTATTTAAAAATAATTATTTAATGAAATAAATTTAGGTTAAATAATTTTGTAATTAACCTAAGGTTAATCTAATTAATTTATTAATTAAGGATAATTAATTAAAGTGTTGATAAATTATTTATATCAAATTATTAGTGATTAATTTATAAATCAGAATTAGATAATAAATTCATATGTAATTAATTTACTAGGAAATAAATTGAATTGATTAGGATTGAACGAATAATTAATCATGTTTATAAATGTTTATCAAATGCTTGACCTTACTTATGAATGATTGTATTGTATGAGATGCTTTGAATTGATTATCCTATCTGATTTGTGATATTTTGTTCTGTAGATTGAGTAGTGTATATTTATTTGCAATTGTATATTATCTGTGAATCTGTGAATGGACGATGAGCGTTATAAGTTTTATATCGCTTATCAACTATATTTCTGCGTTTTGATCTGTGATGATTGAATGATGTTGCACTATTGTGTTAAACCCCTGGACCACACCATACACACAATTATGGATTTCACGAGGAAATCGATTAAGTCACAGATTTTGAAATGATTTATAAAATTGAATATTTAAATTTAAATGTTTTGGAAATGGAGTGGGTTTAAAGTGAAAAGCTTTTGGAATGGAATTTCAAAATAAAAATTTATTATTTTTAAATTACTTGATTAAGTTTTGGAATTTAAATAATTTGATTTAAATTTAAATTCAAAACTTGAAATTGAATTCTATGATTTGAAATTAGGGATTAAAGATGTTATATTGGTTATATAAGGATTAAACCACTTTTAAGTATTGTTTTTGGGAATTTGAATTTAACCCAAGGATTTCAACGCGTATAAATGAATCAGATTTCCAAAATGAAAACTTTTGTTTTCAAATGATAAACACTTTTAGATAAGAACTGAGATTCCAGTTAATTAGGGGAATTTCAAGATTGAATAGGGAAATGATTTTTCTAAGTTATGAATGAATTCTTTTTGAAAGCTATGAATTTAAATCTGTTTATTTTTAACAGATTTAAATTGATGATTTGTTTAAATCAAATTGAAATGAAATTGTTTTGAAGGCTATAAGTTAAATCTTTGATTTAAAGATTTAACGAGTTAATCAAATTGAAATGAAAATTGATTTGGAAAATCTGTGAATGAATCTTTTGTTTAAAAGATTAAAATGTAAAAATTGTTTAAACCGTTAAAGATTGTGAAAATGAATCTTTTTGTTTAAAGATTGAAATGGTAATTAGTTAAACCATTTGAAAGAAAGTTTTGAATTATTAAGTTGCGACTTAATTGAAATCCCATTATCCATTTGTTTTTGAAATATCATGCTCACTATTCGGTTTAACCGGGAAAGGACCTTTGTGTCGTATAACCCATTCCGAATATGTGATTCGACGTTATGGATAGCATTTGAAGACCGGTGTTGAAGACCGGGTATTTGCGAGATCGATAGGATGACCTGTCGATTGACTCTGCACCGAGTAGCTACGGTATTGAGTTCTCCATATGTGATGGTGAATCCGATCAGGATTGTGAATATCCGGATTGCAAGGGCTTCGTAAGAAGTGCCTTCGGTTCTGTTCGAGCCCGGAACAGACTGGTATGGATTGTATGTCTGACATTACAAATTGAGATATAAAGCCGATTTCTTTCAAATATATTTCTGTTGGTGGCGAAGAATTTATTCTTTTAGCTTAACACCCTTCTCTGGGACGTACGAGCTCAGAGGTTATATAGTTGATGGTTATCAGCGATATATTCCCAATTTGGTAATGTGACATGCTGAGTGTTGCTGTGAAATGATCATTGTGTTGATTATTCGTGATAGGATCATTTGTTTGATCGTCTATCCTGGTGATCATTTCTATGATCATTTGTTGACCCAAAGCATGGCTTTTGTATAAAGTATGTTTTTGTGGACGTGACTTCGTCGAGCCTCACACCCCGTGAATGGTCAAAACAGGAAAGAAGCAGCAAGGTTATGAGGGGTAGCGCCCTTTAGGATGTGTGCATTTCCTTCTGGAAAAGGGTGGTATCATGGTATGGAGCCCAGATACTTACTCATGTTGAAAACACTTTATGATTGTGTGAATTGATTACGAGATCTCGGTTGAAAGGTCCCAAAGGACCGGGGGATGGCATATTCGGTCAGTTGTTACTCAGTTAGGGGTAACCCGGCCTTGTGTTGGTAGAGATCCGGTTTGGTTCTCGGGGATGTCCATCCAGAGGCATTCTCATGTGGCAATGGGAAGTTCCTTGGCCTGATCATTCGTTGGAAATCCAATTCCCAATACGAAACCCTGTACGGTATTAGTTGTAGAACCTGCCATTTACTTATGGTGGTCACCACTGTTTAGATGGTAGCTATAGTAGGCATACGATAATGGTCGTATGTTGGCTAAGATTTATATTCTACTTTCGAAATATTTCCTCTACACTATGCACTAATAATAATATCAAATGTTATTTTAAATGCGTATCAAGCATCTTTGACTATCATAAGGAGAAATCTCCTCTAATTCTGCGTTTGCATGTGTGTGTGTGCGGGAGGCCTTATGGTAGTCTCATTTTTAAAAAGCATTGCGAATTGACTTTGAAAATCTTTTGATTGAATGTTTTAAAAGATAAACTGTTTTTGTTGCTCACACTGGTCCCATGACTGATCCGGAGTTTATTGTTTTCTTTCCTAAACTCTGGGTGCTCATTATTTTCTACACGAGCAGTCTAGAGTTGGGTTTTTCAGATAGTCAGGTTTAGTAGATTATCTGGAGTTAGTTCAGTCTTTGGATCGCACCAGTCTTGCTTATGCTAGGTGCATCGTTATTGGGAGTTCGAGCTATTGCTGGATTGCTTCTTGGAAATGGAGTTATAGTTATTTTTGGAGTTCTTCCTTGAAGACTATCTTGGAGTTATTTGTTTCGCTGCTAGATGTAATCTATTTTTCTTTTCCGCTGCTATTTTATTGTATCACATCTCTGATGTATATTGATATTCATTGTATCGTTCTGTTGTATCAGATATTGTACATCAGTGTATTATTCTTTTATTCCGCTGTGTTGTTTACTTAATGATTGTTATAAGCTCCGGCGAATCGGATTTGAACGGTCGAATCTATGGCATTCGAATACGATTTGAAGTATGAATGTCGATTTTCGAGCGGGCAAAATTCGTCTCGTTACATTTGGTATCAGAGCTAAGGGTTAAAACTTTAGCTCAGGAGTATAACACGTTAAGTAACTCATTAGAGATAGGGGGAAGTAAACCCTAGAATGAGTGTATTCCTAAGATATCCATTTGAAAGCCTCAGTAAATTCTCTTGCTATTCACCGATAGTAAGTATGAGTGCAAGAACAAAACGAGATAGGGGACAGGGAAATACGGCTATAAATGGCCGATACTCTGTAACAACAGTGGAAAAAATCTTTTTTATCAAATTCCTTTGATTCATTTCCAAATTCTTTTGATTTCTTCATGGCAGTTTCAAGAAGAAGTTTTGGTGTGGTGATGCTCTACGAATCGTTGTAGAAGATTCTTACTTCGTATTTCATCAGATTCTTATCAGTTTTGGATTTAAACCTTAATGAAAATAAATTGGAAATTTTATAAATTGAGTTTAATTGGTTAATAGAATATGAAGGTAATTTGAATTAAATCAATAAAACGATTTCGTTTAAAACTAAATTTGAAATTCTATTATAATTTCTTATATCTATTGTTGATATTCTGATTTGGTGAGCCAAATGCAGAACTGATATCCAGTTTGATCTGAAAAGATATTTCTCTATCTTTCATCTATCCTTGTTGTTTTCGTGCCTGCGAATTTCGAGGACGAAATTCTTTTAAGGGGGGAAGTTTGTAATGACACTAGATTTTGATTTAATTTAAATTGATAATTAAAAGAAATTTTGAATAAAAATTATAAACTTAAATATAAATGGAAGCGAGTTTCCTCGATTCAAATAGAAAATATATTAAGTCATATGGGTTTGAAAATTTGTATATATGAGAATATATATGTATATATTGGATTTTAAATAAATTCTTAAATAAATGATTTTGAAAAAATAAATAATATACTTTGGACACAAGTATAAAAATAAATAAATAAATTGATTTATAAAAGATGATAATTTGAGATATATAAAATATATGTGTATATAGAGAATGTAAAATGATAATTTTTAAAGTAAAATTTATGATGATTATTTAAACCAAAAATAGAAGTAAAATATTTGAGTTATAAATTGAGATAAATAAAAGTTAAGTATGAAACCAAATAAATATATAAAACATCTATGTACAAAACAAAGTTATAGAATTTCAATTATATTTTAAAGTAAGTAGATAAAATAAAATAAACATAAACAAAACAAAGTAAGATATATAAACAAAGTAAAATAAGTATTAGCAATAAATGTTTTAAATAAATTTATGGTTAGAAATAAATGTTAAAGTTAAATTAGAATTCAATACATAAGTAAAATTAACTACAAGCAAAGTATAAAATATAAATCTATGTATGCACACTTAAACAATATGCAGGCAAAACATAAAACTAAAACAAAGTAAAAATAAAACCCAAACAAAATGTACAAAGCAATATGTATACTCAGCTGAGAATATGAAGTGTAGTATTAACAATTGTATATAAGAAGACAGTAAAACATGTGTATGCAGGCAAATAGAAAGTAAGTATAAAAACAAAACAAATGTATGCATATGAACAAATACAAATATAAATAAGGAATGAAACAAACTAAAATACATACAAGTATGTAGCTTGCAAAATCAAGTATCAGGGTATAAAAATAATAAGGCAAAAGAATGTTGCCTGTAAAAAAAAATGCAGCATGGAAATAAAGTACCATCAGCCACCATATCAATATATCACTTCAGCCATGCTTATTTTACAAATATACATCACCCTGTATACTTTCTTCTTTTTCACCTGCGCAAGCATATTCACCCATACCCTATCTTTATAAATAAAATAAAGGTAGCCTGTAAAACCTCTTTTATATATATCAACAATCCTCATCTCAGTTCATTCCTTGAAGCTAAAATCTGAAGTAAATATTACTTCATACTTAAACAAAGATTCAAAATTTAAATAACAATATAAATCAAAACAAATGACTTCAAACCAGAGAATCAAGGAAGAATGAAGTTTCAGCTTGCATTTCCAGGGCTCTGTTTCAATATGAAGCTCTGTCTTTTTTTTCTCAACACTGTGAGCAAACTTCACCCTCATTATTTTTGATGTGAGTACCATTTCCTTTTAAATGCAGTTTATACCTCTGATGCTACTAAAAATGTTGCGATGGGAGTTGCTTTGAAATATGTTATGAGTATGGATATGAATCTGACATAAGTATGCATTTATAAAATGTCTGTGTGAATACAAAATACTCCTCTGTCTTCTTGTTTCAGAGCACCCACCCTGATCCAAACTAAATATCTAAACATTCGATTGTTATTAGGCTTTGTTTCCAACAGCAAAGATGTGAGTTTAGGTATGAATTCAAACCTAAAAATAGTTTCAAAGGAAAAAAATTGATGAATGGTTTACTGGGAAAGGTAAAACACAGTTAGATTCAAAAATATACCCAAATTCGATTTGGATAATTTATTGATTCATTTATATAATCGGTTTCGTAATCAAAAATCATGATTTTTAATATAGTTCTCAAGATTTTTAAGCCTGGGGTGTACGAGAATTTAAGGGTTGAACGAAAAAGGTGTTCGGTCCAAATTCTGACGATCGATGCAATAGGAAGGGTCGGGGTTGTTCTTGGAGGGGGAGGAGGACTCAGGCATCACCAGAAAAATATAAAATGAATTTTTAGATGACGGTGGCGATGGCGGCGTGGGATTTTTTATTCATAGACCTAATTTTTCTGGCGTTCGATCATTTGATCGCCGCAACCTCCACAGAGCGTCGAGTTGCACGTCATTGGAGGGAAAGGAAGCTAGGTGGGTGGCGGAGAGGTGACCGGAGTTTGGAGTCGCCTAGTGGTCGGAGCGCCAAGAACTCGACGTTGACAGGTTTGGGTTATCGTGCGTGTTATTTGATTCCAGGTTTGGTTAGCAAGCTCCATTTTGATTCGAGCCAGTGTGATGTTTTCTGGGGGTCGTGATCATCTCTGATGATGATGGGCGATGTGAAGCAACTGTAGGTGGTGGCCAGAGATGGCCAGAGCCACGGTGCACGTGCACCGTGCATATTGAAGCACTGATGAACTTTGGGTTTTGGGGAGAAGGTGAACTCGGGTTGAGCTCGAGTTATTCCAGCACTTGACTCGAAGCAGGAGATGGAAAGACTCGAAGCAATTTGCTTTGCCTCGGGGTAATTTTAACAGGTTTCAGGTTTTTGAAACCCTTACTGGAATGTGAGAAAAATATTTAAAACAAGCTTAAAGTCAAAGTTCAAAACAAAGTTAATCAATGGATTCAAGTTCCTTTGATTTCAAATTGTGACTTAAATCAGTTTTTTTTTTTTTTTTATGAATGTTTTTAAACAAGTTCAAATCAAACAGCCTTTTAAAAGTAATTTGTTTTCAAATAAATATTTGAATTGATTTTTATAAAGTTCTTTGATAAAAAGGATTTTGAATAAAGAATTAAAAACTTGAATTTTTGTAAGATAAATTAAAATGTAATTCAAAAGCTTAACTTCAAAATAAAGATGAAGTAATTGAGTTTAAAGGTTTTTTTTCCCTTATATAAGCTTCCTATAAAAATAAATAAATAAATAAATGTTCTTTACATTTATTCTAAGGTTTATAAAATGATATTGAATTTGATTAATGTTTTAGATAGTTAATCAAATTTGAATCTTAAATTCAAATGGAATTTTAATTTTTATTTAAAAGTGTAAGGTTAAAAATACACTTAAATATTTATGAAATCATTAATAAAAAAATTAATTGTCTTAGGGATAATTAAGGCAATCAAATAATTTAATTTATAAAATAATTAAAGAATGATTAATCAAGGAGTTTAAGTATAAGTACTTGATGTAATTAAATTATGATTTATTAAAATAAGTGATTTGGGATAAGCACTTATTGTAGCGAGTAAAGGATAATTAATTGAATGATATTAAATTAAAGATTTATTAATGAATGAGTTATAATCAATTGAAGATTAATTAATTGTAAGTGGTTAATTATTAAAGTTAATTAACCAAGTGATTAAGATAAAATTACATTTAATGTAATTAGAACGTTGATTTATTTATAAAGATAATTAATTATTTAAAAATAATTATTTAATGAAATAAATTTAGGTTAAATAATTTTGTAATTAACCTAAGGTTAATCTAATTAATTTATTAATTAAGGATAATTAATTAAAGTGTTGATAAATTATTTATATCAAATTATTAGTGATTAATTTATAAATCAGAATTAGATAATAAATTCATATGTAATTAATTTACTAGGAAATAAATTGAATTGATTAGGATTGAACGAATAATTAATCATGTTTATAAATGTTTATCAAATGCTTGACCTTACTTATGAATGATTGTATTGTATGAGATGCTTTGAATTGATTATCCTATCTGATTTGTGATATTTTGTTCTGTAGATTGAGTAGTGTATATTTATTTGCAATTGTATATTATCTGTGAATCTGTGAATGGACGATGAGCGTTATAAGTTTTATATCGCTTATCAACTATATTTCTGCGTTTTGATCTGTGATGATTGAATGATGTTGCACTATTGTGTTAAACCCCTGGACCACACCATACACACAATTATGGATTTCACGAGGAAATCGATTAAGTCACAGATTTTGAAATGATTTATAAAATTGAATATTTAAATTTAAATGTTTTGGAAATGGAGTGGGTTTAAAGTGAAAAGCTTTTGGAATGGAATTTCAAAATAAAAATTTATTATTTTTAAATTACTTGATTAAGTTTTGGAATTTAAATAATTTGATTTGAATTTAAATTCAAAACTTGAAATTGAATTCTATGATTTGAAATTAGGGATTAAAGATGTTATATTGGTTATATAAGGATTAAACCACTTTTAAGTATTGTTTTTGGGAATTTGAATTTAACCCAAGGATTTCAACGCGTATAAATGAATCAGATTTCCAAAATGAAAACTTTTGTTTTCAAATGATAAACACTTTTAGATAAGAACTGAGATTCCAGTTAATTAGGGGGAATTTCAAGATTGAATAGGGAAATGATTTTTCTAAGTTATGAATGAATTCTTTTTGAAAGCTATGAATTTAAATCTGTTTATTTTTAACAGATTTAAATTGATGATTTGTTTAAATCAAATTGAAATGAAATTGTTTTGAAGGCTATAAGTTAAATCTTTGATTTAAAGATTTAACGAGTTAATCAAATTGAAATGAAAATTGATTTGGAAAATCTGTGAATGAATCTTGTGTTTAAAAGATTAAAATGTAAAAATTGTTTAAACCGTTAAAGATTGTGAAAATGAATCTTTTTGTTTAAAGATTGAAATGGTAATTAGTTAAACCATTTGAAAGAAAGTTTTGAATTATTAAGTTGCGACTTAATTGAAATCCCATTATCCATTTGTTTTTGAAATATCATGCTCACTATTCGGTTTAACCGGGAAAGGACCTTTGTGTCGTATAACCCATTCCGAATATGTGATTCGACGTTATGGATAGCATTTGAAGACCGGTGTTGAAGACCGGGTATTTGCGAGAGCGATAGGATGACCTGTCGATTGACTCTGCACCGAGTAGCTACGGTATTGAGTTCTCCATATGTGATGGTGAATCCGATCAGGATTGTGAATATCCGGATTGCAAGGGCTTCGTAAGAAGTGCCTTCGGTTCTGTTCGAGCCCGGAACAGACTGGTATGGATTGTATGTCTGACATTACAAATTGAGATATAAAGCCGATTTCTTTCAAATATATTTCTGTTGGTGGCGAAGAATTTATTCTTTTAGCTTAACACCCTTCTCTGAGATGTACGAGCTCAGAGGTTATATAGTTGATGGTTATCAGCGATATATTCCCAATTTGGTAATGTGGCATGCTGAGTGTTGCTGTGAAATGATCATTGTGTTGATTATTCGTGATAGGATCATTTGTTTGATCGTCTATCCTGGTGATCATTTCTATGATCATTTGTTGACCCAAAGCATGGCTTTTGTATAAAGTATGTTTTTGTGGATGTGACTTCGTCGAGCCTCACACCCCATGAATGGTCAAAACAGGAAAGAAGCAGCAAGGTTATGAGGGGTAGCGCCCTTTAGGATGTGTGCATTTCCTTCTGGAAAAGGGTGGTATCATGGTATGGAGCCCAGATACTTACTCATGTTGAAAACACTTTATGATTGTGTGAATTGATTACGAGATCTCGGTTGAAAGGTCCCAAAGGACCGGGGGATGGCATATTCGGTCAGTTGTTACTCAGTTAGGGGTAACCCGGCCTTGTGTTGGTAGAGATCCGGTTTGGTTCTCGGGGATGTCCATCCAGAGGCATTCTCATGTGGCAATGGGAAGTTCTTTGGCCTGATCATTCGTTGGAAATCCAATTCCCAATACGAAACCCTGTACGGTATTAGTTGTAGAACCTGCCATTTACTTATGGTGGTCACCACTGTTTAGATGGTAGCTATAGTAGGCATACGATAATGGTCGTATGTTGGCTAAGATTTATATTCTACTTTCGAAATATTTCCTCTACACTATGCACTAATAATAATATCAAATGTTATTTTAAATGCGTATCAAGCATCTTTGACTATCATAAGGAGAAATCTCCTCCAATTCTGCGTTTGCATGTGTGTGTGTGCGGGAGGCCTTATGGTAGTCTCATTTTTAAAAAGCATTGCGAATTGACTTTGAAAATCTTTTGATTGAATGTTTTAAAAGATAAACTGTTTTTGTTGCTCACACCAGTCCCACGACTGATCCGGAGTTTATTGTTTTCTTTCCTAAACTCTGGGTGCTCATTATTTTCTACACGAGCAGTCTACAGTTGGGTTTTTCAGATAGTCAGGTTTAGTAGATTATCTGGAGTTAGTTCAGTCTTTGAATCGCACCAGTCTTGCTTATGCTAGGTGCATCGTTATTGGGAGTTCGAGCTATTGCTGGATTGCTTCTTGGAAATGGAGTTATAGTTATTTTTGGAGTTCTTCCTTGAAGACTATCTTGGAGTTATTTGTTTCGCTGCTAGATGTAATCTATTTTTCTTTTCCGCTGCTATTTTATTGTATCACATCTCTGATGTATATTGATATTCATTGTATCGTTCTGTTGTATCAGATATTGTATATCAGTGTATTATTCTTTTATTCCGCTGTGTTGTTTACTTAATGATTGTTATAAGCTCTGGCGAATCGGATTTGAACGGTCGAATTTATGGCATTCGAATACGATTTGAAGTATGAATGTCGATTTTCGAGCGGGCAAAATTCGTCTCGTTACAGGTAGTAAACTATTTAATGAATTTAGTTACAAAGACCATATGGAAATGGTAAAAGAAACTGAATAGGCATGATATACATACATACATACATATATATATATATATATATATATATATATCCATATATCTTTAATAACATTAATGGAAAGCAGAAATAGAGGCGATAAACGTATACAGTAAGAAGAAGTCATAGCAAGTAAATATGAATAAATAATGAACTCAAGAGGCAAAATAATTCGATGGTTGATGATATATAGGCTTAGTAATACATTTTTGGAGGGTGTGAACCAGTGGGCCTAGCCTTATATTTAGGTAAGTTATAAATGTTTTGATTTAGTAGAGGTAGGATGCGAGGTCAGTAGAGTTACATAATGGAAGTCTGCCATACACAAGGGGCTACTAGCAGTTGTGTACACGTACTGCTAATGTATGACATCTCTAGCTATAGTTACTATGTAGATATACGTTCGCGTATGAATTTGATTAATTCCAGGGAGGGCCTATTTTGGGATTGAGGTATTAATTGGTTATCGAATATGCCTCTTATCTATTTAAGAAGTATTAAATGGACGGAATTTTCTTATAAGTGCATGTTAGATGGTTGGGATTAACGCTTATTAGCATTAAAGGAAATGTCTCGGGAGGGATCCACTTTGGGATTGAGATATTGGATGGTGTGTTAGAGTCTGCCACCTCCCCATCTAAGAAGTAGTAAGTGTCCTAGAAGAGATTTCGTACGATGTTGGTTAAGGAGTACAAAATGGGGTTCACTTGGGGGTATTAAGTGGTTGGAGGTCCTTCCTATTTCCCAATTTAAGAATATTAAGTAGCCATGTACTTCCATCCTTAGCATCGTTAGGATATGATTGAATGGGAGAAGGGTTGTTGAACCCAATATGATATAGTTGTGTGCACCCACTTTTATACTAACAGAGTAGGATACATATAAAGATACTTATACCTCAAAGTATGTTACATATATAGATACTTATACCTTAGAGTAGGTTACATATCTAGATAGTTATACCTTAGAATAGGTCATGATATAGATACTTATATCTTGGAGTAGGTTGGACATATCATACATGCATATTGGAATTAAATGACTAATTTGTGAACGGTGGACATAACACTTAAATGGTGATCAATCGGCATAAATTATTATTATGGATAAAGTATGTAATTTACTAGTCACTAGAATGTTGTTCTGACCCCTCTTCATTACAACCCACATGGTAGATTTAGAGGAACATAATTCTAGTACAAGACGGGAAAAGTAGGTGGACAAGTCTTCTCACTCATGCTTTGAACTGAAAATGCGATTAGATATCCAAGGTAGCAGCCTTAGTTGGTGTGTGTGTGTATGTTTTATTATATTTTACCGTTCCGCTATTATTTCGTATAGATAACTCTCTGATATACTTATGTTTACTACATGTTACCAACACCAATGATTTGTACCCTACTTGACTTGGGTTTCCAAGTTAGTCGAAAATTCGAGCTTATTAAGGTGCCGGTTGTTGCAACATTTTATACATACAATAAGAAATCGCTATGAGTAAACATTTAACCGATTTCGATTATGAATGTGTTCATAAACATGAGTAATGAGTCGATATATATAAACAAACAATTATTCTTAAATGTTCCTAGTTACTGTGATTCGAGAAAGGGATATTGATTCATAGTGTAGGCCAGTCAATGGATACCTGAAAAATATGATATCTTTCCACTCCTTATCCAGAAAGCAGATAAAGATATGATATCCGAGAAAATGAATATGAGTGTGGTTACGTAGGCATCTGCATTCGAGAGCTGTTCATCTGGTTTTAATCAAGGTTATAACTTATGTTATGTGTATTTTGGTACAACGAAAGGCATCTATTTAATGTTTTATTAAGTTAATAGTTTATATTATATGCACTTAATATATATTAGTTGCTCCAAAATATTTATTATCGTCATATTTATTGATTTTTTCACCTTTATAATCAGTGAGGAAGAATAAAATTTACGTTAATGCAAAATTTTATATTTATGTATCTTGATTTATTGATCTTTAACGGATATGATAATTATTTGATATCAATCCTTATCAGCGGATGTGGATATCCAATATCTGAAATTGATTTTGGATGCGGATGCGGATATGGCACTATCCACATGCGAAATTATCCATTGACAGACCAAGAGTTGTACCTAATGCTCTCCATATGATGGACAGTGATTTATTCATGATTGGGAACATCAAGAAGTTACGTACTTATTATTGTTGAGGATCAATTACATAAAGACTCGTTGATAGTTTTCTATGAGTTAGTTGTATCTATGCCAAAATAGAGGATCCCATGTTATGACGTAGTAACCATTTGACTTGTGAGTATCATGGATCTTGTTTATCGAAGTCGTACTTTAATAAGGGTTAATCACATAATATGAGTTTGTATTAAGACCATAGTTAGGTATGCGATTACATACTCAAAGTGAAATGGAATTCAAAATAGGATTCGTCTCCTTTAGTTAATGTCAACATAATTGGTTTTCACTCAAAGTTAGAAATCTTTGGTCATAGTAAATTTGGATAATTGATAATTGTTTTCGATTATCCTATATAACTTCAAAACTTAGCTTAAGAAATTAAATGAGAACATTTTTATAGTTTTGATTGATGATCTAGTCCAAAATGTCTAAGTGACACAGTTTTGGCGAAGAGACAAAAACATAAAAATATTATGGCATATGTGTGGAACCTTAAAACAATTATGATGTAGCACTTCGCTTAGATAATCAATAAGTGTACGACTCATGACCTTTACAATGCTTTAACAAAAATCTGAATAGCCTTAATGTTTAAATAGTTTAA
This sequence comes from Allium cepa, assembly GCA_030765085.1. NCBI lineage: Eukaryota > Viridiplantae > Streptophyta > Magnoliopsida > Asparagales > Amaryllidaceae > Allium > Allium cepa. The sequence goes on along the minus strand of CM060934.1, from coordinate 1,013,332,142 downwards.
ATTTTTACTAACGACTGAAGTTACACTTATGAGTCACACAATAGCGAATTTGAGCATTAGGCCTAAAATTTATAATGTAATAACTTATGATTGTTATAAATTATTGCGGAGATGATTCATATATGTAATTGTTATGTATATACTTATGAATAATTTATTTTTTTAATTTACCAATATTAATTGAGTTAAATATGCATAACTATTATACATATTTAACTTCATTTAAATGGGTAATTTAATTTACTAGAAGGGGTAACATTAAATATAAAATATATATATTTTACGCCATGCATAAATCAATTAATATGTATTAATTTATTTAAATATGGAAAGGGTCAAATGTGTCTGGTCCAAAGGATGAAACAAACAAGGATGTAATATATAAGGTATACATTATTAGTCGAATAAAATATAAATAAATTTTGCATTTACCTTATATATGATGGTCGATCATACTGAGGGGAAAGGAAAAGATCAATTGTAGAGAAATAAATGTGATTTATTTCCCACTATAAACACGCGCATAGTATTCTTCCTTTGAATGAAATTTATACAATTTCTAATCCTAAAGAAAAGTTATCTTCTTCCTCTCCTTCAAAAGAGATTAGTTTTCTTCTTCATCTTCCCTTCATCTCCTCTATTAGAGCACTTCAATATAGGCCTTGAAAAACCGTAGTTATAATCAAAAAGGAGTTTTCAAAGGTTAATATACGCATTCGGACATCTGGGAAGACTCATTCATCAAGGTAATTCCTTTGTCATCGATTAAAATATGTCGTCTAAACCCTTTAGTATATTTTATTTTTTCAACAAACAAAGAAAAATGATATATATATATATATCATAATTAACTAGAAAGAAAACGTTCAATCCAAATGAAATTACAGAATTAATTTTTCCATGTACAAAATTATCAAATGCCTTTAGTATACTAACATAACTAAGACACCTACTACATTTTATGGCAAGAATGTAGTAAATAAAGTATTTTTCATTTTCTTTCATTTTTGTACTAATATGTGGATTGATTTAATCATAACTATATGCATACTACAGTACACAACAAAGATATATATGTATAACATATGTATATGTGTAAATAAACATTCATCATATGAAAATGTATAATTAATTATTATTAGTTTAAAAATAAGCCCTCTAAAGATATATATGAATTAATGTGTGTGTGTATAAGGTTGCCTTTGTAATATGCATTTATAATAAATACTAAATATATATGCATCCAGTGCTTGCTATTAAAAAACACATACATATAGTTATAATCCGAGTAACGGTGTGTATATATGTATATATGTATGTGTGTGTATATATATGTATGTATGTATATTCTCATATATATATATATATATATATATATTATAATCTATACATTTATCTATTATTATGTTCACATAAAGTTGAATGATTACATATGTTTATTATATTGATAGTCATATATAAAATTTGTTCAATAAAATGAATTTATTTTAAGTATGATTCAAAATATCTTTATAATTTTTCAGAATAAAGAAAAACTAATCTTTAGGAAAATTTAATAAAAGGAATATTTTTGAAAACAACCTTTTTACTCCATTGCGCAACCCTCTGAATTCAATATAAACTATGTTGCTGTAGCTAATTATAAGAACATTTATGCTATTGAAGTTTGTGAAGTGAATATCAAACTAGTAGATGTAAGTTTTTTATTGGGACTACAACTAATATAGAATCGATGCACTTTTATTGATATGTTGAGTATTTAATTTGGATTGATATTCAAGGTGGATGCTTGGGGGTAGATGTTATAGTATGGATGGGAAATATGCATGATGCTTCCTTTTTGTTGTGATGGTATTGTTACCATATTTTCTATGCCTGGTTGTAGTATCATCATACTATGTGATGTTTCCTATTATGCTAGTATATTAATTGTTGGTGACATATGATTTTATTTTTTACAATGTTTGGATACGTGTGGTGGGGGAAGGGGAGGATAGAGCTCAGTGCATTTAGGCCCAGCCAACTCTTGCTCTTACATGAATAGTATGTCAAGTCTGCTTCTATGGTTTAGTGTAAGTGGAACAATGTAGATTTCATCTCCAAAACGTTGGAAATTTATTGCAACGTAAGAACACTAGTCTTCAAGCAAGCATTCCTGAAGGTGATGATGCGGTCCAGTTAGTGGTATCGCCCTTTTCTCTTTTTTAAATTACTAGATATGTATATGTTGGTATATGCTAATCTATTTTTCATGTTTGAAGGGAATGGTAGAAGTTAGTTTGCAATTCATCTAACCGGTTACCTTTTACAACACATTTGTTGTTTCATGGCGGTTCTATTTTGTATATTAAGTAATATTTGATATAACGGAGATATAGACCAAGAGTAGATACATTGTTTGTAACATTGTCATTTTTATGATTCATATATTAATTTTGAAATGTTATATACATTATTTGTAACATTGACCTATTTATGATACATATATTTATTTTGAAATCTTATATCGATGCGGTTCCACTATGGGATTACCTATGTTCAAATAAAAGTTTTAAATTATTTACTAAATAAGTTTTTATCTTCTATCTCGCCAACTTTAATGTTCGAAATTTATGTCCAATAGTAAATTTAGTCATTGAAAATGGTGAACCATTACATGTGATATTTGGGCTTAGTTCAACGAATACTAAAACATTAGGTGAATTTTAACATTTTGGAGATCGGGTAAGTTACATCTTAGGAGTAGTCAAAAGTTAAATTAACGAGCGTACTAGTTTGATATATGACATTTTATATATGTATGTATGTATAAACTTTTAAATGACCATCGTCACCTACTTGAAAGTATTCATTAGGCATTTAATTATGATGGTTACCTGAAGTTGGGCGGTTTCAATATTGAGAGGCATCATAGGATCTGAATTTAAGCGCTAGTTTCAGTTAGAGATGTACAACATCAAAATATTTATGTCAAATTTTGTAAGACTGCACAAGTAATATCATGATTCATAGGAAAAGATTAGTTCGGATGACTGTCTTATAACATCTTCCAGAATATGTATCTATGTCCACATTTAAGGGTAGAGCATGTAGGTGGGGGGTCAAATTAAAGTGGTCTGAAGAGGTTAGCATTGAATTTTAGCAAAAATAGGAAAGTTGGAAATCACATTAGGTCAAGTTTAGAGCAATCCGGAACCCTAACTGAGCGCTGCCTTATATCTTGCTTGTAACACTGCTTTAGGTCGTGCTTCTCCAAGCGCTTCATGTCGAACCATGTTTTTTTCTGTAACAACCCATATTTTGATAATTAAAAATATTAAATTTAATAAGGTTTTGGGCATTAATATTGTCAGAAATTAAAATTTATGATTTATTAAATTGAATCTGATTAGATTAGAAATTTTTACTTTAAGATAAATCTTAAAACAAATAATTTAATGAGATAAAACATATAATTGGCTAATATTGATTGAATGTAATTGACTGCTATACTATGTTAACGTAATTTCAATTAACTTAAATAATAAAGGTTAATAAGGAATATAACAAACGATGTATAAATTGATGTAATCTTATGTTATTAATTGCACTTGGTTTTAATATGGAGTATGAAATCAATTATTTTGTACGTAAATTTATTAACCTTTGCTTGTAAACAATAAGTTAATAGATATGGATTATTAACGTATATTTATTTATTTTATTATTATTAAATCCGTTAGAAATTTATTTGGTAATTAATGGAGAATTAATGTAATTGAAATATTACAATTGATATAAGAAGAAACGTTAACTGTTGAGTGGTGAGTGTAAAACTTATGTTAGTCGATTGCATAAGGGAATAGTTGATTTAATAATAAGAATGTAAATCAAAATAAAAGGATTTGTTTGAAATTTAAATATATAATGAACAGGTTTTATTACATTTGTAATTAAATGTTGGAATTAAATTAGTATATAGATATTGGGTTTAACATAGAAAATAGGATTTTAAAGGAAACAATTGGATTGATTATCTTCCCTGTATTAGGGTATGTTTTGAGATTTAATCATTGTAAGTAATAGTAATTATATCTTGCCGTTAATAAGAGATAAAAGTAAATGGTAATTAATTAATGATATGTGCAACATATGTTTTGTGTTAAAAATATATTGAGAATTTCATTGAGAAATATTACGTTCAAATTGTAAGCACTTAAATTTGGTACAAATATAACGATTATATGAAATTAATTGATAAAGAAATGATGTGGTTGTACGAAGTATTATTTCTATGACTCTTTAATGGGATAATCTTTAAATATAAGTTGGTTTTAAAGGGGGAGGTGTTAATTGTAAATGAATGTGTAATAAAAAGAAATATGTTTTGATAAAAATAAAAGAAAAGAATAGTTTCTTAAGAATATTCTAATCAAATAAAGTGAATATTTCATCTATGAATGTTAATTTAGTTTCATTAAAACAAAGAACTGAATTTTGTTGTATGTTTCTAGTTGGAATATTTGATTTATCTAAATATTCCTTAATATACAATAATAAAATGGTAAGAAAACAACTTGAAGGCTTGGTTAAGTTTTTGATTTGGAACAGTTAGCATATTAACATAGGAGGTTTATTCCGTTTCAAATTGACTTTGGAGTCTCAGTTCATCTTTTAATGTGTGGGGTGGCGGTCCTCATTATGTTAATTGTAGTGTTTAATTTTATTTAATGTTTACTAAATAAAAAATACATATATGTGTGTAAATTTGAGAGTATTAGGGTTAATAAAATATGTTAAAATGAATTGTTTTTTTAGTATATTTGATTTGTGATTTCTATGTATGGACTACATTCTCAAATTTAAATCTGTCGCTTTCATTTATTTTATTTTATTACTACTTTATTTCATTAAATACATGCCTCTTTTGGTCTTCCAGTATGTTTTATTTATTTACACGCGAGCCTTGCCTTGAAATATTTCATTTGTGAATGTACATTTAATTTCATTAGAGTAAAGAATAGAATGATTTGTTAAAAAAGAAAATATACATTTATTTGAACGTTGTTTTAGCATACGTATTGATTTCAAGAATAGGAATATAATTTAAGTAAGTTATTTATTACGGTGGTGTAAAACAACAAATTTATAAACATGTTTAAATGACTTAAGAAAACAATTATCCTATTTCTCATCCATTTTGGTTTATCTATTTTGAAATTTAACTTTGTTGTTAATTGCAATTAATGTAATGGAAAGATTTCGATTAAAAGGAAAGAAAACTTTGATTGCAATTAATAGATTTAATAAAGGAAACGTACGTTTTGTGTTAAACGAAAATGGTGCTTTAATGGAAATAAAAGAATTAAACGTTCTCATTTTTAAGGTAGGTATAATTTTATTAATTGTGCGTAGATAAAAATTTGTATGTGCACAAATTGAGTATTATTTGAGTGAATGAAATTAATTTGGTTACGTTTCGAAAGAAATTGAATTTCAAAATGTGTACGTGGTCCCTTCATTCTTTTTATTTATTGCATGTACGTTTTAAAATAGTTACCTCATTATTAAAACTTGGTCCGTTCATTTCTCCTTCGGTTTAATACCTAAGCCTAAGCTTTTAGGCTATATTTAATTCTTTTCATCTCATTTTTTGTTATAAAAATTTTATTTTCCTTTGGTTTGCAAATTTTCTCATTCCTACATACATTTCCTTATGCATTATCAATGCCTAAAGCATTTAAAACTAAACGTGCATTTTATCCCTTCACCTTTATTTCCTTGTTATTAAATAATCTATAATTTTATTTCTTCATTTGCATTTTATTTCTTCCATCACCTCATATTCATTTAGTTCACATCTTTCAATACAACATTTTAGGGTTGTTTATATTTTACTTTATTTCAATTCCTAGTTTATTTATATATACCTTATTAGCTTTTCATTTGTTTCCATCTTCATTCCTTTAGTCATATTTCATTTTCGAATCTCATCTTCTATAGCTTCATTTTCCAAATAAAGCTTCCATCTCAGTTTTTTCTCTCTTCGCCTTCCTACTTCTGTTTTCACATTTTTCTTCTTTAAATCTCCTTCTTCTCCTTTTTTTACTTCGATCTTTGTCTTTTTGTTTCTTCTTCTTCAAATCTTCTTCTTTTTGAAAGCTGCCTTTTGGTTTTCAATTCTTCATCTTCTTTAAAAAAAATCTTCTTTTTCAAACATTCTTCTTTTTTTCCAAATCTTTTTCTTTAAATCTAGATCTATAACAACTTCTCGATATCTTCCAAAACATTCTAAAAAAATTAAGATAGAAGGAAACAACTCAAAAGGGGGAAGTAGTAGCGGATCCAAATCTGACTAGAAAAGGGAAATCCAGAAGGTGAGTGTTTAAACTCACTCACGAAATACTAAAATTTTATTGCAAGTTAAACCAAGTCATATAGTGATAAATTTTTTATTATTGGTTTGGAATATTTATTAATATTTAATTTGAATAGCTAAATTCCAATATGTGATGACTAATAATTACTGTGACATATTATTGAATTGGTTGATTTGTTGAATTGATTGATTTGAATGTCGATTGTACGTTGTGATGGATGTTATTGTGATTGAATGTATATTTGTTCATTTATTTGATATATCTTTGTTATCACCCTACAGTTGATTGTAATTATTTAAATTTCATATTGATTATTTGCACACTGAATAAGGATGTAAAACCCATGAATTTCAAATATTTACATCAGAGAAAAATAGTATGTTTAGATTTACTATTTGAAGCATAAAAATGATTTTGGGAAGTAAACCGTCGTTACCTTACTTGAAAGTTTTCAAAATTAAATTTTGAAACATTGGGAAGTTCCCAAAAAAATAGTGAATATTGAAACTTTGGAACATTTTTATAAATCAAATCTCTAAAACTATGAAATTTAACTGGGAATTATTCTGTAAATTTGTAATTTACTAGAATGGAACTATTGTGAAATCCATTCTATTTTGAATGTGGAAGCAATAACAATTCCAAAAATTTGAACCTTCAAAAATGTAGTTATCTGCATTCCTTATTTCATATACTTTTGATTTAATTTGCATAAGAATTTTAGTTCTAACTCGAGTGTATTATTATGCTAAAAAACTCGGATCAGCCTGAGTTTTTCAGCATTGAAGACTATTTCTGGTGGACGAAGACGAAGATTCAGTATATTATTGCTATTTATTATTCCACTACATTCTGTGTTCTGCTGCATTATTTGGTTATTTATGATATATGTATAACTCTGATTTGAATTTGTAAAAGTGAAATGGCATGTTATTTGTGACTCCCCACTTCTCTACCCACGCTAGCCAAGAACACTACGGTGTAGTGCTGTCAACTAGCACGGAGAATAAGGCTGTTGAGGAGCGACCATCCATCTGATAGCTTTTCACACGGTGGTTATAAATAATCTTTGGAAACAAACGTAGAAATAAGCATAACACAAATCAGTCACAGACATCCATATCACAAAGGCAGAAGGAGATATGAATATATAACTAACACATGAAAGTGTACATCAGAGTAGTGGTCAAAAAAAAGATCCACAATAATACAAAAGAATAGCAACACGTGCTATACAAAAGAATACAACGATGAGTCTATATCTCAAGTGTATACAATAAAAACTGCTAATCTAAATAGTTAGCCAAAAGTCAGTGTAGCAAATCCCGGGAAGAAGTCAAGCAGAAGCACCTGTAACATCTCGGTCTGACCCGAGTATTATTTAAGAAAATAATAAACGGATCATTCTAGCTATAAATATCAGATGAAATGATATAAAATAAAACATATGGCATAAACATAAAATATCCATACTGACATACTACTATAAGTATGCAAATGATGATCAACGGAAGATTAATCAATAAGAGATAAGTCAATATCACAAGAATCTTCTCAAAGATCCAAAGAGGGCATCATACCCTAAACTTGTACTCATAACAAGTCAATGACATAAATTCCAGAAATCAACACAAGAAATCCAGAAATCACAGAAAAAGGGAAAGAGGCCTATCACATGACGGTCCGAAGACCATGGGGAGCTACCCCATATGGGTGAGTCGGAATCACCCTGATGAGGTCTAGGCTAACCAAAAAGCAAAAAGGTATATATGAGTGGAATCACACAAATGGTATCTAGCCTAACCTCGCAACAAAAAGGTATGTGTGAGTGGAATCACACAAATGGTGTCTAGACTAACCTTGCGGACAAAGAGATATGTGTGAGTCGGAATCACACCCATGAGGTCTAGTCTAACCTTGCAAACAAAGAGACATCGCACAATTGATAGTCTAAAACATAAAATGATCGTCATGATCAACGAGAAGTGTCAATTACACTAAGCTAGTAAATATAAAAGTTTATCTTCGTGTCCCATAACCACTTGCTTAACTTAAATATTTACGAACAAACTGTAAATCTTCACTAGAAAATTGTCACATGAGGTTCAATCGAACAAGTCCAAGAATTAACCGACGAAGTGAATGCAAGCGTTTCATACCACTTGTTTTACTAAGCCGTTTAATTAGATTTCTCATCCGAGTGAGGTAAAGGTTTGTATATACTAGTAGATTGGGAAACGGTTTAAGAAAAGAGATTTGTTATTGAAAATAGAGATGAAATCATTTTGTTGAAAGAGTTTTGATATTTACTACTAGTATTGAAACCTTCATATTTATAAAGTTGTTATCCTGCCTTTTTAGCAAGGCCGTGATACCATAAAATCGACCGAGAAGCCAAAGATAGTTTGTCTCGAACAATGGTCAACTCAGTATCTCAACAAAGCAAGTTCTGTTGAATGTTTTTCACATAAGATCCCCTACGGAGGGGGGGTCCAGGGGGTGGCAACCCCACAAGATGGGGTACGGGGGCAACGCCCCCGCTACGGGGTTCGACCTTCCCGGTCAGGTCGAGGGGGTCCGGGGGGCAGCGCCCCGTCCAAAACGGTACGACCTAGTGAAGACCTAAGGGAGGATAGGATCGAGCGATCTAAAGGGGCAACAACCTAAGGTCTTAAACAAGGTCGAGCGACCTATATAGGCATAGGGTCAAACGACCTAATGTGTCGTGACCTAGCGAACTAAGTGGGTTCGCGAGTTAATGGTACAAAGACCGAGCGACCTAACATTCGAACGACCCAAGGAAGTAAGGGGTCGAGCAACCTATGATTTTAAGGGGTCGAGCGACCTAGAGGTGTTCGCGACCTAGTGGTCGAGCGACTTAAGGGGGTACGCGACCTAAGGGAAACTCGCGACCTAACATGGCCGAGCTAAGGTAAGGTGCGACTCAACCAGATTAGCGACCTAAGGAAGACGAACGACTTAAGGAACTCGCGGGTTAGAAGAGGCGAGCGACCTAAGGAAGACGAATGACTTAAGGAACTCGCGGGTTAGATGAGGCGAGCGACCTAAGGTCATACGACCTAAGGTCCAAAACAAGGTCTAGCAACCTAAGGCTAGGAACAACCTAGTGGTTGAAGCGACCTAGCGTTTCCGCGACCTAACGAATAATGGATCGAGCAACCAAACGAAGAACAGGCCGAGCGACATACGACCTAGAGGCCCACGACCTACGACCTAGCGAGCCAGAGCCGAGCGACCTAAGGCTGTAGAACGTTTTAAGGCTAGAAACGAGCTATTTGAAGGCCGATACTTTTCCACGCGAACGACCTAGCATTGGCAGAACGACCTAAGTGCAGAATTTTACCAAAAACACTAAAAATTGGAATTTTTCGCCAATCCAATCCAAACCAAATGCAAGTGTACATGCAAAAGTGATAAGGAATCATTCCCAATAGTCGAAGATAGTTATAGGCTAGAATTGTGAGATAAAAATCTCATCTTTGCACCAAATTTATGAAGAAAAGCTTGAAAGCAATGGAAAAGTAATCACAAGCTTGAATCCAATATCTTCTTCTTGAATTTGGAATTGAATGTTGGATTTGCAAGAGAATTTGAGCTTGGAATATTAATTTCCCCTTTCACTCACCATTAATGCTAAAGCTTGGTTGTTAGGAAATTTATGAAGAGTGAGGAGAAGGTGAGAAGTGGGTTTGAGTCATAATGGCTAATCTAACCCAAAGTCCAAAGCGGGAAAAGTAAGTGAAATTCCACTAACTCCAAACCTATCAATGTTTATACCTAAAAAAATTGTAAATGGCATTTCGAACTCAATGGAAGTGGCCTCGAGTCCTAATTTGACCATTTGCAAAAAGTTGCTTTTTGGACCAATATCCGATTAACGACAAAATATTTAAATATAAAATCGATAAATATGCGGGTTGTTACATTATTTGTAAAACAGCTTCATGAACTATTTATTTGATTATTATATTTTGTCGTTACGCTGCGAGATTCTGTATTTTGTTTTTCTCTTTCTTTTTTTTCTTATTTACCCTATTAACAATCCACCCTTTCGAATGAATTGATTTTGACATATGTATTTATTGTCGATTTGAACTATCCAAAAAGGTGGGTTGTTACAGTTGGTATCAGAGCTTTGGTTTAGACATACCTTAGCCAGTTGGGGTTAACTCACTAGAGATATGGTAGTAATACCCTAGAATAAGTTGTCTGAGTGTATATACGAGAGCGCGTATTTGTTAGTGTTGTAAAAATGTTTTATATAAATTTTGAAATGAAATTATTTTTCCTAATCATATATGATATATATAAAGGAATAAATTTCTAAGACTAATATATTTATTTGTAATGTGTTTGATTTATGAAATGGTAATATTTAATTATTATCATTTGTGTTGACATATTGTATTTAATCCAATTATGAACATTGGTTAATTATTGTTGATTGAATTAATGGACTAAACACTAGTTTAATAATGTTGTATTAAAGAGAATAAAATGAACAATTAGTATATTTTTTATGAAATTGAAATATTGATGTGAATTTTTTTCTTTGTTGACATGTAGTTTCATCTATTGGAAAAAAAATCGAATATTTGGATATTTTGGATAATCGAAACCTTTTTGTATTAATATAAGAGCGAAACTTGATAATTAGGTTGAATTATATAGTTGAATTCATAACCTTAATTTGAAAGAAAGCAAAATAAGGTTTAATTTGTTATATCTATGTTTAGTAAATGAATAGAATTGGGGTATACATTCTTAGCATGTAATGTAATAATATATAATTATGAACTTTAAGCCTTGGGATGTTTAAATTGAAGTAGTGATTAAGAAAATGTTGTAAATGAGATTAAATTGGAAAAATATGTTTATAAACTTAATTAACATTTATGGAACATGCCATAAATAAATTTAAAGGTAAAGGTGAAACTAAATGGAAAAAGCAATATGAATTAAAAGTGAAATGATTACTGTAACAATCTGTATATTTATCGATTTTATATTTAAATATTTTGTTTAAATATTTTGTCAATAATCGGATTTTAGTCCGAAAAGCTACCTTTTGCAAACAATCGAATTGGGACTCGAGACCCCTTCCATTGAGTTCAAAATGCCATTTGCAACCTTTTTTAGTATAAGCTTCGATATGTTTGGAGTAAGTTGAATTTTGCTACCTTTTCACTAAGGGCTTTGGGTTGGGTTCAGCCCACTAGCCAACTTAATACCCCAAACTGAACCACTCCTCTTCTTTCACTCCCTCTTCCCCTATTTTTAAGTTCTAAAGAGATTAATGGTGAGTGGAATGGGAAATTAAAACAACAAACACTGGTTTTCTTTTGCAAATCAAGCTCTTGCTCCTAACTAATAGAAGAAATTTTGGTAAGCCTTCTCTTCATCTTCTCTAACTCTTTCTCCATTCAATTTCAGAAATTCCTAAACCTAACTTTAGGAAATGTTTCTCCTTTAAGCTTAGATTCAAGCTTGTTGGGTTGTAATTAAAGAGTGGTTGTTCTTGTCATTGCTCTATAGCTTCTTCTCTATTGATTCTATGAAAAGGTGAGATTTTTATCTCATATTTATGCTTATATCTATCTTTGAATGTTGGGTATGAATTCCTAACACTTATTCATGTGCATTTACTTTTGGTTTGGATTGAATTGGTGAATATTCCAATTTTTGGTATTCTGAGTTCAAATCTTTAAAAATCATAACTTTGATGTTTTGATCATGTTTTTGGTGATGAATCGATGAGCTTATAGGACCGGTTAGCCGATAGGCGTAAACCCCTAGCATCCGTGCTTGTCCGTTTGCAAATTGAAGAGTTTTCGCCTCATTTCAAATGGGTTTCAAATTGCAGAACATCAGGTTCGGCCGACCGGACCCCTGGTCCAGCCGACCGACCTGCTACCAAAGTGCATAGCACTTCTCTGTCTCTGGTCCGGTCGACTTGCTACAGGGCTCAGTCCACCGACCTGCTTCCCGAGAAATTTTCCAGAACAGGGTCCGGTCGACCGAGCTCTGTAGCCGGCCGACCGACCTGTTGCTATTTTGCCTATTTCGCTTATTTTGCGTGGTTTCCAAATTTAATCGATTCGAGTTCTTTCCCTATTTGTTGTTATCATTTGTTATTGACTTTGTTGACTTCTTTTCTTCGGGAATTTTAGAAATATCCATTTTGATGGATTCGGTATCGATTTCTATGGATTTTTATTCACGTCTTCGTATGGTGATTGATTGTTATCATTTTTGTGATTTGTCATTTTAAAAATATAAAGGTTTCTATACTAGTAGTAAATATCAAAACTTTTCATCAAAACGACTTCAACACAATTTCAATACAAAGCCCATTTATTAAAACCGTTTTCCAATCTATTAGTATATAGAAACCTTTTCCTCACTCGTACGAGAAATCTAATTAAACGGCTTAGTAAAACGAGTGGTATGAAACGCTTGCATTTACTTCGTTGGTTAATTCTTTGACTTGTTCGATTGAACCTCTTGTGACAATTTTCTAGTGGAGATCTACAATTTGTTCGTAAATATTTAAGTTAAGCTAGTGGTTATGGGACATGAAGCTAAGCTCATATATTTACTGGCTTAGAGTAATTGACACTTTCTTGATGATCATTGAGGATCATTTTTGTGATTTAGACTAGCACTATGCTATGTTTCTTTGTCCACGTAGGGGACAGTACCTCGTTTTATTGAGTTTCATCTCATTTTTATTATAGGCTAACTACCTATTTATTTCTTGGGGTTTCGACCCAATTTTTGTGGGCTAGCAACCCACGATTTAATGGAGTTCGGATATTCGGGCGTACCGTTGTACTAGTTGTTGTTTCGAATTTTACGAGTTTAGGGTTCTTCGGGCGTACCGTTGTACTACATCATTGTTCCTAACTATTCGAGTTTCTGGTTCCTCGGGCGTACCGTTGTACTACGGCGTTGCACTGGCTCTATGGTTAGCGACCATGGGATAGCGGGCCGTTTTGTGATACACGTGTCGGTGAGTTTTCATGCTCCCGTTTTGTGATAGGCCTCCCCCTTTTGTGATTGATCGTTTTTACGATCATTTTTGTGATTTTCGGATTTCTATTGACGATTTCTAGAATTTGAATTTCACCAATTTTATGATTGGCATTTATATGTTGTCAATATTTGTGGCTTGGTGAATGAAATAAGGAGTATGACATTCCTTCTGATCTTTGAGATGATTTTTGTAATATTGATTAATCTCTTGTTGATTTTCAATTACTAATTTATCACAGCTTGGCATTGTGATTAGTATACGTTTAGTCATATCTCTTATTCTATATCATTTCATTTGATATTTATACCTAGACTGATCCGTTTATTATTTTATTATTAAATAATACTCGGGTCAGACCGAGATGTTACAGGTTCTTCTGCTTGACTTCACTTCTAGGATTATCATCCTGACTTTTGGATAACTACTTAGATTAGTGGTTTTTGGTTGTATACATTTGAGATATAGACTCATAGTTGTGTACGTATTCTTTTGTCTAGCACTTGTAACCATTCTTTTGTGATATTGTGGTTCTTGTTTGACCACTACTCTGATGTGCACTTTCATGCGTTATATTCATATCTTTTTCCGCCTTTGTGATATGAATTATCTGTGACCGATTTGTGTTATGTTTATTCCTAGATTTGTTTCCGAAGACATTACAGCCATTTTGTAGTAGCTTTGAGTTTGTGTTGGTATGTCGGATTTCCTCTTGAAAAGAATGCAAGTTATAGTTTTATCTGGCATATCGATACTCGCACAAAGCAATTATACAGATGGTGGCTCCTCAACAGCCTTATTCTTCATGCTAGTTGACGGCATTACACCGTAGTGTCCTTGGCTAGCGTGGGTATAGAGGTGGGGCGTCACAGCTTGGTATCTGAGCCAAATTTCGGAACAATGTAGTATAATTTAACATGGATCATCGTCCTAAGTCCTTCTTAGGAGTCGTGCCTTAGGATTTCATTCGAGTCTTCGTACCGATTCATCCTATTTTCTTTATGATTCCTTGTTTTATCTATCAAGATTGCTTGATATTCATTTGGTGAATAACCTTTTTCTTCTTCTTTCTTTCTTTCTAAAGGAAGAGAAATGGTTAGACCTGGTCGTCCCAACGCCGGTCAATCTAGTGCTACTCCCTAAGATGGAGTTTTTATGTCTGCTCAGCAGCTTCTTGATCTAGTAAAGAAGGCTCAAGCAGCCGGTTCTAATTCAGAACCAACTCATCCTAAGTCTGGATTTGCACACTTGTGCAACGATTATACCAACTTGGGTGGGAAACCATTCAAGGGTTCTGAAACTATTATTGAAGTCCATGCTTGGTTGAGATCATGCGATCGAATCTTTTCTCGCATGAATCTTATTGATCCTTAACGAGTTCAGGTGGCCTCTAGTATGCTCCAAGAAAGAGCATTAGACTGGTACGAGCTTCTGATTTCTGAAATTATTGAAGCGGATCTTACTTGGGAGAAATTCCGAGAGCACTTCGAGTTAAAATTCGTACCAGAAGCTGAGAAGGTGACTTTGGCTCGCCGCTTTATTGACCTTGTTCAAGGTAAATCTTCTGTGACGGACTATGTCGCATCTTTCGAATCTCTTTCCAAATACGGGGTTGAATACATTAACACCCCATTGAAGAAAAATCAGAGATTCGTCTATGGCTTGAATAAAAATCTCATGAATCCCTTACTTCTAAAGCTAGAAGTTTCTTTTGATCAACTTATTGATATCGCTCTTCGTCTTGAAGAGGCAGATAAAGAGAGTGATGCCGATGTTGTGGGTGCCAAACCAAAACTCAACAACAACAAGAAGAGGCCTATTAAGTTCAAAGGGTCTTATCCTAACAAAAAAGGAATGCAAGCCATTCCGGTAACAAAAGCTTCTGTCCCAAGTGGTGGGCAATGCTACAATTGTGGTTCTAAGGACCATTATGCGAACAAGTATCTGAAACCTCTCTTTTGTCGCTATTGCAAAAGTTCGGACCATTATTTATCTTCTTGTCCCAAACTTCAAGGTAGGAAGGAGGGAAAGCTTAATGTTGCTCAAGCCCCTGGCAACACATCTCGTGGAAAAGGTATTTCTCATTCTATCCTTGATGGCATTATTATGTTCCGTGATCAACTGACTCGAGTTCTTTTTGATACGGGTGCATCCCACTCTTTTATTTCAAATGAACTTGTTGATACTTTTTCTTTGGATGTTATGTGTTTAATGACTTCATCGAGAATTGAGAATCCGGTTGGTGGATCCGCAACAATCAGTTTATTGTGTAAAGATGTTGAGATTATTTTGTGTGATCTTTCTTTCCGTGCCGACTTGCATGTTATGGCTACTTAGGCTTTGGAATTATTTTGGGGATGGATTGGCTTAACCATTATAAAGCCCAAATCTTATGTCCTGAGCGGACTATTCATCTTCGACATCCTCAATCTGTTAAGCAGATTTCTATTAATCTTAAAGATTCGGATTCCACTTTATTTGCATCTTTATATTCTTTAAATCCTCATGATGATGATAATGATGATGAGGAAGATATAATTTACCTTATTCATGTTGTTCGTGAATTTTCCGACATATTTGAGCCCGTTTTAGGATTACTACCTAAGTGAGCAATTGAGTTCAGAATTAATCTTATCCCTGGAGCTCAACCTATTACTCGTCCTCCTTATCGTATGTCCAATAAAGAAAATGAGGAGATGCACAATCAATTATCCAATTTGGAAATGAAGCAATTTATTCGCTCTAGTTCCTCACCTTGGGGAGCTTCGGCTATTTTTGTGAATAAATCCGATGGCACACTTAGGCTTTGCGTTGACTACCGCAAACTTAATGATCTTACTATCAAGAATAAATATCCTTTACCTCGGATTGATGATCTATTCGATCAACTTAGTGCTGCTAGTGTTTTTTCACAATTAGAATTAGCTACTGGTTTCCATCAGCTTCGTATTGCAGAGGATAGTATTCCTTTGACATCATTCCGTACTCGATATGGATCTTATGAATGGCTTGTTATGCCAGTTGGTTTGAAGAATGCTCCGGCTTATTTCGTAGACCTTATGAATCGAGTTTTCAAAGATTTTCTCGATCGATTTGTTCTCATCTTTATTGATGTTATTATTGTGTATTCAAAAACCAAAGAGGAGCATGAAAAACATCTTTGGATTGTGTTGGAAACTCTTAGGAGAAATCAATTAAAAGCAAAATTTTCTAAATGTCATTTTTGGCAATCTAGTGTGAAGTTTCTCGGTCATATTATTTCCGAATCCGGAATTTCCATGGATCCTCCAAAAATTGAAGCAATTTAAAATTGGAAGAGACCGGAGAGTGTGACGGAGATCCGTAGCTTCCTTGGATTGGCAGGTTATTACCGCCGGTTTATAAAGGACTTTTCAAAATTTTCCGTGCCTCTTACTAGCTTGACAAAGATAGTTGTTAAATGCATTTGGTCGGGCAAATGTGAAACTTCTTTTCAGAATTTAAAAGAACTCCTTTCTGATGCTCCTATTCTTGTTATTCCCGAAGGGAATCAAGATTTCGTTGTTTATACCGATGCTAGTCGCATTGGCTTAGGTGCCATTCTTATGCAAAAAGAATGTGTTATTGCTTATGCTTCTAGGCAGTTGAAGCCAGCCGAGTCTAGATATGCCACTCATGATTTGGAGCTCGCGGCTATTGTTTTCGCCCTTCGTATTTGGCGTCATTATCTTTTGGGAGAAAAAATTATTCTTTGCACCGATCATAAATCCTTGAAGTATCTGTTTTCTCAAAAGGAACTTAATTTGCGTCAACAACGTTGGCTCGAATTCCTTGCATCTTATGATCTTGATGTTCTTTATACTCCCAGAAGGCGAAATCGTGTTGTCGATGCACTTAGTCGCAAGCAACAAGCGGTTGTTTCTATGATGATATCCGAATGGAATGATCTCGGGGTTTTATCCACTTATGAGATTCGAGATCGTATTTCCAATTTATGTTCATCTCTTGTTTTATGTAGCCATGAGGCTCATCCTTCTCTTTTAGACCGCATTCTTGAAGCTCAAAAGCTAGATCCCGAATTGGCTCTTCTTGGCCAAAACTTTAGGGATAATCTTGATATAGTAGTTTTGAAAGACATTGATATTGATTCTCGTGGCAGTATTCGAAAATTTGGTAAACTTATCGTGCCAAATATTAGTGATCTTTGTAAAGATATTTTAGAAGATTCACATCGTTCTAAATTTACCATTCATCCCGGTAGTAGTAAAATGTACGCGGATATGAAGCGACTTTATTATTGGGAGGGAATGAAATCTGATATTGCTAAATTTGTTAAGTGTCGCATGACTTGCCAACTTGTCAAAGCCGAACATCAAAGGCCTGGTGTGTTATTGCAACCTTTAGAAATTCCAATTTGGAAGTGGGATCAAATTTCCATGGATTTTATTGATGGCCTTCCCCGTTCTCGTTCGGGTCATGATAGCTTATGGGTTATAGTTGATAGACTCACTAAATCCGCCCATTTTATTCCTGTTCGATCCAATCGAACCGTATCTCTTTTGGCCAAACTCTTTATTAAAGAAATTTTTAAATTGCATGGAGTTCCTACTTCTATTATTAGCGATCGTGATCCATTGTTTACTAGTGGATTTTGGAAGAGCCTTCAAAAAGCTTTGGGAACGAAGCTTAATTTTAGCACCGCTTATCATCCGCGGTCCAATGGACAAACTGAGCACGTGAATCAAACTCTTGAAGATCTTCTTCGTGCATGTGTTCTTGATTTTGGTGGAAGTTGGGAAGATCACATTTCTCTTGTCGAGTTTTCCTATAATAATAGCTTCCAATCTAGTATTGGTATGGCTCCTTTTGAGGCACTCTATGGAAGGCCATGTCGTTCTCCTTCTTGTTGTCTTGAGGCCGATGAGAAGCTGGTTTTAGGTCCAGATTTTATTCATGATTCCACAGAAAAGATTGATCTTATTCGTCATAGGATGAAAGAGGCTCAAAGTAGGCAAAAATCCTATGCCGATAACCGGAGAAGGAAATTAGAATTTTCTGTGGGAGATCTTGTGTTTATCCGTGTTTCACCTATGAAGGGTGTTGTGCGTTTCAGTCGATCGGGAAAGTTAGCACCTCGATATATTGGTCCGTTTCCCATCACCGAACGTATTGGTTTCGTGGCTTATCGCTTTTTATTACCGGCTCAGTTTTCTACTATTCATGACGTGTTTCACGTTTCTCAATTACGGAAGTGCCTTCGAGATTCTGATTCTATTCTTGAGCCCGGTGTTGTGGAAGAAATTGAAGTTTCTCCTAATCTAACTTTTGAGCAACATCATATTCGTATTATTGCTTCAGAGGTCAAGCGCCTTCGAAATAAAGATGTTCCGCTTGTTAAGGTTCAATGGTCCTCAAATCCAAAGGATTGCTCTTGGGAATCTAGAGAATTCATCGAGTGAGCACATCCGGACTTACTTTCTCATGCTCTTTGAGGTAAACTTTTTATTTCAAATTTCTTTGTGTTGAATATGCTTTTATGGTTGTTACTTTATATTTTCTTCTTAAATATTGCGAGGACGCAATTTCTTTAAGGAGGGGAGTCTGTAACAACCCGCATATTTATCGATTTTATATTTAAATATTTTGTCGATAATCGGATTTTAGTCCAAAAAGCTACTTTTTGCAAACAGTCGAATTGGGACTCGAGACCCCTTCCATTGAGTTCAAAATGCCGTTTGCAACCTTTTTTAGTATAAGCTTCGATATGTTTGGAGTAAGTTGAATTTTGCTACCTTTTCACTTAGGGCTTTGGGTTGGGTTCAGCCCACTAGCCAACTAAATACCCCAAACTGAGCCACTCCTCTTCATTCACTACCTCTTCCTCTACTTTTCAGTTCTAAAGAGATTAATGGTGAGTGGAATGGGAAATTAAAACTCCATACCCTAGTTTTCTTTTGCAAATCAAGCTCTTGCTCCAAACTAATAGAATAAACTTTGGTAAGCCTTCTCTTCATCTTCTCCAACTCTTTCTCCATTCAATTTCAGAAATTCCTAAACCTAACTTTAGGAAATGTTTCTCCTTTAAGCTTAGGTTCAAGCTTGTTGGGTTGGAATTGAAGAGTGGTTGTTCTTGCCATTGCTCTATAGCTTATTCTCTATTGATTTTGTGAAAAGGTGAGATTTTTATTTCACATCTATGCTTATATCTATCTTTGAATGTTGAGTATGAATTCCCAACACTTATTCATATGCATTTGCTTTTGGTTTGGATTGAATTGGTGAATATTCCAATTTTTGGTATTTTGAGTTCAAATCTTTAAAAATCGTAACTTTGATGTTTTTATCATGTTTTTGGTGATGAATCGATGAGCTTATAGGACCGAGTAGCCGATAGGCGTAAACCCCTAGCGTCCTTGCTTGTCCGTTTGCAAATTGAAGAAGTTTGCACCTCATTTGAAATGGGTTTCAAATTGCAGAACATCGGGTTCGGCCGATCGGACCCCTGGTCCAGCCGACCGACCTGCTACCAAAGTGCATAGCACTTCTCTGTCTCTGGTCCGGTCGACCTGCTACAGAGCTCAGTCGACCGACCTGCTTCCCGAGAAATTTTCCAGAACAGGGTACGGTCGACCAAGCTCTTTAGCTGGCCGACCGACCTGTTGCTATTTTGCCTATTTCGCTTATTTTGCGTGGTTTTCAAATTTAATCGATTCGAGTTCTTTCCCTATTTGTTGTTGTCATTTGTTATTGACTTTGATGACTTCTTTTCTTCGGGAATTTTAGAAATATCCATTTTGATGGATTCGGTATCGATTTCTATGGATTTTTATTCACGATTTCGTATGTGAATTTCGGTGATTGATTGTTTTACAATCATTTTTGTGATTTGTCACTTTAAAAATATAAAGGTCTCTATACTAGTAGTAAATATCAAAACTCTTTCATCAAAACGATTTCAACACTATTTCAATACAAAGCTCATTTGTTAAAACCCTTTTCCAATCTATTTGTATATACAAACCTTTTCCTCACTCGTATGAGAAATCTAATTAAACGGCTTAGTAAAAGGAGTGGTATGAAATGCTTGCGTTTACTTCGTTGGTTAATTCTTTGACTTGTTCGATTGAACCTCTTGTGACAATTTTCTAGTGGAGATCTACAATTTGTTCCGTAAATATTTAAGTTAAGCTAGTGGTTATGGGACATGAAGCTAAGCTCATATATTTACTAGCTTAGAATAATTGAAACTTTCTTGATGATCATTGAGGATCATTTTCGTGATTTAGACTAGCGCTATGCTATGTTTCTTTTTCCACGTAGGGGATAGTACCTCGTTTTATTGAGTTTCGTCTCATTTTTATTATAGGCTAACGACCTATTTATTTCTTGGGGTTTCGACCCAACTTTTGTGGGCTAGCGACCCACGTTTTTATGGAGTTCGGATCTTCGGGCGTACCGTTGTACTACGTCGTTGTTTCGAATTTTACGAGTTTCGGGTTCTTCGAGCGTACCATTGTACTACATCGTTGTTCCGAACTATTCGAGTTTCTGGTTCCTCGGGCGTACCGTTGTACTACGTCATTGCACCGGCTCTATGGTTAGCGACCATGGATAGCGTCCCGTTTTCTGATAAACGTATCGGTGAGTTTTCATGCTCCCGTTTTGTGATGGGCCTCCCCCTTTTTGTGATTGATCGTTTCTACGATAATTTTTGTGATTTTCGGATTTCTATTGACGATTTATAGAATTTGAATTTCACCAATTTTATGATTGGCATTTATATGTTGTCAATATTTGTGGCTTGGTGATTGAAATAAGGAGCATGTTATTCCTTCTGATCTTGAGAAGATTTTTGTGATATTGATTAATCTCTTGTTGATTTTCAATTACTAATTTATCACAGCTTGGCATTGTGATTAGTATACGTTTAGTCATATCTCTTATTCTATGTCATTTCATTTGATATTTATAGCTAGACTGATCCGTTTATTATTTTCTTATTAAATAATACTCGGGTCAGACCGAGATATTACAGGTGCTTTTGCTTGACTTCACTTCTAGGATTATCATCTTGACTTTTGGATAACTACTTAGATTAGTAGCTTTTGGTTGTATACATTTGAGATATAGACTCATAGTTGTGTACATATTCTTTTGTCTAGCACTTGTAACCATTCTTTTGTGATATTGTGGTTCTTGTTTGACCACTACTCGTATGTACACTTTCATGCGTTATATTCATATCTTTTTCCACCTTTGTGATATGAATTATCTGTGACCGATTTGTGTTATGTTTATTCCTAGATTTGTTTCCGAAGACATTATAGCCACAGTGTAGTAGCTTTGAGTTTGTGTCGGTATGCCGGATTTCCTCTTGAAAAGAATGCAAGTTATATTTTTATCTGGCATATCGGTACTCGCACAAAGAAATTATACAGATGGTCGCTCCTCAACAGCCTTATTCTCCGTACTAGTTGACGGCATTACACCGTAGTGTCCTTGGCTAGCGTGGGTATAGAGGTGGGGCGTCACAATTACAAATAAAGCCATGACTTGTAAATTGTTATGAAATAAATAGATGTTGCAATAAATGGTTATAAATAAAGTCGTGATAACTTTAAACTCGAACAATATCTTATAAAAAGGTATTAAGTTTTATAAATTGGTCATAAAGAAATTCCCTATGAAATGATTTGCAAATAAATTAGTTTTAAATGAGAAATATTACATGTGAAATGAATGTAATTTAAATTAAAGAGAAATATAATGAGAATGGATATATTAATGTTTATATTAAATGGAGAAATTCTGTGAAACAAATATTAAAGTATGAAGTGATATGTGTGTTAATCGATGAGGTTAAAAATGATTTATAACTGAAGGGTTAAATTTGAAATTCGAGAATTGAATTCCGGCATTTTGAAATTAGTTTAAGATTTTGGAAATATATATAATAATAATAAAATTTAGTAGTATTTTCCAAATAAGAAATGTTTCAAATGAGTTCAAATGAATTCCAATGATTTCAAAGAAATCTCAATGAAGTTTTCAAGAAAATAGAATTCCAGAACTCACTTATGTCGCTGGAAAATAATTTCAGTGATGAATGCACGCATCATCGACATTGATTTTCGATTCTCAGAGTGGGGGAGAGGCCACTTTAGTAGCTTTGCTATGCGAGTGATTTTGTGAAACCAATTTTGATTTCCAATACCAAAGTATGATTTGATATTCGAAAGATATATGTATATATATTTGAAACGATTTGAAATGAAACGGTGTTCAATCCTCGAATTTCGAATTTGTTTTAGTATAACTCTATTATAAAAAAAATTGATTTACTGATTTGTTGCTGATTTATAACTCTTGGATTTGAAATTTGATTTCACCGACTATTTTGAAGGTTCGAGCACTTCCAAATCAAGGTTTAAAATTTTAAAACTAAGAAATTTCGAAGAGTATAAATATTTGATCAAGAATATAAGTTTAGTTTTGTATGTTTAAAGTATGAAGGGTATGACTTAAGTAAATTTGATACTTTTGTTAAATAAATAATTTGCGAAAAGGAACTTTGGATTTTTCATATAGAAATTAAAAGTTTAAAGGTTTTAAAGGGATAGTTATAAAGTTGGAAACTGGGATTATTTTCTAAACCTATTATTTTAGGAGCTTTGAAATTGAGATATTTAATTTGGAAGAAAATTAGTGAAATCATATATGATTTTGAAACTGAATTGATATAGAAATAATTTGAAATTGAGAACCTTATATTATTAAGTACTTGATTTGGAAATGGTCGAACTTATATAAAATGGATTTGTATAAGTATGAAGTTGATTTGAAATCTATTGATTTGAGAAGTACTCAATTTGGAAAGAGAATTTTATATAATCGAAGCCTACATAAGTATGATTTGATATACTATTGATTTGGAAAGTATTCGTTTTGAAAATGGAATCCTATATATAATGGACTTTATATAAGTATGATATTTGAAAGTATTTGGAAAGGTACTATATGATATATATTTCGAAG
Organism: Allium cepa; assembly: GCA_030765085.1. Classification (NCBI taxonomy): domain Eukaryota; kingdom Viridiplantae; phylum Streptophyta; class Magnoliopsida; order Asparagales; family Amaryllidaceae; genus Allium; species Allium cepa. The sequence continues at coordinate 1,013,308,715 of CM060934.1, read as the reverse complement.
TAAAGATATGGAAAGTGCCTTCTGCTTGATATCGCTTTATGGCCACATTGTGGATTCATTCTATCGATATTATTCTATCTGATTTTTGGTTTTCTGAATGTGATACTCGAGTGTTCCCACCGTGGCATAACCCATGGTTTTTTTCTCTCATGACTTCATAGCGAAATTGCCTGGCTGAGTCTGGCCTAGCGGTACGGATTATTTCCTGGGGGATCCAGGCGTAACCATTGTGTATCCTTCAATCTGTGTACGTTGCGATTAGTAGCGAAATTGCCTGGCTGAGACGGCCTAGGGATACGGATTGTTTCCTGGGTGACCTAGGCATAACCATTGTGTATCCTACACTCTACTAGTCATTATGGCGTAACTCGCAGGGCTGGGAAAGCTTACGGATACGGATTGTTTCCTGGGGGATCCAGGCGTAACCATTGTGTATCTGCGAACCATGGTTGGACAAAGGTTTTGATTTGGTTGTTTTGTTTGGATTGTACTTTCCATATCTGGATTTAAAGGTTTTTCAAGTATTTTCACTGGTTGTTGAAATAGGTCTACTAAGTACTTGAAGAATTCTAGCTTTGCGCCTGATCAACGCATGGCCAGCGTCTGCAAGAACGAGGATAAACCTTTTAAGACATCGAGTTATAAAAGTATTTTGATAAACTATTATATAAAAGACATTTTGGTCATTTTTTTTGTCAGTTCTAAATACGTTAAAATGTTTAAAATATTGTTTAACAACTTACAACATGGTTTAATAGTAAATTATCAGTGTTGTAAATATTTTAGAAGATCATAATTAAATAAAATATATTTAAAGTAAATGATTATTGATTTATTAATAATATTTGGAAAGTATCTTGAGATAAAATTAATAAATTTATAAATAATGGATTTAATGTTTTTAATAGCTTCTTTGCAAATATAAGTAATGATGTAAATAATTATTTTCAAATAGTTTACATATATTTATGAAGATGTTATTTAAAATATTTAAATGGTATTTATAAATGAAGCAAGAAACTTTACAAACGAATTTTTGAAAATTATTAATGATGATTGATTTGCAAATAAAGCTTTCAAATGAATATTTCAAGTAAAATTTATATAAGTTTATTTGAATGTATAATTTAAAGATATCATAAAAATGGAAAGAAGAAAAAAATTTGATTTGCGAAGTTTATTTATAGCAATATACTTGACAAATAAATTTGATTCCCTATGTTGGAAGTATAGTTTGAAATATGTAGCGACTCGTAAATTTTGACGATTTAATTTATTTAATAGAATTTTGTAATGAAAATTTAGTAGAAATAATAAAAGGTGATAAATATATATTGAACGCTAATTTAACGATGGTAATTTAAGCCTTTGTTTGTAATATGAATAAATTTTTCAATAAAAATTGGTGTAAGTATTGTACCTGAATATAATGGGAAGATAGAGAATATAGGTAGGGCATTAATTAGTTAAGTGTAAATTTATGGGTATAATAACAATTCGTATACATTACCTAATTAATCTGTCAATTAATTTGTTAAAAAATCAAAACCTTTTAATTTGGTAAATAATTTGATGCGTATTGATAAGCGTTACTTTAACGATAAATTTTAAAGTGATGGGAAGAAAATAAGTAAAGTTATGCAGTAATAAATAAATAAAAATATCACAATAAATAGGAATCTGAATAACATTTATTTATATGAACGTTACTTATTGATTTGAGAGTAACGGAAGTGTGAACGTAGAATAAAATAAGCGTAGATTTATGTTAGGTAATTATTGAGAATATGGGGAATAAGTTGAAATAATATTAATTAAAAATTTATGCGTAAAACATGTTATGTAAGATATATTGGTTCCATTTAATAAATTGAGGATTAATATTATCGAAGAGGATTAAATATGGTCTCAATGTAAATTTAGATAAGTTTTGAAATAAAGACTAATTCCATTCAGAAGATGAAAATGGGTGCAATATTTTGATTTGTAAGCAATAGTAATAGGTTACATGTTTAATTGGTTGATAGAATTTGAATTGAAATAAATGTTAATACACTAAATAAAGGTTACATTAATATGATAAGTAATACAATGTCTAGAAGTTTAATATAGAGTGTGTTAAGACTTAGAAATGGAAATTAGGAAGCAGTTGGAATTAAATGAAATTTTAGGTGTATTTATGAGAAATTTACGTACAATTAAAGAGGCGAATGAAATAAATACCAACCAATTTTAGTGAATAATGGGATCCAAACCTAAATAGATAAATTCCTTGAAATTTAAGTTTTAATTTTTGATAAATTGGATTTGTACTTTAATATTGAAAATTTTGGGATTATTCAAAAGTAAATTAATGTAGAAAGTTGTTAAAGGATTCTGAATTTACCAAGTGGTCCAAACTGACAAAATTTGCAAATAATTAAAGTTGGATTGTAAATCTGATTACATTAACCTATTATTAATTTATTTGTTTGGAATATAAAAAGTAATGATAGGGTTAATTGAAATTAAGGGTAGTTTAATTTGTATGTTATTTGGGATTAAGGCAAGATGGGTGGATATTAGGAGTTATATACTTAGATCATTCAATTTATTTGGATAACATTGTAATAAATGTAATTAAATGTACATTTACGTGAAATATAATACCATGCTTAATAGATTGCTAAGTTGTATATATTAAAGGGAATTTTATTAATTGTTTTTAAAAAACCTTAATTAATATGGTTGATAAATTTAATATAAGAAAAACCAATGAAATTCTTGGGAATAATGTAGGTTAATATGAGTTAGTAGTTAGGGTAGTGACTAAAATTGGTAATACATTGCAATTAATGTTAATAGTGTTGACATAAGCTAATAAACTTAAATGTTAATGCAATACCAATTTATGTATTTAAGGTGATTGCGAAATTGGAATTTGATAAATGCAATAACTAACTCAGGGCAAATAGATTTTATGAAATCAATAAAAGATAGGTAAATTTAATGATTGTTTGGTGGTAATTTAAGCATGAATGGGAATAAATCGGGCAATAGTGAGAATTATTAATTATTACCCATCAATTTATTTAGAATCTAAATCAAATGCAACATTTGTTGTTATTTGTAGCTTATAGGTGGAATAACGTAAACTTTATTCAGAATATGATAATTAGTTAGATTAAAAGAATAGAAGGCAGGATATATGGATTCATTTGGATTTAGAACATGATAATTTGAATTTATTGAATTTATTGGAAACTGAATAGAACATTTTATGTGATTGAAATTAAAGTTGGAATTCAGAGATGTTTTAGGAATTCCCATCTATGGGATACCAATAGATAGGATAATTAAATGAAAGGTCAACTAAAGGATTTCTGCAAAGTTAATTTATAATTTGTAGATACAAAAAATTGAAGTTTTACGCTGAAGTAAATAATGTACTCAGCATTTAAGAAACATCTTAAATTGTTTAAATTTGAATAAAAAATGAAGTAATAAATAATAATTATTAATAAAATCCAAAATTTGGTAATCCGTTTTCAAATTAATGATAATTAGTGTTGGTGTAGGCTATTTATTTAAGTAACAGTGCGATGCCAAAAAAAATGGATTGGAAGTAATTGCGAAATATAAATAAAATATTTTAGTAGGGAATTCAAATGTATATATACATAGAAATGTGGATTTTTATAGTATGAAAACTTAGTCAATTTACAATAGTTAAATCTATTGAGAATGAATAAAAAACTAAGATAATTATTACGGTAATTTAGAAATTTAGTTGAAAATGGAAACTTATCTATGAATTTGGAATTTAATGAAATTGTGAATTTATATTGAAACTTATAAATGAAGCATCTAAATTTACATTTGTAAATACGTTTAAAATTCAATGTAAATGTCTGAGGAAAAAATTAATTTATTTACTAATCCGTAACGTATCCAATTAATATAAAATATTCTGGTGGGACAACAACCGTTTTGCGCGTTTATGATTCGTGCCCACCTATCCTATTTCACTTTGTCTATTTATAGGATGTGTAAACCCTAGTCTCCATCTATCTTCATTTCTCTCTATGTGTTCTTTTCTTCAACTTCTTTTCTTCCAATGGCTGCAAAATTTCTAGATCCAATTACAGTCCAAAATAAAAATAAAAATAAAAATTCAAACTCCTCTAAAAATTCCAGAAAAATTATATGTCATAATTCTCGAAGAGCGTAATCTGTTGGTACTGTCCGTTTTTTTATTGGTGCTGTAGCGTGCTCGAATTTGAGAAGAAGGACGTGGCCTGTGACGTGGCATGGTGATGGGGTATATTTGTTTTATTTAATTTTTGTTTCAATCAAAATTTTCGAATAACTTTCTCATACTTAGTCCGATTCACGCGAGATTTTTTCTGTTAGGATCGTAATTAAATTCCAGATCTGTTGACGCTGGTTTGGACCAATTCGGAGACCGTCGAATTTTTGAGCTTAAATTCGATTTAAATTCAAAAGGTGAGTGTTTTAACCCACTCACAACTTGTAACATCCGCCTTTTCGCATGATTTAAACAGACACACGTGCCGATTCAAACCATACGTAAGGGTGGATTGTTATGGGATAAATAAGAATACAGAGAAAGAAAAAAACTAAACAGAATCTCATAGCGGAAGGATAAAATATAATAATAAGTATACAGTTCATAAATCTGTTTACAAAACCTTTGATTTTATCTATACCATACATATCAAAGTACACATACCATATAACAATGTAGCGGAACAATATGAGTGTGGTACAATAATATAAATAATAGTAATACGAATCTTCGTCTTCGTCCTCCAGAGCTAAAACTTCAATCCTGAAACGCTCGGACTGACCCGAGCGAATTTGAAAAGACAAAACACTCGAGTCAGAACTAAAAGATCTTATGTGAGTTAAATTAACAAAATAAATATGAGTACAGTAACTCAAGAGATGCTCGGGATTTACATCTCTTAAGGATCCGTTAAACTATTTACTATATAGTATATTGTGCTATTATAATAGTGTCTAATTGTAAAATAAACATACTTTTAAATAGCGTTAAGGAGTGACCCAATATTCCCCTTAACACGTAATAGTCCCAGTAGTCCATCCAATATCATAGTCCCTCCTGATCGGGAAGCCACCAGAGGATACCACACGGGCTACGGGAGAAATCCAAGCTCGTACAAAGTGCGATAGGGTAGGTGACACGGCACAACTTGGCAATGCCAGGGTAGATATACCAATTGCTATCCGGGCTGATGGAAACGCGTAGCCGCAGCTACCGCCCACCTCGAAACAACACCCTAAATCAAAAATCAAAAGTGGCTACCGAATCAATCCAAAAGTCAGAGTAAAATATCGAAGGAGTGCGTTCGATCAGAGGAATGACCTCATTGGCCCGAGAATCGCTCCTATTTTAGCCACCTTATGCCAACTCACGGGAGTTGGGTCCATGTATTTACCTTACAGGAAACGCCTCCACCAACCTACTTTATTCTGGAATCTCCACCGCGTACACTGTTGTTAAAGTGGTTTTCGGAGTTGGCAGAGAGTATGACAACTTCCGATCCCGGTCTCTTCAACAACCAAACGTTATTATAACACCGCGGTCATTTAAAAATAATTATACTTTTAAAACCAAAATAAAATATCCATTTAAAACCCATATAAAACGATATCATTTTTATTCTTAAAACCCCAAATCAATACGATATCATTTTATTTTCCAATATATATTATTATTTCCAAAATCACAGGGTTTCCTGTGACGACTCGGATTTTTCCCGCTCGAAAATCGACATCCATACTTTACATCGTACTCGAATGCCATAGATTCGAGCGTTCAAATCCGATTCGCCGGAGTTTATAACAACATTAAGTAAATAACATAGCGGAATAAAAGAATAATACATTGATATACGGCTTTGATACAATATCTGATACAACAGATGATCCAATAGATATCAATATACATCAGAGATATGATACAATAAATAGCAGCGGAAAAGGAAAATATATAACATCTAGCAGCGGAACAATATAATTCTAAGATAGTCTTCAAAAGAGAACTCCGAGAACTGCAACTCCATCTCCAAGAACCAATCCAGCAATAGCTCGAACTCCCAATAACGATGCACCAAGCTAAGCAAGAATGGTGTGATCCAAAGACTGAACTAAATCCAGATAACCTACTAATCTGACTATCTGAAAAACCCAACTCTAGACTGCTCGTGTAGAAAATAATGAGCACCCAGAGTTTAGGAAAGAAACAATAAACTCCGGATCAGTCGTGGGACTGGTGTGAGCAACAAAAACAGTTTATCCTTTAAAACATTCAACAAAAGATTTTCAAAGTCAATTCGCATTGCTTTTTAAAAATGAGACTACCATAAGACCTCCCGCCACACACACAATGCAAACGCAGACTTGGAGGAGATTTCTTCTTATGTTAGTCAAAGATGCTTGATACGCATTCAAAAGAAACATTTGTTATTATTATTAATGCATAGTGTAGGAAACATTTCGAAAATAGAATATAAATCTTAGCCAGCGTAGGTACCATTATATTATGCCTACTATAGCTACCATATTAGATGGCAGGTTCTACAACTAATACCGTACAAAGCTCGTATTGTTTCTTTAGATTTCCAAAAAATGGTCAGGCCAAGGAACTTCCCATTGCCACATGAGAACGCCTCTGGAAGGACGTCCCCGAGAACCAAACCGGATCTCTGCCAACACAAGGCCGGGTTACCCCTAACTGGGTAACTACTGACACGAGTATGCCATCCCCCGGTCCTTTGGGACCTTTATCCGAGAGATCTCTAATCAACATCACACCATAATAATAAGTGTTTCAACACGAGTAAGCATCTGCGCTCCATACCATGATACCACCCTTTTCCAGAAGGAAATGCACATACCCTAAAGGGAGCTACCCCTCATAACCTTGCCGCATCTTTCCTGTTTTGACCATTCCGGGGTGTGAGGCTCGACGAAGTCTCGTCCACAAAGCCACGCTTTATACAAAATCCATGCTTTGGGTCAACAAATGATCATAGAAATGATCACAAAGATAAACGATCAAACAAATGATCTTATCACAAATGATCAACACAATGATCATTTCACAGCAACACTCAGCATGTCACATTACCAAATTGGGAATATATTGCTGATAACCATCAACTACATAACCTCTGAGCTCGTATGTCTCAGAGAAGGGTGTTAAGCTAAAAGAATAAATTCTCCGCCACCAACAGAAATATATTTGAAAGAAATCAGCTTTATATCTCAATTTGTAATGTCAGACACACAATCCATACAAGTCTGTTCCGGGTTCGAACAGAACCGAAGGCACTTACAAAGAAATCCTTGCAATCCGGATATTCACTAATCACGTTCGGACTTCCCATCACATATGGAGTCCCTATACTGGGGACCATTCGATGCAAAGACATTCGACGAGTTGTCCTTACGTTTTCAAAAATATCCGGTCTTCACCACTGGTGTTCAAATGCTATCCATAACGACATATCACCTATTCGGAAATGGGATATATGACACAAAGGTCCTCTCCCGGCTAAACCGAACAGTGAGCGCAGTATTTCAAAAACATATGGATATTGGGATTTCAATTAAGTCACAACTTAAAACCCAAAACTTTTCTTCAAATGGTTTAAACCAATTACCATTTCAAATCTTTATACTGCAAAAAGATTTATTTCACAAAGATCAATTTATTGACTTCAAAACAATTTCCATTCCAATTGGATTAACTCATTAAATCTTTAAATCAAAGATTTAACTCATGGCTTTCAAAATTCGATTAACTTGTTGAATCTTTTAAATCAAAGATTCAACTTATAGCTTTTAAATCGTTTTCATAACTTGGAAATTTTCTTCATTTTCAAACTTGAAATTCTTTTTAACACAAATTGAACGTTCATTACTCATGTGAAAGCTTTTATTATTTGAAAACAAACAGTTTTCGTTTCAGAAAAATCCAATTATATTTACACGAGTTAAAGCCCTTGAATTATATTCACATCCCAAATCAATACTTTTAAATAGTTTAACCCATATATAACTGGTATAACATTTTAATCCCTAGTTTTAAATCATAGAATTCAATTTCAAATCTTGAATTTAAGTTCAAATCAAATTATTCAACTTCATATTTTATCGAGTTATTCAAAATAAATTTCATCTATGAAATTCCATTTCAAAAGCTTTTCACTTTAAACCCAATCCATTTCCAAAACATTTGAATTCAAATATTCAAATTTAAAACTATTTCAAAAATCTGTGACTTAATCGATTTCCTCGTGAAATCCATATTGGTGTGTGTATAAGTGTGGTCCAGGGGTTTAACACACTAGTGCAACATCATTTCAATCATCACAGATTAAAACACAGAAAAATAGTTGATAAGCGATATAGCTATTACGCTTATCGTCCATTCACAGATTCACAAATAGTATACAAATGTAAATAAATATACCCAGCTCAATCTACAGAACAAAATATCACAAATCAGATAGGATAATCAATTCAAGGCATTTCATACAATACAATCATTCATAAGCATTTAATAAACATTTGTAAGCAGGATTTATTAATTGTTTAATCCTAATTAATTCAATTTATTTTAAATCAAATAAATTACTTATGAATTAATTATCCAATTCTGATTTATTAATTCCAAATCAATCGATATAAAATAATTTATCAAACACTTTAATTAATTAAATTATTTCTAATCAATCATATTAATTTAATTGACCTTTGAACCAATTATATAATTAATTAACTTCTTAATTAATTTTTTTTCAAGAAATTTACTCTTAAATTACTTATCGTTAAGCAATCATTTCATAATAACAAATCATAAATTACCAATTTATCTTTATCATTAACTAAGTCAAAATATCCAAATTTAATTACAATTAGTAATTAACCCCTTAATTGCTTTCATTAAGTAATTAACAATTTACAATTGATAATTAATAAATCTAATTTGTTATCAAAATTTATCACATTAATTTTGTTACTTAACAATTCATAGTTAATTATCCTCATTAACTAATAACATTTCTTAATTTACTTCTTACTTAATCTCTAATTATAAATTAATCTAAATTATTAATTTATAAATTAAATACATAAGTCATTCCTAAATTATCTTATTAATTGAATCATTTAATACCTTAATTATCTCTAAGATAATTTATTCCTTTATTAATGATTAAATTAATATCAATGTGTAGAACATTACCCTTTTTAAATTTAAATTTAAATCACATTTTGAATATAAGATTCAAAATGATTTACCATTTAGAACTTTAACCAAATTTAAATTGAATTTAAACTTTGTTTAAAACACCTTCAGATTTAAAACTGAATTTATTTCAACTTGTATTTAAATTTCACTTTTAGTCCAGGTTTTAAAATCTCGATTTAAATTTAAGTTTAAATCTTACTTAATTTAACAAATCCAGACTTGAATTTAAACAGGACAGGCTTCTGTTTTTAAAATGCCTGGAACAAACAATTTCCCGAGGCCAGACAAAAATGCTTCGAGTCAACCCTCCCATTTACTCGAGTTAAACTCGATAACAACCTGCTGCTCAAAACAACAACACTTAACCAAAAATATTCACCCAGATACAAATGTGCACGGTGCACTTGCACGTCACCACCGCTCGCCTCCGGTCGGTGCTTCACCATTGAACAAGTCAACGATCGCCTAACAACCAATCCCCGACCACCCAAATCTCATCGTCAACTTGAATTCGTAATAAGCTAAAAAAATGAAACCTGGAAACATGAACAGACCCCACCTCTAAAACCTGGAAAACACCTCGTCCTCCGCGCTCCGACCACCGTTCACCACCAAACTCCAGCCGCAGCTTCACCTACGACCCATCCACCATCCCTCCAAACCGCATCGAACTCGATGCACTAGAGACGTCGAACGAGATGAAATTCTCGACCTCACAAAAACTAGGTTTAGGAGTAAAAACCCCACGCCGCCGACGCTACGACCAACTGCACACCATCACCATATTTTTCCTACCATCTTCGATCGCCCATACACCTTCAGGAAGAATCGCAGCCACTCCGATCAACCCAATTGCCAGAGGCAACCCAAAATCCCCAAATTGGTCAACAAAGAAATGCTTAATCAAACCTTAACTAAAAAATGTAATTTTAGTTTTAGAAATCAGGATTTTGATCAAGTATTTAATTCATCTCCATGAATCCAGGAATTTTGAAGTTTGAGTTTTGACTAATTTGAGTTTGCTCAGTAGTTCTTTTAAATTCCAGAGACAAAACCAATTCGTTTAACTAAACTAAAATTTTAAACTAACATCTATGATATAACAATCATATTTCATTTGTAACTTAAGTCTTTACAAAGCCTAGATCAGGGGATAAAGAAATTTTAAATCAAACATGAGCCTGGAATTTATTTTTATTTTTTTTACACAGAGATGTCTTACAGGTTATACAAACATATATTCATCCTATATCACACATACACAAAAATGCATTCAGAAACCCAAGCATTTATACAGAGAATTCTATCCTATTCATTCATATAAATCATGACCATATCAGGAAACAATCAAGCAACCATATTTACTTAAATTTATTTAATATAAAATGTTACTCACTTGTATGAAGAGCAGAGGATACAGGGAAGCTTGTTGAACTGATTGAAGCTTTTGTTCTCAGGCTTGAAATGTTTTGATGTTTTTAAACTAAAGTTTGTTTTTAGTTTGAGATAACATTACTTCAGATTCTCACAGCTTGGAATGAACGAATAGAGAGGAAGTTGATATATAAAAGAGTGTACAGGGTGACATTACTTCCTTGTGTACAAAAACATGTTGAAGGTGCTGGCATTAAATGCTAGAGGTATATTTCATTAAATGCATGTGTCTTGTTTTATAGATATAAATGTATTTGCACTGTTTCCTTTTCTTTGTACATTGCTTGAGTTAATTATATGTTCATTGTCTTCATGCCTGCATACTTGTCTTTATACTTAAATATAATTTACTGTCTTGTGTTATACTTACCCAATTTGATTTGTTTCCAATGTGTTACTTATCAAACATTTGTCTATATACTTGTATGTTTATATTTTTACTTTGTTTTGTTTATGTTTGATAGATATTTATTTTACTTTTGTTTTGTTTATTTTGCATATTTATTTACAACTTTGTTTCATATTTAAATGTCATTTCTTTTCTTTTCTTATGACTTACATATTAATTTTCAACTAAAATACTTATTGTCTTGTATTTTTATTTCTATTTATTTTTAAAAAAAACATTTATTTAAGATTTCATCTCAAATCCACTATATACATATATATTCACATATATACAAATTTTCAAGTTCATATGACTTAATATAATTTCTATTTGAATCGGGGAAACTCGCTACTATTTAAAATCAATTTTACAATTTTGAATTCAAAAATTCATTTAAATTATCAATTTAAATTCATAAAAATCCTGGGTCGTTACATTTCCAAAGTAAAATATTTAGAAATCAAAACTCTTGAATATAATATTTCCAACTTAGACTACCTTGAAAAAACATAGCTTTGAAACAAATTTCCATCTCTTAAATGGTTAAATATTTAACTACTTTTATAAAACCAAATAGCTTCTTTAGGTTTCACAAATAATTCTAAATATCGATTTAAACTTCCAAATACCATTTCAATTCTTATGGTTAAAAGCTTTAAATATTTCACCATTTCAAAAACAAACTTATTTGACAAACCCATATGCATCAAATCCAATTACTTATTATTTAGACTTGAAATGTTTACTTATTGAATTCAATCTAATTTAAGTAAACCTTTAACTTCACATACCAGGAAATTTTTTTCAATTTATTTAACTTGATATATTCATTTAAAACAACCTGATACTCATTTAAATCACTTTACACAAAATCAAGTTATAAATCATATCCTTTAAAAATTTAACTTTTATTTAAATTCCGATTTAACTTAATATTCAACTTCCAATTTTATTCTCATTTAAGTCAATAGAACTACCGGAAATTAAATTTTAATTAAATACTTAAATCGTATTTGATCTTAAAATCAAACTTCGGTTTATACTTCAAATCAATTTTTTATACAAAGCCTAAAACCGGAAAATTTCTATATATATATATATATATATATATATATATATATATATATAGCTTTTATTAATGATCAAATCAAAACCCATAAACCATATATATATGTATAGCTTTACAAAACCATAGTAAAACATTTCCAAAAATAATTTTATATATTTACCGCGGTGCCTGTATAAAATTTTCTATCCTATGGTCAAGTGATACGGATGTTTATCATTTCAATCCGCAATTTAAAATAATAAAAAAAATGCGGTTGTATATCATTTCAAACCGCAATCCCGAATGAAATGAAAATGCATGATGACTTGCAGTTTATACAATATAAATATAGCATCCATTCATCCAAATATCAATCATCAACCATTATTTGCAATCATCGTCCAATTTAAACAGTCATCGATATAGAGCATATAAATTATACAGGTAATAAATAACAGTTTATATTCAATAATAAATTTAATAACTATTAACTAGCAGTTTATATGCAAAATAAATTCTAACTGTAAATTATATGCAATAATTAAAATAATAAACAGTTAAATAAATAAAAATGCGAATTAACTGAGAAGATGAATAAAACATGCCAAACAAATCATATATAAATTTCTACTCATATCTAAAAATCAGTTTAACAAACATAAAATATTTTAGAAGTTGTGAGTGGGTTAAAACACTCACCTTTTGAATTTAAATTGGATTTAAATCCAATTTAAACCCAAAATTTCGCAGTCTCCAAATTCATTCGAACCAGCGTCAACAGATATGAAATTTCAATACGATCCTAACAAAAATAATCTCGCATGAATCGGACACGGTATGTGAAAATTACACAAGTTAAACGTTAAAGAAATTGTATTGAAAATCAAATAAACTAAAATAAAGAATACCTCTCTTCGAGAACTATGACATATAAATTTTTCTGGAATTTTTAGAGGAGTTTGAATTTTTATTTATATTTTGGACTGTAATTGGATCTAGAATTTTGCAGCCATTGGAAAAGAAGAAGTTGAAGAAAAGAACACATAGAGAAATGAAGATAGATGGAGGCTAGGGTTTACACAGCCTATTTACAGACAAAGTGAAAACGAATAGGTAGGCACGAATTATAAACGCGCAAAACGGTTGTTGGCCCACCAGAATATTTCATATTAATTGGATACGTTACGGATTAGTAAATAAATAAATTTCTTCCTCAAACATTTACATTGAATTTTAAACGTATTTACAAATATAAATTTAGACGCTTTATTTAAGTTTCAATATAATTTGATTAAATTTCAAATTCATAAATAATTTCCATTTTTAACTAAATTTCAAATTACTGTAATAATTATCTTAGATTCTTATTCATTCCCAATAGATTTAACTATTGTAAATAGACTAAGTTTACATACGATAAAATCCACATTCCTATGTATATATAGTTTTGAATTCCATACTATAAATATTTTATTAACATTTCGCAAATACATAAATTGGTATTGCACTGTTACTTAAATAAATAGCCTATACCAATCACTAATTAAATGGGTTACCAAATTTTGGATTGGTTAATAATTATTAATTATTGCTTCATTTCTTAATTATACACTTGCATGGGTTATGCTTGTCTAATTATATTCCCATATTAATTAATGTTTCCAACGAACAATAATCTTTCCTTAGTCCCACCCTTTTTACCAAATATTTCCCTGCAAATAATTCATTTTCCCATATATACTTCCATTTACACCTAAACTTATTATACCTCTTTATTTTCTCAAACAAATTACAATGATTAACAAATTTAAATGAAAATTTGAGTTGATAGATTCATAGATTCAAATGTTTACTTTATTTCAATATCTACTAAACTTTGAAATTATAACATAGACTCCAAAATAAAATCCTCCACTCTAGTCATACAAGTCTTATTGAAATAAAATGTATCTACCCTATTTTTAGGTCTTGGTTCCTAATATCCACCCGTTTTGACTTTATTTAAAATAGCGTACAAATTACATTACCTTTAATTGCAATAAATCCTATCGTTGCCATTTATATTCCAAATGAACAAATTATTAATAGGTTAATTGAATCAGATTTACAACTCAACTTTAAATATTTGCAAATTTTGTCAATTTGGATTACTTGGTAAATTTAGAATCCCTTAAACAACGTCCTACATAAATTTATTATAGAATAATTCAAAATTAACGTACAATTCCAATTTATGCAGCGATTACAACTAAAATTTCAAAGAATTTATTTATTTAGGTTTAAATCCTATTATTCACTAAAATTGTCATCCCATGTATACAATCCACATTGGTTTGTATTTATTCCATTTACCTCTTTAGTCATAGCGTAAATTTCTCATTAATACACATTAAAGTCCACTAAATTTCAACTGCCTCTTAATTTCCATTTATAAGTCTTAACGCCCTAAATTTGACCACTTCTAACATGGTATTACTTCTCATATTAAATGTAATTTTTATTTAGTGTATTAACATTTATTTCTATTTAAATTTCATCAACCAAATTAAACATGTAACTTATAACTATTTCTTACAATCCAAATTATTACACCCATTATCATATTCTGAATGGAGCCAGCATTTAATTACACAATTTATCTAAATTACATTAGGACAATATTTAATTCTCTTTGATAATATTAAATTCCCAATTTATTAAATGGAATCAATATATCTTTCTTTATATACTGTACATCTAAATATCTTAATTATCAAATTTCAACTTATCCCTCAACCCCCAAATAACGTTATCAACAATCTTCATATTATAATTAATACTAACCTTTATTTCATCTTATAGAATCAACTATCTTTATTGACAAATTAATCTACCTTACTGCACAACTTAAGAAAATTAATTGCAAATATGATCTCACATTAGACTTCATAAATTATCAGTTGAAATCTACATAAAACCATTTATTTAATTGAAATCTTGCTATTATACATATTGACTCTTTACATGGAATTAGATTACATTCCTTAATTTCATTAAAACTTTATTTCTCACCTAAATCGCAAAATAGTAAATTTCAATTACTATAGAAATTTTATTTAAGATGAATTTGAATCCCAATCAATTCTTTTTGCACTCCTTATTACATTAAATTACATTCAGTTTACACATTTTAGAATTAAATTCAAATTACCTACAAATATTATTTCATTCATAAATGCCATCATTTACCACATTATTGCATGGTTTCATTTAATTATATTCATGTTATTCATGTTTCTATTAAACTTGCATACATACTTCCGTTATTATTTAATCAATTATTAAACATTATGACCAAATCATCTAACAAAATTGTATAATTTTCCATTTATTAACATTCAGTTACTATTCAACATGTTTAATTCATTAGATAAATCAAATAATTACGCTTGCTTTTCTCATTTGATTTTGTAACCTAATATACCATTCATATTAAACCTATTTCATTCAATTCATACAAATTCAGCTAGATTTTACTGTCTAGATTTTCATGCAGTTACTTTTAATAAATCGAATATTGCATTGGATAATTTTACTGCTTACCTTTCATATATAAAAAAAAATTCAAAGTGTACGCTCTCACTACTACCTTTATTAGGATTTATTCCCTATACTAATATTTAGTTTTATTTACCCTTTATATTTCATCTCTTTTTAAATTAAATTGCAAAATCTTAATTAAATTAACCTATTTAAATTGTCGAAATTTACGGGTCGTTACATTCTCCCCCACTCAAAACTTTTCGTCCCCGAAAAGGAAAAAGAAGGGAAAAGATGGGAAAAGAAGGATTTTAGAATCTACATATCTTATTCAAAACATTACCTTATAGACAATTAAATTTACAGTATCTGTTACTTTTCTTAAAATATACAAATTTACAACATTATCTTTTTATACTTAAATTTATTAGAGTTTGGAGAACATTTCAAAATATTTTTAAGTCCAAAATTTTAAATATCTAAGTAGTTCCAATCACTAATCATCCAAATTAATACAACAACCATCAATTTCCTCGAACAGCATACATGCAATTACAAAACAACCATACAATCACACAAATCAAATAGTTGTTTGGGTTCAAACTTGAAATTGTACGGAATGAAAAATAACTATCAAGTGCATCATTTACTCAACAGTATTAGATGGAATAAATTATTTATTCATCCAACAATTTCAAATTTCCTTACCCAACCAAACATAAATCAAACAATAATCATTCAACCCAACAATCAATTTAACTTATTATAAATCTTTATTTCATACTTTAGTTGTTTGATTTCCTTTCTTTCATTAATGAGTGATTACCTCATTTATTTTCATTTATTACTTACAATATTCATCTTACATTTTAAATGTCATGTAAGTTTCTTTTTATTACATTCCATTTATGTATTTCTAAATTTTATTTATTTATTTCTCACAGTTTCATTTATTATAGAATTTCATTCTATTTACTTAAGTTTTAAAATCATCTAATTATATTACTTACCTTTATTTATGGTAAAATTTAAATTTACAACTTAAGTTTATAACAATAAATTCCCATTTATAACAGCAAATTCATTGAATACTTTCATTATCTCAAGCTTTACTTGTAAGATTTCCCTTTTACATTTTCTTACTAACACTGTAACTTTTATTATATGGCAAGTTATATATAAACTTTAAGAATGTAAGTGAAAATTTATACAAGTTTCTTCTCAATTCCTTTTATTTTTTTAGTGGTTCATTAATTATATATTCATTTTATAAATTACAATTTCAACTTACTTTTACTTTCATCCATTTATTTAATGCTAATATTTAATAATAGTAACATTTTAATTACACCTAATTTGTAACCTTATAACATCAATTCTAATAAATAAAGAATTTCCTTTATCCATTTACTAAGGTTTACAGCCGTTTATTTACATTACTTCTCTTCCTATTGTATTTTTTTTTTTTACTTAAAGGTTCAAATTTGCTACACTTAATTGTACTATTAATAAATCTGGAACTTAAGAACCAAATACCGGGTTAAATTTTAAATCATTTAAAATAATAGATAAATATCTACACTTAACATATATATCCAATTATAATTAAAAAGATAAAATTTTCTTAATAATTCTGCAGTAAATTACTACAGTGGCCTTCCCACTTCGAAACTCGAAAATGAATGTCGATGATGCGTGCACTCATCACCGAAATTATTTTCCAGCGACAGAGAGGAAAGTACAAAACTTATTTTCTCCAAAAATCTTCTTTAAAACAATTTCTCTTAAATTATATTAAATATTCATATCAGAAAATACTTATAACAATTATATTCCAAAAAAATTACGAAAAATTCCAAAACCCCGGATCTTAAGTCCTAAATTTCCAAATTTCATTTATCTTATTTTTAAATCTTATTTCTATCATTATTCAAAACCTTCATTACCTAACAACCAATCTATTACAACCAAAAATATATATTATTTTGAAAAATTATTTCATTCACCTATATTAAACAAATATTATGTCGGTCTGTCCTATTAAGTGTTTAGAAACCCCTATTAATGTCACAGCGTCCCACGCACCAACCAGAGTTTATAAATACAAAACGGAACAGATTAACACAATATTAAAACCTTTTTATAACACTAACAAATACGCTCTCTCATATATATACACTCAGTGACTCCCATAGGGTATTACTACCCTATTAGTAAAGAGTCAAACCCCACAAAGCTAAGGTTTATCGCTAAACCAAAACTCTGATACCAGATGTAACGTCCCGCCTTTTCGCACGATTTAAACAGACACACGTGCCGATTCAAACCATACGTAAGGGCGGATTGTTATGGGATAAATCTGTTTACAAAACCTTTGATTTTATCTATACCATACATATCAGAGTACACATACCATATAACAATGCAGCGGAACAATATGAGTGTGGTACAATAATATAAATAATAGTAATACGAATCTTCGTCTTCGTCCTCCAGAGCTAAAACTTCAATCCTGAAACGCTCGGACTGACCCGAGCGAATTTGAAAAGACAAAACACTCGAGTCAGAACTAAAAGATCTTATGTGAGTTAAATTAACAAAATAAATATGAGTACAGTAACTCAAGAGATGCTTGGGATTTACATTTCTTAAGGATCCGTTAAACTATTTACTATATAGTATATTGCGCTATTATAATAGTGTCTAATTGTAAAATAAACATTCTTTTAAATAGCGTTAAGGAGTGACCCAATATTCCCCTTAACACGTAATAGTCCCAGTAGTCCATCCAATATCATAGTCCCTCCTGATCGGGAAGCCACCAGAGGATACCACACGGGTTACGGGAGAAATCCAAACTCGTACAAAGTGCGATAGGGTAGGTGACACGGCACAACTAGGCAATGCCAGGGTAGATATACCAATTCCTATCCAGGCTGATGGAAACGCGTAGCCGCAGCTACCGCCCACCTCGAAACAACACCCCAAATCAAAAATCAAAAGTGGCCACCGAATCAATCCAAAAGTCAGAGTAAAATATCGAAGGAGTGCGTTCGATCAGAGGAATGACCTCATTGGCCCGAGAATCGCTCCTGTTTTAGCCACCTTATGCCAACTCACACGAGTTGGGTCCACGTATTTACCTTACAGGAAACGCCTCCACCAACCTACTTCATTCTGGAATCTCCACCGCGTACACGGTTGTTAAAGTGGTTTTCGGAGTTGGCAGAGAGTATGACAACTTCCGATCCCGGTCTCTTCAACAACCAAACGTTATTATAACACCGCGGTCATTTAAAAATAATTATACTTTTAAAAGCAAAATAAAATATCCCTTTAAAACCCATATAAAACAATATCTTTTTATTCTTAAAACCCCAAATCAATAAAATATCATTTTATTTTCCAATATATATTATTATTTCCAAAATCATAGGGTTTCCAAAGTAAAATATTTAGAAATCAAAACTCTTGAATATAATATTTCCAACTTAGACTACCTTGAAAAAACATAGCTTTGAAACAAATTTTCATCTCTTAAATGGTTAAATATTTAACTACTTTTATAAAACAAAATAGCTTCTTTAGATTTCACAAATCAATTCTAAATATCGATTTAAACTTCCAAATACCATTTCAATTCTTATGGTTAAAAGCTTTAAATATTTCACCATTTCAAAAACAAACTTATTTGACAAACCCATATGCATCAAATCCAATTACTTATTATTTAGACTTGAAATGTTTACTTATTGAATTCAATCTAATTTAAGTAAACCTTTAACTTCACATAACTGGAAATTTTTTTCAATTTATTTAACTTGATATATTCATTTAAAAAAACCTGATACTCATTTAAATCACTTTACACAAAATCAAGTTATAAATCATATCCTTTAAAAATTTAACTTTTATTTAAATTCCGATTTAACTTAATATTCAACTTCCAATTTTATTCTCATTTAAGTCAATAGAACTACCGGAAATTAAATTTTAATTAAATGCTTAAATCGTATTTGATCTTAAAATCAAACTTCGGTTTATACTTCAAATCAATTTTTTAAACAAAGCCTAAAACCGGAAAATTTCTATATATATATAGCTTTTATTAATGATCAAATCAAAACCCATAAACCATATATATATGTATAGCTTTACAAAACCATAGTAAAACATTTCCAAAAATAATTTTATATATTTACCGCGGTGCCTGTATAAAATTTTCTATCCTATGGTCAAGTGATACGGATGTTTATCATTTCAATCCGCAATTTAAAATAATAAAAAAAATGCGGTTGTATATCATTTCAAACCGCAATCCCGAATGAAATGAAAATGCATGATGACTTGCAGTTTATACAATATAAATATAGCATCCATTCATCTAAATATCAATCATCAACCATTATTTGCAATCATCGTCCAATTTAAACAGTCATCGATATAGAGCATATAAATTATACAGGTAATAAATAACAGTTTATATTCAATAATAAATTTAATAACTATTAACTAGCAGTTTATATGCAAAATGAATTCTAACTGTAAATTTATATGCAATAACTAAAATAATAAACAGTTAAATAAATAAAAATGCGAATTAACTGAGAAGATGAATAAAACATGCCAAACAAATCATATATAAATTTCTACTCATATCTAAAAATCAATTTAACAAACATAAAATATTTTAGAAGTTGTGAATGGGTTAAAACACTCATTTTTTAATTTAAATTGGATTTAAATCCAATTTAAACCCAAAATTTCGCAGTCTCCAAATTCATCCAAACCAGCGTCAACAGATATGAAATTTCAATACGATCCTAACAAAAATAATCTCGCGTGAATCGGACACGGTATGTGAAAATTACACAAGTTAAACGTTAAAGAAATTGTATTGAAAATCAAATAAACTAAAATAAAGAATACCTCTCTTCGAGAACTATGACATATAAATTTTTCTGGAATTTTTAGAGGAGTTTGAATTTTTATTTATATTTTGGACTGTAATTGGATCTAGAATTTTGCAGCCATTGGAAAAGAAGAAGTTGAAGAAAAGAACACATAGAGAAATGAAGATAGATGGAGGCTAGGGTTTACACAGCCTATTTACAGACAAAGTGAAAACGAATAGGTAGGCACGAATTATAAACGCGCAAAACGGTTGTTGTCCCACCAGAATATTTCATATTAATTGGATACGTTACAGATTAGTAAATAAATAAATTTCTTCCTCAAACATTTACATTGAATTTTAAACGTATTTACAAATATAAATTTAGACGCTTTATTTAAGTTTCAATATAATTTCATTAAATTTCAAATTCATAAATAATTTCCATTTTTAACTAAATTTCAAATTACCGTAATAATTATCTTAGATTCTTATTCATTCCCAATAGATTTAACTATTGTAAATAGACTAAGTTTACATACGATAAAATCCACATTCCTATGTATATATAGTTTTGAATTCCATACTATAAATATTTTATTAACATTTCGCAAATACATAAATTGGTATTGCACTGTTACTTAAATAAATAGCCTATACCAATCACTAATTAAATGGGTTACCAAATTTTGGATTGGTTAATAATTATTAATTATTGCTTCATTTCTTAATTATACACTTGCATGGGTTATGCTTGTCTAATTATATTCCCATATTAATTAATGTTTCCAACAAACAATAACCTTTCCTTAGTCCCACCCTTTTTACCAAATATTTCCCTGCAAATAATTCATTTTCACATACATACTTCCATTTACACCTAAACTTATTATACCTCTTTACTTTCTCAAACAAATTACAATGATTAACAAATTTAAATGAAAATTTGAGTTGATAGATTCATAGATTCAAATGTTTACTTTATTTCAATATCTACTAAACTTTGAAATTATAACATAGACTCCAAAATAAAATCCTCCACTCTAGTCATACAAGTCTTATTGAAATAAAATGTATCTACCCTATTTTTAGGTCTTGGTTCCTAATATCCACCCGTTTTGACTTTATTTAAAATAGCGTACAAATTACATTACCTTTCATTGCAATAAATCCTATCATTGCCATTTATATTCCAAATGAACAAATTATTAATAGGTTAATTAAATCATTTTACAACTCAACTTTAAATATTTGCAAATTTTGTCAGTTTGGATTACTTGGTAAATTTAGAATCCCTTAAACAACTTCCTACATAAATTTATTATAGAATAATTCAAAATTAACGTACAATTCCAATTTATGCAGCGATTACAACTTAAATTTCAAAGAATTTATTTATTTAGGTTTAAATCCTATTATTCACTAAAATTGTCATCCCATGTATACAATCCACATTGGTTTGTATTTATTCCATTTACCTCTTTAGTCATAGCGTAAATTTCTCATTAATACACATTAAAGTCCACTAAATTTCAACTGCCTCTTAATTTCCATTTGCAAGTATTAAGGCCCTAAATTTGACCACTTCTAACATGGTATTACTTCTCATATTAAATGTAACTTTTATTTAGTGTATTAACATTTATTTCTATTTAAATTTCATCAACCAAATTAAACATGTAACTTATAACTATTTCTTACAATCCAAATTATTACACCCATTGTCATATTCTGAATGGAGCCAGTATTTAATTACACAATTTATCTAAATTACATTAGGACAATATTTAATTCTCTTTGATAATATTAAATTCCCAATTTATTAAATGGAATTAATATATCTTTCTTTATATACTGTACGTCTAAATATCTTAATTATCAAATTTCAACTTATCCCTCAACCCCCAAATAACGTTATCAACAATCTTCATATTATAATTAATACTAACCTTTATTTCATCTTATAGAATCAACTATCTTTATTGACAAATTAACCTACATTACTGCACAACTTAAGAAAATTAATTGCAAATATGATCTCACATTAGACTTCATAAATTATCAGTTGAAATCTACATAAAACCAATTATTTAATTAAAACCTTGCTATTATACATATTGACTCTTTACATGGAATTAGATTACATTCCTTAATTTCATTAAAACTTTATTTTTCACCTAAATTGCAAAATAGTAAATTTCAATTACTATAGAAATTTTATTTAAGATGAATTTGAATCCCAATCAATTGTAATTGCACTCCTTATTACATTAAATTACATTCAGGTTACACATTTTAGAATTAAATTCAAATTACCTACAAATCTTATTTCATTCATAAATGTCATCATTTACCACATTATTGCATGGTTTCATTTAATTATATTCATGCTATTCATGTTTCTATTAAACTTGCATGCATACTTCCGTTATTATTTAATCAATTATTAAACATTATGACCAAATCATGTAACAAAATTGTATAATTTTCCATTTATTAACATTCAGTTACTATTCAACATGTTTAATTCATTAGATAAATCAAATAATTACGCTTGCTTTTCTCATTTGATTTTATAACCTAATATACCATTCATATTAAACCTATTTCATTCAATTCATACAAATTCAGCTAGATTTTACTATCTAGATTTTCATGCAGTTACTTTTAATAAATCGAATATTGCATTGGATAATTTTACTGCTTACCTTTCATATATGAAAAAAAATTCAAAGTGTACGCTCTCACTACTATCTTTATTAGGATTTATTCCCTATACTAATAATTAGTTTTATTTACCCTTTATATTTCATCTCTTTTTAAATTAAATTGCAAAATCTTAATTAAATTAACCAACTTAAATTGTCGAAATTTATGGGTCGTTACACGACTTCTAAACTTTCTTATGTCTGTTAAATTAATTTTAGATATGAGTAGAAATTTATTTATGACTGTTTGGCATGTTTTATTCATTATCTCTGTTAAATTGCATTTATTTAATTTAACTGTTAATTTATTTTATTTATTGCATATAAATTTGACAGTTAGAATTTATTTATTTGCATATTAACTGCCAGTCATAGTTATGTTAAATTTTTATTTCATATTAACTGCCAGTTAAATTTACGTTTATTTTTGCATATAAACTGCCAAGTAACAGTTATTAAATTTATTTTGAGTATAAACTGATAATTGATACCATTATTTATCACATGTTATGTATTAATGATTGTTTGAAATTGGATGATGACTGTGATAATGGATGTATGATTTGATGGATGAATGGATGATTAATTTTATTAATTGCAAGTTGCTATGCATTTCATTCATTCGGGACTGCGGTTTGAAATGATATATAACCACATTTTTTTCATTTTAAATTGCGGATTGAAATGATAAACATCCGTATCACTTGACCATAGGATAGAAAATCATATACAGGCACTGCGGTAAATATATAAAATTATTTTTGAAATGTTTTTCTATGGTTTTGTAAAGTTTTATATATATGGTTTATGAGATATTGATTTGGTTATTGATAAAGGCTATTTTATATATAGTAATTTCCGGTTTTTAAGCTTTGTATAAATTTGATTTGAAGTTTAAATAAAGTTTGATTTTAAGATCAAATAAGATTAAACATTTATTTAAAATTTAATTTTTGTAGTTTTATGACTTAAATGAGAATAGATTTGGAAGATGAATATTAAGTTAAATTGAAATTTAATAAAAAATAGAATTTTTAAAGGAAATGATTTTTATAACTTGATTTTTGTGTGTAAAGTGATTTTAATGAATATCAGGTTGATTAAATGAATATATAATAAATTGAAAGATGATCCGGTTATATGAAGTTAAAGGTTTTCTTAAATTATATTGAATTCATTAAGCAAACATTTCAAGTCTAAATAATAAGTAACTGAATTTGATATATATATATGGAATTGTCAAATGAGTCTGTTTGAAATGGTGAAATATTTAAAGCCTTGAAACATAAGAATTGAAATGGTATGTGGAAGTTTAAATCGATATTTGGAATTGATTTGTGAAATGTAAAGAAGCTATTTTGTTTCATAAAAGTAATCTAACATTTGACCATTTAAGAGATGGAAACTTGTTTCAAAGTTATGATTTTCAAGGTAGTATAATTTGAAATTTTATGTTCAAGAGTTTTGACCTCTAAATATTTACTTTGAAAACCCTATGATTTTGGAAAGTATATATATTGGAATAAAATGATATCGTATTAATTCGGGTTTTAAAAGGAAATGATATCATATTTATATGGTTTTGAAATGGATATTTTATTCTGGTCTTAAAGTATAATTATTTTAAATGACCGCGGTGTTATAATAACAATTGGTTGGCAAAGAGACCGGGATCGGATATGAACATACTCTCTGTCGATACTGAAAACCACTTTGACTAACCGTGTACGCGGTGGAGATTCCAGAATGAAGTAGGTTGGTGGCGGCGTTTCCTGTAAGGTAAATACGTGGACCCAACTCCCGTGAGTTGGCATAAGGTGGCTAAAACAGGAGCGATTGACGGGTTGATGAGGTAGCACCTCTGATCGGACACTTCCCTTCGATACTATACTCTGACTTTGGATTTTTCGGTGGCCACCTTCACTTTTGATTTCTTTGATGTGGGGAGTTTGTTCGAGGTGGGCGGCAGCTGCACGCTGCGCGTTTCCATCGGCCCGGAAGCGTAATTGGTATATCTACCTTGGCATTGCCTAAGTGTGCCGTGTCACCTACCCTAGCGCGCCTTATACGATTTTGTTTTGTACCATACCTATGGAGTGCCCTCTGACGACGCCCAGTACGGGGGAGATTACGGTACTGTATAGACTATGGGAATATATAAATGTGTTAAGGTGGAAAATGTAAAGCCTTAACGCTATTTAAAAGTAAGTTTATTTTACAATTAGACACTATTATAATAGTGCAATATACTACATAGTAAATAGTTTAATGGATCCTTAGGAGATGTAAATCCCGAGCATCTCTTGAGTTACTGCACTCATATTTATTTCTGTTAATGTAACTCACATAAGATCTTTTAGTTCTGACTCGAGTGTTTTTGTCTTTCCAAATTCGCTCGGGTCAGTCCGAGCGTTTCAGGATTGAAGATTTTATTTCCGGAGGAAGAAGACGAAGAATTTATTATTATTACTATAGATAATATGGTTTCACTACACTCATATTGTTCCGCTGCATTGTTATATGGTATGTGTACTCTGATATGTATTGTGTAACGTCACGGATTTTCGTTCTTCGAAAATTCGACATCGATACTCACTTTATCGACTGCCGAGAAATCGAAGGCCGAAAACACGGAATGTTATGGGTTTTAAAAAGAATTTAAGAAAAGAAAGAAGAGAGAAAAAGGTAGAAGATAGAGGGAAAAGAAGATAGAAAATTTAGAAATAGAAAGAAAAAGAGAATAGAGAAAAAGGAGAAAACAGAAGAAAATAGGACGGGACAGAAAGGAAACAACAGAACAACAACAGAATCTCACAATTCGCAGCGGAACAACATATAATAATGAATGAATAATCTTTAAACAAAGAACTATATCAGTTATTACATTACATCACATTTCATTACATCATATCATCAGAGTGTACAACAACATACAACAACAACAGTGCAGCGGAAAAGAAATACTATATAAATAATACGCCATGCCATCCAGCTTGCCTCCAGCAACTCCAGAATATGCAGAATATCCTGATAAACCTAACTCTTAACTGCCCGTGTGGAAATTGGTGGGCACCCAGAGTTTAGGAAGGAAAACAATAAACTCCGAGTCAGTCATGTGACTGGTGTGAGAACTCAAAACAGTTTATTTAACTTTAAAATCAAAATAGAGGAATATTTTTAAATTCAATTCGCAATGCTTTTTAAAAATGAGACTACCATAAGGCCTCCCGCACACACACACAATGCAAACGCAGAATCGGAGGAGATTTCTCCTTATGATAGTCAAAGATGCTTGATACGTATTTAAAATAACATTTGATATTATTATTAGCGCATAGTGTAGGGGAAAATCATTTTGAAAGTAGAATATAAATCTTAGCCAACATAGACATTTCGAACTATGCCTACTATAGCTACCATCCAAACAGTGGTGACCACCATAAGTGAATGGCAGGTTCTACAACTAATACCGTACAAGTTTCGTATTGGGAATTGGATTTCCAACGAATGATCAGGCCAAGGAACTTCCCATTGCCACATGAGAATGCCTCTGGATGGACATCCCCGAGAACCAAACCGGATCTCTACCAACACAAGGCCGGGTTACTCCTAACTGAGTAACAACTGACCGAATATGCCATCCCCCGGTCCTTTGGGACCTTTATCACCGAGCGCTCGTAATCAATTCACACAATCATAACAAAGTGTTTTCAACATGAGTAAGCATCTGGGCTCCATACCATGATACCACCCTTTTCCAGAAAGAAATGGACACATCCTAAAGGGTGCTACCCCTCATAACCTTGCTGCTTCTTTCCTGTTTTGACCATTCACGGGGTGTGAGGCTCGACGAATTCACGTCCACAAAAACATACTTTATACAAAAGCCATGCTTTGGGTCAACAAATGATCAACACAATGATCACAAAGATAGACGATCAAATAAATGATCCTATCATAAATAATCAACACAATGATCATTTCAGCATCACTCAGCATGTCACATTACCAATTTGGGAATATATCGCTGATAACTTCAACTATATAACCTCTGAGCACATACGTCTCAAAGAAGGGTGTTAAGCAAAGAATAAATTCTCCGCCACCAACAGAAATATATTTGAAAGAAATCGGCTTTATATCTCAACTTGTAATGTCAGACATACAATCCATACAAGTCTGTTCCGGGATCGAACAGAACCGAAGGCACTTACAAAGAAGTCCTTGCAATCCGGATATTCACAATCCTGATCGGATTCACCATCACATATGGAGAACTCAATACCGTAGCTACTCGGTGCAGAGTCAATCGATAGTTCATCCTATCACTCTCGCAAATACCGGTCTTCAACACCGATCTTCAAATGCGATTCACAACGACGTATCACATATTCGGAGTGGGTTATACGACCCCATGGTCCTTTCCCGGTTAACCCGAATAGTGAGCGCTTATTCAAAAATAAGTGTGCATTCAAATTCAATCAATTCACATCAAATACCCATTCAAAGGGAAATACTGATAGTCGGTTATTGAACTATCACTGGATATGCACACATCACCAGATTCCAAATAATTTTCCAAATTATTTATTTTCCAAAATATCTTTACAAGATATATAATTTCAACACTTCAAAAATAAATCAATATTTATTTTCAAACAAATTCCACTTTCACATATAAATTCCTTAGTGAATTTATATTTCAAAATATTCATGCATATCGTTTCAATTATTCATTTTCAATTTATCTTCAAAAAGATAAATTCTAAATATTCACTTTATATTGGAAAACGTTTCCATACTTATTTATTCATAAGTAATTCACAAATCTCTTTTATTTTCAACACTTAGAAAATATTCAATATACTTAAACCTAATTAAGTATATATTTCATTCTTTAAGGAAATCATTCACTTAACATATTTATTTGGGCCAAAACGAATGTTACGCAAAACATTGTTACGACAACCCAAAATCACTAGTATAGGGATTCGAAATTAAAATAGATATATATAAATCCTAATGCTATTCAAAACATTTCCTTTCGGAAATCATTTACTATAACAACAGTGTTATAGTCCACCATTTCCTTTTATTTCTCGAAAACGTCTATTTCAACAATAAATGTAGTATTCTATGGTTTCGAATCATAACACATTTAAAAACATCGTTAGATCGTTTTAATTCTGTTTAAAATATCACATTCAAAACAATTTCTTTAACGTATTATTCACTATTCAAAACGTGAATAAACTTTGTTAACAAATTTCATCAATTTTTATTCACTTTAATTCAAAGGATTATTCACTATTCAAAAATGTGAATATAACTCCATTGATAGGTTTCAACAATTAACTTATCAAAATAAGTCGTTTGCGAATTTATAAAACAACGCTTATAAATTCCTTTTCTATTTATTTATAAAAACTTCCTTTTTATAAATCTCCTTTATTAACTTATTCCAGTTTATAACTAAATTATAAACTAAACGCTCACATTATAAGTTAATTACTTATAAACGATTATTTTACAAAATCGTTCTTTTAAAGACTTTCCAAACCATAAATCTTATAACTTATAAGATTCATTTATTTAACATAATTTTATTACTTTAATAACTTTACAAATTTTATAAACCTACTGTTTATAAAATTCCAATTATGACTTTACCGTTATATAATTCCATGAATTCCATTCATTTATAAAATTCATTTTCACTTCATTCAAACACTTATAAAATCTCATTTTATAATCCCAATGTTTTAATTTACAAATATTCATTTGTAAATCCTTTAATATAAATCAATCTATATTATTCTTTTAAAACGTCTTAACTCCTTTATAGTTTCACCATTTTGATTTATAAAATAATCAAACTTCATAAATCCTATATTTAAACTTTTATAATATATTCAAAAATCCAATTTAACCTATTTTATAAAATCATAAATTCATATTTCTCAAAAATCAGCTTTTAACTATATTTCACAAAAATCAGCTTTAACTATATTTCACAAAAATCAGCTTTAACTATATTTCACAAAAATCAGCTTTAACTATATTTCACAAAAACCATAATTTTATAACTTATAAAATTATAACTTTTATTTATTTATAATGGATCAATTCCAGAAATAAAGTATATTTTCAAAAATCGTTTTAAAGATCATTTTAAAATCCCAAAATCTGGGTCCAATGATGCTACACACCAAATAGTCAATCACGACTAACAACGATATCATATATCGATATGATAATCCATCAAATATCAAAATATCTGAAATAAATTTAAAAACTGTTGAGGAATCCAGTTGGATCCCTCCAACCTGTTTCCTGCATCCAAAAACATTAGCACAATACCAATTTCGCTCCAGTACGAAATTATCGCGGTACATGTTTTTAATAAATATTATCCGCTTACTAACGGCGTAATAGGGTCTCATCCGCTAAACAAAAAATGCGGGAAATCAATAACTCCAATATATACATATGCCAATATATATATATATTGCTACTATATATAATACCAATTTCACTGTTTATGAAATATTCGCGGTATATGTTTATATTAAATAACATCCGCTTACTAACGGCGTATAATGTCTATTTTAACAATCAATAATTTACAGTCATCATTCAAACATGCATTCAAATATTTTAAATATAACTATTTAAAATAAAATCGAAATCTATTCGATTGAGTGAGAAATTCTCACCTTGGTTTTAATTTCCGTTTTAGCTTTTTATTTCGAATAAAATTAAACGCGCGTTTAATTTTACCCGAAATTCTCACTAACTCCAAACGACTCCAAACCAACTCCATCGCGTAGTGCTCGTCCATACGATTCCAACGCAACTGAGTTTGCATTTTTTCGACCTCGTATGAAAAAGTTATGAATTTATGAAGTTCGTACACGATTTTATAACTAAATTTCAACAATAACTTTTATATTTTAAACCCAAACTCACACCAGCCCTTGGATCCAACTTGAGCAAATCTGGGCCGTGCTTTATCATCTTCCCAAATCACGTTTGCATCTCCAGGACACAAATCCAAGGCCGAACCCAAACATTAGAACTAGGGTTTGATTTTTCAACATCCATACACAACGAAACTCGATCACACAACCACCACCGCGAAGCTCTCGACAAGAGCTATGTTCGGCCCCCACCATGTCAAGCTCGGCCATGCCCTCCACCTGGGAATGCGTGCGCAGGTCGGCCCCTTTAAACCCCCCTATCTCCCACTACGATGCTCCATTTTAGATCATAGCCGTTCAACTTGTAGCTCTCACTCCCCTCTACAACATTCTAGTTGAAATTTTCTTGAAACAATGCATGGATTAGAAGATAATTTGAGGAGAAAGAGGACATTTTCTGGCCATCCATCTATAGGTGGCGGCTGCAGTATATGAACTAGGGTTTTTTTTTTTTTTATAAAATTATGAAGAGAGAGGTGTATTTATAGAGAATCGAACGACACTATTCACCCGGAAATTCCGAACTCCGATTTAGACGCCGTAACCAGCGTTTCTAAGGTTTACCCCGCGTTCCGGACACAATGGAACAGGTTTCGGAAGCTAATTCGGAAGTATGTGCGAGTTATGGCTATAAACGCTCAATTTGAATTAAACCGATTTAAATCGATTTCTAGGCGTTTTAATTTGTACCGGACAAACGGTAAATCCAATTGACTTGAAATTTGAAATCTTACAATAATATCACATTACGGATCCGATGAAACTGGTTTCGTCGAAATCCGAGACTTTTTGAAAAATGGCTATTTTCACTCGTCAAATTTAAATTAAAAATAATTCGATGCGTTTCGAGCTGCCACGATCAAACGATAGCTCCGATTGACACGAAAATTGAAATCCGGTAATAACTAACTATTATGGATCCAATGGAACTGGTTTCGTTCAATTCTGAGACTGTTCAAAAATTGGCTATTTTACAGTCGATTATTAAATATTAAAATATTCAATTTTCACAGATTAACTTTTAATTCGATTTTAAAAGTTCTAAAATATCGTTCTAACTTCAATATGATAAAATAAAATTTTACAAATTATTTTCAATCATATTTAACTCAATTTTCAATTATTTCCATAATTTAACATATTAAATTATCGATTTAATTATCCAATTAAATCCAATAATTCAAATAAAAATTTATTCGACTTATAAATTCACTTATAAATATTTAAAATTAATTAAATATTCAAATTTTAATTTATAAAAATTCTGGGTCGTTACATATTGTATAAATAAATCAAAGGTTTTTGTAAACAGATTTATGAAATGTATATTTGATTATTATATTTTATCCTTCCGCTGTGAGATTCTGTTTCTTTCTCTGTTTTCTTATTTATCCCATAACAATCCGCCCTTACGTATGGTTTGAATTGGCACATGTGTCTGTTTAGATCGTGCAAAAAGGCGGGATGTTACAAAATATATACTTGATTTCAAAGCACTAATAGTAAAGTTTATAGGTTTATTTACTATTTGAATTTTGTATTAGAATATTCATTTTGAAACAAGTGTTTAAATTAAAATGAAGGTATGAAATTTTATACTTTAATTTAGAAATTTAATGTAAGATTTGAGTATACTATTAGTTTCAGTTTAATAATATTGAGTTTATACTTATTTTAAAAAAAATGAGTCTAATAGTTTTTTTGGATTTAAGGAACCTTATTTAAAGCTTATTATAATGTTTTGATATAAATTTCTAACATTGTTTTAGACTTTTGAAAAATCTTTGCATAATGCTATGAGGAAGTTTTAAATATATCATATATTCTTACTAAGTGAATGAGGCTAAATGTTTTAACTGAATTTTTAGATATGTTGAAATATTTCTTTTCTCTTCAAGGGCAAATACCAAAAAACTTAAATTTTTATTCAATAACCGGATGGAGTTATTTTCAGATTTATATTAAATTTAAATATGTAAGTTAAATTGTTTATAAATTGATCATTTTGAATAAAATATTTCAAATTCCTCGATTCCTTCTTGTTCCTTTTCGAGGACGAAAAAGTTTTGAGTGGGGGAGACTGTAACAACCCATATTTTGATAATTAAAAATATTAAATTTAATAAGGTTTTGGGTTTTAATATTGTTAGAAATTAAAATTTATGATTTATTAAATTGAATCTTATTAGATTAGAAATTTTGACTTTAAGATAAATCTTAAACAAATAATTTAATGAGATAAAACATATAATTGGCTAATATTGATTGAATGTAATTGACTACTATACTATGTTAACGTAGTTTCAATTAACTTAAATAATAAAGGTTAATAAGGAATATAACAAACGATGTATTAATTGATGTAATCTTATGTTATTAATTGCAATTGGTTTTAATATGGAGTATGAAATTAATTATTTTGTACGTAAATTTATTAACCTTTGTTTGTAAACAATAAGTTAATAGATATGGATTATTAACATATATTTATTTATTTTCTTATTATTAAATCTGTTAGAAATTAATTTGGTAATTAATGGAGAATTAATGTAATTGAAATATTACAATTGATATAAGAAGAAACGTTAACTGTTGAGTGGTGAGTGTAAAACTTATGTTAATCAATTGCATAAGGGAATAGTTGATTTAATAATAAGAATGTAAATCAAAATAAAAGGATTTGTTTGAAATTTAAACATATAATGAACATGTTTTATTACATTTGTAATTAAATGTTGAAATTAAATTAGTATATAGATATTGGGTTTAACATAGAAAATTGGATTTCAAAGGAAACAATTGGATTAATTATCTTCCCTGTATTAGGGTATGTTTTGAGATTTAATCATTGTAAGTAATAGTAATTATATCTTGCCATTAATAAGAGATAGAAGTAAATGGTAATTAACTAATGATATGTGCAACATATGCTTTGTGTTAAAAATATATTGAGAATTTCATTGAGAAATATTACGTTCAAATTGTAAGCACTTAAATTTGGTACAAATATAACGATTATATGAAATTAATTGATAAACAAATGATGTGGTTGTACGAAGTATTATTTCTGTGACTCTTTAATGGGATAATCTTTAAATATAAGTTGGTTTTAAAGGGGGAGGTGTTAATTGTAAATGAATGTGTAATAAAAAGAATTATGTTTTGATAAAAATAAAAGAAAAGAAAAGTTTCTTGATAAATTATTCTTATCAAATAAAGTGAACATTTCATCTATGAATGTTAATTTAATTTCATTAAAACAAAGAATTGAATTTTGTTGTATGTTTCTAATTAGAGTATTTGATTTATCCAAATATTCCTTAATTTGAATTTAATTAAAAAAATATACAATAATAAAATGGTAAGAAAACAACTTGAAGGTTTGGTTAAGTTTTTGATTTGGAACAGTTAGCATATTAACATAGGAGATTTATTCCGTTTCGAATTTGACTTTGGGGTCTCAGTTCATCTTTTAATGCGTGGGGTGGCGGTCCTCATTATGTTAATCGTAGTGTTTAATTTTATTTACTGTTTACTAAATAAAAAATACATATATGTGTGTAAATTTGAGCGTATTAGGGTTAATAAAATATGTTAAAATGAATTGTTTTTTTTAGTATATTTGATTTGTGATTTCTATGTACGGACTACATTCTCAAATTTAAATCTGTCGCTTTCATTTATTTTATTTTATTACTACTTTCTTTCATTACATACATGCCTCTTTTGGTGTTCCAGTAAGTTTTATTTATTTACACGCGAGCCTTGCCTTGAAATATTTCATTTGTGAATGTAGATTTAATTTAATTAGAGTAAAGAATAGAATGATTTGTTAAAAAAAAGAAATATACATTTATTTGAACGCTGTTTTAGCATTAATATTGATTTCAAGAATAGGAATATAATTTAAGTAAGTTATTTATTACGGTGGTGTAAAACAACAAATTTATAAACATGTTTAAATGACTTAAGGAAACAATTATCCTATTTCTCGTCCATTTTGGTTTATCTATTTTGAAATTTAACTTTGTTATTAATTGCAATTAATGTAATGGAAAGATTTCGATTAAAAGGAAAGAAAACTTTGATTGCAATTAATAGATTTAATAAAAGAAACGTACATTTTGTGTTAAACAGATGTGACAACCCGGAATTTTCTAGCAATATCAATTAATAATCTGCATTAAATATTAAATTGATTTGATATATCTTTATTAATTAGATATGAATTGACACTTTTCTTTCAATAAATATCTAATTGGTAAATCTTATCTGTTAAAATAAATCCATTGTTTTCTATTTATAAATGTTATATTTGTATACGTTGTAAATAGATGAGATTTGTTTTAAAGTTTAACTAATAAATTATGTTTCAAATTCTAATATACATTTTAGTGAATTAGAAATTATGATTTATTTAATATAAACTTTTCAAAGCTAATTAATAAATAAATATAGGGTTTTAAATGCATAAGATAAATGTTTAAATAGTTAAAACTTATTTTACTTAAGTTTAAATTTAAATTTATTAACAAAAGGATTGTTTTCTTTTCTTTTTTATATAACTTGATTAAAATATGGATTTAAAATTTTATATGAGTTTTAATGTAATTTTTGTCAAATGGCACATTTATAAAATATGTAGTTTATAATAAAAAGATAATTTATTTATTTATCATTTCAAATTGGTAAATGAGTTACTTTAAAATTTTGTTAACAAAAAAATAAAGAAAAATATAAATACAAGACTATAAGATAAATTAAGGAAAAAAAATATAAAGTAAGTACATTGGTTAGATTATAATAACATAACAACTATAAAGTTCATTTAGTTTTCAAACTACAAAACAAAAATGATAACATTCACATACCTTTCAAAATAATAATAAGACAACAAATAAACTAGAACAAATAAATTTTCAAGTTTGTAAACTAACATAAGAAGAACTGCAGCATATATATATATATATATATATATATATATATATATATATATATATATATGTTTAAAGCATTAAGGTTGAATATGTGTGCAGGCCAAATTAAATAAAACAAAGTAAAGACGGTAATAAAAACAAATATAAATATATGAAACTTGCTAGGGAAGACTGTAAAGTATTCTTAAACAAACAAACAAAAGTAATCAATGTAAATCTTTCTAGCACACAACAAATATCTCTGTTTTGTTGTACAAACATCATGATATTATAAACTGTAAATGCAAGTATATATCAACTTTTCTTCATATCAGTTCGAGCATCATCTCTGCGGAAAACTAAGACATATATACCATCAAAAAAACTTGGACATCTTCATACAATTAATGCAACCAGAATCTCCATCTCTGCAAATCTGAGATGTTCATACTTGTGTATCTCTGGAACCTGTAAGCTGCACCTTGTCAAACAAAAATCTGCAAATATCTTTATTTATATTGTAGTGTCTGAATAGTGTATACTAATACAAGGACATAACCCTTTAATTAGCACACATTTCTGTCTGAAAATATCTTATAGCCGAAATATTTATCTTAGCTCAGTTTACAGTACCTTATTACAAATAAAAATAAAGCAATATTTTATCAAGTCAAAGCTTGTTCAAAAAGACAACTTGTTCAAAGTTATATATATATATATATATATATTCATCACTTCCTATTGTTTAATTCAGTCATTCAGTCATTAAACTTATGAAAGCAAAGCCTGAGAAAAAGCAAAGTAATATAAACAAAAACTGCATATTTTCAAGCTTAAATAAAATTCAGGAAGCAAGAAGAGTTACAGGCATTCAACACTTCATATAACTGTCTTCTGTCATCATCAAATTCCTTTGTTCAACTGTGATTTATTTTGGTGAGTAACTTCATATTTAATAATTTAAATTTCAATTTAGTTGTATGATTAAAATCTGAGACTTCGCTTTGGGTGAAATAGATGCATGTATTGATGAATAAGCCTGTGCATATATACAGGATTCTCAGGGTATAAATTGAAACTGGAAGTGTTTGTATATGCTTGCTCTCTGATACTCTGGAAACAAAAAACTTACTTTCAAAAATCATTTACACCTTTGCTGATTGATGAATGAACTTAAGATTTGAACAAAAGATGTTTGTAGCATTATAAACTAAGTTTAAAAATTTAGATAAGATAAAAACAACTTAAAAATTTTCTCTGGAATCGAAATCTCTGATCAAACTCTAGATTGACCAAATTTCGACTATCACCGATCATTGATACAGGTATCTAACTAAAATCTATACTGGATAATATGATTTTTAAGGTAGGTTTGGGAATTTTTAGAGGGGTATTATGAGAGCAGTTTGTGTTTTACTGTTTGAGGCATTTAGAGTCGCCGTAGGCGATCACGTTGATCTGGAGGGTCGAGCTTTGGTCTGGGGGTGGAGGAGGCTATCGTGGATCTAAGTAAAATAGTGGGTGGCGACGCAATGGGTCATGGAAGCGGCGGCGTGGGTTTAAAGTTTTTAAACCTAAATTTTACTATGCTTTGAAGTTTTGATCACCGCGGTCAGTGCTTGCGTTCGAGTGTCACGTGGTTTTGAGGGGAGATAGAGGGAAGGTGGTCAATGTCACGGCCGGAGTTTGGTGGCCACTGGTGGTCGGAGCTGCGCGAACGTGACGTTGACAGGTATTGGGGGTGTTGAGTATGTTGTGTTTCCAGGTTTTTTTTTCCCTCTCATGTTGATTTCGCGCGCGCCTGGGGGAAAACTCGAAGTAGGTTGCTGTTTTTCTCGGGGATCCTCGTGTGTTTACTCGAAGTAAAAAAAAAGAGGGGGGGCGCGGCTGTAGTATTTCAGGTTTTATAACCTGTAACTATTTTTTTTTTACAGTTTTGAAATTTTTGGTTTTAAAATTTAATCAAAGTCAAGACTAGTTTTAAATCAAGTTTAAATCGTGAACTTAAGTTAGTTTTGAAATGTAGTTGGAAATAATAAAGTTATCAAAATTTAAATTATTTTAATAACTTAAAAGTGCTTAATGCTTAAGTGTATTCAAAAGAGTTGAATTTCAAAAATGAAATATAAATTGTTAAGAAAAGTTTTAGACAAGTTAACTCCAAAATTGAAAACCAGAATTTAGATTTGAAATTCTAGGTTTGGAACTAAAATAGAGTTTTATAATTTAAATCGATTCACATAAGTTTTAATGCCATTAAATATGTAAGTTTAAAGGGGTTTTTGGGAAAGAAATTTGTTTTAAACTTTATTCAGGATAAATTGGTTTTTATTTAGAAAGTAAATTGAAATAAATGTTTAAACATATTTGAAGTGAAAATTTAATCAATAATAAGGCAGTTTACTTTAAGTAATGAAGACTCAAAATTTATATTCATTAACCTTTAAGTAAATTAAGCATAAATAATTAATGATTGATATTATTTAAATTAGTAATTATGAATTTAAATGTATTAATCAAAGTTTAATGATGAATTAAGTAACTAATATGTGATTAAGAACCATAGATTAGATTTTTATTTAATTTAATAAAATTTAATGGTTAATCAAACTTATAATTAATAATGATTAATATAAGTTAATTATTTTAGAAGAAAATAATTAAATAAGTGTTAATGAAGATCATTAACTTGATTATTTTATAATTAATTAATGTAATTGATTTTTAATAAATTAATTGGATTAATTAATTCAATAATAATCATTGTAATTGTAATTATTTATTTGGAAAGTAATTAAGAAATTAATTACTTATTAATTGTGTGAATTGATTTGAGTTAATTAATTTAGTTTAATTAACTGATATTTTGGAAGTAAATTACTTAGTGAAGTAATTGATGAAATCATTGGATGATGGGAAATGGAAGTAATTGGAATATAATTACTTGAAATTAAGCAAGGGATTAAGCTTGTCATTGAGAAATAATTAATTAAGAACGATGAATTATTGTAAGTTATTAATCAAGAGGGTTAATATTTGTGTTTTGAAGATTTGTATTCTTAATATAATTAACAAATTAAAATGTAATTAGAAATCATTAATTAATATAATTAATGATGGGATTAGAAATTGATTTATTTGAGAATAATAAATCAACAAGATAATTAAATGGTAATAAATCTATATAAATGAAATTAATTAATGGATTTATTCAAGATTAATTTCTGTAAATAAATTAAGGAAAACTACTGGAATGTAGCAAAGGATATTTAAATCAAAGATGATTAATTTGAATATATAAGTAATTGATGATAAGATATAAATTAAGTTAATTAATTTTTAAAATCATTTGATGATTTGGTATGCGTAATTACTTAGTGTAATTAATGGAGTATAATTACTTAGGAAAGTAATTAGATGGGCATTATTTGATGAAATTAATACAAGATGATTTGTAAGAGAAGTAATTTGGGTAATTTCTTTTGTAATTAATCAAAGGATTAATTTATGGAATTAATTAATCATGAATGATTAATAAGTAATTAAGGGTAGTTAATTACTGTATTGTTATTAATCAAGGGTGATTAATAATTGTGTTTAATTAAAGATTAACCACATAATATAATTAAATAAAGCAATTTTATATAAATTGGAGATCATTAATTAATATAATTAATGATGTAATTAAGAATTGTTAATTAAGAAATAACTAATAGGAAGTAATCAAATGTTAATCTGCTATAAATGATTTAGAATAATTCATTTGAGAAATTAATTAAAGACTAAATTACTTCTTGTAGTTAGAGAATGATTAATTAATTTGATTTATAATTAATTAATGGTTACGAGAGCAGGATTTATGGAATGAATGATTAATTTAATTTATATTAAAT
This sequence comes from Allium cepa, assembly GCA_030765085.1. NCBI lineage: Eukaryota > Viridiplantae > Streptophyta > Magnoliopsida > Asparagales > Amaryllidaceae > Allium > Allium cepa. Next base: position 1,013,269,652 of record CM060934.1, on the reverse strand, counting down.
TAATTAAAGATAGAAGTAGTTAATTTAATTTATTTTAAATTAATTATAGATTGTGATTCATAAATCATGCTTATGGATGATATTGATATTTCATTGTTTGATTGTGATCTCAGAAATGAGATGAGCAATATTTATGTGATATGGATGTATGCTTTAAGTATGATAATATTTAATTATCGGTTTGGATGATGATATTAGTTATCTGTTTATGGTGATAATGTGATTATCTATTATGAGATGTGAATTATCTATCTGTGCATATTGATAATATTGAATTGGACTGTTAAGACTAAATAGACAACTTGGCCTTAAAAGACACGTTTTGGATTTCGATGAGACCGGGATCGGTTTTCCTTATTTGGAACATCCGAAAACCACATCGATTCCAAATTTAGATAGATCGTGAATCTGAAGTGAAGATGAGGATTCAGAATGCAAGGATTATCGTCGTTAACTCTAAGGGTGATTCCAAAATGAGTGTAACGAGATGATGCCTTCGGTTTCGTTCGAACCCGGAACGAACTTGTATGGATTGAATGCTTTCAACACATCGTCAGGCGGGCGATGAGCATTCTAAGAGATATGTTCTATAAAGGTAATCGTAACCTCAAGCCTCATTAACCGGAAATAGCTAAAATAGGGGAGGTGCAGCAAGGTTAGGTGGGTCATGCCCAAGCAGGACAATGATATTCCCCCGTCTAGATGTCCCTTTTTATTCGGCAGTGTGGGCAGTTGGTCTGCAGCCAACTGCGGGGTTATCTTGTTCAGGGCTGTTTAGTAAGGAATGGTTCCGGCCTTATGTTGCAGGGGGTCGGGAGTGATCCTCTGTACGTTGATCTAGGCCACGTACTGTGACGGGCGGTACCGCAGTAGCCTTGCCATTGTATGGAATCCATAATCCAATAAGTGCCAACGATTTTGATTGTATTACCCACATTTGTGGCTAGTAGCTGGAATTTAATCATGTAACAATTTCGGTTATTTTCTATTTACTTGAAAACCCTAGACCTATTATAATATCACTGGATTTCCTATCAAATGTTTTGGTTAGCGTAAGGTAAAAACTTTTCCATGTTTATGTGTGGGAAGTCTTACGTGATACCTTTCTTTCAAAGGTTTTTTTTTTTAAATTAAGCAACTTTAACATGTTACTCACACCAGACCCATGTCTGACCCGGAGTTTATTTTCTGTTTTCATAAACTCTCGGGTACCCAAATTTTTATGGGTAGCCAAGGGATTCAGGTTAGCTTTGACGAATTCTGGAGGAGCAATGGAGCAGGACGCTTCAGCGTTGTAGATATATGTAGTTCCGCTGTGTTGGTATCTCTGAGTCTTATTATTTGAGCTGTATTGTATTGAGTTGTATAACTAGACAGATGTCTATAAGTGTCTAGTATGTGATGTATTATTTGTATAACTCTGATGGATGTATATATTATGTAAATACTTATGTGATTAATATAATTTATTCGTTCCGCTGTGAGATTCTGATGTTGTTATTCTTTCTTCTCTATCTTTTCTATTTTCTCACCCTTTTCTTTCTTTAAAAACGATACGTCTTCCTGGGCGTAGGAAGTCGGGTCGTTACAGTGGTATCAGAGCGCTAGGTTGAGTGAATACCTAGGCTCTTGAGTGATTTCTTTCCTGAGAGAGCGTATTTGTAATTTTGATATATAGATATATATTTATTTCATCTATTTGTTGGATTACCTATTCGGGTTTTCCAATATAAGTATAAGGGTAGATTGAGTAGTGGAGTGTGTAACATGACTACTTGTGGTTAAAAGTATATCTGATGAGACTGTAGACCAAATACCATCTCGAGTAAATTTGTGATGTAAGGATTTCACAAAATCTCTGGAGGAAACCTGTTAAGGTTTGGAGTCCATTTTTGTTGTACAAGTATGGATGAGTAAAATTTGGGTTTTTGTCAGTTAAGCAGAAGCTAGAAATATTATCTTGGTAACTCAAGAAGTAGTAGTTGTGTGTTGAGATGCAGTAGCGAGGGATTATTTCCGAAGTAGTTCTCAAGGATCTTTGGATAAGGAAGTGTGTCTGCATTAGTTTTGAGGTTGAGTTCAGCTGAATGTTGTGCTTGGCTTTGAGGCCTGAGTTTTCCGAGGAATTTTGGATTAAGAAATTTTTGGCATCAGTAGCAGTGTTGCAGCTCAGATTGTTCTGCCGGCACGCGGGGAGGTCATCTGTCAACAGTTCCTTAGAGATGAAGTTCAGGGGAAGTTTTGTGGATCCATTTCTTCAATGGATTGGCTAGATAAGCTTAAGCTGTTCAGATTGGTAAGGAGAGAGCAGTTTTCTTGGATATTAGCTTAGGTTGATCGCAAAAGCGACTTGCGATAATTGGGAATTCTCTTGGTTTATCAAAAATCTTTTTCTGGATATCTTTGAAGAAGTCGGTGGTTTGCCTTAGCATCTGAGGAGTTGAGTTTTGTATCGACTGGATTTCAGAAGTAGTGCCGATGGTTCAGCTTAGCAATAGAATGGTTTCTAGGGAAAGGTATTGGTAAAGCAGCTCAAGTTTTGGAAGAACTTCTGAGTTATTTTGGATCTGTTGAATCATATTTTTGTAATGTATTGTCCAGTTTATGCTTATGTGTATCATCAGCATTTTCATCTACCCCAGATCAGAGTTGTGCAGCGGAAGCAGTTGGGAGTGCATCTGTTTTTCTTTTCTGGAAAAGAGAAGTTGTTTTCTATTGATGATAGTAAAGGTTGTGTTCTTGGTTTTGGTTGATTTTGAGAAGCTCATTCTACTGGATTGTTTTTGGATTCAGATTGTTTTAGGAGTTATCAGCAAAGGTTGAGCTGATTAGCTAAGATGAAGACAGCTCTGGATCATCGGAAAAATTTGGTGGATAAGAGAGGAAGGAATTTGGATTTCGAAGTCGGAAATTTAATTTGGATGAATTTTCTCTAATTCAAAGGAGTTCTATAGATTAGTAGTATAGACTGTTTGAATTCTATGGATCGAGTATTCCGGTATTATACTAGGAAACTCTAAGGAGCTCTACCCAGAATTTTGTCTGGATGGTTAGCCTTATTGTTTGAGTAGATTGGTTGTGATGATTGTTAGCATGTGATTGATATATGCTTATGATTTAAAATTAATTAAAATCTTAAATATATTATTAAATCACCTTTGCTTTTAAATTTCGGGGACGAAATTCTTTTAAGGGGGGAGGAATGTGACAACCCGGGATTTTCTAGCAATATCAATTTAATAATCTGCATTAATATTAAATTGGTTTGATATATCTTTATTAATCAGATACGAATTGATGCTTTTCTTTTAATAAATATCTAATTGGTAAATCTTATCTGTTAAAATAAATCCATTATTTTCTATTTATAAATGTATATATTTGTATACATTGTAAATAGATGAGATTTGTTTTAAAGTTTAACTAATAAATTATGTTTCAAATTCTAATATACATTTTAGTGAATTAGAAATTATGATTTATTTAATATATACTTTTCAAAGCTAATTAATAAATAAATATAGGGTTTTAAATACATAAGATAAATGTTTAAATAGTTAAAATTTATTTTAACTTAAGTTTAAATTTAAATTTATTAATAAAAGGATTTTTTTCTTTTCCTTTTTGTATAACTTGATTAAAATATGGATTTAAAATTTTATATGAGTTTTAATGTAATTTTTTTCAAATGGCACATTTATAAAATATGTAGTTTATAATAAAAAGATAATTTATTTATTTATCATTTCAAATTGGTAAATGAGTTACTTTAAAATTTTGTTAACAAAAAAATAAAGAAAAATATAAATACAAGACTATAAGATAAATTAAGGAAAAAAATATAAAGTAAGTACATTGGATAGATTATAATAACATAACAACTATAAAGTTCATTCAGTTTTCAAACAACAAAACAAAAATGATAACATTCACATACCTTTCAAAATAATAATAAGACAACAATTAAACTAGAACAAATAAATTTTCAAGTTTGTAAACTAACATAAGAAGAACTGCAGCATATATATATATATATATATATATATATATATATATATATATATGTTTAAAGCATTAAGGTTGAATATGTGTGCAGGCCAAATTAAATAAAACAAAGTAAAGACAGTAACAAAAACAAATATAAATATACGAAGCTTGCTAGGGAAGACAGTGTAAAGTATTCTTAAACTAACAAACAAAAGTAATCAATGTAAATCTTTCTAGCACACAACAAATATCTCTGTTTTGTTGCACAAACATCATGATATTATAAACTGTAAATGCAAGTATATATCAACTTTTCTTCATATCAGTTCGAGCATCATCTCTGAGCAAAACTAAGACATATACACCATCAAAAAAACTTGAACATCTTCATACAATTAATGCAACCAGAATCTCCATCTCTGCAAATCTGAGATGTTCATACTTGTGTATCTCTGGAACCTGTAAGCTGCACCTTGTCAAACAAAAATCTGCAAAAATCTTTATTTATATTGTAGTGTCTGAATAGTGTATACTAATACAAGGACATAACCCTTTAGTTAGCACACATTTCTGTCTGAAAATATCTTATAGCCGAAATATTTATCTTAGCTCAGTTATATTACCTTATTACAAATAAAAATAAAGCAATATTTTATCAAGTCAAAGCTTGTTCAAAAAGACAACTTGTTCAAAGTTATATATATATATATATATATATATATATATATATATATATTCATCACTTCCTATTGTTTAATTCAGTCATTCAGTCATTAAACTTATGAAAGCAAAGCCTGAGAAAAAGCAAAGTAATATAAACAAAAACTGCATATTTTCAAGCTTAAATAAAAGTCTGGAAGCAAGAAGAGTTACAGGCATTCAACACTTCATATAACTGTCTTCTGTCATCATCAAATTCCTTTGTTCAACTGTGATTTATTTTGGTGAGTAACTTCATATTTAATAATTTAAATTTCAATTTAGTTGTATGATTAAAATCTGAGACTTCGCTTTGGGTGAAATAGATGCATGTATTGATGAATAAGGCTGTGCATATATACAGGATTCTCAGGGTATAAATTGAAACAGGAAGTGTTTGTATATGCTTGCTCTCTGATACTCTGGAAACAAAAACCTTACTTTCAAAAATCATTTACACCATTGTTGATTGATGAATGAACTTAAGATTTGAACAAAAGATGTTTGTAACATTATAAACTAAGTTTAAAAATTTAGATAAGATAAAAACAACTTAAAATTTTTCTTTGGAACCCAAATCTCTGAGCAAACTCTAGATTGACCAAATTTTAACTATCACCGATCATTGATACAGGTATCTAACTAAAATCTATACTGGAAAATATGATTTTTAAGGTAGGTTTGGGAATTTTTAGAGGGGTGTTATGAGAGCAGTTTGTATTTTACCGTTTGAAGCATTTCGAGTCGCCGTAGGCGATCACGTTGATCTGGAGGGTCGAGCTTTGGTCTGGGGGTGGAGGAGGCTACCGTGGATCTACGAAAAATAGTGGGTGGCGGCGCAATGGGTCGTGGAAGCGGCGGCGTGGGTTTAAAGCTTTTAAACCTAAATTTTACTGTGCTTTGAAGTTTTGATCACCGCGGTCAGTGCTTGCGTTCGAGTGTCACGTGGTTTTGAGGGGGGATAGAGGGGAGATGGTCAATGTCACGGCCGGAGTTTGGTGGCCTCTGATGGTCGGAGCTGCGCGAACGTGACGTTGACAGGTATTGGGGGTGTTGAGTATGTTGTGTTTCTAGGTTTTTTTTCTCATGTTGATTTCGCGCGCGCCGGGGGAAAACTCGAAGTAGGTTGCTGTTTTTCTCGGGGAACCTCGTGTGTTTACTCGAAGTAAAAAAAAAGAGGGGGGCTCGGCTGTAGTATTTCAGGTTTTATAACCTGTAACTGTTTTTTTATAGTTTTGTAATTTTTGGTTTTAAAATTTAATCAAAGTCAAGCCTAGTTTTAAATCAAGTTTAAATCGTGAATTTAAGTTAGTTTTGAAATGTAGTTGGAAATAATAAAGTTTTCAAAATTTAAATTATTTTAATAACTTAAAAGTGCTTAATGCTTAAGTGTATTCAAAAGAGTTGAATTTCAAAAATGAAATATAAATTGTTAAGAAAAGTTTTAGACAAGTTAACTCCAAAATTGAAAACCAGAATTTAGATTTGAAATTCTAGATTTGGAACTAAAATAGAGTTTTATAATTTAAATCGATTCAAATAAGTTTTAATGCCATTAAATATGTAAGTTTAAAGGGGTTTTTGGGAAAGAAATTTGTTTTAAACTTTATTCAGGATAAATTGCTTTTTATTTAGAAAGTAAATTAGAATAAATGTTTAAACATATTTGAAGTGAAAATTTAATCAATAATAAGGCAGTTTACTTTAAGTAATGAAGACTCAGAATTTATATTCATTAACCTTTAAGTAAATTAAGCATAAATAATTAATGATTGATATTATTTAAATTAGTAATTATGAATTTAAATGTATTAATCAAAGTTTAATGATGAATTAAGTAACTAATATGTGATTAAGAACCATAGATTAGATTTTTATTTAATTTAATAAAATTTAGTGGTTAATCAAACTTATAATTAATAATGATTAATATAAGTTAATTATTTTAGAAGAAAATAATTAAATAAGTTTTAATGAAGATCATTAACTTGATTATTTTATAATTAATTAATGTAATTGATTTTTAATAAATTAATTGGATTAATTAATTCAATAATAATCATTGTAATTGTAATTATTTATTTGGAAAGTAATTAAGAAATTAATTACTTATTAATTGTGTAAATTGATTTGAGTTAATTAATTTAGTTTAATTAACTGATATTTTGGAAGTAAATTACTTAGTGAAGTAATTGATGAAATCATTGGACGATGGGAAATGGAAGTAATTGGAATATAATTACTTGAAATTAAGCAAGGGATTAAGCTTGTTATTGAGAAATAATTAATTAAGAACGATGAATTATTGTAAGTTATTAATCGAGAGGGTTAATATTTGTGTTTTGAAGATTTGTATTCTTAATATAATTAACAAATGAAAATGTAACTAGAAATCATTAATTAATATAATTAAAGATGGGATTAGAAATTGATTTATTTGAGAATAATAAATCAACAAGATAATTAAATGGTAATAAATCTATATAAATGAAATTAATTAATGGATTTATTCAAGATTAATTTCTGCAAATAAATTAAGGAAAACTACTGGAATGCAGCAAAGGATATTTAAATCAAAGATGATTAATTTGAATATATAAGTAATTGATTATAAGATATAAATTAAGTTAATCAATTTTAGAAATCATTTGATGATTTGGTATGCGTAATTACTTAGTGTAATTAATGGAGTATAATTACTTAGGAAAGTAATTAGATGAGAATTATTTGATGAAATTATTACAAGATGATTTGTAAGAGAAGTAATTTGGGTAATTTCTTTTGTAATTAATCAAAGGATTAATTTATGGAATTAATTAATCATGGATGATTAATAAGTAATTAAGGGTAGTTAATTACTGTTTTGTTATTAATCAAGGGTGATTAATAATTGTGTTTAATTAAAGATTAACCACATAATATAATTAAATAAAGCAATTTTATATAAATTGGAGATCATTAATTAATATAATTAATGATGTAATTAAGAATTGTTAATTAAGAAATAACTAATAGGAAGTAATCAAATGTTAATCTGCTATAAATGATTTAGAATAATTCATTTGAGAAATTAATTAAAGACTAAATTACTTCTTGTAGTTAGAGAATGATTAATTAATTTGATTTATAATTAATTCATGGTTGCGAGAGCAGGATTTATGGAATGAATGATTAATTTAATTTATATTAAATTAATTAAAGATAGAAGTAGTTAATTTAATTTATTTTAAATTAATTATAGATTGTGATTCATAAATCATGCTTATGGATGATATTGATATTTCATTGTTTGATTGTGATCTCAGAAATGAGATGAGCAATATTTATGTGATATGGATGTATGCTTTAAGTATGATAATATTTAATTATCGGTTTGGATGATGATATTAGTTATCTGTTTATGGTGATAATGTGATTATCTATTATGAGATGTGAATTATCTATCTGTGCATATTGATAATATTGAATTGGACTGTTATGACTAAATAGACAACTTGGCCTTAAAAGACACGTTTTGGATTTCGATGAGACCGGGATCGGTTTTCCTTATTTGGAACATCCGAAAACCACATCGATTCCAAATTTAGATAGATCGTGAATCTGAAGTGAAGATGAGGATTCAGAATGCAAGGATTATCGTCGTTAACTCTGAAGGTGATTCCAAAATGTAACGATCGCGGTTTTTCGTTGCCGAAAAATCGAACCGTTAGAGTTTTTGAAGAAGAAAGAGGTAGAAGAAGAAAGAAAAGAAAGAGAAGAGAAAACAGAAAAACAAGTAACAGAACGAGAAACAATATCAGAATCTCACAATCGCAGCGGAACAACATATAATAGATAAATGAATATCATTAAAACAAAAGAACTATACATTTTATACATACATCACAATACATCATATCATCAGAGTGTACAACAATAAAACAGCGGAAAGAATACTATATACAATAGATAATAGACTACGCTATCCAAGCTCGCCTCCAACATCTGCACAGCAACTCCCGAATCCAGAATAACCTGATAACCTAACTCTAGACTGCCCGTGTGGAAAATAGTGGGCACCCAGAGTTTAGGAAAGGAACAATAAACTCCAGGTCAGTCATGTGACTGGTGTGAGAACTCAAAACAGTTTATCTTTAAACAAGCAACAAGAAAATTTAAATTTTGAAATCCGCAATGCTTTTTGGAAAATGAAACTACCATAAGGCCTCCCGCCACACACACAATGCAAACGCAGAATTGGAGGAGATTTCTCCTTATGATAGTCAAAGATGCTTACTACGCAAAAATCAAACATTTTTGATATTATTACCAGTGCATAGTGTAGAAAACAATTTCGAAAGTAGAATATAAATCCTAGCCAGCATAGACATTCCGAACTATGCCTACTATAGCTACCATCCAAACAGTGGTGACCACCATAAGTGAATGGCAGGTAATACAACTAAAACCGTACAAGGCACGTATTGGATGAATGGATTTCCAACAAATGGTCAGGCTAAGGAACTTCCTACTGCCACATGGGATCGCCTCTGGCGGGACGTCCCGAGAAACTAACGTTACGGTTAGATCTCTGCCAACACAAGGCCGGGTTACCTCTGTAACTAGGTAACTACTACACGAATATGTCATCCCCCGGTCCTTTGGGACCTTTATCCGAGCGCTCGATACCAACAACACCACACAGAAATAGATATAGTGTTTCCACATGAGTAAATATCTGGGCTCCATACCATGATACCACCCTTTTCCAGAAGGGAATGACATACCCTAAAGGGCGCGACCCTCATAACCTTGCCGCATATTCCTGTTTCGACCATTTCCGGGGAGTGAGGTCCTGACGAAGTCTCGTCCACAAAGCTACGCTTTGTGTAACAAAGCCATGCTTCGGGTCCACAGATGACCAAAGCAATAATCACAAAGATAAATGATCAAACAAATGATCATATCACAAATGACCAACCAATGATCATCACACAGCAGCACTCAGCATGCCACATTACCAGATTGGGAAATATCGCTGATAACCTTCAACTACATAACCTCTGAGCTCGTACGTCTCAGAGAAGGGTGTTAAGCTAAGAGAATAAATTCTCCGCCACCAACAGAAATGTATTTGAAAGAAATCTGCTCTATCTCTCAAAATGTAATGTCAGACACGTAACCATACAAGTCTGTTCCGGGTTCGAACAGAACCGAAGGCACTTCCAAAGAAGCCCTTGAAATCCGGGTATTCACAATCCCGATAAAATTTCCCATCACAAAGGAAATCTCCATATCGTAGCTAACGATGCGGAGACAATCGATAGGTCATCCTATCGTTTTCACAAATACCCGGTCTTCAACACCGGTCTTCAAATGCTATCCATAACGACGTATCACATATTCGGAATGGGATATACGACACAAAGGTCCTCTCCCGGCTAAACCGAATAGCGAGCGCTTATTTTAAAAATAAGTGTAGCATTCAATTTCAAACAATCACAACAATTACCATCCAAGGGTAAATACTGATAGTCGGTTATTTAACTATCAATAAAGATGCGCCACATCATCAGATTCCAAATAATTTTTCCAAAATTATTAAGTCCCAAAATATCTTTACAAGATATATATATATATACACCATTTACAAATAATTGCCCCAGTTATTTGTTTTACCAAAACCACTTCACGATAAAATTTTCCACACTTAACCAATTGAAAAACCAATTTTCAATTTACCTTTACCATTTGAAAACCAATTTTCAAATTACATTAACCATTTGCAAACCAATTTCAAATCACCTTAACCATTTGAAAACTAATTTCAAATCACCTTAACCATTTGAAAACTAATTTCAAATCACCTTAACCTTTTGAAACTATTTTCAAATCACCTTAACCATTTGAAAACTAATTTCAAATCACCTTAACCATTTGAAAACTAATTTCAAATCACCTTAACCATATATACTTTTTGAAACAAATTTCAAACCACCAAATAAATCTTTACCGATTTATTTTACTTACGTTCCAAATTCGTAAATTATATTTTCATATTTAAAAATAAATCAACATTTATTTTTAAACAAATTTCCCTTCATATATATAAATTCCAAAGTGGATTTAAATTCCAAGCATCTACTAGCATACGATTCCCAAATCGATTTCAAGTTATTTGCTTTCAATTACCTTAAAGGTGAATTCACAAAAACCGTTCCATTTCATATTAGAAAACCATTCCCATGCTTATTTTAAAAATAAGTAATTCACAAATTTATTTATTTTCAACAATTTGAAAATATTCCATATACTTAAATCACAGTTAAGTATTTATTCCATTCTCTTTAAGAAAACATTCCTTTATTCACATTTATTTGGGTTAAAAACGAATGTTGCGTAAAACATCGTTACGACAACCCAAAAACACTAGTATATGGATTTGAAATAAAAAAATGGATACATAAATCCACTACTATTCAAAATATTCCCTTCTATTTCTCGAAATCGTCTATTTCAACAATCAATGTTGAAATCTATGATTTCGATACTTAACATATCTTAAAACGTCTTTAATTAGTTTTAAATTCCATTTAGAACGTTCTTTTCCAAAAACACGTTCATTTAATAAAATAATACATTCACCGTTCAAAAATAGTGAATACAACCCCTTTAACAAATTCCATATTCAATTTATCAAATTAAATTGATTTTTCGGATTTATAACAATGTCCATACATCCCATTTCTATTTATGAAACTTCGTTTTAGAAATCTCCTTTTATTAGTCCAATTCGATTTACATAACTCGATTATATACTAAAATCAATATTATAAGTTAAATACTTATAATATTATCTATTTACCCAAATCGTTCTTTTGAACTTCACCAATTTAAAATCTTATCACTTACAAGATTTCTTTATGGCTTATAATAATTTCAACTAATGAAATCTTCATTTATTAACAATTTCTATAAAATTCCCCTTTTTAATGCCCAAATCCATTTCTATAAGTTAATAACTTATAAACTTAAATTTTTCCAATAACCGTTCGTTTTATAAATTTCACATTTATTAATCTATAAATCCTAGTGAAATTCATGTTATACATCAACTTAACACTTTATAAATTTATCCTATAACTTCAATAATTTTTATTTAAAAACATTCATTTATAAAATCCTTTATATAAACCATTAATAATAATAACTTCCCAAAAACCAAATTTAACTATTTTATAAAAACCTATTATTGTTAAAAATTTCTTTTAAGTTATATTTAATAAAAATATAAATTTTTAAAACATAAAATTTTATCCATCTATTTATTTTAAAATTAAATCAATTCAAAATTTTTAATAAACCATATTCTTTGAAAAATCGATTTAAAACCCCTTTTAAATTCAAAACCGTTATTTTTAATTTTTTTTTTTAAAAATTTGAATCCGATGATGCAACAACATCAGATGGTCAATCACGGGAATAAGTGTCATATATCAATATGATTATCAACAATCAACATAATATTTATAAACAAATAAATATGTGAGGAATCCAGTTGGATCCCTCCAACCTGTTACCCTGCATCCACAGACGTTAGCACAATACCAATTCCACTTCGAGGTGGAATATCGCGGTATATGGGATTTTATAAATATCCGCTTAATAGGCGGCGCAATAGGGTCTCATCCGCTATACGAGGCGGGAAATCAAATTCAATATATACATATGCCAATATATATATATTGCTATATATAATATATATCCTATTATATCTACTACCACAATCAATCAACAATTATCAATCAATATTAACTATTTAAAATTTTAAACCAAACAGTTTGATTGAGTGAGGAGTTCTCACCTTGGTTTCGGCGAGCGTTCGAAACTTAAATTAAACCGGACGGAGTCCGATTTAACCCAAATTTCTAGTTGCCCGGAATAACTCCGGATCTACACCATCGCGAAGTACACGCTTCTGCGATTCCAACGTTTCCAGTTTCGTTCGAATCTGATATCATATGGAAGAGTTATCAATTTTTAAAGTTTGAATTGAATTTCAAAACAATTCTTTTTAAATAAATTTACAAATACTAACCCAACGGCCCCGCGTCCCTCTTCCCCCTCACCAAGATCACGCACGCAACATCAGGAACCAAACGAACGAACGAAACCCAACACAGCGATGCTAGGGCACAACATCGCATCCACCACACCCCACGAGACGACGATCGGAACCCACCTCGTCGAAGAGCGTCGCGAGTCCCACCTTGGGCCAGAGTGCGGCCAGACTCGGTCGACTATGGGCTGAGAACAACTCCTCCATCCGGCCGAGAACGCGACCTCCCTGCTCCCTCCACGCGCCACTAAAATCCATCACAACCGTTGGATCTGTAGATCCAGGCGCCCTCTACGTTTTCCCAGTTGGAGATTTTGATAATCGTTGCATGGATTGATTGCAAAATGGAGGAGAAAACGGGTGATTATCGGCCATGAACGATAAAAGGGGGCGGCCGGCTTTGTTAATTACGGTTTAGAAAATTAATGGAACATATAATATGTTTTAATATTATTTTATTAATAAAATTCTCTTGTTAACAACTTATGCAAACGACCACCAAACTACGCGTTCCGACAGACGATCCTAAGGTTTTTCCGCGTTCCGGACACAATGGAACAGGTTTCGTAAGCTAATTCGATCGTATGTGTGAGATATGGAATTAAACGATCAATTTAAATTAAAACCGATTTAAACGATTTCTAGGCGTTTTGGCTTGTACCGGACAAACGATATATCCGATTGACTTGAAATTTGAAATCTTGCAATAATATCACATTACGGATCCGATGAAACTGGTTTCGTCGGAATCCGAGACCGTTTGAAAAATGGCTATTTTAACTCGCTAAATAAATATTAAAACGATATCGATGCGTTTCGAGCTGCCACGGTCAAACGACAACTCCGTTTGCTACGAAAATTGAAATCCGATAATAACTAACTATTACGGATCCAATGGAACTCGTTTCGTTCAATTCTGAGACTGTTCAAAAATTGGCTATTTTACAGTCGATAATTAAATATTAAAATATTCAATTTTCACAAATTAACTCCAAATTCAATTTTACAAGTTCTAAAACATTTCTATAACTTTAATATGATAAAATAAAATTTTCCAAACCATTTTCAATCATATTTAACCCAATATTTAATTATTTGTGGAATTTCACTATTAAATCATCGATTTAATTATCCCATTAAATCCAATATTCGAAAAATAAATTATTCGACTTAAAAATTCCACTTATTAATATTAAAAATAAATTAAATATTCAAATTTAAGTTATCAAAAATTCTGGGTCGTTACAATCTTCCCCCCTTAAAAGAATTTCGTCCTCGAAATTGCAAGTTAAGGAGAATAATTCATAATCCGTTTATTATTTTTCCAAAACTAATAGTTTTATCAACCTTCTAACACCAATCTTTTTATTAAAGATTTACTATCATTTCAATTAGCTTTCCAACTTCAATTATAGGTTTCAAACAACATTGTTTACTCAACAATTCAAATTTAAATTTAAATTCAAATTTCAAACTTCCCAAAATTTCTCAAAATTTTACTAACTCCCTAAATTTTCGAAAAATTTCGCCAGAGTCTCCTTTGCGCGGCTAGATCGGTACGACTACAAAATGGCACTACGGCCCCTCAGAATCAAAAGAAAAGAGAAAGCCAAGTGGCTGGAGAAGGAAATCATCAAATCTCATATAAAAACTGAAATACGTACCTTTTTGTCGAGCAATTCAATTTTTTTTTTTTAACTTTGAAATCAAAATCCCAATTCCTTTATAACCTGTATATCCTGCTAGCATAATATCCAATTATAATATTCAAACCAATTTGCCAATTCAATTATAAAATTTCCAATACATGCTTCTTATACCACTTTTAGTTTACTATTAAAGTTGCATATTCATTTTCATTCGTTTCAATTAGTTACATTCACTAATTAAATTCACATTGGTTCATATTCAGCCCAAATCAAATTCAATTCTATTCAAATTCATTTACTTTACATTCAATTTGAGTTCAATTACATAGCTTTCAATTGCGCTAGTTTATTTCCATTAACACCTAATGAATTTACATACAACCAACCATCAAGCAATAACGACCAATGTACATCCAATACAACCAAATTTATTTATTTTACTTACATTCAATTTGGTTCAACTGTTTTAATTCCAATTGGTTTAACATTCAATTGATTTTCATTCTATTATTAAACTATTTTCAAATGAATTTACACTTGCATGCATCATTTCATATCAACTTATTCATATTCTATTGATTAACATTCAATTCATACTTTAACTCAATTGCTAGTTCTTTTTACAAATAAAATTGAATTTCATTTATATAATTTAAGTTCACATCTTTAACAATTTCATTTACTCACTTTATTCACTTACTTTGATATTAACATCAATTCTTTCAATATTCCTTAAGTTATATTCCATTTCAACTTTATTTACATCATTTAATTCACTTGATTATTTAACTTTGATGCAAAGATCGATTTTTTATTCAACTTCACTTAAGTTATACTTCATTAAACATCATTTGTTCAATTAAACTTAAGTTTTACTTATCAATTCAATTCGGATTTTAAATTCCAAAGTAAATCCTATTTAACTTTTACTTAAGTCAAATTCATATCAATATTCAAATTCATATTCCATTTTATTTAACTTAATTGTTTAACCACTTCAATAACTGGTTTCACTTACATTTTCCCATTCTATAAGTTATAAAACTTATTATTCAACTTCTAACCTATATTATAAGTTCAAAACTTATTTCGCTTATACTTATCAACTTCAAATTGAATTTTAATTTCAAATTGATTTATTACAACAAAACTTCAATTTTAAATTCATTATTGTAGCAAATCCATCACATAGAAACTCGAAAATGATACTGATGATGCTGCAGTCATCACCCTTATTATTTCCCAGTGACAATAGTGAAATCAATGCTAATTATTCTTTCAAAAGGTTTTCTTTCTATTCATAAATCACTTTTATAAACCTTTTACTTATATAATTTTACTTCTTATATACATACATGATTATCTTACAATTGTAAATCATTATCAATTATAATTCCATCTTATGATTCATTGGTTTATACCATTATTCTTTTTACAATAGTTGCTTTTATTAGCTTATTCAAACAACTTTTAATTATTTTATATATATATATATCATTTACAACAACCAAGCAATCAATTATATACACACTTCAATAATTCCTGAAAAATTATTTTCTCTTTATATATAAAATATAATCGAGGTAAAATTATTTCATTTACCCAATTTAAAACAATATTGTGTCGAATTGTTCTATTCAAGTGTTTAGGAACCCCTTCGATTCAGTTTTCGAGGCTGCGCCGACGAAGGTTCATATACCACTCAATAAACCAATCATCACAATATAAAACAATTTTATATTCACTAACAAATACGCACTCATATCTATTATTACACTCATACTCATTCTAGAGTACTGCTGACTCTATCTCTAATGAGTAACACCCAACAGAGCAGGTTGTCGCTTAACCATATGCTCTGATACCAAATGTAACGATCGCGGTTTTTCGTTGCCGAAAAATCGAACCGTTAGAGTTTTTGAAGAAGAAAGAGGTAGAAGAAGAAAGAAAAGAAAGAGAAGAGAAAACAGAAAAACAAGTAACAGAACGAGAAACAATATCAGAATCTCACAATCGCAGCGGAACAACATATAATAGATAAATGAATATCATTAAAACAAAAGAACTATACATTTTATACATACATCACAATACATCATATCATCAGAGTGTACAACAATAAAACAGCGGAAAGAATACTATATACAATAGATAATAGACTACGCTATCCAAGCTCGCCTCCAACATCTGCACAGCAACTCCCGAATCCAGAATAACCTGATAACCTAACTCTAGACTGCCCGTGTGGAAAATAGTGGGCACCCAGAGTTTAGGAAAGGAACAATAAACTCCAGGTCAGTCATGTGACTGGTGTGAGAACTCAAAACAGTTTATCTTTAAACAAGCAACAAGAAAATTTAAATTTTGAAATCCGCAATGCTTTTTGGAAAATGAAACTACCATAAGGCCTCCCGCCACACACACAATGCAAACGCAGAATTGGAGGAGATTTCTCCTTATGATAGTCAAAGATGCTTACTACGCAAAAATCAAACATTTTTGATATTATTACCAGTGCATAGTGTAGAAAACAATTTCGAAAGTAGAATATAAATCCTAGCCAGCATAGACATTCCGAACTATGCCTACTATAGCTACCATCCAAACAGTGGTGACCACCATAAGTGAATGGCAGGTAATACAACTAAAACCGTACAAGGCACGTATTGGATGAATGGATTTCCAACAAATGGTCAGGCTAAGGAACTTCCTACTGCCACATGGGATCGCCTCTGGCGGGACGTCCCGAGAAACTAACGTTACGGTTAGATCTCTGCCAACACAAGGCCGGGTTACCTCTGTAACTAGGTAACTACTACACGAATATGTCATCCCCCGGTCCTTTGGGACCTTTATCCGAGCGCTCGATACCAACAACACCACACAGAAATAGATATAGTGTTTCCACATGAGTAAATATCTGGGCTCCATACCATGATACCACCCTTTTCCAGAAGGGAATGACATACCCTAAAGGGCGCGACCCTCATAACCTTGCCGCATATTCCTGTTTCGACCATTTCCGGGGAGTGAGGTCCTGACGAAGTCTCGTCCACAAAGCTACGCTTTGTGTAACAAAGCCATGCTTCGGGTCCACAGATGACCAAAGCAATAATCACAAAGATAAATGATCAAACAAATGATCATATCACAAATGACCAACCAATGATCATCACACAGCAGCACTCAGCATGCCACATTACCAGATTGGGAAATATCGCTGATAACCTTCAACTACATAACCTCTGAGCTCGTACGTCTCAGAGAAGGGTGTTAAGCTAAGAGAATAAATTCTCCGCCACCAACAGAAATGTATTTGAAAGAAATCTGCTCTATCTCTCAAAATGTAATGTCAGACACGTAACCATACAAGTCTGTTCCGGGTTCGAACAGAACCGAAGGCACTTCCAAAGAAGCCCTTGAAATCCGGGTATTCACAATCCCGATAAAATTTCCCATCACAAAGGAAATCTCCATATCGTAGCTAACGATGCGGAGACAATCGATAGGTCATCCTATCGTTTTCACAAATACCCGGTCTTCAACACCGGTCTTCAAATGCTATCCATAACGACGTATCACATATTCGGAATGGGATATACGACACAAAGGTCCTCTCCCGGCTAAACCGAATAGCGAGCGCTTATTTTAAAAATAAGTGTAGCATTCAATTTCAAACAATCACAACAATTACCATCCAAGGGTAAATACTGATAGTCGGTTATTTAACTATCAATAAAGATGCGCCACATCATCAGATTCCAAATAATTTTTCCAAAATTATTAAGTCCCAAAATATCTTTACAAGATATATATATATATACACCATTTACAAATAATTGCCCCAGTTATTTGTTTTACCAAAACCACTTCACGATAAAATTTTCCACACTTAACCAATTGAAAAACCAATTTTCAATTTACCTTTACCATTTGAAAACCAATTTTCAAATTACATTAACCATTTGCAAACCAATTTCAAATCACCTTAACCATTTGAAAACTAATTTCAAATCACCTTAACCATTTGAAAACTAATTTCAAATCACCTTAACCTTTTGAAACTATTTTCAAATCACCTTAACCATTTGAAAACTAATTTCAAATCACCTTAACCATTTGAAAACTAATTTCAAATCACCTTAACCATATATACTTTTTGAAACAAATTTCAAACCACCAAATAAATCTTTACCGATTTATTTTACTTACGTTCCAAATTCGTAAATTATATTTTCATATTTAAAAATAAATCAACATTTATTTTTAAACAAATTTCCCTTCATATATATAAATTCCAAAGTGGATTTAAATTCCAAGCATCTACTAGCATACGATTCCCAAATCGATTTCAAGTTATTTGCTTTCAATTACCTTAAAGGTGAATTCACAAAAACCGTTCCATTTCATATTAGAAAACCATTCCCATGCTTATTTTAAAAATAAGTAATTCACAAATTTATTTATTTTCAACAATTTGAAAATATTCCATATACTTAAATCACAGTTAAGTATTTATTCCATTCTCTTTAAGAAAACATTCCTTTATTCACATTTATTTGGGTTAAAAACGAATGTTGCGTAAAACATCGTTACGACAACCCAAAAACACTAGTATATGGATTTGAAATAAAAAAATGGATACATAAATCCACTACTATTCAAAATATTCCCTTCTATTTCTCGAAATCGTCTATTTCAACAATCAATGTTGAAATCTATGATTTCGATACTTAACATATCTTAAAACGTCTTTAATTAGTTTTAAATTCCATTTAGAACGTTCTTTTCCAAAAACACGTTCATTTAATAAAATAATACATTCACCGTTCAAAAATAGTGAATACAACCCCTTTAACAAATTCCATATTCAATTTATCAAATTAAATTGATTTTTCGGATTTATAACAATGTCCATACATCCCATTTCTATTTATGAAACTTCGTTTTAGAAATCTCCTTTTATTAGTCCAATTCGATTTACATAACTCGATTATATACTAAAATCAATATTATAAGTTAAATACTTATAATATTATCT
This sequence comes from Allium cepa, assembly GCA_030765085.1. Lineage (NCBI taxonomy): Eukaryota > Viridiplantae > Streptophyta > Magnoliopsida > Asparagales > Amaryllidaceae > Allium > Allium cepa. The sequence goes on along the minus strand of CM060934.1, from coordinate 1,013,250,178 downwards.
ATTTACCCAAATCGTTCTTTTGAACTTCACCAATTTAAAATCTTATCACTTACAAGATTTCTTTATGGCTTATAATAATTTCAACTAATGAAATCTTCATTTATTAACAATTTCTATAAAATTCCCCTTTTTAATGCCCAAATCCATTTCTATAAGTTAATAACTTATAAACTTAAATTTTTCCAATAACCGTTCGTTTTATAAATTTCACATTTATTAATCTATAAATCCTAGTGAAATTCATGTTATACATCAACTTAACACTTTATAAATTTATCCTATAACTTCAATAATTTTTATTTAAAAACATTCATTTATAAAATCCTTTATATAAACCATTAATAATAATAACTTCCCAAAAACCAAATTTAACTATTTTATAAAAACCTATTATTGTTAAAAATTTCTTTTAAGTTATATTTAATAAAAATATAAATTTTTAAAACATAAAATTTTATCCATCTATTTATTTTAAAATTAAATCAATTCAAAATTTTTAATAAACCATATTCTTTGAAAAATCGATTTAAAACCCCTTTTAAATTCAAAACCGTTATTTTTAATTTTTTTTTTAAAAAATTTGAATCCGATGATGCAACAACATCAGATGGTCAATCACGGGAATAAGTGTCATATATCAATATGATTATCAACAATCAACATAATATTTATAAACAAATAAATATGTGAGGAATCCAGTTGGATCCCTCCAACCTGTTACCCTGCATCCACAGACGTTAGCACAATACCAATTCCACTTCGAGGTGGAATATCGCGGTATATGGGATTTTATAAATATCCGCTTAATAGGCGGCGCAATAGGGTCTCATCCGCTATACGAGGCGGGAAATCAAATTCAATATATACATATGCCAATATATATATATTGCTATATATAATATATATCCTATTATATCTACTACCACAATCAATCAACAATTATCAATCAATATTAACTATTTAAAATTTTAAACCAAACAGTTTGATTGAGTGAGGAGTTCTCACCTTGGTTTCGGCGAGCGTTCGAAACTTAAATTAAACCGGACGGAGTCCGATTTAACCCAAATTTCTAGTTGCCCGGAATAACTCCGGATCTACACCATCGCGAAGTACACGCTTCTGCGATTCCAACGTTTCCAGTTTCGTTCGAATCTGATATCATATGGAAGAGTTATCAATTTTTAAAGTTTGAATTGAATTTCAAAACAATTCTTTTTAAATAAATTTACAAATACTAACCCAACGGCCCCGCGTCCCTCTTCCCCCTCACCAAGATCACGCACGCAACATCAGGAACCAAACGAACGAACGAAACCCAACACAGCGATGCTAGGGCACAACATCGCATCCACCACACCCCACGAGACGACGATCGGAACCCACCTCGTCGAAGAGCGTCGCGAGTCCCACCTTGGGCCAGAGTGCGGCCAGACTCGGTCGACTATGGGCTGAGAACAACTCCTCCATCCGGCCGAGAACGCGACCTCCCTGCTCCCTCCACGCGCCACTAAAATCCATCACAACCGTTGGATCTGTAGATCCAGGCGCCCTCTACGTTTTCCCAGTTGGAGATTTTGATAATCGTTGCATGGATTGATTGCAAAATGGAGGAGAAAACGGGTGATTATCGGCCATGAACGATAAAAGGGGGCGGCCGGCTTTGTTAATTACGGTTTAGAAAATTAATGGAACATATAATATGTTTTAATATTATTTTATTAATAAAATTCTCTTGTTAACAACTTATGCAAACGACCACCAAACTACGCGTTCCGACAGACGATCCTAAGGTTTTTTCGCGTTCCGGACACAATGGAACAGGTTTCGTAAGCTAATTCGATCGTATGTGTGAGATATGGAATTAAACGATCAATTTAAATTAAAACCGATTTAAACGATTTCTAGGCGTTTTGGCTTGTACCGGACAAACGATATATCCGATTGACTTGAAATTTGAAATCTTGCAATAATATCACATTACGGATCCGATGAAACTGGTTTCGTCGGAATCCGAGACCGTTTGAAAAATGGCTATTTTAACTCGCTAAATAAATATTAAAACGATATCGATGCGTTTCGAGCTGCCACGGTCAAACGACAACTCCGTTTGCTACGAAAATTGAAATCCGATAATAACTAACTATTACGGATCCAATGGAACTCGTTTCGTTCAATTCTGAGACTGTTCAAAAATTGGCTATTTTACAGTCGATAATTAAATATTAAAATATTCAATTTTCACAAATTAACTCCAAATTCAATTTTACAAGTTCTAAAACATTTCTATAACTTTAATATGATAAAATAAAATTTTCCAAACCATTTTCAATCATATTTAACCCAATATTTAATTATTTGTGGAATTTCACTATTAAATCATCGATTTAATTATCCCATTAAATCCAATATTCGAAAAATAAATTATTCGACTTAAAAATTCCACTTATTAATATTAAAAATAAATTAAATATTCAAATTTAAGTTATCAAAAATTCTGGGTCGTTACACAAAATGAGTGTAACGAGATGATGCCTTCGGTTTCGTTCGAACCCGGAACGAACTTGTATGGATTGAATGCTTTCAACACATCGTCAGGCGGGCGATGAGCATTCTAAGAGATATGTTCTATAAAGGTAATCGTAACCTCAAGCCTCATCAACCGGGAATGGCTAAAATAGGGGAGGTGCAGCAAGGTTAGGTGGGTCATGCCCAAGCAGGACAAGGATATTCCCCTGTCTAGATGTCCCTTTTTATTCGACAGTGTGGGCAGTTGGTCTGCAGCCAACTGCGGGGTTATCTTGTTCGGGACTGTTCAGTAAGGAATGGTTCCGGCCTTGTGTTGCAGGGGGTCGGGAGTGATCCTCTGTACGTTGATCTAGGCCACGTACTGTGACGGGCGGTACCGCAGTAGCCTTGCCATTGTATGGAATCCATAATCCAATAAGTGCCAACGGTTTTGAATTTATTACCCACATTTGTGGCTAGTAGCTGGAATTTAATCATGTAACAATTTCGGTTATTTTCTATTTACTTGAAAACCCTAGACCTATTATAATATCACTGGATTTCCTATCAAATGTTTTGGTTAGCGTAAGGTAAAAACTTTTCCATGTTTATGTGTGGGAAGTCTTACGTGATACCTTTCTTTCAAAGGTTTTTTTTTTTAAATTAAGCAACTTTAACATGTTACTCACACCAGACCCATGTCTGACCCGGAGTTTATTTTCTGTTTTCATAAACTCTCGGGTACCCAAATTTTTATGGGTAGCCAAGGGATTCAGGTTAGCTTTGACGAATTCTGGAGGAGCAATGGAGCAGGAGGCTTCAGCGTTGTAGATATATATAGTTCCGTTGTGTTGGTATCTCTGAGTCCTATTATTTGAGCTGTATTGTATTGAGTTGTATAACTAGACAAATGTCTACAACTGTCTAGTATGTGATGTATTATCTGTATAACTCTGATTGATGTATATATTATGTAAATACTTATGTGATTAATATAATTTATTCGTTCCGCTGTGAAATTCTGATGTTGTTATTCTTTCTTCTCTATCTTTTCTATTTTCTCACCCTTTTCTTTCTTTAAAAATGATACGTCTTCCTGGGCGTAGGAAGTCGGGTCGTTACAACAGAAATGGTGCTTTAATGGAAATAAAAGTATTAAACGTTCTCATTTTTATGGTAGATATAATTTTGTTAATTGTGCGTACATAAAAATTTGTATATGTACAAATTGAGTATTATTTGAGTGAATGAAATTAATTTGGTTACGTTTCGAAAGAAATTGAATTTCAAAATGTGTATGTGGTCCCTTCATTCTTTTTATTTATTGCATGTACGTTTTAAAATAGTTACCTCATTATTAAAACTTGGTCCGTTCATTTCTCCTTCGGTTTAATACCTAAGCCTAAGCTTTTAGGCTATATTTAATTCTTTCCATCTCATTTTTGGTTATAAAAATTTTATTTTCCTTTGGTTTGCAAATTTTCTCATTCTTACATACATTTCCTTATGCATTATTAATGCCTAAAGCATTTAAAACTAAACGTGCATTTTATCCCTCCACCTTTATTTCCTTATTATTAAATAATCTATAATTTTATTTCTTCATTTTCATTTTATTTCTTCTATCCTCTCATATTCATTTAGTTCACATCTTTCAATACTACGTTTTAGGGTTGTTCATATTTTACTTTATTTCAATTCCTAGTTTGTTTATATATACCTTATTAGCTTTTCATTTGTTTCCATCTTCATTCCTTTAGTCATATTTCATTTTCGAATCTCATCTTCTATAGCTTCATTTTCCAAATAAAACTTCCATCTCAGTTTTTTCTCTCTTCGCCTTCCTACTTCCGTTTTCGTATTTTTCTTCTTTAAATCTCCTTCTTCTCTTTTTTTTTACTTCGATCTTTGTCTTTTTGTTTCTTCTTCTTCTTCTTCAAATCTTCTTCTTTTTGAAAGCTGCCTTTTCGTTTTCAATTCTTCATCTTCTTTAAAAAAAAATCTTCTTTTTCAAACATTCTTCTTTTTTCCAAATCTTTTTCTTTAAATCCAGATCTATAACAACTTCTCTATCTCTTCCAAAACATTCTAAAAAAATTAAGATAGAAGGAAACAACTCAAAAGGAGGAAGTAGTAGCGGATCCAAATCCGACTAGAAAAAGGAAATCCAGAAGGTGAGTGTTTAAACTCACTCACGAAATACTAAAATTTTATTGCAAGTTAAACCAGGTCATATAGTGATAAATTTGTGATTGTTGGTTTGGAATATTTATTAATATTTAATTTGAATAGCTAAATTCCAATATGTGATGACTAATAATTACTGTGACATATTATTGAATTGGTTGATTTGTTGAATTGATTGATTTGAATATTTATTGTACGTTGTGATGGATGCTATTGTGATTGAATGTATATTTGTTCATTTATTTGATATATCTTTGTTATCACCCTATAGTTTATTGTAATTATTTAAATTTCATATTGATTATTTGCACACTGAATAAGGATGTAAAACCCATGAATTTCAAGTATTTACATCAGAGAAAAATAGTATGTTTAGATTTACTATTTGAACCATAAAAATGATTTTGGGAAGTAAACCGTCGTTACCTTACTTGAGAGTTTTCAAAATTAAATTTTGAAACATTGGGAAGTTTCTAAAAAATAGTGAATATTGAAACTTTGGAACATTTTTATAAATCAAATCTCTAAAACTATGAAATTTAACTAGGAATTATTCTGTAAATTTGTAATTTACTAGAATGGATCTATTGTGAAATCCATTCTATTTTGAATGTGGAAGCAATAACATTTCCAAAAATTTGAACCTTCAAAAATGTAGTTATTTGCATTCCTTATTTCATATACTTTTTATTTAATTTTCATAAGAATTTTAGTTCTGACTCAAGTGTATTATTATGTTGAAAAACTCGGGTCAGCCTGAGTTTTTCAGCATTGAAGACTATTTCTGGTGGACGAAGACGAAGATTCAGTATATTATTTCTATTTATTATTCCACTACATTCTATGTTCCGCTGCATTATTTGGTTATTTATGATATATGTATAACTCAGCTTTGAATTTGTAAAAGTGTAATGACATGTTATTTGTAAAACAGCTTCATGAACTGTTTATATGATTATTATATTTTGTCGTTACGCTGCGAGATTCTGTATTTTGTTTTTCTCTTTTTTTTTCTTATTTACCCCATTAACAATCCTCCCTTTTGAATGGTTTGATTCTAACATGTGCGTTTATTGTCGATTTGAACTATCCAAAAAGGTGGGTTGTTACATTTTCCGAGTGGAACATCAAGTTTAAGCATAGTTATTTTTTTTATTTCCAGACTCCAATTCAAGAGGTAAAGTTCTATGATGTAATTTTTGAGTGCTATGTAGTGTTTTGAGTGGTTTTGCTTTATTGGGCTTGGGTTGGACTTAAGCAGAAAGACTTCGATGTTGATCCTAGGTTTACTTTAGGATTTTGAAATTCAAATTTCAAATGAAGTGTCTGTTCATCGATCTCTTCACGAATGGACATGACCGTTATTCCTCTATAAATACATGTCTTCCCAATGAATTTTTCAATCACTTTTGATTGTTCTTCTCTCCACCTTCTTCTCTCTCATTTTCTAAAATAAATTATATCCATACTCTGCTGAATTTCAACCAAAATCAAACTTCGTTGACATTGCTTTTATTCTCTATCCTTTACTCTCTGACTACTATCATCTATCTCACTCCAATCAAGATGTAAGTGCTACTCAAGGATTATAGGATCATTTGTAATCAAAATTGAAGTTTTGAGTTTGTAAATCTCTATCAAATTAAACTGACATACTGGTGCGTGTGATCGTAGCTCGTGAAATCAATTAGGTGTGCTTAGTAGCCCATAAATCTAGTGGGTGTACTTGTAGCCCAAAAACCAAGCAGCTCTACCCAGAGGCTGAGATTATGGAGGGTGTTTCTCGTAGCCTTGAAATCGAGATTGTATATGCATTTACTAGTTGAAAAGAAATCTGTACAAGGAATCGTACGGGACTAAATGCTGGGCAACTCTTAATCAGTATAAATTCCTAATGTATTCTTTCCTTTTACTTTTACTTCATTTACTGTTTATCTGTTTTTTGATTCTATGATTGTTAATATCATTATTTTAAGTACAATTTTAAAAGATTTTAAAAAGATTAATATAAATTAGAAAAGACTATTCACACCCCCCCTTCTTTAGTGTTAACTTAGGCTTAAAATCCCTATTCTGTAGTCTTACATTTGGTATCAGAGCATTGATTTTCAAAGTATTCATAAACTGATTTTTGAAAAGTTCTAATGACATTCTTTAATGATATTTTAACACTATTTTCAAAAGGATAATTTGTAAAATCATCATTATAATGTTTCATAGATTTGCATCTATTCGTTATGAAAAGTCATGTGATCTATTGAAAAGGAATAAATTGCAAGAAAAGATGTGTTACATGGTATTTGATGAACAAATATCTGATAATCAACACTATATGTCATATAGGATAAATAAGTATTGAATAGTGGTTGTTCAAGATACATGACTGGGTATTTGGAGATTTTGAAAGATATAGTTTACAAAGATGGAGGATCGGTCAATTTTGGTGATAATTTTAAAAGATATGTGATTAGCATCGCAATGTCAGAAATTCTAAAACTCCTACTATTTCCAATTTTTCATTTATTAGGAATTTAAAACATAATCTATTAAGTACTAGTTAGTTGTATGTTAAAGGTTTTAAATTTAAATTCATAAAATATAAATGCCACATTGAAGATAATGTTTCAAAAATTATTTTTGAAGATATTAAGAAACAAAACATTTATATATTAAGTATGAAAACCTCAAATGATAATTTATGCCTTTTGGATGAAACAAGTGACCCTTGGATTTGGCATAAAAGATTTGGGCATTTGAATTTCAAACTTATTTCTAAAATTACTAAAAATGATATGGTTAGAGGTCTTCCCAAAATTAACTTCAAAGTTAATAATCTACGTGATGCATGTCCATTAGGTAAACTAAGAAAAAGTTCATTTAAATCAAAAGAAATGATTTCTATTTCTCATCCTCTCGAGCTTCTTTACTCAGATTTTTTTGGTCCCTCTCAAGTACAATCTATAAATCATAGTAGATACATATTTATAATTGTTGATGACTATTCTAGGTTTACATGGATGATGATTTTCTTAAACTTAAAACTGATGCTTTTGTTTAAGATCTTTATTAAGCAAACTCAAAATCAAATGTCCAGAAAAATTAAAACTATTCGAAGCGATCATTGTGGAGAATTCAAAAATGAAAATTTTGAGAATTTCTTTAATAGGAAAGGAATAACCCATAATTTTTCATTTTCATGAACACCAAATGGAGTAGTACAAACATAAAAATAAAACGATTCAAGAGTGCACTAGAACTATGCTAAATGATGATAATTTACCTAAGAATTTTTGGGCTAAGGCAGCTAGTACTGCATCTTACATACCAAATAGAATTTTAATAAGACCATTAACTAAGAAAACTTCCTATGGACTATTTTATAATAAGAAATCTAAAGTATCATATTTTATATTTTTTGGTAGTAAATATTTTGTATTAAATACTAAAGATAATTTAGATAAATTTGATGCTAAATCAGATAAAGGAATTTTTATTAGATATTCAAATAGAAGTAAAGCTTATAGAGTTTTTAATATTAGAACTAAGACTATTGAAGAGACACTACATGTCTCATTTGATGATAATTTCAAAATTCATAATCAAAACATTGATGAAGAAGAAAACATTGATAGTGAAATTGAAAATTATGAGAACATTGAAACTTATAATAATAATAAAAATTTCTATCCAAATAAAAGAACTAGATTCTTAAGAGACCATCCTATAGAAAATATACTTGGTAATAGTGAATTTGTTCTTAAATCTAGAAATCGATTAAATAAATGAGTAATGTAGCTTTTATTTCAACCATTGAACCTCAAAGTCCAAAGGAAGCATCAACAAATGATTCATGGATTCTTGTTATGCAAGAAGAATTGAATCAATTCACTAGAAATGATGTATGGGAATTAGTCGCAAGATCTGAGGATAAGTCTATTATATGCACTAAATAGGTATGTATGAATAAAGTGAATGTACAAGGAGAAGTCGTAAGAAATAAAGCTTGATTAATTGCACAAGGTTATTGTCAAGAGGAGGGTATAGACTTTGATAAAACCTTTGCACCTATAGCAAGATTAGAGGCTGTAATAATCTTATTGCTTTTCACTAACCATAGTAATTTCAAATTATATCAAATGGACATTAAAAGTGCATTTTTAAATGAATTCATTAAAGAAGATGTATATGTTAAACAACGCCCACTTTTTGAAGAAGAAAAATTACCAAACCATATTTACAAATTAAAGAAAGCTTTTTATGGTTAAAACAGGCTCCCAGAGCTTGGCATGATAAACTTAAATCCTATTTATTAGAATCAAATTTTGAGATAGGCAAAGTAGATAGTACTCACTTTATTAAAAGGAATAAAAATGATATCTAATTAATACAAATATATGTAAATGATATTATTTTCGGATCTACTAACGAAAATCTAAATAAAGAATTTTTGAAATTAATGACTAAGAAATTTGAAATGAGTTATATGGGAGAACTAAATTATTTTCAAAGATTACAAATTAGACGATTAAGTAATGAGATTTTTACTAGTCAAGAAAAATGCACTAAAGACTTAGATAAAAAATTTGGTATGGCAAATACCAGCGGTAAACCAACTATTATGGAAATAAATGAAAAATTAAACAAAGAAGAAAATTCAAAATAATAGATCAAAAACTATACAGAGGAATGATTGTATCGCCACTCTACATAACTGCTAGTAGACCCGATATAATGCATAGTTTTTGTCTCTGTGCAAGATATCAATCTTAACCTAAAGAAACTCATTTAAAATCTATAAAACAAATTTTAAGATATGTTAATAACATATTAGACTATGGACTCTTTTATCCAAAAGATGATGCATTTGAATTAATTCATATAGTGATGCTGATTATGGCGGTGGTAAATCCGACTGAAAAAGTACGAGTGGAACTTGTCGCTTTTTGAGACACTCTCTGGTCTCCTGGTTTAGTAAAATTCAAAATATTGTCTCTCTGTCTATGAAAAAAGCAGAATATATTTCAACAGCATTAGCCTATTCACAGGTTATCTATATGCAACAAATTCTATAAGAATTTGGTTTAAATTTTACTAAATCACCAATTTACTTTGATATTACGAGTGTGATTAATTTATCTAAAAATCTAACTCATCACGCTAGAACTAAACATATTGATATAAGACATAATTGTCTAAGAGATGATGTAAATAAGAAGTTATGTCACTTGAATTTATAAACACTGAAATTCAAGTAGCTGATATTTTAATGAAAACATTGAATCAAACATCATTTACTAAGTTAAGAAGAGGATTAGGTATTTGTTCTCTATTAGAAATTTAAAAAAAATATATAACATAAATTACATAGTTAATAAGAAAAATAAAATAAAATAAAATTTCTAATGTATGCTGAACTACACGACCACTATATGTCGACATATAACGACAAAATTCGTTTTTTATTTTCCCTCTAAATTTAATTTGGTGGTTATATAAACACCAAATTTGACTTTATTCTTCATTTTTTGCCTTTGCGCTGTACTTAACTTCTAAAATAAATAAATCATAGCATATTCTTCAAATCCAAACCATAATTCAATATTTTTCTACCATTATCCTACCCTGGAACCCGTCCAAAACGCTACCATGGTAAAAGTTATCAAATTGGTAGAAGATATAAAGAATGTTCTGGAGATGATGACTGAAATTCAAGTCGTACAACTACATATGCTGAAGGAACAAGAGAAACAAAGTAGGATTCTGTGAAATCTTCAGAAATATCTGTTGGATAAACCTACAAATCCAACAATTATTGAAAACGATTCCACGAATTTACTTATTCATAATCCTCTTCAAAGCAACAAAGAGGAAGAAGAGGAGGAGGAGGAGGAAGAGGAATAAAAGGAAAAGGAAGAGTATATAGAGGAGGATGAAGATGTTCAATGCGTTGGGAAAGTTTGTTACGACCGAGATGGAAATCTCGTCGAACAAAGGGAAACTTTTTCCTTCTTTATCCTCATTGTCTTATTCATAAGTCTTCTATCATTAAGAATTCTCGTTAGAATAGGACTTTTTCTTCGTTTAACTTAAGAATAATGTGTATTTTAACTTCAATTTGACTTTATTATGTGTATGGATTGATTGTTTTGTAAATATGGTTGAATGAATATATATTATGGTTTGGTTACTATTAATGATTTATGTGTTAGTTGCCATTTCTTATATATCATTCTTGTCATTTTGCATTTCATGATCATATCATCTATCGTTTCTATATATATATATTTATGCCACTATAAGTATATAATGTTTATTTGAAAGAGAGTAAGAATTAGTACTAAGAGTTAGGGTGAGAATTATAGTTATAGTAGTTATTCTTGATTGATGCCAAAAGGGGAGAGATATATAAAATACTAGGCATAGATTAAGGAAGAGTTTTATATGGCATAGATTAAGGGGAAGTTTTATTATATTTTATATATAAAGTTGTCATCATCAAAAAGGGGGAGATTGTTAGTACCTAAGGATTTGGTTTTGTTGACAACTACTTTAGAAAACCATATAAAATATAAATACTAATATTTCATCAAGGTATATAGTGTATAGTGCAGGATATTAGACAGGTGTTGACATAAGAAGACTATACGGTATCAATTAAAGATTGAAGAGTTAAAGATGTTGATATAGAGACAAAAGAATGAAGACTCATGGGTATTCAAGAGTTCAAGTTTTTAAGATATTCCAGATAATTTATAGAGTCTAGAATATTTGTTGAAATTTTGATAGCACTTGATCTCTCTTTATTTTAAGTTTTAAAATAGTTTTAAAATGTTTTGGTTTTTAAATATTCTTTTCAAAATAGCTTTTAACAGTTTTTAAAATTATTATACTTATTATTTAAGTTTTTAATATTTTACCAAGTTATTGTTTTATTAAATTTTGATTTGTTTTAGTTTATTTTTCAAAATTCTTATCATATAGTTTTGCTTTAAGTTTTATTACGATTATAATCCATAATGTGTATATATTATGTTTAAACATATTTACAAAGTATAAAATTATTTCACAAAGAAATACATTTTCAAAATAATATTTTAAAATGTTTTTCAAAATTACAAAGAGTATGTCGACATACTCTAACCCTATATGTTGACATACAAGCCGTGAGTTTCAAAAATTAAATTTCAAAAGAAGTGTCTATTTGTCGTATCTCTTTACGAATGGACATGATCATTATTCCTCTATAAATATCTGTCTTCCCAATAAATGTTTCAATCACTTTTCGTTGTTCTTCTCTCCTCCTTCTTCTCTCTCATTTTCTAAAACAAATTATAACCATGCTCTACCGAGTTTTAACCAGAATTAAACTTCGTTGCCATTTGAAAGATTGACTTGACCCACTCTTTCTTATTTTGCACAAAGGAATCTTGTCTAATTCCCTAATTCATGTGAAGATACCAAATTTTTGGATTAGAAAAATACTTCGAAGATACTTTCTAAAGTAGATGGTGATTGATGGAGTAATCCTTGATCAGTTTGATTCTCTATCATTTTCTCTCTGATTTCTATCATCTCTCTCTCACTGCAATCAAGATTTAAGTGCTATTAAAGGATTATATGATTATTTGTAATCAAGGTTGAAGTTCTGAGTTTGTAAATCTCTATCAAATTAAACCAATATACTAGTAGGTGTGATTGTAGCCCATGAAATCAATTGGGTAAGCTTAGCAATCTATAAATCTTGTGGGTTTACTTGTAGCCTGGAAATTAAGTGACTCTATCCAGAGGCTGGGATTTTGGAGGGTGTGTCTTATAGTCTTGAAATCGAGATTATATTTGCATTTACTAGTTGAAAAGAAATATGTACAAGGAATTGTATGGGATTGGATGTGGGGTAACTTCGAACCGTTACAAAATCCTTGTGTTTTCTTTCCTTTTAATTTACTTCATTTACTGTTTATCTTTTTTTGATTCTGTGATTGTTTATCTCATTATTTTAAGTAAAATTTCGAAAGATTTCCAAAAGATACGTATAAAATAGAAAACAATATTCATTCCCCCTATAGTATTAATTTAGCCTTGAGATCCTTATTCTGCAATCTTACAGTGATTAGCTGCGTAGAATAAGATGTGGCATCAATAAGAAGCAATATTGGTGATGAGCGGCATGGAATCTACGCGGCATTGATTAAATACGGCATAGATGTTATACAGCATGGAAATAGAGCAGTGCCATTAATAGTTGTAGGCCTTTGATATTAATTATTCCCTTGTCTTAGCATCTGGAGCCTTGAACTTCAAATAAATCTTTAGTTTCCACACGATTCATTTGCTTTCATTCTTAGAAAAATGTGAATAACATTTGCCCTCCTCCTTGTATAGAGGAAGCTTTTACATTTTAGTGTAAAACCAAGAATTTCGCCATCTTTTCTCAAATTTTTTTGCAAGGTTTTCTTTCGAACCTTGTTTTCATGCAAAACATAAAGCAAGCTATGATTTTCATTATTTACTTTTTAAATTTGATTTTGGGCAAATCTTTTTGGATTTTGACAAGATCATAAAGGATCGTTTATTGTAATCCAATGTTACTTTTGGAATCTGTAGATTTACTTGCAAAAGCCAAAAATCTATTTATTAGCAATTTACTTGAATAAAATCCCATAGACTCAGCATTAGTAAGCTATTTGGAAATAATGATTTTATATATAGAAAACTAGAAGTTGTTAATTAATTATAATTTCTTGAATAGAAGACCAGAAAACTATCTGGAAATATCCTAAGAGTGAGGACCAGAGACTCTTTGGGAGATATCATAAATAGAAGACCAAAAATCCACCCCCAAAATCATCTAATGATAATAATTTTAAAATAAAAGACCAAGAAATCTTCTGAATAGAAGGTCAGAAAATCTATCTGAAAATACTTATTTCTAAATTGAAGACCAGAGAATTATTAGGTAATAATAGAAGACCGAAAATTCAATAGTGATTGAAGACTATAAAACCATTTGACAATAATAGATGAAAGACAATCCACTTAGTTACAATAGAAGACTAGAAAACCATCTGATAATAATATAAGACTAGAAAATTGTATGGCAACAATAGAAGACCAGAAAATCCTTCTAACCATAATAAAAGACTAGAAAATCATCTGACACTAATAATAATAGAAGACTAGAAAATCCCTTTGGCAATAATAGAAGACTAGAAAACCAGCTGGCAATAGAAATAGAAGACTAGAAAATCCTTTTGACAATAATAGAAGAAGACTAGAAAATGCAATAATAATTTTTGAATAATAGAAGAAGACCAAAAAATTCATTTGGTAATAATAAAAGACTAAAAAGCTATCTGGTAATAATAAATGACCACAAAATCCTTCTAGCAATAACAGAAGAGTAAAGAATTATTTGGTAATAATAGAAGACCAGAAAATTCTTTTAGCAATAATAATAAAAGACCAAAAAATCCATCTGGCAATAATGCTTTCTTTCGTAGAGAAATCCCGCTTTCTTTACTTTGAAGCACAACAACTCATATTTTATAGATCTTCCTCTAGAAGGTTACTTGATTCATGTTTTGGAGCAAAAATGGCTCATTTTTGATTAAGTTCTTTTGCCTCTTTTCTGGTTTCGGGAACCTTTGTCCCTTTCCTTTTCGCTTCACTTTAGGGCTTGGACACCTTAATCTATGTTCTTTGCGCCTCTCTTTAGGTTAAAACGTCTTAGACCTTTTTCTTTACACATCTTTTTGGGTTTTGAACATCTTAGACACTTTTCTTTACGCCTCTCTTTAGGCTTTGGATGTCTTAGTCCCTTATATTTATCACCATTTTAGGTGATGATATTAACTTGGATCGAACCCCTTATCATCATCCTAGGCAATGATTTAAGTCTATTGTCCAAAGACTTACCTGACCTCCTTCTAGGAGGTGCTTTAGTAAGGCCTTAGAGATTGTACTAAAGGCTGGTTCAGTGCTTTGGTCAAGCCATCCTAGATGGGACCAACGGCTTTCTCCGTCCTCCCTCTAGAAGGTGCCCTGACCAGGCCACGTAAGCAGTAGTAGAAGGCTAGCAAATGCTTTGGTCAGGCAAATTTAGATGGGACCAAAGGCTTATTATAACCTCCATTTAGATGGTGCTTTGACTAGGCTTGGGACAATGGCTTTTTCGCCCCGTATTACCATCTTAGGTAGTGGTTTAGGCTTTTCCTTTTACTTTAGGAGAGTCTTACTCCTCAACCATGTAGATATACCTATTTCAACTACTTTATTCATCCTTTATCGGGAAATAGGGCCATAAATATTCAGCATTCCATTTTATCAGTATTATGTTGCCATCAAGTTGGCTTAGTCTGTAGGTCCCCGTGGGATTACTCTGTGTATGATTAGAGGTCCTTTCCAATTTTACCTGAGCGGTCCATTAGTTGGATGCTTAGTATATTTCATAAACTTTCAGAGTACTGAATCTCCTTTTTGGAATGATCTTTTCTTTCTTTGGAGTTATAGTGTTTCAATGTCCTTTGTCGATATTGGAGCGCTTGTTCAGCTGCCTTATTCCTTAGTTCATTGATTAAATTCAAGGATTTTTCTTTTATTTCATAACCTTCCAATGGGATTCAACCTAAACTTCGATTGGAAGCATTATTTCTCATGCATACGAAATTCATCCTGTCGTGGCTTGATATGCCTAAAGTGTGAGTAGTAGTTATTCCATTTAATTTGCTCTTCATAAAGTATGTAGTAACAGCTAGGGAGTACTCCTTTGTATATGTAACTCTTTAGCGAATCCATGCTTCTAGGTGTAATTTTTCTTCTCAATACACTTCACGTTCAAATAAACTTTGTGGTTTCATTGGTAATCAAAGACCGGTTTCTTATAAATGATATTCTCGACCTTGTAAATGAAAATCTCATAATTATTCATGATACTTTGCATTGATCTCATGCTGAATCCATACTAATGTAGGAATTATAAATGCATTTAGAATTCAATATAAGGGAAAGGGAACTTGAATAATGGATGACTTCAATGAACTTGTTAATCTCAACAAATGTAAACTAAAGCGAAATTTGGTTGAGTAAAGGCTTAAGTAATTTGGCTAGGTAGGTTCAAGTCCATAAAAAAATTATTAGCATAGTCTGTTGAAGCCGTACGATCCTGGAATCGCTGTAACGACCCGATATTTTCAACCATTCGCATCCGCACATGTCGGACTTGAATTGCTCAAAATACCGCGTTGTAAATAAAATTTGGCAAATCTTAGAATATACAGTAAATATATAATCACAGATCACAGACATAGAGTATTTAATAATGCAGCGGAATTTAAAAGAAATAGTAGTTCATGAAGCTACTATATAAAAATAAGATACATCAGAGTTAAACATGATACAACAAAAAGTAACAAGATACATCAGGTACAAATCAGAATACATCACTGAAATCACTGGATACAGAAAGCAAAATAGATGGCTGGATCTTCATGGAAAGCTCCAACTCCGAAGGTGAATCTTGAATGCTAACTCACTCAATCTGACTCGAGCGTAAAGCAAAATACAAAACACTCGAGTCAGGACATAAATACTTACGAACTGTAAATAAACTCAAGTGAACAGTAACAAAAATGCATCAGTAACTTAAAGGATGCTTGGAATCGCTCATCCTTTAAGGATCCGTTAAACTATTTACTATGTAGTAATATTGCGCTACTATAATAATGTCTACAGTAAAATAAACATACTTTTAAATAGCGTTCCGGGCTACCCAAATCACCCTTCACACATAATAGTCCCAGTAGTCCATCCAATATCATGCCATCTCCACTCTGGGTGACTGTCAGAGGATACCACACGGGCTACGGGAGAAAAACAAACTCGTAGTAAAGGCTCGGTATGGTAGGTGACACGGCACACAAGGCAATGCCAGGGTAGATATACCAATTACGCACACGGGCTGGTGGTAACGCAGCAGCCACATACGCCCACCTCGGAACACACTCCCAATCAAAATCGGAGGATGGCCATCTAATCAATCACCAGTAAGAGCATAGTATCGAAGGAATGTGTCCGACCAGAGGTGCTACCTCCTTTGGCCCGAGATCGCTCCTGTTTTAGCCACCTTATGCCAACTCACGGGAGTTGGGTCCACGTAATATACCTCAAGAACGTCGCCACCATCCTACTTCATTCTGGAACCTTCACCGCGTACACGGTTGTTAAAGTGGTTTTCGGAGTTGGCAGAGAGTATGACAACTTCCGATCCCGGTCTCTTTAACAACCAAACGTTATTATAACGCCGTGGTCATTTCAAAATAGTTTATATTTCAAAAGGATCAAATCATTTCATTTCAAAACTGTATTCCTTTCAAAATAGTTTACGCCTCGAAACCAAAACCATTTTTATTTCAAAACTATTTATTCAATCAAAATAGTTTATACTTCGAAACCAAAATCATTTTTATTTCAAAACTATATTCAAATCAAAATAGTTTATACTTTATCATTTCCATCTCAAACCTATATTCACTTCCAAAAATCATAATACTTTCAAAGTTATAACTCTTTCGAAACCAAAATACTTGATTTCATTACACTTTGAAAATCATAACATTCTGAAATCATACACTTGAAATCATGAAACATTCATTTAATTCTTTACATTTTACAAATTTATTTCCAATTTAATTCAAAATTTCAAATTTCCAATTTAATTCAAATCAAACCATCAATTTCAATTCAATTCAGTTTTCTAACAAAACATTTCAAATCTTATAAATTTCAAATATAGATTTGATCTACAAAATAAGCTATCCAATTTTAATATGTTTCCAAACTTTAATATCCCACATTTCAAAACTAAACTTTATAATTCCATATATTCATATCTCAAATCTAATTTCATTATTATGTAGTTTTGAAATATTCATTTCATAAATCCAATATTATTAAAATAAACTTAAATTACAATTAAACCAAATATCTTTTCATACAAATATAAACTTCAAATATTCCTTTATCAAATAAAGAAAAATCAAATATCATTCAACATTCACATTCTTTATTAAAATAAAGATCAAATCATTTCCAAACCATTTCAAAATCATTAAAATATTACATCCTTTCAAAACTTCATAATCAAATCATTATTTGAATTCAAATCCAAATATTCAAAGTTAAATATCATTTAAAAATCAAATATGTCATTCATTTATTATTTCAAACATCATTACCAAAAATACATTCCAAAATTCCATTCAAAAATTCATTTATTATATTACATTTCATTCCGTTTAACACATAACCAAGTAAACTTTATTTAAATTCAAATTCAATTTAAATTCCTTAAACATTCAAATTTAAATATTCAAAACTTCTAAAATTTCACAGATAATCCATTTCAAAAGTTAAATTATTAAACACTTTAAAATATAGCCCAAACAGTGTTAAAATCTATAACATTTCAAAACATTGTCAAATTATAGCAACGACAGCATTTATAAAGTGCTATCGTAGCTTATATTTTCCAAAATGGTTTATTTCAAGAATAGCGACATTTATAAAATGTCGTAATAGATATTTAGTTATTTCAAACATTGTTAGATTCAAAACAATAGCATTAAAATGCTGTCAAAAGACTAAAGCATTTTGAAAATGCTATAAAATTCCAGGTTTCATTTTAGCTTTTCAAAAATAATAATAAAACTCCAAATTTTTATTATTACAACTTAAAAATCATGTTTCTAGACTTCACAATTTCACATTTAAAATCATTTTAACATATGATTTAACACAATAAAATTTTAAGATCAAATATTCAATTTTGCAAACTCCATTCATTTATTAAGTCAAAATTCACTGTTTATTAATTTATAAATTTAATAAACTTAAAATTTTACTTCAAATATCATTTCAAAACTTTAAATTTAATTTCCATTATTTATTTACATCTTACAATAAAATTTAAAGTCAAACGTCACATTTACTCCAAATTTACATACTTGAATTCACTTAAATTCACAATTTCAAGATTTAATATTTAACTTTCTTAAAACCATAATATACATATTTTAAATCAAAATTTCATACTTTTGAAAATACATATTTAAAAAAATCATTTAAAAATATACCACGGGGTCTGTATATAATTTTCTAACCTAGGTCAAGTGATACGGATACATATCATTTCAATCCGTAATTTACAAAGAAAATCGGGTTTTATCATTTCAAACCCGCAATCCCAAGCCAAATAAAATACAATAAAAATCGCTCAGGCCTATCATTTCATCCCATAACGATTTTTTCCTATTCTAAAGTCCGTTCGGGTATGTATCGTTTCAACCCATAATGATTCTATTCTAACAGGGAACTTGCAGTGTGAATATATGCATAAACAATATAAACAATGTCAATGTCACAATATAATGTCATATATCAGATGTCAGGTTATAATTAACAGTTTTAACATGGTAATAACATGGCATAGCATATCATATGATGAACATTAACTTGCATAACATTTTATATTACTAATCACTTGTCATCAATTCACTATTTCATAAGTATAAATGTCATAGTGAGAAAGACTCACCTTTTCAAGTTGAAGACCACTACGACACACAAACATGATTCCAAGGGCAAGACAAGCACGACAATGGATTCAAATAAGTGGAGAGAGCCTAGATGATCATCTTGTAACAATCCAATAAACACAAACAAGACAATGCAACACATGAATATACAACACAAAACAATATTAAATAAGTTGAAATACAAAGCAATAAAGAGCAAAGTGACTTGACCTTGCCTTATCACTCAAATGCATAGCCTAAGTGGAGCATACATTCAACCATGATCAAGTTTAGCTCGGGTATGGCATCCATAAAGCACGGCTAGAAGGAATATAAAAGGTAGGGTTTGCAACATGAAGCATATCAATGGACAAGGCAAAATAGGTGAAGTTTTTGGTGCATTTTGGTTCGGCTATGACCCCATATAGGCTCGGCCATGGGGTCTTCATGTTAGTTCAGATCTGGATAGCGGTGAAAGGGGCAGCCAAAGGTGAAGTAGATGAAGGTGGTGGTGGCTAAGGGGTGGCCAAAAGCAACTATGAAGGCAATAGTGGAGTACAGGCTTGGCTAGCATTGTTTTGTTGAAGTGCTTTGCAAATTTGAGGTGGTGGCTTCATCTAATGGTCATGGCCAGAGGTGGTGGTCAGAGGAGAGGGGTTGGTGCTGCTGTAGATGGTGGAGAATATGGTGGTGATGGTGGGTGGTAGGGGCTAAGCAAAGTTGAAGAGAGATCTAGGCAAAACAATGAAAATAGGAAGGAAAAGTAGAAGAAGAAGACCATGAACTTTGCCATTTTTTTTCTCAAATTGAAATGCCGTAAGTTTAAGTGAAAAATGATGTTTTCTCATGTGAATTTTGAAGGGAGATACACGGCTAAGCAAGAAAAAGGTACGGCTAAAAGAAAGAAGAGGAAAAGGCAAAAGCAAATGAAAAGACAAGGATATGAAAAGACTAGAAAATGAAAGGACTTTGCCTCTTTGTTTTCTATTTTCTTTTTAAATTTTAAATACATGTAAAATATGTATAAATACAGATAAAATAAGAAAATATAGTAAATAAACAAAAATATATAAATAAATATTAATTAAATATAATTAAATTAAGAAAATAACAAAGAAAATGTAAATTAGGCTTGAAAATTTGAAAATAAATGAAATGAACTTTGAAAAAATTGTATGTACATGAAAAACATTTATAAACAAAGACCAAAACATAAAATAAGATTCATACATAAAAATGAATAAATAAATTTTAAATTAAATATAATTTAAACAAAGAAAATAACAGAAAAATGGAAACTAGGCTTTAAAAATAGAAAATAAATTCAATAAGCTTTGGAAAAATTCAAACATCGCTTTAAAAATATTTAAAAGGTAAGAATATATGTAACATAACATATAATACAAATTAGAATAAGATATGAAAATTAAAAATATTATTTATATAATTTAAAATAAACAATATTGTTAAATAAAACAATTTACACCCAATTTTGTAAAAAAGCATAACTTTCACAATATTATTCGGATTTCAATGAAACGAAAAGAAGTGTTCTTGAAATTTTATTTACTTTCATAACAAAAGATAAAATTAAAATTTTCAAACTTTTAAAATTTAAATTTAAAAGTCAAAGTTTGACCAAATTGACCAAAATTCACATTTTCTGGAAATATTCAATTTATTCATGTTTGAAATTCTAATTCACAAACAAATCAAAATAAATATTAAATAACTAAATTATTCTTTTTAATAAAAAATAAAGTTTTATCCAATTTAAATAAATAAATAAAGTTTTTAAGTCTGGAATTTCAATTTAAAATTTTTAAAATATACAATTAAATAAATCACAAAAATACAGGGTTGTTACAATCGCTCTATATAGAACAATTTTATCCAAGTAAAAATTGAGATTACGAGTATTTTGGAATTCGAAGCAAGCTATGATTAAACATCACATGCTTTGGAACTCAATACAAACCATAATCTGAGATGTCCTGCTTTATAATCTTTTTATCCTATTTTTGGATGATCTCTTTAGATCTAATATGAATCTTGTAGTCCAAAAATTACAATATCATATAATGTTTTTACTTCTAAGTTGTAAATTTTGATTTCTTCCTTATTTCGTCTTGATGTAGTAATCATCTTGCTAATGATTTTTATCTTTTGCTTTGCTCTACCTAACTAAGATAATCCATATAAATGTCCTTTCTTGAATCTTTTCTTGTTTGCAATAACGGTAACTCTTTAAAAATCTTCTCCGGTGAATGATTGTGAAGTAATTCACTGACGACCTTGGATTTTTCCTTTCTCAATAAGTATCGTCTTGATGAATTTATCCCTTTTTATTACTCATGATCATGATTCTTGTTGATTGCCATTCAATCTTTTCGAAAGCTAATTGGGGTACTCTGATGGTTTGAATTTAGAGATTTATTGCTTAAAGTTCCAAACTTAGGTTTTGCATCCTATTAGGTTACCTTGGTAAGTAGTCATTCCCCTTTTTTGTTAATATAAGTAGTATATAAATCTTAAAAATGATTTAGTCAAAATATTTTTTGAGTTAAAATTATGGCAATAAAAATAACGTATTATTTGACAAGACGCTTTTGGCATGCAAATTTTCTTAGGATTGCGGGTCGTTTGATGATATAAAATTTTATGTAAATAAGATGGAATATTTTATCCTGTATAATTGAGTTGGATAGTAGTTTTAAAGATTATAAAACTTTTAGAAAGCACCTTTTCAATAAATTGGATAACTATAAAAAATAATTTTGGGAATCGATCCATGGACTTAAATTAGTTGCTATATCAAAAGTGATGAGCATGGTTGTAGAAGTTAATATTTTGACATAAATAATCCATAGATAATCCATTTTCCTATATAAGAAAACTTGAATTTCCATTTTTGTATTTAAATCCACAAAGAAAGAATCACCCTAAACTCCATTCTCCGGTTATAGAAAATCTGAAATTTATCTGATAACGAAAATTCTTGAAAATCCAGAGCTTCTCAAAGATCTATCCATAGTAGATTACTCTTCATTTCATCGTAACATGGCATAAGTTCCCACATAAATTTCTGAAATCATTAACTTCATCATCCTTTATTTTTAAAAACTATAAATTTTCAAAATCATTCTTTGAATCAATTGTTCTTTTGAAAGCTCGACATATTTGACATATATTCATAGAAGAAGCTTTATATATGCATAAAACTTAATTTATTCAAAGTTATATGTCCATAAAACTGATTACATTCAGGATCAATATACCCAAAATTATACATTTACGGAAATAATGCTTTTTGAGACCAATATGTTCAAAGTTAAGACTTTTCGAAATCAATGTACACTGTGGGGAAAAATGAATCACACGGTAGATATGCTTTGTTGTCTGATTAATCCCATGTCGTCTCATTGCACATCAGACCACAGAGATGTCCCATTGTATATGCACTAGCACAACAAAAAACCAAATGTTATCTGATGTTATAGTATCATTTATGAAATTTCTACTAGACAACATATAAATATTGGCTAATATGAATAACTGTTCACAGGATGAAATTCAAATATTTTATGTAAATAAATATTTTTTTCAATCAAATTCAAATACAATACAACTTTCACTACCACTCTACTTACAATTTCAAATAAAACTTTTATTATCATTCTCATACGTACAATCTTTCTCTACACTCTCATATATAACATTTTTTTTTACTTATATGAGTTTGTTCTTGATGTTGATCTTGATTTGCTTGCTCCAGCTTATGTCCAGCCATCTCTTATACCTATCGAATAAACAACGCAGTAAAATGGAAACGAAAACAAGCCTGAATTGCAAAAATAAAATTGAATATTAATCTTGCGTCGGTTTATGGTTTTGTTTTGTCTACATGTTTTAGAAGGTACAAATATATGTGCACGGATAATTTATGATATGCACAGTTTATCATAGTGCATATCACAAGACCGAGCATCGATTAAATCAAAGGGATTGTTGCAAAGGCCAAGCCATAAGGCTAACACAGTGCAAATGTGCGCATGGTCAAGCCCATGCCTCCTCGGGCTTAACTCAGGTGCATGTATCATAAAATAAGTTTTAGAAATTCTAGTTCAAAACAAGTGCACCAACAGGCGAAACACCAAAATACTCAAACCAAGAATATATGCAATTCAAGCATGAGATAATACAACCAGAATACTCAAACTAGGAATATATGCAAATCAAGTGTGAGATAATACAACCAGAATACTCAAACCAGGAAATGCACACTTGCACGTTCACACATATATACAAACATATATATGAATGTATGCATATACATGAAAATGCACACTTGCACATCCACAAAATGCAAACAAGACAACTAGGTAAGAATTCAAGGCAAAATTGTAGTGCACATAATGTTTAGAACTGCAATGCACATAAATAAGACTTAAAGTGCACATAAACAAGCTAAGGAAAAACTGTAATGGGCATAGGAGCAACTCAAGGCAACTCGAAACAAGTTCAAATCAAAATGGTTTAGAACCTCAAAATGATTCAGATAAAGGCAAGAACAAGGAACACCAAAAAATGCACACATGAAGCATGTATTATGGTACATGCATGATAAGTATTTCATAATATAGGCAGCAAGTATATATCATCAAAGTGAGCATGTACATACATACATACTACATACATGAATGTATGTATGTATGTATGTATGTATGTATGTATGTATGTATGTATGTATGTATGTATGTATGTATGTATGTATGTATGTATGTATGTACGTACGTACGTATGTACATATACGTAGGTATCAAACAACAAGTGCTCAGGCAAAACAAGAAATCACAGTGCTAAAGCAAGTATATACAAGCTCGAGTGTACATAAGTATATACAAGTACATACAAGTATATATATAATTAAATATAAAAACTGAATTGGAATAAGATTTGCAAATAAAGTGTAACAAGAGATTATAGTGCACATAAACAAGCTCAAGTAAAATAGTAAGTGCTGAAGCAAGTATCGAACTGCACAAACAAGAAACCAAAGCATATGAAAGGGATTCAACCAATGTCAAGGCAGTGCACACTACCTTTGTTCAAGGCAATGCACTGGCATTGCCTTGAAAAAGGCAGTGTGCAAGTACATGGACAAGGCCAAAAATGCAATAAGGCAATGCCACAAACAGAAAGTGCCACAAACAGAAAGTGCCACAATTTAAAACAAGACAGTGCCATAAATTAAAATAAGGCAGTCCCACAAACATTCAAGCAGCAAAGCGATGTACAAATATAGATCAACCACCAACATTCACACACATGTATATACATATGTATGTATGTATGTATGTATGTATGTATGTATGTATGTATGTATGTATGTATGTATGTATGTATGTATATGGATGATATTGGAATCAAAGTGCACTACAACAAGATCAACTCAAAATGGTTTGGCTCAAAGCAATAAGGAGAACCAAATGACAGTGTACATGAAAACATAGGAGTTGATAAACAAGGAACAATAACATTCTGCTCTTGTATAGAAATTCTAGGGATAGTTTTGACAGGTATGGAAACGTATGAAAACATAGGAACATATGAAAACATTAAAGTGTATATGAAAACATACATTCAGATAAACAAAGGGCAGTTTCGACATAAGAGCAACAAGACTCAAGCACCAGTGCACATAGAAGCAGGTCAAAGCAACTTAAAACAAGATCAAATCAAAATGGTTTAGCTCAAAACAATTTAGCAATTGGTTCGGCTCAAAATGGTTTAAGCTCAAACCGGGTCATGTATATGTGTGTGTGTGTACATAGTGAGTAAAAATGGTTCAAGCAGCTTAAAGTAATTCAACAAATGGTTCAGCTCAAAGCCAACCAATTCAAGCTCAAAATGGTTCATAAAAAAATTAAAACACGGCAGTGCCACAAACAGAAAATGTCACAAATTGAAACAAGGCAGTGCCACAAACATTCACACATATATACGTAAATATGTATGTATATACATAAATAATATTGGAATCAAAGTGCATTGCAACATGATCAACTCAAAATGGTTCGGCTCAAAGCAAAAAGGAAAAGCAAGTGAGAGTGTATATGAAAACATAGGAGCAGATAAATAAGGGACATAAAAACATTTTTCTCCTATATAAAAATTATAGGGATAGTTTTGATAGGTATGGAACCATATGAAAACATAAGAACATATGAGTATATTAAAGTGTATATGAAAACATACATACAGATATATACATATGTATATACATGTGTATATATGTAGTGAGTATAAAGGCAACCAGTATATCAATCATCGTCAAGCATCAGGTAAAACATTTCACTTCAGTTCAAGGAAAATTCTAACGGATAAGTAGAAGAATCACAAGTGCAAGGAACAACTAAACAAGAAAGGGGCACAATGAGACAATAAAGTTATCAAAGTCGAAGTTAACTTCCCAAAATCATACAATGAAATTGAAATGAAAGTGTAAGGTGCAATAATCAAATGAATAGGAATCAAAGGGACATTCACACATACATACATATATGTGTGTATGTATGTATGTATATACATGGAATTTCAACACATCCACTAACTCAGACATGAACTAATAAAGCAGCAACCAAATTTTTCACCATCACAACACATATATCTCAAAACATTTATGTACATGACCAAAACATGTTGTTCGGTGCACTTCAACCAAGTTTTGTTCATTGTCACATAAACACCCAAATCATCATAGGCAAATCAAGTCGAGATCAATACAAAATCGAAAGGAAGCAGAAATCGAAAGGGAATCAGATGGCCAAGAAAATACTTTGAAATTCAAATCTTAGCATATATGAAAATATAGGAAATTAATTCTCATATAAAATTCACTATTGGTAGGATAATCGAAGTCAAGAACAATATAAATCAAATGGGGTAAAAATCGTACCAATACAAATCGAAGAACACTCAACGACGAGCCACAACCATCAATAGCCATGAAGTCTAAGCACGCAATCAACAAAAAATGAAATAAGCAAGATGATTCAAAAGGGGATGAAACCCTAATTCTAGAAGACATTCGATTTTTTTAGGTAATGAAAAGATTTGAGAGGGAAACAAAAATAAAGGTAGGACAAAAATATGAAGTGGTAAAAAAAGGTGGCCACGAAATAATTGAGAGGGAAAAGATGGAGCCAAAACTAAAAAATTTGATAATTTAAATCAAATAACATATAAAATGTTGTCTGAATAACAAGCATGTACATAGAGATTTTACAGGCTATTTCGACAAAGAGGAAAGGTTTCATGGGCTATTCGCACAATAGACAATTTTTCCATGTGTTTTGTGAAAAAGTAGGATAACGTGAAATACCTTATGTTATGTGATCATTGTTTGTCCGATTCACTTTATGGCATAATGGTATGTACAAAACAATATATTTATGAAACTAATGACATTTGAAATCAATATCTTTTTAAATCCTGTATAATAAAAACTAAATCAAATTCATTATGTTAACATGATAATATTTTAGATTAATGTCTACTAAATCAATAACATTCAAAACCAATATATATACTTATATATGAAATTGTATATGTATAAAACCTTGTATATTTGAAGTTAATAGTGTATTTTAAAATTTGATGGTAAATATTCAAAAATTGGTACCCTCAAAATATTTAATTCATTTGAAATTTGAAAATTTAGAACTTCTAATAAAAACTCGAACAACATATGTTTGTAAACTCATATATACATTAAATCATTATATTTGAAAAACTGATATTTTCGGGGCTACCACATAAGTTTAAAACCATTATACCTTTTGAAACTAATGTATTTCAAAATCATCATGCTTTTCAAACCTAAGCATATTTATATTTGAAACATTATATACATTCCAAAGCTGACAATATATACACCCTCATCGTTCGAAATCAATATATATAAAATTTTATATTATTGAAGCCTTACGTATATTTTCAAAACTCTTATACCTTACAAAATTCGGACGTACTCAAATCTTTATATACGAAATTAGTATGCTTAACCGCTCTTGAAAACCGAGGTATATTATAAACTTGTATATTCGAAGCTAAATGTATTTATGAAATTGATATGTTTAAATCATGCAAGCAAGAAGCCTTATGCACTTGGAACTTGTGCATATATATGAATTTGTATGTATTAAAAACCACATACATACTCTAAATTACATATTTTTGGTTCGAAACTCATAATAAACGAACTACTTCATGTGTTCAACATCATGAAACATTATGTATATTTAAAAAAAATGAAATTACATAAATATGGAGCCACACATTATATGAAACCTTTTAGTAAGCATCCTCAAAGCCTTTATATTCTCAAAGGTTAATATATACAAAATCCAATATTCATAAGAAATTTTGTATATAATCAAAACTGACATGTATTCGAAACTTTACATTTTAAAATCAATATACATATAAAATTTTGTAATCATTTAAGATTTATATATATTTAAAGTTTTAGTAGTATATATACTCAAGATTTGTTTTTATTTGAGGTCTCATATATATATATATATATATATATATTCTTGAAATTATACAAAATCCAAATGTTTAAAACTTTTACATTTGAGACCGCTCTATTTTTTTAAAATCTGACGGACACTTAGAATTCAAATATTTTTACTCAAAATCAACTTTTATGAAATCTATGTATACTTATATTTTAAGTTCAAAATACTTTTCTATGGAACTAATATATTTGAACTATGAAAACACATCCATTTACTTGAAATCCACACATATATAAGAGATGTGATGTCTAGAAATAGATATATAAAACCAGATTAATTTTTTGAAACTTTTATATATTTCAAAATATACATATGCTTGAAGGTAGTACATGTAAAAGTGGCATATATTTCCATACTCATACAAACACACACACACACACACACACATATATGAAACCATATAAATTTGAAAAACTGTTGTTCTTGAAACAGTGTACATTTGAATCTTATATGTGTATAAGAAATTTTCTATTCAAGAGCCAATACAAGGCTTAATATTATTGAAAAATTGGTACATATATAAATATCCTATTCTAAAATATATACAAATGTAATATATTCGAAAACTGAGATACACGACACTCTTTTACACTTAAGAATTCTAATATTCTAGAAGATCCAAACTTGCAAACATCCAAAAGTTCATGATTTTGAAATTGTATACTTAAGAAATTACATATATATGTCTAAGGCCCTTGCACTTTTGAAACCAAATTTGTACATATATATTTGAAACTGGATTCATATATGAAACTGATATAGATTTAAAAATACACCCCTAGAACTTGTACATTTAAAAACCAGTTATTCAGAGCTTATACACATATTCATAATCAATACATACGGCTTATACACATATTCATAATCAATATATATAGAACTTACATATTTGAAGCCTTTTGTTCCTCTGAAATCATATGTATCTGAAATAGTATCCTCGAAACCTAAAATATCACCTATATACATATAACACCCATGTGCGGCATACTTTCAAAATTTCAGATGTAAGAAACATTTACCTTTCTAGATCATTTTGAAACCTAAATTCATATATACCTTTTAAAAGCTCATACATCCATTTTCCTCAAACCGAAATCCATGATGAAACCAAGTAATTTATGAAATCAATTTTCTTTGAAATCCCTCATTTTCTCCGTCATTGACTAACTTGCGGCATTGAATATTATGGTATTAATCATCCTTCGCCATTGAATACTACGGCATTAATCAACCCGACGATGTCATCGACTTACGGTATGCTGCATCAGATACCACTGCCATTACTAACACTGGCACGGTTAATACTACAGACACTGGTTCTATTATCCCTGTCACTAGTTCATTTGTAGAAGGTCGGTCTACTATCAGACCACCACTTTTTAATGGCAGTAACTAAGCATATTGGGCATGTAGGATGAATATATATTTACAATCATAGGACTAGACACTTGGAATATCACACAGACAGAATATTTTGAACCCATGACTGATTTTGCATAATGGACTGCTAAGCAAAAGACTGTTGCACAAAACAACTCTAAAGCTATGAATATTTTATTTTGTTCACTTGATAGGAATGAATTTAATAGAGTGTCAGTTTGTAAGTCTGCATTGTAATAACCCGATATTTTCAGCCATTTGCATCCACACATGTCGGACTTAAATTGCTCAAAATACCGCATTGTAAATAAATTTGAAGCAGATGAAATACAATCACAGACACAGAAATATCAGAATAACTCGCGGCGGAAATTAAAATATCATAGTAGTTCATGAAGCTACTATAACAAACTCTCAAAATATAATACATAATATCAGTCTAAAAAAACATAATAGAAATCCCATATGCATAGAAGTTCACTAATACATGAGATAAACTACAACAGCTGAAACAGAAAGTAGATATAAATGTAGATAAGCAGAAACTCCAGCAAAGACCAGCTCCAGAAAGAGAATCCAAAGCTGTGAATACTCAGGCTGACCTAAGTGTAAAGTAAAACACAAAATACTCAAGTCAGGACAATATATACTCGTATATTGTAAACCAACTTAAGTGAACGGTAGTAGAAATGCACAATAACTTAAAGGACGTTTGGGATCGCCCATCCTTTAAAATCAGTTAAACTATAAATTAAATACACCCCATGGTTAAAATTTCAAAATTGTTTTTTATACTTCAAAATCAAATATCATTTCAAAATTCAGTATCATTCAAAATCCACTTCAAAATATCAAAATATCATATCTTCCAAACCACATTCATTTTTATTTAATTTAAATACTATTACAAAACACATTTCAAAATAGTTTATATTTCGAAACAAATTACTTCATTTTAAATCATAAAATGAAGTTATCATATTTAATAATTAAATTATTAAATTTCCAAAATTTTAGCCTTTCAAAATTCATTTACTCACTTAATTTATTTAAAACAGACGAAAATTCAACTTTCGCAACATTTAGAAATTGCTACAGAAAGTTACATTCAAAACAGTTCAATTTAACAAAAGATAGCATTTAAAAATGCTGTAATAGGGTTACATTAGTTTCAAATAAAACTTAGTTAAATTCAAAAATTATAACATTTACAAAAATGCTATAATAGCCTTTAATTAAACTTATCCATTTGGTTCATTATTATCAACTACAGCATTTACAAATGTTGTATTATCATTTACATTAGAATTAACAGCATTTCAGAAATGCAGTTAATTAACTTCAAATATTCAGTATAATTTCACAGACAGTTATATTTTTATTTAAATCATTTTTAACTTATAAAATCATATAATTTCACTTTTAAAACAATCATTCAAATACCCTTATATTCATGATTTTATAAAGTTAAATCTCCATTCAAAATCAAAATTTAATAATAATTCACTTATTAAATTCGAACATTAAATTTTAAATTCATTAAATTAAATTTAACTTAACACTTAAGTTTAAAATTTTCAAATATAACTTAATTTCATTTTTGTTTACTTAACTTAAAATTCACTTTTAAGCCAAATTCATAAATCTCCAATTTTAGTTATATTTCAAAATTTCAACTTAATTGTTCATTCATTTCACATTTTGACTTTATTCAAAAATCATTAATATATTATAAAATCATTTTAAATTCATTTAATTCAAAATATCATAAATTTATCATATTTTCATATTTAATTTAAATTCCATTTATCATCAAATTATAATTTCCAAAATAACTTACATTTCAGATTTTCTAACTCTATCATTTATTTATTTCACTTACAAATTTTCAGAAAATCAATAATGCATTACAAAAATCATTTTTAATCAAATTTAAATCAAAATATTATAATATTTACATTTCTAAAATATTTTAAAATTTTTAGAAAAACATATTTTAACAACGGGTCTGTATTTCATTTTCTAGCCTAGGTAAAGTAATACGGGGAATATATCATTTCAACCCGTAATTTACAAAGAAAACCTGGGTTTGATCATTTCAAACCCACTATCCTAAGTAAATGAAAATAATTGAAAATCATTCAGGCCTATCATTTCAGCCCATAATGATTTTCTTCTATTCTAAAGTTCGTTCGGGTATGTATCATTTCAACCCGTAGTGATTCTAATCTAAAGGGAACTTGCAGTGTGATAAACTGATAGAAATAACAAAACAGCATAATATAATAGTAACAGATGTTATAACTGGTGTTTAAGCATGGATGAACATCATATAATCATAATACAGCAGGTGTAACTCGATAATGCATTTTACAGATTCAAAAGGGGTCAATTTACTAGTTATATATGTACATATTGTCTGGTGAGAATAACTCACATGTTTAAGCTGGAGATGGCAAACAACTATACCCAACAGAGATCCCTAAAAGCATGAGAGCATGATAATGATTTGAGTGTGAGAGAGATAAGACTAAATGCCTTGAATACATGAGACAAAACAATTCAAATAAAATGAATAACACTTCACAAAAATTTAAACAACACATAAATTCATGCACAAAACGTCTCCAAACCACTTGCACTTGCCTTCAACATCATATGCTTCATCAATGTGCTGTAAAAGCACTGTAATGGGATGGTTTTGGATCAGGTTTGGATCAGGTTTTGGGTTCAACAAGTCGGCCATACATAGGAAAATATGATGCAAAGGTATGTGTGCATGGAACTACAACTACAAGGCAACACAAGTGGATTCAAGGCAACATAAGTCATGGCCACAAGCAAATATGGGCACGGCCAGGTCTAGTGGGGTCAGCTACAGGTGTGGCAGAGGTGTATGGGTTAACTTTGGCAGGTGGTGGTGGTGTATGGGTCGGCCAAGGAGGAGTTTGAGGTGGTGAAGGCAAAGAAGCTAGGCTATGCGCATTTTCAAGGTGGATATTGTAATTTTTGTGGAGTTTGATCAACTAATGGTGAATGGCCATGGATGGGCAGTGGGCTAGAGGTGGTGGCAGCCTGATGTGATGGTGGTTGAGGTGGCTATGGTGAAGGAGGAGCAAGGGGGCGAGCATAACACAGGAAGAAACAAGAGAAAATCAATATAAAACAATGAAAAAGGTGAAACAGAAAAAAACGTTTACCAAAGTTTTTGAACAAGGAGAGGCCGAATTTTTTTCTCAAGAGAGAAGAAAAATGTTTTACGTGAAACGAAAAGTGATGGTCGGTGTGACGCCCCACCTCTATGCTCACAATAACAAAGAGTATTAAAAAGAAATACTGTCTGTTATTACAAAGAATAAGGCTGGATAGGAGCGGCCATCCGTAGTTAGGCCTTACACTAGTATTGATTATCTCGATAGGAGTGGTATAAATTCTTTTTCATCTCTTTATTTATTTACTCCCATCGACATATTCAATTCCAGTATAAAACGAACTACGATGGTTCATAATAGTTTAGGACAACATATATAATAATAACACAGATAAGCTAAATGCGGAACATAGATAATGTAAAATCTCATATATATATATATATATATATATATATATATATAAAACTGAAGTTAGTTACAATACATGTCATACAATACTTATGATACAACTACAACTTTCGACACTGGAAGTTACATATACAAGTACATTATCGTGAATAATATACATGAATACATAACATCCTATACTATAACAACGACTACTCCAAATGAAATAAAGAGACTACATAGCTCAAGCAGCAACCCAAAGCAAGATATCTACAACCTGTAATAACTCGGTCTGACCCGAATATTAACTCAAAAGAAAAAAATACACGGGTCAGTCTAATTCCAACTCAGTTATTAATGCACGGAAGAAATAATAATTAAATAACAAATAGACAACAATCACAATAAATCTCGTCTATCCAATCCTTTAATAAGAAAATCGGATAACAGTAGACATAACACGAAATAGCATTAAACAGCAAATCAGCAAAGCCAAATCATCAACAAAGATAAATAGAAGTATTATCAATGAAGATAATTTGAAAAAAACAGAATTGCCTAAAAGGCAATTAACAACAAGTGGCCAAAGCGAAACCCTAGCCAGTGAAACAACAGAAACAACAAAATCTAATTATCGATACGATAATTAGAAAACACATAATCTAGTTATCTAGAAGATAATTAGATATCACAAAATGATCAAATTAAATCAATTTGAAAATACAATTTCAAAATATTGAATTGGACACACGAAACAATTTAAACAATTGAAATATCACTTAAAAAGTCACTTCTGATAGGGCTGCAGTACACGTTCACATGCACTGCCTCGCCACTACAGTGATTAAATACACAAAAGCTCAATGAATCAAAATAAAATGGCACCATTTCGAGATCAAGTTCAAGTTAAGCAACTCAAACCCAACTGGTCAGTGCCATCCAAAACATAAATGCACACGCAAGGCTACTGCATAGTGCTGCAGTAATATCAATGCAACAGTTATAACAAAGACAGGTGTATCAAGCAGATAGCAAAATGACATGCACAAGGAGTACATGTGAAACATACAAATGCCATCAAGTGATATAAGTACTTGAGCTCAAGACAGTACAATCCAAAAATGCAACTGCAATTACATGGGGAGTGACACTGTATAATGAACCAGAGTGCAACTACAAAGAGCAACATCAAAGATTAACACACTTCAGAAGTGGCAACTGGAGCATCAGACCAAATAGTGCACTAACACAGGCCTGGAACCCCAAGACAAGCAAAACTCAAACAAACTGAAATTGCAGCCAGCACAAGAATACAAGGGTAAAGCTGCATCAAAAACTGCAGCCAGCACAAGAATACAAAGGCAACCAAGTGCACCAAAAATATGGCAACACGGCAACAAAGATCAAGGCACCATACGCACATAGGTTTTTTAAATTTATAGAGAGTGTAGTCAAGGCAACATGAAGTGAAACTAGACCACAAAATCAAACTTAAACCAAACAAGAGACCAAACCAACAAGTACACATTCAAGTACTTGATCAATTGGCCAGATCCAAACAACACAAGTGCACAAGGGCAGTTGTACAAGAGCAAGTGCAACACGGTGATAAACTACCCAGATTCAAAGATGGATGATGCATCAGTACACATGAGGATTAACTCAGTGCAATACAAACCAACAAGGGCAAAACTACAACAAAATGAAACTGCACCAAAGGGATAGCAATACGGCATGGCAAGAATGCACAGGCCACAAGCTAATCCAAAAATCAACAAAGTCACCAATGAATCATAAATTTCAACCCAAAAGCTAACAGTTCAATTCAAAGGTTACCATGACTCAAAGTATAAACATGACTGCACATTCTGGTCTGGACAC
Source organism: Allium cepa (assembly GCA_030765085.1). Taxonomy (NCBI): domain Eukaryota; kingdom Viridiplantae; phylum Streptophyta; class Magnoliopsida; order Asparagales; family Amaryllidaceae; genus Allium; species Allium cepa. Next base: position 1,013,215,531 of record CM060934.1, on the reverse strand, counting down.
ACAAGTACATAGTGCATAAATAAGTCCAGGCCGAGGAAGGCAAGGCAAGAACAAGTTCAGGCAGATGCACTCATGCATATACTACAATCAGACTAGATCAGAAATGAAGTGCACAAGAACAACAAGATGCATGAACTAAACAATATAGGACAGCAACTACAACACAAATGCAATAGCAATATATATGCAACAGTGACAATATCAGTGCAACGATGATGGCCGAAGACATTATCATGTCATTGAATTGCATAAACAAGTAAAGTGGCTCAAATCAACAAATGACAGGAATTCAACTATAACCGGTTGTTTTTCTCAAAACATCATCAAACATCATCATGTAAGTGAAGGTAACTACAAAATCAAATCGGGATGCAAATTCGAACAAGGTCGAAAGTGCTACAGGACGCAAATAACCAGAGGCAGTAAACATAAATAGCCGGAGTCGAGCTTAAACATTAACATCAGTGGCAATATCAAGTATAAGCCGAGGCAAAAATCAAGTTTAAATAGTCAATCCCGAAGTTCAGATGATAATCAAGTCGAAGTCATGATCAACAGAAATCAAAGTCACAAAAGAAATCAACATCGTCAAATAAATTCACTTGTAACAGTTTCAAACTAAAGTCATAAGTCAATCAAGTGTTCAAAACCGAGTGAATTGAAAACATCAGAGAAATCATCAACATTCAAACGAAATTAAACTGCGAAGCACGGTATCGAATTAGATGTGAGTGAAAAATCACTCACCTTGTTCGACAAGCACAAACAATCGATCGGCAAGGTTGGCGCCTTCATTTCTCAAAGCCCTAATTTCAGAACGACAAGGAAAGAACGAGGCCGCCATTTTTATTCTTTTCGTTTAGTTAGTTTAGGTTTTGTAAAATGAAAAATGAATGGAGAGATTGGAACGGGCATTGAATATTATCACGGCACCAACAAAAACATGGGCCAAGATTCAATTGAAAGCCCGCATAACCCTTTAGCAAATTTTTAAAAGAATTTCAACCGATTAAAAAGAATCAAAACCCAATTAAAAAACCCAAATACCAATTAGCTATCACCATTAATCATTTAATGATCATAATTAATTAATGAGAAATCCTGGGTTGTTACAGTCAGTTGAATAGAAGAGGTTAAGGCAGCCTATTGAATGAAAAGTTAAGTTAGAATGTGAAAAGGTGGAATATAAAAGGCCTTAGGAAAATAAAAAGCCACAAACCTTTTCAAATTTCTCATATATATATTTATATACATTTTAATAACTGAAAATACTTATAATTTCAGTTAAAATTCGAAAATATAACAGATAAACAAAATATCAATAATTAAATATTAATTAGATATGATTAAAATAAGAAAATAACATAGAAAATGAAAACTAGTCTACAAAATTTGAAATTAAATGGAACAAACTTTTGAAAAATTTATATGTACATGAAAAATATTTACAAATAAATATAAGAACATAAATTAAAAATGCATTCACAAAAAATGAATAAATAAATTATAATTAAATATAATTTAATTGAAGAAAATAGCAGAAAAATAGAAACTAGCCTTTAAAAATAGAAAATAAAGTCAATAAGCTTTTAAAACATCTTATCAACACTTTAAAAATATTTAAAAGACAAAAATATATGTAAAATAACATATACAAATTAGGATAAGATATGACAAATAAAAAATATTATTTATATAATTTAAAATGAAGAATGTTGTTAAATAACTCAATATACACACAATATTGTAAAGGGTATAACTTTCACAATTTAAATCCAATTTCAATGAAACGAAAAGCAGTATACAGGATATTAAATCTATTTTCATAATAAAATATAAAATTCAAGAATTCAAATATTTAAATTTAAAATTTAAAAGTCAAAGTTTGACCAGACTGACCAAAATCCACATTTTTGGAAAATATACAATTTATTTAGGTTTGAAATTATCAATCACACAAAATTAAAATTTATATTTAAAATAACAAATTTATTCATTTTAATAAATATAATAAGGTTTTCAAATAAAATAATCAAAATAAACAATTAAAATAAATCAAAAAAATTCAGGGTTGTTACACTCTCCCCCACTCAAATCTTTTCGTCCTCGAAAAGAACGAACAAGCAAAATAAGGAAAAGTAAGATAGAAAAATCAAATAGCATCTGAAAAAAACAATTCCGGATTCGAAGAACGAATGCTCTCCTCCGTCTCCCAGGTACATTCTCGATCATCAATACCCCATCGTTCTTTGATCAGACTAACAGATTTCCTTCTTAGCTGCTTCGTACCTCTATCGACAATACGAAGTGGCTTACTCTCGACAGTCAGATTTAGGCTAAATATCCAAACTATCAAGAGTAGAAGGCTGAACAATAAGAGATGAATCATGAAGATACCAGAGAAGATGTGAGATGTGGAATACATCATGCACTCCAGACAGCTTCTCGACAAATCCAGACGATAAGCCAAAGAACCAACTCTTTCCACAATGCAGAAAGAACCCTCGAAGAGGAAAAAGGTAGGAATATCTAGGAGGAAAAATCGGTTGGAACACAAGGATGGACCATTATTTTTAAACCATATACATTTCAATTTAAAAAAAAATTACAACATTTTAAACGTTTTATAATATGATGAATAGTCATTTGATTCAATTTTGATAGTTCGAAGTAAACAATATTTAAAACATTTGTAGACATTTTTATATTACATTAATAAAATATCCTTTATATAATACTTTATCAAAATACTTTTATAACTCGATGTCTTAACAAGTTTACTTTCGTTCTTGCAAACTCTGGCCATGCGTTGATCAGGCGCAAAGCTAGAATTCTCCAGGTACTTGGTAGACTTGTTTCAACACCCAGTGAAAATACTGGAAAACACTTTTAAAAATAGATATGGAAAGTACAATCCAAACAAATCAACCAAACCAAAATAGTTGTCTAACCATGGATCGCAGATACACAATGGTTACGCCTGGATCCCCCAGAAAACAATCCGCATCCGTAAGCTTTCTCAGCCCTACGGGTTACGCCATGATGACTAGTAGAGTGCAGGATACACAATGGTTATGCCTGAATCCCCCAGGAAACAATCCGTATCCCTAGGCCATCTCAGCCAGGCAGTTTCGCTACTAATGCGACCTACATAGAGTGTAGGATACACAATGGTTACGCCTGGATCCCTCAGGAAACAATCTGTACCCCTAGGCCAGCTCAGCCAGGTAGTTGCGCTATGTAGTCATGCACGTAAGACCATGGAGATCGCCATGGAATTCTATGGACACTTGAGTATCATATCCGAAAAACCCAAATCAAAGAGAGAATAATATCGATAGAATGAATCCGCAGTGTGGCCACAAAGCGGATATCAAGCAGAAGGCACTTTCCATATCTTTACTTCGAAAATATGTATCATATTGTACCTTTCAAAATCACTTTCAAATGTCATACTTATATAAAGTCCATTATATATAAGATTTCATTTCAAATCGAATACTTTCCAAAATCAATAGTATGTCAAATCACACTTATAGAGACTTCGATTATATAATATTTCACTTTACAAATTGAGTACCTTTTCGAATCAACAGTTTCATATCAATTTCATACTTATACAAATCATTTTATATACGTTCGATAACTCCCAAATCAAGTATTTAGTAAATGAAGGTTCTCAATTTCAAACTATTCAATATCAATTCAGTTTCAAAATCATATATGATTTCACCAATCATTTCTTCCAAATTACATATATTAAGTTTCAAAGTTTCTTAAAACAGTAGATTTAGAAAATAATCCAAATTTCCAGATCAACTGTAACAACCCGCATATTTATCGATTTTATATTTAAATATTTTATTTAAATATTTTGTCGTTAATCGGATATTGGTCCGAAAAGCTACTTTTTGCAAACGGTCAAATTAGGACTCGAGACCACTTCCATTGAGTTCGAAATGCCGTTTACAATTTTTTTAAGTATAAACATTGGTAGGTTTGGAGTTAGTGGAATTTCACTAACTTTTCCCGCTTTGGACTTTGGGTTAGATTGCCATTATAACTAAAGCCCAAACCCCCTTCCTTCTTCTCACTCTTCATAAATTTCCTAACAACCAAGCTTTTGCATTAATGGTGAGTGGAAGAGGAAATTAAAACTCCAAGCTTAGGTTTCAACTTTAAATCCATCATTCAACTCCAAAATCAAAGTGAAGACATTGGATTCTAGCTTGTAGTTGCTTCTCAATTGTTTCAAGCTCCTTCTTCATTGAATTTGTGCAAAGGTGAGATTTTTATCTCACAATTCTAGCCTATAACTATATTGGACTGTTGGGAATGATTCCCTATCATTTTTGCATGCATGTTAGCATTTGGTTTGGATTGGATTGGCGAAAAACTCCAATTTTTAGCGTTTTGGTGAATTTTCTACACTTAGGTCGCTCTGGCCATTTTTAGCTCGTTCGGAGTTAAGTCGTTCATCCATAGGTCGTGAGTCGTTTACGAGTTAACCCTAGGTCGTTCTGGCCATTTTTAGCTCGTTCGGAGTTAAGTCGTTCATCCATAGGTCGTGAGTCGTTTACGAGTTAACCCTAGGTCGTTCTGGCCATTTTTAGCTCGTTCGGAGTTAAGTCGTTCACCGATAGGTCGTTGGACCCTTAACTCGTAGGTCATTGGACCTTATCTCGTTAGGTCGCTCCTGGCCTAACCCTTAAGTCGTGCAACCCTTAAGTCGTGCAACCCTTCAGTTACGCAACTCTTAAGTCGGTTACGAGTTATCCCGATAGGTCGTTGGACCCTTAACTCGTAGGTCGTTGGACCTTATCTCGTTAGGTCGCTCCTGGCCTAACATTTAAGTCATGCAACCCTTCAGCTACGCAACTCTTAAGTCGGTTACGAGTTATCCCGATAGGTCGTTGGACCCTTAACTCGTAGGTCGTTGGACCTTATCTCGTTAGGTCGCTCCTCGCCTAACCCTTAAGTCGTGCAACCCTTAAGTCGTGCAACCCTTCAGTCACGCAACTCTTAAGTCGGTCACGAGTTATCCCGTTAGGTCGCAACCTCTGTTAAGTCGGCCATGTTGGGTCGTGAGTCATCGTTAGGTCGCGAACACCTCTAGGTCGCAACCACTAAGTCGCTTGACCCCTTAGACCCCTAGGTCGAACCCCGTAAGCGGTGGCGTTGCCCCCGCACCCCCACCTTGGGGGGTTGCCACCCCCCTGGACCCCCTCTCCGTATGGGATCTTATCTGAAAAACATTGAGCTGATTTCCTTGGATTTTATTCACATCTCCGTATGCGATTTTTGTGACTGATTGTTTCTACAATTGCTTCTTTGTTTTGTCACTTTATAATATAAAGGTTTCAATACTAGTAGTAAATATCAAAACTCTTTTAACAAACAATTTCAACTCTATTTTTAATAACAAAGCTCTTTTCTTAAACCGTTTTCCAATCTATTAGTATATACAAACCTTTACCTCACTCGGATGAGAAATCTAATTAAACGACTTAGTAAAACAAGTGGTATGAAACACTTGCGTTCACTTCGTCGGTTAATTTTGGACTTGTTCGATTGAACCTCTTGTGACAATTTTATTAGTGAAGATTTACAGTTTGTTCGTAAATATTTAAGCTAAGCAAGTGGTTATGGGACATGAAGCTAAACTTCTATATTTACTAGCTTAGTGTAATTGACACTTCTCGTTGATCATGACGATCATTCTGATGCTTTAGACTAGCAACCGTGCGATGTCTCTTGTTGCAGGTTAGACTAGACACCACTTGTGTGATTCCACTCACACATACCTTTTTGCTTTTTGGTTAGTCTGGACCTTAATCTGTGTGATTCCATTCACACATGTGGGGTAGCTCCCCTTGGTCTTCGAACCGTCATGTGATAGGCCTCTTTCTCTTTTCTATGATTTCTGGACTTCTTGCATTGATTTCTAGAATTTATGTCATTAACTTGTTATGAGTACAAGTTTGGGGTATGATGCCCTTTCCGAATCTTTGAGAAGATTCTTGTGATATTGATTATCTCTTATTGATTGATCTTCTGTTGATCATTATTTACATACTTATAGTGGCATGTCATTATGGATATTTTATGTTTATGCCATATCTTTTATGTTATATCTTGTCATCTGATATTTATAGCTAGACTGACACGTTTATTATTTTTCTTAAATAATACTCGGGTCAGACCGAGATGTTACAGGTGCTTCTGCTTGACTTCTTCCCAGGGATTCATCACTCTGACTTTTGGCTAACTGTTTAGATTAGCAGTTTTTGTTGTATACACTTGAGATATAGACTCATAGTTGTATTCTTTTGTATAGCACGTGTTGCTATTCTTTTGTATTATTGTGGATCTTTTGACCACTACTCTGATGTACACTTTCATGTGTTAGTTATATATTCATATCTTCTTCCGCCTTTGTGATATGGATATCTGTGACTGATTTGCGTTATGCTTATTTCTACGTTTGTTTCCGAAGATTATTATAGCCACCGTGTGATAAGCAATTACATGGATGGTCGCTCCTCAACAGCCTTATTCTCCATGCTAGTTGACAGCACTACTCCGTAGTGTTCTTGGCTAGCGTGGGTATAGAGGTGGGGCGTCACATCAACAAAATTTAGTTCAAACAAATTCATTTCCATTTCAAACATATATTCACCTTCAAAAATCATAATACCTTCAAAGTTATAAATCTTTTGAAACCAAAATACTTGAAATCGTTACACTTTGAAAAATCATAACATTTCGAAATCATACATTTGAAATCATAAAACATTCCTTTAGTTCTTTACATTTCACAAATTAATTCAATTAAACCCAAATCTATAATTTCCAATTTTAATTAAATTCAAACCATCAGTTTCAATTCAATTTAGCTTTTCGACAAAACCATTTCAAATATTATAAAATTTCAAACAAAGATTTGATCCACAAAATAAACTATTCAGTCTTTAATATATTTCAAAGCTTAAATAAACCATATTTCAAAACTAAATTTTATAATTTCATACATCTCAAATTTTTCTTCATTATTACCTAGTTTTGAAATATTCATTTCATAAATCCATTATTTTTAAATAAACTCAAATTACCGGTAAAACAAATATCCTTTCGTAATAATATAAACTACAAATATTCATTTATCAAATACCTTACACCTTTCAAAATTTCTAAGCTTTGAAAAGTTAACCTTGATTTGGAAGTGCACGAATCTTGAAAATAGTCGAAGAAATCATATTTTCAATCCAAGAGTTGGAAATCACCAACAAATCAGTAAATCAATTCCAATAGATAAGGTTATACCAAAACAAATTTGAATCTCGAGGATTGAACACCGGCTTACTTTAAATCATTTCACACATGTGTGTGTGTGTGTGTGTTTCTTTCGAATATCAAACCATACTTCAAAAATCTGAAATCAAAATTGGGTTTTACAAAATCACTCGCATAGCAAGGCTACTAGAGTGGCCTCTCCCCCACTCAGAAACTCGAAAATCAATGTCGATGATGCATGCATTCACCACCAAAATTATTTCCAGCGATATAAGTGGGTTCTGGACTTTTATTTTAATGAAACTTCTTTGAAATCTCTTCGAAATCATTGGATTTCATTCGAATAAATTTTAAACATTTCTTATTCAGAAAATATCTTTAAATCATATTATTATATATTTTCCAAAATCTTAAAACCGATTTCAAAACACCGGAATTCGATTCCTCAAAATTTAAATTCAAAACCCTTCAGTTATAAATCATTTCTATATAAATCAAATTCTTATAAAATTTTCAAAATTTCAAATCCTTTCAAATTTTCAAATTTTCATTTTTAAAAGATGTAAAATCCTTGTCAAAAACATTTTACTTTCAAAAAATGTGGTCATCCTTATCATAATAATTCGATGTACGCACAATTTCAAAATACAACCAAACACAAATTTCCAAAGGATGATTTAAGGGTAGATTTCAAAACAAACTTAAATTCGAATTTAAAGGAGCTCTAATCAAATAGAATTCTGATTCGAAGATAAGCTCGAACGAAGATGAGATAATTTAATTACCCAATAGAAGATGATAAGCGTATAAATCATGGGCGACCTTAAACGGGTCAACCGTGACTTCAGGAATATAATCAATGTGGAAAATCTAACGCAAATCCACATTTGATCGCCAGAGATAGAATGTAGATATAGCAGAAGTTAGATAGCATCGTAATCCTAGGATATAAAAATCTTCGGTGAATCAATGCCAATTGTAAAGGAGTTCCACCCCTTTACAAAATCATTCAAAGATTTGTGGAATCACCGACCTTTATAGAGGTCACTCAAAGTGGAGTTACGGAATGCCCCAAAAATCAAAAGGATAAAATAGGGAAGACAAGACTGGATTTCAGAACAAGTTGGAGTGTTCCAAAGTTCAAAGAATCCAATCGATAAGAATCCTAACCAAGAGATTACTAAACAAGATGGATACCGAAGGGATGAAGTTTAGAAATATCTTGATTTTAAAATAAGAAAAATTTATAGTAATATAATCTTTGAAATCCTTTAACATCATTTGGAAATCATTTTATACTTTAAAAATACGTTCTCTCACAAAGAAATGATTCCGAGATTGATTTCACTCATTCTAGGGTATTTCTACCCTGTCTCTAATGAGTTTTTGCTCCGTAGGTTATGGTTTGCCTAAAACCAAGCACTGATACCAAATGTATCAACCCGATATTTTCATCCATTCGCATCCATACATGTCGGACTTGAATTGCTCAAAATACCGCAATGTAAATAAATTTGAAGCAAATGAAATACAATCACAGAATCATAGACACGGAACTATCAAAATAACTCGCAGCGGAAATTAAAATACCATAGTATTTCATAAAGCTACTATAACAAACTCTTAAAACATAATACATAATATCAGTCTAAAAAAACATAATAGAAATCTCAAATACATAGAAGTTCACTAATACATGAGATAAATTAGAACGGCCTAAATAGAAAGTAGATGTAAATGTAGATAAGCAGAAACTCTAGCAAAAACCAGCTCCAGAAAGAGAATCCAAAGTTGTGAATACTCAGGCTGACCCGAGCGTAAAGTAAAACACAAAATACTCGAGTAAGGACAATATATACTTATATAATGTAAACCAACTCAAGTGAACTGTAGTAGAAATGCACAATAACTTAAAGGATGCTTGGGATCGCCCATACTTTAAGAATCAGTTAAACTATAAACTAAATACATCCCGTGGTTAAAATTTCAAAATGGTATTTTATACTTCAAAATCAAATGTCATTTCAAAATTCAATATCATTCAAAATCCATTTCAAAATATCATAATATCATATCTTCCAAACCAAATTCATTTTTATTTAATTTAAATACCATTACAAAACACATTTCAAAATAGTTTATATTTCGAAACAAATTACTTCATTTTAAATCATAAAATGAAGTTATTATATTTAATAATTAAGTTATTAAATTTCCAAAATTTTACTCTTTCAAAATTCATTTATTCACTTAATTAATTTAAAATAGATGAAAATTCAACTTTCGCAGCATTTAAAAATTGCTACGGAAAGTAACATTCAAAACAGTTCAATTTAACAAAAGATAGCATTTAAAAATGTTGTAATAGGGTTACATTAGTTTCAAATAAAACTTAGTTAAATTCAACAATTATAACATTTACAAAAATGTTATGATATCCTTTAATTGAACTTAGCCATTTGGTTCATTATTATCAACTACAGCATTTACAAATGTTGTATTATCATTTACATTAGAATTAATAGCATTTTAGAAATGCAGTTAATTAACTTCAAATATTCAGTATAATTTCGCAGACTGTTATATTTTATTTAAATCATTTTTAACTTATAAAATCGTATAATTTCACTTTTAAAACAATCATTCAAATACCTTTATATTCATGATTTTATAAAGTTAAATCTCCATTCAAAAGGAAAATTTAATAATAATTCACTTATTAAATTCCAACATTAAATTTTAAATTCATTAAATTAAATTTAACTTAACACTTAATTTTAAAATTTTCAAATATAACTTAATTTCATTTTTATTTACTTATCTTAAAATTCACTTTTAAGCCAAATTCACAGATTTCCAATTTTAGTTATATTTCAATAATTATTCATTCATTTCATATTTTCACTTTATTCAAAAATCATTCATATATTATAAAATCATTTTAAATTAATTTATTTCAAAATATCATAAATTTATCATATTTTCATATTTAATTTAAATTCCATTTATCACCAAATTATAATTTCCAAAATAACTTGCATTTCAGATTTTCTAACTTTACCATTTATTTAATTCACTTATAAATTTTCAGAAAATCAATAATGCTTTACAAAAATCATTTTAATCAAATTTAAATCAAAATATTATAATATTTACATTTCTAATATATTTTTAAAATTTTAGAAAAACATATTTTAACAACGGGCCTGTATTTCATTTTCTAGCCTAGGTAAAGTGATACGGGTAATATATCATTTCAACCCGTAATTTACAAAGAAAACCAGGGTTTGATCATTTCAAACCCACAATCCCAAGTAAATAAAAATATTTGAAAATCATTCAGGCCTATCATTTCTGCCATAATGATTTTCTTCTATTCTAAAGTCTGTTCGGGTATGTATCATTTCAACCCATAGTGATTCTAATCTAAAGGAAACTTGCAGTGTGATGAACTGATAAAGATAACATAACAACGTAATACAACAGTAACAGATGTTATAACAGGTGTAGATGTTATAACAGGTGTTTAAGCATGGGTGAACATTATATAACATAATATAGCAGGTGTAACATGATAATGCATTTTACAGATTCAAAAGGGGTCAATTTACTAGTTATATATGTACATATTGTCTGGTGAGAATAACTCGCATGTTAAGCTGGAGATGGCAAACAACTACACCCAACAGAGATCCATAAAAGCGTGAGAGCACGATAATGATTAGAGTGTGAGAGAGACAAAACTAAATGCCTTGAATACATGAGACAAAACAATTCAAATAAAATGAATAACACTTCACAAAAATTTAAACAACACATAAATTCATGCACAAAACATCTCCAAACCACTTGCACTTGCCTTCAACATCATATGATTCATCAATGGGCTGTAAAATCACTGTAATGGGATTATTTTGGATCAGGTTTAGATCAGGTTTTGGGTTCAACAAGTCGGCCATACATAGGAAAAGATGATGCAAAAGTATGTGTGCATGGAACTACAACTACAAGGCAACACAAGTGGATTCAAGGCAACATAAGTCACGGCCACAAGCAAATATGGGAACGGCCAGGTCTGGTGGGGTCAGCTACAGATGTGGCAGAGGTGTATGGGTCATCTTTGGTAGGTGGTGGTGGTGTATGGGTCGGCCAAGGAGGAGTTTGAGGTGGTGAAGGCAAAGATGCTAGGCTATGCGAATTTTCAAGGTGGATATTGCAATTTTTATGGAGTTTGATCAACAAGTGTTGCATCGCCATTGATGGGCAGTGGGCTGGAGGTGGTGACAGCCTAATGTGGTGGTGGTGGTGGTGGAGGCGGCCATGGTGAAGGAGGAGCAAGGGGCCGAGCATAAAAGAGGAAGAAACGAGTGCAAATCAATATAAAACAATGAAAAAGGTGAAATAGAAAAAAACATTTACCAAAGTTTTTGAACAAGGAGAGGCCGAAATTTTTTCTCAGGAGAGAAGAAAAATGTTTTACATGAAATGAAAAGTGATGGTCGGCTGAATAGAAGAGGTTAAGGCAGCCTATTGAATGAAAAGTTAAGTTAGAATGTGAAAAGGTGGAATATAAAAGGCCTTAGGAAAATAAAAGGCCACAAACCTTTTCAAATTTCTCATATATATTTATATACATTTAAATAACTGAAAATACTTATAATTGCAGTTAAAATTAGAAAATATAACAGATAAACAAAATATTAGTAATTAAATATGAATTAGATATGATTAAAATAAGAAAATAGCACAGAAAATGAAAACTAGTCTAGAAAATTTGAAATTAAATGGAACAAACTTTGAAAAATTTATATGTACATGAAAAATATTTATAAATAAAGATAAGAACATAAATTAAAAATTCATTCACAAAAAATGAATAAATAAATTTTAATTAAATATAATTTAATTGAAGAAAATAGTAGAAAAATAGAAACTAGCCTTTAAAAATAGAAAATAAATTCAATAAGCTTTTGAAAAATCTTATCATCACTTTAAAAATATTTAAAAGACAAAAATATATGTAAAATAACATATAATACAAATTAGGATAAGATATGACAAATAAAAATATTATTTATATAATTTAAAATGAAGAATATTGTTAAATAACTCAATATACACACAATATTGTAAAGGGTATAACTTTCACAATTTAAATCCGATTTCAACAAAGAAAGAAGCGGTATTCATGATATTAAATCTATAATAAAAGATAAAATTTAAGAATTCAAACATTTAAATTTAAAATTTAAAAGTCAAAGTTTTCCCAGATTGACCAAAATCCACATTTTTGGAAAATATACAATTTATTCAGGCTTGAAATTATCATTCACACAAAATTAAAATTTATATTTAAAATAACAAATTTATTCATTTTAATAAATATAATAAACTTTTCAAATAAAATAATCAAAATAAACAATTATAATAAATCAAAAAAAATTAGGGTTGTTACATGCATATTAAATCTGGAAAACTTTGTAAGTTACTCACGAAGGAACAAGCAAAGTTAAACAGACCAAAATTTCCATGCTCACAAGTCAGTTTCAATTATTTAAAATGAATTCTAATGAGTCTATTTCAGATATGTATAGTAGATTTTAGAATATTGTGCATTATCTAATATCCTTAAGAAAGGAATTTTCGAAAGAAGATTAAGTCAGAAAAATCCTAAATTCTCTTACTCTAGAATGGGATCAAAAGACACTTGCAATCGAAGAGGCAAATGACATCAGTACCATAAATATAGAAGAATTAATTGAAAATCTATTGTCCTTTGAAGTCTAGATGATTGAGAGAAGAGAAAGCAAAGCATCTGAAAAGAAATCAATGGCATTAAATGCATTGATAGATGGATCAGACTCAAACAGCGATAATGAGAAGAGATAGCCTTTATGACCAAGAATTTTCGAAATTTTTTGAAATACAGAAAGATGAATATTCTCAAGAGAAACAACTATAAGAACTCTGAAATTAGAATGTAGTGTCAAACTATATCAAATGTTTCAACTGTGATGAACCAGGCCATATCAAAAGAGATTGTTCGCATCTAGATAGGCAAAATCTTCCCATAAATAATGATTCCACAAAGAAATGAAAATGTGAATTTACAGCTACTCTAGACGACTCAGACTCATCTTCAAGTGATGATGATCAGAAGACAGTTAATTCAAATATGTGTTTCACGGCAGTTCACGACTCCGACGAATTCAAAGAAACGGACTCAGAAAAAGGTACACGTTTACAATACATTAGTTGAAATTGCATGCTTAGAATTGGATGCTTGATCGATTGATTTTGAATTGGTGTGTTGTTTAAAAAAAAATTACTATTATTTTATTATTATTATTTAATAATATCATAATTTTTTATGGAATATACTATAGTTCTAGTAATATTCTAGATATATATATATATATAAACATTAAAAATAATAAATATATACATATTAGAATACCTAAGAAAAATAATCATGGAAATTCAAAGACACCTGTCGACAAGGTCCCCACCTTGTTGTCGACAAGGGTACAGAAATTTGAAATTCAAAAAGTTGAATTTCCCTCCATCTATTCACTTCATTCAATTCTCTGAAAAGTCACCTTTTGACCAGAGAACATGTCCTTTGAGAATCTATTTATTCACTATCTCTTGTCACAACTTTTCACTTTCATTTTCAAATTCAAACTCTTATTCAAAAATATCATGCTCTCTACTCTCTACTCTAATGGCTTCTTCAAGCAATCCTTCCACAATGAGAATTTCTAGAAAGGTAAAAGAGCAACTCTACAATGATCCGGAGGCTATAAAAGCATATATCAACTATGCTAACTATAGAAAAGTCCATCCTGGGAAGTTTGCTCCATTTCAAGATTTCTTTTCTTATAAAATCGGTTCTCTTTTTGCAAACAATCAAGTTCTTAGTCTTGTTGATGCTTCACAAAATGATTTTGTTTGTTATCCAAATTTTGTTAAAATTTTCTATATAAATCTCAACTGTGGATTTTATAATGGAAATGATGATGGAATTTGGAGTAGTGTCAAAGGCACTAGAATCATTTTAAATTGTGATCTTTTCGGTACCATTCTCAATTGCAAGAGCACTGGAATGGATCTTTCTAGTTTTAATATAGATGAAAATGATCGTGAGACATTTCATCACATTTTCGAAGGAGACAACTTTGATTTCATAAATCGAAACTTTCGACCAAAAGCTAGAATTGTTAATCTTCTTTTACAACATACTTTGACCCCAAGATCGGAGCGTTTTAACAATCCAACTTCAAAAGTATGCAAAGCACTTTTTGCTATTTTTGGAAATTATGATATTAATTGGGCGTAAGTTATTTTGGATGAATTTCATCCTAAAAATCTTAAAATGGGTGAAAACGCTTTGTATCATGGAATCTATCTCACTCGAATTTTTAATTATTTTGGAGTAGATTTCAAAGGAGAAGAATTTGTTTCAAAAAAACTTTTTAATCACTCAAACATTTCTCTTATGAAAATTCCATACTTTTTTCAACCATATGAAACTCTTACCGAAAAGGAAGAGTGTTTGGCTCATGAGGAGATGGAAGAGGAGGAAGAAGAAGAAGAATAAAAAGAAGGCGATGAAACGGAAATAGAAGAAGAAGAAGAAGAAAGTGAAACATCCTTGGAAAGTATTGACTATCCATCTAATCCAACCAATAAAACCTTACTCAAAAATCAAAAGATCATCGTTGAGAATCAACGGACACTTAAATGATCCGTTAGTAAGAAATTAGAACAAATATCATCAAAGAAGAACAGGTTTATCTCCAAAGTGAGCAACAAGCTTGGGTTATCTTCATCTTCGTCATCCTCTAACTAGTTCTACCTTTTCATGTCTTGTTGTATTAGTTTTAGTTTGTTCTGATTTGAATGTTCGTGTAGTTCTTAATGTTTAATCATTGTATTGTTCTATTATGAAATGAAATTGAATTACTTTTCTGTTATCTAGCTTATCCTATCTCCAGAATAAATGTTAGTATATTATATAAATATATATATACACACACAATTATTCACAAAATCAAAATGAGTCATGAAAATTAACCGACCCCTGTCTACAACCCCCTCTTGACCATGTCGACAAGTACTGGTCAGAAATGACTTTTCATTTTAAATTTGAAATTTGAATAACTACCTTGTGTTTATTCATTTCAAACGAATTTCTACACCTATAAACACATATTTCTTCCACAATTCATCATTAAAAATCATTTCTTGTCTAAATTATGTCTATTTCTTCTCACAAACTCAAATACGGCCAATCCAATTCATAATTTGACCGAGAATCTTGAAGAAACCCTTAACTCTTTCAAAAATATTCTCTCTTTCATCCTTCCTAATCAGCAACACTTAGAATTGAGTCAAATGCAAATGATCAAGGAGTAAGAAAAACATTTCGATTCGATACGAAGGATGATTTCCTCCCTGCATAAAGACGATAATGAAGCACATCCTCCAGTCTCTCTCAGCAATGAAAATGAAAGTTGGGATGCCATTAAAGCAGACCCTATATTTGGAGATGAAGGATGGATGGAAGTTCCTCGTAATGTTTGATTTTATTACTTTGTTTGATTTGAATTAATTGCTTGGATTGATCTGATTTGATTTGGTTTGGGGTGGATTGATAATCAGTGTGCAAAACATAATATGAATAAATACACATTAATTTCTTGTCTCCCTTTATATGATCTTACTTTTGTTTTCTACGAAAATGTAAATATAATAATATATAATTAATAAATGATCTGTTTTCTTATATTTGATTTCTCACATTATCACTGTTATAAGTATTATCATATATGGATTCTTAGTTAGGATGGTTAGTAATTTGTAGTTTCAGAATTAAGTGATGATTATTTATGATAACATTATCATTATAATCACATGCCATATAGTATTAGAATAAGGGGGGGTTGTATAGTTTTGAGTTAGTTTTTGTTGATGATAAAGGGGAGAAGTATAAAATAGGATAGTTAGGGATAGATTAAGGGGGTGTTATTAGTTTTAGGGGGAGTTATTAGGATAGAAGTAATATTTTATAAACAAAGGTTGTCATCATTAAAAGGGGAGAGATTGTTAGTCCCTACGAAGATGGTTTGGATGACAGCAACCTTAGAATAAGATTATATAATAAATAATGACATTATAGTTTAGATATATATGTATATGCAGGATTTAACATTGCAGGTATCAAGAATGAAGACTGTACAGTATAGAGATTCAAGATAACAAGATTTAAGACTCATGAGTATCAAGATTATCAAAAGTTCAAGATTTCAATAATAAGTAATTTAATTAGGAATTTTGTTAAAACTCCTAGAAAAGTAATGGCATATTAAAATCCAATTTATTCATGAAATGGAATCCACTTCGAGCCTGTTAAAGGGATGGAACCCTAAGCAGGATGGAACCTACGAAAAATCTAGTGGAACATTGTTTTGTATCCACTGAATTTTTATTCAAATGGTTTTACAAAATTATATCTTATTTTCAAAATGATTTCAAAATCTTTCTTTTAAAGAATAAAAAACATCTATCCTGGTTTTGAAATACTTTTAGCCTCAAAATAATCTTTATCTTCAAATTCAAATTGTCCTTGGTTTTAAACTATCTTTTAATAATAATATATTTAACTTTTAATATTTATACATAGATTTAAATATAAAATTATAGTAAAATTTTATATATATCAAAATATTATTCTCTATATTTATTTATGTATTTTAACTATAGTTAAGTATATTTACAAAGTTTAAAAATATTTTTAATGCAAGATAGAAGTTATTTTCAAAGAAAAACAAATCACCAAAAATACCATAGGCTTGCTGACAACCCCTAGGTACCCCTGTCAACAAGGTGGCAGTTGATTTTAAAAATTTGTATTTCAAAAGAAGTGTCTATTCGTTATATCCTTTCATGAATGGACATGGTTGTCATTCTACTATAAATAAGGGCAATTTTAAGCTAATTTATATACATATTTTCTCTGATTTCACTCCTCTTCTTCTTCCACATTTCTTTACATTGATTTTTACCATTACTCTGCCAGAATCACCATTGAATCTAACTAGATATCTCTGGTTTGATTCTCCATCACTATCTCAACAAGATCTCAGTGCTATTCAGAGTTATAGGCTTCTATATAGTAAATTGAGTGAGAAAAGGTATGATTATAGCCTGTGAAATCAATCAAGCGAAAAGGTGTGACTGTAGCCTGTGAAATCAATTGGGTGAACTTGTTGCCCGTAAAATCAAGTATCTCTACCAAGGGGATTGTGAATCTGGAGTGGTGTACCTCGTGGCATTGAAATCGAGGGTGTAATTGTAAAAATTGCTTTTGAAAGGAAATTCGTACTTGTGTGCGAGACTGGATGTAGGGTAACTCCGAGCCCATATAAAATCCGGTGTGTTCTTTCCTTTATTGCTTTTACTTTATTTCTGCATCTCTGTTTGATTCTGTGATCATATCTATGTCTGAATATTGCATACATTTGTGTTTAAATTAACATAAATTCAAAAAGATTTAGTAATTCCTTAAAACGCTATTCAACCCCCCCTGCTAGTGTTAATTCTAGCCTTAAGATTCGTAATCCGCATTTCTCACATTTGGTATCGCGGCAAAGTTTTCAAAGTTTCATAATCTGAATTTTGAAAAAAATTCAAAATGGCTACCAACACTGGCACTGTTAATACTACCAACACTGGTTCTATTACCCCTGTCACTAGTTCATTTGTAAAAGGTCAGTCTACTGTCAGACCACCACTTTTTAATGGTAGTAACTACGCATCTTGGGCATGTAAGATGAAAATATATCTACAATATATAGGACTAGACACTTGGAATATCACACAGACTGAATATTTTGAACCCACAACTAATTTTGCACAGTGGACTACAGAGCAAAAGACTGTTGCACAAAACAAATCTAAAGCTATGAATATTTTATTTTGTTCACTTGATAGGAATGAATTTAATAGAGTGTCTGTTTGTAAGTTTGCATATGAAATCTAGGAAACTTTGCAAGTTACTCACGAAGGAACAAGCGAAGTTAAACAGACAAAATTTCCATGCTCACAAATCAGTTCCAATTATTTAAAATGAATTCTAATGAGTATATTTCAGATATGTATAGTAGATTTTAGGAAATTATGCATTCTCTAATATCCTTGGGAAAGGAATTATCGAAAGAAGATCAAGTCAAAAAGATCTTAAATTCTCTCACTCCACTATGGGATCAAAAGACACTTGCAATCGAAGAGGCAAATGACATCAATACCTTAAAGATAGAAGAATTAATTGGAAATCTAATGTCATTTGAAGTCCAAATGATTGAAAGAAGAGAAAGAAAGGAATATGAAAAGAAATCAATGGTAGTCAATGCATTGACCGATGGATCAGACTCAAACAGCGATAATGATAAAGAGATAGCCTTTATGACCAAGAATTTTCGAAAAATTCTGAAATACAGAAAGATGAATAATCTCAAGAGAAACAACTATAAGAACTCTAAAAATCAGAATGTAGTGTCAAACTATATCAAATGTTTCAACTGTGATGAACCAGGCCATATCAAAAGAGAATGTCCGCATCCAGATAGACAAAATCTTCCCATAAACAATGATTAGGCAAAGAAATGAAAACGTGCATTTATAGCTACTTTAGATGACTCAGACTCGTCTTCAAGTGATGATAATCAGAAGACAGATAATTCAAATAAGTGTTTCGTGGCAGTTCACGACTCTAACGAATTCAGAGAAACGAACTCAGAAAAAGGTACATGTTTACAATACATTGGTTGAAATTGCAAGCTTAGAATTTGATGCTTGATTGATTGATTATGAATTCATGTGTTGTTTAAAATTTTTATTTTTATTATTTTTTTACTATTATTTTATTATTATTTTTATTTTTATTTTTTAATAACATCATAGTATTTTATGGAATATACTATAATTCTTGTAATATTCCACATATATATATTGACATTAAAAATAATATATATATATATATATATTAGAATACTTAAGAAAAATAATCATGGAAATTCAAAGACACCTGTCGACAAGGTCCCCACCATGTTGTCGACAAGGGTATAGAAATTTGAAATTCAAAATTTGAATTCAAAATGTTGAATTTCCCTCCATCTTTTCACTTCATTCAATTCTCTGAAAAGTCACCTTTTGACCAGAGAACACGTCCTTTGAGAATCTATTTATTCACTATCTCTTATCACAACTTTTCACTTTCATTTTCAAATTCAAACTCTTATTCCAAAATATCAAGCTCTCTACTCTCTGCTCTCTACTCGAATGGCTTCTTCAAGCAACCCTTCCACATTGTCCAGAAAGAAGCTTTTTGTTCCATCGAAATCATATATATCTGAAATAGTATCATCGAAATCTAAAATATCACTTATATACATATAACACCAATGTGTGGTATACTTTCAAAATTTCAGATGTAAGAAACTTTTACCTTTCTAGATCATTTTGAAACATGAATTCATATATACCTTTTAAAAGCTCATACATCCATTATCCTCAAACCGAAATCCATGATGAAACCAAGTGATTTATGAAATCAATTTTCTTTGAAATTCCTCATTTTCTCCGACATTGACTAACTTGCGGCATTGAATATTACGGTATTAATCATCCTTCGCCATTGAATACTACGGCATTAATCAACCCGTCGATATCATCGACTTACGGCATGCCATTACTAACAATGGCACTGTTAATACTACCAACACTGGTTCTATTATCCCTGTCACTAGTTCATTTGTAGAAGGTCGGTCTACTATCAGACCACCACTTTTTAATGGCAGTAACTATGCATATTGGGCATGTAGGATGAAAATATATTTACAACCTATAGGACTAGACACTTGGAATATCACAAAGACTGAATATTTTGAACCCACAACTGATTTTGCATAATGGACTGCTGAGTAAAAGACTATTGCACAAAACAACTCTAAAGCTATGAATATTTTATTTTCTTCATTTGATAGGAATGAATTTAATAGAGTGTCAGTTTGTAAGTATGCATATGAAATCTGGAAAACTTTGCAAGTTACTCACAAAGGAACAAGCAAAGTTAAACAGACCAAAATTTCCATGCTTATAAATCAGTTTCTATTATTTAAAATGAATTCTAATGATTCTATTTCAGATATGTATAGTACATTTTAGAATATTGTGCATTCTCTAATATCCTTGGGAAAGGAATTTTCGAAAGAAGATCAAGTCAGAAAAATCTTAAATTCTCTTACTCCGGAGCAGGATCTAAAGACACTTGCACTCGAAGAGGCAAATGACATCAGTACCTTAAAGATAGAAGAATTAATTGAAAATCTAAAGTCGTTTGAAGTCCAAATGATTGAGAGAAGCAAAAGCAAAGCATCTGAAAAGAAATCAGTGGCATTCAATGCATTGACCAATGGATCAGACTCAAACAGTGATAATGATGAAGAGATAGCCTTTATGACCAAGAATTTTCGAAAATTTCTAAAATGCAGAAAGATGAATAATCTCAAGAGAAACAACTATAAGAAATCTGGAAATCAAAATGTAGTGTCAAACTATATCAAATGTTTCAACTGTGACGAACCAAGCCATATCAAAAGAGACTATCTGCATCTAGATGGGCAAAATCTTCCCATAAACAATGATTCCCCAAAGAAATGAAAACGTGCATTTACAGGTACTCTAGATGACTCAGACTCATCTTCAAATGATGATGACCAGAAGACAGATAATTGAAATAAGCGTTTCACGGCAGTTCACAACTTCGACGAATTCAAAGAAACGGACTCAGAAAAAGGTACACGCTTACAATACATTGGTTGAAATTGCATGCTTAGAATTGGATGCTTGATTGATTGATTTTGAATTGGTATGTTGTTTAAAAATGTTATTTTTACTATTTTTTTATTATTATTTTTATCTTTTAATAATATCATAATATTTTATGGAATATACTATAATTCTAGTAATATTCCCGATATATATACACATTAAAAATCATATATATATATATATATATATATATATATTAGAATACTTAAGAAGAATAATCATGGAAATTCAAAGACACCTGTCGACAAGGTCCCCACCATGTTGTCGACAAGGGTACAAAAATTTGAAATTCAAAATTTGAATTCAAAATGTTGAATTCTCCTTCATCTTTTCACTTCATTCAATTCTCTAAAAAGTCGCCTTTTGACCAGAGAACATGTCCTTTCAGAATCTATTTATTCACTATCTCTTATCACAACTTTTCATTTTCATTTTCAAATTCAAACTCTTACTCCAAAATATCAAGCTCTCTACACTTTACTCCAAAGGCTTCTTCAAGCAACCCTTCCACAATGAGAATTTCTAGAAAGATAAAAGAGCAACTCTACAATGATCCGGAGGCTATAAAAGCATATATCAACTATGCTAACTATGTAAAATTCCATCCCGAGAAGTTTGCTCTATTTCAAGATTTCTCTTCTTATGAAATCGATTCTCTTTTTGCAAACAATCAAGTTCTTAGTCTTGTTGATGGTTCACAAAATGATTTTGTTTATTATCCAAATCTTGTTAAAATTTTCTATGCAAATCTCAACCGTGAATTTTATAATGGAAATGATGATGAAATTTGGAGTAGTGTCAAAGGCACTACAATCATTTTAAATTGCATTTTTTGGGTACCATTCTCAATTGCAAAAGCACAGGAATGGATCTTTTTAGTTTTAATACCGATGAAAATGATCGTGAGACATTTCATCACATTTCGAAGGAGATAACTTTGATTTCATAAATCGAAACTTTCGACCAAAAGCTAGAATTGTTAATCTTCTTTTACAACATACTTTGACCCCAAGATCAGGGAGCTTTAACAATCCAACTTCAAAAGTTTGCAAAGCATTTTTTTCTATTTTTGAAAATTATGATATTAATTGGGCGCAAGTTATTTTGGATGAATTTCGTCCCAAAAATCTTGAAGTGGGTGAAAACAATTTGTATCATGGAATCTATCTCACCCGAATTTTTAATTATTTTGGAGTAGATTTCAAAGGAGAAGAATTTGTTTCAAGAAAAGTTTTTAATCACTCAAACATTTCTCTTATGAAAATTCCATACGTTTTTCAACCATATGAAACCCTTGCCGAAAAGAAAGAGCATTTGGCTCATGAGGAGATGGAAAAGGAGGAAGAAGAAGAAGCAGGGGTTGAAATGGAAATAGAAGAAGAAGAAGAAAGTGAACATCCTTGGAAAGTATTGACTATCCATCTAATCCAACCAACAAAACCTTACTAGAAAATCAAAAGATCATTGTTGAGAATCAGCGGACACTTAAACGATCCGTTAGTAAGAAATTTGATAAAATGTCCTCAAAGATGAACAAGTTTTGCTCCAAAGTCGGCAATAAGCTTGGGTTATCTTCATATTCGTCATCCTCTAACTAGTTCTACCTTTTCATGTCTTGTTGTATTAGTTTTAGTTTGTTGTGATTTGAATGTTCGTGCGGTTCTTAATGTATAATCATTGTATCGTTCTATTATGAAATGAAATTGAATTACTTTTCTGTTATCTAGCTTATCCTATCTCCAGAATAAATGTTAGTATATTATATCGATATATATATATATACACACAATTATTCACAAAATCGAAATGAGTCATCAAAATTAACTGACCCCTGTCGACAACCCCCCTGACCATGTCGACAAGTACTGGTCAGAAATGACTTTATTTTAAACTTGAAATTTGAATAATTACCTTTTGTCTATTCATTTCAAATGAATTTCTTCATCTATAAATACATATTTCTTCCAGAATTCATCACCCAAAATCATTTCATGTCTACTTTATCTCTATTTCTTCTCACAAACTCAAATATGGCCAATCCAATTCATAATTTGAGCGAGAATCTTAAAGAAACCCATAACTCTTTCAAAATATTCTCTCTTTCATCCTTCGTAATCAGCCACACTTAGATCTGTGCAAATGAAGATGATCAAGGAGCAAGAAAAACATTTTGATACGATACGATGGATGATTTCTTCTCTGCACAAAGAAGATAATGAAGCATATCCTCCAGTCTCTCTCACCAATGAAAATGAAAATTGGGATGCCATTAAAGCAGACCCTATATTTGGAGATGAAGGATGGATGGAAGTTCCTCGTAATGTTTGATTTTATTACTTTGTTTGATTTGAATTGATTGCTTGGATTTATTTGATTTGATTTGGTTTGCTGTGGATTGATAATCAGTGTGTAAAACATAGTATGAATAAATACACAATAATTTCTTTTCTCTCTTTATATGATCTTACTTATGTTTTCTACGAAATGTAAATACAACAATATGTAATTAATAAATGATCTGTTTTCCTATATTTGATTTCTCACATTATCACTATTATAAGTATTATCATATATGGATTCTTAGTTAGGATAGTTAGTAATTTTTAGTTTTAGAATTAAGTGATGATTATTTACTATAACACTATCACTATAATCACATGCCATATTGTATTAGAATAATGGGGAGTTTTATAGTTTGGAGTTAGTTTTTGTTGATGACAAAGGGGGAGAAGTATAAAATAGGATAGTTAGGCATAGATTAAGGGGGCAATATTAGTTTTAGGGGGAGTTATTAGGATAGTAGTAATATTTTATAAACAAAGGTTGTCATCATCAAAAAGGAGGAGATTGTTAGTCCCCAAGAAGATGGTTTTGATGACAACAACCTTAGAATAAGATTATAAAATAAATACTAACATTATAGTTTAGATATATATGTATATGCAGGATTTAACCATGCACGTATTAAGAATGAAGACTGTACAATATAAAGATTCAAGATATCAAGATTGAAGACTCATGAGTATCAAGATTATCAAGTGTTCAAGATTTCAATAATAAGTAATTTAATTTGGAATTTGGTTAAAACTCCTAGAAAAGCACTGACATATTAAAATCCAATTTATTCATGGAATGGAATCCTCTTCGAGCCTGTTAAAGGAATGGAACCCTAAGTAGGATGGAATCTACGAAAAATCTAGCGGAACATTGTTTTGTATCCACTAACTTTTATTCAAATATTTTTACAAAATTATATCTTGTTTTCAAAATGATTTCAAAATCTTCCTTTTAAAAGAATCGAAAACATCTATCCTGTTTTTAAAATACTTTTAGCCTCAAAATAATATTTATCTTGAAATTCAAATTATCCTTGGTTTTAAACTATCTTTTAATGATAAAATATTTAACTTTTAATATTTGTACATAGATTTAAATATAAAATTATAGTAAAATTTTATATATATCAAAATATTATTTTATATATTTATTTTTGTATCTTAACTATAGTTAAGTATATTTACAAAGTTTAAAAATGCTTTTAATACAAGATAGAAGTTATTTTCAAAGAAAAAAATCACCAAAAATACCATAGGCTTGTCGACAACCCTAGGTACCCCTGTCGATAAGGTGGCAGTTGATTTTGAAATTTTGAATTTCAAAAGAAGTGTCTATTCATTATATCCTTTCACGAATGGACATGGATGTTGTTCTATTATAAATAAGGGCAGTTTTAAACGAATTTATATACATATTTTCTCTGATTTTGCTCCTCTTCTTCTTCCACATTTCTTTACATATATTTTTACCATTACTCTGTCGAAATCACCATTGAATCTAACTAGATCATCTCTGGTTTGATTCTCTATCACTATCTCAACAAGATCTCAGTGCTATTCAGAGTCATAGGCTTTTTTGTAATTAATTGAGTGAGAAAAGGTGTGATTATAGCCTCTAATAACCCGAATTTTTGGGTGTCAGATAATTGAATAATTATCTGAGTTTAACTATTGAAATGTGATATCCCTGAAAATTTGAAGCAATTCAAGGTGATAATCTCCTTTATAAATTTAATCAAAAGTGGCAAATTTGTTATTTCAACAATAATTATTTATATATGTGTGATTATAAATTTTAAGTAGATATTATTTTTCAAATTGAAAAGGGGGTTGTCTAAATACATATGTCAAATTGATTTTTTAAACTGATTTAAATTATATTTAAAAATTGAATTTAATTTATATTTGGGATTTCAAGAGAGATGATATATATATATATATATACTTTATCTTATTCTATTTTCTTAAAAGGATTTTTTTATATAAATTAAAATAAATATTTAGATATTAGGAAATTAATTAACAAAGGCTTTATTTACATTTATAAATTGATTTTGCATGAAAAGTTACAAGTGTAAGATAATTAACAAATTTAAATGACAAATGTTAGTAAATGTAACAAGTGTCTTCTTTCTTTAATATCAAGAAGTTTTCCCTTTCTTCATTTTTGGGAAAAAGGGAATTAAAACTAAGAGAAACAATATCCTGTATATCAAAACCAGAAATCAAAGTCTAGCATAAATTCAAACCTGATTTCACCTTCAATACAAACCATTCTCAACAACCTGTAGCTAAAACAAAAGAGCATGTAAACATTTTCAAAACCAGAAATTAAAATTTATCAAAGCTTGGAGCATCTCAGCTAGCAAAAAAATAATCTCATATCAGATTAAAGCAGGATTAATTCAACTAAGCAACAATCAAGTTTTCAAGAAAAATCAGGGCAAATGTCAACATCAAGGTGAAATTCAAACCCAGAACAGTTATTTTCAAACTTCAGGCCTCTGTCTAGGAACAGGTGAGTAGACTGCTACTTTTGATTCTGTTTTAAACCTGTTAAAATTGATGCTTGTGTTAATCATTGAGTAACCTTGTGGAAAGTTGTTTGCATGTTGAAATTTTGTGTGTATATAAATAAATATGCAGGTATTTGAACATGCATGGCTGTATAAACCCTCTGTTCTTAGTTACAGTATTGTAGTTCAAGTTTAAAAATGTAATTACACTTCTTACAGAGTAAATTAAGCTAAGTTATTTAAAGAAGAGAAGTTATTCTCTGTTTTTCCTTAAAATTGTGAGAAACATCATAATATAAATGGTTTAAAGTAAAATTATGTTGCATGTTTTATCACTGAAAACAAATATGATTGTGAATGCATTTATAAGTATATCTATGGATATTTATATGGATGTATTGGTGTGTTTTGTGATTGTCTGTTCTGTTCTTATTTTGTTTCTTAGGCTTAAGATTTTCTTTTAAATTTCGTACCACCTGATCTAGTTTTATTAGTACTTGATTTGTAAGTCAATGTTGTTTAATTTATCATAGTCTAAGGTTTAAAACTTAACCAAGTTAAATTAAAGACTATGTACTCCTGTAAAACAAAACATCAGTGCATGCTCTCAAACATAAATTTTCAAACTGTGAAATTTAAAGATTCAGAATTATGGAATGAACTCGAGAACCAAATCATGATTTTTAAAACTAGAATCATAAATTTTAAATTAGAATTGAAGGTGCAGATCTGAATTTCACTGTTTTTGGGTTTTTGGGAAATTATGGTGATTCCAGTGGTCGGAGAGATTAGGTTTGTTTCTGGAGGTAGAAGAGTGAGTGGAGAGGCCAGCAAAAATAGTAGAAGGTTTGTCTGAGGTCGGTTGTGATTGCGGTTGTTCGATTTAGTTTCTAAACATAGTTTGGAAGTGTCTGGAATGTTGGATCATCTCGAGGCCAAAAATTGATCGAGTGCCACTATACTCTAGGGAATGGAAGTGGGGCATGGACGAAGTTGTGGTCAAAGGTGCCGGCGTTCTGATGACCGGAGAAGCTTGGTTGAAGCATTGCTAAGTTTAGAGGAGGTGGTTCCTATTGTGCAGGTTGGAATTGAGAACTCGAATTCGATTTTGGACTGTGGAATGATGAATTGATGGTCGTGTTGGAAGTGGGGTTGGTCGTCGGTGTGTGAAGGCCAGCGGAGGTGACTGGAGATTGCCGGAGGCACGGTGCATGTGCACCGTGCACTTTTAGTTTCAGGTAGTTGCTTGGGTATGAGCAGTGGGGAAACTCGAGAATCACTCGAGTAGGTGCTGTGTATTACTCGAAGTAGTGGAATTGTTTACTCGAAGCAGATTTGGCTCTTGCTTGGGTTTAAGTATGTTAACAGGTTTTAGTTCTGAAACCTGTAGTTCTGTTTAAATTTTTAAACTAAAATTTAAAAACTGACAGTGAAGTTTTTTTAAATAAAGTTGAAATCTTGTTTCAATCTTAGTTTAAGTAAAATCTAAGTCTAAAATAAATTCAATTTATTTTGAATCTAGTTTGGAAATAATTGAGTTTTTAAAATTCAAATTTGACTTAATATTATTAAAGTTTTTAAGAAATTAAAATGTAATTAAAGAATTTGAATTTAAATGGAATATGAAGTGTAGTAGAGGATTTAATCAAAGTTAAATCGGAAATTTTAAATTTGAATTCAAATTTGATTTGAATTCTTAAGTTTTGGAAATAAAGTTTATAAATTAAAAAAATTGTAAATAAGTTGAAAGGTTAAAGTATACTTTAATAATATGAGATTAAAAAGGAAATTAGTTTAAATCTT
Organism: Allium cepa; assembly: GCA_030765085.1. Taxonomy (NCBI): domain Eukaryota; kingdom Viridiplantae; phylum Streptophyta; class Magnoliopsida; order Asparagales; family Amaryllidaceae; genus Allium; species Allium cepa. Next base: position 1,013,187,690 of record CM060934.1, on the reverse strand, counting down.
TAAATTTCTTTTATAAGTATTCTTTAACATATGAATTTCAAGTTTTATATTTGTTAAAGATAATTTGGTTTCATTTTAAAGTTTGAACTTAAAATGAAAATTGAAACTGAATTTGAAATAAATACTTTCAAAAGTATTTAAGAATGATAATCTAACCATAGATAAGAAAGGTTTTATCTTAAAATAAATTTAGAATTTAATGATTTGTAATTTCATTAAATTATTGAGGTAATTAAATGAATAATTTGTTTAATTAATTAATGAAATGGATAATTAATTAAGATAATTAAGGATTTTAAATTATTAAATTTTAAGTTTAAGTTGATCAATTATTTATGAATAATTAATCCATAATTAAGAATCATTAATTAGATTTAATTAATGATTAGTAATATATTAATCAAGTAATTATGAATTAATTAAGTTATTACTTAATGAAGTAATTAAGGAAATAATTACCCAATGTAGTTAATTAAAAGTAATGTGATTAGTCAAGTTAATTAATTAGTTTAATTAATTTAAGATAATCACGTGATGGTTTGTTAAAGGATGATTAATTAAGATGAAAAATTAGTGAATCATTAATTAATTGGATTATCATTAAATAATGATTAGTAAGCAAGATTAAGAATTAATTATAGTAATTAATTAATTCATTGGTGGTTAATTAAATTAATTTCAGATGGTGTGTTGATAAATCTTGCTTATGAATGATTGAATTATATAGTATGCTTAGATTAGTTGATATCTATGATTTGTGATATGTGATGCTATGTGATATGTTATACTGGGCTAAACAGTGACATCCTGTGTTTAAGTTTGAGTTATATTTCATTTGAATAACTTAGGTTAAGATGACATGAGATTCGAAGGGACCGGAGTCGGGCATTAGTTAATATCCGAAACCACTTCGATTCTTATAATTCGATACATGAAACTAGTAGGCTTAAGTCGAATGACTTAAGTAAATTGAACCATTTAAATCAAAGTTTAGGCACCTAGAAATTGATGTGTGACATGGTTGATGTCTATAATAACTTGTGAAGTGTAAATTGATATAAGTTACCCCGAGTTTATATAAGTTGTATGCTTTTGTATTCCTTGTTAGATGGGTTTACTCACGCTGGTTTCCAGCCTGACCCGGGTGTTACTTTGATGTAATGCTCGGGTCAGACCGAGTATTACAGATTTTCATGTAAGGACGCTCTAGAGCTCAGGAGGCGAGCTGGAGGGAGGGAACGTATGGTGTTTTCTACTGGGATATGATATTATATCTAGGACACGTTGTCTTAAACTGTCCTGTGTTGTGTATTGATTGTAACTCTGATGTATAAAAATGTAAATGTACTGATCAGTTTTTCTTCGTAAAACTATTATTTATGTAATATTATATTTTATCCGCTGCGAATGTGAGATTCTGAGTTTGAGTTTTCTTTTTCTTCTTCTTTCTCTTTCTTCTTTTCACTAACTATTTGGAAATTTCGGGATCAAGATTTCCGGGTCGTTACATAGTCTGTGAAATCAATCAAGGGAAAAGGTGTGATTATAGCCTGTGAAATCAATTGGGTGAACTTGTTGCCCGTAAAATCAAGTATCTCTACCCAGAGGATTGTGAATCTAGAGTGGTGTACCTCATGGCCTTAAAATTGAGGGTGTAATTGTAAAAATTGCTTATGAAAGGAAATCCGTACATGTGTGCGGGACTGAATGTACGGTAAATCTGAACCAGTATAAAATCCGGTGTGTTCTTTCCTTTATTGCTTTTACTTTATTTCTACATCTATGTTTGATTCTGTGATCATATCTGTGTCTGAATATTGCATACATTTGTGTTCAAATTAACATATACTCAAAAAGATTTAGTAATTCCTTAAAACACTATTCACCCCCTCCCTCTAGTGTTAATTCTAGCCTTAATATCCGTAATCCGCATTTCCCACATTTGGTATCGGAGCAAGGTTTTCAAAGTTTCATAATCTGAATTTTGAAAAAAAAATTAAAATGGCTACCAACACCGATACTTTTAATACTACCAACACTGGTTCTGTTATCCCTGTCACTAGTTCATTTGTAGAAGGTCAGTCTACTATCAGATCACCACTTTGTAATGGCAGTAACTATGCATATTGGGCATGTAGGATGAATATATATCTACAATCTATTGGACTAGTCACTTGGAATATCACACAGACTGAATATTTTGAACCCACAACTGATATTGCACAGTGGACTACTAAGCAAAAGACTGTTGCACAAAACAACTCTAAAGCTACGAATATTTTATTTTGTTCACTTGATAGGAATGAATTTTATAGAGTGTCAATTTGTAAGTCTGCATATAAAATCTAGAAAACTTTGCAAGTTACTCATGAAGGAACAAGCAAAGTTAAACAGACCAAAATTTCCATGCTCACAAATCAGTTTCAATTATTTAAAATGAATTCTAATGAGTCTATTTCAGATACGTATAGTAGATTTCAGAATATTATGCATTCTCTAATATCCTTGGGAAAGGAATTTTCGAAAGAAGATCAAGTCAGAAAAATCTTAAATTCTCTTACTTAGAATGAGATCAAAAGACGCTTGCAATCGAAGAGGAAAATGACATCGGTACCTTAAAGATAGAAGAATTAATTGGAAATCTAATGTCGTTTGAAGTCCAAATGATTGAGAGAAGAGAAAGCAAAGCATCTGAAAAGAAATCAATGGCATTCAATGCATTGAAAGAACAATCTCAAGAGAAACAACTACAAGAACTCTGAAAATCATAATGTAGTGTCAAATTATATCAAATGTTTCAACTGTGACGAACCAGGCCATGTCAAAAGAGACTGTCCGCATCCAGATAGACAAAAATTTTCCATAAACAAAGATTCCGCAAAGAAATGAAAACGTGCATTTACAGCTATTCTAGACGACTCAGACTCATCTTCAAGTGATGATGATCAGAAGACAGATAACTCAAATATGTGTTTAACGGCAGTTCACGACTCCGACGAATTCAGAGAAACGGATTCAGAAAAAGGTACACGTTTACAATACATTGGTTGAAATTGCATGCTTAGAATTAGATGCTTGATTGATTGATTTTGAATTGGTGTGTTGTTTAAAAAATTTATTTTTATTATTTTTTTACTATTATTTTGTAATTATTTTTATTTTTATTTTTTAATAATATCATAATATTTTACGGAATATACTATAATTCTAGTAATATTCCACATATATATATATATATAGACATTAAAAATAATAAACATATATATATATATTAGAATACTTAAGAAAAATAATCATGGAAATTCAAAGACACCAGTCGGCAAGGTCCCCGCCATGTTGTTGACAAGGGTACAGAAATTTGAAATTCAAAATTTGAATTCAAAAGGTTGAATTTCTCTCCATCTTTTCACTTCATTCAATTTTCTGAAAAGTCACCTTTTGACCAGAGAGCATGTCCTTTGAGAATCTATTTATTCACACTCTCTTATCACAACTTTTCATTTTCATTTTCAAATTCAAACTCTTATTCCAAAATATCAAGCTCTCTACTCTCTACTCTAATGGCTTCTTCAAGCAACCCTTCCACAATGAGAATTTCCAAAAAGATAAAAGAGCAACTCTACAATGATCTGGAGGCTATAAAAGCATATATCAACTATGCGAACTATGGAAATTTCCATTCCAGGAAGTTTGCTCTATTTCAAGATTTCTATTATTAAAATCGATTCTCTTTTTGCAAGCAATCAAGCTCTTAGTCTTGTTGATGCTTCACAAAATGATTTTGTTTGTTATCAAAATCTTGTTAAAATTTTCTATGCAAATCTCAACAGTGGATTTTATAATGGAAATGATGATGAAATTTGAAGTAGTGTCAAAGGCACTAGAATCATTTTAAATTTTGATCTTTTGGGTACCATTCTTAATTGCAAGAGCATGGGAATGGGTCTTTCTAGTTTTAATATCGATGAAAATGATTGTGGGACTTTTCATCACATTTTCGAAGGAGATAACTTTGATTTCATAAATCGAAACTTTCGACCAAAAACTAAAATTGTTAATCTTCTTTTACAACATACTTTGAACCTAAGATCGAGGAGTTTTAACAATCTAACTTCAAAAGTTTGCAAAGCACTTTTTGATATTTTTGAAAATTATGATATTAATTGGGAACAAGTTACTTTAGATGAATTTCGTCCCAAAAATCTTGAAATAGGTCAAAACACTTTGTATCATGGAATCTATCTCACTCGAATTTTTAATTATTTTGGATTAGATTGCAAAGGAGAAGAATTTGTTTCAAAAAATGTTTTTAATCGCTCAAACATTTCTCTTATGAAAATTCCATATGTTTTTCAACCATATGAAACTCTTACCGAAAAGGAAGAGTGTGTGGCTCATGAGGAGATGGAAGAGGAGGAGGAGGAAGAAGAAGAAGAAGAAGGGGATGAAATGGAAATAGAAGAAGAAGAAGAAGAAGAAGAAATTGAAACATCCTTGGAAAGTATTGACTATCCATCTAATCCAACTAACAAAACCTTACTCAAAAATCAAAAGATCATTGCTGAGAATCAACGGACACTTTAATGATCCATTAATAAGAAATTGGATAAAATATCATCAAAGATGAGCAAGTTTTTCTCCAAAGTCAGCAAGAAGCTTGGGTTATCTTCATCCTCTAACTAGTTCTACCTTTTCATGTCTTGTTGTATTAGTTTTAGTTTGTTCTGATTTGAATGTTCGTGTAGTTCTTAATATTTAATCATTGTATCATTCTATTATGAAATGAAATTGAATTACCTTTCTGTTATCTAGCTTATCTTAGCTCCAGAATAAATGTTAGTATATTATATAAATATATATATATACACATAATTATTCATAAAATCAAAATGAGTCATCAAAATTAACTGACCCCTATCGACAACCCCCCCCCCCCCGACCATGTCGACAAGTACTGGTCAGAAATGACTTTATTTTAAATTTTAAATTTGAATAATTACCTTGTGTCTATTCATTTCAAACGAATTTATTTACCTATAAATACATATTTCTTCCATAATTCATCACTCAAAATCATTTCTTGTCTACTTTATCTTTATTTCTTTTCACAAACTCAAATATGGCCAATCCAATTCATAATTTGACCGAGAATCTTGAACAAACCCTTAACTCTTTCAAAAATATTCTCTCTTTCATCCTTCATAATTAGCGACACTTAGAGTTGAGTCAAAGGCAGATGATCAAGGAGCAAGAAAACCATTTCGATGCAATATGATGGATGATTTCCTCCCTGCACAAAGATGACAATGAAGCACATCCTCTAGTCTCTCTCACCAGTGAAAATGAAAATTGGGATGCCATTAAAGCAGACCCTATATTTGGAGAAGAAGGATGTGTGGAAGTTCCTCGTGATGTTTGATTTTATTACTTTGTTTGATTTAAATTGATTGCTTGGATTGATTCGATTCGATTTGGTTTGGTGTGGATTGATAATCAGTGTGCAAAACATAATATGAATAAATACACATTAACATCTTTTCCCTCTTTATATGATCTTACTTATGTTTTTTACAAAAATGTAAATATAACAATATATAATTAATAAATGATCTGTTTTCTTATATTTGATTTCTTGCATTATCACTGTTATAAATATTATCATATATGGATTCTTAGTTAGGATAGTTAGTAATTTTTAGTTTTAGAATTAAGTGATGATTATTTATGATAACACTATCATTATAATCACATGACATATAGTATTAGAATAAGGGGGAGTTATATAGTTTGAAGTTAGTTTTTGTTAATGATAAAGGGGAGAAGTATAAAATAGGATGGTTAGGCATTGATCAAGGGGGATTATTAGGATAGAAGTAATATTTTATAAATAAAAGTTGTCATCGTCAAAAAGGGGGAGATTGTTAGTCCATGATAAGATGATTTTGATGACAACAACCTTAGAATAAGATTATAAAATAAATACTAACATTATAGTTTAGATATATATGTATATGCAGGATTTAACCGTGCAGGTATCAAGAATGAAGACTATACAGTACAGAGATTCAAGATATCAAGATTGAAGACTCATGAGTATCAAGATTATCAAGAGTTCAAGATTTCAATAATAAGTAATTTAATTAGGAATTTTGTTAAAACTCTTAGAAAAGCACTGGCATCTTAAAATCCAATTTATTCATGTAATGGAATCCACTTCGAGCCTGTTAAAAGGATGGAACCCTAAGTAGGTTGGAACCTACGAAAAATCTAGTGGAACATTGTTTTGTATCCACTAACTTTTATTCAAAAAAAATTACAAAATTATATCTTGTTTTTAAAATGATTTCACAATCTTCCTTTTAAAAGAATCAAAAACATCTATCCTGGTTTTAAAATACTTTTAGCCTCAAAATAATCTTTATCTTCAAATTAAATTTATCATTGATTTTAAACTATCTTTTAATAATAAATATATTTATCTTTTAATATTTATACATAGATTTGAATATAAAATTATAGTAAAATTTTATATATATCAAAATATTATTCTCAATATTTATTTATGTATTTTAACTATAGTTAAGTATATTTACAAAGTTTAAAAATAGTTTTAGTACAAGATAGAAGTTATTTTCAAAGAAAATCAAATCATCAAAAATACCATAGGCTTGTCGACAACCCCTAGGTACTCTTGTCGACAAGGTGGCAGTTGATTTTAAAATTTTGAATTTCAAAAGAAGTGTCTATTCGTTATATCCTTTCACGAATGGACATGGATGTTGTTCTACTAAAAATAAAGGCAGTTTTAAACGAATTTATATACATATTTTCTCTGATTTCGCTCCTCTTCTTCTTCCACATTTCTTTACATATATTTTCACCATTACTCTAACGAAATCACCATTGAATCTAACTAGATCATCTCTGGTTTGATTCTCTATCATTATCTCAACATGATCTCAGTGCTATCCAGAGTTATAGGCTTCTTTGTAATAAATTGAGTGAGAAAAGGTTTGATTGTAGCCTGTGAAATCAATCTAGCGAAAAGGTGTGATTGTAACCTGTGAAATAAATTGTGTGAACTTGTTGCCCGTAAAATAAAGTATCTCTACCCAATGGATTATGAATCTGGAGTGGTATACCTCGTGGCCTTGAAATCGAGGATGTAATTGTATGATTTGCTTTTTAAAGAAAATTTGTACTTGTGTGCGGGACGGGATGTGGGGTAACTCCGAACCAGTATAAAATACGATGTGTTCTTTTCGTTATTGCTTTTACTTTATTTCTACATCTGTGTTTGATTCTGTGATCATATCTATGTCTGAATATTGCGTACATTTGTGTTCAAATTAACATAAACTCAAAAAGATTTAGTAATTCCTTAAAACGCTATTCACCCCCCCCCCCCCCTTCCTCTAGTATTAATCCTTGCCTTAAGATCCGTAGTTCGCATTTCTCACATTGCCAACGGCATTGAATTGTCTGCACCATCACTGATTTATAGCATCGGATAGCTGCGTCATTGATTATTCAGCAGCATCAAACCACAACATCGACTCCTTATGCCATCACTTAACTGCGACATCAATACCTCTTCAATATCGGATTTTGACATTTGTTTCTCTATTGCGGTATGAAGTGACTTTGGGCATCAGCCTGACCTGTGGCATTATTTTTCCTTCAACATGAATTACTAGCGGTATTTCCTAACCTAGCACCATTGTTAATATGTAGCATCAATAATCCTAGCGGCATCGATCTCCCCTCAAAATCACTTTGAAGCGCGACATTGATTTTGACCTTCTTTGTTATCACAACATCGGATACTTCCTATAAATACTAATCCTTTTTATCTATACACTTCATTCTAATCTCACAAATTTGACATCATGTGGATTTACAATTAGGTATCATTTGGATCCATAACTACAGCTTCATTTGGATCCAGAGCCAGTCGATTGATTCATAAATTCAGCGGGCAATCGACTGGGCGAGATAGATGCCGCATAAGCAGGTGTTGATTAAAGAAGACTAATAGGGCAATAGTGAATTTGAAGTCGAATAGTCTATTAGTTAGTGATGAATTCAGCACTTGATCTTTTCATGTTGAAATAATGTTGATTAAGTAATAGCTATGGCGAATAAGTTGGAATTGATGTTGACTGGTTTATGGGCTGGGTGTAACTGAGATGGGTTCACCAGTATTGAATGGATGAAGCAGAATTAACAATTGTCAGTTTATACCCTTACACATATTTGATAATAATTAGTTTCAAAATTTCAAATCTAATAAAGAACAAATTTGAAAATTTTCAAAATATGAAAACATCTCTTTAGGGTAGTTTGGTCATTTTCAAAAATTGAAGTTTCAAGCCCTCCTTTTAGCACCAAAATCTTAAACCAAAATTTGGTTCAACATTCAAGATGTGTGTACAAGAGGCATGTTCGAAAAAATTCTAACAATACCTCTTGATTTTATAATAATTCATAAGATTGTTTAAAACACTATTCGTGAGTTCAAAATAAAACAAGAAATTAAAATAACAATAGGCAATATGCTCAAGCCATGTTCCTTTATTTAATTGTGAACATGTTACAACATGTGCCAATATGTAATTTTTAAATTATTCAAGTCCTTGTTTGCCAATAGTGAATATCCTCTTCACCCTCATTAGCCCTCATGCCATTAGTTTGTTCTCGAGCTCTTAATGAATAGAACTTGGAGAAGATCCTAATTGGAAAAGGTGATAATAGTAAAAAAAGAGGTTAAGTGCCCCTTTCCATGAGAGGGTTCATCTTTATTTATAGCAATTGGAAGGATTTAGGTTTGCTTCTATTGGCAGTATGGGACTTTGATTGCAATTTTGGTGATGACTTCAACATGAATGCCTTTGAAGATTTATGAAGGGAAACACAATAAATCCTCTTTAATTTTCTCTTGTGAATGATTTTAATCCTCTTTTTTTATATGGCCATTGTCAACCTCATTGCATTGATATTGTGTGATATCGATAAAATGCGATATCCATGAAATGCGGCATGGATATCATTTCATTATTATTCGATATTCATACTGAATATGTGATATGTGATAAGCCTTTGTATATTGCTAGTATGTGACAACCTCCCCTTGCTATTACATTAATGAAGTGCGACATTAATTAGCTGCAGCATGGATAACATTCAGTATCCTCCTTTGATGGAATACGGTATTGATAATAAGCAGCATTGATAATAGGCAGCATTAGTGATTAGCAGCATAGAATAAGTGGTAGCATCAATAAAAAGCGACATCGGTAATGAACGGCATAGAAAAGAGGCAACATTAAAAAGAAGTGAGATTGGTGATGAGCGGCATGGAATCTGTGCAGCATTGATTAAGTGCGAGATGTTATACGACATAGAAGTAGTGCAGTGCCATTTTTAGTAGTAGGCCGTCGATATCAATTATTCCCTTGCTTTAGCATTCAGAAGCTCGAACTACGACATAAATCCTTAGTTTCGGCATTGATTCTTTTGCTTGCCTCCCCTAGAAAATATGTAGATAACATTCATAAAATTTGTAGACGACACCTTCTACGCGATGTAGCCATGCGTTAGAAACAATATTCTCATATCCATTAAGCTAAATCCAAGAATTATTATATTTGAAAGGAATGTTCTTCACTAAACTTTCATTTCTATGTAAATGGTTTAATATAGGATAGTGATCTCTGGTTGAATGAATCATTACTTTAGCATGAGAATTAAGGAATTGTACCTAAAAAGCAGCATTATAGAATACTTTGTCAATTTCATAATGTATTAGGTTGTCTTTTCCACACGTTCATATAAAGTTATTTCCAATATAATGCATTTCCTGAATACCTGAGGCCAACATAGTGCTATAAAAATCTTCAACTGTATTTTCATTCGGTTGTTGGGGCCAGATCTATCTAAATTATAGAATATACAGTTAAAATCTTTTGTTATAAGCCAAGGCAAGCCAATGTCATTACCAGTTTACTTGATGTGATCCCAAAGCTTACTTCTATGAGTTTGAGTATATAAGCCATAAACACAAGTTAAAAACACTCATTCCCCCACTGTTTTTCATGAGTGAAGAAATGTATTTCTCATCACTTGAGAATGTATTGACTCGCCAAATGTATGGATTCGAAACATTAATATTATGCATTTATTTTCATTCCCAGTGTTGCATAAAAATTACTAGTCAGATTGAAACCTTTAACGAATGCTTTTATACTTTCAGGTTTAAGTTTATGCTTTAGAAGAAAAATAAATGATGCTTTTAGCCTATTGATACGTTCGATAACATTAGACTCCTAATTGGGGCGTTCAGTCCCCTCTTGTTCCATATAAGGAACAATATTTATTGATTATTAGAAGAAGAACCCCATTTTCCAAGCTACTAGGGGTAGTGTTTGTTATATGTTTAGTATACCAAAACAGAGACTAAGCAATAATAAACTCGTCTCATAAGTTTACAAATCAGATTTCCACTACTCTGCAATTCTGTATTAGCTATTTTAACAATAAGTATGTTGTAATTAATTACAGCAACAAACTAACAACTATAGTAGTAATAACTTTAGCGATAAATCAAATGTTATACTATTTAAAGAAATAGTACAACGTAGAAACGAAAATGATATATATATATATATATATATATATATATATATATATATCAACTAGAAATCTAGCCATTTGAAGAAGGAAATTTCGTCTGAGGCTTGTCGAAACAATTTCCTTAAGACTTTATTCAAAGTCTCCCAAGAAACAACAGACGTAAGCTGCTCGAGATCGTGATGTGCATGATCCTCTGTGTGATAGGAATGATTAGATTTAAGAAAATGAAGATAAAGAAGAGATAATTCGGTTTTAAAACTGAGTGAAAAAAGTGATCAGGTTTCCTCCTTATTTATAGCTTTATTTCCAATAGCTACACCCGTTGAGAAAAGTAGCATCTCTTCATTTGCAACGCCAAAAAGTGTTACTATTAGCAACAGTCGCGTCTTTTCATTTGCAATGTCCAAAAACTGTTGCGGTTTGCAACAGTCGCGTCTCTTCGTTTGCAAAGGCCAAAAACTGTTGCGGTTTGCAACAGTCGTGTCTGTTCGTTTGCAATGGCGAAAACTTTTGTGGTTTGCAACAGTCACATCTCTTTGTTTGCAACGGCAAAAAACTTTGCGGTTTGCAATAATATCAGTTTGCAACGGTCACAACCGTTGAAAAATCTGTATCTTTTTAAACACACTTAATTTTTAAAATTAGTCCATTTTTTAGGTAGCAAAAATATATAATACAACCCAAACTTATTGGACCCACATCCGACCCTGCCTTGCTCGGTTCGGTCGGTCAGACGGATGGGCGGCAGCACGCACACGTCATCCATGGCTATATAGGTCCTCCCCCTTGCACAAAATTACCTGGCCCTAAGGGCCAATATAGGGATTGAGAGTACACTATATAAACAAGAAAATGGACATATTTTTAGCGATGTGGGATATATCTCATTCACTAATTTTGAGAATTATAACAATCTCGCACATGAATGATGATATATGTCTCCCCCACAAAAAGTGTAATATCACACAGTTCATACGAAAATAATGCTATATCGAGGACAGGTAGATATTTCACTTTGAACTTTCCCTAGTTAAAACTTATTGGATATACTTGGCTAATCGGTGAAGTATTTGAACTTGAACCGTCAGCAGTTATTGTATAACCAGACAATAAGATTTACAAAGCATTATTTCCCTTCACATCCAATCTCTTGGTTGTGTTTATTTTGGTCCTGAACAATTTTTGGTTCTGTGAGTGTTTTTAGAGAATAAAAGCCTTTAATATTCTCATAGATCCGACCCAGTTCACACTAACATAGGTGATCACAACCATTAAGAGTATCCTACATATACCTCACTTGTTATTTTCAAGATATGGTCATCATTATTTAGTTTTATCCTTTTAATACTTCTGTAGGCATGCATTTATATTATGCACCATAGGAATGAAGCAGGACTAAGTCCCAACAAATGCATTACGTCTTGAGTTATTCAGAACTGGTTTGCCTATTGATCCTAGTCCTTGGGATCTCCAGTCGCTAGAATAGGTTTCCATATAAGATAACTCTTGTTGGTTTAGGCTTTTAAACTCATTCCCCTCGATGCGCGGTTAATTTTTTCTCTTGATAAATCTTTAGTAAATAGATCCGTTAGGTTATCATTTGTTCGCACATAATCTATAGAAATAGTTCCATTTGAGAGTAACTGCCTAACTTGCTATGGTGTCGTTGAATGTGTCGTAACTTTCCATTATACACAAAGTATTGCGCTCTACTTAATGCTACTTGGTTATCACATTGTATGCATATGGCTGGTACAGGTTTACGCCAAATCGAAATATCTTCTAAAAAGTGACGAAGCCATTCTGCTTCTTCGCCTGCTTTATCTAAAGCGATGAACTCCGATTTCATAGTGGATCGAGCTATGTATTTTTGTTTAGTAGATTTCCATAACACTGCTGCCCCTGCTAAGGTAAATATACAACCACTCGTTGATTTTGATTCCTCTGAATTAGCAATCTAGTTTGCATCACTATATCCTTCTAAGACGGCAGGATATTTTCCATAATGTAAGGAATAGTTTGTGGTATTTTTTAAATATCCAAGCACTCTCATTCGTGCTTTCCAGTGTTCCTTCCCTGGGTTGCTTGTATACTTGCTTAATCGACTTACTGCATAAGCTATATCTAGTCTTGTGCAATTCATGAGATACATGGGACATCCTATTACACGAGAGTATTCCAGTAGCATTACACTCTCGTTAGTGTTTTATGTAGTACTTCCGATGAATTATACGGCGTTAGTACTCCTTTGATTCCAAAATTATGAAAATTTTCAATTACTTTTTCTACATAATGTGACTGAGATAATTCAATTCCATTAGGTGTTCTTATTATTTTGATCCACAAAATAACATCTGCAACTCCAAAGTCTTTCATATCGAAATTGTTGATTAACATTTGCTTAGTAGTCTTTATTACTTTAGTATTTGGACCGAAGATTAGCATATCCTCTCGTATAGACAAATCATCACGTACAATTGTCTAATTTGTTTGTAATAAACACATTTATCACATTCATTTATACAAAAACTATTTTTTATCATGACGCTATCAAATTTTACGTGCCATTGTTTGGGAGCTTGTTTTAGTTCATATAATGATTTGACTAATCTACATACTTTGTTTTCATTCCCTTTGGATATAAAACACTCAGGTTGCTCCATGTAAATCTCCTCATCAAGATTTCCATTTAAGAATGCCATCTTTACATCCATTTGATAAATCTGTAGATTATAGATGGATGCAATTGCTATTAACATTCTTATAGAGGTTATTCGTGTTACTAGTGAATAGGTATCGAAGAAGTCTACACCTTCTTTTTGACGACATCCTTTGGCTACCATTCTTGCTTTGTATTTGTCGATGGAGCCATTTCATTTTCTTCTTGAAGATCCATTTACAACCAATTGGTTTTATTTCAGGTGGAAGATCTACTATTTCCCAAGTTTTATTACTTAGAATTGAATCAATTTCACTTTAGATTGCTTTTTTCCAACATGAGGATTCAGAAGATGATATTGCTTCCTTATACGTTTGAGGTTCATCCTCTAACATATATGTTAAAAATTCCAAACCAAATGTCTTGGAAGTTCTTGCCCTCACGCTTCTTCTTGGATCAACTTTCTCAGTTTCACGACAAGTTTCATCTTCATGTGATTTACTCAATTCTTCTCTTGTCCTTTTGGGGACATTATTTCCTTCATTTCTTTTGTGCGGAAACACATCTTCAAAGAATGAGGCATCTCTGGATTCCATGATTGTATTTACGTAAATATCAGTTATATCAGACTTGAATACCAAAAATCTATAGGCAATACTATTTTGGACTGGCCCTAAATAGTAACAATCTAATGTTTTTAGTCCAAGTTTGACTTTTTTGGAAGGCGGAACTGGAACTTTTGCCAAGCACCCCCGCACTTTGAGATATTTAAAACTTGGTATGTGTCTTTTCCATAACTCATATGGAATTGTTTCTGTTTTATTGTGAGGAACCTTGTTTAATATGTGATAAGACATATTTAAGGCTTCCCTCCACAAGTTTGTCGGTAGGCCAGAAGTTAAGAGCATCGCATTAATCATATCTTTTAATGTTCTATTCTTTCTCTTGGCTATACCATTTTGTTGTGGTGAATATGGTGCTGTTGTTTGATGAATTATTCCATTTTCAACACAGAATTGTTCAAATGATGATTCATATTCTCCACCTAGATCAGTTCTCAATATCTTGATCTTTTTATTTAATTAATTTTCTACCTCAGCTTTGTACTTCATAAACGATGTAATTGTTGCATCCTTGCAATTTAAAAGATATACATAGCAATATCCTGTATAAACGTCAATAAAGGTAATAAAGTACCTTTTCCCACCTCTTGTAGGTAATTGAAATCGCATAAATCAGTATGAACCAAACCTACTGGTTCGGTGCTTCTATCAACTGTATGAAATTTTTTTTTACCATTTTTGCTTCTACGCATGTCTCACATTTATACTTTATCTATTTGGAATTTCGAAATTAATCCCAAGTTCGATAGTTTTTTCATTTTTTGGAAATTTATGTGTTCTAGTCTATCATGCCATAGTAAAATTTCATGCTCAAGAATATAAGAAACTTCAATTTTATTAATAGCATAATCAGAATACATAGTTTTATTGCTGACAACGGCTACATTTGCCTTAAATAGACCATCAAATAAATATCTCCTTCCTATATACATTCTAGCTTTGGACAGAACCATCTTGTATGACTCGAAGACCATTTTGAATCCTTTCTTTGATAGCACTAGACCAGAGATGAGATTCTTCCGTATGTCTGGAACGTGGAGAACATCATTCAACTTGACAGTTTTTTCAGAAGTAAACTTGAGGACTACTGTGCAACTGCCTTCGATCATGGAAAATGCAGAATTACCCATATAGAGTTTTTCTTCCTGATCGAGTTTCTGGTATGTAGAAAACATGGATTTATCAAAACAAACATGATGAGTAGCGCCTGTGTCCACCCACCATTGGTTAGGGTTCTGAACCAAATTCCATTCAGATATAACTGCTGAAAAATTAGAATCGTCTACTTCTATGTTATCCATCATATTTGCCTCTGAGTTGTGTTCCTTCTTGTGTCTGCAATCCCTAGCGACGTGTCCTGCTTTTCCACAAATCCAACACTCGCCATTAAACTTTTGGGTTCATTTGTTGTCTTTGGGTTTGTTTTCAGGCGCTTTTCTTTTCTACGGGAATTTCTTCCTCTTGTTTTTCTTAAAATGCCCTTTGTTCTTTGACTCTTCTTCCACAAATGCCTCTTATCTTTGTTTTGTCATCTGCGGTTATCAGACTTAATTTTTGGTCTGATAGTAAGATCTTTTAAGGAAATCTTCTTTTTCTTATGTTTTAGATAATTGCGATAGTCTTTCCAAGATGGTGATAATTTCCCTGTTATCGCTTCAACAAGGAAGGATTCTCCAACTTTATGCCCTTCTGCTTCAAGTTCATGAATTATGAGTTGGAGTTCTTGCACTTGACTAGTTACGAATTTGGAGTCAACCATTTTGTATTCCATAAATTTATCTACGATGAACTTCTTCAAACAAACATTCTACATTTTGTATTTACGTGCAAGTGTAGTTCATAAGGATTTCGCTGTCTGGTGTGGCTGATATACTTTATATAGTACATTATCCAGACAATTCAGAATGTAGTTTCGGCACAGAAAGTCTGAATACTTCCATGAGTCAATTCGGAGAAAAACAACTGCATCTTTTTCTCTAGTTTGTCCATCTTTAAGCTTTGGTTCATCCTCCTCGATGCACTTCTACAGACCCAACGTGATGAGATAAAACAGCATTTGATTTTTCCATGTTATGAAGTCATCACTGTGACGCCCCACCTCTATACCCACACTAGCCAAGAACACTACGGTGTAATGTTGTCAACTAGCACGGAGAATAAGGCTGTTAAGCAGCGACCATCCATGTAATTGCTTTGTGCGAGCATCGATATGTCAGATAGTATAACATGCATTTCTTTATCAAGAGGAAATCCGACATACTGACACAAACTCAAAGCTACTACACAGTGGCTATAATATCTTCAGAAACAAATATAGAAATAAACATAACATAAATCGGTCACAGATAATTCATATCACAAAGGCGGAAATAGATATGAATATTACACATGAAAGTGTACATCAGAGTAGTGGTCAAACAAGATCCACAATATCGAAAAGAATAGATACAAGTGCTAGACAAAAGAATAAGTATACATCATAGAGTCTGTATCTCAAATGTATACAACAAAAACTACTAAACTAGAGTAGTTAGCCAAAAGTCAGAAGATGGTTCCAGATAGGAAGCCATGAGGAAGCACCTGGAAAATCTCAGTCTGACCCGAGTATTATTTAAGAAGAAAATAATAAACGGATCAGTCTAGCTATAAATATCAGATGAAGTGATATATAATAAGAGATATGACATAAACATATAATAAGCACAATGCCAAGCTGTGATAAATAAGTAATTGTAAATCAACAAGAGTTTAATCAATATCACAATAATCTACTCAAGATAAAAAGGAATGTCATACTCCTAATTTCCTTCACCAAGCCACAATAAAGGACATATATATCAATGCCAATCGTAAAAGTTGGTGAAACATAAATTCCAGAAATCAACACACGAAATCCAGAAATCACAAAAAGGTATGTGTGAGTGGAATCACACAAGTGGTGTCTAGGCTAACCGAAAAGGTATGTGTGAATGGAATCGCACAAGTGGTGTCTAGCCTAACCAAAAAGCAAAAAGGTATGTGTGAATGGAATCACACAAGTGGTGTCTAGACTAACCGAAAAGGTATGTGTGAATGGAATCACACAAGTGGTGTCTAGCCTAACCAAAAAGCAAAAAGGTATGTGTGAATGGAATCACACAAGTGGTGTCTAGGCTAACTGAAAAGGTATGTGTGAATGGAATCACACAAGTGGTGTCTAGCCTAACCAAAAATCAAAAAGGTATGTGTGAATGGAATCACACAAGTGGTGTCTAGGCTAACCGAAAAGGTATGTGTGAATGGAATCACACAAGTGGTGTCTAGCCTAACCAAAAAGCAAAAAGGTATTTGTGAATGGAATCACGCAAGTGGTGTCTAGGCTAACCGAAAAGGTATGTGTGAATGGAATCACACAAGTGGTGTCTAGCCTAACCAAAAAGCAAAAAGGTATGTGTGAATGGAATCACACAAGTGGTGTCTAGGCTAACCGAAAAGGTATGTGTGAATGGAATCACACAAGTGGTGTCTAGCCTAACCAAAAAGCAAAAAGGTATGTGTGAATGGAATCACACAAGTGGTGTCTAGGCTAACCGTATGTGTGAATGGAATCACACAAGTGGTGTCTAGCCTAACCAAAAAGCAAAAAGACATCGCACATTGCTAGTCTAAACCTCAAAGATGATCGTCATGATCAACGAGAAGTGTCGATTATAGTAAGCTAGTAAATATATGAGCTTAGCATCATGTCCCATAACCACTAGCTTAACTTAAATATTTACGAACAAATTGTAAATCTCCACTAGAAAATTGTCACAAGAGATTCAATCGAACAAGTCCAAGAATTAACCAATGAAGTAAACGCAAGCGTTTCATACCACTTGTTTTACTAAGTCGTTTAATTAGATTTCTCATACGAGTGAGGTAAAGGTTTGTATATACTAATAGATTGGAAAACGGTTTGAGAAAACGAGCTTTGTAATAAAATAGTGTTGAAATCCTTTGAGGAAAGAGTTTTGATATTTACTACTAGTATAGAAAACCTTTATATTTTAAAGTGACAAATCACAAAGAAGATTGTAGGAACAATCAATCACTAAGATTCACATTCGAAAACGTGAATAAAATCCAAAAAAATCGATCTCGAATCCATCGAAATGGATATCCCAAGAATTCCCAAAGAAAATAAGTCATCAAAGTCAATAACAAATGATAACAGCAAATAGGGAAACAATACAAATCGATTAGAGTTGGAAATTCAAGTAATTAGGCGAAAATAGGCAAAATTGCACAGGTCGGTCGACCGGCTGCAGCGCTCGGTCGACCGGACCTTGTTTTTAAAAAAACTCCTCGGCATCAGGTCGGTCGACCGAGCAAGGGGGTCGGTCGGCCGAACCAGAAACAGAAGTGCAATCTGCACTTTTACTAGCAGGTCGGTCGACCGGACCTGGGGGGTCGGTCGGCCGAACCTGCTGCTCTGCAAATTGATGCCCATAAATTTATATGCAACCTCCACCAATTCGCATCCGAACGAGCACGGACGCTAGGGAATTATGCCTAACGGCTACCCGGCCCTATTGGCTCCTCGATGCATCACCAAAACACATGTTCAAACATCAAAGTTATGATTTTTAAAGGATTGAACCCAAAACACCAAAAATTGGAATATTCACCAAATCAATCCAAACCAAAAGCAATTGCACACGAATAAGTGTTAGGAATTCATACCTAACAATCGATGATAAATATAAGCATAGATGTGAGATAAAAATCTCACCTTTGAACCCAAACGAATGAAGAAGATGCTATGAAGCAATGGCAAGAACAAGCACTCTTTAATTCCAACTCAACAAGCTTCAATCTAAGCTTAAAAGATAAACATTTTCTAAATTAGGTTTAGGAAATTTCTGAAATCAAAGAGAGAGTGAGTTGGAGAAGAAGAAGGGGATGCTTACCAATGGGTTCACTTGAGTTTGGAGCAAGAAGATGGATTTGCAAAGCAAGCTAGGGCTTAGGAATTTCTAATTCTTTTTCTCTTCCACCATTGTTGAAAGCTTGAAGAGTAAGGAATTAAAAATGAAGTAATGAAGAGTTGGAGTGGGTTGGGACTGAATACATAAGTGGGCTCAGCCCAAACCAAAACCCTAAGTGAAAAGTAGCAAAATTCAACTTTCTCCAAACATATCGAAGCTTATACTCAAAAAGGTCGCAAACGGCATTTTGAACTCAATGGGGGTGGTCTCGAGTCTCAATTCTACTGTTTGCACAAAGTAGCTTTTCGGACCAAAATCCGATGAACGGTGAAATATTTAAATAAAATATTTAAATATATAATCGATAAATATGCGGGTTGTTACAGACTCCCCTCCTTAAAAAAATTGCGTCCTCGCAATAATTAAGAAGGAAATATAAGAAGTAACAACCATAGAAGCATATTAACACAAAAGAAAATTTGAATCAAGAAGTTCACCATAAAGAGCACGAAGGAGTAAATCCAAAAGTTTTCGTTTGATGAGTTCTCAAGATTTCACATGAGAAATCCCTAGGATTTGAGAACCACTGAACTTCTATCAAAAAGAATATCTTTATATCGAAGGCGCTCAACCTCCGAAGCAATGATGCGAATAGAATGTTGCTCAAAAGTCACATTTGGTGAGACTTTAATTTCATCAATAACACCAGCTCGAGAATAAAAATAGGAAACCTAAAAGCATTTCTATAGTTAAAAGACGCAGAAAACGTCAAGAATAGCAGAAAATTGAGCCAGTGCAACGGTGTAGTACAGAAACGGTACGCCCGAGAAACTAGAAACTCGAATAATTTGGAACACCGACGTAGTACAAAAACGGTACGTCCAATGAACCGATAGACCGGAACAATGATGTAGTATAATAATGGTACATCCATTGATCCAGATAAGATGGAACATCGATGTAGTATAATAACAATACATCCGATGAACCGAACACCATAAAAGAACATCGGACGCTAGTCCATAAAAGAAATGAGATAAAGCTCAATTGAACGAAGTATATCAAAACGTTCGATGAACTTAATAAAAAGATAATTCCATTCAGACAAAGAATCAACACTTGTTGCCTACGACAAAGTGCATTGGCAACATGATTTCTCTTCCGGGAATAAAAAGAATATCAAGATCATAAGATGCCAGGAACTCGAGTCAACATGAAGTTCCTTAAGAGAACATAGATATTCCAAAGATTTATGATCGAGGTGGAGAACAAATTTCTCCCCCAAAAATAATGATGCCAAATTCCAAAAGTAAAAACAATAGCCGCGAGCACTAGATCATGAGTGGCATATCTAGTCTCGATAAGCTATGATGATTTAGAAGCACAAGAGATAGCACGTTCTCCTTTGCAAGAGAACGGCATCCAAACCAATACGACTAGTATCGGTACAAATAGCAAAGTCTTGGTCCCCCTCTAGGAATCACAAGAAAAAAAAAAGCATCGAAAAGAAAGAATTTCTTTTAAATAATCTTCTTTCCTGAAAAGTTAAAACTTTCAAAATTACATTTATCATTATGTAATAATCATTCTAGAAAATTTTACTATTTTCAAGTTAATATACTGTGTCTAATTGTCTCATCAAAGCGTTTAGGAAATTCCTATCGATAACGTTGATCAAGCGCATCGACCAGAATTCTTAACACACTAAATGGGCAATACAATCACAAAATCGTATTCTATAGGATAAGTAAGTTTCTAAAAACTTTTAAGAATATTCTTTGTTCATTTTAAGAACAAAAAATCAAATTGTACTTATAAATAAATCTTATGAAAAAGATTTTCAAAATTTTTAAATTGCTATTTTCATCCAAAAATCAATAAGTACAAGAATAGTCTCATCGAAATACTCATAGAATATTCGATTTATAAAGTGGATGAAATAAGCTGGACAAATTGAGTGACATAATAAATCATTCATAAGAATCATAACGAGTGCAGAATGCGGTAAATGGAATGCGAACTCCCGCAACTCGTAGCCAAATGAAAACCGGTGGCAAGGTCGAACTAGAAAGACCTTATCACCACACAAGATATTGCTTAGGTGATAAATCCTAAGACAAGCTCAAAAATACCGAAAAATTTCTCAAATTATTTAGATAAGAGAAATAACACTTTTCTCATCTTGAGGGCTTAGAGAATAAAATGATGCCTTCAAAAATTTGAAATCGGAATCACAAGAAAAAATAGAAATCTGCTTAACAGATAGAAAATGTCGAAGATGAATAGTCCACTCGAAAAATAGGGTATGGGCTTCACAATGATCAAGCCGATCCCTTCAAAAAAATCAATTCCGAAGCCTAAGTAAAAATATCGGCTCGGAAAGAAAAATCCCATAAAATAATTTCGACATCAATAAAGACAAATTGAATGTTGCGGATCTACCATCCGGATTCACAATCCTCAAAGAAGTCATCAAGCCCAAAATATTTTCAAAGAAAAAGAATCAACAAGTTCTTTTGATATAAAATAATGAGATACAAATCAACAAGGACTTGAAAAGAATATTCACAAGACAAACAAAATCAAGGATTGAATGAAAAATACCTTGGCCACGAGATGTGTTGCCAAGGGCTTGAGCCACATTCAACTTTTCTTCCCTCTGGCCTTCACGTTTGAGGCATTGATGGATGAAATGATCTGGGCTCTTACAATAGCAACACGATTTGGGCTTTGAGCACTTATTAGCAAAATGATCCCCAGATCCACAGTTGAAGCATCTCGCACTACTAGGAGAAGGAGCCTTTGCAGCAGGCGTTGCTTGCTTACCCTTTTTGTTGGGATAAGGGCCTTGGAATTCGTTGAGTCTCTTTTTGTTGTTGAAGTTGGGTTTGGCACGCACAACTTCATTATCGCTTTCTCTATCAGCCTCTTCAAGACGAAGAGCGATATCAATAAGCTGATCAAATGAAACTTCAAATTTCAGGAGTAGTGGCTTCTTAAGATTTTTATTTAAGCCATAAACAAATCTCTGATTTTTCTTCAATGGGGTGTTGATGTATTCAACCCCGTATTTGGACAGAGATTCGAAAAATGCGACATAGTCTGTCACAGAAGATTCACCTTGAACAAGGTCAATAAAACGCCGGGCCAAAGTTACTTTTTCAGCCTCCGGCACAAATTTCAATTCGAACCTTCCCCGGAATTGCTCCCAAGTGAGATCCTCTTCAACGATTTCAGAAATTAAAAGCTCATACCAATCTAATGCTCTTTCTTGGAGCATGCTAGAAGCCACTTGGACTCGATGTAGATCAATAAGGTTCATGCGAGAAAAGATGCGATCGCATGATTTGAGCCAAGCTTGAATTTCAATAACACTCTCGGATCCCTTGAATGGCCTTCCACCCAAATCGGTGTAGTCTCTGCACAAGCGTGCAAAACCGGATCTAGGATGAGTAGGCTCTGGATTGGGTCCGGCAGCTTGAGCGTTCTTCACGAGATCTAAAAGCTGCTGAGCAGACATGAATACTCCATCCTGAGGAGTAGCACTAGATTGACCGGCGCTGGAACGGCCTGGTCTAACCATTTCTCTTCCTTAAGAAAGAAAGAAGGAAGAAGAAGAAGGTTATTCACAAATGAATATCAAGCAATCTTGATAGATAAAACAAGGAATCATAAACAAAATAGGATGAATCGGTACGAAGACTCGAATAAAATCCTAAAGCACGACTCCTAAGATGGACTTAGGACGATGATCCTTGTTATAATATTCCATATTGTTCCGAAGTTTGGCTCTGATACCAAGCTGTGACGCCCCCCCTCTATACCCACGCTAGCCAAGAACACTACGGTGTAATGCTGTCAACTAGCACGGAGAATAAGGTTGTTGAGGAGCGACCATCCATGTAATTGCTTTGTGCGAGCATCGATATGTCAGATAGTATAACATGCATTTCTTTATCAAGAGGAAATCCGACATACCGACACAAACTCAAAGCTACTACACAGTGGCTATAATATCTTCAGAAACAAATATAGAAATAAACATAGCATAAATCAGTCACAGATAATTCATATCACAAAGGCGGAAATAGATATGAATATTACACATGAAAGTGTACATCAGAGTAGTGGTCAAATAAGATCCACAATATCGAAAAGAATAGATACAAGTGCTAGATAAAAGAATAAGTATACATCATAGAGTCTGTATCTCAAATGTATACAACAAAAACTACTAAACTAGAGTAGTAAGCCAAAAATCAGAAGATGGTTCCAGATAGGAAGCCATGAGGAAGCACCTGGAAAATCTCAGTCTGACCCGAGTATTATTTAAGAAGAAAATAATAAACGGATCAGTCTAGCTATAAATATCAGATGAAGTGATATATAATAAGAGATATGACATAAACATATAATAATCACAATGCCTAGCTGTGATAAATAAATAATTGAAAATCAACAAGAGATTAATCAATATCACAATAATCTACTCAAGATAAAAAGGAATGTCATACTCCTAATTTCATTCACCAAGCCACAATAAAGGACATATATATCAATGCCAATCGTAAAAGTTGGTGAAACATAAATTCCAGAAATCAACACACGAAATCCAGAAATCACAAAAAGGTATGTGTGAGTGGAATCACACAAGTGGTGTCTAGGCTAACCGAAAAGGTATGTGTGAATGGAATCGCACAAGTGGCGTCTAGCCTAAACAAAAAGCAAAAAGGTATGTGTGAATGGAATCACACAAGTGGTGTCTAGGCTAACCGAAAAGGTATGTGTGAATGGAATCACACAAGTGGTGTCTAGCCTAACCAAAAAGCAAAAAGGTATGTGTGAGTGGAATCACACAAGTGGTGTCTAGGCTAACCAAAAAGGTATGTGTGAATGGAATCACACAAGTGGTGTCTATCCTAACCAAAAAGCAAAAAGGTATGTGTGAATGGAATCACACAAGTGGTGTCTAGCCTAACCAAAAAGCAAAAAGGTATGTGTGAATGGAATCACACAAGTGGTGTCTAGGCTAACCGAAAAGGTATGTGTGAATGGAATCACACAAGTGGTGTCTGGCCTAACCAAAAAGCAAAAAGGTATGTGTGAATGGAATAACACAAGTGGTGTCTAGGCTAACCGAAAAGGTATGTGTGAATGGAATCACACAAGTGGTGTCTAGCCTAACCAAAAAGCAAAAAGGTATGTGTGAATGGAATCACACAGGTGGTGTCTAGGCTAACCGAAAAGGTATGTGTGAATGGAATCACATAAGTGGTGTCTAGCTTAACCAAAAAGCAAAAAGGTATGTGTGAATGGAATCACACAAGTGGTGTCTAGGCTAACCGAAAAGGTATGTGTGAATGGAATCACACAAGTGGTGTCTAGCCTAACCAATAAGCAAAAAGGTATGTGTGAATGGAATCACACAAGTGGTGTCTAGCCTAACCAAAAAGCAAAAAGACATCGCACATTGCTAGTCTAAACCTCAAAGATGATCGTCATGATCAACGAGAAGTGTCGATTACAGTAAGCTAGTAAATATATGAGCTTAGCATCATGTCCCATAACCACTGGCTTAACTTAAATATTTACAAACAAATTGTAGATCTCCACTAGAAAATTGTCACAAGAGATTCAATCGAACAAGTCCAAAAATTAACCGACGAAGTAAACGCAAGCGTTTCATACCACTTGTTTTACTAAGTCGTTTAATTAGATTTCTCATACGAGTGAGGTAAAGGTTTGTATATACTAATAGATTGGAAAACGGTTTGAGAAAACGAGCTTTGTAATAAAATAGTGTTGAAATCCTTTGAGGAAAGAGTTTTGATATTTACTACTAGTATAGAAAACCTTTATATTTTAAAGTGACAAATCACAAAGAAGATAGTAGGAACAATCAATCACTAAGATTCACATTCGAAAACGTGATTAAAATCCAAAGAAATCGATCTCGAATCCATCGAAAGGGATATTCCAAGAATTCCCAAAGAAAATAAGTCATCAAAGTCAATAACAAATGATAACAACAAATAGGAAAACAACACAAATCGATTAGAGTTGGAAATTCAAGCAATTAGGCGAAAATAGGAAAAATTGCACAGGTCGGTCGACCGGGTGCAGGGCTCGGTCGACCGGACCTTGTTTTTAAAAAAACTCCTCGGCATCAGGTCGGTCGACCGAGCCAGGGGGGTCGGTCGACCGAACCAGAAACAGAAGTGCAATCTGCACTTTTACTAGCAGGTCGGTCGACCGGACCTGGGGGGTCGGTCGGCCGAACCTGCTGCTCTGCAAATTGATGCCCATAAATTTATATGCAACCTCCACTAATTCGCATCCGAACAGCACGGACGCTAGGGAATTATGCCTAACGGCTACCCGGCCCTATTGGCTCCTCGATGCATCACCAAAACACATGTTCAAACATCAAAGTTGTGATTTTTAAAGGATTGAACCCAAAACACCAAAAATTGGAATATTCACCAAATCAATCCAAACCAAAAGCAATTGCACACGAATAAGTGTTAGAAATTCATACCTAACAATCGAAGATAAATATAAGCATAGATGTGAGATAAAAATCTCACCTTTGAACCCAAACGAATGAAGAAGATGCTATGAAGCAATGGCAAGAACAAGCACTCTTTAATTCCAACTCAACAAGCTTCAATCTAAGCTTAAAAGATAAACATTTCCTAAATTAGGTTTAGGAAATTTCTGAAATCAAAGAGAGAGTGAGTTGGAGAAGAAGAAGGGGATGCTTACCAATGGGTTCACTTGAGTTTGGAGCAAGAAGATGGATTTGCAAAGCAAGCTAGGGCTTAGGAATTTCTAATTCTTTTTCTCTTCCACCATTGTTGAAAGCTTGAAGAGTAAGGAATTATAGATGAAGTAATGAAGACTTGGAGTGGGTTGGGACTGAATACATAAGTGGGCTCAGCCCAAACCAAAACCCTAAGTGAAAAGTAGCAAAATTCAACTTTCTCCAAACATATCGAAGCTTATACTCAAAAAGGTCGCAAACGACATTTTGAACTCAATGGGGGTGGTCTCAAGTCCCAATTCTACTGTTTGCACAAAGTAGCTTTTCGGACCAAAATCCGATGAACGGTGAAATATTTAAATAAAATATTTAAATATATAATCGATAAATATGCGGGTTGTTACAATCACCATCTCCTTTAAACGGATCGGGCCTGTTGTGAGTAGTAGCCTTTGTTGAAAGTTCAGTTGTTGCCATCTCTGTTTTAATGAAAACAGGAAAGTCTTAAGATGTTATACATCTAGTATACCAAAACAGAGACTAATCAATAATAAAATTGTCTCACAAGTTTACAAATCATATTTCCACTACTTTGAAATTTTGTATTAGCTATTTTTAGCAATAAGTATGCTATACTTAATTACAATGACAAACTAACAACTATTGTAGTAATAACTTTAGCGATAAATCAAACGTTATA
Source organism: Allium cepa (assembly GCA_030765085.1). Classification (NCBI taxonomy): domain Eukaryota; kingdom Viridiplantae; phylum Streptophyta; class Magnoliopsida; order Asparagales; family Amaryllidaceae; genus Allium; species Allium cepa. The sequence goes on along the minus strand of CM060934.1, from coordinate 1,013,161,364 downwards.
CTATTTAAAGAAAAACACAACGTAGAAACGAAAATGATATATATATATATCAACTAGAAATCTAACCGGTCGAAGAAGGAAATTTCATCTGAGGCTTGTCGAAACAATTTTCTTAAGAATTTATTCAAAGTCTTGGAAGATACAACAGACATAAGTTGCTCAAGATCATGATGTGTATGATCCTCTGTTTGATAGGACTAATTATGATTTATCGTGAGCTCTTTTCGACCATAAATATGTGATGTATCTCTTCACGTAGAAAGGTGATGGATCAAAATGAGAATGTTAATGAAATAACACTTGGAACATCGATTTCATTGCCACCATCATCAACCCCAAAAGCTTTCTTGCTTTTCCTAGATGTTTTCCACCTTCAAATTTGATCGGAGCTAGAACCACCTTCTTTTACTACTTCCATTTAGTTTAAATTTTCAATTTTTTTAATAAAAAAAACCCCAGAAATTAGGATTAAGTAGGAACTAGCTTAAAGGGAATGAAGAGAAGATAAGGTCCTCCAACACAATAATTTAGAGATTATTTTCGATCAATTTCAGTGAACTTTTTAAGAAATTATGGCAGAGGAATTTCTAGGTCGATGTTATCGATTTGAGAAGATTAAGATTCTACTATGGTGAATCTTCATAATTTAGCGTTATTTACAAACTTACTCTATAAGTGGCTTTCAGAAAATCATTTCTACATTAAACAACTTTTAGAAAACCAACTATAGATTAAAAGGTTTTTAGAAAATCTTAAGTACTATAAATGGTTTCCAAAAGGTGTTTATAGATGTTCGAAATAAAAAATAGCCAAAATCCTCAATTCAAATACTGGATGAGTTGAAAGAATTACAACTTTTTTATATTTCACCACTTACTAAATCCACATTCTCTTGGAGATGCTCTTGATTGTCAATCACTAAATTAAAATGATATTCTATTTAATAATCTGACAAATATGCTCAAAGCATCTTCAAGCGCTTGTTTAATTAATTACTTAGTACATTTTTTCTTTTACGACTTGTTACAAATACAATAAACAAATTTATTACAACACCTGATAGCATAGTTGGACAAAGATAGTGAATGTAAGGTAGTTTTTAGAATCCATCACAAATTTATAGTACATATGTAGGACATTGTGTGGGATGCATCAAAACTATAATGCATTGACAGTTTGATGTAGTCACCTACATGAAAGCTCCTCTTGTCGCTATCTACATTCTCCTTTTCTTTTTTCACTGGCGATACAATAGATTAATCAATAAATTGTGGTTAGGCCTGGTCCAAATGGTAGGCAACTGAGGTCATTGCCTTGGGCAACATGAGAAGGAGGCGACAGAAAAAGATTATTTTTTGATCTCTTCGCTAGTTTAACCCAAAAAGGAGGGAAAAAAACAATCCACTACACTCTCTCCTGCACCACCCGCCTAGGTTTCCGCCTATGCTGCCCCTCATACTACCTACATGTCCCCAGTCTTCAATCCATTTTTTCCAACTAAAAGGCTAAACCCTATGGCCTTGAGCGAAGTTACAATGTGAATATAATTGGATAACTAATGTAACATCCCGCCTTTTCGCACACTTTAAACCGACACACGTGCCAATTCAAAGCATACGCAAGGGCGGATTGTTGTAGGGTAAATAAGAAAAACAGAGAAGAAATAAAAACAAAACAGAATCTCACAGCGGAAGGATAAAATATAATAATAAATATACAGTTCAAAACAGTTTACAAACACTTGATTTGCTTTATACAATAAATATCAGAGTTACACATACCAATACAATCAATGCAGCAGAACAGTATGAGTGTGGTGCAATACTATAGATAATAATAATACGGATTCTTCGTCTTCGTCCTCCAAAGCTAAAATCTTCGATCCTGAAACGCTCGGACTGACCCAGCGAATTTGAAAAGACAAAAACACTCGAGTCAAACTAAAAGATCTTATGTGAGTTAAATTAATAGAAATAAATATGAGTATAGTAACTCAAGAGATGTTCGGGATTTACATCTCCTAAGGATCCGTTAAACTATTTACTATGTAGTATATTGCGCTATTATAATAGTGTCTATTTATAAAATAAACTTACTTTTAAATAGCGTTAAGGCTTTACATTTTCCACCTTAACACGTAAAATGCCAATAGTCTATACAGTACCGTAATACCTCCTGATCGGGAGGCTACCAGAGGATACTCCATAGGTACGACACAAATAGAAACTCGTAGTAAAGGCTCGGTATGGTAGGTGACACGGCACAACTAGGCAATGCCAGGGTAGATATACCAATTGCTATCCAGGCTGGTGGAAACGCGTAGCCGCAGTTACCGCCCACCTCGGACTAACTCCCCAAAATCAAAATATAGATGTGGCCACTGAATCAATCCAAAATCAAAGTATAATATCGAAGAGGAGGGTCCGATCAGAGGAATGACCTCATTGGCCTGAGAATCGCTCCTGTTTTAGCCACCTTATACTCACGGGAGTCGGGTCCACGTATTTACCTTACAGGAAACGTCGCCACCACCTACTTCATTCTGGAATCTCCACCGCGTACACGGTTAGTCAAAGTGGTTTTCGGTATCGACAGAGAGTATGTCCATATCCGATCCCGGTCTCTTTGCCAACCCATCGTTATTATAACACCGCGGTCATTTAAAAATAGCTCATACTTTAAAACCAGAATAAACATTTCCAATTTAAAATTATGAATACGATATCATTTTAAAACCCAAAACAATATGATATCCTTTATCCCAAATATAAACCTTTTCAAAAATCCAAATGCTTTAAAATTTATAACGTCTGAAAGCCAAATATCCTTTCAAAGCATAATATTTCGAAATTCATAATTTAAAACCATAACTTTTAAAATTTGAATGGTTTGGATATTCAACGGTATATGAATTAAAAGGTTTAACTTAAATGTTACTTTGTAAAGAAAATAGTTCTCATGGCTTTACAAATACATTTCTTTATTAAAGTCTAAACCAAAATTTGTATTATCTCTCTCAAGTTCCAAAACCACTTCAATTTATATATATATATATACATATATATATATATATATACGTATATCCATTTGGAGTATTAATATTTCAAACTAAAGTTGGATTTTATTCTTTCAACAAATCGAATGTTCTATTAATTAGTCTTGAATATTCATATAAAATCCATAAATAATAAGACTTCAATTTCTAGTAATAAAATATATATATATTTCCCAATTCAAATTATACTAGAATATTCATTTCAATTTATTTTGGGAAAAATCCAATTATAAATATCATATCTTAAAATTTCCAAACTTAACATTTAAACATATGATATTATTAAACTCCATTTTCTTAATTGTCTTCCATTTTTAATAAAGATTTTTATACACCTTTTAAATTTCAAAATTTTCAACTTCATATGTATATATATATGGAAGAAAAATATTTATACAATATAAAATTTAAGATTATTATAAACCGTATTCCATCCAAACCATAGAAATCACATTTAAATAGTTATATATATACCACGGTGCCTGTATATAATTTTCTATCCTATGGTCAAGTGATACGGATATTTATCATTTCAATCCGCAATTTAAAAGATATAAAATTTTGCGGTTATATATCATTTCAAACCACAATCCCGAATGAAATGAAATATGCATGATAATTTTCAATTTAATGATATACAATAAACATCCATTCATCAACATCATCCATCATCCAAATCGCAATCATCAATCAATAACAATATTATTTTTGGTACTACATAACAGGTAATACTAGCAATTTTATTCAAATTAAATTTAACAGCTATTAATCTACAGTCTATATTCAGAAATAAATTATATAATGTTAACTAGCAGTTCATATACAAACAAATAAATTTTAACTGTAAATTTATACGCAATAAATTAATTAAATTAACAGTTAAATTGAATAAATGCAATTCAACAGATATGAATAAAATAAACATGTCAAATACTCATAAATAAATTTCTATTCATTTCTAAGATAAATTTAACAAACATAAAAACTTTTAGAAGTTGTGAGTGGGTTAAAACACTCACCTTTGGAATTTAAATCGAATTTAAATTCGATTTAAACCCAAAAATTTGCCCTTCTCGGAATTCGTCCAAACCAGCGTCATCAAGTCCGGAATTAAATTACGATCCTAACAAAAAAAATCTCGCGTGAAAACGAGGCCGTATGAGAAAGTTATAGCGAAAATTCGATTGAAAACAAAAATTAAAATAAATGAAAAATGGAATAATTCATACTTCAACAATCCATCCACGTCATCGTTACTTCCCAGCAAAACACGCTACTACTGTTCATCCCCTCTCACGCGTTACTTCTCTCCAGCACGCAACCGAAGGAAACACGCACCCGACCCAACCTTTGACCGCCGAAATCTTCCACCATGGTCCACCATATGATCGCCGACCAACACCAGTGGATAGCCCCTGCCGAGCCGCCTCCCCTTGACCCTCTGCGCGCGCCATCGGTCGCCGCCGCCGCGGCGCCCTTCAAACCCTAAACGAAAATTGCTCCACATCCAACCGTTGATTCTCGAAACAAACTACATGGATCGACTTCCCTCGGTCCCCTCTGCAAAACCCAGAAAAGGTTTGACGATCCGACGAAGTTTGCGACGACGATGATGAATGGTCACGGACTGTTTGAATTAATTCTGGTCAAACGAATGTTCAAAACAGAAAACGAATTGCACCAGTAGATTACATGCCTCGAGAACATTAACATATATTTTTGTGGAATTTTTCTGAAGTGTTTGCATTTTCACTGAAATTTGGATTAGGGTAGATCTAGGTTGCATTCATTTGAGGAGGAGAAGGAGATGAAGAAATGAACGTACAGCAAAAGGGAAAATAAAATGGGGCTAGGGTTTATAACCGTGCTTATATAGGTAGACTAGAGATAGCGTAGATGGATCGGATAAGTGAACGTACGAAACAAACTATGGCCCAAAGCCCGCTATGCCTCCGGAACCGAATTTATTAAATCTATATATCCAAATAGGTATTTTAAGATATTCTGAACGCGATGGAAAAAGTTTCACGTCCAAATTTGATCGTATGAAGAAGTTATGCTGAAAACAAAATTTCCAAATTGATTTCAAATTGATTTTATTAAAATTGATTTCAAGGCGTTTCACGCCCGTACGATCAAACGACAAGTCCGATCGATACGAAACTTGGAACCCTATAATAATTCACCGATACGGATCCGATGAAACTGGTTTCGTCGAAATCCGAGTCCGCGGCCAAAATGGCTATTTTTAATATTCATTAAATAAATTAATTAAATTATAAAAATCCAATTTTTACACCTAAATTCAAAAATTGACCAAATTTTCTCCCTTTAAATTTTCTTAACTATTTACTCCAATTCTAAACAATTTAAGTGTCAATAGTTGTTCTATTCATCAATTCAAATGTGAATTCTTAACTTCAATATTAATTCCAATTTTAATAAATTCAACATTATAAGTTTGATTAAATTTATTAAATTCACTTTCTTTCTATTATTCAAGGTTATTGATGTCAATTTAATGAAACTAACATTGGCTCAATATCTATACATTAAAAATCTCAATTCTAACCTTAGATCTTCAACATGTGAAATAGTTAAAAAATAAATTCCATCTAAATCTACATCTTCCCACTATCTAAATATTTAGAAAAATTACTTACCACTTTTTATTGTAAATTTCTAAACTAGCAGATTTGTGTCATTTCTAGCCCTTTGGATATTTTAAATTAACTAAAAACAGATTTACATATAATTTTCATCGTCAATTATTTTAGTAAATAAATCTTCAAAGGTTACTGCAATTAATCTCATAAATTGCAATAAATTCAAATAAATTGACTCTATTGGATTACAACTCACAACTAAATCAATTATTCCCCAACTACAAAGTTACCGTTTCTTATATATATATCACTACAGTAATACTTCCAAATGTTCATCTTTTGTTTGCATAGTTTATTGTATTCAATTGAATTGTAATATTGTTAACTTACACATAAATAAAACTTAACACTAATAGAATAAATAACTTACAAAATTTGTTGTCATAAATATATTTTATAAGTCTACACTTAATTATTATCTTACAATACGTTTTTACGTTACTATAAAATTTATACACTCTTCCGTTACCATATTAATAATTACTAAAGTCACGTTCATTCTTAATAACAACGTTATACTATTCAACATATAAAAGGACTCCATTCCTCAAATACATTCATTTATATTTATTCCCTTAAAGTTCTCCTTTATTGACTAGACACATCAATTTAGATTCATTTACATCTAATGCCCTTCTTAGCTATATACTCAATACATGTTAAATCTACATAATTTTTACCCCTTTTATTCAAATTCACTTATACCATCAATAACAAAATGTTGCCCTAAATTTAGATTCAATTATATACATTAGATAAATGGGTAAACTTTTGTAATTATCCCATATACGAAAATATTTTTATGCATACATTTCCACTTACTTACTATGCATTCATTTATTAAATTACTAATTGCCTTAGTCAACTTATCCCCTATTTACTACCAAATTTCAAATTTAATTATAGCTTATCAATACATAAAATTTACATAGGCAAAACAAATTTTATTACTATCTTAAGTCCATTTATTATTGACAACATTCATTAAATCTCATTATCAACACTTATTGCATTGATTTATTCAGCGGTCACCTTTTATTTAGTTACTATCCATTTTACAATCCAATGTAAGTCTTCCACTATTTATTTTATATTAAATGAATTCCATTCTACTTAATCTTTTTATTGATATTCACTAATTCAACCCTTATATTAGTTTCTTATATTTAACTTTAAATCAAATTGTGACAATCTACATTATCCAAATCTATTGTTACACTAAATTACAACTACTATACCAAATTTCTACATTTATTCTTAATTAGATTAGAAATTATATTAATTCAATTCATTTAATATTATTAATTTAACGGGTCGTTACAATCTCCCCCACTCAAAACTTTTCGTCCCCGAAAAGGAAAAAGAAGGGAGAAGGAAGAATAAACAGTACATCTTATTTCAAATATTAACTTATAAACAATAATTTACTGGATAAATTTTCTTAAATAAAATATACCTGTTTATAATCATTATATTCTTTTATACTTAAATTATTAAAGTTGGGAAAATATTCAACAAAATTCTAAGTCCAAAATTTACGAAATTTTTTGGCAGAGTCTCCTTTGTACGGTGAGGCTCGGGAGAAAATATAATATCAAAATATACAAATATATTACGTATATTATCAAAATATTATATCCCAACACGGGAAAATAGCGCTTTAAACGTAATCCGAAAACGTACCTATTTGTCGGGCAATATACGCTTATTATTTTGGAACCAAAAGCAGTAGCAGTTGCTTCCATCACCTGTATTTACTTATATAATCTAAAAGGTTAAATATTTATTTTAAAGTGAACTATTCAAGTGGATTCAATCATTAATCAACCAAACAATTCAACAACCATCAACCTTACGAACAACATACATACACAAACAAAGCAACCATTTAATCCATCAAACAAATGGTTGTTTGGGTTCAAACTTGAAATTTGTATGAAATGAAATTAACTATCAAGTGCATCCTTTACTCAACAGTCTTAGATGGAACAAAGATAGATATTTATTCATTTAACCACTTCAAATTTCTTACCCAACAACATAAATCAAACAACACAATTCAAACCAACACCCAAATTTATTTATTATACATTTATCTCATGCTTCAATGGTTTGATTTTCTTTCTTTCATTTATGGAGTGATTTCTTTATTTCTTACAAATTTTCATTTTCCATTTATCACAAAATTCATTATATTTGTATTCCAATTTATTTACTAAAGTTTCTATCATCTATTTATACTACTTACCTTTACTTATAGTAAAATTTCCAATTTAACTTAAGTCTATACAATTAATTCTCATTAATAATAGCAAATTAATAGAATACCTTTATTACCTTACTCTTCACTTGTAAGATTTCCCTTACATTTTCCTACTAACATTGCAACTTTTTATTATATGGTAAGTTATGTATGTTTTAAGAATGTAAGTGAAAATTTACAAGTTTCTTCTCCATTCCTTTAATTAATATATATTTGTTTTATAAATTACAATTTCGACTTACCTTTAATCTCATTCATTTACTTAATGTTTACGTTCCTATTATATTTATTTACAATAACCCTCTAATTTCACTTAATTTATTAACCTTATAACCTGCATTCCTATAAGTGAAAGATTTTACTTATTCATTAACTATGGATTGCAGTCATTTATATTTTTCCTACTTTCCATTATATTAGAATAGGGGGAATTAAAGCATACTTAAGTTAATAACCCTACAATCAAACTTTATAAATTAAGGAATTTCATTTTTACTTTCTTAAGGTTAAAATCACCTATTAATAATACAACCTTTAATTTTAGTAAAATTCCAATCATCACTTAAGTTAATACCATTAAATTCTTATTTATAACAGTAATTTATTGAATACTTCATTTTTTCCAAAAATTCTACTTGCATAATATTCTATTCCACTCTTAATTTACATTTCAACTTTTCATATTTGGTAAGTTATTTATGTTAAAGAAAATGCAAAGGACTTATACAAGTTTTATCTCAATTCTTTTAATTAAATTTAATGTTAATCAATATTACTCTTGGTAACAATTTCAAATTTCTCTTTATAACTTTTCATTAATTCTCTTACCTACATTAGAGGTTTCAATTAAATTACTTACCTACCTTTTATTCCACTAAGATAGTTTAAAAAATTTAATTAATGGAAATTTTAGAATTAAATACCGGGTCAAATTTCCATTTATTTTAAATTAATAGATAATTTTCTTCCTACAACTTTTATATCTCAGTTATATTTTAAAACAAATAAAAATTCAATTAATTTCAAAATAAATCTGCAGTAGAGTGTTCCACAGTGGCCTTTCCCCTTCGAAACTCGAAAATGAAAGTCGATGATGCGGCCGTCATCACCGAAATTATTTTCCAGCGACAGAGGGGAAAGTACAAAATTAATTTTCTCCAAAATCCTCTTTTAAAACAATTCTTCCGAATTATGCTAAATATTTATATAAGAAATTACCTATAAACCAAATCATTATATTTCACAAATCCTTTGAAAGAAGATTTTCAAAAATCCCGGACTTAAGTTCTAAAATCTCCAATTTGATTTATTATAATTTCAACTTAGCTTCAATTTATTACAAATATAATATCGGATTGAAATGATATAATATCCGTATCACTTTACCTAGGATAGAAAATGATATATAGACCCGTGGTTAGTTCAAATTTTTCTAAAATGTTTAAAGTATTTTAGAAATGTAAATAATATAATATTTTGATTTAAACTTAATTAAAAATGATTTTTATAAGTATTATTGATTTTCTAAAAATTCATAAGTGAAATGATATATAAGTAAATTATATAAGTAAATTATTATATTAAGTGTTAAGTTAAAAATTTAATTAAAGAATTGAAATTGAATGTTGAATTATATAAGTAAATTATTATTAAATTGATTTTTGAATGAAAATTTAACTTTGTAAAATCATGAATATAAGGGTATTTAAATGATTGTTTTAAAAGTGAAAATATATGATTTTATACGTTTAAAATGATTTAAATAAAATTTAATTGTTTGTGAAATTATATTGAATATTTGGTATATAATTAACAGCATTTTGAAATGTTATTATTTCTAATGTAAAGATATTACAGCATTTGTAAATGCTGTTGTTGATAGAAATGAACTAAATGGCTAAATTGAATTAAGGGCTATTATAGCACTTTATAAGTGTTGTAGTTGCTGAAATTAACTAAGGTTTGAACTAAACCTATTACAATATTTTTTTATGTCGTCTTTTGTTAAATTGAATTATTTTAAAAGTAACTTTCCGCAGCATTTTTTTTTTGGCAAGGCCAGAGGGTTTTATAGTGGACCGTCCACTTTTTATTACGAAAGTAATAAAAGTTGAAGTACAGGAGCAAGGTAAAAGCACCTTAACTACTAAAAAGAGATACAATAAAATACAGCACGGGTACGTGACTGCAATGTCACGGTAACAAAAGTATCATAATAAACTAGCACTCCTCCGAGGAGGGAGAATCACCAACAACCGAAGTCACCATAGAAGAGCTCAAATGGTCTGATCCAGACAGACCAGCAAACGGGCGGAACCGGAGAGCCAGACAAGGGTCATAAACCACATCATCAGAACAGTAGATAAACGATCGGTCCCAGGATGGATCAGTAAGCATGTCAGAATTTGAAGCCGCATCTAAACCGTCCATATCAAGAACTATAGAATCACCAGATTATTTGTAGCGAAGACATCTAAGGTCAAGTTGATCATCAGATACAAACCGGAAGAAGGATTCATTAACCGGGTTATACCTCATATCAGAAATGGGATCAATCCAACACCCTTCGGCCTCATCCCAAGCAACAGGAGGCAGAAGCGAGGTAGGGTCAGGAGTAAAAAGAGGGATGAACTTTGAAAGATTTAAATTTTGAAAATTTAATAATTTAATTATTAAATATAATAACTTCATTTTAGTTATTTAAAATGAAGTAATTTGTTTGGAAATATAAACTATTTTTAAATGTGTGTTGAAATGGTATTTTAAATAAAAATGAATGTGGTTTTGAAAGGATACGATATTTTGAAATGGATTTTGAATGATATTGAATTTTGAAATGATATTTGATTTCGAATTATAAATTACTATTTTGAAATTTTAACCACGGTATGTATTAAATTTATGGTTTAACAGATGCTTAGAGAATGGGCGATCCCAAACATCCTTTAAGTTATAGTGTGTTTCTACTATAGTTCACTTGAGTTGGTTTACACTATATAAGTATATATGTCCTGACTCGAGTGTTTTGTGCTTTACTTTACGCTCGGGTCAGCCTGAGTATTTACAGCTTAGTTTTGGATTTCTTTTCTGGAGCTAGGAATCGCTGCAGATTCTGCTTGTCTAGTTATTTGTTCCCTTTCAGTTTCAGTTGTTCAATTTCAGCTCTGTTATTTATAAACTGCTATGTATTTGAGATTTTTATTGTATATGTTTTTATAAACTGCTATGTATTTATAAACTGCTATATGTCCCGACTCGAGTGTTTTGTGTTTTACTTTACTCTCGGGTCAGCCCGAGTATTTACAGCTTAGTTTTGGATTTTTTTTCTGGAGCTAGGAATCGCTGGAGATTCTGCATGTCTAGTTATTTGTTCACTTTCAGTTTCAATTGTTCTATTTCAGCTCTGGTATTTATAAACTGCTATGTATTTGAGATTTCTATTGTATATGTTTTTCAGACTGATATTATGTATTATGTTTTGAGAGTTTGTTATAGTAGCTTCATGAACTACTATGGTATTTTAATTTCCGCTGCAAGTTATTCTGGTATTTCTGTGTCGTGATTCTGTGATTGTATTTCATTTGCTTCAAATTTATTTACAGTGCGGTATTTTGAGCAATTCAAGTCCGGCATGTGTGGATGCGAATGGCTGAAATATCGGGTTGTTACAAAGCGCTCGGCAGATTCAATACGGCGGATATGCAAAAAAGTTATAGCAAAGATACAGCGAGGATATAGCGGGATATAATGGATGACTCTAAAATAGCATATAAAACTCGTTCTTAATGTTTTACAAATATATAAATGGTAATTAAATGAAAAATTAACATTCAATTGAATTATAATTAATACATAAAAAATGTTAACTAAAAACATGTGCGAATATACTGCAAATAAACGTAAAACTGTTATATAACATAATTGAATTTAATAGAATATAAAAGTATTTTCATTTCTGAAAATATATTAAAAATTCAATTAAATAAATTAATTTCATAATTTTTATAATGTATAAATGTCATTTTTCAATTCATTTCTTTTAAAGGAGATATAACAAAAATAGCAGAGTATAGCGGAAATAACGGGATATAGCGGAAATGGCTGGGCTTAAAGCGGAAAGGCTATATTTGAGACTATATGGAAAAATCGTAATGGTAGAAATCCGCTATGAAATATAATGAGGTTACAGCGTGGTAATAGCGGGACATCAACTGCACAACTACTATGTTGTAAGAGAGATTAAGTTGACTGGTTATGATTTCAATTGAAAATGAGTAGTTAGTTATACTTAATTACGAAGAGAGACGAGTTTGCTTATAAAAATGCAAAAAGAAGTTGCGTCTGTTTATATCTATTGATATTTTATCTAAATGATTTAATTAACTTATATTTTATATTCGATGTTACATTTTATAATAAAATTTGCATTTTATTTTGTCCGTTGTTTATGAACTAACAAGACAACAAAAACTTTTTTGTTATTGAAATAGGACATTAAATATATTTGGACCGGCCTAAGGTCTCGACTATAACGGCTTCCCTGAATCAATTCAAGTAACAAAAATAAACGTACATAATAAAGGGGAGAATTAAGATCGTAAATTCAGCCGTTGATCCTCCATCAATTAATTTATTATAAAATAACCTACAGAATTTGTTTACAAAGAAAAAGAGAGAATCAGAGTAACATACGTACTGCTGGCCTTTTTTTACTCTACCTCAAGTGGAAGTCCAGTCAGCATAATAAAGTCGGAAGTTAATTCCTTTTCCGTTTTGAGTTTAACGACAAGAGCAGTCTTAACAACATTTTGAAATTATGGCGCAAGAACGTTACATAAAATAAATAAGCATTAAGCTGGTCGTTTATTTTCTCATGTACAATTTACAAATTATCCAGCACCAAACTGCAAAAGCCGCATAAATAAATAACTCTTCTTCTTCCTCTCTTTATTTCTCTTCAAAAAAACCTCTGCTATCACTTTCTCTTTCCTCATGTTCCCAAAGCCCTAATTCTCGTCATGTTCAAGGAAAATCTAACCCTATCCTTAACCTTCTCCTTGATCTCATGTGCAGTAGCAACAGTCCTCGTTGCAAAAAGGTTGAAGAATCGTCAAAAGTGGTTAAGAGCTGTTGAGATCTTGAACGATTTCGAGGAGAGTTGCGAAACTTCGGTTTCGAGATTGAAGCATGTTGTGGATGCAATGGCAGTCGAGATGCATGCCGGGCTTGCTTCTGACGGCGGCAGTAAGCTTAAGATGCTCCTCACTTTTGTCGATAGATTGCCTACCGGGTAAGTTTTAGTGTTTATTTTATGTTCTATTTTTTTAGAAAAAAAAAAAAATTAACTCGTATTTCTTATTTTTTGTAACACTTTAGTGAGAATGTGTATGTTTCTGGAATTATTATATCCTTGAGTTAGGAAGGCTAGATGTGGTTAGCGTATGGTATAAATATGTAGATAGTTTTCAACATGAGCAGCCTATATGATAAAAAATATGTGTTTTTGCTTTAATTTTCTTGTTTGGAATAGGTGTATGATATTTGTTATAGTTAGTTCATTGATTTGACATGTGGCTATGACTAGATCAGTGTATTGGTGACGTGTGATATATTATATCATACTGAAACGTTGATAACAATTGACACCAGTTTAGAATGAAACTTGGCAATCTATGCCATGTGAAATTCGTGATTTGATATTTGTGTTCATATACCGTGAGATATGTTATTAAATGTTAGTTATTTAAGTTGAATTTGGGTTGTCCAGTAAGAATTATAGTTCATATAAAGTGAATCGAAGGTTAAGTGTAGATGTGTATGTTTCTTCTACTATCACGTTCAGCAATATTACCATGGGATTCATGTTTGTTAATGTGGTTCTTTTGCTAATTTAGTGTTTTTTTACAACTGAATGAACGAGCATCTGGAATTGATTATTGTTGTTGGGCATATTTAAGGTGAAATTGAAAATGTGCTAGATCCTTTTTTCCCCTCATTCTGTCAGTGAAAATGCTTCAAGTGTGTGTGCTGTGTTTTTGTCAGGGTTTTAATTGCTGTCATTAATACATAAGGATGTCAATACAAATGTGGGTCACCAGTCGTTAATACATTGACTATCATGTGCATTTTCTAGTGCCAATACTTCTTTTGTGCTGTCTTTTTTAGAATCTTGATTGTTGTTGTGGATTAATGAATTAAAGATGTGTGTACTAATATTATAAACCTATTGTTATATTTCTAAATGTGCAGTTGTTTGGTTGCATCTGTTCTTGCCTGTCCTTGTCCTTTGTTATGAGGCTATTAATTGTCCTATGTTTTTGTTGAGTTCGTCTCCTAGTGTGTTATTGTATGTTCTTACTTCTCTTTTTTGGTGCATGAAAAAAAAAACATCTTTAAATGATTATCATTCTTTAGTGTCAGATGAGCTGTTTATATAGAAATATATTCTTTAGTGTCAAATGAGCTGTTTATGTTGAAATATATTCTTTTGATTATGTTGTACGTATTTGTCTAATGATAGAAATTTGTCTGTTTCCCTTGTTCTCATCAGCATACTAAATTGTGAATGCAAACCTGTGCAGTGGCTAAAGTTAAAATTAAATTATAACCCGTGTCAAATATGCAGCAAGACCTTTTCCTACTGAAAAGTATTTTCTCCTGCAGAGAAAATTATGGTGATGTACAGCATAGCAGTGAATTATTTGCTAGAAAAGAATTAGTTGTTCACAGTGCTTTTTAGGCGTATTCACTTCAGTGTTGTACTCATAAAAATCGAGGATTATCTTTATTATTAGCATTGTATTTTCAGCATGAATTGCATATTGTAAGAAACCCATTTAATCCTAAAATTTTAATGTACTTAATTTCCAAAAGAAGAAAGCAAGAAAGTAAAAGTTGTGGAAGCAAGTGACACCTTAAAATATGTACCATGGCAAGTTTCAAATGATAAAAGCCTAGAAAAAAAGTTTATGTACTAATTATTAAGCTCTACCAGTCTCTCAAGGTTCTTATGCCCTGTGTTGCCCACATTCGGCATTTTAGGTAGATGCTCAATTCCAATGTATCGTGGATGTCGCACGTAAGCTGATTTAGTAAAATATGAATTAGAGCATCTTTAATAGCGAATATTCAACCTGAATAATTCCGGAGGAGCCCCCAATAGTGAATATTCAGCTGAATGTTCAGATTCCTCTTCAGGAAACTGAAGTGGAACTGGACGCTCATTTAATGGGCCTCCAGTCTTAGGCGCCCATTAAATGAATGCCCAACATCATACAATTAAATGGGCCTCCAGTTATAAGTTGAAATTCAAGGCTGAAGCTATTAGAGATGCCCTTAAGAGATATCTACCTTTGATAATTACAGCAAATGGTTAAACTCATTCGTATATGCAACATATGTTTCGAATGAATATGCCTTTCAGGATGTCTTATTTTTTAAGAGATTTATACATGAAGAATATACGACCTCTGGAACTTGAATTTGTGTATTGTTACGTTTTCTATTACTTGAAGGAAACCATGCTTACTAGGGCCAAATTGATCTTTAAGTTAATTAAACTTGAGAATGGCTGCCATAAGCAATTTATACGTTCATGATTTGTTGTCTTTTTATTTTGTGTATGAAAGTTCATATGTGGCTTGGTTGCCACAACGAGACAAGTATATTGTGACAACTTGTACATCAATTCTGTTTGGAATCTATTAATTTGTTATTGATATATTATTTGATAGGATGGAGAAAGGTTTTTCTTATGCACTTGATCTTGGTGGTACTTACTTTCGAGTATTGCGGGTTAAGTTGGTCGGTAAGAGGTCTATGAATATAAGACACGACGTTCAAAGGCAACTAATTCCACAAAGTCTAATGACGAGAACCAGTGAGGTTGATTTTCTGTCTGCTTATTTTGATCTTATTCTATAGTTGATTTCTAATGTTTGTTTTCTTCCATTTTCTATTTTCGTGCAGGATCTATTTGATTTTATTGCAGGGGCACTAAAACAATTTGTTGATACAGAAGCGGATGATTTTGAACACGTACCAGATAGAAGTAGAGATATTGGGTTCACGTTTTCTTTTCCTGTTAAACAATTGTCTGTTTCCTCTGGGGAACTAGTCAAGTGGACAAAAGGATTTGCGATTGAAGATACTGTGAGTTTTATTTATATTTCTTGAACAGAATAAATTGGCATGTAGATGGCTGCACTAGAATTACTTAATAATCCTATTACTTGATGATCCTAGCAGATGGCTGCACTTGGATTATCTATTACTTAATAATCCTAGCTTGAACATATAGCATATAACATCAATTTTGATGAATGATAAAAATGATAGTGCAATATTGTTTGTAGTATTATTGTAGATAAAGTTGAAATAAATATTTGAACAAACTTCTGATGTGATAGTGGTAGTAAACTTGTTTGCTCATCTTCCCTTGTCATTGAATCAGCAGGTCTTCCTTGTACTCTTTTCATTATTTCCTTGACTTTCCAACCTCCATGGGTGGTCCTTTCCTAAGATCTGGCATTTATATTCAAATTAAGATTCTGAGACTTGCTATCTTCCTAAACAGTTTTAAACTTAATGTTGATAGTTTTATTTTAGTACATTATGCATGTTGTGGTGAAACATACCCATTTCCCTCTGCCTATGTGCAAAACGTCAATTATGGAGTGTTTACCTCGTAGAAGTTGATGGCATTGAATTTTCAGGTTATGTTCATGTTCGCTGAGTTGGTATCTGCAATAATTCGTATTCCACTTGCTTATATTTGGAAATGAAGGATAACTGCCTTCTAGTTCTTATCAGGAAAAGTGTGTTTTTCCCCCTACACAAAGCTATATCTTCTTGTGTATTATGCCTGCTGAAAAAGACAGGCATGCTGCATATGCCACAATATCTATTCGATGTATTAAGCTTCATTAACAAGTGTTGAAATCTGTTTCAAACGTATTTGTTTAATGAATTACTGATTTCAAGTTGTATCTTCTTATGCGAACCACTTTTGTTTTTAGACATGTGCAACCAATCTTTTAACCTTTTAATAATTTGTACTTCAAATTATGCATTATATCTTATAATTTTCTACTTCTGATAGATTGGGAAAGATGTTGGTCGGTGCTTGGAAGATGCCATGGCTAAAAAGGGACTAGATATGCAAGTAGCAGCATTGGTATGCTTTGACTGTACTAGATGTTTCGCTATAAACTTATACCGCCTTTTTGGTGGTTAGTGTTAGTCTTCAAAAATAAGTAGTGTAATTGAATTTTCTTACAAGGAGCAACAATTGCCTGCACAGACTACGGTGATATATTTTCACAAACGATTTTGATCTTAAAACATAGACCAGTATGCTTTATGATTCGATGTATCGACCTAATTTTAGTTAGCTCAGATAATATCAAACCTTTTTCTTATACTGAAATTACTATAGTGCATTTTAACCTTTCAACTTGCATATGTTCTGTTATATTTTCAAAATCTTAAATCAAAAGCAAGTTTTGCTGCTTGAAACCATGGACGTTTCCGGTTATGGAATTGCTGTACATGCTTTACATATGATCTAGTCTGTATGTTAGATCCATGACCTTATCTTACCTTGGTGACCCTCTTTCTATACAATTGTTTACATATTGATCCATACAAGCAGGTTAATGATACTGTTGGAACTCTGGCACTTGGTCATTATCATGATGAGGATACAGTTGCTGCAGTCGTTTTTGGAACAGGCACAAATGCATGTTATGTGGAGCAGACTGACGCAATAATTAAGTGCCAAGGACATCATACAAATTCAGACAGAATGGTAATTTTTATATTTTCTGTTTTATCTTTGTTCAGATTGTCAAATATATCCTTATTACATAGAGATTCAACTCTTCTTTTTTTTTGTTAATTAGGTTATAAATATGGAATGGGGAAATTTTTGGTCAGCACATTTGCCACGAACTTCATATGATGTTGCATTAGACGAAGATAGTCCTAATCCTAATGAGCAGGTAAATATTATTACAAGTTTTTGGGTTGTATATAGATATTTCACTCTGGTCAATAACAAATATTCTTGGAATTGCTCATGGTATAGGGTTTTGAGAAAATGATATCAGGAATGTACTTGGGCGAAATTGCAAGAAGGGTGCTTCAAAGAATGGCTCAGGAATCTGATGTTTTTGGTGATGATATTGCTGCCTGTTTAGCCACACCTTTTTCGTTAAGGTGTCAATTTGGATTTATTAATGTCTTGTCTACATGACTTATTTGTATTCTCTCTTACTTAATTTTTTTTTTTAAATGCAATATAATTCTATTGATGCAGGACTCCTATGATGGCTACCATGCATGAAGATGACTCTGCTGACCTTGTAGAAGTCAGTCGAGTACTGAAAGAAAATCTGCAGGTAACTTTGGTGTAATCTCATTATTGCATATATAAAAAGGTTAGTCCTATTAACTCCATATATAAATGCTTCCAGATGCCAGAAGTGTCCGTAAATGCTCGAAAAGTAGTTGTGCGAGTGTGTGATATAGTCACACGAAGAGCTGCTCGATTAGCTGCAGCAGGAATAGTTGGAATGTTAAAGAAGATTAGAAGAGATGGAAGTGGAGGAATTGGAACCGTACCAACAAAAGGGAAGTTGCAAAGAACAGTTGTGGCAATCGAAGGTGGTATGTACACAAATTATTCTTTCTTTAGAGAATATTTAAATGAAGCAGTTGTAGAGATACTGGGAGATGAAGTCTCAAAAATGGTCATACTGAAAGTGTATGAAGACGGTTCAGGAATAGGCACTGCTCTTCTTGCTGCTTCACATTCCCATTCATCTGATAGATAAGTATTTGTTCTTGTATATTTAGGCCTGTAGAAATGTATTTATTCTTTTTTTTTTATATATATATCATAAGAAAAATGTGTATATAGATGGATGGATTTCATAATTTTATTTATATAGGTATTGAGGCAGCAGTTATCGTGTATACGCAGTTGTTACCTGTTATTTAGTTCAATTGTTTTTTGATTCTTTCATATCGTTTTCGTTATCACTACATTGCCTTTCCTTGATCGAATATTCAGTTTGAGCAGTTAATCACTTTTTGGTAATGAAAAATCAGTGATAAATTCAAAAATAAGCTTCCTAAAACTGTAACTATATTTGATCAGCAACTTGTGAAGCTATGTCAGTAAATGTCATTATAAAATGGCTAGCACAAAAGGTATGTATCAATGGGATCTAGCTATTTGTATGCTATAAACGGTTTTACAAAAGTATAAAAATTCAGTGCAAGGGAGACTGGAACGATGCACTAATTAGCAGCAGCAGCTTTGAAAAGTTCTTTCCATTTTTCAATATCACTTCCAGGTCCTTCTCCCTACGAAAATCCAATTTCCTTATTTCAATAATCTGACATCAGGAAGGAAAAAAAGTAAAGAGGACCATAATTATGTACAAGTTTGAGTACTACCTCTACTGAATTGATTTCATAAATTTGCCCTTCAGTAAACTCTATGTCCAAAGCCTGTATGCACGCTTCTGCCACTACAAGCCTGCTAACCTCCCCTACGAGTTCATCTCCTGGTAAAGAATTCAAATAATTTGAGCAAGACAGCGGCTAACAACTATAACCCTATGCCTGAAATTTTCATGTAATTTGATTAATGGAAAGAAGGACCTAAATGCTACAGGAGCTAAACCATATTGAATACCATAATTATGTGTAACCAGTTTGCAGGTAGGTAACCAGAGTTGTTATGTATTTCCAGACATTTTCCTCTTTTTTTAAGGAATAAAAAAAAACAGAGAATACTTTAGGAATAAATGACAAACCTTGACCTATAACTACAGCACGTCGTTCACCAGCAGTTGCTTGCAGCAAAGTGTTTAGATCATAAGATGTGTAAGGCCCATCAGTTAATCTTCCAGGCCTGACAGAAAAAGTATGCAATTAATTCTTGGTTTAAAAAGACTAATAAAACATCACATGATTCACATTCATAGAGCCAAAAGATAATCATGAATGCATAGACACAGAGAGAAAACATATCCTTATATTTTCAGTTGGATAATATGAACCTGATGATGGTGTAGGGTAGACCCGAATTGCGAACATAATCTTCTCCCATCTTCTTGTATTTTAAAACACCAAACAGATTCATTATACTGCATCCAAAATAATTTAGAACATTGATGTGATCCTTTAAATAAGGTAAAAAAGAAAACTGAATTCAAGAAAGAAACTGCAATAATAAGTTTGTGCGCGCGCACATTCTTACACTACATTTATCGGGTGCTGTGTTAATAGGGAAGGAATCAGCCAAACTTGTGCTACGCTCTACGCTGAGACAGAATCCCAGGTACCAGACTCCCCTGGTTTCCCCGTACCCAACCAATCGGGAACACCTATTTTCAACCATTTTGCAATTAAACCCCTTTCTCTCTCCTGCTGTGGGGAGTTTTAATTGCAAAATGGCTGAAAATCGATGGCCCTGATTGGTTGGGGACAGGAGGAACATGAGATTCTGGTACAGGGGATTTGATCTCACACTTAGTTTTAATATGTTTCCAAGATAAACAATCTCTCTCTAACAGCATTATCTACTAGTTTTCAAGTGGTTGTGTATACACATTCCTAGGTTGACAAAAAAATAGGTGGGGAAACAACGCACTCGTCTGAAGATTTCCTGCTTGGAGAAAAAGCAAAACTTGATTACATGAGTTCATTGCTAGCTTTTGTATTTATTGCTGGAAATGAAAAAAAGTGAAAAACTTGATTTCCTGGGATCACTAGTATTGTATCTCTACTGCTTGATATGCTCTTATAAAACTTGATATGAAACCAAACTTTAGATTAACCCGCATTACCATCATCTACACATTGAGATCGTTGTGAATACTGTAGTATGATCAAAATATCCAGAAAATATTATCCATTGAATTTAACCTTCAACGTAAAATTCATTTTTGAATATATTTACCAACATAATCCTTCTAGACTCTTAATAGTTAATAATATAAGAACACATTTTCAAAGTTTGATTTCATACAATTAAAAGTTATCAGTACAAGGAATGTAGCGGATCTGTGCTAATATATATATGTATACATATATACACATATAGATATATATATATATATATATGTATGTATGTATAGATATGTATACATATGTATACATATCTATACATATACATATGTATACATATACATATGTATATATATATATAATGGGTGGGCTTTAGATCCATCTTTGAAGCCTCACTTCATCTTTTCACGCAAAAAAAATAAAAATAACAAAAAAAAACAAAGAAAGAGAGAGAAAAAAACTGAATAAAGTATATTTTAGTAGATATGTTAATAATCGTTAATGAGCTTATCATTACAAAAAAATAGAATCATTTCCAAACCTTTCAAAATTAAGTTCAAATCAACTGTTTATACAAATATTCTTGACGGCTCATATTAGCTTAGTATCTTGAAGGAATTACCTTTTTTTTTCATGAAGTAGGTCTGTCTAGCGAATAGAACATGCCGACGAAAACATCTTTTATTTTGGAAATGTACGTCTGTTTATGTTTCTGTGTCTTTGTGCATGCATGTATGTAACTTGTAAGTGCTATAACCTAGTTTAATTTGTGTCTTGGGATTTGAAAATTTGATTTTAGAATGGCTATGTGGATTCTGAAAACATGTTAAGATGTATTAACTTCTAAAATTTTGAGTTAAGCGCTCGCATGGTAATTGAAAGTATATGTAGGTCTCTTTGATGTATAGTGAATCATTACTCCATAAAAGTGGGCTAAGTACCTCCATGGCAGTTCATCAAATTTTGTGACGCCTACTGAGGAAACAAGAACAAATCTTTTCAGTGTACGAGGCAAGGCCGATACAAGATTCCTTATTCCTTCCCAATCTTTGGAAAAAAAAAGATACAGCTTTTAGAGATATATAAATTCTTCCATCAGCGGTTTTCTTACTGAATATACTTTAACAGAATAAAGCAAAAAAACACAGATAAAATGGATTGAAGAATGGATGTTATGTTACTGTAAATAAAGGAAGGGTCCATGGAGAGTTCTCACCTACTTTTTCAGGTGTATTGTCTCCTCCCCATCGTTTTGAAGGAAATGCTGTAGTTCCCGTGCAGCAAATCACATGTGTGACCCCCTGTTAAACTATAGTCCTATAACTTGATTTAATAAAGCAGTTACAGAAAAATGTATGACTGCACAAGCTTCTAATTCACAAAACTTGACGATTGAATGAAAATCAAGAAGGCAAAAGAACACACCTCAAACATTGCTGGATCAATATCTTTGGGGTTTCTTGTATCTCCTTTCCATACCTGCATGTTTATATATTACATATCGCATTTGAATTCAACCTGAACTATTCTGTCTTTGATGAGGGAAGTGTGAGTAAAAGAAAAAACCAGTGAAATAAATACCCTTAATTTGTCTTCGGCTTGCGTACCGAATAGATATTGTGCTTTAGTAGGATCCCTTAAGAGCAACTGTAATTTGATATTTCGGCTTAATAGTGATGCCACAATCAGTTGCCCTGGAAAGTAGGAACACTTCATAATCTAATGAACACTTGTTGATTGAAAAAGTATAATTTAAGAAATGTTCAAAGCACACAGCCTTAGCCTTAAAAAGAGCTTTACCATTACCAGGTAAGAAGTCATGTTTACCAATATAAGAAAATACAACTAAAAGGATAAAAAAAAGTAGCATGGTTCCCAGTCCACAAGGTTTTATTATTCAGTTACGATAAAATAAATAAAGAATAACTTAAAACCAGATACTATTACAATGCCAAAGGATGGATTAAAAATGGGAAAATGATTAATGGAAGCACAAATTATAGTGAAAGAACTGAAGACCAACCATAGCCTGTCTTTTACACCAGCAACTCGAAACAAGCCAAAAAAAACCTGTTTAACTCCTCCTAGTAATGAAGAGCTGATTCTGACTTTTACAGTTCACAGTGAAGAGAAGAGAGTTGTACTAAATTTAAACGCCTCTAATACTCAGCTGAATTTTCAGCACC
This sequence comes from Allium cepa, assembly GCA_030765085.1. NCBI lineage: Eukaryota > Viridiplantae > Streptophyta > Magnoliopsida > Asparagales > Amaryllidaceae > Allium > Allium cepa. Next base: position 1,013,138,333 of record CM060934.1, on the reverse strand, counting down.
AATATTCATTTACTCAATTGTTAATTTTCCATGTTTTCTTCATCCACTCTTTTCTTCACTATGTGTGTTTGTATCACAAATTTTACTAACCATAACCTGGTAATCTCTTAAGATAAATAGGTAGAAGATGTCATCACCATCATATTATTTGTTCTACCAAATGGGCACATGGCTACGAAAGCTGAGCTGCTAGCCATGCATTTCAGTATAAACTTGTTAGGAATTATGATGAAAGAGGGGCTTCTCTTATCCCAGACTAGTAGGCGGCATCTCCTACACCGTATAAAACTAAATATCACTGCTCTCTACCTCCCTTCTCTATTCTCTATCTACTATTAATAATGTAAATTCAATTAATAGGATTTCAACCGCGTCTTTTTGAAATACCATAAATGCCCTTTCCATCAATACAAGAACAACTGGTACCTCTTAGGTACAGACATTCAGGTTTTCCTAATGCTATACAGAATAAGTTGAACTTATAAACTCTATGCCAGATTCATGATGGATGTATGTCAAACATTTAATCCCTTATTTTGCGTACATTCATTCCTAACTGCTTTTACTGTGCCTTCCTCCATATTTGATGCAGAAATAGGAATACAGCTATGACTTGATGGGTTAGTTCTTTTATCCATACATTTTATAATGAAGGATTCATGAGTATTAGTGATCCGGCTTTTCTACTTTAATCCACGTATCATTGTTCCAATAAGAAGGTACATCTATCTTTACTACGGTATAATTATATTATGTCCATGGTGTACTGATATTGTTATCTAAAGATTCTAAACTGTTGCTATGGTACTTATTGGATAATTCATTTTCTTCCTTCAATTGCAAATTTTTGTTTGTTTCGTTTACATTTACTCTGTTATATGTTATTGTATATTCGGATATATATGTACTCATCCCAATGACTATTTGCTTTTGTTATTTTGCTATTGATGCTTGCTGTTGTTCAATTAGTAACCTCTGCACTCTGTGTTAATTATACTGCAACTACTCTAATTTTTTATATAAATCTACGTTTCCTGTTTAATGTCCCCTGTTTTCCAATTAAAATAATCAAAACTTCTCACTTAATGTCTACATATTATCAAAAATGCAATATTAACGATTACCATTATCGTTCTATTAACCTACAACTTTGCTTCCCAATACTAACCAACAACCCAGTGCTAACATATTAATTATTACAATTAAAAATAAAACTTCCATACACCAACCTAAACACAATATTATTGTTTCTCCTGCCACAACAACCACTCAATAAGCAATACGGTGAAAAATAATAATTAGAACATACATTATTTCTATCGTTGTACACACATTGCATAATGTTTATTTTTTGCTTTAGAAATAGATTTATTTAACATTGCAGGGTCCGAATTAATGATAGATCATGTTTTGCAGTTCCAGGAGGATTCTACGGGGGAAGGCATTGATGATGGTGTAGGAAGCATCGCAAGACATATTACTCTAAAAAGTACAGAACTTCTGTCCTGTGTTAACGATTCTTCACTATAACAGCAGCAAAGTATAATTCCCGCTACCTTCAAATCGTTTAAATTTAGATTATATTTTTCTACTGTAAATCAGCTTTTGCTTTCAATTGATGGAGTTTCTGATGTTGATCCAATGGCATTTTTACATGTTCAGCATTTTTAAATGGATTTGGGACAGTTCCCATATCCGTCGTTTGATTTTCCGCGTATTGATTTTCAGTGGATTTGAGCTTTCAAGATGGTTTGAATAGTGAGTTGTTCTTTAACTTTAGTACTTATGGTTCTGGAAATTTAGATGTTTTCTTTGATGATTTTCCGACTGAGATCTTTGATGAACTGGATCATTCAGTTTGGCCTATTTCATCTACCTCTTGAAGATTTGTGATTTTAGTCTGAATTTGTCTTTGTGCTGTATGATGGTTAATTCATTCCATTATGCGTGAAACATTTTTTTAAATTTGTATATTGGGTTAACGGGCTCCATATGATCACTTGGAATTTATGTAATTGAAATATTGTATTAGTCAAATGTTTTGGCTATCAGATGTCATACTTCTCTCATCAAGAAGTGGTTTTTGTTTTTCTCAAGCAGCCTGTACACAAAAAGCCCTGTACTATGATTAAATGACGATGGCGTACATGCACATGAGTTGCAGAAGAATATGCATTTTTATGAAAATCTCAAAGGATTAAAAAAAATTACTTCATTAAAATTTAAAGTTTCTACTTGAATACCAGAATAGTTTGTTTTTAATTTAAAATCATAAAATATAGTCATTATAACTGCAAGCTTATAATGCCTTAGACCACAAAAGCCTTAATATACGTGTATCACAAACAAGCTTGAGTTATCATTAATATTAACTTTCACTTTAGGGAAGAATCTTCACCTCAATTGTTTTATTTATTTAAAATTTTACTCTAAATAACACTTTGAATTATCTTAAACGGAAATTATTCATTTATGAAATTTAAGAAACCGATGTAAGAAATTGGAATGATATCTATGAAAATCTTGATTATTATACACGGGTAGTTTGAGAAATACTCAATGATTATAAATGACACTCTGTGAAAAATGTACAACCTCTTTAAACTTCATAGGGTGATGTACATATTATTTGTTAACTCGACTTTTGAATAACAAAACCTTCAAAGTGTTCTAATTAACAGTGATGTATACATGCCACATAAATAACACATTCAACATCTTCCACATTCATAACATGATTAACAAATACATATCCACATTGACTAAGCATTTATATTCTAATTATAGTTGAACCTGCGCACATGTGACATGGTAATAGGTAGGTATAATCCGTACAAGAAAGAGTTGATGCTTTTTCCAACAAGAATTGTAAGGGTACCATCCGCAAAATTAATATTTTCATAAATTAATCACAATTTAGTTTGTAATATTTAAATTTGATTAGAGTAGGATTTGAATTATAAAATCTCAGCGTGAACTGTAAAAGTGAACAGTAAAAAGAAAATCGAATTAAAATAGCGTGTGTCATAACAAAACATCTCTGTCATTAAATGGACTTATATAGGTCTACTAAAATTAGTGCCTTAATGCGTTAACGTCCCAAAATCAATACTATTTTGTTCCCTGATTCTACAACGCTGGAAGTATTTTTAATGTTAAATATTAAACACAATGGCATTTTTATATGTCCAGCATTTTTAAATGTCCAAGTTGTAGAACTAATGCATATACACTGATTAGATGTAGACCAACCTGATGCAGGCCCACCTGGACGTGTGCATATACTCGTTATAAATAAGGAAAATTGATTCTATAGGATTTGCCGGGTACCAGCATTTCAACCGTCATCAAAATTACATATACTCTTTTATAGTTTATCACGTCTATCATCCCTTAGACGTGTGCACACGTCATGCATGTCATACACTAGTATTAACAAAGGGTGATTGTATATGACTTTACAAGTACTCATTGTTTCAACCTTCGTTAGATATGTAGATACCCTTTCAATTTGTTATATTTTATCACATGCCTATATTACATAAGTGCATGCATACATACATACATTAATATGTGTTAAAGAAAAGAGAATGAGATTTTTTTGAAATAAGTTACTATGTTTACCAATTAAGTGCAAATAAATCCATGAACAACAACAAATTATAGTGCAAGAGTTGGTGAAAACTATAACAACATTAGACAACTCCACATACTCCTTATTTTATAGAAACTACTTTAATACTTTAACTCAGATTTTACATTCATAAATAACTAAATATGTAGAAAAAAAGGTGGTAGATTTGGTTCTCATGTAGAGTCAACTCACCATAGCTTTAACAAATAATCATCAAGAAAACTGACGTAAAATATAATTTTGCTGGATAATATCCTTATAGGTTATGCTAATTTGATTTGTTCATAAATACCATGGTTATGATGAAGTCCTATGATTGATACACGAAAGTATATTCAAAAATGAAAAACATTCCTACTATGTATATACGTAGTGCAATATTTTAAGTCTTGAATTTTGATATTTTTATCATCTTGGGATTTCCACATGATAATCCTATATTGGACGAGAACTTGAACAAGTTGAATGCAGGATCATTAAGTAAATATTTGGATTATCTTGAGGTAACTTACATGTATATTGATATTTTTTTAGGATATTTTTTTAATTTAGCCCAATTTTAACAACTAATTACAAATTTAGATCAGTTTTAAAATTTATTACAAAAATAGACTAGTTTGTGCCAAATCAGCGCTACGAGTACTGGTGGCATCTTAAATGCCGCCGGTACATTTTAGAAAAAAAATAGTTTGCGGCATTTCAAATGCCACAAACTATTCTGTAAAAAAAAACCATTTGGGAGGCATTTGAAATGCCGCACACTGGATGCATTTCAAATGCCGTCCAGAATTAAAAAAAAATTGTACTAGCAGCATTTGAAATGACGTCAGTACACGTGGTGCTGATGTGGCGTAAAGTGGTCTATTTTTGTAATAAGTTATAAAACCGATCTAAATTTGAAGTTAGTTTTGAAAATTGGCCTAAATTAACAAATTATCCTTTTTTTTGATTTGTTTACATTGTTGCTTAAAAAATTGCAACTTTTGTTTATTTGATGTGTAGAGTAAAAAGACAAAACACCTACTACTTTTAGGCTTGTACTTTGTAGCCATAAAATTTATTTATATACGTTGTAGCAATGAGATACATTTGATGTCCGTTCATTGTTTTAATTAGCGAACCATACTCATCATTACAAACATAGTATATACAACTAAAATCAACGACCATTAATGTAAGCTTTGTGGTAGAAATGTATATGAAGAAAAAACAATGATTCTTTTGTCATATATTTTACCTAGCCAGGCTACTCATTAAAAAAAAATCATACTCCATGGAGGAATGAGGGAGAATGACAACGTTAGAAGTAATTTTTTTTGACCTAAGGACATCTTGGACTGAAGGACAAATATTAATTATAAATAATATTATATTCAATTTTTACACTATACAGAATGCTAGTTATAACTAGTATCATATTCAATTTTACATTATACAAAACGGTAGTTATATTTAGCATTATTCTCCAACTTAAAAAAAATACTTATTGTCTTTTCGACTAATTTTTCTGCAAAGTTAGTCCTTGTGCTCGTTTGAGGAGGAAACGATAAGTGAAGATTATAAAAAACAAAGAAATTCCTCCAAACAACCTTTATTAAATTTACCAAAAAATTATAAGAAAACGTCTTAAAAGTGAAAAGAAATCTTAATCCCAAAAGCCAAGAAAAACAACTTTTTTCTCACAATATACAAGTCTATATATAGCAAGAGATTACTTGGTGTTTAAATCCTCATTTATATAGCAACAAATAAATTGTTGCATCAAATTTAAAAAAGTAAAATCTTCTCTTCTATTATAAAATACATATCTACATATACAAAGTATTATTTTGAGCAAGTCAAGTATTTGTTTACCTTTTATTATATTTATTTTATTGTAAATGTGATTTTGTATTACAAATCACAACATTCTCCAATTACAAACGAGTAAATATTGTAGCACCAATCTCAACAATCTCCAACTTGATACTATATTTACGCAAATGTCATCCAAACTCCAACTGCAATTTCAAACTCAAAAAGTCTCCAACATAACAACGGAAACAAATGTCCCCGTTCAAAAAGAAAACTTTACCAACCTCCGAACCACCGAATATGAATATCCTCCAATTGAACATGCATACCATCAATAATTCGAAATGTAATAAAGGTCTCCATGCGATCTTTGCAGTTTTCCATTGCCGACTCCACCTTGATTCTGACAAATTTTCCTCTCCAACACCACTTTGAGAAATTCCTTCGTTCGCTACCATTTTTTCAAGCAATTTGTAAACATTGTTGTTTCTCTTTTTTGCGTCGAGCATCTTCCTATTATCTTTTCAAATCCTAATGACTCTACGTCAAGTTGAAAAAATGCAGCATCTTCCTTCCAACCGTCCCACTAGAATAAGATTTTTTTTAAATTTATGGGGCATGCCTTACTTCCGTGAGTTTCACCACCCTTCCTCATGCATTATTAGCAACACCGAACATATACACTTCATCTCGACGTCACCATTATTAGTGGACTCCACCTAGCTTTCTTGCTCCTTATAGTCAACGAATGCTCCCTTTTGATTGATATATGAAAACATGAAGTTGAATCAAACACCCTACTCATCTCTTTTTCTTCCATGAATATAGAAAATATTATTACTAATACCAAAATTTACCTCATCGTTGTTACCTTATTTGTGTTTATCTTAACATTTCTCACATTTCTCTAATGCTTTCATCATTTCTTTATTCTTTTTAAGCTTGTAAAATTTCAACTTATAACCAGGTTTTTCACAGTAATAACCGATGAAATATATTTTCGTATTCGATTTGTTTAATCGTCTTTACATATTTGGTGGTTACCTCTCCTTCCAAGATGGACTCTTCCAACGTATATTTTTCCTTTCCTCCTTATCCTTTTGTTCCATTAGGTTCATCATCCATATCTCATATCCTCATTGAGCAGGCTACTAACCACCGAACCATTAAAACAACTCCATTCGAATTTAAGTTGTTCAATGTCAGCACAAGTCTTTCTTAATTCTCAGGCAATGAACTCATCAACATCAAAACTTGTGTTTCATCATCCACCTTGTAATTTACGGTCATCAATTAATTCACATTTTCTCGAAAATCATTAATATATTCTCCAATCAATCCATCTGTCTTATGTTTTAGATTTACCAATTTTCTTATTAGAAGAGACTTGTTTGTTACGGAGTTCTTTACATAGATTGTTTTGAACTTCTTTCAAATTCCAAAAGCACATGTTGTTATGAAAATAGTAGCGCTTTGCGGAAGCTTTTATCAACGGATCTTTGTCACCAAAATCACAAAGAGATAACTTGCATTAAAAACAAGACGGAATTGAAATCAAAATGCAATAACACAAAATATTTCACCCAACCACCCACTTTATTGATTCACCAAATTTTTTTTTACAATTAATAGAACAATGCTAAAGTAAACAAAATACCATTGAATCAATAACTAAATTGAGAAAGTGAGCAAATATCTATATGGCTAAAATTGTTGGAAAAAAAACAAAGATGAAGAAGAGAAAATTACCAAATAGATTTTCTACCACACTTTTACCCTCTCTTCTAGTCTCTATTTATATAATCAATTACTTAATGTCCAAGTTAACATTAGATAACAAAAAATATTTTGATTAGCCAATTAGAGAGAAATAAATATTAATTAGAGGAAAAAAAATCTTCTCTTTCTTTCTTTTGCATATTTATTTCCCTCTATTTGTGATTTTGTATCACCAAAATTTAATACTACACCTTGATGCAAAATCACATATCTTCAACATATCAAAGCATGTCATATCTAGATCCATCACAAATCCTCATATCTCAACCACACTAAATTACAAACCTCAACCACCGTCTGCAAGTGATGCGTCTCCCACATGAGGTGCACCATACAAATCCGGTCTCAAAAACGTTTGTAATACCACAAAGATCTCCGTGATATCCCGGATTTTGGCAATATAAATTTAATAATCTGTGTGAAAAATTAAATTGATTTGATAATTTTTGTTAATAAAATTTGAATTGATTTAAAATCTTCTTTTAATAAATATTTAAATTGGTAAATTTTATCTTTTTAAAAACAAATAAATTATTTTCTATTTATAATATATATATAATTGTATATATTGTAAATAGATAAGCTTTGGTTTGGAATTTAGTAAATGAAGTAATTTTCTAATTCTAATTTATTTTTGGTAAATTGGAAATTTTATTTAAATTTAACATTTAGCTTTTCAAAGCAATTTAATAAATAACTATATGGTTTGTAAATACTTAAAAGTAAATCTTATTTGCTTAGATTATATTTAATTAGATTAACATGAAAGCTTTGTTTTATTTTCTTTAAAAAAAATATTGCTTGAAAATTATATATAAGAATTTAAAATACAATTTACAAATGATCTTAACATATTGAGTAATAGAAGTGATTTATAATCTCTTTTATAAATTATTTAAATTGTTAAATTTGTTATTTTCATATAATAATTATAATACCTAGTTTTTATAAACATAAATAGACTTTATAGAAATAGAATTGTTATTTTTAAATTTAATAAGAGTTATATATGCATATATATATATATAACTTGATTTTTAAATTGGATTTTATAATTTAATTTAAATTTGAATTTAATGTTTTGAAATTCAAAAGAATAAATACTTAAAAATATTTGGATAAGCTTTTATTTATAATTTGTTTTGTTTCATTCTTCTTTAAAAATAAAAATAGGGAAATTTATATTTACATGTATATAAGAAATAAAAAATTAAGTTAAAGGTTTTTATAAACAATTCTAAATTAAAACAGATACTTAAATTACATGTGTAAATCTCTTAAGATACCTAAATGACATGTGTTAAGTTATAAATTAAACATTGTGACAAATGTTAAAACTAAGAACAAGTGTCCTATTTAATTTTTCATTTTCTTTTATTTTAATTAAATCATTTTATGCTTATATAAACATTGCCTCTCAATCTTATTTTCTTTTTCTATTCTTTTTCAAAACTTAAGAGATCTTCAGCCAACATTCAAACCAAATAACCCCAAAACAAATCTGAAATCATCTTCTTCAAATCAAAACAAAAAAGTCTGTAATCAACATTCAAAACAGAAAATTTTTTGCTCAAAACAAATTCTGTGAATCCCCTCAAAAACCAATCTGAAACTAATATTTCCTCTAACCCAAAACTATTTGGAATCATCTTCAAAACTGGAATGCAAATCAAAGTACAAACTTGAAACTCTTTTCTTAAAAATCTGGAAATTAAAACCTGATCATCATTCTGCAATTCAAAGGCCTGCAGTCTCCTCCATTTCTGTTTTGAAACAACCAGGCCTACATCATCTTCAACTTGAAGTTTTTAAAAGCAAACTGCGGTTTTAAGATCATAAGAACTTCAGCAACACAAGTCCAAAGCACATTCCAGTTCAAGTTTTTCAAAAACATGGTTGCTCTGTTCATCATCCTAATCAGTGGGTAACATTTTTTTATTTAAAATAATTTAAGTAAATAAGGTTTCCTGATTTATTCCTGTGATAATCTTGATTTATTCTGGAAATAAGTATGTTTGTATGCCATTTACAAGTTCTCTCTCTGTGTGTGTGTGGTGTTGCATGCTGTTGCGTAACTTAGTTTTCTGTTCTTAAGTTTCCAGGTTCAGGAATTACTAAAATCCATTTCATTTGATCTAATATGTGTTAAGATTTAAGATTCAAATAAAATATGGTTGTGTAACATAAGTCAAAGTTTAAATTTTGTTTAAAAAGAAGAAAAAAAGTCTGTAATGTCTCTGGAAAACAAAATATAACAGAACAAACATTACCTAAGTGCAAATTTAAATATCCAGATTCATTGATCCAGAAGTACAAGTTGATTACTTATACTAAAACTTGATTTTTAATAACTTAAATTATAATTTTAGTTTAAAAATGATTGAGCATTACTGGTTTAACCAGAAATGATGTTTTGGTGTGTAACTATCGATCTAGATGGTCGGGGTGGTCAACGGCTTCTCTGGCGGTGGAGTGGTGATATGAGATTCAGGGAAAATTATTGGGAAGTGGATCAAAGCATTGTGGCGATAGTGATTAAGCTTTGGAATTTTTAACCCTAGTTTTTCTGTTGATCAGAAAATTGATCGTCACGACCCCTATAGATGATCGAGCTTTTCCAGATTCAGGGTAATGATTGATGGAGTGTGGAAGAGGTCGTGGCCGGAGGTAAAGCCACTCTAGTGGTCGGAGTCTGGTGATTTAGGTGTTTCCAGTTTCGACATTGTTTCCAGTATTGAGCTCGTATGCTCGATTTTGGTTTTTAGGTTCTGCAAATTGTTTGAGGGTCGGAATCGAGTTGGGAGATGATCGCGACCTGCGTGAGTTGTCGCGAGAGGTCGGAGTTGGCGGCGGTGTTGGTGCAGGCGCACGAAGGACATGGGGTATCAGCTGTTGATTTAGGGAAGAAGGTACTCGAGTGTTTTTCGAGTTGTTGTGTGTTTTGCTCGAAGCATGGAGGTATTGGTCTCGAAGTCATTGTTATGTGGGCTCGGGTATTTTGTTGATGCAGGTTTTTGTAAACCTGACAGTACCTTAAGTTTTAATGAATTCAAAATGGAAATGTTACTCGAGTTTTACTCGAGTTATTTTGTGTTTTGCTCGGACTAGGTTATGTTAGGCTCGAGTGATTTATTTGTGGCTCGGGTTAGATTTGTTACAGGTTAGAAAACTTGTTCTATTTTCAAATTTTAAACTGAAATTTAAAGTATTAAGCAAGGATTTAAATTAAGTTTTAAATCTAATTTTAAATAATGGATTCAAGTTTAATTTGAATCTTAGCTGGAAATGAATAAAGTTTTTAAATTCAAATTTGATTAAATAACCTTCAGGGGTTAAGTGTTAAAAGTTTTTTTTTAAAAGGGATTTGAATTTAAATTGGAGTTTGAAATGTAAAGGAATGATTTAAACAAAGTTTAAATCTGATTCAAATCTAAAATTGAATCTTTGTTTTAAAATAAATTTAAGTTTTATAAATTTAAGTGTTTAACAATTTTGAATGATAAAGAAATTTTTTAATGTTTTGAATTAAAAAGGAATTTGGTTTAAACTCTTGTAAAATTTCTTTTATAAGAGAAAGAATTCTTTATCATGTAAATTTAAAGGTTTTAAATTGATGTTAAATTTTGTTGAAGATAAATTGAGTTTCATCTTAAAACTTGAATTTAAAATGAAATTTGAAATTAAATTTGGAAATGAATGTTTTCAAATATATTTGTGAATGATAATTTAACCATAGATAAGAAAAAGGTTTTATCTTAAAGTTAAATTAGAATTTAATGATTTGTAATTCATTTAATTATTAGCGTAATCAAATGGATAATTACTTAAAGTAATTAAGGGTTTTAAACTTACAAGTTTAAGATTTATTATTTTTAGAATAATTAACCTGTAATATAAGAATCATTAATTAAATAAGATTAGATTTTAATTAATGATGAGTAATTAATTAATCAAGTAATAAAGGGTTAATTAAGTTACAGCTAACACTTAATTAATTAAATAATTAGGGGTTAATTAATGGGCTATTAATGGTTAATTAATTTGTAATCAATAATAAGTTAATTACTTTAGAAAAATAATTAATGAATTGTTAATAGTTAATGAAGGTTATTAACTAAGGATTATTTAATAATTAATTAATGTGATTAATTTTTAATAATTAATTAGATTAATTAATTTAAAGATAATCATTTGTGTAAATTGTTAAGTATAATTACTTATGGAAGTAATTAAGGAATTAATTACTCATTGTAATTAATTGAGTCTAATTTGATTAGATTAAGTTAGTTAATTCAGTTTAATTAATTTAGAATAATCATTTGATGATTTGTGAAGGATAATTACTTAATTTAATTTTAATGAAGAGAAATTACTTAGGAAAGTAATTTATGGGTAATTACTGGATGTAATTAATTGAATGTGATTTGATGATGGAAGTAATTTGAGTATAATTACTTTGTAAAATTAATCAAGGGATTAATCATAGATAATTAATTAATGAGTAATTTATTTATTTGGTGAAGTAATTAAGGGTAGTTAATTACTGAAAGGGGTTAATCAAGGGTGATTAACAATTATGGTTTAATTGAAAATTAATTACTTAAGGTAATTAATTTAAATAGAAGATGTATTTAAAGATCATTAATTATTATAATTAATGAAGTAATTAAGAATAGATTTATTTAGAAATAATTAATCAATGAAGGGATTTATTAATGTAATTAATTAAGAAGTAATGTAATTAATTTTAGTTAATTAATTTATGAAGTAATTAAAGATTAATTACTATATTTGGTTAAGAATAATTAATTTGTGAAATTGATTAAAGGAGGATTACTTGAATGTAATTAAAGGTTAATTAATCAGCGATGATTAATTAAAATGGATAATTGATTGATGATTAATTAATTAATTGATAATTAATTAATAGTGATATAAGCAAGATTTATATTGATGTAGTAATTAATTTAATTCACTTTAAATTAATTAGAAATGATGTAATTAATTTAATTCATTTTAAATTAATTATATTTGGTGTGATTATTAATCATTGCTTATATATGAATGGATGGTTGCCTTTAAGGGTTTGAAATCTCAACTTTGAGATAAGTAATGCTGTGTGATATGGATGTTTTGGTTGCATTGAGATGATAATATGAATCATCTATTTGAAATTGATATTATGGATTATCTGTTGTGTTGATAGTGATGATTATCTATTGTGATATGTGAATTATCTATCTGTGTGTATATAAATAATTGAATTGTTTTAAACTTTAAAACAACTTGGCCTTAAAAGATAGGCTTTGGATTTAGATGAGACCGGGATCGGGTTTCCAGATTTGGATATCCGAAAACCACATCGATGCAAATTTACAATAGGTCGTGAATCTCATATGAAGAGTGAAGACTCGAGGTGTAAGAACTATTTGTCAGTATAACTCTGAGGGTGATTTCGAGATGAGTTTGACGGAGATAGTACTTTCAGATTCGAGATGAATATTCAGAGTGCAAGAGTTGTCGTCGTTAACTCTGAGGGTGATTCCAAAATGAGTGTAACGAGATAATGCTTTCGGTTTCGTTCGAATCCGGAATGAACTTGTATGGATTGAATACTTTTAGAACATCGTCAGGTGGACGATGAGCATTCTAAGAGATGTGTTCTTAAAGGTAATCGTAGCCTCAAGCCTCATCAACCGGGAATGGCTAAAACAGAAGAGGTGCAACAAGGCTAAGTGGGTCATGCCCAAGTAGGACGAGATATTCCCCTGTCTAGAAGTCCCTTTTTATTTCGGCTGTGTGGACGGTTGGAACGTACGCCAACTGCGGGGTTGTCTTGTTCGGGACTGTCCAGTAAGGGCGGCTTTGTGTTGCAGGGGATTGGGAGTGATCCTCGGTACGGTGATTTAGGTCATGTACTGTGACGGGCGGTACCCCAGTAGCCCTGTCATTGTATGGAATCCAAAATCCAATAAGTGCCAACGGTTTTGATTGTATTACCCACTTTTATGGCTAGTAGCTGGAATTTAATAATGTAACAATTTCGGCTATTTCATATTTACTTGAAAACCCTAGACCTATTATAATATCACTGGATTTCCTATCAAATGTTTTGGTTAGCGTAAGGTAAAAACTTTTCCATGTTTATGTGTGGGAAGTCTTACGTGATACCTTTTCTTTTCAAAGTTTTTCAAAGTTAAGCAACCTTAACATGTTACTCACACCAGACCCATGTCTGACCCAGAGTTTATCTTCTGTTTTCTTAAACTCTTGGATACTCAAATTTTTACGAGTAGCCAAGAGATTCAGGTTAGCTTTGACGAATTATGAAGGAGCAATGGAGCAGGAGGCTTCGGCGTTAGATATATAGTTTCCGCTGTGTGTTCTCTGTGTTGGTATTTCTTTGTTGAGTTGTATTGAGTTGCAATAACTAGACAGGTATTTATAACTGTCTAGTATGTGATGTATATGCTATGTAACTCTGATTGGTATTGTATATTATGTAATACTTATGTTATTAATATAATTTATTCGTTCCGCTATTGAAATTCTGATGTTGTTTTCTTCTTTCTTCTCTTTCTTTCTCTTTTCTGTCCCTTTCTTTCTTTAAGATGATGCGATTTTCTGTTGTGAGAAAGTCGGGTCGTCACTATCTCCATCTTATCTTTGTGGATTTTGCAATTCGACATCCGTCTATCACTCGATCTGAACTCATTACCTGATCATGATTAGTCGCTCGAGCATCATCAACATGAAGACTCCTGTCTAAAATATGATCCTTAATGCTAGAATCATAAGCAGTGACCACATTAACCTCTCCACATTGTTGTGGACTAGATCCTTCTACCATCACTCGCTTTTCATTGTCGACTACAGAACCAACTAAGCTATAAAGGTTTCTTCTTCCAATACTCCACTCATCCTTGCATGACCACATTTCTTCACTCTCAAAACTCCACCTTGGGTCTCATAAGTGCAACCACAGCGATCCAACTGACTGAGAGAAATAAGATTATGCGAACAAGTGGGTATATGTATCACTCCAGAGACTTCTCTAACCACACCATCATGCATACGAAATCGGATAGATCCAATACCATAAATCGGCAACTCTTCTCCATTGGCTGTTCTAATCATGCCGTCACTCTTCTCATAAGAAGAAAAACAATTCACATCTCTACAAACGTGAAAACTGGCTTCCGAATCCATCTTCCAAGGCTTATTTTTACTAAAGAGGACATCACAAGAAGCATCCCTATCGGTACCTTCAGCAAAACCTGCATGTGCATCACTACTAGTATCATCATGCACAGCCTTTTTCTGATCTCTTTTATAAGCATAACACTTGCTGCGTATGTGACCTTTCTTATTACAATAATGACAAGTGATAACACACTTACCATCAGCGTCCTTCTTCTTCCAAATTGTATCTTTCTTCGAGTCTGTTGCCACCATAGTCTCATTTTAAATTGATTTCATACCTGATCCTTTTCCTCTAAGCTCCTCATTCAAAAGACTGTTTCGAACAGTTTCCAGAGAGATAGCTCCATTAGCATTGGAATTACTCAATGAAACAACCAAAGTTTTTCAATTTTCTGAAAGCGAAATCATATATAAAAGAGCATGTAACTCATCATCAAAATTGACCTTCATATTTGCCAATTGATTTATTACATCTTGAAATTCATTTAAATGCTCTGCAACAGATTTCTCTTCATCTAATTTCAAGTGTACCAACTTTCAAACCAGAAAAGCCTTACTAGTAGCACTCTTTGACTCGTACAAAGATGCCAACTTGTCCCACAAAGCCTTCACGGATTCACAACTAGCCACATAATGAGAAACTGAATCATCAAGATACTGGCGAATCAAAGCAGTCGCCTTCTTATCCATCTTCTATCATTTTCCCTCATCTACATCAAAGAGCTTCTTTTCATCTCCATCAATCGGATCATGAAGATCATTGAGGTACGAACATCCTCCATCTTAGGCTTCCAAATACCATAATTTTTTCCATTCACGATAGCCATCTCTGAAAACGAAATCATATCCAACATCAATAATTTTTCAAACCAAAATTACTCTAAGCTTTGCGATGATCCGTGCTCCGATACCAAACTGTTATGAAAATAGTAGCGCTTTAAGCTTTTATCAATGGATCTTTGTCACCCAAATCACAAAGAGATAACTTGGTTTGAAAACAAGTTGGAATTGAAATCAAAATGAAATAAACACAAAATATTCCACCCAACCACCCACTTTATTAATTCACTAAAATTTTGTTTACAATTAATAAAACAAAGTTAAAGTAAACAAAATACCATTGAATCAATAACCAAATGAGAAACGAAGAAAATATCTATATGGCTAAAATTGTTGAAGAAAAAGGACAAAGATGAAGAAGAAAAAAATTAGCAAATAGATTTTCCACCACACATTTACCCTCTCTTCTAGTCTCTGTTTATATAATCAATTGGTTAATACCCAAGTTAACATTAGATGGCAAAAAATAATTTGATTAGCCAATTAGAGAGAGAAATAAACATACTCAAATATGTCTATTAATTAAAGGAAACAAAATCTTCTCTTTCTTTCTTTTGCATATTTATTTCCCTCTATTTGTGATTTTGTATCGCCAAAATTTAACAAATGTTTCGTTAGCAACAATATGAAACACGTATTCTTCAAAAAACACTGAATAACTGCCGCAACATTCTTATCCAATGTTTCTCACTTTACTCCAAATACATCACTAGGTTTCTCGCCTTTATTCCCAATAATTGATGGATATCATTGAGGTATAAAACAATCCTTCAGCTTCGCCTTTCATAAACTTCAATTCTTCCAGTGACTTTTTCAATACTTATCTTCTTCATAACCAAACTCTCTTCAAAAAAAAATATCGTAGGCTCTGATACCAATTGTTAGAATTTTCATAAGGATCCTACATAATTAGATTTGAAAAGATATAAAACCTAAAAAACCATTATAAAAAAATTCCTCAAAACAATCTTTATTAAATTCACCAAAAGAATTATAAAAAAAAGCCTTGCAATTGAGAAGAAATCTCAATCTTCAAAACCATAAAAAATAACTTTTTGTCCATACCTTACAATGACTCATATACAAATTTACATATAACAAAAGACTACTTGATGCACAAATCTTCATTTATATGACAATAAATAAATTATTGCATCTAAGTTAAAAGAGTAAGCTATTCTCATTTATTATGCTATGCATATCCATATATGCAAAATATTATTTTGAGCAAGTCAAGTATTTGTTTTCCTTTTAGTTTATTTATTCTTATAAATGTGATTTTGTATCACAAATCACAAACTCTCCAACTACAAACGATGAAATATTATAGCACTAATCCCAACAATCTTCCACTTGATATTATATTTTCGTAAATGTCATCCAAACTGCACCTACAATTTCAAACTCAAACAATCTCCAGCATAACAATGGAAACAAATATCTTCATCCCAAAAGAATACTTTACCGACCTCCAAACCACCTGAATTTTAATATCTTCCAATTGAATATGCATATCATCGATAACTCAAAACTACTTATACCACAAAGGTCTCCTTGCGGTCTTTGTGGTTTTCCATTGCCGACTTCACCTTAATTCTGACAAATTTTTCCCTTCAACACCACTTTGAGAAATTCTTCCATTTTCTACCATTTTTTAAGCAATTTGCAAACATTGTTGTTTCCCCTTTTTGCGTCCAGCATCTCCCTATTACCCTTTCAACCCTAGTGACTCCACATCGAGTTGAAAAACTAAAGCGTCTTCCTTCCAACCATTTCATTAGAATAAGATTTTTTTTCTTTTAATTTATGGGGCATGCTAACTCCCGAGAGTTTATCATCCTTCCGTCGTACATCTTTAGCATAACCGAACCTATACCCTTCACCTCGACATCTCCACCATTAGCGGATACCATCCTGCTTTCTTGCTCCTTATAGTCAATGAATGTTCCCTTTTGATTGCATATATGAAAACAAGTAGCTGAACCAAACATTCACTCGTCCATTTTTCTTCCGTCAATACAGCGAATGTCATTACTAATACCAAAATTCACCTCATCATCGTTGCCTTCCTCGAGCTTGCCTTTACATTTCTCACATTTCTCTAATGCTTTCATCATTTATTTATGATTTTCAAGTTTGTTGCAAAATTTCAACTGATGATCAGGCTTTTCACAGTAATAACATGTGAAATCTCTTTCCATATTCGATCTGTTTGATCATCTTTTCATATTTGGTGGTTACCCCTTCTTACAAGATGGACCTTTTAATCAAATTTTCACTTTTCTTTCTTCCTTATCCTTTTGTTCCACTAGCTTCATCCTCTGCATCTCATCTCCTCATTAAGCAGACTACTAATCACCGAACATGCGAAACAACTCCATCCGAATTTAAGTTATTCAATGCCACTATAAGCATTTTCCAACTCTCAGGCAATGAACTCATCAACATTAAAGTTTGTCTCATCATTCGTCTTGTAATTTACGATCATCAATTAATTCACAATTGCTTGAAAATCATTAAGATATTCTCCAACAGATCTATCTTCCTTAAGTTTTAGATTTACTAATCTTCTCATTAGAAGAGTCTTATTTGTTGCGGAGTTCTTTACATGTATTCTTTTCAATTTTTTCTAAATTTCAAAAGTAGATATTTCATTAGCAACAATATAAAACACTTATTCTTCAAAAAAACACTGAATAAACACCACGGCTTTCATATCCAAAGTTTTTCACTTTGCTTCAAATACATTACTAGGTTTCCCCACTTTGTTACTCAATGATTGATGAAGATAATCGATGTATGAAAAATTCTCCATCTTCCTCTAAATAAATTGTTAGGGTTTTCTCAGGGATCCTACACAATTAAATTTAAGAAGAGATCAGAAGTAAAAAAAACCAAAAATCAAAAATTCCTCCAAACAACCTTAATTAAATTCACCGAAATAATTACAATAGAAAACCTTAAAATGGAAAAGAAACCTCAATTCCAAAACACTAGAAAAATAATCTTTTTTTACACTCCATGCAATGACCAATATACAAGTCTATATATAACAAAAAATTGCTTGTTTCTCAAATTCTCCTTTATATGGCAACACATAAATTGTTGCATCTAATTTAAATGAGTAAAATCTTCTTTTTATATTATAATATGCATATCCATATATGCAATATTATTTTGAGTAAGTCCAAATATTTGTTTTATTTTTATTATATTTATCTCTTCTAAATGTGATTTTGTATCACAAATCACAACACTCTCTAACTCCAAGCAGTGAAATATTGTAGCACCAATCTTAACAGAAATGTTGTGCTAGAAAGGGAATATTGATTCTTTTTTATATGAAGAAGAGAAGAAGCTAGGTTGATTAGGTTGTGACTGAATGTATTTTTCCCATTGGAATATTGAAAATCAAGGAAAATAAAAGAATATGAAGTGAATTTGTACCACATTTAAAAGTAAAAGATGGATATGGTTAGTAGATAGGAATTGGATTGGTTGAACTTTTTTGGACTTGCTGAAAAACTAAAAAAGTTATGTAAGTGACTCCGTATGGAGGTTTCAAAAAAAAAGGTTATGGGACTATCTCAATCGAGGTTGCTAAATTCAAACACTAACGTAGTGTGAATTTTTATACCTTAAATTTGTTTAAACAGTTACATTGATTAGTTTCAAAAATATTGATTGATTGTTTTCTTTCATATTGATACGTTCGATTTTTTTTTATTTAATGGTCCGACTGATGATTGAGCGGTAAAACATTGAGTTACGAACAAGAGGCCATGATTTTGAATTGTAGACCAAATTAATATCGGGTTTAGTTTTTGGTTTTAGAGTTTAGAAGTCTTGCTATTTAAAAAATACTGGATTTAACTTTTCACTTGATATTGACTAAGAAAACACAAAACCCATATTAAATCCAACCCAACTTACCAACTTGGTCAAACCTGACCTACTTGCATTGGATATCGATTACAACTTGTTACCATACTATTACCATATATGGATTAAGCAAGTATATGGATCAAGTGTAATATTATATTCAACCCAAAACTGTTCGAATCCAACCCAAAACTAATTAAAAAGGTTCATTTTAATTCCTCAACTCACTTTTACATTAGAACAACATTTGCACAAACAACCTACTAAATAAAGTATGCATTCATTTTATCCTAATGAATATTAGGTTGTTAAATAAGTGAATATTGGTTGTTAAATAAGTGAATATTAAGTTGTGATATAAAGGCCCGGCCCAAGATAAATCTGGGCCGTGGACCATTAAACAAAATTTAGAATTAGAGGTATGGGTATGAGCTTGGCTGTTGGGAGAAAAGCTACAAGTTAATTCTATAAAACTAGAATTTGTAAGACTTAAACCTACACCAACTAAACATTGATCTACATGATATTTTGTATTCACTCACTAAAATAAATAATTTATCTACTATTCTTGAAACAAGAATTAAAATTTTTGGTTCCAATCTTCAAATTGGGCCTTGGACCGTCGTCCAACTAACTCTGACCCCGGACCTGGTTATATATTAGTTGTATAAACTAGTTGATATTACTGTTAGAGAATATTAGGATGCGATATATTAATTATGTAAGCTAGTGAATATTATATAAACTAGTAAATATTTACCCCAAAAGCATGGACTTGCTATAGCTCTATCAAGGAACTGGATAAATAATAGAACTTGTTGCAGGGACTGGATAACAAAATAACAAACAACCCATGTTTTAAGAAAAGAGAAGTGGGAAAAAATGAAACATTAATACCGACTCCTCCAGTTCCACCAATGACAAGCACGCTCTTATTTGAGGAAGAAGACGGAGAAGAGACGTCTTCTGTTTCTTTTATCGAATACTGCGTCTTGTCCATGCTTACTGCACACAGCTGTCTTCTTATTAATTTTCTTCCTGCAGCAGTATCATTATTTGGTAAATACAGAAACGAGAAGATAGGGGATGCAAATAAAGAAATCGATGGGTTTATTTGGTTAGTTTTATGGGGCTTTGGTAATGAGAAATGAATGGAAGAGAACTTGAAAGCCATGGCGAATTGATGAACAATAATAATAATCAAACGGGTTTTTGCGCATCCGATGATTGAAATTAAGTTTGTGGGCTTTTGTACTGCTCGGGGATAAGATGGGTCCCGTTATCAATCGTCGGTCCCGTACTTGTACACGGAAGAGCAGAGGAAGTTGAAAACGGTCTCGAGCCATCATTTTATTTTAGCTAAGCCCTTAACATAAATCATCAGTTTACCTCTGAATGATTACGATTTTCGACTTTCTCTTATTTGAAAGTGGCTAAGCGATGTAATGACTATAATGTAGAATGATATATGATATGACTGCTATATAAATAAATTCTGACTAACCGGATAATATAAATAAATATTGCAAAGTAAAGGTAAATAAGAATTTTTATACAGGTTCAGATCCGTCCTATATCAGTCCCAGAGCTTTCCGTCTATATTTTTCTAAAATGTCCCCCTCGCTTAGCCTGAAGGTATCGGTATACAGAACCCATCTAAACTTCTTGAACATGGCTTCAATACATTGTTTCACCAACACAAGACTTTGACTTTTTGAACAGTCTCTCTTTTGCAACTTTATGTCTACAAACATTGATATTGCTTTTCTGATTTTGTACAAAAATCTTATAACCACCACAACAATCGAGAAATTGAATGGGCAGGGATTAAGATTATATTTTGAGTAAATAATATGGAACTGAATGCACAAAATGATTGTTAGGGTTTCAAAAATTGAATGTCATAATCCCTTTCAAACTAGAGAATAATGAGCATAGAAAGATGATTTGCAAGTGTAGAGGGGCTAGGTTTATCTACGGATCGAATAGGTTCGATTAAGAGTTCTTTCCATTTGATTTCAGCCATTAACGATGAGATACGATCTTAGAAAGAAGAAGAGATGCGACTGAAAATATGGAAAATAAAACGGAAATTTTTCTGACGTGGGTTCACTGTGCCTGTAACTCGATAATTAATTGACCAGTTCAAGGAAAGCGATTGACCGGATAGCCTTTTGCATGCACAGTGAATATGTGCTAAAAATTGCAACCTTTTCTTCTTTTTGTCCGTATCCAAGCATTCGAAAAATCTGGAAAGATTCACAAAATCCCAGAACATGCAATGGAGCTTGTGACTAAGTTTGGAATGATTTGAAGACCGTTCAAGTGCTTTTAACAGTATACTACTATAAGGACTCGATGTTATGTAACGATGGTCGAACTAAGCTTCCATCTCCAACACGTGGCATACACATATGAGGTAGCACACACTTTATCATAATAAAAGTAATCTCCAATGTTACTTGCCTACCAATCCATATTTATACACTACTTCTTTATGTTATTTAACGATGGGGACTATTTTAATTCCCAACCGTCGTTCCTCCTTAACACATGTGAGACAATCCTAACAATCTCCCCTTGACTTGCATCCCCTTGGAGTATTTTTGAAAGAATTGTTTGTTTGCATAGCCCAGTTCACAACGTCTGGCTCTAATATAAATTGTTATGTAACGACGGTCGGACCAAGCTCCCTATCTCTAGCACATGACATATGCATATGAGTTAACACACACTTTGTTGTAACAAAAGAAATCCCCAACGTTACGTGTCTACTAATCCATATTTATACACCACTTCTCCAAGTTATTTAGCGATGTGGGACTATTCCATTTCTAAATCGTTGTTCCTTCTTAACACATCAAGGAAACCCTAACACTCGACGCGCGACTGTATACAATAAGGTGATGTGCTCTTGTATATTGCCTTCGATTCTTCTTTTCTTGTGTCATTGTGTATTGTTGATGCTTTATTAAATCCATTTAATCATTTATATCTTTTCTCCATACTACATCAGCTTCATATTATTTTTTTCTTGACATATATAATTCTTTTTCTTAGACTTTTTGATATAATGAAGTCATAGTCACATTTCTTTATCCAGTGCACCCGAGACAACTTGATGAAATCATTAGCATGGTCATAATGTTGTTATCATCAAAACATGGGATATGTATTCCTAACATTCTTCCTTTTTTGATGATGACACCTGTTAAATATGATAGTACATGATTTTTGTTTGATGATAATAAACATGTATACATTCATTTGAATGTATTTGTTAATGTACTATTATATTTTTCACGTAATTAATGAATATTTGCTGAACAAAATGAATAACCCAGAATTTAAATTTAAACGGATATTTTGTTCAAACAAATATTTATTACAATTTTGAATAGTACAAATTTGAGCTCTCGCTATATATATACAAATTTCAATTACATCACAATTCATAATTAACATACTACATATCACTCATACTCGTATTTATCTTCAACTCTATTCCAGATTTAATTCAACATCTGAGCGATCTGCAAAATAAATACTGAAGCAATAAAATTAAAAAAGAAATATTTTTGCAATATAAAATAAAATGTGTATTTTTGAAATTATTATTTGACTCAGTTATTTGGGTTGTTCGTCATCATTTAATTTGAATTCATCATATACGAACAGCTTGTAACATGCACAGTGTATCACTGTTCATGCCACAAGGCCGTGCACACCGATATACACTTGATAAAGTTACATGGACAGGTAAGCACAAGGTCAAACCTAATTAAAAGCCGGGTTCAACTCAAGTGAAATACAAATAAAGTCACAATATTAGCACAAGGTCAAACCCGAGCTTTAAGCTGGATTCAACACAGGTGCAAGTAAAACAATGTGTCAAGACAATATTGAGGTGGCTACAGTAACAAGCATACATGCGTGAACATATATGTGCGGTAGAACCAAGAGGCAGTAGAGAGTCTAGGGCAAGCACAGTGAAACCCAAATGTACATGAACACAATGTAACAGCCAATGATGAAGGCATAAGCACATGCACCAGTGAAACAAAGAACAGAACCAACATTTCACAAATACTACAAGAAACAATGCTACAGAGATGTGTGGATGCACAATGAAAACAAGTTTGGCAATAACATGAAGATATCATGAAGTTCAACAGCAAAATGCTTATGGTCAAGAAACAGACTACAAACTCACAGTGACAAGAAGCTCCAAACTCAAAACATCATGGCACAAAGACAAAAATCAACAAACAAAGCAACCAAATTCAAGTGGATATACAATGAAGCAACAATATGAATGCAATGAACTGGTCAGAGCAATCCAAAATACCAACAAGCTCCAAAACATCTACTCGATGCAAACCAAAGCTTCACAAGTACATACATACACTTATATATGCAGATAGTGTCAAAAAGATCACATAAAGACATATAACACGAATATATACTTGAAGATCAACTAAATGCAAAGCATAACTACACAGCGCAAAAGAGATAAGCAACATGTATTGATATACAGTGATATGTATGAAACAAGTCAAAGACTGCAATACTATAGGCATAAACGCACAAAGCCGAAACAATGACACAATAGTTCAAAATAGCAAGCAACATAGTGTCAAGTCTAGCATACATATATACGATACTGTGATGCAGTGTTCAAGGCTGAGACAAAATCAAGCAGAGGTAGCAGTTTCAAAATAAACAGTTCGAACAAATCCATTTCAAAGCCAGATGATAACATGAATGAACAAGTCAAGATAAATCAATATCATCAAAGCAAATTCAAGTCAGAGCCATGATGACCAAGGAGAACGAACCAAGTCAGAAATCAAAACCGTGTTAAAAAAGCTAATAAAAATATACGGAGTGACAAAATCAGAGAAATCATCAACATCCAAGCAACATCGAACGACCAGAGAAAAATTATCGGACGAATTCAAATAACATATTATAACGAAATTATAGGAATTCGATTCCTATTCAAACCATAACATCGTCGACATATGAATTCATTCGTGTTCGAGCAACAAAGAATAATCATTCAACTCAAATCAAAGTCGAGCATAATTGAAATCCAAAGAAACATCACGTACCAAATTTTATAACATACGCGCTCGACAAATTGGAGCTGCCGCAAGCAACAATTAGCAAGCCAAATCAAAGATCACCTAACTCTACAATCGAACAATATTAAGCTGCGCTTCAATTTAGCAAAACCCTAAATCAAAGAGGAACGAACGAACACAAACGAGGCCGTCATTTTTTTTACAGAGCAAAGCAAGCCAAAGAAATAAAAGAGAAAAGGGGCCAACATTTCTTTAGTGATAATTTATTTTGGGCAGGTTTTTATAAAAGCTTTTGGGCTTATATTTTCAATTAGGGTTCTGTTTTGGTTAAATTGTTTTAAATTGTACTTTTCTTTTTAAACTTGTGTATTGTCTAGTCGTGTGACTTGGGAACGAACTACGGTGGTGTAGTTCGAGAACTCGTAACTCAACGGCTGAGTTGTGGTAGGGTTTTGAGCGTAGAGTTAGGTTAGTCGATAGAGGGTGTCGCGGGTTTACATGCGTAAGCGTCCGACTACTTAATTTCTAATAGAAACCTTGGGGGTGGCACGTAGGCAGAGTTTTGCCGAAGCTGGATAAATCTGTGTTCTATTTTCTGCTTTTATTATTCTGCTATTATATGTGCTGCTATTACTCTGCTATATCTGTGTTGCGATTATTTTATATTCTTTCGCAATAAATTTTTATAATTATTAGTATCACCCTATTCACCCCCCTCTAGGGTGAAATCGATCCTACAAGTGGTATCAGAGCTAGGAATAAAAACAATTTTTGTTTTTTTTTTAAATTTGATTTTTCAACGACCAAATTTTGTTTTACAAATTTGAATTTTAAAATGGCTTCTTTTAATAATACTTTTACTGAGGGTTGGTCTAATATTATTCCTCCTGTTTTTGATGGAACAGATTTTTTTTGATTTGGAAATTAAAAATGGAATTTTATTTAAAATCTGTTAATGTTAAATGTTGGAATATTATTGAAAATAGGTGTGGTAGAATAGATGAGAAAAATACTTCGATTTTTTCAAAATCCGTTGCCACTAATAACTATGGACATATAAAAACAAATAGGTCACAAAAATCTTTTATTGTGTAGGTGTGGTGGCAGGCTAAGGAACAACACCAGTGTTCTCTAGATTATGGCTATTCCAGGCACACAATGGGCGACAAATCAGAGTTCCTTAGCCTAGTACAAAGGTGGTAGAATCACAATGGGCAACAACGACAAATTATCGTAAAGGTAAAATTGGTAATGATACATCCATCTTGAATGGTATATTTAATGTGATAATTTGCACCGTAGTCTGATTTTATTCATCCAGTTATGTGATAATAAAATAAATGTTAATTTTGATTCTGACTTATTCTGATATGTTCTTATTTGATTTGTTCTTATTTTTTATTCTAATAGTTGGTCACGTATCTTTATATGCTGATAGTTTTTGGAATAATGATACTGCAAGAACAGATGATATGAGATATTATCTTATATTGAATTTTGATGATACATGTGAGTATATTTATAAATCTCACACGATGGTCACTGTTGGTAAATTTGCATGATTAAATTCAAAATAATTTCGTTGTAAAAAGATTTTAAGGTATTTGTTGCAACTTCACGGTCTAGTCTATGACATTCAATGAATGATAATTTTGAATGAAAGAAAAATTCAGATGTAGATAACACTAGTAATCTAGTTGATAGAAGAACTACAAGTGGAACGTGATTTATGCTGAGACATTCATTAGCTGCATCATATTTTTCAAAGAATTTTTTTTGCATATTTTTCATTTCAAATAATTTTCAACTTGCAGACATTTTTCTTTTATAAAACCCCTTCTAAAAAAATCATTTTTTACCTTGTTTCAGATTAGTCATTTATGAGAATTTGATTTTATAATTATTTTTGGATTTGATCTTAAATGACTACATTGACTAATCCGACTCCCTATCGATTATCGAAAAGATAAACAGTGATTGAAAAAGTGATGAGTGTTGATATTAATCATATATTATAACTTAAGATAATATAATTATAAATTTCTTTAGAAATTAAACAAGAATTATAAACTCATTTTGTTTGATAAAAATTCCACGACTATCTCTATTGCTATCATATTTCTATCGATCATCACTTATCAAAATTCAATATAGTATGTCAATATGTGGTATTTTAAACGGAAAAGTATGCACTTTCTTTTTATTATATTTTTAGCAATAAACACATCCAAAGTATTCACTCTTATTTAAAAGTTCTCACGGTTATGCATGGGTGAATTACTTGGATTTTTGATTATGTGCTTCCATGCTCATTTAAAATTCCTCACGGTTATGCATGTATGGAACGCATATCAAAATTGATTATTTAATAGACAAGTTGATTCTAATCCCATTTAAAAGTCCTTACGGTTATGCGTGGTTAGAAGATACTTAAATTCATTTTTTAACAAAAAATTAGGAATACTACTAATCTCATTTAAAAGCCCTAACGGTTATGCATGGTTAGTAGTTATACAAATTTATGCTACAAATATACCACAAATTGACACAACTATATGGTTTTATATCTCGACATCATCCATATCACTCTAAAGTGGAATATGCATCAATCAGAGTATTTATGATTTTTGTTCAATTTTTTTATTGAAAATTAATATTTATTCCCGATTGAGTATTAATATTGCATTAATTTCTATCACTAATCTCTATTTTTCTAACACTATTACTCTTTTGCTGATAATAAAAGAGGGAGAGAAAAGTTAAGATTTTGTAACAAATAAAGGTCAAATATTTTATTTGCATCTAGGTACATTTATTTATTCTCATGCATATATGAAGGGGGAGTTTTGTGTAGCGATGGATCATTCAAATAGGGGGAGCAAATTGGATGATCAAATACATTTAATAAATTCAAAATCTTAAATATATGTTTGTTATCATCAAAAGGGGGAGATTGTTGAATATTCTAGTATATGATTTTTGTTTGATGATAATAAACATACATACATACACATATATATATATATTCATTTAAATTTATTTGTTAATGTACTATTCTATTTTTCACGGAACTAATAAATATTT
The DNA here is from genome assembly GCA_030765085.1 of Allium cepa. Classification (NCBI taxonomy): domain Eukaryota; kingdom Viridiplantae; phylum Streptophyta; class Magnoliopsida; order Asparagales; family Amaryllidaceae; genus Allium; species Allium cepa. Next base: position 1,013,111,030 of record CM060934.1, on the reverse strand, counting down.
GCTGAATAAAATGAATAACACGGAATTTAAATTCAAACGGGTATTTTATTCAAACAAATATTTATTACAATTTTGAATAGTACAAATTTGAGCTCTCAATATGTATATACAAATTTCAATTACATCACAATTTAAAATTTACATTTGCACCTCACTACATATCACTCACACTCGTATTTATCTTCAACTCTATTCCAGATTGAATCCGGCATCTGAGCGATCTGCAAAATAAACACTGAAGAGGTAAAATTGAATAAGAAATATTTTTGCAGTATAAAATAAAATGTGTATTTTTGAAAATATTATTTGCCTCGATTATTTAGATTGTTCGTCATCATTTAATTTGAATTCATCATACATGAACAGCTTGTGACATGCACAGTGTATCACTATACATGCCACAAGGCCGTGCACTTCGATATACACTTGATAAAGTTATAGGGACAGGTGAGCACAAGGTCAAACCCAATTAAAAGCCAGGTTCAACTCAAGTGAAATACGAATAAAGTCACGATATTAGCACAAGGTCAAACCCGAGCTTTAAGCTAGATTGAACACAGGCGCAAGTACAAAAGAATGGGTTAAGATAAAACTGAGGTGGCTACAGTAACAAGCATACACGCATGAACATATATGTGCGATAGAACCAAGAGGCAGTAGACAGTCTATGGCAAACACAGTGAATCCCAAATGTACATGAACACGATGTAACAACCAATGATGAAGGCATAAGCGCATGCACCAGTGAAACAAAGAACAGACCCATCATTTCACAAATACTACAAGAAACAATGCTACAGAGATGTGTGGATACACAATGAAAACAAATATGGCAATAACATGAAGATACCATGAAGTTCAATAACAAAATGTTATGGTCAAGCAACAAGACTACAAACTCACAGTGACAAGAAGCTCCAAACTCAAGACAACATGGCACAAAGACACAATCAACAAACAAAGCAACCAAACTCAAGTGGATATATAATGGAGCAACAATATGAATGCAATGAACTGGTCAGAGCAATCCAAAATACCAACAAGCTCCAAAACATCTACTCGATGCAAACCAAAGCTTCACAAGTACATACATACACTTATATATGCAGACAGTGTCAAAAAGACCACATAAAGACATATAACATGAATATGTACTTGAAGCTCAACTAAATGCAAAAACATAACTACACAGTGCAAAAGAGATAAGCAACATGTATTGATATTATTGAATCACTAGTTTTTTTATTCATGACAAAGCAAGAAAAGGAGAATTCACGACAAAAAGTAAACGGACTATGGCTATATCATCAAAGACTTTTCATCTATGCTTTCACTGTCTAGTATGTATGATTGAGTCTTAGAATTATGTTAAAATCTATCCTCAAGTAGTCCGCACTTCATATGTCACATCAAAAATCAAAACAGAAGCCAGTCGACTGACCAAACCCAACCAGTCAACTGACTGTGTACATATATGATATGCACTGTTTATTTTTTAAATATATTGCATAGTTAGTCGACTGACCTGAGACCAACTGCCATATTTTCGAAAAGACATCTTCTTCTTCGAAAGGATGCAACCCTTCTCTGAATGAAAATAGTTGCTTCTTTTCGTCAGAACCCTTCACCAATGGCAGTAACTCTTCAACTACTATATATAGATACTCCCAAACACTTCATATTTACCGATTTTCATTCTAACTATCTAATACTCTTCTTGTGCTATAATCTTTGCATTCAAATAGCGAACATACTTTCTACTGCTTTGAACCTACAAATAACTTTCTTAATCTTCGATTCTTAGCATTACCTTCTCTTCATATCTTCACATACATTTCATATATACTTGAGGATTTGATTATAGGAGGCTTGTACTATCAGAGACAAATTAGTGTTATCAAGAACACATAGTGTCAGATATTCTTTATATTAGTGAAGTCCTCTTCTGCTGCTGAGGCAAAAATCCTGTTCTTTTGCTCAGGTGTCTGTTATGCTGTTCAGACTGTGTATACCTGTTCCTTCGGGTTAAGTGAGGATTGTTGTTAGTTAAATTCCAAAAGGAGTCTGGGACTGGACGTAGGACGGTGCTCCGAACCAGTATAAAATCTCTGGTGTCATTTTACTATACTACTTTTATATCCCGCACTATTTATACTCTGTGTTACTTTTATCCATATTATACGGTCCTATACACTTTCATTTGGTATCAGAGCAAGGCATCTTATAACCGTCACAAAGTTGTCTGATATCTTTCTAATATGGAAAATAACACCTGCACTACCACTAACACTTTCACTAACACTAGTTTTATTGAAGGTCAATCCACTGCCCGACCTCCATTTTTTAATGGCTTGAATTATAATTATTGGTCTACTCGTATGAGAATTTATATGCAGTCTAATAGTTTTGAATCATGGAATATCACACAGAATGAATACACTCTTCCTACTGGAGAATACTCCACTTGGTCAAACACACAAAAATTAGATGCAACTGCCAATGCTAGAGCTATGAACATGTTATTTTGTGCTCTAGATAGAAACGAATTTAATCGTGTTAGCATGTGCCAAACTGCTTATGAAATATGGAGAACGCTTAAAATCACTCATGAAGGAACTAACAAAGTCAAACAAAGCAAAGTCTCCATGCTCAAAAATCAGTTTCAAAACTTTAGAATGAAACAAGATGAATCTATCAATGATATGTACTCTAGATTTCAAGATATCTATCATTCACTATTAGGATTAGGAGAAAAGTACACTGATTTTGATATTGTATCCAAAATCCTAAACTCTTTAACGGATGAATGGGAAAGAATAGTCTTGGCTATTGAAGAAGCTAATGACCTCTCTACCATAAAACCTGAAGAGTTAATAGGAAATCTAATGTCCTATGAAGTGAATTTGCAGGAAAAACGAGTACAAGCACAAGACAAAAAGAACATAGCTTTTCATGCTGAAGAAGAAAAAGATGAAGATTCGGATGAAGAAGATCTAGCATTTATTGGAAAAAATTTCAAAAAGTTCTTGAAATTCCGAAAAAATAACAAAAATAATGGAAAAAGAATTTTTCCAAACAAACCATCATCCTTAGTTCTAGAATGTTTCAATTGTCATAAGAAAGTTCATATTCAGAAGGAACGCCCAGAATTAAAGAAAAAATATTTCAACAAAGGCAGAAAAGACAAGAAAAAGAAAGCTTTCTCGGTAACATGGGATGACTCAGACACTTCTTCATCAAAGAACGGTAGTGACAGTGAAAACGAGCAAGCAAATGTCTGCTTCATGGCTACTGAAAACAAGGTTAGTGATTTTACTTTTGATGATATGATTGAAATAAATTCAGAACTAGTTGATACTTTGAAAAATCTCAAAAGAAAATATAAGGAGACTCGTGAACATCAGAACAAAGCAGAATTCGAAAGAGACATGCTTAAGGATGAGAAAAAAATACTAGAGGAAGAACTTGAAAAATTACAAGAATCATTCTCTAATATCAATTCTCAACTCACTCTTTTGAGTCAAGAAATTGAAACTCAAAAAGAGAAGAATGACGCTCTTGTTTCTAAAAATCATGAACTAAAAACAAAAGTTAAATTGATAGAATTGGATAATACTAGTCTCGAAACTAAGTTAGAAAGCATCACCAAAAATGTTTCGAACTTTAATAAAGGAAAAGAAACTTTATCAAAAATTATTGATAACTCTCAATCTGTTTCAAGTAAGAAAGGATTAGGATATGCTAAGAAAACAACAGCTCCACCTAAAAAGCAAATTAGGAGAAATGTTAATCCTATTACAGTTCAGAAAAAAAGGAATTTTTACTCAAACAGCATAAAAGTTTGGGTTCTTAAAACAAATAACAGTTTGATTAGGAAGAAATATATAAACACCTTTTTAGAAACTATTATAAAAATAAAGATTATATTTTTAAATGGGATACTGAGCCCTCTTGGGTTTGGTTTCCTAAGATTTAACTCTTAGGACCCTATTAAAAAAAAGTGGGTATCAATATTATCTTATATTTTTTGTAGGCCCCACTCAAGAAAAGAGGAAAATGGATACTCGACAGTGGTTGCTCAAAACATATGACAAGAGACAAAGATATGCTATCAAATATTATTTACTCAGATGGAGGCTCCATCACATTTGGAGACAACTCCAAAGGATATATCATCGGCAAAGGCGATGTGAGCAACAATGGTATTTCAAATTTACCTCTTATTTCAAATGTTTTACTTTTCAAAAATTTAAAACATAATTTACTTAGTATCAGCCAATTGTGTGACAAATGATTCAAAATCGCTTTTTCTGAAAATAAATGTTGCATTTTCAATCAAAATCAAAATCTTATCTTTAAAGGAAATAGAGACAGAAATATCTATGTTCTAAATATGAAAATAAATCATAATTCACATATGTGTTTAATAGCCAAAGAAAATGATCCTTGGTTATGACACAAACGATTCTGTCATATTAACTTCAAAACTATAAACCAGTTATCTAAAAATGATTTAGTGAAAGGTCTACCAAAAATGAATTTTAAAATTGATCATTTTTGTGATACATGTCAGTTAGGAAAGTTAACTAAGTCATCTTTTAAATCTAAAAAGGTCATTTCAACTTTACAACCACTTGAATTACAACATATGGATTTATTTGGACCAACACAAGTACAATCCATTAATCATAGTAGATATGTGTTTGTTATTGTTGATGATTTTTCTAGATATACTTGGACTATTTTTATGAAAAATAAAAGTGATACCTTTGATAATTTTAAAGCTTTTGTTAAAAGAATTCAAAATTTTAAAAATTTTAAAATCAAAAACATAAGAAGTGATCATGGAGGTGAATTCGAAAACGAAGCCTTTGAACATTTCTGTAAGAAAAAAGGGATATTCCATAATTTTTCGTTCCCTAGAACTCCACAACAAAATGGGGTTGTAGAACGTAAAAATAGAACCTTACAAGAATGTGCAAAGACTTTGTTAAATGGAAGTACGTTACCAAAACATTTCTGGGCTGAAGCAGTTGTAACAGCTTGTTATGTTTTGAATCATGTTTCTATTCGACCACTAACTAAGAATACTCCTTATGAACTTCTTAATGGACGAAAACCAAATATTTCTTACTTTAAAGTTTTCGTCTCAAAATGTTTTGTTTTAAACACAAAAGATCAGCTTGGTAAATTTGATCCAAAATCCGATGAAGGGATCTTTCTAGGATATTCGGATCGAAGCAAAGCTTGTCGAATTTATAATAAAAGAACAAATATTATCGAAGAAACACTTCATGTATCTTTCGATGAGAATTTTAAATCAATCCAAAGAATGAGAGATGATGAAGATTTCCCTGATAATACCACAAATACAGAAATTTCAAATCTTGAAAATAATGAAAACATTATTCACAATAACAATGAATTAAGATCTCCTCCAAGATTATTAAGAGATCATCCGTCTGATAATGTTATTGGAGAACTCAATTTATCTGTTAGAACAAGAAGTCAATTAAATCAAATGGGTCTTGTAGCCTTCCTTTCTCATATCGAACCTAAAAATATTAAAGAAGCATTTACTGATGAAAATTGGTTAATCGCTATGCAAGAAGAACTAAACCAATTCAAAAGAAATGACGTTTGGGATTTAGTTCCACGGCCTAGTGATCAATCAGTTATTGGTACAAAATGAGTTTTAAAAAATAAAGCAAATGAACAAGGAAATATTACTAGAAATAAAGCTAGAATAGTTGCTCAAGGCTATAATCAAGAAGTAGGAATTGACTATGAAGAAACGTTTGCTCCAGTCGCTAGACTAAAAGCAATACGAATCTTACTAGCATTTGCATGTTTTCATAACTTTAAATTATATCAAATGGATGTCAAAAGTGCTTTTTTAAATGGTTTTATAAAAGAAAATGTTTATGTCGAACAACCTCCATTATTCATACACGAACAATTCCCTAACCATGTCTATAAGCTTAAAAAGGCTTTATACGGTTTGAAACAAGCACCCCGTGCTTGGTACGATCATCTTAAAAGTTACTTAATAGATTCTGGTTTGAAATTGGAAAGGTTGATCAAACTCTTTTTATTAAAAGGAATAAGCAAAATATTTTAATTATCCAAATATATGTTGATGATATTATCTTTGGTTCTACAAATGAAAGACCGTGTCAAGAATTTTCTAGAATAATGTCTAATGAATTTGAAATGTCACATATGGGTGAGTTAAATTATTTTCTTGGCTTACAAATAAAACAACTAGACAATGGTATTTTTGTTAATCAAGAAATTTTTTGTAACAATCTAATTAATCGCTTTGGTATGGAAAATACTTCTACCAAACCAACTCCTATGAGTACAACCATACATCTTGATAAAGATGAAAATGGCAAAAATATTGACCAAAAATTATATCGAAGTATGATTGGATCATTACTATATTTAACAGCTAGTAGACCTGACATAATGATGAGTGTTTGTTTATGTGCACGATTTCAAGCAGATCCCAAAGAATCACATTTACGAGCAGTGAAACGCATACTACGGTATCTTAATAAAACCAAGGACTTTGGATTATTCTATCCAAAGGAATGTCCTTTTGAATTAGTATCATATAGTGATGCTGATTTTGGAGGAAGCCGGACAGATAGAAAAAGTACAAGTGAGACTTGTCATTTCATTGGACGGTCTCTTGTATCTTGGTTTAGTAAGAAACAAAACTGTGTGTCATTATCGACATGTGAAGCAGAATATATTTCTGCAGCTCTGGCATGTGCTCAAGTTATCTATATGCAACAAACACTACAAAATTTTGGTTTCAATTTATCTAAGTCAACTATTTTCTGTGATAATTCTAGTGCTATTAATTTATCTAAAAATCCTGTTAATCACTCATGAACAAAACACATTGACATTCGTCATCATTTTCTTCGTGATAATATTGAAAAGGATTTGATAAATCTAGAATTTGTTTCCTCTGATAAACAATTGGCAGATATATTTACAAAACCTTTAAATGAAAACACTTTCATTAATTTAAGACGAGAACTTGGTATTATCTCTTTTAAAAATTTATAAATTTTATATACACTATCTGTATTGGTAGCTTCTCATAACACATCTTGACAAAATATATACATATATACATATATACATATATATATATATATAACTCTTACTCGAATTTTGTCATAATAATAATAAAAAAAATTATGTCTCAAGAGAGACTTGAACAAAATATATACATATATACATATATACATATATATATATATAACTCTTACTCAAATTTTGTCATAATAATAATAAAAAATTATGTCTCAAGAGAGACATGAACCCATAACCTCTCCTTTATTGTGTTTCAAATACTTCCTACCATTTGAGCTATGATTGTTTCTTGTTTCATCTAGAAGATTGATTTTAATTATTTTGAAAATTTTCGTTCAAAAACAAAATAACATAGCCACTGGAGCTCGAACTTGGGTCTTCTAGCTGGTAGTTCAATATCTTACCAGTTGTGCTATGAATGTTTTCCTATCGAGTCATATGTTTCATTCATTCTTAACCATTTATCCTTCGAATAATTCTCATCCACTATTTTTTATCTCTGGCTCTTAGCTATTGATTGTTTATAACCACTCAATCACACCTCAAATTCATCTATATAATCTGCATTCTTTTCATTTCTTAATCATCCTTACAAACTTCAAAAATTCAAGATCCTCATCAATGGCCTCTCACGACTCTTATGATTCCTCAAACTCCAAATTGTCCTTTGCTACTCCAACATCCTCGAGTAGCTATAATTCTTCCAGTAGCTCTACACCATCATGCCAACTCCTACCCCTGTACATGAACCAGGTCGATATCGCACCGGATTTTCACCAAAACCTAAGAAGTCTCGAACATCATTGTTTATTTCTCCAAAAACAAAAGAAAAAATTGATGAAATCCATCATTACCAATAGGAACAAGTCAATCTACAAAGAGAAATGTTTTACGAACAACGGATGAATTCCAATCGTCTTAGCCTTATAGAATCAATTGCCCTTAAATTTTGTGGAAAATCATCTAAGCATGACGTTGTACAACCTTCAACATCTCGTCAGTCAAAATCATCCGGCTGGAATAAATGGGAACGAACTCCACCTCAACCTCTGGCGTCTCCAAACTCATAGGAACGCCCAAATTATCGGTCTCCTTTACAACCTTATGTTGAGAACACCAAGGTTGAACCACAAGAGTCCTCTCCAAAAACCCCTAAATAATCATGTTATTTTGCTCTATTGTTCTATGTTTACTTGGATTTTCCTTTTGTATATGTTTGTTTTTTAATACTGTTTGAATAAACAATTTTTTAAGCTTCACTGCATTCTTTGTCTACAGTCAGTCGACTGATATTTCAGACCAGTCGACTGTTTATAGGGTGAACAAACTCTTGGGATATCAACCAGTCGACTGGTTCATATGGGTCAGTCGACTGATTGCAGAGTTAAAAACTCTTGGGTTACGAACTAGTCGACTGACCCACCCCGACCAGTCGACTTGCTGTACAAAAAGACTTCAATTCTAATTTTTTTCATCCTCTATTCACTTTACCCTCTTCATTTTTACTGCCTCCAAAACCCTAGCCTCCATTTTTCTTTCAGAAATTTCTCAAAAATCTTCAAATTAATGGCCCCTCCTAAATCTAAACGCTCAAAACAAGGCTCCTCATCCTTTGTTGACACTCACGTTGCTCATTGGCTATATAATGCAACTGCAATTGAATGACGGGAGAAGATGAAGAACTCTAGGATTTTTGAAAGCTCTTTTATGGTTTATTCTGATTTTGGTGCCTACTCTCTTCAAGGATTGATGTGAAGATGTGGCTTAGAATCACTCCTTGACTATAATGCAAACCGCCACAATATCAATCATCTTATGGTAAAACTCTTCTTCACCAATTTAAATCTTGGTCACCAACAACCATCAAATCCAAATAATTGTGTATGGAGTTTGGTATGTGGACAACAAGTTTTCTTTTCCCTCGATAGAATGGCACATATACTCCAATCTCCTAATGAAGGAATAGATTTAAATGATGTAGAATGCAATCCAAGGAAAAGAGATAGAATAAGTCATATGTTCATGGGTGACGACATGATTGAATTGTGTTCTAAACTCCTTCGTCCTAAAGCAAGAGTTTACACAAGATGCTTATGCGCTCTATTTTGCCCGAACCGGATCATATGAACTAATTTATCCGAAAAATTTCAAATCACTTTATGCCATTTGGGAAATATACGAGTTAATTGGTTGCGTCATATAATGGATAAATTTCTTACCTTTAACCATGGGAATATGCATGTTATATATTTTGGAGAATATATTATGCGACTACTTCTAGATGCGGGTGTTCGTCAACCGGATTCCGAATTCTCAACTGTCGGAATGATAAATATATGGACCATAAGCCTTATGAAGCTACCTACACGACCGCCACCTTTTACTTCATTTGAAGATTGGAAGCATTAACAGGCTCAACTACAACAATCTAGAGGTCCTACAATTCGAGAACCGGTCGCGCAACAAGAAGAAGGCAATATTCGCTTAGCTACTTCCTCTAGCACCCATGAATCCATCGAAATTCTCTCCCGCAATCAACTTATTTTGGATTCTAGACTCCATAAAATGGATAAGAAACTCGATAAAATCAAAGGTTTCTTTTCTACATTATGGGATGCATTATCTTGTTCTTCCTCAACTGCTGCCACATCTATTGCTCAAGGAAAACGCCCCCCACCTCAATTTACATGGTCAACTTCCGAAGAGCATACTAGTAGTGACACTAGTGGCACAGGTAGTGGTGCTCAAGGAGCTTCTAGACCAAGAAAGGAGCCCGCACCAGAGGGAGAATACAATTGGGACCTTGATGAGTAGATATTTTGGTGAGTGAGTTAGGTATGTATTATTTGCTTATCTAAAAACTTTATTGTCAATTTAAACATATTGAATCTTGCAACTTATTTATCTATTGAAACTTGTACTAAATAGTCTCTCTTTGATATTTATCTCTGCACTTTTACATTTATATTTTGTTTGCTGTCTCTCCTTTTTGTCGATGACAAAGTGGGAGAAGAATGTCCTAATCATCTTTATGCAGGTACAAGAAGCATCATATATTCAAGGGGGTATTTTATATTTGTTCTCTAGGATTCTTTAATATACACAGGTTTGTCATCAATCAAAAAGGGGGAGAATGTTGAATCACTAGTTTTTGATTCATGACAAAGAAAGAAAAGGAGAATTCACGACAAAAATAAACGGACTATGGCTATATCATCAAAGACTTTTCATCTATGCTTTTACTGTCTAGTATGTATGATTGAGTCTTAGAATTATGTTAAAATCTATCCTCAAGTAGTCCGCACTTCATATGTCACATCAAAAATCAAAACAGAAGCATACTTATAAAAATGTCATAGCCAGTCGACTGACCAAACCCAACCAGTCGACTGACTGTGTACATATACGATATGCACTGTTTATTTTTTTAAATATATTGCATAGTCAGTCGACTGACCAAGAACGACCAGTCGACTGACTTGAGACCAACTGCCATATTTTCGAAAAGACATCTTCTTCTCCGAAAGGATGCAACCCTTCTCTGAACGGAAATAGTTGCTTCTTTTCGTCAGAACCCTTCACCAATGGCAGTAACTCTTCAACTACTATATATAGATACTCCCAAACACTTCATATTTACCGATTTTCATTCTAACTTTCTAATACTCTTCTTGTGCTATAATCTTTGCATTCAAACAGCGAACATACTTTCTACTGCTTTGAATCTACAAATAACTTTCTTAATCTTCGATTCTTAGCATTACCTTCTCTTCATATCTTCACATACATTTCATACATACTTAAGGATTTGATTATTGGAGGCTTGTACTATCAGAGAAAAATTAGTGTTATCAAGAACACATAGTGTCAGATATTCTTTATATTAGTGAAGTCCTCTTCTGCTGCTGAGGCGAAAATCCAGTTCTGTTGCTCAGGTGTCTGTTCTTCTGCTCAGACTGTGTATACCTGTTCCTCCGGGTTAAGTGAGGATTATTGTTAGTTAAATTCTAGAAGGAGTCTGGGACTGGACGTAGGACGGTGCTCCGAACTAGTATAAAATCTCTGGTGTCATTTTACAATAATACTTTAATATTCCGCACTATTTATACTCTGTGTTACTTTTATCCATATTATACGGTCCTATACACGTTCAGATATATAGTGATATGTATGAAACAATTCAAAGACTGCAACACTATAGGCATGAACACACAAAGCCGAAACAATGACACAGCAGTTTAAAATAGCAAGCAACAGAGTGTCAAGTCTAGCGTACATATATACGATACAGTGATGCAGTGTTCAAGGCTGAGACAAAATCAAGCAGAGGTAGCAGTTTCAAAATAAACAGTTCGAACAAATCCATTTCAAAGCCAGATGATAATATGAATGAACAAGTCAAGATAATTCAACATCGTCAAAGCAAATTCAAGTCAGAGCCGTGATGAACAAGGTGAACGAACCAAGTCAGAAATCAAAACCGTGTTAAACAAGCTAATAAAAATATACGGAGTGACAAAGTCAGAGAAACCATCAACATCCAGGCAACATCGAACGGCCAGAGAAAAATTATCAAACGAGTTCAAATAACAAACTCTAACAAAGTTATTGGAATTCGGTTACTATTTAAACCATAACATCATCAGCATATGAATTCATTCGAGTTCAAGCAACAAAGAATAATCATTCAACTTGAATCAAAGTCGAGCGTAATTGAAATCAAAAGAAACATCACATACCAAATTTTATAACATACGCGCTCGAAAAATTGGAGCTGCCGGAAGCAGCAATCATCAAGCCTAATCAAACAGCATCCAACTCTACAATCGAACAATATCAAGCGGCGCTTTAATTTAGCAAAACCCTAAATCATAGAGGAAAGAACGAACACAAACGAGGCCATCACTTTTTTTACAAAGCAAAGCAAGCCAAAGAAATAAAAGAGAAAAGGGGCCGTCATTTCTTTAGTGATAATTTATTTTGGGCCGGTTTTATAAAAGATTTTGGCTTATATTTTCATTAGGGTTTTGTTTTGTTTAAATTGTTTTAAATTGTTTTTTTCTTTTTAAACTTATGTATTGTCTAGTCGTGTGTCTAGGGAACGAAATACGGTGGTGTAGTTCGAGAATTCACAACTTAATGGCTGAGTTGTGGCAGGGTTTTGAGCGTAGAGTTAGGTTAGTCAATAGCGGGTATCGCGAGTTTACGTGTGTAAGCGTTTGACTACTTAATTTCTAGTAGAAACCTTGTGGGCAACACGTAGGTAGGGTTTTGCCGAAGCTGGATAAATCTGTGTGTTCTATTTTTTGCTTTTATTATTCTGCTATTATCTATGCCGCTATTACTCTGCTATATGTATGTTGCGATTATTTTATATTCTTCTGCAATAAATTTTTATAGTTATTAGTATCACCCTATTCACCCCCCTCTAGGGTGAAATCGATCCTACAACACCCATATAACTTTATAAAGCAAAACTTCGTATAATTTTATATTTCTTTCTCTTAATGGTTGTTCCTGCTAAATCATACCCCCAGTTCTGCCCCTTTGTCATTAACGAAAAGGTTGAAAAGTCGCAAGTTATACTATGTATATTTAACTTAGTCAATTTTTATCTAAATGCAATTTTCTTTCAAAATGCTTCATAATTGACTTAGTTTATTAATGCCTTCTTATTAACTCTAGTGTTTCCTTGTCAATTTTAACTATTTTTTAGAAGAAAAATTAGTTTCTCATGTGTGATGTTATATATTTATAATTTAAGACTATCCTTTCTCAATAAAATAATTCCAATTCATAATCTTTAAAATAAAAAAATCAACAATCATCAGCTAATTTTCAAAAATATTTTACCATTATGGTCTTAGTCTTGGTTAATGTTAAGTATAAAAATCATTTTAAGCACATTTTTTAAACTAAAAATTGGTATAGCACCCATGATGCCCAGTATGATGGGCCAAATCATGGTGTGTAACACATATGATGACATGACTACGCACTACTTAGTTGGTATTGACCAAATGGTGCTGAAGGACCATAAATGGGCTTAGTATTCAAGGATAAGTACAAGATGATAACATTAAGAAATGGTTGCACCATACCGATGGGTTTTTGGAATAGGATACTCGAAAGCCCGTATAGTCTCTTGGAATAAAATATTCAAGAGCCGCTACGGTCTCTTGGAATAAAATATTCGAGAGCTTATATAGTATTTTGCAATAAAATATTCAAAAATCCATGTCATATGATCAAAAGAGAGAAAGAATAAGCCGCAAATATATGCAATAGCTCATTAAGTATGTTAATGAACTAGATAAGCAATTCTCATAGTTCATAGTCCAATGTCTATATGTAATGGGCGAGATAGAGGCTATGCATATAAACATTAGTGTAGATCGAAGCTCATGTGATTTTATAAAAATATGACAAGCTTTGGACCTAAAGCGCTTCACTATATGCATATCCATGTCTCATAATGTTCAAAGTGCACAATCAAAGTAATAGCATATCCAAGTCCATGTTCATATAAATTAGGCATGAGCACAATCAAATCGAGATTTTTCCAATTCAATTTAGGGTTATCAAAGTTCAATTTTAGAGTTGAGAAAAGAAATGATCACCCCTTCCTCCATGCCCCTAGGTCGATATTTATAGGGTGGTAAGATGCGACATGGATGTTATGCGGCATGCCCGTTCTACGACATTGAGCTTCATATCGATGGCACTAGGATATTGCTTTGATTTGATGACTTACGACATTCTCTAGTGTGTTAATGAACTATAACATCATCCAGGCATGTTATTGATAATAAGTGTCATTGATAACAGGTGGCACTGATGACAAGTGACATTGATAATAGGCGACATTGATGATGGACGGCACTAATAATAGGCGACATTGATAATCAGTGATATTGATGATAGGCGGCGTTGATAATAGACATTATTATTGATAGGCGACATTAATAGTATGCGGTATTGTCTGAGAGGCAACATTAATCAAAGGCAGTATTATCAAGGGCCGGTACGGGTGATGAGCGGCATCAAAGTAGAGTAACTTCAAGAGGAAGCAACATTGATACGAGGTTGTATCAATGTTAAAATAGTATTGCTGAGATGCGATATCAATACAAGGCACATTGGAGTAATGCGACATGATCTGGAATCCAATATCAATCATTAAAGCATATGGTATCACTTAGAGGTGATACACGACATTAATGAGATGTGGCATTAATGGTGCATAACCTCTTCAAACTGCCTCATGTGCTCCCTTGATCAACGAGGTGCCTATCAATAAAACATGGTTTTACCCGATAAGCGATATGGAAGAGGTGCGATATTGGCTAAAAGCAACGTTGATCAGAGGTGACATTCGACATTCATTTATTCAACATCGACCTTTGATTTGGTAAAAAATTCCATGCTTTGGTGATTGACTTGCAATATACAGTTCCCCAATGTCGTCGCTATCTTGGTGTCATGTGACATCAACTAATGTATAATGCTCTTTGTTATATCGATTATCTACGACATGCTCTAATTCCATATTGATATGATGTAGTACTTTTGAATGTCTTCACATCTCTCCCTTGCTTTAAGTTCTTTGACACGAGTTCCTTAGTTTCGGCATGAAGCTTATAGCTTTGACATAGAGTCTTTACTTCAACATGACTTTGAGCTTCAAAGTCGTATATTTTTTAGATTACTAAGCCTTCAGCATTATTTATCTTGTCATTATTCTTTACTTTCGACATAAACGCCTTTGCTTATATTCTTTGGAAACTATATGGATAACATCCGCCTTCTCTGGTATAAAAGAGGCTTTTTATACTTAGTGTAAAACCACGAAATCTTTTGCATTTTTGATTCCTTAGAATAAACTCTTTCTAGCTCTGTTTTTCTGCATAATACAAAAACAAGCTGTTATTTTTACTATAAACTTAAAATTCAATTTTAACTTTGGGTAATCCCTATTGGATTTGATTAAGCTGTGAATTGGTATATATTCCTTTGCATGAAGAATCCTCCATATCTTCTACATAAGCCATAAAATCTCATAGAATCCCATAAAATCTATTTGGCATCAGGTTTACTTGGACAGAATCTCATAGAATCAAGATTAGAAAACTATTTGAAAAATATAATTTCATGAATAGACAACTAGAAATCCATTTAAGAATTATGATTTCTTAAGTAGAAATCAAAAAAGCATTTGGAAAACATCATAAGAGGGAGGACCGGGAACTCTTTCGTCAATATTATGAGTAGAATATCAAAAAAAATCTGTCTGACGGTAATAATTTCCTAATTATAAGAACAAAAAACCAAGGCCAAAAAACCATCTGGTAATAATGTCTTGAACAAAAAAGAAAAAATTTATTTGACAATAACCGAAGACCAGAAAGCCCAACTGGAAATAACAATAGAAGATGATAAAACCATTTGGCAATGATATTAACAGACCAGAAACCATCTGCAATAGTAAAATACCAAAAAACCATCTGAAAATAATAATAGAAGAATAGAAAACCATCTGGTAATAATAATAGAAGACCAGAAAACCATCTGGCAATGATATTAGAAGACCAAAAAACCATTTGGCAATAATGAATGATCAAAAGGCCAATATGGTAATAATAGGAAGACCTGAAAACCATCTAGCAATGGTATTAAAAGAACAGAAAACCATCTGGCAATAATGAAAGACCAGAAGACCAATGTGGTAATAATAGGATTTCAGAAAATCTTTTGGCAATAATAATAGAAGACCAGAAAACCATCTGGCAATAATAATAGAAGATCAAAAACCATCCGATAATAATAACAAAAGACCACAAAATCATCTAACAATGATATTAGAAGACTGGAAAACCATCTGGCAAAAACCAAAGACCGGAAGACCAATCTGGTAATAAAAGTAGACCAGACAAATCATCTGATAGTAGAAGACTATTAAACCATCTGGAAATAATGAAAGACCGGAATACCAGTTTAGTAATAATAGAATACCAGAAAACCATCTGGTGGTAATAATTAAAGACCAAAAAACCATCTGGTAATAATATTCGAAGACCAGAAAACCATATGACAATGATATAAAAGACCAGAAAAACATTTGGCTGTAATGAAAGACCGGAAGACCAATTTGGTAATAGTAGAAGACTAGAAAACCCATTTGGCAATGACATTAGATGACGAGAAAACCATATAATTTTACCTAAATTTCTGTATAATCTTACTTTAGAAGCATGCTTTAATCTTAATTTTAGATCGAGTCTGGTTTGAATTTGATTGATCGTCCTTTAGAAGATAACCTCAATCCTTCTTTTGGATCGAGTTAGAATTCAATTTGATTGATCTTCCTCTAGTAGATAATTTTTTCTTTGGTGTACTAATGGCTCATTATTGATAGATCTTCTTTTAGAAGATTGTTTTGATCCTTCCTCCTGGATTGAGTGCAGTTGACTTGATTGATTTCTTTGGCACCATCTTAGGTGATGATCTCAACCTGGATCAAACCTCATATCATTATCTTAGGTATAGGTACTTTATCCGGTGCATTTGGTCAGCTTTCCTCAAGCAGAACTAAAGACTTACCCAACCTCTCTTTTGGAGGCGGTTCAGTAAGGCCTAGAAGATGGTGCTGAAGGCTGGTTCAGTGCTTTCATCGGGCCATCTCAGATAGGACGAAAGGCTTACTTCATCCTCTCTCTAGGAGGCGCTCTATCCAGGCTACATAGGCAGGGGCAGAAGGCTTGCAGATGTTTTGGTCAGGCCTTTTGAGATGGGACCAAAGGCTTACTCCGACCTCCCTCTAGGAGGTGCTTTGACCAGGCCCTTATGGTGGGATCAAATGCTTTATTTCGTCCATTACTACCATCTTAGGCTAGGCATCGTTTAGGTTTTTCCTAATTCTTTCCTTTCATTGGATTTTTGATTACTTAAATAAACTTGTCTTGATTTTCTTTATTTATCCATCATAGGAAAATATGGCCTTAGATGTTCAACCTTCCAAGTTCTTGCTATGACATTACCATTTGGTCGACATAGTCGACAGGCCCCTGGTAGGATTACTTTGTGGATAGTAAGAGATCCTTCCCCATTTGGCCTAAGTTGTCCATATGTTGGATTTTAGTATCTGCCATGACTTTTTGGAGTACTAAATCTCCTTTTCAAAATGATCTTTCCTTAACTTTGGAATTATAGTGCTTGGTTATTCTACACTGATATTCAGCTGTTCATATAGACGCTTTGCCTCTTAGCTCATTGATTAGGTCAAAGGATTCTCTTTTTAATTCCTTACTTGGATCAAATGCATATGCAATCCTTCGATGAGAGGGTGATTTGACCTCGATTGGAGGCTTGGCTTCATATCCATATGTTAAAGAAAATAGGGTATGTCCCGTTGTAGTTTTGGTAGAAGTTCCATATGCCCATAACACAAGAGGTAGTTCTTCAACCCATTTTTCCCTTTGCTTTGTCCAATCGATTCTTTAGGATGGTCTTAATGGTTTTATTGGCAGCTTCAATGACTCCATTGGCCTTTGGGTGTGCTACGGGTGAAAAGCTCTTAATAATCTCATTTCTATTGCAGAATTGGATAAATTCCTCGCTTCTAAATTAAGTTCCATTGTCAAATATTATCTTAGGTGGAATTCCAAATCCAGTGAAAATATTCTTGATTATGAATTTAAGCACTTTTCCTAATGTGATATTCGGTAGTGGTTCTACTTCTACCCATTTGGTAAAATAATCAATGGTTACTACTGCAAATTTAGCGCCTCTTCTGGATATAGGTAGTGGCCCTATTAGGTCGATGTCCCACACATCGAACGGCCATGGACTTGAGGCCAAACTCAATTCACTTGGCGGAAAATGTGGGATCTTAGAGAACTATTGGCATTTCTCACATCTCTTCACATAGTCTATGACATGGTAAATCGACCAAGGCCAATAGAAGCCTTGTCTTATGACCATTTTGGCTAGCTTTTATGCCATTAGAATGGTCCCTATGGAATCCGTCTGGGATTCCCTTAATAATTATTCTTCTTTTTCCGGACTAACACATCTTAAGTAAGAAAGTGAATACCCCTTCTTGTAAAGTACTACGTCTACCATAACAAAGGTTGAGGTTGATGTTTTATTCTTCTTGCTTCCTTTTTATCAGTTGGCAAATTTTCTTGTTTCAGATATTCGACGATAGACCCCATCCAGCTATTCTCATATTGATTCTCAGTTTTTATATAAGAGAATTTATCATGAAGGATTTCATTTTGATTTTCATTTTCCTTGAGTGTTAGGGCTTGAGATCTAGTTAATATTAACGGTCCTTTTCTCGGCTCAGGGACCTTTTCCTCTATAATAGGGTTTTATCGATAGCCTACCGATATGATTCGGGTTTCTGGTGCTCCTCATGAGCTAGCCAAATTAGCCAAAGAATCATCCTAGGAGTTCTTCCCTATCAATACATGGTGCATTGAGAAATTCTTAAATTCGGTCAGTATTTTTAATACCTTCTTGACATATAAGATCAACTTGGCATCCTTTACCTGATATGTTTGGTTCAGTTGATTAACCATTAATTAAGAATCACTGAAAATTTCAATCTTAAGAATTTTCAGTGTAGGGCTGTAATAACCCACCTCTGAACATGCCTAAATTTGACCTAAAAAAGGCTATCGAAACTTAGATATACTCTTAGGCTGGTCGTTGGTTGGAAAAAGAAGAAACAATATATATTCTTTCAAAACTCATAGCGGATGGAATAAAATATAATAGCAAATTGTACCCATCTATTTCAAAACCATTTGTCATAATACAAAACATCATTAAACTATCAAGTAAAATTTGTTACATCAGTTATCCAAAATACATGGTACAATATGGAACATCATAAAAGATAATAATTACTACCGCAAGATTAAGCCAGTCCTCCTTCAAGCATCGTCACCGTCATTTCTCTGTTCTTAACCTGTGTTGTAATGAGGAGGGAGTGAAAACGACAAATGTCTAGTGAATAAAAACTCGAGCCTTGCCATTTTAGTACTTAGGCAGCATATTACAAAATAAGAATATGTCTTGTGTACTAAAACCATTTAATTCTTCTTATAAGGAAAGGAGGCAGGTCCACAATCAACACTTAATACCTTCCATTTGCGAAACAGTTTTCTAAATCCTTAACCCAAATTCTATATCACAAATATCTAACAACGTGAATGATAATACCCAAGCCACTTAATACCTTTTATTGGAAATTAAGTAGACTTTGGTCATTTAAGACCTTAATTGATGCAGATCCCATCATTTAATACCTATTCTCAAGGCATACTTCTCATCGGTGACTATCTGGCTGACATGCATGAAATCTCTTAAGCCACTTAATACTTTTTTGTGGATAGGCGGACACTCAATCAATCACTTAATAGCTTATCCTGAAGCGGAAACCTATCGAGATACCACCTATAGAGCCTAATAACTAGCCCCTGGGTCATTTAATACTTCATTTGGGGAGAAGAGATGAGCCCTCAAACAACGACTTAATACCTCAATATCCTAAAGCAGACCCTTCGTATTATAACCCACTTTTAATGAGTCTCACTTTAGTCCAACTATTCATAGAAACTGGTGGCCAGATCAAATCTACCCTATAAAATTTGGGACTAGCCTCGCGTCATCATAAATATTTATCATAGGAGATGTCTCACATCAACCCTAAAGTCACAATACTAGTAGCTAGATTAGCTAGATAGACTTTTGTGAGTCTTTTGACTGATCTCACATCCCTATAACTTAGCCATAATTTAAATACTCTCCATATATATAATACCTATCTCATTGTTTCATAATTAAGGCCTTACAAGGTATCTTCCTTGTCACGCCTTAAAATCTTATTTACCTTCCTAAGAGGGAATTAATGACAATTATTACCTAATTGACTACGCAATTATACAATTTAATTATACATTTACTACGCTAATAGAAATAAATGTATATTCGCATCTAATAACTTCTAAGTGTGTAAATCATACGCCCTAAACTAGTGTTAAATGTCAATTCCTTTAACCATAATACTAGTGCAAGTCCTTTCCCTTCATATTTCCAAGATTTCAATATCCATAATAAGGGATTAAATATTCATATCCAAAAATACAATAAATAGACTTGTAAATAGAAATAGAAACTCAATTTATTACAAAAAATTAATGGAATGTCCTAAACAATAGGAAGTGCAAATTTAACATCATATTCTATTCGACTCCCTTTTACAAAGAAATAAATGAAGAAATTTTGTGTGGAATAAGTATGTAAAACTACAAATATGATTCATGCTCTGCACCATAATTTCATTACTGAAAACTCATAATTTGAATCAAAAAAAAAGGAGAAGTGGAATAGACTATGAAATTATCAAAAAATTTAGAAGCAATATAAATTCCATCAAATTAATATAAATAATTGAAAATCTCCATCTAGAAATGACATTTTTAAATAAAAAGGAATTTTGGGGCATTTTATCTATTTTGTTTTTACAATTCCCGAAATCCCTAAGGCATATTCGAATCCATAGGTATATACTAATCAATTACTAAAATAAAAATAGTAAGGTCTCCACTCACAGATTATCCTTAGCTTTTCTTGTATGAGTTTGCAACACCAAAGCAACTCTTTTCTAGATCTCCTTCTTTTGATATATGTATAGCAAAGGATAGGTGTATATATAATTATGTTGGATTCAAAGAGATTGGAGAAGAAGTGAATAGATTAAAAGAATAATTAGAAAAGGATTAGAATCCTTAACTGAATTCCTAATTGAATTTTTGAATCCAACTAAAAAGAGAAAATGGCAGAAGTTTCGAGGAATTCCTTAAATATTTATGAACAAAAAAATGGAGAGAATAGGGTCCTATTTATAGGAGTTGAAATGCACCAGAACCATAGGATGAAATTCTGTGAAAAATAGATAAATCTGGAGTGTTTAAACGTGGAAAAACCCTAACTGCCACCTGAATAAAGGTCGACCACCCCCCTTGACCGAAATTTTAGGATTTTTTTGGGACAACCAGTAGTTTATAATTTTGAGATTTGTTCGCAATAGTTACTAAATTAGTTCGTAATGATGGAGTAAATTCTTCATTTATTACTCTTTGTGCTTTTTTTAATTCCTCAGTGCTGTTGCTAAGGTCAAAGGTGTCCACCTCTCCACTCATTTGGGGTGCGCTGATTTGTTTTTGTTGCTTTTTTATTTTATTCTCTAATTAATTTTAACGTTAATTGTTTAGCTTAACATTTAACTTAACCCCCATGTAAACCTACAGTTAATTTTTGAAATTCAAACCCTAAATTTAAATACTTATTTGAATTTGAATTCGACCTAAATTAATTTAAATCTGAAAACTTTAAACACTCATAACTTCTTCATTTGAACTCCGTTTTGAGCATATTATATATGGAAACAGATTAGAATTTCACCATGAATGCAATAGAATAACTATCGTGGTGGTAATAGCCAACTTTTAAAAATTTCATTTTCAACCCTACCTTATTTAATTTACTTTACTTAATTTATTTATGGTTTATTTTACTGGGCGTTGCATTCTTCCCCCGTTAAAAATGATTTCGTCCCAAAAATTTTTAAGGGACGAACAACATAACGTGCAATAACATCCATGTTACACAACCTATACTCAACCAAAGTGCAATGTGATTAAATACTATAGACTTACTAAAATGAACTCAATCCTTGCATGAGTGTGTAATCTTGTCATTCAAGCATATATGCAAATGCCCTAAACATGCATAAAAATTTATACATGAGTGTAAAGTGATTGTGAAAAAGTATAGCAACCATCTCCTACCATCCATTCTAGCAACCATGGTGTAAGTAAAATCCTAATTATGGAAAGAAAATTTACCAGTGAAAAGCTCTGGATGAGTGATCTTCATCTTCTCCTCGGTTTCCTATATGCTTTCCGTTGGATTGTCTCCATATTATACTTGGACATGCCTAATTACTTTGTTCTGGAATCTCCTAGTTCCGTGCTCCACAACGCACGCAATGGCATGGGGTACAGTTGGCTCCGTCTTTAATTCCTCATCAGCCTCAACTCTAATATCGGTGTCATGAAGGCATTTTCTTAGGTGAGAAACGTAGAAAACATTATGGACTCCTACCAATCTATCAGGAAGCTCCACGCAATAAGCAAGTTTTTCTATCCTTTCCAAAACTCTGAATGGCTCAACGAATCTAGGCGCCAATTTTCCAGACTTGATAAACTTAACCAAATTTCTGAAAAGTTGACAATACAATATTTCCAACCTAAAACTCAAGCTCTTTCCTTTTTCTGTCCACATAAGATTTCTGACGTTCTTGCGTTGCCTTCATTCGTTGCCTGATCAACTCTACTTTTTCTATGGTATCACGAATCAAATCGGGTCAGAGCAATATTTTGGCAGTGGTTCCCCACCAACAACTTGGAAATTTGCATGGCCTCCCGTAAAGTACTTAAAAAAGGGTCATACCTATTGTCACTTGATTGCTATTATTATACGCGAACTCGACCAACGGTAGTCGCTGCTCCCAATGTCCTTCAAAATCCAAAACACAAGGCCTCAACAAGTCTTCCAAAATCCTATTCACCATCTCTATTTGACCATCAATATGTGAGTGATATGTAGTGCTAAGATTCAAAGTTCCCAAAGCTGCTTGTAGGCTTCTCCAAAACTCACTAGTGAACAAGAGGTTCCTATCACTAACTATGCTTATTGGAATTCCATGCAACCGAACTACCTCCTTGATGTAGATCTATATGAGAGAAGTGGCAATTCTACTGTTCCTAGTTGGAATAAAATGGGCACACTTAGTGAGTCTATCCACAACAAGCTAAATAGCTTCATCACCCTTCTGACTTTTAGGTAATCTTTTCACAAAATCCATTGAAATATGCTCCCACTTCCAAGTCGGAATTTCCAATGGTAATAGTAGTTCTCCAAACTTTCCTTGCTCAGCTTTTACCCTCTAACATGTCAAGCACTTAGAAACAAACTTAGTTATGCTCTTCTTCATTCCAGGCCAAAAACAAATCTTCTTCATATCCTTGTACATCTTTTCTCCTTCGGGGTGAATGGTCATCTTTGAGTGGTGCATTCCATAAGTACCTTTCTTAATAAATTATCAACCATTGGGACACCTAGGCATCCATCCCTTCTTAAGCAACCTTTCTCATTAGCTAAGTACCTACTAGTGTAGGGAAATGTTCTCCCTACCTTAACTTCTCCAAAATCTCTACCACTCATCCATCACTTGCTCAAGCCTTATGCAATCAATCAAGGCTGGTCTAATCTCCATAACATCCAAAAACCCTTAGATGGATTCTGTTGGCGATTGAAAGTTAAAATTTAAGAGAAACTCAAATTTCCTCCATTCATATATATAGCACTTAAGGTAGCATGCCTTTGACCTTTCCTTTTTCTAGGGGTGTATTGAATGCTAAAGTCGAATGATGCTATAAATTCCATCCATCTCTACTATCTAAGATTTAAATATTTTTTGGAAAATAAGTATTTGAGTGATGTATGGTTAGTGAATAACTCAAATCTTTCTCCCAAGAGATAATGCCTCCACATCTTTAAGACAAAGACGATAGCTGCCAACTCCAAGTCATGAACTGGATATCTTATCTCATGATCCTTCAATTGTCTACTAGCATAAGAAACTACTTTTCCTTCTTACATTAAAACTGCTCCTAACCCTGCCACAAGCATATGTGAAAACCGTAAATAGTTTGGTCCTATTGTGAGTAGTGAGTACAAATGTACTAGTCAATAACTTCTTAAGCTTCTTAAATGCCTTAGTGCATTTATCGTCCCTGGAAAAGACTAGGTTCTTCTTAGTCAAATGTGTTTAGAGGGCTGCTATTCTTGCAAAGTTCTTGATGAACTTCTTCAAGTAGCCTGCCAACCCGAGAAAACTTCTAACCTCCAATGCATTTCTAGGAGTCTTCGATCCATAAAAAACTTCCATTTTAGCGGAGTCTACTGCCAATGCTTACTCAGAAACAATCTTCCCAATGAATCTAACTTATTTTCTCCAAAAGTGGCATTTAGCAAATTTTGTCTTAAGTAGTGCCTTCTTAAGGTTTCTAATACCTCTCTTAGGTGCTTCTTATGCTCTTTTTTTCCTTGGAGAACACCAAAATATCATCTACCAATGCATCGACAAATTTATGGAGTTTTCCCTTAAATACCTTATCATCAAATCGACATAGTATGCGGGGGCATTTGTCAATCCAAAATGCATCACTTCCCACTCGTAGAATCCATCTGGTGTGCGAAAGGTGATCTTCGACTTGATGTCTTTTGCAATCCTTAACTTATGGAATCCATTTGCTAAGTCTAGTTGAGAAAATACTTTAGCTCCTTCAAGATGATCGAACAAGTTGTCTATCCTTTGTAAAGGATGCCTATTCTTTCTTGTCAACTTGTTCGATTCTCTATAGTCGATGCAAAATCTCAGTGAACCGCTTGCCTTAATGGAAAAAACCATAGGGGATCCCCACTTTGAAGTACTTCGATGAATGAATCATTTCTTTAATAGCTCAAAGATTTGCTTATCCAACCCTGTTCTATTTTTGAGGCCATGTGTCTTAAAGGCGGTGTAACGGTCCAATTTCCGACGCCCGAAAGTCGTCATCGATACGTCCACTGTATCCAATGCTGCACAGTCGAATGCCGGAAAATCGAATCGTTAGGGTTTAAGAAGAAGAAGATAGATGAAGAAAATAGAACAATAATAGAATCTCACATATCGCAGCGGACACAAATATAATAGATAAATGAATATCTTTAAAACAAAGAACTATATCAGTTATTACATTACATCACATTACATTATCAAAGTGTTACAACAACAAAAACAGTGGAAAAGAATATAACATATACTAGTGATATGCTTCGCCATCCAGCTTGCTCCTGATCTCCACAACATCTCTTTTTTGAATTCGCTCCAGAATAATGATAACCTGACTCTAGGCTGCCCATGTGGAAAATTATGGGCACCCAGAGTTTAGAAAGGGAACAATAAACTCGAGGTCAGTCGTGGGACTGGTGTGAGATCTTAAAAACAGTTATTCCTCACAAAGAAAATAAAAATAAATTCGCTATGCTTTTTGGAAAATGGAACTACCATAAGGCCTCCCGCCACACACACAATGCAAACGCAGAATTGGAGGAGATTTATCCTTATGATAGTCAAACATGCTTGATACGCAAAATCCTTTTTAATATTATCATTAGTGCATAGTGTGGAAAACATTTCGAAAGTATAATATTAATCTTAGCCAGCATACAACCATTATTGTATGCCTACTATAGCTACCATGTTTAATAGCAGGTTACCACCACATTCCATGACAGGTTATACAACTAAAACCGTACAGGGAGCGTAATGTTTCTTTGGATTTCCAACAACTGGTCAGGCTAAGGAACTTCCTACTGCCACATGGGTACGCCTCTGGAGGGACGCCCCGAGAACTGACCCAGCTCTCTCCCAACACAAGGCCGGGTTACCTCTGTAACTAGGTAACTACTACACGAGTATGCCATCCCCAGTCGTTTGCGTCCTTTATCCGAGGATCCTCAACCACGAAGCAACAACCACAAAGTATAATAAATTTGCAGCAACAACATAGGTAAAATATCTGGGCTCCATACCATGATACCACCCTTTTCCAGAAGGAAATGACATACCCTCAGGGGGCGCTACCTCCAAATAACCTTGCCGCATCTTTCCTGTTTCGACCATTTTCGGGGTTTGAAGTCCGACGAAGTCTCGTCCACAAAGCTACACTTTTCACAAAGTCATGCTTCAATCAACAAATGATCAGCAGCACTTCGTATGCCACAATACCAAATTGGGAATGTATCACTAGTAACCATCAACTACATAACCTCTGAGCTCGTACGTCTCAGAGAAGAGTGTTAAGCTAAGAGAATAAATTCTCCGCCACCAACAGAAATGTATTTGATAGAAACCAGCTTTACATCTCAAAGTGTTACGTCAGACACACATCCATACAAGTCCATTCCGGGATCAAACGGAACCGAAGGCACTTCAAAGAAGCCTTGCAAATCCGGATATTTACTAATCACGTCCGGAATCCCCATCACAAAGGGTGATAAAATCTCTATACCGGAGCAACCCGGTGCAGAGACATTCGACAGGTAATCCTTTCGCTTTCGAAAATACCCGGTCTTCAACACCGTCTTCAAATGCAATCCCATTTCATCGTATCATTATTCGAAATGGGTTTTATGACACAAGGTCCTCTCCCAGTTAATCCGAATAATGAGCGCTTATTTTTAAAATAAGTGTTCATTCAGATTTCAAACAAATCACAACAATTTCCACGTTGATCTTCTTAAGCAAAAGACCCATCACAATCACAAAGCTTCGATGTGGGTTTCGAATATCCAGTTGGAATTCGACTCCCGGTCGCATCGAAATTCTAATCCCATTTAAAGGCCAACATTGATAGTCGGTTATTTAACTATCAACCATCATTCATAACAATCACTGGATTTCAAATAATTTTCCCAAATCATTTCTTTCCAAAATATCTTCACAAGATATACTTTTATCACTTTAATATTTTAAAAACAAATTTCAAATCACTATTCACATTTCAATCCTTTGGGAAACAAATTTTCAAAGCATTTTCCTTAAGTGGAATATATTTCCAAATATTTATTTATTTCCACTGAAAATCTGCCGAGTTCATATATTTAAATAATTTAAAATGCTTATCCAAAATATACTTAGAGATATTTAAAATAAAACTATTTTGAAACACTTGCTTAAATATTAGTTATGAAAATATTATACTAATGTCTCAAAAAAAAAAAAAAAATCAAGTCCAAATTAATTTTTAAATAAAATTAATATATAGGATATAACTATTTAAATATTCAATTTCTAAAACCAATATCAATTAAATCTTTAAATCATTACTTCCATAATTAATTAAATAAATCATTACTTTAAAGATTTACAAATAACTTAAGAAAATAATTTCTCTAAAATATTCTTTTAAAACCAACCCTAGAACTTTTAATTTATATTTCAAAAGCTATTTTACAAACATACTCGGCTTTTCAGGGAAAATACACCTTCCCCTTTCAAAATGGATTATTTTTAATCAATTAATAAATCCTTTTCGATTTATTTAAAATTTATATTCTAAATCCGTAAATTTCTTTCCACACTTTCAAAAATAAAACAATATTTATTTTTAAAACAAATTTCCCTTTCTTTTATAAAATTCCCATTGTGAATTTTAAATTTTCAAATATCCACATATATACGACTTTCAAATCGATTCCAAAGTATTCACTTTCAACACCAAATCAATTTTCAAATTAATTTCCAAATTAATTTCAAATACCAAATCAAATCCCAAATTGATTTTTCCAAACTTACTTCAAAACACTAAATCGATTTTCAAAATTGGTTTTCCAAATTTTTTTAACACCAAGTCAATTTTAGATCGATTTCCTAAATATTTATTATTTTTACCAAATCAATATCAAATTGATTTTCTAATTTATTTTCAAAACACCAAATCAAATTTCAAATTGATTCTCAAATTTATTTTAAACACTAAATTTATTATCTTTTGAAACAAATTCCTTCTTTTAAATTTATTCAATTTTCTAAAATTAATTTACTATAAATTTTCTACTAAATTTCAAAAATCTAATTTTATATATTTCTGGTATCCTACGATACCAAAAATATATTCGGCTAAATTATAGCCCTCAACAATTTAAATCACAATATAATCACACAGATTATAAATAAATAAACACACAACATATGAAACAAAATCAAATGTTTGAGGAATCTAGTTGGATCCCTCCAACCTGTTTCCCTGCATCCACAAACGTTAGCACAACAATTAAATACCTATTCCACTTCGAGGTGGAACATCGCGGTATATGGGATTTATAAAATATCATCCTCTATTATGCGGCGTATAGGGTCTCATCCGCTATATAATGCGGGAAATCAACAACTCCAAATACATATATAATACCAATTCCACTTCGAGGTGGAATATCATGGTATATGGGTTTAATATAATATCATCCGCTATTATGCGGCGCATAGGGTCTATTTCAATCCAATTGACAATAATAATCATCCAAGCACACAATCAACAATTTTAATTTAACTATCATAATTCAACAGTCAGTCGATAACTGAAATTTTCAATTATTTAAATTTGAGTGAGAAGATCTCACCTTTTACTACGCATGCAATTCCATTTCCATTCCGGACTTGATTTCATCATTGTATTTGACCTTGTATAAACAATTATACAATTTATTAATATTCGAAATATTCGAATAATTAATTTCTTTTGAATAGATTTAATTAACTAAATCTGAAATTTGTATATGTATATATTTTGCTGTTAAACTTCAGACTTCTATATTTCCAAAATTTTATCTATATATAATAATCTTTCTGTAAATATATAAAAATCTGCATATTCATGCATACATTCTTGGTCACTGCATATATATATACCATTTGCCTTTACTGTATAATTATTTTTCTGCATTTAACACATTCATTTATTTAATTAGATTAAAATAAAATGATACCTCACTGCCCCAGATCGAACACCACGCCTTACGATCGTCGAACAGACGAACTCGCGTCCACAAATAATTCACACGCATGCGCCAGACACCTTCACGCGAATCACCAACCTCGGCTACGACTCGACACTGTGAGCACACGCGATCCCAAATCCATGCGCGCCTCTCCGACCTATCCCAAAGCGTCGCCTACCTATGCTCGCGCAAGCGCGCGCCGCCTCCAAGCTCGAATCCATCGACCCACCATGCTTCGATCGAAGCTGCTTTCGAACGAAATCAATTCGTTCGCTCTTCTCTCTTCTTATATATATATATATATAAGTTGAATGATTTCGATTTCCAGATTTTGTTTTCGAGTGAAGAAAAACGCGACAGCCATATTTTTTCGATTTTTGTTGGGCTGAGTTTTCAGCATTTGATTTTTAATCTTCGGACGAAAGATAGTTTCATTTTTTTTTTCGTTTCTTCTGACCTTGGTTGGAATTTAAAACAGAAGGAGGGAGAAGAGAGAAAGGAGAGATAGCGTGCTTGAACAAGAAAAAAGGGACAGGATTTGCTTCCTTGCGTGAGAAAACAAATTACGTTTTGAAAGGATGGAAGGCGGCTGGACTTGATTTCTGACTTGAATAATATAAATTTTAATATTGAAAATATCTCGTTTTAGCAGCTTAAAATTTTGATCTCCTATGGAGACGTGCCGCCAGGTGTTTATAATGTTATACTCCTATTCCGAACGCAATGAAAATGGTTTCAAGTCCAAATTCGATCATATGGAGAAGATAGCTTTTTGAATCCTATTATAATATCGAATTTTCGATTTAAATTTTAGCGCATTTGCTTACTGTATGACCACACAACAACAATGAATGCTACAAAAATTGTAATCTGATAACAATACAATATTACAGATCCAATGGAACTGGTTTCATTGAATTCCGAGGCTGTGCCTCGGAAGGCTATTTTTAAATATCGATTTAAACAATATAATTTCAAAACTGAATAAAACATTTCCAAATCCAATTCTGAAGCTTCCATTATCTTCAGTATTACCATTATAGATTTTCTAAGCCTTTGAAATATTTTTAACAAGCATAAATCTGAAGATTCAAAATTTTACCCAAATTTCTATAGTTAAATTCAATAATTAAATTGCCAAATTCATTCTGATATATGAAATTCAAGTCATACTATCTTTCAAACATTTAAAAATCATTTAAATATTTCAATTTCGAATGTTCAAAATTTCCGAGTCGTCACAGGCGGGGCAACTGATCTTGCGTCTTTCTCTAAATCTATTTGAAACTCGATCATCTTTTAGGTGGGAGACCTGAGACTTCCCCAAAGACATCCGAAAACTCACAAGCTATGGTATGAATGATAGTTCTCTAACATATTGATTTAGCAAGTATGAATGGATTACTCAACTAAATCTTGGGATGTACAAAGAACTTCTAGGCTACGACCTCAAAAACTTCTTAATTGTACAACCCTTCTACCACAATATATATTTTCTCTATAATATACTAAACAGTCCATATCCAAGATAAGTGCATACCCCTTAGAACTTAAAATATACGCTTAACATATGAAATCAACGTCACACATGTCCAATACTAGGTCTTTGCAAATAAAAGAGAGATGCATTGATCCCCCAACTGTGCACTTAATGCCCCGCTATTACCCCGCTACAACCCCGCTATATCTCATAACGGATTTCTACCGCTACGATTTTTCCATATAGCCCCAAAATATAGCCTTTCCGCTTTAATTCCCATTATTTCCGCTATATCCCGTTATTTCCACTATATTTCGCAATTTCCGCAATTTCTTTTTTAATAAAATGAATTGAAAAATTGCATTTATACATTACAAAATTATGAAACTAATTTATTTGATTTAATTTTTTAATATATTTTCAGAAATGAGAATACTCTAATATTCTACCAAATTCAATAATGTTATATAACAGTTTTTCGTTTATTTAAAGTATATCCGCACATGTTTTTATTTAAAATTATTTATGTATTATTTATGTATTATTTATAATTCAATTGAATGATACCTTTTCATTTAATTACCATTTATATATTTGTAAAAACATTAAGTATGAGTTTTACATTCTATTTTAGAGCCATCCGCTATATCTCGCTATATCCTCGCTGTATCCCCGCTATGACTTCTTGCACCTCCACCGCTTTGAATCTACCGAGCGCATTAACTGCACAGTCCCCCAATAAGATTAAAAACCATTATTGGGCTGGTGACAATCTGGTTTTGAAGGTTTAAGAAGTTTACAACATTCCTAGATATAAAGGAATGTGATGCCCCTGAATTAAATAGGGTGCAAATTATAACCCCTAAAATAAGATCTATACCTTCTAATGTTGCCTTCCCTTGGCCTCTCGGTGGTCTACTTACAATAAGGACGGCTTTAATAGCATAAGATTGTCCTCTTAATCCTTCCTTTTCCAACTTAGGGCATTCAATTCTTGAGGTTCCCTTCCTCATGGCAATTAAAGCACTCCCCTTTAAAGACATCCTTCATCAAACTCATCCTACATTCTTTAGCCTCATAACCTTTCTTCTGGCATCGCTTGCACACCTTACCATCCTTCTTAAACTTCCCTTTAGACTTCTTGTTAGTCCAATAGCTTCCCTTCTTGGACCCTCCTTACTTTTGGGTAGGTGCAGCCTTCTCCTTTTCTGCCTCCTTATCGTTTACAATGGCCATGTGTAACGTTGCTATCTCCACTAACTTGTCATACGTGGCACCAATGGGTACTCGGGTCAACAACGTTTCTCTCAGCTAGTAATTTAGGCCTTTCACAAACTTCATGGACTTTTTTATAGGTGTCTCTACTAAGCTCATCCCGAATTCAGCTAGCTCTATGAACTTGGCTATGTACTTCTTTAAAGTGTAGTCTCCTTGGCTAAGCTGAATGAATTTCTCAAGTTGTAGACTCACTTCTGCCTTAAACATAAACCTCATCTCAAATCTTTTTTTAAATTCATCCCATGAGAAAATCCTTTCAGCGTTTTCCTCAGTAACTAGGTTCCACCAATCTAAAGCTTCTCCTTTAAGGTGCCAAGCGGCTATCCTCATGATTTTTCCAACCAAGTACTCTAAATATTTTCATTAACCTATGCTTTAGCTTTAAGATATCCCTCTGTTTTAGAGTATCTATCCCCTCTCATATTTAGAAAGTCCTCACATAATTTAGGAAAGGCAATAGGAGAGGGCACTACATCAGTGGGCCGGGAAGTAGTGCCACCAATGCAGCTAGAGGAATAGGAAATTTCTCAACGATCCTAAGATATTTTTTAAACCATTTGGGCATTCCACGAATGGAAGGTCTTCCACGGGTAGGGATCCCAGTTCTTGAAGAATATTAGTTATCAATCATATCAACTATCTGTAGGTTGAGTCTTTAGTGACGATTTCCTATGATATTATTATATGCTAAATAAAAAAGGTTGCCTAGTGTGTGCTCATATGTTCAAAGAAATAGGAATATAGATATTTGCTGAAAGAAAAGGATATTGCTTTGATTTGATGACTTGCAGCATTCTCTAGTGTATTGATGGACTATGGCATCATCAAGGCACGACATTGATAATAAGAAGCATTAATAATATATGGAATTGATGACACACGACATTGATAACATGTGGCATTGATAATAAGCAGCATTAATAATAGGTGGCATTGATAGTAGGCGGCATTGATAACAGGTGATATTGATAATAGGTGGCATCGATAATAGACAACATTAACATAGGCGGCATTGATAGTATAAGGCATTGTCTGAGAGGCAACATTAATCAAACGTGGCATCATCAAGGGACACTACTAGTGATGAGCGGCATCAAAGTGGAGCAACATCAGGGGGAAGCGGCATTGAAAAAAGGCTACAACAATGCTAAACAATATTGATGAGATGCGATATCAATAAGAGGTGGAATTTGAGTAATGCGGCATTATCTGGAATCCGATATCATATATGACATCACTTAGAGGTGATATGCGACATTAGTGAGATGCGGCATTAATGGTCATAATTCCTTTATATTGCCTTATGTGCTTCCTTGATCGATGAGGTGCAGTATCAGTAAAATATGGTTTTACTCGATAGGAGATATGGAAGAGATGCGATATTGGCTAAAAGCGACATTGATTATAGGCGACATTCGACAATCATTTATTTAACATCGACCTTTAATTGGCAAAGAATTCCATGCTTCGGTTATTAGCTTGCAATATACAATTCCCCACTGTCATCACTATCTTACTATCATACAACATCAAGTAATCTATAATGTTCATTGTTATATTGATGGTTTACGACATGCTGCTATTCGGTATTGATGATTGAATGTCTTCACATCTCTCCCTTGCTTCGACATGCATTCCTCACTTTTGGCATGAAGCTTTTAGCTTTGACAAAAGGTCTTTACTTCAACATGACTCTGAGCTTTGGAGTCACATATTTTCAAGATAGTAAGCCTTTAGCATTATTAATTGCTTCAATATTCTTTAGTTTCAATATAATGCCTTTGCTTATACCCTTTGGAAATTATGTGGATAACAATAGTTACAACTAAAAGAATTTGTTGCTTTCATAAATATTTTCTTTATCTTTAAATAACTTTTTACATTTCTTCAGCATTCTGAAAGACAATGAATGTTTTATGCAATCTCTGTTCATTTATAAAAGATTTATCTAATTGATTTTTCAAAAGTATTACTTAGTGATGCTCTAAATAATTATATGTTTACCGTAGAAAATTAGTGGAATTGGAAAAGCAAGTTAGATATATTGAATTTACTGCAATTCGATTTTTCATGAACGCTCATTCACCATCACATATACGAAACATTCACTATTCGAAGTCCATCTCATCATTCTGTCTTTCTTGGTAGCTAAAAAAATTGCACTTAAGTGCCCACTTCCTACATTAGGGTCCAATGGGTTAGGTTGAAGGTAAATATACCCAAGTGGGTTTGTTAAAACCTTTGAATTTAAATGCACTTCGAAAATAAAAGTATTTATGTATTAATTTCTAAGAAGAGTCTTATTAGTTTAGGTAACCCGAATACTAATAATCTTGGAATTTTCTAATTTGTTTGACTTTTATTTGTTTTAAGTTTTCTAAAATTAGTATAAAATAATGGAAATTGATTTTCTAATTTCATAATTTTTAAATCCCAGAACATTTTATTTAAAAGAGGGTTTGAATATTTATTAATTCATTAAACTTTCCTCGCCTTTGTCAAACTTTGAAATATTTTTAGATAAATCATTTAACATAAATTCCAAAGACTTAACTTGATTTTTTGAAATATCAAGGAATGATTGTAAATCACAATTTTCTTTGGAAAGTTTGACATTTTCATCTTGATATATTTTCAGCTCTTTCCTAAGGCTAAATTTGAGAATTCAATTTTTTATTAGGTTCTTGTTATTTACATATTTCTTCATCAGGAATTTTTTTTAATCTTTTAGCATTCCTATTTCTAATTCCGCTCTAGTTAGTTTTATAAAGGCTTCTTTTCTTTATTTCATTTCATTTTTCTTACCTTCTAAAATGCCTATAGTGATCTTAAGAAAATCATCGTAAGAGTGATTTTGGCATACCTCATCATCAAATGCCATGAAACGAACATTTGCTTGCTCGGAGTCACTTTCATCGACGGATGAAGAAGAATCAAAATTATCCTAAGTAACTTGAAATGCCTTTCTCTTTGGCCTTCTCTCTTGTTTCCTTTTGGACTTGTTTTTGTCATTATTCATCTTTGGATGGTCCTATTCGTGTGACCCATCTTATTGCATTCAAAATATTTCAGAGTTGACGAGTTGTTATTTTTATTGTAATTACTTGATGCCTTTTTGGATTTCAAGTTTTTTTTGATGTCTTTTGCAATGTATGCAATATCATTGAAATAATATTTGAATCTTCCTTGGCTTGGAATGCATTTAAACTTTTTTCCTTATGTTATTTTCCCACTTGCAAGTTTACTTCATAGGACCTAAGATTTCGAATAATTCTTCAACTTTGGGTTTGAAAAGGTCGTTTACTTCTTTAATAGCTAAAGGTAACCTTTCTCACTCGTTTGTTAAATATTTAAATTTTTTGATACAATATCGAACCTAGGTATATTTTCTCATAATTGCATGAGTGCATATGTAATATCTTATAAGCATGAGTACATATACGAAATTAACTTGTTATCCTTTATTTTAAATAATTGTAGATGATTTTTCAACATAGAAATTTTACTTTGTTGGTGTATTTATGTGTAAGTTGCAAAGTTTTTCAAAATTTCATATGCAGACATACATATATTAACTCTATAAATACATTCTTATTTAATGCGCAAAATAAAATATTCATGGCTTTATAATCGTTTTTAGCTAAAGTAATTTGCTTAGTAATCCATCTACCAAAACCAGTAGTGGGTGCTACGTACTAACTTTGAACCACATTCCAAATAGCATAACTATTAGATTGCACGCGCGCGCGCGCGCGCACACACACACACACACACACACATATATATATATATTCTCATTCTAGTGCAATAAAACACTAGATATGTGTTCCTAACACATCTCTCCCACATCATTTCACATACATACTGAAAATGAAAAATATAAAACTTATTTTCAAACCAAACACCATCTTGTTCTTTCCTTCTTAGTTCATCCCTTCTTAATATTTCTTTTTAGGAAGAAGCAATTGTTTTCAAAGTGATTATTAAAGGATTCAAAATTGGATATAGGGGATAAATTTTAAGGAATTTCACATAAATTGTATTTTATATGAAGATACATTGCTCTTAAAAATTTATATCTAAATTAAAATATTATCTCCTTTTCTAACAAATGGTCATAATCGTATTTATTTCCAATTTTCTTCAACCATAAAAATAAATAAAACATTCTAAATTATTTAAAAATCAACGCATTCAAATTTATTGTATCTAGTTGTAAATTTGTTTATTAGCTTTCTAAAGGGAAATAAATAATTATATATCACAAATTATTATACATGATTAAATGAATGATCAATAGATCATTTTATGTAGGAAAATATATGAATGTTGCAGTGGAATATGATTAGACGATGTACCAAGATTTTATGATTTTGATAGCATGAAAGTTATTGTACAATGCAAAAGAAAACCATTCTAGTGGTTTATTTTTTAAGTGAGTTATTTGAAGTTTTCATTCTTAAACCTGGGCATTTCTTATTTTCAATTACTCTATGCAAGAAAGAAAATTAAAAATTAGAAGGTCCATATAAAAATTTTATAAGTCGAACCCACCATATTTAAAGAAGAAAATAAACGTTTAAACTCACTTCACCCTCTTCGTTCCTAAATAAATCCAGGGTTTCCTTATTTGACATATTCACGTACGATAGCTTCATTCTCTCTTAACAAAGGACACTCCATCATGTAAGCTCCTTTGTGACTCTAAATCACTTCAACTCTTCCTCAATAGATCATACTCACCATGCTGTCCAATTTAAATCCTGCAAGTGAGAATCAAAATGGCTTATGATTTTGGATTGGATAGGTTTACAGAAGGTCGGGTGGTTTTTCTTTGATGTCAAATAAGACACCCCATAGCTCATGACCCTTTCTGTAGTGTTTGTCCTTACTTGATATTTTCTTTGATTTTAGCATTAAAACTTCCATATAATTACATACATACATACATACATATTTATATATATGCGCACGCGCATGAATTTTCTTACAAAGCTCAAATTTATTGATGCTTTTAAAATTAAGAAAACATGGCTATTATATTCTTTGAAAATTACCCATACTGTAATAAATAGTGTACGTCCATAGATATCTCTAAATCTCTCTTTAATATTTAATTAAACATCAAATGTGGTATTCCTTATTAAAGCTCATACTCATTGCTTTCACTCATCTTAAGCCTTAGTGTTGCTTATTTTTCTCGCAAAGGTATAAGTGGTCCATAAGATTAAAGCCCAAAAACACGGGATCATGCTACACATATCAACCAATATCATTCCCAACCCAATAGAATGTCACCTTAAACATCCCAACTCATAAAGAACTGATTGTCCCGCTTTCACAAATCGAGGACCTTGCCTGCTATATCCTCCAGATCAAAAAAAGAGCTTCAAGCGTCGTGGTCAATACCACATGTTCCGTAAGTTGGGGATCAAGTCATAACCAAATAACATTAATTCCTAAGTCCACATGACCATGTACTAGCCTTTTCCTTATCATTGACTGCTCCACTTGAGATGACCCTACTTTTCTAGTGGCCAAATCATGGGCTAATTTGTTTTTTTTTTTTTTTTTTGCATAAAGAAATATATGCTAAATGAAAACACAGGGTCATCTACCTTCAAAACCAAAACCAGGATCCACTATTACCAATATAGAAATATTGGTATATTCTTAAAACATAGATTAGTATATATGAAGATATACCAATCTCTTTAGTTATTAAATCAGAGTTTAAGAAAAATTAGCTAAAGCATTCACACATAGCATTTTAATATAAAGATAAACCCATTTCCTTCTTATGAAAATTATTTGCAATATGGCACAAAAGATAAACAAGCAGATAGGAAACATCAGAATTCCTGATTATATCATAAAAATCATAGAGATCCTTTACTTAACTCAACTCTTGCTATAACACAATTATAGGTGTGGCTGCGCGTACACACACACATAAATACATGTGTGCACGGCCTCGCCAACACACAAGCTCAAGCAATGATATTAATGAATAGGCAATGAAGCCTTGGCACCAACAAAATATTAATAATTATATGTATAAACAAAAGATTACCAATCCAACTATATAAAAATGAGGTCATCGAGTTTCCTCTTTCTCATTCATATAAGTTATATTCAGACATAAAAGATGAATTTACATCAACTATCTTTCTTTAAAACAAAAACGTGTCACTGATGCAAGAACAAAAGCTATTCTGCATCATACAAATATTTTTAACACAAACAATTGGAAACTAACAAGTTCCTTTTATAAAGGTCTCAAGATAATACATAGACTTGTAATCCATTTCTAGAAATCTTATGAATATAAAACAGTTTACTTTCTTTTGCAAAACTTATTCAAAACTGTGCTTATTCATTTTGGAAATGTAAAGTAAGGGCATGCACGTATTTTAATTTATATGGCAGGTCCTCAATATAATTCAAAAATCTATCACATGAACATATATTAGCTATATGCTATATACAGATTCGAATAGCAACAGCCACTTAACATAGAAAATTTCATTTCCCAAAAATCATAATGCATTTGAAAGCATTAAAAATCCATCTTTCCTTCAAAAGTCTACGGCATCAAATATGCCAAAACATATTAATATAGTTCATACTTGTAAGTCATACTGTTAAAGCCACTAAATACATTTCAGATTTATAAAGCCATGAGGCTGTAAGTTCTCAAACTCATTTCAGAAATTATTTCAAATTCTTGTATAAATCCAAATTCCACATAAAACTTCATTTCTTTCCAGAATAAACATCTTATATCAAAAAAAACACGTATCTATTAAATTTCAGATGCTCAGATGCAAATTCATATCTCAAAAGTGGGGATTCAGATCCATATAATCTCCCAAACCATAAGTAACTTGACCTCAAAAAAAAAAAACATAACATAGAGAAATATATATATATGTATACCTCATCTTTGCTTTTCACATTCAAGGCATTCAACTTGCCAAAAACAATAAATATATATATACATATTCTCAGATATGATAATTACATACAAAAATCAAACTCCAGATCCATATATGCTTATGCATAAATATAGAAATAATCCATCAAAATAAGTTTATAAAAGTTTTCCCCAAAACTTCTGAAAGGAAACTTGAACAAAATCCATAAAAATCCTTTAAATCACAAAACTCAGCAGATCTATGTGTCTGCACATATACACAAGTGTAAACACTTGTGTATACTGCCTTGACACCAGTTATTTCTCCAAATACAGATTTCAGAAAATATATACAAACTGAATAATCCAAGTGTTTCAGTTTCAACTTGCAATTACATATAAGACAATACAGTTTTCAAGATTATATACAAATCAATCTAACACATAATGGTTCACTGTTCATGGCATTACATACATATTTTAGTTCAGCAATACATATGAAGTGACAATGAAAATACTTAAATACTTTCTTCATATCATCTACATGCAGTGATAAATCATTCTAACTCCATCTCTTAAATCATCATCTCATCAATATGTGCATAGCAACCTGTAAAAACATCATCCCGAACTGCCTCGTTGAATGAGACACCCCAGGAGATTGTCGAGACAATCAACAGGGTCAGACATGATACGTCTGGTATGAGTGTACTTAAACAATTCATTTGGCAGTAATACATAGTGTTAAATCAGTGTATCGTGACATAATAGTGAATAGATATCATCTTAGGTACAGATATGAACATAATCAGAACTAATCATCATCCATATATGAATACGCAAGCAACTAAAGATCAAACAATCATTAACAAGCATCAATGCATGCAAAGCATCCATACACACAAATTAATTTACAGAAATATAACCACGGCTGCCTGAGATAGGTCTTATTGCCAAATCGTGATTAAGAACACTCACGTAGCTATATGAGATGTCGATCCCCTAGATATTGCCGTAGCTTTCCCCCTTTTTCTCACGAATCCAGCGCCATTTGATACGGCAAAATAATTTTCCCCCAATCTGATTTCTAGGGCTTCGGCCATTTTATTTTTTTGTTTTGTAACGAGAGAGTTAAATGAAAACAGCGGCCACCTCTTTTTTTTTTTTTTTTTATAATCCACTCACGGCTAGGGTTTTAATAGATGGGAAATCACAAATTTACCCCCAAGTCCAAATGTGTGCACAAATATACTTCAATACTTTATACTTGTTTGAATCACAATATTATAGTTGTGTGAATATTGTGGGTCATTACAAATACCCCACCTTTTTGGAATTGTGTCCTCACAATTCACTCTTACTCGTTTTAGCATCCCAAATATTCATTAAATTTTGCGGAGTGGCTGCAATACACACATGTATAAATATACACGTGTGCACTGCCTTGCCAACTCGAGTGCACCAGTAAATTTCAATCAACATGTTTCATCATCAAATGAACCAGCACAAGGGTAACTGCAACTGTCATACAGACAACACATAAATAAGAAAGCAACATATTCAACAACTCAGTGCATCTGAAAACAGCAACCTCAGATGGATGTATGGGGACTTACACATAGACTTGGCAAATACAAGGCAACACAAAATGACTACAGCAGAAGTGATCAAGACAAAGCACAAGTGTGCAGCATCTAGTAGTTTCAAGTACATGGACACACACAGATATGTATATGTATATGTGTGTGTGTGTGTGTGTGTGTGTGTGTGTATATATATATATATATATATATATATATATATATGGAACTGCCACTGTATGCAAACAGCAAAATCAAGTCTAAAATCTCAAGTGCAACAGCAAATTTCAGATGCAACAGTGTTTGGACCAAGTCCATGTATACAGTGTAACTCAGGGGTGCACACAGGATGAAGTGAATATGCATAAATATGGAAGTGTACCAATGAGAGCAGGAAACAGTGCCATTGCATTCATCATAATAGTGTTCACATTCAGTTTTAAACTAAACTCTATTGGCAAATTGGTTTAGAAAATTCTAGAATCAATACAGATTTTACTTTCTGCTTTTCAAAGCAATTCTAATGTCTCAAACATATTTATACACCAAGCTTACTCAACCAGAACCAAACAAATATTAATTCAGTAACAGTTCATAGGTTTTGTCATCAAGTTATATATTGCTTACAAATGCATTCCTACTCATGATTCATATTGAAGTCATTTTAGATGTAATGTTCATTCATCCATGGCTATACACACCATCTTCAGGCAAAACATATCATCCATATGCAAATCAAAATAGGGATCAATACCCTTATATAATCTGTCTTTATTTAAATGATTTTTTTTAATCCAAAACAGACCCCATTCTTGGCAATCCAAGCAAAATATCATAAACATACATATGAGTTAAGTTTATACAAACAATACTCAATCAATACAAACAACAAACAACCACTTAATACTGGTATTTTTTCCTCAGTTCCAAAAAGAAAACCAGACATCTATAAGAACATCAACTGATTGCTTGTCATCAAAAATCATCCAACAAGTATCTTAGCAGAAATTCTTATTTCAAGAATTCATAACAACCATCACCCAAATCACACAAGCATCTCATAAATATGAACAAGCAAAACCCACAACATTGAGCTAAGGCATCAAAACTGAGTCTGCATACCAGAACTCACCATACCCCTAGCCTAATCACCTCTGCTTGTAGGTTCATTTCATATTATTTATTTTTTTTTAATTTTTTTTTAAGGTCCAATATCACATTCATGGTTGCACTGGTGCACATTGCCTGGAACATCTGTTTGATTTCCAGCGCACTACAAACTATTTGGGCATGAACATGCCATGTGCAAACTCACACCCCATCCTTGATGCAAGCCAACCACCATGTCATACCCACTTCCCTCATACCCAACCTGATAGAGGTGACCCATTTTTCTTAGTTTAATTACTAAGTTTTCCTTTCATGTGTGCAGGTGTCAACTATACTGTATCATGCTCAAAACCTTTATGTACATAACCAGTAAATGCAAACAGTTTTCATGCATCCATGAAACATTCATCCATTCATACATTTCAACAATCAATTAATCACATCTGTACATCATTTCAAGTCAATTTTTGTTCAGAGACAGGCCTTTGACTAAAGCATAGATCAAATATTTTAGGAGATAAAATACCACTGG
Organism: Allium cepa; assembly: GCA_030765085.1. Lineage (NCBI taxonomy): Eukaryota > Viridiplantae > Streptophyta > Magnoliopsida > Asparagales > Amaryllidaceae > Allium > Allium cepa. The sequence goes on along the minus strand of CM060934.1, from coordinate 1,013,069,343 downwards.
GGTTCCCAGTAACCAAATTTAACAACCAGCAAGGCATCCAAACATTTCACATAGATTATATCACCACAAAGAAACTCATCCAACACATATGTGGTTAACCAAACTTATTTTCATTCATATAAAACTAACATACACCTAATCATAAGTAGCTATAAGTGTTCCTTTCGTCTTCACTTATGTCATTGGGCTATATAAACTTGCAGGTAAGGCACAGGGATTTTGCATATCAGAAAATTCTTATGTTTTCCATATTTTATATTACAATCAACATGTGACCAGAGATGTTTATATGTATATATGTATATATATATATATATATTTTTTTTTTTTGAGGAAATACTTAGGCAACTAGAGCTCAGCACGTGGTCAAACCATTGCACTCTTATCCCCTTATTAAATACCAGACATAAGCAAAAGAACTTCCCTCCTTTTACTGCCTTGTACTTAACCAATCTTAGATCACACTTGACTGTAATGATTATATAATCCATTTTTTTTCAGGTTATATTCATAAGAAATTTTATCTTCCTCTAAGGGACCTGTTTTATAAACTTCCATCACAAAGTTATATGCAGTTATCAAACATATTCAAGAAATGCAGCTTAACAATTATGCATCCAAATCAGACAATTCACTTTTTCAATGTTTATTCATATAATGACCTATTGCAATTGATACTGGCATTTGACATTTATTTTTATTTTTTGAAATTTTACCAAATATCAACATCACTAGCATCAGCTCATTATTGTGTTTATCAAGTTCTCAAACATATACTTATTAGTTATGGTGTAACAGTGGTGATTTCAGATTTAAATCAAAATAAATAAATACACCATCTACATTGAAACAAAGCAACATCCATGAAGTCCACAAAGAAGTAAAACTGTAATTTTAGCCATCTTTTAGATTAGATATAAACATAGGTGTCTTAATCCAACTTTTCTTGTATTAGAAAACATTCATAAATTCAAATTCTCTCATTTTAAATTTCTTACTACAGAGATTTACAATAGGTTTGTGGGCTTTCCAAAATAATTTAGGCATTCATGATTCTACTATATTATTGTAAAAATATGGACAGAGGTGTTTGTTAAGAAAATTTCACCAAAAACCCAGAAAACCTCATATCTTATTATTTAGAAAATAAGCATGAGCCAGATTTCTATCTTGCTGCCTATGTTCTAAATAATTTAAATCCATACTTGACAATAATAAGAATAGAATAATAAAAATGCTCAAACCATTTTAACTTGGAAAACTGACATACAAAACTCCAAATAGAAATGCACAAACAAACATCCATCTCATCCATAATAACCACTTCAGAAATTTAAATAATTTTTATAATACTTCTTTGTTCATAGCAATTTTAATGAACTAGACATGAGCATAAACCTCTCTGTTCATACTGCCTAATCCATTATTATTCAATACCCTACTTCTCAGTAAATTAACCAGATTATTTTCTTATAAAAACTGGGTCATAAACTCATTTCTGTAATCAGGTTATATGATTGATTAAACAATTTTCAAAACAAAGTAATAGAAAGGAGAAACATCATTAACATTGATGTAATTCAAATAAATCATCCAAAGCAATCAATTCAAACAATGCAACCAAAGCAGTCAATACAAACAAATTCACACAAATTAAATTTTTGCTATGTTATCTACCAACATAGCTCTGATACCAAATGAGATGACCCTACTTTTCTAGTGGCCAAATCATGGGCTAATTTGTTTTTTTTTTTTGCATAAAGAAATATATGCTAAATGAAAACACAGGGTCATCTACCTTCAAAACCAAAACCAGGATCCACTATTACCAATATAGAAATATTGGTATATTCTTAAAACATAGATTAGTATATATGAAGATATACCAATCTCTTTAGTTATTAAATCAGAGTTTAAGAAAAATTAGCTAAAGCATTCACACATAGCATTTTAATATAAAGATAAACCCATTTCCTTCTTATGAAAATTATTTGCAATATGGCACAAAAGATAAGCAAGCAGACAGGAAACATCAGAATTCCTGATTATATCATAAAAATCATAGAGATCCTTTACTTAACTCAACTCTTGCTATAACACAATTATAGGTGTGGCTGCGCGTACACACACATATAAATACATGTGTGCACGGCCTCGCCAACACACAAGCTCAAGCAATGATATTAATGAATAGGCAATGAAGCCTTGGCACCAACAAAATATTAATAATTATATGTATAAACAAAAGATTACCAATCCAACTATATAAAAATGAGGTCATCGAGTTTCCTCTTTCTCATTCATATAAGTTATATTCAGACATAAAAGATGAATTTACATCAACTATCTTTCTTTAAAACAAAAACGTGTCACTGATGCAAGAACAAAAGCTATTCTGCATCATACAAATATTTTTAACACAAACAATCGGAAACTAACAAGTTCCTTTTATAAAGGTCTCAAGATAATACATAGACTTGTAATCCATTTCTAGAAATCTTATGAATATAAAACAGTTTACTTTCTTTTGCAAAACTTATTCAAAACTGTGCTTATTCATTTTGGAAATGTAAAGTAAGGGCATGCACGTATTTTAATTTATATGGCAGGTCCTCAATATAATTCAAGAATCTATCACATGAACATATATTAGCTATATGCTATATACAGATTCGAATAGCAACAGCCACTTAACATAGAAAATTTCATTTCCCAAAAATCATAATGCATTTGAAAGCATTAAAAATCCATCTTTCCTTCAAAAGTCTACGGCATCAAATATGCCAAAACATATTAATATAGTTCATACTTGTAAGTCATACTGTTAAAGCCACTAAATACATTTCAGATTTATAAAGCCATGAGGCTGTAAGTTCTCAAACTCATTTCAGAAATTATTTCAAATTCTTGTATAAATCCATATTCCACATAAAACTTCATTTCTTTCCAGAATAAACATCTTGTATCAAAAAAAACACGTATCTATTAAAACTCAGATGCTCAGATGCAAATTCATATCTCAAAAGTGGGGATTCAGATCCATATAATCTCCCAAACCATAAGTAACTTGACCTCAAAAAAAAAAACATAACATAGAGAAATATATATATATATGTATACCTCATCTTTGCTTTTCACATTCAAGGCATTCAACTTGCCAAAAACAATAAATATATATATACATATTCTCAGATATGATAATTACATACAAAAATCAAACTCCAGATCCATATATGCTTATGCATAAATATAGAAATAGTCCATCAAAATAAGTTTATAAAAATTTTCCCCAAAACTTCTGAAAGGAAACTTGAACAAAATCCATAAAAATCCTTTAAATCACAAAACTCAGCAGATCTATGTGTCTGCACATATACACAAGTGTAAACACTTGTGTATACTGCCTTGACACCAGTTATTTCTCCAAATACAGATTTCAGAAAATATATACAAACTGAATAATCCAAGTGTTTCAGTTTCCACTTGCAATTACATATAAGACAATACAGTTTTCAAGATTATATACAAATCAATCTAACACATAATGGTTCACTGTTCATGGCATTACATACATATTTTAGTTCAGCAATACATATGAAGTGACAATGAAAATACTTAAATACTTTCTTCATATCATCTACATGCAGTGATAAATCATTCTAACTCCATCTCTTAAATCATCATCTCATCAATATGTGCATAGCAACCTGTAAAAACATCATCCCGAACTGCCTCGTTGAATGAGACACCCCAGGAGATTGTCGAGACAATCAACAGGGTCAGACATGATACGTCTGGTATGAGTGTACTTAAACAATTCATTTGGCAGTAATACATAGTGTTAAATCAGTGTATCGTGACATAATAGTGAATAGATATCATCTCAGGTACAGATATGAACATAATCAGAACTAATCATCATCCATATATGAATACGCAAGCAACTAAAGATCAAACAATCATTAACAAGCATCAATGCACGCAAAGCATCCATACACACAAATTAATTTACAGAAATATAACCACGGCTTCCTGAGATAGGTCTTATTGCCAAATCGTGATTAAGAACACTCACGCAGCTATATGAGATGTCGATCCCCTAGATATTGCCGTAGCTTTCCCCCTTTTTCTCACGAATCCAGCGCCATTTGATACGGCAAAATAATTTTCCCCCAATCTGATTTCTAGGGCTTCGGCCATTTTATTTTTTTGTTTTGTAACGAATGAGTTAAATGAAAACAGCGGCCACCTCTTTCTTTTTTTTTTATAATCCACTCACGGCTAGGGTTTTAATAGATGGGAAATCACAAATTTACCCCCAAGTCCAAATGTGTGCACAAATATACTTCAATACTTTATACTTGTTTGAATCACAATATTATAGTTGTGTGAATATTGTGGGTCATTACACCACTTTATCGTGATTCAACGGACCTTTGATAAAGCTTCTTGTCATCACTGCAAAAAGAGGCAATGACCTAATACTATTCCCTTGACAAAAGCAGCACAATGACAATATTCATATATTAAAAGCATCAATGTACAACAACCACTCTCTACACTTCATTGCTTACCTGGCTATAGCGCTAATGTGCCGTAACAACTCGCACTTTATTGGGCTCGAATTTTCGTCAAATCAGAAAACCCAAGTCCACCAATGTACGGATCTTTGGTGTTGGTATCCTCTAAACAAACAAAAGTATATCAAAGAACTATCAATAAAACTCACAGAGGAATAGTAAAGTATAATAAAACATATAATTACAGACCAAGGCTAACACCTCTGATATCTAATACCCTTATCAGTGCTGAGCATACATAAGAAATTTGTCCCTCCACCATTCCCGCCTTGTATCGGTACTTGTCCCTCCAAGTCTATTATAAGGATTGTAATAAGGAGGGGGTTAGAACAATGTTTCGACGACTGGTAAATTACATACTTTATACATAATACTAGTTTATGCTGATTGTATTTCATTACATATTATGCTTACTACTTTAACTTAGTCGTCTTGATTTCATATGCACGTACGATACGCCCCCACCTACTCGAGGTATAGAATAACTACATACGTATATATATGTACGCGCGCTTGCATGCATGTATGTGTGCGCGTGTGTGTAAGTACCACAGTCCCTCTTTTGACCAGGATAATTTCCCCGCTAGTATCTATAATTCAACAACTCGTCGGTATCCATCACCAATGCATTATCACATCCTTGCTGCCGTGCATACCAAGGGGCTCTCGTAGTGCCTAATAACGACATTACAACTATTTAGCAGTATTCTATCTCATTTTGAAAGGCTTCCATTAAAATTTTATCTTGCATTACCTCCTAATAAAAAACAACCTAATAAACAACTGTGAGGTGGTGCATGTATTAAATGTGATCTATATTAGTAGGAGGTGTAGTCCATTTAAGCGCAATCCTTATCTTTTCGCTAATTTCTTAAGACCGATGATGACCTCTACCTATGTAAACAGCTCATACTCCTAGTATATATAGTACCAACCTCACTATCATAACATCGAGTCTATTCTCACCATCCCATTTAGATTGCCTACTGTAATCAAGGAAATGCTCGTTTGATTACTTAAAACGTACCCCTTAAAAGGTTGAAGCAGACTCTACCTTCGCTTTGACACTTCGACCAGAGCAAACCATCATATTTTGGTATATTCCCTTCGACTATACGCGAGCTTATAACTCCACGTTCCCTACAGTTGGTGGTGTCTCACATCAGTACAATGTATACACAACCGCTGGTAGACCCTTCAGTGGGAAGATTTCTGTTGTATAACATTACTTACCTCATATCCTAATCCATACTAATGACAATGTCATTCTTAATTAATCTAAGCTATTGTCTAGATTCAATAATTCACACCCATCATACATGTATACTTGAGCTATATTATCTTATTTAATTACTACACCTTTTATGTTCAACTGTTGCATTCAGTTATTTTTACACAACTTTCTTCTTATTTAATTTATGCCCCATTTAAATATCATTTACCACTTACATCTAATGAAATAGATTAAACCATGACAAGCACCATTGTCCCAGTGGTTAAGTGATTTGGCTTTGGTGCGAGAGGTCACAAGTTTGAAACTTGCCTAGCGTGATTCGAACGTATATTGACATGTGATATGTTGTCACAATGATTTGTTGTATATAAAGTACCATTTCAAAAAAAAAAAAAAGATTAAACCATTTTCTACTTAACTTCTACTTGATACTATTAAGTATATTCCAATATTCCCTTTTTAACTATTACTATCTTACTTTGATTACTATAATCTTCTTGCTTGCTTATTTCGTTTTTTAATATATACTTCATCGCCCATTGTTTATTTCCTAATTTATCGCATTATTAGATTTTATAATTGAATTATTATTATTATCTCTACTTACAACACTTTGGTTTTACTTAGGAATTCTTGTATTTTAATGCACTGTAATTACATCCTCCAAAAGGAAATGATAACACTATAAATTTCCATAACTTACCTAAAAGAGGACTTATGTTAAGTTTGAAATTACGAGTAATTATCTTTTATGTTATTATTGAAATAGACAGTACAAAATATGGTAAACATCCCTATTTTGTATACCTCTTTCTTTTAGGCACATTTCTTGTTATTTCAAATATTACATATTTTTTCATGTTTATACAACTAGATATTTATAGGAATTTGCATTGCAACACACTTTATTTCAATGAATTAAAATACAACTTGAATCCCCATCCTATTTATAATAACTTTCAATCCACATTTACTCATATGTATCGTTTAACCACAATCCTAGAATTACTACACAATCTTATTAATTTGGGGACTACTTTTACCCTTACTTTCAGATTCAAATATATGCAATATTAAACAATATTAATCATCCATAGAATATGTAAGCATGATTTATTAATCATTTCATGTATATATTTAAGCCTACAACTCCAAAATTTCTTTCAGCCATACATGAACAGATTTACAACGATATAAATCCAATATAATATAAAAATGTATAATTTTCCACTCACCTCTAAGCTTTGAAATCTTCAGATCTAAACTCTTTATTCATGTTTGACTCCATTTTCTTCCTACCGAAATACGACCAAAAGAATATACATATTTATTTTAAATTTAGATTTAGAAAGAGATTTAGAATTGAATTTATAATTTTACCTTGACTTTGGCGATTCGATTCAATCATATTTTTCTTCTATTATTCCTCGCTATTCTCTACTTATATATTGATTAGAGTTTATATAGATTTTAAAATTTATGAAAAAAAGGGCAGAGCTTTGCCATGCCTTCAGAAAATATAAGAAGAAAGGTGAGGGAATAGGCCCGTATTTATAGGGTTTCAAATCAATGTGAACCGTTAGATTAGATTCTTTTAAATCTGGTCGTTCGAAACGTGGTCCAATTCACAGCTGCCAGTCGACTACTAGTCGACCACTATATTATCATCGGTCGATCGCCAGGGGCGACTGGTCCCAAATAGTGGTCGACTGGTTGTTTTTTATTATCAAATGTTCATTCCTTTCCCCTTATATGTTATTTTATACATATCTAACCGATTCAATTTGTGTTAAATATTCTTCGACATCAAGTAACTATTAACATTAATCAGTGTTAGTTGATTACAATTATTTCTTTAATTACATATATAATTATTTGTGATTTGAAATATTCAAATGATAGTAAAATTTCCGTTTGAACTCCGAATGACAAACTGTATATATATATATATATATATATATATATATATATATATATATATAATTGATCAGAAAATCAACGCGAATGTAACATTGCAAGTTTCATAGCCAAATTCTAACATTTGTGAATGTTCCATTTTCGACTTCACTAGTTATTAATTAATTTTTTTGATTAATTATCGTTCAATTGACGGGGTGTTTCATTCTCTCCCCCTTAAATGAATTTTATTTCCAAAATTTCTCAAGTACTGAATTATGTTAGATAATGCGCAGCTATTCTAAGTTATCCATCTAATTAATGTCCTACCAATTTTGCAGTCAATCATGTACAAGTGCATGGTGTATCACAATGCATATGATATGTATGCCGAATGATTCTAAATTGGTGTCTCGTATATGAATGCATTCTAGAATAATTTTGAAATATGGTGAAAACAACCTTTATATACTGGCAGTTCTATATTTATGCAAATTTCAAAAATCAAAATCCTTGTTTTTTTTCATCCAAAATTTTCCACACTCCTACGAATAGAAATATGGTTCAGCCAATTTTACATCCAATCCCTACCATCCAATACATAGGAAACCATTTATAACATCCAAACTTTTGAAAAATTTAGTTTTCGAAACCTCTATTCTTACATCGAAAAAGGGTTTAGATAGAGAATTTCATATTTCCAAAGCTAAAACAACTTTTTCCCTCGTCGCTGACTATATTTTACTTACTATCACTTTGGCTACATAGTAAATTCATATTTTGAAGCATGTGGCTTTTAAAAAATAATTTTTCCCCTTTTTTTGTTCAAAATCATTTTCAATTAAAATTTTAAAATAGTAGAATTTTTTTAAAATAAAACTTTATAGAGTCTTGTAAAAATATTTTATATTTTAATATCAATTATGGACAAAAATTTAAAAATATTTGTTTTTAATATGTACTTCAACAAATCATGCCACATCCAACGTAATCGGGATTTAGTTGATGGGCTAATGCCTATGAATAATCCTCACCTATTAGGCAGTTACTATTAAATTTCAAACACTCTTCTCTTAGTTTGGAACAACAACAACATACAAATATGTTTATAAGTTTCATCTTTTATGGCGTAGGGATAGTGACCCATGGTTTTGCAACAATCTTTCCCTGTCATTCGCTTGCTAAAAATTAATCTTCCCAAAATCTTAAGGCTTTTGGGACTTAACATTATTTTACTTTTAGTATCTAATATATTTCCTAATTAATTTTATAAACTTCATGTCTTACATTGCATTATTTAAGTGTTTACATGAGATTTTTTTATTCATTTCGCTTTTCAATATAGATCGGTCAATCTGGAAAATCAACATATAAGTAAAATAAAATATCGTACGCATTTTTATACCCAACATAGACAACTAATGCTATCAAGTAAATAACCCAAAAGAAATAATTGCTGGAAGTTTCCCTTCAACAAAAACTGATATTAATGATGTTGTGGTCCTACTAATTCTTACTTAAAGTAAATGGACTTTTCGAACTTGTCATTCTACTATAACACACGTTTCTTAACCTTTCCTTTTGGCTTTTAATAAATGAGGTCCATCCATTACATCCATTATCACAACCAATTATACTACTATATTATTTTAACCCAAATCACTTATAATCTTCTCAAATCTTGGTATATGCTTTCTTTATTTTTAAATTTTTTCATGCTGGTATAATCTATAACTCATAAAATTGTACTTTGACATCATTTACCATTTCCTTATGAGTTCTTCTTCATAGTCTTCGCCCTTGTTTAATGAAACATTCCTGAGCTCAAACTAATATTCCTTATATGCAACGAAGGTTCACTATTGCTATTCTACGAGCATTCATTACTATTTTATATATAGCCTTAACATTTACCCCATCTTACCTGGGTAGTCATCCGTATCTACTCCACTAAAAAAAATTGTTTTCACTTACAAAGTTGAATGTGAATAATGTTGGAATTTTAACTAATACCAAATTCCATAAGTCTTATAGTGATATAGTTTTGACGAAGAGAATTGGTGTAAATGATTGTCATTATTGGGTAATGCTTAATAAATAAAATTGGATTTTATCTATAAAGATGTATAAGAGATAAATTTAGCCAAAATGTCATGTCATAAACTAAGATGATATGTGAACGTTAGTGTTTTAACTGTTCAATATTACTTATTGATTGAATTTACACCTTTAAGTCACTTAACCGTATTTGCCAATTATTTAAAACCACATGATTTGCTTAATTTATAAAATATTGCAAGTTAGCTAAATTAATTAATATTTTAAAACTATTAATTATACTTGATGTTTGAGAGTTATTTGGAATTATTTGAATGCATATAAGAAGTTATATTTGTGCGCATCAATATACGATATCCATATATTTTTAATCAAGTTTAAATAAATGATAATTGCATGAAAAGATTTATGAAAAACTATAACATTTGATGGCAAGTAATTTCTACCATACAATATGATTTTATTAAAAACATTATTATATTAGATCTAATAATCTTTTAGACGTAGGCCCAGATCCAAAATAGAATTTTATTTTGAAATCTATCTGTTTTACCTACTTTTGACTAACCTGGTTCTAACAATAGTATTAGACTCAAATAATCTATGATGTCTGTATTAGTCATTTAAGGGCTAACCAATTAATCTTATCATTTTGTGGGGTGTCTAGAAAAGTAGTGGCTAGACTTGGATTTGGGTAATTAAGTATCCTACTCTCCCTGGCTATCGGCCTGACCCGAAATGTAAAGTGAGACTAACCTAATAGAAAAGGATCAATTTGAATTGGGCCTTGGGCTAGTTTTCAAAATTGTTTTGAAAATTAAAAAATGAAAATTTGAATTTAAAAGTTAAATTTAAAAAAATTATGCTATAAGTGTTTTAAAGTGATTTCAAATTATTTTGAAATTAAAATAAGATTTTAAAATTAAAAGTTAAATTTAAAATAAGAATCACATTATAACTGTTATAATTTAATTTTCAAAGTTAGCTTTTAAAATAATGTATATTATAAATATTACAAAATAATTTTCAAAAGTGCTTTGAAAATATAATAAACATATATCAAAAAATTAAATATTTATTAACAAGATAAATGAATTAAATTGATTAATCAATACATAATTGATCAAAGTACAAGCATGTATAATATATATATGTGTGTATATATATATATGGTACATTATGTTGAACTGTTTAAGATGATGTAAGTATATATGTATATACATAAGAAATTTTCAAAATTAATATTAAATTAAATTATCTAATTAATTAAGTAAATTAAAAGTTAATTAACAAATAATAAAATACATATACTTATAGATATTTGTTTATAACCATAAACGTTATGGTATAAATATTAAATTAAAACGTTTAATCTAATTACATAAACTTAATTAAAATGTTAATCAGTTAAATTAATTAAATAAGATTTAATTAATGTAATGTACATAAGACTATTATATAAATTAAATTATAAATGTTATATAATAGTTAAACTTACATATTAGGATGTATGAAACAAAAGTGAAACGGTAAGATATCGAAAATATATTTAAGGAATAAATACATACGTATAATACATATAGCTTTATTTTTGATGTGTCCGACACTTGAATCATGAGGCTATTTTATAAGAAATACACTATCCATAAGTCGATATCACTCAATAATATAATAAAGATTATGAATTTTTAATATAAAGTTGTCCTCTGAAAATCACACGGTCCATTTTATACTGGTTCGGATCTCCAATCCTACTTTTAATTGTAGGTTCCTTCTGGAATTACAATCCACACTTAACCACGAGGAACATGTATCTCACTAAATGCCCGAGCAATCGAACAGGACTTCACTTGCTTGAAGATCTCTAACAGGGCTTCAACTACAAATAGTAGTAGTATTTTTGACTTTGTGTGTCCTAGATAAACATTGATGAGTCAGTAAAAGTAAACCCTTCCTATAACCTCCTTTAGATTATAATTTTAATGTGCATATTAAGGAAGTAGAAATTTAATTGCTTTTTGGTAATTCATAAGAAAGTAAAGAGTAGAAAGCAAGTAAGAATGGTGAGTAAAAAAGATAGATTTCAACTCTATTAATATTTATGAAGAGTACTAGTTGAAGGGTTACAACCATTAAAAGGATTTCAACCTTTGAGGAAGAAGATAACTCTCCAGAATTTGAATTTTTGTGAAGAGACACTTCTTCTTGTATAGTTCAGCTGGTTGAAATTTAAAAATCAGATGGCTTAATTTATATAGAGAAAGGAAAAACATAATAGTTAAAAAACACCTATTTCAGACAGCTGAAATTAAATTTCAGATGTTTGAAATTTGTTATAAACATCTGAAATAACTTTTTAGTGTATATTTATTTTTCTACCACTTTAGCTTTAAATTTCTTTTAGAAATCTTAATTCCATAAAAAAAATTCTAACCAATTTTTGTGTATATGTGTGAAATCACCATATAGGTGACTACATATTTATATTTAAAACAACAAATATACGACTAACATTATTTTTGTCTTCAATATTTAAGTTCAATTCCAATGTTAATTGTCTTGTCTCCTTGTCTGCAAATGTAATAGTAGTGTACATATATATGGAAATGTATAGTTGTCTCATTAAGATTAAAAGATAGGATCTAACATCTCCACCACTTATATATTAATAGATTGCTTGCACACTCTCTAGTTCTTGATATTCCATAAGTTACAAATGTTATGTTTAGCACTATTAGTATATTAAGCAGATGGGGTAAGATACATGCAGACATTTGTTGATATTCCTCATGGTACATGCATTATACTTAGGGCATCGTGAAATGGTAGGTATGAGTGAATAATCGCTTTCAATTTGTTGATATTCCTCAAGGTCAAGATGAGATTAGGACAAAGACCATGGGATAGGAGTTATATTTGATACAACTGGTAAAGTGTTATCCAATCTTTGCGAGCCTATGATTTGTTGATATTTCTCAAGGTCAGAACCCCAAGGAAAGTGGGTCCAAACACCCACTAGATAAATCAAATGATTCCTATGTTTTTCTTAGGGTTTTGATAAATATAAAATCTAGTGGGAGTCTTATTAGAAAAATGAAATGGTAACATTTAACCTCTCTAATATTATAAGGACATTTGCTATAATAATCTACATAGATAAATTTGTGCAACTAATATAATTACTGAAGTGTTTATCAATTAAGATGACTAAATAAACTGAACTAATGATTGACAAAAGTAATATAAAATATACTTACTAATAAATATTTTCTTCATGTTCTTTTTTCAATACCCATTCAAACGCCTTAACATATAACTACTAAATACATTTGTAATTGGTCACTTACTTTTTTATTTTCCCGAGACTATATATTGTGTTTTGTGTTTTCAACTCATAAGCAATCCAATAAAATGGATATTTAATCCATATTCAATCACATACAAAGGCTGTATGGCGAAAATTCTTTGTTTGTAATATACAAAAATTCGATGAATTAGTTCATCTGGAATAAGCAAATAAGTCATAGTGCAAGATCATGTATTCAAAATAATTGATTATAATTAAGATTTCCTTTGAATGGTTCGACCATTTTGGAATGGAGAGCGAATGCACAAAAGCAGATGTACCTTAAGGTACAGTTAGGATGAAGAGAGTGAGTGGCCTTTACTGTTTAATAAGGAAACATCAGAAACCAGAATTGTAAAATAATAATTGTACTTAACGTTCGAACAAGAAATATGATTTCTATTTCGAAATATATTTTTTATATTGAAATTTCGAAACTTAATCTTTTAAGCTTAAGACTTTTGATATTAAAACTCTCGATCGTAAAATGGTTATAGTAGATGGAATAAAAAACCGACATTAAGTGGTTGAATCGACCTTCTTATTTTATATTATTATAGTAATGACAAAAATAGTTAGAGTTTTCCACACAACAATCATTGGTCGCATCAAGTAACGAAAATCATTTTTGTAAAGCATAACATACATCATTTGTGAAATAATAGTTATTTTTCAATGCAGAGTGAGAAATAGGCATAATTTTGTTCAATGTGAATAGTATGAATATCCATTATAAAATAAATTATAATTTTGGTATTTTTAGCATAACAAAAATGATGCATTGAAAAAACAGAAGTATCTAAAATTATTTGCAATTATTCTAGAATTATATACTAAGGCGTAGTTTTGAGAAATAATTTTTGATTATACGATTATGAATCATATGATACTGGTTAATTGTATCTAAAATAATTAAGGGCAAAGCACCCATTCAACACGAGCATCATAAGAGTTGGTGAACTCTTCAGAATGATACATACATACATACATACGTACATACATACATACATATGTGTGTGTGTGTGCAATTTAAAGTTCCGAAATGGTTCCACATACTTTGTTGTATTCATTGATGAATTATCGCAAATATGAGCATGGGTATATGATATACATGTGATATGTTAATGACGGGTTCATAGAATATAAAATAAAAGTAAATAAAATAATGTGAGAAAATAAAATGATTTGATCGAATAGGTGAGTATATTGGAAAAAGCTCTGAATGTACCTAAAAATGAATACATATTCAATCTCAAAAGTCACTCCGTGTGATACATAATGACGTATCGATAAAGGGTAGTCTAATTTTGTTGAATGAAGTATGATTAATTATTAGTGAAGTTGAGTTTACTTCTTTCTGTAAGGTCCTGTACTTAGGAATAGTACACAAAGTTAAATTAATTCCATTTAAAGAATGGATAACAAAATCATACAAGATAAGGGTTTATAAGAAACCCTAACATATCCTAAGCCAAAGAGTTGGCAGGCTATATAAGTCGAAAGACTACACATAATAAATTATACATGAGGGATCTTGTATGAGTCACCCTAAAAGAAGTTTGGGAACATTGTCGTTGGATGACCAAATTATATTTTGAACATAAGTTTTTTAAACTAAAATAACATCATTTTAATATAAGGAAACTCATAAAATGTTAATAATACCAATTTCACTGCATTGAGAAAAAATTGATGTTTCCAGAAATACCAACTTTGTAGTGAAGGAATTTCTTTTGGAAATTATTGGTAGTAAAATGGATTTGGATACTATCCAAGGATAAAACTGACTGCGAGGAATAAAATGAAATTAACCAAATCATAATGAACACTGCATAATAACATGTCTGATAAATAACTTTCACATTAAAGCGAACTATGTTATTTTTATTAATTTCGAGAATGAATAATCCCCAGTAATCAGTTAAACCATTAAGAGTAATGACTTTACCATGTGGCATGATGCGAAAATATGAAATGGATTCCAAGTACATTATCAAAATATGATTTTGATATTGGTACCCAAAAGGATTTGATCCATTAGCTGCAAAAGTGTCTTCGTGAAGAAAATCAATGCAGTTGGAATATAAGCCATGTTGATAAAAATAACATTGTAAATTTCGATTTTTGAAACTAAAGTAACATATTCATCATTCAATATGCTTTAGATGATCCAGATTTAGTTATAAAATTTATCGCTCGGACGGTCACACATAACAACCAAAATGTCTCAAAGTCAGTGGGAGCAATAACTGAGTTTGTGAGTATTAGATATGATCCAAGAAACAATACAAAATTTTTATTTGATGAGCATTATAATTAAGTAAGTATTTTGACCAAGAAATCAGATAAGTTGAATTTCAATCAAAATGCAAAGGAAGTGCGTGTATGGAAGAAAGAATATTAATAGGTATATAGTATTTCTAAATTATAAGTAAATAACATATTACTGATTGCTAATGATGTACTATGCTAAAATTAGTTCTAGTTTGGTTGTTTGTACTCGATAGTGAATTTTGAATTAAATCTTTTATAATAAGTGTAAAGGATGTTGGGAATACCCCAATGGTATACAAAGAGATCTTATTAAAATGTTTAATATGTAACATGTAATTCCTTATGCATCGGCAATGAGAATTATTATACATGTTGACTTGTCTACATTATCGTGATTTGCTTATGTATTTGGTGCATGAAGAAAATATCAAATCCAAATCAAGATTGCTAAATAGTAGTTTAGAGGTTTCTAGAGTATTCATGAAATACTAGAGAATTATTTATATAAACAAAAAGCTCCTTAGGAAGGAGTGTTCGAATTCGAAATTCAAAAATTCTTTTGAGTTTAATATGTCAATATCAAATTCATGTTCAAACCTTGGTTGAGGAGCTTTAAGTTGAAAATGTTCTAAAAGAAAGCTCAGGGCTGATTCTACAAAAATGCTGAGTGCATCATCTTGAATAGTGCCAAAATAAAAACAATGTATGGAAATAAAGTGCACAAATTTATAATTAAGCTAGGAGTGATTTCGAATATTGAGAATACAACATCATTGTTATACAAATAACAATGTAAGAGCTCATAATAGGTTAAGAAACAGTCCAAACAGTTCCACATGATAAAGGCATTTCACCAACATCAACGAAAATTGATTGACACAGTAGAAGCCAAACTAGCATACTCACTCACTAAAGGACTGAAATTAGTTTTGAGAAAACCGATCAAAGAAATTGGAATAAGATTTCATAATTAGGGTATGCCCTAGGGGCAATAATGTAATTTGTTACATATACCTAACTCGATAACCAGTCTTGTTCAATATATATATATACACACTTGATATAATGTGTTATATTATTTGTTTATTTAATTATAGGTATATTTAATATAGAAAGTCCATAAATGGTATGTTTTGTAATAGTAGTTATAATGTGTTGTAATAATGAGTGATATGTCATAATAAAATAAACATATCATTTTAAATATCCTAGTCAAGATGCATCAAGACTGGGTATAGATACATCCATTGAGACTAGAGTACGTAATGCTCTCCAAACGTTAGGTAGTATACTACTCATGGCTATTGGAGGCACCAAGGGGTTATGTGTTGATAGTCATTAAGTAAATATAGAATGACTCACCCCATAATTTTCTATTGGTTAATACAACTAAGGTCAAAAAGAAAATATCAATGTGATGATTTTACACAATTCCCTTGACTTGATAATACCATCGAGCTTTAATGTGGAGTTTCCACGTTAATATAGTTAAATTATGGCACAACGTTTTGGGTCGAGTGGAAGCAATTGAAGTGAAACACTATTCAAGGGAGAATTCGTCTCCTCGATTATATGAGGTTAGTATCATGGGTTCAACTTAAGCCAACTAAAAGTCAAAGTCTCTTCCTAGAGTAGCAAGGTTAACAATAATTATTGTTATTGAACCAAGGATTTTGTGTTTGCATTTACAAAGTTGAATGTAAGCAATGTTGTAATTTCGATCAAAACCAAATTCTATAAGTCCTAATGTGATATTGTTTTGATGAAGAGAATTGGTACAAATAATTGTAACTACGGGTATTGCATAAAGAAATAAAATCGAAATTTACCAATAAAGATGTGTAAGTTATAAATTCAGCCAAAATGTCTACCACTAGCTAAGGTAACATGTGAACTGTGATAACCTTGATTTTTTTAAGGTAATTTTATGATTCAATTTAGTTTATGATTGTTTAATAATTGGAAAAATAGGAATAGAAACTTGTTGCCAATGAATGGTTAAAAAAAAAGGGGTATGTACTGGTGCACTAGACAGTACATACACATACACATATTTTCTACAACATAAAATAGGCAGAAATTAATTTGTAAGTTAGAATAAATAAATTTCAAATACATAGGCATGCAGACATGATTATTTCAGACATGAATATGTCTTTAAAACAAGTTTAGTATAAAGAAAATAAAGTATGTAGTCTAGAATAAACATATGTAGAAGATAGTAAGTACTTAAATAAATAAATAAATATGTTTACATATGATATGCAGGAGCATAAGAAAGCACTGCTGGTAGGAGACAAGATTT
The DNA here is from genome assembly GCA_030765085.1 of Allium cepa. Classification (NCBI taxonomy): domain Eukaryota; kingdom Viridiplantae; phylum Streptophyta; class Magnoliopsida; order Asparagales; family Amaryllidaceae; genus Allium; species Allium cepa. The sequence goes on along the minus strand of CM060934.1, from coordinate 1,013,051,650 downwards.
GCATGGAAATAGTATGAATCTTTAATAAAACACTTTAGCTAATTTCATTAATTCTTTTGCTTGAAAAAAAATGTAAGTCATGCATATAACATGACCCGGGGTAAGATAAAAGAAATAGGGTATATTTTCTGAGAAAAATGTAATAAGGACCACTTACCCATTTTCTCTATAAAAAAAATGAGAAGCAGATCATAGTTGATGGGGCAAAACTGACATTGGGTAATTTTCTAAAACCCTAGTGGCAGCCAGGGTCTAGTATAAGAAGGCTTAAGGGTAGTGAGACCTGTCACTAATTTTTAAAACAGAAAAAAATATAGCAATAGAAATATAAACCAGAGAGCATTGGCCATTAGAGTTAAGAGGAAGTGGAAGATCAAAGGGAAAAGGAAGGCTTAGGAAAAGGAGTTAAGGTGAGTAACCTCACTAGAAACATTGGCAATAAGCAATAAGTCCTGAATATTGAGGCAGCTTGACTAAATTTATATTTTTATTTGTTTGCAAGCTATGTTGTTTTATGATTTGATAACTTTGACTTGCTTTATGATCTGTTTAAATGAAAACCCTTTTTATATTGATTTACCCAGAGTGAAATAGCCAGGGATTAATGTTTAAATATGTCTTTCTGTGTTATGATTTAACTGTGAGATGAAGTAGTGAGTATGGGTTTTCTTTATATATATTTGTTAGTTTAAAACCCAGGATACTTAATATAGATATATGGTCTAAAAATGAAGGGGGATATGGGGCTGCAACATTGTGTTGTTGCTTATGTCTCATATCAACAGAAAATGAAAATATAGGGGTGCAATGTATACATGTGCTGAGCCTCTACATTCCATGAACTATCCAATAAAATCTCATACTTGTGATTTAGTCAGATTTGAGGACCTACATAGATCTGATTGAATCAGAGGTAGAAAGAAACCAACAGAAAAATTTATCTATGGCCATATGTTTGTATTAGGGCTACAAAATATAGCTTGGCAAGGTGAACATTGCAAGCTCACACATGGTATGATTATACCCAGGGGCCTGAGTGTGCTGGGTTAACAGTGAATATGCCTCAGACAGTGTGTGATTTAATAAAAGGGAAAGTAGCTAAAGACCATAAAAACAAAATACTTGATATTGAATATTAGTAACAGGTTCATGCGAAGGCTTGGGTAAAATTCCGATGGCCAGAAAATCTGTAGATAAGGAATGATGATTTAATTGATAATTGTGTTGACTATCTGATGGTGTTCTATGGATGAATTCTATGTTGGTTTTCTCTGTAACAAATCATTGAACTATGTATCATTTTGTGTACACTAATGAACATGCACAGGTTACCCAGAAATATTGCATTCTTCTATCTATTTTGTAGTTATTTGAATATGAGAAAAGTTATATGAAATCTATGTTTTCAGTTAGATTACTCACACCAGGCATTAGTCTGACCCATGTGTGTGTTAATGCACTATTGGGTGTCCCATATTTTATGGGGCAGTCCATAATGATTGTGCAGGTAAATAGGTATTTCATGGATCAAGCTTGGATGTTTAACTGCTTAGAGATTTTGGATGTTATGTTTAAAGAATTGCTGAAGTTAAATTTGATGTTTATGTTGAATTTTGTCAATCTGCTTAGTTTATGTTTGTTTGAGAAGCCAATGTTTTGCTATACTGTTATGCAAATATTAAACTTATATGTATCAGCTGAAACTCTTGTGTCTTGATTTACCAATGTGTTGTCTAGTAATGAAGTCTCTAAAATTTTAAACTGATCAACTTATGATGATAAATGATCTGAGTTCATAAGGATGTATGGATTGAAGGAATAACCAAGTATTTAACTTTAAAAACTTATGTTTAAATTGATATAAAAATCTGGCAGAAGAAAGGGTTTTGAGTTGCTTTAAAAATGGTCTAAAAAATATATGATATGTTCTTTGTTTTAGAATAAATGCAAAATAGATATGGCTAACCTAACCACATTATTGAGTCTGGATTGAGCCAGCACTGGAAAAAAAGAGATTTAAATTCAATTTTGCAACAAAGCTATACAACTCAAAAATATAGGGGAGACTCAGTTAAAAAAAATGAATGAGCACATGAAATTTCCTAGAAACACACACATGCTCAAGCAAGGGCACAGTTTATACAATAATAAGATTATGGAAATAAATACAAAATGCTAAGCCTAGAAACCTGAAACCAAAAATCAAGCAATGATCTAAGTAGGCCTAGAAATTTGATTTCTAGAAATTATATTGCTATGTGGGAAGTTATTATTAACAACTTTCAGCAGATTTCTACTTATTAATTTTTATACTCTGATTCAAGTAGAAATTAACTTATATATCTTCATATATGTAAGTTTAAGTTGAATTAAAACAAACCAATATTTATTGGCAGAAAGATCCTGGAAAGGAGAAAAATAAGAGAGATGATTTTCTCAATTTTGATGACCACTTCACAAATGCAAAAAAAGAAAAAAAAATTAAGGAAAAGAAAGTGGGTCATCTCATTTGGTATCAGAGCTATGTTGTTAAATAACATAGCAAAATTTTGTATGAACTTGTTTGCATTGATGTATGATGTGTTGATTGCTTTAGATACTTTGTTCTGTTAGTACATATATTACTAATATCTATTATAACTAAATAAGGATAAACTGAAGTAAATTAATTTATAGAGGAATAGGCAAAATGAACTAACTTAAGTGTTAAATCCATAGAACTATGGTGAGACCTAGACAACAAGATGTAGGACCAAGTGAACCACCTATGATGAATATGCAAGAATTTATGAGAGCCCTAAGGGATGGAGTAGGCAACAGGCAAGAAAATCCATATGAAGAGCTTTCCAAACTTCTCAAGACCTTTACCAATCTTGGAGGCAAAACTTTTGATGGAACAGAGGGGATCATGGGAGTTCAAAACTGGCTTAGAATTTTGGACAGAATTTTTACAGATATGCAAGTTGAATACCAAAAGAAGAGGCAAATAGCATCTAGACAACTGAGAGGAGCAGCTTTGGACTGGTGGGAAGTTATCATAGCTGGAAGACCTGAAGGAGAAGTGACATGGAATCAATTTAAGGAAATGTTGGAAGGAAGATTTGTACCTGCATCAGCTAAAGAGTCTTTACTAGAGGAATTCATTAAATTAAGGCAGGGGCTATGAGTGTTACTGAGTATACACAGAAGTTTGAATCACTAGCAAAATATGGTGCAGTGCTTATCACAACCAAAGAAGCTAAAAATGGCAGATACATTCAAGGGATGAATGCTAGCCTTAGTTGAGCTATGTTGCCATATAAGGACAGGACATTTGATCAAGTTTTGGATCTGGCTCTGAGTATTGAACAGCATGATAAAGCCAGGGAAAATTTCAGAGCACTAAGGAATAATCAAAATAAGAAAGGAAAGGGTAAGTTTCACCCTTATGATAAAAAGAAAACAGATGTAACTTCCACCAAAAAATCAGAAGAAGTCAAAACTGCTGAGGTTAAGAAGAAAATCACTTGCTATAATTGTGGACAAGAGGGACACATGAAAAATAGGTGTACAAATCCTAAACCAGCATCCTTCAAATGTCACCAGTGTGGAAAGGAAGGTCACATAAGGAGGAACTGTCCAGAGTTTAAGCAAGGAAAAGCGAGTACTTTGGAGGTGAAAGGCAAAGCAACAGAAGGACCAAATGTTGAGAATCATGGCCAAGTTGAAGGTACTTTGCTTATTCACTCAATACCTTTTACAGTAGTGTATGATACTGGGGCTACACACTCTTTAATTTCTCATGATATTGCACAACAATTAAAATTGAATTGTATGATTGTTGATAGGCCATTGCTTATTAAAAGTCCTTTAGGTAATTCCTGTGTTTTGGGTACGATGTGTATGCAACTGGGATTGAATATAGGGGGATATATGTTCAATGCAGACCTATATGTGTTGCAATATCCAGGCATAGGAGTTATTTTAGGAGTTGATTGGTTAAGAAAATATAGGGATGTTATAAATATGGAGACCTCCACCATACCATTGAAAACTTCTGAAGGAAAAAGGATAGTTGTTCTTTCTGAAGTAAATAAGAACAGAAATATAGTTACCCTTGCTAACTTATCTAGTGAGAACACATGCCAGCATTAGAAGAAATTCCTATAGTAAATGAATATGCTGATGTGTTTGATGAAGTTAGAGGAGTTTCAAACCATAGACCAGTAGAGTTTTCAATTAAACTGATTCCAGGAGCTAACCCAGTGGTTAAGAGGCCAACTAGAACGGGGCCTAAAGAATTGATAGAACTGAAGAAACAATTGGTTGAACTAGAAGAAAAAGGCTTCATCAGACCCAGTAGCTCATCATGGGGAGCACCGGTGGTTTTTGTTAAGAAGCAAGATGGATCTCTCGGACTATGTATAGATTATAGAGAGTTAAACAAAATTACAGTTAAAAACAAATACCCCTTAACAAGAATTGATGATCTTTTTGATCAATTAAGTGGTGCAAAAATATTCTCCAGACTTGATTTAGCTTCAGGATTTCATCAAATGAAAGTAGAAGAGGAAAGCATTAAATATACAGCTTTTAATACTAGGTATGGACTTTATGAATTTTTAGTGATGCCCTTTGGCTTGACAAATGCTCCCTCTTACTTTGTTGATTTGATGAATAGAATTTTTAGAAAATACTTAGATAAATTTGTATTGATATTTATTGATGATATCTTAATTTATTCTAAGATAGTTGAAGAGCATGAGAATCATTTGCATATAGTACTACAGAAACTGAGGCAAGAATTTGAAGGCAAAATTTTCAAAATGTACATTTTGGCAGAATGAGGTAAACTTTCAAGGACATGCGATATCAGAAAAAGGTCTATCTGTAGATCCCAATAAGTAATTGCAGTTCAAGCTTGGAAAAGACCTACTTGTGTTACAGAGGTCAGATCTTTTATGGGGATGGCTGGTTATTATAGAAGGTTTATAAAAGATTTTGCAAAGATTTCAATTCCATTAACTAGGTTGACAAGGAAGAATCAGGTATTTGCTTGGACTGAGGAATGTGAGAAAGCCTTTGGGAAGTTGAAGGAGGCACTAATACAAGCTCCAATACTAAAGTACCTGAAGGAAATGAAAATTTGGTGATATATACCGATGCAAGTGGACAAGGACTTGGGGCAGTATTGATGCAACAACATCAAGTGATAGCTTATGCCTCTAGACGGTTAAAACCCAGTGAGATAAAGTATGCTACACATGACCTTGAATTGGCTGCTAGAGTATATGCTCTTAAATTATGGAGACATTATTTGTTAGGGGCAAAATTTGAAGTTTACACAGACCATAAGTCACTTAAATATTTGTTTTCACAAAAAGAACTAAACATGAGGCAACAAAGGTGGGTAGAACTACTAGCCTCATATGATTTTGAAATATTGTATACACCTGGCAAGGCTAATAAAGTAGCAGATGCTTTAAGTAGACAGCATGTTAATCACTACACCACAAAAGGCTTTTAACAGCGTTTGATAAACGCTGTAATATGATACAACAACGTTATTTCAAACGCTGTATAACGACATGCTGTCGTATATACATAACTTACAACAGCTTTTCTATAAACGCTGTTGAAACATCTCTGTGACAGCGTTTATTACGAGCTGTCAATAATGTTTTCAACATCGTTTATAACGTGCTGTATTATGTTTTCTAAACGCTGTTATTGAATCATCAACAATTTCGACAGCATGTTAAAAACACTGTTATTGAATCATCAACAATTTCGACAGCATGTAAAAAACGCTGTTATTGACAATTTCAAGATAATTACAGCACGAATTAAACGCTGTTGTTTCTTCATTGACAGCATTAATCAAACGCTGTCTTCTATTTATATAACAGCTTTAATATTCCACTCTATTTTTGAATATTCCAGGATTATATTTTGAGTATATTGAAGCAACTAGCATATATAACATGTTCTAATAACTATTAATTAGATACATAAACGTTTACATGATATATACGTTCAGTATATTACAATTACAAATATATACATTCAGTATATTACAATTACATGATATATACGTAAACTGCTAACAACTCCTTGCGGCAAATCAATAAAAAAGACTGCAATTGCAACTGCTAACAACTGCTACTACCAACTCTCCATTCACAGCAAACTCCTTGCGGCAACACTCAACAATATCCTGCTCCTCCTTGTAAACAACTATTGCATTACTTCTGACAATCAATACTCATTGCCACAATCGACAAACAAAAACGCCTCGCCTCCTTGAACTAAAACCCCTCATCTCACTGACATCCTTCTCCTTTGCCAAATACCCCGCACTGTTATGAAACAGTTAAGTCAGAATAAGCCCTCTGCATTAATTCAAACACTTCCTGAAACAAACACTACCACATCAACACTGCCTGTTACTTGCCAACATATCTATTAACAGCCCTTTGCAACTCTTATGTTACACTGCAATACCCCCACCACCAACAAACTCATCCTCTATCTCTTTGTTTACTGCACCTGCATACTTCACCACTTCCACATCTCAACTTCAAACATCCCACTGCTATATCACTCTGTCACACTCCAACAAGCCTCCCTGTAGTTCCATACATCTCCACCCCATTCACTTGCTCTGTCAAACCAACTTCTCTGTACACAATTCCATCACAGCAACTATCACTATCATACAACTTCCCCTTCACCCTCACTGTCAACCATCAACCTAGCATATCACCGTCCACTGTTCGCATATAAGCATATCAGACAACGCATATCCGACAACACATATCACCTTCAACTGTCCACACAACTGTGTGCATCTCCATCACCATACAACTGCCCAACAAACCGCTGCCATCAGCCTGAACAGCAACCGCCCACCTGCCACTAACTTTTCCAACGCATCTGCCACCATCCTCACATAACCTTGTTCAACTTCACACTCACAACTGCAGTTCAACTTCATTCTCACCCCTCCTCCAACTTGCTACCACCAGCCATACATACAACACAGTTCATCAATATCACTAAACCATCTACAGACTTCATCTCTGTTATCACTTGAACAACAAACCATCAGTCCCTCCACTCACAATCTCCTACCATATAACACTAACCATCACAGTTCCAAAATCACATTTCAACAAGTTCATCGACATTCCATAATCACTTACCTTCCCCCTTGTATAACAACCCTTCAAACAACGACCATACCACCTCCATCTCACAACTCTACCACTCATCAGCTGCTGTTGTCAAGTCATATACATCACCATCTTCTTCCTTCACTTGCTACTGCCCGCATTCCTCCTTCCTATACATCTACTCCTACAACAGTTCATACCACTTCCTTCACAACTTGAGACCACAACATCATCTCAACAAACCACTTCTGCCTGACTCACTCCCACAAACTCTTCTTTCTCACAACACTTACATATCAGTGGACTATCACCACAGCAACAAAGCTACCACTCCTTATACTTGACCAAGACATTACTAGAAACGTCACCACAGCATCTCCATCATTCTCCCCCTAACAAAACAGCACCTAGCCACTGCTCAACCTTCCCACATCAATAACCACCACAGTAACTACATTGCCATACCTTTGTACTGTCCATCCATCAGCCTGCACATTAAGTAAAATTTGAGTCATATTGCTAACAACGCACATTAAGTAAAATTTGAGATTAACATTGAAATTTCAAAGCATCGAAATTATATTTATGCAGTAGATACCAGAACAATAAAAGATGTGCTTACCCTAGTCAACGAGAGATTTATGTTTCTTTCTTCATTGAAAAATCAGTAGGGGGATCACAGGGGAAAGCATGTATTGCATCATTACTTGGAATTTACTAAATTTGTGTGCTTATAGTAAACTTGTGCGCTTAGCCGCTTACAGTAAGTTCCCATCTGCAAGGCATTTCCTGCAAAAGACGATCAGTGATGTCGAACAAGAATTTCTTTTAAATGTGTAAACATCAAAGTGGTGTTAAATTGATTATGTTAATCAACGTAATTAGTGCATATGGTCCTATAAACCAACTATCATACATCAAAAAGAAAATGATAATAATTTTTATTATTTATTAACATAAACTAATCCTTGACACCAACAACTTTCATTCAAGAAAAAATAGACAATTGAAGTACCTTACGTAGTATAGTATAACAATAATCCTCAAGATTACCACTTACGGATCGAGTAGATACTAATAGTAATAAAGAAGACCGTGTGATAACCTATTAAATATCACAAGATTGAAAACCATTACCACAATGCAAATTATGGTGTAAAAATTTAAAAGAGATCTGCAGAAATAGTACTTTGGGTTTCAGTTAAGCTTACATCCCAATATTTAGTTCAAAATTTAACCCTTTTTCAATACTGAAATAATACAAGTTTACAGTTCGTCCGTCTAAAATTTAACCCTTTGGGTTTCAGTTAAGCTAGAAGTAAATTTTCCATTATAATAACCTAGTTTTAAGCTAAATACTATGTTAAAATAAAGATGTAAGTTGATGTACAATTAACATGTACACACATTAGTATTTAAGAGTCATAACCATGCACCTTTTTTGTTTGAGAAAGTAACAAAGAAAGAGAGAAGCTTCAGAAGCCCTGCCACAGCCAAAGCAGAAACACCTACAATAAAATCACACATTTATTACCCATTACTTGTATATTATTGCAAGTTGAAAAAAGCAAAGTGACAAACATATTAGATACAACATTGATAATAAGATATTCAGTGCTAGTGTTCTTCTTAAAATTGACACAACAACAAAAATATTATGGTACAGTCAACAATATATAACGATTTTTAGTAAAATATATAAAAGATCTGATGATACTTCCATATTTTTCTAAAGACTTGTGATATTTTATCATTTAATTAAGTGATATCACCCCATGGGAAAGAATAAAATCTGATATTCAAAACATTGATTTCCAATTCCTATATTCATGAACTAAGTGCATCAAGAAATTGACACAAATAAAAAAAAATGTCACAACTAATTATACAGAATATTAGATGCAGTAAGATTTTTTTTAAACCATTTAACATAGGGAAATGAACAAAAATAGAGAATTCAAAAGTACTATATTCTTGGTTATGTTGACCTCTAAATTAACTTTATATTTCCCTTATTCACTTAGTTGATTTTAACTTTATTTTGAAAGGACCAAAGAGTAGTAGAAATTGAAGTCGTTTTCTGTTTAATAAACTTAGAATACCAAAACATTGAGCATTACGCTGTACTTAAATCTAGTAAAAAAACAACAATATATTTTAAAATGCCAAAATAACTAACTCACGGTTGATTCCCAAAGGGCCAAAAGTGTAGACATATTGCACTAAAATAGTCACGTAAAAAACATATGTAACAATCAAAATGCAAAATTGATAGGGATATAAAATAGATATCATGAATCGTTTGAAAGCTGTTTGGATTTTGACTGCTGTAGTGTCTTCATTGAGAGATCGCGAGAAATTAGTTGAAATTGGGATTCGAATAATTTCAAAAGTGTCATAATAATCATCAAGTTTGTGGTAACTGGTTTCAATAACAATAGGAGCAGAATTATGAAGGATGGAATATCTTAGGGAGTCTACATCAAAATTGCTACAGCTTACATATCCCCGACCCCTCTTGCGTTTGTTGTTATGTTTCTGCTATATCAGACATATTCAATTAATGTATATTGTAGATATAGGCTTAGATATATTGCAGATTTATGTGAAAAATATAGTGTACTAATTGATTCTTTATTAAAATGAAATGTGCATAACAACATTAAAAGAAACACTTATACCTGGACGTGTTTCTCCTCTGAAAAGAAAAAATCAAGCCATCTCCTTATCTTCCCCATATCTCCTTTTCTGGAAAAAGAAAACAATATATAATTTGTTCATACAATACAAATAATTGTTGGCAGAACAAATTGCATCTTATATGTAAAACAGGAATGCAATATGCATGGAAATTAAATAGAGAATAGATGCATAAAGGTAGCATATGCAATAATGGGTGATCACTTATAGAAAAACACTGGATACAATGAAGATTTCTAACAATCGTTTAAATAGCTAATGTAAACAATATTAAAACTGAGATTAAATGCCTGAATACCTGAATGAAGTACAATTAAAGTTTAATAACAGCAAGCCTGAATGAAAAATCAAAATTTATGCTTGCACACTAAAAAAAAGTATACACTTGCAAGGCCATGCATGAAGGTAAGCTAGTATGAATAAGTCTGGCTAATCTAGAATGTACTAAAAGAACTGTATATGCTTAGTTACTGCAATGTAATCAATTGTATAAACACAGACGTAATTGCTAGATATAAATCTAATTACTGCCGACGAATAATACACCGAACAAAGCAGTCTAATGTAACTGAACTCCATAAAATATTACTACACGGTCATTGCTAATTATGGAAATTATATCATCATAAAACTCCAATATCATTACTTATTAAATCCAAATTCTAACAAATATTGCTATATAGAATCCATTTTCCAAACAGACAGTTTCGCATATAATTTCATGTCATAAGACATATGAAAACCATAACAAAAGCATATTAAAATCTCAGCGTAAGAAATTGATTCACTCTCTTTTACATAAAAAAGATCAAATCAAATATTACTAACTTAAATTGCAAGTCTAACTGTAAAAAAAAGCTTGGGCACAAAATTCATGAGCTTTATTTAAGCTTTCTTTATAAAACTCATCTTTATTTAAATACTATTTAAGACCAAAATAATAGTATAAAAGTTTTTAAAAAAAAGTGAAATTTAAAACTAATATCACACAGACTGGGAGTCAACCACGAAGATATTGAACCATGGCTTATCATATTTCACATCCATTAAAAAAAGCAATAATGGGATTTGAGAGGGGATGTAGACAGAACATCCAAACTGATGAGTATTCCACAAAAATAAAAGAACTTGAATCTAAATACATGAAAACTATTTCATAAAAAAAGAATCGCTTTTATCAAAAATTGCAAGTAATAAAAGTGTCGATTACTCATGAAAAACTGAGTGCTTAGGAGAAAGAATAAAATCCACACCTAAAATCCACTCTCCCATCTTCACTACTTGAAAAAGGCAAATTAGATCTTAAAATCTCGGTAATCACAGCTGTAGTAATATTTTTATATGCGTGCAGTACCTTTCTGTGCAAAGTAATTAATTGTGAATGATAAACGATAGTATTCCCTTTGTTTGACATTTCCAAATTTGTATTCACTTGCAATAAATGAATGGTGTGTTATATAATATCATTGGCCTAGCTATAAGATTCTGAAACACACCAACTTGTCGGTTATCATTATCGATAAGATTCAAACACCGAGCAAAACAATTATATATCAATGTTGATTCGATGAGCTAGAAAAAAACCTGAAGCTAGTCATAAAATATAATTACAAAAAGTATTAATTTTTGGTAAAGCTAAATTCTTCAAATCACTTTGGTGGACTATGTTAGAATATTCCAATGCTTGCATCATTGGAGCATGCACTTAGCTATCCCGAGTGCCCCAACAAAAAGCTGTTCATTATCTTTATGTATTCAAGTCTAATTCCTGACAAATGATATTGTCCATGAGGGTATAAACTTGGATTTGGAGTTTCAGTGCCATTTTGCTAGCTAATAGTACTATGATGCTATAAATGCATGCTCCAACTGCAGATACACCCTACAACAAAACAAAATTATGATGTTCGTACAAGCCACCGTTATTAATTAAAAAGAAAATAAACAATATATTGTTTGCATACATGTATAAGCACAAGAAACCATCTCATATTGTTTGTATACAATTAAGGTCAAGAGATTGGGTGAATTACTTGTTGAAAAGAGCTAACTGATTAGAGGTGCTTTACCTGGATAGTTCCTTTTCCTTTGATACTGTCACCCATATCGATACTCAATTCGCCTTTGGCGAGCATTTGACCGTACCATGCATTACGCCCTTTAAGCAAGGTAACATAAGTGTCTGCTAGCAGTGGTCCTGCTAGTTTCTCTGGCTCTTCTGTCAACAAATGTGTGATGAATATCATTTCTGAAGTGCAATGCGCAAAGTACACTGATTTGCTTGTGGCACTCTCGTTTGTTAGAGCAGCCACCATACCTGCATAGCACAACAGTTTAGCGCACAACCAATATTTGGTTCCTATATGATTTATGTATATAATAATGTTAATACTAAAATTTAGCTGAATTAAACAACAAAGTTATCATGAATGCAAACAGCATAGAAACCTTTGTTTACCTATATTAGGTGCTTGCACTTGAAGCTTACTAGCACACCTACAAGCATGCACAATATGTGTACATTAATTCTTCAGGAAGAATCATATTGTGTACTTTGTAATATTCTTGAATTAGAATATGAATGGAGAAAATTAAAATGACTAATGTATTTCAGAAATCCAAGCTATACAAAAATTCAAATAAATTCAAGCTGGATTTCTCCAAAATTTAAAGCCCCGTTTGGTTTGCCCATTTTAGTTTTGGATTTCCATACAAAAAAAAGTGCATGACTCATGTATTTTGAAAGATAGCCAATTTGAAAATTGAAGTTAACATACAAAATAGAAAACATTTTTTTTTCATGTTCCGAGAAATAAAGAAAGCATGGAAAATAATTCATTTCCTCTGCCGTTCCTTCATCGTCATAATGGCTTAGACTATTTAAATCTTTTTCCCTGCTATCCTCATATTTTACGATGCATGTTGAAAACACAAAATTAAAAAAGAAACCAAATGGGTGCTAAATGATATTAAAATGGTAAAACTGTTTTATAGATTTGACAAAGAAAGCACCAAACAAATGTGTAGATGCAAATTGAAATAAATAAATAAAATATCTACTGGTGTTGTTGATTAGCTACTGATAGTGGAATACACATATCAGTTTTTATATAACAGCCTCATGGATGATACAAATTTTTTAAGAGGAATGCTTCAATTATTACTAATTCTGGAGTCCACAATTTGCTAGGGATCCAAATATTTCCATCAGTTACTTGATGATCGAGGGCAATTTTATTATCTTATTTGAAAGTGGTTGAACTTGTAGAGTTGCTATTATTAGTAGCAAAAGGTTTGCTTCTAATTCAGGAATCAGATCTTCTTTATTCATGTCAGTTTAAATTTTCTGAGAAAACATGTGGGTCATTTGAATCATATTGTTCTAATAAGGATTGATAGGTACAAAGGCATATATTACAACGGGGCTAAATAAATATTTCCTTTTTACGCCTTTAACTAACCTCATACACTCTAAATAGAGAACTGCATCTCTACCATTGCATAGATAGCCCAGATTTACAAACTAAGATGAGCCAAATGCCTGAAATGTCATGTCATGATGCACCCCATGAGGTTCAAACTATCTTTATACATGTCTCTGTAACACATAAGTATGATATAATGGCACTGACATGCACGTGTATGTTAAGTTTGTTCGTAAAAGCACGTCTAGAGATACCTTTATATAGTATAAGGAAATTTGATATATATCAAGCATGGAAAGTTGTAGGTGCTTACAACTACTCTGGCCTTAAGTGCAGATAAAACCCTCAACAATGAATGGCTTTTTAATAGTAGAAGGGGCAGTGATTTTAGAGCATTTATTCTTCTTGTTAAGCATTTCTAGACTAACAAAAAGAGTTGGCAAACACTGAAAGAACCACCTAAAGATATATGGTTTGCTTTTGTGCTTCAGGTAACAAAAAGAGCTTTAAGACCCATATGGTTTGTCATTCTTCATATGTTTTTGAGTTTTTCACGACATAAAATATCTCACTGGTGTATTGTTCCTCAAAGGCATTTTTGAAAATACCCATTTCTCAAAATTGATTTTCAATGCACCAAAAACAATTTTTTTTTAAAATGTTTTTTAGATAACTCAAACTAAAAACGGAAAATGAACTAAAAAACACAAACTTAAAACCAAACACCACCCTTAGATTTTAGAAGCAATCATGTGAAACAATTCGGATTTCAACGTCAGCAGGTACATATAAAATTAAATGAAGAGATTTAATATCTCACAATGGCAAAAGAAAATCGAAAGGTTACCAGCACCAATAGCATAGACATTCTTCAAGCCTCCCATGACTTCATGTGTAACAAGATCGCTATTATCATACGATAAAATGTGGCTGCCTCAGAAATTTAGCAAGAGGTTTTCTCCACTTATCAGACCCACATATTCGAGCATTAGCATACTCTTTGTTGTAAATTTCTGAAGCTATGTTTGGTCCACCAAGATAAAGAATATTCTCCATCGGAACCCCAGCTGCAAAATTTGAATTTCACACATTAGAAAACTAGAAAATGCAAATGTCATTCTAATGCAAATATCAACCAATTGCGATTACAGTTTTTTCCAAACATCAGCTATTCGGTTCAATAGCAAGTGCCATAAACTATTAAATTTAACAATTAAATAAAGAAAATCAAAGTTCAAATTCAAAATTTAATCGAATTTGAACTAATTTAATTTCGAGCTTGAATTTGCAGTTCTCTACTTACCGATGGCAACGATGAAGAGTATAAGGTGGCGAGTGCGACCTAACTAAGCTCCAAGCGATGCGATTGGCCGACTCAATGAATGATTTCTCTCCGATACAAGCATAGCCAAGCAGCCACAGCTTTGTGAGCAACGGTCGTGATAGAGAGGAGTAGTTTTAAAGAATTTGCTGAGCAGAGGAAATTAAGATTTGGAAAGGAGTCGTTTTAAAAGATTTGCAGAGAGGAAGCGATTAAGATTTGGAGGCTTAGGTGATTTAGGGTTGCTTATTTTGGGTAGAAGAGGGAAATTAATTATACGCGGCAATGAAATTTTCAGAGGGAACGATATTTCGCAATTTGCTGAACAAAATTCTCAGCGTTTTCCTATGTTGTCTTCAGATTTTTCTACCTATAAAAGGTTGCACAACAGCAATCAACATATAAACGCTGTTCTCCATTGCTGTTAAAAGCAATTTTTCTTGTAGTGAATGTAGCTAGGTTAATGATAGAAGAGTTTAACACTCTATCACTATTGATTGACTCAGAAGTAGAAAGTGGAAGTGTAGAAAATATGAGCATATGCAGTGAGAATGTAGAGATGGGAAAGTTAAGTTTTGTTATTTTAGGGTCAGAATTAAAAGCTAAAGTTGAAAAGCTACAATACCAAGATTCATCTTTACTTGAGAAGAAAACTCAGATATTAAATGGAGAGATAGTGGAAGGTTTTCTGTTGAATGATCAGGGCCATTTGAAGAAAGGAAGAAGAATATGTGTTCCTTCCATTGATGAATTGAAGCAAGAAATATTGGATGCTTATCATAAAAGTAAATATACCATACATCCAGGAAGCACAAGAATGTATCATAACCTCAAAAGAGATTATTGGTGGAAAGGTATGAAAAGTGCAGTGGCAACTTATGTGTCTAAGTCCATGGTTTGTCAACAGGTAAAAGCTGAATACCAAAGACCTTCAAGGATGCTTCAACCTTTACAAATACCACAGTGGTAATGGGAAGATATATCAATGGATTTCATTGATGGTTTTCCAAAAACTAGGAGGGGAAATGATAGTATTTGGGTTGTAGTAGATAGGCTAACTAAATCAGCTCATTTCATACCTGTAAAATCAGAAAGGAATGCATGCACATTACCTCAATTATTTATTAAGGAAGTAGTTAGATTGCATGGAATACCAAAAACTATAGTAAGTGATAGAGATACCATCTTATCTTCAAAATTTTAGCAAAGTTTTCACAAAGCAATGGGGACTGATCTATGCTTGAGTACAGCATATCACCCTCAATCTGATGGTCAAACAGAAATTGTGAATAAATTGCTTGAAGACATGTTGAGGGCATGTATATTGGATTGGGGAGGAAACTGGGAAGATCACATATTTCTAGCAGAGTTTGCATATAACAACAGTTATCACAGTAGCATAGGCATGGCACCCTTTGAAGCACTCTATGGTAGGCCATGTTTATCACCTTCAAGTTGGATTGAATCTGGGGAGAAGGTGGTCTTAGGACCAGAAAATGTAAAAGAAATTTTTGAAAAGATAGCTTTGATTAGAAAAAGAATTGCTTCTGCCCAAGATAGGCAAAAGAAATATGCAGATCAGAAGAGAAAAGCAGTACAATATGATGTTGGAGATTTTGTATTTGTTAAAATATCACCTATGAAGAAGGTTCTAAGGTTTGGGAAATAAGGAAAGTTAATTCCCAGATACATAGGACCATATAAACTTTTAGAAAGAATTGGAAATGTAGCCTATAAGTTGGAATTGCCAGATGAGATGAGGGTAATGCATGATGTTTTTCATGTATCTCAGTTAAGGAGATGGATTCATGATGCAGAGACAATCTTGGAATCCACTAGGGATGTGCAGGTTGATCCCAGAATGGTTTATGAAAAAGAGCCAGTAGGTATTGTTGCAAGAGAAATTAAGAAATTAAGGAATAAAGAAATTAAATTGGTGAAAGTGCAGTGGAGCCTTGACCCAAATGATTGCACATGGGAAGTGGAAGATAAAATCAGAAATGATTATCCAAAATTGTTTGATTGAATAAAAGGTATAACATATATATGTTGATAAATACTTTGATTAAATATGTAGTGTGAATTTTGTTTTAAATTTACGCAGAGTTTAACTAAGAGGTTAGTTTGAAAATGATTGATTTTCTGGATTGAAAATACTTGAGTTAAGTATGAAAGAATTATGGGACACAATATCTAAAAGGAGGGGTATATGTGATAACCCTGATTTTTTTTAGGGTAATTTTATGATTTAATTTAGTTTATGATTGTTTAATAATTGGAAAAATAGGAATAAAAACTTGTTGCTAATGAATGGTTAAAAAAAAAGGGGGTATGTACTGGTGCACTAGACAGTACATACACATACACATATTTTCTACAATATAAAATAGGCAGAAATTAATTTGTAAGTTAGAATAAATAAATTTCAAATACATAGGCATGCAGACATGATTATTGCAGACATGAATATGTCTTTAAAACAAGTTTAGTATAAAGAAAATAAAGTATGTAGTCTAGAATAAACATATGCAGAAGATAGTAAGTACTTAAATAAATAAATAAATATGTTTACATATGATATGCAGGAGCATAAGAAAGCACTGCTGGTAGGAGACAAGATTTGCATGGAAATAGTATGAATCTTTAATAAAATACTTTAGCTAATTTCAGTAATTCTTTTGCTTGAAAAAAAATGTAAGTCATGCATATAACATGACCCGGGGTAAGATAAAAGGAATAGGGTATATTTTCTGAGAAAAATGTAACAAGGACCACTTACCCACTTTATCTATAAAAAAAATGAGAAGCAGATCATAGTTGATGGGACAAAACCGACATTGGGTAATTTTCTAAAACCCTAGTGGCAGCCAGGGTCTAGTATAAGAAGGCTTAAGGGTAGTGAGACCTGTCACTATTTTTAAAACAGAAAAAAAATATAGCAATAGAAATATAAACCAGAGAGCATTGGCCATTAGAGTTAAAAGGAAGATCAAAGGGAAAAGGAAGGCTTAGGAAAAGGAGTTAAGGTGAGTAACCTCACTGGAAACATTGGCAATAAGCAATAAGTCCTGAATATTGAGGCAGCTTGACTAAATTTATATTTTTATTTGTTTGCAAGCTATGTTGTTTTATGATTTGATAACTTTGACTTGCTTTATGATCTGTTTAAATGAAAACCCTTTTTATATTGATTCACCCAGAGTGAAATAGACAGGGATTTAATGTTTAAATATGTCTTTCTGTGTTATGATTTAACTGTGAGATGAAGTAGTGAGTATGGGTTTTCTTTATATATATTTGTTAGTTTAAAACCCAGGATACTTAATATAGATATATGGTCTAAAAATGAAGGGGGATATGGGGCTGCAGCATTGTGTTGTTGCTTATGTCTCATATCAACAGAAAATGAAAATATAGGGGTGCAATGTATACATGTCCTGAGCCTCTACATTCCATGAACTATCCAATAAAATCTCATACTTGTGATTTAGTCAGATTTGAGGACCTACATAGATCTGATTGAATCAGAGGTAGAAAGAAACCAACAGAAAAATTTATCTATGGCCATATGTTTGTATTAGGATCTATTGAAATTCATAGGAAAAATAACATGTTTAAGAAATCACCTCTGTTGCTATGGAAAAGTGCTTGCTAGTGAAAACATGATTTGTTAACCTCTGGATGTACATATGGGACCGAATGTTTTCTTCATTGCTTGAACATGAGATGCAGAGAGGTATTAACACAGTATTAAAAGAAAAGAGGGAGTGACACTTAGTAACTTAACTAAGGACTTGGGATCTTAGGGCTACAAAATATAGCTTGGCAAGGTGAACATTGCAAACTCACACATGGTATGATTATACCCAGGGGCCTGAGTGTGCTGGGTTAACAGTGAATATGCCCCAGACAGTGTGTGATTTAATAAAAGGGAAAGTAGCTAAAGACCATAAAAACAAAATACTTGATATTGAATATTAGTAACAGGTTCATGTGAAGGCTTGGGTAAAATTCCTGATGGCCAGAAAATCTGTAGATAAGGAATGATGATTTAATTGATAATTGTGTTGACTATCTGATGGTGTTCTATGGATGAATTCTATGTTGGTTTTCTCTGTAACAAATCATTGAACTATGTATCATTTTGTGTACACTAATGATATTGCATTCTTCTATATATTTTGTAGTTATTTGAATATGAGAAAAATTACATGAAATTTATTTTTTCAGTTAGATTACTCACACCAGGCATTAGTCTGACCCATGTGTGTGTTGATGCACTATTGGGTGTCTCATATTTTATGGGGCAGTCCATAGTGATTGTGCAGGTAAATAGGTATTTCATGGATCAAGCTTGGATGTTTAACTGCTTAGAGATTTTGGATGTTATGTTTAAAGAATTGTTGAAGTTAAATTTGATGTTTATGTTGAATTTTGTCAATCTGCTTAGTTTAAGTTTGCTTGAGAAGCCAATGTTTTGCTATACTGTTCTGCAAATATTAAACTTATATGTATCAGCTGAAACTCTTGTATCTTGATTTACCAATGTGTTGTCTAGTAATGAAGTCTCTAAATTTTTAAACTGATCAACTTATGATGATAAATGATCTGAGTTCATAAGGATGTATGGATTGAAGGAATAACCAAGTATTTAACTTTAAAAACTTATGTTTAAATTGATATAAAAATCTAGTAGAAGAAAGGGTTTTGAGTTGCTTTAAAAATGGTCTAAAAAATGATATGTTCTTTGTTTTAGAATAAATGCAAAATAGATATGGCTAACCTAACCACATTATTGAGTCTGGATTGAGCCAGCACTGGAAAAAAAAGAGATTTAAATTCAATTTTGCAACAAAGCTATACAACTCAAAAATATAGGGGAGACTCGGTTAAAAAAAATGAATGAGCACCTGAAATTTCCTAGAAACACACACATGCTCAAGCAAGGGCACAGTTTATACCATAATAAGATTATGGAAATAAATACAAAAGGCTAAGCCTAGAAACCTGAAACTAAAAATCAAGCAATAATCTAAGTAGGCCTAGAAATTTGATTTCTAGAAATTATATTGCTATGTGGGAAGTTATTATTAACAACTTTCAGCTGTTTTCTACTTATAAATTTTTATACTCTGATTCAAGTAGAAATTAACTTATATATCTTCATATATGTAAGTTTAAGTTGAATTAAAACAAACCAATATTTATTGGCAGAAAGATCCTGGAAAGGAGAAAAATAAGAGAGATGATTTTCTCAATTTAGATGGCCACTTTACATATGCCAAAAAAAAATATTTTAAGGAAAAGAAAGTGGGTCA
The DNA here is from genome assembly GCA_030765085.1 of Allium cepa. Lineage (NCBI taxonomy): Eukaryota > Viridiplantae > Streptophyta > Magnoliopsida > Asparagales > Amaryllidaceae > Allium > Allium cepa. The sequence continues at coordinate 1,013,031,732 of CM060934.1, read as the reverse complement.
TCTCATGAACGTTAATGTTTGAATTGTTTAACTTTAATTGCTGACTGAATTTACATCTTTGAGTCACACAATCGTATTTGTGAATTCTTCAAAAAACCACATGATTTAATTAGTTTATAAAATGTTGTATGTTAATTAATTAATTAATTAGTGTTTGAGAAATATTAATTGTTATTTACTTTATTTCATATTTGGGGTTATTTGGACTTGGGGTCAATTATTGAATCTTTTATTTGCACTTTGGGCTAATGTTATATTAATAATTGAATAATAATTTATAATTATAAAAGACAACCGAACCCAATTAGTTTTAAATATTATTTACACATATTAATATACGATATTTGTGTATTTTAATTAAAAGATAGTTGCATAAAAAGATTTATGGAAATTTTATACTATTTGATGGCAAGTAATTTCATCCATATTAATATGATTTTATTAATACGATTATTATATTGGATCTAATAATCTCTTAACTTCATATGCCCAGTAGATCAATTTTTTTTTGAAATCCACCTATTTCACCCATTTTCGACTGGCTCGGTTCCAACATGAATTACTATTATATTACTGTTCGTCACATATTTCCTTTGTTTTCCTTAGTTTATCACTATCTCTTTACATCATATTTAATTTGGACTTTATATATCTCCTTCTGCTATTATAAGATAATTTTCTATGTTTATATGGTCATTCGGTTGACTTATTTCTTTATTTTTATGTCTGATTTCTCATATTATATTGATTTCAATAAAATCCTCTCTTTTATCTTCTTTATTGTTATTCTAATTCCTATCCATTTCCAAAACGACAGGAATACAATTTTATATTAATTGGATTCATGTTTCTTTCGAATCCGTACACTATTTCCACATATAGATACTTAATTATGATTAATCTTTCCTTTCATGTGCTTCAGTTATTAAATAAGGATCGTGTTTTAACATTAATGGCCAATCATCATTTCTATAACCAAATTTCAATTCAAATGTTTCAATTTAACAAAGTAAATAGATTTCCACTCATTGATTAACCCAACAATCCCCTAAACTCAATGGAATTCCTTTTCTTCTTCGATGTTCGAATTAGCGCTAATCTCCAAACTACACACAACGCTTTGATTTTAATATATTCTTGTTTCTCTCTTAATTTTAATCCCCATAGACTCAAATTTTAACGAAACTAGTGGAGAGTAGTCGAATTAATTTTAGATTTAGAAATTAGGTTTATGATTTCTTCTATTTAAAGTAAGGAGGAAAATAAAGAATGAAATGAGCATGTATTTCTTTCTCAGTTAAGAAAGAATTTTAGTACCCTATTTGATACTAATGAACTATTTGTCCTGACCACCCCAAATTGGGAAAAAAAATATATGCTTTTGTTTATAATTCCCAATCCATATGTCCAATTTTAACGTTGTTATGGTGACTCTTGACAAGAAAAATATGCTCTATGCAATGGTGCATGTTCTGTCACTAAATTCATTTATTAAAAAAGAGTCATTTTTTAATAAAATTTCCATTTTACACTTTAATAATTATTTATTTTATTATTTAAAGTTTATGGTTTTTTACACCCTCCCCTATAATAGAATTACCCAACAAAAATTCCAAAGGACAGAAAATGTAACTCACTCCTTAGCATTTAAATTTATACTACATAGGTATACACCCAGTATTCATCCACATAACATCTATATATGCGTACAACCCATCATACATTTAACAAAATAATAAGTGTGTAATCAACATCTAGGCATGTGTATGAATGATGAATATGTTACGGTATCAATATGCATGAATGTACATAGTGGCCTCCTACATATATGTGAATAGTATGGCATACAAAAATGGATGTAACACATCATAATATAAATATACAACGTACAACATCTATATGAATGCGGAACATACATCCCACCAAAGCGTCCATCATATCACATCAAAGTATTAGTAATCAGCATAATACAAATTTTTCCTAGGTAACTCGTCTTAATTTCGATCACTATAGTCCTGGCAACCATACACACAATCAAACGTCCAATCCACACAGTCCAAACAATCATACAAATTAACCAATCATCCAAAGAAATTTAACTAACTTAAGTAATCTAAGAATAATATAGGAATGTGCCATTAAAGAGTTCGAGATAAGAAGTATGCATCTTCTCTTCTAGTTCCCAAGTACTCTCTGCTAGATCGTTTCCCCAATATACTCAGACCAACTTCACTTCTTTTTTCTAAAGTCTCTTCACTCCAATTCCATGCTCCACTATACGAATAGCTCCAAAGGATGCAATAGACTTGTTTCCACTTTCGCGTCCTTTAGTTGATTCGGCTCGGCTATAAAGGTGGAACCATGATCATACGTTCTTATATGTGATGCATGAAAAATATGTTGAACGTCCGACAACTTTTTAGAAGCTCCACCCTATAAAATTACTTCCCAACATTCAATAATATTAGAAAAGACCTAAAATATGGTGCTAGCTTTCCTATTCTACCAAATCTCATAACAGGATTTTACGATGAGACTTCCGCAAACACCATATCACCTCATGCAAATTCCAACTCTATACACCTCCTATCAGCATACAACTTCCATCTATTCTTTGCGGTCCCATTGTTTTTCATATTGGCTCTAATTTTTGGAAGTGTTTCCAATCATATTTGATCCAAGTATTAACCAATTAGTTGCCTCCCACCAAAAAGATGGGACTTGCATTGCCATCCATATAAGGTCTCGAACGGTGTCATGCCTATGCTCTCCTGATATCTATGAATATTGGTAAACCCTACCAATGGTAAATAATTGTGACGCCCCACCTCTATACTCACGCTAGCCAAGGACACTACCGGGTAATGCCATCAACTATCACGAAGAATAAGGCTATTGAGGAGCGACCATCCATGTAATTACTTTGTACGAGCACCGGTATGTCAGATAGTATAATATGCATTTCTTTTCAAGAGGAAATCCGACATACCGATACAAACTCAAAGCTACTACATAGTGGCTATATGATCTTCGGAAACAAATATAGAAATAAGCATAACTCAAATCAGTCACAGATATTCATATCACAAAGGAAGAAACAAATATGAATATAACACAAAAAAGTGTACATTAGAGTAGTGGTCAAACAAGATCCACAATATCATAAAAGAATAAATACAAGTGCTGGACAAAAGAATAAGTATACATCAATGAGTCTATATCTCGAGTGTATAACAACAAAAACTACCAATCCAATGTAGTTAGCCAAAAGTCAGATAATACTCCTAGATGAGGAGTCAAACAGAAGCACCTGTAATATCTCGGTCCGACCCGAGTATTATTTAATAAGAAAATAATAAACGAATCAGTCTAGCTATAAATATCAGATAAATATGAGATAGAATATGAGATATAACAAAAACGTATGATAACAATAATGTCATACTATGAAAAGTATACATTACAAAATCTACCAAAATCATACAATATCTCAAGAGTCTCATAACATCAAAAGGAATGTCATATTCTTTATTTTATTCACCAAACCACAAATATTGACATCATATCGCTGCCAATCATAAAAGCCGGTGAAACATAAATTCTAGTAATCATCAATTAGAAATCCAGAAATCGCAAAAAGGGGGGAGGCCTATCACAAAACGGGAGCATGAAAACTAACCAACACGTGTATTACAAATGGGACGCAATCCCATGGTCGCTAACCATAGAGCCGATACAACGACGTAGTACAATGTCGGTACTCCCAAGGAACCATAAACTCTAATAATTCGAAACAACGACGTAGTACGACGGTACGCCCGCTGATCCTGATAAGCCGAAACAACGACGTAGTACAAAGGTACGTCCGATGAACCGAACTCCACAAAAGAATATGGGTCGCTAGCCCACAAAAATTGAGTCGAAACTCCAAACGATACATAGGTCGTTAGCCTATAAAAGAAATGAGACGAAACTAAATAAAACGAGGTATCGTCCCCTACGTGGACAAAGAAACAAAGCATATAGCTAGTCTAAATCACAAAAATGACCATTATCGATCATCGAGAAGTGTCAATTACACTAATCTAGTAAATAGATGAGTTTAGCCTCATGTCCCATAACCACTTGCTTAACTTAAGTATTTATGAACAAATTGTAAATCTCCACTCGAAAGTTGTCACAAGAGTTTCAATCGAACGAGTCTAAGAATTAACCAACGAGGTAAACGCAAGCGTTTCATACCACTTGTTTTACTAAGTCGTTTAATTAGATTTCTCATGCGAGTGAGGTAAAGGTTTGTATATGCTAGTAGATTGGAAAACGGTATAAGAAACGAGCTTTGTAATAAAATAGTGTTGAAATCGTTTTGATAAAAGAGTTTTGATATTTACTACTAGTATTGAAAACCTTTATATTTTTAAAGTGACAAATCACAAAAATGATTGTAGAAACAATCAATCACCAAAATTCACATTCGAAGATGTGAATTGAATCCAAAGAAATCAATGCCGAATCCATCAAGTGGATGTTCCAAAAATCCTGAAGAAAATGTCATCAAAGTCGATAATAAATGATAACAACAAATGGGAATCAACACAAATCGATTAAATTTGGAAACTCAAGCTAAATAGGCAAAAGCAAGCAGATTCATACGTCTGAAGTGTATGTTTCAGACGTCTGAATTTGGAAAATAAAATATTTTCCAGAACATAATTTAGACGTCTGAACCTATAAATTCAGATGTTTGGAAATGCCAATTTTTAGCCTATTTCTTCTTTGGTTCAATTCGAACCAATTTAGAGGTTTGGAACCTTTGATTCAGACGTCTGAATACTGGGGAATAAAAATTCCCAGTATAATATTTAGACGTCTGAAATAAGGTTTTCAGACGTCTGAAACTGTTGCTCAGGCACTTTTCTGAACCTAGGCCAATAATGGCCAAAATAATTATCGGAAGCGATCGGACGAGCGACGACGACTAAGGATTTATGCCAAGCGACAACCCAGCCTTAATGGCTCTTCGATACGCCTCGAATATCAATGTCCAAATACCCATACAAGAATTTTTCATACATTTTGCTTTCAAAACACCAAAAATTGGAATATTCACCAAAGCAATCCAAATCAAAAGCAAATGCACATGAATAAGTGTTAGGAATTCATACCTAACAAAAAGGATAGATATAGACATAGATGTGAGATAAAAATCTCACCTCTAAACCCAAAACAAATGAAGAAGAAGCTATAGAGCAATGGCAAGGACAATCACTCTTCAATTCCAACCCAACAAGCTTGAATCTAAGCTTAAAAGAGAAACATTTCCTAAGTTAGGTTTAGGAATTTCTGAGATTGGAAAGAGAACGAGTTGGAGAAGATGAAGAGAAAGCTTACCAAAGCTTCTTCTTTGAATTTGGAGTTAAATCTTGGATTTTGCAAATGGAACTAGGCTTAGGATTTCCCAATTCCTTTTCTCCTCCACCATTTTTGTCTAGAGCTTGAGAGTGTTCGGAAAATGAAGTAAATGAAGATAAGTGGGGGTGGAGCTAGGGCATGTGTTAGGATATAGGGCTGAAACCCAAACCAAAGCCCAAAGTGATAAAGTAGCAAAATTCTACTAACTCCAAACATATCAATGTTTATACTAAAAATGGTCGCAAACGTCATTTTGAACTCAATGGGGTTGGTCTCGAGTACTAATTCGACCGTTTGCAAAAAGTAGCTTTTCGGACTATAATCCGACTAATGATGAAATATTTAAATAAAATATTTAAATATTAAATCGTAAAATATGCGGGTTGTTACAGACTCCCTTACTTAAAGAAATTGCGTCCTCGCAATATTTAAGAAGAAAAATAGAAGTGATAACCATAAAAGCATATCAACACAAAAGAAATTTGAAATAAGAAGTTCACCTCTAAGGAGCACGAGAGAGTAAGTTCGAATGTGTTTGCTCGATGAATTCTCTAGATTTCCAAGAACAATCCTTAGGATTTGAAGACCATTGAACTTTCACGAGAGGAATATCTTTATTTCGAAGGCGTTTAACCTCCGAAGAAATGATTCGAATAGGATGTTGCTCATAAGTCAAATTAGGTGAAACTTCAATTTCTTCAACAATACCGGGCTCAAGAATAGAATTGGAATCTCGAAGGCATTTCCGTAATTGAGAAACGTGAACCACGTCATGAATAGCAGAAAACCGAGCCGGTAATACAAGGCGATAAGCCATGGAACTAATACGTTCGGTGATGGGAAATGGACCAATATATCGAGGTGCTAATTTTCCCAATCGACTGAAACGGACAACACCTTTCATAGGTGAAAAACGAATAAACACAAAATCTCCCACAGAAAATTTCAATTTTCTTCTTTGGTTATCGGCATTGGATTTTTTCCTACTTTGAGCTTCTTTCATCCTATTGCGGATAAGATCAATCTTTTCTGTGGAATCTCAAATAAAATCGGGACCTAAAACCAGCTTCTCGCCGGCCTCAAGCCAACAAGAAGGAGATCGGCATGGTCTTCCGTAGAGTACCTCAAAAGGTGCCATACCAATACTAGATTGGAAGCTATTATTATAGGAAAACTCAACAAGAGAAATAAGATCTTCCCAACTTTCACCAAAATCAAGAACACATGCACGAAGAAGATCTTCAAGAGTTTGATTCACACGCTCTGTTAGTCCATCAGACTGAGGATGATAAGTGGTGCTAAAATTAAGCTCCATTCCCAAAGATTTTTGAAGACTCTTCCAAAATCCACTAGTAAACAATGGATCACGATCGCTAAAAATAGAAGTAGGAACTCCATGAAATTTTACAATTTCTTTAATAAAGAGCTTGGCCAAAGGAGGTACGGTCCGATTGGACTGAACGGGAATAAATGGGCGGATTTTATAAGTCTATCAACTATCAACCATAGGCTATCATGACCCGAACGAGAACGTGGAAGGCCGTCAATAAAATCCATGGAAATTTGATCCCACTTCCATATTGGAATTTCTGAAGGTTGGAATAACCCACCGGGCCTTTAATGCTCGGCCTTGACAAGTTGGCAAGTCATGCAACGCTTAACAAAGTTAGCAATATCAGATTTCATCCCATCCCAATAATAAAGCCGCTTCATATCTGCGTACATTTTGCTACTACCGTGATGAATGGTAAATTTAGAACGATGAGAATCTTCTAAAATATCTTTACGAAGATCACTAATATTTGGCACGATAAGTCTACCAAATTTTTGAATACCGCCACGAAAATCAATATCAAAATCTTTCAAACCTTCAATATCAATTTTATCCCTACAACTTTGGCTAAGAAGAGCCAATTCTGGATCTAGCTTTTGAGCTTCAAGGATGCGGTCTAAAAGAGAAGGATGAGCCTCAAGGCAACATAAAAAAAGAGATGCACATAAATTGGATTCACGATCTTGAATCTCACAAGTGGATAATGTCTCGAGATCATTCCATTCGGATATCATCATAGAAACAATCGCTTGTTGCTTACGACTAAGTGCATCGGCAACACGATTTCCCTTTCCGGGAGTATAAAGAATATTAAGATCATAAGATGCAAGGAACTCGAGCCAACGTTGTTGACGCAAATTAAGTTCCTTTTGAGAAAAATAAATACTTCAAAGATTTATGATCGGTATAGAGAACAAATTTCTCTCCCAAAAGATAATGATGCCAAATTCGAAGGGCGAAAACAATAGCCTTGAGTTATAAATCATGAGTGGCATATCTAGTCTCGGCAGGCTTTAATTGCCTAGAAGCATAAGCAATAACATGTTCTCTTTGCATAAGAATGGCACACAACCCGACACGACTAGCATCGGTATAAACAATAAAATCTTGGTTCCCCTCGGGAATCATAAGAATAGGAGCATTGGAAATGAGTTCTTTTAATTTTTGAAAAGAAGCTTCACATTTGTCCGACCAAATGTATTTAAATCCTTTCTTTGTCAAGCTAGTAAGAGGCACGGAAATTTTAGAAAAGTCCTTTATGAACCGGCGGTAATAACCTCCCAATCCAAGAAAGCTACGAATCTCCGTCGCACTCTCCGGTCTCTTCCAATCTTGTATTGCTTCAATCTTTGAAGGATCTACAGAAATTCCGCATTCGGAAATAATATGGCCGAGAAACTTCACACGAGATTGCCAAAAGTGGCATTTAGAAAATTTTGCTTTCAATTGATTGCTCCTAAGAGTTTCCAATACAATCCGAAGATGCTTTTCATGCTCTTCCTCGGTTTTAGAATAAACAAGAATATCATCTATAAAGACGAGAACAAATCGATCGAGGAAGTCTTTGAAAACTCGATTCATAAGGTCAACAAAATAATCTGGAGCATTCGTTAAATCAAATGGCATAACAAGCCATTCATACGATCCATAAGGAGTATGGAATGATGTCAAAGGAATGCTATCCTCTACAATACGAAGCTGATGAAAACCGGTTGCTAAGTCTAATTGTGAAAAGACTTTGGCACCACTAAGTTGATCGAATAGATCATCAATCCGAGGTAAAGGATATTTATTCTTGATAGTAAGATCATTAAGCTTGCGGTAGTCAACGCAACGCCTAAGTGTACCATCAGATTTCTTCACAAAAATAGTTGAAGCTCCCCAAGGAGAGGAACTAGAATGAATAAATTAATTCATCTCCAATTCGGATAAATGTTCGCGCATCTCTTCATTTTCGTTATTGGACATACGATAAGGAGGACGAGTAATAGGTAAAGCTCCAGGAATTAGATTAATTCTGAACTCGATTGCTCACTTAGGTGGTAATCCTAAAATGGGCTCAAATATGTCGGAAAATTCACGAACAACGTGAATAAGAGAAATGACATCTTCCTCATCATCATTGTCGTCATCATGAGGATTTAAAGAATATAAAGATGCTACCAAGTTGGATCCGAATCTTTAAGAACAATGATATCTGCTTAACAGATAGAGGATGTCGAAGATGAATAGTCTGCTCAGGACATAGGATTTGAGCTTCATAATGGTTAAGCCAATCCATTCCCAAAATCATTCCGAAAGCTAAGTAACGCATGACATGCAAATCGGCTCAAAAAGAAAAATCACAAAAAATAATCTCGACATCACTACAAAGAAAACTGAGTGTTGCGGATCCACCGACCGGATTCGCAATCAAAGAAGTCATTAGAGCAACAATACTTAAAGAAAAAGTATCAACAAGTTCTTTTGATATAAAAGAATGGGACGCACCCGTATCAAAAAGAACTCATATAGGTTGATCACGAAACATAATAATGCCATCAAGGATAGAAGGAGAAATACGTTGACCACGAGAAGTGTTGCTAGGGCCTTGTGCAACATTTAGCTTTCCCTCCTTCTTGCCTTGAAGTTTGGGACATGAAGATAAAAGATGACCCAAACTTTTGCAATAACGACAAAAGTGAGGTTTCGGACATCTATTGGCATAATGGTCCTTAGAACCATAATTGTATCATTGGCCACTACGAGGGATAGGAGTCTTTTCTACCGAAGCTGCTTGTTTTCCTTTCTTGTTGAGATTAGGGACTTTGAATTCAATAGGCCTTTTCTTGTTGTTGTTGAAGTTTGGTCTGGCACCTACAATTTCAACATCACTTTCCTTATCTGCCTCTTCAAGTCGAAGAGCGATATTAATAAGTTGATCGAAAGCAACTTCTAATTTCAGAAGTAATGGCTTCTTGAGATTTCTATTCAAGCCATAGACAAATCTCTGATTCTTCTTCAATGGGTATTAATGTATTCAACCTCGTATTTAGAAAGAGATTCGAAAGATGCGACGTATTCCGTCACAGAAGATTCACCTTGAACAAGGTCAATAAAACGACGGGCCAAAGTCACTTTCTCATCTTCTGCTACAAATTTCGATTGAAATCTTTCCCGGAATTGCTCCCAAGTAAGACCCGCTTCAATAATTTCAGAAATCAGAAGCTCATACCAATGTAATGCTCTTTCTTGGAGCATACTAGAAGCCACTTGAACTCGATGAAGATCAATAAGATTCATGCGAGTAAAGATGCGATCACATGTTTTAAGCCGAGCTTGGACCTGAATGACGCTTTCGGAACCCCTGAATGGATTCCCACCTAAGTTGGTATAGTCACTGCACAAGCATGTGAACCCGGATTTAGGGTGAGTAGGCTTTGGAATGGGTCCGGCAGCTTGAGCATTCTTCACAAGATCAAGAAGTTGTCGTGCAGACATAAATACTCCATCTTGGGGAGTAGCACTAGAGTGACCGGCACTGGGACGGCCAGGTCTAACCATTTCTCTTCTTTAAGAAAGAAAGAAAGAAAGAAGAAAAAGGTTATACACAAAATGAATATCAAACAATAATGATTGATAAAACAAGGATCACAAAAGAAAATAGGATAAGACGGTATGAAGACTCGAATTAAATCCTAAGGAACGACTCCTAAGATGGAGTTAGGATGATGATCCTTGTTAAATTATTCTACATTGTTTCGAAGTTTGGCTCTGATACCAAGCTGTGACGCCCCACCTCTATACTCACGCTAGCCAAGGACACTACCGGGTAATGCCGTCAACTAGCACGAAGAATAAGGCTGTTGAGGAGTGACCATCCGTGTAATTACTTTGTGCGAGCACGGTATGTCAGATAGTATAATATGCATTTCTTTTCAAGAGAAAATCCAACATGCCGATACAAACTCAAAGCTACTACACAGTGGCTATATGATCTTCGAAAACAAATATAGAAATAAGCATAACACAAATCAATCACAGATATTCATATCACAAAGGCGAAAATAGATATGAATATAACACATAAAAGTGTACATCAGAGTAGTGGTTAAACAAGATCCACAATATCACAAAAGAATAGATACAAGTGCTGGACAAAAGAATAATTATACATCAATGAGTCTATATCTCGAGTGTATAACAACAAAAACTACCAATCCAATATAGTTAGCCAAAAGTCAAATAATACTCCCAGACGACGAGTCAAACAGAAGCACCTGTAACATCTCGGTCTGACCCGAGTATTATTTAATAAGAAAATAATAAACGGATCAGTCTAGATATAAATATCAGATAAATATGAGATAGAATATGAGATATAACAAAAACGTATGATAACAATAATGTCATACTATGAAAAGTATACATTAGAAAATCTACCAAAATCATACAATATCTCAAGAGTCTCATAACATCAAAAGGAATGTCATATTATTTATTTTATTCACCAAACCACAAATATTGACGTCATATCGCTGCCAATCATAAAAGCTGGTGAAACACGAATTCTAGAAATCATCAATTAGAAATCCAGAAATCGCAAAAAGGGGGGAGGCCTATCACAAAACGGTACCATGAAAACTCACCAACACGTGTATCACAAATGGGATGCTATCCCATGGCCGCTAACCATAGAGCCGGTGCAACGACGTAGTACAATATCGGTCCGCCCGAGGAACCAAAAACTCAAATAATGCGAAACAACGACGTAGTACAAAGGTACGCCCGCTGATCCTGATAAGCCGGAACAACGATGTAGTACAAAGGTACATTCGATGAACCGAACTCCACAAAAGAATATGGGTCGCCAGCCCACAAAAATTAAGTCGAAACTCCAAATAATACACAGGTCGTTAGCCTATAAAAGAAATGAGATGAAACTCAATGAAACGAGGTACCTTCCCCTACGTGGACAATGAAATATAGCATATAGCTAGTCTAAATCACAAAAATGACCATCATCGATCATCGAGAAGTGTCAATTACACTAAGCTAGTAAATAGATGAGTTTAGCCTCATGTCCCATAACCACTTGCTTAGCTTAAGTATTTACGAACAAATTGTAAATCTCCACTCGAAAGTTGTCACAAAAGTTTCAATCGAACGAGTCTAAGAATTAACCGACGAGGTAAACGCAAGCGTTTCATACCACTTGTTTTACTAAGTCGTTTAATTAGATTTCTCATACGAGTGAGGTAAAGTTTGTATATGCTAGTAGATTGGAAAACGGTTTAAGAAACGAGCTTTGTAATAAAATAGTGTTGAAATCGTTTTGATAAAAGAGTTTTGATATTTACAACTAATATTGAAAACCTTTATGTTTTTAAAGTGACAAATCACAAAAATGATTGTAGAAACAATCAATCATCAAAATTCACATTCGAAGACTTGAATTGAATCCAAAGAAATCGATGCCGAATCCATCAAGGTGGATGTTTCAAAAATCCTGAAGAAAATGTCATCAAAGTCGATAATAAATGATAACAACAAATGGGAATCAACACAAATCGATTAAATTTGGAAACTCAAGCTAAATAGGAAAAATAGGCAAAAACTAGCAGATTCAGACGTCTGAAGTGTATGATTCAAACGTCTGAATCTGGAAAATAAAATATTTTCCAGAACATAATTCGGACGTTTGAACCTATAAATTCAGACGTCTGGAAATGCCAATTTTTAGCCTATTTCTTCTCTGGTTCAATTCGAACCAATTTAGACGTGTGGAACCTTTGATTCAGATGTCTGAATACACTGGAATAAAAATTCCCAGTATAATATTCAGACGTTTGAAATAAGGTTTTTATACGTCTGAAACTGTTGCTCAGGCACTTTTCTGAACCTAGGCCAATAATGGCCAAAATAATTACCGGAAGCGATCGGACGAGCGACGACGACTAAGGATTTATGCCAAGCGACAACCCAGCCTTAATGGCTCTTCGATACGCCTCGAATATCAATGTCCAAATACCCATATAAGAATTTTTCATACATTTTGATTTCAAAACACCAAAAATTAGAATATTCACCAAAGCAATCCAAATCAAAAGAAAATGCATATGAATAAGTGTTAGGAATTCATACCTAACAAAAAGGATAGATATAGACATAGACGTGAGATAAAAATCTCACCTTTAAACCCAAAACAAATGAAGAAGAAGCTATAGAGCAATGACAAGGACAATCACTCTTCAATTCCAACCCAACAAGCTTGAATCTAAGCTTAAGAGAGAAACATTCCCTAAGTTAGGTTTAGGAATTTCTAAGATTGGAAAGAGAACGAGTTGGAGAAGATGAATAGAAAGCTTACCAAAGCTTCTTCTTTCAATTTGGAGTTAAAGCTTGGATTTTGTAAATGGAACTAGGCTTAGGATTTCCTAATTCATTTTCTCCTCCACCATTTTTATCTAGAGCTTGAGAGTGTTAGGAAAATGAAGTAAATGAAGATAACCGGGGGTGGAGCTAGGGCTTGTGTTAGGATATAGGGCTGAAACCCAAACCAAAGCCCAAAGTGATAAAGTAGCAAAATTCTACTAACTCCAAACATATCAATGTTTATACTCAAAAAGGTCGCAAACATCATTTTGAACTCAATGGGGGTGGTCTCGAGTCCTAATTCGACCGTTTGCAAAAAGTACCTTTTCGGACTATAATCCGACTAACGATGAAATATTTAAATAAAATATTTAAATATTAAATCGTAAAATATACGGGTTGTTACAATAATATTCCCAAGCTCCACCAAAATCAAGAATACATGCTCTTGATAAATCCTCCAATACTCTATTAACCCACTCGATCCATCCTTATATGTGTGGTTGATATGTAGTACCGAGGTTTATTCCCTAAAGGCATCCCAAAGGCACTCCCAAAACTTCCCAGTAAAGGTTGGATCTTTATCGCTCGCTATACTCACTAGAACTCCATGCAATCTGATTACTACCCTAACATAAAATATCGTCAATGAAATTTTTACCCGTATGCCCTCTACTAGGATAAATCAAGCGCAGTCGGCTAAACTATTAACAATGACCCAAACATTCTTGTTTCCTCTTTTGCTCCAAGTGAGTTGATTACGAAATCCCTCAATATGTGTTCCACTTCAACTGTGGAACATCCAGGGGAAGTTACAATGCACTCGGATTCCTTTGCTTAGCCTTAACTCTTCGAAAAATCAAGAATCAAGCAAAAAAATTGCCACTTGCCTCTTTACCTATGGCAATTAATACACCTTCATACCCTATACATCTTGTCACTACCGGGATAAATCGTCATCCTAGAACGATGAGACTTTGGTAAAAACTCATTAATCAACTCCCTTACTTCTGGTATACATAATCTACCATCACTTTTAAATATCCCCTATAGTTAATACAATCCTGTCTAAATGAAAAGACTTCTCTTCTTTCTCTAACTGCTCCTAAATACCTGCTAATGCCCTATCAATTCTTAAACTAGAACCAATGTGATCCATAAGTGGTGGTCTAAGCTCTGAAGTAGCCAATAAATTAGGAACTATCTCTGAAGATGGTCTGAAATCAAATCCAAAAATAAAATATACTTGTCTCCACTCTTACAAGATGGAACCCAACGTCGTGTGCCTCCTACTTAAAGCATCCGCCACTACATTTTCTTTACTTAGGGTACATGAAATTCAAAAATCATATGAAGCTGGAATCTCCATCCATCTCTACCGTCTCAAATTCAAGTCCTTCGGAGAGAATAAATACCTCAAAGATTTATGATCTGCATACATCTCAAATCTCTATTTCAATAAATAATGTCTTCAAGACTTGAATGCAATAACAATTGCTTCTGCCTACCCAAGATCATGAGTAGGATAATTCTTCTCATAGTTCTTCGGTTTTCCGCTACAATATGTTACTACCTTGCCTCCGTGCATTAATATAGCTCCAAGTCCAGTACCATAAATATCGCTATAAGTTGTAAAAGGGTTAGTTCTATTTAGAATCGTCAATATAGGTGCACTAGGCAATAACTCATTTAGCCTACTAAATGCATGCAAAAACTTTGAATTCCACAAAAAACCCAATTCTTCTTGATAAGCCAAGTCAATGGTGCTAAAACATTAGCAAAGTCCTTAGTAAACTTCCTATAATATCGGACCAAACCAACAAAAACTCCAAACCCCACAGTATTATTTGGTACGCATCAATCCTATACTGTTGCCATTTTTCTCAAATTTGTAAAAAAAATCCATTTTTAGAAATAATATGGCCTAGAAAGCAAACGTCGCTTCTCTAGAAATGACATTTGGAAAATTTCACCTTTAATCGATGTCTCCTCAATACATCAAGTACAATCTTCAAATGCTGATTATGGTCTTCCTCATTCTTCTAGTAAATAAGATATCATTAATAGAAACAAACATGAACTTATTTAACTACTCCTTGAAGACTCTACTCATCAAATCAATAAAAAAGCTAAAGCGTTGGTTAGTTTGGAGGCATAAATAGTCGCTTGAATTGTCCGTTAGGTGTACGAAAAGCAGTCTTAGCAATACTATCACTTTCCACTCTTAACTGATGAAAACCAGTGGCTGAATCAAGCAAAGAAAATATCTTTGCTCCCACTAACTGATCAAATAAATCATCTATATGAGGTAATAGGTAAAGCTTCTTCTTTGTTTGCTTATTCAATTCTCGATAATTGATGCATAATGGAAAGAATCATCCAGCTTAGCGACAAAGACACTAGTGCTCCCTACTCTAAAATACTCCTACAAATAAAGCCCTTTTGCAATAATTCACAATTTTTCTTATCTGATTCACTTATTTCTTTTAGAGCTATATGCCTAAGTAGCGTAATAACATTCCCTGTGTCCTTCTCGAGATTAATACAGAATTAAACTTCTTTTTGGGGTGGTAAACTTGATGCTTTAGCAAATACATTTAGGAACTCCTAAACAACAGGGTTAGAAGCTAACTTATCCCATGATAGGTTTTGTTAATACAAGTAACTTAATATCATAAAAGCATAAGTTCACAATATGCAACTAAGCCACGCCCTTCATTGCTCCTTATTCGAATCACCCTACCATCAAAATCAAACGCTGCCCCATAAGGTTACATCTAGTACATCCCCAATACCGGTCCATACCCTAAAATACCAAGTACGTACGCATTACAGAGAAATTGCACACCACATATAAATAATTTCAAAATTTGGAAAATCATGGATAAGTAGGTCGAGCCTCCTACATTATTCGATACAACTACAGAATTGTGCATAATGTGAGCCTCTAATTACAAATCATCTTTTGAACTACTAAATATGAAAATTTGAGATGCTTAAATATCGAATTATGAATGGAAAAATGGAAATAAATAGTAACCTTCTTAAAAAATTTCTTCAATTTATCCACAGCCGTTGGTGACTTTCTAGCACTAGGAACCGCTTCAAGGTCATAAGCTTGCACGACCGGTCCACTCGTGCATACAACTGGGCACTGGTGCTTCATGTAGTCAAATTGATCGCAATTAATGCACTTTATCTTTCCCATATTAGTCTATGGTTCTTGGCGAGATGCCTTTCTATTTGCACTATTACATGTCACCTTTTTCTTCTTCAATTTTCCTTGCACTCGTTTGACACCAATACCTTCATTCTTTTCTGATCGATTCTCACCATGGACCTTCTTCTTTGGCTCCTCCTTAGCTACTTCCTTTGAAATGGCTTTTAACAATGACATCTCTACCAAACTCTCGTTTGTAGCATCTATAGGAATATGACTAAAAACCTAATCCTAAAGTGGTTTCCTTGATGCCTTAGCAAATTGCAAAGTCTTCATCGCTAGGGTATTCATAAGATTAAATTCAAACTTATCCAAACCATTGAATTGGCTTACATACTCCTTTACAGACATGTCTCCTTGCTGTATATAAATGAACTTTTCTAACTAAACTCCTTGCTCGGACAATAAAAAAATGTGGCTTCAAAATTCCTTTTGAAATTACCCAAGTTATTTTCTTTTCATTAGATTCAACCACTACATATCCCGCTAGTTATCCTTGTAAATGCTAAGAAGCAAGTTGCCTCCTAATAGCATCATCCAACCCCCACATTCCAAAGATCGTCTCACACATGCATAATCATGACTTTATGTCCATAATAGACTCAGTTCCCACATATGGTTTTTCACCCATGCGAAGAAAGTCTTTACATAACTTAGCAAAGTCCTTGATAGGTGCATTAACAGGGACTACCAATTATGTCTATTATGCAAGCGCATCCACATTGGTATAGCTTGAAGAGACCAATGGAACCAAAGTGAAACGTTCATGGCAAGGCCATCTGAGGCTGCATCTCTCATACTCACTCAAATAATGTTATCCTTCTCAGCTATTTATAAATGGGGTTCGAGCAACTCCCCCAAGATAGTAGATATAATTGGAAAACAAAGTGGTATATGTACATGCACTTTTACTTCCTACTTACTTACAAACATAAAAAAAGTACGCTCCCTTGATACATTCTTAACCTATATGAATTGGGTAACCAAATCCTAATACCAAATGAACAACTCATCATCCACGACCTTCTAATTCTACATCCTAATCGACCTCAAATCCCACAGATCGTAAATGGTAGATCATTAGGGTGAAATATGATATTATAATATATAGCCATCTAATTTTAACTATATTTCTAAAACTCATAGCAGAAAGAAACAAAATAAATATAACATAAGAGAACCATCTGAGCTGACTGAAAATAAACATAATTGTTATTACATCAATATAAACTGCCAAAATAGTATATAACTAATAAGTCGGATAAACTATTTAACAGCAGCGGTCTTCATCATCTTCATCTCACATCCAACCTTCCCTAATCTCTACCAATTTGTCAAACATAGATGCAAAATGGAAATATAGACAGGGAAGACATAAGCCTGGTGAGTGAGAATATATGTTTAAGTATACGATACCAACATTCTAAGAGAACATTTTTACAGTCTACTCCCACAATTATCATCTTAGGGTTTTTCTTCATTGTTAATCAGTCTAACATACTTAGCGTTTAAATGGTATCATTTCTTATAACTATAATCACAAAACAAGATCATCATATTACATTCAGTTTGATATGCTTTAAAACTAATTAACATATCCATTATCTTTATTCTACTGTTGATACAATTTACAATATTAACGTACCTCATAGTCTTATCTTCCCATTAACACGCTTTACAATGTTAACGTACATCATTCATGCTGATATGATTAAAAATATTAATGTACCCTCGTAGTTTTATTTTCATTATACTGATACGCTTTTCATCTATTTAATGTACCATGTTCCCGTTGATATGCTTTACAATATTAGCATACCCTCGCAGCTAAACTTGAGTGTTGATTCGATTTACAACATTAGCATATCTTATTTCTATCAATATGCTTCATAATATTAACATACTTTCATAGTTGAACTTCAAGTTACATGTATCAATACATATTCAAAATAATCATCAACTTGTATATTGCCATACATATGCCATCCAGTGTCCTAATGTTGTTACTCGATCGAGATAAAGCTCCCTTAACCATTTATATCAACCCTATAGGTCCAGGTTCAACTGGTGCCTTATACGGACATTCAAATATTTGACCTAAAAAATCCTTATATAATTCATTCCAAATGTCTGATTGAAAATTTCAAACATCTGACTTGCCGATGAAAAATATATATTAGTGTTTCAGCCATCTAACCCATGATTAAGAAGTTTGAATCAAGGTTTCAAATGTCTGAACCGTATTTTCATATGTCTAAAATAGATGAATTTGTATACTACGCTTATAGGATTTTATTGCAAATTTTAAGTTTTTTGGTTTCTAAAGTTCAAATGTATGAATTACGTTCATTACTTATTTTCTCAGTTTTCATAAAGGTATCACATCTTTTTACATTTTTGTTTGGACTTTATATTTCTCCTATTGCCATTATCTGAACAGCTTTCTACGTCTGTATGTTCACTTAATCGATGTAGTATCCTTATATGAAGAAAAATAAAGTAAATATATTAAAATGGATTTTGCGAATTTAATTGAATAATTTAATTTAATATCTGAAATTGAGACTTAAACTGAGTTTTAAATGTTGAAAAAGTGTTTTATATAGATAAATAAAGGAAATAATGTTAATTATTTAAGATATTTTATTGAATTTGATTCAATAGATTGATATTTTATTGAATTTGATTCAATATATTGAATTTTTAGATTTATTTGATAATAAAAGGGAAAATATTTATTTAAAACTCAATGTTGGAGTTTGAATTGTGTTTTATGAATTTAAAAGTCATATAAAATTTATATTTATGAACTAAAAACACATTTTTGAATTTTGTAATTTTTTCTAAGGAGTAAATAAATATTCTAAAATTATTTATGGGCTAAAAGAGGTATTTTATCGTTGAAAAATTATTTCAAGTGAAAATAAAATATGGAAAAGTTTTGCATTAAGTTGAGTGAATTTGTTTGATTTTAAATGGTTAAAATAAATTGAAAAATAAAATTTACTTTGAACATAAGAGTTAAAATCCAATTCATTTTATATAGTTGGGCCTAACATCTTACCCTAATGCCCACTAATCCCTATGATTATCCTTATCTCCTTTTAAACCATTTGTCCTTCACCTACTTCATAAACCCATCCTAATATCTCCCTCTCTCACGCCCTAACACAATTCACAAATTCGAAATGAAAAATATGCAACATGATTGCAAGAGAAGCGGGTGCTACAAGCTTCAATTGGCAGCAACAACATGGAGAGAAAGGGATGCAATGATGTCTAATGGGTGCCACAATCGTAGCATGTTACAAGAGGTGTTAGCGGCGCTGTTTGGGCTGTGCGGCAAGTTGTCGATGAAAGATACTGAAGGGTTCCATGCATGTCAGGCAGGTGGTGACACAAACTAGCGAGAGACAGTGTGTGGCTATGGTTTAACATAAGGTTTTAAAAGAAATTTAACTTCCTCATTTCAATTAATATACGTAGTGAGTGAAACTACCCTATTATGATTATTTTTTAAATATATATATTTTAAATACAAATATGATAAAATCTTTGTGTGTTAACTCTTTACTGTAAATAATTCTAGGCTTAAGTGAGTTAACTAAAACTCTTCTTTTTAATTTGGTATGATTTTATATTTGAATGACAATAACGGTGGTCTGGTTGCCTTGAATGCTATTAGTAGTTGATTGATGATTTATTGGTCGATCAAAGATGTTTGACTTTAATTATATATGATTGAATGGTATGTTATATGTTGTGGTATTATTTGTTTTGGACGTAGAAATTTAATTGAAATGAGTGATTTGAATTATTTATATAAAATATAATGAGTTAAGATATTAATAATGAAATATTAAATTCTACCATTTTAATTACTATTGACAATGAATTAAATTAAATATCAAAATATAATTGAATTGACAAACGATAATTTATTATTGAATTCGATAGTTTAAATCATTTTTATATTAAAACGAAAGAGTGTTATGATTTTAAAATTATGTTTATGTAAAGAATTTGAAAGGAGTTAAGGAAACGATTTTAAAATAGAGTTATGAATGATTTGAATTCAAATTTGTGAAATATTTTCAAAGCAATAGTAATTTTAAAATAGCCCACTTTGACATGTGTTATCATTATGGACATAACTTTTAATTATATTATCCGATTTAGGTGAATCATTTTTCTTTTGAAAGGCATTTTGAAATGGAATAATTTTTGTTAGAGAAAAAATGTATATTAAATAAAAGAATTTACTTTGAAACGTACGACGCAAATTTATGATCCAAATACTTTTGTAAGCGAAATTTACAAGGCGCCTACGACTTGTAGTTCATGTCTTAAATAAAAGAATTTACTTTAAAATTCTATTACACAACAATGATGAAATCATGCGACTTTAGCACCTATGGTCAAGACTGCACTTGAAGGTAAGCATTATCCAAGAGTGACCCTTGTCAGTGGCACCAACGCAAACATGGCATGACCACCCAAGAGTGGTCGTGATTCCTGCTTCTTTGTTTTATCGCCTATTACCCCAAGAGCAGAATGTGGCATTGGCAAACTGATGGCAAAACCACCTACGTAGTAGTCTCGATTTTTGCATCTGCAGTGATCCTGGCCCCACCCAGTTGGATTAGCCCCATATTAGTAGGTCTAGGACATCCCGACCTTGCTCACACCCTTCGCTGATCGACCCCGCCACGGTAGAGCTAGGCACAGAAGACCTTGTCTGCTTCCTCTGATGGAGCAACCCTATCATAATAGAGTTAGGCCCCGAAGACCTTGCCCGCCTCCTTCGATGGGGTGACTCGACCTTAGTGAGGTTTGGCAACTTGAAAAAAACACCTTATGTTGGTATATATAAGTTTCAAAAGTATTCATGTATACATGAACAGCTGTTCAAACAACAAGTAGCCTGACGACTTTAGGGGCGTATAAACGAATAGGCAACACTGTGCCCCAATAACCCCCTTGTAAGATAGGGCTAACTACAAGGATTAGTTCAAAATTAAATTTCACACCCTATTCAGTTTAACTCTATCACAACAAGTACTGCACATACAAGTACTCTTCCCTAAAATATCTGCAAAGATTCAAATTTCTCTAATTGTTTGTTCTCAACTAGCATTATTGAACCCAAGCCGCTATGCACATTGCCTTAAAATAATGAAATTGTGACGACTCATCTTTCTCTCTATAGAAAGATACATCATCTTTAAGAAAGAAAGGGATAGAAAAGAGAAAGATTGAGAAGAAAGAAAGAAACAACATCAGAATCTCAACAGCGAAAACGAATAAATTATATTAATCACATAAAATTGTACATTGTATATACAACATCTATCAGAGTTACACAGATTATACATTACATACTAGACAGTTATGAACAACTGTCTAGTTATTACAACTCAATACAACTCAAACAAACGACTCAGAGAACACACAGTGGAACACTATATATATCTACAAACACTGAAGCCTCCTGCTCCATTGCTCCTTCAGAATTCGTCAAATCTAATCTGAATCCCTTGGCTACTCGTAAAAATTTGAGTGCCTAAGAGTTTAAGAAAACAGATGATAAACTCCGGGTCAGACATGGGTCTGGTGTGAGTAACATGTTAAGGTTACTTAACTTTGAAAACCTTTGGAAAGAAAGGTGTCATGTAAGACTCCCCACACATAAACACGGGTAAATTTTTACCTTATGATAACCAAAACATTTGATAGGAAATCTAGTGATATTATAATAGGGTCTAGGGTTTTCAGGTAAATAAGAAATAGCCAAAATTGTTACATTTATTAAATTCCAGCATACATAGGTATACAATCAAAACCATAAAGGCACGTAGGAAGAATAGGTTTCCATCAGTGGCAGGGCTATTGGGGTACCGCCCATCACAGTACGTGGCCTAGATCACCGTACCAAGGATCCACCCTAAATCTTCTGCAACACAAGGCTAGAACCATCCCTTACTGGACATCACGAACAAGACAACCCCGCAGTTGTTTGCAACCAACTGCCTACACAGCTGAATATAAAGGGACTTCTAGACATGGGAAGATCTTGTCCTACTTGGGTGCTACCCATTTAGCCTTGCTGCACCTCCCCTGTTTTATCCGTTCCTGGTTGATGAGGCTTGAGGCTACGATTACCTTTATAGAATATATCTATATTAGAATGCTCATCGTCCACTTAACGATGTTCTGAAAGCATTCGATCCATACAAGTTCGTTCCGGGTTCGAATGAAATGGAAGGCATTATTTCGTTACACTCATTTTGAAATCACCCTTAGAATTAACGACAATAACCCTTGCACTCTGAATCTTCATCTTCACTTGAGATTCACGACTTATCGTTAATATGGATCGATGTGGTTTTCGGATATCCAAAACTAGAAACCCGGTCTCATTGAAATCCAAAGCGCCATCTTTTACATCCAAGTTGTTTTAAAGTTAAAACAATTCATTCCATTATCTATATTCACATAGATAGATAATTCACAATATCACAATAGATAATCCACATTATCATCACAATTCAACCAAAGCATCCATTTTACATAGCATCATGGTTTTAAATCTCCTATATCTCGCCTAAGATCTCATTTTTACACTTAAATGAGATGAGACATCAAATCTCCTCCATATCTCCCTCGACACTCATCTCGTCCAAGATATTCAAATCTCACCCGATATATGGATCAAAATCTCAATCCGAGATCTCACCCGAAATTATACATTTTTCTTATTTTCCATAATAATTTTTATTTTCATATTGATTCAAAAGAAACTACTCAATCCAATTATAATTTACCAACTCCTTGAACATATTCTTTACTTTTAATCTTTATGAGTCATAGCGAAAGGTTTCACTTCTTTATTACGTTTAAATAAAAGGATATTATCCAATCACTACCAAATCAATTAAGCTAATCGAGCTGCTACTCTTCTAAAAATATTTCTTTTTCCATGTAAATCAAGTATGTTACCATTTATATTTATACTAAGAAAGTTATAATCGTTAAATAAATTTTTGATACATTAATTTTAAACACATAAGTACATCCGAGATATTCTCGAGATGCATTATAAGACCCAAGATGTCAATCCGAGATGTACACCCGATACGTCCGAGATCTCTCCCGATACGAGATAACTTGTATAAAAATTCCGAGACAAAACGTGACCGAAATCCGATATTTAAAACCTTACATAGCATCACATATCCCATATCAGAGATCTCAAACCATTCAAGGAAATCAATATCATCTATCCATACATAGGCAATGATTAATTAATCACACTACCCCTAATAAATTTAAAATGAATTAAATTAATTACAAATCAATTAATTAATCATTCTTTCATTATCCATCTTAATTAATCACCCTTGATTAATTATCCTCTAATTACTTTAAGTAATTAGCCTTTAATTAATTTCACAAATTAATTATGTTTAACCATTTATAGTAATTATCCTTTAATTACATAATTAATTAATTAATTAATTAATTAATTATAATTAATTACATTAATCCTTAATTAATTAATTATTCTATAATCACTTATTGTTGATTAATTAATCTTAATTAACCATCCCTTGATTACATCATTAATTATATTAATTAATGATCCCTTAATTACTACTTTAATTAATTAATTAATTAATCTTTAATTAATTAATTAATCTTTAATTAATATTCAATTAATTAATCTTTAATTAATCTCATACATTAATCAGCCTTGATTAATCACATTCTGTAATTAACTATCCTTAGTTACTTCATTAAATAAATTAATTACTCCTTAATTAATTAGCTTTAGTTAATCACTTGATTAATTATAAAAAGTAATTATACTTAAATTACTTCCATTAAATAATCACCCTTCAATTAATTACATCCTGTAATTACCCATTAATTACTTCACTAAGTAATTGCACTTATAAATTACACTAAGCAATTATACTTAACCCACCATCCGATGATTATTTTAAATTAATTAAACTAATTAATTAACTTAAACTAATCACATTAATATAATTAATTACACTGAGTAATTAATCCATTTAATTATTTTCATTAAGTAATTATACTTAAACAATTTCACAAATGATTATTTTTAATTAATTAATATAATTAATTATTAAAATTAATCACATTAATTAATTATTTAATAATCCCTAGTTAATGATCTTCATTAACTATTAAAAATTCCTTAATTACTTCTAAATTAATTATTAATCATATTTAATTAAAAATTAATTAAATTTTAATAACCAAATAATTCATCTCTAATACTTAATCAATAAATACTTAATTGTAATTTAATTAATCTTTAATCACTTAATTAATTTCTAATCATTAATTAATAACATTAACTTATTTAATTAATGATTCTTAATTTACAAATTAATTAACCCTAAATTAAATAACTTAGACCTTAATTACTTAACTAATTAATCCTTGGTTAATTAATTTAAACACTTAATTACTTAATTAATTAATCCTAAATCATTAATTAATTACCCTTAAATTTCCTTATTAATTAAATGAATCACCAATTATTAAAACTTAATTAACTTAAGATAAAAACATTATTCTTATTAATGGCTTAATTATCATTTACAAATGCATATTGAAACATTTTACTTTAATTTTCCTTTAAAATTTCATTTCAAATTTAAAATTCAAAATGATTAACACATTTAAACTTTAACAAAATTTAAATCAATTTATAAACTATTTAAACAAATGTAAATAAACATTTATCTTATATAAAAGAAAACTTTTAAACTAAATTACTTGATTATATTTAAAACCAAGGCTTTAAAAAAATTAGTCATTTAACTTAAAAATTTAAGTTAAACTAATTTATATAACTTCCATTCAAATATTAAAGAAACTTTTTTTAAAAAAATAAAATAAAGTTTTAACATTTTCTTGGAAAACAATTCATTTAAAATATACTTTAAACATTTAAAGTTGTTTAAACATTTTGATTTTTATAAAACTTTTTTATTTCAAAATTTGGAAAGTTAATTTGAATTCATACTTTAAAACTTGATTTAAAACTCTGTTCTAAATCTTGCTTTCAAAATTGCAAATTTATTTTAAATTTTGGAAACCTGACAGGTTTAAAACCTGTAGTAGGCAAATGACTCGAGCCAACATTCAAAAACATCGAGTCAAAACCCACACAATTTTTCGAGTATCTCCCGCAACTGACTCGAGTAAACTCGAGTACCTCCTTCCCTTCAACCCAGGCTTCACCAGATACAAATAAATGCACCATACATATGCATAGAGGCTCCGACCATCTTAGGTCAACCACGATGACCTCCTTACATCGACGATCACCCTTGCACTCCATCCCGATCATCAAATCAAAGATCCACACTTGAAACCAAAATCGAGCATCAAGTCACAAATCTGGAACAACAGACAAAATCTGTAACTCCCTACCATTTCGACAAAATCTGTAAATCCATACAAGAATTTTTCCCACCATCTTCGATTACTCCACTACCACCAGGGAGAACCCCAACAACCCAGACCACTGGGATCACCAAAAATCACCCAGAATTCAAATTCTGATCTACCCCACAATACTCATTCCAACCCAAACTAAAAGTTATGATTTCTCCTTTAAAATTCATGTTTCTGGATAGGGTTTCAGATTATATGACTTAAACAATAGATTAGGATGTTTGGATTTTCAATTATATTTAGCTTGCTCTGTTGTTTTTGATTTCCAGAGGCATAGCAGAATTATTTTAACTTAAATAACCTTTTAAACTTTAATCTATGACACAACAAACACATTGTGTTTAAGACTTAAATCCTAACAAAGATTAGATCATGAGATAATAAATTTTGTTTGAATTCTTAGCTTTGAAACTAAAAACCATTAAGTCACTAATAAAACAGCCAAGTACACATCCATACATTCACAAATATACGCAGAAATGCACTAATATATATACATACAAACATACAAATTTCAGATATGAACATGCAACAAATTTCATATACTTAAATTTTTAAAAAGTGATGATACTCACCTGGCATGCATGAAACAGAGGGCAGTTTTTTTTTTGAAAACTTGAATTGTTTTAAATTAGAAATTTGCATTGCCCATTGCTTTTGAAAACCTTAAACTTGAATGGTTCTTTGATTTAGGAACTGGAATTGCTGAAAATAATGCTGAGGAATACTTGCTATTGAAACTGCAATGCTTATTACAAAGACTTGCAGTGATGACTAATCATTTGAAAAAAGATGGATCTGCTTTGAGTTGAGCTTGCTTCATCGCAGATTGAAGAAATGTAGGCTAATGGTCTGATTTTTGAAAATGATTAACAGATTTTTGATTTTGATTTGCGTTTCTGGTTAGAGGAAAATGTTCTTTGAAAATGTATGGGTTTTTGATTTGAAAAAAAAATTGTTACAGGTTTGATTTGAATACGATCTCTGGTTTGGAAAGGTTGACCACAGATTGGAAAATGAGTTCAGGCTTTGTTGTTTGATAAATTCTGGTTTGAGAAGGGTGATTTTTAGATTGTTTTTGAGAGGATTTGATTTTAATTTCTTCTTGGCTCTGAGCAAAAAGATAAAAAAATGAAGATGAGAATAGTGTTTATATAAATGAAAATGTGGTTTATCAAAAATAAGAAAATTAAAATTTTAAAATGACACTTGTCTAATATCTTAACATTTGTCATTTTGTAACAACCCGGGGTTTTGCACCGGTTAATTATCATCATTAGGCGATTAAATCTATTGGCTAATTGCTATTGGGAGTTTTTAATCGGGTTGAAATTCTTTAAAAATTTGTTGAGGGTTATGTGGGCTTTAAATGCAATCTTGGCCTACGTTTTCTTTATTCTTGGTGCTGCGTTATATCGAAGCAAATACCGTTCCTCCTCCTCCATTTATTTTTCTTTTCGCAAGCCCAAAACAAAGCAAGCGAAAGAAATGGATGCTAGGGTTTCAAATATTTCTGAAGCCTTATCAGACACCATGCGAAAGCGAACTAAAAGGGGGAGGGGAAAGAGAGTTTCGGCCGTCGAAATCGTGCTCTACGAAATAAGGTGAGTGATTTTCACTCACATTCTAAATTAACCTTAATACTATGCATCGGCCGTTCGAATTATGTTTGGATGTTGATGTTTTCTGACTTGGTTCAATTTCTTTTTATCCACGGCTTGATGATTTTTAGATCTGTTCGATCCCCTTGGTCATTATGGTTTGATTTTCATTTGACTTCGGTCTTGATTTTGTGTATGCGATTCCATGATTTCGTTCAGTAGCTCACGGCTTCAACTTGTTTTTGATATTACTAGACTTTGACTTGATTTTTATCACTTTACTTCGAGTTTGGTAATTCTGTTGCTTCTGGCTTCGATGGATCTTTACTGACTTGTTTTGTTTACTGGGCTATCATGGTTATAAACACTTGATTGACTTATGGCTTTGGTTTGAAACTGTTACATTTGATTTTATTTGAACGATGTTGATTTCTTTCACGACTTCGATTTCTGTCGATCATAACTTTGTGCTTTTTTTTGCATTTGAACTCGACCTGGTTGACTTCGGCTTCTCTGTCTCTGGTTGTCAATTGAGTTGTTTGACTTGATAATTCTACTACTTTGCTTACATGATAGTGTTTGATGATGTTTAACAGTTTAATCTCTGTCATTGTCGATTTCGACCACTTTAATTGGTTGCTTCATCATGTATACACTATGTTGTATTATTGATATGAGCCTGGTCTATATTTCTCTCTTTGTAGTTGAACCCTGGTTCATTGTATATTCTCACTTCCTATGTATTTGCAGTTTGCATTTTGGGTTTGCCTTGGCCCTGATTAGTGTTGTGTATATTGCATTGCATCATGTTGCAACAATTTTGGTTGCTGTAGTTTGTACCATTCGAGTCAGTTGGCAATTTTGTTTCATTAATGCTTGCTGCCTGGTCTGGTTCATCTTGTAGTCTTGTTCATTGATGGTTTTTGGTACACATGCTTCTGATTCAGGTTTTATACTCTCTGGTGCCTTTATGTGCTTTGCTTTTCTTTGAAGTCTCTGGTCATTGTAGTCGTCTGCACTTATATTTGCAGTGTGTAAACACTTGTGCCAACACAAGTGTATGCATTCGTATTTTGCCCTGTGTATTTGATAGTCTCGTGCCTTTGTGCATTTTTGTCATGCTGTATTGAGTTTTGTCGTGCACTGTGCATATCGCTGCACTGCTTCGAGTCTGTATTGTCATATCATTTTGATGGCACTGTCCAATTGAGTTGCCTTTCAGTCTTTGTGACATTTGCAGTTTGATTATGCAGTTTTGGGTTTTGTTTGTATAACTTGAGCTTGATCTCGAGTTGGTGCCATTTGCTTCTGATTCATTGTTCTTTTGCATATTTCATCACTATAATGGCGAGGCAGTGCACGTGAGTGTGTACTGCAGCTAATCAGAATTGACGTTTTAATTGATAATTTCAATTGCTTGAATTGTTTCAGGTGGCCAATTCAATATATTTAGAAATTTTATTTTTAATTGGTTTAATTTAATTATTCTGTTGTTTTCTAATTATCTTCATTGGTAATCTTTCTATTTATCTTTGTTGATGATTTGGCTTTGTTGATTCGCTGTTTAATGCTGTTACATGTTATATCTATCGTATTCGATTTTCTTATTAAAGGATTGGATATGCGAGATTTATTGTGATTGTCGTCTATTTGTTATTTTAAATGTTATTGCTTCCGTGCATTAATTACTGAGTTTGAATTAGACTGACCCGCGTATTATTTTCATTTGAATTAATACTCGGGTCAGACCGAGTATTACAGGCTATTGATATCTCGCTATGGGATGCTGCTTGAGCTATGAAGTCTCTTAATATCTTTTGGAGTAGTCAGTGTTATTTTATATGATGATATGTATTCATGTATATTATTTTCAATAATGTACTTATATATGTAACTTCAAGTATAGACAGTTGTAGTTGTAGCCCATGTATTGTAACTGACTTCAGTTATATATATATATAAGATTTATATTATCTGTTCTGTGTTTAGCTTATCTATGTTATTATTATCTATGTGTACTAAACTATTATGAACCATCGTAGTTCATTTATACTGGAATTGAATATGTCGATGGGAGTAAATAAATAAAGAGATGAAAAAAAAGAATATATGCATATATATACCACTCCTATCGAGATAACCAATACTAGCGTAAGGCCTAACTACGGATGGCCGCTCCTATCCAGCCTTATTCTTCATAATAACAGGCAGTATTTCCTTTTAATACTCTTTGTTATTATGAGCATAGAGGTGGGGCGTCACAATTGTTATCAGAGCGAGGGGTTTATGGACATAATATATAACATAACTTAGATGGAACATGCGTTACAACTATTTGTTGATGTTTTTATTTGTGCCTTGAGTCAAAACTAAACTTTGAAATTATGATGAAATTTTTAAATATCTTTATTTAAAAATAAAAGTGAAAGTGTGTTTTGATAATTGATTAGATTTTTGTTGTTTTGAATTATCCTCATTGAAGATATAATCGAGTGTTTCTTTGTTCATCTTGTAGTGTGCGTGCAAATATGAGTTGCACGTTACTACATTAATTTTACGTTGAACCGGTGTTTGGTATTAAAACGTATTTTGTTGCCGTTATTTTTATAACGGGATTTTTACACTGGTATTATATTTTGATGCGAATTATTTTGATGATATTTTGGCGTATAAAAATTACTGTCGCTTTGACTTCAATAACCGCCAGTTTAAAGTGAATTTTCAAGCGGTTATCCCGCAATGCTGATTTGGTATCCGTTTTTACGGTGTTTTGCAAAACATAATTCTTTAACGACCCGACTTCCAATCTCCAGGAAATCGCATTATCTTGAAGAAAGAAAGGGATAGAAGCAAGAAAGAATGAGAAAGAAGAAAGACAACAATATCAGAGAACTCACAGCGGAACGAATAAAATATAATATCTCACATAAAATATTACATAGTATCTTATTACATCAGAGTACACAACTTATTCAACACATATTAGACAATTATAAACATCTGTCTAACCATACAACTCAAGTACAACAGATACCAAACAAACACAGCGGAACCAATATATATCTACACGTCGAAGCCTCCTGCTCCATATCTCCTCCATAATTTGTTAAGCTAACCTGATCACTTGACTACTCATATATAATATGAGTACCCAAGAGTTTAATAAAACAGAAAATAAACACTCGGGTCGGACAAGGGTCTGGTGTAAGTAAACGGTTTAAAGTTGCTTAACTTTAGAAAATCTTTTGAAAAGAAAAGGTATCACGTAAGACTTCCCACACATAATCATGGAAAAGTTTTTACCTTACGCTAACCAAAACATTTGATAGGAATCCAGTGATATTATAATAGTGTCTAGGGTTTTCAAGTAAATAAGAAATAGCCGAAATTGTTACATCTATTAAATTCCAGCTACTAGCCACAAAAGTGGGTAATACAATCAAAATCGTAGGGTCTCGTAGGAAGAATGGGCTTCCATCCATGGCAGGGCTACTGGGTTACCGCCCGTCACAGTACATGGCCTAGATCAACGTAACGAGGAGTACGCCCGCTCCCCTGCAACACAAGGCCGGGAGCATTACTTACTGAACAGTCCCAAATAAGACAACCCCCGCGGTTGTCCGGAATTCAACCGCCCACACAGCCGAATAAAAAGGGACTTCTAGACAGGGGTAAATCTTGCTCTCTAGTGGGAGCTACCCACGAAGCCTTGCTGCACCTCCCCTGTTTTAGCCATTCCCGGTTGATGAGGCTTGAGGCTGCGATTACCTTTATAGAACACATCTATCTTAGAATGCTCATCATCCACCTGACGATATGCTGAAAGCATTCAATCCATACAAGTTCGTTCCGGGTTCGAACAAAACCGAAGGCACTATCTCGTTGCACTCATTTTGGAATCACCCTACAAGTCAACGACCATAGCCCTTGCACTGTAAATCGCCATCTCGAATCTAAAAGTACTATTCCGTCAAACTCATTACGGAATCACCCACTGAGTTATACTGACGTATAGCCCTTACACCTCGAGTCTTCACTTGCTCCACTTGGATTCACGACCTAACGTTAATTGGAATCGATGTGGTTTTCGGATTCCAAATATGGAAACCCAATCCCGGTCTCACCGAAACCAAACGCCATTTTAATGTCCAAGTTGTACTTAAGGGTTTATTTAAACATTTAACTTATATTTAGGATGACATATAATAGATAGATGAATCACAATATCACAATAGATAATTCCTAACAACATTCATCTCACAACAACATATCACATAACAGAGATATCCAGTATCAACCCGTATCAACCAAACACTCAATATCAATCATCCAATATTAATCATCAAATATTGATCATCCAATATCATTCAATCAACCAATATTAATCAATCAACCCATATTAATCAATCATCCAAAAGAGAATTGATTATCTCTTAATCAATTGGATTATCATAATCCTTCTTCATTAATTATTATTCCAAATAAATAAATTAATCATCTCTAATGATCTTCCTGAATTAATCTTCCTTGATTAATTATACTTTAATTACATTCAAGTAATTATCCTTATCCATATTCAGTAATTAACCTTTAATTACTATCATTAATTATAAAAATTAATGATCCTTCAGTTACTTCCATTTATTAATTAACTATAATTAATTACATTAAACCTTAATTAATTACAATTTATTAATCACACTTCAATTAAATCACTTATATTAATCAACCTTGATTAATATCATTAATTACATTAATTAATGGTCCTTATTAATTAATAATTACTTTAAATTAACTAATTAACTTGTAATTAATCAACTCATTAATCATAATCAGTAACTAACAATTTGTAATTACTTATCTTAATTAATTAAATTCTTAATTAATTATATTAACCCTTGATTAATGAATCTAATTAATAAATCTTTAATTACTTCATTAAGTAATTATTAATCAATTTAAATTAACAAATAATCCTTAATTATTACCTAATTAATTAATTACATTTTAATTAATTACCCTTAGTAATTAATCTTAAATTAATTACATTCATTTATTAATTAATCACATTCATTAATTATCTAAACTAATTAAGTAATTAACTCTTAATTACTAACATAAGTAATTATCTTCTAATTACTTTATTAATAAATCTTGATTACTTCTTAATTAATTACTTTACAAATAATTATTTTCAATCCTTATTTCTTAAATTAATTAATTACTTCATAATTAATTAACTTCAAACAAATAAATCAATCAATTTCCTTAATTGATAACATTTAGTGATTATCCATTAATCATTTCCATTAATTACTCTCATGAGAAAATTCTATTAATTACTTCCATAAGTAATTATCATTCTTAATTACATTCAAAAATTAACCATTAATTACTTCATTAAGTAATTATACTTAATTGATCCATAATTAAGTGATTATTTAAAAATTAAATAAACAATTAACTAATTATTTAAAATTAATTAAATAATTAATTAATTTACATCAAATGTTAAAGAAAAAAATCTTTAATAAATTAAGAAAATCATAAATCTTAATCAAACTTAACTTATTAACAAATAAGTATTCTTAAGTTAATTATTCAAATAATTTAACCTTATTTATTCATAAATAAATTATTTGAATTAAATCAAATTTAACAACTTAAAACAAATTATTCAATTTAGTTTTCAAAATCATAATAACAACCTTATTTGAAAATAAGGGATTTAGAAATCAAATTAAAATACTTTAATTATCCAATTTAAACATATCTATTTAAGATAATTTGAAAACTTTGTTATTAAAAATATTACTTCAAAATTTAACTTAAAATTTTGGTTTAATAATTAAATTCAATTTACCCTTTTAAATTGAATTTTAAAACTTAATTAAGATAATTGTTTTCAAAACAAACAACTTAAAACATTTTTAAATTTGAAATATAAATTCAAATTTCACTTTTGAATGTTTAATTTACTTTTACTTTAAAATAACAAGTTTATCTTTAGTTTTCTTTATAAACTTGTTTATAATTTAGTGTTTTATTCTTACATTATTCAACTCGAGTTTATTATACAACCTAGTATCAATTGAAGGTTTAAATTAGCAACTGATATTATACAGCAATACCCATAAACAACGACCCCCAAAACTCGAGTACGAACTCGAAATCAACACGGGCCAGTCCCGAAGCAAAATCCCAAAACGCAACTTCGAGTCGCCCCTGGATCCAATGCGAGAACTCCTTCGAGATTTCCATCGTCTTCCCCAAATCCTATTATGCCCAGACCCAAAACAGTGCACGCATAACACGGTGCACATGCACCTCCGCTGCCGGCCACCAGCGTTCGTCGCGACGTCCAATATCGGTCACAAAATCATGCGCGGTCACTAACTCGTACCCAGATCGAAGAACTAAACACTCGAATCGAAAATCCCTCTCGAGCACAAAACTGCACCGCATTCGAACCACACAACCCATCATCGCCGGTCACTTCCTCACTGTTGACCAACGCCAACCCCACGACCGAGTCGCCACACCCAAGCACAACATCCACCCCAAAAACGAGCGATCTTGATTCATCATACTCGACGCAATGTCTCACCATTCATGCCGAAAACAAAATGTAACTTAAACCCTAGTTAGCTAAATTCCGAAAGATTCACACAATAGAAAATTCCAATATAATTTTTCCCTTAATCTACAACATTCATGCAAGCTTCAATCCAATTATCAACTCAAATTAATACGTATATCATCTATAGTTCCTAAAAATTCCCAAAATGTTCAAACTCGAAATTCGACTTAATTACTCAATTAAAATTTTTGATACAAACTCTAAAAATCAAAGCTTTCCAATTGTAATTCGATTATAAATTCAAATCTAAAAATTTAAATCACAAAATTTTACCCAAATTTGATTTTCTACTGTAAATTGAAAATTTGAGTAACTCTTTCAAATTTAAACCTTATAATTATTTTTGAATAATAAATTATGTAATTACAAACAACTTCCATGTAATCATCAAAGTCAAATTTTGATGTTTTTGGGAGATCAGAAATTTTGAATGTAAACCCTGGTCTGAAAAGAAACAGGTAACAGAGTTTGATATATATACAGACATATATACACATATTCATCAATTCAATAATATAGAAACTGAAAGACTTTCATGCAACCTAGATTAATCTACAGATCATCACATGTATGAACATAATTCAACTCATCTGTTTTTAAAATCAATTTACTTACCTTTTCATAAGCAGAGCAGAGTAGTTTTAAACTTTCCAGGATTTGATATGCTGAAAAAAATCCATTTGCATGCTTTTAAATCTGATGCTTGTAGAAAAAACTGAATTCTTGCATGCGAGATCTCTGATTTTAGATGCTTGAAACTAAAGTTAATCTCTCATTTGAGTTGCAGGTTGAGATTGCAGTATGTTAAGATGCTAGTAAAAACTTGATTGCAGGTTTGATTTTTAGTTTTCAGGTTTTGAAGAAAGATTTTAAATTTGCTTCAGATTTGAGAAAAGTTTATGATAGCCATTAATTTAGTTAAGAAGTATATAAAAAGAAAAAGAAATGTTTTTAGAAAGAAATCCAATTTTCTTCTTAATACATTTATTAAAATTTAAGTGGAAGTAGTGCCACTTGTTATAAAAATTTACATTTGTCATGAAATTCACTTAACTCCTTTACATGTGTTATATTAAGGTAATTAACATGTTTACACATGTCATTGTATCTTAATAAACTTTTATTTAATTTAAATGTAAATAAAACTTACTTTCTTAAGTTACAAAATGAATAAATGTTTACATAAGTATTTATAAATTTACTTTTAAAAGAAATTATTCTAAAACTAATAAATACAAATATAATTATACACCTTATACATGGTATTTAAAAATCTAGAACTTTTATAAACTTGTAACATTTTAAATTAAGCATTTTAAAAGAAAATAAAACAAATCTTGTTTAAACTATCACATTAAAAATAAACAACCTTATATTTGAAGCAACTAAATTAAACTAAATTATCTTTTGAAAAAACTTATTAAATTTAAAACAAAGCTTTAAAATTACAATATTCATTCATACATCAATTATTAATAGATTAAATTAAATTTCAAAATAACTCAAATTATAACATATACAAACATATATATTACAATTTGAAAATTCAACCTTTATTTTAAAACAAAAGATCTCCTATTCACAATATATATCAAATGTATATATTATAAACAGAATAAAATTTTATTAGCTTTTGGAAACAATTCTAACCAATTTTAAATTGTCAAGAGACATTGATCACACTTACCAGATTAAATATTTGTTTTTCTTTAAAAGATTAATTTCACCAATTTAAATTAAAATTATAAAAAAATTATCAAATCAATTAAATTATTATTGCAGATTATTAAATTTATATTGCCTCAAATTCCGGGTCGTTACAAATTCCTTCATCGAAATTGCTACAGATGTTGTTGTTTTAATCACGTGTTTTAAAAATCGTTTTTAAAATAAAATTATTTTCATAATTTTTACAGTTTACGCTTTCAAAAGAATGAGGAAGCGATTTAAACGCTTCAG
The DNA here is from genome assembly GCA_030765085.1 of Allium cepa. Taxonomy (NCBI): domain Eukaryota; kingdom Viridiplantae; phylum Streptophyta; class Magnoliopsida; order Asparagales; family Amaryllidaceae; genus Allium; species Allium cepa. Next base: position 1,012,995,715 of record CM060934.1, on the reverse strand, counting down.
CAAAATTAAGAGCTATGAACCCTTACTTTTACTGATTCGCTTAATTCCGAACTTGTCCGTTTGGGAACGTAAAATGTTATTTATATAAAATACACAATTTTGCACTTTCAAGGAAACGATGAAGAGATTTAAACGATTTAGCAAAAGTGCGGAGTATGGAACCACACTTTTACCATTTCGGTTAATTCCGGACTTGTTAATTAAAATATCTGCTGTTTGATGATTTTGTTGGGCTTTCAAGCCACTATGCTGGACCTTCGGGTCATTTGTTGGACCTTCGGGTCATCTGATGGACCTTTGGGTCAAATACCAGTACTAGACCTTCGGGTCACTTTGCGGACCTTCGGGTCATCAGATGGGCGCCAAAAATTTATAGTACTTTGTAGGCTTCGGCCATATGAGATGCACGTGCGGCGTAGCTAAAACTCGCCATCTGCTGGGATCGATCCATCTTTTATGTTGATTTTCTAGTTATCTTAACTGATTTCTGGATATTTGTTGTTTCTAATTATCTGCAGGTAATTAGATATTTGTTGATTTGAGTTCTAATTATCTTTGTTGATAATTAGATATTTGTTGTTTTCTGATTATTGTTTTTGATAATTAGATATTTGTTGATTTGAGTTCTAATTATCTTTGTTGATAATTAGATATTTGTTGTCTTCTGATTATCTTTTTTGATAATTAGATATTTGTTGATTTGAGTTCTAATTATCTTTGTTGATAATTAGATATTTGTTGTTTTCTGATTATCGTTTTTGATAATAAGATATTTGTTGATTTGAGTTCTAATTATCTTTGTTGATAATTAGATTTGTTGTTTTCTAATTATCGTTTTTGATAATTAGATATTTGTTGATTTGAGTTCTAATTATCTTTGTTGATAATTAGATATTTGTTGTTTTTTGATTATCGTTTTTGATAATTAGATATTTATTGATTTGAATTCTAGTTATCTTTGTTGATAATTAGATAATTGTTGTTTTCTGATTATCGTTTTTAATAATTAGATATTTGTTGTTTTCTGATTATCGTTGTTGATAATCAGATATTTGTGTTTGTTGATTATCGTTTTTGATAATTAGATATTTGCTAATTTTGCTGATTATGAGATTTTCTAGTCTCTAATTGATTCTAGATTATGTTGATTATATTGAATTGTTGTTTTCTAATTATCTCTGTTGATAGTTAGAGTTTGCTGATTATGAAGTTCGTGTTTTCTAATTATCTGGTTGATAACTAGATATTTGCGGTTTTGCGATTTGCGTTTTGTGTTTTCTAATTATCTTTGTTGATAATTAGATTTTGTTGTTTTCTAATTATCATATCGATAATTAGATATTGTTGTTTTGTGATTTCTGTATTCTAATTATCTAATTGATAATTAAATATTGCTGATAATTGTATTTATTCAGTTTTGTTGTTTTCTGATTATCTATTTGATAATTAGATTTTTGTTGAGAATTTGTGAATTTCTTTTATGAAACTAAAAGTTTTCTTTGGCGTTTGTGTTCTTGACCTTTATTTTTCTAGCTTAACCAGTTTATGTTAGGAAAATAATCGTTATGGACGACTTTAATTATGAAAATTGCGGGGGCGCAATTTTTATAAGGAGGGGAGTCTGTAACAACCCGGGGTTTCGCACTGGTTAATTATCGTCATTAGGCGATTAAATCTATTGGCTAATTGCTATTGGGAGTTTTTAATCGGGTTGAAATTCAATTAGCAAAGCATACTTATCAATCAGTTACTAACAACCAAAGCAATCAATCACACAAACAAACCTAACTAATTGTTCTGACACAAATCAGAATAAATCTCTAATACTATCTCGAGTTTCCCAAGTATAAATCATCGGAAGACTCGCTCTACAAAAGCCAACAAACTAACTACACTACCAAAATCCAGAGCTCCTTTCACCTCTAGATCCATTAATCTGAACAGACCATCAGACTATACTCAATTCTCGCTCAACTTCCAAATCCAACTGAACTACATATTCAACAACCAATCGATGAATCATACACGTACTCCCTCAGAGATTCGTGAAATACAATGAATTCCAACTATCCAAACTGGAAATTCAATATTTTCCTATCAAAACACAGAGAAGAAATCCCAAATGCCTCAGAACTAGTTATCCGGTCTTACCCAACTACTGCTCTCTTAACCAGAGAAATCTTAACAATAAATAAAGTCCCCAACTTCAAACTCCAAACACTTCTTCTCATATCTGTATATCTCAACAGACAATCCTGGGCTGCCAATTCGTTTCCTGATTAGCTCAACCTATGCTGATATTTCCAGAAACAACTAGACCAAAACAAACTAGTTCCTGGATCCTATTCAACAGAAAAATCTTCCTAAATCCGTCAAAATCCAGAACACAAGCTCTACTTCCCAAACAATAGCAAATTGGACTTTCTTCCTTCTTCGTTCAGCTGCTACCTTGCTTCCGCTGCACAACTCTGATTCTGAAATAGATGAGAATCCTGTTGATGAACATGAGTACAAACATATCCAATATATCCGGAAGACTTTGTTCATCAAATCCATAAAATCCGAGTGACTCATCTGACTTGGTCACACAACCTTTACAGTAGAATCCAACTCAAAAACTAGATCTAACCAATCTAAATCCCAAAGAATTTCTAAGCTACTACATCAACTTCTCCTACTAGGCTGACCACCAAAATCGCTTCTAGAACCAAAACAATATGGAACTCAACTCCAGATGCAGACAACCTTCTGATTACCTCAGTAGCTCCTACTTCCCATGAGAATCCTCAGCCTCAAACAAAAGAATTCTCAAGAAAATTTCAACCAATCGCAAGTCACTTTTGCGATCCAACCTAATTCGGATTCCAAAGAAATCTTCCTCTCTTTACCAATTAAAACAGTTTTAAGCTTTTCCAAACAGGGTTAGTCTTCAAAAACTTTCACCAACTACCCGGCTATTGATAGAAGAACCACTAAGATTCTCGAACCATTGGAGAAATGAGCACACTGCCACTTCCCAACACTACTTCGATGATACTGCAAAGCCAAATACCTTCTCATCAGCACACCGAACACTTCGAGTTGCACTGCTACCATAGCTAACCAAAAACTTATAATCCAAAGGCTTCTCGAAAACCAAAACAAACCACACAACGGACTTTCGAGATGGCAGACAACCCAAAAGAACTCGGGTTCCAAACCAAGCATCAACATCACGCTCTCCTTAAGATACGACGAATGAGACCATACCGAAGCGAAGCAACTCACATATCTTAGTCTCATATTCTAGAACAGACAATCTTCTTGCTAAAGATCCAAACAACTTGTACACAGACGGATCTTCCCTGAGGCAGGTAAAGACTACTCCTCAACCACCTCTAAAACTGCTTCAAGAGAAAACACCTTCTGAAAATATCCATGGATACTGCATCTCATCACGCAGTTACCAAGACATCATTACTTACTTCTGCACTTCCGATATATCCAAACTTACACTTCAAAGATAAACTCCGAATCTTTAAAAATATTTCCTTCGGATATCAGAGAGATCCTTATTCCAAACTACAAATCTCTCTTGAGACGGTATTAGGTCTACAGTCTCGACAAATACTTCCAACCTCAACATATGTACCTTTTCCATCAGTGGTAATCGTGTTACATACACATACCACTACTCCATCTACCTTTAAAACTTATGCTGGAAAATCCGAACAGATAACCCAATAGATCAGGTATATATATATATATATATATATATATATATATATAGTTATATATAAAAATTACAAGTACGCTCTCTCAAGAAAGACACCATTACAGAGCCTAGGTATTCACTCAACCTAATGCTCTGATACCAACTTTAACGACCCGACTTCCTATCTCCAGGAAATCGCATCATCTTGAAGAAAGAAAGGGATAGAAGAAAGGAAGAAAGAGAAAGAAGAAAGACAACAATATCAGAGAACTCACAGCGGAACGAATAAAATATAATATCTCACATAAAATATTACATAGTATCTTATTACATCAGAGTACACAACTTATTCAACACATATTAGACAGTTATAAACATCTGTCTAACCATACAACTCAAGTACAACAGATACAGATACTAAACAAACACAGCGGAACCAATATATATCTACACGTCGAAGCCTCATGCTCCATATCTCCTCCAGAATTCGTTAAGCTAACCTGATCACTTGACCACTCATATATAATATGATTACCCAAGAGTTTAATAAAACAGAAAATAAACACTCGGGTCAGACAGGGGTCTGGTGTGAGTAAACGGTTTAAAGTTGCTTAACTTTAGAAAGTCCTTTGAAAAGAAAAGGTATCACGTAAGACTTCCCACACATAAACATGGAAAAGTTTTTACCTTACACTAACCAAAACATTTGATAGGAATCCAGTGATATTATAATAGTGTCTAGGGTTTTCAAGTAAATAAGAAATAGCCGAAATTGTTACATCTATTAAATTCCAGCTACTAGCCACAAAAGTGGGTAATACAATCAAAACCGTAGGATCTCGTAGGAAGAATGTGTTTCCATCCATGGCAGGGCTACTGGGGTACCGCCCGTCATAGTACGTGGCCTAGATCAACGTACCGAGGAGTACGCCCGCTCCCTTGCAACACAAGGCCGGGACCATTCCTTACTGAACAGTCTCGAACAAGACAATCACGGCGGTTGTCCGGAATTCAACCGCCCCACACAGCCGAATAAAAAGGGACTTCTAGACAGGGGTAAATCTTGCTCTCCAGTGGGAGCTACCCACGAAGCCTTGCTGCACCTTCCCTGTTTTAGCCATTCCCGGTTGATGAGGCTTGAGGCTGCGATTACCTTTATATAACACATCTATCTTAGAATGCTCATCGTCCACCTAACAATATGCTGAAAGCATTCAATCCATACAAGTTCGTTTCGGGTTCGAACGAAACCGAAGGCACTATCTCGTTGCACTCATTTTGGAATCACCCTCAGAGTCAACGACCATAGCCCTTGCACTCTAAATCGCCATCTCGAATCTTTAAGTACTATTCCTTTGAACTCATTACGGAATCACCCACAGAGTTATACTGACGTATAGCCCTTACACCTCGAATCTTCACTTGCTCCACTTGGATTCACGACCTAACGTTTAATTGGAATCGATGTGGTTTTCGAATTCCAAATATGGAAACCCGATCCCGGTCTCACCGAAACCAAACGCCATTTTAATGTCCAAGTTGTACTTAAGAGTTTATTTAAACATTTAACTTATATTTAGGATGACATGTAACAGATAGATGAATCACATTATCAGAATAGATAATTCCTAACAACATTCATCTCACAACACCATATCACATAACAGAGATATTCAGTATCAACCCGTATCAACCAAATACTCAATATCAATCATCCAATATTAATCATCAAATATTGATCATCCAATATCATTCAATCAACCAATATTAATCAATCAACCCATATTAATCAATCATCCAAACAGAATTGATTATCTCTTAATCAATTGGATTATCATAATCCTTCTTCATTAATTATTATTCCAAATAAATAAATTAATCATCTCTAATGATCTTCCTTAATTAATCTTCCTTGATTAATTATAATTTAATTACATTCAAGTAATTATCCTTATCCATATTCAGCAATTAACCTTTAATTACTATCATTAATTATAAAAATTAATGATCATTCATTTACTTCCATTTATTAATTAACTATAATTAATTACATTAAACCTTAATTAATTACAATTTATTAATCACACTTCAATTAAATCACTTATATTAATCAACCTTGATTAATATCATTAATTACATTAATTAATGGTCCTTATTAATTAATAATTACTTTAAATTAACTAATTAACTTTTAATTAATCAATCATTAATCATAATCAGTAACTAACAATTTGTAATTACTTATCTTAATTAATTAAATTCTTAATTACTTATATTAACCCTTGATTAATGAATCTAATTAATAAATCTTTAATTACTTCTTTAAGTAATTATCAATCAATTTAAATTAACAAATAATCCTTAATTATTACCTTAGTAATTAATTACATTTTAATTAATTACCCTTAGTAATTAATCTTAAATTAATTACATTCATTTATTAATTAATCACATTCATTAATTATCTAAACTAATTAAGTAATTAACTCTTAATTACTTACATAAGTAATTATCTTCTATTTACTTTATTAACAAATCTTGATTACTTCTTAATTAATTATTTTACAAATAATTATTTTCAATCCTTAATTCTTAAATTAATTAATTACTTCATAATTAATTAACTTCAAATAAATAAATCAATCAATTTCCTTAATTGATAACATTTAGTAATTATTCATTAATCATTTCCATTAATTACTCTCATGAGAAAATTCTATTAATTACTTCCATAAGTAATTATCATTCTTAATTACATTCAAAAATTAACCGTTAATTACTTCATTAAGTAATTATACTTAATTGATCCATAATTAAGTGATTATTTAAAAATTAAATAAACAATTAACTAATTATTTAAAATTAATTAAACAATTAATTAATTTACTTCAAATCTTAAATAAAAAAATCTTTAATAAATTAAGAAAACCATAAGTCTTAATCAAACTTAACTTATTAACAAATAAGTATTCTTAAGTTAATTATTCAAATAATTTAACCTTATTTATTCATAAATAAATTATTTGAATTAAATCAAATTTAACAACTTAAACAAATTATTCAATTTAGATTTTCAAAATCATAATAACAACCTTATTTGAGAATAAGGGATTTAGAAATCAAATTAAAATACTTTAATTATCCAATTTAAACATATCTATTTAAGATAATTTGAAAACTTTGTTATTAAAAATATTACTTCAAAATTTAACTTAAAACTTTGGTTTAATAATTAAATTCAAATTACCCTTTTAAATTGAATTTTAAGACTTAATTAAGATAATTATTTTCAAAACAAACAACTTAAAACATTTTTAAGTTTGAAATATAAATTCAAATTTTACTTTTGAATGTCTAATTTACTTTTACTTTAAAATAACAAGTTTATCTTTAGTTTTCTTTATAAACTTGTTTATAATTCAGTGTTTGATTCTTACATTATTCAACTCGAGTTTATTATACAACCTAGTGCCAATTACATGTTTAAATTAGCAACTGATATTATACAGCAATACCACAAACAACGACCCCCAAAACTCGAGTACGAACTCGAAATCAACACGGGTCAGTCCCGAAGCAAAATCCCAAAACGCAACTTCGAGTCTCCCCTGGATCCAACGCGAGAACTCCTACGAGATTTCCATCGTCTTCCCCAAATCCTATTATGCCCAGACCCAAAACAGTGCACGCATAACACGGTGCACATGCACCTCTGCTGTCGGCCTCCAGCGTTCGTCGCGACGTCCAACATCGGTCACAAAATCATGCGCGATCACTAACTCGAATCCAGATCGAAGAACTAAACACTCGAATCGAAAATCCCTCTCGCGCACAAAACTGCACAGCACTCGAACCACACAACCCATCATCACCGGTCACTTCCTCACAGTTGACCAACGCCAACCCCACCACCGAGTCGCCACACCCAAGCACAACATCCACCGCAAAAACGAGCGAGCTCGATTCATCATACTCGACGCAATGTCTCACCATTCATGCCGAAAACAAACTGTAACTTAACCCTAGTTAGCTAAATTCCGAAAGATTCACACAATAGAAAATTCCAATCGTATTTTCCCCTCAATCTACAACATTCATGCAAGCTTCAATCCAATTATCAACTCAAATTAATACGTATATCATCTACAGTTCTTAAAAATTCCCAAAATGTTCAAACTCGAAATTCGACTTAATTACTTAATTAAAATTTTTGATACAAACTCTAAAAATCAAAACTTTCCAATTGTAATTCGATTATAAATTCAAATCTAGAAATTTAAATCACAAAATTTTGCCCGAATTTGATTTTCTACTGTAAATTGAAATTTTTTAGTAACTCTTTCAAATTTAAACCATATAATTATTTCTAAATAATAAATTATGTAATTACAAAAACTTCCTTGTAATCATTAAAGTCAAATTTTGATGTTTTTGGGAGATTAGAAATTTTGAATGTAAACCCTAGTCTGAAAAGAAACAGGTAACATAGTTTGATATATATACAGACATATATACACATATTCATCAATTCAATAATATAGAAACTGAAAGACTTTCATGCAACCTAGATTATTCTACCGATCATCACATGCATGAACAGAATTCAACTCATCTGTTTTTAAAGTCAATTTACTCACCTTTCCATAAGCAGAGCAGAGCAGTTTTAAACTTTCTAGGATTTGATATGCTGAAGAAAATCCATTTGCATGCTTTTAAATCTGATGCTTGTAGAAAAAGTTGAATTCTTGCATGCCAGATCTATGATTTTAGATGCTTGAAACTGAAGTTAATCTCTCATTTGAGTTGTAGGTTGAGATTGCAGTAGGTTAAGTTGCTAGTAAAAACTTGATTGTAGGTTTGATTTTTAGTTTTCAGGTTTTGAAGAAAGATTTTAAATTTGCTTCAGATTTGAGAAAAGTTTATGGTAGCCATTAATTTAGTTAAGAAGTATATACAAAGAAAAAGAAATGTTTTTAGAAAGAAAACCAATTTTCTTCTCAATACATTTATTAAAATTTAAATGGAAGTAGTGCCACTTGTTATAAAAATTTACATTTGTCATTAAATTCACTTAACTCCTTTACATGTGTTATATAAAGGTAATTAACATGTTTACACATGTCATTGTATTTTAATAAACTTTTATTTAATTTAAATGTAAATAAAACTTAGTTTCTTAAGCTACAAAATGAATAAATGTTTACATAAGTATTTATAAATTTACTTGTAAAAGAAATTATTCTAAAACTAATAAATACAAATATAATTATACACCTTATACATGTTATTTAAAAATCTAGAACTTTTATAAACTTATAACATTTTAAATTAAGCATTTTAAAAGAAAACAAAACAAAGTTTGTTTAAACTATCACATTAAAAATAAACAACCTTATATTTGAAGCAATTGAAGTAAAATAAATTATCTTTTGAAAAAATCTTATTGAATTTAAAACAAAGCTTTAAAATTACAATATTCATTCATACATCAATTATTAGTAGATTAAATTAAATTTCAAAATAACTCAAATTATAACATATACAAACATATATATTACAATTTGAAAATTCAACCTTTATTTTAAAACAAAAGATCTCATATTCACAATATATATCAAATGTATATATTATAAACAGAATGAAATTTTATTAGCTTTTGGAAACAATTCTAACCAATTTTAAGTTGTCAAGAGATATTGATCACACTTACCAGATTAAATATTTGTTTTTCTTTAAAAGATTAATTTCACCAATTTAAATTAAAATTATAAAGAAATTTATCAAATTAGTTAAATTATTATTGCAGATTATTAAATTGATATTGCCTCAAATTCTGGGTCGTTACAAATTCCTTCATCGAAATTGCTATAGATGTTGTTGTTTTAATCACATGTTTTAAAAATCGTTTTTAAAATAAAATTATTTTCATAATTTTTACAGTTTACGCTTTCAAAAGAATGAGGAAGCGATTTAAACGCTTCAGCAAAATTAAGGGCTATGAACCCTTACTTTTACTGATTCGCTTAATTTCGGACTTGTCCGTTTGAGAACGTAAAATGTTATTTATATAAAATACACAATTTTGCACTTTGAAGGAAACGGTGAAGAGATTTAAACGATTTAGGAAAAGTGCGGAGTATGGAATCACACTTTTACTATTTCGGTTAATTCCGAACTTGTTAATTGAAATAACTGTTGTTTGATGATTTTTTTGGGCTTTCGAGCCACTCTGCTGGACCTTCGGGTCATTTGTTGGACCTTCGGGTTATCTGATGGACCTTTGGGTCAAATACCAGTACTAGACCTTCGGGTCATCAGATGGGCGCCAAAAATTTACAGTACTTTGTAGGCTTCGGCCATATGAGATGCACGTGCGGCGTAGCTAAAACTCGCCATCTGTTGGGATAGATCCATCTTTTATGTTGATTTTCTACTTATCTTAACTGATTTCTTGATATTTGTTGTTTCTAATTATCTGCAGGTAATTAGATATTTGTTGATTTGAGTTCTAATTATCTTTGTTGATAATTAGATATTTGTTGTTTTCTGATTATCGTTTTTGATAATTAGATATTTGTTGATTTGAGTTCTAATTATCTTCGTTGATAATTAGATATTTGTTGTTTTCTGCTTATTGTTTTTGATAATTAGATATTTGTTTATTTGAGTTCTAATTATCTTTGTTGATAATTAGATATTTGTTGTTTTCTGATTATCGTTTTTGACAATTAGATATTTGTTGATTTGAGTTCTAATTATCTTTGTTGATAATTAGATTTGTTGTTTTCTGATTATCGTTTTTGATAATTAGATATTTGTTGATTTGAGTTCTAATTATCTTTGTTGATAATTAGATATTCGTTGTTTTCTGATTATCGTTTTTGATAATTAGATTTTTGTTGATTTGAGTTCTAATTATCTTTGTTGATAATTAGATAATTGTTGTTTTCTGATTATCGTTTTTAATAATTAGATATTTGTTGTTTTCTGATTATCGTTGTTGATAACCAGATATTTTTGTTTGCTGATTATCGTTTTTGATAATTAGATATTTGCTAATTTTGCCGATTATGAGATTTTCTAGTCTCTAATTGATTCTAGATTATGTTAATTATATTGAATTGTTGTTTTCTAATCATCTCTGTTGATAGTTAGAGTTTACTGATTATGAAGTTCGTGTTTTCTAATTATCTGGTTGATAACTAGATATTTGCGGTTTTGCGATTTGTGATTTGTGTTTTCTAATTATCTTTGTTGATAATTAGATTTTGCTATTTTCTAATTATCGTATCAATAATTAGATATGTGATATTCCGGAATTTCAAACCCAATTTAAAGATGATAATCTTTGTAACAAATTAATTTAAATTGATAAATTTGTTATTTATTCAACAACAATAAACGAATTGTAAATGTACATTGATTTTAGTTAATACTAATATATACATAAGGGTAATGAATGTGTTAAAATTGTATTCTTATCAAATTTGATTTTGAATTGAATTTAAAATTTTAATTGAATTTGAATTGTTAAATTAAAAGATTTAAAATAGGTTAATTTTATTCTAAATTTTACTTTGAGTTTAAAGTAATATTTTCATGATTTTATTTAAGGTATAACATTTGTTTTATATTCATTCTTTAAGGAAAATTGATTTTTTATGTGAATTAAAAATGAATTTAAATTAAGAAAAATCAATCAAGAAAACATTTTAAAATTTCATTTTCATGAAATAACACTTGTTAACATTTAAATCATACTACATAACATGTGTTAAAGAATTAGGTAGATATAGTGACAAGTGTCAAATATTTTAATTTATTTTCTTTATATTTTATAAAAAAATTTTTAATATAAAAGCCATTTCTTATGTCTCATATAAACTTTCTCATTTCTCATTTTTTTCTTAAGCAAGAAACTTTTACATTCCTCATTTACAAAAATCTGAGAATTCTTCAATCTTTCAACTTCAACCAAAAATTTAATCAAACTCAAACTCCATTTCAAAATCTATTTCTGCAAAGCAAATTCCAGGGATAAAAATCCGCATTCAAATCGCTTTTGAAAACTGCAATCAAGGTTCCTGCAATCAGAAAATTTCTGAAACAAATCTCAAGTTTTTCTATCCCTAACTGATTCAAAGATTTGAAGCGTCATCAAGCAGAATAAGTTAATCAAGAAAATTTCAAGAAAAAGGGAAAATTTGCAGTTCTTCATTTTCCAGAGCTTAAGTTCTTAGCAACAATCAGGTGAGTAAATTTTAAATCAAAAATTTAAGTATAAAATATGTTGCATGTGAATTTAATTCTGAAAATGCTTGCATGTTTTCTATTTTGTAAAATATTTGTTTACAGGTTTAGAATCAGCTGTGCATGTTTAAATGCAACTGTTGTTCTCTGTATCTTCAAAATTCTGAGAAAGTTTAAACAAAAACTTCAAATTTATATGAAATAAATCATTTTTAAGTTGGAATATTCAATGTAGAAGTTTGATTCAACATGAATTAAGTATTAAAAATAATATTCAAACGAAAACTGTTAAAAATCTGCAGAATTTAGACAATACAGCAAAAACAAATTTTTATATCATGAAAATCATGTTTGAATTTTGATGAATCAAGTTCACATCCTAAATCTACTATGTATATTATGAATTTTGGGATAAAAATCAAAAATTTTAATTTGAAATTGAAGATGAATTTTGTGGTAAACCGAAATTGGGGTTTTTAGAAAATTCGTGTTACTGGGTTGATTTTAAACTTTGAAATTTGGATTTAAGTTGAGTTAATGGTTGATTAACATGAGAAAAATAATGGTTGTAATAATCATTCAACAGAGATTTGGGAATTTAGATTTTTAGGGTTTTATACTCTGTGTTTTTCGAGCTTGAGAAATTCGAATGTGTGAGGCGTGGAGTTGATCGAGTTGCGATCGGCTTGGGGTGAAGGTTGGTTAGGGTCATGCAAGTGTATGGCCGGAGTTTGGTAGCGTTCGGTGGTCGGCTCGTCGTGGACGATGGGTTTTACTAGTGGATGCAATATGGGTCTGATGGGTTCGAGCATCCATTTTTCGTTCGAGCTTGTGTAAGTGGGATTTGGGAGTTGGAGTTGAGTCATGGGTCGAATTGGAGTTTGCACGTGGTGTCGTGGGTGGTGGCTGCGGCGCTGGAGCATCGTGCATGTGCACGGAGGTGCAGCTGTGTCAGTGGCGTTTGTTCGTCTGCGTGTGGGCTGTGACTCGAAGCAGCGTTCGTGTAATTGGGAGTGTGGATCGTGTGAGAACTGGGGGGGGGGGGGGTGAGTGGCTGTAGCTAGTGTAGGAGTTTGGGTAGAGGGGTGTTTCCAGTTTTTTTGTTTTTTTTTGTTTTTGGGTTTGTGAAGTTTAACTAGGAAGAAAGGTAGGGGAGGAGATGAAGTTTAGGACTTGTGTTCAATCTTGAGTTTTGTCGAGTTCAAAAACAAAGGAAATGAAGTCGAAGCTTTATGACTTGTTTTAAAATTTCAAATTTGGTTTTGAGTTTAAAATTTAAAAATTTATTTTAACTACTTTATAAAATGTTAAATATTTTAATTCAAAGTAATTCATATTTTATTAGTTGAAGTTTTAAAATGATTTTACATCTTTTAAAATTTAACTTTTAAAAAGGGTAATAATTTTTAAAAAATTGAAAATATTTTAAATATGTAATAGTTTTAATAATTAATGAAATTGTTTGGTTGTGAAAGTTAATTAAGTTTTGAAATTAAAGTTTATTTTTAATTAATTAAGTAATTAAGGTTGGAACAAATTAATCAATTTAGATTAATTAATTTGTTAAGATTTAATTAATTACTTATGGATTATTTAATGGATAATTAAAGGATTAAATTAAATAACAATTGATAGATCATTAAATAAGTAATTAATTAATTAAAGATTTATTAATAAGTGATTAATAACTAACTAATTAAGTGGTTAATGATTAATTGATTAGTAATTAATTAATTTAATGAATTGATTAAGAGTTAATTAATAAAGTAATTAAACATTAATTTATAATTAATTAATTAGGGATTAATATTTAATTAATTAATTAAGGTTAATTAATTCTTAATTAATTAAGTAATTAAGATAAATTAATTTGTGATTAATTAAGAAATTAATTAAGGTTAATTAATCATAAATTAAGGGTTAATTAATAACCAATTAAAGAATGATTAATTTTAAATCAAGTTTTAATTAATGAATAATTATTGTAATTAATTAATAGTTAATTAAAGGATTGTTAATTATTTAAAGATTAATTGATTAATAATGGGGATAATTAAAAAGTGGTTAATAAATTAAATGATTGTGATTAATTAATTAATGCTTGGTTAAGCAAGATTAAGTGATCAATTCTTAAGTAATTAATTTAATTTAAATTAATTAAATTAATTATATGAATTAAAGTAGTGCTTGCTTATGGATGATTGTTTGAATTGAATATCTGAGTATGGTTGATATCTGTTGAATGATAATTGAGATATTCTATGATGAGATATTGTATATCTGTAATAGATATTGGTTACTATCTGTAGATAATACTGTATGGATGCTATGTTTAAATTTGAATTGAATTGTTTAAATTGTTTAAACAACTTGGCCTTTAAGACACCTTTGGATTTCGATGAGACCGGGATCGGGAACCAAATTGATTTTTCGAAAACCACATCGATCCAAGTTAAACGTTAGGTCGTGACATCTTAAGTGAGGATCGAGATGGAGTTTTAGAGTGCAAGGATTATTGTCATTAACTCTGAGGGTGATTCCAAAATAAGTGTAACGAAATAATGCCTTCGCTTTCGTTCGAACCCGGAACGAACTTGTATGTATTGAATGCTTCAGAACATCGTCAGGTGGATGATGAGCATTCTAAGAGATGTTTTCTCTAAAGGTAATCGTAGCCTCAAGACTCATCAATCGGGAATGGGTAAAACAGGGGAGGTGCAGCAAGACTTCGTGGGTAGCCCACTTGAGAGTGAGATTTACCCCTGTCTACCAGTCCCTTATTAATTCGGCTGTGCGGGCAGTTGTTGGCCACAACTGCGGGGTTGTCTTGTTCGGAGCTGTCCAGAAAGGGATGGATCCGGCCTTGTGTTGCAGGGGATCGGGAGTGGTCCTTAGTACGGTGATCCAGGCCCCGTACTGTGACGGGCGGTACCCCAGCAGCCCTGCCATTGTATGGAATCCAATCTCCAATAAGTGCCCGTACGATTTTGATTGTGCCCAACTATGTTGAAACGTGAGATGTAAGCATTCCAGCTATTTCTGTATTTTATTTTAAAAACCCTAGACCCTATTATAATATCACTGGATTTCCTATCAAATGTTTTTGGTTAGCGTAAGGCAAAAACTTACCCGTGTTTATTTGTGGGAAGTCTTACGTGGTACCTTTTGTTTCAAAATGATTTTAAAGTTAAACAACTTTAACTGATTTACTCACACCAGACCCATGTCTGACCCGGAGACCCGGAGTTTATTTTGTTTTTCATAAACTCTTGGGTACTCAAATTTTTATGAGTAGCCAAGTGATTAGGTTTGGATTAGCAAATGTTTGGGAGTTGAAGCTGGAGTCCGGACGTACTATCTATCTCTTTTCGCTGTAGTGATATTTTGATGTTGTGTTTTGAGTTGTATGGTTTGGGAAACTTTTATGAATGTCCAATGTAAGGAATTCGTATTATTTTGTGTACTCTGATATGTAAAACCATGAAATGGATATGTGTAATATTATATTTTGTTCGTTTCCGCTGTGAGAATCTGATGATTGTTGTTCTTTTCTTTCTATCTTTCTATTTCTATCTCTTTCTTTTCTTATTGTTGATACGTCTTTCTGGGTATTGAAAGACGGGTCGTCACAATATATTGTTGTTTTGTGATTTCTGTATTCTAATTATCTAATTGATAATTAAATATTGCTGATAATTTTATTTATTCAGTTTTGTTGTTTTCTGATTATCTATTTGATAATTAGATTTTTGATGAGAATTTGTGGATTTCTTTTATGAAATTAAAAGATTTCTTTGGCGTTTGTGTTCTTGACCTTTATTTTTCTAGCTTAACTAGTTTATGTTTGGAAAATAATCGTTATGCACGACTTTAATTATGAAAATTGCTGGGGCGCAATTTTATAAGGAGGGGAGTCTGTAACAACCCGGGGTTTTGCACCGGTTAATTATCGTCACTAGGCGATTAAATCTATTGGCTAATTGCTATTGGGAGTTTTTAATCGGGTTGAGATTCTTTAAAAATTTGTTGAGGGTTATGTGGGCTTTAAATGCAATCTTGGGCCACGTTTTCTTTATTCCTGGTGCCGTGTTATATCGAAGCAAATACCGTTCCTCCTCCTCCATTCATTTTTCTTTTTGCAAGCCCAAAACAAAGCAAGCGAAAGCAATGGCTGCTAAGGTTTCAAATATTTATGAAGCCTTATCAGGCGCCGTGTGAAAGCGAACTAAAAGGGAGGGGGAGAAGAGAGTTTCGGCCATCGAAATCGTGCTCTTCGAAATAAGGTGAGTGATTTTCACTCACATTCTAATTTAACCTTAATATTGTGCATCGGCCATTCGAATTATGTTTGGATGTTGATGTTTTCTGACATGGTTCGATTTCTTTTTATCCACGGCTTGATGATTTTTGGATCTGTTCGAACCCCTTGGTCATTACGGTTTGATTTTCATTTGACTTCGGTCTTGATTTTGTGTATGCGATTCCATGATTTCGTTTAGTAGCTCACGGCTTCAACTTGTTTTTGATATTACCAGACTTTGACTTCGAGTTTGGTAATTCTGTTGCTTCTGGCTTCGATGGATCTTTACTGACTTGTTTTTTTTACTGGGCTATCATGGTTATGAACACTTGATTGACTTATGGCTTTGGTTTGAAACTGTTACATTTGATTTTATTTGAACGATGTCGATTTCTTTCACGACTTCGATTTCTGTTGATCATAACTTTGTGCTTTTTTTTTGCATTTGAACTCGACCTGGTTGACTTCGGCTTCTCTGTCTCTGGTTGTCAATTGAGTTGTTCGACTTGATATTGCTACTGCTTTGCTTACATGATAGTGTTTGATGATGCTTAACAGTTTAATCTATGTCATTGTCGATTTCGACCACTTTAATTGGTTGCTTTATCATGTATACACTATGTTGTATTATTGATATGAGCCTGGTCTATATTTCTCTCTTTGTAGTTGAACCTTGGTTCATTGTATATTCTCACTCCCCATGTATTTGCAGTTTGCATTTTGGGTTTGCCTTGGCTCTGATTAGTGTTGTGTATATTGCATTGCATCATGTTGGAACAATTTTGGTTGCTGTAGTTTGTACCATTCGAGCCAGTTGGCATTTTTGTTTCATGAATGCTTGATGCCTGGTCTGGTTCATCTTGCAGTCTTGTTCATTGATGGTTTTTGGTACACATGCTTCTGATTCAGGTTGTATACTCTTTGGTGCCTTTATGTGCTTTGCTTTTCTTTGAAGTCCCTAGTCATTGTAGTCGCCTGCACTTATATTTGCGGTGTGTATACACTTGTGCCAAAACAGGTGTATGCATTCATCTTTTGCCCTGCGTATTTGATAGTCTCGTGCCTTTGTGCATTTTGTCATGCTATATTGAGTTTTGCCGTGCACTGTGCATATCGCTGCACTGCTTCGAGTCTGTATTGTCATGTCATTTTGATGGCACTATCCAATTGTGTTGCCTTTCAGTCTTTGTGACATTTGCAGTTTGATTATGTAGTTTTGGGTTTCGTTTGTATAACTTGAGCTTGATCTCGAGTTGGTGCCAATTGCTTCTGATTCATTGTTCTTTTGCATATTTCATCATTGTAATGGCGAGGTAGTGCACGTGAGTGTGTACTGCAGCCAATTAGAATTGACGTTTTAATTGATAATTTCAATTGCTTGAATTGTTTCAGGTGGCCAATTCAATATATTTTGAAATTGTATTTTTAATTGGTTTAATTTAATTATTCTGTTGTTTTCTAATTATCTTCATTGATAATCTTTCTATTTATCTTTGTTGATGATTTGGCTTTGCTGATTCATCGTTTAATGCTGTTACATGTTATATCTACCGTATCCGATTTTCTTATTAAAGGATTGGATATGCGAGATTTATTGTGATTGTCGTCTATTTGTTATTTTAAATGTTATTGCTTCCGGTCATTAATTACTAAGTTTTAATTGGACTGACCCACGTATTATTTTCTTTTGAATTAATATTCGGGTCAGACCGAGTATTACAGGCTGTTGATATCTCGCTATGGGATGCTGCTTGAGCTATGAAGTCTCTTCATATCTTTTGGAGTAGTCAGTGTTATTTTATAGGATGATATGTATTCATGTATATTATTTACAATAATGTACTTGTATATGTTACTTCAAGTGTAAACAGTTGTAGTTGTACCACATGTATCGTAACTGACTTCAGTTATATATATGAGATTTTATATTATCTGTGTTCTGTGTTTAGCTTATCTATGTTATTATTATATATGTTGTCCTAAACTATTATGAACCATCGTAGTTCGTTTTATACTGGAATTGAATATGTCGATGGGAGTAAATAAACAAAGAGATGGAAAAAAGAAGAAGAATATATGCATATATATACCACTCCTATCGGGATAACCAATACTAGCGTAAGGCCTAACTACGGATGGCCGCTCCTATCCGCCTTATTCTTCGTAATAACAGACAGTATTTCCTTTTAATACTCTTTGTTATTGTGAGCATAGAGGTGGGGCGTTACACATTTGTCTTATTTATTATTTAACACATGTAATTATGGTTACTTAATGAATTAACACTTGTCATCCAAGTAATTTTTATTAATTTAAATGTAAAATAAAGGCTTTTAAACCTACTTTATAATTCTTATCTAAATTCATATATGTATTACCTTTAAGGAAAGCCGATTATATATAAAAAAATACTTATACATGTAATTTAAATCCAAATATTTTAAAATATCTATCTTTTGAATTTCAATTTTAAATTCAAATTCAAATTAAATTCTAAAATCCAAATTAAAGTCAATTTGTAACAACATATTCAATTTTTAAAATACAATTTATTAAAATCTATATATATATATATATATATATACCTATATATATATGTATAAACAATACATTATTATTTGAAAATATCAATTTAAAAATAATTTATAAAAGAGATTATCTTATTATTTATAATTTACTTATTTTACTAAATAATAAATATATCATATGTAAATTACATTTTAAACCTTTAAGATAAAAATATATTTTAAACAATTAACATTTACCTTAAGTATTTTAAAACTATAAAATTATTTATTTAAATAGCTTTGAAATGTTTTATATTAAATTAATTCAGAATTTTCCAAATCACCAAATATATTTTAGAATTTGAAAACAAGATTTTATTTATTTATTAAATTCAAACCAAAGATTTCTATTTACAATATATACAAATATATACATTACAAATAGAAAACCTTTTATTAGCTTTAAAATTTACTAATTTAAATATTTATTTGCTTTTAAAAGAATTATTTTGCCAATCTAAGTTAAAATTATAAAAGCCAATTATCAATCAATTTAATTTTTATTACAGATTATTAAATTTATATTGCTCAAAATTCCAGGTCATCACATTCCTCCCCACTTAAAAGAATTTCATCCCCGAAATTTAAAAGCAAAGATAATTTAATAACCCATCAAAGATTTAATTTTAAACCACAAGCATATACTATTAATCTATGCTAACAACCATAGAAACCATTTCACTTAACCAAACAAATCTGATGATCCCGACATAAATCAGAATAGACCTCTAAATACTATCTAGAGTTTCCTAGATATAAAAACTGGAATACTCGCTCTACGGAACCCAAACAATCTATACTACTAGCTATGGAGCTCCTACTCATCTAGATCTAAAAAAATGAACATGATATCAGACTACAGACAAGTCTGACTCAACTACCAAATCTTATAGCTCCTTAGGTCGGAGAAACTTATCTAAAATCAAAACTCCAACTTTGTAATCCAAACTCCTCCGTCTCTTGTCCATAAACCTTCAATGACGATCCTGGGCTGCCTCATCCTTCCTGATCAGCTCAACCTTCACTGATGCTTCTAGAAACAAACTAGACCAAAAACAAATCAACAGAATGATCCTCTCAAGATCAACCAAAATCAAGAACACAAACTCTACTCCACAAATAGAAGTCTTCAAACTTCTCCCATCCGAAAAAGACAAAACAGGAGCACTTGCCAATCTTTCTTTCAAATCTTGAAAACTTCAACTCTAGAACAGCTTCCACCTAGCTTCCGCTGCACAACTCTGACCTAAAAAAGATGAGGATGCTGATGATGAACACGAGCACAAACTTGTCTGACACATCCCAGAAGACACGGTTCATCAAATCCATAAAGAGAAAACTCAGAAGTTTATAATATTCTAAGCTGCTTCACCAAAACTTCTCTCTAGAAACCATCCTTCTACAAGGCTGAACCACTGGTACCACTCCTGGAATCCCAGTCGATACGAAACTCAATCTCCAGATGCTATGGAAGACCTGAATTCTATGAAGATATCTGGAAAAATATCTGACAACTTCCATACTCCTTCGTTCTCTAGAGATTCCTCGATCTCGAGCAAAAGATACCTAAGAGAACATTCAACTATCGCAAGTCACTTTTGCGATCAACCCAGACTAATATCCAAAGAAACTGTTCTCTCTTTACCAATCAGAATAGCTTATACTTATCTAGCCAATCCATCGAAGAAATGGATCCACTCAGCTGTTTCTGAACTCCACCTCTAGAAAACTGCTTAGCCAGATGATCTTCATGCCGGCACACAGAACATCTCCGAGCTGCAACGTTTCCACTGATGATAAAGACTTCTTAATCCATAAGCTCCTCGAGAAACTCGGGCCTCAAACCAAGCACAAACACCCTGCTGAACTCAGCCTCATCACCGAAGCAGACACTGTTCCTTAAACTTGCTCCAAAAGAAACATCTTCGGATACATCCATAGTCAATGCGTATCATCACACAGCTACTACTTCCTGTGGTTGCCGAGATACCATCACCTGCTTCTACTCAACCGATAGATCCAAACTCTACTCAACTAACTTCAAAGATGGACTCCGAACCCTTTAAAGGTTTCCTTCAGAGATTGATGAAATCCATCACCCCAGCAAAGCTTACTCGAGATGGTATTAGGTCTACAGTCTCGGCAGATACACTTCCAATCTCAACACTCGGACTACTTCCACTGGTAGTCGTGCTACACACACTACTACCATTTCTACCTTTAGAACTTATGCTGGAAAACCAGAATAGTTAACCCAACCAATAGGTAGAAATAATATATATGTAAATGTATATTAAAAATACAAATACGCTCTCTCAGGAAAGAAATTATTCCAAAGCCTAGGTATTCACTCAACCTAGTGCTCTGATACCAACTGCGATGGTCCATCTTTCTCTCCACAGAAAGACCATCATCTTTAAGAAAGAAAGGGATAGAAAAGAGAAAGATAGAGAAGAAAGAAAGAAACAACATCAGAATCTCAACAGTGGAACGAATAAATTATATTAATCACATAAAATAGTACATTGTATACAACATCTATCAGAGTTAATAAGATTATACATCACATACTAGACAGTTATAAACATCTGTCTAGTTATTACAACTCAATACAACTCAAAAAAAATGACTCAGAGAACACATAGCGGAGCACTATATATATCTACAAACGTTGAAGCCTCCTGCTCCATTGCTCCTCCAGAATTCATCAAAGCTAACCTGAATCCCTTGGCTACTTGTAAAAATTTGAGTACCCAGGAGTTTAAGAAAACATAAGATAAACTCTGGGTCAGACAGAGGTCTGGTGTGAGTAACAGGTTAAGGTTACTTAACTTTGAAAACCTTTGGAAAGAAAGGTATCACGTAAGACTCCCCACACATAAACACGGGTAAGTTTTTACCTAACGCTAACCAAAACATTTGGTAGGAAATCCAGTGATATTATAATAGAGTCTAGGGTTTTCAAGTAAATAAGAAATAGCCGAAATTGTTACATTTATTAAATTCCAGCATACATAGGTATACAATCAAAACCGTAAAGGCACGTAGGAAGAATGGGTTTCCATCAATGGCAGGGCAACTGGGGTACCGCCCATCACAGTACGTGGCCTAGATCACCGTACCGAGGATCCACACTAAATCCCCTGCAACACAAGGCCGGAACCATCCCTTACTGGATAGTCACGAAAAAGACAACCCCTCAGTTGTTTGCAACCAACTTCCCATACAGCCGAATATAAAGGGACTTCTAGACAGGGGAAGATCTTGTCCTACTTGGGTGCTACCCACTTAGCCTTGCTGCATCTCCCCTGTCTTAGCCATTCCCAGTTGATGAGGCTTGAGGCTACGATTACCTTTACAGAACACATCTATCTTAGAATGCTCATCATCCACCTGACGATGTTCTGAAAGCATTCGATCCATACAAGTTCATTCCAGGTTCGAACGAAACCGAAGGCATTATCTCGTTACACTCATTTTGGAATCACCCTTAGAGTTAACGACGATAACCCTTGCACTCTGAATCTTCATCTTCACTTGAGATTCATAACCTATCGTTAATTTGGATCGATGTGGTTTTCGGATATCCAAATCTGGAAACTCAATCCCGGTCTCATCGGAATCCAAAGCACCATCTTTTAGGTCCAAGTTGTTTTAAAGTTAAAACAATTCATTCCATTATCTATATTCACACAGATAGATAATTCACAATATCACAATAGATAATCCACATTATCATCATAATTCAATCAAAGCATCCATATTACATAGCATCACATATCCCATATCAGAGATCTCAAACCATTCAAGGAAATCAATATCATCCATCCATACATAGGCAATGATTAATTAATCACACTATCTCTAATTAATTTAAAATGAATTAAATTAATTACAAATCAATTAATTAATCATTCTTTCATTATCCATCTTAATTAATCACGCTTGATTAATTATCCCCTAATTACTTTAAGTAATTAGCCTTTAATTAATTTCACAAATTAATTATCTTTAACCATTTATAGTAATTATCCTTTAATTACATCATTAATTAATTAATTATAATTAATTACATTAATAATTAATTAATTAATTAATTAATTACTCTATAATCACTTATTATTGATTAATTAATCTTAATTAATCATCCCTTAATTACATTAATTAATGATCCCTTAATTACTTCTTTAATTAATTAATTAGTTAATCTTTAATTAATATTTAATTAATTAATCTTTAATTAATCTCATACATTAATCAGCCTTGATTAATCACATTCTGTAATTAACTACCATCAATTACTTCATTAAATAAATTAATTACTCGTTAATTAATTATCTTTTATTAATCCCTTGATTAATTACAAAAAGTAATTATACTTAAATTACTTCCATTAAATAATCACCCTTCAATTAATTACATCCTGTAATTACCCATTAAATACTTCATTAAGTAATTACACTTATAAATTACACTAAGTACTTACCCCTTCATCGAATGATTATTTTAAATTAATTAAACTAATTAATTTAACTAAAACTAATTACATTAGTATAACTAATTACACTGAGTAATTAATCCCTTTAATTATTTTCATTAAGTAATTGTACTTAAACAACTTCACAAATGATTATTTTTAATTAATTAATATAATTAATTATTAACATTAATCACATTAATTAATTATTTAATAATACCTAGTTAATGATCTTCATTAACCATTAACAATTCATTAATTACTTCTTAATTAATTATTAATCATATTTAATTACAAATTAATTAAATTTTAATAACCAAATAATTCATCTTTAATTACTTAATCAATAAATACTTAACTGTAATATAATTAATCCTTACTCACTTGATTAACTTAACAAAAAAACTTAATTAACTTAAGGTAAAAACGTTATTCTTATTAATGGCTTAATTATCATTTACAAATGCATTTGGAAACATTTTACTTTAAAATTTCCTTTAAAATTTCATTTAAAAATGATTAACCCATTGAAACTTTAACCAAATTTAAATCAATTTATAAACTTTTTTAAAAAATGTAATGAAACATTTATCTTATATAAAAGAAACTTATATAAAGAAAAATTTTAAACTAAAGTACTTGATTATATTTAAAACCAAGCCTTAAAATTAAATTAATCATTTAACTTAAAAATTTAAGTTAAACTAATTTATATAACTTCCATTCAAATATTAAAGAAACTTTTTATAAAAGAATACAAATAAATGTTTTAACATTTTCTTGGAAAACAATTCATTTAAAATATACTTTATAAAGTTGTTTAAACATTTGATTTTTATAAAACTTATTTATTTCAAAATTTGGACAAAATTTTTAATTTGAATCCATACTTTAAAGCTTGATTTAAAACTCTGTTTTAAATTTTGCTTTCAAAATTTGAAATTTATTTTAAATTTTGGAAACCTGACAGGTTTAAAACCTGTAACAGGCAAATGACTCGAGCCAACATTCAAAAACTTCGAGTCAAAACCCACACATCTTCGAGTATTTCCCGCATCTGACTCGAGTAAACTCGAGTACCTCCTTCCCTTCAACCCAGGATTCACCAGATTCAAATAAATGCACCGTGCATATGCACGGTGGCTCCGGCCATCTCAGGTCAACCACGATGACCTCCTCACATCGGCGATCACCCTCGCACTCCATCCCGATCATCAAATCACTGATTCACGCTTGAAATCAAAATCGAGCATCAAGTCACAAGTCTAAAACAACAGACAAAACCTGTAACTCCCACATGCTCGTTCCTCCAACCACTGGAATGTCAGGGGCTCCAGCCACCACTTCGTCGATGTCCAAGCTTTCGTTTCCCAGAATCTGGTGGAGCTCGGTCCACCAGAGATGCCATGTCGATAAAAAATTCCCAACCTATCCAAACTAGGGTTATAAACTTATATCGATCACCGCCGCCGCCACAATAACTTGATCACCATACAGACATTTTTCCCACCATCTTCGATTACTTCACTTCCACCAGAGAGAACACCGACCTCCCAGACCACTGAGATCACAAGAAATCACCCAGAATTCAAATTCTAATCAACCCTACAATACTCATTCAAGCCCAAACTAAAAATTATGATTTCTCCTTTAAAATTCATGTTTCTAGATAGGGTTTCAGATTATATGAATGAAATAATAGATTAGGATGTTTGGATTTTCAATTATATTTAGATTGCTCTGTTGTTTTTGATTTCCAAAGGCACTACGAAATTATTTTGACTTAAATAAACTTTTAAACTTTAATCTATCATATAACAAACACATTTTGTTTAAGACTTAAATCCTAACAAAGATTAGCTCATGAGATAATAAATTTTGCTTGAATTCTTAGCTTTGAAACTAAGAACCATTAAGTCACTGATAAAACAGCCAAGTACACATCCATACATTCACAAATATACACAGAAATGCACTAATATATATACATACAAACATACAAATTCCAGATATGAAAATGCAACAGATTTCATATACTTAAATTTTTAAAAAGTGATGTTATTCACCTAAAATGCATGAAACAGAGGACAATTTTATTTTTTTAAAACTTGAATTGTTTTAAACTGGAAATTTGCATTTCCCTTTGCTTTTGAAAACCTTAAACTTGAATTCTTCTTTGATTTAGAAAGTGGAATTGCTGAAAATAATGCTAAAGAATACTTGCTATTGAAACTGTAATGCTTATTATAGAGACTTGCAGTGATGACTAATCACTTGAACAAAGATGGATCTGCTTTGATTTGAGCTTGCTTCATCACAGATTAAAGAAATGCTGGCTAATGGTCTAATTTTTTAAAATGATTAACAGATTTTATACTTTGATTTGCATTTCTGGTTTGAGGAAAATGTTCTTTGAAAATGTATAGGTTTTTGATTTGAAAAAAATGGTTACAGGTTTGGTTTGAACATGATATCTGGTTTGGAAAGATTGATAACAGATTGAAAAATGAGTTCTGGCTTTGTTGTTTGATAAATTCTGGTGTGAGAAGGGTGATTTTCAGATTGTTTTTGAGAGGATTAGATTTTAATTTCTTCTTGGCTTTGAGCAAAAAGATAAAAAAAAATGAAGATGATAAAATAATGTGTTTATATAAATGAAAATATGGTTTATTACAAATAAAGAAAATTAAAATTTTAAAATAACACTTGTTGTCTTATTTATTATTTAACACATGTAATTATGGTTACTTAATGAATTAACACTTGTCACCTAAGTAATTTTTATTAATTTAAATGTAAAATAAAAGCTTTTAAACCTACTTTATAATTCTTATCTAAATTCATATATGTATTACCTTTAAAGAAAACCAATTATGTATAAATAAAAACTTATACATAGAATTTAAATCCAAATATTTTAAAATATCTACCTTTAGAATTTCAGTTTTAAATTCAAATTAAAATTAAATTCTAAAATCCAAATTAAAGTTAATTTATAAAAACATATTCAATTTTGAAAATACAATTTTATTAACATCTATATATATATATATATAAACAATATATTATTATTTGAAAATATCAATTTAAAAATAATTTATAAAAGAGATTATCTTATTATTTATAATTTACTTATTTTACTAAATAATAAATATATCATATGTAAATTACATTTTAAACCTTTAAGCTAAAAATATATTTTAAACAATTAACATTTACCTTAAGTATTTTAAAACTATAAAATTATTTATTTAAATAGCTTTGAAAAGTTTTATATTAAATTAAATCAGAATTTTCCAAATTACCAAATATATTTTATAATTTGAAGACAAGATTTTATTTATTTATTAAATTCAAACCAAAGATTTCTATTTACAATATATACAAATATATACATTATAAATAGAAAACCATTTATTAGCTTTAAAATTTACCAAATTAAATATTTATTTTATTTTAAAAGAATTATTTTGCCAATTTAAGTTAAAATTATAAAAGACAATTATCAATCAATTTTATTTTTAATACAGATTATTGAATTTATATTGCCCAAAATTCTGAATCATCACAGAAACATGTACATCACTTAGTAGTCAAATGCAAATACATGCACGCTTATTTAAGCGAAAACATCAAAATTCACACAAGAGTTGAACAGAAAATAAACCTTCGTCAATTAAAATATGTTTAATGAGTTACAAAAAGAAAAGAAAAAAGATAAGAAGTTGGCTCTACGACATGACAATCATCATCATGCATCGCCTCTTCAGGGACCTCAAAATTTAGAGCTTAGTTGTTGGAGCTCTCCATCATTTAAACAATATGATTCGACTAGACGATTGCAGGAAGAGTGCGACCACCATTAATCAGATCCACCACTACCTTCTAATTTAACTTACCAATTTCTTGGATAGATAGGAAATTACATGCTAGTAGAAGATGGAAATTAACATTGACAAACCGCTTTAGCATAATGGCAGTTGGCTATTTCACTTCTCTTCTCCCTTTTCACCACCGCTTGGCTAACTTTGGTGGTTAGGAAACTTTGGTGCTGAAGGAGGAAATTCTAGAGATCGCCAAACTCTGTTGCTTTCTCCTCCAGCTAAATTTTCAACCCCTACACCTTTTGCTTTAGCTTCTAATAACTAGAGACTTCTTCCTCATAACGACCTGCATCTTACGTATCAAAGGATCATACAATATTTAAAATTCATATTGGATTGTTTGACAATATAACTTTGGGAAATATTACGTAGTGACATTTTTGTCGTTAAGTTTTTTATTGGACAAATTTACCCTTGAAATCTTATGATAGCTATAATTTTTGATAGAAGATGAGTTATGGTACGAGACCACTTCCATTAGAAAGATATGATGGTTTCTATTTTCGCAGACTGATTATAATAGTATTTTGGGCTTATGATTTGGGAGATAAGGAAATTTGAAGTTAGACCATTTTGGGATAGCTCAATAGGTAATTAGTAAGGTTTGGGTGATGCCAAATAACCTGTTTTGGGTTTAAGGGTTATATGCCGCCATAGCCTCCCTAAATCATTTTTCTTCATCCTAAACATAGATCTAAACCTCCATTAAATTATTATTTTTAGCGAAAACCATCTCCACTCTCTTCCAAATCGAGTAAAACACATACTATAAGGTAAATTGGCAAGGATTTCAGCTAGAGACTTCCAAAACAATGTTTTTGAAGTTGAAATTTTAGGGCTTTCAGTCTATTCTCAAATTTCCTTCGTTTTACATGTAAATCAATGACTTTTGGGTGTTTGGTGAGTGATTTATCATATCATAACTTATAATATACGTATCTATAAGTTCGGACATGTTTTGGAACCATTTTTTAGTCAAAAATATGTTTTGGGACTATTTTGAAATCAAACCTGAAGTAAAAAAATAAAGATTTAATGATTTAATCATGTTGGTTTGGGTTTAGTTGATTGTATAGATGTTATGTTAATTATGGATGTATTTAAGAGGGTTTGCCATGATTTGTCGTAGGTTTATATGTTTGAATGATGATTGAATGTGTTTGGTGCTTGTTTGGTGCTCAATGGAGTGAAAAAGAGGCGATGGGCACTCAATTGTCAAGTGTCTCCATATAGAAGTAGTAGCTATGTGCTCTTTAAATGGACACACAAAGGATAAGGGATCTATAAAAATAGAGTCAAACTTTGGTGGATTAACACTAGAGTGCTTAGGATTGCACCGATGAATAAAAGATGCATGCAGTTCGAAGTGGCAAGTGTAGAGATCATATCGGTGCAAACATTAAAGCGCTAGAAATGCTATAAGAATTTGGTTCCATGGAGCTTGGTTTGGCATCAAATAGTAGGAACATGGTGGTTAGTCTAATGGTGGTGGCCGGCCGTTGATGATGGCTACCGAAAAAGAATCGATGTTTGATAGCGGTGGCCTTAAGATTGGCGGCAGAGCTACTTCAGGCTAAGTTGGTGAAGACGCAAAGAGAAGTTGGTTCGATTGAGGATATTTGACCTGAAATCTTAATTGTTGTTGCTTTAGTCTGATTGCCCAATAGCTTCACTCTGATTAAGTAAAGGACCGAGCAAAGCTTGTGGAGGGGAGTTTTGATCGTTTGCTTCAGGCACTGCAATTGTTTGTTGCATGGTAGGCATAGGGCACTTGGTAGTTTTTAGGAGTTAGCTTGGAGTAGAGGTGAATGACTCAAGGGCGACTCAAGATGACATTAGGGTTCGAGTAGCAACTATTGAATTATGGCGACTTTGACGACTTGATGTGGCGAGTGACTATGGCATATATTAGTAGAATGAGAGAACAAGTTATGTGTAATAACTTGTGAAGTAGAACATGAGGTGGTTCTACTATCAATACATCTGCTAAGGGATCGATGGTTAACTTTGAGGTTGTGTTGCTCGTTGTAGGGATATGGTAGTTAGTGTGTACCCAATAGTAGTCTGTGTGTACCTGAATAATCTGTATGCACCCATATTGTTGGACAACTATGTATGTCCAGTCCTTACCATCTATGTATGCATTAGTTGAGAGCCTATGACATTGAGTAATCCTGACTATCTATGTGGGTCATAAGAGTTATCGCATATCCAACAACATTTAAATGAGACATGCAAGGCTGTGTAATGGTCATTACGTTTGTCATGTGCTTGATATGGTTGTTAGATTATTATGCTATACCTCCATACTCCATATTGTACTTGGTGTAGCACGAGCAAGAGGCTATGCTATTATATACCAATATTTTGGAGCTTATTATCGCTTAAATTCCATATGCAGTATTGTGGAGCTATATCATTACTTCTATTATTTATAGGCGGTTTTTAGAATTTATTTGGAGATTTGGGATATATAAACTCTATTATTTCTATTTTTTATAATCCGTAAACCTTTTGCACTCTGATGTTCTTATTTGTAGTTCATTTGATTATTTTACTATCTTTTCTATTTTATATCCATCATTGATCATTTATTTAACCTTAACTTGTAAGGAGTATGACAGGTTCTATTATTGTTTTAGCTACTTTACCACCTTGATTATCGTCCTCATCGGTTGGGTATTGTCGTAATGCACTTTACGGGTTAATATGGGTACCAGAGGTGTATGATGGATGTTATATTCAATATTAGATCTTAGGTTATGTAGTAAACCTAAGATGATACTTGGATCCATTAGATAAGGTAGGAGTTATCACCTTAGAGTGGATCAAGTAATTTATAAGAAAGTATACTTATTATATTTTATATATATACACACACGTATATATATACATACATATATACGTCACATTGCATTCATGGACATCGCCTATTCCTTTTTAAGAGACCAATCATTCTTATTAAAACTTATAAGAATGAACCGACGAACAAGGAATACTGCTAGGACTTCTATTTTTGGCATAGAGCCAAGCATAAAGGATGAGGCAGTTACTAACCCCGATATGCAGGCTATGTTCAATAATATTATGAGAAATATGCTATGGAATTTCCAAGTAGTTGCTCATACTGTGGTTGTTGGTGGTGGTGTTCCAATGCAAGCAGCGTGGGCAGACTTTGCTTGGTTAGGCAAAGACTATTCTAGTTGGGTGGGAAATCGTTTCTTGGAATGGAAGTAGCCTAAGTGCAGGATTGGTTGGAACCTAAGAATGCATCTTTGAGGACTTAGAAGATGTGATGAAGAGGAAGCTATCCTCTAGACTCCTTCGAAGGAGGGGGGAGCGATGGAATGGTGGGATGCCACCAAGATTACTAATCCTGAAAAATCAAATTACCTAAGAGCTTTTTAAAATGAGGTTTGAGTATAAGTATGTACCGACTTCTTAGAGGTCAATACTGTTCGACAAATTTATTGATCTGAACCAAAGGGACTTATCTGCCTTGAAGTACATGGCTGAACTTGACATGCTTTTAAAGTATCGAATGTCTTTAATTAACATCCCATTGTAGAAAAATAGAAATTCATTACTGGGCTTAATGACTCTCTTAATGAATGGATAATCGACCATAATGAAGAGACCTTCAAGAAGGTGGTAGAGAGGGCATTAAGGCATGAAAGTCATTATCCATAGCCAAAGGATGCGTTGTTCCAAGGGAAGAGTCCAAATCGCAAGGTGGTGGCAGTGGGAAGAGAAAATGAAAAAAAAAGAAAAGAAATAATTCCAAGGCAAGGATGGTCAGAAAAAGGGAAAGTGAGACCCAACATGCTATAAGTGTGAATAGAAAGGCCATCTTAGCAAAAACTGCAAGAATGCAGAATCGAAGTGCTATAGATGCAACAATTTAGGCACATCAAAAATGATTTTCCAAAATCACTAAAGAACAAGCAGGTTATGTCTGCTTATGCTTTGAATGTTGTTCCTACTTTGTCAAGCGCTCTATAGGCGAAGGAGGAGGGAAAGGCCATCATTATAGAGGATATTCATCTATTTTTCATATATTTATATGTGTTTTTCTTGATACCGGGTTTCTAGGGCTTCACGTTCCTTCATATCTAGTGACTTGGTAGATAGCTTGGAATTGGGATTTGACTAGTAGGCAGATCCTTGATCGTGTCAAGCCCTATGAGAGGTTCAACTAGTTTGTGTGTGACTATTCATGATGTAGTTTTATCGAGTCATGGATGTATGTTCGTTTGAGATTGTTTTGTACTGGGTTTTACGGGGTTTGGCATTAAATCTGAATGGACTGGGTTTATAGATATAAAGTAGTAGTGGACTATGATAGGTTGATGGTGATGATAGGGATGGATGTAACGACCCGATATTTTCCACCATTCGCATCCGCACATGTCGGACTTGAATTGTTCAAAATACCGCGTTGTAAATAAAATTTGGCAAATCTCAAAATATACAGTAAATAAATAATCACAGAATCACAGACACAGATATCAGAAAACTCGTAGCGGAATTTAAAAATACATAATGGTTCATGAAGCCACTATAAATAGTCTCAATCAAATTAAAATTACATAGTCTTTAATCCAAATATAGTTTTAAATCATCAGTAGAACAATCAAAATGTCCACTAGCCTTGATTTCAAAAATTTAGATAAACAACTGGAAGGGAAGTTTGCCAGCAGCTTGAAAGTGATCTACAGAAATCCTAGCTCCGGGATGAAACTGAACTGCAACTCAGGCTGACCCGAGCATAAAATAAAACAGAAACACTCAAGTCAGGACATACATACTTATACAGTGTAAGCGAATTCAAGTGTACTGTAATATAGAGCAAATAACTTAAAGGATGCTTCGGACCGCCCATCCTCTAAGGATCCGTTAAACTATTTACTATGTAGTAATATTTCGCTATTATAATAATGCCTATTAGTAAAATAAACTTACTTTTAAATAGCGTTAAGGGGTTACCCATATAGCCCTTAGCACGTAATAGTCCCAGTAGTCCATCCAATATCATAGTCCCTCCTGATCGGGAAGCCACCAGAGGATACCACACGGGCTACGGGAAAAAACCAAACTCGTACAAGGCTCGCTATGGTTGATGACACGGCACAACTAGGCAATGCCAGGGTAGATATACCAGTTACGCTTCCGGACCGACGGTAACGCATAGGCACAGCTACCGCCCACATCGAACAACACTCCCAAATCAAAGGTACGCACCAAACAATCACAAAAGTAATAGAATGGCATACGAAGAAGTGCGTCCGATCAGAGGTGCTACCTCATTAATCCGTCGATCGCTCCTGTTTTAGCCCCCTTATGCCAACTCACGGGAGTCGGGTCCACGTATTTACCTCAAAGGAAACGTCTCCACCATCCTACTTCATTCTGGAATCTCCATCGCGTACACAGTTGTCAAAGTGGTTTCGGTATCGACAGAGAGTATGCCAGATATCCGATCCCGGTCTCTTTAACAACCAAACGTTATTATAACCCGTGGTTACAACTTTTAAAAATGGTATTTATACTTTAAAAATCAAAATAAATTTCGAATACATTTCAATATCATAATATCATTTCAAACATCATTTATTTAAACATCAGTCATTTTATTTAATATAAAATACCATTTAAATCTATTCAGTTTATTTAGGAATTAATTGCCATTCAACTCACATTTAAAAGTTAAATTCTTCCATGTAAAACCATTTAAAGTCAATTCCTTATTTTTATTAATTACATATTAAATTCCAAAATTTAAGCCTTTTTCCCAAAGATTATTAAATTTTATTAAAACAATCAAAAATTCAGTTTCCGTAGCACTTATAAAATGCTACCTAAAGTTATAGGTTAAACAGTTCATTTACAAAAGACGGCATTTAAGTGTTGTAATAGATTTCTTTATTTCCAACTAAACTTTAGTTATCTTTATCAACTATAGCACTTACAAAGTGCTATAATAGCTTTTAGTTCAAATTAGCCTTTAAGTTCATTTAAATTTAACTACAACATTCACAAATGCTGTAATATCCTTTATATTTAAAATTTCAAGGTTTAACTATAATTTCATACCTAAGTAAATTTTTATTTAAATCATATTTAACTTACAAATCATATATTTTCACATTATAAAGTCATAATTTCAATACTCATATTTTTATGAATTTATAAGTAAATTTTCATACAAAAAATCAAATTTTATTATGAATTTCTTATTTAAATCCAAGTATTAAATTTCCATTTCTTTAATTAAATTATCACCTTAACAATTAAGTTTTAAATTCCCAGAATATAACTTATTATCAATTATTTTACTTTACTAAAATCTCACTTTTAACAAAAATTCAGAATTTCCCAAAATAAGTTATATTTCAAAATTTTACTTAAACATTCATTTATTTAACATTTGACTCATTCAAAAATCATTATAAATTTTATAAAAAATCATTTAAATACATTTTAAACCAGAATATTATAAATTTTTCATTTAAATATTTTTAAAACATTCAGAAAAATATTATATAAACCACGGGTCTGCATATAGTTTTCTAGCCTAGGTTAAGTGATACAGATATATATCATTTCAATCCGCAATTTACAAAGAAAACCCGGGTGCTATCATTTCGAACCCGCAATCCCAAGTTAAATAAATCACCAAATAAATAAATGAATGCATAAATAAGTAAGTATCGTTCAGGCCTATAATTTCAGCCTGTAACGATTTCTATTCTACAGGGAACTTGCAGTGTGATTTGTAGTAAATAATAATAATAATAAAAAATCTAATTGCAACAGTATAACAATAGATAATACAGCTGATGATGGGTCAATTAAATAATGGGGTTTTTAACATCATAAGTTTATGTCACGGGCAGATAAAATTAAATAAAATAAATTTACAATTACACTTGTTATCAATCTACAGATATATAGGTATGTTTGTCTGGTGAGAAATACTCACCTTAAAGCTGTAGAAAATTAGATTCAAACGATTGTATCACTTGATAAAGAAACGTACAAACGACACGATCAGATTTCCGTGGAGGCAACGTCTTGATTTAAATCTTGAATAAGATGAATGAAAAACTAAGTATTCGCATTTTACTATGATTATTGAAAACAGAATAAGAAAATTTTGACCCAAATTCTCGACCACTCCACCCACATCTTGGCCATGTTCTCACTGCTCAGCCCACCTTTTGTTTGAGTTATATGAACGCACTCTATACTAAAACAGTGGATAAATCGTTGACATACTATTTCAAAAAGTGGTGCTCGGCCTATCCATTCTATTTTACTTCTCTCTTTTTTTTCACTTTTTTTTTACTACACAACTGCACTTATAAAAATTTACTTGCTCTTGCTGCTACAATAGGACACGGCCCTGACTATCAAAAAGCATGCACGCATGCACTTGTATCATGAATATTTAACAAAGTTTGTCAAATAAAAGGATCGGCTTGGAGGAGGAGTTGGCAACAGTAGTGATAGAGGGGGTAGGGTGCGGCCGAGCATGAAGTGTATGACAAAATATAACAAAACATAAAGAAGAAGGAAGGAAAAATAAATAAACCATTACCTGATTCCCTGCTCACGAAAAAGAAAGAAGTAGATGGAAATGCAGAAAATTTTGAGGTGAGGAAATGTGATATGAGGTTTGTATTTATAGGAAGAAGCTTGTACGCAAGGAAAAGTAACGTGTGCAAATCAATGGGAACAAAAAGGCAAGCAAATATTTTTGCTTTGATATGGGATGTTGAATTATTGGTTTTATAAGGCAAAGATTATTTAAATCAGATAGTTAATTTTTGCAGTGGTATCTTGGACCACATATCCAAAAGTAACGTACATTGATTTGATAAAGGAATGGCAAAAAACAGAAATGTGAACGGTTATGGATTTACAAGATTTTATACTTATTAAAATACATGGAAGGTGAAATATCTTTAAACGCATTGATCAGGCACGGTTGAATTTCCTCTTTTAAAAGTGCATGGCAATTTATTTAGGAACAAAGGCAAAAATTATAATTCGTTTAGAACGTGTTATAGATAGGAAGCTTGCATTTATCAGGGGAAAACGCATGTAAATTTTCAAATTTTAGACGTAAAAGGAAGAAAATGATTTCCCTGCATTGCATTAATTAACGGTTGCGCGATTTTCAATTTAAATAGGTTGAGCGAATGAAGAAAAGTAACTGTAAGGAATAATATTTGTCTTTGAAATGGAGATGGAGTTTGGACAAATTTGTGAACGTTACTCTAATAAAGATTTTATACCAACTTAAGACCAATGAAAGCTATGGAAAGTGTAACGTTTGGCTATAGCAATTCTTAACTGATTTATTTATTCATATATATTGCGGTATGAATTTTAAAATGCGTAGGACCCACGCAAAATATACCCCCAAATTAATACAAAAGTAACGTTTTTTAATTAATACGTTTTCCTATTTTATATGTTGTTTATTCCATTAAATATCGTACCCTTATAAATGCGTAATTTTAACAGTTTATTAATACACTGAATTCTTAAAAGTTACTCCTTAACATGTTTACATTATTCTGATTTATTTACCATTTCCAATGAAATTTATTATTCAAAAAATATTACACATTTTTAAAGAAAGTAGATAATCCATTTCTTTATTTAAAATTCCAATTAGAGTTATCTTTAACAAAGTTAAAAATTTCAGAAACTTTCATTTTTATTATAGAATTTTGGGAAATGATTTACTCAAATTAAAAATTTATATTATAATAAATTCCAAGGTTTTATAAATAAAAGAATAAAGTGCTTGTAATATTTTTCTCTCTCTTAGGAAATGAGAAAATAAAGAAGATGAGAAAAAGAGAAACTTGTACGTGAATTGCAAGGCAAAATATACGGCTAAACTAAATGAAAGAATGGCTAGAAAGGAACAAATGTTAGGAAAACAAAAAGGCAAGAATTAAGGCAACCTTTCGTTTCTTTCCCTAAAACAGGTAATTAATCTAGAGCTTAATTATGTATATGGAGAGAGAAACCTTTCATTCTTTCTCTAATCAAATTGATTGATTAATTAAATGTCATTAACAAGCTATTTATTCATGGCATGGAATGTAACTATGTCCAAATGTATTCTACAGTAAATTATGTAAATGCAATATTAGATTGCGTTCAAAGATGATGTTTCCTTCATATATTTCTTTATTGGTCATAGTATTATTAAAAACATATACGTATACGTATATATATAATAGACTTATACATAT
The DNA here is from genome assembly GCA_030765085.1 of Allium cepa. Lineage (NCBI taxonomy): Eukaryota > Viridiplantae > Streptophyta > Magnoliopsida > Asparagales > Amaryllidaceae > Allium > Allium cepa. Next base: position 1,012,959,268 of record CM060934.1, on the reverse strand, counting down.
AAATGTGTTAAAATTAAGTTTCATTATTTTATGAGCCTAAAATTAAAGACAACAATTTTGAACCTAATCTCCAGATTAAAAGGGTTTGAGATTTAAAAAAGTTATGACTTTGCATACAAGTCCATCTTTATAAATCTTAAGTCAAATCAACGCACACACATATGTATATACAAATCATTGTAAATAATGTCTTAAACTTAATACAACATCTTTATGTTAAAATTTATAACTTAGTAAATTCTTTAATGCTAAGCAATAAATTAAGGTCTAACGTTAATTTAAAAGGAAATAAAAGGACTCGTGATATTTTGTAATAAATTCATGTTATTTTTATAAAGAAGCCCCTTTTTTTAACTTTAAACAAAAGTGTGCAAAAACCAAAAGATTGGATTTAAATAATGAACACATGTAAACATTAATAAACTGCATATGTTTTCTATTTGAATCAATAACAGAAATATTACATTAATTAAGGCTTAAATTTAAATTACAATAAGTTTTTTTTCCCTCTTTTACCAAAACTTATTAACTTAAAAATTTTACTTTAAAAAAAACAACATTTTCAAGTAAAACTTAATTAAAATATTTACAAAATTATGGGTTGTTACACTCTCCCCCACTCATAACTTTTCGTCCCCGAAAAGGAAGGAGGCAGGAGAATAGAAACACCTTGAAAGAAAACTAAATTGAAACTCAAAATGGAATCATTGATTTAAACCATATAAATTCAATTTAAATTAATTAGTATTCAATAATTGATTTAATTCATTTGATTTTTACTGAAGTTAAATCAATCTTAACTATTTCCAAATTAATCATCTTATTATCCAATTATTTTGAAATTAACAATTTCTAAAATCATAAATTTGTATAGTCATTTATAATAATCATCTTTTATTCAACAAATTTAATTCTTCTTTATTCCAGATTATTATTAAATATATTCTACTTAATATATCTTATCGCATATATTAAGTAGATTGCATTTATTATAACTATTCCAATTTATTTCTAAATTTCCTTTAACACCATTTGATATTGTATATTATTCAATTTTTTTTATTCTATTTACCTCTATTTGTCCTTTTTGTAACTGAAACTTTAAGTGTATAACATTTATTATAACCACTCAAAATTTATTTATAAAATCCTTTTATATTGTACATTATCCAATTACATAGTTAATTTCTGAATGATTTAGGTAAGTTATATTGGCATGCAATTTAATATTATACAAGTAAAAATATTTCCAATTCTATTATTAAAGTTTAAATATTCATTCAAAATTTGAATTTATTTTATCATTAGAATCACCTTTTAACATAAATTTATGAATTAAATTTCCAATTAACTTCAAACACTTTAGAGATAAATAAATACATACATATAGTATATGCCAAATCAAATTTAAATCATATATCTATATATATTATAAATTAAGTCATATTTTGGAAATTCAAATTAATTAAATTTTTGAAGCAAAACTACAGCGTGGTCTCTTCACTTGGATACTCGAAAATGAATGTCGATGATGCTGCAGTCATCACCGAAATTATTTTCCAGCGACAAAGAGAAGAGCACTAATTTTTAAAACTTTAAAATTCTTTGGAAACAAATTTCTATTCGAAAATATTTTAAATAATATGTCCCTTTATATAATATATCCTTTTAAGACTTTAAACACAAAGTTTGAAACTATCAGAAATTAAATTCTTAAATTCTTGTTTTAAATTCATTTCTGTTTCCAAATAAATTTATAACCATGTTTTATAGTTCAATTATTTATATAAGAAAAAACCAATGGTTTACAAAACCATAAATAAAATTAAACACTATTATCTCTAAACAACTAGTTAAATTCTGAAAATTATACTTATATATATAATATTAGATTTTTCCCAAAATAGGAATAAATGTTTCAAAACAAGGATAAAGATTCAAATTTGATGGGCTCAAATCAAAGAGAATTTTGATTTAAAGATAAGTTGGAATCAGAAGATTCGATGATCAAACAACAGAATAAGGAACTAGATAAGTTTATATAAATCGCGGGCAACCTTAACCGGGTCAACCGTGACTTAAAGAATAAGATCGATGTGGATTTTCTGGGGTAAATCTACATTCGATCTGAAGAGATGGAGTTCACAATAACCAAAGATACTAGCATATAAACTGAGGATAAATATAAATCTCTGGTGAATCAATGCTAATTGTAAAGGAGTTTCACCCCTTTATTAGAATATTGGCGAGACCGCCAATTCACTATAAAGATCATCCGAAGTGGAGTTATGGGATGCTCCAGAATCGAAAGAAAATGAATAGTGAGGGACACGAATGAACTTCGGAACCACAGGGAACGTTCCAAAATTCGAAAAGGAAGAGATTCAAGCTCGAATGAAAGTGATTCTGTAAATCAAATTTACCATACATTCTAAGTTTTTCTTAGAGCCAAAGCTCTGATACCAAATGTAACGACCCGATATTTTCCACCATTCGCATCCGCACATGTCGGACTTGAATTGTTCAAAATACCGCGTTGTAAATAAAATTTGGCAAATCTCAAAATATACAGTAAATAAATAATCACAGAATCACAGACACAAATATCAGAAAACTCACAGCGGAATTTAAAAATACTTAGTGGTTCATGAAGCCACTATAAATAGTCTCAATCAACTAAAAATTACATAGTCTTTAATCCAAATATAGTTTTAAATCATCAGTAGAACAATCGAAATGTCCACTAGTCTTGATTTCAAAAATTTAGATAAAGATCTGGAAGGGAAGTTTGCCAGCAGCTTGAAAGTGATCTAAAGAAATCCTAGCTCTGGGATAAAACTGAACTGCAACTCAGGCTGACCCGAGCGTAAAATAAAACAGAAACACTCGATTCATGACATACATACTTATACAGTGTAAGCGAATTCAAGTGTACTATAATATAGAGCAAATAACTTAAAGGATGCTTGGGACCGCCCATCCTCTAAGGATCCGTTAAACTATTTACTATGTAGTAATATTTCGCTATTATAATAATGTCTATTAGTAAAATACACTTACTTTTAAATAGCGTTAAGGGGTTACCCATATAGCCCTTAACACGTAATAGTCCCAGTAGTCCATCCAATATCATAGTCCCTCCTGATCGGGAAGCCACCAGAGGATACCACACGAACTACGGGAGAAAACCAAACTCGTACAAGGCTCGCTAAAGTAGGTGACATGACACAACTAGGCAATGCCAGGGTAGATATACCACTTACGCTTCCGAACCGATGGTAACGCGCAGCACGCAGCTACCACCCACCTCGAACAACACTCCCAAATCAAAGGTACGCACCAAACAATCACAAAAGTAATAGAATGGCATACGAAGAAGTGCGTCCGATCAGAGGTGCTACCTCATTAATCCGTCGATCGCTCCTGTTTTAGCCCCCTTATGCCAACTCACGGGAGTCGGGTCCACGTATTTACCTCAAAGGAAACGTCTCCACCATCCTACTTCATTCTGGAATCTCCATCGCGTACACGGTTGTCAAAGTGGTTTCGGTATCGACAGAGAGTATGCCAGATATCCGATCCCGGTCTCTTTAACAACCAAACGTTATTATAACCCGTGGTTACAACTTTTAAAAATGGTATTTATACTTTAAAAATCAAAATAAATTTCTAATACATTTCAATATCATAATATCATTTCAAACATCATTTATTTAAACATCAGTCATTTTATTTAATATAAAATACCATTTAAATCTATTCAGTTTATTTAGGAATTAATTGCCTTTCAACTCACATTTAAAAGTTAAATTCTTCCATGTAAAACCATTTAAAGTCAATTCCTTATTTTTATTAATTACATATTAAATTCCAAAATTTAAGCCTTTTCCCAAAGATTATTAAATTTTATTAAAACAATCAAAAATTCAGTTTCCGTAGCACTTATAAAATGCTACCTAAAGTTATAGGTTAAACAGTTCATTTACAAAAGACAGCATTTAAGTGTTGTAAGAGATTTCTTTATTTCCAACTAAACTTTAGTTATCTTTATCAACTATAGCACTTACAAAGTGCTATAATAGCTTTTAGTTCAAATTAGCCTTTAAGTTCATTGAAATTTAACTACAACATTCACAAATGCTGTAATATCCTTTATATTTAAAATTTCAAGGTTTAACTATAATTTCACACCTAAGTAAATTTTATTTAAATCATATTTAACTTACAAATCATATATTTTCACATTATAAAGTCATAATTTCAATACTCATATTTTAATGAATTTATAAGTAAATTTTCATACAAAAAATCAAATTTTATTATGAATTTCTTATTTAAATCCAAGTATTAAATTCCCATTTTTTAATTAAATTATTACCTTAACAATTAAGTTTTAAATTCCCAAAATATAACTTATTATCAATTATTTTACTTTACTAAAATCTCACTTTTAACAAAAATTCAGAACTTCCCAAAATAAGTTATATTTCAAAATTTTACTTAAACATTCATTTATTTAACATTTGACTCATTCAAAAATCATTATAAATTTTATAAAAATCATTTAAATACATTTTAAACCAGAATATTATAAATTTTCCATTTAAATATTTTTAAAACATTTAGAAAAATATTATATAAACCACGGGTCTGTATATAGTTTTCTAGCCTAGGTCAAGTGATACAGATATATATCATTTCAATCCGCAATTTACAAAGAAAACCCGGGTTCTATCATTTCGAACCCGCAATCCCAAGTTAAATAAATCACCAAATAAATAAATGAACGCATAAATAAGTAAGTATCGTTCAGGCCTATCATTTCAGCCTGTAACGATTTCTATTCTACAGGGAACTTGCAATGTGATTTGCAGTAAATAATAATAATACTAATAAATCTAATTGCAACAATATAACAATAGATAATACAGCCGATGATGGGTCAATTAAATAATGGGGTTTTTAACATCATAAGTTTATTTCACAGGCAGATAAAATTAAATAAAATAAATTTACAATTACACTTGTTATCAATCTACAGATATATAGGTATGTTTGTCTGGTGAGAAATACTCACCTTAAAGCTGCAGAAAATTAGATTCAAACGATTGTATCACTTGATAAAGAAACGTACAAACGGCATGATCAGATTTCCGTGGAGGCAACGTCTTGATTCAAATCTTGAACAAGATGAATGAAAAACTAATTATTCGCATTTTACTATGATTATTGAAAACAGAATAAGAAAATTTTGACCCAAATTCTCGATGAGTCCACCCACATCTTGGCCATGTTCTCACTGCTCAGCCCACCTTTTATTTGAGTTATATGAACGCACTCTATACTACAACAGTGAATAAACCGTTGAGATACTATTTCTAAAAGTGGTGCTCGGCCTATCCATTCTATTTTACTTCTCTCTTTTTTTCTCTCTTTTTTTTTTACTACACAACTGCACTTATAAAAATTTACTTGCTCTTGCTGCTACAATAGGACACGGCCCTGACTATCAAAAAGCATGCACGCATGCACTTGTATCATGAATATTTAACAAAGTTTGTCAAATAAAAGGATCTGCTTGGAGGAGGAGTTGGAAACAGTAGTGATGGAGGGGGTAGGGTGCGGCCGAGCGTGAAGTGTATGACAAAATATAACAAAACAAAAAGAAGAAGGAAGGAAAAATAAATAAACCATTATCTGATTCCCTGCTCACGAAAAAGAAAGAAGTAGATGGAGATGCAGAAAATTTTAAGGTGAGGAAATGTGATATGAGGTTTGTATTTATAGGCAGAAGCTTGTACGCAAGGAAAAGTAACGTGTGCAAATCAATGGGAACAAAAAGGCAAGCTAATATTTTTGCTTTGATATGGGATGTTGAATTATTGGTTTTATAAGGCAAAGATTATTTACATCAGATAGTTAATTTTTGCAGTGGTATTTTGGACCACATATCCAAAAGTAACGTACATTGATTTGATAAAGGAATGGCAAAAAATCAAAATGTGAATGGTTATGGATTTACAAGATTTTATACTTATTAAAATAAATGGAAGGTGAAATATCTTTAAACGCATTGATCAGGCACGGTTGAATTTCCTCTTTTAAATGTGCATGGCAATTTATTTAGGAACAAAGGCAAAAATTATAATTCGTTTAGAACGTGTTATAGATAGGAAGCTTGCATTTATCAGGGGAAAACGGCATGTAAATTTTCAAATTTTAGACGTAAAAGGAAGAAAATGATTTCCCTGCATTGCATTAATTAACGGTTGCGCGATTTTCAATTTAAATAGGTTGAGCGAATTAAGAAAAGTAACTGTAAGGAATAATATTTGTCTTTGAAATGGAGATGGAGTTTTGACAAATTTGTGAACGTAACTCTAATAAAGATTTTATACTAACTTAAGACCAATGAAAGCTATGGAAAGTGTAACGTTTGGCTATAGCAATTCTTAACTGATTTATTTATTCATATATATATTGCGGTATGAAATTTAAAATGCGTAGGACCCACGCAAAATATACCCCCAAATTAATACAAAAGTAACGTTTTTTAATTAATACATTTTCCTATTTTGTATGTTGTTTATTCCATTAAATATCGTACCCTTATAAATGCGTAATTTTAACAGTTTATTAATACACTGAATTCTTAAAAGTTACTCCTTAACATGTTTACATTATTCTGATTTATTTACCATTTCCAATGAAATTTATTATTCAAAAAATATTACACATTTTTAAAGAAAGTAGATAATCCATTTCTTTATTTAAAATTCCAATTAGAGTTATCCTTAACAAAGTTAAAAATTTCAGAAACTTTCATTTTTATTATAGAATTTTGGGAAATGATTTACTCAAATTAAAAATTTATATTATAATAAATTCCAAGGTTTTATAAATAAAAGAATAAAGTGCTTGTAATATTTTTCTCTCTCTTAGGAAATGAGAAAATAAAGAAGATAAGAAAAAGAGAAACTTGTACGTGAATTGCAAGGCAAAATATACGGCTAAACTAAAGGAAAGAATGGCTAGAAAGGAACAAATGTTAGGAAAACAAAAAGGCAAGAATTAAGGCAACCTTTCGTTTCTTTCCGTAAGAACAGGAAATTAATCTAGAGCTTAATTATGTATATGGAGAGAGAAACCTTTCGTTCTTTCTCTAATCAAATTGATTGATTAATTAAATGTCATTAACAAGCTATTTATTCATGGCATGGAATGTAACTATGTCCAAATGTATTCTACAGTAAATTATGTAGGTGCAATATTAGATTGTGTACAAAGATGATGTTTCCTTCATATATATCTTTATTGGTCATAGTATTATTAAAAACATATACGTATACGTATATATATATATATAATAGACTTATACATATAAATGTGTTAAAATTAAGTTTCATTATTTTATGAGCCTAAAATTAAAGACAGCAATTTTGAACCCAATCTCTAGATTAAAAGGGTTTAAGATTTAAAAAAGTTATGACTTTGCATACAATTCCATCTTATAAATCTTAAATCAAATTAACGCACACACATATGTATATACAAATCATTATAAATAATGCCTTAAACTTAATACAACATCTTTATGTTAAAATTTATAACTTAGTAAATTCTTTAATGTTAAGCAATAAATTAAGGTCTAACGTTAGTTTAAAAGGAAATAAAAGGAATCGTGATATTTTGTAATAAATTCAAGTAATTTTTATAAAGAAGCCCCTTTTTTAACTTTAAACAAAAGTATGCAAAAACCAAAAGATTGGATTTAAATAATGAACACATGTAAACATTAAGAAACTGCATATGTTTTCTATTTGAATCAATAACATAAATATTACATTAATTAAGGCTTAAATTTAAATTACAATAAGTTTTTTTCCCTCTTTTACCAAAACTTATTAACTTAAAAATTTTACTTTAAAAAAAACAACGTTTTCAAGTAAAACTTAATTAAAATATTTACAAAATTATGGGTTGTTATAATGGAGGATTAGCGGAGGGTAGTGTTGAGCTACCTACCAAATGTTAGGGTGATGGTTAGCTTTCAATTTTTGCTCGAGGTTCAATACAATGATTTGTCATCAGTACCGATAGTGAAGGATTATTTGGATATATTCGGGAGGGTTACCAAATTACCACCAAATAGAGAGATATACTTCCATATCGATTTGGTGACGGATGTCTGACCAGTAGTTATTCCATTGAGGCATATGGCACCAAAAGAGTAAAAGGAACTAGAGGTGCACGTGTATAACATGTTGAGACGAGGATTCATTCAAAGAACGTCAACCTAAGATTAGGATCACTCTTTTCATATCTCACGCCCGTTATCCACTAGTGCATAGTGAGAAGAATGTTAATCCAACATCAAATATCATCTCATCTCATACCCGTTGGCCTAATGTTCGAAAACAACGGATTTGTTCAAGCAAGCTAATCAAATTTCCCTTTCTACGGCGGTACGATGTCATTACTTTCTTTTTCTCTCTCACCCCTTGAAGAAGACGAACAACTGGTCCACCTGTGGTATTAGCCATGAAGGTGGATAGATTTTTGAGGCTATATGTGGATTACCGTGAGCATAAATAAGATTAACAAGGAAGAAAAATTATCCACTCCCACAGATCGATGACTTGTTCAACCCGCTCCAAGATGCTAGAGTAATTTCTCTTGAGATGGAATTTCATTAACTGAGAGTGGCGAAGGAGAGTATTTTGATTATAGCGTTTCATACACCATTTGGATTTTTTGAGTGATTGGTCATGCCTTCTAGGCAGACCATTATGTCAGCATGCTTTGTTGATCTTATGAATCGTGTGTTCAGAGATCAGCTAAGAAAGTTCGTAGATGATATCATTTTCTATTTGAGGATGGAGGAAGAACACAGGGAGCACTCTAGGGTTGTGCGGGAAGTGTTGAGGAATCATCGATTGAAGGCAAAGTTTTCCAACTATAACATTTGGAGGAGGGAAGTGTGATTTTTGGGTCTCTTTGTTTCCGAGCAGGGCATTGCTATAGACCCTGGAAAAGTTGCAATACTCCAAGACTGGGATAGAACTAAGAGCTCTACAAATGTAGCGAGTTTCCTTGGATAAGTAGGATACTATAGACATTTTATCAAGAACTTTTCTAAGGTAGTAACACCGTTAACTCATTTAATGAGGAAGAATTAGACTTTTGTTTGGAATGCGAGGTATGAGCATGCATTCATGAGTGTAATGGAGAGGTTAACGAGTGCACCGTTGTTAGTCATTCCGAGCGAGAATGAATAGTTAACAGTATACATAGATACATGTAGAACTAGATTAGGTGCGGTGTTAACTTATATGGTAAAGCTGTTGCATATGCTACTTGATAGATGAAACCTCATGAGAAGTTTTTGACTCATGATTTTGAGTTGCATCAATTGTGTTCGCTTTACTGATTTAAAGGCACTATCTATTAGGAGAGAGATTTAAGCTGTTTACTGACCACAAATCATTGAATTACCTAATGACCTGTATTTTTAAATATTTTAAATTATTAAATTTAATAAGATTAGTGAATAAAAATGTTTAAAATAAAATTTTAATGATTTAGTAATGTAGTCAATATGAGCTTGAATAAAATTTCGAAATAAAAAATTTCAAAGATTTAGGCGATAACTAGTATTGGAATGGAATTAACATATTGAATGTGTTTGTTATTAATAACTTGGATTGAATGATAAATATTGGATTATTGTAAAATGGGAGTAGTTGCTTTATTATTTGAATTCGTTTTAAAATTTAATTTTTTTGGTTAAGTAACTTATATTGAAATATGGTGATTTATGGAATAATTAAAATATTTAAATTTTAGTATTAGAATTATTTAAATAATTATATCTTGAATTAAAGTGAACGAAAATGATATCGAAAATTGATTTAAATTTTATTTAAATATGAATGAAGAACATTAACATTTAAAATTGGATTTAAAAGTGAATAATTAGAAACTGTAACTTTTATATTATACTTAACAAGTACATATAGCCATTTTGGCCACTATCTTGGGTTTTGATGAAACCATTTTCATTGGATCTGTAATAGTGAATTATTATAGGACTTCAAGTTTCATAGCAATCAGATTTGTCGTTTGGCCGTTGCGAGCTTGAAACGCATAGAAACTAATTTATGGAATTTGATTAAAATAAATTGATTTTTGAAAATCTATCCTCTGCATACGATCGAATTAGGCCTCGAGACTAGTTCCATTGCATTCGAAATAAGTGTAAAACATTATGAACACCAGGCGACACACTTCATTTGGAGCTCGAGAATTTATGACATTTACGGACGAGATATTTTCAAACGAATTATATATTTATTTCCTTCCTCGACCTTTCGTACGCATCCAACTCAAACCTTATCTTTCCTTGTACTTCATCCCATCTCTTTCCCTCTCATTCATCACCAGATCCATTTAAAGAAAAAAAAACGCGAGGAGTCGAGATCGGAAGCGTGAGAAGTCACGAGGGTGGCGGCCTGGAGGATGCGCGGTACGTTGAGGTAGGGCTAGTGGCGAGGTCGACAGTCATGTTTAGGGTTTTGGTTCGTCATCGTTTCGCACGCGTGGCTTAGTGGCAAGGTAGGAGTGTTCACTGTGTGCAAGACTGTGGTGACGGAGAAGAGAGTGGTACACGTGTGGAGGTCTTGAGCGTCGGTTCGCGTATGATGGCTGCTAGATGGTTGGGTCACGTCCGGCTGCTAAGGGGAGGAACCTGTTATTCGTGAGCCAGGAGATGTTAGGTATTGGTTTAGGTTTATTATTATTATTATTATGTTAACTAAATTTCATTACATTCAAATGATTATTAATCGATATCTTTTCCATATGAAGTCTGTTTCGAGCGAAACGAATTGCGTTGGATCGTATCAACGAAGGCTTTGGCATGCAATCGAAGTGGTATTTATTTGAAGTTGAAATATTTTTAGTTTTAAATAAAAGATGAGTGTTTATAATGCTCACGACGTACTAAACTATTTTTATGTTAGTTAAATTGAAATCGTGCAATGATTAAAATTATCGATTGTTGTTTGGTAAATTTAACTGACATGAAAATTAATATGGAAATTTATATATTAGAAATTTTGAACTAGCAGTTAAAATGAAATTGAATTAAACTGCTAGTAAAAATTCCCGATCATTGATAATTGGTAAACTAATGTGATTTATTGACTGTTTAGATGATTGTTTGTGATGAATTCTAATTGGTTGAGATTTTAGATGATTTGGAAGTTTATTTATTTTTTATATATCTATTTACCACCCTGTAAATTACTTTATAGTATATAAAACTGTTATTGGAATTATTTTGAATAAATTAAGAAATAGTGGAAATGATATACCCGTAGGTTCGACCACGGGTTATGTGGGCCCAACCAGAGGTGCAAGTGGTGGTGGGTGATGTGGCAGAGGGTGGAGATCAAGTCAGAGGTGGTGGTTGTGGTGGCGGCAGAAGGTGGAGGAAGAAGGAGATGGCAATCCTAGACTAGGTTTGGTACAGGTGATGGCTAGTGTTAGTTTAGATGGATTTTTGTGATGATCTTCACCATGGCTTGGCTTGGCCTGAGGGGGAGAGGTGTTAGGCTGTGTGATGGTCAAAAGAAAGTGGTGGTGATGGTCGGCCACAGCTTGGAGGAGGGGGAATACAGCTATGAAGGTGGAGAGCATGTGCAAATTCAAGTAGAAAATCAATAAAAAGACAAGAAGAAGATAGAATTTTTTACCAAAGCTTCACAAGGGGCCAATTGTAACGACTCGCTATTTTGGACCATTCAAATTGATAATAAAACCGTACATGTCCGAATTGAATAATTCAAAATACCGCTTTGTTAATTTAAATTTGGCAAAACATATCATTTACAGTAAATACATCAATCACAGATCACAGACACAGAGTAAATAATGCAGCGGAATAGATAAAGAATAGTAGTTCATGAAGCTACTATATACATATCAGAGTTAGAAATAAAATACAGCAGAACTCTCAGATGCAGTGAAGTCTCCAGTAAGAGTAGATGACTTCTCTGAACCAATGAACTGGAAAAGCTGAAAGAATAGATAACTGGATCTTCAAGCTAAACTCCAACTTCAAAGGTGAGTCTTAAAAGCTGTATCACTCGGTCTTACCCTAGCGTAAAGCAAAACACAAAACGCTCGAGTCAGGATTAACATTCTTATATCAATAAATCCAACTCAAGTGAAATATCAACTGAAATATAATTAACTTAAAGGATGTTTGGGATAACCATCCTCTAAGGATCCGTAGAACTATCTACAAGGTAGAAATATACACTATAACACCGTAGTCATGTTAATTTATACTTCAAAACCAAATATCATTTTTACTTCAAATATCTCTATATTTCCCCAAAATAGTATTTATATTTATTAAATAATTTATACAGTAAAGTGTTTTCAATTCCCTTAACAAATCGTTTCAACATCAACCTGACCTTCCCATTCAAATTTTATTCAATCTCAATTTATCAATTTAAATTCAACTCAATTCCTAAAATAACCACTTAAATTTTATCGATCTCAATTAGGATTTGAAATCACAAAATACCCCTTTATATTCAATATATTTCAAAACTTTAAGTATTCAATGTTTCAACTAAATTTTTATTCAATCTAGTTTTCTAAATAATAATTTCAAACTTAGTTCAACCTAAATTTCAACTTAGTTTCTAAATAACAAATTCAACTATATTGATTTCAAACACAAATCCGAATCTCAAAATAAACCATTTAAATTCCAATGTAGTTCAAGGCTTTAATATTTAAATGTTCAATATAACAGTTTCATATAGATCTCGATTTAACCTCATTATTATTTAGTCCTGAAATACTCCCTCATTAGATTCAATATCATTTAAGTAACCTTAATTTACATTTTACTCAATATTTTCTTTAATTTATTTAAACGCAAATATTCATTAAATCACTTAAATCAAAAATCCAGTTATAAAATCATACCTTTTAAATTTCCCATTCAATAATTTCAAATCGATTTAATTAAATAAATCCTTATTTAAATACCATTTTTAATAAACCCAATTTATCTCCCAATCTTACTTATTCGATTTATTACAAGAAAATCTATTGAAATATAGATTTACAAAAATACTCAACCATATATATGTATTAAATCCATCTAATTTATATCAAATATTACTACTAAATCTATGTATAAAATTTCCATTTATATAAAATCTTAAGAATCAAAATTTATTGAACCATATATTTCTTTCCAAAACCAAAGAAATTATTTTCAAAATATTTATATATGGACCAACGGTGTCTGTATATATTTCCTATCATATAGTCAAGTGCTACGGATATTTATCATTTCAATCCGTACACTAAATATATATATGGGTGGATATCATTTCAACCCATAATCCCAAATTCAATTAAATGAAAATCGCTTGGGTTTATCATTTCAACCCATAACGATTTTCTCCTATTCTAAAGTCCATTCGGGTATGTATCATTTCAACCCATAATGAATTCTAAACTACAGGGAACTTGCAGAGTGATAATAGATATGATAATAATAATTACAGGCATATATCATCAGTAATAATAAAACAACAGGATATGGTGTCATATCCCACAAGTGAACAATTATAGATAATAGCATATATAGCAATGTAAATAACTATCAACAGTATATTTCAATTGTCGTTTCAATCGAAATCAAATTTAATAAATATAAGAACATTAATCTTGAGTGATTGCTCAACTTTCGTGGCTGGAGGGTACCGAAGATGATACGGGAACACACACTGATACGGGCATGGAAATTGGATTTACAAATCCAAGCAAAGCAAAATTAGCACGAATTTGATGAACAGAACCTGGTAACAGAAAACGATGGGAACGGATCAAAATAGCTTGATATAAATTTTTTGATGAGACGCATATTATATTAATATTTCACTTAAACCCATTATTTTAAAAATACATATTCATTTGAAATAAATCTCAAATTAATTTTTTTTATATAACCAAAAATCAATAAAATCTTTATAGCTTGTATATGCACTTTGACCGAATCATTTATACCCATATAAACTTGACAGTTTAGATATATAAATTAACACAGACTATATAAATTTGTTTTTATTACTGTTAACTAAAACAACTACTAATGTGTATACAACCGCTTATAAATAAAATATACTTTTTATATTAACTCACTATGCAGACTAAATTTTTTTTTGTAAACTTAAATATAAACAATTGCCTATACAAATTAATATAATCTGGAAAAAATTTAGAATAGAAAACGTGGGAATTCAAAATACATGTAGTTGCAGCCTAAATCAAAACGTAAATTCATATACAGGTGAACATGCAGCTATAAATATAAGTAAATTATTGTAACCTTACCCAAAATGAAAAGACTCAATACCAAATTTTCATAACCTATGTATTTGAAACTGACAACGTTTATATAAGTAATTAAAACAAAATACTTTCCTTCTAGCGAATAAACAATACTTCTAACAACACTTAAAACTTTATATATTTTTCTTAAACAGTTAAAACTTTATACATATATTATATTTAATTTAGACACCTATAAAATAAAATTTAAAGTCCAACATTATCTCTAACAGAAAACAAAATCTTACAACTTATTCATATTTTTGCTTTTACACCAATTCAAAACATAAAATTTAAAACCATATTTAATTCGAACCCAATATACATAGTACACTTTAATATAATAATATCTGAAACCATGCACTGCAAATACTACCCATAACATACGCACACCACACAAATTTATAACCCAAAACATATGGTACTTACTTCATAAAACACCGTGACCCATACGCAACTCACGGTGCAAAGAGGCAGAAGTATGGGTGAGCAAGGCCTTGGCGGAGGGGAGAGGTGATGATGCCAGGCTGTGGTAGAGGGTGATGGTGGAGGAGACATGAGGCGAGTTGTTGAGTCGGTTGTGTGTGGGTCGCTACTAATGGTGGAGGTGATTTGCGGCTATGATGGTTGAGGTGGGGCTTGGCGAATGGATGAGGCGGACGCAGATCATGCGGTGGTTGACGTGGGCCAGAGAATCGGCAAGTGCAGCTATGGATGCACGTGTAGGTTGTGGGGCAGCATGTTGTTCTTGGCCATAGTAAAAGAGAGGGGATTTAGATGGAGATAGAGGCATGGGTCGCGGTTTCGAGGTGGCTCTCGGCCAGAGCTTGCGGAGGGGGTTGGAGAAATTGGTGATGCGGCCAGGGGTGTTGAACGGTTGGAGGCAGGTCTAGGTTTTGAGGCCGTGGCGATGAAGGCCAGAGGGGAGCAGGACGTGGAACCTTGGGCTGGTGAACTGCAGAGGCTGATATCGTGGCGGCGTGCTCGGCAGGTGGAAGGGAAATGGGAAGATGATGGGTTTCAGAGCTATGAAGGTGGCTGTCAAATTTTATATAGGGGAGGAGGATGGAAAGTAAGCTATGGTGAGGAGTGGATCTCTAAAATGAAGAAGATGACAGGGGAAAGGAATACAAGCAAGCTTTATTAAGATGGGGACTGTGAATGGACAGCATATGTTTAACAAACTATATAAATCTCTAGTATTAATTACTATTTTCCAACGGTACCAATTGAGAAAGAGGTGGGCCAGAAGCTATATACAGAATTTTTTTTTAACGATCACATCCTTAGATTAAGTTGAAAAAATTAAAGCAAGTTATAATTTGAACGGTAGAAAAGGCAAGGAAAAGTACCGCCATAAAATGAAATTTATTAAAGCAATTGAAATTTTACGGTAGGAAAGTAACCGCTACGCACTGATTTAGTAATCAATTTAAAGCTTAATAGCTTGAATTGGACAGTACGTTTCAAAATTTTGAATCTGAAGGGAGAAATAAAGTCACAAATTTAGGGTGCCGTTACAAACGACCGCTTATTACTTCTGTCACGTACCGGATTTCAAAATATAGAAATAAATATACTATTGAGATCAGCACGACGAGACGATCACAATGGTATACATATATCAGTGGTATGATCATCCGATCAGAAGTCGATGATCGGTACCAAAAATGCTGCTAATTTGTCAGAAATAAGGTAAACGGAGCAGTAGACGTCCGAATTTGGAAAAACGAAAGATGACGTCTCACCCAGAAGACGATTTATAAATTTTCTATAGAAAAATATCCAGGCTTGAAAATAAATTTATCATCATCAATTATTAGCTAGCTTGAATTTAATAGAATTTCACAATGAAATAAACTTTGATAAAATAAATTTAAAATTTAAAATCTGCTATGTTTAACTGGACGTAATCCAAATATGAAATTTTTATTTCAAAATTATTATCATTAAAATTTCTCAAAAATCCAATTAAATACGTTATAAAACCAATAAAAATCACTAAAATTTTGTGGGTCGTTACACTCTCCCCCACTCAAAGCTTTTCGTCCCCGAAAAGGAAGGAGGTAGGAGAATAGAACAACCAGAAATAAAGGTAGATTGAAAGTCAAGGGTAAATAATTAATTTAAAACTATATAAATTTTTCTTCAAATATTCATTTGAAAACTTCATTTGCGATTCAGTTATCTTTAATACTTTAAAATTTTCAAAACTCATTGGAATTTAATATGTCTAAATAACACCTTTATACATATATGAAAGCTATTTGAAAACAATTGTCTGCATCATTAGTTATATTTGCAAAGAAGCTATTGAAAACATTAAATCCATAATTCATAAATTTATAAATTTGTCTTTAGATACTTTTCAAACATTGTTAATAAATCATTCACTTTAAATATGTTTTATTTAATTAATAACTTGAAAAATATTTATAACACTAAAATTTACTATTAAACCATGCGGTATATAAATAAACAATATTTTAAAAAGGATATATCCAACAAGTAAGGAAGGTAGATTTGGAAAACAAAATCAAGGTGAATAACTAAACTAAGCAGATAAGGTAGATGCAAGGAATAGTATCGGGCACGAATAATTAATCTAGAACCATAAGAATTTAAATTTCAAATATTAATTCAAAATTTCTTTGTTGGGAAAAATACTTTTATAATAAATACCTTTATAATAATACTTTTATAATAAAATACTATTATATCGAAATAGATTTTCCTTTCGAAAATACTTTTATAACTCGATGTTTTAACAAGTTTATCCTCGTTCTTGCAGACTCTGGCCATGCGTTGATCAGGCGCAAAGCTATAATTCTTCAAGTACTTAGTAGACTTGTTTCAACACCCAGTGAAAATACTTGAAAAACCTTTCAAACAGATATGGAAATTACAATCCAAACAAAACAACCAAACCAAAACCTTTTTCCGACCATGGTTCGCAGATACACAATGGTTACGCCTGGATCCCCCAGGAAACAATCCGCATCCGCAAGCTTTCTCAGCCCTGCGAGTTACGCCATGGTGACTAGTAGAGTGCAGGATACACAATGGTTTTGCCTGGATCCCCCAGGAAACAATCTGTACCCCTAGGCAAGACTCAGCCAGGCAGTTGCGCTACTATTCGCGACCTACACAGATTGCAGGATACACAATGGTTACGCCTGGATCCCCCAGGAAACAATCCATAACCCTAGGCCAGACTCAGCCAGGAAATTACGCTATGCAGTCGCGAGAGAAAAAAAAACCATGGGTTACGCCACGGTGGGAACACTCGAGTATTACATCCGTAAAACCAAAAATCAGATAGAATAATATCGATAGAATGAATCCATGTTGTGGCCACAAAGCGGATATCAAGCATAAGGCACTTTCCATATCTTTACTTCAAAAATATGTACCATATAGTACCTTTTCAAATCACTTTCAGGTATCGTACTTATATAAAGTCCATATATATAGGATTCCATTTTCAAATCGAATACTTTCCAAATCAATAGTATATCAAATCATACTTATATAGACTTCGATTATATAAAATTCTCTTTCCAAATTGAGTACCTTTCAAATCAATAGATTTCAAATCAACTTCATACTTATACAAATCCATTTTATATAAGTTCGACCACTCCCAAATCAAGTACTTAATAATATAAGGTTCTCAATTTCAAGTTATTTCAATATCAATTCAGTTTCAAAATCATATATGATTTCACCAATTTCTTCCAAATTAAATATCTAAATTTCAAAGTTCCCAAATAATCCCAGTTTTCAAATTAACATAATTCAAGTCAAACAAATTCATTTCCAAAATCACCATATAAGTACTGGTTTTTAATTTCAATTTAATTTTGAAAACCAAATATTTTCTCAAAATCAATTATACTTAAAATGGTTTCCAAATTTATAATCATCCCTTTAAAACTTTTAAACTATATATTTCTATTTGAAATATCCAATTTACCTTTCTGATACCATTATTCAAAACTATTTTTTTTTCCAAAACATTTTAAAACCAAATTTACATTCTTTATCAAACATTTTATACTCTTCGAAATTTATTAGCTTTGAAAATTTAATCTCGATTTGGAAGTGTTCGAACATTCAAAATAGTTAGGGAAATCAAATTTTCAATTCAAGAGTTGAAAATCAACAATAAATCAATTATTAAATCCGGAACTCGAGGACTGAACATCGGTCACATTTTAAATTGTTTCAAATATATACTTATATCTTTCTAAAATATCAAATTATACTTCGGAATTTGAAATCAAAAACGGTTTTACAAAATCACTTGCATAGCGAAGCTATTAAAGTGGCCTCTCCCCCACTCTGAAACTCGAAAATAAATGTCGATGATGCGTGCACTCATCACCGAAATTATTTTCCAGCGACATAAGTGAGTTCTGGACTTCTATTTTCTAGAAAACTTCTTTGAAATTTCTTCAAAATTATTGGAAGGAATTCATTTGAACTCATTTGAAACATTTCTTATTCGGAAAAATACTTTTAAATCGTATTATTTTTATATATTTTCCAAAATCTTAAAACCAATTTCAAAATACCGGAATTCAATTCTCGAATTTCCAATTTAACTCTACAGTTATAAATCATTTTTATATAAATCAATTTCTTATAATTTTTCAAAATTTCAAATCCTTTCAAAACCTTTTTATATAGAATAACATTTCTTATTTGCTTTATATATATAGGTATATAATCCTTATCGAAAACATTTTCGCTTTTATATATATAAAAAATCATAGTTATCAAAATAAAATTTCGGTATAAACAATTTCAAAAAATAAAAACAAAACCCGATTTTCAAAGGATGATTCAAGAATGGATTTCAAAACAAAGATAGAGATTTAATTTAGAGGAACTCCAATCAATAGAATCCTGATTCGAAGATAGACTCGATCGAAGATGAGATAATTAAATTAAAAAATAGAAGATGGATATACTTCTATAAATCGACGGCGACCTTTACCGGTCAACCGTGATTCCAAAATTAGATCGATGTAGAATTCTGAGGCAATTCGACATTCGATCGCCAGAGATATAGAATTCGGCATAACAAGATATATCAGCATCGTTAACCGAGGATATAGAAATCTTTGGTGAGTCAATGCCAATTGAAAAGGAGTTTTCACCCACTTTACAAATCATTCAGTGGAGTTATGGGATACTCCAGAATCAAACGAATATAAATAGGGAGAGACAGAATGAATTTCGAAACCAAGGGACATTCCAAAATTCAAAGGAAATCGAGTCAAAAGGAAGAGATTCAACTCGAGGGAAAGTGACTCTGTAAATAAATTTACCATATATGCTAAGTTTTTGCCTAGAGCCAAAGCTCTGATACCAACTGTAACGACTCGCTATGTTGGACCATTCAAATCGACAATAAAACCGTACATGTCCGACTTGAATAATTCAAAATACGGCGTTGTTAATTTAAATTTGGCAAAACATATCATTTACAGTAAATACATCAATCACAGATCACAGACACAGAGTAAAAAATGCAGCGGAATAGATAAAGAATAGTAGTTCATGAAGCTACTATATACATATCAGAGTTAGAAATAAAATACAGCAGAACTCTCTGATGCAGTGAAGTCTCCAGTAAGAGTAGATGACTTCTATGAACCAATCAACTGGAAAAGCTGAAAGAATAGATAGCTGGATCTTCAAACTAAACTCCAACTTCGAAGGTGAGTCTCGAAAGCTGTATCACTCGGTCTGACCCGAGCGTAAAGCAAAACACAAAACACTCGAGTCAGGATTAGCATTCTTATATCAATAAATCCAACTCAAGTGAAATATCAACTGAAATATAATTAACTTAAAGGATGTTTGGGATAACCATCCTCTAAGGATCCGTAGAACTATCTACAAGGTAGAAATATACACTATAACACCGTAGTCATTTTAATTTATACTTCAAAACCAAATATCAATTTTACTTCAAATATCTCAATATTTCCCCAAAATAGTATTTATATTTATTAAATAATTTATACAATAAAGTGTTTTCAATTCCCTTAACAAGTCGTTTCAACATCAACCCGACCTTCCCATTCAAATTTTATTCAATCTCAATTTATCAATTTAAATTCAACTCAATTCCTAAAATAACCACTTAAATTTTATCGACCTCAAATTAGGATTTGAAATCACAAAATACCGCTTTATATTCAATATATTTCAAAACTTTAAGTATTCAATGTTTCAACTAAATTTTTATTCAATCTAGTTTTCTAAATAATAATTTCAAATTTAGTTCAACCTAAATTTTAACTTAGTTTCTAAATAACAAATTCAACTATATTGATTTCAAATACAGATCCGAATCTCAAAATAAACCATTTAAATTCCAATGTAGTTCAAGGCTTTAATATTTAAATGTTCAATATAACAATTTCATATAGATCTCGATTTAACCTCATTATTATTTAGTCTTGAAATACTCCCTCATTAGATTCAATATCATTTAAGTAACCTTAATTTACATTTTACTCAATATTTTCTTTAATTTATTTAAATGCAAATATTCATTAAATCACTTAAATCAAAAATCCAGTTATAAAATCATACCTTTTAAATTTCCCATTCAATAAGTTCAAATCGATTTAATTAAATAAATCCTTATTTAAATACCATTTTTAGGTTTATCTCCCAATCTTACTTATTTGATTTATTACAAGAAAATCTATTGAAATATAGATTTACAAAAATACTTAACCATATATATGTATTAAATCCATCTAATTTATATCAAATATTACTACTAAATCTATGTATAAAATTTCCATTTATATAAAATCTTAAGAATCAAAATTTATTAAACCATATATTTCTTTCCAAAACCAAAGAAATTATTTTCAAAATATTTATATATGGACCAACGGTGTCTGTATATATTTCCTATCATATAGTCAAGTGCTACGGATATTTATCATTTCAATCTGTACACTAAATATATATATATATATATATATATATATATATATATATATATGGGTGGATATCATTTCAACCCATAATCCCAAATTCAATTAAATGAAAATCGCTTGGGTTTATCATTTCAACCCATAACGATTTTCTCCTATTTTAAAGTCCGTACGGGTATGTATCATTTCAACCCATAATGAATTCTAAACTACAGGGAACTTGCAGAGTGATAACAGATATGATAATAATAATTACAGGCATATATCATCAGTAATAAAAAAACAACAGGATATGGTGTCATATCCCACAAGTGAACAATTATAGATAATAGCATATATAGCAATGTAAATAACTATCAGCAGTATATTTCAATTGTCGTTTCAATCGAAATCAAATTTAATAAATATAAGAACATTAATCGTGAGCGATTGCTCACCTTTCGTGGCTGGAGGGTACCGAAGATGATACGGGAACACACACTGATACGGGCATGGAAATTGGATTTACAAATCCAATCAAAGCAAAATTAGCACGAATTTGATGACCAGAATCTGGTAACAGAAAACGATGGGAACGGATCAAAATAGCTTGATATAAAGTTTTTGACGAGATGCATATTATATTAATATTTCACTTAAACCCATTATTTTAAAAATACATATTCATTTGAAATAAATCTCAAATTAATTTTTTTTATATAACCAAAAATCAATAAAATCTTTATAGCTTGTATATGCACTTTGACCGAATCATTTATACCCATATAAACTTGACAGTTTAGATATATAAATTAACACAGACTATATAAATTTGTTTTTATTACTGTTAACTAAAACAACTACTAATGTGTATACAACCGCTTATAAATAAAATATACTTTTTATATTAACTCACTATGCAGACTAAAAAAAAATCTTGTAAACTTAAATATAAACAATTCCCTATACATATTAATATAATCTGGAAAAAATTTAGAATAGAAAACGTGGGAATTCAAAATACATGTAGTTGCAGCCTAAATCAAAACGTAAATTCATATACCGGTGAACATGCAGCTATAAATATAAGTAAATTATTGTAACCTTACCCAAAATGAAAAGACTCAATACCAAATTTTCATAACCTATGTATTTAAAACTGACAACGTTTATATATGTAATATAAAACAAAATACTTTCCTTCTAGCGAATAAACAATACTTCTAACAGCACTTAAAACTTTATATATTTTTCTTAAATAGTTAAAACTTTATACATATATTATATTTAATTTAGACACGTATAAAATAAAATATAAAGTCCAATATTATCTCTAACAAAAAACAAAATCTTACAACTTATTCATATTTTTGCTTCTACATCAATTCAAAACATAAAATTTAAAACCATATTTAATTCGAACCCAATATACATAGTACACTTTAATATAATAATATCTGAAACCATGCACTGCAAATACTACCCATAACATACGCACACCACACAAATTTATAACCCAAAACATATGGTACTTACTTTGCAAAACACCACGACCTATACGCAACTCACGGTGCAAAGAGGCAGAAGTATGGGCGAGCAAGGCCTTGGCGGAGGGGAGAGGTGATGGTGCCAGGCTGCGGTAGAGGGTGATGGTGGAGGAGACATGAGGCGAGTTGTTGAGTCGGTTGTGTGTGGGTCGCTACTAATGGTGGAGGTGATTTGCGGCTATGATGGTTGAGGTGGGGTTTGGCGAATGGCTGAGGCGGACGCAGATCATGCGGTGGTTGATGTGGGCTAGAGAATCGGCATGTGCAGCTATGGATGCACGTGTAGGTTGTGGGGCAGCATGTTGTTCTTGGCCATGGTAAAAGAGAGGGGATTTAGGTGGAGATAGAGGCATGGCTCGCGGTTTCGAGGTGGCTCTCGGCCAGAGCTTGTGGAGGAGGTTGAAGCAATTAGTGATGTGGCCAGTGGTGTTGAACGGTTGGAGGTAGGTCTGGGTTTTGAGGCCGTGGCGATGAAAGCCAGAGGGGAGCAGGACGTGGAACCTTTGGGATGGTGAATTGCAGAGGCCGACGTCGTGGCGGCGTGCTCGGCAGGTGGAAGGGAAATGGGAAGATGATGGGTTTCAGAGCTATGAAGGTGGCTGTCAAATTTTATAAAGGGGAGGAGGATGGAAAGTAAGCCATGGTGAGGAGTGGATCTCAAAAATGAAGAAGATGACAAGGGAAAGAAATACGAGCAAGCTTTATTAAGATGGGGACTGTGAATGGACAGCATAGGTTAAACAAACTATATAAATCTCTAGTATTAATTACTATTTTCCAACGGTACCAATTGAGAAAGAGGTGGGCCAGAGAGCTATATACAGAAGAAAATTTTAACGATCACATCCTTAGATTAAGCTGAAAAAATTAAAGCAAGTTATAATTTGAACGGTAGAAAAGGCAAGGAAATGTACCGCCATAAAATGAAATTTATTAAAGCAATTGAAATTTTAAGGTAGGAAAGTAACCGCTACGCACTGATTTAGTAATCAATTTAAAGCAATTAATAGCTTGAATTAGACAGTACGTTTCAAATTTTTGAAACTGAAGGGAGAAATAAAGTCACAAATTTAGGGTGCCGTTACAAACGACTGCTTATTACTTCCATCGCGTACTGGATTTCAAAATATAGAAATAAATATACTATTGAGATCAGCACGACTAGACGATCACAACGGTATACAGAAATCAGTGGTATGATCATCCGATCAAAAGTCGATGATCGGTACCAAAAATGCTGCTAATTTGTCAGAAATAAGGTAAACGGAGTAGTAGACGTCCGAATTTGGATAAACGAAAGATGATGTCTCACCCAGAAGAGGATTTAGAAATTTTCTGTAGAAAAATATCCAGGCTTGAAAATAAATTTATCATCAGCAATTATTAGCTAGCTTGAATTTAATAGAATTTCACAATGAAATAAACTTTGATAAAATAAATTGAAAATTTAAAATCTTCTATGTTTAACTGGACGTAATCCAAATATGAAATTTTTATTTCAAAATTATTATCATTAAAATTTCTCAAAAATCCAATTAAATGCGTTATAAAACCAATAAAAATCATTAAAATTTTGTGGGTCGTTACAGGGAATAGACTGATTTTTTTGTGAGAGAAAGAGAAACGATTTTCGTGAAAGTGAAAAAAAATGCAGCTGAAATGAGTAGATTACACGGCCAAAACAATTAAGAGAAGAGTTGGGAAAATGAAAGGTCGGAAATGCAAAGAGACATAGGAATTTCAAAAGTTTAAAACTCTTCGAATTTCCTATATTCTTTTTATTTTATTTTTTATATATCAACGGCTGAAAACAAAGATGAAAGATCTCAGAAAATAAAATAAATAAGAAAAGAAAATAAATAAATTTAAACAATATCAATTAAATAAAGAAAATGCAGTAAATACCAAACTAGGCTTTATAAATTTGAAAGTGTACTTTAGAAAATTTATATTATTATTCTAAAAATATTAAAATATGAAAATATACCCAAAATAACACATTAACACAAATTAAAATAAAATATGACAAAGAAAATATAATTTATATAATTTAAAATAGAAAAAAATTGCAAAATAAAACAAATTATACTCAAAATTGAAATGTACATAACTTTTGCAGTTTAACTCTGTTTTCAACGAAACGAAAAGCAATGTTCAATTTATTTCATCTATTTTCATAATAAAAGATAAAATTTAAGATTTGAAATAATTTAAATTTGAAGTTTAAAAGTCAAAGTTTGAACAGTTTGACCAGAGATTCACTTTACAGTAAAATATTCAAATTATACTAGTTTGAACTATAAATCACACAATAATCAACATTTATATTTAAAAATGAAATGTTTGAAGTAAAAAAATTTTAAAATAACTTAAAATAAAAATAAAGTCAATTTAAAAATATAAGCAAAATCTATGGTTGTTACAATTTTCAAATCGATTTCAAATATTCATTTTCAACAACAATTAAAATTTTCAATTTATTTCAAAAACAACCAAATCAAATTCCATATTGATTTTCCAAGAAATTAAAAAACAAGTGAATTTCATTCAAATCTCAAATTGAAATCAATTTCTACTAAACCCCAAATTATTTTTCAAATTGATTCTAAATTCTTTCAAAACACCAAATAAATTTCCAAATGGATTTTCAAAAGATTTAAATTCAATCACCTAAAATCAATTCCCAAATGGATTTCAAAAGATTTTATTTCCTTTTAAAAATAGATTTCTTTTAAAGAAAAAAAATCCATTTATTTTTCAAACTCTTTAAAAATCCGTATTTTTAATAAATTCTTCAACCTTTGAATAATATTACCCGAAATCCATTTATTAAAGCTTTTCCCATATTTTGAAATTTTATTCAATAAGATTAAAAATAAACATTATTATTTTAGAATTCCTTCTTTCAAATTTATCCAATCCTCAAAAATAATTTTTTTTATATGAACTTTCAACCTGAATTTTCAAAAATCAAATTTTTATTTATTTTCGGTATCCAATGATACCAAAATTATATTCGGCTAAATTTTAGCCTTCAACAATTTCAATCACAAAGATAATCACACAGAGATTATAAATAATCAACACACAGCATTGAAACAAATTCAATTATTTAAGGAATCCAGTTGGATCCCTCCAACCTGTTTCTCTGCATCCACCGATGTTAGCACAATACCAATCCCGTTTCAAGACGGGATATCACGGTACATGGGTTTATATAAATATCATCCGCTATTATGCGGCGTAATAGGGTCTCATCCGCTATATAATGAGGGAAATCAACTCCAAGTACATATATAATACCAATTCCACTTCAAGGTGGAATATCGCGGTATATGTGTTTAATATAATAACCTCCGCTTAATATACGGCGTATACGGTCTATTTCAATACAACAGACAACAATCATCATTCAATCACACAATCAAGCAATTTTAGATCTGACTATTTAAAATTTAAATCGAAACAAATTCGATTGAGTGAGATGTTCTCACCTTGCTTCCAATGACAATTGTAGTGTTTCGTTCCAAATAAAATTAAACGCGCGTTTAATTTTATCCAAAATTCTCACTACCTCCAATCAACTCCAATCCATCTCCATCGCGTAGTATTCGCGAATACGAACCCAACGCAACTCGTTTCGTGTGAAACAGACCTCGTATGAAAAAGTTATAGCATTACAAAGTTTACACGATTCAATATAATAAAATTTCAAATTTTATTTTTAATTTTAAACCTAATTCTCATCATAGCCGTTCGTTCCCTTGCCTTGGATCTTAGCCGCATGTTCATTTCTTCCCCCAGGCAACATCGCGTACGCGAACCCATCAAGCCGCCGTTCGAACCCTAATCAACGCGCGAACTACGATCACTGAGGAGGCGATCAGACAACGTCGTTCGATTGCCCTTTGCGAGCTCTACCTGTCGTTGCCTCCATGTTGAACTCGGCCTCCATCTTGGCATAGAAAACTGAACCCAAACGCACGACTTCACGTGCCTTTATCCCGTCGATCGTTGCGTCGTTCACGATCATCACCATATAGATTTGAAGCTTTCATGATGCTCTACGATTTGTTAGTTGAAAGTAGTTGCTAATTCTTCACGGATTGAAAGAAATTAAGACAAAAAGAAATAAAACTATCGGCCATTGAAAATCAAGTGGCGGCTGAAGAATAGGGTTAGGGTTTGATGCAAAATGAAATAAAACTGGTCCTTTTATAGAAGATTTCCGAAACACTATTCACCCGAAAAATTTTCAAACTCCAAACGGAGTGTGCCGCCTGGAATTTATAATGTTTTACCCCTATTCCGAACGCAATGGAATATATATCGGGAGCCAATTCGATCATATTTGAAAGATAGGTTTTCAAATCGACTATTTAAATTTAAAATTCACTTATACCGATTTCAGTGCGTTTTAGCTTGCCCCAGAAAAACCGTAAATCCGATTGACACAAAATTTGAAATCTTACAATAATATAACATTACGGATCCGATGAAATTGGTTTCGTCGAAATTTGAGACTGTTTGAAAAATGGCTATTTTTACTCGTCAATTAAATATTAAAATATTCAATTTCTGCAAATAAATTTTTAGTTCAATTTTAAAAGTTCTATAACATCATTCTAACTCCAATATGATTTTATACAACTTTAAAAATCAATTTTAATCGCATTAAACCCAATTTCCAATTATTTCTGTAGTTTCAAATATTAAATTATCGACTTAATTATCCAATTAATCTAGATATTCAAAATATAACTTATTCTACTTACAAATTTTACTTGGTAACATTTAAAAATCAATTAAATATACGAGTTTCAAATGACAGAAATTCTGGGTCGTTACAAACTTCCCCCCTTAAAAGAATTTCGTCCTCGAATCTGCCAGGTAAGAAAAAGTCTTGAAATCCATTAACTTTTTTTTCCAAAAGAAACCGTTCCAACTTGATTTCAGATTCATTTTAACTTCTTAACTTTTCCAAAATCCGTTGGTTACACTTTTCTAGTTTAATTCCGACATTTTCATTTCAATTTAGAAATTGACTTTTCGTTAACAAAAATTTTCCAAAAATTTGCAAAACTTTTCTAACTCCCGAAATTTACGGAAAATTTTGGCAGAGTCTCCCTTGTACGGAGGAGCTTTTGCAATATCACAATAGATATAAATATATATACAGCGACCACCAAGGTCGGAAAACAGAAAAACAGTTCATATTTCCTATTTTTATTGCGTTTTTTTAGCATTTTTAAGCAAAGCGGTTATTTATTAGCATTTTAGCGTGACCAAATCCAGCAAACTACAGCCCCGGTACCTATACTTACTCAATTTAAACATGTAAGTGACATATATAGGAATTCATTTACATTTCACTAATTTTCAACTGAAAGCACATAGTTTTCACAAGCAATGCAATCGAAATAATTCTCATAAGCAATTTATAAGGTTTCGATGCAAATTTTAATTGCTTACAACCAATTCACATTAGTTCACTTTCAATTCAAATTCAATTATATAGCTTTCCATTTATCAATTAAATTTCATTAACACTTAATGAATTATATACAATCAACTAACAATCTAACAATCAAATCATAACCAACATAACCAAATTATTAAATTCACATTCAATTTGGTTTAACACTTTTAATTTCCAATTGGTTTAATATCTAATTGACTTTTCTTTCAATTATTCAATTTTTTTAACTTCATTAGCTTCTAATGAATTGACACTTACATTCATTATTTTATATCTATTCTTTTACATTCGATTGATTAATATTCAATCCATTTATTAATTCAATTACTAATTCATTTAACAAACAAGGTTGAATTTCATTTATATAACTCAAGTTCATATTCATCACTTCACTTTATTAATTTACTTCGATACCAAAATTAACTTCATTCAACATTACTTAAGTTATATTCCATTTCGAACATCATTTGTTTAACTTAACTTAAATTTCCCCTTATAAATCCAATTCAGATTCCAATTCTATTTAACTTTTACCAAAGTCAAATTTCGTCACTTATTCAAATTCATATCTCGTTTTGCTTAACAAAATTGTTTAACCATTTTATCATTTGGTTTCACTTACATTTTCACATTTAATAAGTTATACAACTTATTTAAAATTCAAAGTCATTTTATATAATCACTTCAGTTTAATTTCCATTTCGATAGCTTACCTAATCTAAATCAATTTATTTAAATTCGTTTAGTTAAATTTCAAATCATATGTTTTATTATGCCAACTCAAATTTATTTCAACTTTACCAAAGTAAAATCTTTATTATTTCATATTATAAGTTCAAAACTCATTTCACTTATATTCAACAATTACAGCTTGGATTTTAATTTTCAAATTTGCTTATCACAACCAAACTTCAATTTCCAATTTACTATGGTAGCAAATCCATCACACAGAAACTCGAAAACGATACTGATGATGATGCAGTCATCACCCTTATTATTTCCCAGTAAAAGCAGTGAATCCAGTGCTTTAAATTCTTTCAAAAAATTTTCCTTTTATTCATAAATCACATTTATAAATCTTTTTCTTATATAATTCACTATTCCACTTCACTTACATAAGATTATTCCAAATTGATTTATCTTACTTAATAATATAACATCTTTAACTTTGAAAAAAAACTTTCAAAATAAACGGGATTCAAAACTTTCAAATTCAAAGTCCAAATTCATTTTTTTATTTACAACTCATATTTATAAATATATTCATGTAGTTTCACTTCTTATATATAAGATTATTTCACAATTGTAAATCACATTAATTATAATTCCATACTTAATAATTCATTTGCTTATACAATTATTCTTTTACAATTGTTGTTTTTATTTAGATTATTCAAACATCTTTTAATTAACTTATATATATATTCTTACATTTTCAACAACCAAACAATCAATTTATATACACTTTAATATTTCTTGGAAAATTATTCCTTTATATATAAAGTATAATCAAGGTAAAATTATTTCATTTACCCAATTTAAAATGATACTATGTCAACTTGCCTCGTTTAAGTGTTTGGAAATCCCTATCGATAATATGGCGTCCCACATACCGACCAGAATTCACAAACAGCTCAACGGATAAGCAAACACAATATAAAACATTTTAATATTGACTAACAAATACGCGCTCATATCTATTAATACACTCAAACTCATTCTAGAGTACTACTGACTCTATCTCTAATAAGTAATTCCCAACAGAGCCAGGGTTGTCGCTTAACCAAATGCTCTGATACCACTTTGTAAGAGACCCGATTTGTGACGCCCCACCTCTATACCCACGCTAGACAAGAACACTACGGAGTAATGCTGTCGACTAGCACGGAGAATAAGGCTGTTGAGGAGCGACCATCCGTGTAATTTCTTTGCGCGAGCACCGATATGTCAGATAATATAACATGCGTTCTATTTCAAGAGGAAATCCGACATACCGACACAAACTCAAAGCTACTACACGGTGGCTATATAAATCCTTTGGAAACAAATATAGAAATAAACATAACACAAATCAGTCACAGATAATTCATATCACAAAGGCGGAAATAGATATGAATAAAACACATGAAAGTGTACATCAGAGTAGTGGTCAAAAAGATCCACAATAATACAAAGGAATAGATACAAGTGCTAGACAAAAATATGTATACATCAAGGAGTCAGTATCTCAAACGTATACAACAAAAACTACTAAACTTAAGTGGTTGGCCAAAAGATCAGATGAAAGTCCGATAAGGAGTCAAGCAGAAGCACCTGTAACATCTCAGTCTGACCCGAATATTATTTAAGAAGAAAATAATAAACGGATCAGTCTAGCTATAAATATCAGATGAAGTGATATATAATAAAAGATATGACATAAACATATAATAATCACAATGCCAAGCTGTGATAAATAAGTAATTGAAAGTCAACAAGAGATTAATCAATATCACAATAATCTACTCAAGATGAAAAGGAATGTCATACTGCTAATTTCATTCAACAAGCCACAATAAATGACATATATATCCATGCCAATCGTAAAAGTTGGTGAAACATAAATTCCAGAAATCAACACACGAAATCCAGAAATCACAATAAAAGGATGGCCAATCCCAGAAAAATAAACTCCTCCTGACAGGGTATAGTCCCCCATTACGGACTTTGAGCCGAAGCTCCTCCTGGTGAGCCGAAGCTCCTCGTGACAGGGTATAGTCCCCCATTGCGGACTTTGAGCCGAAGCTCCTTTTGGTGAATCGAAACTCCTCCTGACAGGGTATAGTCCCCCATTGCGGACATTGAGCCGAAGCTCCTCCTGTTGAACCGAAGTTCCTCATGACAGGGTATAGTCCCCCATTGCGGACATTGATCCGAAGCTCAATAAAAACGACGTACAGTCCTCTATGTGGACAAAGAGACATCGCACAATACTAGTCTAAACCATAAAACGATCGTCATGATCAAAGAGAAGTGTCGATTACAGTAAGCTAGTAAATATATGAGCTTAGCTTCATGTCCCATAATCACTAGCTTAACTTAAATATTTACAAACAAATTGTAGATCTCCACTAGGAAATTGTCACAAGAGATTCAATCGAACAAGTCCAAGAATTAACCGGCGAAGTAAACGCAAGCGTTTCATACCACTTGTTTTACTAAGTCGTTTAATTAGATTTCTCATACGAGTGAGGTAAAGGTTTATATATACTAATAGATTGGAAAACGGTTTTATAAACGAATTTGGTATTAAAATAGTATTGAAATCGTTTAAGGAAAGAGTTTTGATATTTACTACTAGTATAGAAAACCTTTATATTTTTAAAGTGACAAATCACAAAGAAGATTGCAGGAACAATCAATCACTAAGATTCACATTCGAAAACGTGAATAAAATCCAAAGAAATCGATATCAAATCAATCACAATGGATATGTCTAAAATTCTCAAAGAAAAGGTCATCAAAGTCGATAATAAATGACGACAACAAAAGTGAGACAACACGAATCGATTAAAGTTGGATATTCAAACGAATTAGCAAAATAGGCTAATCTGGCAAATAGAAGCAGGTCGGTCGACCGGACTCCCTGAGTCGGTCGACCGAACCATAGGTTGGAATGTGCTCGGGACAACAGTTCGGTCGACTGAACCAGGGGGGTCGGTCGGCCGAACCTTAAAACAGAAAGTGCTTATGCACTTGGAAGCAGGTCGGTCGACCGGACCAGGGGGGTCGGTCGGCCGAACCTGTTTCCAGCCTCTTCCCTGCCTATCACAAATGAGGTTCAATCTCGACCAAAATTGCATTCGCACGAGCAACGGCGCTAAGGGCTTATGTCAATCGACTACCCGGCCCTATAAGCTCCTCGATGCATCACCAAAAACATGTTCAAACATAAAAGTTAGGAATTTTAAATAATTGAACTCAAAACACTAAAAAATTGGAATATTCACAAAAGCAATCCAAATCAAAATCAAATGCACATGAATAAGTGTTAGGAATTCATACCTAACAATAGAAGAGAATTATAAGCATAGATGTGAGATTAAAAATCTCACCTTTGAACTAAAATTTATGAAGATGAAGCTTGAAAGCAATGGGAATCAACCACACTTCACATCCAACTCAAGAAGCTTGAATCTAAGCTTAAAAGAGAAACATTTCCTAAATTAGGTTTAGGAAATTTCTGAAATTGAAAGGAGAATGAGTTGGATAAGAAGAAGGAGATGCTTACCAATGGGTTCACTTGAGTTTGGAGCAAGAAGATGGATTTGCAAAGCAAGCTAGGGCTTAGGAATTTCTATTTCCCATTCTCTTCCACCATTGTTGCTAAAGCTTGAGTGTTTAAGAAAATAAGAATGAAGTGAAGAGGAGAGGGGGGTTGGGACTGAGTTAGTAAGTGGGTTCAGCCCAAACCAAAGCCCAAAGCAAAAAGTTGCAAAATTCAACTTTCTCCAAACATATCGAAGCTTATACTCAAAAAGGTCGCAAACGTCATTTTGAACTCAATGGGGGTGGTCTCGAGTCCCATTTCGACAGTTTGCAAAAAGTAGGTTTTCGGACCAAAATCCGATGAACGGTGAAATATTTAAATAAAATATTTAAATATATAATCAATAAATATGCGGGTTGTTACAGACTCCCCTCCTTAAAGTAATTGCGTCCTCGCAATAATTAAGAAGGAAATATAAGAAGTAACAACCATAGAAGCATATTAACACAAAAGAAAATTTGAATCAAGAAGTTCACCATAAAGAGCACGAAGGAGTAAATCCGAAAGTTTTCATTCGATGAATTCTCAAGATTTCACATGAGCGGTTTGAGAACCATTGAACTTCTATCAAAAAGAATATCTTTATATCGAAGGCGCTCAACCTCCGAAGCAATGATACGAATAGGATGTTGCTCAAAATCAAATCTGGTGAAACTTCAATTTCCACAATATCACCGGGCTCAAGAATGAAAACCGGAAACATAAAAGCATTTCCATAGTTAAAAGACGTGGAAAACGTCAAGAATAGCAGAAAATTGAGCTGGTGTAACGACGTAGTATAATAACAATACGTCCGAGAAACTAGAAACTCGAATAATTTGGAACATCAGCGTAGTACAAAAACGGTACACAAATGAACCAAAGCCCGAATAATTTCGGAACACCGACGTAGTACAAAAACGGTACGTCCAATGAGCCGATAAACCGGAACAACGATGTAGTATAATGGTACATCCATTGATCCAGATAAGACGGAACATCGATGTAGTATAATAATAGTACATCCGATGAACCTAACACCATAAAAGAACACCGGACACTAGTCCATAAAAGAGATGAGATGAAACTCAATAAAACGAAGTACATCAAAACGTCCGATGAACTTGATAAAAAGATAATTCCATTCAGACATCTTCAAAGAATCAACCACTTGTTGCTTACGACAAAGCGCATTGGCAACACGATTTCCCTTCCAGGAATAAAAAGAATATCAAGATCATAAGATGCCAAGAACTTGAGTCAACATGAAGTTCCTTATGAGAAAATAAATATTCCAAAGATTTATGATCGAGGTGGAGAACAAATTCATCCCCTAAAAATGATGATGTAAAACTCTAAAAATAGAAACAATAACCGCGAGCACTAGATCATGAGTGGTATATCTAGTCTCGATAGGCTATAATGATTTAGAAGCACAAGTGACAGCACGTTCTCCTTTGCAAGAGAACGGCATCCAAACCAATACGACTAGTATCGGTACAAATAGCAAAGTCTTGGTTCCCCTTCAGGAATCACAAGAATAAGAGTTTCGAAAAGAAAGAATTTCTTTTAAATAACCTTCTTTCCCATAAAGTTAAAACTTTCAAAATTACACTTATCTTTATGTAATTATCTTTCTAGAAATTTTTTACGTTTTACAAGTCAATACATCGTGCCTGATTGTCTCATCAAAGTGTTTAGGAAATTCCTATCGATAACGTTGATCAAGCGCATCGACCAAAATTCTCAAAGCACTCGACGGGCAATACAATCACAAAATCATCGTTTATAGGATAAATAAATCTCTTAAAAAGTTTTAAGAATATTCTTTGTTCGTTTCAAGAACAAAATCCAGTTTTACTTATAAATAAATCTTATGAAAAAGATTTGCAAAATTTTAAATTACTATTTTCATCCAAAATCAGTAAATACAAGAATAGTCTCATCGAAATATTCATAGAATATTCGATCTATAAAATGGATGAAATAAGCTGGGAAAACTGAATGACAAAATAATTCATTCATAGAATCATAACGAGTGCGGAATGCGGTAAGTGGAACGTTAATTTCCGCAACTCGTAGCAAATGAAAACCGGTGGCAAGGTTAAACTAGAAAGACCTTAACACCACACAAAAGATTTCTTAGGTGATAATCCTAAGACAAACTCAAGAATACCGGAAAATTTCTCAAACTATATGAATGAGAGAAATAACACTTTCCTTATAAGTGGGCTTTAAGGAATAAAATGATGCCATCAAGTTGGAATCAAAACCATAAAGGAAAAATAGAAATCTGCTTAACAGATTGAAAATGTCGAAGATGAATAGTCCTCTTGAGAAAATAGGATATAGGCTTCATTAATGATTAAGCCGATCCTTTCAAAAAATCAATTCCGAAGCCTAAGTAAAAATATCGGCTCGAAAAGAAAAGTCTCATAAAATAATTTCGACATCAATAAAAGCGAATTGAGTGTTGCAAATCTACCATCCGGATTCGCAATCCTCAAAGAAGTCATCAAGCTCAAACTATTTTCAAGGAAAAAGAATCGACAAGTTCTTTTGATATAAAATAGTGAGATGAAACCCATATCAAAAAGAACTCAAATAAGAAGATCACGAAATAAAACAATGCCATCAAGGATTGAGTGAAAAGTACCTTGACCAAGAGAAGAGTTGCTA
This sequence comes from Allium cepa, assembly GCA_030765085.1. NCBI lineage: Eukaryota > Viridiplantae > Streptophyta > Magnoliopsida > Asparagales > Amaryllidaceae > Allium > Allium cepa. Next base: position 1,012,923,904 of record CM060934.1, on the reverse strand, counting down.
GGGGTTGCACAATATTTAGCTTTCTCATGTCCTTGTTCAAAAGTTTGGGACACGCAGATAAAAGATGACCCGGTTTCTTGCAATAGCGACAAGAATGGGGTTTTGGACACATATTCGCATAGTGTTCCATAGAATTACAATTGTAGCATCCTCTACGATTAGGGATTGGAGTCTTTGCTACAAAAGTAGTTTGCTTCACTCTCTTATTGGGATTAAGGATCTTGAACTTAATATGCCTCTTCTTGGAAGTCCCAATATCACAAACACTTCCTTTACCAACCTCTCCATGAAGAAGAGTAACATCCACAAGCTGATTGAAAGAAACTTCAAGTTTCAAAGGTAGAACCATTTCGGGGTTCTTACTCAAAGCATAGATAAACTCTTGATTCTTTACAAGATCCAAAAGTTTTTGAGCAGACATGAATACTCCATCCAGGGGAGTAGCACTAGATTGACTAGCGCTGGGACGGCCAGGTCTAACCATTTCTCTTCTTTAAGAAAGAAAGAAAGAAGAAGAAAAGGTTATTCTCAAGATAAATATCAAGCAATTCTTGATAGATAAAACAAGGAATCATAAAGAAAATAGGATGAATCGGTACGAAGACTCGAATTAAATCCTAAAGCACGACTCCTAAGAAAGACTTAGGACGATGATCCTTGTTAAATTATTCTACATTTCTCCGAAGTTTGGCTCTGATACCAAGCTGTGACGCCCCACCTCTATACCCACGCTAGACAAGAACACTACGGAGTAATGCTGTCGACTAGCACGGAGAATAAGGCTGTTGAGGAGCGACCATCCGTGTAATTTCTTTGCGCGAGCACCGATATGTCAGATAATATAACATGCATTCTATTTCAAGAGGAAATCCGACATACCGACACAAACTCAAAGCTACTACACGGTGGCTATATAAATCCTTCGGAAACAAATATAGAAATAAACATAACACAAATCAGTCACAGATAAATCATATCACAAAGGCGGAAATAGATATGAATAAAACACATGAAAGTGTACATCAGAGTAGTGGTCAAAAGGATCCATAATAATACAAAGGAATAGATACAAGTGCTAGACAAAAATATGTATACATCAAAGAGTCAGTATCTCAAATGTATACAACAAAAACTACTAAACTTAAGTAGTCGGCCAAAAGATCAGATGAAAGTCCGATAAGGAGTCAAGCAGAAGCACCTGTAACATCTCAGTCTGACCCGAGTATTATTTAAGAAGAAAATAATAAACGGATCAGTCTAGCTATAAATATCAGATGAAGTGATATATAATAAGAGATATGACATAAACATATAATAATCACAATGCCAAGCTGCGATAAATAAGTAATTGAAAGTCAACAAGAGATTAATCAATATCACAATAATCTACTCAAGATGAAAAGGAATGTCATACTCCTAATTTCATTCACCAAGCCACAATAAATGACATATATATCCATGCCAATCGTAAAAGTTGGTGAAACATAAACTCCAGAAATCAACACACGAAATCCAGAAATCACAATAAAAGGATGGCCAATCCTAGAAAAATAAACTCCTCCTGACAGGGTATAGTCCCCCATTGCGGACTTTGAGCCGAAGCTCCTCCTGGTGAGCCAAAGCTCCTCGTGACAGGGTATAGTCCCCCATTGCGGACTTTGAGCCGAAGCTCCTCCTGGTGAGTCGAAACTCCTCCTGACAGGGTATAGTCCCCCATTGCGGACTTTGAGCCGAAGCTCCTCCTGGTGAATCGAAACTCCTCCTGACAGGGTATAGTCCCCCATTGCGGACTTTGAGCAGAAGCTCCTCCTGGTGAACCGAAGTTCCTCATGACAGGGTATAGTCCCCCATTGCGGACATTGAGCCGAAGCTCAATAAAAACGACGTACAGTCCTCTACGTGGACAAAGACACATCGCACAATGCTAGTCTAAACCATAAAACGATCGTCATGATCAAAGAGAAGTGTCGATTACAGTAAGCTAGTAAATAATGAGCTTAGCTTCATGTCCCATAACCACTAGCTTAACTTAAATATTTACGAACAAATTGTAGATCTCCACTAGGAAATTGTCACAAGAGATTCAATCGAACAAGTCCAAGAATTAACCGGCGAAGTAAACGCAAGCGTTTCATACCACTTGTTTTCCTAAGTCGTTTAATTAGATTTCTCATACGAGTGAGGTAAAGGTTTATATATACTAATAGATTGGAAAATGGTTTTATAAACGAATTTGGTATTAAAATAGTATTGAAATCGTTTGAGGAAAGAGTTTTGATATTTACTACTAGTATAGAAAACCTTTATATTTTTAAAGTGACAAATCACAAATAAGATTGTAGGAACAATCAATCACTAAGATTCACATTCGAAAACGTGAATAAAATGCAAAGAAATCGATATCAAATCCATCAAAGTGGATATGTCTAAAATTCTCAAAGAAAAGGTCATCAAAGTCGATAATAAATGACGACAACAAAAGTGAGACAACACGAATCGATTAAAGTTGGATATTCAAACGAATTAGCAAAATAGGCTAATCTGGCAAATAAAAGCAGGTCGGTCGACCGGACTCCCTGAGTCGGTCGACCGAACGATAGGTTGGAATGTGCTCGGGACAGCAGTTCGGTCGACCGAACCAGGGGGGTCGGTCGGCCGAACCTTAAAACAGAAAGTGCTTATGCACTTGAAGCAGGTCGGTCGATCGGACCAGGGGGTCGGTCGGCCGAATCTGTTTCCAGCCTCTTCCCTGCCTATCACAAATGAGGTTTAATCTCGACCAAAATTGCATTCGCACGAGCAACGGCGCTAAGGGTTTATGTCAATCGACTAGCCGACCCTATAAGCTCCTCGATGCATCACCAAAAACATGTTCAAACATCAAAGTTAGGATTTTTAACGAATTGAACTCAGAACACTAAAAAATTGGAATATTCACAAAAGCAATCCAAATCAAAATCAAATGCACATGAATAAGTGTTAGAAATTCATACCTAACAATAGAAGAGAATTATAAGCATAGATGTGAGATTAAAAATCTCACCTTTGAACTAAAATTTATGAAGATGAAGCTTGAAAGCAATGGGAATCAACCACACTTCACATCCAACTCAAGAAGCTTGAATCTAAGCTTAAAAGAGAAACATTTCCTAAATTAGGTTTAAGAAATTTCTGAAATGGAAAGGAGAATGAGTTGGATAAGAAGAAGGAGATGCTTACCAATGGGTTCACTTGAGTTTGGAGCAAGAAGATGGATTTGCAAAGCAAGCTAGGGCTTAGGAATTTCTATTTCCCATTCTCTTCCACCATTGTTGCTAAAGCTTGAGTGTTTAAGAAAATAAGAATGAAGTGAAGAGGAGAGGGGGGTTGGGACTGAGTTAGTAAGTGGGTTCAGCCCAAACCAAAGCCCAAAGCAAAAAGTAGCAAAATTCAACTTTCTCCAAACATATCGAAGCTTATACTCAAAAAGGTCACAAACGTCATTTTGAACTCGATGTGGGTGGTCTTGAGTCCCAATTCGACAGTTTGCAAAAAGTAGGTTTTCGGACCAAAATCCGATGAACGGTGAAATATTTAAATAAAATATTAAATATATAATCAATAAATATGCGGGTTGTTACGCGATTCTTCGACTCCCGAATATCGACATTAATACGTCCACTGTATCAACTGCCGAACAATCGATGCCAGAAAACCGCACACTTAGGATTTAAGAAGAAGAAAAAGATAGAAGAAGAAAGAAAGAAGAAGCAACAGAAACAATGTCAGAATCTCACAATCGCAGCAGAACAACATATAATTGATAAATGACTATCTTTAAATCAAAAGAACTGTACATTTTATACATTACATCATCAGTGTCAATATACAACACAACACAATAATGGAAAGTTATATAAACCTGTCCTCACAACTGAATACACAGCGGAAAAGATAATATCATATACAAGTGATACGTTTCGCCCTCCAGTTCGCCTCTTGAGCTCCAAAGCACCTCCTGAATTCCAAAATGACCGGATAACCTGACTCTAGACTGCCCGTGTGGAAATTGGTGGGCACCTAGAGTTTAGGAAGGGAACAATAAACTCCAGGTCAGTCATGGGACTGGTGCGAGAACTTAAAACAGTTTATCCTAAAAAAACAAACAAAGAAATATTTCAAATAGATCCGCAATGCTTTTAGAAAATGTAACAACCATAAGGCCTCCCGCCACACACATAATGCAAACGCAGAATTGGAGGAGATTTCTCCTTATGATAGTCAAACATGCTTGATATGCAAATTTCTTTGATATTATTACTATAAGTGCAAAGTGTAGGAAAACATTTCGAAAGTATAATATAAATCTTAGCCAGCATAGACGTTCCGAACTATGCCTACTATAGCTACCATGTTCAATAGCAGGTTACCGCCACATTCCATGGCAGGTTATACAACTAAAACCATACAAGGCTCATATTGTTTCTTTGGATTTTCCAACAAATGGTCAGGCTAAGGAACTTCCTATTGCCACATGGTAACGCCTCTAGCGGGATGCCCCGAGAACCTAACCGGATCTCTGCCAATACAAGGCCGGGTTACCTCTACAAAAGTAGGTAACTACTGACACGAGTATGTCATCCCCCGGTTGTAAACAACCTTTATCCGAGGATCCTCAATCAACAATTCAATCACAAAGTCGTATATATTTGCGATCCACATAAGTTAAGTATCTGGGCTCCATACCATGATACCACTTCTATCCAGAAGAAAATGCACATACCCTAAGGGGCGCTACTCCCTATAACCTCGTTGCATCTTTCCTGTTTTACCATTACCGGGTTCTGAGGTCCGAAAAAGTCTCGTCCACAAAGCTACGCTTTTCATAAATGCTATGCTTTGATCAACAAATGATCAGCAACACTTCGTATGCCACATTACCAAATTGGGAATGTATCACTAGTAACCATCAACTACATAACCTCTGAGCTCGTACGTCTCAGAGAAGGGTATTAAGCTAAGAGAATAAATTCTCCGCCACCAACAGAAATGTATTTGATAGAAACCAGCTTTACATCTCAAAGTGTAACGTCAGACACACATTCATACAAGTCCATTCCGGGATCGAACGGAACCGAAGGCACTTCCAAAGAAGCCCTTGCAATCCGAATATTCACTAATCACATCCGGACTTCCATCACAAAAGGGTGATAAAATCTCTATATCGGAGATCAGCCGATGCAGAGACATTCGACGGTAATCCTTCCGTTTTCGAAAATATCCGGTCTTCAACACCAGTCTTCAAATGTTACCATTACGACGTATCACTATTCAGAATGAGATTTATGACCCAAAGGTCCTCTCCCGGCTAAACCGAATAACGAGCGCTTATGTTAAAATAAGTGTAGCATTCAAATTCAAGCAAATCACAACAAATACCCATTTAAAGGTAAATATTGATAGTCGGTTATTTAACTATCAATAGATATGCACAACATCACTAGGTTCCAAATAATTTCCTAAATAATTTATTTTCCAAAAAATATTTACAAGATATATTTTTCCACACTTCAACCATTTGAAAACAAATTTCAAATCACTTTTCACCTTTACAACTTTTGAAAACAAATTTCAAATCATTTTCCTTATGCGGAAACGCTTCCAAATATTTATTCATTTTAACTGGAAATCTGCCGAGTTCAAATACTTTAAAATAATTTACAGTACCTATCCATAATATATTGGGAAAACACTTTGAAATAAAACTATTTTTCTTTAAACACTTTACTCAAAATATTAGTTATAAAAATATTATACCAATATCACACTTAACTGAAGTCCAAACTAATTTTCAAAAGAAAAATTAGTAGATAGAGTATAACTATTTAAATAACTATCTTCTAAAACAATTATTGATTAAATCTAAGAAATAATCATTTCTATATCAACTTAAAAAATCTTTACTTAAAGGATTTAAAACAATTTAAAAAGTTAATTTCTCCAAAGTATCCTTTTCAAAACAAATTCTAGAATTATATATATATATATATATATATGTATGTATGTATTTTTCAAAACTATTCAGAAATTTTATTCGGCATTCCAGGGAGAATACACTTTCATTTCAAAATGGTTCATTTAAACCAATTAAATAAATCCTTACCGATTTACTTTAAATTTCGTTCCAAATCCGTAAATTTATTTCCACGCTTCAAAAATAAATCAATATTTTATTTTTAAACAAATTTCCCTTTCCTTTATAAATTCCATGGTGAATTTAAATTTTCAAATATCCACTGATATACGATTTTCAAATCGATTTCAAATATTCATTTTCAACAGCAATTCAATTTTTTAATTTATTTCAAAAACAACCAAATCAAATTCCATATTGATTTTCCAAGAAATTAAACAACAAGTGAATTTCATTCAAATCTCAAATTGAAATCAATTTCTACTAAACCCTAAATCAATTTTCAAATTGATTCTAAATTCTTTCAAAACACCAAATAAATTTCCAAATGGATTTTCAAAAGATTTAAATTCAATCACCTAAAATCAATTCCCAAATGGATTTCAAAAGATTTTATTTCCTTTAAAAATAAATTTCTTTTAAAGAAAAAATCCTTTTATTTTTCAAACTCTTTAAAAATCCGTATTTTGAATAATTCTTCAACCTTTGAATAATATTACCCGAAATCCATTTATTAAAGCTTTTCCCATATTTTGAAATTTTATTCAATATGAGTAAAAATAAACTTTATTATTTTAGAATTCCTTCTTTCAAATTTATCCAATTCTCAGAAATAAATTTTTAATATAAACTTTCAACCTGAATTTTCAAAAATCAAATTTTTATTTATTTCCGGTATCCAACGATACCAAAATTATATTCGGCTAAATTTTAGCCTTTAACGACTTCAATCACAAAGATAATCACACAGAGATTATAAATAATCAACACACAATATTGAAATAAATTCAATTATTTGAGGAATCCAATTGGATCCCTCCAACCTGTTTCCCTGCATTCACAGATGTTAGCACAATACCAGTCCCGTTTCAAGACGGGATATCGCGGTACATGGGTTTATATAAAATATCATCCGCTATATAATGCGGGAAAACAACTCCAAGTACATATATAATACCAATTTCACTTCAAGGTGGAATATCGCGGTATATGTGTTTAATATAATAACCTCCGCTTAATATACGGCGTATAGGGTCTATTTCAATACAACAGATAACAATCATCATTCAATCACACAATCAAGCAATTTTAGATCTAACTATTTAAAATTTAAATCGAAACAAATTCGATTGAGTGAGAAGTTCTCACCTTGCTTCCAATAACAATTGCAGTGTTTCGTTCCGAATAAAATTAAACACGCATTTAATTTTACCCAAAATTCTCACTAGCTCCAATTAACTACAATCCAGCTCCATCGCGCAGTATTCGCGAATACGAACCCAACGCAACTCATTTCGTGCGAAACGGAGCTCGTAGGAAAAAGTTATAGCATTACAAAATTTATACGATTCAATATAACAAAATTTCAACTTTTATTTTTATTTTTAAACCTAATTCTCATCATAGTCGTTCGTTCCCTTGCCTTTGATCTCAGCCGCACGTTCATTTCTTCCCTCAGGCAACATCGCGTACGTGAACCCATCAAGCCGCCGTTCGAACCCTAATCAACGCGCGAACTACGATCGCCGAGGAGGCGATCAGACAACGTCGTTCGATTGCCCTTTGCGAGCTCTACCTGCCGTCGCCACCATGTTGAACTCGGCCTCCATCTTGGCATAGATAACCGAACCCAAACGCATGACTTCACGTGCCTTTATCCCTTCGATCGTTGCGTCGTTCACGATCATCACCATATAGATTTGAAGCTCTCATGATGCTCTACGATTTGTTAGTTGAAAGTATTTGCTAATTCTTCACGGATTGAAAGAAATTAAGAGGAAAAGAAATGAAAACTATCGGCCACTGAAAATCAAGTGGCGGCTGAAGAATAGGTTAGGGTTTGATGCAAAATGAAATAAAACTGGTCCTTTTATAGAAGATTTCCGAAAAGCTATTCACCCGAAAAATTTTCGAACTCCAAGCGGAGAGTGCCGTCTGGCGTTTATAACGTTTTACCCCTATTCCGAACGCAATGGAATATATATCGGGAGCCAATTCGATCATATTTGAAAGATAGGTTTTCAAATCGACTATTTAAATTTAAAATTCACTTAAACCGATTTCAGTGCGTTTTAGCTTGCCCCGGACAAACCGTAAATCCGATTGACATGAAATTTGAAATCTTACAATAATATAACATTACGGATCCGATGAAACTGGTTTCGTCGAAATCCGAGATTGTTTGAAAATGGCTATTTTTACTCGCCAATTAAATACTAAAATATTCAATTTCTGCAAATAAATTTTTAATTCAATTTTAAAAGTTCCTAACATCATTCTAACTCCAATATGATTTAATACAATTTTACAAATCAATTTTAATCACATTAAACACAATTTCCAATTATTTCTCTAATTTCAAATATTAAATTATCGACTTAATTATCCAATTAATCTAGATGTTCGAAATATAACTTATTCGACTTATAAATTTTACTTGTTAATATTTAAAAATCAATTAAATATACGAATTTCAAATGATAGAAATTCTGGGTCGTTACATATATGAATCCACTATTCACAAACAAATGTTACAATTCTTATATAATATTGATTTTATTAAATTTATTACGTATCACTTCCTTTATTGGGATTTCATTTCACATTAACATAACATTTATTTACATTTATTAAGATTAAATTTCAATTTTAAATTAACAAGCTAATAAATAGGTAACATACAAAATTATTACCGTTAACCCTTTGCCTCATAATAGGCTTTTATTACTCACCAATCAATGTTTCCATTTTTTTTCCATAATACTAATTTCATCAATTTCCCTTAACTTTCTATTATTTCCTTGTTAATTCAATATTTCATTTATTCGCTATTTATTTCATCAATTACTGCCTTATAAATGAATTTACGTTTCAATTCAATTTACATTCACCCTTTCCATTATTATATTAATTATCATTAAAGTAACATTTACTTACTTTTATTTATAAATTGGTAAATTACTGGTAACGACAAACATTTGTCAACATTATACCCCTTTATAGTACTTATATGTTTATCCTTCACAACAACTACTCTCTATTACATTATTTCACACACTAAAATAATAATTTTTTTTTTATTATATTCCATTTATAACCAAGTCCTAACATTTAAATTAATTTATTAAATTGGAATGTTAAATCAAGTTCATAAATTATAACTTGCATTATCATATTTCCTTGATTTACATTCAATTACTGTTAAAATGTGCTATTTCATTAATTAATTCAATACTTACTTTTATTTTCTCATATTCAATTTATATTCAGGTATACACTTTAGGTACTTTATTTATTAGAATTTTTATTCAAATTACTAATAATTAGTTTTAATTACCATTATTATATTTCAATCTTAGCAATTACTTCAATATAAATTATAAAAAAATTATTCTTTCTAAATTTAACTACAAAGATCTAATTAAATTAACCCATTTATTTATTAAAATTTATGGGTCGTTACACTCTCCCCCACTCAAAACTTTTCGTCCCCGAAAAGGAAAAAAAGGGAAAAGAGGAACTTATAAACAATAAATCTTATTCAAAAATATTAACTTTATAAACAAAAATTTATAAAATTAATTAAAATAAAATATGCCTATTTATAAACATTAAATCTTTTTATACTCAAATTAATCAAGTTTGGAAAACATTTTACAAAAATTTTCTAAGTCCAAAATTTACGGAAAATTTTGGCAGAGTCTCCTTTGTACAGAAAGGCCTGGGAGAAAATATAATATCAAATATAATAATATACAACATATATTTTTCAAATAACATATATCCCAACCCGAGAAAAACAATGTAATAACGCTATAAACCGTAATCCGAAAACGTACCTATTTGGCGAGCAATTAATGCATAATTATGAAACCAAAAGCAGTAGTAATTGCTTCCATAACCTGTATTTCACTTATATAATCCCAAAAAGGTTAACAGTTATATAAAATGAAATCTTTGAAGTTGTTTCAACCATAAACAAACAAGCAATACAAACAACAATCACTACAACAAGGCATATAACCATCACATAAAATCATCACAAATCAATCATTCATTCATATCAACAAAACAAATAGTTGTTCGGGTTCAAAACTTCGAATTGTACAGGATGAAAAATAAACTACTAAGCGCACCATTTACTCAGCCTCTGATGAAGCTAAATAGATTATTCATACATCCAACAAATTTAAAGTATCCTTACCCAAACAACCATAACCAAAACAAACAACAAATCCAAACAATAATTAAGTTCATTCTTATTAATTTAATTTCATAACCTTTGTTCTTTGATTTCCTTTTTATTCATATAATGATTTCCTTTAATTCACATTTATTCCTTGCAAATTTTCATTTTCATTTTCATTTATTTATTTGCATTACATTTATTCATTTCTTAATTTCATTTACTTAGCATCACAATGCATTAATTTTAGTCTACATCCTATATTTAGTGCATTCATCTTTTCTACTTATTTTATTTATAAATAGCTTCACCCATTTACTTAATTTTATTATCATTTATTTATACTACTTAATTTCACTTATTTACTTTCATTTATTACTAAATTCCATTTATAATACTTACCTTTCTATTTTAATTAGTAGTCTTTCAATTATACTTAAGTTCATACCAATTACACACCAATTTTTCATTTATTAAACAATTTCATTGAGTACTTTCCTTATTTCAAATTTTTACTTGTAAAATGTAACGACCTGATATTTTCAACGATTCGCATCCGCACATGTCGGACTTGAATTGCTCAAAATATGAGATTGTTAATTGAAATTTGGCAAAACTTAACATCTACAGTAAATAAATCAATCACAGTATCAAAGATACAGAGTAGTACAATGATACACAGCGGAATAAATGAATAGTTGTTCATGAAGCTACTATATAAACAAAGTTAGAAATAAAATATATCAGAAAATCCCAGATGCAATGAAGTCTCCAGTACGGGCAGATGACTTCTCTGAACCAATCGAGTGGATGACTGAAAGGATAAATAGCTGGATCTTCAAGCAAAGCTCCAACTTCGAAGGTGAGTCTCAAATGCTGTATCACTCAGTCTGACCCGAGCGTAAAGTAAAACACAAAACACTCGAGTCAGGATTAAAATTCTTATATCTATAAATCCAACTCAAGTAAAATATCAACTGAAATATAATTAACTTAGAGGATGTTTGGGATACCCATCCTCTAAGGATCCAAGGAACTATCTACAGGGTTGGAATATACACTATAACACCATGGTCAATTTTATTTATATTTCAAAACTAAAATGTCATTTTCATTTCAAATATCTCTATTTTCCAAATTAGTATATATATATATATATCTAATAATTTATGAAGTAAAGTATTTTTATTTCCTCAAACTTCATAAATCGCTTCAAAAATCAACTCGACCTTCCAGTTCAAATTTAATTAAATCAAAATTTATCAATTTCCATTCAATTTAGTTTCTGACTAAACTAATTCAAATTTTATCTATTTTAAATACGGATTTTAACCACAAAATAAACCATTTAAATTTCAATTAAATTCGAAGTTAATATATTTCAGAGCTTTAAATATTCAACATTTCAGAGACCAAACTTTGATAGTTGCGTTTATCTCCCAACTTGACTTCACTATTATTTTGTTATGAAATATTCACTTAATAAATTCAATATTATTTATATGACCTTAAATTTACATTTTCTATATATTACCTTCGATTTCTTTAGACATGAATCATCCATTAAATTTCTTAAATAAAAATTCAAGTTATAGGGTCATATGTTAAAGTTTCGAATTTAATAGTTTCAAATTGATTTAACAAAATAAAATCCTTAATTAATGACAAATTCAAATAAGTCCCAAATATATCTTCAAACCTTAGCTTATAAAATTTATTCCACAAATCTATTTCAGAAATACAAATTTAATAAATCCTTAAACATATTTCATATTAATAAAATCAATCTTAATTAAATTATCTTAATATTAAATCTATATATAAAATAACCTTTATATATAATACTTTAAATCAATATACAATAAAACCGTATATTTCTTTTCAAGACCATAGAAATTATTTTCAAAACTTTCATATAGACCACGGCGTCGATCTAAAATTTTCTGTTCTATGTACAAGGGATATAGATATTTATCATTTCAATCCGTAAGTTAAATATATACGGGTGGATATCATTTCAACCCGTAATCCCAAATTCAATTCAAATGAAAATCGCTTGGGTTTATCATTTCAACCCATAATGAAATTCTCCTATTCTAAAATCCGTTTGGATATGTATCACTTCAACCCATAGTGATTTCTATACTAACAGGGAACTTGCAGAGTGATAACAGATATGAAAATAATAATAACAACAGGCATATATCATCCAAAAATAAATATAAACAATAGGATATGGTGTCATATCCCATAAGTGAACAGTTACAAATAATAGCATATATAACAATTTAAATAACTACATCATCATATTTCAATTGTCGTTTCAGTTTAATCAAATTTAACAAATAAAAGAATGTTAATCGTGAGTGATTGCTCACCTTTCGAGGCTAGAGAATACAGAAGATGACATGGATATGCACACTGATACAGACACTGAAATTTGAATTATAAATCCGAGCACGAATTTCAAAGCAAAGTAGGATTGGCACGAATTGGACAAACGAGGCTGATAATCAAGAATTTATGAATTGAATCAGAATCAGTCCAATATATACAAAAAATTTTGCTATTCTAATAAAAATCAAAATTGCATCCCTAAGAAAAATTTAAAGTCGAATCACACACACACACACACACACACACACACACACACACACATATATATAATTTACCTTTTTTTCATACATAAACCAATAGTTTTAACATTTGAAATAAAACATATATGTTAAATAAACATCCTTATAATTTTTCAAAACCATTTTAATTTTTACACATAGATCAAAATTTCTATTTACAAATCTAAGACCCAAACCACCCCATATGACCTATGTATATAATATCATTAAATATTTTAAAATAAGATTAATATATAAAACTTCAACAAATTACACTGTTCAAATCTCATTTATAAACTACTATATACATATGGTACAAAATCCACTTCACAATACAATTATAAATTTTAAACACTTTACCTATATATATAAACTAATATATAAATACCCATACATAAACAGTAAAGCCTATACACAGACTTATATAAAATTAGACAACGGATGTAGAATTACTTATATAACTTATATTATAACTTATTTTATAAATATATATAATACTGTAACCTGTGGAGACCGAAAGTATAAGTTAGAATGTAAACTTTATACAATATACATAAATAGCAACTAATATAACTTTATTTTTATTTGCAAAAGCAACTGGTCTACACTAAAACACATATACACCCTTAACTTTTATGCAAACATGCATGCCAACTGAAATGAAAACTTATATATTAGAAAACTAACTCCATACATAAGAGTATGCAAAGTATATAGATATATATAAGGCCAAAAGATATATTTATAATTATTATAACTTTATATAAATATATGTCATATACGAACTTAGGAAAGTAAACAACTTCAAAAATCCTATACAACTTCCATAATAATAAGATGTAAATTGACCTTCAATAATAGTTATAAACCTATTTATTATAAAACTATATATATAATAACGGATTTACAAAACTTATAAAATAAATCATACAATATGGTTTGTAAAATATACATATATGGACTCAAAGTTAAAACAAAAATGAATATAAATCTACTTTCCAAATATGCAGACTCCATTTGTAGATCCAACACAACTCACACATATTAAATATGTATACACTTCTAGAAACGAAACAAACTTTTCAAAAAAAAAAAAGGAAACCACGTTTGGTATATATATGTATTCAAATCCAACAACTTTATATAAACCACTATATGTATGCATCTTATATTTTTATACCACTATCAATATATCATGACTATACTCCATATAAACAAATATGCGTACCAACTTTGAATGCTAGAATATGCTTCAACAGCACGTACAAGGGACGAGTATTCATAAAATCATCCATATCATTGCTAAATATAAAACTATATATAATATATATATAAATAACACTTGCAAATATAAACTTAACTTACCTATGCCTGGTTATACGAATAGTAGAGGAAACAGGGGAGGGTCGCTGCGTCTTCGATGGATATTGTGCAAGGGGAAGAGTGGATTCGGTGGAGGAGCGGAGTTTGGAAAAGGTGAAGGAGAGGTCGAAATTTGTAGTGCCATGCAAGTTTATATAGAAGAGGAAGAAACAATAGAGAGGGAAAGAAGAGACATCTGGGAAGAAGCAATAAAAAAGGGAAGAAAATACGAACAGAAGTAAATGGAAATGACTAAATAAAAGTAACCAAAGAAATAGCACAATCACGTGCTATGATTTTGTGGAGGATTTACGAAAAAATATTCATGTTGATTCAGGAAAATAATCAAAGCAAATAAATGGTATTTGAACGGAAGGAAAGAGAAAAGTCACAATTCCGGAAAAATATCAAAGTAACAGCTACACATTTATTCAAGAGCTATTAAAGCAATTTTTAAATTGTGAAGGCAACGTTACTATGCGTTATATTTTTAAAATAAGAATGCTGAACGAAAATCAACAGTCAAATATGGTGCGGTGTAAATGGCAAGAGTCACGTTGATTACTGAATAAAAGAAAATGAATAACCATGTATTTATTTTTTTAGAGAGTGGAAAATGAAGAAATAAAAGGTTAGTGAAAGTAGGAATGAATATATTAGAAAAGTAACGATTTTAGTAGCAACGGTCATCTTAGATTAAGTTGAAAAATTTATAATAATTTGTTACCGTGGCTATGGTTCAAATTTTTTTTTTGAAAGCAAGGAAACCAAAAGGTCACAATTAAACGTAAGCTTTAAATTTTTAATAAATACAAAACGTATCTATGTTTATACGTCTATAACTTTCCAGCTATAGTGTATATATATAATGAACGGTCGTAATGAAAGAAGTGGAAACAGAGAGCGTAGGAAAGGAAAGGTTAGAAAAATAAAATTTTCATCCTTAAATTCCGGAGATTAATAAGGTAACGTACCTCTTTAATGAAATGTACAGCAACGGTCACAAGCTAAAATTTAGCTGAAAGTTTAAAGAAATGAGGGGAAGATGGGTTTTTTAAATTAATCACTTCCCAGAATTAATATGTCAATGAAAAAAGGAAAGGAGATGAACCAGGGAAACGTATTATAACTTATATATAACTATTAAACGGATAGATGGAAGAAAAGGTGAGCAGGTGAGTAAAAGTGGAAACTAATTTATGAGCGAAATGGAATGTGAGCTGCTGCCTGGGAAGAAAATGGAACAGTTTAAAAATTAAAGGCGATGGACTGCTGAAATTAAATGAGTATAAAACGTGTAAAAGTTATATACTGAAACGGCTATAAATTTCAATTATTATTATAAAATGGGGAATAACGAAAGGCAAGGACGATGATTTCAAAGTTTATTAATGGCTAGGAATGGGGAAGTCTATCTGTGAATTGGAAAAATTATTAAGCAATTGAAATCGGTAGAAAAAGTAATAGCTACATACTGTTTTAGAAACAATCAAAGCAATTAATAGCTTGATTGGACAGCAAGAATAAATATGGAAGGACACGTTATAAAGGCAAAATGAACCGTTTGAAAATAAATAAAAGAAATGATGGCAAATAAAACAGGTGTGCCTTGAATTTTCCAAAATAAATTATTTTATGAACATCAATTATTACTGACTTAAATTGAATAGAATCACACCCCAAAATATACTTTCTTAATTTTTGATGTAAATTTATCATTTGCCGCATTTAACTATACGTAATCCAAATGTAAGATTTTATTTCAAAATATTATTATTTAAAATTTCTCAAAAATAAAATTAAATACACTAAATAAAACCATTAAAAATTAACAAAATTTTACGAGTCGTTACACTCTCCCCCACTCAAAACTTTTCGTCCCCGAAAAGGAAGAAGGTAAGAGAATAGAAACAACTAGAAAGACAAATAGATTAAAAGACAAGGATAAACAATTAATTTAAGACCATATAAACTTTACTTTAAATATTCATTTGAAAACTTCATTTGAAATTAAATTTTCTTTAATACTTAAAAAAAAATTTCAAACCCATTTGTAAAATTTCTTGCTTCCTTTATAAATACCATTTATAAGTTTTAAATAACACCTTTATAAATATATATGAAAACTATTTGGAAACAGTTATTCACATCCTCGGTTATATTTTCAAGGAAGTTATTTGACAACATTAAATCCATAGTTTATAAATTTACTAATTTATCTTAAGACACTTTCAACATTATAGATAAATTAATACCCATTTCTTAAATATGTTATATTAAATTAATAAGTTCTGAAATATTAATGACACTAATGATTTACTATTAAACCATGTAGTATATAAATAAACAATATTTTAAAGATTATATTCAAAAAGGAAAGGAGAGTAGATTCAGAAAAATAGAATATAGGTGAATAAATAAAGCTGAGCAGATAAGGTAGGTTCAAAGGGATAGTATCGGGCTCGAATAATTAAATCAAACCATAAAATTTTAATCTCAAATATTAATACAAAATTTCTTTTTTGGAAATACCTTTATAATAAAATACTTTTATATTGAAATGAATTTTTCCTTTCAAAAATACTTTTATAACTCGATGTTTCAACAAGTTTATCCTCGTTCTTGCAGACTCTGGCCATGCGTTGATCAGGCGCAAAGCTAGAATTCTTCAAGTACTTAGTACACCTGTTTCAACACCTAGTGAAAATACTTGAAAAACCTTAAAAAACAGATATGGAAAGTACAATCCAAACAAAAAAATCAAACCAAAACCTTTGTCCAACCATGGTTCGCAGATACACAATGGTTACGCCTGGATCCCCCAGGAAACAATCCGTATCCGTAAGCTTTCTCAGCCCTGCGAGTTACGCCATGATGACTAGTAGGGTGCAGGATACACAATGGTTACGCCTAGATCCCCCAGGAAACAATCCGTAACCCCTAGGCCGTCACAGCCAGGCAGTTTTCATACTAATGCGACCTACACAGATTGTAGGATACACAATGGTTAAGCCTGGATCCCCTAGGAAACAATCCGTACCCCTAGGCCAGACTCAGCCAGGCAGTTGCGCTATGCAGTCGCAAGAGAAAAAAAATTAAAGTTTTAAATAATGGTTTTCAGAAAGGTAAATTGGATATTTCAAATAGAAATAAATAGTTTAAAGGTTTTAAAGGGATAATTATAAATTTGGAAACCATTTTGAGTATAATTGCTTTATCAAATATTTTATCCTCTTCGAAATTTCTTAGCTTTGAAAATTTAACCTCGATTTGGAAGTGCTCGAACATTCAAAATAGTTAGGGAAATCAAATTTCCAATTCAAGAGTTGAAAATCAACAATAAATCAATAAAATCAATTTCAATAGATAGGATTATACCAAATCAAATCTGAAACTCGAGGACTGAATACCGGTCTCATTTTAAATTGTTTCAAATATATACATATATCTTTCGAAAATATCAAATTACTTCGGAATTTGAAATCAAAATGATTTTACAAAATCACTCGCATAGCGAAGCTATTAAAGTAGCCTCTCCCCCACTTTGAAACTCGAAAATCAATGTCGATGATGCGTGCACTCATCACCGAAATTATTTTCCAGCGACATAAGTGAGTTCTGGACGTCTATTTTCCTGAAAACTTCTTTGAAATTTCTTCAAAAATATTAGAATTCATTTGAACTCATTTGAAACATTTCTTATTCGGAAAATACTTTTAAATCGTATTATTTTTATATATTTTCCAAAATCTTAAAACCAATTTCAAAATACCGGAATTCAATTCTCAAATTTCAAATTTTACCCTTCGGTTATAAATCATTTTTATATAAATCAATTTCTTATAAATTTCCAAATTTCAAATCCTTTCAAAACTTTTATATATAGAATAAAATCATAGTTATCCAAATAATAATTTGGATATATAAAATAATTTCAAACATAACCCGATTTTCAAAGGACGATTCAAGAATGGATTTCAAAGCAACGATAGAGATTTAAATTAGAGGAACTCCAATCAATAGAATCCTGACTCGAAGATAGACTCGATCGAAGATGAGATGATTAAATTACAAAATAGAAGATGGATATACTTCTATAAATCGCGGCGACCTTAATCGGATCAACTGTGACTTTAGAAATACAATCGATGCGGAATTCCAAAACAAATCCAGATTGGATCGCCAGAGATAGAATTCGCCATATCAAGATATAGAAGCATCATAAACCGAGGATACAGAAATCTTCGGTGAATCAATGCCAATTTTAAAGGAGTTTTCACCCCCTTTACAAAACATTTAGTGGAGTTATGGGATACTCCAGAATCAAACGAATATAAATAGAAAGAGACAAGGATGAATTTCGGAACCGAGGGACATTCCAAAATTCAAAGAAAATCGAGTCAAAAAGGAAAAGATTCAAATCGAACGAAAGAGATTCTGTAATAAATTTACCATATATGCTAAGTTTTGCCGAGAGCCATAGCTCTGATACCAACTGTAACGAACTGATATTTTCAACCATTCGCATTCGCACATGTCGGACTTGAATTGCTTAAAATATCAGATTGTTGATCGAAATTTGGAAAAACTTAACATCTACAGTAAATAAATCAATCATAGAATCATAGATACAGAATAGTACAATGATACGCCGCGAAATAAATGAATAGTAGTTCATGAAGCTACTATATAAACAAAGTTAGAAATAAAATACATCAGAAAATCCGAGATGCAGTGAAGTCTCCAGTACGGGCAGATGACTTCTCTGAACCAATCGACTAGATGACTGAAATGATAGATAGTTGGATCTTCAAGCAAAGCTCCCACTTCGAAGGTGAGTCTCAAATGCTGTATCACTCAGTCTGACTCGAGCGTAAAGCAAAACACAAAATACTTGAGTCAGGATTAACATTCTTATATCTATAAATCCAACTCAAGTGAAATATCAACTGAAATATAATTAACTTAGAGGATGTTTGGGATACCCATCCTCTAAGGATCCAAGGAACTATCTACAGGGTAGAAATATACACTATAACACCGTGGTCATTTCAATTTTATTTATATTTCAAAACTAAAATGTCATTTTCATTTCAAATATCTCTATTTTCCAAATTAGTATATATATATCCAATAATTTATGAAGTAAAGTATTTTTATTTCCTCAAACTTCACAAATCGCTTCAAAAATCAACTAGACCTTCCCGTTCAAATTTAATTAAATTAAATTTTATCAATTTCCACTCAATTTAGTTTCTAACTAAACTAATTCAAATTTTATCTATTTTAAATATGGATTTGAACCACAAAATAAACCATTTAAATTTCAATATAATTCGAAATTAATATATTTCGGAGCTTTAAATATTCAACATTTCAAAGACTAAACTTTGATAGTTGCGTTTATCTCCCAACTTGACTTCACTATTATTTAGTTTTGAAATATTCACTTAATAAATTCAATATTATTTATATGACCTTAAATTTACATTTTCTATATATTACCTTCGATTTCTTTAGACATGAATCATCCATTAAATTTCTTAAATAAAAATTCAAGTTATAGGATCATATGTTAAAGTTTCGAATTTAATAGTTTCAAATTGATTTAACAAAATAAAATCCTTAATTAATGACAAATTCAAATAAGTCCCAAATATATCTTAAAACCTTAGCTTATAAAATTTATTCCACAAATCTATTTCAGAAATACAAATTTAATAAGTCCTTAAACATATTTCATATTAATAAAATCAATCTTAATTAAATTATCTTAATATTAAATCTATATATAAAATAACCTTTATATATAATACTTTAAATCAGCATTCATTAAAACCATATATTTCTTTTCAAGACCATAGAAATTATTTTCAAAACATTCGTATAGACCACGGCGTCGATGTAAAATTTTCTATTCTATGTACAAGGGATATGGATATTTATCATTTCAATCCGTAAATTAAATATATATGGGTGGATATCATTTCAACCCGTAATCCCAAATTCAATTCAAATGAAAATCGCTTGGGTTTATCATTTCAACCCATAACGAAATTCTCCTATTCTAAAATCCGTTCGGGTATGTATCATTTCAACCCATAGTGATTTCTATACTAACAGGGAACTTGCAGAGTGATAACAGATATGAAAATAATAATAACAATGGGCATATATCATCCAAAAATAAATATAAACAATAGGATATGGTGTCATATCCCATAAGTGAACAGTTACAGATAATATCATATATAACAATTTAAATAACTACAGCATCATATTTCAATTGTCGTTTCAATTTAATCAAATTTAACAAATAAAAGAATGTTAATCGTGAGTGATTGCTCACCTTTCGAGGCTAGAGAATACAGAAGATGACATGGATACGCACACTGATATGGACACCGAAAATTGAATTACAAATTCGAGCACGAATTTCAAAGCAAAGTAGGATTGGCACGAATTTGACGAACGCGGCTGATAATCAAGAATTTATGAATTGAATCAAAATCAGTCTGATATATACAGAAATTTTTGCTATTTTAATAAAAATCAAAATTGCATCCCTACGAAAAATTTAAAGTCGAATCATATATATATATATATGTATATATATATATATATATATATATAATTTACCTTTTTTTTCATACATAAACCAATAGTTTTAACATTTGAAATAAAACATATATGTTAAATGAACATCCTTATGATTTTTCCAAACCATTTTAATTATTACATATAGATCAAAATTTCTATTTACAAATCTAAGACCCAAACCACCCTATACGACCTATGTATATAATATCATTGAGATTTATATTTTAAAATAAGATTAATATATAAAACTTCAACAAATTACACTGTTCAAATCTCATTTATAAACTAATATATACATATGGTACAAAATCCACTTCACAATACAATTATAAATTTTAAACACTTTACCTATATATATATAAACTAATATATAACTACCCATACATAAACAGTAAAGCCTATACACAGACTTATATAAAATTTTAGACAACGGATGTACGAATTACTTATACAACTTATATTATAACTTATTTTATAAATATATATAATACTGCAACCTATGCAGACCGAAAGTATAAGTTAGAATGTAAACTATATATAATATATATGAATAGCAACTAATATAACTTTAATTTTTTTTTAAAACATTTCCAAACTAAATTCCATATTAGTATAATTCAAAATAGTCATATTCATTTCCTTAACAAATGGTTTCAAACTTAAACATACAAAACTATACTTATATGCTTCATCAAATATTTTATCCTCTTCGAAATTTCTTAGCTTTGAAAATTTAACCTCGATTTGGAAGTGTTCGAACATTCAAAATAGTTAGGGAAATCAAATTTCCAATTCAAGAGTTGAAAATCAAAAATAAATCAATAAATCAATTTCAATAGATAAGATTATACCAAATCAAACCTGAAACTCGAGGACTGAATACCGGTCTCACTTTAAATTGTTTCAAATATATACATATATCTTTCGAAAATATCAAATTACTTCGGAATTTGAAATCAAAATGGTTTTACAAAATCACTCGCATAGCGAAGCTATTAAAGTGGCCTCTCCCCCACTTTGAAACTCGAAAATCAATGTCGATGATGCGTGCACTCATCATCCAAATTATTTTCCAGCGACATAAGTGAGTTCTGGACTTCTATTTTCTTGAAAACTTCTTTGAAATTTCTTCAAAATTATTGGAATTCATTTGAACTCATTTGAAACATTTCTTGTTCGGAAAATACTTTTAAATCGTATTATTTTTATATATTTTCCAAAATCTTAAAACCAATTTCAAAATACCGGAATTCAATTCTCGAATTTCAAATTTTACCCTTTAGTTATAAATCATTTTTATATAAATCAATTTCTTATAAATTTCCAAAATTTCAAATCCTTTCAAAACTTTTATATATAGAATAACATTTCACTTTTATATATAGAATAAAATCATAGCTATCCAAATAATAATTTCGATATATAAAATAATTTCAAACATAACCCGATTTTAAAAGGACAATTCAAGAATGGATTTCAAAGCAACGATAGAGATTTAAATTAGAGAAACTCCAATCAATAGAATCCTGATTTGAAGATAGACTCGATCGAAGATGAGATAATTAAATTACAAAATAGAAGATGGATATACTTCTATGAATCCCGGCGACCTTAATCGGGTCAACCGTGACTTCAGGAATATAATCAATGCGGAATTCCAAAACAAATCGAGGTTCGATCGCCAGAGATAGAATTCGCCATATCAAGATATAGCAGCATCGTAAACAGAGGATACAGAAATCTTCGGTGAATCAATCCCAATTGTAAAGGAGTTTTCACGCCCTTTATAAAACATTTAGTGGAGTTATGGGATACTCCAGAATCAAACGAATATAAATAGAAAGAGACAAGGATGAATTTTGAAACCGAGGGACATTCCAAAATTCAAAGGAAATCGAGTCAGAAAGGAAGAGATTCAACTCGAACGAAAGAGATTCTGTAAATAAATTTACCATATATGCTAAGTTTTGCCTAGAGCCATAGCTCTGATACCAACTTTAACGAACTGATATTTTCAACCATTCGCATCCGCACATGTCGGACTTGAATTGCTCAAAATATAAGATTTTTAATTGAAATTTGGCAAAACTTAACATCTACATTAAATAAATCAATCACAGAATCACAGATACAGAGTAGTATAATGATACGCAGTGGAATAAATGAATAGTAGTTCATGAAGCTACTATATAAACAAAGTTAGAAATAAAGTACATCAGAAAATCCCAGATGCAGTGAAGTCTCCAGTACGGGCAGATGACTTCTCTGAACCAATCGAGTGGATGACTGAAAGGATAGATAGGTGTATCTTCAAGCAAAGCTCAACTTCTAAGGTGAGTCTCAAATGTTGTATCACTCAGTCTGACCTGAGCGTAAAGCAAAACACAAAACACCCGAGTCCGGATTAACATTCTTATATCTATAAATCCAACTCAAGTGAAATATCAGCTGAAATATAATTAATTTAGAGGATGTTTGGGATACCCATCCTCTAAGGATCCAAGGAACTATCTACAGGGTAGAAATATACACTATAACACCGTGGTCATTTCAATTTTATTTATATTTCAAAACTAAAATGTCATTTTCATTTCAAATATCTCTATTTTCCAAATTAGTACATATATATCCAATAATTTATGAAGTAAAGTATTTTTATTTCCTCAAACTTCACAAATCGCTTCATAAATCAACTCGATCTTCCCTTTCAAATTTAATTAAATCAAAATTTATCAATTTCCATTCAATTTAGGTTCTGACTAAACTAATTCAAATTTTATCTATTTTAAATACGGATTTGAACCACAAAATAAACCATTTAAATTTCAATATAATTCGAAGTTAATGTATTTTGGAGCGCTAAATATTCAACATTTCAAAGACTAAACTTTGATAGCTGCGTTTATCACCCAACTTGACTTCACTATTATTTAGTTTTGAAATATTCACTTAATAAATTCAATATTATTTATATGACCTTAAATTTACATTTTCTACATATTATCTTCGATTTCTTTAGACATGAATCATCCATTAAATTTCTTAAATAAAAATTCAAGTTATAGGATCATATGTTAAAGTTTTGAATTTAATAGTTTCAAATTGATTTAACTAAATATAATCCTTAATTAATGACAAATTCAAATATGTCCCAAATATATCTTCAAACCTTAGCTTGTAAAATTTATTCCACAAATCTATTTCAGAAATACAAATTTAATAAATCCTTAAACATATTTCATATTAATAAAACCAATCTTAATTATATTATCTTAATATTAAATCTATATATAAAATAACCTTTGTATATAATACTTTAAATCAATATTCATTAAAACCATATATTTCTTTTCAAGACCATAGAAATTATTTTCAAAACAGTCATATAGACAACGACGTCGATGTAAAATTTTCTATTCTATGTACAAGGGATACAGATATTTATCATTTCAATCCGTAAGTTAAATATATACGGGTGGATATCATTTCAACCCGTAATCCCAAATTCAATTCAAATGAAAATCGCTTGGGTTTATCATTTCAACCCATAACGAAATTCTCCTATTTTAAAATCCGTTCGTGTATGTATCATTTCAACCCATAGTGATTTCTATACTAATAGGGAACTTGCAGAGTGATAACAGATATGAAAATAATAATAACAACATGCATATATCATCCAAAAACAAATATAAACAATAGGATATGGTGTCATATCCCATAAGTGAACTAGTTACAGATAATAGCATATATAACAATTTAAATAACTACAGCATCATATTTCAATTGTCGTTTCAATTTAATCAAATTTAACAAATAAAAGAATGTTAATCGTGAGTGATTGCTCACCTTTTGAGGCGAGAGAATCCAGAAGATGACATGGATATGCACACTGATACGGACACTGAAATTTGAATTATAAATCCGAGCACGTATTTCAAAGCAAAGTAGGATTGGCACGAATTGGACGAACGAGGCTGATAATCAAGAATTTATGAATTGAATCAGAATCACTCTAATATATACAGAAATTTTTGCTATGTTAATAAAAATCAAAATTGCATCCCTAAGTAAAATTTAAAGTCTATTCATATATATATATATATATATATAATTTACCTTTTTTTCTTACATAAACCAATAGTTTTAACATTTGAAATAAAACATATATGTCAAATCAAAATCATTATAATTTTTCCAAACCATTTTAATTTTTACATATAGATCAAAATTTCTATTTACAAATCTAAGACCCAAACCACCCCATACGACCTATGTATATAATATCATTAAGATTTATATTTTAAAATAAGATTAATATATAAAACTTCAACAAATTACACTGTTCAAATCTCATTTATAAACTACTATATACATATGGTATAAAATCCACTTCACAATACAATTATAAATTTTAAACACTTTACCTATATATGTAAACTTATATATGACTACCCATACATAAACAGTAAAGCCTATACACAGACTTATGTAAAATTTTAGACAACGGATGTACGAATTAGTTATATAACTTATATTATAACTTATTTTATAAATATATATAATACTGTAACCTGTGCAGACCGAAAGTATAAGTCAGAATGTAAACTTTATATAATATATATGAATAGCAACTAATATAACTTTATTTTTTATTTTTTTGCGAAAGCAACTGGTCAACACTAAAACACGTATACACCATTAACTTTTATGCAAACATGCATGCCAACTGAAATGAAAACTTATATATTAGAAAACTAACTCCATACATAAGTGTATGCAAAGTATACAGATATATATATATAAGGCCATAAAGATATATCTATAATTATTATAACTTTATATAAATATATGTCATATACCAACTTAGGAAAATAAACAACTTCAAAATCTATACAACTTCCATAATAATAAGATGTAAATTGACCTTCAATAAAAGTTATAAACCTGTTTATTATAAAACTATATATATATATATATAATAACGGATTTACAAAAATTGTAAAATAAATCATACAATATGGTTTGTAAAATATACATATATGGACTCAAAGTTAAATCAAAAATGAATATAAATCTACTTGCCAAATATGCAGACTCCATTTGCAGATCCAACACAACTCACACATATTAGATATGTATACACTTCTAGAAACCAAACTAACTTTTCAAAAAAATGGAAACCACGTTTAGTATATATATGTATTCAAATCCAACAACTTTATATAAACCACTATATGTATGCATCTTATATTTTTATACCACTATCAATATATCATAACTATACTCCATATAAACAAATGTGCGTACCAACTTTGAATGCTAGAATATGCATCAACAGCACGTGCAGGGGACGTGTATTGATAAAATCATCCATATCATAGCTAAATATAAAACTATATAATATATATATATATATATATATATATATATATATATATAAATAACACTTGCAAATATAAACTTAACTTACCTATGCCTGGTTATGTGAACACTAGAGGAAACAAGGGAGGGTCGCTGCGTCTTCGATGGATATTGCGCAAGGGGAAGAGTGGGTTCGGTGGAGGAGCGGAGTTTGAAAAAGGTGAAGGAGAGGCCGAAATTTGTAGTGCCATGCAAGTTTATATAGAAGAGGAAGAAGAAGAGAAATCTTGGAAGAAGCAATAAAAAAGGGAAGAAAATACGAACAGAAGTATACGGAAACGACTAAATAAAAGTAACAAAAGAGATAGCAAAATCACGTGCTATGATTTAGTGGAGGATTTAAGGCAAAATATTCACGTTGATTCAGGAAAATAATCAAAGAAAATAAATGATAGCACATTTCAAATTTGAACGGAAGGAAAGAGAAAAGTCACAATTCCGTAAAAATATCAAAGTAACAGCTACACATTTATTCAAGAGCTATTAAAACAATTTTTAAATTGTGAAGGCAACGTTATTCTGCGTTATAGTTTTAAAATAAGAATGCTGAACGAAAATCAACTGTCAAATATGTTGCGGTGTAAATGGCAAGAGTCACGCTGATTATTGAATAAAATAAAACGAATAACCATTTATTTATTTTTTTAGACGGTGGAAAAATGAAGAAATAAAAGGTTAGTGAAAGTAGGAATGAATATATTAGAAAAGTAACGATACTAGTAACAACAGTCATCTTAGATTAAGTTGAAAATTTTATAATAATTTATACCGTGGCTATGGTTCAAATTTTTTTTTGAAAGCAAGGAAACCAAAAGGTCACAATTAAAGGTAAGTTTTAAATTTTTAATAAATACAAAACGTATCTAAGTTTATATGTTTATAACTTTCCAGCTGTAGTGTATATATATAATGAATGGTCATAATGAAAGAAGTGGAAACAGAGAGCGTAGGAAAGGAAAGTTTAGAAAAATAAAATTTTCACCCTTAAATTCCAGAGATTAATAAGGTAACGTACATCTTTAATGAAATGTACAGTAACGGTCACAAGCTAAAATTTAGCTGAAAGTTTAAAGAAATGAGGGGAAGATGGGTTTTTTAAATTAATCACTTTCCAGAATTAATATGTCAATGAAAAAAGGAAAGGAGATGAACCAGGGAAACGTATTATAACTTATATATAACTATTAAACGGATAGATGGAAGAAAAGGTGAGCAGGTGAGTAAAAGTGGAAACTGATTTATGAGCGAAATGGAATGTGAGCTGTTGCCTGGGAAGAAAATGGAACAGTTTAAAAATTAAAGGCAATGGACTGCTGAAATTAAATGAGCATATAACATGTAAAAGTTATATACTGAAACAGCTATAAATTTCAATTATTATTATAAAACGGGGAGTAACGAAAGGCAAGGGCGATGATTTCAAAGTTTATTAATGGCTAGGAATGGGGAAGTCTATCTATGAATTGGAAAAATTATTAAGCAATTGAAATCAGTAGAAAAAGTAACAGCTACACACTATTTTAGGAACAATCAAAGCGATTAATAGCTTGATTGGATAGCAAGAATAAATATGGAAGGACATGTTATAAAGGCAAAATGAACCGTTTGAAAATAAATAAAAGAAACGATGGAAAATAAAACAGATGTGCCTTAAATTTTCCAAAATAAATTATTTTATGAACATCAATTATTACTGACTTAAATTGAACAGAATCACACCCTAAAATATACTTTCTTAATTTTTGATGAAAATTTACCATTTGCCACATTTAACTATACGTAATCCAAATGTAAGATTTTATTTCAAAATATTATTATTTAAAATTTCTCAAAAATCAAATTAAATACGCTAAATAAAACCATTAAAAATTAACAAAATTTTATGGGTCGTTACATAAAATTTCCCATCACATTTTCTTTTAACATTTTAACTTTTTATAGTTGGTAAGTTATATTTATGCCTTTAAGAATGTAATTGAAAGCTATACAAGTTTTTCTCAATTCTTTTAATTAATTCATGTTTAATAATGATATCCTTTATTTTATAGGTTACACATTCAAATTTCTTTTAATTCCATTAATAGCTTAGCATTAAATTTTCTTATTTTAATTAATGGTTCTAATTATAAATTAGTTACATTCTATTTCACAACAATTATTGAAATTATTAATTAACGGAAACTTAAGAACTAGATATCGGGTTGAATTTCAAATCATTTCAAATAATAGATAAATGTATATACTTACGGCTTATATATCCAATTATATTTAAAACAATTTAAAATTTATATTTGTTTATCAAAATAAATCTGTAGTAAAACTACTACAGTGGTCTTCCCACTTCGAAACTCGAAAATGAATGTCGATGATGCGTGCACTCATCACCGAAATTATTTTCCAGCGACAGAGAGGGGAGTACATAACTTATTTCTTTCCAAAGTTTCTTTAAAACAACCCTTTAAAATCATTTTGAAATATTTATATCTGAAAATTCTTCTAAAATATTATTATTATATCCCAAAATCCATTGAAAGAAATTTTCAAAACCTCGGAACTTAAGTTCTAAATTTTCTGTTTTCATTTATTTGATCTTCAATCTTATTTCAACTTATTATTTAAAATTTCATTACCTAACAACCAATATAATCCAACCAAATATAACCTTTATAAAAAAAAATTATATATAGAAAGTATAAAAGGCAAAATTATTTCATTGACCTATATTCAAAACAATTATTGTGTCGGTCTGTCCTATTAAGTGTTTAGAAATGCCTATCGATGTCATAGCGTCCCATGCATCAGCCAGAATTTATAAATACAAAACGGAACAGATTAACAAAATAATAAAACCTTTTTATAACACTAACAAATACTCTCTCTCATATATATATATATACACTCAGCGACTCTTATAAGGTATTGCTACCCTATTAATAAAGAGACAGACCCCATAAAGCTAAGGTTTATCGCTAAACCAAAGCTCTGATACCAGATGTAACGTCCCGCCTTTTCGTATGCCTTAAATCGACGATAAACCACACACGTCAGACTTAAACCATACAGAAGGGCGGATTGTTATTGGGTAAATAAGAAAAAGAAGGAAGAAATAAAACAAAACAGAATCTTGCAGCGGAATGATAAAATATAATAATCAAATATATAGTTCATGAAACTATTTTACAAAATATTCGATTATACGTATACAATACATAACAGAGTTACACATACCATAGAATGATAATTAATGCAGCAGAACAGATGTGATGCAGTGGAATAATATAATATATAATAGTAATAAAATCTTTGCCTTCGTCCTCTAGAAGTAACGTAATCAAATCCTGAAATGCTCAGGCTGACTCGAGCGAATTGAAAAGACAAAACACTCGAGTCAGAACTAAAAGATCTTATGTAAGTTAAATCAACGGTAAAATATGAGTGGAACGGCGTAAGAGATGTTTATGAGATTTGACATCTCCTATCCAGTATCTAACGTGAGTGCAGTAACTCAAGAGATGCTCGGGATTCACATCTCCTAAGGATCCGTTAAACTATTTACTATGTAGTAATATTTCGCTATTATAATAGTGTTTATTAGTAAAATAAACTTACTTTTAAATAGCGTTAAGGCTTTACATTTTCGACCTTAACACGTAATAATGCTAATAGTCTAGACAATACCGTAATAGCTCCTGATCGGGAGGCTACCAGAGGATACTCCATAGGTACGACACAAATAGAAACTCGTATAAGGCGCGATAGGGTAGGTGACACGGCACAACTAGGAAATGCTAGGGTAGATATACCAATTATGCTTGCGGGCCGGTGGTAACGCGTAGTGCGCAGCTACCGCCCACCTCGAGCCACACCCCCAAATAAAAAATCAAAAGTAGCCACCGAATCAATCCAAAAGTCAAAGTATAATATCGAAGGGATGTGTCCGATCAAAGGTGCTACCTCATTAGCCCGTCAATCGCTCTTGTTTTATCCACCTTGTGCCAACTCACGGGAGTTGGGTCCACGTATTTACCTCAAAGGAAACGCCGCCACCATCCAACTTCATTCTGGAATCTTCACCGCGTACACGATTGTTAAAGTGGTTTTCGGAGTTGGCAGAGAGTACGATAACTTCCGATCCCGGTCTCTTTAACAACCAAACGTTATTATAACACCACGGTCTTTTTGAAGTAGTTTAAACTTTTAAAACCAGAATATAATATCCATTTCAAATCCACATAATACGATATCATTTCCTCTTTTTAAAAACCAAATCAAATTTGATATCATTTTCAAATATATCCTTTTCTAAAACCATAACATTTCAAAGTTATAACATTTCGAAACCAAAACTTGAAATATAGCCTTTCAAAACATAAAACATTGAATTTCATAACTTTGGAACATACTACACCACTTAAATGGTTTAAATATTTAATTACTTTATATAGTAAAATAGCTTCTTTACCTTCACAAATCAATTCCAATATGGATTTTAAATTCCTAAATAAACCAATATAATTTCCATATATTTCAAAGCTTTAATTATTCCACCATTTCAAACTTATTCTTTGATAATTTCATATATAAAAAATTAAATTACTATTATCTAGATTTGAAATGTTTACTTAATAAATCAAATATCATTTAAGTAAAACCTTTAAACTCCAAATAACAGGATATTCTTTCAATTTAATTAACTTGATAATATTCATTAAAATCGACTTGATATTCATTTAAGTCCTCTAAACCAATATCAAGTTATAAAAATCATACCTTTTAAAATCTCAAATTTATTTGAATTTCAAGTAATTTTATTTGAGGAGAATTCTTAAATACTTTAATTAAAATAAAATTCATATTTATCTTCCAACCTCAATTTTATTTAAGTCATTATAACTCTATATATACAATATCTTAAACAGGTACTTAACCATATAATCTAAAACAAACAAACTCCATTAATAAACTTATTTTTATTACACAAATTTATACATAGCTTAAATTCAAGGATTTAACTATTTATATATAATAATATTTATATAATATTAAATTTAATATTTAATAAACCGTATATTTCTCTCCAAACCATAGAAATCATTTTCAAAGTATTTATATATATAGACCGATGTTGTCTGTATAAAATTTTCTATCCTATGGTCAAGTGATACGGATATTTATCATTTCAATCCGAAATTTAAAATAAAAATGCGGTTGTATATCATTTCAAGCCGCAATCCCGAATCAAAAATAAAATACATAACAACTTGCAGATTATGATGATATAAAAAACATCCATTCGTCCATCATAAAATCATACATCTATCACACGCATCATACAAAACAATCAAACAATATCAATATATAACTAATAATATATACAGGTAATTAACTGGCAGTTATATTTAATAATAAATTAAATAACGATTTAATTTAAATAAATGCAATAACTGAGATGATGATTAAAATATACTAAAAGTCATAAATAAATGCATAATCGCAACAAAATTTAATTTAACAAACACAAGAAATTTTAGAAGTGTGAGTGGGTTGAAACACTCACCTTTTTGAATTTAATTTGAATTCAAATCCAATTTAAACCCAAAAATTGCACAGTCTCCAAATTCATCCAAACTAGAGCCAAAATATTCGGAATTCCAATACGAACCTAGCGGAGAAAACCGCGCGTGAATTGGAGTTCGTTTGTAAAAGTTATTGCTGTTAGAGCGAGTTGGAAGTTAAATTCAAATAAATTAAATTAAATTAAATTCAAACAACACGTCAGCCCCCTCCCCCTTACCTTCTCTCTCTCCCACGCGTTCTTCACGCTACAGAAACACGCACGGACCCTACCGCTAGATCGAAAGAAACACGTCGCCATCCCAATATCTAAGCCGTGCCACACCGGAGGGGTCGCCTACCCTAGAGCCACCCACGAACTCCCTCAAGCCTTCGATCGCCAGCACGACCACGCGTCTCGGTCGCGTATCCCCACTGCAGAAGCCACCATAAATAAATCGAAACCCTAGCGAATTTGCACCAAATCCAACGGTCAACTCGCTATATGAACCACATAGATCGACTCTCCTCAGTCCCCTCTGCAATACCCAGAAAGGGTTCGACGATCCGACAACTTTCACCGACGCGTGATGGACGGCCGAGACTTCTTCGAATTTTACTGATCGGACAATGAACCAAAATGAAAAATGAACTGCAGATCTGAGATGCGTACATCCTGAGCTTCGATATATAATTTTTCTGGATTTTTTTGAGGAGTTTGAAATTTTAGCTTTTGATTTGATTTGGAATTGTGTTTGGATCTAGAATTTGTTGGTCTGCCATTGAGGAGGAGAGATAGCTGAATTGTATGCACACACAAATAGAGGTAGACTAGGGTTTATAATAGGGTATTTATAGATAAAGTTGAGATAGAATGGGTCGGATCGATTGGACATACGTGCTAACGACAAAATGACCCAAAAGCCCGTTTCGACTCCGGAATGAAATTGGGTTAACCCATATATCAAAATAGATGTTTTAAAATGTTTTAAAAGCAATGAAAAAGGTTTCACATCCAAATTCCATCGTATGAATAAGTTATGATAAAATCAATATTTTTCAAATTGATTTCAATTTCATTTATTTCTAGGCGTTTCGAGTCCGTATGATCAAACGACAAGCCCGATTGCTACGAAACTTGAAATCCTACAATAATTCACTGTTACGGATCCGATGAAATTGGTTTCATTGAAATCTGAGTCAATGGTCAAAATGGCTATTTTACATTAATTAAATAAATTAAAATTAATTAATTAAATGAAATTTAAAATTTCAATTCGAAAATTGACAAATTTCATCACTTATGATTCCTCAATCATTTACAATGGTTTTAACAAATTTAAATGTTAACTTTAGAGATGGTTAATTTATAAATTCCAATATTAACCTCAAATTTCATTAAATTCAGAAATTATAAATTTAATTTCCAAAATTCTATTAATTTTATTTTTCATTCTACTATTCAATTTATTATTGTCAACGGATGAAATAAATATTAGATTCATAATATTTTACATTAATATTGTCACATTCCATCTTTATTTCAATTAGCGTAATAAACTAAATTTCATTTAGATTAAATTCATTTTTAAAATTTGAGTTCCAATTAATTATAATAAATTCCAAGTAACTTTGATTTGATTAGTTTCAATCTTTATACTAAGTCCATTATCACTCTATACCTAGTACCTACTGTTACCCTTCACTTGCTTGATATTTAAACGAACTTGATTCCAATAAATTCATTGACCAATTAATTAGGTAATTAATAATAATTGTTATCATAACCTTAAATTTACACTTAAATTTATGTTATATTCAACTAATCATCATAACACTGAATAAAATTTACGTTATTTCCAATTATTACCCTAATTTACATTAACGTAACATTAAATTCAGATTTATTTCAATTGGTTACCTGTTTTAATTTAATAGACTAGATAAATGGTTAACTTAAAACAACCGTTATCATAACTTTTAATTACATATATGAATCCACTATTCACAAAAAAAATGTTACAATTCTTTATATGATATTGATTTTATTCAATTTATTACGTATTACTTCCTTTATTGGGATTTCATTTCACATTAACATAACATTTTTTACATTTATTAAGATTAAATTTCAATTTTAAATTAACAAGCTAATAAATAGGTAACGTACAAAATCATTACCGCTAATCTTTTGCCTCATAATAGGCTTTTATTACTAACCAATCAATGTTACCATTTTTTCCATAGTACTAATTTCATAAATTTCCCTTAACTATCTATTATTTCCTTGTTAATTCAATATTTCATTTATTCGCTATTTATTTCATCAGTTACTGCCTTATAAATGAATTTACGTTTCAATTCAATTTACATTCACCCTTTCCATTGTTATATTAATTATCATTAAAGTAACATTTACTTACTTTTATTTATCAATTGGTAAATTACTGGTAACAACAAACATTTGTCATCATTATACCCCTTTATAGTATTTGTATGTATATCCTTCACAACAACTACTATCTATTACATTATTTCACACATTAAAACAATAATTACATTTTTTTATTATATTCCATTTATAACCAAGTCCTAACATTTAAATTAATTTATCAAATTGGAATGTTAAATCAAGTTCATAAATTATAACTTGCATTAACATATTCCCTTGATTTACATTCAATTACTGTTAAAATGTGTTATTTCATTAATTAATTCAATACTTACTTTTATTTTCTCATATTCAATTTATATCCAGGTATACACTTTACTACTTTATTTATTAGAATTTTTATTCAAATTACTAATAATTAGTTTTAATTACCATTATTATATTTCAATCTTAGCATTTACTTTAATATAAATTATAAAAAGAAAAATTCTTCTTTCTAAAGTTAACTACAAAGATCTAATTAAATTAACCCATTTATTTGTTAAAATTTATGGGTCGTTACATAATCTACACAAAATTTAATAACATCTTAAAATCATCTCAAACAGTTCATTGAAAGGGTTTCGATCGTATAAGTTCGATATTAAACGATAAAGCAAATCCATGTGTCCCATACCATATGTTATACATTACCATTTAATTGCCTTCCTTATATGTCCGAAATTCATAAAAATAAGTAATTTTATTTATAAAATAATTTTGTTAGTGAAAACAGAAATTTAAAACAATTTTCCAAAAGCGATTATTAAAATCAATATTTGAAATTCCTTTATTATAGGAAATAAATCTATCTTTACTTAGAAAAATAATTTAAAAAATACTATGTAATAATGATTTGAAATTTCCATGTATTTAAAAAATAGTTTAGTGAAAAACGTTCTCGAAAGCAACGAACACTAAGAGGGATATCTCAAAACCGATAACTTGAATTCAATACGAATTCAATTCAAAGTTAACCCCAAAATCAATTCAAATTCCATTAAAATTTGAATTTCAAATTCTTCAAATATAGCTAGCCTACTGATAGGCATCATAGCTCTAAAAATATCTCCAAAACGTCATCAAAACCGAAGAGAATGAGAGCAAAAACGAGCTAATACAATTCTAAGGTCAACGATTGTTGTTGCTGTCATTTTGCTCTCAGGACAGCAACATACAGCCATAATTATGACCAAGAAAACATCAAAATCCTAGAAAATAAAATTATTAAAATATGTATCACATGCCTAAGCTTTCCGAAACATCCAAAATTATCAAATTTGGTTAAGAAACGAAGAAGTTATGGTCAACTTCGTTTCGGTTTCAAACATAGAGTAAATATTGATTTTCCTCTCAGGTTAGCAGTAGAAAAATTATATTTTGGAATATCTAACCTAAAAACTACAGAAAAATCAAAACACGAAAGTTGTAACACATGATTTATTCTTTCCGGAACATCTAAAATTATCAAAATCGGTTAAGAAATGGAAAAGTTATGACCAATTTCGTTTCAGCTTCAAGGATAGAGCAAATATTGGTTTTGATTTCGGGTTAGCAGTAGAAAAATTAGATTTTTACATAGCTAACCTGAAAATTACAAAAAACTCAAAACATGAAAGTTATAGTGCATGATTTATGATTTCAGGATCATCTAAAATTATCAAAATTGGTTGAGAAAGGAAAAAGTTATGGCCAATTTCATTTCAGCTTAAAGGACAGAGCAAATATTGGTTTTGCTCTCGGGTTAGCAGTAGAAAAATTAGATTTTGACGTAACTAACATCAAAATCACAGAAAAAACAAAACATAAAAGTTGTAGCACATGAATTAAGCTTTCCGGTACATCCAAAATTATCAAAATCAGATTAAAAAAGAGAAAGTTATGCCTAAATTTGTTTCAGCTTCAGTAATTCACTGATTATAATATTTTGATCATATAAAGAGGTAGGGTTTGTCAGTTTTACACTCATCTTGCCTTCATGAAGATTGAATTATGTTTTAGATGCCAAAGATTGATGCTTTTAGCGAAGAACGGAGCATTCAAACCAGTAAAACTAAGAACAGGTACATGCAAACAAGGAGAGAAGCAAATCAACAATTATCACTACAAAAATAGATTTTTGACGAAGAGAAGTGTTTTTTAGATGGATTCTAAGTAGAATAGGATGGAGATTACCTTCTTTTATGATTCTAACTTGAATTAGGCTTTTAAATTTGAGCTTGGAAGATTAAATTTTGAAGTGGGTAGCCATTGTTTTGTACTTTGAAGCTTTTTCTTTTCTGATTTAGGTTTTACTGTAATGAGTTTTGGGAAAAAAGGAACGTACTTCATCAGAAAACTCTAGAATTTGAGTTATTGGATGTTTACTATACCCAA
Source organism: Allium cepa (assembly GCA_030765085.1). NCBI lineage: Eukaryota > Viridiplantae > Streptophyta > Magnoliopsida > Asparagales > Amaryllidaceae > Allium > Allium cepa. The sequence goes on along the minus strand of CM060934.1, from coordinate 1,012,887,185 downwards.
TTAGTCCACTCTCATACTTAGAAAATTATTTAGGCTAATATACATAGGTTTTAAACCATTTTTAATATAACTTTCTCATATTAACTTCTTTTTACATGAGACAAAATGCATTCTTCATATTTTAACAAGGTGAACATGATTAACACAACAATATTTTTTTCACACTTAAAAATATTATTTTGCCAATAAACTATTAATTCACACAATATTTGACAATTTTGTTATTTTAAGACCAAAAAACCACAATTTTAAATAATCTGAGTCAGATAAAAATTATTTCTTAACTCAAATAAGTGTATTAAATGTTTTAACACTTTTTTAAAAATTACAACACTATTTTCAATCATTAAAATTCATTTTTTTCTCATTTGCCATTTTTATTCACTATAAAAGGCTATTATTGGAATAAAATTCCAATACTTCCCATTTTGACTCAATAAATAACTAGCGTCGTTTATTTTCAACCCAATTTCACAAATAAAATATTCTAAGCTTATTTTCAATCATTTACATTTATTCCAACCATCAATATGTTGAAATAACATCTTATGAGATAAATTAACTCACATAAATTAAAAACCTAAGTTTTATTCATCAAAACATTGTTTATATAAAATAAACAATATTAACTCATATTTCATTCCTCTAATTCATTTATAATCACAATATTAAATTATTATTTGCATTATAATTTAATATTAACGATAATCTCCAAAATCCGGGTTGTTACATTTATTTTGATAAACAGTTATAACTTTTTTTTATTTTAAATATAATTGGATATAAACTGTAAATATACACATTTATATATTATTTTAAAATGATTGAAATTAAACACGGTATTTAGTTCTTAAATTTCTGATAATCAATAGTTTCAATTATTGTAGTGAAATGGTGTTGTAACTAATAAATAATTGGAACCTCTAAATGAAATAATAAGAAAGTTGAAATTTGTAATCTATAAAAAGCAAAGGATATTATTATTGAACATTAAATTAATTAAAAGAAATGGGATAAACTTGTATGACTTTCAATTACATTGTTAAAACATATATATACCTTACCAATTATAAAAAGTTAAGATGTTAAGAGAAAATGTAATGGATACTGTACAAGTAAAAACTTGAAGTAATGGAAGTATTTAATGAAATTCTTTTATTTGATGTTGTATTGTTATAACTTATAATTGAAATACTATAATAAAATATGATATAATGTAAATGTTGTAAGTAAGTAATTATAAACTTAAGTAAATAATTTGAAGTTATTTCTAAATAAAATTATAAGTAATAAATGTAAATTAAAACGATAAATAATTATATGAATGAAAAAGAAATCAAATAATGAATATTATGAGATGGAATTTAAAGAATGAACTTGATCTATCGTTTGAAATTGTTGTGTGTTTGGTTTATGGTTGTTTGGGTAAGGATACTTTAAAATTGTTTGGATGAATGAATAATCTGTTTAGCTTCATCAAAGACCGTTGAGTAAATGGTGCGCTTAGTAGTTTATCTTTCATTCTATACAATTTGTAGTTTTGAAATCAAACAACTGTTTGTTTTGTTTGATATGAATGGAAAATTGATGTGTGTTGATTTTATTGGGTTCATATGGTGGTTATATGTTGTGACTGCAAGTGATTGTTGTTTATATTGATTTGGTTATTAGTGTTGAAACAAGTTAAACATTTCATTTATATAATTATTGACTCTTTTGGATTATGTAAGTGGAATGTAGGTTATGGAAGCAATTTCTCCTACATTTGGTTTCATAAAATAAGCATAAATTGCCCGACAAATAGGTACGTTTTCGGATTACGGTTTATAGCGCTATTATATTATTTTTCCCGTGTTGGGATACATTATTTTGGAAATATATGTTATATATATTTATATTTAATATTATATTTTCTCCCGAGCCTTTCCGTACAAAGGAGACTCTGCCAAAATTTTCCGTAAATTGGACTTAGAAAATATTTTGAAAATGTTTTCCAAACTTTATTAATTTAAGTATAAAAAGATCTAATGGTTATAAATTGGTATATTTTATTTAAATTAATTAATTTTGTAAAATTTATTTGTTTATAAATTTAATGTTTTAAGTAAGATATATTGATTTCCCAATTCTTCTTTTCCCTTCTTTTCCTTTTCGGGGACGAAAAGTTTTGAGTGGGGGAGAGTGGAATGACCCGTAAATTTTCAATAATTAAATTGGTTATTTTAATAAGATTTTTGTAATAAAATCTTAAAAGAAATAAAAATATTATAATTTATAATGAAGCGAATGTTAGAAATTAAGTGTAGCAATTGTAATAAAATTAACAATTAAAAATGAAATTGCAATTAATTGAAATAATGAAAATTGTCATGCTTGGTTATAAGTTTAATATAAGACAACAAATGGGAATATTGAATCAACTAGTGAAATGATATAATTAGCGGTGATTGAATGAATTCAATATTATTTATGAAATTATAGTAATTGGTTGAATTCAAATTTAAAACGATTTATTAAAATTAAATTTTAACTAATTGTATCTATTGTAGTAAATGGAATTTGATATTACATCATTTGAAATTAAGATAAAATAGGAATATTAATGCACTATGGTATAAACCATGATAATTGTACCGTAAAATGAAACTGATTGAGTAACTAAATTTGTGCAAACTCAATTAAATGAAACAATTGTAAGGTTATAATTGATTGAAATTTAATGAATTGGGAAATGAATTCAAAGTTATATAAATTGATGAAATAATACGAATAAATGGTAATTGAATAAAATCAATGTTTAGTAAGAAATTATAATATTTGTTAATTGATAATAAAGTATGAATGAGGTTGAATTAGGCAAATGGTGGTAATTATTAATTGGTTACCCATTTATCTAATCCATTAAATTAGATCTAAATCCATTGCAATTAAACGTAATTAATTACAAGTTAATATGAATTTAGCTGATGACTATAAACCATTAGGGCAATTGGATATATAGTAGTGTTAAAGTTATCCCTAAGATAATAGTTGATTTAATAAAAAGAATGGGAATCAATATTTGTTAATTTAAATTTAATAAATTTGATTAATTTAAAATTAAATGAAATTTAATATCTAAATATTACGTTAATTGAAACTAAGATGAAATTTGGAAATTTTAATGTAATAAATCATGAACCAATGTTAGTTGCATCCTTATGGTGATAAGAGATGTGAATAACAAGGTTTAAAAATTTAATAAATGGGCTTTTGGGGATTTTATATTATAATTTCTGAATATAATAAAATTGAAATTTAACACTGCAATTGATGGTTTAAATCAACTTTACATTGGTATCTAAAATTTTTCCTAAGTTGCTATAAATGATTGAGGAATCAAAAATGATAGATAGGGTAGATAATAAAATTTAAACTGGAAAGGTGGTTTAATTAATTAATTATTAATTTAATTTAATAACTGGAAAATAGCCATTATGGCCACTGACTCGGATTTCGACGAAACCAGTTTCATCGGATCCGTGACGGTGAATTATTATAGGATTTCAAGTTTCATAGCGATCAGACTTGTCGTTTAATCATACGGACTTGAAACGCCTTGAAATCAATTTGAAATAATTTGATTTTTGCATGACTTCTTCATACGATGGAATTTGGACCTAAAACGCATTCCATTGCATTTAAAATATTTAAAAACATCAATTTTGATGTATAGGTTGATCGAATTTCGTTTCGAAGTCTAAATGGGCTTTGTGGGCCATTTATCGCTCAACGTGTAATTCAATCTTGCACATCTATTCTGTTTTTCCAGCTTTGTCTATAAATACCCTATTACAAACCCTAGCCTACCTCTATTTCTCATTTGTCTATATGCACAATTCAACTATATCTACTCCTTAATGGCAGACAAACAAATTCTCACTACTAAATCCAATTGAAAATCAAATCCACTGCCAAATTTCAAACTCCACAAACTATGCCAAATTTAATATCAATCTGAAGCTCTTGACGAGCGCATTTCAGAACTTCAATTCTTTTTTCCTTTTGATACTGTAATGACCCAAGATTTTATAAATTTATTTTGGAAAATATAAATAAGCTTAAAATAATTTTAAGATAGTTTTTAAAACCATTTTTAAGGGAAAGATGAGATAGCTTGATATGGTGTAATAAAATGATGTGCAATAGTGCACAGAAAATACACATGAGTAAAGCTAGATCCCTGGATACAATGAATGAATACATGATTCTATGTATGGAATATATATATATATATATATATATATATATATATATATACAGATAAATAAAGAAAACCCTCAAATGTGCTATATGCAGAAATATATAAAAATGTAACTAAGTATACATGTGCATGTGTGTGTCAATATAAAATAATATAGATGTATATATGTATATAAGATATTGTCTGTAAAACATATATGTAAGTATACTAATTAAGTATTAGAATTCAAACTAGTAAAATGAAACACACAAATATGTTTTTAAATAAAAAGAGAAAGAATGAAGGTGTGAAAAGAAGCAATCCTCTTGTGAATAAAATAAAAGGAAGCACCGGATAAGAAAGTGAAGGCTAAAAATAGAAAAGGGAGGAAAACAAAAATGTATTTTGTATGGGCTGAATTAAGAAAGAAGAAAAAAAATATATAATATATATTGGAAATTAGATCACACATTTAGCATGCAAATAGACAAGAGAAAAAGCATTCTATGGAAAACTAAGTTTTCTGAAAATAACCAAAGTGTATAACCACTTTTCTCTTCACCAAATTAAGACGGGGAGGGTAGAATCTTGGGTTCAAATGAATGCAGATAACATAATTTTCTGGTGGGCAAAAAGGGCTTTAGCCAATACCCAAAACCCTAAGGAGAACTCTGCATATATATGCAGCAGCCTCCTCTCCTTCCCAGAAGAACTTTGAAAAGAAAATATAATAAACACACCATATAAAAATATAAGGCAAGTGAAGAAAAAGAGCTTGAGGCAAGAGGCAGAAGTTTATCAAGTAACTAAGGAAGCAAAGAAGAGAGCTAGGTGAGAAAACTCACTCAAAGAATTTAAGGCACTAAGTCCTAATGAAGGCAGCCAGTTTATAAATTAATTTTTCTTAAAAAGAGTATGTGATTGTCTTTCAGAAATTAAAGATGCTTTAATGCTAGATTTTCGTTCTGTTTGTTTTATTTTGTGAATATTCTAAATATGATCAGTATGCATAAATAAGCATCTTAAAAACCCAGATCACTTTCTGATAAGATACTATTTAGAAATATAAATAAATACCCAGAAAATAAAATGTTGAAACAGGCAAGTAGTGTTGGTTTTGGCTCAACCCAGAAGAATTGATGAGCATGTGAGCTGCAATATACACATATATATGTGCTAAGGCTTAAGATGAAAAGGAATTAGAGGTGCAATAGGTTTTCCTATGTGCTGATACCCCTGATTCAAAGAAAATACACAATACCCATATACTCAGCAAATAAATTTTGTGATTTAGGAAGCTTGGTCAATCTGAGTTTAACTAAAGCAAAGATGTTTGCAACAGAAGGAAAAAAAGTCTTCTCATAAAGCCACAAACCAATGATAGTTGTCTATACCTCTTTTAAATTGCAAAGAACATGTTTATATATGCAGAAATCATTTAATGGATACCAATATCTAAATTGCTTGATTGCCTCCATTTGTTTATATGAATGATGTGGAATGCCATGAGATGAATGCTTGTTTAAGTGAAATGATTCACTGAATGAGTTGGCCATGAAAAATTTAAAAGAAAAAGTACCTGAGAACCTGATTAGGAAATGTGGTCAAGATCACTGCAGGAATGACTTGTGTTCTTGAGTAATGCAAGTTGACACATGGCTTGTTTAAGTCCTGAGATCTTTGTGTAATGGAGTGAATTAGTTCATTACAGTGTGTCTATTGATTCATATGATTGCAGATGAGACCACGGTAGATAAATATATCAAGGAAAGAGTATTTGATATGATGAGGACTAGAGTTTTCCCTGAAATGAAATATGTAGAGGGAATAAATGATTTAATCCATGTTGGTGATTTTCCTGTTCCGTGTGAATGATTATTTGATTTATGACTGAATAGTATGTATGAATGAATATGCCCCATCTATATAAAGTCTCTGGAAAGAAAGATTAAAGTGAGCACATGCAAATGACGTAGAACATGCACACCAGTATTATTTGTTTTCGAAAGGCAGAACCATATGCATAAGTACTTAATTTAATTTTAACTTAATTAATAAATTGTTTTAGCGGATTTTCTCATACCAGACATGTGTCTGACCCTAGTGTGCTAATGGCATCTGGGGTGTCTCATTTATATGGGGCAGCTTCAAATGCTTTTTCAGGATCGGCAGTCTCTAAGTAGGAGTAGGAGCAAGGCATTGAGAAGAAGATTATAACATGCTAGAATTAGATAGATAAGAGCTTAAAAGATGAAATTTGCATGTATTGATATTTTAAAATTTCCATTGTAGTAAGTACTGAATGATGTTGGATATTGGTTAAGTATTTTGTTTAGAATTTGACTTGTAACTAGAGTTTAAAAAAAAAAGAAATCTAAATTTCATTATCTGGAATGTTGAAATCTTTTTATCTATAATTCTGTAAGTAAACTGAGTAAGAATGTTATGTTAATGGGAGGGTTACATTTTATAAATGTATTAGTCAATCTTGAGTCTATGAAGAATTTTAAGTTTTGAGAAAGAAGTAACAGTTAGGTCTTGAAGAACAATATAGTCAATCTTGCTTTATGACAAGTGAATGCAAAAGTTTAAAAGCATAGGGAAAATGTATTATGTGTCTGCATGTTTTTAAAATGCAAATTTTACACTATATAAATGTTTTATATCTTATTCTTGAATAAAGGAAAAATCTATAACATTCACAGGTCTCAGGAAACTCACCTTGGTTTTCATTTCATTTAGTGCAGCATCATGACATGAAAAAAATCATGCTTTAGAAATAAAGTATTTTACTTAAAAAGTTTTCCAGGAAAGAGTTGCATCCCAGGGCAGATTTATAGGAAAGCAAACAAAGAAAATGATAAAACATATATCATTTTCAGAGCACAAGCACTACACCATTAAATTTTAAAGATAAATATCACACAATTATCTGATTTCTTAGAATCATATTTCATGAGGAATCTACCCAGTAATTAAGACTAAAAATCAGGCCGATGCCCATATGAATGTAATTTTATCACATGTATTGAATATAACTATGTGAGAATTGATTAAATTTAATCAATTAAATTATCCTCTTGTTTTACCATAACTCTGATTTGAACAAGAGGTGCACATGCATCTTCATATGTGTGTGTATATGTTGTGAATATACTGATATGTTTATATTGGTAAAACTTGTTGATCCTGGATATAGTTTATTTACTTGAAAAAGGAAAAAGACTCTGGGCTTTAGAATTTTATATATATATATATGTATATATATATATATATAGGATAATAAATAAATATATCACTATGTAAAAAAAAATCCTAAGCAAATGTTAGGTACAAATCAGAGAGGGTCATTTCATTTGGTATCAGAGCTGTGTTATTAAACATAGCAGAAATAAAGATCAAGTTCTCTGATAGGAAAAAAAATCTAAAGAGACTTAATACATAGCAATGTTTTCAGTGAAAATAAAACCACTGAAATAATTAAATTACCAATCAAACTAACCAGTTATGTAAATTGTTATTAGCAAACTATGGTAGGAAGACCACCAAATCAGGGAGCAGGATCTTCCAATGCACCACCAATGGTCAATCTGCAAGACTTGGTGAGAGCATTTAGGGATGGGGCAGGACAAAGGCAAGAAAATCGCCATGAAGAGCTCTCAAAATTACTCAAGACATATACTCATTTAGGAGGCAAAAGCTTTAAAGGGACAGAGAGTATTATGGAAATTCAAGCATGGTTGAGAACATTGGATAGAATTTTTAATGACATGCAACTTGATGATCAAAGAAGGAGACAAGTGGCTTCAAGACAGCTAAAAGGAGTAGCTTTAAGCTGGTGGGAAGTAATCATTGCAGGAAGAAATGAGAATGAAATCACTTGGAATCAATTCAAGGAGATGTTGGAAACAAGGTTTGTACCAGCATCAGCTAAGGCTACCTTGCTAGAAGAATTTATTAGACTTAGGCAAGGAATTATGACTGTCACAGAATACACTCAAAGGTTTGAGGGACTTTCCACATATGGAGCAATGCTGGTGGCAGATGAAGCATCCAAAAATGATAGGTACATAAAAGGTTTGAACCCAGGACTTAGCAGGGCTATGTTACCTTCTGCTGACAGGACCTTTGACCAAGTGATAGACTTAGCCTTGAGATTGGAACAACATGACAAGGAAAGGGAAAAATTCAGAAATTTCAAGAACAATAACAGTAAGAAGAGCAAGGGGAGATATCATCCTTATGATAAGAAGAAAGAAGAGGACAGTAACAAGTCTACTGGGGATATTAAAGCTAAGGAAACTAAGAAGAAAATTGTGTGTATTCAATGTGGAAAAGATGGACATATCAAACCAAGATGTCCAGAATTGAAAGGAGGAGCTTTCAAGTGCTATTTATGCGGGAAAGAGGGGCACATGAAACGAAATTGTCCTGAGAATAAGCAGCAAGGAAAATTAGCAAACTTGGGAGAAAAAGGAAAAACAGTGGAGACCAATGCTGAGGAACACAGACAAGTGGAAGGTATACTATTTATTTGTAATGTACCCATAGCAGTAGTATATGATACTGGGGTAACTCGTTCTTTAATTTCCTATGAATTAGTTAAAATGTTGAAATTAAGTTGCATATTGGTTGAAACCCCTTTACATATACAAAGTCCACTAGGAAGTTCTAGTGTTTTAAACATGATTTGTGTGGATGTGGAATTAAACATAGGAGGAGATACTTTTATTTCCAATTTATATGTTTTAAATTATCCAAACATAGGTGTCATTTTGGGAGTTGACTGGTTAAGGCAATTCAAGGCCATAATTAACTTAGACTCATCCACCATATCACTGCAAAACCATGGAAGCCAGAGGATCACAATTTTGTGTGAAGTGTCTAAGGGAAGAAAATTGTGTCATTTGATTAATTTGGGTAAAGATATCAGTGAACATATTATTGAGGAAATTCCCATAGTCAATGAATACTTGGACATTTTTGAGGAGGTTAATGGTGTTCCAAACCATAGGCCAGTGGAATTCCAAATTCATTTAGTTCCAGGAGCAAGCCCAGTGATTAAAAAGCCAACAAGAATGGGGCCAAATGAACTAAAAGAATTAAAGAAACAATTAGAAGAATTAGAAAATAAGGGTTTTATAAGACCCAGTAATTCTTGTTGGGGGGCACCAGTGGTATTTGTTAAGAAACAAGATGGTACCTTGAGACTCTGCATAGGTTATAGGGAATTAAACAAGGTAACCATTAAAAATAAATACCCACTGCCAAGAATAGATGATCTTTTGATCTATTGGCTGGAGCAAGAGTATTCTCTAGACTAGATTTAGCATCTGGTTTTCATCAAATGAAGGTGGAAGAATCAAGCATCAAGTACACTGCCTTTAACACTAGATATGGGTTGTATGAATTTTTGGTTATGCCATTTGGCTTGACCAATGCACCATCATACTTTGTAGATTTAATGAATAGAACCTTTAGAGATTATTTAGACAAATTTGTGCTTATTTTTATAGATGACATTTTAATTTATTCCAAAACAGTGGAAGAGCATGAAAGTCATCTGCACATGGTTTTTTCTAGACTAAGGGAAAAATACTTAAAGGAAAAATACTCAAAATGTGAATTTTGGAAAGAGCAAGTGCATTTTCTTGGCCATGTTATATCTTCCCAAGGAATTTCTGTGAACCCCAATAAAATAGTGGCTATTCAAGCATGGAAGAGGCCAAGCACTGTGAGTGAAGTGAGGTCAATTATGGGGATGGCAGGGTTTTATAGGAGATTTATAAAAGATTTTTCAAAAATTTCTACCCCACTTACTATCCTAACCAGGAAGAACCAAGCTTTTGTTTGGTCAGGAAAATGTGAAAAGTCTTTTGAACAGTTGAAGGAGGCATTAGTGAATGCTCCAATTTTAAAAGTACCTCATGGAAATGAAGAATTAGTTGTATACACTTATGCTAGTGGGTTTGGCTTGGGTGCAGTGTTGATGCAACAAGGCCAAGTCATTGCATATGCATCTAGACAACTCAAACCCCATGAAGCAAGGTATGCCATACAAGATCTTGAATTAGCAGCTGTGATATATGCTTTGAAACTTTGGAGACATTATTTGTTGGGAACTAAGTTTGAACTTTACACTGACCACAAGTCTTTAAAATATTTATTTTCTCAAAAAGATTTGAACATGAGGCAACATAGATGGGTGGAGTTTTTAGCTGCCTATGACTTTGACATACTCTATACACCAGGCAAAGCAAACAAAGTTGCAGATGCTCTAAATAGACAGCATGCTAAATTGGCTATGATGATGATAGAAGAGTTTAAGGACTTGTCTTTGCTGACTGAGTTAGAAATTGGGGAGAATGGTTGTGTGCACATGGATGTGTAGATGCATGGTGCACAAGAAAATAAAGGGAAATTAAGCTTAATGACACTTCAACCAGATTTAATTTTGAAGATAGGGAAAATGCAAGAACAGGATGCAAACTTATTAGAGAAGAAAGTTCTCACCTCAAAAGGGGAGGAAGTGATGAATCACCATATTGATGAAAATGGTTATTTAAGATACCAAAATAGAATGTGTGTGCCAGAGAACATAGAATTGAAGAAGGAGATATTGAGTGAATATCACAGAAGTAAATACTCCATACACCCAGGAAACACAAAGATGTACCAAAATTTGAAAAGAGACTTCTGGTGGAAGGGGATGAAATCAGATGTAGCTGAATATATTGCCAAATGTATGACTTGACAACAAGTCAAGGCTGAAACCCAAAGGCCATCAGGGTTGATGCAGCCTCTTAGTGTACCACAGTGGAAGTGGGAAGATATATCTATGGATTTCATACATGGACTGCCTAGATCTAAGAGAGGAAATAAAAGCATATGGGTGATAGTTGATAGGCTAACCAAAGTAGCACACTTCATCCTAGTCGGGTCAGAAAGGAAAGCACCAAAATTAGCTCAAGTTTTTATGAAGGAAGTGGTAAAGTTACATGGCATTCCCAAAACCATTATGAGTGATAGGGATACCATCTTCACCTCAAAATTCTGGAGAAGCTTTCAAGAAGCAATAGGAAGTGAACTATGCTTAAGTACTTCCTACCATCCTCAATCAGATGGGCAGACTGAGGTAGTAAACAAGGTTTTGGAGGACATGTTGAGAGCATGTGTATTGGATTTTGGGGGAAACTGGGAAGATTATCTTCATTTAGTTGAATTTTCATACAATAACAGCTATCAAAGCACCATAGGAATGGCTCCATTTGAAGCCTTATATGGTAAGCCTTGTTTGTCACCTGTTTGTTGGGTAGAAGCAGGAGAAAGGGCCATTTTAGGGCCTGAGTATATACAAGAAACTAAGGAGAAAATTGAGTTGATAAGGAGAAGAATGGAAGCAGCACAAGATAGGCAAAAGAAATTTGCAGACATGAGAAGGAGGCAGGTAGAATACGAAGTGGGAAATTTTGTTTTCATCAAAATCTCACCTATGAAAAATGTACCGAGATTTGGAAGACAAGGAAAGTAAACCCAAGATATATTGGGTCATACAAAATTCTGGAACGAATTGGTTCCTTGGCATATAAGTTGGAGTTGCCAGAAAACATGCAAGGAATACATGATGTTTTTCATGTATCACAACTGAGAAGGTGGGTACATGACAAGGCAGAAATTCTGGAGACAACAACCCAAGTGCAAATAAATCCTAATTTGATTTATGAAAAAGATCCAGTGGGAATTTTGGCAAAGGATGTGAAGAAATTAAGGAATAAATCACTGAAACTTGTGAAAGTACAGTAGAGTCTTGATCCCAGTGATTGCACATGGGAATTAGAAGACAAAGTTAAGATGAACTACCCTAAGCTATTTTCAGATTAGAGGTAATTCTAATTATTAATTTTCTTTTCTTTTGGATCTAAAAATCTAAGTGGTTGAAGAATACTTGTTTTCTGATTTAAGCTTGAGATTAATGCAAGTTGAAAAAAATTGTGGGACACAATTTCTAAAAGGTGGGGTGTATGTAACGACCCAAGATTTTAGAAATTTATTTTGGAAAATATAAATAAGCTTAAAATAATTTTAAGATAGTTTTTAAGACCATTTTTAAGGGAAAGATGAGATAGCTTGATATGGTGTAATAAAATGATGTGCATTGGTGCACAGAAAATACACATGAGTAAAGCTAGATCCCTGGATACTTTGAATGAATACATGATGCTATGGATGGAATATATATATATATATATATATATATATTTACAGATAAATAAAGAAAACCCTCAAATGTGCTATATGTAGAAATATATAAAAATGTAACTAAGTATACATATGCATGTGTGTGTCAGTATAAAATAATATTGATGTATATATGTATATAAGATATTGTCTGTAAAACATATATGTAAGTATAGTAATTAAGTATTAGAATTCAAACTAGTAAAATGAAACACACAAATATGTTTTTAAATAAAAACAGAAAGAATGAAGGTGTGAAAAGAAGCAATCCTCTTGTGAATAAAATAAAAGGAAGCACCAGATAAGAAAGTGAAGGCTAAAAATAGAGAAGGGAGGAAAACAAAAATGTATTTTGTATGGGCTGAATTAAGAAAGAAGAAAAATATATATATAATATATATTGGAAATCAGATCACGCGTTTAGCATGCAAATAGACAAGAGAAAAAGAATTCTATGGAAAAGTAAGGTTTCTGAAAATAATCAAAGTGAATAACCACTTTTCTCTTCACCAAATTAAGTCGGGGAGGGTAGAATCTTGGGTTCAAATGAATGCGGATAACATAATTTTCTGGTGGGAAAAAAGGGCTTTAGCCAATACCCAAAACCCTAAGGAGAACTCTGCATATATACGCAGCAGCCTCCTCTCCTTCCCAGAAGAAATTTGAAAAGAAAATATAATAAACACACCATATAAAAATATAAGGCAAGTGAAGGAAAAGAGCTTGAGGCAAGAGGCAGAAGTTTATCAAGTAACTAAGGAAGCAAAGAAGAGAGCTAGGTGAGAAAACTCACTCAAAGAATTTAAGGCACTAAGTCCTAACGAAGGCATCCAGTTTGTAAATTAATTTTTCTTAAAAAGAGTATGTGATTGTCTTTCAGAAATTAAAGATGCTTTAATGCTAGATTGTTGTTCTGTTTGTTTTATTTTGTGAATATTCTAAATATGATCAGTATGCATAAATAAGCATCTTAAAAACCCAGATCTCTTTCTGATAAGATACTATTTAGAAATATAAATAAATACCCAGAAAATAAAATGTTGAAATAGGCAAGTAGTGTTGGTTTTGGCTCAACCCAGAAGAATTGATGAGCATGTGAGCTGCAATATACACATGTATATGTGCTGAGGCTTAAGATGAAAAGGAATAGGGGTGCAATAGGTTTGCCTATGTGCTGATACCCCTGATTCAAAGAAAATACACAATACCCATATACTCAGCAAATAAATTTTGTGATTTAGGAAGCTTGGTCAATCTGAGTTTAACTAAAGCACAGATGTTTGCAACAGAAGAAAAAAAAGTCTTCTCATAAAGCCACAAACCATTGATAGTTGTCTATACCTCTTTTAAATTGCAAAGAACATGTTTATATATGCAGAAATCATTTAATGGATACCAATATCTAAATTGCTTGATTGCCTCCATTTGTTTATATGAATGATGTGGAATGCCATGAGATGAATGCTTGTTTAAGTGAAATGATTCACTGAATGAGTTGGCCATGAAAAATTTAAAAGAAAAAGTACCTGAGAACCTGATTAGGAAATGTGGTCAAGATCACTGCAGGAATGACTTGTGTTCTTGAGTAATGCAAGTTGACACATGGCTTGTTTAAGTCCTGAGATCTTTGTGTAATGGAGTGAATTAGTTCATTACAGTGTGTCTATTGATTCATATGATTGCAGATGAGACCACGGTAGATAAATATATCAAGGAAAGAGTATTTGATATGATGAGGACTAGAGTTTTCCCTGAAATGAAATATGTAGAGGGAATAAATGATTTAATCCATGTTGGTGATTTTCCTGTTCCGTGTGAATGATTATTTGATTTATGACTGAATAATATGTATGAATGAATATGCCCCATCTATATAAAGTCTCTGGAAAGAAAGATTAAAGTGAGCACATGCAAATGACATAGAACATGCACACAAGTATTATTTGTTTTCAAAAGGCAGAACCATATGCATAAGTACTTAATTTAATTTTAACTTAATTAATAAATTGTTTTAGTGGATTTTCTCATACCAGACATGTGTCTGACCCTAGTGTGCTAATGGCATCTGGGGTGTCTCATTTATATGGGGCAGCTTCAAATGCTTTTTTAGGATCGGCGGCCTCTAAGTAGGAGTAGGAGCAAGGCATTGAGAAGAAGATTATAGCATGCTAGAATTAGATAGATAAGAGCTTAAAAGACGAATTTTGCATGTATTGATATTTTAAAATTTCCGTTGTAGTAAGTACTGAATGATGTTGGATATTGGTTAAGTATTTTGTTAAGAATTTGACTTGTAACTAGAGTTTAAAAAAAAAGAAATCTGAATTTCATTATCTGGAATGTTGAAAATCTTTTTATCTATAATTCTGTAAGTAAACTGAGTAAGAATGTTATGTGAATGGGAGGGTTACATTTTATAAATGTATTAGTCAATCTTGAGTCTATGAAGAATTTTAAGTTTTGAGAAAGAAGTAACAGTTAGGTCTTGAAGAACAATATAGTCAATCTTGCTTTATGACAAGTGCATGCAAAAGTTTAAAAGCATAGGGAAAATGTATTATGTGTCTGCATGTTTTTAAAATGCAAATTTTACACTATATAAATGTTTTATGTCTTATTCTTGAATAAAGGAAGAATCTGTAACATTCACAGGTCTCAGGAAACTCACCCTGGTTTGCATTTCATTTTGTGCAGCATCATGACATGAAAAAAATCAAGCTTTAGAAATAAAGTATTTTACTTAAAAAAATTTCCAGGGAAGAGTTGCATCCCAGGGCAGATTTATAGGAAAGCAAACAAAGAAAATGATAAAGACATATATCATTTTCAGAGCACAAGCACTACACCATTAAATTTTAAAGATAAATATCACATAATTATCTGATTTCTTAGAATCATATTTCATAAGGAATCTACCCAGTAATTAAGACTAAAAATCAGGCCGATGCCCATATGAATGTAATTTTATCACATGTATTGAATATAACTATGTGAGAATTGATTAAATTTAATCAATTAAATTATCCTCTTGTTTTACCATAACTCTGATTTGAACAAGAGGTGCACATGCATCTTCATATGTGTGTGTATATGTTGTGAATATACTGATATGTTTATATTGGTAAAACTTGTTGATCCTGGATAAAGTTTGTTTACTTGAAAAAGGAAAAATGACTCTGGGCTTTAGAAGTATATATATATGATAATAAATGAATATATCTCTATGTAAAAAAAAAATCCTAAACAAATTTTAGGTACAAATCAGAGAGGGTCATTTCAGATACATCATTTGATCAAAAATCCTCGGAGAATTCTCGGCCTTTCATCGCGCTTCGATGAACGTTGTCGGATCGTCAAATCATTTCTGGGTATTGTAGAGTGGACGATGGGGAGTTCATCGGTGATTTTCGCTTATCGATCTGATGGTTGGATTTTCGCCAAAAATTGGATTAGGGTTCGTTTTTTTTGGAGGAGGCGGCTGGAGTAGGCAGAGCCGATCGACGTCGTAGGTGCTTTGGGTCAGAGCTCTCTGGTGACGTGTGGAGGGGCGCGGCAGTGGCTTCTGACATGCGGCGTGTCGTTTTGGTAGCGGCAGTTGTTGCCACGCGAACGAACGATGGTGCGCGTCTGCCTGTTGCATGCATACGTGAGAGAGAGGAGAGATGGTGGCGTGGCATTTGTGGGTAAGTAGGTGTTTATTTTGTTTCTTTTATTTCTAATTTCAAATTTCATTCGTTCTAAATGCTATAAATTCTACGTACGAGGTCCGTTTCACGAGCGGTTTTCTCAGCTAGGTTCGTATTGGAATTCCGGACATTTTAGCACTTGTTGGATGAAATCTGAGACTGTTCAAATTTTGGGTTTAAATTGGATTAAATTCAATTTAAATTCAAAAGGTGAGTGTTTTAACCCATTCACAACTTCTATAAATTTGTTTTTGATGTGATTAGAAATTTATTTGTGACTGTTTGGCATATTTTTTAATCCTCATCTCAGTTAAATTAGATTTATTGGATTAAATTGTTAATTAAATTATTTTTACATATAAACTGCCAGTTAAATTGTTAATTAATTTATTTTGAATATAAGCTGCCAGTAAATGCCTGTTGTTTATTATCTATTTATATTGATGTTATGGATTTAATTGGATGATGATTGTGATAAAGGGTTGATGATTAATGTTCGATGAATGGATGTTGTATTTTATATTGGTATAAACTGCAAATTTTTATGCATTTTTATTTCAATCGGGATTGCGATTTGAAATGATATATAACCGTATTTTATTTTAAATTACGGATTGAAATGATAAACATCTGTATCACTTGACCATAGGGTAGAAAATTATACACAGACACCGTGGTCTATATATAAAAATATTTTGAAATGATTTTCGATGGTTTTGGAAAGAAATATACGGTTTAATAAATATTAATTTTTAATATTATATAAATATTATTTTATATATATATGGTTAAATTCTTGACTTTAAGCTATGTATAAATTTGTAAAAAAATAGTTTAATAATGGAGTTTGATTGTTTTATGTTACATGGTTAAGTACCTGTTTAAGATATTGTATATATAGAGTTTTAATGACTTAAATAAAAATTAAGTTGGAAGATAAATATGAAATTGGTTTGAATTGAATTATTTAAGAATTATACTTGAATAAATTTGATTTGAAATTTGAATAAAATTGAGATTTTAAAGGATATGATTCTTATAACTTAATTTGGTTTAGAGTGATTTAAATGAATATAAAGTTGATTTAAATGAATAGATCAAGTTAAATAAATTGAAAGAATATCCAGTTATGTGAAGTTAAAGTTTTCTTAAATGACATTGTATTTATTACGTAAACATTTCAAATCTAAATAATAGTAATTGAATTTGATGTATATGGGATTATCAAAGAATTAGTTTTGAAATGGTGGAATATTTAAAGCTTTGAAATTTATGGAAATTGAAATGGTTTATATAGGGATTCAAATCTGTATTTGGAATTGATTTGTGAAATTGAAGAAGCTAATTTATTATATAAGGTAATTTAATATTAACCCATTAAAGTATTGGAAGTTATGTTTTAAAGTTATGGGTTTCAAGATAGTATGAATTGAAAATGCTACGATTTTGGGGAAAGGATATATTTGAAATAAAAATGATATTATATTTATTTGGGTTTTATAAATGATATCATATTGATTTGGTTTTTAAAACGAAAATGATATCGCATTTATATTGTTTTGAAATGAATATTATATCCTGGTACTGAAGTATAATTATTTTGAAATAACCGCGGTGTTATAATAACCATTGGTTGGCAAAGAGACCGGGATCGGATATGGGCATACTCTCTATCGATACCGAAAACCACTTTGACAACCGTGTACGCGGTGGAGATTCTAGAATGAAGCAGGATGATGGCGGCGTTTCCTTTGAGGTAAATACGTGGACCCGACTCCCGTGAGTTGGCATAAGGTGGATAAAACAGGAGCGATTGACGGGCTAAGAAGGTAGCACCTTTTATCTACACATCCCTACGATATTATACTCTGACTTTTGGATTTATTCGGTGGCCACTTTTGATTTTTTATTTAGGGGTGTGGCTCGAGGTGGGCGGTAGTAGCTGCTACGCGTTACCACCGGCTCGGAAGCATAATTGGTATATCTACCTTGGAATTGCCTAGTTGTGCCGTGTCACCTACCATAGTGTGCCTTGTACGAGTTTGGTTTTCTTCCGTAGCCCATGGAGTATTTAGGGTGGTCTCCCGATCTAGAGATGCGCTGATACTGGATGGACTACTGGGACTATTTTGTGTTAAGGGGAATATTGTGTCACTCCTTAATGTTATTTAAAGGTAATTTTATTTTACTATAGACATTATTATAATTGCGAAATATAACTACATAGTAAATAGTTTAATGGATCCTTAGGAAATCTGAATCCCAAGCATCTCTTAAGTTACTGCACTCACGTTAGACACTGGATAGAAGATGTCAAATCCTGTAAACATCTCTGATGCCATTCCACTCGTAGTTATTCATGTTGATTTAACTTACATAAGATCTTTTATTTCCAACTCGAGTGTTTTGTCTTTTTAATTCGCTCGGGTTAGTCTGAGCATTTCAGGATTCAAAGACTTTATTTCTGGAGAACGAAGACGAAGAGTGTATTATTATTATCTATTATATTATTCCACTACACCATTTATTTCGCTGCATTATTAATATTCTCTGGTAGGTGTAACTCTGATATATATTGTATAAGTATAATCGAATATTTTGTAAACAGCTTCATGAACTGTTTATTTGATTATCATATTTTATCATTCCGCTGCAAGATTCTATTTTGTTTTTCTTTCTCTGCTTTTTTTATTTACCCCATAATAATCCGCCCTTCTGTACTATTTAAGTCTGATGTGTGTGGTTATCGTCGATTTAAAGCGTACAAAAAGACGGGACATTACAATATGAGATGTTATTTGTATGGTGATTTCAATTATGATGTTTTTAACTCTTATCGAGTTCCTTGAGTTATGACTTTGGATAATTTCAGGATTTTATTGGATATTCTGGGTTTTTCCATTTTGGCGAGTTGAGATTTATATACATTTATACCGATGAGATGAGGTATAATTGAATTTGGAGATTCATCTATAATTGAGTTTTGGATCATCCTATTTGAGAATTTTTTGTGTTTTCCATTTTGGCAAGAGTTTGTATTAATATTTATCCTTTTGAGGAGATATGGTTCATGGAAAGCATGTAGACATTTTGGGATGTCATCGATGATATGAGGCACTTTTGTTTGATTTGAGTATTGAGTTTGAGTTACCTCCTTCGAGATATTTGTTCACTTAAGTAGCGTTTGTTACTTAAGTGTTGAGCTTATGAGTTTATCGATTCATTCTTCTCTTTCGAGAAGAAGTATCTTCATGTCTATTCTGCTTCATATTGGCGATATTGGCTGATTTGTGTAGCTAGACTGACCCGTGTATTTATACTCAGGTCGGACCGAGTTGTTTCATGTATCATCTATTGGACTTAGCTTGAATTTGATGATGGATATCAGCTCTTCTTTCTCCTGAGCAATTACTATTCTTCCGCATACTCTGATGTATTTGATTCAATGTATACGGTGTGATCGAGGAACACCTTTATTGTATTCATATTGTAGTGTACTGAACATGTATCAGTGTATATGTATATATATGATGTTGAATATTGTTCTGTGATGTGCTTTAAATTTAGTTATTGTCTTTTGTTCTGATAGATCCGTTAGCTACCTATAGTTTTGGATTAAGCATTTACCGTGTATGTCGATCCATTGAGATAGAATAGAAAAATCATATTGCATTTATCAACGTATCCAGTAGATGTTTAAGACAAAGTTATAGATGGTCGTCCTTAACTATCCCTATTCTCCGCTTCAGTAGATGGAATTACTCTTTAATTCCTTTTACTAATTTCGGTCTTGGGGTGGGACGTTACAGCATGGTATCAGTGCCGTGGTCAGGACAAAGTAGAATAAACATAGAACAGTACGTATATCATGATACGTCGAAGTACAATACGAGTGAATCACTGTCCTTTATTCGAGCTTGTTTTCGAATCGTGCTTTAATTCTTTTTCGAATATTGGGATATGTTGAGATGGAATATGTTTAGGATATATATTGCATTCCGTAGCATTCCATAATTGAGTTTGATGTTATCTTAACTTATGAATAATCTTATTTGGGATTATTCTATTCTTATTTTTGTCGATGCGAGTGAGTTCGTATCAAGGAAGCTTATTGTTTCTTTTGAGTATTCTTGTTGTCTTCCTTTGAAAGTTGTGAATCGTATTGAGGGGATCCACGATGATTGGCTCATTGTGAGCATTCTGAGATTTTTATTTGATGTTGCTTTTGTGAGTATTTGTTTGTTACTCATAATCCTGAGATGCATTTGATTTGAGAAGGATTGACTTATTTGATATTAAGTAAAATCCTTTGTATTATAGGATCCTATTGTATATTTAGGTTTCCTATTTTGATTGGTTCATTATTTCTATTACTTTGGAACGTTAACGATGATTCCAAAGTTTTTGAATTCTTAAGTACCGAGATGTTGATGGTATAACTCGAATTCCAGTCGAGGTGACTTTGTTGAGTTTTGAATAGTCCTATTGGGTTTTATATCCAATCGGGCAATCGAGTGTTGAATTAACTTTATTCCTGGCTTTTAGCCTTCGGCTATCCTTCCACGAGGACATCCACTAACGAAAGAGGTAAGTTTCTAGATTTTTTGAGTTTGATTGAGTTTATCATTCAGTTTCTTTGAGCTATCCTTTACGGATACTCAATCGGTGTTATCCTTTGTAGCATTACTTTGTTTAAAGTAATGATTTGTTGTTTGTGCGCTTCTTCTCCTTCGAGAATAATATCTTGCTTATCATTTTACTTTAAGATTTTCGAGAGTGGCTCGTCGTCATGTAGTAGTTGATGGACACTCCATCTCCTTTGTTGATTTTGGGAATCGTGTATTTTAGGAATATCTCGATGCATTCTCTTAATGTTCTTTGGTTTGAGTTTTTAAAGCTATATATATATATATGAGTTTTAAAAAGAGAAATTGGAGTTTGAGATATTTTAAAAGTCAAAGAATGTTTTGAGAATATATTTATGTGAGTAGTATTCTTTTATAGAAATAATTTCAGAGTGTTAGGTTATCCATCGAGTAGTTAAGAGTTCTGGTCGATACGGCTGATCAACGTTATCGATAGGAATCTCCTGAATGCTATGATGATGCAATTAGGCATGATTATTTGTGTTTTAAGGATTGAGACTTTGAAAATAATGTTTTGAGATTATATATTAAATTTATTTTTGAATGGTAATTGCAGCCATTGATTTTAGAGATGAGTAATAGGGTGGTGAGGCTGTTTTGATCATTCTGTCAACTCTGCAGCCAATGGATATATTTATTTATTAGAGACTCAATAGCGAGGCAATGCCATTTATTTATTTTTAAATTATAAAGGTGAGAATATAAATGAGATTATTTTTGAGCTGTGCTTTATAAAGTATATTTTGAGATTTTAGAATCTATATTATATACATTGGATGTTTTAAGGGAAGAGTATAATAAGAGAATTTAAACCCTTAATTTATTTTGAGGGATATTATTATGGATTACAAAATTATTTGGAAACTAATTTTGAAGTAAGAGAAGAAATTTGAATTTTAACTTTGAGTTTTATATTACTTACCAAGTAATATAGTAAAGAGTTTGAGAAATTTTCAAATGTTGAAAATTGAGATTTAAAAATTTAAAAGATGTTGAGATTTAAAATTATAAGTATCTTGGATTAAAAGATAATTCGAGCTTATATCCTTGTTCTTGGGTACATTCTATCTTGGAGCTATTATCAACGACGGCATTTTTCGCGGTCGTTCGAGTTTGGTGGCCTTGTAAGAAGCCATCTTGTGATTTATCTATCTTGTCTATTGTGTCTACCCTATTGTGAGGAAGTTCTTTCCGTATAATTATGCGGAAAATCTTATTGATGATCTTCTTTATTGCTTAGAGTTTTGGTTTAAGCGAGTTTGATCCCGACTCTATTCGTAGAGTTTTTTAGAAATAAATCATTTTCGATTGATTAACTGTTGAGCATCATATTGGTTTTTCATTCGAAGATGGGATATCTTCGAAATTCTTTCGAGATACTTGGAAAATTCGATGGTTTTCTAATCATTATTTTAGCATTTGATGGGCCATTGGATCAACCAAGTGAGTTTTTCATTGTTTCTCTCTACCATTCTATGTTGAAGTGTGAATGGTTTGAGTTTCGAGCTTGTCTTTTATCCTTTGTCGATTAAATTTTTGTGTTGTTTACGGATCTTTTTCCAGAAAAAATGCGGGGACACAATTTTTTTATAAGGGGAGTCTGTAACAACCCTGGTTTTGACAATTTCCTGTAAGTATTAATTATAATGGTAGTTATAATTAAATATTGTGAATAAAAAATAAATTGGAGATTTAAATTATTTATTTGGAATAAACAATGGATTTTGGGAAACAAAATGTGAAAAATAAAGTTTTTAAACTTAACTTGGTTAATTAAGTTAAAAATGAGCTAATCATGATTTATATAAAGAAATGCAATAATTTTGATAATTATTGCCAAATGTTTCTTTTATATATTTTTAAAAGAAGTATTTCATTTAATAAGTGGTATATTATAATTAAAAATGGGAAATTTGGTATAAAAATAAATTTCGGTTGTAAAATGTTGAAAAATATGATTTGTTATGTTTTACTATACAAGGAAATTAAATTTTATGTAATTTTAGAAGTTAAAAGTAGAGTTTTAAGTAATAATTGTGTAATTTGTGCATTTAAATTAAAATAAGGGTTTTTAATAATGAAAATAAATTTCTAAAGATAAACGATCTTTTATTTAGTTGTAAAATAACTTTTAGAAAATAAGTATGTGTTGTATAAATTTTATAAAATGAAAACATGCACGTATATTTGTTGTAACTTGTATATATTAGTTTATAATAGGATTTGGTGTGTTAATCTCAATTAGAGGCTAAGTTAATTAGCTTTGGGCTTAGCACATTTAACATCTTAATAAGAAAAGAGGAAAATGCCACTTTCTCATTTTCTATACATACACAGGGAAGTCTTCTTCTCCCTGTAACTAAGAAAGTATAACCCACCTTTCCTCTTTCACAACAAAAACATAATTCTTCAATTTATCCAACAGGTTGCGGAAATTATCAAATTAAAAGCCGATTTATCAGGTAATCTATCTCTAAAACAAAGATACTCCATCAATTTTTGTTTTTTAAAATGCTTGGTTGTAGGTAACGGTGGTTTTGTGTTTTGCATGTCTTTATAAACACCATTTGTAGGTTGTTGAAGCAACTTTCAAGGCCGAAATTTGCTCCTTTTCGCCAATTCGATCTTCTAGCTCAAGTGTTTTACAACGTGAGTATCAATCTCACAATATCTAGCTCATGCTATGCCAAAATCGCAAACTGAAATAAAAAATTTGTAAAAAAAAAAATCGTTTTTGAACTATTTTGATTTTCTGTGTAAACTGCCTTGAGTTGCCAATTTGTATAGTCATATCTTTCTATTCCGACAACGAAATGCTGCCGTATTTTTTTTCGTAGACTATGTTTCATAAATTAAGATTGTCAAATTTCAGGTCATTTGGACCAATATAGCTAATAGAAACATGCTGTCGAACTTTGACTCAGAGCATGTTTTTGCCCAGATTTTTACAGTGAAAAAACTGTCTGGGTTTAACTTTGAGACATCATATCTTTTCATTCTTTGTCAAAATTACATGATTCTTGGTGCAGTTTAAAGTTTATTGTTGGTCTTTATGCATGTTAAATTTCAGTCATTTCGACCTATATAGCTTATAGAAACATGTTGTCAAACTTTGACTTGGAGCATGTTTTTGCCCAGATTTTTACAGTGTACAACTTTAAGGCATCATATCTTTTTCATGCTTTGTCTAAATTGCAAGATTATAGGTGAAGTTTATATTTTTCTTGTTGGTCTTTATGCATGTTAAATTTCAGGTCATTTTGACCTATATAGCATATACAAACATGCTGCCAAACTTTGACTCGGAGCATGTTATTGTCTAGATTTTTACAGTGAAAACACTGTCTGGGTCCAACTTTAAGACATCATATCTTGTTCATGCTTTTTTATTGTTGATCTTTATGCATATTAAATTTCAGGTCATTTCGACCTATACAGCTTATAGAAACATGCTGCCGAACTTTGACTCGGAGCATGTTTTTGCCGAGATTTTTACAATGAGAACACTGTCTGAATCCAACTTTGTAACATCATAACTTTCTCACACTTTATCCAAATTGCATGATCCTTTTTTTTGAAAGCTGAATTTTTCTTTTGTAGGCTTAACAATTTTCAGTTTAATCCGAGCTAATTTGGTCCTCTGTTTCATGCCTGGAAGTTGAACCCTAGAGGCTTTTCAGGCCTGTGCATTTTTGGTTTTTTGAACTGTCGCAAAGATGGCCTGAGTCCATTTTTGAGACAGTGTAACCTTTTCATTTCCAATCGGAATTCATTGTTTCTTTTTTAGTTTAAAAGATGAAGTTATCTAGTTTGTGTACACCAATTTTTAATTCAATCAAAGATCGTTCGTCTACCTATTTTATATCCGAAAGTTGAACACACAGAAGATTTCAGACTATTTTCTCAAATATCATCTTCAAAATTGATTTCGAAAAATGGTTTTAAAAGCTTACTTTCTCGAATAAATTATTTTATATGTAAAATACACACTTTTATACTATTCGAACGTATGAGAAAGAGAAATAAACGATTTAGTAAAACACATGGTATGGGACATGTGCGTTTACTATTTCGGTTAATTTCGGACTTGTACGATCGATGCTATTTGAGATTATTGATTCTGAGATGTTTTGCCATTTTATGGCGTATTTTGAGTTTTATAATTTATACTTATTGGAATTATTTAAGATGGCCAATATTTGGCAAGTATTATGGTTTTAGATCTCCTATGAAGAAGTATGGTTGATGAGAACTATCACGATGTTTTGTTTACTTGCCAATGATATAAGACAGGTCTTGAGTTTATGATTTCATATTTTGAGATTTATGGTTTATGAGGAACCATCATGAGGTTTTCACTTGTCGATGAGATGAGACAAGTTACGATGCCATTTAATACTTGTCGATGAGATGAGAAAAGTATGGTGTCTCTTTATCACTCACCAATGAGACTAGGCGAGATATAATATTCTAAGTTTTTCGATGTTTCTAGTGTGGCATCGACTAACGGCTAGTAAACTGCTATGTGCGAATGTATGGTTTGTGACACACGTTCATACTTTTTGGGTTCCTATCCATGATTTTGTGACACATTCAAGATGTTTACCTAATAGAACTGCATTGGGAGGTGTTAGCGACCTTGTCATGAGGACGAACTGCTTCGGAAGGTGTTAGCGACCTTGTTTAGGCAGACAAAATGGCTTGGAGAGGTGTTAGCGACCATGTCATGAGGACGAATTGCTTTGGGAGGTGTTAGCGACCTTGTCTGAGGCTTCGGTCGTATGAGTTTAGCATGTGCAGCATTGCATCGGCATTACAATTGAGGATTTGGCCAATGTGGATTTTTCTGAGTTTTTTGTTTTATTGTGATTTCACCTTTTTAGGATGTTTTATTACATCGATAGCCTAGTGCTATATGAGATGTTATATATATGGTGATTTCAATTATGTTGTTTTAAACTCTTATCGAGTTCCTTGAGTTATGAGTTTGGATAATTTAAGGATTTTATGTCATATTCTGGGTTTTTCCATTTTGGTGAGCTGAGAATGAGATTTATATACATTTATACCGATGAGATGAGGTATAATTGAATTTGTAGATTCATTTATAATTGAGTTTTGGATCATCCTATATGAGAATGTTTTATGTTCGTAATTTTGGCGAGATTTTGTATTGATGTTTCTCCTTTTGAGGAGATATGGTTCATGGAAACCATGTAGACATTTTGGGATGTCACTGATGGTATGAGGCACTTGTGTTTAATTTAAGTATTGAGTTTGAGTTACCTCCTTCGAGATATTTGTTCACTTAATTAGCGTTTGTTACTTAAGTGTTGAGCTTATAAGTTTATAGATTCATTCTTCTCTTTCGAGAAGAAGTATCTTCATGTCTATTCTGCTTCAGTTACCGATATTTACTGATTTGTGTAGCTAGACAGACCAGTGTATTTATACTCGGGTCAGACCGAGTTGTTTCAGGTATCATCTATTGGATTTAGCTTGAAGTTGATGTTGGATATCAGCTCTCCTTTCTCTTGAGCAATTTATGTTTTTCCGCATACTCTGATGTATTTGATTCAATGTATATGGTGTGGTCGAGTACCACCTTTATTGTATTCATATTGTATTGTACTAAACATGTATTAGTGCATATGTATATATATGATGTTGATTACTGTTCTGTGATGTGCTTTACATTTATTTATTGTATTTTGTTCTGATAGAACCGTTAGCCACCTACAGTTTTGGATTAAGCATTTACTTTGTATGTCGTTCCATTGAGATAGAAAAGAAAAATCATATTGCATTTATCGACATATTCAGTAGATGTTTAAGACAAAGTTAAAGATGGTCGCCCTTAACCAGCCCTATTCTCCGCTTTAGTAGAAGGAATTACTCGTTAATTCTCTGTACTAAGGTGGGTATCGGGGTGGGGCGTTACAATTTTTATATTAAAATGAAAGAGTATTATGATTCTCAAATTACGTTGATGTGAAGAATTTGAAAGGAGTCAACGATACGATTTTAAATAGAGTTATGAAAGATTTGAATTCAAATTTGTGAATTATTTTCAAAGCAATAGTAATTTTAAAATAATCCACTTTGAAATGTGTTATCAACATGGACATATCTTTTAATTATATTATCCGATTTGGGTGATCACTTTTCTTTTAAAATAAGCGTAAAATGCCCGACAAATAGGTACGTTTTCGGATTTCGTTTTGTAGCGCTATTTTATATAAATTTTCCCGTGTTGGGATATTTTATTTTGATAATATATGTAATATATTTGTTATATTTTGATGTTATATTTTTCTCCCAAACCTCTCCATACAAAGGAGACTCTGCCAAAATTTTCCGAAAATTTTGGACTTAGAATTATGTTGAAATGTTTTCCAACTTTAATTATTTAAGTATAAAAGGATATAATAACTATAAAATGGGTATATTTTATTTATGGTAATAAATTTAGTAAATTATTGTTTATAAGTTAATATTTGCAATAAGATGTACTGTTTATTGAATTATTCCTTCTCCCTTCTTTTTCCTTTTCGGGGACGAAAAGTTTTGAGTGGGGGAGAGTGTAACGACCCGTTAAATTCGATGATATTAAATGAGTTAATTTAATATGATTTCTAATCTAATTTAGACTGAAATAAAAGTCTTAAGATTTTATTTGAGTAAATGTAGGAATTAGATATAGTAACTGTAATTAAAGGTTAACAATTTAAATGTTTTATAATTTGTTGTTTTAAATTGGTTTGGGAAATTAATACTGGAAGATATAAATGGAAAATAGTATTAATGAAATAATAACTGAATTGAATTGCAACTATACAAATGAAAGTAAATTTTATTTAGTGGATGTCAACATTGAATAGATTTATTTAAAATAAAAAGATTTAAATGCATGTTTGGATAGAATATATAATTGATGGATTAAGTGGTAAGTAATTAGAATTTAATTCTATAAAATTTGGAACTGAATGTATGTAATTAATTTTGTAGGAATAAGTTAATTATAAATTTACTTGTGCATACCCGATTTAATTGAAATAACATAAAGGACAAGAACTAGATTTGCCTAGGTGTTTATATATTGATAAAATTTAACTAAATAGAATTTTGGTAGTAAATTGGATATAAGAAAACAAAGGCAATTTGTGGATTAATTAATGAATTCAGGAAATAAAGATCAATGCCCAGTAGGTAATTATAATATTGTGGGAATTGAAAACTTATTAAGAATGAAACCAAGAAAATAAATTAATAAATGAATTCATAATAATAAGTAGTAATTAATGCATATATATATATATATATATATATTGGGCATTTGTGATAATTACCAAATTTTAACCATTCATATAATTTATGTAATTAAATCTAAATCTATGGCAACATTGTTGTTAATGATGTTGTAAGTGAATTTGAATATAAAAAGGGTAACGATTATTTAGGTTAACCATTTATTGAGTATATTAAGTTAAGAATGGCAATTGATAGAAATAAATCTAAATTAATTATTTGTTTTGCTAATGTATTCTAGTTAATAAAAGGGAATTTATAAGGAATGAAGCCTGCACTAATGAAGTGTATTATAATTCAAAAGGGTATGTATACACATAAAAATGTCTATTTACTGTATAGAAAGAGTCTAAATCAATAAATAAATTTATTGAGGTTCCAATTTATAATTTATAACATTTAATATAGACTTAATTTCAATTAATTGACTTAAATCGTGCAGTTAGCGTAGTTTTGTTGTGTAATTGGAGTAGTTAATGCTATAAGATGAAGTTAATGCTAATTCTATTTATAATTGGACCTTTGTTAATATAGATTTGTATAAAGCAAGATTTATAAATTTATTTGAGTATCAAATTCAACAATTGCTTTTATTGCATAATAAAGTGGAATTAAACGGTTAAATATTACGTTATTGAAATTAAAATGGACTTAGAGGAAAATAATGTGAAATCATGAACCAAGGTTAGTTGCATCCTTATTTTGGATAAAAGGTGAGAATATAAAATTTGAAAATCTAATAAATGAGTTTTTGAGAAAATAATTTATAATTTCTAAATATAAGGAAGTGGAGAAATTAATACTGCAATTGATAGACTTGTCAACTTTTAATTCACATCTAAATTTGTTGAATCATTTAAATTTATTAAGAAATATATAAGTGATAAAATTTGGTCAATTTTAGAATTTTAAATAAAATTGGATTTTATAATTTATTTTAATTCATTTAATGAATATAAAAATAGCCATTTTGGCCACGGACTCGGATTTCGACGAAACCGGTTTCATCGGATCCGTATCGGTGAATTATTGTAGGGTTTCAAGTTTCGTATCGATCGGATCTGTCGTTTGATCGTACGGACGCGAAACGCCTTGAAATCGATTTAATTAAAATCAATTTGAAAAAAAAATTGGAAATTTTGTTTTAAGCATAACTTATTCATACGATCGAATTTGGACGTGAAACTTTTTCCATCGCGTTCAGAATATTTTAAAATACCTATTTGGATATATGGGTTTAATAAATTTCGTTCCGGGGTAGAACGGGCTTTTTGGGCCATAGTTTGTTCCGTACGTTCATCTATCTGGTCTATCTACTCCAATCCAATCCTACTTATAAATATACGATTATAAACCCTAGCCTCCATCTTCTATCATTTGTCTGTATGTTCATTTTCTTCATCTCTTTCTCTTCCTTAATGGTTGCAAAACCTAGATCTATCTGCAGTTCAAAATTTCAGGTGAAAATTCAAACTCTCCGGAAAAATTCAAAAAAAATTATATGTTGATGTTCTTGACGAACGTAATACAATGGTGAAATTCGTTTTCCAAAACGATTCACCGGTTACCCAGAAATCACGAATCAACGCTGGCCGTTCGTATGGGAATTTAATCGATCCAACGATGGATTTTGATTCTGGCGTCGATCGGAGGACATGGATGTGAAGAGAGGGTCGAGACAAGCCGATCCATACGGCAAGGCTGTGTAATTGGTCACAGATTTCACCAGAAAACGGCCTAAAACGCGAGGAAGTGGGGCGGCGGCTGCGACCACCATGGTGCACCAGAGCGTGGCGCGAGCAGATAGAAGGCTCGGCCTTGGACGGCAAGCACAACCGTGGTGTTTGATCTGGTCGAAGCACTTGGTAGCGGCGACAAATTTTGTGAAGGTCGGCGGCTTCAACGTATTTCACGGCCTGGAGGTTTCAAAGCGCGTAAGAGAGAGAGGAGGAAGGGATTAGATAGTGACGTGGCAAGTTAAATTTTAGGTAAGTTTTGTTTCTATTTAATTTTGTTTCAAGTGCAATTTTCGACATAACTCTCACATACGAACTCCGATTCATGCGAGATTTTTTTTGTTAGGATCGTAATAAAATTCCAGTTCTGATGACACTGGTTTGGACTGATTTGGAGACCGTCGAATTTTTGAGTTTAAATTGGATTTGAATCCAATTTAAATTCAAAAGGTGAGTGTTTTAACCCACTCACAACTACTAAAAGTTTTTATGTTTGTTAAATTTATATTAGATATGAGTAGAAATTTATTTATGACTGTTTGGCGTGTTTTATTCATCATATCTGTTAAATCGCATTTATTTAATTTAACTGTTAATTTATTTTATTTATTGCATATTAATTGACAGTTAGAATTTATTTATTTGCATATAAACTGCTAGTTAAACAGTTATAAAATTTATTACTGAATATATACTGTTAGTTTAATAGTTGTTAAATTTATTTGAATATAACTTCCAGTTATTACCTGTTATATATTATCAGATATATATTGATATTGATTTATTATTGGATGATGGTTGTATGATGGATGATGTTGATGAATGGATGTTTTATTTTATATCATTAAACTGCAAGTCATCATGCATTTTCATTTCATTCGGGATTGCGGTTTGAAATGATATACAACAGCATTTTTATTTCAAATTGCGGATTGAAATGATAAATATCCGTATCACTTGACCATAGGATGGAAAATTTTATACAGGCACCGTGGTCTATATATAAATATTTTTAAAGTGATTTCTATGGTTTGGATGGGATACGGTTTATAAAAGAAAATTTAATTTTTGATACTTATTTAATATTATTCTTCCATATATATATATATATACACACACACACACATATGAAGTTAAATTTTTGAATTTAAGCTGTGTATAAATCCGTTAAATAAAAATGGAAATTTTTTGAGAAATGGAATTTGATAATTTATATTATATGTTTAAGTTTGGAAATTTTAAGATATGATATTTATAACTGGATTTTCCAAGATAAATTTAAAATGAATATTTTGGTATAAATTAAATTGAAGAAAATATTTAGATTGCTAGAAATTGGAGTTTTAATTATGGAATTTATGGGAATATTCAAGACTAAATAATAGAGCATTAATTTGTTGAAAGAATAAAATCCAACTTTAGTTTTGAAATATTAATACTCCAAATGGATATATCTATATAGAAATTGAAGTGGTTTTGGAACTTGAAGTGATATTTAAATCTACGGTTTAGACTTTAAATAAAGAAATATAACTGTAAAGCCATGGAAATTATTTTTCTTTACAAAGTAACCTTAAAGTTAAACCATTTATTTTATATACTGTTGAATATCCAAACCATTCAAGTTTTAGAAGTTATGGTTTTAAAATATATGAATTTCGAAATATTATGCTTTGAAAGTATAACTCAAATATTTGGTTTCCAGATATTTTAAAATTTAAAGCAGTATGATTTTGGAAAAGAATTATATTTGAGAAAAGGATATCATATTGTTTTGGGCTTTAAATTGATATCGTATTAATAGTTTTGAAATGGAAATTTTTATTTTGGTTTGGAAGTATAAACTATTTTTAAATGACCGCGGTGTTATAATAACGTCTGGTTGTTAAAGAGACCGGGATCGGATATGGACATACTCTCTGTCGATACCGAAAACCACTTTGACTAACCGTGTACGCGGTGGAGATTCCAGAATGAAGTAGGTTGGTAGCGACGTTTCCTGTAAGGTAAATACGTGGACCCAACTCCCGTGAGTTGGCATAAGGTGGCTAAAACAGGAGCGATTCTCGGGCCAATGAGGTCATTCCTCTGATCGAACGCACTCCTTCGATACTATACTCTGACTTTGGATTGTTTCGGTGGCCACTATTGATTTCTTTGATTTGGGGGTGTTAGTTCGAGGTGGGCGGTAGCTGCGGCTATGCGTTACCATCAGCCCGAGTAGCAATTGGTATATCTACCCTGGCATTGTCTAGTTGTGCGGTGTCACCTACCCTAGCGCGCCTTATACGATTTTGGTTTTGTACCATACCTATGGAGTGCCCTCTGACGACGCCCAGTACGGGGGAAATTACGGTACTGTATAGACTATGGGAATATATTCTGTGTTAAGGGCTATATGGGTAACCCCTTAACGCTATTTAAAAGTAAGTTTATCTTATAATTAGACACTATTATAATAGCGCAATATACTATATAGTAAATAGTATAACGGATCCTTAGGAGATGTAAATCCCGAGCATCTCTTGAGTTACTGCACTCTTATTTATTTCTGTAAATTTAACTTACATAAGATCTTTTAGTTCTGACTCGAGTGTTTTTGTCTTTTCAAATTCGCTCGGGTCAGTCCGAGCGTTTCAGGATTTGAAGATTTAGATCTGGAGGACGAAGACAAAGATTTGTATTATTATTATTTATAGTATTGCACTACACTCACACTGTATTCCGCTGCATTGATATTATTGGTATGTGAACTCTGATATTTAATTGTATAAAGAAGAATCAAATGTTTTGTAAACATTTTTATAAACTGTATATTTTATTATTATATTTTATCCTTCCGCTGTGAGATTCTATTTTCTTTTATTTCTTCTCTGTTTTCTTATTTACCCCATAACAATTCGCCCTTCCGTATGGTTTGAATTGGCACGTGTGTCTGTTTAAATCGTGCGAAAAGGCGGGACGTTACAAATATAAATTTAAAAACAATTCATAACAAATGAAAATGAATAAGAATATATTATAAATAGAAGTGAATATAGCTTAAGAAATATATTGTTGTATAAATAAAAAGTGTTTAAAATTTTGATTTTTCTTATGTACATGTAAGTTCAAGAAAGAAGAATATAAAAAATATATATAAACTTAATAAATATGGTATATTAAAGACAATATATTGGAAAGTGAGAAAAGGAGAAAATATAGATGATATAAATGAGGAAAATTTAATAAAAACATTTAAACTATTTGTAACAACCCGTATTTTTTATAATCAAAAATATTAAATTTATTAAGGTTTTGGACTTTAAAATTGTCAGAAATTAAATTTTAAGATTTATTAAATTGAATCTTATTAGATTAGAAATTTTGACCTTAAGATAAATCTTAAAAAAACTAATTTTAATGAGATAAAAGATGGTAACACGTATTAACATATAATTTGCTAATATTGATTAAATGTAATTGACTACTATATTATGTTAACGTAATTTTAGTCAATCTTAATAATAAAGGTTAATAAGGAATAGAATAAATGACGTATAAATTGATGTAATCATATGTCATTAATTGCAATTGGTTTTAATATGGAGTATGAAATCAATTATTTTGTATGTAAGTTTATTAACGTTCATTTGTAAACAATAAGTTAATAGATATGGATTATTAATGTATAACCATTATTTTATTTATTATCTTATTATTAAATCCATTAGAAATTTATTTGGTAAATTAATGGAGAATTAATGTAATTGAGATATTACAATTGATATAAGAAGAAGCGTTAACTATTGAGTGGTGAGTGTAATAAAATGAAAACTTATCTTAATTAATTTCATAAGGGAATAGTTGATTTGATAATAAGAATGTAAATCAAATAAAAGGATTTATTTGGAATTTAAATATATAACGAACTGGTTTTATTACAGTTGTAATTAAATGTTGGAATTAATTTAGTATATAGATATTGGGTTTAACATGCAAAACTGGATTTTCAAAAGAAACAACTGCATTAACTATCTTCCCTGTATTGGGGTATGTTTTGAGATTTAGTTATTGCAATTAATAGTAATTATATCTTGCCATTAATAAGAAATAGGAGTAAATGGTAATTAATTAATGATATGTGCAACTTACGTTTTGTGTTAAAAATATAATGAAAATTTCAATGAGAAGTATTACGTTCAAAATGTGGATACTTAAATTTGTTACAAATATAACGATAATAGGAAATCAATTGATGAAGAAACGACGTGGTTGTACGAAGTATTATTTCTGTGACTCTTTAATGGGATAATCTTTAAATATAAGTTGGTTCTAAAGGGGGAGGTGTTAATTGTAAATTAGTGTGTAATAAAAAGATATATGTTTCAATAAAATATAAAAGAAAAGGATTGGTTTCTTGAAAAGAATATTTTTATCAAATAAAGTGAATATTTCATTTGTGAATGTAAATGTAATTTCATTAAAACAAAGAATTGAATTTTTTTTTGTACGTTTGTAGTTGGAATATTTGATTTATTTAAATATGCAAACTTGATTTGAATTTAATTTATAAAAAAATAACAACAATAAAATGGTAAGAAAACAACTTGAAGATTTGGTTAAATTTTTGATTTGGAACAGTTAGCATATTTACATGGGAAATTTATTTCGTTTCAAATTTGACTTTGGAATCTCAATTCATCTTTTAATGTGTGGGCTGGCGGTCCTCAATATGTCAATTGCAGTGTTTAATTTTATTTACTGTGTACTAAATAAAAATACATATATGTGTGTAAATTTGAGCGTATCAGGGTTAATAAAATATGTTAAAATGAAATGTTTTTTTAGTATATTAGATTTGTAATTTCTATGTACGGTCTATTATCTCAAATTTAAATCGTCGCTTTCATTTATTTTATTGTATTATTACTTTCTTTTGTTAAATACATTCCTCTTTTGGTTTTCTAGTAAGTTTTTTTATTTACACGTGAGCTTTGCCTTAAAATGTCTCTGTGCGTAGATGAAATTAATTGAGGTAGCACATGTTTTGATATTTTACACCAATAGATTTGCTCACCATGTAAACATGTCTTATCAAATTCCAACGTGTGTCTTTCATCTTTTGTTAATTACCTGCATTTTAGGCTCTTTTTATTTTGCAAATTTACATCTTCTTATATCCTTCCCCTTCATATTCCAATTTCCAAACGTGCTTTACCCTTCTTCGTTTCCTATTTCATAAGTCTCTTCATCTAAATTTCCATTTCCAAAATGTGCTTCCATTATTTCTTTTGCCTAAAGTTTCTTTTCTTCTAAATAAACAAACAAATGTAAGCAACTTATTTTCATAAAGCCAATCTTTTCCATTTGTTTACAAATCCATTGCCTAAAGCCTCCTTCCTCTATGTGACCCATCGTGTCATTTTTTTCGTTGATTCTCCAAAAGTTAGAAACATGAGCAAGCTTCAAAATTCTTAATGTGAGTAACTAACTTGTTTTATTTTATTATTAAAATGTGTGTACATGGTTATCTATTTCATTTCCATAATATTCTTATAACTTGAATATATTCGGCATATGAACTCCGATTAATGTGCAGTTTCTTCCTTTGGGTTCGTAACAAAAATCCAGACAATATGAAACTAGTTTGGTTGAATTTAGAGACTGCTGAAATTTTAGGCTTTTATTGGATTTTCAATTGGCTATGATCAAAGGCGGGTGATTAAACCCACTCACGCAATAATAAAAATTTCATTGCAAGTTAAATAAATTATGTGATGTGATATATAATTTTTTTTATTGCTGTTTTTGATTAAAGTTAACTTTAAATTGATATTTAATCTGAATTGACATTTAATTTTATATTGCAATTTAATTGACAGTTAAACCCCAATATTAATAACTATTATATGTTGAAATATATTGGTTGATTTGGATATTGTTTGAAATAGATGCTTATTGATTGATATGTTGGATGTATGGTTGTTTATTTATTTTAATATGTCCCTGTTATCACCTTGTATATTATTGACATCATTTGAATAGTCCTCTGAATCATTTTAGAATTGGATAATTAAGACATTTAAATTATGGGTTGAAATGATATATACCCATACAATTTTCTGAATTTGGATTATTTATTGAAACAGAATTATTTAAAAAGTTTAAGTTTTCATTTTAAACTTTGGATTTATTTTAAATAAAGTGGTTAAAATTGATATTTTGAATTATTTAAAATCTTGTATGTTATTGCACTCACGTTGTACACTTGATAGGAGATGAAACATCCCGTAACATTTCTGAAGCCATTGCACTCATATTTTTATTTGGGATTGATTTGACTTACATAGGAATTTTTTAGTTCTGACTCGAGTGTATTGTTTTTCATTTTGCTCGGGTCAGCCTGAGTTTTTCAGTGTTGAAGACTATTTTCTAGAGGACGAAGATGAAAATTCAATATATTATTGCTATTTATTATTCCATTACATTTTGTGTTCTACTACATTATTTGTTTATTTGTGATATCTATATAACTCTGATTTGAATTTGTAAAAGTGTAATCAAATGTTATTTGTAAAACAGCTTCATGAACTGTTTATTTGATTATTATATTTTACCTTTTTGCTGCATGATTATGTTTTTTCTTTTCATTTTTCTTTTTTTCTTATTTGCCCCATTAACAATTCTTCCTTTTGAATAGTTTGAGTTTGACATGTGTGGTTTATTGTCGATTTGAACCTTCCAAAAAGGTAGGTCGTTACATCATTTGTGAAAGAGGATCTTTTTTCAAAATAGTGTTTCAAGAAAAATGTCATCAACAAACTTTTAATTCCTTGAATTTTTAAATGTCTAAATATACAATAAATTGGAATATGAACACTTAAAATTGTTTTATTCAATACCACTTAACAATTGTTTAAAAATATAGTGAAGCATGTTTAAAATCAATGGAAGTAAAAAAAAAGTAAAACTTTGCATGACAACAACAATTGCAAGTAAAAATGTAAGACAAAAAAATTTACTAGACAATGAAAAACATTTCCTGATCAAAATTTCTAGCCAACATATGTATAGCCTGGAAAAAAATGGAAAGGCTGAAGCAAGGCCATATAAAAGTATCAATTTAGGAAAAAAAGAGAAAAAAAAGAAAGAGGTAGGCTGAAATTATTTCATCGCAAAACTTTACCCCAGCCATCAAAAATTTCAAATCAACTTCAGCCACCAAGAAATCTCATCAGTCCATCAAATTTTTTTTACAGCAACCTTAAATTTTTTTTAAATCTTTCTTGATCCCAAAAACAAATGCATATCATTTTACGTGCAAACAGGTGTGCACATAGGTGTGTGGGTATTTTATTTTAGATATTTTAAAACCTTGTAAACAAAACACTGTAAAACAAACGCGGTAAAGTAAAAAGGAAAGAGAAGCACCCTGTATTCAAAAGCAAAGCAAGGCTACCAAGATTTCAGATCCTAGATTAAGATTCAACTAGAAGATTTTCAAAGGCTATCATCATGTTCAAGGTGAGGTTTAATTTTGGAAATGCCTGGAAATGTTTTTATAACACTTTATCATGTTAACAGAAGTGAAAATCCATCCATGCTCAAGTTCAAAATTCAATATTCCTCTTTTCGATTCAATTTTACCGATGATATAAACTGATGAAGTGATTGGTTTTTAGCATAGATTATACAAAAAATAGTTCGAAGCTTGTTCGACACAAGTTTGGTTGATTTTCAACATATGCGAAACGTTGAATCAGGGTTGCATTCATGATGGTATGACCAAATCATGAATTATGGCGAAATCATGATTTTTAGGGTCTTAGATGGAGAGAATTTTGAAGTTGATCGTTTTTCAAAAAAAAAAATTGTGATCGGGAATGGACGAGGCGGTAGGCTGTTGAGTTCGGGATGACTGGGGGGTTGAGGGCAACATTTTGACTGAGGGGATTCCGTTATAGTGTTGTGGTTTAGGGATGCTAGCCAAGGCTCGGGTTTTGGGTGGTCTAGGTTAGGCTCTAAAATGCAATGGAAAAGGGAAGGGGGAAGTAGCCGGAGTGTTTGGAATAAGGCATGAAGGAGGCGATGAGAAAGCGGCTTCGAATGGTGGTAGCGACGAGCGAATTTGTGGGGAGAGGCGGGAGTAGTTTGGAGATTGGTGGCGGTGGATATTATTTTGGGTTCAGGTTAAAGGCTCGATTCGGGTTCGATGATGTTGGAGCTTCGTCAGGTGGAGAAGGAGATCAGGGAATGGAGTGGAGTTGATCTGAGGTATCGCGGTTGTAATATCTTGATATTTTCAACCATTCGCATCCACACATACTTGATTTGAATTGCTCAAAATGCCAGATTGTTAATTTATGTTAATTTATATTTGGCAAAACTCGGCATATACGGTAAATAAATAAATCACAGAATCACAGAGACGGAGTAATATACAATACGTAGTGGAAATAAAATGAATAGTAGTTCATGAAGCTATTACATATGTATGTATATATGTATGTATGTATATATGTGTATCAGAGTTAAATAAGATATATTAGAAGTTTCAAATACAATAGTCAAATACAAGATCAGAATACATCACTGGAATCAACTGAATAACTGCAAGTCGAAATGATGCAGATGGATCTCCAAACGAAGCTCCAACTCCAAAGGTAAGTCTCAAAAGCTGTATCACTCAGTCTTGTAGGATCTAGATTAACCCTAGAGGGGGGGTGAATAGGGTTATAGCAAATTTTCTCGATTTAAACACAGAAATAAACTACAGAAATACATATGCAGTAAAGTAAATCACACACAAAATTTACCCAGCTTCGGCAACCCCTGCCTACTGCTGCATTCACAGATTTCTATTAGAATTAAACAGTATCACGCTTACAAACACTCTACTAGACTCGTAGACCCTTTTGCTCCCGCTCACAAACACTCTACTAGACTCGCACACCCTGCTCCCGCCTATAGAGTTTCGCTCACTCGCAAACACTGCTCCCGCCTATAGAGCTTTGCAAACTCGCACACCCTGCTCACTGAACTAATTCTAAATAGACAATCTGACACTACCTAATCCCTAGGTGGTGATTTACAAATTCTTCGACTCGAAAAGAAAAAACAACTTCAAAAATAACCGCAGGAGCAAAAATTAAAATACGAACTTGAATGCATAATTTTTGCTCAAATAAAATAAGAAAACCCCGTTAATTTAAAACCCTAAATAACTAGATAACTAAATCCCCTTTGAAAATAAACAAGGCCCGCCCTTGTTATTTTTCACCCGATCCACTGTGAAGTAAAAATGCGGCCTCTCTTTGTCGAATTAGGGCTTCGGCTTCTTTCTCGAATTAGGGCTTCGTTCTGATGATCGATTCTCTGATTTGTGACCGATGGCTTGCGTCGCTTGTTCTCTGATAATTGATTCTTGTTGCTAGCCCGTTCTCTGATGATCGATTTGTGTTGACAGTTCATTCTCTGATGATCGAGTTGTTGATGATTCGGTATGTTATTTCTTTTCATTGCTGGTTTTAATGATTTGCTTGACTCTATAACTCGATGCCGGTGATGTAAATTGGATTCAGTATTTATATGAATTCGTGACACTTGAATTTCTTCGTATCAATTTGATACTTTCCTAATTCTCAATTACCTGTTGCGCACGTCTTTCCTGATTTTGTGACATCTTGATACACACGGCTCTCCTGATATTTTTTAACTTGATAATCACGGTTTTGAATTGAGAGCGTTCGATCCTTCTTGTATAAAAAACAGAAACTTTCCCTTTGTAATTTTCGTTGACTTTTTCAAAGAGTACAAATTTGAGTTTCATTGAATTCTGACTTCGATTTGTATTTTACTTCGATCATCTCTGCAATGTTGAACTTCGTCAATACTGTATTCGTACGTGAATTTTTATCACTGCGTTACATTTGTACGTCTGCATTGTTATTCTTCGACTTTGGCACTGATCCATGATTTCGACTTGGACTTTGCATTGAGTACATATGATGACATTTTGGTTTACCACATGCTGCTTGCTTTAGTCTCGGCCTGAACCTTTGCATTTCATCCATACGTATATGCTCACTGTCTTTGTATACATTTTGCACATTTGTTACTGTCACTGCATCATATAACGTTGTTGTAGCATGTACTCGAGTCATGATAGCATTTGCTTAATGGTGTCACTGTGTTTGACATGGTCTTTGTAGTACTTGAGATTGGTTCCTGTTGTATTTTTGTATACTATTGACAATCATGTTCGGTAGCTTCATCAAGGCTTGTTGTTGGCTACTGGTCGTCTGCACCTATGCATTCATTGTAGTGTATCCTCAGTTGTTTGTAGTTGCACTGCACTGTTGATTGAGTATTGTGTCACAGCAAACTGCATGTTATATTTCTTGATCATGTTGGCCATTTGGTCGAGCTGTAACATTGTTCCATGTACACTTTGAGTTCTTGCCGTTGATTTGGTTTTTCCCTGTACTTGTGCATTGTTGTGTCTAGTTTTTTTCATTCATGTTGCAACTGCACTTTGATGGCTGTTCATTTGTATTCTGGTCAGTGGTGTTCATTGTAGTTGCACTGCAGTTTCATTATGACTGCTCTATGTTGTCACTTGATCTTGTTGCTGTTGCTATGCAGTTGCTATGGTCTCTGTTCTTACTGTTACTTACTTTGTGCATTGCCTTACTGACTCGATTCATTTCATGTTTGTTGCCACTTTACCTTGTATCACTGCTTCCATTTTGACTTGGTCTTTGTTGAACATGTCATCTTCACTCTGTTCTCTTCATGCCTGACTTGATGCTGCATACATGTTTGTTGCAGTCCCTTTTTGCTGTTGCTATCCACATTGAACTGCCTTTGATGCACTTTTGATTTGTCAAAGCTCTGCATTTTTCATGTTGCCTTATGTTGAACCCAGTTTTAAAACTCGGGTTTGACCTTGAGCTCGTGTCGTGATTTTCAATATATTGCATATGAGTTGATTTTTTTGAGATTTCTTTGTGGTCTTTGGGATTTGCACTTGCACACTTGCTCTTGTTGGCTGCGTACACGAGTTGGCGAGGCAGTGCACACGTGTATGCATGTACACGTGTGTATTGCAGCCACTTATGATTACCTGTCCCTGTAATATCTATGTGCACGACTTTGTGATGAAATCAAGTGTGAATGATGACGAACAACCCAAATAACCGAGGCAAATCATATTTTCAAAAATCGTATTTCATTTTATATTGCAAAACTATTTCTTTTTCAATTTTACTGCGTTAGTGAATATTTTTGCAGATTTCTCAGATGCTGGATTCAAACTGGAATGCAGTTGAAGACAAAATACGAGTGTGAGTGATATGTAGTGAGGTTATCAATGTAAAATATTTGTGATGTAATCGTGATGTAATCAGAAATGTATATGTATAGTGAGAGCATGAATTTGTACTATTCAAGATTGTAATAAATATTTGTTTGAATAAAATTTCTGTTTGAATTCAAAATCTGTGTAACTTATTCTGTTTGAATTCAAATTCAAATTCTGTGTAATTTATTTTATTCAACAAATATTTATTTAATCTATGAAAAACAAAATAGTACATTACCAAATATATTTAAATGAATATATATGTTTATTATCATCAAACAAAAACATATAAGCGCATATTCAACAATCTCCCCCTTTTGATGATAACAAACATATATTTAAGATTTTGACCGTGTTAAATGTATTTGACCAATTATATACTCTAATTGCTCCCCCTATTTAAATGCTTCCTCTCTACATGATGCTCCCCCTACATATATGCATACAAATAGAAATATATTCAAATGAGCCTAGATGCATATGGGAAAATTATTTGACCTTTGCTTGATTCTATTTGGAAAAATCTTAACTTTTCTCTCCCCCTTTTTGTTATCAGCAAAAGAATAATAGTGTGGGAGAAAAATAGAGATAAAGTGATCGATATTAATCCAACATTAATCTCAAATTGAATATACATATTAAACTTCAATAAGAATCAAACAAAAACCATAACTACCCTTGTTAGGCGCATATTCCACTTTTAGAAATGATGGATATGATGTTCATGTAAAATCATACAGTTGAATCTTCTTGTGGTACATTTCTATCAGGAATTTGAATATCTACTAATCATGCATAACCGTTAGGACTTTTAAATGAGATTAGTAGTATTCGAATTTAATTTTAAAAAAAATGAAATCAAGTATCTTCTAACCACGCATGACCGTGAGGACTTTTAAATGGGATTAGAATCAACTTGTCTATTTAAGCAATTAATTTTGATATGCGTTCCATACATGCATAACCGTAAGGACTTTTAAATGAGCATGGAAGCACATAATCAAAAATCCAAGTAATTCACCCATGCATAACCGTGAGGACTTTTAAATGAGAGTGAATACTTTGGATATTTATTTATTTTAAAAAATATGACATGAAAAACAAATGATTCCTGATTATAGTACCACATATCAACAAACTATATTGAATATTTGATAAACCATGGTCGATAGAAATAATGATAGATATAGAAATGGTCATGGAATCTTTACCCAACAAAAAGTTTTATAATTCTTGTTTTAATTCCTAAAGAAATTTTTCAAATATACTCTCTTGAGTAATGCATGTTAAATATCAACACTTATCACTTTTTCAATCACTATTTATCTTTTTGATAATTAGTAGGGAGTCAGATTAGTCAAAATTTGTCATTTAAAATCAAATGACTAATCTGAAAATATGGTCAAACAATTGTTTTCTCGACGGGGGTATATGAAAAAAAATTCTGCTAAATGAAAAAATTATTTCAAGTGAAAAATATGCAGATATTTTCTTTGGAAAACGATGCAGCAAAAGAATGTTTCAAAAATTAATCACGTTACACTAGTAATTTCTCTATCAACTATATTACCAGTGTAATCTGCATCTGAATTTTAAATTTCACTCAATATTCACTCGTTGGATGTCAAAGACCAGACTGTGAAATTTCAACAAACTATCTCAGAATGTAATTTGAAATGAAGCCATGTTCACACTCAACCAAATATCATGGTGTTAATTTTAGAAACCATAGGATAAACAATTATATTCATGAGTAATCAACAGTCAATCAACATCATAATTATTTCAAAAACAATTTCTTGAAATTTCAACAATTTCTTAAAATCCTTTTTCACATGAATTTGAAATCATGCAAATTTACAAGCAGTGATCAAAATGTCAAAATATATC
The DNA here is from genome assembly GCA_030765085.1 of Allium cepa. Lineage (NCBI taxonomy): Eukaryota > Viridiplantae > Streptophyta > Magnoliopsida > Asparagales > Amaryllidaceae > Allium > Allium cepa. The sequence continues at coordinate 1,012,844,115 of CM060934.1, read as the reverse complement.
TACGTGTAGCATGAGTAGACAGTAATCAATCAACATCATAATTTGACCAAACAGATTAAGTTCAATGATGAAAGGATGGTTGGTCTACTTTTAAGCACAAATCAAAGTAAGAACAAGTCAAAGGAAAAATCATATCAATAAGTCAGAATTAAAGACATCACATCATTATCGCAATTTTGGCTGATTTTATTCAGAATATGGTGCAGATTATATTTAATATACCTTCACCTGTTTTACCTTTACGATAATTTCTCGTGATTGTCCATTGTGATTCTGTCACCTTTATATTAGGCTAAGGAACTTTGCTATGTTGCCCGTTGTGTTTCTGGAACAGCCAAAATCCAGAGAACACCGTTGTTGTTCCTTAGCCTGCCACCACACCTACACGATGAAAGATTTTTGTGACCTATTTCTAGGTCCATGATTGTGAATGGCAGAAACATTATGAATAAACAAACCCTTTGGAACCCAAACTTGTTTAGTCCTTTTATTCTTGTTCCAATAGACATGAAATTTGTTTGTAGAATTCTTAGGAACCCAAACTTGTATAAATTTTGTGTTATTGTTCCTATGACTACAATTTTCAACATGATGTCCAATTATTTCACATTTATCAAAGATACTTTTTCCTTTTGCATTATCCTCAGCTTGTGTTTTCCCAAAACCAAGTCCTTTTCTGTTGTTAGCAAAACTTTGATTTCCCAATAGCATGTTGAAAGATTTTTCGCCTCTTGAAAAGTTATTCAAAGATTTCTCAAGATTTTGGACTTTGGTTTTTAGTGTTGTATTTTCAGTGACAAGTGAGGTGCATCGATTTATAAAATCCTTTTTCCTAGTGTCGATGGTTTCCTTAAGATTCAAGTTTTCTTTTTCAAGATTCTCAGAGTTATTCTTAAGTCTTGTCAATTCTGAATCTAAAACTTTACATCTTTTACATTCTAGGTTTTGAATATTTTCAAGTTCAGTTTCTAACCTAAAATTTTTACGAGCAAGTTCTCTCCTATCAGTTTTCAGTTTTTCAATTTTAGATTCAAGAGCATCAACTACTTTAGTAAGATCAGAACACATAAAAACAAGATCTCTATAGGAATACTCACCTTCCTCACTAGATTCCTCTGAGCTTGAATCTGAATTTGATTTCGCCATAAGACACAAGTTAACCTCCTCTGAGCTGCTATCCGAAGCTTCTTCTCCTTCTTCATCATCCCAAGTCGCTGCAAATACCTTCTTCGTCTTTTTCTTTCCTTTGTTGTTTTTGAGGAGTGGGCATTTTTGTATGAAGTGTCCGGGCTTCTTGCAGTTAAAGCACGTCGGTTCATTATCGGAATTGTCAGAATCTTTTGGCCTATTACGATTTGTTTTCTTCTTGCGTGGCTTGAATCTCGACCATTTTCTAAGATTATTGACAGCCATTGCAAGCTCTTCAATTGGATCTTCTCCTTCTTCATCACTTTCTTCTTTGCTCTTTAAGGCAATCGTCTTTTTCTTTGGTTCGGAGTTGTTGCGTTCTTCCTTTGCTTTTAGCTCAAGCTCATATGTCATCAAGTTTCCAATCAACTCCTCCATGCTTAGCTTACTCAGATCTTTCGATTCTTGGATTGCCGTGACTTTTGCCTCAAAGTTCATTGGTAAGACTCGTAGTATCTTCCGCACAAGCTCTACCTCAGTGAATACCTTCCCAAGTGCTCTAGCGTTGTACACCAAAGTTGAAAAGCATCCAAACATGTCCTTTATGCTCTCGCCTTTGTCCATCACAAAGTTCTCGTATTCATTGCTGAATAGAGCTAGACGAGACTCCTTGACTTGAGAAGTTCCTTCGTGTGTCACCTCCAAAGTGTGCCACTGTGCTGTTGTACAATGATAAATTCTATTAAATTCATTTTTTTCAAGAGCACATATCAAAGCATTCATGGCTTTAGCATTTGTCGTTTTCAATTTCTTATCGTTAGCATCCCACCTATCCTTAGGTTTAGGAATCTCAGTACCACCAACGATTATAGTGGGAGGTTTATAGCCAGTTTCAATAATATCCCAAACATCATAATCAATGGAACTAAGGTAAATACTCATCCTAACTTTCCAGTAAGCATAATCATTTCTGTTAAACATGGGTGGCCTAACAATAGATTGCCCCTCAGAAAAAGCATTATTTGATGGATTCATGACTCTAGAGTTAAATAAAAATACCAGGCTCTGATACCACTTGTAGGATCTAGATTAACCCTAGAGGGGGGGGTGAATAGGGTTATAGCAAATTTTCTCGATTTAAACGCAGAAATAAACTACAGAAATAAATATGCAGTAAAGTAAATCACACACAAAATTTACCCAGCTTCGGCAACCCCTGCCTACTGCTGCATTCATAGATTTCTATTAGAATTAAACAGTATCACGCTTACAAACACTCTACTAGACTCGCAGACCCTTTTGCTCCCGCTCACAAACACTCTACTAGACTCGCACACCCTGCTCCCGCCTATAGAGTTTCGCTCACTCGCAAACACTGCTCCCGCCTATAGAGCTTTGCAAACTCGCACACCCTGCTCACTGAACTAATTCTAAATAGACAATCTGACACTACCTAATCCCTAGGTGGTGATTTACAAATTCTTCAACTCGAAAAGAAAAAACAACTTCAAAAATAACCGCAGGAGCAAAAATTAAAATACGAACTTGAATGCATAATTTTTGCTCAAATAAAATAAGAAAACCCCTTTAATTTAAAACCCTAAATAACTAGATAACTAAATCCCCTTTGAAAATAAACAAGGCCGACCCTTGTTATTTTTCACCCGATCCACTGTGAAGTAAAAATGCGGCATCTCTTTGTCGAATTAGGGCTTCGGCTTCTTTCTCGAATTAGGGCTTCGTTCTGATGATCGATTCTCTGATTTGTGACCGATGGCTTGCGTCGCTTATTCTCTGATAATTGATTCTTGTTGCTAGCTCGTTCTCTGATGATCGATTTGCGTTGACAGTTCGTTCTCTGATGATCGAGTTGTTGATGATTCGGTATGTTATTTCTTTTCGTTGCTGGTTTTAATGATTTGCTTGACTCTATAACTCGATGCCGATGATGTAAATTGGATTCAGTATTTATATGAATTTGTGACACTTGAATTTCTTCGTATCAATTTGATACTTTCCTAATTCTCAATTACCTATTGCGCACGTCTTTCCTGATTTTGTGACATCTTGATACACACGGCTCTCCTGATATTTTTTAACTTGATAATCACGGTTTTGAATTGAGAGCGTTCGATCCTTCTTGTATAAAAAAAAGAAACTTTCCCTTTGTAATTTTCGTTGACTTTTTCAAAGAATACAAATTTGAGTTTCATTGAATTCTGACTTCGATTTGTATTTTACTTCGATCATCTCTGCAATGTTGAACTTCGTCAATACTGTATTCGTACGTGAATTTTTATCACTGCGTTACATTTGTACGTCTGCATTGTTATTCTTCGACTTTGGCACTGATCCATGATTTCGACTTGGACTTTGCATTGAGTACATATGATGACATTTTGGTTTACCACATGCTGCTTGCTTTAGTCTCGGCCTGAACCTTTGCATTTCATCCATACGTATATGCTCACTGTCTTTGTATACATTTTGCACATTTGTTACTGTCACTGCATCATATAATGTTGTTGTAGCATGTACTCGAGTCATGATAGCATTTGCTTAATGGTGTCACTGTGTTTGACATGGTCTTTGTAGTACTTGAGATTGGTTCCTGTTGTATTTTTGTATACTATTGACAATCATGTTGGGTAGCTTCATCAAGGCTTGTTGTTGGCTACTGGTCGTCTGCACCTATGCATTCATTGTAGTGTATCCTCAGTTGTTTGTAGTTGCACTGCACTGTTGATTGAGTATTGTGTCACAGCAAACTGCATGTTATATTTCTTGATCATGTTGGCCATTTGGTCGAGCTGTAACATTGTTCCATGTACACTTTGAGTTCTTGCAGTTGATTTGGTTGTTCCCTGTACTTGTGCATTGTTGTGTCTAGTTTTTTTCATTCATGTTGCAACTGCACTTTGATGGCTGTTCATTTGTATTCTGGTCAGTGGTGTTCAATGTACTTGCACTGCAGTTTCATTATGACTTCTCTATGGTGTCACTTGATCTTGTTGCTGTTGCTATGCAGTTGCTATGGTCTCTGTTCTTACTGTTACTTACTTTGTGCATTGCCTTACTGACTCGATTCATTTCATGTTTGTTGCCACTTTACCTTGTATCACTGCTTCCATTTTGACTTGGTCTTTGTTGAACATGTCATCTTCACTCTGTTCTCTTCATGCCTGACTTGATGCTGCATACATGTTTGTTGCAGTCCCTTTTTGCTGTTGCTATCCACATTGAACTGCCTTTGATGCACTATTGATTTGTCAAAGTTCTGCATTTTTCATATTGCCTTGTGTTGAACCCAGTTTTAAAACTCGGGTTTGACCTTGAGCTCGTGTCGTGATTTTCAATATATTGCATATGAGTTGATTTTTTTGAGATTTCTTTGTGGTCTTTGGGATTTGCACTTGCACACTTGCTCTTGTTGGCTGCGTACACGAGTTGGCGAGGCAGTGCACACGTGTATGCATGTACACGTGTGTATTGCAGCCACTTATGATTACCTGTCCCTGTAATATCTATGTGCACGACTTTGTGATGAAATCCAGTGTGAATGATGACGAACAACCCAAATAACTAAGGCAAATCATATTTTCAAAAATCGTATTTCATTTTATATTGCAAAAATATTTCTTTTTCAATTTTACTGCGTTAGTGAATATTTTTGCAGATTTCTCAGATGCTGGATTCAAACTGGAATGCAGTTGAAGACAAAATACGAGTGTGAGTGATATGTAGTGAGGTTATCAATGTAAAATATTTGTGATGTAATCGTGATGTAATCAGAAATGTATATGTATAGTGAGAGCATGAATTTGTACTATTCAAGATTGTAATAAATATTTGTTTGAATAAAATTTCTGTTTGAATTCAAAATCTGTGTAACTTATTCTGTTTGAATTCAAATTCAAATTCTGTGTAATTTATTTTATTCAACAAATATTTATTTAATCTATGAAAAACAAAATAGTACATTACCAAATACATTTAAATGAATATATATGTTTATTATCATCAAACAAAAACATATAAGCGCATATTCAACAAGTTTGACGAGCGTAAAGCAAAACACAAAACACTCGAGTCAGGATTAAGATTCTTATATCAATAAATCAAACTCAAGTGAAATAACAACTGAAATACAAGTAACTCAAAGGATGTTTAGGATAACCATCCTGTAAGGATCTGTTAAACTATCTACTATGTAGTAATCTACGCTATTATAATAATGTCTAAAGTAAATATTTAAAAATAGTGTTAAGACGTTACCTATATTCCACTTAACACATTTTATAGTGCCAATAGTCTATAGAGTACCATCGTACCTCCAGATCGGAAGGCTACCATAAATAATCCATAGGTACGACAAAAATCAAACTCGTTGTAATGCATGCTAGGGTAGGTGACACGGCATAACTAGACAATGCCAGGGTAGATATACCAATTACACTTCTGGGCTGGTGGTAACGCGTAGCAGCCACTACCGCCCACCTCGAGCCACCCTCCCAAAATCAAAAATCAAAAGTGGCCACCAAGTCAATCACAAAGTCAGAATATAGTATCGAAGGAGTGTGTCCGATCAGAGGAGCTACCTCATTGGCCCGTCAATTGCTCTTGTTTAAGCCACCTTATGCCAATTCACGGGAGTCGGGTCAACGTATATACCGTAATAGGATCGTCGCCACCATCCCACTTCATTCTGGAATTTCCACCGCGAACACAGTTGTTAAAGTGGTTTTCGAAGTTGGTAGAGAGTGTGACAACTTCCGATCCCTGTCTCTTTAACAACCATACGTTATTATAACACCATGGTCATTTCAAAATAGTTTATACTTCAAAATCAAAATATCATTTCCATTTCAAAACCAAATCAATACGTTATCATTTCCATTTAAAAACCAAACAAGATATCATTTCCATTTCAAATATATCCATTTCAAAAAATCATATGACTTCAAAGTTATAACACTTCGAAACCAAACACTTGAAATTGTACACTTTTAAAACATAATACTTTGAAATCCTAACTTTGAAAACATAACTCCACCACTTAAACGGTTTAGATATTAAAATAGTATATATAATAAAATAGTTTATGAAGTAAAATAGTTTATATAAAAGAGTTATAAGTTAAAATAGTATATATTAAAATAGTTTATATTGAAAATTTATAAAGTAAAATATATAAATAGTTTTAAGTATAATATAAAATACTTTATATAATAAAATAGCTTCCTCAAATTTCACAAATCACTTCCAAATCAACTCAAATTCCAAAATTCAAATTTAATCAAATCTCAAATCATCAATTTCAATTCAATTCAGTTCTCAATGAACCATTTCAAATATATCGATTTCAAATACAGATTTGAACCACAAATAAACCATTTCAACTTAAATATACTTCAAAGCTTTAAAAATTCAATAATTTCAAAACTAAATTTGATAATTTCATATATATCTTAAATTCAATTTTGCTATTACTTAGTTTTGAAATATTTACTTACTAAATCTAATATCATTTAAATAAAACTTCAAATATCAAATAATTGAATATTCCTTCATTTTATTTAAATTGATATATTCATTTAAATCACCTTAAACAGAATTAATTTATAAAATCATATCCTTTTAAAATTACAAATTCCATAAGTTCAGATCGATTTAATTAAATATAATTCTAAAGTAAATGCAATTTCAAATCAATTTCTAATCTATTCTCCCAACCTTAATTTTATTAAAATCATTATAAACTCTATATTAAAATATATTTTAAACAAATACTTAACCATGTTATATTTTAATAAAATCAAACTTTATTATTAAACTTATTTTATATTAAAACAAATTTTTACATAGCTTAAAATCAAGAATTTAACAATATATTAAATGACACTTATATAATATCTTGTGACGACTCAGAAATTTTGAACATTTGAAACGGAATATTTAGTTGATTTTAAATATTTGAATGTTAGTTTAACTTGAATTTCAAATATCAAAATGAATTTGGCAATTAAATTTTTTGAATTTAATTATTGGAAATTGGGTAAAATTTGAATCTTCAGTTTTAAGCACATTAAAAATAATTTATGGCTTAGAAAATTCATATTGAAAATACTGAAGGTAAAAGAACTTTTAAAAATTGAATTTGAAAAAGCATTGATCAGTTTTGAAATTATATCATTTAAATCGATATTTAAAAATAGCCTTCCGAGACACGGTCTCAAATTTCGACGAAACCAGTTCCCTTAGATCCGTAATATTGTCTTATTATCGGATTTCAATTTTGTAGTGCTTGGAGTGATCGTTTGGCTATACGATAAGCAAACGCGCTGAAAATTATATCGAAAATTTAATATTATAATTGGGTCCAAAAGGCTATCTTCTCCATACAATCAAATTGGAACTCAAAACTATTTCCATTGCATTCGGAATAGGCATATAACATTATAAACATCTAGTGGCATGCCTCGATTGGAGATCGAGATTGTGAGTTGCGATAATCGAGACGATTTACATTAACATTTGAATCAAAAAATTTAATATCTATATGTGTTTAATATAAATTTCACAAGAGAAATTACACGTTTTATATCTCTTCAAACATTTGGCAGAATTAAAGACACGCGTTTGATAAAAAAATGATAAATATATTCGAACGAATGAAAAACCCCTTTCTTCTTTCAGATCGAATAATGGCTGAGCTATCCCTTTCCTCTTTTACTTTCTACTTGATAATTAACCCAGCCCTAATCGCAACGACTTCAATGTGGGGAAGGAGGGTCTGACTTCGATTCACATTGAAAACCAGATCTTAATCTCGTCCGAGAGGGAAGCCAAGTCATCTCGTTCATTTCGATGGTGCCGCGCGCATGGAGATGGGGTGAGTCGAGCCCGCGATGTGGTTTCGAAGTTGATCAGTGGTCTGGTGGAAGCGTCGAGCTTGGCGAAGCAGTGTGGGAGCGAACGATGCTCTGGGTCGCGTGGGTTTGGCTTTGCGACAAAGGCAAGGCAGAGTGGGGTCGTGGGAATGGGCGAGGCGAACTTTGGCAATAAGGTATAGATATGATTTATTCATTTTAATTTAAATCTGTTATATAAGCATATTTTTTAATATATATACAGAAAACATAATAAGAGAAATAAATAAAATATAACAGTAAGACATGTTTACTATTTATTCTTTTAAATTTAAAGATTTATATATATATATATATATATATAGAGAGTAAAACAAAAAATGTTAAACAGGAAATTATTATAGACTTTAGAAAATATGGAGATTTGTATAAAGTTTGGATTTTTAAATCTATGCAGGTTATTTTTATAAGTATGTATATATATAGTTTCAAAATAAATTAAATATACATATTTTAATTTACTTGTTATTTTAAAATGGAATTGGTGAATAAATTGTTAAGTTAACCTATTTAACTTATTCTAGTCACTAAAGATAATTTGTAATAGGAAATTAGTTCAAATAGAATTTATTAGTTTAAAATAAAATCACTGGTTAATTAAATTTATCCAGTGTGAATTTAATTGTTTGATTTATTTGAATATTAATAAATTGTACAAATGTTTATACAAGGTCTAGAAATTGTAAAAAACAAGCTGGAAGGGAAATGGATTGCAAAATAAAAGCAAAGGTGGGATCTTCTCATTCAATTGAAATAGTTCGAATTTAAATTTATTGATTGATTGTTTGGATGTGATAGTATATATATATAGCAATGTTTATTTATATATATATTGGAGTGATTGATTTCGCACATTATATAGCGGATGAGACCCTATGCGCCACATAATAGCGGATGATCTGATATAATCCATTATACCGTGATATTACACCTCGAAGTGGGATTGGTATTTAATTATTTTGAAAACAACTATGGATATAGGGAAGCGAGTAGGAGGGATCCAACTGGATTCCTCAAATTGTTGAATTTAATTCATATGTTTTGATGTGATTGTTTATGTTTGCACAAAAAATGGGCAAACACCTCCAAGTCGTATGATTTAGTCGATTTTGAGTTGTTCTTAGTGATTTGGGTGATTTATGAAAATATATAAAAAGCAGTGACTAAACTGTAAAAGACAGAGATTTATAGTGGTTCAGCCAGAATGTGCCTACGTCCACTTTATATGTTATTCTCCTTTTCTATTCAGATTACAAGTACAAAGCTTTGATTACAAGTAACTGAAAGTTGTTTGAAAGTTCTATCCGTGCTTGAGCTCTCAAACTTGTCTGCCATTGTTGTACCCCTGCCCCTCTATTTATAGAGTGAGGCTGGGGGCAGGGGTCCTGGATGTACATAGTTGCTGGTGGGCTTGGGCTGATGCAATCTGGCCTGGCAACGTTGGTTCGGCGAGGCCTTGATTCGGTGATGCATGGAAGTGGGTTGGTCCGGTAGAGGTTGGTACGGTGGTATGTTGAAGATGAGCTGGTTCGGTGATGGGGGACGTAGCTTGGTTCGGCAGGTGTTGGAGATGCTTTGGTTCGGCAATAGGATGGAAGTTGGTTGGTTCGGCCATAGGAGGGAAGTTGGTTGGTTCGGCTAGGAAGTGGGGTGGCTGGGTTGATAGCACTCTGGTCCGGCTATGCTTGGAAGATGATGGTTGGTCCGGTCTTGCTCGGAGAGGAGATGGTTCGGTAGTGGGATGGATCGGTGGTATTGGACCGGTCGAAAACACACCCAACACTTGCTCCCCAAAGTAGGGCAGGTGCATGCAGATGGCGTACTTTGTTTTAACTTGGATGTTTCCTTCTGGTCATACGTGTCGAATTAACCGGTCCGGTCCTTCTGCCTTCGTCTATAAGTAGGGGTGTTAGGCCTTCATTATTCCTTTATCGTTTTGAGATAGCCGAATCAATCGAGTACCGGATCAACCCAGTGCCGAATCAACCAAGTGCCGAATCGATCAAATACCGAATCAACCAAGTGTCGGACCAGGTGAGTTTTCTTCTACCGAATGAATTCTTATGATGGGCTACCGAATGAACATGGGATTCAAATACCGAATGACAATTTCATGCTTGAATCGCCGAATGTAGTGTGTGCCTGGACCACCGAATGAGACTAAATCGTATGAGTGTCGAATGAACCTTAGGTTTGAACTATTGAATGAACTCTGGGACCCTGAATGCTTAATGAATCTCTAGCTTTTCATGTTTCGACCTACGAATGAAACTCTAGATTGTACATACTTGCTTTTTTATATTTTCATACTCCTTGTTCTAACAATATGTTTTTCCGGTGTTATAGATAAATATCTCGCAAAGTGGAAACTCGATCAGAAAAGAGAAAGTCTACAGACGGAAGAGAGTCCCCTGTGGTGCCCCCAGCCCAGCCAGGACCGGGACGACAGGGACCCACCCCGAGGTCACTAGTGGACGGATATGGTCCTCAAGAGCTTCTGAACTCTCCTCCTGATTGCTTTCCGAGTTCTCTCAGAGAGGAGCAGCTTGATGTTATCTCCCGTTCCTTTGGGATTGATAGAGCGCGCATGCTGCTGCCAGAGAAGGGAGTCATGCCATATAATCCTCCTGAAGGATACTTTGCTTATAGTAGGTACCACTGCATGTGTAGGGCCATTCCTCCAATCAATGCCTGGATAGTTAGCTTCGTTACTTATTTGAAGGTGGCTCCCTTCCAGCTCCAGCCCAACTCCTACGCTATCTTGGTGTGCCTATTCGTGATTTTCCAGAGAAAGTACGGGCGCCCCCTTCTAACCGGGAAATTCGATATCTATATAACTTGACGGGTTATAAGAAGAGGTCTCCATACATCAGCTTGGAATCGGCCGTGTCCTTCAAGCCGGTCCTGGACTTGTATTCATAGTTCACCATGTTCAAGAAGGAATGGTTCTTCGTCCGGGATGACACCGTTTCGATCCACCGCTTCACCTCTGGCTATAAGTTGAAGCTTATTTATGATTTCCGTTCTGACTGAGATGCTTCTTCTTATGTGTTTTTATTTCTTACTAGCAACAGGTGGCTTTGCGGTCGTGGAGAATGATCACCTGGTTCGGATGGCCGCGGAGATAGAGGCCATTTCGGGAAGGGATAGGTCAGCTTCTTACTTAATCAGGAATGCCACCCTCCTGGAATACAACTTAACCCTACCACATCAGTCTGTGGTCAAGCAGAGGGATACGACTGAGGAAAGAGCTGCTAAAGCCAAAAGAGGGGCCACGACTAAGAGTAGCAAGAGGAGGCCCTTCTCGATACCTCCAGTCGTCGGGGGGAAGAAGCTTAAGAAATCTGATGGACCCTCTCCCAGCACATGCCCAGATGTTCCGGAGGAGGAAAGTGGAGAGGAGGAAAGAGACGAGGAGGAGAGCGGAGGTGATGGAGAAGGTGACGGTGGTAACGGTGGTGAAGGGCAGAGTGGTAGTGGCGTTGGTGCCTTGACTTCTGGGCAAGCGGGTGAGATTCAAGATTGGACGGATGATGCTTTCCGTCAAGCCTTTGAGGGGTTGGAGGAAGGGCCGGCCTTGGTGGAGAAATCGAAGAAGTCTGATAAGGCCGGGACTGGTGCCAGTCTATCTTCTGAGAGTATTTCAGCTAAGGCAACTCCGGCGGTTCAAGGTGAATTCTTAACTCCTTTTTTAACTTCATATGTTTCTTGAATTATAGTCTCATGCATGCTTGTAACACTTGGTTTTTATTCCAGGAACAGTTGAGGCGGCCAAGACATCGGACATTCGGCATCGCCTTGAGCAATTCAAACTCTTCAAGGCTTCTGCTAAACCGAAGCCCTCGACTGACCATTCCGGGAGCGTAGTCAGTTACCGTCCTCTTCTCGGAGTTATCGAAGAGGATATTCAAAAGAGAAATAGGAGGCGTTTCATGTTCGAACCTTCACTTGGAGCTCAGCCCCTAACCCAGCCTATTCATGACATCACGGGGGAGGATACTGAGTTCATACCGTCTCCGCATCCATCAAAGAATCCTTCCGTTACTCATGTTGATCGTCCCGGCTTGGCTCGTAACCCATTTGCGGGTCATCCAGATCTGGACCCGAGTTCTCATGATATTTCCTTCGATGAGGTTACCGGTGAGCACCTCCTGCCCCGCAATCCTATGGTAAGGGTGCTTGACGAGGCTAAGTCTTTGGATCTCGACTTGTTGACCGCTCGGATTGTGACTATGGGGGACGAGGCCAAGGCAAACATCGATCGGGTGGCTGAAGAGACCAAGAAGTTGATGGAGTATCACGCCCGACTGGTCAAGGCTGGGGAGGAAATCGAAAGTGGTAACATTCGGCTGCAGCGAATGGTTTCCGATCAAGCCAAACAGCTTGCCGATCAGCCATTCAAATCTCCCAGCATGAGGCGGCCTCCAGACGGCTAAAGAAAACTATGGAGAAGGCTAGCAGAGCCGAGCTGCGAAAGATGGAGGCCATCTGCAAGGAACGAATTGATATGGCCATTGCCACGGTTGATGAGGTTCGGAGAGCGGATCTTGAGCAGATAGAGGAGTTATCTGGGAGGCTCGAGGCCGTAGAGCTTGCTCAAGCCAAGTTGAAGGAGGAGATGGAGGCGATGCGGAAATCCCTTCAGGCTGACTGCTCGAGATACCGATTGGAGAGAGATGCTGCCATCGCAAGGCTTTCGGCTTCCGAGGCCCGGATGAGGAAGTTTGAGGAGAACGAGGGGATGATGGATGAGATGCTCCAGGACATGTACTTCCGTACTTGAAAGCAGGGCAACCTATCCTGGATGGACGATTATCCCCGGGTCATGGCAAGGATATATCTTCGGGCTTTGGAGGAGGCCAAGGCTGAGGCGGATAAGGAGGGTGGTGTAGCTTTCAGGATGGATGTGGTAACGGCCCAGTTTACTGAGGAGGAGAAAGTGGCAGTGAAGGAGGGCATGCGGCTGCTTACCGCCGAGGAAGTGGGTGTGCAGTTGGGGGATGATGATCAGGGAGCAGATGCTGGTAAGTCTTCCCTCTCAATCTTTTCTTAACTTGATTGCATATTATCTATCTGATGGATTCTTCTCCTGAATCGGACAGGAGGGACCTCTGGCTAGCATGCTGGGAGTTCTGATCCTGTGGTCAAGTAGATCCCCGAGGGCTAGCAGGATAGAGGTGGAGCCCTACTGCAGCCGACTACTTTTTAGGTTTACTTGGCATTCCTGAATATACTAGTCCAAAACATTAATGTACTTTCAGGCTGTAATTATGTAATTATGTCGTTGTAGCGAATGATTTTATTCTTATATAATTTCATAACATAAGCTGATTCTGTCGTATTTGAATGCTGTCGTTATTTTGATGTGTTGCATAAGAAATATAGCTGTGTATGTGCTTCAATCGTGTTTGATGCTATGCTCTTGCTTAAAATATAATTTCATGTCTCGCAATGTTAGTGTGATGTGTGAATAGGCTATAGCTACATGTTTATGTACAAGAAAAGGAAGTACCTCCCTTCATGTTTTAGTTGTAGACGGTAACTTTGAATGTCTTGTGTGACTGAGGATGGAATGCAGCCGAGCGACCTGTTATCCAGTTGTGAGTTCTCATTTCCACTAGCGAGTGTCTTCTATTTTGTGTCCTGTACTTTAGTGATCGTTATAGAGGACAGGAGGAAAGTTTTTTATAAATAAAATGGAAATATAAGAAATAGTAAAACTTCCAATCACGGAAGGCCTTGGATGTGCTTAAGTTCGTGGCAAACGGGTTTTTTAGTCACTTTCCCTAGCTGTGGGTCTTGGAGACATTCGTCACCCATCTTACGCCTCCGCGGGGAGTTTTCTTTTTTACCACAGCTGTACTTAAGACATATCGGAGCCGAGATCGCGCACAGTAACTGCCCGGGCCATTATGGACCGTAATCGTGGGTATTATTCGATTTACCGTGGCCGGCTAGCGTGGGTGCCGATCGTCAACTGTGAACTGCCCCTGGCTGGCCACACCTTATGTTGGGGCTTATAATCGATTCATAATCGCCGGTGAGCCGAACGCCGTAATGAGCTGCCTCGGCTATAGTCGGCCTTCTCGGTGGCTTATGATTGGCTCATTACTGTTGGCTTTGAGGGCCGTCGCGAGCAATGAGTTAACCCACAGCAGAGGGATACTGGAGCAAAAGTGTCTCATTGGCGAGGGCATAGATTCGTATATCTATTAGGTCTTGTCCAGGTGAGGTTGTGTCGTGAAGTGTCCAGAATGGGAATGTCGTTACACAGGATTTTGTTCAACAGAAAAGGATAAAGCTTAACAAGCAGCCAAGATATAAAGGAACAAGTTAAAAAGAGACAAGATTTTTAAAGTGGTTCGGCACGAAAATGCCTACGTCCATTGATTCTCTTTGTTAATTCACTTCATATAGGCAGTACAAGTTAAGAAAAGTATCGACGAAGGTGTTGGATGTTCCATGCCCTCTGGAACACCTCTCCGTCCACTGTTGACAAAATATAAGCTCCGTTGTAGAGATCTTTATGAATTACATAGGGTCCATCCCAGATTGGATCTAGCGCTCTGGGGCGCGGAAAGATCCGTTTGAGGACAAGATCTCCTTCTTGTAAGCTGCGGTGTTTGACCTTGGAGTTGTATTGTGCTGCCACTTTTTGCTTTTGAGTTGCCGCCTTGAGCGCTGCATCATTTCTTCTTTCTTCAATTAGGTCCAAAGACATGTGTAGGAGTTCTTCATTTTCTTCTGGGTTGTAGTGGATCCTACGGTGGGAGGGCACTACCGTTTCAACTGGGAGCATGGCTTCCGATCCGTATGCCAAAGAGAAAGGAGTATGTCCTGTTGATGTTCTGTAAGATGTGCGGTAGGCCCAAAGTGCCGTAGGAAGTTCATCCACCCAAGCGCCTTTTGACATTTCAAGTTTCTTCTTGATTAGAGTTTTGAGAATTTTGTTGACAGCTTCGACTTGTCCGTTTGCCTGGGGATAAGCTACAAATGAGAAGCTTTTGTGAATTCCGTGCTCTCGGCACTAGTCGGTGAATTCCTCGCTGTCAAATTGAAGTCCATTGTCCGATATGACTTTGAGTGGAACCCCGTACCACTATTGCATATTTGGCTCCGCCTCGGCCCATTGGCAGTTCGCCAATCAAGTCAATTCCCCATATTGCAAAGGGCCAAGGGCTGGTCATCTGAGTAATCTCATTGGTTGGCAGTCGAGGGATCTTAGCAAATTTCTGACATCAGTCGCATCTTTTGACGAAGTCCAAGGCATCTTTGTTTAAGGTGAGCCAGAAATATCCATATCAGAGTATCTTCTTTGCCAGAGTCTGCCCTCCGGTGTGGTCTCCGCAACTTCCTTGATGGATGTTGGATAAGATTTCCTTGGCTTCCCTTCCAGCGACACACCTTAATAAGGGGTTAGAGAAGCCGCGCCGATAGAGGATGCCTTCTTGTATTGTGTAGCGGGAAGCTTTCCTCAGGATTTTCTCAACTTCGCTACGCCCGTCGGGTAGTGTGCCACTTTGTAAGTACATCCGGATGGGAGTCATCCAAGTTTCCTCTTCGATTGCCACTATCAGATTCATTAGCTCGAAACTCGGGGCTAGTTGCTTTGAGATGGTTATTGTTCCGAAAGTGGTGCCGTCCTTCATGCTAGCTTGCTTTGCCAGTTCGTCGGCCTCTTGATTCTCTCCTCGAGGAATGTGTTTGATTAAATAGTGATCCAATTGATTGAGCAGCGGCTTGGTCTTCTTTAGATATGCTGTGAGTCGTTCCCCTCGAGTCTGGAATTCTCCCAGTATTTGATTTACAATAAGTTGAGAATCACTATGGAGACATAAAGAACCGACTCCAATCTCTAGGGCAAGTTCCAATCCGGCTATCACCGCTTTGTATTCTGCGTCGTTGTTGGTGGCAGCGAATTTCAATCTTAGGGCATAGTGCAGCTTCCTTCCCCTGGGGGTGATTATCACAATACCTACCCCCCGAGCCTTGTTCGTTTGATGCTCCATCTACAAAGAGATTCCACCTGATATCCTTTGTTATCTCAGAACGATCTTTACCTTCGTTGGCAGTGAATTCGGCAATGAAATCGGCCATGGCTTGTCCTTTGATGGCGGTGCGAGGATGGTAGGTGATATCATATTGACTCAGTTCAATGCACCACTTAAGTAGTGGCCCAGAAGTGTCGGGGCGATGGAGTACCTGCCTTAGCGGTTGATCGGTTAGAACTCTGATGGAATGAGATTGGAAATAGTGTCGTAGCTTCCGTGACGTGATTGGCAAACAGTATGCTAGCTTCTCAAGTTTAGGGTATCTGGCTTCTGCCCCTGTAAATCTCTTGCTTACAAAGTATACGGGTCGCTGTGCGTGGTTGTCTTCTCTCACCAAAGCGGCGCTTAAAGCATGGGACGATACAGCAAGGTATAGGTGTAGTTCCTCGCCTTCATTTGGAGTTGAGAGTACTAGTGGTTTCTGGAGGTGTTCGATTAAGTTAAGGAAGGCTGTCGAGCATTCGTCTGTCCATTCGAACTTTCCTTTGTCTTTTTTAGAGCTTCAAAGAAAGGGATGCATTTGTCAGTCGCTTTAGAGATGAACCTTCTCAGGGCAGCCACCTTCCCGTTTAGGCTTTGCATCTCTCTTCGCGTGGATGGTACCTTGATATCTTGCAAAGCCCGGACTTGTTCGGGGTTTGCTTCAATCCCCCTGGCATGGACGATGAATCCCAAGAACTTTCCCGACGATACTCCGAAGGAGCACTTTAGAGGATTCAGCTTCATTCCATATTGGCGAAGTGCTTGAAAAATCTCGTCCAGGTGGTTTATATGAACGTTGGCTTTCCTCGATTTTACCAGCATGTCATCCACATAAACTTCCATAGTTCGTCCTATTAATTCCGCAAACATGTTGTTAACGAGGCACTGATAAGTAGCTCCGGCGTTTTTAAGTCCGAAAGGCATTACTTTGTAGCAGTACAATCCCCGGTCAGTGATGAAACTAGTGTGATCTTGATCGAGGGCGTGCATAGGGATCTGGTTATATCCTGAGTATGCGTCCATAAAGGATAAGAGTTCATGTCTGTTGTGCTGTCCACGAGCTGATCGATTCGGGGGAGTGGGAAGCAGTCCTTCGGGCAAGCGTCATTTAAGTTGGAGAAGTCGATGCATGTTCGCCACTTCCCGTTAGCCTTCTTTACCAGTACCGGGTTGGCGATCCATTCTGGGTAGATGGCTTCTCGTATGAAGTCATTGGCAAGTAAGTACTTTACTTCTTCCTCGAGGGCTGCTGATCGTTCTGCCCCCATGCTCCTCTTTCTCTGCTTTACTGGCACCTTGGTGGGATCGATGTTCAGTACGTGGTATGCTACGTCTGGGGAGATTCCTGTCATGTCGGCATGCGTCCATGCAAATACATCCATGTTGTGGCGAAGAAAATCGACGAGTTGATCCTTCAACTTCGCTCTTAGCTGAGACCCAACTCTTAGTAGTCTACTTGGGTCGTGTTGGTCTGCAGGCTCAGTGGTGGCCTCCTCCTCTTTATCCCAGGGTTCTAATTCGTTGAAAGAATCACTGGTATATCGAAGAGGAGGGGCTTTCCTTAATTGTTATGCTTCAAAGTTTTTCTTGCAGAGAGAAGTCTCTGCATCCTTCCCTTTATCCTTCCTGCAGTTATTGCGAAGTTCAGTCACATAGAAATGTCGAGCGGCGTCTTGATCTCCCTCTATTTCCCCTACTCCGTTATCTGTTGGGAATTTCATTTTCAGGCACCATGGGGCTAGGAAAATTTGGAAGTCAGACAAGGCTGGTCTCCCCAAAAAGGCGTTGTAGGCCGAGTGGCTTTCTATTAGCACAAATGTTTGTTTTCGCACAACGAAGCGGGGATGACTTCCTATTTCGATAAAGAGGTCCAGTTGCCCGAGGGGCAGCTTCGCATCTCCAGTGAAACCATGCAACGGTTTGCTGCAGGGAGACACATCCTTCATTGACAGCTTCATTTTGTCGAAAGCGTGCTTGAATAGGATATCTACTGAGCTTCCAGTGTCTACTAGGATTCGAAAAACCTTGCCTGGGCCGAACCAGGCAGAGATGACCATAGGATCCATGTGAGGGTACTGTCTTCCCTCTAGATCACGCTGACTGAATGTGATATCATCATTCTCTTTCCGTTTCGGGTGGCGTTTTTCTGTAACAGAATTAACGTAGCCTTCATTGTTTCTAAGTGACTTACCGTATTTCTCCATCTCTGCCCAGCTTCCGTCGGCGATGTGTGGTCCTCCTGATATGGTAAGGACCACTATCTTTTCTTAACTGGAGCCGCTAGTGTTGCAATTTTCTCCGCCAACTTCAGGGAGGGGTAGCCCTGGGTTCTCATTGGCAGGAGTTGAAGTCCTGTTCTGACCCTTCACATAGCGCTCCAGTCTCTTCCTTCTGATGTGTTCTTCAATCAAGTCCCGGAGATGATGGCATTCATTGGTGCCATGCCCATGAGATTCGTGGAAGCGGCAGAACTTCCCAGACTTAATTGCATTATCTGATTCTTTCTTGTGCGGGGGGCGCTTGTATCTAACTTCGTCTTAGGTAGCCAAGAAGATGTTTTCGATTGTTTCATTTAGAGGAGTGTAAGAGTCAAATCTCGGTCCTGGCCTATATAAGCGCTTCTCCCCCTTCTTGCCCCCAGCACTATCTCTAGAGTCATTTCTTCGAACGTCCTTTACTACCGCGGATGTGTTTCCATGAGTTGCCTTGGTTTGCTACCCTGTCTTCCTTTCAATGGCAGCGTCTTCAAGTCTCATATATTTCCCGGCTTCGTGGAAAAATCGGGTAAGGTAGCTGGCTTTTCTTTCGTTAGTCTCCTAGCAAACTTAGTATCCGGATGCACACCACTGCAGAGGGCCATTAGGATAAGTTTCTCGTCGGCATCTTGGAATGCGACTGCTGCGGCGTTGAATCGGGTTAGATATTGTTGCACTGTCTCCCCGGGCTTCTGTTTGATATTAGATAGGGAATAAGCGTCCTTGGGTTGTTCCACATGAATGCGGAACTGGCCGATGAACTTTTCTTTCAACATTTCCCATGAGCTGATGGATCCTTGAGGCAGATGGCAGAACCAGGATGTAGCTAGATCTGCCAAGAATAGTGGAAAGCATTTACAGAACACTCCCTCTATTGCTCCTCTCATTAGCATATGTTGTGTGTATCTCTGCAAGTGTACAACGGGGTCATAAGTTCCCTTGTAAGGTTCCATTGTTGGCATTTTCCATTTCCCGCGGGGTGATGGCAGTTTTGATATTGCGGGTGAAGGGGCTGGTTACCCTAGCACCGATCCCTCGACCTTTTGTTCTCGTTGGATGCATTCTTTGAACAATCGCGCCATCCTTTCATCAGAACTTGGAGCGGATAGAAATGAGTTTGGTTCTTCCCTGCGGGATTACTTCCGTCCAGATGACCTGTAGGGATGGTATCGTCTATCACTCCTAACATTCTCCAATGGCTGCCTCTGGTCTTCTAGGGGCACGCTGGGGTTAGCCGCAGTTGGCCCTTGCCTTTATTTTCCCCTGTTGGGTTCTGTTCTCAGCACTTCCTCGGGTCCAACTTCGGGCGGGACTCCAGCTCGGCCCCGTCCATTGGTGTTTCCGTGGTCAGGTAGCATGACGGGCTCAGCTACATCCGACCCCTGCCTGGTACCTCCCCTGTTGGGTTCGGTTCCAAGTGTTTCCTCGGGTCGGAATTCGGGCTGAGTTCGGTCTCGGCTCCTACCATAGCCATTTCGGTTGTTAGCCTCTTCGAAGAAGAAAGACCTTCGTCGTCTTCCAGATCCTCCAGACTGGGACTCTCCCCACGATTCAGTGTAGCGGTTGGATTCTTCGGCATCCCTTAAGCATGACATGAGTTGATCCACCAAGGCTTCTTGTTGAGATGCAAAGCGGTTAGTTACTTCAGCCACAACCTTGTCCAGATCCGCCCTTGTAATTGGTTGTTCCGTAGCAGGGGCTGTCGAATTTGCCTGATTTACATTTGCTGTTAGGACCGGATGATTGTCTTGATCTCTGATCACTGGATCTGGGATACTGCAAGTTGCGATGTTCTTTCCTTCGTTAGAATCTTTCTTCCGTCCGGGAGTCATGTCTTCCAAGCAATGAATGATGCTGATAGGAAAAGGGTTAAGTGGGAGAAGCTGAAGCTCCGAGCTCCCTGAGTTCAATTCTCAATGAAAGCACCAAAAATGTTTGCACTAAAAATGGGCAAACACCTCCAAGTCGTATGATTTAGTCGATTTTGAGTTGTTCTTAGTGATTTGGGTGATTTATGAAAATATATAAAAAGCAGGGACTAAACTGTAAAAGACACACAGATTTATAGTGGTTTGGCCAGAACGTGCCTACGTCCACTTTATATGTTATTCTCCTTTTCTATTCAGATTACAAGTACAAAGCTTTGATTACAAGTAACTGAAAGTTGTTTGAAAGTTCTATCCGTGCTTGAGCTCTCAAACTCGTCTACCATTGTTGTACCCCTGCCCCTTTATTTATAGAGTGAGGCTGGGGGCAGGGGTCCCGGATGTACATAGCTGCTGGTGGGCTTGGGTTGATGCAATCTAGCCTGGAAATGTTGGTTCGGCGAGGCCTTGATTCGGTGATGCATGTAAGTGGGTTGGTTCGGTGGTATGTTGGAGATGAGCTGGTTCGGTGATGGGGGACGTAGCTTGGTTCGGCAGGTGTTGGAGATGCTTTGGTTCGACAGTAGGATGGAAGTTGGTTGGTTCGGCCGTAGGAGGGAAGTTGGTTGGTTCGGCCAGGAAGTGGGGTGGCTGGCTTGATAGCACTCTGGTCCGGCTATGCTTGGAAGATGATGGTTGGTCCAGCCTTGCTCGGAGAGGAGATGGTTCGGTAGTGGGATGGATCGGTGGTATAGGAACGGTCGAAAACACACCCAACAATTTATAATTTGTGTATGATTATATTTGTGATTGAAATCGTTGAAGGCTATGGTTTGGCCGAATATATTCTGGTGTTTCAAAATACCAGGATATATAATTGGATTCTTGGAAATTAAAGTAGAAAATTTTAATTTAAATAAATTTTAGAGAATAGAATAAATTCAAAAGAAGGAATTTAAAAGTATAAAAGTTTATTTTTGTAATTCTATCGAATTAGTTCCAAAATACGGGAAAAAGATTTTAATAAATTGATTTCGAGTAATATTGTTTGAAAGTTGGAGAATTTATTTAAAAATCAGGTTTTAAATAGTTTATAAGAAATACAGCAATTTATTTTAAAAGATAACAAATGTTTGGAAATGGATTTGGGAATTTGATTTTGTGTTTGAAATAAATTTGAAAATCAATTAGGAATTTGATTTTGTGTTTGATATAAATTAGGAAATCAATTCAGAATTTGATTTTATGTTTGAAACAAATTTGGAAATCAATTCGGAATTTGATTTGGTATTTGAAGGTGAATATTTAGAAATCGATTTGAAAATCGAATATCAGTGGATATTTGAAAATATAAATTGACAAATGGAATTTATAAAAGAATGGGAATTTGATAAAAAATAAATATTGGTTATTTTTAAAAGTGTGGAAATTTTTTTTTATGGATTTGGAATGTAAATTGAAATAAATCCAAAAGGATTTACTAATTTATTTAAATAGGCCATTTTGAAATGAAAAGTGTATTTTCTCTGGAAAGCCGATTATGTTTCCAAAGAAGATTTTAAATATAAACTAAAAGTTCTAACGTTGGTTTTAAAAAGAATATTTTTGGAGAAATTATTTTTTTAGATTGTTTTTAAGTCTTTAAAGTAAATATTTATTACGTTAATTATAAAAGTGATTATTTTAAAGATTTAATTGATATTTGAATTAGAAAATGGTTATTTAAATAGTTATACTCTATCCAATAATTTTATTTTTTAAATTAGTTTGGGCTTGAAGTTTATATGAGATATTAGTATAATATTTTCATAAATAATATTTTAAATAAAGTGTTGAAAAAAATAATTTTCATTTTAAAATGTTTCCAAGTATATTTTTGGATAAGTGATTTAAAATATTTTTACAGTATTCGGACAGGACAAATTTTTCAATGGAAATAAACAATATTGGAAATTTATTCTGCATGAGGAAAGTGATTTGAAATTTGTTTTCAACGGGTTGAAGTGTGAAAATATATCTTGCAAAGATATTCTGAAAATAAATAATTGGGGGAAATTATTTAAAGTATGGTGACTGTTGTGAATATTGGTTGATAGTTAAATAACCGAATATTAATATTGGCCTTTAAATGGCGTTTGAATTTTGATGCGACCGGAGGTCGGGTTCCAAATGGTTATCCAAAAACCACATCGAATCTTTGTGATGGATCTTTTGTTTGAAAAGATAAAAGTGGAATTTTTTGTGATTTACTTGAAATCTAAATGTAAAACTTATTTTTAAAATAAGCGCTCATTATTCAGATTACCCGGGAGAGACTTTGTGTCATAAAACCCATTCCGAATAATAATACGATGAAATGAGATTGCATTTGAAGACGGTGGTTGAACACCGCGTATTTTCGAAAACGAAAGGATTACCCATCGAATGTATCTGCACTGAGTTGCTCCGGTATACTGATTTACATCACCCTTTGTGATGGGAAGTCCGGACATGATTAATGAATACTCTGATTTGCAAGGGCTTCTTTCCTTAATTAGAGGAAGTGCCTTGGGTTCCGTTCGAACCTGGAAGGGACTTGTATGGATGTATGTCTGACGTTACACTTTGAGATGTAAAGCTGGTTTCTATCAAATACATTTCTGTTGGTGGCGGAGAATTTATTATCTTAGCTTAACACCCTTCTCTAAGACGTACGAGCTCAAAGGTTATGTAGTTGATGGTTACTAGCGATATATTCCCAATTTGGTAATGTGGCATGCTAAGCGTTGTTGATCATTTGTTGATTGAAGCATGGCTTTTGTGAAAAGCATAGCTTTACGGACGAGACTTCATCGGACCTTACACCCCGGAAATGGTCGAAACAGGAAGGATGCAGCAAGGTTATGGGGGTCATGCCCCTCAGGGTATGTACATCTCCTTCTGGATGAAAAGTGGTATCTGGTATGGAGTCCAGATATTTAACTTGTGTGGATTTAGAAGTAGTTTTCTGGTATGGAGCCCAGATTATTTACTTAGTGGTTGTTGGTTGAGAGGCACCTCGGATAAAGGTCGTCCTAGACCGGGGGTGGCATACTTGTGACAATTAGTTACCTAGTTACAGAGGTAACATGGCCTTGTGTTGGCATAGATCCGGTTAGGTTCTGGTGGCGTCCCTCCAGAGGCGTACCGATTCGATGAAGGAAGTTCTTTAGCCTGACCATTTGTTGGAAATCCAAACAAAACAATACGAGCCATGTATGGTTTTAGTTGTATAACCTGACATGGAATGTGGCGGTAACCTACTATTGAACATGGTAGTTATAGTAGGCATATCATAATGGTGGTATGCTGGTTATAATTTATATTACACTTTCGAAATGTTTTCGGCACTACGCACTAATGATAATATTAGAAAGATTATACGTATCAAGCATGTTTGACTATCATATGGAGAAATCTTGTAATAGCCCGCAAACCCGAATCTCTTGAGTCGACACTATTCTCCATCAATCAACTCAAGATGAACGGAAATACGAACCATTTGGGTTAAAGAAGAAGAGGCAGAAGAAGAAAATAGAAAACAACATCAGAATCTAAACATCGCATCGGAATAAATATAATAGATAATAACTGATCTTTACACAAAGGAAAAATATAACTGTTTATACATTACATCATCAGAGTACACATAACACACAACTGGACAGTAATCATAACATGTCCTCACACAACTGAAAACACAGCTAATCAACACAGCGGGATATATAAAACAAGTACGGAAGTACGTATCGCCATCCAGCTCGTCTCCGGAGCTCTACAGCATCCTTTCCTATAATCTATAATACTCAGTCCAACCCGAGCATTATAGTTAAATAACACCCGAGTCGGTCTGGAAAATCAGCATGGGAAAACCGCACTCAATTGGATTATTAAAGTTTCAAAATTCTTTGAAAATCCAAAGCATCTCATAAGACCACACCACAAATAAACATGTCGGGTTTTTACCTTACGATAGCTAAAACATTTATTATAAAATCCTCCAATATTATAATAGTGTCTATATATAAATACTAATTCAAATAGTCGAAATTGTTACATTAATTAAATTCCAACTACTAGCCACAGTCATGGGTAATACAAAAAAACCGAAAAAGGCACGTAGGGAGAATGGATTTTCAACTAATGACTAGGCAATGGGGTACCACCTGTCACAGTACGTGGCCTAGATCACCGTACCGAAGATTACTCCCAATCCCCTGCAACACAAGACCGGACTACCGCTTACTGGAAAATCCGGAGTTTGATCAACCCACGGTTGGGATTAGCAACCGCACCACTAAGCCGAAATAAAATAGGACATCTAGACAGGGATGACCTTACCCTAATGAGTGCTACCCACTTAGTCTTGCTGCATAAAACCTGATTTTCAGTCATTCCCGATTGATGAGGCTCGAGGCTAAGCATTACCTTTTATAACATATCATTTAGAATGCTCACCGTCCACCTGACGATGTTCTGAAAGCATTCATCCATGCAAGTCCATTCCGGGTTCGAACGGAACCGAAGGCACTACTCCTACTACATCCATTTTGGAATCATCCTCAGGATTAGTAGCGAATAGCCCTTGCACTTCATTGCTCCATCTTCGAATCCAAACTCTTGTTTTCCACACGAAAACGTTCAAACCGAATTGAAGTTGTTTTCAGGAAATAAATCCTGATCCCGGTCTCCTCGAAACGATCAGCGCATTGGCCAATATTGATAGTCGGTTATTTAACTATCAATTAACATTCACAACAACCATAAAACATAAATAATTTCTCCAAATTATTTATTATCCTCAAAATATCTTTGCAAGTTATATTTCCATTTTCAACTCTTTTTGAAAACAGTTTTCAAACCATACTCTTCTCATGGGATAAATTCCCAACTTTTTATTTCCATTAAATACACCAAGCACAAAAACTTTAGATTTTTAAAATAATGTAAAAACACTTTATTTTAAAATATAATTTAAGAATATTTAAAATAAAACTACTTTGTACAATATAAAACTGAATGTCTAACTTTTGAAACATAATACGAAGCCACCTTCAAATAATTACTGCTATAATAGATTAAAAGAAAATACTTACTTTAGAATTTAAACATTTAGAAATAATAAAGTTTCTAAAACATGCTTTTTAAAACAACATTAAACCTTTAACTTATATTTAAAAATTTGCTTTGAAAACGTACTTGGCTATCCAGGGAAATACGCTTCTCTTTCACATCTTTTAAAAATAAATCACTATTTATTTTTAAACAAATTTACTCATTCCCTTAATAAATTCCCACCGTGAATTTATTCCTCCAAATATCCATTGATATATTTCTTCACTTTTATAAACCCAGTTTATAAATGTCATAGTCACACTTCCCTTTTAAAACTCCAATTTTAAAACTTTAAATCAATTTTCAAATTGATTTCCAAATTACTCCATTTTGAAATAAATTCCGTTACTTACTCATTTATTTCAAAACCCATTGACTTCAGATTTTTATTCCTTAATTATGATTTAAAATCTTTTAACTGAAAATACCAATTTCATATTTACCAAATTTCTTCTTTATCCTTTTAAATAAATTCAACCCTTGAATTTTAAAATAAATTCTTATTTCTTGAAATAATATCATTTGAGTAAAAAATCACTTATTCCCATTTATTCAAATCTCATTTCCCGCACTTGGAATTTTATTTAGTAGAAGTCAAAAATCACTTTTTATTCTTTTCCAATTCATTTTAATTTATTTAAATCTCTATGATTATTTTACTCAAAATTCACTCTTTTATTTTCTTTTCAGAAATCCCATTTCTATAGATTTTGATAACTCAGTTCTTCGAAATATTTTAAATCAACCATAGTATCCAACATTTCCAATTATCAATATAATTCATCACAGGATAGCAAATAATTATATCAAAGAACATTTTAACAAAACTAAATATTTTGAGGAATCCAGTTGGATCCCTCCAACCTGTTTTCCCTGCATCCATAGATGTTAGCACAATAAAATACCAATTCCACTTCGAGCTGGAATATCACGGTATATGGGATTTATAAATATCATCCGCTATTATGCGGCGCATAGGGTCTCATCTGCTATAAAATACGGAAAATCAATCACTCCAATATATACTATATACCACTATATATAATATAGCACATCAAATCAATTCAATCATTCAACCAATTATTTAAATTTAACCATTTAAATTTAACTTAAAACTAGTCGAGTGAGATTAACTTACTTTTGCTTTTCATTTGTAATCCACTTCAATATTGCCTTGGTTTTCCCAGCTTTTGACCTTAAATAAACAATTTATATGATTTATTAATATTTGAATTGACCAAACAGTTAATTACTATTTATTTATTTAATTTAAACTAATAATTTGGTAGCTAATATAATTAAATAGGTTTATTAAACAAGTCAGTTACTAAAATACATTATTTTAAAAGTTAAACAAGTAAGTAAAAATGTGTATATGCATACTTATTCCTTTTCTATATATAAACGAACAGTAATTTCTTTTACTGTTAAGATTTTTAACATGTTTACGTTTTTGTAAAAATCTGGATTTATAATTCTTACACATATGAGTACATATAACTTTCCTCTATTCCTAATTATATAAACATATATATACATATATATATATATATATAATTTGTTTTAAATTTGAAAATAATCTGCTAAGAAAATTCTATAACTCAATTTAGGATTGCAGTACCTTCAATGCCACGGAACTCCTCCCCTCTTCGATCACGAAGCCGACTCAGTTGACCAGTACATCGCGAGCAGCTTCGGCTTTGCCGAATCCCTGCCTAACACCTCCCTCACCAAGTCGCCCTTCCTCTCACTTGCCTCCATGAGCACGAGTTTCCCATCAGGTCGCGGCCCAACGAAATGTCGACCGCGATGCCACACCGCCTTGTCGACCTAGCTCCCTCACCATCGTGACGTACCTTTGCACGCGCCTCCACTCGACTTCGAATTTGAGCTATTCGCCACTGCGAGCTAGCATCGGCCCACCGTGATGCCATCGCATTTACCCTTTTTTTTATTTTGAGATCGTGATTCGAATTCGATGGGAAGATAAGGGATTTGGGAAAGGAGAGGGAAGCCATGACTTTCGATCGAGGGTTTAGAGGGAAGGCACCGATTAAAATTCGAAGAATTTGCTCCGACATTTTCTCGTTAGAAATTGAATCGAAGCATCAGAAGGCAACGTAATTTTTGTTTTGTTTTGAAGATTAACTTATTCAATTTTGAGAAAAGAAAACGAGGGATGAAGACGTTCAAAATGACTCCGATTCGAATGAAGAAAGAGGCTAGGTTTTCATTCTTGTTTAAGCAGCTTGCGTTTGAAAATTCCAGAGGAAGATTGCATGTTATCAGCAGGAAAGGGGAAGAAGGAAAAGATGTTTACGTGATCCACTCAACTTGCTACAGTAGCCTGAAGTGAATAAAAAGACAACTGATGTGAAGGAATTTCAATTGATTTCTGACCAGGATATAAATATAAATTAATTCAAATTCAAATCCAAATTTTCCCGATTTACATAGCTTAAAATCTTTGACATCCAATCGAGGCGTGCTGCTAGGTGTTTATAATGTTATGCCCTTATTCCGAACGCAATGGAAAAGGTTTCGAGTCCTAATTCGATCGTATGGAGATGGCAGATTTTTAAACCCAGTTATTATATTAAATTTTCGATATAAATTTTAGCACGTTTATATATCATACGCTTACACAACAACTCCAAATGCTACGAAAATTGAAATCCACTAAAAATACAATATTACGGATCCAATATAACTTGTTTCGTTGAATTCCGAGACTGCGTCTCGGAATGCTATTTTTAAATATAGATTTAAACGATAAAATTTCAAAACTTAACAAAACACTTCCAAATTCAATTTTAACACTTTTACTTTCTTTAGTACTATCGATATAAATTTTACAAACCCTTAAATTATTTTTAACAGGCTTAAAACTCCAGATTGAAAATTTTACCCAATTTCCAGTAATCAAATCCAGTAATTAAATTCCCAAATAATGGTGATATTTGAAATTAAAGTTACAAACTAACTTTTAAATATTAAAATCAATTAAATATACCAATTTAAATTGTTTAAAATTCCGGGTCGTCACAAATCTCCTCCAACTGTGCGCTTGCATTGTGTGTGTGCGGGGAGGCCTTATCGTAGTTTGATTTCCAAAAGCATAGCGGATTTCTTTTTATTTCCTTTTGTGCAAATAACTGTTTTAAGATTTCACACCAGTCCTATAACTGACCTAGAGTTTATAGTTCCCTTTCTAAACTCTGGGTGCCCATAATTTTCCACACGGGCAGCCTAGAGTCAGATTTTCAGTTGTTCTGGAGCAAAGTCAAAGAATATGCCATAGAGATCAAGGGTTCAAGCTGGATGGCGAGATGTATCACTTATATTATGTAGTATCCACGGCGTATAGGTTGGTGCATGTTCAGTTTCATGTGAGCAAGTTATAATGACTGTCAGTGTTGTATTATGTTATTGTAAACTCTGATGATGTATGTATAAACGGATATAGTTCTTTGTTTTAAAGATTATTCATTTATCTATTATGTATTGTTCCGCTGCGAATGTGAGATTCTAATATTGTTTTTGCTTCTTCTTCTGTCTTCATCTTCTTTAACCCTAACATTTAGGTTTTTCGGCATTTGATTGTTCGACATTTGATATAGTGGACGTATTGATGTCGACTTTCGAGCGTCGAAAAATTGGGTCATTACAGATTGGTAGCAGAGCAATTGGTTAAGCGATAACCTTGTTTGGTGAGGATTACTCATTAGAGATAGAGTCGTTAGTACTCTAGAATGAGTTTGAGTGTATTAATAGATGTGAGCGCGTATTTGTTAGTGGATATTAAATTGTTTTATACTATGTTGACCTATCAGTTTGGTGTACATAGATTCTTGTTGGTGTAGTTTGGCCAACTGTATCGATAAGAGTTTCTAAACTCTTGAACAAGATAAACCGATACAGTATTGTTTTAAAAAAGGGTAAATGAACTAATTTTACCCAAACTATTTTCGTATATAAAAGAAATAATTTTCCGTAAATTATTATAGTAGTATATGGTTGCTTGGTAGTTAGGAAGTGATAATATTAAATTATTATCATTATTGTATGGAAATTAAATAAGAAATTTGAATCATGACTAAAAGCTAAGAAATAAATTCATATGCCAATGGGATTTGTAAATATAAATTGTAAATATGATTTATAATTTAAAATAGAATTCTTGAGAAATATTTGAAAATGTTTTGAAAAGATTGGAAATTTGGAAATTTTGGAAATTAAATCCAATTTGAGTTTGAAAATGATTGTCAAAGGTTTTGGTAAATAACGGTGAAGTTATGTGGGAAATATTTTTGAATTGGATTTGAAATATGATGAGATTTGGGATTTAAAAATATTTGGAAATATTTTAAAGGAGTAAAAGCACTAAACTCTTTTCGGTCGCTGGAAAATAATTCTGATGATGATCGCGACATCACCGGTGTTCATTTTCGAGTTTCCAAGAGAGGAATTGCTACCAAATTATTTTAAAATTGGAGTTGCTTTCAAAATGGGTTTGGTTTTGGAAATTCAAAAGATAATATGAATTGATTTCAAAAATGATTTTTGAAATGTTGGAAAGACTCTGGAATCCTATTTGAAATACTTATGGAATCGTAAGAGGTTTGAGAATTCATTGAATTTGGAAATTTGCTTGAAATGTAAATAAGTTGGAAAATTTATCAAGGTTTAAAATTAGAATTTAATTGGAAGATAGTTGAATTATGTTAATAAAGGAAATGAAATTCAAGCTGTATAAAATTTATTACCTTATATACAGAAAATATAATAGGCAAAATTATTTCATTCACCTATATTAAAACAGATATTATGTCGGTCTGTCCTATTAAGTGTTTAGAAATCCCTATTGATGTCATAGCGTCCCATGCATCAACCAGAATTTATAAATACAAAACGGAACAAATTAACACAATATTAAAACTTTTTATAATACTAACAAATACGCTTTCTCATATATACGCTCAACGACTCATCATTGGGCATTACTACCCTATTAATAAAGAGTCAAACCCCACAAAGCTAAGGTTTATCGCTAAACCTGGCTCTGATACCAGATGTAACGTCCCGCATTGTCGTACGCTTTAAATCGACGATAAACCACACACGTCAGACTTAAAACGTACAAAAGGGCGGATTGTTATGGGGTAAATAAGAAAAAGCAGAGAAAGAAAGAAAAACAAACAGAATCTTGCCGCGGAACGATAAAATATAATAATCAAATATACAGTTCATGAAGCTGTTTTACAAAATATTCGATCATACTTATACAATACACATCAGAGTTACACTTACCAAAGAATATTAATAATGCAGCGGAACAATGTGATGTAGTGTAATAATATAATAAATAATTGTAATAAAATCTTCGTCTTCGTCTTCGTCCTCCAGAAATAAAGTCTTCAAATCCTGAAATGCTCAGGCTGACCTGAGCGAATTGAAAAGACAAAATACTCGAGTCAGAACTAAAAGATTTTATGTAAGTTAAATCAACGGTAAATAATATGAGTGTAACGGCGTTAGAGATGTTTACGGGATTTGACATCTCCTATCTAGTGTCTAACGTGAGTGCAATAACTCAAGAGATGCTCGGGATTCACATCTCCTAAAGATCCATTAAACTATTTACTATGTAGTAATATTTCGCTATTATAATAATGTCTATAGTAAAATAAACATACTTTTAAATAGCATTAAGGAGTGACCCAACATTCCCCTTAACACATAATAGTCTCAGTAGTCCGTCCAATATCATAGTCCCTCCTGATTGGGAAGCCACCAGAAGATACCACACGGGCTACGGAAGAAAACCAAACTCATACAAGGCGCGATAGGGTAGGTGACACGGTACAATGAGGCAATGCCATGGTAGATATACCAATTACGCTTCCGGGCCGGCGGTAACGCGTAGCATGCAGCTACCGCCCACCTCAAGCCACACCCCCAAAAAAGAAAATCAAAAGTGGCCACCGAATCAATCCAAAAGTCAGAGTAATATTGAAGGGATGTGTCCGATCAAAGGAGCTACATCATTAGCCCGTCAATCGCTCCTGTGTACCGACCCTTAAAATTCGATGATTAAAATGAGTTAAATTAATAAGATTTTTAATTAAATTTAGAAAGAAATAAAAATCTTATAATTTATATTGGAACGAATGTTAGAAATTAGATGTAGCAATTGAAATTAAAATTAACAATTTAAAATTTATATTGCAATTAATTGGAAATAATGTAAATTGAATAGAAACGTAAGTTTATTTATAGGGAAGTAATTGATGAATAAAAAGTTTGAAATCAAGTAAATAAATTTATGGAGAACATTTAATAGTAATGAATGTATATGTTAGGCAATTGACAATTTATGGATTTGTTAAGATTGCAAAGTTATAATTGAGTGCAAATAGGAATATTTGGTAATTAATTAAAGTAAGAAAGGAATGTAAATGTTATAACTTGGTTACAAAATTTATATACGGAAGTGGATGTAAATATGAATGAATTAACGTGCTCATAAATTTATAATGGGATAAAACGTAAATTAATGTAAAAAGGATGATGCAGGTTGATAAGTATTCATAATGTTTGTGTTGTTAATAAACGTTACTTTAATGATTTTAATATAAAATAACGGAAGTGCGAATGGAAATTAATAGAAACTTAAACTTATTTAAACGTAGTAATTGGATGTAGATTTATGGAATGGAGTTAATGCAAATCAATTGAATTAATGAAGACGTTTACGTAGCTACACATTGAAAATATGAAAGCAAAATGTAAGCATTGGATTAAATTAAGGAAATTAAATATTAATAAATGGTCATTTAATAAAACCAATGTTCTGGGAGTAATTATAATAAGTTGTTTAAAATACGTATAAACTTTGATTTGGAAATCAATTGGATTTAAAATGAAGTTTGGTATTACATTGATGAGTTTAAATGTTATTTTATTATGTAAAGTAATAAATAGTTTAATAAAAGAAAGAAATCAAGATAAATAAATTTAATTGAGACTTTAATTATAAATAATAGGCTGGATGGTAATTGTTGTGGAGAATAACCATACAAGTAGTATAAATAGTATATTGGTAATAAACAGTTATTTCGAATAAAGGTAATTAAATATCACTTTCATGGATATAAATGTAGTAACGGATAGCATAAATGAAATTAGCATTATGAAATTAAATGTAATATTGGTTTGTAAGCAATAAAAGCCTATTAATGTGACTGAAGGTTAATGGTAACGATTTTTGTATGTTACCTATGTAGGTTGCTTGTAAATTTAAACTTAGAAATTTGTTACAATAATTATAGTTTAATATTACGTTGATGTTAATTAAGGCAATATTTGTAAGTAGTGTTAAGGTTTCATATTGGACAAATTGTTGAGTTATAAGGATCGGGAATAAAGCTTTATTAATTTGATTGGAATTTAAAATTTAATAAAAGGATTAATTGCAATTGAATGAATTTAATATTTTAAAATGGGAATTTAGATGAAATATGAGGAAATTTATGTAATAGTTTTGAATCCAATATTTAATCCATCCATAAAATGACTATTGGTTGATTTAAGTATAGGAAGCAAGATTTATTAATTTAATTTAAGTACAAAATTCAATAATTTTATTTATTGCAAAATAAAATGGAATTAAAACGTTTAAATACTACGTTATTGAAATTAAAATGGAATTTGAGTATAATAATGTAATAAATCATGAACCAATGTAGTGGCAATCTTATTTCGGTAAAAGACGTAAATAAGAAGGCTTAAAAATTTAATAAATGGGTTTTTGAGAATTTAATTTATAAATTCTAAATATAATGAAGCGGAGAAATTAACACTGCAATTGATAGATTCATCAACTTTTAATTTACATCTAAACTAGTTTAAATTTTTGTAAATACTTAAGAAATATAAAGGTGATAAAATTGTCAATTATAAAATTGAAATTAAAAATTTGATTTAATTAATTAATTATTAATTTATTTAATTAATGGAAAAATAGTCATTTTGGCCACTGACTCGGATTTCCACGAAACCAGTTTCATCGGATCTGTATCGGTGAATTATTATAGGATTTCAAGTTTCGTATCGATCGGACTTGTCGTTTGATTGTATGGACTTGAAACGCCTTGAAATCAATTTAATTGAAATCAATTGAAATCAATTTGAAAATATTGATTTTATCATAACTTCTGCATACGATGGAATTTGGATGCGAAACTTTTTCAATCACGTTCACAATATTTTAAAACATCTATTATGATATATGGGTTGATCTAGTTTCGTTCCGGAGTCGAAACGGGCTTTTTAGGCCACTTTGTCGTTAGCGCGTACGTCTATCTTATCTGATCCACTCTATTTCAAATTTTCCTATAATTACCTTGTTATAAACCCTAGCCTCCCTATATTCTCATTTTTTGTATGTATAATTCCATCAGCTCCTTCTCTTTTCAATGGCTGCAAACCCTAGATCCAATTGCAAATTCAAAAATACAATGAAAATTCAAACTCTTCAAAAAAATTCAGAAAAATTATATAATGAAGCTTTCGATGTAAACATCTCAAAATTGAAATTGATTTTCCGATTCGATGCATCGTTTGTCCAGAATTTCTAAATCAATTTTCGACCGTTCATCGCGCGTCAATGAACATCGACGGATCGACGAACCATTTCTGGGTATTGTAGAGTGGACGATGGGGAGTGCATCAGTGGTGTTCATTCGTCGAATTGACGGTCGGATTTGTCGTACAAATTCGACTAGGATTTTAATTATTAGAGGCGGCTGCTCACGTTTTGCCGATATCAGGATCGCCGCGATGAGGTGCGGCATACTGGTGGTAGGCGCAAGGCCACAGGGGCGGCGATCGGCGAGGTGCGGCAACGACGCGACAATGACAAGTATGCGATTCCATCGGTTGGGTTGGGTGTGTGCGTGCTAGGTTTCAGATCTGGAAAGAGAGTTGTAGCGTGCAATTTCTTGGTGACGTGGATGTAAGTAAATGTGTTCTTTTCTGTTTTTTCTTCAATCGCATAAATCGTCATAACTTTTGCATACGATATCCGATTTACGTGCGGTTTCTTTTGTTAGGATCGTATTGAAATTCCGGACATGATGATGCAGGTTTCGACATTTCAGAAACGGTCAAATTTTTAGGTTTAAATTGGATTTAAATTCAATTTAAATTCAAAAGGTGAGTGTTTTAACCCACTCACAACTTCTAAAATTTCTATTGAATTGATATATGATGTGATTTAAAATTTATTTATGGTTGTTTGGCATATTTTTAATCATCATCTCAGTTAATTTCATTTATTTAAATTAAATTTCTATTTAATTTATTCATTGCATTTAAACTGCCAGTTAAATTTATTATTGCGTATAAACTGCCAGTTAAATTTTTAGTTAATTTATTTTGCATAATAAACTGCCAGTAAATGCCAGTTATTTATTACCTATTATATATTGATGTATTGTTTGAATTGGATGATGATTGTGATAAATGGATGTATGATTTTATGATGGATGAATGGATGTTTATTTATATCATCATAAATTGCAAGTTGTTATGCATTTTATTGCATTCGGGATTGCGTGTTGAAATGATATATAACCATAAAATTTTATTTTTAAATTGTGGATTGAAATGATAAATATTCGTATCACTTGACCATAGGATAGAAAATTTTATACAGACACCGTGGTATATATATATAAAAAAATATTTTTAAAGTGATTTCTATGGTTTTGCAAAGATATATATATATATATGGTTTATGGGATATTGATTTGGTTATTGATAAAGGTTATTTTATATATAGTTAAATTCTGGATTTTAAGCTATGTATAAAATTAAATTGAACTATAAAAGAGGTTAATAATCAAGTTTGATTTTTTTTTTTGAGATCAAATATGATTAAGCATTTATTTAAATTTAATTTTTGGAGTTTAAATGACTTAAATGAGAATAAGGTTGGAAGATGAATATTAAATTAATTTGGAATTTAATAAAATTTATAATTTTAAAGGATATGATTTTTATAACTTGATTTTGTGTTGAGTGATTTAAATGAATATTAGGTTGATTTAAATGAATATATCAAGTTAAATAAATTGCAAGAATATTCAGTTATGTGAAGTTAAAGGTTTTAGTTAAATTATATTGAATTCATTAAGTAAACATTTCAAATCTAAATAATAATAATTGAATTTGTTATATATGGAATTATCAAAGAATTTGTTTTGAAATGGTGGAATATTTAAAGCTTTGAAACATAAGAATTGAAATGGTTATTTGGAAGTTTAAATCGGTATTTGGAATTGATTTGTGAAATTAAAAGGAGCTATGTTATTTTATAAGGTAATTTAATATTTAACCATTTAAGAGGTGGAAGTTTTCTTCAAAGTTAGGATTTTCAAGGTATTATAATTTGAAAGTATTATATTCAAGAGTTTTGATTTCTAAATGTATACTTTGAAAGCAATATGATTTTTGGAAAGGGTATATTTGAAATTAAAACGATATTATATCGATTTGGGTCTAAATGATATCAAATTGATTTGGGTTTTAAACGAAAATGATATCATATTTATATAGTTTTGAAATGGATATTATATTCTAATTTTAAAGTATAAACTATTTTGAAAGGATCGCGGTGTTATAATAACGATTGGTTGTTGAAGAGACCGGGATCGGAAGTTGTCATACTCTCTGCCAACTCCGAAAACCACTTTAACAACCATGTACGCGGTGGAGATTCCATAATGAAGTAGGATAGTGGCGGCGTTTCCTTTGAGGTAAATACGTGGACCAACTCCCGTGAGTTGGCATAAGGTGGCTAAATCAGGAGCGATCGACGGGTTAATGAGGTAGCACCTTTGATCGGAAACATCCTTTCGATATTCTACTTTGACTTTGGTTTTGTTCGGTGGCCACTTTTGATTTCTTTGATTTGGGGGTGTGGTTCGAGGTGGGCGGTAGCTGCGGCTATGCGTTACCACCGACCCGGAAGCGTAATTGGTATATCTACCCTGGCATTGCCTAGTTGTGCCATGTCACCTACCCTATCGCGCCTTATATGAGTTTCTATTTGTATCGTACCTATGGAGTATCCTCTGGTAGCCTCTCGATCAGGAGGTATTACGGTACTGTATAGACTATTGGCATTTTATGTGCTAAAGTGGAAAATGTAAAGCCTCAACGCTATTTGAAAGTAAGTTTATTTTACAATTGGACACAATTATAATAGCGAAATATACTACATAGTAAATAGTTTAACAGATCCTTAAGAGATGTAAATCCCGAGCATCTCTTGAGTTACTGCACTCATATTTATTTCTGTTGATTTAACTTACATAAGTCTTTTAGTTCTGACTCGAGTGTTTTGTCTTTTCAATTTGCTCCAGTCAGTCCGAGCATTTTAGGACTTGAAGACTTTATTTCTAGAGGACGAAGACGAATATTTCATTATTATTATTATATTATGCTGTTCCACTACACACTGTATTCCGCTGCATCGATTTTATTCGTTGGTATGTGCAACTCTAATATATATTGTATAAGTAAAATTAAATATTTTGTAAACAGCTGTAACGACCCGTAAATTTTCGATAATTAAAATAGCTAATTTAAAAGATTTCGTGATTTAATGTTAGAAAAAAAATTTGTAATTCGTTTGGAATAATAATAGCTGGAATGAATTGCGACAATAATTATCCAAGTAATGAAAAATAAAAGCTACTTAGTGAATGCCTTTGAAATCAAAAGTTGAATAGGATAATAAATGTTGAATTCATTGGGTATAATAGAGTAATTGATTGATAAGTAAAATCTATTTAAAAATCAAATATTGAATATTGAACAGGTAAATTGTTTAAATTAAATATTTAAAACTTATTGAATAATTGAATAACTATAAAATGAAAATAGTGTTCTAAATTGTGAATTGGTTTTAAAAGTTGAATCTTATAAGTTCAATTTCAATATTTCAAAAGATAATGAATTATTGGATAATCGAAATTGTTTAAACTTAATATTTGGAATTTATTGAATAATTTAATAATAGGAATTGAAGAACCGTATAATGGAAATAGTTGTTCTATAATTTTAATTCGTGTTAAAGGTTAAATTTTAAGTTCGTTTTGAATATTTCAAAAGATGGTGATTTAAGAATAATCAAATTGTTTAAATTTAATATTACAAATGTTTGAATAATTAAATTCCGAATTTGATATGATTAATTTGATATTGAAATTTAATATTTGAAATAGAGTGAATAATTGAAATTTGATTTAATATGATTCCAATTGGTTTCCAAAGTGAATGTAAGTTATATTGGGTTTATAATAGAGTTAATAAGATTTTAAAATTGGAATTTATTGAATAATTGAATAACGGGTTTAATATGATTAAATATGATTTGTAAAATTTTATTTTATCATATTAAAGTAAGAATGATGTTGTAGAACTTTTAAAATTGAATTAAAAGTAAATTTGTGAAAATTGAATATTTTAATATTTAATTATCGACTGAAAAATAGCCAATTTTCGAACAGTCTCAGAATTGGACGAAACTAGTTCCACTGGATCCGTAATAATTAGTTACTATTGGATTTCAATTTTCATAGCAATCGGAGTGGTCGTTTGACCGTGGCAGCTCGAAACGCATCGAAATTGTTTTAATATTAATTTGGCGTGTTAAAATAGTCATTTTTCAAACAGTCTCAGATTTCGACGAAACTAGTTTCATCGGATCCGTAATGTGATATTATTGTAAGATTTCAAATTTCGTGTCAATCGGATTTTCCGTTTGTCCGGGTCGAGCCAAAACGCCTAGAAAATCGTTTAATCGGTTTAATTTAAAATTGATCGTTTATTGTCGTAACTCGCACAGACGATCGAATTAGCTTCTGAAACCTGTTCCATTGTGTCCGGAACGCGGGATAAACCCTAGAAACGCCGGTCACCGCGCGTAAATCGGAGTTTGAAAAATCCGGATTGAATAGAGTTCGTCGTTTCCTATAAATAGCCCCTTGTTCAAAATTTTCAACAGAAAATAAAAAAAATTAAACCCTAGCCGCCGTTCGAAAATAAATGGCCAGAAATTTGCTCTCTTTTCTCCTTAATCTCTCCCAATCTATAAACAATTACCAAAAATCTTCAACTAAAAGATTGTAGCTAACATCGAGAGCTTCGAATCCGTACGGTTGAGATGGGATATGGTGGAGCGTGGAGGACCAGAAGGAGCCACGATGGCCGGCCGTTTGGCCTCGTATTGCGTGCTCCAGGGAGGACCAAGCTCTGACATCTTCTGGCCAAAGATAGCTTTTGACGTGGGCTTCGAAATGACGTAACTTGATCGTGGTGAAGATGCTCCTTTTGGTCGCGTAAATTAGGGTATAACGGCGGCATTTGGGTTTCTCTGTGCGTTCGTACCTGTAGAATGCGATGGAGGTGAAGGAGATACGCACGGATCTGATGGGAGGGAAGTGATCTAATGGCCCTGATTCAATTGGGGTTAGAAATGAGGTATTAAATGTAAATTAATTATTTTTAAATTCGTATTAACTTTAAAACTGTGTAACTTTTTCATACGAAGTCGAAAACGCACGAAACAAATTGCATTGCGTTCGTATTGCCGAATACTACGCGATGCAATTGGATTGGAGTCGTTTGAAGCTAAAGAAAATTTCGGGTAAAATTAAACGCTCGTTTAATTTTATTCGAAATAAAACGCTGGAACTGAATTGAAATCAAGGTGAGTGTTTTATAACGCTCACACCGTACTAAATATCTTTATGCTAGTTAAATTTGACATTATGAAGTGTTAAGATTTTATTTGTCGTTGTTTGATGAAATTTAATTGTCATATAGATTGTCATTTGAATTAACCGTTGAAATTAAATTGACAGATAAATTGAAATTAAAATTTAATTGCGATTAAATTACCTGACATTGATAACTATGAATTTGTTATGAATTGTATTGTCTATTGGATGATTTATTTCGATGGATGCTATTGGTTGATATTTAAATGTTTGGATGCTAATTTGCTTATATATAACCTGTTATGCATACATATGCCACTATGATTGATTTAAGTGATATATATATTCATCCCTGACATTCAATTGAAATAAATAACTACTTGGCCATAGGATAGAAAATTATATACGGACACCGAATTGGCTAAATTAATAAAAAAAATTAAATCGTCGATTTAAAATTTATTTAAATGTTTTGATTTAAAGGTTATAAATAGAAATCAATTTATAGGAATCGAATTTATCGAAAAGTTGAGATTGGAATGTTGAAATAAATTTTGGTTAAAAGAAATTGTTGAATAAATTTAAGTGGAGACTTTGAGATTTAAAATTTGGATATGATTGAATTTCGAAAATTTATTTGTTTTAAAGATTGAACATTAAATTTGAGCTTTGAATATTACTAAGTAAAAGTGACATAAAAATGATATTTGAAATGAGCTTGGAATTGAATCATATTTGAGATTTGGATTTAAATTTGAATATTGAAGGAAAATTTTGTTAAGTGTTATAAATTGATATTTTGAAAATCCAGATCTAAATCGATATAAATTGAAATTGAATTAATTGAAAGTGAATATAAAAATTGAATAAATTTGAAGTCAAAGTTGACATTGATTTGAATTGAAATCGAAATTGAATCGGTAGAATGGAAATTGAAATTGATTTGAATTGGGAAGTTATAAATTGAAATGGATTGGGTTTGAAGCTGTTTTATTTTGTTTTTCAAATTACTCTGCTATATAAACCATTTTTGAATACTTAAACTATTTTAATCTATTTTAAATCTACTTAACCCAATTTAAATTATTTTAAACTAATTTATTTATTTCAAATCCATTTTGAGTATTTTAACTATTTTAATTATTTAAACTACTTAAAACTATTTTTCTAAAATTCTAAGCTGGTCAATAAGGTGCAATGTTTATATTTAAATCTTGAATTTAAATACGAATTGAGTTAAATGAAGTTGCAACCTAAATTGAAATCCGAATTGATTTTGAAACCGAAATAAGATATTGAGACGAAAAATGATTTTTGAAACGGAATCTGACATTTTAATAGATACGATGATATTTGAAATGGATTTGACTTTTGAAGCGAATATGATATTTTGATATCAATTATGAATCGATTTGAAATGTAAAAGAGCCAACGGTGTAATAATACGTAGTTATTAAAGAGACCGGGATCGGATATGGACATACTCTCTGTCGATACCGAAAACCACTTTAATAACTATTATACGCGGAGTGTTGATCCAGAATGAAGTGGTTGGTTTGGTGAACGCGTTGACTGAAGAAAGAGAACGATATTGGATGACCCCTGACATGACTAAAACAGGAGCCACGCCGGGCCATTGAGGTTCGCCACCTCTAGCGGACACGCTTCTTCGATACCATTTCTATTACATTTGTGATTCGATTTGGGTGCACCCCTTGATTTGGGAGTGTTGTTTCGCGGTGTTGGGGTAGCTGCTGGCTATGCTCAACATCAGTCCGGATCACGCAACTACTAGTATCCTAGTTGGTATCGCCTCATGTACCTTGTCATACTGATTATCCTATTCGCGACCACTACATTATGTTTTGTGTTATACCTATGGGGTACCCTCTGATAACCACCAATTTACGGTGGGGCTTACGGTGCTGTATAGACTATGGCATTATAAAATGTGTTAAGGGGAATTATGGTAACGCCTTAACGCTATTTTGATACTTTATATTACTGATAGGCATTATCTACTTAGCGTACATTACTACATAGTAGATAGTTTAACGGATCCTTAAGAGATGGAAAATCCAGTAACATCTCTTGAGTTATTGCACGCACGTTGACACTGGATAGGAGATGTCAAACCCCGTAAACATCTCTGACGCCGTTACACTCATGTTTATTTACGATTGATTTAACTTACATGAGGATATTTTAGTCATGGCTCGAGTGTTTTGTCTTTCATTACGCTCGGGTCAGACCTGAGTTTTTCAGCTTATTGAAGATCTATTCTGGAGGATGAAGACGAAGATTTGGTATACTATTACTATTATTATCTTTGCATCATGTTGTCTGCTGCATTATTTTATTGTTCTGTCGTATATGTATAACTCTGGTAAATGTTGTATAAATAATTGTCAAAGTATAGTAAACAGCTTTATGAACTTTTTATTTGACTATTATATTTTATCGTTCCGCTGCGAGATTCTGTGTTGTTTCTTTTCCTTTATTTCTCTTTCTTTTATTTTATTATTTACCGCAATAACCATCTGCCCTTTTGAATGGTTTGGAATCGACATGTGTATTTGATCGTCGGTTTAAACTGTCCAAAAAGACGGGTCGTTACAGTTGGTATCAGAGCTTTGGTTTAGCGATAAACCTTGGCTCTAGTGGGGAATAACTCATTGAAATAGAGGTAAACTATATGAATGATTTGAGTGTATATGAGAGAGCGTACTTGTTATTTGATATAAAATGGTTTTATATTGTGTTAACTTTATTCCGTTGAGTATTTATGAATTCTGGTCGATACTTAGGACGCCAAGGCGTCGATAGGAATTTCTAAACACTCGAATAGGACAAACCAACACAATATCGTTTTGGAATATATTTTATATAAAAGAATTATTTAAATATTTATTCATTTTGATTGAATTGATTGTTAGGAGATGATAATATTAGATTATTATCGTTATTGTTTGATCAGTCAATATTTACAACAATTGATTAAATAACAATGGATTTAGGAAAATGAAATCTTGTAAACACAATTGATAATGAATATAAATGAATTTTAACTTGGATTTGGGAATTTAAATTCCGGTGTTTGAAATTGACTTACAAGAATTTGAAAAATATAATATGAGTATTATATGATAGTATAATTGAGTTGCAATTGTTTTCGAAGGATTTTTTTTATGATAAATGTTATATTCCCTTCTCTGGACGCTAGAAAATAATTTCGGTGATGAGTGCACGCATCATCGGCGTTTGTTTTCAAGAGTCAGAGTGGGGGAGACCACTTAATAGCTTGTCTAAACCTTGTTTTGATTCAAATTTTATTTTATTTTGTATTCTCTATAGTATGATTTGATGTATAAATTATATAAGTATATATTATTTCAAAACTTGATTTGAAATGAAACCGGGATTGGAATTCTTAGGTCCTTTAATAATTAATGATTTTTTTTTAAATGATTGAAATGAATTTAGACTTGAATCATCAAGGAACTTCTGAATTGTGAAATGAGAAATGAACCTAAGAGCTAAGTGAAAATATCAATTGAAGTAGAAATCCTTAGAATTAGGAAATTATGAACTTAAAAAAAAATTGAAACTGTAAAACTCGCATAGTATTAAATTTCATTCTATAGCATAGATATAACTTACCAAAATATTTAAGAAGTTCAAAATGTTTTATGAATTGTTAATTGGATAATATACAAGTATAGGTTTGAATAATGAAATATGCATTTAATTAATGGTTTGCAAATATAAATAAAATTGTTAGTAAATAATTGGAATTTAAATTAACATTTAAAGGTGATTCACAATTATGTTAATATAAAATGGAAATACTATATGTGAATGTAAATGTGAAATTAAATTATAGTGAAATTTAAGTAATGACTTAAGAATTAATTAATTGAAAATTCAACTTTAAATGAAAAGAAGTTGTATGTTGTTTAACTACATTCTATTTGAATAACTATAACTTACCAAATACTTAAAAGGTTTAAAATGCTAATAAGGATAGGTAGAGAAATAATATATCAACGTGAGAGTGAATAAATAAATGTGAAGATCTATTGATAGTTGTAAATATAAATGAAATTTAAGCTGTAAAATGAATGATATATCTAAGTGGATAAAAAAAATTTAAAATTAATGAAATATAAAATTGGTAAATGCAAACTAATTAAATTTGAATATAACTAAATGTCAATAAACTTGGAAGTGTATGAAAAAAAATTGACTTGGAAATGTATAATTGATTTAGTGTAGATTTTGGATGGGTGTTAATGTTTGATATGCATTGGTTGTTAGATGGATGAAAATTGATTAAGTAGAATTCATTAGTGTTAATGGAATTGACTAAACGGAATAAAATTTTAAAATAATCAAATTCAAATTTGAAGCAAAGTGAAATTAAATATAATTGAATTCAATTTAAATTGAAGCAAATTGACTTGAATTTAAAATATGAATGAAACTAACTTGAATAAATCGAAAACAAATTGAATGTAAACCTATTGCATGGATGAATTAGAAAATAAATGTTGTGCTTATGATTGTTCTTTAGAAAATTTGAAGTTTGATGGTTTGTACTTTGAAATAATAAAAGCAAATTTTGGAAAAAATCCAAAATTGTCCAATATATGCTGAAACGAAAACAACCATAAGTTTTAAATGGCTGAACGAAATTTGACGAACTTGGACTTTTAGAAAAGCTTAGAAACTATAGCACAACTTTTGTTTAGATAACTTGAGAAAATCCCTTCGTCTACTAGGTTAAAAACTTGAATGTTACTCGCTGTCCTGTGTAAAAATAAGTAAAATCAGTAGTAT
Organism: Allium cepa; assembly: GCA_030765085.1. Lineage (NCBI taxonomy): Eukaryota > Viridiplantae > Streptophyta > Magnoliopsida > Asparagales > Amaryllidaceae > Allium > Allium cepa. The sequence continues at coordinate 1,012,800,143 of CM060934.1, read as the reverse complement.
ACACCCTTAGTATTCTCACCATATCTTTTGACTGGTTTATCGGATTTTGATGTTCTTGCACTTTCTGGAAATCTAGGAACTTAAGCTAAAACTTTTATTTTAAGTGTTTTGTGTTTTGATGTCGTTTAGAAGGTCGAAAACGTGGGTGAACGTCGCTGACCTGCGCAATTCATTGCCCAGGCTGAGGCGTATCCTCTAAGTAAAACGGCCATAATTTTTGACGTATGGTCCGAATTCAATGATTTTGGATATTCCGGAAAGCCTGAAATGAATGCAACAACTTTTGTTTAGAATCTGTTGCCGAATTTTATCGTTTAGGTGTCCTAAAACTAAGATTTGTTTGCTGTCCTGAAATTGGAATCTCAGTTTTGAAGCTAAATATGTTATATATATGTTGTGTAGGCTATGTATATCGATCTATCTTTATATGCATGGTTATAACTTAGTTATTGAGTGTTTAGTAGGTGCGGATTTCGCTTGCTTTGCATTTGGAGCTCGCTTTCACGCTATATTAGCCGTATATGCTCGCTAACAATATATAAGGTACATATCTCAAATTACATATCGTATTTTTACACTTTTTCCCTACGGAATGCCTCATCACTTGATGAGATGTATATTTGTGATATATATACTGTTATATTTTTTTTTCGATCGAGCCGCGCAAAGGAGACTCTGCCGAAATTTTCCGTAAAATCCAAGTGTTAGAAAATTTTTCAAGTTTTAAAATTTTATAACTTGTTTTGATAACTAACTTTTAAAGTTGGAAAGCCGTTCGGAGTAACTTGGTGGAAGCGTAGTTATGACTTTATAGATGGAATTTCATTGTTTTATAAGTTGGTAACTTTGAATAAAATACATCAAATGTTGAATTCCATACTTAGTCCTTTTCCCTTCTTTTCCTTTTCGGGGACGAAAAGTTTTGAGTGGGGGAGAATGTAACGACCCGTAAATTTTCGATAATTAAAATAGCTAATTTAAAAGATTTCGTGATTTAATTTTAGCAAAAAAATTTGTAATTCGTTTGGAATAATAATAGCTGGAATGAATTGCGACAATAATTATCCAAGTAATGAAAAATAAAAGCTACTTAGTGAATGCCTTTGAAATCAAAAGTTGAATAGGATAATAAATGTTGAATTCATTGGGTATAATAGAGTAATTGATTGATAAGTAAAATCTATTTAAAAATCAAATATTGAATATTGAACAGGTAAATTGTTTAAATTAAATATTTAAAACTTATTGAATAATTGAATAACTATAAAATGAAAATAGTGTTTTAAATTGTGAATTGGTTTTAAAAGTTGAATCTTATAAGTTCAATTTCAATATTTCAAAAGATAATGAATTATTGGATAAACGAAATTGTTTAAACTTAATATTTGGAATTTATTGAATAATTTAATAATGGGAATTGAAGAACCGTATAATGGAAATGGTTGTTCTATAATTTTAATTCGTTTTAAAGGTTAAATTTTAAGTTCGTTTTGAATATTTCAAAAGATGGTGATTTAAGAATAATCGAATTGTTTAAATTTAATATTACAAATGTTTGAATAATTAAATTCCGAATTTGATATGATTAATTTGATATTGAAATTTAATATTTGAAATAGAGTGAATAATTGAAATTTGATTTAATATGATTCCAATTGGTTTCCAAAGTGAATGTAAGTTATATTGGGTTTATAATAGAGTTAATAAGATTTTAAAATTGGAATTTATTGAATAATTGAATAACGGGTTTAATATGATTAAATATGATTTGTAAAATTTTATTTTATCATATTAAAGTAAGAATGATGTTGTAGAACTTTTAAAATTGAATTAAAAGTAAATTTGTGAAAATTGAATATTTTAATATTTAATTATCGACTGAAAAATAGCCAATTTTCGAACAGTCTCATAATTGGACGAAACTAGTTCCACTGGATCCGTAATAATTAGTTACTATCGGATTTCAATTTTCATAGCAATCGGAGTGGTCGTTTGACCGTGGCAGCTCGAAACGCATCGAAATTGTTTTAATATTAATTTGGCGTGTTAAAATAGTCATTTTTCAAACAGTCTCAGATTTCGACGAAACTAGTTTCATCGGATCCGTAATGTGATATTATTGTAAGATTTCAAATTTCGTGTCAATCGGATTTTCCGTTTGTCCGGGTCGAGCCAAAACGCCTAGAAAATCGTTTAATCGGTTTAATTTAAAATTGATCGTTTATTGTCGTAACTCGCACAGACGATCGAATTAGCTTCTGAAACCTGTTCCATTGTGTCCGAAACGCGGGATAAACCCTAGAAACGCCGGTCACCGCGCGTAAATCGGAGTTTGAAAAATCCGGATTGAATAGAGTTCGTCGTTTCCTATAAATAGCCCCTTGTTCAAAATTTTCAACAGAAAATAAAAAAAATTAAACCCTAGCCGCCGTTCGAAAATAAATGGCCAGAAATTTGCTCTCTTTTCTCCTTAATCTCTCCCAATCTATAAACAATTACCAAAAATCTTCAACTAAAAGATTGTAGCTAACATCGAGAGCTTCGAATCCGTACGGTTGAGATGGGATATGGTGGAGCGTGGAGGACCAGAAGGAGCCACGATGGCCGGCCGTTTGGCCTCGTATTGCGTGCCCCAGGGAGGACCAAGCTCTGACATCTTCTGGCCGAAGATAGATTTTGACGTGGGCTTCGAAATGACGTAACTTGATCGTGGTGAAGATGCTCCTTTTGGTCGCGTAAATTAGGGTATAACGGCAGCATTTGGGTTTCTCTGTGCGTTCGTACCTGTAGAATGCGATGGGGGTGAAGGAGATACGCACGGATCTGATGGGAGGGAAGTGATCTAATGGCCCTGATTCAATTGGGGTTAGAAATGAGGTATTAAATGTAAATTAATTATTTTTAAATTCGTATTAACTTTAAAACTGTGTAACTTTTTCATACGAAGTCGAAAACGCACGAAACAAATTGCATTGCGTTCGTATTGCCGAATACTACGCGATGCAATTGGATTGGAGTCGTTTGAAGCTAAAGAAAATTTCAGGTAAAATTAAACGCTCGTTTAATTTTATTCGAAATAAAACGCTGGAACTGCATTGAAATCAAGGTGAGTGTTTTATAACGCTCACACCGTACTAAATATCTTTATGCTAGTTAAATTTGACATTATGAAGTGTTAAGATTTTATTTGTCGTTGTTTGATGAAATTTAATTGTCATATAGATTGTCATTTGAATTAACCGTTGAAATTTAATTGACAGATAAATTGAAATTAAAATTTAATTGCGATTAAATTACCTGACATTGATAACTATGAATTTGTTATGAATTGTATTGTCTATTGGATGATTTATTTCGATGGATGCTATTGGTTGATATTTAAATGTTTGGATGCTAATTTGCTTATATATAACCTGTTATGCATACATATGCCACTATGATTGATTTAAGTGATATATATATATTCATCCCTGACATTCAATTGAAATAAATAACTACTTGGCCATAGGATAGAAAATTATATACGGACACCGAATTGGCTAAATTAATAAAAAAAATTAAATCGTCGATTTGAAATTTATTTAAATGTTTTGATTTAAAGGTTATAAATAGAAATCAATTTATAGGAATCGAATTTATCGAAAAGTTGAGATTGGAATGTTGAAATAAATTTTGGTTAAAAGAAATTGTTGAATAAATTTAAGTGGAGACTTTGAGATTTAAAATTTGGATATGATTGAATTTCGAAAATTTATTTGTTTTAAAGATTGAACATTAAATTTGAGCTTTGAATATTACTAAGTAAAAGTGACATAAAAATGATATTTGAAATGAGCTTGGAATTGAATCATATTTGAGATTTGGATTTAAATTTGAATATTGAAGGAAAATTTTGTTAAGTGTTATAAATTGATATTTTGAAAATCCAGATCTAAATCGATATAAATTGAAATTGAATTAATTGAAAGTGAATATAAAAATTGAATAAATTTGAAGTCAAAGTTGACATTGATTTGAATTGAAATCGAAATTGAATCGGGAGAATGGAAATTGAAATTGATTTGAATTGGGAAGTTATAAATTGAAATGGATTGGGTTTGAAGCTGTTTTATTTTGTTTTTCAAATTACTCTGCTATATAAACCATTTTTGAATACTTAAACTATTTTAATCTATTTTAAATCTACTTAACCCAATTTAAATTATTTTAAACTAATTTATTTATTTCAAATCCATTTTGAGTATTTTAACTATTTTAATTATTTAAACTACTTAAAACTATTTTTCTAAAATTCTAAGCTGGTCAATAAGGTGCAATGTTTATATTTAAATCTTGAATTTAAATACGAATTGAGTTAAATGAAGTTGCAACCTAAATTGAAATCCGAATTGATTTTGAAACCGAAATAAGATATTGAGACGAAAAATGATTTTTGAAACGGAATCTGACATTTTAATAGATACGATGATATTTGAAATGGATTTGACTTTTGAAGCGAATATGATATTTTGATATCAATTATGAATCGATTTGAAATGTAAAAGAGCCAACGGTGTAATAATACGTAGTTATTAAAGAGACCGGGATCGGATATGGACATACTCTCTGTCGATACCGAAAACCACTTTAATAACTATTATACGCGGAGTGTTGATCCAGAATGAAGTGGTTGGTTTGGTGAACGCGTTGACTGAAGAAAGAGAACGATATTGGATGACCCCTGACATGACTAAAACAGGAGCCACGCCGGGCCATTGAGGTTCGCCACCTCTAGCGGACACGCTTCTTCGATACCATTTCTATTACATTTGTGATTCGATTTGGGTGCACCCCTTGATTTGGGAGTGTTGTTTCGCGGTGTTGGGGTAGCTGCTGGCTATGCTCAACATCAGTCCGGATCACGCAACTACTAGTATCCTAGTTGGTATCGCCTCATGTACCTTGTCATACTGATTATCCTATTCGCGACCACTACATTATGTTTTGTGTTATACCTATGGGGTACCCTCTGATAACCACCAATTTACGGTGGGGCTTACGGTGCTGTATAGACTATGGCATTATAAAATGTGTTAAGGGGAATTATGGTAACGCCTTAACGCTATTTTGATACTTTATATTACTGATAGGCATTATCTACTTAGCGTACATTACTACATAGTAGATAGTTTAACGGATCCTTAAGAGATGGAAAATCCAGTAACATCTCTTGAGTTATTGCACGCACGTTGACACTGGATAGGAGATGTCAAACCCCGTAAACATCTCTGACGCCGTTACACTCATGTTTATTTACGATTGATTTAACTTACATGAGGATATTTTAGTCATGGCTCGAGTGTTTTGTCTTTCATTACGCTCGGGTCAGACCTGAGTTTTTCAGCTTATTGAAGATCTATTCTGGAGGATGAAGACGAAGATTTGGTATACTATTACTATTATTATCTTTGCATCATGTTGTCTACTGCATTATTTTATTGTTCTGTCGTATATGTATAACTCTGGTAAATGTTGTATAAATAATTGTCAAAGTATAGTAAACAGCTTTATGAACTTTTTATTTGACTATTATATTTTATCGTTCCGCTGCGAGATTCTGTGTTGTTTCTTTTCCTTTATTTCTCTTTCTTTTATTTTATTATTTACCGCAATAAACATCTGCCCTTTTGAATGGTTTGGAATCGACATGTGTATTCGATCGTCGGTTTAAACTGTCCAAAAAGACGGGTCGTTACAGTTGGTATCAGAGCTTTGGTTTAGCGATAAACCTTGGCTCTAGTGGGGAATAACTCATTGAAATAGAGGTAAACTATATGAATGATTTGAGTGTATATGAGAGAGCGTACTTGTTATTTGATATAAAATGGTTTTATATTGTGTTAACTTTATTCCGTTGAGTATTTATGAATTCTGGTCGATACTTAGGACGCCAAGGCGTCGATAGGAATTTCTAAACACTCGAATAGGACAAACCAACACAATATCGTTTTGGAATATATTTTATATAAAAGAATTATTTAAATATTTATTCATTTTGATTGAATTGATTGTTAGGAGATGATAATATTAGATTATTATCGTTATTGTTTGATCAGTCAATATTTACAACAATTGATTAAATAACAATGGATTTAGGAAAATGAAATCTTGTAAACACAATTGATAATGAATATAAATGAATTTTAACTTGGATTTGGGAATTTAAATTCCGGTGTTTGAAATTGACTTACAAGAATTTGAAAAATATAATATGAGTATTATATGATAGTATAATTGAGTTGCAATTGTTTTCAAAGGATTTTTTTTATGATAAATGTTATATTCCCTTCTCTGGACGCTAGAAAATAATTTCGGTGATGAGTGCACGCATCATCGGCGTTTGTTTTCAAGAGTCAGAGTGGGGGAGACCACTTAATAGCTTGTCTAAACCTTGTTTTGATTCAAATTTTATTTTATTTTGTATTCTCTATAGTATGATTTGATGTATAAATTATATAAGTATATATTATTTCAAAACTTGATTTGAAATGAAACCGGGATTGGAATTCTTAGGTCCTTTAATAATTAATGATTTTTTTTTAAATGATTGAAATGAATTTAGACTTGAATCATCAAGGAACTTCTGAATTGTGAAATGAGAAATGAACCTAAGAGCTAAGTGAAAATATCAATTGAAGTAGAAATCCTTAGAATTAGGAAATTATGAACTTAAAAAAAATTGAAACTGTAAAACTCGCATAGTATTAAATTTCATTCTATAGCATAGATATAACTTACCAAAATATTTAAGAAGTTCAAAATGTTTTATGAATTGTTAATTGGATAATATACAAGTATAGGTTTGAATAATGAAATATGCATTTAATTAATGGTTTGCAAATATAAATAAAATTGTTAGTAAATAATTGGAATTTAAATTAACATTTAAAGGTGATTCACAATTATGTTAATATAAAATGGAAATACTATATGTGAATGTAAATGTGAAATTAAATTATAGTGAAATTTAAGTAATGACTTAAGAATTAATTAATTGAAAATTCAACTTTAAATGAAAAGAAGTTGTATGTTGTTTAACTACATTCTATTTGAATAACTATAACTTACCAAATACTTAAATGGTTTAAAATGCTAATAAGGATAGGTAGAGAAATAATATATCAGCATGAGAGTGAATAAATAAATGTGAAGATCTATTGATAGTTGTAAATATAAATGAAATTTAAGCTGTAAAATGAATGATATATCTAAGTGAATAAAAAAAATTTAAAATTAATGAAATATAAAATTGGTAAATTGAAACTAATTAAATTTGAATATAACTAAATGTCAATAAACTTGGAAGTGTATGAAAAAAAAATTGACTTGGAAATGTATAATTGATTTAGTGTAGATTTTGGATGGGTGTTAATGTTTGATATGCATTGGTTGTTAGATGGATGAAAATTGATTAAGTAGAATTCATTAGTGTTAATGGAATTGACTAAACGGAATAAAATTTTAAAATAATTAAATTCAAATTTGAAGCAAAGTGAAATTAAATATAATTGAATTCAATTTAAATTGAAGCAAATTGACTTGAATTTAAAATGTGAATGAAACTAACTTGAATAAATCGGAAACAAATTGAATGTAAACCTATTGCATGGATGAATTAGAAAATAAATGTTGTGCTTATGATTGTTCTTTAGAAAATTTGAAGTTTGATGGTTTGTACTTTGAAATAATAAAAGCAAATTTTGGAAAAAATCCAAAATTGTCCAATATATGCTGAAACGAAAACAACCATAAGTTTTAAATGGCTGAACGAAATTTGACAAACTTGGACTTTTAGAAAAGATTAGAAACTATAGCACAACTTTTGTTTAGATAACTTGAGAAAATCCCTTCGTCTACTAGGTTAAAAACTTGAATGTTACTCGCTGTCCTGTGTAAAAATAAGTAAAATCAGTAGTATACACCCTTAGTATTTTCACCATATCTTTTGACTGGTTTATCGGATTTTGATGTTCTTGCACTTTCTGGAAATCTAGGAACTTAAGCTAAAACTTTTATTTTAAGTGTTTTGTGTGTTGATGTCGTTTAGAAGGTCGAAAACGTGGGTGAACGTCGCTGACCTGCGCAATTCATTGCCCAGGCTGAGGCGTATCCTCTAAGTAAAACGGCCATAATTTTTGACGTATGGTCCGAATTCAATGATTTTGGATATTTCGGAAAGCCTGAAATGAATGCAACAACTTTTGTTTAGAATCTGTTGCCGAATTTTATCGTTTAGGTGTCCTAAAACTAAGATTTGTTTGCTGTCCTGAAATTGGAATCTCAGTTTTGAAGCTAAATATGTTATATATATGTTGTGTAGGCTATGTATATCGATCTATCTTTATATGCATGGTTATAACTTAGTTATTGAGTGTTTAGTAGGTGCGGATTTCGCTTGCTTTGCATTTGGAGCTCGCTTTCACGCTATATTAGCCGTATATGCTCGCTAACAATATATAAGGTACATATCTCAAATTACATATCGTATTTTTACACTTTTTCCCTACGGAATGCCTCATCACTTGATGAGATGTATATTTGTGATATATATACTGTTATATTTTTTTTTCGATCGAGCCGCGCAAAGGAGACTCTGCCGAAATTTTCCGTAAAATCCAGGTGTTAGAAAATTTTTCAAGTTTTAAAATTTTATAACTTGTTTTGATAACTAACTTTTAAAGTTGGAAAGCCGTTCGGAGTAACTTGGTGGAAGCGTAGTTATGACTTTATAGATGGAATTTCATTGTTTTATAAGTTGGTAACTTTGAATAAAATACATCAAATGTTGAATTCCATACTTAGTCCTTTTCCCTTCTTTTCCTTTTCGGGGACGAAAAGTTTTGAGTGGGGGAGAATGTAACGACCCATAAATTTTCGATAATTAAAATAGCTAATTTAAAAGATTTCGTGATTTAATTTTAGCAAAAAAATTTGTAATTCGTTTGGAATAATAATAGCTGGAATGAATTGCGACAATAATTATCCAAGTAATGAAAAATAAAAGCTACTTAGTGAATGCCTTTGAAATCAAAAGTTGAATAGGATAATAAATGTGAATTCATTGGGTATAATAGAGTAATTGATTGATAAGTAAAATCTATTTAAAAATCAAATATTGAATATTGAACAGGTAAATTGTTTAAATTAAATATTTAAAACTTATTGAATAATTGAATAACTATAAAATGAAAATAGTGTTCTAAATTGTGAATTGGTTTTAAAAGTTGAATCTTATAAGTTCAATTTCAATATTTCAAAAGATAATGAATTATTGGATAATCGAAATTGTTTAAACTTAATATTTGGAATTTATTGAATAATTTAATAATGGGAATTGAAGAACCGTATAATGGAAATGGTTGTTCTATAATTTTAATTCGTTTTAAAGGTTAAATTTTAAGTTCGTTTTGAATATTTCAAAAGATGGTGATTTAAGAATAATCGAATTGTTTAAATTTAATATTACAAATGTTTGAATAATTAAATTCCGAATTTGATATGATTAATTTGATATTGAAATTTAATATTTGAAATAGAGTGAATAATTGAAATTTGATTTAATATGATTCCAATTGGTTTCCAAAGTGAATGTAAGTTATATTGGGTTTATAATAGAGTTAATAAGATTTTAAAATTGGAATTTATTGAATAATTGAATAACGGGTTTAATATGATTAAATATGATTTGTAAAATTTTATTTTATCATATTAAAGTAAGAATGATGTTGTAGAACTTTTAAAATTGAATTAAAAGTAAATTTGTGAAAATTGAATATTTTAATATTTAATTATCGATTGAAAAATAGCCAATTTTCGAACAGTCTCAGAATTGGACGAAACTAGTTCCACTGGATCCGTAATAATTAGTTACTATCGGATTTCAATTTTCATAGCAATCGGAGTGGTCGTTTGACCGTGGCAGCTCGAAACGCATCGAAATTGTTTTAATATTAATTTGGCGTGTTAAAATAGTCATTTTTCAAACAGTCTCAGATTTCGACGAAACTAGTTTCATCGGATCCGTAATGTGATATTATTGTAAGATTTCAAATTTCGTGTCAATCGGATTTTCCGTTTGTCCGGGTCGAGCCAAAACGCCTAGAAAATCGTTTAATCGGTTTAATTTAAAATTGATCGTTTATTGTCGTAACTCGCACAGACGATCGAATTAGCTTCTGAAACCTGTTCCATTGTGTCCGGAACACGGGATAAACCCTAGAAACGCCGGTCACCGCGCGTAAATCAGAGTTTGAAAAATCCGGATTGAATAGAGTTCGTCGTTTCCTATAAATAGCCCCTTGTTCAAAATTTTCAACAGAAAATAAAAAAAATTAAACCCTAGCCGCCGTTCGAAAATAAATGGCTAGAAATTTGCTCTCTTTTCTCCTTAATCTCTCCCAATCTATAAACAATTACCAAAAGTCTTCAACTAAAAGATTGTAGCTAACATCGAGAGCTTCGAATCCGTACGGTTGAGATGGGATATGGTGGAGCGTGGAGGACCAGAAGGAGCCACGATGGCCGGCCGTTTGGCCTCGTATTGCGTGCTCCAGGGAGGACCAAGCTCTGACATCTTCTGGCCGAAGATAGCTTTTGACGTGGGCTTCGAAATGACGTAACTTGATCGTGGTGAAGATGCTCCTTTTGGTCGAGTAAATTAGGGTATAACGGCGGCATTTGGGTTTCTCTGTGCGTTCGTACCTGTAGAATGCGATGGGGGTGAAGGAGATACGCACGGATCTGATGGGAGGGAAGTGATCTAATGGCCCTGATTCAATTGGGGTTAGAAATGAGGTATTAAATGTAAATTAATTATTTTTAAATTCGTATTAACTTTAAAACTGTGTAACTTTTTCATACGAGGTCGAAAACGCACGAAACAAATTGCATTGCGTTCGTATTGCCGAATACTACGCGATGCAATTGGATTGGAGTCGTTTGGAGCTAAAGAAAATTTCGGGTAAAATTATACGCTCGTTTAATTTATTCGAAATAAAACGCTGGAACTGCATTGAAATCAAGGTGAGTGTTTTATAACGCTCACACCGTACTAAATATCTTTATGCTGGTTAAATTTGACATTATGAAGTGTTAAGATTTTATTTGTCGTTGTTTGATGAAATTTAATTGTCATATAGATTGTCATTTGAATTAACCGTTGAAATTAAATTGACAGATAAATTGAAATTAAAATTTAATTGCGATTAAATTACCTGACATTGATAACTATGAATTTGTTATGAATTGTATTGTCTATTGGATGATTTATTTCGATGGATGCTATTGGTTGATATTTAAATGTTTGGATGCTAATTTGCTTATATATAACCTGTTATGCATACATATGCCACTATGATTGATTTAAGTGATATATATATTCATCCCTGACATTCAATTGAAATAAATAACTACTTGGCCATAGGATAGAAAATTATATACGGACACCGAATTGGCTAAATTAATAAAAAAAAATTAAATCGTCGATTTGAAATTTATTTAAATGTTTTGATTTAAAGGTTATAAATAGAAATCAATTTATAGGAATCGAATTTATCGAAAAGTTGAGATTGGAATGTTGAAATAAAATTTTGGTTAAAAGAAATTGTTGAATAAATTTTAGTGGAGACTTTGAGATTTAAAATTTGGATATGATTGAATTTCGAAAATTTATTTGTTTTAAAGATTGAACATTAAATTTGAGCTTTGAATATTACTAAGTAAAAGTGACATAAAAATGATATTTGAAATGAGCTTGGAATTGAATCATATTTGAGATTTGGATTTAAATTTGAATATTGAAGGAAAATTTTGTTAAGTGTTATAAATTGATATTTTGAAAATCCAGATCTAAATCGATATAAATTGAAATTGAATTAATTGAAAGTGAATATAAAAATTGAATAAATTTGAAGTCAAAGTTGACATTGATTTGAATTGAAATCGAAATTGAATCGGTAGAATGGAAATTGAAATTGATTTGAATTGGGAAGTTATAAATTGAAATGGATTGGGTTTGAAGCTGTTTTATTTTGTTTTCCAAATTACTCTGCTATATAAACCATTTTTGAATACTTAAACTATTTTAATCTATTTTAAATCTACTTAACCCAATTTAAATTATTTTAAACTAATTTATTTATTTCAAATCCATTTTAAGATTTTGAGTATTTTAACTATTTTAATTATTTAAACTACTTAAAACTATTTTTCTAAAATTCTAAGCTGGTCAATAAGGTGCAATGTTTATATTTAAATCTTGAATTTAAATACGAATTGAGTTAAATGAAGTTGCAACCTAAATTGAAATCCGAATTGATTTTGAAACCAAAATAAGATATTGAGACGAAAAATGATTTTTGAAACGGAATCTGACATTTTAATAGATACGATGATATTTGAAATGGATTTGACTTTTGAAGTGAATATGATATTTTGATATCAATTATGAATCGATTTGAAATGTAAAAGAGCCAACGGTGTAATAATACGTAGTTATTAAAGAGACCGGGATCGGATATGGACATACTCTCTGTCGATACCGAAAACCACTTTAATAACTATTATACGCGGAGTGTTGATCCAGAATGAAGTGGATGGTTTGGTGAACGCGTTGACTGAAGAAAGAGAACGATATTGGATGACCCCTGACATGACTAAAACAGGAGCCACGCCGGGCCATTGAGGTTCGCCACCTCTAGTGGACACGCTTCTTCGATACCATTTCTATTACATTTGTGATTCGATTTGGGTGCACCCCTTGATTTGGGAGTGTTGTTTCGCGGTGTTGGGGTAGCTGCTGGCTATGCTCAACATCAGTCTGGATCACGCAACTACTAGTATCCTAGTTGGTATCGCCTCATGTACCTTGTCATACTGATTATCCTATTCGCGACCACTACGTTATGTTTTGTGCTATACCTATGGGATACCCTTTGATAACCACCAGTTTACGTTGGGGCTTACGGTGCTGTATAGACTATGGCATTATAAAATGTGTTAAGGGGAATTATGGTAACGCCTTAACGCTATTTTGATACTTTATATTACTGATAGGCATTATCTACTTAGCGTACATTACTACATAGTAGATAGTTTAACGGATCTTTAAGAGATGGAAAATCCAGTAACATCTCTTGAGTTATTGCACGCACGTTGTCACTGGATAGGAGATGTCAAACCCCGTAAACATCTCTGACGCCGTTACACTCATGTTTATTTACGATTGATTTAACTTACATGAGGATATTTTAGTCATGGCTCAAGTGTTTTGTCTTTCATTACGCTCGGGTCAGACCTGAGTTTTTCAGCTTATTGAAGATCTATTCTGGAGGACGAAGACGAAGATTTGGTATACTATTACTATTATTATCTTTGCATCATGTTGTCTGCTGCATTATTTTATTGTTCTGTCGTATATGTATAACTCTGGTATATGTTGTATAAATAATTGTCAAAGTATAGTAAATAGCTTCATGAACTTTTTATTTGACTATTATATTTTATCGTTCTGCTGCGAGATTATGTGTTGTTTCTTTTCCTTTATTTCTCTTTCTTTTCTTTTATTATTTACCCCAATAACCATCTGCCCTTTTGAATGGTTTGGAATCGACATGTGTATTCGATCGTCGGTTTAAACTGTCCAAAAAGGCGGGTCGTTACAACAGCTTCATGAACTGTATATTTGGTTATTATATTTTATCCTTCCGCTGTGAGATGCTATTTTGTTTTATTTCTTTCTTGTTTTCTTATTTACCCCATAACAATCCGCCCTTCCGTATGGTTTGAATCGACATGTGTGTCTGCCATTGCACTTGGAGGGTGCAACATGATAGGGGGTTCTCGCTTCCTGGTTTGGTAGCGAACGGTTGACTCTTACTCCTACATGTCCCCATGGGGGTTGGTGGTGCAGTCAAGAGGCTGGCTGTAAAGGACGTTACATCTGGTATCAGAGCTTTGGTTTAGCGATAAACCTTAGCTTTGTGGGGTTAGACTCTTTTAAATAGGGAAGTAAAATCCTATGGTGAGTCGCTGAGTGTATATATATGAGAGAGCGTATTTGTTAGTGTTATAAAAAGGTTTCATATTGTGTTAATTTGTTCCTTTTTGTATTTATAAATTCTGTTTGGTGCATGGGACGCTATGACATCAATAGGGATTTCTAAACACTTAATAGGGCCGATTGACATAATATTTGTTTTAATATAGCTGAATGAAATAATTTTGCCTATTAAATTTTCTATATATAAAGTAAATTTTTATAAAGATTATATTTGGTTGTAATATATTTGGTTGTTAGGTAATGAAATTTTTAACTAACAGTGAAATAAGATTGAAAATAAAATAAATCAAATTGGAAATTTTAGAACTTAAGTTCTGGGGTTTTGGAAATTCTTTCAATTGATTTTGGAATGTAATAATAATACTATTAGAAGTATTTTCCGATATAAATATTTCAATATAATTTGAAAGAATTGTTTTAAAAAGGAAACTTTGAAAAGAAATTAATTTTTTACTCCCCTCTCTGTCGCTGGAAAATAATTTCGGTGATGAGTGCACGCATCATCGACATTCATTTTCGAGTTTCGAAGTGGGAGGGCCACTGTATTAATTTTACTACAGATTTATTTTGATAAACAAATAAAATTTTGAAATTATTTTAAATATAATTGGATATATAAGTTGTAAGTATATATTTGTCTATTATTTTAAATGATTTAAAACTAAACCCGGTATTTGGTTCGTAAGTTCCGGTTAATTAATAGTTCAATTAAGTGTAGAAAATTAGAATATGACTAATTTATAAATTGGAACCTTTAATTAAAATAAGTGATTTAGTGCTAAGCTATAAATGAGATTTAAAGAAAATTTAAAATTGAAATCTTATAAAACGAAAGATATAATTATTGAGCATTTAATTGATCAAAAGAATTGAGAAAAACTTGTGTGATTTTCAATTACATTCTTTAAAAACATATATATATATATATATATATATATATATAACTTACCAAATATTAAAAGTTGAAATGTTAATAAGAAAATGTAATAGATATTATACAAGTAATAAATTTGAGGTAATGAAAGTAATTAATGAAATTCTTTATTTATGAGAATTGATGTTATAAAGTTATAAATTTAAGTTGTAATTAAAATGTTAATATAATTAAATATAATAGAAATGTAAGCATTAAATAAATAAATGAAATTAAGAAATGCGTAAATGTAATGCAATGAAAAGAAACTTACATGACCTGAATATATGAAAATGAATAATTGTAGGCAATAAATGAAAATCAATAGAATTAATAAGAATAAACTAAGCGTTGTTGTTGTTTTAGTTTATGGATGTTTGGGTAAGGAAATTTAAAAATTGTTTGGATGAATAAATAATCTATTTTGTTTCATCTAAGACTGTTGAGTAAATGATGCACTTGATAGTTTATTTTTCATTCTGTGCAATTTAAAGTTTGAACCCGAACAACTATTTGTTCGTTTGATATGAATGAATGTTCGATTTGTGTAAATTTTATGTGATGGTTGTATGCCTTGTTGCAAGTAGTTGTTGGATTGTATTGATTTTTTTGTTTATGGTTGAAACAACTTTAATATTTCATTTATATAATTGTTAACCCTTTTAGATTATATAAGTGAAATGCAGGTTATGGAAGCAATTGCTACTGCTTTTGGTTCCATAAAATAAGCGTTAATTGCCCGACTAATAGGTACGTTTGCGGATGACGGTTTATAGCGTTCTTCTATTGTTTTCCCGGGTTGGGATATACATTATTTTGGTAAATATATGTTGTATATTGTTATATTTGATATTATATTTTCTCCCGAGCCTCTCCGTATAAAGGAGACTGCCAAAATTTTCCGTAAATTTTGGACTTAGCAAATTTTTGAAAATATTTTCCAAACGTTATTAATTTAAGCATAAAAGGATTTAATGGTTATATATTGGTATATTTTATTTAAAATTAATTAATTTTGTAAATTTATTTGTTTATAGATTTAATATTTTAAATAAGATATGTTGATTTCTTAATTCTTCTTTTCCATTCTTTTTCCTTTTCGGGGAAGAAAAGTTTTGAGTGTGGGAGAGCGTAACGACCCGTAAAATTCGATGATTAAAATGAGTTAAATTAACAAGATTTTTAATTAAATTTAGAAAGAAATAAAAATCTTATAATTTATATTGGAACGAATGTTAGAAATTAGATGTAGCAATTGAAATTAAAGTTAACAATTTAAAATTTATATTGCAATTAATTGGAAATAATGTAAATTGAATAGAAACGTAAGTTTATTTATAGGGTAGTAATTGATGAATAAAAAGTTTGAAACCAAGTAAATAAATTTATGGAGAACATTTAATAGTAATCAATGTATGTATTAGGCAATTGACAATTTATGGATTTGTTAAGATTGCAAAGTTATAATTAAGTGTAAATAGGAATATTTGGTAATTAATTAAAGTAAGAAAGGAATGTAAATGTTATAACTTGGTTACAAAATTTATACATGAAAGTGGATGTAAATATGAATGAATTAATGTGCGTATAAATTTATAATGGGATAAAACGTAAATTAATGTAATAAGGATGATGCAGGTTGATAAATATTCATAATGTTTGTGTTGTTGATAAACGTTACTTTAATGATTTTAATATAAAATAACGGAAGTGTGAATGGAAATCAATAGAAATGTAAACTTATTTAAAGGTAGTAATTGGATGTAGGTTTATGGAATGGAATTAATGAAGACGTTTATGTAGCTACACATTGAAAATATGAAAACAAAATGTAAGCATTGGATTAAATTAAGGAAATTAAATATTAATAAATGGTCATTTAATAAAACCAATGTTCTGGGAGTAATTATAATAAGTTTTTTGAAATACGTATAAACTTTGATTTGGAAATCAATTGGATTTAAAATGAAGTTTGGTATTACATTGATGAGTTTAAATGATATTTTATTATGTAAAATCAAGATAAATAAATTTAGTTGAGACTTTAATTATAAATAATAGGTTGGATGGTAATTGTTGTGGAGAATAACCATACAAGTAGTATAAAGAGTATATTGGTAATAAACTGTTATTTCGAATAAAGGTAATTAAATATTACTTTAATGGATATAAATGTAGTAACGGATAGAGTAAATGAAAATAGCATTATGAAATTAAATGTAACAATGTTTTATAAGCAATAAAAGCCTATTAATGTGATTGAAGGTTAACGGTAACGATTTTTGTATGTTACCTATGTAGGTTGCTTGTAAATTTAAACTTTGAAATTTGTTACAACAATTATAATTTAATATTACGTTGATGTTAATTAAGGCAATATTTGTAAGTAGTGTTAAGGTTTCATATTGGACAAATTGTTGAGTTATAAGGATCGGGAATAAAGCTTTATTAATTTTATTGGAATTTAAAATTTAATAAAAGGATTAATTGCAATTGAATGAATTTAATATTTTAAAATGAGAATTTAGATGAAATATGAGGAAATTTATGTAATTGTAACGTTCTAAAATTTTCGACTTTCGAAAATTCAACATCGACACTCACTTTATCGACTGCCGAATATCGAAGGCCGAAAACCGAGAAGTTATGGGTTTTAAAAAGAATTTTAAGAAAAGAAAAAGAGAGAAGTAGAAGAAGATAACAGAAAATAAAGGGAGAGGAAGATAGAAAAAAAGAGAGAAGAGAGAAAAGAAGGTAGAATATTTTAAAATGGAAGAAAACAGAAAGAAAACAGAACAACAGAATCACATCAGAATCTCACAATTCGCAGCGGAACAACATATAATAATAAATGAATAATCTTTAAATAAAGAACTATATCAGTTATTACATCACATTATATTTCATTACATCATATCATATCATCAGAGTGTACAACAACATACAACAATAAACAGTGCAGCGGAAAAAGAAATACTATATTAGTAATACGCCATGCCATCCAGCTTGCCTCCAGCAACTCCAGAATATCCAGAATATCCTGATAAACCTAACTCTTGACTGCCCGTGTGGAAAATTGGTGGGCACCCAGAGTTTAGGAAGGAAAACAATAAACTCCGAGTCAGTCATGTGACTGGTGTGAGAACTCAAAACAGTTTATTTACTTTAAAATCAAAAGAGAGGAATATTTTTTTTATCAATTCGCAATGCTTTTAAAAATGAGACTACCATAAGACCTCCTGCCACACACACAATGCAAACGCAGACTTGGAGAAGATTTCTTCTTATGATAGTCAAACATGCTTGATACGCATTTAAAAAGAGCATTTGATATTATTACTAGTGCATAGTGTAGAACAAATCCTTTCGAAAGTAGAATATAAATCTTAGCCAGCATAGGTACCATTATATTATGCCTACTAATAGCTACCATATTAAATGGCAGGTTCTACAACTAATACCGTACAAGTCACGTATTGTTTCTTTGGATTTCCAACAAATGGTCAGGCCAAGGAACTTCCCATTGCCACTGAGAATGCCTCTGGAAAGACACCCCCGAGAACCAAACCGGAACTCTGCCAACACAAGGCCGGGTTACCCCTTAACTGGGTAACTACTGACACGAGCACGCCATTCCCCGGTCCTTTAGGACCTTTTCAACCGAGCGCTCGATATCCAACATCACACCATAATAAATAGAGTGTTTTCAACATGAGTAAGTATCTGGGCTCCATACCATGATACCACCCCTTTCCAGAAGGAAATGCACATACCCTAAGGGGAGCTACAGCAACCCCTAATAACCTTGCCGCATCTTTCCTGTTTTGACCATTTCCGGGATGTGAGGCTCGACGAATTCACGTCCACAAAAACATACTTTATACAAAAGCCATGCTTTGGGTCAACAAATGATCAACACAATGATCACTAAGATAGACGATCAAATAAATGATCCTATCACAAATAATCAACACAATGATCATTTCAGCATCACTCAGCATGTCACATTACCAAAATGGGATATATCGCTGATAACTTCAACTATATAACCTTTGAGCTCGTACGTCTCAAAGAAGGGTGTTAAGCAAAGAATAAATTCTCCGCCACCAACAGAAATATATTTGAAAGAAATCGGCTTTATATCTCAAATTGTAATGTCAGGCATACAATCCATACAAGTTTGTTCCGGGCTCGAACAAAACCGAAGGCACTTCTTACGAAGCCCTTGCAATACGGGTATTCACAATCCCGATCGAATTTCCCATCACTTAAGAGATCTCAATACCAGGAGCTACCCAGTGCAGAGACAATCGATAGGTCATCCTATCGCTTTCACAAATACTCGGTCTTCAACACCGATCTTCAAATGCAATTCATAACGACGTATCACATATTCGGAATGGGTTATACGACCCCATGGTCCTTTCCCGGTTAACCCGAATAGTGAGCGCTTATTCAAAAATAAGTGTGCATTCAAATTCAAACAAATCACATCAAATACCCATTCAAAGGGAAATATTGATAGTCGGTTATTGAACTATCAATTGATATGCATACATCACCAGATTCCAAATAATTTTCCAAATTATTTACTTTCCAAAATATCTTTACAAGATATATAATTTTCACACTTCAAAAATAAATCAATATTTATTTTTAACAAATTCCATTTTCATTTATAGATTGCATAATGAATTTATGTTCCAAAATATTCATGCATATATGATTTCAACTATCCATTTTCAATTTATCTTCAAAAAGATAAATTCAATATATTCACTTTATATTGGAAAACAATTCCATACTTATTAAAAATAAGTAATTCAAATCTTTTATTTTCAACACTTAGAAAATATTCCATATACTTAAATCGAATTAAGTATATATTTCATTTTTTTTAAGGAAATCATTCACTTAACATATTTATTTGGGTCAAAACGAATGTTGCGTAAAACATCGTTACAACAACCCAACATCACTAGTATAGGGATTCGAAATTAAAATAGATATATAAATCCCAATACTATACAAAAACATTTCCATTCGGAAATCATTTACTATAACAATAGTGTTATAGTCCACCATTTCCTTTTATTCCTCGAAAACGTCTATTTCAACAATAAATGTTGAAATCTATGGTTTCGAATCTCAACACATTTTAAAACATCGTTAGATAGTTTTAATTCAATTTAAACATCTCCTTCAAAACAATTTCTTTAACATATCATTCACTATTCAAAAACGTGAATATACTTCTTTAACAAATTCCATCCTTTTATTCATTTTAATTCAAAGAATTATTCACTGTCTAAAAACGTGAATATAACTCTATTTCTAAGTTATAACAATTAACTTGTCAAAATAAGTCATTTGCGAATTTATAAAACAACGTTTATAAATTCCTTTTCTATTTATTTATAAAAACTTCCTTTTTTATAAATCCTTTTATTTACCTATTCAGTTTATAATTCAATTATAGACTAAAAGTTCAAATTATAAGTTAACTACTTATAAAACGATTATTTTACAAAATCGTTCCTTTAACTTCCCAATTTATTAATCTTAACTTATAAGATTGTTTATTTATCCAAAATTCATTCTTTCGATAACTTTATAAATTTTATAAACCTATTGCTTATAAAATCTCATTTATAACTTCACAGTTTATAATTTCATAAATTTCATTCATTTAGGAAATTCATTTTCACTACATTCAAACACTTATAAAAACTCGTTTTAAATGTCCATAATTCAATTTATAAATATCCATTCATAAATCTCTTAAGATAAATTAATTTATATTATTCTTTTAAAACGTCTTTAAATTCCTTTATAATTCCACCATCTTGATTTATAAAATAATCAAATTTTATAAATCCTATTTTTAACTTTTATAATATATTCAAAAATCCAATTTAACTATTTTATAAGGTCATTAATTCATATTTCTCAAAAATCAGCTTTTAACTATATTTCACAAAAACTATAATTTTTATAACTTTAAAAATTATAACGTTATTTATTTATAATGGATCAATTCCAAAAATATAGTATATTTTCAAAAATCACTTTAAAAACATTTTAAAATCCCAAAATCTGGGTCCAATGATGCTACACATCAAATAGTCAATCACGACCACAACGATCCATCATATATCGTATATGATAATCAACAAATATCAAAATATCCATAATCAAATAAAAACTGTTGAGGAATCCAGTTGGATCCCTCCAACCTGTTTTCCTGCATCCAAAAACATTAGCACAATACCAATTTCGCTCCAGTACGAAATTATCGCGGTACATGTTCTTATTAAATATTATCCGCTTAATAACGGCGTAATAGGGTCTCATCCGCTAAACAAAAAATGCGGGAAATCAACAACTGCAATATATACATATGCCAATATATATATATTGATATTATATATAATACCAATTTCACTGTTTATGAAATATTCGCGGTATATGTTTTTATAAATAACATCCGCTTACTAACGGCGCATAATGTCTATTTTAACAATCAATAATTTACAGTCATCATTCAAACATGCATTCAAATATTTTAAATCTAACTATTTAAAATAAAATCGAAATCTATTCGATTGAGTGAGAAATTCTCACCTTGATTTTAAATTCCGTTTTAGCTTTTATTTCGAATAAAATTAAACGCGCGTTTAATTTTACCCGAAATTCTCACTAACTCCAAACGACTCCAAACCAACTCCATCGCGTAGTGCTCGTCCATACGATTCCAACGCAACTGAGTTTGCATTTTTTCGACCTCGTATGAAAAAGATACATCGTTTATAAGATACACGAATTATAAATTACAACATATATATATTATAATTTTATAACCTAATACTATCACCACCGTTGATTGCTTCAGCTTGCATCTCAGCCCTTGGACGCGTTTTGCTTCTCCCCTCTCCAGATTGTTTGCACGCAAATAACCCATACGCACGCCGACATCACCACATCATCGCAATCCATACGATCGAATATAGGTTGATCAGAACCCATCGCGTCGTGCGCCTAGCCTCCCCTCACCACCGCCCAAAGTCCAGTCACACTCGGTGGTCCCCAGCATTAGAACGACGTGCACGAACGTGATGACTTCGAACTCCATTTGCCGTTGATTTTCTTCGAATCTTTCGATCATGACCGTTGATAATAAAGATCTCTATGAGATCTACAATATTGTAGTTGGAAAATTTCTGAAATGAAGCAAGGATTTTGAGAAATTTGGGGGGAAAGATAAATAACTTTCGGCCATTGATCAAGCAAGTGGCGGCTACACGTTAGTTTTAGGGTTAGGGTTAAAAAAAATTTATTTTCTTGTGATTTTTGTGGCCTATTTATAGAAAAATTTTCAATCACTATTCATCCGGGTTTTCTAAACTCCAATTTACGCGCCGAAACTGACGTTCCTAGGGTTTATCCCGCGTTCCGGACACAATGGAACAGGTTTCGGAAGCTAATTCGGAAGTATGTGCGAGTTATGGCTGAAAACGCTCAATTTGAATTAAACCGATTTAAACCGATTTCTAGGCGTTTTAATTTGTACCGGACAAACGGTAAATCCAAACGACTTGAAATTTGAAACCTTACAATAATATCACATTACGGATCCGATGAAACTGGTTTCGTCGAAATCCGAGACTTTTTGAAAAATGGCTATTTTGACTCGCCAAATTTAAATTAAAAATAAATCGATGCGTTTCGAGCTGCCACGATCAAACGATAACTCCGATTGACACGAAATTTGAAATCCGGTAATAACTAACTATTACGGATCCAATGAAACTGGTTTCGTTCAATTCTGAGACTGTTCAAAAATTGGCTATTTTACAGTCGATTATTAAATATTAAAATATTCAATTTTCACAAATTAACTTTTAATTCGATTTTAAAAGTTCTAAAATATCATTCTAACTTCCATATGATAAAATAAAATTTTCCAAATTATTTTAAATCATATTTAACTCGATTTTCATTTATTTCCATAATTTAACGTATTAAATTATCGATTAAATTATTCAATTAAATCCAATAATTCAAAATAAAATTTATTTGACTTATAAATTCACTTATTAATATTTAAAATTAATTAAATATTCAAAATAAAAATTCTGGGTCGTTACAATCTTTCCCCCTTAAAAGAATTTCGTCCTCGAAATTACAAGTAAGAAAGGTTACAGAATTTATTAACTTTCCAAAATTCATAATTAAATTCCTTACAAATCTTTACTAAGTTTTCAAATCATACTTAGTTATCTTTTTAAAAACAATTACTATCGTTTAACTTTCAATTCCAAAATCAAAGTTAAAGTTTTCCAAAATTTTTCCTATTTTTCTCAAATTTTTCTAACGCCTTAAATTTTCGGAAAAATTCGCCATAGTCTCCTTTGCGCGGCTCGATCCGAAAAAAAAATGACAGTATATATATCACAAATATACATCTCATCAAGTAATGAGGCATCCCGCAGGGAAAAAAGTGTAAAAGTACGATATTTAATCCGAGATATGTACCTTATATTTTATTAGCGAGCATATACGGCTAATATAGCGCTAAAGCGAACTCCAAATGCGAAGCAAACGCGATCCGCACCTACTAAACACTTAACAAACAACATGAGAACATGCACATATGCAAATAATCTCAATATACAACATATAGCAACATAACAACTATATATGCCAACATAGCAAATGCAACATATTCAATATATATTCAACCATCAACCTACTACATCCAACTAACATCCATAACCAATAAATATTCATTTATATTCTCATTAATATTTAATGAAATGGTTTTCAATTTAAATCACATTTGATTCATTAATGTTGGAATTTACTAACATTCATTTTCAATTCAATTAGTTTACATTTTGTTAACATTCACTAATTAAATCCCATTCACATTCAATTCTATTCAAATTTATTTACTTTCCATTTGAATTCAATTTCATAGCTTCCAATTTCGCTAATTCATTTTCATTAACACTTAATGAATTTTATACTATCAACTAACAATCAATATCACAACCAAAGTATATTAATTATAACCAAATTCCTTTGCTTATATTCATTCTCATTCAATTTATTCAACTTCTAATAACATTTGATTTTAATGAATTAACACTTATATTCATCATTTCATATCAATTATTCACATTCAATTGATTAACATTCAATCCTTTCATTCAATCCAATTTCTAAAGTTGAATTTTTATTTATATACTCAAGTTCATATCCATTTAATCCACTTGATTATTTACTTCGATACCAATATCAACTTAATTCAATATCTCTTAAGTTATATTCCATTTAAACATCATTTGGTTTTACATAACTTAAATTCATACATATATTCATATAATTTTACTTTTTATATATACAAGTTTATTTCACAATTGTAAATCACTTTAATTATAATTTCAATTCTTATAATTCTTTTACTTATACAATTATTCTTTAATTTAGATTATTCAAACAACCTAACAATCAACTTATATACACTTTAATAACTTTGAAAAAATTATTCCTTTATATATAAAATATAATCAAGGTAAAATTATTGCATTTACCCAATTTTAAAATCAATATTGTGCCGAATTGTTCTATTCAAGTGTTTATAGATTCCTATCAACAACGTTAATTACTCGTATTAACCAGAATCTATATACCACTCAACAAACCAATCATCACAATATAAAACAATTTTATATTCACTAACAAATACGCTCTCATATCTATTATTACACTCAAACTCATTCTAGAGTACTGCTGACTCCATCTCTAATGAGTAATACCCTACAGAACCATGGTTGTCGCTTAACCATCAGAGCTCTGATACCAAATGTAACGTTCTAAAATTTTCGACTTTCGAAAATTCAACATCGACACTCACTTTATCGACTGCCGAATATCGAAGGCCGAAAACCGAGAAGTTATGGGTTTTAAAAAGAATTTTAAGAAAAGAAAAAGAGAGAAGTAGAAGAAGATAACAGAAAATAAAGGGAGAGGAAGATAGAAAAAAAGAGAGAAGAGAGAAAAGAAGGTAGAATATTTTAAAATGGAAGAAAACAGAAAGAAAACAGAACAACAGAATCACATCAGAATCTCACAATTCGCAGCGGAACAACATATAATAATAAATGAATAATCTTTAAATAAAGAACTATATCAGTTATTACATCACATTATATTTCATTACATCATATCATATCATCAGAGTGTACAACAACATACAACAATAAACAGTGCAGCGGAAAAAGAAATACTATATTAGTAATACGCCATGCCATCCAGCTTGCCTCCAGCAACTCCAGAATATCCAGAATATCCTGATAAACCTAACTTTTGACTGCCCGTGTGGAAAATTGGTGGGCACCCAGAGTTTAGGAAGGAAAACAATAAACTCCGAGTCAGTCATGTGACTGGTGTGAGAACTCAAAACAGTTTATTTACTTTAAAATCAAAAGAGAGGAATATTTTTTTTATCAATTCGCAATGCTTTTAAAAATGAGACTACCATAAGACCTCCTGCCACACACACAATGCAAACGCAGACTTGGAGAAGATTTCTTCTTATGATAGTCAAACATGCTTGATACGCATTTAAAAAGAGCATTTGATATTATTACTAGTGCATAGTGTAGAACAAATCCTTTCGAAAGTAGAATATAAATCTTAGCCAGCATAGGTACCATTATATTATGCCTACTAATAGCTACCATATTAAATGGCAGGTTCTACAACTAATACCGTACAAGTCACGTATTGTTTCTTTGGATTTCCAACAAATGGTCAGGCCAAGGAACTTCCCATTGCCACTGAGAATGCCTCTGGAAAGACACCCCCGAGAACCAAACCGGAACTCTGCCAACACAAGGCCGGGTTACCCCTTAACTGGGTAACTACTGACACGAGCACGCCATTCCCCGGTCCTTTAGGACCTTTTCAACCGAGCGCTCGATATCCAACATCACACCATAATAAATAGAGTGTTTTCAACATGAGTAAGTATCTGGGCTCCATACCATGATACCACCCCTTTCCAGAAGGAAATGCACATACCCTAAGGGGAGCTACAGCAACCCCTAATAACCTTGCCGCATCTTTCCTGTTTTGACCATTTCCGGGATGTGAGGCTCGACGAATTCACGTCCACAAAAACATACTTTATACAAAAGCCATGCTTTGGGTCAACAAATGATCAACACAATGATCACTAAGATAGACGATCAAATAAATGATCCTATCACAAATAATCAACACAATGATCATTTCAGCATCACTCAGCATGTCACATTACCAAAATGGGATATATCGCTGATAACTTCAACTATATAACCTTTGAGCTCGTACGTCTCAAAGAAGGGTGTTAAGCAAAGAATAAATTCTCCGCCACCAACAGAAATATATTTGAAAGAAATCGGCTTTATATCTCAAATTGTAATGTCAGGCATACAATCCATACAAGTTTGTTCCGGGCTCGAACAAAACCGAAGGCACTTCTTACGAAGCCCTTGCAATACGGGTATTCACAATCCCGATCGAATTTCCCATCACTTAAGAGATCTCAATACCAGGAGCTACCCAGTGCAGAGACAATCGATAGGTCATCCTATCGCTTTCACAAATACTCGGTCTTCAACACCGATCTTCAAATGCAATTCATAACGACGTATCACATATTCGGAATGGGTTATACGACCCCATGGTCCTTTCCCGGTTAACCCGAATAGTGAGCGCTTATTCAAAAATAAGTGTGCATTCAAATTCAAACAAATCACATCAAATACCCATTCAAAGGGAAATATTGATAGTCGGTTATTGAACTATCAATTGATATGCATACATCACCAGATTCCAAATAATTTTCCAAATTATTTACTTTCCAAAATATCTTTACAAGATATATAATTTTCACACTTCAAAAATAAATCAATATTTATTTTTAACAAATTCCATTTTCATTTATAGATTGCATAATGAATTTATGTTCCAAAATATTCATGCATATATGATTTCAACTATCCATTTTCAATTTATCTTCAAAAAGATAAATTCAATATATTCACTTTATATTGGAAAACAATTCCATACTTATTAAAAATAAGTAATTCAAATCTTTTATTTTCAACACTTAGAAAATATTCCATATACTTAAATCGAATTAAGTATATATTTCATTTTTTTTAAGGAAATCATTCACTTAACATATTTATTTGGGTCAAAACGAATGTTGCGTAAAACATCGTTACAACAACCCAACATCACTAGTATAGGGATTCGAAATTAAAATAGATATATAAATCCCAATACTATACAAAAACATTTCCATTCGGAAATCATTTACTATAACAATAGTGTTATAGTCCACCATTTCCTTTTATTCCTCGAAAACGTCTATTTCAACAATAAATGTTGAAATCTATGGTTTCGAATCTCAACACATTTTAAAACATCGTTAGATAGTTTTAATTCAATTTAAACATCTCCTTCAAAACAATTTCTTTAACATATCATTCACTATTCAAAAACGTGAATATACTTCTTTAACAAATTCCATCCTTTTATTCATTTTAATTCAAAGAATTATTCGCTGTCTAAAAACGTGAATATAACTCTATTTCTAAGTTATAACAATTAACTTGTCAAAATAAGTCATTTGCGAATTTATAAAACAACGTTTATAAATTCCTTTTCTATTTATTTATAAAAACTTCCTTTTTTATAAATCCTTTTATTTACCTATTCAGTTTATAATTCAATTATAGACTAAAAGTTCAAATTATAAGTTAACTACTTATAAAACGATTATTTTACAAAATCGTTCCTTTAACTTCCCAATTTATTAATCTTAACTTATAAGATTGTTTATTTATCCAAAATTCATTCTTTCGATAACTTTATAAATTTTATAAACCTATTGCTTATAAAATCTCATTTATAACTTCACAGTTTATAATTTCATAAATTTCATTCATTTAGGAAATTCATTTTCACTACATTCAAACACTTATAAAAACTCGTTTTAAATGTCCATAATTCAATTTATAAATATCCATTCATAAATCTCTTAAGATAAATTAATTTATATTATTCTTTTAAAACGTCTTTAAATTCCTTTATAATTCCACCATCTTGATTTATAAAATAATCAAATTTTATAAATCCTATTTTTAACTTTTATAATATATTCAAAAATCCAATTTAACTATTTTATAAGGTCATTAATTCATATTTCTCAAAAATCAGCTTTTAACTATATTTCACAAAAACTATAATTTTTATAACTTTAAAAATTATAACGTTATTTATTTATAATGGATCAATTCCAAAAATATAGTATATTTTCAAAAATCACTTTAAAAACATTTTAAAATCCCAAAATCTGGGTCCAATGATGCTACACATCAAATAGTCAATCACGACCACAACGATCCATCATATATCGTATATGATAATCAACAAATATCAAAATATCCATAATCAAATAAAAACTGTTGAGGAATCCAGTTGGATCCCTCCAACCTGTTTTCCTGCATCCAAAAACATTAGCACAATACCAATTTCGCTCCAGTACGAAATTATCGCGGTACATGTTCTTATTAAATATTATCCGCTTAATAACGGCGTAATAGGGTCTCATCCGCTAAACAAAAAATGCGGGAAATCAACAACTGCAATATATACATATGCCAATATATATATATTGATATTATATATAATACCAATTTCACTGTTTATGAAATATTCGCGGTATATGTTTTTATAAATAACATCCGCTTACTAACGGCGCATAATGTCTATTTTAACAATCAATAATTTACAGTCATCATTCAAACATGCATTCAAATATTTTAAATCTAACTATTTAAAATAAAATCGAAATCTATTCGATTGAGTGAGAAATTCTCACCTTGATTTTAAATTCCGTTTTAGCTTTTATTTCGAATAAAATTAAACGCGCGTTTAATTTTACCCAAAATTCTCACTAACTCCAAACGACTCCAAACCAACTCCATCGCGTAGTGCTCGTCCATACGATTCCAACGCAACTGAGTTTGCATTTTTTCGACCTCGTATGAAAAAGATACATCGTTTATAAGATACACGAATTATAAATTACAACATATATATATTATAATTTTATAACCTAATACTATCACCACCGTTGATTGCTTCAGCTTGCATCTCAGCCCTTGGACGCATTTTGCTTCTCCCCTCTCCAGATTGTTTGCACGCAAATAACCCATACGCACGCCGACATCACCACATCATCGCAATCCATACGATCGAATATAGGTTGATCAGAACCCATCGCGTCGTGCGCCTAGCCTCCCCTCACCACCGCCCAAAGTCCAGTCACACTCGGTGGTCCCCAGCATTAGAACGACGTGCACGAACGTGATGACTTCGAACTCCATTTGCCGTTGATTTTCTTCGAATCTTTCGATCATGACCGTTGATAATAAAGATCTCTATGAGATCTACAATATTGTAGTTGGAAAATTTCTGAAATGAAGCAAGGATTTTGAGAAATTTGGAGGGAAAGATAAATAACTTTCGGCCATTGATCAAGCAAGTGGCGGCTACACGTTAGTTTTAGGGTTAGGGTTAAAAAAAATTTATTTTCTTGTGATTTTTGTGGCCTATTTATAGAAAAATTTTCAATCACTATTCATCCGGGTTTTCTAAACTCCAATTTACGCGCCGAAACTGACGTTCCTAGGGTTTATCCCGCGTTCCGGACACAATGGAACAGGTTTCGGAAGCTAATTCGGAAGTATGTGCGAGTTATGGCTGAAAACGCTCAATTTGAATTAAACCGATTTAAACCGATTTCTAGGCGTTTTAATTTGTACCGGACAAACGGTAAATCCAAACGACTTGAAATTTGAAACCTTACAATAATATCACATTACGGATCCGATGAAACTGGTTTCGTCGAAATCCGAGACTTTTTGAAAAATGGCTATTTTGACTCGCCAAATTTAAATTAAAAATAAATCGATGCGTTTCGAGCTGCCACGATCAAACGATAACTCCGATTGACACGAAATTTGAAATCCGGTAATAACTAACTATTACGGATCCAATGAAACTGGTTTCGTTCAATTCTGAGACTGTTCAAAAATTGGCTATTTTACAGTCGATTATTAAATATTAAAATATTCAATTTTCACAAATTAACTTTTAATTCGATTTTAAAAGTTCTAAAATATCATTCTAACTTCCATATGATAAAATAAAATTTTCCAAATTATTTTAAATCATATTTAACTCGATTTTCATTTATTTCCATAATTTAACGTATTAAATTATCGATTAAATTATTCAATTAAATCCAATAATTCAAAATAAAATTTATTTGACTTATAAATTCACTTATTAATATTTAAAATTAATTAAATATTCAAAATAAAAATTCTGGGTCGTTACAGTAATAGTTTTGAATCCAATATTTAATCCATCCATAAAATGACTATTGGTTGATTTAAGTATAGGAAGCAAGATTTATTAATTTAATTTAAGTATAAAATTCAATAATTTTATTTATTGCAAAATAAAATGGAATTAAAACGTTTAAATACTACGTTATTGAAATTAAAATGGAATTTGAGTATAATAATGTAATAAATCATGAACCAATGTAGTGGCAATCTTATTTTGGAAAAAGATGTCAATAAGAAGGCTTAAAAATTTAATAAATGGGTTTTTGAAAATTTAATTTATAAATTCTAAATATAATGAAGCGGAGAAATTAACACTGCAATTGATAGATTTATCAACTTTTAATTTACATCTAAACTTGTTTTAATTTTTGTAAATGCTTAAGAAATATAAAGATGATAAAATTGTCAATTATAAAATTGAAATTTAAAAATTTTATTTAATTAATTAATTATTAATTTATTTAATTAATGGAAATAAAGCCATTTTGGCCACTGACTCGGATTTCGACGAAACCAGTTTCATCGGATCCGTATCGGTGAATTATCGTAGGATTTCAAGTTTCGTATCGATCGGACTTGTCGTTTGATCGTATTGGCTTGAAACGCCTTGAAATCAATTTAATTGAAATCGATTGGAATCAATTTGAAAATATAGATTTTAGCATAACTTCTTCATACGATGGAATTTGGACGTGAAACTTTTTCCATCGCGTTCAGAATATTTTAAAACATCTATTTTGATATATGGGCTGATCTACTTTCGTTCCGGAGTCGAAACAGGCTTTTTGGGCCACTTTGTCTTAAGCGCGTACATCTATCTTATGTGATCACTCTATTTCAAATTGGTTTATAAATACCCTGTTATAAACCCTAGCCTCCCTATATTCTCATTTTTTGTACGTACAATTCCATCAACTCCTCCTCTTTCCAATGGCTGCAAACCCTAGATCCAATTGCAAATTCAAAAATACAATGAAAATTCAAACTCCTCAAAAAATTTCAAAAAATTTATATATTGAAGCTTTCGATGTACGCATCTCAAAACTGAAATTCATTTTCCGATTCGATGCATCGTTTGTCCAGAATTTCTAAATCAATTTTCGACCGTTCATCGCGCGTCGATGAACATCGACGGATCGACGAACCATTTCTGGGCATTGCAGAGTGGACGATGGGGAGTGCATCAGTGGTGTTCGTTCGTCGAATTGATGGTCGGATCTGCCGTAAAAATTCGAATAGGGTTTTAATTATAAGAGGCGGTTGCTAACGTTTTGCCGAGATTAGGGTCGCCGCGATGAGGTGCGGCATCCTGGTGATAGGCGAAAGGCCACGGGGGCGGCGATCGACGAGGTGCGGCAGCGACACGACAGGGACAAGTATGCGATTCCATCGGTTGGGTTGGGTGCGTGTGTGCTAGGTTTCAGATCTGGAAAGAGAGCTGTAGCATGCAATTTCATGGTGACGTGGATGTAAGTAAATGTGTTCTTTTCTATTTTTTTTTATTGTTTTCAATCGCAAAAATCGTCATAACTTTTGCATACGATATCCGATTTACGCGCGGTTTCTTTTGTTAGGATCGTATTGATTTTCCAGACTTAATGACACTGATTTGGTCAAATTCTGGGATGGTCAAATTTTTGGGTTTAAACTGGATTTAAATTCAATTTAAATTCAAAAGGTGAGTGTTTTAACTCACTCACAACTTCTAAAATTTCTCATGTTTGTTGAATTGATATATGATGTGATTTAAAATTTATTTATGGTTGTTTGGCATATTTTTAATCATCATCTCAGTTAATTTCATTTATTTAAATTAAATTGCTATTTAATTTATTCATTGCATTTAAACTGGCGGTTAAATTTTAGTTAAATTTATTATTGCGTATAAACTGCCAGTTAAATTTTTAATTAATTTATTTTGCATAATAAACTGCCAGTAAATGCCTGTTATTTATTACCTGTTATATATTGATGTATTATTTGAATTGGATGATGATTGTGATAAATGGATGTATGATTATATGATGGATGAATGGGCGTTTATTTATATCATCATAAATTGCAAGTTGTTATGCATTTTATTGCATTCGGGATTGCGATTGAAATGATATATAACCTTAAAATTTTATTTTTAAATTGCGGATTGAAATGATAAATATCTGTATCACTTGACCATAGGATAGAAAATTTTATACAGACACCACGGTGTATATATATATATAAATATTTTAAAGTGATTTTAATGGTTTTGTAAAGATATATATATATACGGTTTATGGGATATTGATTTGGTTATTGATAAAGGTTATTTTATATATAGTCAAATTCAGGTTTTTAAGCTATGTATAAAATTAAATTGAAGTATAAAAGAGGTTAATAATCAAGTTTGAATTTTTTTTTTGAGATCAAATATGATTAAGCATTTATTTATATTTAATTTTTGGAGTTTAAATGACTTAAATGAGAATAAGGTTGGAAGATGAATACTAAATTAATTTGGAATTTAATAAAATTTATAATTTTAAAGGATATGATTTTTATAACTTGATTTTGTGTTGAGTGATTTAAATGAATATTAGGTTGATTTAAATGAATATATCAAGTTAAATAAATTGAAAGAATATTCAGTTATGTGAAGTTAAAGGTTTTAGTTAAATTATATTGAATTCATTAAGTAAACATTTCAAATCTAAGTAATAGTAATTGAATTTGATATATATGGAATTATCAAAGAATTTGTTTTGAAATGGTGGAATATTTAAAACTTTGAAACATAAGAATTGAAATGGTTATTTGGAAGGTTAAATCGGTATTTGGAATTGATTTTTGAAATTAAAAGAAGCTATGTTATTTTATATGGTAATTTAATATTTAACCACTTAAGAGGTGGAAGTTTGTTTCAAAGTTATGATTTTCAAGGTATTATAATTTGGAAGTATTACATTCAAGAGTTTTGATTTCTAAATGTATACTTTGAAAGCACTATGATTTTTGCAAAGGGTATATTTGAAATTAAAATGATATTATATTGATTTGGGTCTAAATGATATCAAATTGATTTGGGTTTTAAACGAAAATGATATCATATTTATATAGTTTTGAAATGAATATTATATTCTGATTTTAAAGTATAAACTATTTTGAAAGGACCGTGGTGTTATAATAACGATTGGTTGTTGAAGAGACCGAGATTGGAAGTTGTCATACTCTCTGCCAACTTCGAAAACCGCTTTAACAACCGTGTACACGGTGGAGATTCCAGAATGAAGTAGGATGGTAGCGGCATTTCCTTTGAGGTAAATACGTGGACCCAACTCCCGTGAGTTGGCATAAGATGGCTAAAACAGGAGAGATCGACGGGTCAATGAGGTAGCACCTTTGATCGGACACGTCCCTTCGATATTCTACTCTGTCTTTGGTTTTATTCGGTGGCCACTTTTGATTTCTTTGATTTGGAGGTATGGCTCGAGGTGGGCGGTAGCTGCGGCTACGCGTTACCACCTACGCGGAAGCGTAATTGGTATATCTACCCTGGCATTGCCTAGTTGTGCCGTATCACCTACCCTATCGCGCCTTGTACGAGTTTCTATTTGTGTCGTACCTATGGAGTATCCTCTGGTAACCTCCCGATCAGGAGGTATTATGGTACTGTATAGACTATTGGCATTTTATGTGTTAAGGTGGAAAATGTAAAGCCTTAATGCTATTTAAAAGTAAGTTTATTTTACAATTAGACACTATTATAATAGCGAAATATACTACATAGTAAACAGTTTAACGGATCCTTAAGAGATGTAAATCCGGAGCATCTCTTGAGTTACTGCACTCATATTTATTTCTGTTGATTTAACTTACATAAGATCTTTTAGTTCTGACTCGAGTGTTTTGTCTTTTCAATTCGCTCGGGTCAGTCCGAGCATTTCAGGATTTGAAGACTTTATTTCTGGAGGACGAAGACGAAGATTTCATTATTATTATTATATTATATTGCTCCACTACACACTGTATTCTGCTGCATCGATTTTATTCGTTGGTATGTGCAACTCTGATATATATTGTATAAGTAAAATTAAATATTTTAGAAACAACATCATGAACTGTATATTTGATTATTATATTTTATCCTTCCACTGTGAGATGCTATTTTTTTATTTCTTTCTTGTTTTCTTATTTACTCCATAACAATCCGCCCTTCCGTATGGTTTGAATTGGCATGTGTGTCGATTTAAAGCGTGCGAAAAGGCGGGACGTTACATCCTGTTTTAGCCACCTTATGCCAACTCACGGCAGTCGGGTCAATGTATTTACCTTAAAGGAAACGCCACTGCCATCCTACTTCATTCTGAAATCTCCACCGCGTACACGGTTGTTAAAGTGGTTTTCGAAGTTGGTAGAGAGTATGACAACTTCTGATCACGGTCTCTTCAATAACCAAACATTATTATAACACCGCGGTCTTTTCAAAATAGTTTATACTTTTAAAACCATAATATCATATCCATTTCAAAACCATATAAATACGATATCATTTCCATTTAAATAAAACAAATCAATATGATATCATTTTTATTTCAAAATATATCTTTCCAAAATCCTAGTACGTTCAAATCTATATACCTTGAACCTCATAGCTTTGAAATATAACTTCGAATACTTAAATGGTTTAAATATTAAATTACTTTATATATTAAAATAGCTTTTTAAATTTCACAAATAAATTCCAAATACCAATTTGAACCTCCAATTAAACCATTTCAATTTCCATATAATTCAAAGCATTAAATATTCCACCATTTCAAAACTTATTCTTTGATAATTCCATATATATCAAATTTAATTACTATTATTTAGATTTGAAATGTCTACTTAATAAATCCAATATAATCTAAGTAAAACTTTTAGCTTCAACAACTGGATATCCTTTCAATTTATTTAACTTGATACATTCATTTAAATCCCACTAAGCCAAGCCAAGTTATAAGAATCTTACCCTATAAATCTCAATTTTGTTTAAATTTCAAATCAAATTTATTCGAGTAAAATTCTTAACCAATTTCATATTTATCTTCCAACTTAAATTTTATTTAAGTCATTAAAACTCTATATATATACAATATCTTAAACAGGTACTTAACCATATAATATAAAGCAATCAAACTCCATGAATAAACTTATTTTTATTACATGAATTTATACATAGCTTAAATTCAAGAATTTAACTATATATATAAAATAATATTTATTTAATATCAAAATTTATTATTTATTAAACCGTATATTTCTCTGCAAAACCATAGAAATCATTTCAATATATATATATATATATATATGTATGTATGTATGTATGTATGTATGTATGTATGTATGTATGTATGTATAGACCGACGGTGTCTGTATATAATTTTCTATCCTATGGTCAAGTGATACAGATATTTATCATTTCAATCCATAATTTAATATAAAAATACAGTTATATATCATTTCAAACCGCAATCCCGAATCAAAAATGATAAAGCAATAAATAACTTTGCAGATTATGATGATATAAATAAACATCCATTCACCCATCATGAAATCATACATCCATCACAATCATCGTCCAAAAAAATCAATCAACTATCAATATATAACTGATAATATTTAATAGGTAATTAACTGGCAGTTATATTCAATAATAAAATAAAAAATGATTTACATAAATGCAATTAGCTGAGATAATGATTAAAATATACTAAACAGTCATAAATAAATGCATAATCACAACAAAAATTAAATTTAACAACCATAAGAAATTCTAGAAGTTGTGAGTAGGGTAAAACACTCACCTTTTGAATTTAAATTGAATTTAAATCCAATTTAAACCCAAAAAATTGAACCATCTCAGAATCTGTCCAAACAAGCGTCAAAATGTTCGGAATCCCAATACGAGCCTAACAAGAAAATCACGCGTAAAACGGATATCGTATGCGAAAGTTATACGCATTAGAACAATTTGCATTGAAAATTTAAATAGATAAATAAAATAAAAACAACTCACGTTACTTCCGTTATTGCCATGTCACTGCTACCTCACGCACGCGAATTCCTCTTCCCAGGCAAAAATAACATGAAGCATGCATCTAACCCTAGCCTGCAAATCAAAAGCACGCATCTCGTCCCACCGTCGCTACGGCTAACACCCACGCATGGCCATCGCAGTCACCTCGAACGGCCCAGGCACCCTCGCGTACACCAAGAGCGACATCGTCGAGCTCCAAAAAACGCAGCCGCCACCTCTTACATCGAAACCCTGATTGAATTTTACTCCACATCCAACCTTCAAATCGACAAGCGAACAACACCGATGAACTCCCCTCCGTTCCCACTTCAAAACCCAGAAACGGTTCGTCGATCAGTCGATGTTCATCGACGCGCGATGAACGGCCAAAAATGATTCTGTGATTTTCGGACAAACGGTGATTCAAAATCAAAAACGAACTGCAGATTTGAGATGCGTACATCGAGAGCTACGATATATAATTTTTCTGCATTTTTTTGAGGAGTTTGGAATTTCACTTTGATTTTGAATTGTAGTTGGAATTAGGTGTTTGTCTGCCATTGAACTGAAGAGATGAAAGAAATGGTACACACGGATAAATGAGAATGAGTGAAATTAGGGTTTATAACAGAGTATTTATAGACAAGGTTGAAAAAGAATAGATGGACCCGATTTATAAACGGGCTGAACGATGAATGGCCCAAAAAGCCCGTTCGGACTCCGAAATGAAATTGGGTCAACCTATGTATCAAAATAGATGTTTTAAAATATTTTAAACGCGATTGAAAAAGTTTCACATCAAATTCCATCGTATGAAGAAGTTATGACAAAATCAAATTATTTCAAATTGATTTCAATTGATTTCAATTTTATTTATTTCAAGGCGTTTCGAGTCCGTACGATCAAACGACAAGCCCGATCACTACGAAACTTGAAATCCTACAATAATTCACCGCTACGGATCCGATGAAATTGGTTTCGTCGAAATCCGAGTCAGTGGCCAAACTAGCTATTTTTATATTAATTAAATAAATAAATTAGTAAATTAGATCAAATTTCAAATTTAAATTCTTTAATTTACAAATTTCATCCTTTTTGATTTCTCAATCATTTACAATGGTTTTAACAAATTTAAATGTCAATTTTAGAGATGATTAATTTATAAATTCCAATATTAACCTCAATTTCATTAAATTCAGAAATTATAAATTTAATTTCCAAAAATTCTATTAAATTTATTTTTCATTCTACTATTCAGTTCATTATTGTCAACGGATGAAATAAATATTTGATTCAAAATCTTTTACGTTAATATTATCACACTCCATCTTTATTTCAATTAGCGTAATAAATTAAATTTCATTTAGATTAAATTCATTTATTAAAATTTGAGTTCCAATTAATTATAATAAATTTCAAATAACTTTAATTTGATTAGTTTCAATCTTTATACTAAGTCCATTATCACTCTATACCTAGTACCTATTGTTACCCTTCATTTGCTTGACATTTAAATGAACTTGATTCCAATAAATTCATTGACCAATTAATTGGGTAATTAATAATAATTGTTATCATAACCTTAAATTTACACTTAAGTTTATGTTATATTCAACTAATCATCATAACACTGAATAAAATTTACGTTATTTCCAATTATTACCCTAATTTACATTAACATTAAATTCAGATTTATTGCAATTGGTTACCCGTTTTAATTTAATAGACTAAATAAATGGTTAACTTAAAACAACCGTTATCATAACTTTTAATTACATATATGAATCCACTATTCAGAAACAAATGTTACAATTCTTATATAATATTGATTTTATTCAATTTATTGCATATTACTTCCTTAGTTAATAACCTTTGAATTCACTCCCCAATTTACTAATTTCCATCAATTATAACTTATAATTTAAATAAATTTATTAATTGCCAATTGCCATCCCAAATAAATCCATTCATTTGAATTTTTTTCCTTATTAATAATCAGTTATAAACTTACCATCTTAAAGGTGATGTCAACATGGGTACTTATCTATTACACTAATCTATGCCTATTACATCTTACATTTGCATAAATGCTACATTAATATATTCAAATTTCTAACTCCTTTGTTATTAACCATCCTATTTCCATTTATTATATCTTTGCCAATTATATACATTAATTATGATTAAATACTCTAAATAAATTTATTCACTTAGTTTCATGCTTTCTATTACACCAATTACTACCTTATAAATAAATTTTACGTTTCCTTTTTAATTTACATTCACACTTTTCGTTATTATATTAATTATCCTTAAAGTACATTTAATTATCTTTATTTGTAATTGGTGAATTAACTGGTAACAACCATTTTTCATCATTTTACCTTTTATAATACTTGTATGTTCATTCTTCCCAACTAATTACCATCTATTATATTATAACTTTACAATTTTAATAAATTTATTAATTGTCATTTTATTCAACCGATCAATTTATTAACCTAAATTAGCACTGTTACGTTTTAATTTACTTATTAGCTTACAACAAGTGCTACCATTAGTTCATACACTAATTTATTCCATTTCCATTCCTTATACATTATTTTATTAGTAAGCCAACGTTTTAAATTATTAATTTACCTTTTATATCCTATTACAAACTAATGCACACATTAATTAAGATTTTAAATCAAATTAATCGCTTCATCTTGGTAACTGTAACGACCCGCTATTTTGGACCATTCAAATCGATAATAAAACCATACATATCCGACTTGAATAATTCAAAATACCGAATTGTTAATTAAAATTTGGCAAAACTTAAAATATACAATAAATCAATCACAGATCACAGAGTAATATAATGCAGCGGAATAGATAAAGAATAGTAGTTCATGAAGTTACTATATACATCAGAGTTAGAAATAAAATACAACCGAATAGTTCAAATGCAGTGAAGTCTCCAATGCAACAGATGACTTCTCTGAACCAATCAACTGGATGACTGAAAGGATAGATAGCTGGATCTTCAAGCAAAGCTCCAACTTCGAAGGTGAGTCTCAAATGATGTATTACTCAGTCTGACCCGAGCGTAAAGCAAAACACAAAACACTCGAGTCAGGATTAACTTTCTTATATCTATAAATCTAACTCAAGTGAAATATCAACTGAAATATAATTTACTTAAATGATGTTTGGGATAACCATCCTCTAAGGATCCATGGAACTATCTACACTGTAGAAATATACACTATAACACCGTAGTCATTCAAATTTATTTATACTTCAAAACCAGAGTATTATTTCCATTTCAAATATCTCTATATTTCCAAAAATAGTATTTATATATATTAAATAATTTATACAATAAAGTATTTTCGATTCCCTCAACCCATAACGATTTTCTCCTATTCTAAAGTCCGTTCGGGTATGTATCATTTCAACCCATAATGATTTCTATACTAATTGGGAACTTGTAGAGTGATAACATATATGAAAATAATAATAACAACATGCATATATCATCAATAACAATATAATATGAACAACAGGATATGGTGCCATCTCCCATAGGTGAACAATTACATATAAATGCATATCATATATATAACAATTTTAAAAAAATTAACAGTTAAATTTTAGCAACATATTTCAATTGTCGTTCTAATTGAAATCAAATTTAATAAATAAAAGAACGTTAATCGTGAGTGATTGCTCACCTTCGAGGTTAAAGATGAACGCGAATGAGAGGAGTTACGAATCTAAGCACGAATTCCAAAGTAAATCAGGATTTATGCAATTTGACGAGCAAAGCTGATAGATATGAATCGATGAGAATGAATAAATTAGCTCGATATAAATGAAATACATACATATATATATATATATAAACTTTCAAAAATCCATTTAAAACATATAATTCAAATTTATATCAAATTCAAACATAAATTAAATTAAATTATATATATACATATATGTATTTATAAATCTTTGTTTTTAAATAAAACCACATATAAGTCACATATCTGCGTAGTATAAATTGAAATAAATGAATATATATACTTATAATCAAATACGTAAACAACTTATATAGCCATTCTATGCAATTCTATATAAAAATCAGTAACTAATTTTAAAACATGTACATATTAAAATCTATGTATATACAATACTGTACACAGTATATAAAAACATAAACTAGCATTTGTACCTTTATATAAACAGACATATTAAAGAATAACATATCAAACTTATGTAAACTTTATATATAAACAAAATGTCATTTCTACTAACATATATACACTGTTAAATTCATATATTACTAACATTTTACATTGGAAAACTGACATAAATCATTTATACCAAAAATCTTTTTTTTTCATAACATATTTTATAAACATAACATACCAAGCTGTTAACAAAACATATTTTGCATAAATATATACTCTGCCAAAATATATAATAATACAATAAAAGCTATATATTTTATATGCAGAAACCATATAGCCTGCATATACCTAACACTAATATATATAATAATTTGTACAACATAAACTTATCCAAATATGCAGAAATCATATATACATACCGAATAATAAATATGTGTTATGAAAATCTATTTCAAACTTATCAATAAAAACTTAAAATAACCAAGGCTCTAAAACCAACTCACCAGGATACTTGAAATCTTGTATAAAATAAAATATACATATAAATCTATGTTTTAACAAACCTTTCGTATGCTTGAATATATATAAAGCTGCAAGTATAAGAAATAGATATAATATATAAAGAAATACTTACATATAAAGAATGAAAGAAGAGAGGAAACGGTTGTGGGTGGTCGAGCATGCGGTGAAGGCGTGGAGCAAAGAGGAATGAGGGGAAGAGTTTTTCCAGAGAATGAAAAGAAGAAGGAGAGATATGCTTATCATGGGCAATATATATATATGCGTTGTTTATATATATATATATATATATATATATATATATTGAAAGATTGAATGCTGGTGAACAGAGGAAATAAATTAAAACAAATATATATAAAGATTGAATGCTGGTGAACAGAGGAAATAAACTAAAACTATTATGTATAAAGATTGAATGTTGGTGAATAGAGGAAATAATGCAAAATATGTATAAAGATTGAATGCTGGTGAATAGAAGAAATAATGTAAAATATGTATAAAGATTGAATGCTGGTGAATAGAGGAAATAATGTAAAATATGTATAAAGATTGAATGTTGGTGAATAGAGGAAATAAATTAGAATTTCACAAAATTCAATTAATTTAATAAATAAAATCACTAAAATTTTGGGTCGTTACAGTAACATTAACCTTTACATTGTTTCTCTTATTGGAATTACATCCAAGTTATTAACAATTAACTTACATTTATACTGTTACATTAAAGTTATTAAAAATTAACTTACCAATCTTATCCAAGTTTTTAATTCCATTAATAATTCACTAAAATTTTATTTCCTTCAACATTAAGTTACCAAAGTCTTCTTAAATTAAGAAATTTAATTATCGAATTATACAGGTCGTTACAATAGCATCGTAAACCAAAGATACGGAAATCTTCGGTAAATCAATGCCTATTATAATGGAGTTTCACCCTTTTACAAATCATTCAAAGATTGGCAAAACCGCCGAGTTATTATAGAGATCATTCAAAGTGGAGTATGGGATACTCCAGAATCAAGAAGAATTTGGATACAGGAAGACAAGAGTGGATTTCAAAACGAATAAGGGAGTTCCAAAATTCAAAGGAAGCCGAATCAAAGAGGAAGGAATTCAAGCTCAAAAGAAAGTGATTTCGTAATTAAATTTACCCTATATGTTGGGTTTTGCCTAAAACCAAAGCTCTGATACCACATGTAACATCCTGATATTTTCAACCATTCGCATCCATACATGTCGAATTTGAATTGCCCAAAATACCAGATTGTTAATTTATGTTAATTTATAATTGGAAAAACTCAGCATATACAGTAAATAAATAAATCACAGAATGGCAGAGACAGAGTAATATACAATATGTAGCGAAAACAAAATGAATAGTAGTTCATGAAGATACTATATATATATATATATATATATATATATATATATCAGAGTTAAATAAAATACACTAGAAGTTTCAAATACAATAGTCAAACACAAGATCAGAATACATCACTGGAATCAACTGAATAACTACAAGCCGAAAAGATGCAGATGGATCTCCAGAGGAGGCTCTAACTCCAAAGGCGAGTCTCAAAAGCTGTATCACTCAGTCTGACCTGAGCGTAAAGCAAAACACAAAACACTCGAATTAGGATTAAGATTCTTATATCAATAAATCCAACTCAAGTGAAGTAACAACCTGAAATACAAGTAACTTAAAGGATGTCAGGATAACCATCCTCTAAGGATCCGTTAAACTATCAACTATGTAGTAATATACACTATTACAATAATGTCTAAAGTAAAGTAAACTATTTAAAAATAGTGTCAAGGCATTACCCATATCCCCCTTAACACATCTTATAGTGCCAATAGTCTATACATTACCATCGTACCTCCAGATCGGGAGGCTACCATAAATACTCCATAGGTATGACACAAATCAAAATCGTAGTAAAGCACGCTAGGGTAGGTAATATGGCACGACTAGGCAATGCCAGGGTAGATATACCAATTACACTTCTGGGCTGGTGGAAACGCGTAGCAGCCACTACCGCCCACCTCGAGCCACACATCCAAAATCAAAAAATCAAAAGTGGCCAACAAATCATTCACAAAGTCAGAATATAGTATCGAAGGAGTGTGTCCGATCAGAGGAGCTACCTCATTGTCCCGTCAGTTGCTCCTGTTTTAGCAATCTTATGCCAACTCATGGGAGGCGGGCCCACGTAAATACCTCAATAGGATTTTCACCATTATCTTACTTTATTCTGGAATCTCCACCGCATACACAGTTCTTAAAGTGGTTTTTGGGGTTGGCAGAGAGTATGACAACTTCCGATCCCTGTCTCTATAACAACCAAATGTCATTATAACACCGCGGTCATTTCAAAATAGTTTATACTTCAAAATCAAAATATCATTTTCATTTCAAAACCAAATCGATACGATATCATTTCCATTTTAAAACCAAATAAGATCTCATTTCCATTTCAAATATATCTGTACCAACCCGCATATTTAACGATTATATATTTAAATGTTTTATTTAAATATAGCGTCGTTCAGATTTAGGTCCGAAAAGTTACTTTTTACAAATGGTCGAATTGGAACTCGAAAACATTTCCATTGATTCCAAAATGGCGTTTGCGATCTTTTTGAGTATAAGCTTTGATATGTTTGGAGTAAATTGAATTTTGCTACTTTTTCTAGTTGGGTTTTGGGTTTGGGTTCAGCCCACTAGCTAACTAAATAACCTAACTCAGTCCATCTCCTTCCATTCTCTCATTCCCACTTCTAAGCTTAAGTTAAAACTGAAAATGGGGGAAAGGAAGAGGAATTAGAAATTCCAAGCCCTAGTTCCTCTTGAAAATCCAATTTCTTGCTCCAAGTTCAAAGAGAAGTTATTGGTAAGCCTCACCTTCATCTTCCCCAACTCTTTCTCCTTCAATTTCAGAAAATTTCCTAAACCTAACTTAGGAAGATACTTGTTTTGATCTTAGATTGAAGCTAGTAGAGTTGAAGTGGAGAGTGGTTGGTTGTTTCTTTGCTATTGAGCCTCTCTATTCTTGTTTTTGAGTTAAAAGGTGGGTTTTGAACTCACATCTAATTCTCTTGATATTATTGATGTTAGGTGATATTTTTATCTCACATCTATGTCTACAGCTATCTTGGATTATTAGGAATGAATCCTAACATATTTACATGTTTATTTTCTTTCGATTTGGATTGATTTAGTGAAATTGCCAAATTATGATTTTTGAAGCCAAATCTATGAAAATCTTTCTATGGTTGATGTTTATGTTATTCGGAGTGTTTTGGTGGGTCATTAAGGTTGGGTAGTCGTTTGACGTAAGCCCCATAATCAACACTCATCTGATTTCTTTCGATTGGTTTTGGCCTTCAATGGCCTAGGTTCAGGAAATGCCTGACCATC
This sequence comes from Allium cepa, assembly GCA_030765085.1. NCBI lineage: Eukaryota > Viridiplantae > Streptophyta > Magnoliopsida > Asparagales > Amaryllidaceae > Allium > Allium cepa. Next base: position 1,012,755,510 of record CM060934.1, on the reverse strand, counting down.
AGGTTTCAGATGTCTGAATCCCTATTTCATACGTTTGAATATTATTCTGGGGAAGATTTTTATTCCTAAATTCAGACGTCTGAATTTAAATTCCAGACGTCTGAATTGGCTAAATTTCAACCAGAAAGGAAATAGGAAAAATATTGCCTATTTCAGACGTCTGAAAATTGGGTTCAGACGTCTGAATTCTCTTCTGGAAAAGAAATTAATTTCCAGATTCAGACGTCTGAACCACTTCTTTCAGACGTCTGAACCTGCTGTTTTTGCCAATTTGCCTTGTTCGTTTAATTTTCCAAATTTAATCGGCGCTTGTTGATTCCAATTAGCTAGCATATTTGACTTTGATGATTCCTTTTTGATTTCATACACGGGTTTTCATAAAATGATCTCTTCAAATGTTATTAAAGGTCATTCTCTAATTTAAAATTTCTATTTAAAACGCACACACAATTTGGCACTTCTAGCGAAGTGGAAGGGAGATTAAATGGTTAGGTAAAACACGGACCATGAATCCGGGTGTTTATCTTTCCGATTAATCCCCGACCTATTCGATTGATTGTTTTAACCTTTTGGTCTGGTTTACCAATGAGATGAGGTAAACTTTGTACTGCTTTGAGTGTGAAATTAACTAACGGATAGTAAACTGTTTAGTGCGAACGAGTGGTTATGGGACTCACGTTACCACTTTTCGGATTCCTTTTTGAGAGTTATGACACATTCTGCCAGTTAGTGGTGTCCAGTACTGGGCCTTCAGACCTTCACCACTACGGTTTTTTGCCTTTGGGATAGTGTCTTCGGACTGTCTCCTTCAGGTTCGTTGCCTTCGGGTATGTTGCCTTCGGGTATGTTGCCTTCGGGTTTGTACCTTCGGGTTCGGGCCTTCCGGTTTGTTGCCCTATGGTATCGCTTTCGGAGTTGGTCTTTATGAGCCGCTCGAGTGATATTTGGGTTTGGAGCCTTCGGGCTTAAGGATCCTTGTTTACACAGTACTGAGCTCGAGCAATCTTTTGTTTTCATTGATATATGTATATTCCCTTGGTATCGCCCTTCGGTGTTGGTCTTTTTGAGCCGCACGATATATAGCGATTACCTTGTGGAACTTGTGTTACCTTTGTTGGTATTTGTTATTTGCCTTTATGGCTTGATTTGGGATATTCATATCCTTTCTTTCTCTGAGATGCCGATGATATGAGGCTTGTTTTGTTATGTTCATCTTTTGTTAGATGATTGTGTTATCTCCCTTAGCGATATTTGTTATACTTTATTACCTTGCAGGTTATTGTTGTTCAGTTTATCTAACTGATTTGTTTAGCTTGACTGACCTGTGTATTTTATACTCGGGTCAGACCGAGATGTTTCAGGTTAGGTGCTTTTGGACTTAGCCTATTTTGCTTCCTCATGGACTACTCTGCTAGCTTCTTTTTGTCATAGCTTTTTGTGTAGTCCTATTTTGTTGTAACTCTGATATTTATTCTTCCGGATTTGCCTGTATATTGTGGTTTGCTATACCACTTGACATGTATTATTTTGTATACTATGTTATGTGTCAGTATATGTGCATATGATGATCTGCTGTTCTGTGATGTATAGTACGTTTGAGTTGTTATATTCTGTTCTGATAGATCCTCTAGCCACCTATGGTTTTGTTTTAAGTATTCATTGGACATGTCGATCTGCTTGGTATGACATTAGTCGATGTATTCAATTGATAGTTAAAGAAAGGCTATAGATGGTCGCTCCTATCCAGCCTTATTCTCTGTATTAGCAGACGATATTATCTAATAATACTCTTTGCTAATGTGGGTATAGAGGTGGGGCGTCACAGCCTAGTATCAAAGCCAGGTTCAGAACAAAGTATGATAAACATAGAGTAGAAGCACATATTACGATACATCAGAGTGTAATAAGTGATACAAATCTTTGAATTATCACGTCTCTCTATTCCTTCTACCATCAAAGGCTAGATAGAATGTGGGAATACGTCTAGGAATGCAATTTGTTCTGTAGTATTCCACATTTGAATTAATGACGTCTACCTTGTGAATAATCTTGTTCTTATCTTACTTTCAGCGTATGGTTGGAAGAGGCAGAGGACGACGTTCGGATGCCGGGCAATCTAGTGGCTCACATTCGGATGGCGTTTATATGTCTGCCAATCAGTTTTTGGAGTTGTTTAGGAGGACTCAGCCTCCAGTTCCTCCTCGAGTATCTCCATCTCGCAAGTCTGCCTTTGCACGTCTGTGCAGTGATTTTGCTCATCTTGGGGGAAAGCCGTTTAAAGGCTCCGAGTCTGTTCTTGAAGTCCAGGCTTGGCTTCGCACGTGCAAGCGTATCTTCTCTCGCATGGATCTTTCTGATCATGATAGAGTTCTTGTAACTTCTAGTTTATTGCAAGAGCGTGCCCTTGATTGGTACGAGCTTCTTGTAGCCGAAATTGATGAGTCTACTCTTTCTTGGACTCGGTTTCGGGGACGATTCGAACTCAAGTTCATTCCTGAATCTGGAAAAAAATTATTAACCCGTCGCTTCCTTGAGTTGAAGCAAGGGAAATCTTATGTTTCTGAGTATGTTGCATCATTCGAGGCTTTATCTAAGTATGGTCTTGAATTCATTAGCACTTCTTATAAGAAGAATCTGAAGTTTGTCTCTGGCCTTAAGAAATATCTTAAGAAGTCTTTGTTGCTCCAGCTTAAGCTTTCTTTTGAGGAGTTGGTTGATTCTGCACTTCTTCTTGAAACCGTTGAGAAGGAGTGTGATAGTGGTGATTATGTTGAGGTTTCCAAGAACCCCAACAAGAGGCAGTTTCCATTTCAGAAGTCCAGGTCTTTTCCTTCTAAGAAGAAGAAGACTGGTAGTTCTAGCTCTCAGCCTCAGTCTTTAGGAACACCTTTCATTTGGAAGTGTTTCAATTATGGTTCTCCTGACCATATGATTCGAGCTTGTTCTAAGCCTCTCTTCTGTCGCTATTACAAGAAGGAAGGTCATCATGTTTCCACCTGCCCTATTGTTCCTGCTGGTGCTAAGTCTAGCAAGCTTTATGCTGCTAAGGCTTCTGAAGGTCCTTCTCAGCCAAAGGTATATCTCCACCTATTTTGGAAGGTTCTATTTTATTTCGTGACCATAGTATTTAAGCTCTTTTTGATACGGGTGCTTCACATTCCTTCATATCGAAAAAGGTCGTCGATGATTTATCTTTGGATGTTTCTTGTGTGGTTACTTCATTGAGGATTGCGAATCCTATTGGGGGATCCGCGACCCTTAGCTTACTTTGTGATAATGTTGAGATTGTTTTATGTGGCTTTTCTTTTTGTGCGAATCTACATGTTATTTCTTGTCTGGGATTTGATAGGATTTTGGGTATGGACTGGCTAGTAAGATATGATGCCAGGATTATTTGTTCGGAGAGAATTATATATCTTCGACATCTTGATTCGCCTACTCAGCTATCTCTTGTTCTTCGGGATGTGGATAATTCCGAAATGGCTTTATATTCTCTTGACTCGCAGGATGATAATGATATATCTCGTATTCCTATTGCTTGTGACTTTCCTGATGTTTTTGAGCCTGTCTCGGGTTTGCCACCTAAGCGGGTAATTGAGTTCTGCATTGATCTCATTCCCGGCGCATAGCCAGTTAGTCGTCCTCCCACGAGGATGTCTACAAAGGAAAATGAGGAACTCAAGAAGCAGCTTTTAGAGCTTGAGTCCAAGCAGTTGATTCAGTCCAGTTTTTCTCCGTGAGGATCCGCGGTCGTCTTCGTGAAGAAGTCCGATGGAACTCTTAGGCTTTGCATTGACTATCGCAAGCTTAACGAGTTAACCATCAAAAATAGGTATCCATTGCCTAGGATCGATGATATGTTCGATATATTGAGTGGTGCTAAGGTCTTTTCTCAGCTAGACCTTGCCAAAGGTTTTCATCAGTTACGAGTCGCGAAGGATAGCATACCTCTTACAGCTTTCCGCACTCGATATGGTTCTTTTGAGTGGCTCGTTATGCCGTTCGGTTTGACGAACGCTCCTGCTTTCTTTGTAGATTTAATGAATCGAGTATTCCGGGAATATCTCGACAGGTTCGTCCTTGTATTCATTGATGATATCCTTATTTACTCTAAGTCTGAAGCCGAGCATGCTAATCACTTGAGTATTGTCTTGAGTACTCTCCGTCACCATCACCTTAGAGCCAAATTCTCCAAGTTCCATTTTTGGGAGAATAAGGTTAAGTTCTTAGGCCATGTTGTATCTTCCGACGGCATTTCTGTCGATCCCTCAAAGATCGAAGCCATCCAGAATTGGAAGAAGCCTGAGAATGTGCATGAGATTCGTAGTTTCCTTGGATTGGCGTGTTATTACCGTCGGTTCATTAAGGATTTTTCCCGTGTTGTGCTTCCTCTTACCAGTCTTACTCGGAAAGGCATTCATTTTATTTGGTCCGACAAGTGTGAAGCTTCCTTTATGACATTAAAGGAACTTCTCACTAATGCTCCTATTTTGGTGTTTCCCGAAGGGAATCATGATCTTGTTGTCTACACTGATGCTTGTGGTAGTGGTCTCGGTGCTGTTCTTATGCAGAAAGATCGGGTAGTGGCTTATGCTTCTAGGAAACTGCGTCCAAATGAAGTTCGCTATGCCACTCATGATCTTGAGTTAGCCGCCATTGTCATTGCCTTGAAGATTTGGCGACACTATTTATTGGGCGAGCGCTTTATTCTATATACCGATCATAAATCTTTGAAGTATTTGTTCACTCAGAAGGAGCTCAATATGAGACAACAGCGTTGGCTCGAGTTTCTTGCTTCCTATGACTTTGATATCCACTATACCCCTGGTAAGGGTAATCGTGTTGCTGATGCGCTTAGTCGCAAACATTCGGCTGTTATTTCTATGATGCTTGCCGAATGGGATATTCTTGAGACTCTATCTTTTTGTGAAATTCGTGATCGAGGTATATCTTCTGATTCTCCTATTCTATTATTTAGTTTGGGAGCTCGCCCATTTTATTGGATCGTATTGCCGATGTCCAGCTGCGTGATCCTGATTTGTTGCATCTTATTCAGCTTTGTGAGTCTGGATCCTGTGATGAGGCGTTGTGGGATTTCAGCATTGATTCTCGTGAGTGTCTTCACAAGAAGAACTGTCTTTTTGTGCCTTCTGATTTTGCACTTAGGCATGACATTCTTGATGACTGTCATCGTTCTAAGTATACCATTCATCCTACTAGTAGTAAGATGTATGCCGATATGCATCGTCTTTATTATTGGAAAGGCATGAAGCGCGATGTGGCGGGTTATGTGAGTAATTGCATAACTTGTCGGCGTGTTATGGCCGAACATCAGCATCCTTCTGGTCTTCTTCAGCCTCTAGAGATTCTATTGTGGAAATGGGATCAAATTTCTATGGATTTCATTGACGGCCTACCTCGTTCGAGATTGGGCCATTCTAGCATCCGGGTTGTTGTTGATCGCCTCACCAAATCTTCTCATTTTATTCCTATTAAGTCTAATAGGACTGCTTCGCATTTGGCTAATTGTATGTCAAGGAAATCGTGAGACTTCATGGTGTTCATAGTTCTATTGTGAGTGACTGTGATCCTTAATTCACAAGTCATTTTTGGCAGAGTCTTCAGCAAGCTTTGGGAACAAAACTTAATTTTAGTACAGCTTATCATCCGCGGTCTGACGGACAGACTGAATGGGTGAATCGTATCTTGGAAGATCTTCTCCGTATTTGTATTCTTGATTTTGGTGGTAGTTGAGAGGATCACCTACCTCTTGTAGAGTTCTCCTATAATAATAGTTTTTAGTCCAGTATCGGTATGGCTCCTTTCGAAGCCTTATACGGAAGGCCATGTCGATCACCTTCTTGTTGGTTGGAATCTGGGGAGAAGCTTATTCTTAGCCCAGATTTTGTTCGTGAATCTTCCGAGAAGATTGATCTTATCCGGTTGAGAATGAAAGAGGCACAGAGTCATCAGAAATCCTACGCGGACAACCGTAGGAAGCCTCTCGAGTTCTCGATTGGTGATCTTGTTTTTATTCGTGTTTCTCCTTTGAATGGGGTGATGCGCTTCAGTACGACTAGGAAATTGGCTCCTCGTTATGTAGAACCATTTTATATTACTGAGCGTATTGGCCCTGTGGCTTATAGAGTTTCACTTCCTGCTCATTTATCTGGCATTCATGACGTGTTCCACGTCTCGCAACTTCGGAAGTATCTTCGGGAGTCGGATTCTATTATCGATTCTCCTGATTTGCAAGAGCTTGAGATCTCACCGGACTTATCTATTGTACAGCAGCCTATTCACGTACTTGACACGGAGGTGCGACACCTTCGAAACAAGGATGTGTCGCTCGTTAAACTTCAATGGTCCGTTATTCCTAATGACTATACTTGGGAAACCAGAGAGTTTATTGAGCAATCCTATCCGGGTTTTCTATCTTTGCTTGGCAACGGTGAGAATATCCTTTTATCACAAGCTTATTTCCTTCTCTTTTAAATGTTGTATGTATGTAGTTGTTACAAATATCATCTCTACGAATTGCGAGGACGCAATTTTGTTAGGAAGGGAGATCTGTAACAACCCGCGTATTTAACGATTATATATTTAAATGTTTTATTTAAATATAGCGTCGTTAATCGGATTTAGGTCCGAAAAGTTACTTTTTCAAATGACCGAATTGGAACTCGAAACCATTTCCATTGATTCCAAAATGGCATTTGCGATATTTTTTAGTATAAGCTTTGATATGTATGGAGTAAGTTGAATTTTGCTACTTTTTCTAGTTGAGTTTTGGGTTTGGGTTCAGCCCACTAGCTAACTAAATAACCTAACTCAGTCCATCTCCTTCCATTCTCTCATTCCTACTTCTAAGCTTAAGTTAATACTGAAAATGGGGGAAAGGAAGAGGAATTAGAAATTCCAAGCCCTAGTTCCTTTTGCAAATCCAATTTCTTGCTCCAAGTTCAAAGAGAAGTTATTGGTAAGCCTCCTCTTCATCTTTCCCAACTCTTTCTCCTTCAATTTCAGAAAATTTCCTAAACCTAACTTAGGAAGATACTTGTTTTGATCTTAGATTGAAGCTAGTAGAGTTGAAGTGGAGAGTGGTTGGTTGTTTCTTCGCTATTGAGCCTCTCTATTCTTGTCTTTGAGTTAAAAGGTGGGTTTTGAACTCACATCTACTTCTCTTGATATTATTGATGTTAGGTGAGATTTTTATCTCACGTCTATGTCTACAGCTATCTTGGATTATTAGGAATGAATTCCTAACATATTTACATGTTTATTTGCTTTCGATTTGGATTGATTTGATGAAATTGCCAAATTATGATTTTTGAAGCCAAATCTATGAAAATCTTTCTATGGTTGATGTTTATGTTGTTCAGAGTGTTTGGGTGAGTCGTTAAGGTTGGGTAGTCGTTTGACGTAAGCCCCATAATCAACACTCATCTGATTGCTTTCGATTGGTTTTGGCCTTCAATGGCCTAGGTTCAGGAAATGCCTGACCATCAGGTTTCAGACGTCTGAATCCCTATTTCAGACGTCTGAATATTATTCTGGGGAAGATTTTTATTCCCAAATTCAGACGTCTGAATTTATATTCCAGACGTCTGAATTGGCTAAATTTCAACCAGAAAGGAAATAGGAAAAATATTGCCTATTTCAGACGTCTGAAAATTGGGTTCAGACGTCTGAATTCTCTTCTGGAAAAGAAATTAATTTCCAGATTCAGACGTCTGAACCACTTCTTTCAGACGTCTTAACCTGCTGTTTTTGCCAATTTGCCTTATTCATTTAGTTTTCCAAATTTAATCGACGCTTGTTGATTCCAATTAGCTATTTATGCATATTTGACTTTGATGATTCCTTTTTGATTTCACACACGGGTTTTCATAAAATGATCTCTTCAAATGTTATTAAAGCTCGTTCTCTAATTTATATTTAAAACGCACACACAATTTGGCACTTTGAGCGAAGTGGAAGGGAGATTAAATGGTTAGGTAAAACACGGACCATGAATCCGGGCGTTTATCTTTCCGACTAATCCCCGACCTATTCGATTGATTGTTTTGACCTTTTGGTCTGGTTTACCAATGAGATGAGGTAAACTTTGTACTACTTTGAGTGTAATATTAACTAACGGATAGTAAACCGTTTAGTGGGAACGAGTGGTTATGGGACTCACGTTACCACTTTTCGGATTCCTTTTTGAGAGTTATGACACATTCTGCCAGTTAGTAGTGTCCAGTACTGGGCTTCCGGACCTTCACCACGACGGTTTGTTGCCTTTGGGATAGTGTCTTCGGACTGTCTCCTTCAGGTTTGTTGCCTTCGGGTTTGTTGCCTTCAGGTATGTTGCCTTCGGGTATGTTGCCTTCGGGTTTGTACCTTCGGGTCAGTGCCTTCGGTTTTTTTGCCCTATAGTATCGCTTTCGGAGTTGGTCCTTATGAGCCGCTCGAGTGATATTTAGGTTTCGAGCCTTCGGGCATATGGATCCTTTTTATACAGTACTGAGCTCGAGCAATCTTTTGCTTTCATTAATATATGTATATTCCCTTGGTATCGCCCTTCGGTGTTGGTCTTTTTGAGCTGCACGATATGTAGCGATTACCTTGTGGAACTTGTGTTACCTTCATTGGTATTTGTAATTTGCCTTTATGGCTTGATTTGGGATATTCATATCCTTTGTTTCTCTAAGATGCCGATGATATGAGGCTTGTTTTGTTATGTTCATCTTTTGTTAGATGATTGCGTTATCTCCCTTAGCGATATTTGTTATACTTTATGACCTTGCAGGTTATTGTTGTTCAGTTTATCTAACTGATTTGTTTAGCTAGACTGACCCATGTATTTTATACTCGGGTCAGACCGAGATGTTTCAGGTTAGGTGCTTTTGGACTTAGCCTATTTTGCTTCCGCATGGACTACTCCGCTAGCTTCTTTTTGTCATAGCTTTTTGAGTAGTCCTATTTTGTTGTAACTTTGATATTTATTCTTCCGAATTTGCCTGTATATTTTGGTTTGCTGTACCACTTGACATGTATTATTTTGTATACTCTGTTATGTGTCAGTATATGTGTATATGATGATCTGCTGTTCTGTGATGTGTAGTACGTTTGAGTTGTTATATTCTGTTCTGATAGATCCTTTAGCCACCTATGGTTTTGTTTTAAGTATTCATTGGACATGTCAATCTGCTTGGTATGACATTAGTCGATGTATTCAGTTGATAGTTAAAGCAAGGCTATAGATGGTCGCTCCTATCCAGCCTTATTCTCCGTATTAGCAGACGATATTATCTAATAATACTCTTTGCTAATGTGGGTATAGAGGTGGGGCGTCACAATATCCATTTCAAAAAATCATATCACTTCAAAGTTATAACGCTTCAAAACCAAACACTTGAAATTATAACACTTTCAAAACATAATACTTTGAAATTCATAACTTTGAAAACATTACTTCCACCGCTTAAACAGTTTAGATATTAAAATAGTATATATAATAAAATAGTTTGTAAAGTAAAATAGTTTATACAAAAGAGTTATAAGTTAAAATAGTTTATATTAAAATAGTTTGTATATTAAAATAGTTTATATTAAAAATTTATAAAGTAAAATACATAAATAGTTTTAAATATAATTTAAAATACTTTAGATAATAAAATAGCTTCCTCATATTTCACAAATCACTTCCACATCAACTCAAATTCCAAAATTCAAATTTAATCAAATCTCAAATCATAAATTTTAATTCAATTCAGCTCTCAATAAACCATTTCAAATTATATCGATTTCAAATACAAATTTGAACCACAAATAAACCATTTCAACTTCAATATACTTCGAAGCTTTAAATATTCAACAATTCCAAAACTAAATTTGATAATTTCTCATATATATGTATCTTAAATTTAATTTTACTATTATTTAGTTTTGAAATATTTACTTACTAAATCCAATATCATTTAAATAAAACTTCAAATTTCAAATAACTGAATATTCCTTCAACTTATTTAAACTTGATATATTCATTTAAATCACCTTAAACCAGAATTATGTTATAAAATCAAATCCTTTAAAATTTCAAATTCCATAAGTTCAGATCGATTTAATTCTAAATTGAATACAATTTCAAATAAATTTCAAATCTATTCTCTCAACCTTAATTTTATTAAAATCATTATAAACTCTATATTAATATATAATTTAAACAAATACTTAACCATATTATATTCTAATGAAATCAAACTTTATTATTAAACTTATTATATATTAAAACAAATTTATACATAGCTTAAAATCAAGAATTTAACTATTTATAAAATAACATTTATATAATATCTAAAATAAATAAATATATAAAACCATATATTTCTTTCCAAAACCATAGAAATCATTTTCAAAATATTTATATATAGACCACCGGTGTCTGTATATAATTTTCTATCCTATGATCAAGTGATACAGATATTTATCATTTCAATCTGCAATTTAAATATATACGAATATATATCATTTCAACTCGCAATCCCAAATTGAATTCAATGAAAATCGCTTGGGTTTATCATTTCACCCCATAAAGATTTTCTCTTATTTCACGGATCGTTCATCCATGTATTATTTCAATCCATAGTGAATTCTATACTAACAGGGAACTTGCAGAGTGATAATAGATATGATAATAATATAACAGGCATATATCATCAATATAAATAATAGATAACAGTGTTAGACGTCGCAGGTGAATAGATAGCATATATATGGCAATGTAAATAACTAATAGCAACATATTTCAATTTTCATTTCAATTGAAATCAAATTTAATAAATATAAGAACGTAAATCGTGAGTTATTTCTCACCTTTCGAGGCCAGAGATGATTCGATGATGAAATGAGTTATGAATCAAAGCACAAATTCCAAAGCGAAGCAAAATTGAACGTGAATTGGACGAACAAGACTGATAAATAGGAATTGATGAAATCAAGTCAGAACTAGATCGATGCAGTTAAATGGTATAAGTGAGCTACATATAATAATATATGTAAAGTCATATTCCAAATTTAAACACACTTTGAATATATATGTATTTCAAAATCAATGGTCTAAATAAAACACATATAATAAAACAAACATAATAAAATTTGAAATAATTACATACATATACTTTCCAAACTATTAATATTAATGTAAGTATAATATTATTATATAAATATACATATTTACAAAAAATATAATAATATAACCTATATATATATATGACAAACGAATTTTTTATATAACTTTGAACATACATAACCTGTCATATTATAACTCATAGATACAAACAACAAAATGTATAAAACTTACACAAATATCTAGAAATCAAACATATACATAATTTAACTTTACAAACTAATATATCTAACTGTAGCAACCCGATATTTTCAACCATTCGCATCCGCACATGCCGGACTTGAATTGCTCAAAATACCGCATTGTAATAAAATTTGGAGCAAATAAAGCCAATCACAGAATCACAGACACGGAAATATCAGAATAACTCACAGCGGAAATAAAGTACCATAGTTGTTCATGAAGCTACTATAAAAAAATCTCAAAATAAAATACATAATACCAGTTTGAAAACATATACAATAGAAATCCCAAATACATAGAAGTTTATAAATACAAGAGCTGAAATAGAACAACTGAAACTGAAATGGATAGATAAGTAGATAAGCAAAATCTCCAGCGATTCCTAGCTCCAGAAAGAGAAATCCAAAGCTAAGCTATGAATACTCAGGCTGAACTGAGCATAAAGTAAAACACACAACACTCGAGTCAGGACACACATACTTATATAATGTAAACCAACACAAGTGAACTATAGCAGTAATGCACAATAACTCAAAGGATGCTTTGGATCGCCCATCCTCTAAGGATCCGTTAAACCATCAATTTAACGGTAATGAACGTTATCATAGAGTGTCTATATTAAAGTAAACTATGCAAATAGCGGTGCTAATGTGCCTAGAGTAGCGCTGAGCTTCAGCAATCGCTCACCTCTAGTCACACTCTCAAATTGAAGGTGTACATCCAAAATCACAAGACATACAGAGAAGTGTACCCATGGTTAAAATTCCAAAATGGTAATTTATACTTCGAAAATCAAATATCATTTCAAAATTCAATATCATTTCAAATTCATTTTAACATATCAAAATATCATATCCTTCCAAAACCTCATTTATTTTTATTTAATTTAAATACCAATCCAAATCACATTTCAAAATGGTTTATATTTCAAATCAAAATACTCCATTTAAACAAATTAAAAATGAAGTTATTATATTTTAAAAAAAAAAATCAAATTTTCAATTCCCAAAAATTTAGTCTTTTCAGAATTCATTTATCCGCTTAAATATATTAAGCGATGAAATTTTCAGCTTTCGCGGCATTCAGAAAATGCTACGGTAAGTTACATTTGAAAAAATTCAATTAAGCAAAGACAACATTTAAAACTGTTGTAATAGTGTTCAAGTTTTAGTTTCTACAACTAAAGCACTTACAAAGTGCTCTAATATCACTTAGTTAAATTTTAGTTATAGTTCATTTGTATCAACTACAGCACTTTAAAATGCTCTAATATCCTTTACTTATGAATTCAAGTTAACTTCAGAAATGATAGCATTTCTGAAATGTTGTTAAGTAAATTCCAGATTTTTAATACAATTTCAGAAACAATAATAAAATTCCTAGTAAAACCATTTATAACTTTTAAATTTCATATTTGCACTTTAAAAAAATATTCATTTAAAATACCCTTTAACTTATGATATTTATAAAGTAAATTTTATAGATAAAACCAAATTATCAAATAATTCAGTTATTTAATTCAAGTGCAAAATTCCCTAAATTTCATTTACTTTACACTTAAATTAAATTTACCATTTCATAAATTAAACTTAATTCCTAATTTTATTTTCTTAACTTAACTTTTATATTTAAACCAAATTTCAAATTTCATAGTTAAGTTATATTTCAATTTTCACTTTCAAACATTCATTTATTTAACCATTTTAATTCATAGAAAAATCAATAGCACTTTATTAAGTCATTTTAAATTCAAATTTAAATCAAATTATCATATTTTATTCACTTACCTAAACTCCATTTTAAACAAAATTTCAAATTTCAAAATTTAGCTATATTTCAAATTTCCAAATAACCATTCATTTGTTTCATAATTTAACTTGTAGAAAAATCATTAATACTTTGTAAAAATCATTTTTAATTCAATTTAAATTAAAATATCATAAATTTGTGTTTTTAAAAATACTTTAAAAATTTCTAGAAAAATTATATATATAAAATAACCACAGGTCTGCATAATATTTTCTAACCCAGGTCAAGTGATAAGGATAATATATCATTTCAATCTTTAATTTACAAAGGAAAATCCGGGTTTTATCATTTCAAACCCGCAATCCCAAGTTAAAATGAAATAAATAAAAATCGCTCAGGCCTATCATTTCAACCCATAACGATTTTTCCCAATTCTAAAGTCCGTTCGGGTATGTATCATTTCAACCCAAAGTGATCCTATTCTACAGGGAACTTACAGTGTGATAAACAGATATAAATAAACAGTATAGCATCATATAGCAGTAACATATGATATGACAGGTTATCAATAGGGTTAACATCATATGATTTATATCATAGGCAGGTATAACATGATATAACAATTCTACACATTTACTTGCGATCAATTCACAGTTATATAAGTATGAATGTCAAGTGTGAATTACTCACCTTTTTACGCTGGAGATAGCAATCAAAACTGCACAAATGAATACTAGAAAGCATGATAGCACAACACAGCATGACATAGCATGACTATTGATTCAAGTAAGGGGAGAACTAAAGTGATTATCTAGTAAACAACAAACAAAACAAGATATTGAAAACATGAATTTTCAACACAATATGACATTGAACAACTAGAAATAAAACACAAAAAAGAACTAAACAACTTGGCCATGTTTTCTCTACATCTATGCTCAGCCATATGGTTCAAGTGTTTGGCCATGGCTGTAACGACCTAGAATTTTTGTCATTTGAAATTCGTATATTTAATTAATTTTAAATATTAACAAGTAAAATTTGTAAGTCGAATAAATTATATTTCGAATATCTAGATTTAATTGGATAATTAAATAGATAATTTAATATTTGAAATTACAGAAATATTTGGAAATTGGGGTTAATGTGATTAAAATTGATTTGTAAATTTGTATCAAATCATATTGGAGTTAGAATGATGTTATAGAATTTTTAAAATTGAATTAAAAGTTAATTTGTAGAAATTGAATATTTTAATATTTAATTGATGAGTAAAAATAGTCATTTTTCAAACAGTCTTGGATTTCGACGAAACTAGTTTCATTGGATCCGTAATGTTATATTATTGTAAGATTTCAAATATCTTGTCAATCGGATTTACGGTTTGTCCGGGGCAAGCTAAACGCACTGAAATCGGTTTAAGTGAATTTTTAATTTAAATAGTCGATTTGAAAACATATCTTTCAAATACGATCGAATTGGCTCCCGATACATATTCCATTGCGTTCGGAATGGGGGTAAAACATTATAAATGCCAGGCGGCACGCTTCGTTTGGAGTTCGGAAAAATTTCGGATGAATAGTGTTTTGAGAATTTTCTATAAAAGGACTTCATAATTCATTATTTTCAGCCAAACCCTTGTTCTACGCCCTAGCCGTCAGAAGATAATTCTATGGCCGAAAATTCGTCTTCTTCTTCCCTCGATTTCTTCCTATCCACCCACTAATTTGAAAAATCTTCAACTGCAACTTCGTAGAACACATCGAGAACTACAAATCTGACGGCTATGATCGATTTTTATTGAGTGGATCGACGGAAAATCAAGTTCAAACGCACGCCGTTCGTGGGTGTTTTTCACGACAATGGGCCGACCGAGTTCATCCATATTCGTGGTGAAGGTGGAGTTTGTGATGGTCGTTCGAATGGTGGTGGAGTGATGATGTTTCAAGCAACGTAGTGGTCGCGGCTAGCTAGGGTTATAGGCGCCCGAATGGGTTCGAATATACGTGATTGCCTGGGGGGTTTTCACGTTTGGGAAGAAGATAACATATGCGGCCTGATATTGCAACAGGAAATCAACGGCCAGATCAATCTGAGGTTAAAAATAATAAATAAAAAGTTGAAATTATTATATTGTAAATTCGTACAAACTTTGTAACGCGATATCTTTGTCGTACGAGGTCTGTTTCACATGAAACGAATTGTGTTGGATTCGTATTGACGAGCACTACGCGATGGAGCTGGATTTGGATTTGTTTGAGCTAGTTATAATTTTGGGTAAAATTAAACGTGCGTTTAATTTTATTCAAAATAAAACACTGCAACTGTTATTGGAAGTAAGGTGAGAACTTCTCACTCAATCGAATCTGTTTCGATTTAAATTTTAAATAGTTAAATTTAAAAATTTCTTGATTGTGTGATTGAATGATGGTTGCTATTTGTTATATTGAAATAGACCCTATACATCGCATGTTAAGTGGAGGTTATTTTATTAAACACATATACCGCGATATTCCATCTTGAAGTGGAATTGGTATTATATATGTACTTGGAGTTGATTTCCTGCATTATATAGCGGATGAGACCCTATTGCCCTGCATAATGGCGGATGATATTTTATATAAACCCATGTACCGCGATATTCCGTCTTGAAACGGGATTGGTATTGTGCTAACATCTGTGGATGTAGGGACACGGGTTGGAGGGATCCAACGGGATTCCTCAAATAATTGAATTTGTTTCAAAGTTGTGTGTTGATTTTTTTCTTAAAATCTCTGTGTGATTTTGTTTGTGATTGAAATCGTTGAAGGATAAAATTTAGCCGAATATAATTTTGGTATCGTTAGATACCGAAAATAAATAAAAATTGGATTTTTATAAATCAAAGTGATGGAATTATAAAGGAGTTTTAAAGACGTTTTAAAATGATGTTATAAATGGATTTTATAAAAGAATAGAATCTACGATTTGTGAAGTTATAAAATGAGTGAATTTGTAAATAGAGAATTATAAATAATTTGCTTATAATTTGGATTTTAGTGTGTAAATGGGAAATGGATAGAATTTGCTAATAAAGTGATTTTTATAAGTTGAAGTTGTTATAAAATATAAATGGAATTTATAAACATTGTTTTATAAATCCGAAATCGACTTATTTTGATAAGTTAATTATTATAGCTTATTAAAGGAGATATGTCCACGATTTTGGACAGTGGATAATCCTTTAAAATAAAATGTGTAGAAATGTTGAATTTGGTTAACGAAGTATATTCACGATTTTGGACAATGAATAATATGTTAAAGAAACGTTTGGGGGAAGTGATATTTTAAATAGAATTAAAACGATTTAAAGGTGTTTTAAAATGTATTAACTATCGAAACTATAGATTTCAACGTTCATTGTTGAAATAGACGTTTTCGAGAAATAAAAGGGAATGGTGGACTATAGCACTGTCGTTATAGTAAACGATTTTCAAAAGGAAATGTTTTATGTAGTATTGTGATTTATATATCTATCTTAATTTCGAATCCCTATACTTGTGATTTTGGGTTGTCGTAACGATGTTTTACGTAACATTCGTTTTGACTCAAATGAATGTGTTTAAAGAATGTTTTCCTTAAAGGATAAAATATATACTTAATTGTGATTTAAGTATATTGAATATTTCCCAAATGTTGAAAATAAATAGATTTGTGAATTACGTATTATTAAATAAGTATGGAAATGTTTTCCAATATGAAGTGAAATGTTTTGAGATTATATCTTTTAAAGATAAATTGAAAGTGAATATTTGAAATCGATTTGAAAATCATATATCAGTGGATATTTGGAATAATTTACCATGGAATTTATTAAGGAAAGGGAAATTTGTATAAAAATAAACATTGATTTATTTTTGAAGTGTGGAAATAAATTTACGGATTTGGAACGTAAATTTAAAATAAATCTGTAAGGATTTATTTAATTGGTTTAAATGAACCATTTTGAAATAAAAGTGTATTCTCCTTGGAAAGCCAATTAAATTTCTGAATAGCTTTGAAAGATACATTCATTCATACATACATACATATATATATATATATATATACACAAATTCTAGAATTGGTTTTGAAAAGGATACTTTGGAGAAATTAACTTCTTAAGTTGTTTTAAATCCTTTAAGTAAAGATTTATTAAGTTGATCTAGAAATGATTATTTCTAAGATTTAATCAATAATTGTTTTAGAAAATAGTTATTTAAATAGTTATACTCTATCTACTAAATTTTATTTTGAAAATTAGTTTGGACTTAAGTTATATGTAATATTGGTATAATATATCTATAACCAATATTTTAAGTAAAGTGTTTAAAGAAAAATAGTTTTATTTCAAAATGTTTTCCCGATATATTTTGGATAAGTGTTATAAATTATTTTAAAGTATTTGAAATCGGTAGATTTCCAGTGAAAATGAATAAATATTTGGAAGTGTTTCCGCGTAAGGAAAATGATTTGAAATTTTTTTCAAATGGTTGAAGTGTGGAAAATTATATCTTGTAAAGATATTTTTGGAAAATAAATAATTGAGAAATTATTTGGAATCTGGTGATGTAGTGCATGTCTATTGATAGTTAAATAACCGACTATTAATATTTACCTTTAAATGGGTATTTGTTGTGATTTACTTGAATTTGAATGCTACACTTATTTTAAAAATAAGCGCTCATTATTCGGTTTAGACGGGAGAGAACCTTTAGGTCATGAATCCCATTCCGAATAGTGATACATCGTAATGGATAGCATTTGAGGACCGGTGTTGAAGACCGGATATTTTCGAAAACGGAAGGATTACCATCGAATGTCTCTGCATCGGCTGATCTACGATATACAGATTTTATCACACTTTGTGATGGGAATTCCGGACGTGATTAGTGAATATTCGGATTGCAAGGGCTTCTTTTGGAAGTGCCTTCGGTTCCGTTCAATCCCGGAACGGACTTGTATGGATGTGTGTCTGACGTTACAATTTGAGATGTAAAGCTGGTTTCTATCAGATAATTTCTGTTGATGGCGGAGAATTTATTCTTTTAGCTTAACACCATTCTCTGAGTCGTACGAGCTTAGAGGTTATGTAGTTGATGGTTACTAGTGATACATTCCCAATTTGGTAATGTGGCATACGAAGTGTTGCTGATCATTTGTTGATCAAAGCATAGCTTTTATGAAAAGCGTAGCTTTGTGGACGAGACTTTGTCGGACCTTACACCCCGGTAATGGTCAAAACAAGAAAGATGCAGCAAGGTTATAAGGAGTAGCAACCCTTCGGGTATGTGCATTTCCTTCTGGATTGAAGTGGTATCATGGTATGGAGCCCAGATACTTAACTTATGTGGATGTCGCAAATATATATGACTTTGTGATTGTTGTTGGTTGAGGATCCTCGGATAAAGGTTGTTTACAACCGAGGGATGGCATACTCGTGGCAGTAGTTACCTACTTTTGCAGAGGTAACCCGGCCTTTTGTTGGTAGTGATCCGGTTAGGTTCTCGGGGCGTCCTTCCAGAGGCGTACCTATGTGGCAATGGGAAGTTCCTTGGCCTGACCATTTGTTGGAAATCCAAAGAAACAATACGAGTCCTGTACGGTTTTAGTTGTATAAGCTGTCATTTAGTTATGGTGGCGCCACACTGTTTAGATGGTAGCTATAGTAGGCATACGATAATGGTCTTATGTTGGCTAAGATTTATATTATACTTTCGAAATGTTTTTTCCTACACTTTGCACTTATAGTAATAATATCAAAGAAATTTTTCTCGTATCAAGCATGTTTGACTATCATAAGGAGAAATCTCCTCCGATTCTCCGTTTGCATTGTGTGTGTGTGCGGAAGGCCTTATGGTAGTTTCATTTTCCAAAAGCATTGCGGATCTATTTTAAAATATTTCTTTCTTTGTTTTTAAAGAATAACTGTTTTAAGTTCTCACACCAGTCCCATGACTGACCTAGAGTTTATTTTCCCCTTCCTAAACTCTGGGTGCCCACCAATTTCCACACGGGTAGTCTAGAGTCAGGTTATTAGGATATTCTGGAATTTAGGAGGTGCTGTGGACCTCAAGAGGTGAGCTGGATGGCGAAACGTATCACTTGTATATGATATTATCTTTTCCGCTGTGTATCCACTTGTAAGGACAAGTTCATGTAATTGTCCAGTTGTGTTGTGTTGTAAGTTGACTCTGATGATGTAATGTAATAACTGATGCAGTTCTTTTGATTTAAAGATTATTCATTTATCTATTATATGTTGTTCCGCTGCGATTGTGAGATTCTGATATTGTTTCTATTTTCTTCTTCTTTCTTTCTTTCTTCTTCTACCTCTTCTTCTTTAACCCTAACGGTTGGGTTTTCCAGCATTCGATCGTTCGACGATTGATACAGTGGACGTATTAATGTCGACTTTCGAGCATCGAAGAATTGTATCGTCACATTTAGTATCAGAGCATTTGGTTAAGAGACAACCTTGGCTCTGTTGGGAATTACTCATTAGAGATAGAGTCGGCAGTACTCTAGAATGAGTGTGAGTGTAATAATAAATATGAGTGCGTATTTGTTAGTGAATATAAAAATTGTTTTATATTGTGTTGATTAGTTTGTTGGGTGGTATATGGATTCTGGTCAATAAGAGTAATTAACGTTATTGATAGGAATCTCTAAACACTTGTACAGAACAAATTCGACACGATATCATTTTAAAATAGGGTAAATGAAATAATTTTACCTAAATTATTTTCGTATATAAAAGAGAAAAAAATTCTGTGAATTATTATAATATACGATTGCTTGGTTGCTAGAAAGTGATGATATTAAATTATTATCATTAATGTTGAAAAAAAACTAAAATCGGAAACTAAATGTTGAAATTCATCTCGAAATTGCAAGTAAATGGAAAATTTGTCAAGTGGGATCAAATAAAGCTAAGTATTAAAATAAAATTAGTAAGTAAAAAAAATAATTGAAGAAATGAGAAATTTAGTATGGAATTTAAAATCCAGTTTAAATATAAGTGGTTATAAACCGAAATAGTGAATTGTGTTTGGGAACGAACAAAAGAATAAAAAATGAAATTGAAAACTGAATATCGAAAACCAATTTGAATTGTGTGAGATGAAATGAGTTAGAACTTGTAATGAATTAGTAAAAGAAACTAATTTAAAATAGGAAGATGAATCAGTTGTGAAAGAAAAATAATTGATAAAATTCAATATTCAGAAGGTAAATTGAATCCAAATAGAATTGAAATTGTAAACTGAATTCAAATGAAATTGATAATGTGAGATTGAATGAAAATGGATATTATGGTTAGCAGGATATACAGGTGGATTAAAGGAAATTGGGATTTTGATTTCGAAGATAAATAAAAAAAATTGAATTGCTCGATAAAAGGTATGTATTTGAATTTCGAGTATGAAATTTGATGATTTTCTTGTCCAGCCACTTGGCTTTTTCTTTTCTTTTTGAAATCTGGGGGCCATGGTGCCATTTTGTAGTCGTACCGAGCTAGTCGCGCAAAGGAGACGCTGGCGAAATTTTTCAAAAATTTAAGGCGTTAGGATATTTTTGAGAAAATTGAAATTTTTTGAAAACTATAACTTTTATTTTGGAGTAAAAAATTAAACGATATAGTTGGTTTAGAAAAGATAACTAAGTGTGATTTGAAAACATAGTAAGGTTATTGGAAAAGTTAAAATGTTTAAATGAATTTGAAATTTAATTTGAACAAATGGTTCTGAAAAGTTAATGGATTTCAAGACTTTTTCTTACCTAGCAATTTCGAGGACGAAATTCTTTTAAGGGGGGAAGTTTGTAACGTCCCAGAATTTCTATCATTTGAAATTCGTATATTTAATTGATTTCAAATATTAACAAGTAAAATTTGTAAGTCGAATAAATTATATTTCAAATATCTAGATTTAATTGGATAATTAAATCGATAATTTAATACTTGAAATTATAAAAATAATTGGAAATTGGGGTTAATGTGATTAAAATTGATTTGTAAAGTTGTATCAAATCATATTGGAGTTAGAATGATGTTATAGAACTTTTAAAATTGAATTAAAAGTTAATTTGTAGAAATTGAATATTTTAATATTGAATTGACAAGTAAAAATAGCTATTTTTCAAACAATCTCAGATTTTGACGAAACTAGTTTATTCCAAATTTCGTGTCAATCGGATTTACGGTTTGTCTGGGGCAAGCTAAACGCACTGAAATCGGTTTAAGTGAATTTTTAATTTAAATAGTCGATTTGAAAACCTATCTTTTAAATACGATCGAATTGGCTCCCGATACATATTCCATTGCATTCGGAATGGGGGTAAAACATTCTAAACGCCGAGCGGCATGCTTCGTTTGGAGTTCGGAAAAATTTCGGATGAATGGTGTTTTGAGAATTTTCTATAAAAGGACTTCATAATTCATTATTTTCAACCAAACCCTAGTTCAAAGCCCTAGCCGCCAGAAGATAATTCTATGGCCGAAAATACATCTTATTCTTCCCTCGATTTCTTCATATCCACCCATTAATTTGAAAAATCTTTAACTGCAACTTCGTAGAACACATCGAGAACTACAAATCTGACGGCTATGATCGATTTTTATTGAGTGGATCGACGGCAAATCAAGTTCAAACGCGCGTCGTGGGTGTTTTGCACATCAATGGGGCGACCGAGTTCGTCTATATTCGTGGTGAAGGTGGAGTTTGTGATGGTCGTTCGAATGGTGGTGGAGTGATGATGTTTCGAGCATCGTAGTGGTCGCGGCTAGCTAGGGTTATAGGCGGCTGAATGGGTTCGAATATACGTGATTGCCTTGGGGGTTTTCACGTTTGGGAAGAAGATAACATATGCGGCCTGATATTGCTACAGGAAATCAACAGCCAGATCAATCTGAGGTTAAAAATAATAAATAAAAAGTTGAAATTATTATATTGTAAATTCATACAAACTTTGTAACGCGATATCTTTGTCGTATGAGGTCCGTTTCGCACAAAACGAATTGCGTTGGGTTCGTATTGACGAGCACTACACGTGGAGCTGGATCTGGATTTGTTTGAGCTAGTGATAACTTTGGGTAAAATTAAACGCGCGTTTAATTTTATTCAAAATAAAACACTGCAACTGTTATTGGAAGCAGGTGAGAACTTCTCACTCAATCGAATCTGTTTCGATTTAAATTTTAAACAGTTAAATTTTAAAATTGCTTGATTGAGTGATTGAATGATGGTTGCTATTTGTTGTATTGAAATAGACCCTATACGCCGCATATTAAGCGGAGGTTATTTTATTAAACACATATATCGCGATATTCCATCTTGAAGTGGAATTGGTATTATATATGTACTTGGAGTTGATTTCCCGCATTATATAGCGGATGAGACCCTATTGCACCGCATAATAGCGGATGATATTTTATATAAACCCATGTACCGCGATATTCCATCTTGAAACGGGATTGGTATTGTGCTAACACTGTGGATGCAGGGAAACAGGTTGGAGGGATCCAACGGGATTCCTCAAATAATTGAATTTGTTTCAAAGTTGGGTGTTGATTTTTTTTTTTAAAAAATCTCTGTGTGATTTTCTTTGTGATTGAAATCGTTGAAGGCTAAAATTTAGCCGAATATAATTTTGGTATCGTTAGATACCGTAAATAAATAAAAATTGGATTTTTATAAATCAAAGTGATGGAATTATAAAGGAGTTTTAAAGACGTTTTAAAATGATGTTATAAATGGATTTTATAAAATAATAGAATCTACGATTTGTGAAGTTATGAAATGAATGAATTTCAAAACATAATTAACTTTCAAAAACCAAACAATTTCATTAATTATTAAAAACTATTACATATTTAAAACATTTTCAATTTGTTAAAAATTAGTTACCTTTTAAAGAGTTAAATTTAAAAGATGTAAAATCATTTTAAAACTTCAACTAATAAAATATGAATTACTTTGAATAAAAATATTTAACACTTCATAAAGTAGTTGAAATATAAATTTCAAAGTTTAAACTTAGAACAAATTTGAAATTTTAAAACAAGTTTTAAAGCTTCAACTTCATTTCCTTTGTGTTTGTCTCGACAAAACTCAAGTTAACACAAACCCACACCCCTTTCTTCCATTACCTCTCTTCTTAGCTAAAAACTTCAGCTAACCCAAAAACAAGAAAAACTGGAAAGCACACCCTTCTTTCCAAACCCCTACACGAGTTACAGCAATCACACCCCCGAGTACTCACGCGAGCCACAAAACCAAACTCACGAACACTGCTTCGAGTAAAATCCCACACGCACTCGAAACAAACTCCACTGACACGGTCATCACCCGTGCACATGCACGTTGCTCCGACGCCGTCGCCACCATCCACGACACCACGCGCAAGCTTCACTTCGACCAACGACTCATCTCCAGCCCCCAAACCACACTTACACGAGCTCAAGCGAAAAATGGTTGCTCGAACCTAAAAACCCAAAACTGCATTCACCAGAAAATCACCATCCCTCGATTTCCCGACCACCGTTCGCTTCCAGATTTCGGCCACAACACCGCATGACCCTGACGCATCCTCACCCCAAGCCGTTCGTGACTCGATCCATCCAACAACCCACACTCTCGCGGATTTCTCGAGATCAAACGTCACAGTGTAAAAAAACCCTAAAATCCTAAATTCCCAATCCCCTGTTGAATAATTATTTCATCCATTATTTTTCTCATGTTAATCAACCATTAACACAACTTCAATCCAAATTTCAAAGTCTAAAATCAACACAGTAACAAGAATTTGCTAAAAATCCCAAATTCGGTTTACCACAAAATTCTTCTTCAAATTCAAATTATAAATTTTGATTTTAATCTTAAAATTCAAGTTATACATAGTAGATTTAGGATGTGAACTCAATTCAACAAAGTCCATAACATGATCTTATCATAATATAAATTTTGTTGCCGTATTTTCCTGATTTAAGCAGATTTTTAACAGTTTCTTCTTAAATATCACTTTAATCCTTAGTTCATGTTGAATCAAACTTCTGCATTGAAGATACCAACTTAACAATGTTTTATTGCATATAAATTTAAAGTTTTTGTTTAAAATTTACTATGAACATTGAATATACAGAGAAGTATCAGTAGCATTTGAACATGCACAGTTAATTTTAAAACATATAAACAAAGATTTTACAAAAATAGGTTCATGCAAACATCTACCAGATCAAAATACACATGCAAACATTTTTACTTAAATTTTTAAATCTTAATATTTACTCACCTGATTTTTTTGCTAAGAAGAGTCACAGAATTGAATTCCTGGAAAATAATTTCAGTTTTCCTTTTTACTTGAAATTGCTTGATTAAATTATTCTGCTTGATGATGATGCTTCAATCCTTAAATCAGTCAATACTAGGATTGAAAAACTTTGAAATTCGCCTTCCAGAAATTCTGCAGATTGCAGGAACCTTGACTGCAGTTTTTCAAAAGTGTACTTGTATGCAGATTTTTTTCTGTAATTTGCTTTGCAGATTTTAGATTTTTAGGTGAGGTTTGAATTAGATTAATTTTGGTTGAATGTTGAAAATTTGAAGAATTTCAGGTTTGTTAATGAGGATTGTAAAAAATTTCTTGCTTAAGAAAATTAGAAATGAGAAAGTTTAGATGAAGCATAAGAGATGGCTTTTTATATAAAAATTTTGTTTTATAAAAATTTAAAGAAAATAAATCAAAATATTTGACACTTGTCACTATATCTAGCTAATTCTTTAACACATGTTTATTAGTATGATTTTAAATTTAAACAAGTTTACTTCTCATGCAAAAAGAAATTTAAAATGTTTTTATTAATTGATTTTCTTATTTTAAATCCATTTTTAATTCATAAAAATCAATTTTCTTAAAGAAAATAAATATGAATCAAATTTTATATCCTAAATAAAACCCTGAAAATATTCCTTTAAACACAAAGTATAATTTAGAATATAATTTACCTATTTTAGAATCCTTTAATTCAACAATTAAAACTTAAATTAAAATTTTAAATTCAATTCAAAATAAAATTTGATAAGAATACAATTTTAACATATTCATTACCCTTATGTATATATTAGTTTTAATTAGAATCAGTGTACATTTACAATTCATTTATGTTATTGTTTAAAATAACAAATTTATCAATTTAAATCAATTTATTACAAAGATTATCGTTTTTAAATTGGGTTTGAAATTCCGGAATATCACATTCCTTCCCCCTTAAAAGAATTTCGTCCCCAAAAATTAAACAAAAGATAATCCAAAATTTCATTTTATTCAACACTTCAAACATACATATCATCCATACATAAGAAATCAACAAACAAAACATCCAAGAAACGATACATCTAATACAAACACCACTAGCTATCCGGATGCATATCCGGATAAGCCTTCCTAAAGCTATCCAGAGTCTCCCAGGTACAATCTCTGGGATCCTCACTCCACTGGACTTTAACGAGCTTCACTATCTTGCTTCTGAGTTGCCTCTCGTCTTGATCAACAATCTGAACAGGATGTCTGACAACAGATAAGTCCGGCTCAACCTCTAAGTCTTCCTGCACAGCTGGCTCCATAATAAGAGATGGATCGTGCACATATTTCCGTAGATGAGATATGTGGAAAACATTGTGAATTCCAGCCATCGGGGCTGGCAATTCAATCCTGTATGCTACGGCACCAATCCTCTCGAGTACTCAGAACGGACCAATATATCTTGGAGCGAGTTTCTCTGTCTTCCCAAATCTTACAGCTCCTTTAATAGGGGAAACTTTGACAAAGACTAAATCACCAATCTCGAACTCCAATTGTCTTCGTCTTTTATCTGCATATTTCTTTTGACGATCCTGAGAAGCTCTCATCCTCTTCTTGATAAGCTCGACTTTAGCAGATGCTTCACGAATCAGATCTGGTCCAAGCACAATACGGTCTTTCGACTCTATCCAACAGGCTGGGGATCTACACGGCCTTCCATATAGTGCTTCATAAGGAGCCATCTGGATACTTGCTTGGTAACTGTTATTATAAGAGAATTTCACTAGATGTAGATGGTCCTCCCACGATCCTCCAAAATCTAATACATAGGCTCTCAGCATATCTTCAAGAATTCTATTTAGCCTCTCCGTTTGTCCATCTGTTTGGGGATGATATGTTGTACTCAATCTCAAGCTTGTTCCCATAGCTGA
This sequence comes from Allium cepa, assembly GCA_030765085.1. Lineage (NCBI taxonomy): Eukaryota > Viridiplantae > Streptophyta > Magnoliopsida > Asparagales > Amaryllidaceae > Allium > Allium cepa. The sequence goes on along the minus strand of CM060934.1, from coordinate 1,012,729,158 downwards.
TTGCAATGCCTTCCATAATTTTCTGGTGAAGATAGGATCTCGATCACTTACAATACTGACTGGAATGCCATGCAACCTAACTATCTCTTTCAAGAAGTTTTCTGCCAGAGAAGCTACAGTACGGGTTGCCTAGACGATCCACAGTCACCCATATTCCTTCATTCCCCTTCTTTGTTCTAGGCAAACCATCGATGAAGTCCATCGAAATCATCTCCCATTTCCATGTCGGGATCTCCAAAGGTTGTAACAAACCGACTGGCTTCTACTGATCTCCTTTAACTTGCTGGCAGATAGCACAACTATTAACGAATCTGGCTACATCCTTCTTCATCTTCGTCCACCAGAAAACTCTCTTCATATCCTTGTGCATCTTCGAGATTCCTGGATGGATATTTAATCTGGAGCGATGACTTCCTGACAATACTTCCTGTCGCAGATCCCTATCATACGGAACACAGATCCTTCCGTTAATCCTCAATGTTCCTTGGCCATCAATCTCAAAACTAGGACATTGACCCTTCCTAACTTTTCTGATAATTCTTTTCAACATTATATCAGATTCTTGCTTGCTTGAAATCCTTTCCAAAAGAGATGGAACCACTTCCAAAAGAGAAAGAACCGCATTTCTGCTAAGAGCGTCTGCCACAACGTTCGCCTTTCCCGGAGTATACAAAATATCCAAATCATACGATGCCAAGAACTCGACCCATCGCTGCTGCCTTAGATTAAGATCCTTCTGAGAGAAAAGATATTTCAACGGTTTGTGATCCGTGAATAACTCAAACTTTTCTCCTAAAAGATAGTGCCTCCAGATCTTTAAAGCAAAAACAATAGCCAACAGCTCTAGATCGTGCGTAGCGTAGTTCCTCTCATGTTGCTTCAATAGCCGACTTGCATACGTAATTACCCTACCATTCTACATAAGCACAGCTCCCAATCCAATAATACAGGCATAAGTATACACTTCAAACTTGCTCTTCCTATCTAGAATAGCCAATACAGGAGCACTTGTCAACTTTGCCTTCAGATTCTGAAAAGCTTCCTTACATTCCGGTGTCCACTTGAATTTAGCTCCAATCCTTGTCAGCTTTGTTAGGTGAGAAGAGATTTTAGAATAATCCTTAATAAATTTCCTGTAGTAACCGGCCAATCCCAGAAAACTGCGAACTTCTTTTGGTGTCCGAGGCTGCTTCCACTCCAGAATAGTCTCAACTTTAGCTGGATCTACAGAGATTCCTTCACCAGAAACAATGTGGCCCAAAAATTTTACTTCAGATTTTCAAAAATGACACTTAGAGAACTTCGCCTTCAGAACGTCTCTTCTCAGAGTTTCCAAAACTATTCTCAAGTGCTGCTTGTGCTCTTCTTCCGACTTAGAATAAACTAAGATATCATCGATGAACACCAAAACAAACTTATTCAAAACATTTCTAAAGACTCGGTTCATCAGATCAACAAAATAGGCAGGAGCGTTGGTTAACCCGAAAGGCATAACCAACCACTCATAGAAACAATTAGGTCCTGTAAATGCAGTTAAGGGAATACTGTCTTCAGCTACCCTTAACTGATGGAAACCTGATGCTAGATCCAACTGAGAAAAGACCGATGCACCATGAAGCTGGTCGAAGAGATCATCAATTCGGGGAAGAGGATACTTATTCCGAATGGTCACTTTGTTCAATTCACGATAGTCTACACAGAACCTTAGCGACCAATCCGACTTGGTGACAAAAACAGCAGTAGAGCCCCAGCAAGAAAAACTTGGTCTAATCAAACCCTTCTCCAACAGATCTTGAGTTTGCTTCACTAGTTCCTCCCTCTCCCTTGGAGCCATCCTCCTACTAGGTTGAATTACAGGTACTGCTCCAGGAACCAAATCTATACGAAACTCTTTTTCTCGGTGCGGTGGCAAACACTTAACTTCCTCAAATACGTCGGAGAAATCCCGGACTACTTCAATATCTACAACCTCCTCTTGAGAAGTCTCAACTCCATGTAAAAGACTACTCAAGTGAATTCCAGAGTTATCACACATTACTCTGGCAATCCTACCCAGATCGGTTTCCAACAAAACTATTCTCTCATCACAATTTAAAACAGCCTTATATTTGTCAAGCCAATCCATTCCCAATATAAGGTCAAAACCTTTAAAATCCAATACATAAGGATCACAGGAAAAACTATGGGATAGATAGGAGATTCTCAAATCCTTACGGATCCTATCTAATTTAGTTATCCCATTAATAGGATTTGATACATATATGGGATTGTCTACGGTACTAGGGGTAAGTAAGAAATTCTCTACAGTTTCCAAAGAAATAAAACTTAAAGAAGCACCAGAATCAAACAAGACTTCAATATATTTTCCATTTAGAAGTAAGGTACCTTCTAAAACTCCCTTGCCCTTAGACGAATTTGATGGTGCGCCTTCTAAAGCAAATACTTTGTTCTGTTGAACCTTATGAAGGAGCGGGCAATCTTTAATCATGTGTCTCGGTTGGTGACAGTTAAAGCGAAGAGACTTCTGAACTAAGGCTGACCCTGGTCCACTATAATGTTGTCGCTGTTGCTTTCTTTCTTGAGGACAGTGATTTGCCAAATGTCCCACTTGATTACAATTATAGCATTTTCGGGGTCCATTGTTGTTTCCGGACTTCTTCTTGTTTTGTTTCTTCCATTTAGGATTGAATTTTCTTTTATTAGGGTTGGAAGAATTTCCTCCAGATGCAGCAACTCGCGCCTCAGATCTTTTGTTCATGAAGTCTTCATATCTTAATGCCATATCAATAAGCTCCACAAAAGACCCTTTTAGATATGCAGTCATTCTTTCATGATACTCAGGCCTCAACCCTTGGACAAACATCTCGTTATTCTTAAGAGGGGTGTCTATAAGTCCCGGACCATAGAAAGATAATTCGTTGAATTTAGTCTCGTATTCAGCTATAGACATATTTCCTTGTTTCAGATTCAGAAAATCTTGATAAAGCCGAGTTCTACCTGCAGCAGGCTTAAACTTCTCCTCGAACATCTCCTTAAACTCTTCCCAAGACATATCATCTTCCGAGACATAAGCAGTCACTGAATTCCACCAGACTGCGGCACCACCTTGTAATTGCCACGCAGCCATTATTCTCTTCTGCTCATCCGATAACCTCATGCTCTTAAAAATCTTCTCGCACGAGCTAAGCCATGCTTGTACCTCTATTATAGTTTCTGATCTTTGAAATGGTTTTCCTCCAAGATGAACAAAGTCCTTGCATAATGCAGCAAAACTGACTGGAGACGTGACTGGATTAACAGTCTCATTATCAGTCTGCTCTCTCCTGTTACCAGTTGATGCACTTCTAACAACTCTTCCCCTTCGGCCTCTTGAACTCATACGGGCTACCTGAACAGGTAACCCAACTAATTTAGATAGGGATATAGTTATATAAGAAAATTACAAATACGCACTCTCAAGATAAATACTACTCCAGAGCCTAGGTGTTTCTCAACCTATGCTCTGATACCAACTGTGATGAGCCGTCTTTCAATACCCAGAAAGACGTATCATCAATAAGAAAAAAAAAAGAGAAAGAAATAGAATGATAGAAATAAAAGAACAACAATCATCAGAATCTCACAGCGGAAACGAACAAAATATAATATTACACATATCCATTACATGGTTTTACATATCAGAGTACACAAAATAATACGACTTCGTTACATTAGACATTTAAAAGTGTTTGCCAATACACACAACCCAAAATACAACCTCAAAATGTCACTACAGCGGAAAGAGATAGATAGTACGTCTGGACTCCAGCTCCAGCTTCCAAAACATTTGCTAATCCCAACCTAATCACTTGGCTACTCATAAAAATTTGAGTACCCAAGAGTTTATGAAAAAAAATAAACTCCGGGTCAGACATGGGTCTGGTGTGAGTAAATCGGTTAAAGTTGTTTAACTTTGAAAATCATTTTGAAACAAAAGATATCACGTAAGACTTCCCACAAATAAACACGGGTAAGTTTTTACCTTACGCTAACCAAAACATTTGATAGGAAATCCAGTGATATTATAATAGGGTCTAGGGTTTTCAAGTAAACAGAAAATAGCCGAAATTGTTACATCTATTAAATTCCAGCTACTAGCCACGAAAATGGGTAATACAATCAAAACCGTAGGGTCTCGTAAGGAAAATGGGTTTCCATCAATGGCAGGGCTACTAGGGTACCGTCCGTCACAGTACGGGGCCTAGATCACCGTACCGAGGACCACTCTCGATCCTCTGCAACACGAGGCCGGAACCATCCCTTACAGGACCGTTCCGAACAAGACAACCCCGCAGTTGTGGCCAACAACTTCCCACACAGCCGAAATAATAAGGGACTTCTAGACAGGGGTAAATCTCACTCTCAAGTGGGGGCTACCCACGAAGCCTTGCTGCACCTCCCATGTTTTAGCCATTCCCGGTTGATGAGGCTTGAGGCTACGATTACCTTTAGAGAACACATCTCTTAGAATGCTCATCGTCCACCTGATGATGTTCTGAAAGCATTCAATCCATACAAGTTCGTTCCAGGTTCGAACGAAACCGAAGGCATTATTTCGTTACACTCATTTTGGTATCACCCTCAGAGTTAACGACAATAACCCTTGCATTCTAAAACTCCATCTCGATCCTCACTTGAGATGTCATGACCTAACGTTTAACTTGGATCGATGTGGTTTTCGGAAAATCAAATTTGATTCCCGATCCCGGTCTCATCGAAATCCAAACGTGTCTTAAAGGCCAAGTTGTTTAAAGATTTAAACAATTCAATTCAGTTTAAACATAGCATCCACACAGTATTATCTACAGATAATAACCAATATCTATCACAGACATACTATATCTCATCACATAATATCTTAACTATCATTCAAAAGATATCAACCATATTCAGATATTCAATTCAAACAATCATCCATAAGCAAGCACTTCTTTAATTCATATAATTAATTAACTTAATTAAATAAAATTAAATTAATTACTTACGAATTAATCACTTAATCTTGCTTAACCTAACATTAATTAATTAATTGCAATCATTTAGTTAATTAATCACTTTTTAATTAACCTCATTATTAATTAATTAATCTTTAATTAATTAACAATCCTTTAATTAACTATTAATTAATTACTATAATTATTCATTAATTAAAACTTGATTTAAAATTATCATTCCTTAATTGGTTATTAATAGCCCTTAATTTATAATTAATTAACCTTAATTAATTTCTTAAATAATCACAAATTAATTTATCTTAATTACTTAATTAATTATAAATTAATTAACCTTAATTATTTAATTAATTAAATCTTAACCATTAATTAATTAACTATTAATTATAAATTAATTAATGTTTAATTACTTTATAAATTAACTCTAATCAATTTATTAATTAATTCTTAATTACTAATTAATTAATCACTAATCACTTAATTAATTAATTACTAATCACTTATTAATTAATCTTTAATTATTTAATTAATGATCTATTAATTATTATTTAGTTTAATCCTTAAATATCAAGTTATTAAACCATAATTAATTAATTAAATTTTAATAAATTAATTAGTCCAAAATTATTAATTAATTTTAACCTTAATTAATTTATAAATTTAAGTAAACTTTTAATTTCAAAACATAATTAACTTTCAAAAACCAAAAAATTTCATTAATTATTAAAAACTATTACATATTTAAAACATTTTCAATTTGTTAAAAATTAATTACCTTTTAAAGAGTTAAATTTAAAAGATGTAAAATCATTTTAAAACTTCAACTAATAAAATATGAATTACTTTGAATAAAAATATTTAACACTTCATAAAGTAGTTGAAATATAAATTTTAAAGTTTAAACTTAAAACAAATTTGAAATTTTAAAACAAGTTTTAAAGCTTCAACTTCATTTCCTTTGTGTTTGTCTCGACAAAACTCAAGTTAACACAAACCCACACCCCTTTCTTCCATTACCTCTCTTCTTAGCTAAAAACTTCAGCTAACCCAAAACAAGAAAAACTAGAAAGCACACCCTTCTTCCCAAACCTCTACACGAGCTACAGCAATAACACCCCCGAATACTCACGCGAGCCACAAACCCAAACTCACGAACACTGCTTCGAGTAAAATCCCACACGCAACAAACTCCACTGACACGGTCGTCGCCCGTGCACATGTACATTGCTCATACGCCGCCGCCGCCATCCATGACACCACGCGCAAGCTTCACTTCGACCAACGACTCATCTCCAGCCCCCAAACCACACTTACACGAGCTCAAGCGAAAAATGGTTGCTCGAACCCAAAAACCCAAAACTGCATTCACCAGAAAATCACCATCCCTCGATTTGCCGACCACCGTTCGCTTCCAGATTTTGGCCATAACACCGCACGACCCTGACGCATCCTCGCCCCAAGCCATTCGTGACTCGATCCATCCAACAACCCACACTCTCACGGATTTCTCGAGATCGAACGTCACAGAGTAAAAAAACCCTAAAATCCTAAATTCCCAATCCCCTGTTGAATAATTATTTCATCCATTATTTTTCTCATGTTAATCAGCCATTAACACAACTTCGATCCAAATTTCAAAGTCTATAATCAACACAGTAACAAGAATTTGCTAAAAATCCCAAATTCGGTTTACCATAAAAAAATTCTTCAAATTCAAATTAAAATTTTTGATTTTAATCTTAAAATTCAAGTTATACATAGTAGATTTAGGATGTGAACTCAATTCAAAAAAATCCATAACATGATCTTAACATAATATAAATTTTGTTATTGTATTTTCCTGATTTAAGCAGATTTTTAACAGTTTCTTTTTAAATATCACTTTAATCCTTAGTTCATGTTGAATCAAACTTCTGCATTGAAGATACCAACTTAACAATGTTTTATTGCATATAAATTTGAAGTTTTTGTTTAAAATTTACTCTGAACATTGAATATACAGAGAAGTATCAGTAGCATTTAAACATGCACAGTTAATTTTAAACATATAAACAAAGATTTTACAAAAATAGGTTTATGCAAACATCTACCAGATCAAAATACACATGCAAACATTTTTACTTAAATTTTTAAATCTTAATATTTACTCACTTGATTTTTTTGCTTAGAAGAGTCACAGAATTGAATTCCTGGGAAAATAATTGCAGTTTTCCTTTTTACTTGAAATTGCTTGATTAAATTATTCTGCTTGATGATGATGCTTCAATCCTTAAATCAGTCAATACTAGGATTGAAAAACTTTGAAATTCGCCTTCTAGAAATTCTGTAGATTGCAGGAACCTTGATTGCAGTTTTTCAAAAGTGTACTTGTATGCATATTTTTTTTCTGTAATTTGTTATGCAGATTTTAGATTTTTAGGTGAGGTTTGAATTGGATTAATTTTGGTTGAATGTTGAAGATTTGAAGAATTTCAGGTTTGTTAATGAGGATTATAAAAATTTTCTTGCTTAAGAAAATTAGAAATGAGAAAGTTTAGATGAAGCATAAGAGATGGCTTTTTATATAAAAATTTTGTTTTATAAAAATTTAAAGAAAATAAATCAAAATATTTGACACTTGTCACTATATCTAGCTAATTCTTTAACACATGTTTATTAGTATGATTTTAAATTTAAACAAGTGTACTTCTCATACAAAAAGAAATTTAAAATGTTTTTATTAATTGATTTTCTTATTTTAAATCCATTTTTAATTCATAAAAATCAATTTTCTTAAAGAAAATAAATATGAATCAAATTTTATATCCTAAATAAAATCCTGAAAATATTCCTTTAAACTCAAAGTATAATTTAGAATATAATTTACCTATTTGAGAATCTTTTAATTCTACAATTCAAACTCAAATTAAAATTTTAAATTCAATTCAAAATCAAATTTGATAAGAATACATTTTTAACACATTCATTACTCTTATGTATATATTAGTTTTAATTTGAATCAATGTACATTTACAATTCATTTATTGTTATTGTTTAAAATAACCAATTTATCAATTTAAATCAATTTAATACAAAGATTATCATTTTTAAGTTGGATTTGAAATTCGGGAATATCACACAATATCATAGTCCCTCCTGATCGAGAATCCACCAGAGGATACCATACGGGCTACGGGAGAAAACCAAATGTAACGTTTAGAATTTTTCCCGCTCAAAAATCGACATCCATACTTCAAATCGTATTCGAATGCCATAGATTCGACCGTTCAAATCCGATTCGCCGGAGCTTATAACAACATTAAGTAAATAACACAGCGGAATAAAAGAATAATACATTGATATACAGCTTTGATACAATATCTGATACAACAGATGATCCAATAGATATCAATATACATCAGAGATATGATACAATAAAATAGCAGCGGAAAAGAAAATAGATGACATCTAGCAGCGGAACAATATAACTCTTAGATAGTCTTCAAAAGAGAACTCCGAGAACTGCAACTCCATTTCCAAGAATCAATCCAGCAATAGCTCGAACCCCCAATAACGATGCACCTAGCTAAGAAAGACTGGTGTGGTCCAAAGACTGAACTAACTCTAGATAATCTACTAAACTTGACTATTTGAAAAAAACCCAACTCTAGACTGCTCGTGTAGAAAATAATGAGCACCCAGAGTTTAGGAAAGAAACAATAAACTCCGGATCAGTCGTGGGACTGGTGTGAGCAACAAAAACAGTTTATCTTTTAAAACATTCAACAAAAGATTTTCAAAGTCTATTCGCAATGCTTTTTAAAAATGAGACTACCATAAGGCCTCCCGCACACACACACAATGCAAACGCAGAATCGGAGGAGATTTCTCCTTATGATAGTCAAAGATGCTTGATACACATTTAAAAGAACATTTGATGTTATTACTAGTGCATAGTGTAGGAAAAATTCATTTCGAAAATAAAGATATAAATCTTAGCCAGCATAGACATTCCGCACTTATGCCTACTATAGCTACCATGTTCAATAGCAGGTTACCGCCACATTCCATGGCAGGTTATACAACTAAAACCGTACAAGTCTCGTATTGTTTCTTTGGATTTCCAACGAATGATCAGGCCAAGGAACTTCCCATTGCCACATGAAAACGCCTCTGGAAGGACGTCCCGAGAACTTAACCAGCTCTCTGCCAACACAAGGCCGGGTTACCTTTATCACTAGGTAACTACTACACGAGTATGCCATCCCCCGGTCCTTTGGGACCTTTAACCGAGCGCTCGTAATCAATTCACACAATCATAAAGTGTTTTCAACATGAGTAAGTATCTGGGCTCTATATCATGATACCACCCTTTTCCAGAAGGAAATGCACATACCCTAAAGGGCGCTACCCCTCATAACCTTGCCGCATCTTTCCTGTTTTGACCATTCCGGGGTGTGAGGCTCGACGAAGTCACGTCCACAAAAACATACTTTATACAAAAGCCATGCTTTGGGTCAACAAATGATCAAAGTAATGATCACAAAGATGAATGATCAAACAAATGATCATATCACAAATGATCAAACAATGATCATTAACACACAGCAGCACTCAGCATGCCACACTACCAAATTGGGAGTATATCGCTGATAACCTTCAACTACATAACCTCTGAGCTCGTACGTCTCAGAGAAGGGTGTTAAGCTAAGAGAATAAATTCTCCGCCACAAACAGAAATATATTTGAAAGAAATCGGCTTTACATCTCAATTTGTAATGTCAGACATACAATCCATACAAGTCTGTTCCGGGCTCGAACAGAACCGAAGGCACTTACAAAGAAGTCCTTGCAATCCGGATATTCACAATCCCGATCGGATTTCCCATCACTTAGGGAGTCTCTATACCGTTGCAACTCAGTGCAGAGACAATCGATAGGTCATACTATCGTTCTTGCAAATACCCGGTCTTCAACACCAGTCTTCAAATGCTATCCATAACGACGTATCACATATTCGGAATGGGTTATACGACCCAAAGGTCCTTTCCCGGCTAACCCGAATAGTAAGCGCAACATTTATAACATATGGATAAGGAATTTCAATTAAGTCACAACTTAATAATCCAAAACTTTTCTTTCAAATGGTTTAAACAAATTACCATTTCAAATCTATTTAACAAAAGATTAATTTCATAAAATTCCATTTACGGATTTCAAAACAATTTCCATTTCAATTGGATTAACTCGTTAAATCTTTAAATCAAAGATTTAACTCATAGCTTTCAAAATTCGATTAACTTGTTAAATCTTTAAATCAAAGATTCAACTTATAGCTTTCAAAATCATTTCCAAAGATTCATTCATAGCCTTTCAAAAACAATTTCAATTCAAGTTGGATTAACTCATTCGGCCTTTGAATCAAAGATTCATTTCATAGCTTTCAAAACATTTCAATTCTATTTCAGCTTGAAACCTTTTCAACATAATTGGGAGATCCTTTCTTTAAAATGAAAGCTATTATTATTTGAAAACAAGTAGTTTTCGTTTCGAAGAAATTCGATCTTATTTATACAAGTTAAATCTTTTGGGTTAATTCAAATTCCCAAAATAACACCTCAAAAATGGTTTAAAAACCCATATAACTTATTATAAGTTGAATAACTTTTCTTTATATCCTAGTTTCCAAATCATAGAATTCAATTTCAAATATTGAATTCAAATTTAAATCAAAATATTTAAATTTCAAAACTCAATCAAGTTATCCAAACTATATTTCATCTTTGAAAATCCATTTCAAAAGCTTTTCACTTTAATCTCAATTCATTTTCAAAACATTTGAATTCAAATATTCAATTTTTTAAATCATTTCAAATCTGTGACTTAATCGATTTCCTCATGAAATCCATAATTGTGTGTATATAGTGTGGTCCAGTGGTTTAACACAATAGTGCAATATCATTCAATCATCACAGATTTAAGTACAACAATATCTTTGATAAGCGGTATAACTATAACGCTTATCGTCAATTCACAGATTCACAGATAATATAACAATGTAAATAAATGGATAAATCATACACAGTCACAGAACAAAATATTACCGATCAAATAAGACAGTCAATTCAAGATTTCTCATACAATACAATGCAATATAATCATTCATAAGTAAGGTCAAGCATTTAATAATCATTTATAAACAGGATTAATTTATCGTTTAATCCTAATCAATACAATTTATTTCCAAGTAAATTAATTACTTATGAATTTAATTATCCAATCCTGATTTATTTTACAAATCATTTGATATAAATTTATTTATCTAACACTTTAATTAATTAAATTATTCTTAATTAATCATATTAATTAATTAAATCTTTAAACCAATTTCATAATTAATCATTCAAATTAACTTAATCATTTATGAATTACAAATCAATATGTTTCATTAACTATAAAGATAATTTATTCTTATTAATGATTTTATTTATTACTTTCTTAAGTTTGAAAACATTCATTTTAAATTTACTTTTAAGATTTCATGTTAAAGTAATATTAATCATCTGAAATAAATTCAAAAGAGTTTAAACTCAATCATTTATTTCCAAAACATTTTATAGAATATAATTGAACATTTTTAAAGTTTAAACAGAAACAGGTTTTGAAACCTGTACCACCTTATACCCGAGCCCCATCATGATTTGCTCGACAAATGCTTCGAGTTACCCACCAAAATCACCCGAGCCCTTCCTGTAACACTTCCTCTTCTCTCCTTTTTTTTTCTTTCTTTATATTTTTTTTTTCCAGGTTGGAGTTAACATAAGTTTTAAAACGAGAACATCAGGAAATCAACCCACCCACTCGCGCACTAACCCGAAGTAATCACCCACCCTTCTCGAGTATCACTCGCGTCGCTTCACACCATTAACCTGACACCAACAATAACGTGCTCGTGCACGTGCACGATCAACACGGCCGTCTCCGGCCAAGTCTTCGACCACCACCCAGTTGCCGTTGATCACCCCGAACCTCCAGGCCACCCATATCCAACAATCCCCTTTCGAATCGAAATTTGAGTGTTTTGATAAAATCTGGAACCCATCACCGATGCCAAAACTTTCCACCACCGTCGATTCAGACCATCGGAGCTCCAACAACCCTGACCAGGGTTACATCATCGACCTCCACATGTTTTCCCCCACTCGCGATCCATCCTCATACACCACAGTGCTCGCGACTTCCTCCATTACCATATCGAACAAACAAATGAATTAAACCCTAGTTCAACTATGCTCGATCACAACATTACTCAAGAATTTTTACACGTATTTTTCCTGATATCCCCAGGCGACAGCGCAACTCCAATGAAAATCCCATGGCCGATTAATCATCACGTCGTCGTTGATTGACGATTTTTCCATTTCTGATCATCTCAAAAATGCGATCCCAAAACTTAACTAAAAATCAAGATTTTTGCATTAAAAATCATATTAAAGTATGATAATTTCATTTATATACTTGAATTCATAAATCATGAAGTTCGAAATTTGGCTTATTTAAAGTTAAATCTGGTTTCTTGATTTTCAGAGAAGATTAAAAGCTGTTTTTAACTTATATAAATTTTTAAAATTTTAACTTATATTCAAACAAACAACTTCTATTTATATTGCAGGCTATAATAGTTATCAGATAAAAAAAAGAATCAAAAGTTATTTGCAAACCTAGGACTAAAGAGAAACAGGAACAGGGTATCAAAGGGTACAGGTGTGTATTTATTCAAATGCCAACATATATCCACAGGAAATCATGCTCATATTCATTCCAGATATAATAAGCAACAATCTTAATACTTAAGAAAAAAAAGAAAGTGAAGCTACTCACCTGTCTGAAAAGAAGAACAGAGCATACTTTAATTTGAAAACAGCCTGCACTTTTTAAAACTGGAAATGGCATTGCTTTTGATCCTAAATCTTCTTGCCTTGTTGAGGTATAAAGCTTCAGTTTTTATAAAAAATGGAAATGCTACTTTATTATTCTCAGGTTTTCTTTCTTAGCTTTATTTTTAAATGAAACGAAGTGGTGATGAAGAAGATATAAAGAAAGAAGTATATTGAGATAGAAGTATACAGGGTATACAAAACTGGTACATGTGATATCTTTATCTATTTAATAAGCATGGCTGAAGTATGTTGCATTAATTACTTACAACTTTATGCAGGCTATATTTTATTTCTTCATTTGACAAGGGTACATGACTATATGTTTTATTTGCTTTGACTATGCTAATTTGATTTCAGCTGGAGATATTAGTGGACTGCAGATTTGTTTATTAACTTGTATTTATATTTTGAATTTATATTTCTTTTTGCTTTGTTTTATCACTTTATATTTAAACTTTGTTTTGTCATTTCTTTTGTTCCATTGTCTTATTTTTATTCCTCTTTTATTTTAACTTAAATTGTTTATTTTACTTTAAATATTTATTGTTTTATATTAAATTTATAAATTCAAATTATTATTATTAACCATCAATTGTAATACTTGTTATTATTAATTATTATTAAACCATTCATTTACAATTCATATCTAATGTATATACATATATATCTCTATATTTATTTTTAAAACCATTTATTTAAGATTATATTTCAAATCCAATTTAATATATATTCACATATATACAAATTGTCAAATCCATTTGACTTTGTACATTTTCTAGTCGAATCGGGGAAACTCGCATCATTTAAAAAATCAATTTTACAATTTTTAATTCAAAAATTCATTTAAATTATCAATTTAAATTCATAAAAATCCTGGGTCGTTACACCAAACTCGTACAAGGCGCGCTAGGATAGGTGACATGGCACATCTAGGAAATGTCAGGGTAGATATACCAATTACGCTTCCGAGCCGGTGGTAACGCGTAGCAGCTACTACCGCCCACCTCGAGCCACACCCTCAAATCAAAAATCATAAGTGGCCACCTTCTTAGCCCGTCAATCGCTCCTGTTTTAGCCACCTTATGCCAACTCATGGGAGTCGGGTCCACGTATATACCTTAATAGAATGTCGCCACCATCCTACTTCATTCTGGAATCTCCACCGCGTACACTGTTGTTAAAGTAGTTTTCGGTGTTGGCAGAGAGTATGACAATATCCAATCCCGGTCTCTTTAACAACAAAACGTTATTACAACACCGCGGTCATTTCAAAATAATTTATAATTTTAAAACCAGAATATAATATCAATTTCAAAACCATATAAATACGATATCATTTCCATTTTAAAACCAAATCAATATGATATCCTTTTTATGTCAAATCAATATAATATCATTTTATTTCAAATATATCCCTTTTCAGAATCATAGCACTTCCAAATTATACACTTCAAAACCAAACATTCAAAATTTTAACACCTTTAAAACACTAACTTTCAAATTCATAACTTCGAAACATTTCAATTTCGATAGATATTTCAATTTCGATATATTCACGGCTTTAAATATTCCAAAATTCCAAATTAAATTTGATAATTTAGATTCAACAATTCCATGTTCTATTTTTAGTTTGAAATAATTGCATAATAAATCCATTTTCGTTTAAATAAAACTCAAATTACAAATAACCAAATTTTTCCTTAAATTCATTTATAATTGAAATATTCGTTTAATTCATCTTAAACAAAAATCCAGTTATAAAAAATCATACCTTTAAAATCTCAATTTTATAAGATTTCAAACCAATTTCATATTTATCTTCCCATCATATTCTCATTTAAGTCATTATAACTCCAGAAATATAATTAAATTAAATACTTAACCATATTATGTCTTAATAAAATCAAACTTTACTATTAAACTTCTATTATACTCTAAACCAATTTTATACATAGCTTAAACCAAGAATTTAACTATATATAAAATGCCATTTACAAAATATCCAAATCAATATCTTATAAAACCATATATTTCTTTACAAAACCATAGAAAATCATTTTAAAATCATTTTAAAATATTTTTATATATTGACCATGGTGTTTGTATATAATTTTCTACCCTATGGTCAAGTGACATGAATATTTATAATTTCAATCCGTAATTTAAAAAAAAAATTACGGTTATATCATTTCAAACCGCAATCCCGAATGAAATAAAATGCATATCAACTTGCAGTTTATAACAATATAAAATATAACATTCATTCATCCAATATCAACCATCAACCATTTATCACAATCATCATCCAATTCAAAATATAATATCAATATATAGCAGATAATAAATAACAGGTATTTACTTCAGTTTATATTCAATAATAAATTAAATGACAATTTAACTGGCAGTTATATGCAAAAATAAATTAAATAACAATTTAACTAGCAGTTATATGCAAAATAAATTAAATAACAATTAAATTAAATAAATTAAATTTAACTGGAATGATGATAAAAATATGCCAAATAGTCATAAATAAATTTCTAATCACATCAGAAATTAATTTAACACACATAAGAAGTTTCAGAAGTTGTGAATGGGTTAAAACACTCACCTTTTGAATTTTAAATTGAATTTAAATCAAATTTAAACCCAAAAATTTAACAGCTTTAGAATCCATCCAAACCAGCGCCAAAATGTCCGAAATTCCAATACGAACCTAGCGGAGAAAACCGCACGTGAAACAGACCTCGTATGTAGAAGTTATGACTATAAGAACGAATTGAAAATGGAATTAAATAAAATAATTAAAATCAAACCAGAACGTGACACCTAACCCTATCTCTCTCCAGAGCACGCCTGCCCTTACGCGAAATAGTGCAGCACACGCACGAAACCCTAGTGAATGCGAAGAACAGCAACAGGCCGCCATGAATGATGAACCCCAAATCCAACGCCGCCGATGGGCTCCACGACCCAGGCCGACCCTTACGCGGCCTCGCGCGCCCCTCCGGTGGTCGTTGCCGCCGCCGCCATAACGTAATTTCGAACCCTAATTTCGAAATTCTGATCGCCACGCTCCACGATAAAGGGTGTGACCACCACCGGTCGACTCCAGACACAGATCTCCACAAAACCCCTCAGTCAATTTCGTCGATTGGCGACGAAATTTAAAACCCCTAATTGCGCCTTTGACCGTGAATTCCCGCTGAATCATGCCTCATTTCAGAAAATAGATGACAAACGCTGATTTGTATTGTCGAGATATTCGATATATAATTTTTCTGAATTTTTTTGAGGAGTTTGAAAATTTGGCTTTGAATTTGATTTGAAATCGCAATTGGAATTAGAATTTGATTGTCTACCATTGAAATAAGAAGGTAAGGAGGAATTGTACGTACAGACAAATGCCAATGAGGAACAATTAGGGTTTATAACGGGATATATATATAGGTAGGGCTGAAAATAGAATGGATGGGCACGATTGATTCACGTTGAACGATAAAATGTCCTGAAAAAGCACGTTTCGACTCCAGAACGAAATTGGGTCAACCCATGTATCAAATAGATGTTCTAAAATATTTTAAAAGCAATGGAACAGGTTTCAAGTCCAAATTCCATTGTATGAAGAAGTTATGACAAAATCAAATTATTTCAAATTGATTTCATTGATTTCAATTAATCCATTTCAAGGCGTTTCAAGCCCATACGATCAAATGACAAGCCCGATTGTTATGAAACTTGAAATCCTATAATAATTCACCGTTACGGATCCGATGAAACTGGTTTCGTTGAAATCTGAGTCAGTGGCCAAAATGGCTATTTTTACATCAATTAAATAAATTAATAATTAATTAATTAAATAAAATTTTCAATTCTAATTTGATAATCGAAAATTTTCATCATTTTGATTTCTCAATTATTTACAAGGATTTAAACAAATTTAAATGTCAATTTGTAGTTGATTAATTTATCAATTTCAGTGTTAGCCTCAATTCATTAAATTCATTAAATTCAGAAATTATAAATTTAGTTTCCAATAATTCTATTAAATTTACTTTTCATTCTATTATTCAAATCATTATTATCAAACGGATGAAATTAACATTTGATTCAAAATCTATTACGTTAAAATTCTCACATTCCATCTTAATTTCAATTAACGTAATATTTAGATATTTAATTTCATTTATTTGCAATTACTCCAATTATTATGGTTCAAATCCCAATAAATTGATAAATCTTCATTCCCATTCTTATAATTCAATAAATTTTCCAATTATGAATAACATTAACATTATTTCCAAATATATCCATAATTTACACTAACATAACATTGAATTGAGATTCATTGCAATTGATTACAAATTTTAATTCAATATACTAAATAAATGGTTAACTTATACTAATCGTTACCATTAACATTTAATTTCACATATAAGCTATTATTAACAAATAAATGTTGCAATTGATTTAGATCTAATTCAATACATTAAATGAATGGGTAAACGATTAAAAATTTGCACTATTGCCAAATTTACTCACATTCATGCTTAATTATCAACTAGCAATTATTATAATTACTTAGCTAGCATTGATTCTATCAAACTGCAATTTATTACGTATTATTTCATCAATTAATATAACTTTTGAATTTATTCTCCAATTCCCTAATTTCAATCAATTATAACATTACAATTTATTCATTCAATAGGTATTGCACTAAATTAGTTACTTATCAACTCGCATAAACCTTATTACATTAATTTACATTCAGTTACTATTAATCAATATATTATTCCATTGGTTGATACAATACTCTTACTCTTATTCACACTTTTATAAGATTTCATTTCTAAACAATATTGTAACAACCCTAGATTTTGCTTATATTTTTAAATTGACTTTATTTTTATTTTAAGTTATATTAAAAAAATTTTCAAACATTTCATTTTTAAATATAAATGTGACTTTTAAGTGATTTATAGTTTAAATTAGTATAATTTGAATATTTTACTGTAAAGTGAATTTATGGTCAAGCTGTTTAGACTGTGACTTTTAAAATTCAAATTTAAATTATATAAAATCTTAAATTTTATCTTTTATTATGAAAATAGATGTAATAACTTGAACACTGCTTTTCGCTTCGTTGAAAACGGAGTTAAACTGTGAAGTTATGTATATTTCAATATTGTGCAATTTTGTTATTTTTAAATTGTATAAATCATATTTTATTGTCATGTTTCATTTTAATCTGGGTCAATATGTTATTGTATGTATAATTTTGTATTATAATAATTTTAAAATAAAGTGAACAATTTTCCAAAGTCAATGGTGATTTATTTGTAATTTCTGGACACCGTTTTGGATTTTTAAGCAATTTCTTTAAATCTTTTTCTATTTTCTTTAAATTTAATATTTTTATTTGTTTTGTGAATGTACTTTTATTTTATATTATTATTTATGTTCAAAAATATATTACAAGCTCATATGAATTTTCTAAAATTTATTTCATGTAATTTCAAATTTCCTAGACTAGTTTACTATTTTTAGCTATTTTCCTTAATTTAACTTTATATAATTAATAAATATTATATATATTTTTATATTTTTATAAATTTTTGAAATTTTATCTGGTATTATTATTATTTACAGAAATATCAAGTTATATAAACATATATAGGAAATATGAAAGGTTTTGTGACTCTTTAGCTGCTTGTGACTCTTTGCTTTCCACCTCTTCATTTTCCAAACTCATGCATTCATTTTGCTTGGCCGACCTTAATTCTTTCAGCTGCACATTCTTTCTCATTCATTCCCTTATACAAACTCTTCTCAATCATAAAAATCATGGCCTCCATTCCTTAGGCAAAGAGTTGGTAATCTTCTTCTTCTTTCTACTCATTTTCTTCTTGTTTTCTTATGATTTTGCTCTTGCTTTCTTCACCTTCAAGGCTAAGCTCCTTCCATCTCCTCCACCTTGGCCTCCTCCACCATCACCACATTTGGTCAACACTCCCTCCAGCCCACAACCAAGCCATGGCCGTGCCTTTGTGTTGACTAGATCCACTAAAATATGAACATACACCACATATATGCACCTAGCCGAGCCTACCTTAGCACCACAACCTCAAAACTCCACTTTGGCCGCCACATACACCACCACCACCACCCTAGCTGACCTGAGACACCTCTTCCACGTCATCCTCCACCCCACCTAGACCTGGATAGGCCATGCTAGCTTGTGGCCGAGCCTTTTTATTGCTTAGAAAAGCATGTAGTTGCATTGACTTGTAATTCATGTGTCACAAACCTTTGCTCCATCATTGCCCATGCTATGGCCGACCTTTAGGAACCCAAACCTGATCTAAAATCATGTTGTAGCCATGCCATTTCAGATCATAGCTAAAGCATAAGAGGTAGAAAGCAAGTGCAAACACTTTGGCTTTGTTTTGTACATCCAATTCTAGCATTGTTTAGTGATAATTTGTGTCGAAAACTTATATCTATTCTATTGTTTTGTGTAAATGTTCGAACAAGGCTATTAGATTTGGCTCTCCAGTCTCTTGTTGTATCCGTGTTTTCGTGCCTTCGTAGTGTCGTTATGTGTGCTTTGGCAGCGATCTCCAGCTTTGAACATGTGAGTACTTCTCACCAGACATTATGTACTTATATAAGTAGTAAATTGACCCTGTGAATCTGTAGAACTATATGATCATGTTATAACTGTTATATTATTATCATATGATGTTCACACCTGTTATTACACCTATTATATTATGTGTTACTGTTATTTCATGCTTTTCTGTTTATTTTATCTGTTCATCATACTGCAAGTTCCCTTTAGCTTAGAATCACTATGGGTTGAAATGATACATACCCGAACGGACTTTAGAATAAGGAAAAATTGTTATGGGCTGAAATGATATGTCTGAATGATTTTCAATTTATTTTATTTACTTGGGACCGCGGGTTTGAAATGATAAAACCCGAATTTTCTTTGTAAATTACGGGTTGAAATGATATATTACCCGTATCATTTTTCCTCGTGTAGAAAATTATATACAGACCCGTAGTTAATATATGTTTTTTTTAATTTTAAAATTATTTTAGAAATGTAAATATTAAAATATTTTGATTTAAATCTAATTAAAAAAGATTTTTGTAAATATTATTGATTTTCTGAATAATTGTAAGTGAAATGAATTAATGAAAAAGTTAGAAAATTTTGAATATAAGTTATTTTGGAAATTTTGATTTAATTTTTTATGAAATTTAAATTAACTTTGGAAATATGATAAATTTATGATAATTTGAATTTAAATGAATTTAATGTGATTTTTTTTTCAAATTAATGATTTTTAATAAAGTTGAAATGTGAAATGAATGAATATTTAAGTTGAAATATTGAAATATAACTAAAATTGGAAATTTATGAAATTGACTTAAAAGTGGAATTTTAGTTAAGTAAATAAAAATAAAACTAAGTTATATTTGAGAATTTGAACTTATGTGTTAAGTTGAAATTTAATGTAATGAATTTAAATTTGAAGGTTGAAATTTAATGTAATGAATTTAAATTTGAAGGTTGAAATTTAATAAGTAAATTATTAATAAATATTGATTTTTGAAAGGAAACTTAACTTTATAAAATCATGAATTTAAGGAAAATTAAATGATGCTTATGAATGTGAAAATATATGATTTTTGTGATATCCCGGAAATTTGAGGCAATATCAATTTAATAATCTGTAATAAAATTAAATTGATTTAATAATATTTGTTAATAATAATTTGAATTGATTTAATAATCTTCTTTTAAATAAATAATTAACTGATAATTTATCTTTTAAAAGCCAATTAAATTGTTTTCTATTTATAATATATATATATATATATATATATGTATGTATGTATATATTGTAAATAGATAACCTTTGTTTTAAGTTTAATAAAATGAAAACATGATTTCTAATTCTAATATTTTTGGTAAATTAGGTATTTGATTTTATTTAATATTGAACAAATAATCATTTGACTTTAAAATACTCAAGGTACATTTAAATTGTTTCAAAGTATTTTAGCCTAGAGTTTAAATTTAAATAAAAAGTTTTGTTTTGTTTTATAGCTTGATAAAATAAGTGACTTATATTATAGAGAATAGTTCTTTTATAAATTATTTTAATTTAATAATAAGTTATATTTAAACTATATAAATATTGTAATATCTTTGAAAATGGGTTTTACTGTATAAATAGAAGTTGTTATTTTAAGATATGTATATTGTTGGATGAAGCTATGATTTGTAGTCTTTCAAAAATGTTAAATAAAATAGTACTTTGTAAATCTCAACATAAGTATTTATTTATTTAAGTTAAATAAAAGTAATCTATAAGTAAAATAAATATAAAAGTAAGAGCAAGTGTAAAAGGAAGAAGTATATATATGTATAAAGTACAAATGCCTATTTTACTTGAGAGTAACATAATCAGGCTTGTATACACATGAATATAGCCTGTGAAGGAAATATACAAAGTAAGATAAAAAAACAAAATATCTAAATACAAAATGGTCTGTAGCTTGTAGACTAAGAATCAGACAAGCATAATCATAAAGTATAAACAAATATGGTATGCAGGTAAGAGAAATGTAAAATATCTACATAAGAAATGATTTAATTGTCTAAGTAGGAAACAAGAGTACATTAACCATTAATGCTTGCATTTACTTAGCACAACCTTATGTCCATTCGAAATTTGTTCAAATCCTTTCAGCCTCCTAAAAACAAAGATATGCCTAATACAAACAAAAGCAATATTTGTACTTGCAAACCCAGATAACACCTACCCTATACAAATTTATTTCTCTATATATACTTATCTTTCAAATTCATTCTAAACATATCAAACCAGAGGAAGATTTTATAGCAAGCTTCTTCATTTTATTTTTTTTCCATACAAACTCAAAGATAAAACTGGAAACACTATTCAACAAAAACAAAGAGGTTTGGAAAATTTAAAGCAAAACTGTTCCCAGTTTTAAAGATTAGGCTGTTTCAAAACAAATGGTGCTCTGTCCCTTCTTTTTAATCAATGTGAGTAACACCCTTCATTTTAAATGCTTAAGTATATATTTATATGTTGTTGAATTATGATCTGATATGTGCATATATCTTGATGAATTTCTGTGTTTATGTGTTACTGCATGTATGCGTGTTTGACATTCTGCAATCACATCTGTTTTAAAGGTTAGCAACATCAAAATTTAATGGTCTAAATAGCTTTTTGTTCTATTGCAACTTTTCTTTGAAATTCAGATGCAATTACTCTGTGTATGTATGAGTACTGTATTAAGCATCTCTGGGTTCTGTCTGCTTTAGTTCCATGTTTAAGTTCCTTAACAAAAATTTTATTTTGTTCTTAATTCAAGCCTTAACAAGATATAAATTGGCATAAAGTGCTGGTATTAACAGATATTTGAGTTTTATAATCTGTTTAAGTGACAACATTGGTATTAGTTACAGGTAAATATCAAACTACAAGTAGAAACTGAAATAGGTTAAACCTCAATGAATTTAATTTGTGAAATCAGGGTTATGAATCAAATATACACACCATAATATGATTTTTAAAATTAATATTATGATTTCTAGTCAAGTGTTTTAGGTGCAGGTTGCCTTTGTTAAAAAATTGGTTTTTGGGTGATTCTTGGTGATCTCGGTGACTGGAGGTTGTTGGGTTGTGCGAGGAGGCGGAGGAGCTTACCAGGGTGTGGGAAAAAATGCCTAGTGATTTGACAGAGCGCGGTGGCGATGGTGGCAGGGGTTTGAAGTTTGCAACCCTAATTTATATGGTGATCGAACTTTTGATCACCGTGGCTGCTACTGTGCATCGAGTTGCACGGGGCCTCGTAAGATGGTAGACTGGTCGAAGGCGTATCCATGGCCGGAATTATTGATCATCAGGTGGACGGGGTTGGCAGAGTTAGGTGATGACAGGTTTGGGTAGGAAGATGTCGTGTTTTTCCCAGGTTTAGTTTTTGTCACTCGATTTTAAATTGAGTCGTGGCGATGGATTTTGGGGGTCGTGGTGGAGACTGGTGGTAGTCAGTGGCATGGTGGAGCATATGTGGGTGGCCGGAGGTGACTGGGGCCACGGTGCACGTGCACCGTGCCCAGTGAAGTACTGAAGCTTTAGAGGTGGTGCAGGGTTTTTTTGGCCTCGGGCTCGTACTCGGGTTTTTGTGCATGTGACTCGAAGCGAAGTTATATTTGACCCGAAGCATTCCTATCTTGGTCTCAGGTTGGATATAATTGTTACAGGTAGCATTAAACAGCCTTAGCTTTAAATTTAAACAAAATTTAAAGCAAATTAAATTGTAAGCTAGTGTAATCATGAATGTTAAACTCAAATGAATTTAAGTTTAAACAAAATGTGAATCTAATTTGAAGTATGAATTCAAATCTAAATTTTTGAATTCAAAAACTGAAATGAGACAAAGGATTAACATTATTTCAATGAGGATTTTCAGGTTTACAACCTGACCATTTTCCAGATTTTAAATTTCAATTTAAAATTTGAAAACTGAAATTTGAACAGAGGTTTAAATTCAAGGTTAAGTATAGATTCAAATGGACTTTGGAATCCTAAGGTTTTAAAATGAATTTGGGCTTGGTAAATCAGTTTTTAATTCAAGTTATTAAAAGAAAGTTAAATCAGAAATTTTAAAAAAAGTTAAATAAATTATTTAACTTGAATTTGCAAGTTAAAATACAATGTAATCTAAAAGCTAATTCTTAACTAAAGTTAAGAAATTTAAAAGCCTATCTTATATAAGTTTCATATGAAAATTACAAATGCTATTTCCATTTATTTAAAAGATTATAAATTGATTTTAAATTTAGTTAATGTTTTAATAAAAATCATTTTGAATCTTAAATTTCAAAATGAAATTTGAATTTAAAATTGAAATGTAATGTTCTAATGTACTTTAATAATAAAATCATTTATAAAGAAATAGATTATCTATAGATAATTAAGACCCTGAAGTGATTTAATTAGTAAGTTAATTAAAGAATGACTTATTTATTTAATTTGAAATTAATGATTTAGAGTTAAAAATTAATTAAGGAAGTAATTAAAGAAATGTTATTAATTAATGAGGATAATTAACTAAGGATAATTAATTAATGCATGTCATTAATTAATATAATTAATTAGATTAATTAGATAATCCATTATAAAAATTTTAAATGTAATTGCTTGATAAAAGTAATTAAGAAATTAATTACTTCTTGTAATTAATTTGATTAAATGATTAATTTAAGTTAATTAATTTAGTTTAATTAATTTAAGAAATCATTTGAAGATTTGATATGTGAAATCACTTAGTGTATTCAATGGAGCATAATTACTTGAGGAAGTAATTAATATAATTACTAAATGTAATTAGTGAAGAGGATGTGTTAAAGAAGTAATTTGGATAATTACTTTTGTGATTAATCAGAGGATTAATTAATGGAGATAATTAAATATGGAATAATTAATTTATTAATATGAGTAATTAAGGGAAATTAATTACTGGTTGATATTAATCGAGGTGGTTATTAATTGTTTTTAATTAAAGATTAATCCCTTAATGTAATTAAATTAAATAAAGTAAAGTAATTTAATTATGAATTAGAGATCATTAATTAATGTAATTAATGATGAAATTAAGAATAGTTTAATTATGAAATAATTAATAATGTGGTGATTAATTAAGTATAATGTAATTAATTGTAATTAATTGTAAATAAAGAAATTAAAGGTTAATTACTATAAATGATTTAGGATAATTAATTTGTAGAGTTAATTAAAGACTAATTACTTACTGTAATTAGAAGGTGATTAATCGAAGAAGTTGATCAAGATAAATATCTAGACATTGATTAATTAATTTGTTTAAATTTAATTTAATAGTTGTATAAGCAAGATTTATAGATAAAGTAGTTAATTTAATTTATTTTAAATTAATTAGGGATAGACGTAGTTAATTTAATTCATTTTAAATTAATTATAGATTGTGATTTATAAATCATTGCTTATGAATGGATGATATTAACATTTCATTGATGATTGTGATCTCAGATATGATATGAGTAATATCTATGTGATATGGATGCTTGGTTTAAAGTATGATAATATTTAATTATCTGTTTTGATGATAATATGAATTATCTGTTTATGATGATGTGATTATCTATTGTGATATTATGAATTATCCATATGTGTGTATATTGATGATATTGAATTAAACTGTTAAGACTAAATAGACAACTTGGCCTTAAAAGACACGTTTTGGATTTCGATGAGACCGGGATCGGTTTTCCGCATTAGGAACATCCGAAAACCACATCGATTCCAAATTAACGATAGGTCGTTAATCTGAAGAAATATGAAGATTCAGAATGCAAGGGTTATCGTCGTTAACTCTGAGGGTGATTCCAAAATGAGTGTAACGAGATAATGCCTTCGGTTCCGTTCGAACCCGGAACGAACTTGTATGGATTGAATGCTTTCAACACATCGTCAGGCGGGCGATGAGCATTCTAAGAAATGTATTCTTAAAAGGTAATCGTAGCCTCATGCCACATTAACCGGGAATGGCTAAAACAGGGGAGGTGCAGCAAGGTTAGGTGGGTCATGCCCAAGCAGGACAAGGATATTCCCCTGTCTAGATGTCCCTTTATTTCGGCTTAGTGGGCAGTAGCGACGGCTATCTGCGGGGTTATCTTGTTCGGGACTGTTCAGTAAGGAATGGTTCCGGCCTTGTGTTGCAGGGGGTCGGGAGTGATCCTCGGTACGTTGATCTAGGCCACGTACTGTGACGGGCGGTACCCCAGTAGCCCTGCCATTGTATGGAATCCACAATCCAATAAGTGCTAACGGTTTTGATTGTATTACCCACTTTTGTGGCTAGTAGCTGGAATTTAATGAATGCAACAATTTCGGCTATTTTCTGTTTACTTGAAAACCCTAGACCTGTTATAATATCACAGAATTTCCTATCAAATGTTTTGGTTAGCGTAAGGTAAAAACTTTTCCATGTTTATGTGTGGGAAGTCTTACGTGATACCTTTTGTTTTCAAAAGATTTTCAAAGTTAAGCAACTTTAACATGGTTACTCATACCAGACCCATGTCTGACCCGGAGTTTATTTTTTGTTTTTTTCATAAACTCTCGGGTACCCAAATTTTTTACGGGTAGCCAAGGGATTCAGGATAGCTTTGACGAATTCTGGAGGAGCAATGGAGCAGGAGGCTTCAGCGTTGTAGATATACATATAGTTCCGCTGTGTTGATATCTCCGTATTGACTTGTGTATTGAGTTGTATAACTAGACAGGTGTTTATAACTGTCTAGTATGTGATGTATTGTCTGTATAACTCTGATTGATGTTATGTATTATGTAAATACTTATGTGATTATTATAATTTATTCGTTCCGCTATGAGATTCTGATGTTGTTGTTCTTTCTTCTCTATCTTTTCTATTTTCTCACCCCTTTCTTTCTTTAAGACGAAGCGGTTTTCTGGGCGTAGAAAGCCGGATCGTCACAGTTGGTATCAGAGCGCTAGGTTGAGTGAATACCTAGGCTCTTGAGTGATTTCTTTTCTGAGTGAGCGTATTTGTAGTTTCAATATATATATATATTTATTTATTCCTACCTATTTGTTGGGTTACCTGTTCAGGTTTTCCAATGAGCTATAAAGGTAGATATGGTAGTGGTGTGTGTAACACGACTACCAATGGTTGGAATTTGAATGTTTGAGGTTGGAAGTATAATTGTCGAGACTGTAGACTTAATACCGTCTTGAGTAAGCTTTGAGTGGTATAAGGATTTCATTAATCTCTGAAGGAAATCTGTTAAGATTTGGAGTTCATTTTTTTTTGAAGTATAAGTTTGGATGAGCTAGAGTTTGGATCTGTGGGTAGGGCAGAAGTAAGTCATGATATTTTGATATATCAAGGTGTAATAGCTGTGTGATGAGACATAGTGACTATGGATGTCTCCGAAGATGTTTTCTTTGGAACAAGTCAAGGAAGTGTGTCTGCTTCGGTGTTGTGGCTGTGTTCAGCTAGATTTTTCTGTTTGCTTTGGAGTCCGAGTTTCTCGAAGAGCTTGGGATTAGGAAGTCTTCTGGCTTAGCAATTTTTCTTGAGGAAACTTCAGAAGCGGCAGAGTAGCTCCATTTCTTCGATGGATTGGCCACATAAATGTAAGCTGTTCTGATTGGTAAAGAGAGAGCAGTATCTTTGGAATTAGGAATTAGGCTGGATCAATCGCAAAAGTGACTTGCGATGGTTTGAGTATTCTCTTGTGAATTTTTCTGGATGTCTTCAGGAAGTTAGAGTTTGGTCAGCATCTGAAGATTGAATTTGGTACCGATGGCTCAACTCAGTAATAGGATGATTTTTGAGCTTGGTAAAGTAACCCGGATTTTAGAGGAACTTCAGAATTTTCTTTTTGATCTATGAACTTTATTTTTGGAATGTGTTGTCCAATCGGTGTTCGACTTCATCATTTTCATCTGCTCAGTCAGAGTGGCGTAGTGGAAGCATGGTGGTAGCTGTTTTAGTTTGAAAGCATTTGGATGTTGCAGTGTTTGGATGGGAGAGTTCTACAGGGAATTTTCCAGGATCTGAGGCCAGATTTGAGTGCACCTGTTTAATTTTTTTTTCTGGATGAGAGAAGTGTGTTCTGTCTTCTGGTTTGGAATAGAGATTGTGTTCTGAGTTTTGGTTGATCTTGAAAAATTATTTGTTGGATTATTTTTGGACCAGTTTATTTCTAGGACATCAGCAGGTGTTGAGCTGAGCAGTAAGGATGAAGGAAGCCCAGGATCGTCCGAAGGGTTTTATGGATAAGAGACAGACAAATTTGGATTCCGAAGTCGGAGATTTGATTTTGGATAAGTGTTTAGTCTTCAGGATTGGATTGTCAGTTTGGATAACTGGAATTCGGAGTGTTTCACGTATCTCTGAGGGAGTTCGTATAAGATCTATCTTGATTTTAGAACCAGCAATTCTGGGAGTTTTAATTGTTGGTTCAGACGTGTCTTTAGTCTGATATCCTGTCTTCTTTTGTAGGTCTAGATGAGTAGAAGTTCTGTAGCTTAGTAGTATTGTTTGTTTAGATTCTATAGAGCGAGTAACCCGTTATTTATACTTAGGGAAACTAGAGACAATTCTATCTAGAATTCTGTCTAGATAGTTAAATTTGTTTGATTGGATGAATTGGTTGTTATGATTGTTAACTTATGATTGATATATGCTTGTGTTTTAAAATTAAATCTTACATTGGATTATTAAATTACCTTTGTTTTAAATTTCGGGGACGAAATTCTTTTAAGGGGGGAAGTATGTGATATCCCGGAAATTTGAGGCAATATCAATTTAATAATCTGTGATAAAATTAAATTGATTTAATAATATTTGTTAAAAATAATTTGAATTGATTTAATAATCTTCTTTTAAATAAATAATTAACTGATAATTTATCTTTTAAAAGCCAATTAAATTGTTTTCTATTTATAATATATATATATGTATATGTATGTATATATTGTAAATAGATAACCTTTGTTTTAAGTTTAATAAAATGAAAACATGATTTCTAATTCTAATATTTTTGGTAAATTAGGAATTTGATTTTATTTAATATTGAACAAATAATCATTTGACTTTAAAATACTCAAGGTACATTTAAATTGTTTCAAAGTATTTTAGCCTAGAGTTTAAATTTAAATAAAAAGTTTTGTTTTGTTTTATAGCTTAATAAAATAAGTGACTTATATTATAGAGAATAGTTCTTTTATAAATTATTTTAATTTAATAATAAGTTATATTTAAACTATATCAATATTGTAATATCATTGAAAATCGGTTTTACTGTATAAATAGAAGTTGTTATTTTAAGATATGTATATTGTTGGATGAAGCTATGATTTGTAGTCTTTCAAAAATGTTAAATAATATAATACTTTATAAATCTCAACATAAGTATTTATTTATTTAAGTTAAATAAAAGTAATCTATAAGTAAAATAAATATAAAAGTAAGAACAAGTGTAAAAGGAAGAAGTGTGTGTATATATATATATATATATGTGTATAAAGTATAAATGCCTATTTTACTTGAGAGTAACATAATCAGGCTTGTATACACATAAATATAGTGTAACAACCCGCATATTTATCGAGTTTACATTTAAATATTTTTATTTAAATATTAAATCGTTAATCGGATTTTGGTCCGAAAAACTACTTTTTGCAAACGGTCAAATTAGGACTCGAGACCACTTCCATTGAGTTTGAAATGTCGTTTACAACTTTTTAAGTATAAACATCGATAGGTTTGGAGTTAGTGAAATTTCACTAACTTTTCCCGCTTTGGACTTTGGGTTAGTTTAGCCTATTAAGCCCAAGTTCCAACCCTCTTCTCCTCACTCTTCATAAATTTCCTAACTAACTCAAGCTTTAGCATTAATGGCGAAGAGAATGGGAAATTAAAACTCCAAGCTCAAATTCAATTGCAACTCCATCATTCAACTCCAAATTCAAGTGGAAGATATTGGATTCAAGCTTTGGATTGCTTCTCCTTGCTTTCAAGCTTCATCTTCATAAACTTTAGTGCAAAGGTGAGATTTTTATCTCACAATTCTAGTCTATAACTATATTGGACTGTTGGGAATGATTCCCTATCACTTTAGCATGCATATTTGCTTTTGGTTTGGATTGGATTGGCGAAAAACTACGATTTTTGGTGTTTGGGAGAAATTTCTGCATTTAGGTCGTTCTGGCCGTTTTTAGCTCGCTCGGAGTTAGGTCGTGTGGACCTTAGGTCGTAGGTCGCGTATGAGTTAACCCCTAGGTCGTTCTGGCCATTTTCGTGTTTTCGGAGTTAGGTCGCTCAGGACCTTAGGTCGTAGGTCGTATGCCCGTTAGGTCGCTCTGCTTTGGCTCTGGCCATTTTTGCTCACTCGCAGTTAGGTCGCTCACGACCTAGGACTTAGGTCGCTCGCGAGTTAGTACCATAGGTCGCTCGGTCTCTCTCACTTCGCTAGGTCGCTAGCTCGTAGCTCGCAGCTCGCGTTTGAGCTTAGGTCGTGGGTAGGTGGGTCGTAGGTCGCTCGCCTATATCCTCTGGCCATTTCATCCCTTGGTCGCTTGACCTCTAGGTCGCGGGTACCATTAGGTCGCTCGGCCTTGTTTAGTGCTAGGTCGCTGGACCATTTAGGTCGTTCGACCCTTAGGTCGCGGGTTTTTAGGTCGTTAGGTCGTTAGGCCGTTAACCCACTAGGTCGCATGACCTATAACCTGTTAGGTCGCTCGACCGTTTACTCCATTAGGTCGCCCAACCCTACTACAAGTATTAGGTCGTATGACCTTGTTCCACTAAGTCGCTCGACCCTTAGGTCGTAACACATTAGGTCGCACGCCTTTCACACCATTAAGTCGTGAGTTTAATTAGGTCGCTCGGCCTTAAAACGTTAGGCCGCTTGACCTGTGCTATTGTTAGGTCGCTTGGCCATTTCAGTTAGGTCGCATGACCATAGAGTTGCTCCAGTTAGGTCGCTTGACTCCTTAGACCCCTAGGTCGCAACCATTAGGTCGCTCGACCCTATTCCCCTTAGGTCGTTAGACCTCATTTTGTCTTCACTAGGTCGTACCGTTTTGGTCGGGGCGCTGCCCCGCACCCCGCCGGGGGCGCTGCCCCCTGGACCCCCGCGACCTGACCGGGCAGGTCGAACCCCGTAAGCGGTGGCGTTGCCCCCGCACCCCCACCTTGGGGGGTTGCCACCCCCCCCTAGACCCCCCCTCCGTAGGGGATCTTATCTGAAAAATATTGAGCTGATTTCCTTGGATTTTATTCGCATCTCCGTATGCGATCTTTGTGACTGATTGTTTCTACACTTGCTTATGTGTTTTGTCACTTTATAATATAAAGGTTTCAATACTAGTAGTAAATATCAAAACTCTTTTAACAAACAATTTCAACTCTATTTTTAATAACAAAGCTCTTTTCTTAACCCGTTTTCCAATCTATTAGCATATACAAGCCTTTACCTCACTCGGATGAGAAATCTAATTAAACGACTTAGTAAAACAAGTGGTATGAAACGCTTGCGTTCACTTCGTCGGTTAATTCTTGGACTTGTTCGATTGAACCTCTTGTGACAATTTTATTAGTGAAGATTTACAGTTTGTTCGTAAATATTTAAGTTAAGCAAGTGGTTATGGGACATGAAGCTAAACTTCTATATTTACTAGCTTAGTGTAATTGACACTTCTCGTTGATCTTGATGATCGCTTTATGAATTAGACTAGCAATTGCGCGATGTCTCTTTCATTGCAAGGTTAGACTAGACACCACTTGTGTGATTCCATTCACACATACCTTTCTGCTTTTTGGTTAGTCTTGACCTCATTCTGTGTGATTCCACTCACACATGTGGGGTAGCTCCCCATGGTCTTCGGACCATCATGTGATAGGCCTCTTTCCCTTTTTATGATTTCTGGATTTCTCGTGTTGATTTCTGTAATTTATGTCATTGACTTGTTATGAGTACAAGTTTAGGGTATGATGCCCCCTTCGAATCTTTGAGAAGATTCTTGTGATCTTGATTATCTCTTATTGATTGATCTTCTGTTGATCATCATTTACATACTTATAGTGGTATGTCGTTATGGATGTTTATGTTTATGCCATATCTTTTATGTTATATCATGTCATCTGATATTTATAGCTAGACTGATCCGTTTATTATTTTCTTAAATAATACTCGGATCAGACCGAGATGTTACAGGTGCTTCTGCTTGACTTCTTCCCAGGGATTCATCACTCTGACTTTTGGCTAACTGTTTAGATTAGCAGTTTTTGTTGTATACACTTGAGATATAGACTCATAGTTGTATTCTTTTGTATAGCACGTGTTGCTATTCTTTTGTATTACCGTGGATCTTATTGACCACTACTCTGATGTACACTTTCATGTGTTAGTTATATATTCATATCTTCTTCCGCCTTTGTGATATGGATATCTGTGACTGATTTGTGATATGATTATTTCTATGTTTGTTTCCGAAGATTATTTATAGCCACCGTGTGATAAGCAATTACATGGATGGTCGCTCCTCAACAGCCTTATTCTCCGTGCTAGTTGACAGCACTTCTCCGGAGTGTTCTTGGCTAGCGTGGGTATAGAGGTGGGGCGTCACAGCTTGGTATCAGAGCCAAACTTCGGAACAATGTAGAATAACTTAACAAGGATCATCGTCCTAGGTCTATCTTAGGAGTCATACCATAGGATTAATTTGAGTCTTCGTATCGACTCATCCTATTTCCTTTATGATTCCTTGTTTTATCTATCAAGATTGCTTGATGTTCATTGGTAAATAACCTTCTTCCTTCTCTTCTTTCTTTCTTTAAGGAAGAGAATGTCTAGACCAGGCCGTCCCAGAACTGGATCATCTGGTGCTGCTCCTCCGGATGGAGTTTTTATGACTGCTCAACAGCTTCTTGATTTAGTAACTAATGCTCAAGCAGCTGGAGCTAACCCGGAACCTACTCACCCAAAGTCGGGATTTGCACGCTTGTGCAGCGATTACACCAACTTGGGTGGGAAGCCCTTCAAAGGTTCGGAAAATATCATCGAGGTCCAGGCTTGGTTAAAATCATGCGATCGAATCTTTTCTCGCATGAATCTTATCGATCTCCACCGCGTTCAGGTGGCTTCCAGCATGCTCCAAGAGAGAGCATTGGACTGGTACGAACTACTTATTTCAGAAATTAATGAAGCGGATCTCACCTGGGAGCAATTTCAGGGACGCTTCGAGTTAAAGTTTGTACCAGAAGCTGGGAAAGTAAGCTTGGCTCGACGTTTTATAGACCTTGTTCAAGGTCAATCCTCTGTGACTGATTACGTCGCAGCCTTCGAGTCGCTTTCCAAATATGGGGTTGAATACATCAACACCCCATTGAAGAAGAACCAGAGGTTCGTTTATGGCTTAAATAAGAGTCTTAAGAAGCCACTGCTCCTGAAACTAGAAGTCGCATTTGATCAACTCGTCGATATCGCTCTTCGTCTTGAAGAGGCTGATAGAGAGAGTGATGTTGAAGTGGAAGGCGCTAAACCAAACTTCAACAACAAGAAGAGGCCAAACAAATTCAAGGGTCCTTATCCCAACAAAAAGGGTAAGCAGGCAACCCCTGTGGCCAAGTATCCTTCTCCTAGTGGTGCGAGTTGCTTCAACTGTGGGTCTGGGGATCATTATGCGAATAAGTGCTCTAAGCCCAAATCTTGTCGCTATTGTAAGAGCCCAGATCACTTTATACATCAATGCCTCAAACGTAAAAGCAGGAATGAGGGAAAGTTAAATGTGGCTCAAGCCCCTGGCAACACATCTCGTGGCCAAGGTATTTCTCATTCCATTCTTGATGGTATTATTTTATTTCATGATCAACCTATTAGAGTTCTCTTTGATATGGGTGCATCCCATTCCTTTATATCAAAGGAACTGGTAGACACTTTTTCCTTAAGTGTTACTGCATTGATGACTTCTTTAAAAATTGCGAATCCTGTTGGTGGATCCGCAACTCTTAGTTTGCTTTGTAAAGATGTGGAGATTATTTTATGTGATTTTTCTTTCCTAGCCGATTTGCATGTCATGCGTTACTTAGGCTTTGGAATAATTTTGGGAATGGATTGGCTTAACCGTTATCAAGCCCATATCCTATGTCTTGAGCGGACTATTCGTCTCCGACATCCACAATCTGTTAAACATATTTATGTTAATCTTAAAGATTCAGAATCATGTTTGGTGGCATCTTTATATTCTTTAAATCCTCGTGATAACGATGATGATGATGAAGATGATATTATTTCTTGTATTCATGTTGTTCGTGAATTTTCCGACATATTCGAGCCCGTTTTAGGTTTACCACCTAAACGAGCAATTGAGTTCAGAATTAATCTTGTTTCTGGAGCTCAACCTATTACTCGTCCTCCTTATCGCATGTCCAATAAGGAAAATGAGGAGATGCGTAAACAATTATCTGAGTTGGAGACGAGGCAATTTATTCGCACTAGTTCCTCGCCTTGGGGAGCTTCGGCTATTTTCGTAAAGAAATCCGATGGTACTCTGAGGCTCTGCGTTGATTATCGCAAGCTTAACGATCTTACTATTAAAAATAAATATCCTTTACCTCGGATTGATGATCTATTCGATCAACTTAGTGGTGCTAAGGTCTTTTCACAATTGGACTTGGCTACCGGTTTCCATCAGCTTCGTATCGCTGAGGATAGCATTCCGTTGACATCATTCCGTACTCGATATGGATCTTATGAATGGCTTGTTATGCCATTTGGGTTAACGAATGCTCCAGCTTATTTCGTTGACCTCATGAATCGAGTTTTCAAAGATTTCCTCGATCGGTTTGTTCTCATATTCATTGATGATATTCTTGTGTATTCAAAAACCGAGGAGGAACATGAGAAACATCTTCGGATTGTATTGGAAACACTTAGGAGTAATCAATTAAAGGCGAAATTTTCTAAATGCCACTTTTGGCAATCTCGTGTGAAGTTTCTCGGTCATATTATTTCCGAATGCGGGATATCTGTGGATCCTTCAAAGATTGAAGCGATTCAAGATTGGAAGAGACCGGAGAGTGTGACAGAGATTCGTAGTTTTCTCGGATTGGCGGGCTATTACCGTCGTTTTATTAAAGACTTTTCTAAGATTGCCGTGCCTCTTACTGGCTTGACTAAGAAGGGAGTTAAATACATTTGGTCGGACAAATGTGAAGCCTCTTTTTAGAAATTGAAAGAACTCCTTTCCGATGCTCCTATTCTTGTTATTCCCGAGGGGAATCAAGATTTTGTTGTTTATACCGATGCGAGTCACGTTGGTTTGGGTGCCGTTCTTATGCAAAAAGAATGTGTTGTTGCTTATGCTTCTAGGCAATTGAAGCCGGCCGAGACTAGATATGCCACACATGATCTAGAGCTCGCGGCTATTGTTTTCGCCCTTCGAATGTGGCGTCATTATCTATTGGGAGAGAAATTTATTCTTTACACGGATCATAAGTCTTTGAAATATTTATTTTCTCAAAAAGAACTTAATTTACGTCAACAGCGTTGGCTCGAGTTCCTTGCACCTTATGATCTTGATATTCTTTATACCCCCGGTAAGGGTAATCGTGTTGCCGATGCTCTTAGCCGTAAGCAACAAGCAGTTGTTTCTATGATGATATCCGAATGGAACGATCTCGAGATCTTATCCACTTGTGAGATTCGAGAGCGCGTATCCGATTTATGCTCATCGCTTGTTTTATGTAGCCTTGAGGCTCATCCTTCTCTTTTAGACCGCATTCTTGAAGCTCAAGGGCTAGATTCTGAATTGGCTCTTCTTGGCAAAAATGTTAAGGATAAAATTGATATTGAAGGTTTGAAAGACTATGATATTGATCCTCGTGGCGGCATTCGAAAATTTGGTAGACTTATCGTACCAAATATTGGAGATCTTCGTAAAGATATTTTAGAAGATTCCCATTGTTCTAAATTCACCATTCATCCCGGTAGTAGTAAAATGTACGCTGACATGAAGCGACTTTATTATTGGGAGGGAATGAAATCTGATATTGCTAATTTTGTTAAGAGTTGCATGACTTGCCAACTTGTCAAGGCCGAACATCAAAGGCCTGGTGGGTTATTGCAACCTTTAAAAATTCCAATTTGGAAGTGGGATCAAATTTCCATGGACTTTATAGATGGCCTTCCCCGTTCTCGTTCCGGTCATGATAGCTTATGGGTGATTGTTGATAGACTTATTAAATCCGCCCATTTTATTCCGGTTCGGTCTAACCGAACCGTTCCTCTTTTGGCAAAACTATTTGTCAAGGAAATTGTAAAATTGCATGGAGTTCCTACTTCTATTGTTAGCGATCGTGATCCATTGTTTACTAGTGGATTTTGGAAGAGTCTTCAAAAAGCTTTAGGAACGAAGCTTAGTTTTAGCACCGCTTATCACCCCCAGTCCGATGGACAAACCGAGCGTGTGAATCAAACTCTTGAAGATCTTCTTCGTGCTTGTGTGCTTGATTTTGGTGGAAGTTGGGAAGATCATATTTCACTTGTTGAATTTTCCTATAATAATAGCTTCCAATCTAGTATTGGTATGGCACCTTTCGAGGCACTCTACGGAAGGCCATGCCGATCTCCTTCTTGTTGGCTTGAGGCCGGTGAGAAGCTGGTTTTAGGTCCAGACTTTATTCGTGATTCCACGGAAAAGATTGAACTTATTCGACATAGGATGAAAGAAGCCCAGAGTAGACAAAAATCCTATGCCGATAATCGAAGAAGGAAATTAGAATTTTCTGTTGGGGATCCTGTTTTTATTCGTGTTTCACCTATGAAGGGTGTTGTACGTTTCAGTCGATCGGGGAAGTTAGCGCCTCGATATATTGGGCCATTTCCTATCACTGAACGTATTGGTTCCATGGCTTATCGCCTTGCATTGCCGGCTCAGTTTTCTGCTATACATGATGTATTTCACGTTTCTCTATTACGGAAATGCCTTCGGGATTCCGATTCTATTCTTGAGCCTGCTGTTGTGGAAGAAATTGAAGTTTCGCCGAATTTAACTTATGAGCAGCATCCTATTCGAATTATAGCTTCTGAGGTTAAACGACTTCGAAATAAAGATGTTCCACTTGTAAAGGTTCAATGGTCCTCAAATCCTAAGGATTGTTCTTGGGAATCCAGAGAATTCATCGAGCGTACACATCCGGACTTGCTTACTCCTGCCCTTTTAGGTGAACTTCTTATTTCAAATTTCTCTTGTGTTAATATGCTTTTATGGTTGTTACTTTTTATTTCCACCTTATATATATATTGCGAGGACGCAATTTCTTTAAGGAGGGGAGTCTGTAACAACCCGCATATTTATCGAGTTTACATTTAAATATTTTTATTTAAATATTAAATCGTTAATCGGATTTTGGTCCGAAAAACTACTTTTTGCAAACGGTCAAATTAGGACTCGAGACCACTTCCATTGAGTTTGAAATGTCGTTTACAACTTTTTAAGTATAAACATCGATAGGTTTGGAGTTAGTGAAATTTCACTAACTTTTCCCGCTTTGGACTTTGGGTTAGTTTAGCCTATTAAGCCCAAGTTCCAACCCTCTTCTCCTCACTCTTCATAAATTTCCTAACTAACTCAAGCTTTAGCATTAATGGTGAAGAGAATGGGAAATTAAAACTCCAAGCTCAAATTCAATTGCAACTCCATCATTCAACTCCAAATTCAAGTAGAAGATATTGGATTCAAGCTTTGGATTGCTTCTCCTTGCTTTCAAGCTTCATCTTCATAAATTTTAGTGCAAAGGTGAGATTTTTATCTCACAATTCTAGTCTATAACTATATTGGACTGTTGGGAATGATTCCCTATCACTTTAGCATGCATATTTGCTTTTGGTTTGGATTGGATTGGCGAAAAACTCCGATTTTTGGTGTTTGGGAGAAATTTCTGCATTTAGGTCGTTCTGGCCGTTTTTAGCTCGCTCGGAGTTAGGTCGTGTGGACCTTAGGTCGTAGGTCGCGTACGAGTTAACCCCTAGGTCGTTCTGGCCATTTTCGTGTTTTCGGAGTTAGGTCGCTCAGGACCTTAGGTCGTAGGTCGTATGCCCGTTAGGTCGCTCTGCTTTGGCTCTGGCCATTTTTGCTCACTCGCAGTTAGGTCGCTCACGACCTAGGACTTAGGTCGCTCGCGAGTTAGTACCATAGGTCGCTCGGTCTCTCTCACTTCGCTAGGTCGCTAGCTCGTAGCTCGCAGCTCGCGTTTGAGCTTAGGTCGTGGGTAGGTGGGTCGTAGGTCGCTCGCCTATATCCTCTGGCCATTTCATCCCTTGGTCGCTTGACCTCTAGGTCGCGGGTACCATTAGGTCGCTCGGCCTTGTTTAGTGCTAGGTCGCTGGACCATTTAGGTCGTTCGACCCTTAGGTCGCGGGTTTTTAGGTCGTTAGGTCGTTAGGCCGTTAACCCACTAGGTCGCATGACCTATAACCTGTTAGGTCGCTCGACCGTTTACTCCATTAGGTCGCCCAACCCTACTACAAGTATTAGGTCGTATGACCTTGTTCCACTAAGTCGCTCGACCCTTAGGTCGTAACACATTAGGTCGCACGCCTTTCACACCATTAAGTCGTGAGTTTAATTAGGTCGCTCGGCCTTAAAACGTTAGGCCGCTTGACCTGTGCTATTGTTAGGTCGCTTGGCCATTTCAGTTAGGTCGCATGACCATAGAGTTGCTCCAGTTAGGTCGCTTGACTCCTTAGACCCCTAGGTCGCAACCATTAGGTCGCTCGACCCTATTCCCCTTAGGTCGTTAGACCTCATTTTGTCTTCACTAGGTCGTACCGTTTTGGTCGGGGCGCTGCCCCGCACCCCGCCGGGGGCGCTGCCCCCTGGACCCCCGCGACCTGACCGGGCAGGTCGAACCCCGTAAGCGGTGGCGTTGCCCCCGCACCCCCACCTTGGGGGGTTGCCACCCCCCCCTAGACCCCCCCTCCGTAGGGGATCTTATCTGAAAAATATTGAGCTGATTTCCTTGGATTTTATTCGCATCTCCGTATGCGATCTTTGTGACTGATTGTTTCTACACTTGCTTATGTGTTTTGTCACTTTATAATATAAAGGTTTCAATACTAGTAGTAAATATCAAAACTCTTTTAACAAACAATTTCAACTCTATTTTTAATAACAAAGCTCTTTTCTTAACCCGTTTTCCAATCTATTAGCATATACAAGCCTTTACCTCACTCGGATGA
Source organism: Allium cepa (assembly GCA_030765085.1). NCBI lineage: Eukaryota > Viridiplantae > Streptophyta > Magnoliopsida > Asparagales > Amaryllidaceae > Allium > Allium cepa. Next base: position 1,012,690,378 of record CM060934.1, on the reverse strand, counting down.
GAAATCTAATTAAACGACTTAGTAAAACAAGTGGTATGAAACGCTTGCGTTCACTTCGTCGGTTAATTCTTGGACTTGTTCGATTGAACCTCTTGTGACAATTTTATTAGTGAAGATTTACAGTTTGTTCGTAAATATTTAAGTTAAGCAAGTGGTTATGGGACATGAAGCTAAACTTCTATATTTACTAGCTTAGTGTAATTGACACTTCTCGTTGATCTTGATGATCGCTTTATGAATTAGACTAGCAATTGCGCGATGTCTCTTTCATTGCAAGGTTAGACTAGACACCACTTGTGTGATTCCATTCACACATACCTTTCTGCTTTTTGGTTAGTCTTGACCTCATTCTGTGTGATTCCACTCACACATGTGGGGTAGCTCCCCATGGTCTTCGGACCATCATGTGATAGGCCTCTTTCCCTTTTTATGATTTCTGGATTTCTCGTGTTGATTTCTGTAATTTATGTCATTGACTTGTTATGAGTACAAGTTTAGGGTATGATGCCCCCTTCGAATCTTTGAGAAGATTCTTGTGATCTTGATTATCTCTTATTGATTGATCTTCTGTTGATCATCATTTACATACTTATAGTGGTATGTCGTTATGGATGTTTATGTTTATGCCATATCTTTTATGTTATATCATGTCATCTGATATTTATAGCTAGACTGATCCGTTTATTATTTTCTTAAATAATACTCGGATCAGACCGAGATGTTACAGGTGCTTCTGCTTGACTTCTTCCCAGGGATTCATCACTCTGACTTTTGGCTAACTGTTTAGATTAGCAGTTTTTGTTGTATACACTTGAGATATAGACTCATAGTTGTATTCTTTTGTATAGCACGTGTTGCTATTCTTTTGTATTACCGTGGATCTTATTGACCACTACTCTGATGTACACTTTCATGTGTTAGTTATATATTCATATCTTCTTCCGCCTTTGTGATATGGATATCTGTGACTGATTTGTGATATGATTATTTCTATGTTTGTTTCCGAAGATTATTTATAGCCACCGTGTGATAAGCAATTACATGGATGGTCGCTCCTCAACAGCCTTATTCTCCGTGCTAGTTGACAGCACTTCTCCGGAGTGTTCTTGGCTAGCGTGGGTATAGAGGTGGGGCGTCACATATAGCCTGTGAAGGAAATATACAAAGTAAGATAAAAAAAACAAAATATCTAAATACAAAATGGTCTATAGCTTGTAGACTAAGAATCAGACAAGCATAATCATAAAGTATAAACAAATATGGTATGCAGGTAAGAGAAATGTAAAATATCTACATAAGAAATGATTTAATTGGCTAAGTAGGAAACAAGAGTACATTAACCATTAATGCTTGCATTTACTTAGCACAACCTTATGTCCATTCGAAATTTGTTCAAATCCTTTCAGCCTCCTAAAAACAAAGATATGCCTGATACAAACAAAAGCAATATTTGTACTTGCAAACCCAGATAACACCTACCCTATACAAATTTATTTCTCTATATATACTTATCTTTCAAATTCATTCTAAACATATCAAACCAGAGGAAGATTTTATAGCAAGCTTCTTCATTTTATTTTATTTTCGTACAAACTCAAATATAAAACTGGAAACACTATTCAACAAAAACAAAGAGGTTTGGAAGATTTAAAGCAAAACTGTTCCCAGTTTTCAAGATTAGGCTGTTTCAAAACAAATGGTGCTCTGTCCCTTCTTTTTAATCAATGTGAGTAACACCCTTCATTTTAAATGCTTAAGTATATATTTATATGTTGTTAAATTATGATCTGATATGTGCATATATCTTGATGAATTTCTGTGTTTATGTGTTACTGCATGTATGCGTGTTTGACATTCTGCAATCACCTCTGTTTTAAAGGTTAGCAACATCAAAATTTAATGGTCTAAATATCTTTTTGTTCTATTGCAAATTTTCTCTGAAATTCAGATGCAATTACTCTGTGTATGTATGAGTACTGTATTAAGCATCTCTTGGTTCTGTCTGCTTTAGTTCAAGGTTTAAATTCCTTAACAAAAATTTTATTTTGTTCTTAATTCAAGCCTTAACAAGATATAAGTTGGCATAAAGTGCTGGTATTAACAGGTATTTGAGTTTTATAATCTGTTTAAGTGACAACAGTGGTATTAGTTACAGGTAAATATCAAACTACAAGTAGAAACTAAAATAGGTTAAACCTCAATGAATTTAATTTGTGAAATCAGGGTTATGAATCAAATATACACACCATAATATGATTTTTAAAATTAATATTATGATTTCTAGTCAAGTGTTTTAGGTGCAGGTTGCCTTTGTTCAAAAATTGGTTTTTGGGTGATTCTTGGTGATCTCGGTGACTGGAGGTGGTTGGGTTGTGCGAGGAGGCGGAGGAGCTTACCAGGGTGTGGGGAAAAATGCCTGGTGATTTGACAGAGCGCGATGGCGATGGTGGCAGGGGTTTGAAGTTTGCAACCCTAATTTATATGGTGATCGAACTTTTGATCACCGTGGCTGCTACTGTGCATCGAGTTGCACGAGGCCTCGTGAGGTGGTAGACTGGTCGAAGGCGTATCCATGGCTGGAATTATTGATCATCAGGTGGACGGGGTTGGCAGAGTTAGGTGATGACAGGTTTGGGTAGGAAGATGTCGTGTTTTTCCCAGGTTTAGTTTTTGTCACTCGATTTTAAATTGAGTCGTGGCGATGGATTTTGGGGGTCGTGGTGGAGACTGGTGGTAGTCAGTGGCATGGTGGAGCATATGTGGGTGGCCGGAGGTGACTGGGGCCACGGTGCATGTGCACCGTGCCCAGTGAAGTACTGAAGCTTTAGAGGTGGTGCAGGGTTTTTTAGGCCTCAGGTGCATACTCGGGTTTTTGTGCATGTGACTCGAAGCAAAGGTACATTTGACCCGAAGCATTCCTATCTTGGTCTCGGGTTGGATATAATTGTTACAGGTAGCATTAAACAGCCTGTAGCTTTAAATTTAAACTAAATTTAAAGCAAATTAAATTGTAAGCTAGTGTAATCATGAATGTTAAACTCAAATGAATTTAAGTTTAAACAAAATGTGAATCTAATTTGAAGTATGAATTCAAATCTAAATTTTTGAATTCAAAAACTGAAATGAGATAAAGGATTAAAATTATTTCAATGAGGATTTTCAGGTTTACAACCTGACCATTTTCCAAATTTTAAATTTCAATTTAAAATTTGAAAACTGAAATTTGAACAGAGGTTTAAATTCAAGGTTAAGTATAGATTCAAATGGACTTTGGAATCCTAAGGTTTTAAAATGAATTTGGGCTTGGTAAATCAGTTTTTAATTCAAGTTATTAAAAGAAAGTTAAATCAGAAATTTAAAAAAAAAGTTAAATAAATTGTTTAACTTGAATTTGCAAGTTAAAATACAATGTAATCTAAAAGCTAATTCATAACTAAAGTTAAGAAATTTAAGAGCCTATCTTATATAAGTTTCATATGAAAATAACAAATGATATTTCCATTTATTTAAAAGATTATAAATTAATTTTAAATTTAGTTAATGTTTTAATAAAAATCATTTTGAATCTTAAATTTCAAAATGAAATTTGAATTTAAAATTGAAATGTAATGTTCTAATGTACTTTAATAATAAAATCATTTATAAAGAAATAGATTATCTATAGATAATTAAGACCTTGAAGTGATTTAATTAGTAAGTTAATTAAAGAATGACTTATTTATTTAATTTGAAATTAATGATTTAGAGTTACAAATTAATTGAGGAAGTAATTAAAGAAATGTTATTAATTAATGAGGATAATTAACTAAGGATAATTAATTAATGCATGTCATTAATTAATATAATTAATCAGATTAATTAGATAATCTATTATAAATTTTTTAAATGTAATTGCTTGATAAAAGTAATTAAGAAATTAATTACTTCTTGTAATTAATTTGATTAAATGATTAATTTAAGTTAATTAATTTAGTTTAATTAATTTAAGAAATCATTTGAAGATTTGATATGTGAAATCACTTAGTGTATTCAATGGAGCATAATTACTTGAGGAAGTAATTAATATAATTACTGAATGTAATTAGTGAAGAGGATGTGTTAAAGAAGTAATTTGGATAATTACTTTTGTGATTAATCAGAGGATTAATTAATGGAGATAATTAAATATGGAATAATTAATTTATTAATATGAGTAATTAAGGGAAATTAATTACTGGTTGATATCAATCGAGGTGGTTATTAATTGTGTTTAATTAAAGATTAATCACTTAATGTAATTAAATTAAATAAAGTAAAGTAATTTAATTATGAATTAGAGATCATTAATTAATATAATTAATGATGAAATTAAGAATAGTTTAATTATGAAATAATTAAAAATGTGGTGATTAATTAAGTATAATGTAATTAATTGTAAATAAAGAAATTAAAGGTTAATTACTATAAATGATTTAGGATAATTAATTTGTAGAGTTAATTAAAGACTAATTACTTACTGTAATTAGAAGGTGATTAATCGAAGAAGTTGATCAAGATAAATATCTAGACATTGATTAATTAATTTGTTTAAATTTGATTTAATAGTTGTATGAGCAAGATTTATAGATAAAGTAGTTAATTTAATTTATTTTAAATTAATTAGGGATAGACGTAGTTAATTTAATTCATTTTAAATTAATTATAGATTGTGATTTATAAATCATTGCTTATGAATGGATGATATTAACATTTCATTGATGATTGTGATCTCAGATATGATATGAGTAATATCTATGTGATATGGATGCTTGGTTTAAAGTATGATAATATTTAATTATCTGTTTTGATGATAATATGAATTATCTGTTTATGATGATGTGATTATCTATTGTGATATTATGAATTATCCATATGTGTGTATATTGATGATATTGAATTAAACTGTTAAGACTAAATAGACAACTTGGCCTTAAAAGACACGTTTTGAATTTCGATGAGACCGGGATCGGTTTTCCGCATTAGGAACATCCAAAAACCACATCGATTCCAAATTAACGATAGGTCTTTAATCTGAAGAAAGATGAAGATTCAGAATGCAAGGGTTATCGTCGTTAACTCTGAGGGTGATTCCAAAATGAGTGTAACGAGATAATGCCTTCGGTTTCGTTCGAACCCGGAACGAACTTGTATGGATTGAATGCTTTCAACACATCGTCAGGCGGGCGATGAGCATTCTAAGAAATGTATTCTTAAAAGGTAATCGTAGCCTCAAGCCTCATCAACCGGGAATGGCTAAAACAGGGGAGGTGCAGCAAGGTTAGGTGGGTCATGCCCAAGCAGGACAAGGATATTCCCCTGTCTAGATGTCCCTTTATTTTGGCTTAGTGGGAAGTAGCGACGGCTATCTGCGGGGTTATCTTGTTCGGGACTGTTCAGTAAGGAATGGTTCCGGCCTTGTGTTGCAGGGGGTCGGGAGTGATCCTCGGTACGTCAATCTAGGCCACGTACTGTGACGGGCGGTACCCCAGTAGTCCTGCCATTGTATGGAATCCACAATCCAATAAGTGCCAACGGTTTTGATTGTATTACCCACTTTTGTGGCTAGTAGCTGGAATTTAATGAATGTAACAATTTCGGCTATTTTCTATTTACTTGAAAACCCTAGACCTATTATAATATCACAGAATTTCCTATCAAATGTTTTGGTTAGCGTAAGGTAAAAGAATTTCCATGTTTATGTGTGGGAAGTCTTACGTGATACCTTTTGTTTTCAAAAGATTTTCAAAGTTAAGCAACTTTAACCTGTTACTCATACCAGTCCCATGTCTGACCCGGAGTTTGTTTTTTGTTTTTTTCATAAACTCTCGGGTACCCAAATTTTTTACGGGTAGCCAAGGGATTCAGGATAGCTTTGACGAATTCTGGAGGAGCAATGGAGCAGGAGGCTTCAGCGTTGTAGATATACATATAGTTCCGCTGTGTTGATATCTCTATATTGACTTGTGTATTGAGTTGTATAACTAGACAGGTGTTTATAACTGTCTAGTATGTGATGTATTGTCTGTATAACTCTGATTGATGTTATGTATTATGTAAATACTTATGTGATTATTATAATTTATTCGTTCCGCTGTGAGATTCTGATGTTGTTCTTTCTTCTCTATCTTTTCTATTTTCTCACCCCTTTCTTTCTTTAAGACGAAGCGGTTTTCTGGACGTAGAAAGCCGGGTCGTCACAATTTTATAAGTTAAAAATGATTTAAATAAAAAATAAGTGTTTGTGAAAATTTATTGAATATTTGAAGTTAATTGACAGCATTTTTAAATGTTGTCTTTTGTTAAATTGAATTGTTTTGAATGTAACTTTCTGTAACATTTTCCAAATGCTGCGAAACTTGAATTTTCATTGTTTTAAAAAATTTAAGTGCATAAATGAACATTGAAAAGTTTAAATTTTTGGAATTTAATAATTTAATTATTAAATGTAATAACTTCATTTTTATGATTTAAAATGAAGTAATTTGTTTTGAAATATAACTATTTGATATATTAAAATGATTGAAATGTGGTTTCGAAAAGATATGATATTTTGATATATTAAAATAATTGAAATATGGTATTGAAAGATATGATATTTTGGTATATTGAAATGATTTGAAATGTGGTTTTGAAAAAATATAACTATTTTGATATAGTAAAATGATTTGAAATGTGGTTTTGAAAAGATATGATATTTTGATATATTAAAATGATTTGAAACGAAGTTTTTGAAAGATATGATATTTTGATATTAATGATTTGAAAAATGGAGTTTTGAAAGATACGGCATTTTGATATTAAAATGATTTGAAAAGAAGTTGTGAAAGATATGATATTTTGGAAATGAAGCTTTGAAAGGTTATGATCTTTTGATTTATTAAAATGATTTGAAAGAAAGTTTTGAAAGGATATGATAATTTAATATATTGAACTGGTTAGAAATGACTTGATATTTATTTTGATAAATATTTGACTTGAAAGATATGGTATGATGATATATTGAAATGGTTTGGAAATGATTTAATCTTTATTTTGATAAAGATTGGGTTGAAATGATATTTTATTTTGAAGTATAAAATATTGTTTTAAAGTTATAACTACGGGTTATAATAACGATTGGTTGTTAAAGAGATCGGGATCGGATATTGTCTTATAATCGGCTAATACCGAAAACCGCTTTAACAACTGTGTACGCAGTAGAGATTCTAGAATGAAGTAGGATGGTGGCGACGTTCTCGAGGTATATTACGTGGACCCAATTCCCGTGAGTTGGCATATATGACTAAAACAGGAGCTATACCGGGCTACACAAAGGGTCGCACCCTTTCATCGAGCATGCTCTATCGGAAACCATTCTATTACTTTTGTGATTCGATACGTGGCGCCACTTTGATTTGGGGCTATTGTTCGAGGTGGGCGGAAACTGCTGGCTTGCCGTCACCACCGGTCCGGGTGTGCAAACGGTGTATCCACCCTGGCATTGCCTCGCGTGCCGTGTCATATCCTTATATCGAGCCCACTACGATTTTGGTTTTAAAGATCCGACCGCGTTAAGGTTCACCATCCCCTTAACGCTATTTTCTATATGATTATACTTTACTGATTAGACACTACTGTATATAGCGTATATTACTACATAGTAAATAGTTTAACGGATCCTTAGAGGATGGGCGGTCTCAAGCATCTTCTAAGTTACATGTACCTTTACTACAGTTCACTTGAGTTGGTTTACATTGTATAAGTATGTATGTCCTGACTTGAGTGTTTTTATTTTTTATTTGTGCTCGGGTCAGCCTGAGTTATTCACAGATTTGGATTTCCACTTTCTGGAGATTGGAATCGCTGGAGATGATCAACTTGTCAAGTTTTATCTTTTGTAGTCTATTGGTCCTTTCAGCTCTTGTATTAGTAGACTTCTATGTAGTGAGACTTTGTTTGTACTTTATTTCTTCTGTTGTTTTTATGTAACTCTGATATATTTATATAGTAGCTTCATGAACTACTATCTCTTTTAATTCCGCTGCATTATTATTACTCTGTGTCTATGATCTGTGATTATTATTTACTGTATATTCTGAGATTTGCCAAATTCTTATTTACAACGCGGTATTATGAGCAATTCAATTCCGGCATGAGTGTCTACCTATACACTTATAATGGATGCGAATGGTTGAAAATATCAGGTCGTTACAGTTGGTATCAGATCTTTGGTAGCTTAAGGAAAAACTCAGCATATGGAGTGAATGTATTTATAGAATCACTTTCATTCAAGTTTGAATCTCACCCTTTTTACTCGATTCCTTTGAATTTTGAAACGTTCCCTACGGTTCCAAAATCCATTCGTATCCCTCACTATTCATCTTCTTTTGACTCTGGAGTATTCCATAACTCCGCTTCGAATGATCTTTCAAGTGAGTCGGCAGTCACGCCAATTTCAAATTGAATTGAAAAAGAGGGAAAACTCCTTTACAATTAGCATCGATTCACCAGAGATTTATATCTATCCTTTGTTTAGATGCTAATATCTTTTGTTATTCCAAACTCTTACTCTTGGGATCGAATGTAGATTTACCCTAGAAAAATCCACATTGATCTTATTCTTTAAGCCACGGTTAACCCGGTAAATGTTGCCCGTGATTTATTTAAGCTTATCCACCTCACTGTTTTGTTATTTAATCATCTAGTCTTTTGTTTCCAATCTATTCTTCCAAACATTTTGAATTGTACTTGTATATCTATGTTTTGTTTTGTATATTGTGTTGTTTGAGTTGTTGATGTTGATTTGGGTTTCCGATCGATTCGTCTGATCAATGCTATCGATAGGATTTCTAAAACACTCTGACAGAACAAACTGACAAAATATTATTTTAAAATTTGGTTAATGAAATAAATTTTGATATATATAATTAAATTTATAAAACTTAATAAACTGATTTAAATTGATTATTTGAAATGATAATGCTTAATTTATCATTTATTGTTCTATAAATGAATTTATAGATAGTTGTTTATAAATTTATTTGGGAACTGAAATGAATTTAAAACAAGAAATATGAGAATTTAATTTCCGATGGTTTCAAACCTTTTGTTTAAAAAGTTTTATAAGGGATATATTATTTAAAGTATTTTCGAATAAGAATATGTTTCCAAAAGATTTTTAAAGTTTAAAAATTAGTGCTCTTCTCTTTGTCGCTGGGAAATAACTTCGGTGATGATCGCGGCATCATCAACGTTCATTTTCAAGTTTCGATGTGAAGAGAACGCTCTGTAGACTTACTACAGCTTTGTTTTGGTAAATCAAATTGATTTGAATTGAATTTCTAAAATATGACTTGATTTATAATATATATAGATATATGATTTAAATTTGATTTGATAAACTATGTACCTACCTTTAGTTATCACTAAATGGTTTGAAGAAAACGGAAATTTAATTCTTAAATTTTATTTTTAAAGAATAATTTCAATTATAAAAAGAAAACAAAAATTTTTGGATAAATAATTCAAACTTGAGATAATTGAATTGGAAAGTTTTATTTGTATAATAGTCAATTTCATTCCAATATAACTTACCTTAGTTTCATAAGTTAACAATGTAACTGGATAATATACAATATAAAAAGAATTTATAAAATGATTAACAGAGGTAAATAGAATAAATGGGAAATTGAAAAATTTACAATATAAAATAATGTTAAAAGAACTAAGAATAAAAGAAGGTAGTTATAATAAGTGTAAGTATGTTTAACATAAGTGATAAATATATTGAGAGGAATAAATTTAATTTTAATTAAGAATAAAGAAGAATAAAATTTATTAAGTACATTGTGAGTGTAATAAATGATTATTTTTCAAACCCATGGTTTTAAAAATTGTTAATTTAAGATGATTGGATAATAGGATAATGAAATTTGGGATAGTTAAGATTTATTTAACTTGTGTAAAAGATTCATTCTCTATTTAAGTTGAAATTTCCATGCTTTCAAATTTATTTCCTTGATTTGATTTTTTTTTCAAACTATCTTTTGGTTGTCCTTATCATCCTTATCTTGCTATAGACTGGTATAGGCATCTTTCTATAATCTTTCTTTTTAGAAATCTTTCTATAATCTTTGATAAATTTGCACCTTGTTAAACTCACCTATAATAATAGTTATCAGGCATAATTTCAATCTTCTTGTCATCTTATCTTAATCATATTTCACTTTATCTTTTTCTGTGCTTTCCCGTACCTCATTCCTTTTCGGGGACGAAAAGTTTTGAGTGGGGGAGAGTGTAACAACCCTAGATTTTGCTTATATTTTTAAATTGACTTTATTTTTATTTTAAGTTATTTAAAAAAAAATCAAACATTTCATTTTTAAATATAAATGTGACTTTTAAGTGATTTATAGTTCAAATTAGTATAATTTGAATATTTTACTGTAAAGTGAATTTCTGGTCAAGCTGTTCAAACTGTGACTTTAAAACTTCAAATTTAAATTATATAAAATCTTAAATTTTATCTTTTATTATGAAAATAGATGTAATAACTTGAACACTGCTTTTCGCTTCGTTGAAAACGGAGTTAAACTGTGAAAGTTATGTATATTTCAATATTGTGCAATTTTGTTATTTTTAAATTGTATAAATCATATTTTATTGTCATATTTCATTTTAATCTGGGTCAATATGTTATTGTATGTATAATTTTGTATTATAATAATTTTAAAATAAAGTACACAATTTTCCAAAGTCAATGGTGATTTATTTGTAATTTCTGGACACCGTTTTGGATTTTTAAGCAATTTCTTTAAATCTTTTTCTATTTTCTTTAAATTTATTTTTTTTTTATTTTTTTTGTGAATGTACTTTTATTTTATATTATTATTTATGTTTAAAAATATATTACAAGCTCATATGAATTTTCTAAAATTTATTTCATGTAATTTCAAATTTCCTAGACTAGTTTACTATTTTTAGCTATTTTCCTTAATTTAACTTTATATAATTAATAAATATTATATATATTTTTATATTTTGATAAATTTTCGAAATTTTATCTGGGATTATAATTATTTCTAGAAATATCAAGTTATATAAACATATATAAGAAATATGAAAGGTTTTGTGACTCTTTAGCTGCTTGTGACTCTTTGCTTTCCACCTCTTCATTTTCCAAACTCATGCATTCATTTTGCTTGGCCGACCATAATTCTTTCAGCTGCACATTTTTTCTCATTCATTCCCGTATATAAACTCTTCTCAATCACAAAAATCATGGCCTCCATTCCTTAGGCAAAGAGTTGGTAATCTTCTTCTTCTTTCTACTCATTTTCTTCTTGTTTTTTATGATTTTGCTCTTGCTTTCTTCACCTTCAAGGCTAAGCTCCTTCCATCTCCTCCACCTTGGCCTCCTCCACCATCACCACATCTGGTTAACACTTCCTCCAGCCCACAGCCAAGCCATGGCCGTGCCTTTGTGTTGACTAGATCCACTAAAATATGAACATACACCACATACATGCACCTAGCCGAGCCTACCTTAGCACCACCACCTCAAAACTCCACTTTGGCCGCCACGTACACCACCACCACCACCCTAGCTGACCTGAGACACCTCTGCCACGTCATCCTCCACCCCACCCAAACCCGGACAGGCCATGCTAGCTTGTTGTCGAGCCTTTTTATTGCTTAGAAAACCATGTAGTTGCATTGACTTGTAATTCATGTGTCACAAACCTTTGCTCCATCATTGCCCATGCTATGGCCGACCTTTAGGAACCCAAACCTGATATAAAACCATGTTATAGCCATTCCTTTTCAGATCATAGCTGAAGAGTAAGAGGTAGAAAGCAAGTGCAAACACTTTGGCTTTGTTTTGTACATCCAATTCTAGCATTGTTTAGTGATAATTTGTGTCGAAAACTTATATCTATTCTATTGTTTTGTGTAAATGTTCGAACAAGGCTATTAGATTTGGCTCTCCAGTCTCTTGTTGTATCCGTGTTTTCGTGCCTTCGTAGTGTCGTTATGTGTGCTTTGGCAGCGATCTCCAGCTTTGAACATGTGAGTACTTCTCACCAGACATTATGTACTTATATAAGTAGTAAATTGACCCTGTGAATCTGTAGAACTATATGATCATGTTATAACTGCTTATATTATTATCATATGATGTTCACACCTGTTATTACACCTATTATATTATGTGTTACTGTTATTTCATGCTTTTCTGTTTATTTTATCTGTTCATCATACTGCAAGTTCCCTTTAGATTAGAATCACTATGGGTTGAAATGATACATACCCGAACGGACTTTAGAATAGGGGAAAATTGTTATGGGCTGAAATGATAGGCCTGAATGATTTTAAATTTATTTCATTTACTTGGGACTGCGGGTTTGAAATGATAAAACCCGGATTTTCTTTGTAAATTACGGGTTGAAATGATATATTACCCGTATCATTTTTCTTAGCGTAGAAAATTATATACAAACCCGTAGTCAATATATGTTTTTTTTTATTTTTTTTTAATTATTTTAGAAATGTAAATAATAAAATATTTTGATTTAAATCTAATTAAAAAGGATTTTTGTAAATATTATTGATTTTCTGAATAATTATAAGTGAAATGAATTAATGAAAAAGTTAGAAAATTTTGAATGTAAGTTATTTTGGAAATTTTGATTTAATTTTTTATGGAATTTAAATTAACTTTGGAAATATGACAAATTTATGATAATTTGAATTTAAATGAATTTAAAGTGATTTTTTTTCATATTAGTGATTTTTAATAAAGCTGAAATGTGAAATGAATGAATATTTAAGTTGAAATTTTGAAATATAACTAAAATTGGAAATTTATGAAATTGACTTAAAAGTGGAATTTTAGTTAAGTAAATAAAAATAAAACTAAGTTATATTTGATAATTTTAACTTAAGTGTTAAGTTGAAATTTAATGTAATGAATTTAAATTTGAAGGTTGAAATTTAATAAGTAAATTATTAATAAATATTGATTTTTGAAAGGAAACTTAACTTTATAAAATCATGAATTTAAGGAAAATTAAATGATGCTTATGAATGTGAAAATGTATGATTTTATAAGTTAAAAATGATTTAAATAAAAAAATAAATGTTTGTGAAATTCTATTGAATATTTGAAGTTAATTAACAGCATTTTTAAATGCTGTCTTTTGTTAAATTGAATTGTTTTGAATGTAACTTTCTGTAGCATTTTCCAAATGCTGCGAAACTTGAATTTTCATTGTTTTAATAAATTTAAGTGCATAAATGAACATTGAAAAGTTTAAATTTTTGGAATTTAATAATTTAATTATTAAATGTAATAACTTCATTTTTATGATTTAAAATGAAGTAATTTGTTTTGAAATATAACTATTTGATATATTAAAATGATTGAAATGTGGTTTAGAAAAGATATGATATTTTGATATATTAAAATGATTAAAATGTGGTACTGAAAGATATGATATTTTGGTATATTGAAATGATTTGAAATGTGGTTTTGAAAAAATATAACTATTTTGATATAGTAAAATGATTTGAAATGTGGTTTTGAAAAGATATGATATTTTGATATATTAAAATGATTTGAAACGAAGTTCTGAAAGATATAATATTCTGATATTAAATGATTTGGAAAATGGAGTTTTGAAAGATATGACATTTTGATATTAAAATGATTTGAAAAGAAGTTGTGAAAGATATGATATTTTGAAAATGAAGCTTTGAAAGGTTATGATCTTTTGATATATTAAAATGATTTGAAAGGAAGTTTTGAAAGGATATGATAATTTAATATATTGAAATGGTTAGAAATGACTTGATATTTATTTTGATAAATATTTGACTTGAAAGATATGGTATGATATATTGAAATGGTTTGGAAATGATTTCATCTTTATTTTGATAAAGATTGGGTTGAAATGATATTTTATTTTGAAGTATAAAATATTGTTTTAAATTTATAACTACGGGTTATAATAACGATTGGTTGTTAAAGAGACCGGGATCGGATATTGTCTTATAGCCGGCCAATACCGACTACCACTTTAACAACTGTGTACGCGATGGAGATTCCAGAATGAAGTAGGATGGTGGTGACGTTCTTGAGGTGTATTACGTGGACCCAACTCCCGTGAGTTGGCATATATGACTAAAATTGGAGCTATACCGGGCTACACAAAGGGTTGCACCCTTTCATCGAGCATAATCCATCGGAAACCATTCTATTACTTTTGTGATTCAATACGTGGCGCCACTTTGATTCGGGGGTATTGTTCGAGGTGGGAGGAAACTGCTGGCTTGCCGTCACCACCGGTCCGGGAGTGCAAACGTTGTATCCACCCTGGCATTGCCTCGCGTGCCGTGTCATATCCTTATATCGACCCACTATGATTTTGGTTTTAAAGATCCGACCGCGTTAAGGTTCACCATGCCCTTAACGCTATTTTCTATATGATTATACTTTACTGATTAGACACTACTGTATATAGCGTATATTACTACATAGTAAATATTTTAACGGATCCTTAGAGTATGGGCGGTCCCAAGCATCTTCTAAGTTACATGTACCTTTACTACAGTTCACTTGAGTGGGTTTACATTGTATAAGTATGTATGTCGTGACTCGAGTGTTTGTATTTTTTATTTATGCTCGGGTCAGCTGAGTTATTCACAGATTTGGATTTCCACTTTCTGGAGATTGGAATCGCTAGAGATTATCTACTTGTCAAGTTTTATCTTTTGTAGTCTATTGGTCCTTTCAGCTCTTGTATTAGTAGACTTCTATGTAGTGAGACTTCCTTTGTACTTTATTTCTTCTGTTGTATTTTATGTAACTCTGATATATTTATATAGTAGCTTCATGAACTACTATCTCTTTTAATTCCGCTGCATTATTATTACTCTGTGTCTATGATCTGTGATTATTATTTACTGTATATTCTGAGATTTGCCAAATTCTTATTTACAACGCGGTATTTTGAGCAATTCAATTCCGGCATGAGTGTCTACCTATACACTTATAATGGATGCGAATGGTTGAAAATATCGGGTCGTTACAAATATTATAATTACTTACAGGACATTGATTTTATTCAATTACTATTTATTATTATTAATTCATTAATTAATTCATTATTTACCTTTGTTTTCTTATATTCATTTCTTAGCCTTGTATAACAATTTACATTACTTCAATTAATCGTAATTTCATTTCAATTGTTAGTACTTAGCTTTAATTTCCATGGTTGCATTTCATTTTTACATTTGCTTCATTATAAATTATAGAATTTTTATTTCTTTCTAAATTTAATTACCAAAATCTTATTAATTTAACTAGTTTTAATCATTGAAATTTACGGGTCGTTGCACATTTTAGCTCATAATGATTTTTCCTTATTCTAATGTCCGTTCGGGTATGTATCATTTCAACCCATAGTGATAGTGAACTTGCAGTGTGAGATACAGTAAATAAATGAACAGTATATCATATAATAACATATTAGACGATGTAACAAATATTTAAACAACATTTAACATCATATTACATATCACAGGCACATATGGACATAGCATATAAATTTATACAATTCACTTGTCATTATTCCACAATAATTAAGTACATATGTCTAGAGTGATAAAACTTACCTTTTTAAATCTAGAATTGAAATTCAAACACAAATCAAAACTCTGCAAGGCAAGAAATGGCACGACAATGCCCGACTATATTTTTGAGTGGACGAAGAGTCAGATCCAACTCTTGTATGCAAACAAATACACATATATAAGAATATAATTCTCAACACAAAGATTAGAATTTAAAAAATCGAAAAATATGAGATATAGTGACATAACCTTTGCTCTAACCCACAAGTGGTGATGGTTGATGGAGGTGGTCATGGTGGTGGCTAGAGGCAAGAGGCCGAGCCTAGCTTTGAAGCAAAACAAAGAAAGAGGAAAAGAAAAGAGAAAAGATATGGAAAAGAAGAGAAGCCATGACTTTAAAGCTTGGACATATATTTTTCTTCATGCAAATGATAATGAGGAGTTTTGAGAATTGTTTGTGCATGAGTTATCAAAAGAAATACACGGCTAAAGATGGAAGAAAGAAGAAAAAAACGGCTATGGAGGAGTAAATGATAGGAAACAAAAAGGTATAAACTAAAGAGAAATAAACTTGCATATATTGTATTCTTAAATGCAAATGAATATGAGAAGTGGGAAATAAATCTTTGTACGTGAATTGATAAAGTTTCTCATGGCTAATAGATGGAGTGGTTTGGAAGGCAAGCAAAGAAGTAAATGCTAGGAAACGGAAAGACATAAGTTAAGGAGAAAGAAACGTATATATTAATTCTTAAATTCAAATGAAAATGAGGAAATGAGATAATGAGATTATTTTGTGCTTGATTTGATAGGGGAATACACGGCTAGAATAGGTGAATGGATAGGGTAAGAAATAAAGAGGCTAGGCAATTAAAAGCAAGAAATTAACGCATGTAACCTATGTCTCTTAAATTTCTCCAAGCCATTTATTTGCATAGATTTCTTTTTAGAAATGAAATGAGAGATGAGAATGATTTGATTTGTACGTGAATAACAAGTGAAATGCATGGACAAAAGAAAAATGAACGTCTAAGGGGAAGTTTTGATTGGTAAGAAAAGGAAAAGTCTCATTTTGAATTAAAGAAAGAGCAACTTATGACCTTTGAATTTCCTAAACCATTTATCAAAAATAAATCAATCAAAAATCAAAAATAAAAATAAAAAATAAAGTTAAATAAAATAAAATTAGAAAGATGAAAAATATAAAATAGAAAATAAATTAGGGAAATGAACAAAGGAAAAATAGAAAATAAAATATCGAAAGTTATTACGTGTAAAACACTGTAGTTTATCTAATTCAAAATGTATAAATCAGAATTCAACGAAATGAAAAGCAGAATTAATATTAAAATAAAATACATTTTCAAATAAAAAGATTAGGATTTAATAATTCAAATTTAAAATTTTCGGACATGGTCAAACTTTGACTTTCGGCTGACCAAAATACAAAATTTTCAGAAAATGTTTATTTTATTGTATTTGGAAAATAAATTTCAAACAAATTCCAAATTTACATTGGAAAAATTCCAGAAATTTAATTTTGAATAATTTAAAAATTAAAGTTTTCAAATAAAAATTTCATTAAAAATATTTACAAAATTATGGGTTGTCACACTCTCCTCCACTCAAAACTTTTCATCTCCGAAAAGGAAGGAAGTAGGAGAATAGAAACATCCCGAAATAAAAGGGATTGGAAAACAAGATAAGATAATAAATTTAAAATCATGAAAATCTTAAGTTAATACCTGATTTCACCTAAGTTAAATAAATCTTAACTATTTTTTTCATTACCTTATCATCCAATTATCTTAAGTTAACAATTTCTAAAATCATGAATTTGGAAAATCATTACAATGCTCAAAACTTATTAAATAAATTTAAGTCCGTCTTTATTCCAAATTATTATTAAATTTATTCCACTTAATACATCTAATTACATATATCAAGCATATTTACTCCTACAATAACTATTCCAATTTATTTATGAATTCCTTTAACAACATTTATATTGTATTTTATTCAATAAACTTTTCATTCTATTTACCTCTATTAATCTTTTATAAGTAAAATTTAAGTGTATAACATTTATTATAACCACTCAAATTTTATTTATAAAATACTTTTTATACTGTATATTATCCAATTACATATTTAACTTCTAATAATTAAGGTAAGTTATATTGGAATGCAAAAGAATATTATACAAATAATATTTTCTTAATTCAATTATCCAAGCTTAAATATTTATTCAAAATTTTAGTTTCATTTTATAATTGAAATCATCCTTTAAGATAAAATTTTAGGAATTAAATTTCCAATCAACTTCAAACTATTTTAGAGATAAATAAATATACACAATATATATCAAATCAAAGTTAAAATCATATATTAATGTATGTTATAAATCAAGTCATGTTTTAGAAATCTAGCTGAATTTAAATTCTCCAAAGCAAGACTGTTGCAAAACTATAGAACGGTCTCTTCACTTCAAAACTCAAAAATGAATATAGATGATGCTGCAGTCGTCACCGAAATTATTTTCCAACGACAAAGAAAAGAGCATAGTTTTACAAATAAAAATTCTTTGAAATAATTTCTACTTGAAATACTTTAAATAATACACCCTTTTAAAACTTTAAACCCAAAGTTTGAGACCATCGAAAATTAAATTCTTAGTTCCTTTTTTTAAATTCATTTAAATTTCCAAATTAATTTATAATCATGTTTTAATTCAATTATTTATATATGAAACCAAAGCCAATAATTACAAGACGGAGTCAAATATTATTTCTGAACATCCAAGTCAATTAATTATCAAAATTATGAATATTTTACTTATATAATTATACAAAATCTATTTCATTTACTAAATTTGAAAACTATATTGTGTCAGTTTGCTCTGTTAAAATATTTTGGATATCCTATAGATAGCGTTGATCAGACGAATCGATCGAAAACCCAAATCAACATCAACAACTCAAACAACACAATACATAAAACATTTTAAATATAGATTTATAGTATACAGAAATAAATTTCAAAATAAGGATAGGGATTCAAATTTTATGGACTCAAATCAAAGAGAATTCTGATTTGAAGATAAGTTGGAACAGAAAGATAAGATGATAAATAGCAGAGTAGGGGGTGGATAAGCTTATATAAATCACGGGCAACCTTAACCGGGTTAACCTGGATTTAAAGAATAAGATCGATGTAGAATTCTGGGCAAATCTACATTTGATCTCAAAAGATAGAATCCGAGATAACAAAAGATATTAGCGTCTAAATCGAGGATATGTATATAAATCTTCGGTGAATCAATGCTAATTGTAAAGAAGTTTCACCCCTTTACAAGTCATTTGGAGATTGGCGAGACCGCCAATTCATTATAAAGATCATCCGAAGTGGAGTTATGGGATACTCTAAAATCAAAAGAAGATGAATAGTGGGGCAAAAAATGAAGTTTGGAACCACAGGGAACGTTCCAAAATTCAAAGGAAACCGAGTCAAAAGTAAGAGATTCACACTCGAATGAAAGTAATTCTGTAAATAAATTTACCATATATGCTAAGTTTTGTCTAGAGCCAAAGCTCTGATACCAAATGTAATAGCCCAATATTTTCAACCATTCGCATCCGCACATGTCGGACTTGAATTGCTCAAAATACCGAATTGTAAGATAAATTTGGCTAATCTCAGAATATACAACAAATAAATAAATCACAGTGTCACAGACACAGAGTAATGTAATGCAGCGGAAGCAAAGAAATAGTAGTTCATGAAGCTACTATATAAATACATTAGAGTTAAACAAGATACAATAGAAGTCTCAACATGATAATCAAGTACGAATCAGAATACATCACTGGAATCCACTAGATAACTGGAATCAACTAAACAAATGAAAGAGAAATAGATAGCTGGATCTTTAAGCAAAGCTCCAACTCCGAAGGTGAGTCTCAAATGATATATCACTCAGTCTGACCCAAGCGTAAAGCAAAACACAAAACACTCGAGTCGGGATATACATACTTATACATTGTAAACCAACTCAAGTGAACTATAATATAAGGTACAAGTAACTTAAAGGATGCTTGGGACTGCCCATCCTCTAAGGATCCGTTAAACTATTTACTATGTGGTAATATTTCACCATTATAATAATGTCTATAGTAAAATAAACTTACTTTTAAATAGCATTAAGGCTTTATATTTTTCACCTTAACACGTAATAGTCCCAGTAGTCCATCCAGTATCATAATACCTCCTGATCGGGAGGCTACTAAAGGATACTCCACGGGCTACGGAAGAAAACCAAACTCATACAAGGCGTGATAGGGTAGGTGACACGGCACAACTAGGCAATGCCAGAGTAGAAATACCAATAACACTTCCGGGAAGGTGGTAATACGTAGCAACTACTACCGCCCACCTCGAGCCACATCTCCAAATCAAAAGAATCAAAATTTGTAACGCCCCACTCCGAGACCCACTCTAGTAAAGAGTATTACGGAGTAATACCGTCTACTAGAGTGGAGAATAGAGTATAATGGAAGCGACCATGTGTAATCAAGCTATAACTAACCACTGAATACGTCGAATAGGTGGTTTTCTTTTCTAAAGTGGTTCGACATATCCAATAGATATTTATAACGAAATTACAATGGCTAAGGAAAATAGGTTCAGAACAAGCATAATACTAAATGATAACATCATCATCACAGAATCACATAACAGATATAACATCCCAGAACAATACATCATCAATACAGATCCAAATACTATAAGTGGGTACAAAGCCACTGCTCACATATGTGAGTCAAAAATATGTACATATCAAAGTCTGAATAGAACAGAGTAGCGGAATAGTGGTCAAATAAAAGCGCTATCTAACAGCATAGCAGATAATGTCCAAGCAGAAGCACAGAAGCTAAGTCCAGAGACCTAACCTGAAACAACTCGGTCTGACCCGAGCGAAAACACTCGGGTCAGGCTAGCTAAACAATCAGTAATAACTGAGATATATAAAAATGCAGTACATAAATAAAACAGTACTTCTCCAAAGAGAAGAGTAATATGGACTACATGAATAATGACGATCCCTAATCATCAATCAACAGTAAAAATCTCCAAAGAGAAAATAAACACCAAAGTGTAGAATAAATAAAATCGCCTCATATCATCGGCGTAGCCAAAGCTATAAAAAGTTGCCCATAGGCAATAATCCAAAGAGTGACCAGAGTCCATAATCAATGCCCAAGCAAAGATCGATGCTCCAAAGAGCAATAGGGATATACTGAAAAATCAATGAAATCAAATACTGAAAAGCAGTGTCCAGAGACACTGTGAATCCACAAGGTAATCGCACTTACATCGTATGGTTCCATAGAACCAACACCGAATGGCGATACTCGAATGGATATAAAATCATCAAATAATACAAATATTGCACGTGCACCGACCAGAGTCGTTGTTGCCAAGTACTGTATAGTTGTGATCGATCACTCGCACAGATGCGGAACGCGCGAAACGGCGAGATCCTTCCCAGAAGGATAAAGGCCCAGAGGCACACGCCGAAAATAAACTGCTCCATAGAGCAGGTGTCCAGAGACGGTTGCCCAGAGGCGTGGTGACCCAGAGGTCCAGTACTGGCCGCCCAGAGGCTAATGTGCCACTAACTTCTTGGAGAGGAACCCGCAAAGTGTTAACAATGAGTCCCATACCCCACGTTCGCACTAAACGGTTTCCTAACCAATAGCAAGCTCACACTCCAAACAATACAAAGTCTACCTCGCATCATCGGTAAACTAGACCCAAAGGTCAAAACGATCAATCGAATAGGTCGGGGATTAACCGGAAAGAAAATACACACGGTTTCCATAGGCCGGAGATTTCCTAACCGTTTAAGCACCTTTCCACTTCGCTTGACGTGCTAAAAGTGAGTGTGAGATTTTTATTATAGAAAATAATGGTGTAAAACAGATTTGTAGTAGATTTCGAAATCACTTTTAAAACGGTCTTTTGAAAAGTCTCCTATTATGGAGTAATTAATTTAATAATTAAAAATAATATTATATAATAATTTCGAAAGCCATTTTGGAGTGAAAATCCTTTTAAAACCTTTTTATAAAGTCCGTGTACGAAATCCAGAGACAAATCTCAACAAAATCGACGAAAACCAGAAAATCATCAAAAATATTCTAAGTGTTTGAAACCATTCAAAAACTGCTGCGAACCCAAGTTCGACAATTTATTTAGACCAGCAAACTGTTTCCAAATGGCATGAAAACTGGTAGGCATATAGTCCAACATCCCTACTTTAAGATGCAAAAAGAATTTCTGGATTCCGAGTTGAGACGAAGTGGCAGCGACGTCTCAAAGTTGAACCCAGAGAAAGATTCACACTGTTTTCCAACAGCGACCAGAGTCTAACTTTGGCACGAAAACCGAAGTACCAAACGAATCCCAATGTTGTCCAAATTTTACATAGATGGAGTTCGGAACTCCACCTTTCCAACGAGACCAAAAACGTCGAATTCCGACTTCGTATGCGATCAGGGCGGCATCACGAAGTAGAGGTCAAAAACTGAAACCGGAGTCAAGCACAGGTAATTTTTTTTTTTTTTTTCTTTTTCTGGTGGACGCGGGCCCGGCCCGCGTCGGCCTGCCCCAGCCCGCCTGGGCTGGGGATATGGGACGCGGGCCAAGGCCCGCGCCCGTGTGCCCCAGCCCGCCTGGGCTGGGGCTACGTGGGCCGCCCCAGCCCACACGGGCTGGGGTAAACGGCCCCGCCCCAGCCCCATGCGGGCTGGGGTTAGGTGGGCCGTCCCCAGCCCGCGCGGGCTGGGGATTGGGGCCGCCCCCAGCCCCAAGCGGGCTGGGGTTTGGGGCCCCGCCCCAGCCCCATGCGGGCTGGGGTTTGGGCCGTCCCCAGCCCCTAGCGGGCTGGGGATCTGGCCCCGCCCCATCCCCATGCGGGCTGGGGAAAGGGGCTGCCCCAGCCCCATGCGGGCTGGGGATCTGCTGCCCGCCCCAGCCCGCCTGGGCTGGGGCTGAGCCCGGGCTGCGCCCGGGCTACGCCTGGGCTGTGCCCGGGCTGCTTCTGGGCCATGTTTGGGTCTGTCACTGCACTGTTTCAGCCCATTTTCAGACTGCATTTTCCAGCAAGCAAAATATGCAGTTTTTTATGGTTTAGGGGTGTTTTTCTCAATTTTTGACATCAAAAAAAAATCACTAATAACCATCATTAATCACTACATAATGATTATAACACTAATTAAAGGAAACCAAGGCCAAATCATAGCATTATAACTAGCAATAATTACTAATTAATAGTAATTACCTTAATTAAGCAAATGATCAAATGGTTAGAGTGCACAATCAACAAGCCAAATTCCTAAGCTCCAAAGCCAAGATCAAGAAGCTTCATGGACCCAAAATTTCATAAAAATAAAACAATAATTACAAACAAGATGAAGGAAATAAAAAGAGTATTAAGGAGATTAGATAATAGGAGAGAGAGATTGCATTACCTTTTTTTTTTCTAAGCAAATCAAATTATGAAGAGAAGGAGAAGGAGCTAAGTGGAGGCCATTAATTTGTTTAGATTTAGGTTTTGGAATTTATGAAGAGGAGGGTTAGGGTTAGGGTTTGGATGGGGTTTGAGATATTATATAGGAGGGGTTAGGCTAATGGGTAATGGTAAGTGGGTTTAGAAACCCATTAGGACTTAGGAAATAAACTAATAAGTTATCATGTGAACCAAAAATCCTAAGGCATCCTAGTTTTAATCAAAACCATGTTATTATCTCATAAGGCCCATTAACCCATAATCACTTTTTATTTAACAATTCTCCATTTTACCCCAAAACATTTTAATTTGCAAATAAATTACAAATTTAAATTCCCAAAAATTTGTTTAGCCCCCTTTTTAAATTAAAATCATAATTTTAATTCATCATTCGGTAATTGCAATCTCAGGGTTGTTACAGACTCCCCCCCTTAAGAAAATTGCGTCCTCGCAATTCCTTAAATATAGAGGCCGTCTATAACATCTAATCCACAAAAGGAATACAGTAGATAAAATATAGATGCTCACCCGTGCCGGAAGATGAAAGAAAACCAGGATAAGTACGCTCGATAAATTCTCTGGTCTCCCAAGTGCAGTCCTTAGGATTAGACGACCATTGAATCTTCACAAGCGGAACCTCTTTGTTTCGAAGACGTCTGATCTCCGAATCAAGCACACGAAGAGGTTGCTGCTCTATAGATAGACCGGGTGAGATCTCCAAATCAGGTACGATATGAGGCTCGATAATAGAATCAGGATTGTGCACACACTTGCGAAGCTGAGAAACATGGAACACATCATGTATTCCAGAGAAATGAGCAGGTAGAGCCACACGATAAGCAACGGGGCCGATGCGTTCTGTAATAGGAAATGGTCCAATATAGCGAGGGGCCAGTTTCCCTGTAGAACTGAAACGCACAACCCCTTTCATGGGAGAAACCCGAATAAAGACAGAATCGCCAATGGAGAACTCAAGAGGCTTCCTACGGTTGTCCGCGTAGGATTTTTGTCGGTCCTGTGCCTCTTTCATTCTCTGACGGATAAGCACGATCTTCTCGGAAGATTCCCGAACTGAATCTGGACCAAGAATGAGCTTCTCGCCAGACTCTAACCAACAAGCAGGAGAACGACATGGCCTTCCGTAGAGAGCCTCGAAAGGTGCCATGCCGATACTAGACTGATAGCTGTTGTTGTAGGAGAACTCTACGAGCGGTAAGTGATCCTCCCAACTACCTCCGAAATCCAGAATACAACAGCGCAAAAGATCCTCTAAAACACGATTCACCCTCTCCGTCTGACCGTCGGTCTGAGGATGATAAGCAGTCGAGAGATTCAGCTTTGTGCCCAAAGCTGACTGTAGGCACTTCCAGAAGTGACTAGTAAAGATAGTGTCTCGATCACATACGATAGAGTTAGGAATGCCATGAAGTCGAACGACTTCCTTCACATAGAGCTTGGCCAACTGAGGTGCAGTCCGAGTGGACTTAATCGGAATGAAATGAGCCGATTTGGTCAAGCGATCAACAATAACCCAGATAGAAGTATGGCCTGACCTCGATCGAGGCAGACCGTCAATAAAATCCATAGATATCTGGTCCCATTTCCATAATGGAACCTCTAGAGGCTGAAGAAGACCGGATGGACGCTGGTGCTCGGCCTTGATCTGTTGACAAGTCATGCAACCGCTCACATAACTTGCCACATCTCTCTTCAAACCCTCCCAATAATATAGCCGACACATATCGGCATACATCTTACTCGAACCGGGATGTATAGTGTACTTAGTGCGATGACACTCGTCCAGAATGTCACGCCTAAGTGATAAATCAGATGGTACAACGATACGGTTCTTCCTACGAAGACACCGATGAAAATCGAGAGAATAATCCGGTAATGTCTCATCACTGGATCCCGACTCGAGAAGATGAATAAGATGCAATAAGTCTGGATCATGCCGCTGAGCATGGGCAATGCGATCCAATAAGACAGGACGAGCTTCCAAGCTGAATAATAAGACCGGAGAATCAGAAGGTGGAGCTCGATCTCTAATATCACATAAAGATAGAGTCTCAAGAATATCCCACTCGGCAATCATCATAGAAACTACCGCCGAGTGCTTGCGACTGAGCGCATCTGCAACACGATTACCCTTGCCAGGGGTATACTGAATATCTAAATCATATGAGGCGAGAAACTCAAGCCATCGCTGCTGCCTCATATTGAGATCCCTCTGACTGAATAGATACTTCAGCGACTTATGATCGGTGTAAAGAGTGAAGCGTTCGCCTAATAGAAAGTGACGCCACGTCTTCAAGGCAAAGACGATAGCTGCTAACTCAAGATCATGAGTAGGATAGCGAAGCTCATTCGGACGCAGTTGCCTGGAAGCATAAGCAACTACCCGATCCTTCTGCATAAGCACAGCACCGAGCCCGCTACCACAAGCGTCGGTGTAAACAACAAGATCCTGGTTACTCTCAGGAACCACAAGAATAGGAGCATGAGTGAGAAGTTCCTTCAATCGCTGAAAAGAAGCTTCACACTTATCAGACCAAATAAAGCGAACACCCTTACGAGTCAGCGTCGTAAGGGGAAGTGCAACTCGAGAGAAATCCTTGACAAACCGACGGTAATAACCCGCCAGACCAAGGAAACTGCGAATATCACGAACGTTCTCGGGCTGCTTCCAATTCTGAATAGCTTCGATCTTGGCAGGATCGACAGAAACACCCTCCGATGATACAATATGGCCCAAGAACTTGACCTTGCTTTCCCAGAAATGGCACTTGGAGAGCTTGGCCTTAAGCTGATGCTGACGAAGAGTATCCAAGACAATCCGCAAATGATGAGCATGCTCTGCCTCGGATCTAGAGTAAATAAGAATATCGTCGATGAATACCAAAACGAATCTATCGATGTATTCCCGGAATACTCGATTCATAAGATCGACGAAGAAAGCCGGTGCGTTCGTCAAGCCGAATGGCATGACCAACCACTCAAAAGAACCATAACGAGTGCGGAAAGCGGTAAGAGGAATGCTATCTTCCGCAACTCGGAGCTGATGAAATCCGGTGGCAAGGTCGAGCTGTGAAAAGACCTTTGCACCGCTCAACTGATCAAACATATCGTCTATCCGTGGCAATGGATAACGATTTCTGATGGTCAACTCATTAAGCTTGCGATAGTCAATGCAAAGCCTAAGAGAGCCATCGGGCTTCTTAACGAAGACCACAACAGCACCCCATGGCGAAGAGCTGGACCGAATGAGCTGCTTCGCCTCAAGCTCTACTAACTGCTTCCTGAGTTCCTCATTCTCTTTAGTAGACATCCTCGTGGGAGGACGCCCAACTGGGTGGGAGCCTGGAATGAGATCGATGCGGAACTCAATGGCCCGCTTTGGCGGCAGGCCAGATACTGGCTCGAATATATCGGGGAAATCCCGAACGACAGGAATACGAGATATGTCCAAATCCTCATCTCGTGAATCAAGAGAAAATAGAGTAACATCAGAAATCCCAACATCCTGAAGAGCAATAGCTAATGGAGCGGACGAGTCAGGATGACGAAGAAATAATATCCGCTCCGAACAAATAATTTTGGCGTCGTGCTGAGCAAGCCAATCCATGCCAAGAATCATGTCAAATCCCAAATACTCCATAACGTGCAGATTCGCACGAAAAGGAAAGCCACAAAGATCAATATCTACATTCTCACAAAGCAAGCTAAGGGTCGTGGATCCACCAATGGGATTCACAATCCTTAGTGAAGAAACCAGACAAGTAACATCCAAAGATAAAGCATCTACTAGCTCCTTTGATACGAATGAGTGAGAGGCACCCGTATCAAAGAGAACTCTACAAGATCTACCACGAAATAAAATAGAACCTTCAAGAACGGAAGGATGCGTACCTCGAGGCTGAGATGAAGATGCAGGAGCCTTGGCAGCATTAAGCTTGCCAGGCTTGGCACTAGCTGGAGCAATAGGACAAGTGGAGATCCTGTGTCCCTCCTTCTTACAGAAAGTACAATAGAGAGGTTTGGGACACTCTCGAATGAAATGATCTGGAGATCCGCAGTTGAAGCATTTCCTCGGAGGACGGGTTCCACTAGGCTGTGACTGAATCTGAGGCTGAGTCTGAGGCTGAGCCTGGACAGCAGAACTGCCGGTCTTCTTCTTCTTGTTCCAAGGCTTGTTCTTCTGAAATGGACCCCGCTTCTGGTTGGGGTTTTTGGAACCCCCACCACCATCATCACTATGCTCCATCTCGACTGACTCAAGATGTAGGGCTGCATCGACTAGCTTCTCGAATGAGAGCTCAAGCTGTAGCATAAGATGCCTCTTCAGATATTTCTTCAAGCCCTCAACAAATTTGAGGTTCTTCTTATAAGGAGTAGCAATAAACTCAAGGCCGTACTTGGACAGGGCCTCGAAGGAAGAGACATAGTCGGATACGGAGGACTTCCCCTGCTTGAGATCAAGAAAGCGGCGAGCAAGGAAGTTCTTCTCTGACTCTGGGATGAATTTGAGCTCGAACCTCTGACGAAACTGAGCCCAAGTAAGTGTGGTCTCATCGACCTCGGCAATAAGTAGTTCGTACCAGTCCAGGGCACGACTCAGAAGATGACTAGAAGCAATAAGAACACGATCATGATCTGGGATACCCATACGAGTGAAAATGCGCTCGCATATCCGAATCCAAGCCTGAACCTCTAAGACATTCTCGGAGCCACTGAACGGCTTTCCTCCGAGATGGGTAAAATCACTACAGAGACGCGCGAAAACAGACATGCGCGGTGCATCAGCAACTGGGGCTGGAGACTGAGAATGAGACCGAGAATTCCGAACCAGCTCCATGATCTGGTCGGTAGTCATGAACACGCCCTCTGGATGAGTGTTGCTGGACCGTCCAGCAGCACTAGTCTGACGTGTGGGTCTCCCTCTTCCCCTTCCAGACATACTGAAAGTCAACGGGAATTAGAGTTAGACATGATTCAATGATAGATACTTAATTAAGGAATACTACGGAATATAATAAATTCCTACACATATTCCTAACTTATCTATCAATAAGCATAAGGAAGAGATTTGATTTAATTCGGATCCAATTAAAATGTATTGTACTAAGTGTATCCGTTCTGTGTTTGTTATGCTTAATTCTGAACCTCGGCTCTGATACCAAACTGTAACGCCCCACTCCGAGACCCACTCTAGTAAAGAGTATTACGGAGTAATACCGTCTACTAGAGTGGAGAATAGAGTATAATGGAAGCGACCATGTGTAATCAAGCTATAACTAACCACTGAATACGTCGAATAGGTGGTTTTCTTTTCTAAAGTGGTTCGACATATCCAATAGATATTTATAACGAAATTACAATGGCTAAGGAAAATAGGTTCAGAACAAGCATAATACTAAATGATAACATCATCATCACAGAATCACATAACAGATATAACATCCCAGAACAATACATCATCAATACAGATCCAAATACTATAAGTGGGTACAAAGCCACTGCTCACATATGTGAGTCAAAAATATGTACATATCAAAGTCTGAATAGAACAGAGTAGCGGAATAGTGGTCAAATAAAAGCGCTATCTAACAGCATAGCAGATAATGTCCAAGCAGAAGCACAGAAGCTAAGTCCAGAGACCTAACCTGAAACAACTCGGTCTGACCCGAGCGAAAACACTCGGGTCAGGCTAGCTAAACAATCAGTAATAACTGAGATATATAAAAATGCAGTACATAAATAAAACAGTACTTCTCCAAAGAGAAGAGTAATATGGACTACATGAATAATGACGATCCCTAATCATCAATCAACAGTAAAAATCTCCAAAGAGAAAATAAACACCAAAGTGTAGAATAAATAAAATCGCCTCATATCATCGGCGTAGCCAAAGCTATAAAAAGTTGCCCATAGGCAATAATCCCAAGAGTGACCAGAGTCCATAATCAATGCCCAAGCAAAGATCGATGCTCCAAAGAGCAATAGGGATATACTGAAAAATCAATGAAATCAAATACTGAAAAGCAGTGTCCAGAGACACTGTGAATCCACAAGGTAATCGCACTTACATCGTATGGTTCCATAGAACCAACACCGAATGGCGATACTCGAATGGATATAAAATCATCAGATAATACAAATATTGCACGTGCACCGACCAGAGTCGTTGTTGCCAAGTACTGTATAGTTGTGATCGATCACTCGCACAGATGCGGAACGCGCGAAACGGCGAGATCCTTCCCAGAAGGATAAAGGCCCAGAGGCACACGCCGAAAATAAACTGCTCCATAGAGCAGGTGTCCAGAGACGGTTGCCCAGAGGCGTGGTGACCCAGAGGTCCAGTACTGGCCGCCCAGAGGCTAATGTGCCACTAACTTCTTGGAGAGGAACCCGCAAAGTGTTAACAATGAGTCCCATACCCCACGTTCGCACTAAACGGTTTCCTAACCAATAGCAAGCTCACACTCCAAACAATACAAAGTCTACCTCGCATCATCGGTAAACTAGACCCAAAGGTCAAAACGATCAATCGAATAGGTCGGGGATTAACCGGAAAGAAAATACACACGGTTTCCATAGGCCGGAGATTTCCTAACCGTTTAAGCACCTTTCCACTTCGCTTGACGTGCTAAAAGTGAGTGTGAGATTTTTATTATAGAAAATAATGGTGTAAAACAGATTTGTAGTAGATTTCGAAATCACTTTTAAAACGGTCTTTTGAAAAGTCTCCTATTATGGAGTAATTAATTTAATAATTAAAAATAATATTATATAATAATTTCGAAAGCCATTTTGGAGTGAAAATCCTTTTAAAACCTTTTTATAAAGTCCGTGTACGAAATCCAGAGACAAATCTCAACAAAATCGACGAAAACCAGAAAATCATCAAAAATATTCTAAGTGTTTGAAACCATTCAAAAACTGCTGCGAACCCAAGTTCGACAATTTATTTAGACCAGCAAACTGTGTCCAAATGGCATGAAAACTGGTAGGCATATAGTCCAACATCCCTACTTTAAGATGCAAAAAGAATTTCTGGATTCCGAGTTGAGACGAAGTGGCAGCGACGTCTCAAAGTTGAACCCAGAGAAAGATTCACACTGTTTTCCAACAGCGACCAGAGTCTAACTTTGGCACGAAAACCGAAGTACCAAACGAATCCCAATGTTGTCCAAATTTTACAGAGATGGAGTTCGGAACTCCACCTTTCCAACGAGACCAAAAACGTCGAATTCCGACTTCGTATGCGATCAGGGCGGCATCACGAAGTAGAGGTCAAAAACTGAAACCGGAGTCAAGCACAGGTAAAATTTTTTTTTTTCTTTTTCTTTTTCTGGTGGACGCGGGCCCGGCCCCCGTCGGCCTGCCCCAGCCCGCCTGGGCTGGGGATATGGGACGCGGGCCAAGGCCCGCGCCCGTGTGCCCCAGCCCGCCTGGGCTGGGGCTACGTGGGCCGCCCCAGCCCACACGGGCTGGGGTAAACGGCCCCGCCCCAGCCCCATGCGGGCTGGGGTTAGGTGGGCCGTCCCCAGCCCGCGCGGGCTGGGGATTGGGGCCGCCCCCAGCCCCAAGCGGGCTGGGGTTTGGGGCCCCGCCCCAGCCCCATGCGGGCTGGGGTTTGGGCCGTCCCCAGCCCTTAGCGGGCTGGGGATCTGGCCCCGCCCCATCCCCATGCGGGCTGGGGAAAGGGGCTGCCCCAGCCCCATGCGGGCTGGGGATCTGCTGCCCGCCCCAGCCCGCCTGGGCTGGGGCTGAGCCCGGGCTGCGCCCGGGCTACGCCTGGGCTGTGCCCGGGCTGCTTCTGGACCATGTTTGGGCCTGTCACTGTACTGTTTCAGCCCATTTTCAGACTGCATTTTCCAGCAAGCAAAATATGCAGTTTTTTATGGTTTAGGGGTGTTTTTCTCAATTTTTGACATCAAAAAAAAATCACTAATAACCATCATTAATCACTACATAATGATTATAACACTAATTAAAGGAAACCAAGGCCAAATCATAGCATTATAACTAGCAATAATTACTAATTAATAGTAATTACCTTAATTAAGCAAATGATCAAATGGTTAGAGTGCACAATCAACAAGCCAAATTCCTAAGCTCCAAAGCCAAGATCAAGAAGCTTCATGGACCCAAAATTTCATAAAAATAAAACAATAATTACAAACAAGATGAAGGAAATAAAAAGAGTATTAAGGAGATTAGATAATAGGAGAGAGAGATTGCATTACCTTTTTTTTTCTAAGCAAATCAAATTATGAAGAGAAGGAGAAGGAGCTAAGTGGAGGCCATTAATTTGTTTAGATTTAGGTTTTGGAATTTATGAAGAGGAGGGTTAGGGTTAGGGTTTGGATGGGGTTTGAGATATTATATAGGAGGGGTTAGGCTAATGGGTAATGGTAAGTGGGTTTAGAAACCCATTAGGACTTAGGAAATAAACTAATAAGTTATCATGTGAACCAAAAATCCTAAGGCATCCTAGTTTTAATCAAAACCATGTTATTATCTCATAAGGCCCATTAACCCATAATCACTTTTTATTTAACAATTCTCCATTTTACCCCAAAACATTTTAATTTGCAAATAAATTACAAATTTAAATTCCCAAAAATTTGTTTAGCCCCCTTTTTAAATTAAAATCATAATTTTAATTCATCATTCGGTAATTGCAATCTCAGGGTTGTTACAAAAGTGGCCTCCAAATCAATCTCAAAGTCCGAATATAATAGCGAAGGAGTGTGTCCGATCAGAGGAGCGACCCCCTGTTTTAGCCACCTTATGCCAATTCACGGGAGACGGGTCATACCTCAAAGGACATCGCCACCATCCTACTTCATTCTGAAATCTCTACCGCGTACACGGTTGTTAAAGTGGTTTTCAAAGTTGGCAGAGAGTATGGCAACTTCTGATCCCGGTCTCTTTAACAACCAAACGTTATTATTACCCATGGATATTTATTTCAAACATTTCCGTTCCAAAACCATTTAAAACCAAATACCATTACTTTCCAAAATAATATCCATTTCAAAACTAAATACTATATTATTTCATTTCAAGATCAAACCAATATATCATTTAAATAAAACCCACATTTGCAAATCACTGAATATTTCCTTCAATCTATTTAACTTGAAACATTCCTTTAAATTATCTTAAACCAAGCGACTTTATAAAGTCATATTCTTAAATCTTTAATTTCAACAAGTTTCAAATTAATAAATATAAAGAAAATCCTTAATTAAATACAATTTCCAATAAATTCATTTCCAAAATCATATTACTTTCAAGTTATAACAACTCTGAAGCCAAACACCTTGAAACCATAATACTTTGAAATCCTAAAAATTTAGAAATGTTATCATTTGGAATTCATGCAGCTTAAAATCACAATAGTTTGGAAATGTAACCTTAAGGAATCATAGCATTTTTGGAATGTAATGCTTTCCACTTTAACATTTTATATAATCAAAGTATTTATATAGTTATAAGCTTTAATGTGGTCATTTTATCATAGCCTTATTGTTAAATAAACTTTGTTACTGTAATATCCAATTTAAAGCTGAAATTCTTATGTTAAGTTCAAAGTACATTATTAACTTACATTTATTATTACAATAAAGAAACTATATTATTTTAATCATTTAAAATATGCCATTTACATTAATTAAAACTTACCTATCAAATGTACATTATCAACTTACATTTTATTATTACAGTAAGGAACATTTATCGTTTTAATCAATTTAAAATACACCATCACATTAATTAAAACTTACATATCAAATGTACGTTTTAACTTACATTTATTACAAGAAAGAGCATTTATCATTTTAATCAATATTACACTAATTAAAACTTACATTATCAAATGTACGTTTTAATTTACAATTTTATAACAATAAAGAGCATTCGAGACTCACATTTGGAGCTGGAGCTTTGCTTGAAGATCCAGCTATGTATTTCTCTTCCATTTGATCAGCTGATTCCAGTTATCTAGTGGATTCTAGTGATGTATTCTGATTGTACTTGATTATCATATTGAGACTTCTATTGTATCTTGTTTAACTCTGATGTATTTATATGGTAGCTTCATGAACTACTATTTCTTTGCTTCCGCTGCATTATATTACTCTGTGTCTGTGACACTGTGATTTATCTATTTGCTGTGTATTCTTAGATTTGCCAAATTTATCTTACAATTCGGTATTTTGAGCAATTCAAGTCCGACATGTGCGGATGCGAATGGTTGAAAATATCGGGCAGTTACATTTTCCACCTTAACAGGTAATAGTCCCAATAGTCCATCCAGTATCATAATACCTCCTGATTGGGAGGCTGCTAGAGGATACTCCATGGGCTACGGGAGAAAACCAAACTCGTACAAGGTGCGATAGGGTAGGTGACACTGCACAACTAGGCAATGGCAGGGTAGATATACCAATTACACTTCCGGGCCGATGGTAACGCGTAGCAACTACTACCGCCCACCTCCAGCCACTTCCCCAAATCAAAAGAATCAAAAGTGGCCACCGAATCAATCTCAAAGTCCATATATAATAGCGAAGGAGTGTGTCCGATCAAAGGAGCGACCTCATTAACCCGTCGATTGCTCCTGTTTTAGCCACCTTATGCCAACTTACGGGAGTCGGGTCCATGTTCATACCTTAAAGGACGTTACCACCATCCTACTTCATTCTGGAATCTCCACCGTGTACACGGTTGTTAAAGTGGTTTTCGGAGTTGGCAGAGAGTATGGAAACTTTCGATCCCGGTCTCTTTAACAACCAAACGTTATTATTACCCATGGATATTTATTTCAAACATTTCTGTTCTAAAACAATTTAAAACCAAATACCATTAATTTCCAAAATAATATCCATTTCAAAACTAAATACTATATTATTTCATTTCAAAACCAAACCAATATATAATTTAAATAAAACCCACATTTCCAAATCACTGAATATTTCTTTCAATCTATTTTACTTGAAATATTCCTTTAAATTATCGTAAACCAAGCTACTTTATAAAGTCATATTCTTAAATCTTTAATTTCAACAAGTTTCAAATTAATAGATATAACGACAATCCTTAGTTAAATACAATTTTCAATAAATTTCATTTCAAAATCATATTACTTTCAAGTTATAAGAACTCTGAAGCCAAACACCTTGAAACCATAATACTTTGAAATCGTAACAATTTAGAAATGTTATCATTTGAAATTCATACTCCTTAAAATCATAATACTTTGGAAATGTAACCTTAAGGAATCATAGCATTTTTGGAATGTAATACTTTCCACTTTAACATTTTATATAATCAAAGTATTTATATACTTATAAATTTTAAAGTGGTCATTTTATCATAGCCTTATTGTTAAATAAACTTTGTTACTGTAATATCCAATTTAAAGCTAAAATTCTTATGTTAAGTTCAAAGAGCATTATTAAATTACATTTATTATTACAATAAAGAAACTTTATTATTTTAATCATTTGAAATATGCCATTTACATTAATTAAAACTTATCTACCAAATGTACATTATCAACTTACATTTTATTTTTACAGTAAGGAACATTTATCATTTTAATCAATTTAAAATACACCATTACATTAGTTAAAACTTACATGTCAAATGTACGTTTTAACTTAAATTTATTACAATAAAGAGCATTTATCATTTTAATCAATATTATACTAATTAAAACTTACATTATCAAATGTACGTTTTAATTTACATTTTTATTATAATAAAGAGCATTTATTATTTTGAACAATATTACACTAATTAAAACTTACATTATCAAATGTATTTTTTAATTTACATTTCTATTACAGTAAAGAGCATTTATTATTTTAATTAATATTTGTAAGGACTCGATATTTTCAACCTTTCGCATCCGCACATGTCGGACTTGAATTGCTCAAAATCCCACATTGTAAATAAAATTTGGCAAATATCAGATTATACAGTAAATAAATAATCACATATCACAGACATAGAGTAAATAATAATGCAGCGGAAGTAAAAGTGACAGTAGTTCATGAAACTACTACATACATATAAGATACATTAGAGTTGAATAAGATACAACAGAAGAGTAACAATATGCATCATGTACAAAACAAAATACATCACTGGATACTGAAAGCAAAATAGATGGCTGGATCTTCATGCAAAGCTCCGACTCTGAAGGTGAGTCTTGAATGCTGAATCACTCAGTATGACTCGAGCGTAGAGCAAAACACAAAACACTCGAGTCAGGACATAAATACTTATGAATTGTAAATCAACTCAAGTGAACAGTAAAAAATGCATCAGTAACATAAAGGATGCTTGGGATCGCCCATCCTTTAAGGATCCGTTAAACTATTTACTATGTAGTAATATTGCGCTATTATAATAATTCTACAGTAAAATAAACTTACTTTAAAATAGCGTTAAGGAGTGACCCAATATTCCCCTCAATACCACTACAACAATTTGGACTTTTAATGGCATTCAAAAAATGTCATTAAAGGCTTTTATAGCGTTTTTATAAATGCGGTATATCAACATGTTGCTATAAGTCTGTGAGTTACGATAGCAACATAAAAAACGCTATAAATAATATCTTTTAACAGCGTTTGGAAAATGCTATAAATTGTTGTAATGGCATTTTTGCACACGCTGTAATAAACATGCCATAAATAAGAAGGGTTATTGCACAGCAAGAATGAAACGCTATAAAAAGTTCCTAACAATAGCGTTTTACCAACGCTATCAATAGTTGCATATTATAGCGCTTCAAAAACACTATTGTTACTTTTCATAGCATTTTTTAATGCTGTCATCTTGTTGCATAAGATTTTCCATGCTGCTTTTTGACGTTTCAATGCATATATGTATAACGAATTTAAATATCACTAACATCACATTTGATTACCAATACGTTATATGTAAACAAATAAAATTACACCAAAACAACATATGCTCATTATATTTCATAACCACGTATGAAGATTACAAATGCAAATAAACAAAACTAATATTATACGCAAGCAATCTTATCAAAACGATACGTAAAAGTATTTAAACACTAAAGATACACACGACATTATATATTACTTCAAATCACCTTGTTGCTACTTACTAACACCAAATGTATTAGTTATCTGTAAAGAAAAGGTTCGATAATTAGTCGTAATAGACATGATTCACGAAAACTAAACATACAAAGTGACACTTTTGAACAACAATATACGATGTTTATAAACTTATTCAATTCTAAACCACTATTAATTATTATTTTATAAATTTGCTTACCTTTTACAATGAACCACTAACCAACATAACCTTGCAAGTAACTACCATGAAACACAATTTCATTCTTTTTTGGAAAATAATAATACACTTTTGAACAAGTTATTTGAAAGGGAAAAAATAGTTGTTATTATTATTATTTGCTAATGAGATTGGTAGCCAATTAAACTAGTCAACTAAGCGCTACAGGCCGATGTAGCCTATCGCGGGTTGACAAAATGTAGTTTTACAATCAAAAATAAGTGCTTAACATAGTAACAAAGTTTAACAGATACACTAATAAGATATGTTTTACTTTTTTATGACTGAAATATCAGGAAACTTCAGTTACGCTTAACTGTGCAAGAATGGAAGAGAAAAGGAAATGCAAAACATAACAGTAGATCACAAAAGGAAATCAAGTGCAAGAACTAGAAAAGAAAAGTGAAAACATAAATATATATATCAATACATGAACTTAAAATTGTATGGTCCTTGTGAGGCCATGCCACAGCTCTGACTGAGCCAGGAGATTTATCAATTTCCCTAGCTGGAGCATCAAACCGATTCAATTCATTTATGAGAAATCAGAGAATCAACTTACATGTCTGAAATTTAAGAATTATGCAATTTATTCCCACCTTTAAATATTTGAATTTCACATAAATGATATATTTCTACACTTCGCTGGTAAACTAAATAAGATTTTACTTATATTTTTTTCCATGAATGCCAGTTTGGAGGAGGAAATTTTGTTTCCCCTCTGGTGTTAGACTATTATCTATTTTATAATATGTGTTTGTGCGGGGATGCGTGTGTGCGCACGTGTATACAATTTTTATAAAAGAAAATGTAGACAATATGAGTGGAATTGCCTAACTGCATAAGTATCGAACCTGAACAATATCGAACCTGAACAAAATCCATGTAATCCATTCGGTACAAATGGTCTCCCGACAGTATAAGTATGTTCTCTATATTTTTAAGCTTTGGATCCCATGTCAAATACAAACTTTCAAACATAATATAACACATCCAAATATCAATAATGCTACCAATATAACTTTTGATCTAATACCTCAAAAATCCATGTGAATTGCCTAAATGCATTAGCAGTTCCCTGAAACCAATTCGTTCTTGATTTTCCAGGCGTTTGCGTAGCCATTAGCACCTGAAGAAACAAACTTTACTTGAAAAAATTTCTTTGTATAGAATTGGAACTAAGTAATAGTATCAGTTTAGCTCTCATTTGTTAAAAAAGAAAATATGATTAAATATATCTGATCTTTATATGAACTGATATTATAAATAGCAACATCTTCTTAAAATTATCATTTTAATTTTAGTTTACAACCTCAACAAGTCCATTTCCAAAGTTAGCTCCATTCCCTCCTAAGTTATAAGCATGAGAAAGATGGCGGTTGAGGGACTGAGAATTGAACTGAGTCAGAACATAAATTTTGTTTATGCTGCTGTTAATGCAATTGCTCATAGGGACATCGATCAGCCTGTAGCAAACGCTTATTGTTACCTTGAATTATGCATATTATGTTAGAATTTTGATTAATGAATGTAAATATATCAGTAGTTTGAGGATTAACTGCTTACTGCAGTTTTTTTATCTTGTTAGAGTAAGTGGATAAAGTCGAGTCCCATACACATCAGTGAATACTGAGTTCATGGTTGAGCTCTGTGTTGAACTAACTTCACCGATCTATCACAGCCACCATACACATCATCACCAGCCACAATTTCTTGACCTTGAGGATTCAAAAAAAAATTTGACATTAAACTAAGTATGACAAAAACTGGATTAAAATAGTTATGCTTACCAGGTGAAACAAGTTTTGTAACTGTGGTTTGTGAAGCCATTCCACTAGTAAAACAAAATGCTGAGTTGGCCTTCTCAAGCTTAGCCATAAGACTGTAAATTGTAAATATATTTAAGATATTTATTCGTGATCTAATTAAAAATATGTTAGTTAATTTTTAAATTTTAGCAATTACCTTTGCAGGACGTCTCGTGTAGGATTACCGGTTCTGGTTTAGTCGTAGGGACCATTCTCTGTAGCTGAAGGCTAAGAGTAACATATGCAACAAAGACAATTCAAAAACTTGCTAAAACTAAGACAAGTCAATGAATTAGTGATGCATTATCACTTCAGAATATAGTTTCACTTTGGTGTTTGGATTCAATATGCATAAAAATATTTCAAGTATTATAGATAATTTCCGCGCAGCGCAAACGTATATAGATAATTTCTGTCCAACGCAAACGTATATAGATAATTTCTAGTATTATAACACACGCATATGTCTTCTATGTTTTCATCTACAAGTTGTCTTTACAAATCATTTTAATTTTAGGCAAGGTTTATCAGAACATTATGAGGGAAAATCACAGTCGTGCATCGTTATTGAGCGTGAAGAGTTTAGAGGATCTAATGAAAACATTGTATATTTTCATTTATATGGAATAATTCAACACGAGTTTTCAATAGCTCTGAAAAATGTACATTCTCAATAATGATATATACTTCATAATGGAAAGAATACAAGTACCAATAGTTCACAATATTTTGCATATAAAGCAATGGTGTTAGAGCTATTTCAAACTTAATAAAATGAATACTATTCTTTTATATCGATTGATTTATTCACTCATCACTCTGCAGACGACCTCAAATATTGTTTCCACAAGAACTTCAGTATCCCATGCATTAGTATAAATATGGGTTGTATGCAAGGAAATAAGTTCTGTTTTCTTCATATCCTCGTTCCTTTTCTGTACCTACCACCAGTCTTCTTCTTCTTAATCATTCCTAAGAATTATCAAAACTGTCGTTTTTCCAGAATTTCCCAACTACGGTGAAGAAAAATCTCTCCATCAATTGGTATGACGGGTTGCTTAAAAACAAATATTTACATAAATAAGTTGATCTTGGACTTGCACAACGGTATAAGCAATGCACAAACAAAATGCATTTATGAAAGATCCTTTTACTAATAAGGTGCCATAAAATTATATTCTATTGATCAAACTTTTACGTTTCTTTTGCATCTCCCTCACATTAACATCCCCATTGATTATGATTTATCTGCAGAACAATCATTTGACATAACATTATCATACACAATGTATTCAGATAAATGAATGGATGATGATGGATGGTGATGTTTCAACTAGTGCATTACAGATACGACAAAATCTTTGAAATGCCCAGGTGATTCAGCATAAAAACATATTATACATCAAAACTGAGCATAGCATTCATAACAATGTATCACTAGTTTATGAATCTGCTGTAGCGATATACAAGGCAATTAGAAATAGCAAATAACAATACGATAAAAGAATTTTGATCATTAATCAATTGTAGCTTTTGAAGCATGAAAGAACAGATAAAAATTGCACACTGCCCCTAAAAGAAATATGTAAAAAAAGAAGAACCTGAAAATTGCTCAAAGCTTACTACCAAAAAAAAGCATAAGATACTTTCATATGCTTTGAAACACCAAGTAAGAAGGCCACAAGCATCTGTCTGTTTGAATGAGGAAAAACCATTTATTTACTAAACAACTAGTTCGATGTCAACATAATAGATAATGCACAAGTATTTTTACCATGTCGTCAACTGTTAAGTAATCAAATGAATACTAAACGCGAAAAAAATGGAGAAATCCAAGGGAGATGAAAACTGACAATAACAACAGAGGTTGGAGAAGTTTTGTCGCGTGACTTCAAAGAGCCTTATCTTGCCAACCTTACAGTCTTGTGTCCCTAAATATTGGTTTGATTAAAACATTTTCAT
The DNA here is from genome assembly GCA_030765085.1 of Allium cepa. Taxonomy (NCBI): domain Eukaryota; kingdom Viridiplantae; phylum Streptophyta; class Magnoliopsida; order Asparagales; family Amaryllidaceae; genus Allium; species Allium cepa. The sequence goes on along the minus strand of CM060934.1, from coordinate 1,012,650,058 downwards.
GCAACATTTTACTTAATTTATTAATTTATTTTCATTGCCTGGTATATTTAGTACTGCAGCATTTTGCAGATGTTTCTTTTCCATTTTTGGTTTCATTCCATCTTAAACAAAAAACAAAGTCAATGACAATTCTCCATGTTACAACAACAGATTTTTTTTGAAAAATATTTTCAATTTAAATATATAATTATAACAACAATGAACATTTCTTGTGAAACAAAGAGCTCTTACTTGCTATAACCTACAACAATTAGTTTTTATTTCAAACAAAAGAAATATAAATTCAGAATATCAGATAAATGAAAGTTTGGCATTAATTATAGTTTGTTAATCGTCCGAAACCGTTCATAAAAACTTTAATCCAAGCATTAAGCACATAATTAAAAAAACAGAAATTGAAAATTATACCCATAGTCAAGTTTCGAAGTTGAAATCGACCTTTGGCTTCGTTGACGATTCGAGCTTGGTTGAGGAGTCGATCGTACTTAATCTGCTTTCGTTGAGTTTCGCGTTTCGCCTCCGTTGAGTTTTGCGTTTTGGCCCCATGGAGGAATCTGCTTCGTCGAAGAAACACGGCGAGCTTGGAGGGATTAGAGACTGGTTGCGGAAGAGGGATTAACGATTGATTGCGGAAGAGGGATTAGCGACTGAAGATGATTCGTGGTTGGAGAGCAGTGGAAAGGCGATTTTGGAATTTGGAAGTGAAGTGAAAAATGAATGTCGGCGGCACATGAATAAGGGAGGAGGGAATCCTAGAAATGGACCGCCAAATTTTCATGTTCTTTAAAGATTGTGCAAACTAAAGCTATCTTATAATACAATTGATCCCTAACATACTAACTATAGCAAGTTAACTTTACATGCAATCTCCGCTTGCTATTAAAACAATATTTTCTTGTAGTGTACGTAATAGTCCCAGTAGTCCATCCAGTATCAGCGTACCTCTAGATCGGGAGGCTACCCTAAATAGTCCTTGGTCTATGGGAGAAAAAAAACTCGTAGTAAGGCTCGCTATGGTAGGTGACACGGCACAACTAGGCAACGCCAGGGCAGATATACCAATTATGCTTCCGGCCTGGTGGTAACGCACAGCAGCCACTACACCAGCCACTACCGCCCACCTCGGAACACACTCCCAATCAAAATCGGAGGATGGCCATCAAATCTACCACAAGTAAGAGTATAGTATCGAAGAAGTGTGTCCGATAGGAGGAATGACCTCACTTGGCCCATCGATCGCTCCTGTTTTAGCCACCTTAAGCCAACTCACGGGAGTCGGGTCCACGTTCATACCTCAATAGGATCATCGCCACCATCCTACTTCATTCTGGAATCTCCACCGCATACACAGTTGTTAAAGAGGTTTTCGAAGTTGGCAGAGAGTATCACAACTTCCAATCCCGGTCTCTTTAACAACCAAACGTTATTATAACGCCGTGGTCATTTCAAAATAGTTTATACTTCAAAAATCAAATCATCATTTCAAAACTAGATTCCTTTCAAAATAGTTTATACTTTGATACCAAAACCATTTTTATTTCAAAACTATATCCAAAACAATACGATATCATTTCCATTTCAAACATATATTCACTTTCAAAATCATAATACTTTCAAAGTTATAACTCTTTCGAAACCAAAATACTTGAAATCATTACACTTTGAAAATCATAACATTTCGAAATCATGCATTTGAAATCATGGAACATTCATTAAATTCTTTACATTTTGCAATTTATTTCAATTAAACCCAAATTTCAAATTTCCAATTTAATTTAATTCAAACCATCAGTTTCAATTCAATTCAATTTCCCCACAAACCATTTCAAATTCTACCAATTTCAAATATATATTTAATCCACAGAATAAACTATTCAATTTTTAATATATTTCAAAGCTTTCATATCCCGCATTTCAAAACAAAATTTTATAATTTCATATATCTCTGATTTAACTTCATTATTACTTAGTTTTGAAATATTCATTTCATAAATCCAATATCATTTAAATAAACCCGAATTACAAGTAAACTAAATATCCTTCATACTAATATAAACTTCAAATATTCATTTATCAAAATCAAATATCATTCCAAATTCATATTTTTTATAAAAATAAAGATCAAATCATTTCCAAACCATTTCAATCATTAAAATATCATATCCTTTCAAAACCTCATTATCAAATCATTATTTGAATTCAAATTCAAATATTTAAATTTAAATATCATTTTTAAATCAAATAAGTCATTCATTTATTTTTCCAAATATCATTACAAAACACATTTCAAAAAATTCCATTCAAAACCATCATTTAAATTCAAATTCAATTTAAATTCCTTAAAATTCAAATTTAAATAATAAAATATATATTCAAACTCCTAAAATTTCACAAACAATCAATTCCAAAAGTTAAATCATTTGATACTTTAAGATATAACTCAAACGGTGTTAAAATCTACAATATTTCAAAATATTGTCAAATTATAGCAACGACAGCATTTATAAAGTGCTATCGTAGCTTATAGTTTCCAAAATAGTTTAGTTCAGAAACAACGGCATTTATAAATTGCCGTAATAGTTTTTAGTTATTTCAAACATAGTTAAATTCAAAAAAAAGCACTTAAAAATGTTGTCATAAGGCCACAGCATTTTTGGTAATGCAGTTAATAAAATTCCAGATTTTATTATAACTTAAGAAACATTAATACACCAAATTTTTTTGTTATTTTAAACTTATAAATCATATTTCTAGACTTCAAAATTTCACATTTAAATAGTTTTAACATATAATTTATCACAACAAAATTTTATAATTAAATATCAAATTTAAAACTCAATTCATTTGTTAAGTCAAAATTCACTGTTTTCTTAAATTTAATATAACTTAATATTTTACTTCAAATATCATTTCAAAACTTTAAATTTAATTTCCATTATTTACTTACATTTTAAAAATATAATTTAAAGTCAAAAATCATATTTACTTCAAATTTACATACATGAATTCACAAATTCAAAACTTAATATTTAGCCTTCTTAAAATCATAAAATATACATTTTTAAATCAAAATTTCATACTTTAAAAATACATATCTTAAGAAAAATCATTTTAAAAATATATCATGGGTTTTGTATATAATTTTCTAACCTAGGTCAAGGGATACGGATATATATCATTTCAATCCGCAATTTAAAAAGAAAACGCGGGTACTATCATTTCAAACCCGCAATCCCAAGTCAAATAAAATACAATAAAAATCACTCGAGCCTATCATTTCAGCTCATAATGATTTTTCCTATTCTAATTTCTGTTCGGGTATGTATCATTTCAAACCATAGTGATTCTATTCTAACAGGGAAATTGCAGTGAATATATGCATAAACAATATAAAGAATTATACAATAACATGTAAATGTCACAATATACTGTCATATATTATATGTCAGGTGGTAATTAACAAAGTTAACATAGTAATAACATGGCATAGCATATCATATAATCATCATTTACTTGCATAACATTTTCAATTACTAATCACTTGTCATCAATTTACCATTTCATAAGTAAAAATGTTAGAGTGAGAAGGACTCAACTTTCCAAGCTGGAGTTGGCAAATCAAAACACATAGAATAGATTCCAGAAAGCACGACAAGCACGATACAGCACGACTTTTGATTTGAATGAATGGGGAGCCTTGATATTGATCTTGTAAACAATAAAAAACAAGACATGGTAAACATATATTCAACACAAAACACATTGAAACGATTGGAATTTAAAATGAACAAAGAACAAAATGGTTCGACCTTGCTTTAACCATTCAAGTGCTCGGCCCAGCGTTCCATGTGCTCGGCTATGATGGTGCCTTGGCTCGGGTATGGCATCATGTAGGTCCGGTTTAGCATCATAACACACGGCTAGCAAGGAATGTGAAGTTTAGGGGTTACAATTAGAGTATACAAAGGGACAAGGCAAAATTATGGAGTTTTGGTGGACAATAGGCTTGGCCATGGGTCAATTAGGCTTGGCATATGCATGGTACAGGTCTGGTTAGATCTAAAGTGATGTCTAGAGGCGGTGTTGGCAGGTGGTGGTGGAGCTAGGGTGGTGGCCGAGGTGATATGTGAAGGGGATGGTGAAGTTTATGGCTTGGCTAGGCATTTTTCATGGAGTTCTTTGCAACTTTGAGGTGCTTGCTTCACAAAGTGGCATGGCCAGATCTGGACAAGTGGGAGGGAGGAGGTTGCTGCTGTGTATGGTGGTGGTGATGGTCGATGGAGATGAAGGTGGTAGTGGCCTAGCAAAGCACAAGAAGAAGCAAGGTAAAAATCAATAGAAAAATGAAGAGAAGTAAGAAGGAAAAGCCATTAGAAAAACTTACAAATATTTTCAAGGAGATAGCCGTGAATTTTGAAAGTGAGAAAGTTTTCTCAAGTGAACGCTGAAGAGAATACATGGCTATGCTAAAAGAAATGGACGGCCAAACGCAATTAAATGAAAAGGCAAAAGAAAATGAAAAGACTAGAAAGGAAAGTTCACAAGAAATGAAAAGTCTTTGACTCTTTGAATTTCCAATTTCTTTTATTCAAAATAAACAAAATAAAATTCAGTAAATACAAATAAAAGACAAACAAAAATAAGGTGAAAAATAAAATAAATAAATAATTTTAGGAAAAATAAAAGATAAATCAGAAAATAGCTTATTAAATTGAAACTAGCATTTAAAATTGTAAACAAAATACAATAAAGGTTGAAAAATTATAACTACACCTTTAAAATGTTTTAGAAATAAAATATATACATAACGTTTCATGCCACACACACACACACACACACACACACACACACACACATATATATATATATATATAAATTAGAACATGATATGACAACAAAATATTATTTATATAAATTAAAATAAATAATTTTGTTAAATAAAGCAATTTACATACAATAGTGTAAAAAGCATAACTTTCACAATATTAATCGGATTTCAACGAAACGAAAAGCAGTATACTTGAAATTTTATTTATATTCATAATAAAAGATAAAAATCAAAATTTTAAATTTTTAAATTTAAAATTCAAAGTTTGACCACATTGACCAAATTTCATATTTCTGGAAAATATTCTATTTATTCATGTTTGGAATTAAAATTCACATACAAATCAAAGTTTATATTTAAAATAACAAAATTCATTCATTTTAATAAATAAAATAAAGTTCTTAAGTTAGGAAATTCAATTTAAAAAAATTAAAATAGACAATTAAAATAATCACAAAATACAGGGTTCTTACAATATTACAATAATTAAAACTTTACATGTTTCTTTCATTATTTAAAACTTTACATGTTTCTTTCATTAATCAGAGCTTTACACGTTTCTTTCATTAATTAAAACTTTACATGTTTCTTGTATTAATTAAAACTTTACATGTTTCTTTCGCTTTTGTTATTACGGCAAAGAACATTTATTATATTAATCAATTAAAATATTAATTAAACTTACATCTCACATATATGTTTTAACTTAAGTTTTTCCATTTTAAAGTCATAGCTTTTTATCTTACAAAACATAAAATTTCACAAAAGAATATTTTGTCATAGTTATATAGCAATCAAATTTTATTCATAGATCTATTCATTAAGACATCAATTAACTATGATTTTCTAGTTAAATAAATTTTATTGCAAAATGTCCAATTAATACTGTATTCCATTTTACCAGTTCTAAATAAATTATTTTTTATTCAAACATGTCCATTTCATAAAGTAAAATTCATAGCAATTTCTAGGTTAGATTTACAACTTCCATATTAGGTCAAACTCAATTATTAAATTATTTATCACAATAAAGATCTTTGAATTACTATTTAAAATCAATTAAAGATCTTTAAATTAAATTTAAACCAATGATCAACTTATAAAATTTAAACTTATAGAAAATTGATATCTCTTTATATTTCAAATCATTAAATCAAATTTGAATTAAAATTCCACATATTCTAAGAATTCAAAACACTTAAAAAAATTCTTTTTTCCAGAAAAATATTAACCATGGGCCTATATAGTATTTTCTAACCTAGGTCAAGTGATACGGATATGTATCATTTCAATCCGTAATTTAAAAGAAAAATACGGGTTCTATCATTTGAAACCCGCAATCCCAAGTAAAATAAATACAATAAAAATCATTCGAGCCTATCATTTCAGCATAATGATTTTTCCTTATTCTAATGTCTGTTCAGGTATGTATCATTTCAACCCATAGTGATAGGGAACTTGCAGTGTGAGATACAGTAAATAAAATGAACAGTATATCATATAATAACATATTAGATGATGTAACAAATATATAAACAATATTTGACATCATATAACATATCACAGGCATATATGGACATAGCATATAAATTTATACAATTCACTTGTCATTATTCCACAATAATATAAGTACATATGTTTAGAGTGATAAAACTTACCTTTCTAAAGCTAGAATTGAAATTCAAACCCAAATCAAAACTCCGTAAGGCACAAAAAGGCACGACAAAGCCCGACTATATTTTTGAGTGGATAAAGAGTCAGATCCAACTGTTGTATGCAAACAAATAAACATATATAAGGATATAATTTTCAACACAAAGATTAGAATTTAAACAATGGAAAAATATGAAATATAGTGACATAACCTTTGCTCTAACTCACAAGTGGTGATGGTTGATGGAGGTGGTCATGGTGGTGGCTAGAGGCAAGAGGCCGAGCCTAGGTTTGAAGCAAAACAAAGAAAGAGGAAAAGAAAAGAGAAAAGAAATGGAAAAGAAGAGAAGCCATGACTTTAGAGCTTGAACATATAATTTTCTTCATGCAAATGATAATGAGGAGTTTTGAGAATTGTTTGTGCATGAGTTATCAAAAGAAATACACGGCTAAAGATGGAAGAAAGAAAAAAAGAAACGGCGAAGGAGGAGTAAATGATAGTAAAAAAAAGGCATAAACTAAGGAGAAATAAACATGCATATATTTTATTCTTAAATGCAAATGAATATGAGAAGTGGAAAATAAATCTGTGTACGTGAATTGATAAAGTTTCTCACGGCTAATAGATGGAGTGGTTTGTCTGGCAAGCAAAGAAGTAAATGCTAGGAAAGGAAAGGCATAAGTTAAGGAGAAAGAGACGTATATATTTATTCTTAATTGCAAATGAAAATGAGGAACTGAGATAATGAGATTATTTTGTGCTTGATTTGATAGGGGAATACACGGCTAGAATAGGAGAATGGATACAGTAAGAAATAAAGAGGCTAGGCAAATAAAAGCAAGAAATTAACGCATGTAACCTATGTCTCTTAAATTTCTTCAGGCCATTTATTTGCATAGATTTCTTTCTAGAAATGAAATGAGAGATGAGAATGATTTGATTTGTACTTAAATAATAAATGAAATGCACGGCCAAAAGAAAAATGAACGTCTAAGGGGAAGTTTTGGATGGTAAGAAAAGGAAAAGTCTCATTTTGAACTAAAGAAAGAGCAACTTATGACCTTTGAATTTCCTAAACCATTTATCAAAAATAAACCAATCAAAAATAAAAAATAAAAATAAAATAAAAGTTAAACAAAATAAAATTAGAAAGATGAAAAATAGAAAATAGAAAATAAATTAGGGAAATGAGTATAGGAAAAATAGAAAATAAAATATCGAAAGTTATTGCGTGTAAAACACTGTAATTTATCTAATTCAAAATATATAAATTAGAATTCAACGAAATGAAAAGCAGAATTAATATTAAAATAAAATACATTTTCAAAGAAAAAGATTAGGATTTAAAAATTCAATTTTGAAATTTTCAACCGTGGTCAAACTTTGACTTTCAGTTGACCAAAATACAAAATTTTAAGAAAATGTTTATTTTATTGTATTTGGAAAAAAAATTAAAAACAAATTCCAAACTTACATTGGAAAAATTCCAGAAATTTAATTTTAAATAATTTAAAAATTAAAGTTTTCAAATAAAAATTCAATTAAAAATATTTACAAATTATGGGTTGTTATAACTATTATTATTTAAAAACAAATAGTTTTCATTTCGAAAAAATCCGATTACATTTGCAAGAGTTAAAGCCCTTCAAGTATAAAACTTGGGTTAAATTCAAATTCCCAAAGCAATACTTTTAAAAAAATTTAAAACCCATATAACCACATTTTTAACTTTTATAACTTTTTTTAACCATAATTTTCAAACATAGAATTCAATTTCAAATCTTGAATTTAAATTCAATTCAAACCATTTGAGTTTCAAAACTTTATTAAGTTATTCAAATAAATTTTATCTTTTAAAACTCCTTTTCAAAAGCTTTTCATATTTAACCCAATTCCATTTCCAAAACTATTTCGGATTCAAAATTCAATCTTTAAAACCATTTCATAATATTAGATTCAAATATTTGTGACTTAACCAATTTTCTCGTGCAATCCATATTTCTGTGTGTAAGGTGTAGCCCAGGGGTTTTACATAATAGTGCAACATTATGAATCATCACAGATTCGAGCGCAGCAATATTGATAAGCGGTATAATCCTATAACGCTTAACGTCATTCATAGATTCACAAATAAATAAAATAAATTCACCACAGATATAAATAGATTACATTCATCACAACTCAAATCAAAACAATTCATATCACAAAGTATCGCACATCAGGGATATCTAACAATTCATATTCTAAAATCCACAAGTAATGTCAATTAATTATCTGATTAATTTAAATCAGATAAATTACTAATCCTGGTTAATTAGTATTAATTAATTACAAACCATTTTAATTAATTATCCTTTAATCTTTTATTAATTTACCATTAATAATAAATTAATCAACCTTAAATTATTAATTAATCAACCTTAATTAATAAATAAATCAACCTTTAGTCATTAAATAATTAACCTTTAATTATTTATCCTTAGTTAATTACATTAATTAATTAACCCTTAATTAATTACAATAAGTGATTATCCTTAATCACTTTCATTAATTAACCTTTAATTAATTAAATTAGCCTCAAATTAATTACCTTAGTTAATTAATCACACCAATTAATTATCCTTAATTATTTTATTAAGTAATTATTTTTAAGAAAATTAATTACCTTTAATTAATAAATACATTAATTAATTTCATTAATTATTCTTTAATTTAATTACACAACTAATTAACTTTCAAATCAACTTACACAAAGTAATTAGCTTTACTTTAATTGCACAAAGTAATTATTCATCAATTATCATTAAAAGCATTTAATCTTTAAACCTTTAATCTTTGAAACCAAAATTTTTATTAGTCCACAAGTCAACTTAATTCTTTATAAGTTAATAACATAATACTTTTTTCTTCTTAATTACACCATTTAATTTATTTTAAATAGGCTTGAAAAATATCTTAATTAATTCAAGTTAAAATAAATTATTCAATTTTTATCTCTCCAAACCTTTAAATTAACATCAAATTATTTTAAAGAAATTTTATGTAACGCCCCACTCCTAGACACACTCTAGCAAAGAGTATTATGGGGTAATATCGTCTGCTAAAGCGGAGAATGGAGTATAATGGAAGCGACCATGTGTAATCAAGCTATAACTATCTAGTGAATACATCGAAATGTGGTATCTATTTTTTTTCTCAAGTGGTTCGACATATCCAATAAATATTTATAACGAAATTACAATGGCTAAAGATCTATCAGAACAAACATAATAACTAAATGATAAAATCATCACAGAACAGAATAGCATAACAGACACAGAGTCTCAGAACAATACGTAGTCAATACAGATCCAAATATATCATAAGTGGGTAAAAGCCTCTGCTCACACATGTGAGTCAAAAATATGTACAGATAAGTCTGAATAACAAAGTAGCATAAAGCGGACAATAAGAAAGCTACTAACAGCATAGCAGATAAGTCCTGAGCAGAAGCACAGAGCAAGCTGAGTCCAGAGACCTAACCTGAAACAACTCGGTCTGACCCGAGCATAAAACACTCGGGTCAGGCTAGCTAAATAATCATTTAGATAAACTGAGATATAATAATGCGGTAACATAGAGGATAAGGTACTTCTCCATAGAGAAGAGCGATGTAAACCACATAATATAATAGACAATCACATAATCATCAACCAATAATAATGTGACGCCCCACCTCTATACCCACGCTAGCCAAGAACACTACGATGTAATGCTGTCAACTAGCGTGGAGAATAAGGCTGTTGAGGAGCGGCCATCCGTAGTTAGGCCTTACACTAGTATTGGTTATCTCGATAGGAGTGGTATATATATTCTTTCATATTTTTTTCTCTCTGATTTATTTACTCCCATCGACATACCCCAATTCCAGTATAAAACGAACTACGATGGTTCATACTAGTTTAGGATAGGAGATATAATAATAACACAGATAATATAAATAAATGCGGAACACAGATAACAAAAGGTCTCATATATATATATATATATATATATATATATATATATATATATAACTGATGTCAGTTACAATATACGTGATACAGTACATATGATACAACTACAACAGTCGACTCAGGAAGTTATATATATATATATATATATATATATATATATATACAAGTACATTATCGACTAATATACATGAATACATATCAACCTATACTGTGTCACGACAACTCCAAAAGATATGAAAAGACTTCGTAGCTCTAGCAGCAACCCAAAGTAAGGTATCAACAACCTGTAAATACTCGGTCTGACCCGAGTATTACATTCAAAAGAAAATAATACACGGGTCAGTCTAATTCAAACTCAGTTATTAGTGCACAGAAGCAATAATAATTAAATAACAATTAGACGACAGTCACAATAAATTTACCTATCCGATTCTTAAATAAAGAAATCGGATAACGATAAATATAACACATAACAGTGTTAAACAACAAATCAGCATACTCAAATTATCAACAAAGATAAGTAAAAAGAATTTCAATGAAGATAATTTAGAAAGACATCAGAATTGCCTAATCGGCAATTAACAATAAAATATAATTATTGAATAAATAATTAGAAAACCATAATCTAATTATCTAGTAGATAATTAGACATCAACAAAATGATTAAATTAAACCAAATTAAAATACCAATTTCAGAATATTGAATTGAACACATAAAACAATTCAAGTAATTGAAATATCAATTCCAAATGTCATTACCGTGTAGCTGCAGTGCACGCACGCGTGCACTGCCTCGCCACAACAGCATATAAAGAAATAGCAACAAGGCACAAAGGCCAAAGTGTACCCGAATTCAAGGGCAACTGCAATCAAGAGACTGCAGCCACCACGTGAATACAACAGAATGAAGGTGAGAGCACGAAAAATATGGCAACATAGCTCACAACAGTAGTGAGTCAAGTACCACCACATGAAGGAATCCGGACCACAAAGAAAATCAAAGTGGTCAGGCAATCCAAAATATAAGGCAGTGCTCAATGCACATCACAACAAACTCAAGGATGATTGAAACCGGGTCAAGCAAGTGCAACATCAAGTGACACAAATGTACAAGCCTACACGGTACAACTACCACACAATGCAAGAAGGTCAAGTCAATGACTCAACACAGCTGCAGTTCAATATCAAATGCAATGCGTCGTGTAGCAGTTCCAAACTGATAGAATACATCAAGCAGTACAAGTCTCGAACCCAAGGCAGTACAATTAAGAATGCAACTGCAAATTACATGGGGAGTGACAAAGTAAAATGAATCAAAGTGCGGCTGAGAAATGAATAAGGCAAGCCAACATCAGTGACACAGCCTCAACAAAGAAATGGCTTTAAATAACCATATATGAACACTGAAACATAATCAGAATAGTAGAGAATGAATGCCACAATGAAAAATGCAGTTGCAACAGGTCAAGGCAGCAAGCATTGATGATATGTAAATATAAACTGAATGACTTAAGTGGTAAAACTAATATGCACAATGCTCAGTGAAACTCAAGTTTCCAATAGTACGTCTCGAAATCAAATTCACTTAAATAGAAAATGCACATGAACGTTGTGGCAACAGTTCAAGGCAACAGTAACAACTCAAATGCAAACTATGTCATATATGATACAGTGGCAAATTGCACAAACAAGCACAAGTGTGCTACAGAGAATATGCAACATGAAAGACATGAAGGCAGTAAAGTGCTGACTGGAAACAAACTACAAAGACATCAACGAGTATGACATAAGGCAGTGCAACAAAGACCACCAATGTTCAATGTAAATGCAAGCTAGTAGCTCGTACTACACATCAGGTCAGAGCAAATGAATGACCAGTTCAACCAAGAACGTAACCTAGTGTACAACAACCCAGGCTGGTATCCTACTTCGAACACAACAAGACAAGCCGGAATTACAAAGTGAACCAATGCCAAGTTCAAACTTAAAAATAGTAGCAGTTTGAACAATGACAGAAAATACGAAGTCCACATCAATGCCAGAAATTCACGAAATCAAAGAAACAGGCAAAGTCAAAGGAAATCAACAACAATAAAATCAAGTCGAACGAGATAAAATTCCAAAGCAATTAAAGCTATGGTTATCAAGAAATCAAAGCAACAAAGATTATACGACACAGAATAGCTAGATGTGAGTAAGGAAATTACTCACCTTTGTCGCAAACGAAGCAGCCGCAAGTGAGGAGAAGGCATCGATCGCCAAAGCAAGGCCAGAAATCTTCGTTCGATCGAGCACTGAAAAGCCCAAATCTCTGAACGAACGAGAGAGAGAGAGGCCGCCGTTTTTACCCTTCGTTCGATTTTTATTTTAGGGTTTTTCGAATGAACGAAAATAAGAAAGGGGACGGGTATATGTTTTGCAAATTTATCACGGCCCAATTAAAAACATGGGCCACTATTTAATTTTTAAAACCCATCAATCTTTTTAACAATTTTATAAAAGAATTTTAACTCGATTTAAAAAACTTCAATTGGTAATTAGCGAAAATATTAATCGTTTAGTGTCAATTATAAACTAATGCGAAATACCGGGTTGTTACAGACTCCCCTCCTTAAAGAAATTGCGTCCTCGCAATCTTAAGGAATGAATGGACAACAATTAACAACCCAAAAACATAACAACACAAAAGGAAGAAATTTGAAATAGGAAGTTCACCATATAGAGCATGAATGAGTAAGCCTGAACGTGTTTGCTCGATGAATTCTCTGCATTCCTAAGAGAAATCCTTAGGATTTGAGAACCACTGAGAATCTCCACAAGAAAAACATCTTTATTTCGAAGGTGCTCAACCTCCGAAGCAATGATGCGAAAAGAATATTGCTCCTGAGTCAAATCTGGTGAAACTTCAATTTCTTCAGTAACACTGGGCTCAAGAATAAAAATCGGAAATCCCTAAGGCATTTCCGTAATTGGAAGACGTGGAAAACGTCATGAATAGCAGAAAATTGAGCCGGTACACCGGCGTAGTACAATATAAACATCAAAGAAATCTTTTAATTTCATAAAAGAAATTCACAAATTCTCTACAAAATTTAATTATCAAATAGATCATCAAAATACAGAAATCACAAAAAAGCAATATCTAACTATCGATATGATAATTAGAAGACAGCAAAATCTAATTATCAACAAAGATAATTAGAAAACAAAAATCACAAGTCGCAATATTGCAAATCTCTAATTACCAAAAACGATAATTAGAAATCTCAAATCAACAAATATCCAATTATCAAATACGATAATCGGAAACAACAAATATTTAATTATCAAAAACGACAATCAAATCTTAAATCACAAATATTTAATTATTACAAATGATAATCAAATCTCCATTCAACAAATATTTAATTATCAAAAACGATAATTAAATCTCAAATATCTAATTATCACAAGCGATAATCAGAAACAACAAATATCTGATTATCAAAAACGATAAATCAGAAATCACAAATATCCGATTATCAAAAACGATAATCAGAAATCACAAATATCCGATTATCAAAAACGATAATCAAAATCAACAAATATCCGATTATCAAAAACGATAATCAGAAACCACAAATATTTGATTATCAAAAACGATAATCAAAATCAACAAATATCCGATTATCAAAAACGATAATCAGAAATCACAAATATCCAATTATCAAAAACGATAATCAGAAATCACAAATATTCAATTAACAAGTCTGGAATTAACCGAAATAGCAAACGCACATGTCCCATAACCACGAGTTTTACTAAATCGTTTAATTCACTTCATCGTTTCCTTGAAAGTGCAAAATTGTGTACTTTAAAAATAACATTTCACATTCTAAAGCGGACAACAAAATCAGTATTGCGGGATAACCGCTTGAAAATCCATTTTAAAATTGACGGTTACTGAAGTTAATACGTCAAAATCTCATCAAAATAATTGGCATCAAAATATAATACCAATGAATTTTCATTCATCAAAAATGTCACAAGAATCTTCTCAAAGATAGAAAGGGATATCATACCCTAAACTTGTATTCATAACAAGTCAATGACACCCGAATTCACCAATGCACAAAATTGATAAAACTTATCAATAGAAATCACGAAAATTGGTGAAGTACAAATTTTAGAAATCATCACAAGAAATCCAGAAAACACAAATTCTAGAAATCTACACAAGAAATCCAGAAATCACAGAAAAATGGAAAAAGGCCTATCACATGACGGTCCGAAGACCATGGGGAGCTACCCCATATGGGTGAGTCGGAATCACCCAGATGAGGTCTAGGCTAACCAAAAAGCAAAAAGGTATGTGTGAGTGGAATCACACAAATGGTGTCTAGCCTAACCTCGCAAACAAAAAGGTACGTATGAGTGGAATCACACAAATGGTGTCTAGGCTAACCAAAAAGCAAAAAGGTATGTGTGAGTGGAATCACACAAATGGTGTCTAGCCTAACCTCGCAACAAAAAGGTATGTGTGAGTGGAATCACGCAAAGGGTGTCTAGACTAACCTTGCGGACAAAGAGATATGTGTGCGTCGGAATCACACCCATGAGGTCTAGTCTAACCTTGCAAATAAAGAGACATAGCACAATCGCTAGTCTAAATCATAAAAAGGGGAAGGCCTAACACAAAATGGGAGCATGAAAACTCACCAACCGGTATCACAAAACGAGACACTATCTCATGGTGGCCAACCATTAAATTTTGACACACGAATGGTCCGAAGATCGTGGGACGCTACCCCACATATGTGATGGAGAACATCACACAAATGCGATGGCGAAACATAACAAGAGCGGGGTCTAGTCTCCCTCGCATACAAAGAGACATCGCACAGTTGCTAGTCTAAATCACAAAAATGATCGTCATGATCATCAAGAAGTGTCGATTACACTAAGTTAGTAAATATAAAAGTTAAGCTTCATGTCCCATAACCACTTGCTTAACTTAAATATTTACGAACAAACTGTAAATCTTCACTAGAATATTGTCACAAAAGATTCAATCGAACAAGTCCAAGAATTAACCGATGAAGCAAACGCAAGCGTTTCATACCACTTGTTTTACTAAGCCGTTTAATTCAATTTCTCATACGAGTGAGGTAAAGGTTTGTATATACTAATAGATTGGAAAATGGTTTAGGAAAAGAGTTTTGTAGTAAAATAGTTTTGAAATCGTTTGGAGAAAAGGGTTTTGATATTTACTACTAGTATAGAAAACTTTTATATTTTTAAAGTGACAAATCACAAAAATGATTGTAGAAACAATCAATCACAAGAATTCACATATAAAGATGTGAATAGAATCCAAAGAAATCGATACTAAATCCTTCAAAAAGTAGGTTCACAAAAATCTCGAACAAAATGTCATCAAAGTTGCTAATAAATGATAGCAACAAATCGGGGAATTAACAAGAATCGATTAAATTTGGAAACCAAATCAATTCACTAAAATTCACATTCGAAGACGTGAATAAAATCCAAAGAATTCGATGCCAAATCCATCAAAGTAGAAATACTCAAAAATTCCAGAAATAGAAGTTATCAAAGTCGACAAAGGTGATAACAACTAATCAGAAAAGAAGAATCGATTAACAATTGGAAAAAAACAAAGCAAAACGAGCATAAATGCATAAATGACTTCAACAAAAATAAAAATCAAGTCAATGCCGAAGTCAACAATTAATGGCCACAGTCGAGTACAAAACGATCAACATCATCATCAAAGAATTCAACAGCAAACAAAGTCAGAGTCTTGGAAATCAAGGAATTAACAATTTCACAAAAACAAAGTGACCGAAGTAAAATAGAAATCAAGCCGAGGAAAACACAAAATATCAAGTTCAAAATCACTGAGATTCAAACTAGATATGAGTGAAAAATCAAAATCACTCAATTTGCAACCGGTCGAGCTAATTTTCATCACAGTGTAACAGGTACACCATGACACCCATAGCATAGCACAAAAGTGGAACAAAGTCCAGAGGCCAAAATAGCTTTAATTGGCCAAAATCGAACAAAATCAACATCGGCTAAATCAATTCAAAGCCGAAAGCACAAGAACAAAATCCTCATCATCGAAAACTCAACTTGAGTTCGTAAGAAAACGTAGGCCGAAGCCAAAATACTTTCACGAAATCAAAATCAAATGCTCATAAATAAGCGTTAGGAATTCATACCTAACAAGCAAAGATAATCATACGCAAAGATGAGAGATAAAACGTCGAAAAATAGTTGTAACACATGTTCCATCTAAGTTATGTTTTATATTATGTCCATAAACCCCAGGCTCTGATACCAAGCTGTGACGCCCCACCTCTATACCCACGCTAGCCAAGAACACTACGGTGTAATGCTGTCAACTAGCGTAGAGAATAAGGCTGTTGAGGAGCGGCCATCCATAGTTAGGCCTTACACTAGTATTGGTTATCTCGATAGGAGTGGTATATATATTCTTTCATTTTTTTTCCCTCTGATTTATTTACTCCCATCGGCATACCCCAATTCCAGTATAAAACGAACTACAATAGTTCATACTAGTTTAGGACAGTAGATATAATAATAACACAGATAATATAAATAAATGCGGAACACAGATAACAAAAAGTCTCATATATATATAACTGATGTCAGTTACAATACACGTGATACAGTACATATGATACAACTACAACAGTCGACTCAGGAAGTTATATATATACAAGTACATTATCGACTAATATACATGAATACATATCAACTTATACTGTGTCACGACAACTCCAAAAGATATGAAAAGACTTCGTAACTCTAGCAGCAACCCAAAGTAAGGTATCAACAACCTGTAAATACTCGGTCTGACCCGAGTATTACATTCAAAAGAAAATAATACACGGGTCAGTCTAATTCAAACTCAGTTATTAGTGCACAGAAGCAATAATAATTAAATAACAATTAGACGACAGTCACAATAAATTTACCTATCCGATTCTTAAATAAAGAAATCGAATAACGATAAATATAACACATAACAGTGTTAAACAACAAATCAGCATACTCAAATCATCAACAAAGATAAGTAAAAAGTATTTCAATGAAGATAATTTAGAAAGACATCAGAATTTCCTAATCGGCAATTAACAACAAAATCTAATTATTGAATAAATAATTAGAAAACCATAATCTAATTATCAAGTAGATAATTAGACATCAACAAAATGATTAAATTAAACCAAATTAAAATACCAATTTCAGAATATTGAATTGAACACATAAAACAATTCAAGTAATTGAAATATCAATTCCAAATGTCATTACCGTGTGGCTGCAGTGCACGCACGCGTGCACTGCCTCGCCACAACAGCATATAAAGAAATAGCAACAAGGCACAAAGGCCAAAGTGTACCCGAATTCAAGGGCAACTGCAATCAAGAGACTGCAGCCACCACGTGAATACAACAGAATGAAGGTGAAAGCACCAAAATATGGCAACATAGCTCACAACGGTAGTGAGTCAAGTACCACCACATGAAGGAATCCGGACCACAAAGACAATCAAAGTGGTCAGGCAATCCAAAATATAAGGCAGTGCTTAATGCATAGCACAACAGACTCAAGGATGATTGAAATCGGGTCAAGCAAGTGCAACATCAAGTGACACAAATGCACAAGCCTACACAGTACAACTACCACACAATGCAAGAAGGTCAAGTCAATGACTCAACACAGCTGCAGTTCAATATCAAATGCAATGCGTCGTGTAGCGGTTCCAAACTGATAGAATACATCAAACAGTACAAGTCTCGAACCCAAGGCAGTACAATTAAAAATGCGACTGCAAATTACATGGGGAGTGACAAAGTAAAATGAATCAGAGTGCGGCTGAGAAATGCATAAGGCAAGCCAACATCAGTGACACAGCTTTAACAAAGAAATGGCTTTAAATAACCATATATGAACACTGCAACATAATCTGAATAGTAGAGAATGAATGCCACAATTAAAAATGCAGTTGCAACAGGTCAAGGCAGCAAGCATTGATGATATGTAAATATAAACTGAATGACTTAAGTGGTAAAACTAATATGCACAATGCTCAGTAAAACTCAAGTGTCCAATAATACATCTCGAAATCAATTTCACTTAAATAGAAAATGCACATGAACGTTGTGGCAACAGTTCAAGGCAACAGTAACAACCCAAATGCAAACTATGTCATATACGATACAATGGCAAATTGCACAAACAAGCACAAGTGTGCTACAGAGAATATGCAACATGAAAGACATGAAGGCAGTAAAGTGCTGAATGGAAACAAACTACAAAGACATCAACGAGTATGACATAAGGAAGTGCAACAAAGACCACCAATGTTCAATTTAAATGCAAGCTAGTAACTCATACTACACATCAGGTCAGAGACAAATGAATGACCAGTTCAACCAAGAACGTAACCTAGTGTACAACAACCCAGGCTAGTATCCTACTTCGAACACAACAAGACATGCCGGAATTACAAAGTGAACCAGTGCCAAGTTCAAACTTAAAAATAGTAGCAGTTTGAACAATGACAGAAAATACGAAGTCCACATCAATGCCAGAAATTCACGAAATCAAAGAAACAGGCAAAGTCAAAGGAAATCAACAACAATAAAATCAAGTCGAACGAGATAAAATTCCAAAACAATTAAAGCTATGGTTATCAAGAAATCAAAGCAACAAAGATTATACGACACAGAATAGCTAGATCTGAGTGAGGAAATCACTCACCTTTGTCGCAAACGAAGCAGCCGCAAGTGAGGAGAAGGCATCGATCGCCAAAGCAAGGCCAGAAATCTTCGTTCGATCGAGCACTGAAAAGCCCAAATCTCTGAACGAATGAGAGAGAGAGAGAGGCCGCCATTTTTATCCTTCGTTTGATTTTTATTTTAGGGTTTTTCGAATGAACGAAAATAAGAAAGGGGACGGGTATATGTTTTGCAAATTTTTCACGGCCCAATTAAAAACATGGGCCACTATTTAATTTTTGAAACCCATCAATCTTTTTAACAATTTTATAAAAGAATTTTAACTCGATTTAAAAAACTTCAATTGGTAATTAGCGAAAATATTAATCATTTAGTGTCAATTATAAACTGATGCAAAATACCGGTTTGTTACAAATAAACTCTCCAAAGAGATAATCAACACTCAAGTGTTGAGTAAACAATAATGCCTCATATCATCGGCGTAGCAAAAGCTATAAATAGTTTCCCATAAGCGATAACACATAATATGGAATCTGAGCATAAATCAATGCCAAAGCAAAGATATATCGCCAAAGGCGAAGGGAACATACCCCAAAAGACAATACAACATAGTAAAACACATATCACTCAAGCGGTAACGAAGGACCAACTCCAAAAGTGACATAGAAATCATCAGAAAAATGCATGTGCACGAGCAGAGTCGTTATCGCCAAATACTGTAGTTTTGTGGTACCACACGCCCAGGGGCAAAATGCACGATTGGTGACACCCCAGGGGGTAAATGCCCAAAGGCACGCACCAATAATACTGCTCACATGAGCAGAATGTCCAGAGACCGCCAAAAGGCAAATGACACAGAGGTCCAGTACTGGCCGCCAATAGGCAAATGTGTCGGAAACATCTAGAAAGGAACCCGAAAAGGGTTAACACAATGTCCCATACCATTAGTTCGCCCTAATCGGTTTACTTACCTTCTGCCAACTCCACACTCAAAACGGTAAACAAAAGTTTATCTCATATCATTGATAAACTGCGCCAAAAGGCAAAACGATCAATCGAAATGGTCGGGGATTAACCGAAAAGGAAATACGCTCGGTTCCATAGGCCGGGGTTTTTCCTAACCGTTTCTCCACTTTGCTTGAAGTGCACAAAAGTGAGTGTGGAATTTTATTCAAGAATAGTTGTGAAAAACGGATTTTTATTTGGATTGAAATCGCTTTTAAAACGTCCTTTTAAAAAATCTCCTATTATGGAGTAATTAGTTTAATAATTAAAGTAATACTAAATAATAGTTTCGAAAGCCATTTCGAGTGAAAAATCCTTTTAAGACATTTTTATGAAGTCCGTGCATGAAATCCAGAAACAAATCTCAAGAAATCGATAAATCCAGAAAAAAACCTCAAAAAAATATATATTCAAGTGTTGGAAAAATAGGCCAAATATTGCTGCAAACCCATGTTCGGAAAAATATTTGGACTAGCAAACTGAATCCAAATGTCATCAAAATTTTCAAGAATGTAGTCCGACATACCTACTTCAAGTTGCAAAAATAATTGCTTGATTCCGACTTGAAACGAAGGCGCAACGACGTTCCGAAGTCGGACTCAGAAACATGAAATGCACTGTTTTGCACAACGATCTGGGTTCAACTTTGACAAGAAATTCGAAGGGTCTAATGAACTCGGATGATGGCCAAACTTTCCAGATATGGAGTTCGTAACTCCATCTTTCGAACGAGACCAAAAATGTCAAATTCTGATAATGGACATAGCCGTGACGGAGTAACGAAGTTGCAACCCTGAACAGAAACAGGGTAATAAAACACAGCTGAAGGAATATTTTCTCAGGCCCAAACGGGCTTTAAGCCTGGAACAGCAGCCCCAGCCCATTCGGGATAGGTAATGAAATTCTGTTCCATTAAAAAGAATGCAAATGGAATTATCGAAATCGTCAAAATATCATCAAAAATCCGAAGATTACACATTATACTAATTTCACCTCTGCTGTAAAGAATTCATATTTTAATATAACAAACTTCAAAATCAAAAAAATACTTATTGAAGGAAAGTTGTTCTACTAAGTGTAAGCTTTTCAACAATATGAAGTTCATCAAAATCAGACTTAGTACGAATGAGATATGACGATTACAATTCTCATATTTGTAAATTCACTTTCGCTGTCGTTTATTCTTAAGACAGCGATAAATGAATGAGGTTTCGACTCTCTTAACCTCAGAATTTTGTAAAACACAAAACATGAAAGTTGTAAATTAGTTTCTAAGCTTTTCTGAAAGTCCCAAATCATTCAATACTGACTAGCGGTTCAAAAGTTATGACCAAAATAGTTTCAGTTTCATCCACAGAGCTAATATGTGTATCGCTCTCGGGAAGATAGTAGAAATATCAATTTTTGACATAGTTAGCCTCTAAATTACAGAAAACTCACTGAACAATAATTGTAGAATATGTTTTAAGCTTTTCGGAACATCTGAAATTATCTAACTTGGTTCAAAAACGAGAGAGATACAGGCAAAACAATATCATATTGAAACTCAGGATAACTTGTTAAAGACAAAATTGGTCTTCTGTCTTCGAACGCATTTCAGGTCATCTAAATGGCGAAATATCAAAATATAACCTGAAGAGAAAGTGTTCCTTATTGAATCTAGTTTGCAACACAGAAAACTTGACCAAAAACGGATGAGAAACGAGTAAATTATGGCCAATACAATTCGCAGGTCTGAGATTGTTGTTGCTGCCAATTTACTCTCGAGATAGCAACAAACAAGCATGATTTTGATCTAATAAATGGAAAATTTTCAAAAAAATCTGTACGTGAAACTTGTAGCTCTTTGTCTAAGCTTTCCAGAGCATTCAAAATTATTGAATTCGGCTGAGAAATGAAGAGTTATGCCTGATATCGTTTCAGCTAGAATTCCAAAACGAAAATTACAGAAATGATCTTTAAATATATATTTTTTTTTGGGGGCAAACCTCTCATTAGCATCAAGTAAAAAGGGATTTAGCTAGCAATTTTACCTCAACCAATGCAAGAAAAATATGCACAAACACTTGGTGTGCACTCCACAAGCTAGAGAGAGGAGATCAAGAGGCTTCATAACAAAAATAAACCAAAAAACCATGTATTAAAAATTAATTTCAGAAATTAGAATGAAGATTAGAGAGTGATTAGAGAATGATTGCTTTACCTTTTAGCTTGTATTAACCTAGATTAGCTATGTGGAGAGGAAAATGGATCTACTACCAAATGGAGGCCATTAATTAGGTTTTTAGGAGGTGTTTAGGGTTTTAGGAAATTATGAAGAGGAGGGTTAGGGTTTAGGCGGGTTTAAGATAATATATAGAGGTGGGTAATTGGTATGGTTTCACAAATTGACCCAATAAGAGAAGTGGCATCCTAATATTCACTAAAACTATTTAATGATTCATTAGCCAACTAAAACCCACCATTATAAAACCACCCGTTTTTTATTTCAAATAACTTTATTGTAAAGAAATTAGCCTATCCAAAAAAATCCATTTTTTAGCTCCATTTAAATTAAAATCATAATTTTAATTTATTATTCGGTAATTGCAATCCCGGGTTGTTACATTTTATTCAAGAAGATAGTTCAAAACTTGGTTGATTATATTTAAAAACTTGATTTATATAAAAATTTAAAACTGTTTCATTTTAAACTCGAAACAATCTCTAGTCAAACCCGAGCATTTACTTGTTTTTCCTGAGCCCAACAATTAAATTCCGCGAGCCAAAATCAAATTTTCCCGAGCCACCTTATATATATTTTTTCAAAAACTTGTTTTATCTTAACATTTAAAAACTGTTATATATTCGCGTACCAACTCGATAATCGACCCGAGATACAATATCACTTACCCGAGACTAGACTCAAGCCAACTTCTTCTTCTCCAAAACCATCTGTAATAATCGAAACCCAGTTACAATCTGACACACGTGCACGTGCACCTGCGACCTCGTCATCTCCGATCATCACAGCAACCATCAGCACGTCGATGACCACCAGCACCTTTGATTTCGATCACCTATTCTTCAAACACAATCACGAAATCAAATTCGAGCATCTCGTACTCCACTGGAACAAACCCACTGACCAATAATCATCTCTACCCAACGCCACAGACCACCAGAGGTCACGCAAACCTGACCAAAGTTTCGTCACACACCTACGCCTCTAACCCCCTGGTCTGGCCATGTACGTTGCTCCCTAGACGACACAAATGCCACGACTATGACGTCGACCAAAATGGGTCGTTAAACCCTACTTTGCCCACGTTCATCCACCACAACGAACTAGAAACTCAACGACTATTTTTCCCATAATACCTGATCTTGCAGCAAACTTCACCCACGACTCCGTAACCAATACATCCAGTGATCACCAGAATTTTACAGAAACCCAATTCTCAACCCAAGATTTCTTACTCAAAACAAAATTAAAAATCTTGATTCCGCTTTTAAAATTCATAGTTTTCGAAGATAAATCAGATTATATACATGAAACATTAAATCATTGAAGTCGAATTCTTTGATATGTTGATATTTTACTGTCATTTTCTGTAACAACCCGCATATTTATCGATTTTATATTTAAATATTTTATTTAAATATTCTATCGTTAGTCGGATTTTAGTCCGAAAAGCTACTTTTTGCATACGGTCGAATTAGGACTCGGGACCACTCCCATTGAGTTTAAAATGCCGTTTGCGACCTTTTTGAGTATAAGTTTCGATATGTTTGGAGTAAGTTGATTTTTGCTACTTTTTACTTAGGGATTTGGTTTGGGCTGAGCCCATTAACCCCACTTAACTCAGTTCCAACCCTCTCCTCTTCATTCACTTCTTTTCTATCTTCCTAATACTCAAGCTTTTATGTTAATGGAGAGTGGAAGAGGAAATTAAAACTCCAAGCCCTAGTTTTCTTTTGCAAATCAAGCTCTAGCTCCAAACTAATAGAAGAACCCATTAGTAAGCTTCTCTTCTTCTTCTCCAACTCTTTCTCTCTTTGATTTCAAAAAATTCCTAAACCTAATTTGGGAAATATTTCTCTTTTTAGCTTAGAATCAAGCTTCTTGAGTTGGATTTGAAGAGTGGTTGATCCCCTTTGCTTTCAAGCTTCATCTTCATTTGTTTGGGTTCAAAGGTGAGATTTTTATCTCACATCTATGCTTATATTTATCTTCGATTGTTACGTATGAATTCCTAACACTAATTCGTGTGCAATTGCTTTTGGTTTGGATTGATTTGGTGAATATTCCATTTTTTGGTGTTTTGAGTTCAATTCGTTAAGAATCCTAACTTTGATGTTTGAACATGTTTTTGGTGATGCATCGAGGAGCATATAGGGCCGGGTAGTCGATAGGCATAAACCCTTAGCGCCGTTGCTCGAGCGAATGCAATTTGGTCGAGGTTTGACCTCATTTGGATGGACTGGGAAGGGACTGGCAACAGGCCCGGTCGACCGAGCCCTGCTGCCGGCCGACCGACCTGCTGCCAAGTGCATAAGCACTTCTCTGTTTAAGGTTCGATCGACCGAGTACAGGGTTCAGCCGACCGACCTGTTTCCCGAGGAACTTTGAGAACAGGGTCCGGTCGACCGAGCTCTGTAGTCGGCCGACCGACCTGCTGCATTTTTGCCTATTTCGCCTAGTTGTTTGAATTTTCAACTTTAATCGATTCATGTTGTTTCCTATGTGTTGTTATCATTTGTTATGACTTTGATGACTCCTTTTTAGGGATTTTTGAATATCCATTTTGATGGATTCTTTATCGGTTTCATTGGGTTTTTATTCACATCTTCGTATGTGAATTTTAGTGATTGATTGTTCCTACAATCTTCTTTGTGACTTGTCACTTTAAAAATATAAAGGTTTTCTATACTAGTAGTAAATATCAAAACTCTTTCCTCAAACGATTTTAATACTACTTTAATTACAAAGCTCGTTTCTAAAACCGTTTTCCAATCTATTAGTATATATACAAACTTTTACCTCACTCGTATGAGAAATCTAATTAAACGACTTAGTAAAACAAGTGGTATGAAACGCTTGCGTTCACTTTGTCGGTTAATTCTTGGACTTGTTCGATTGAATCCCTTGTGACAATTTTATAGTGGAGATCTACAGTTTGTTCGTAAATATTTAAGTTAAGAAAGTGGTTATGGGACATGAAGCTAAACTCATATATTTACTAGCTTAGTGTAATTGACACTTCTCGTTGATCATGACGATCATCTTTGTGATTTAGACTAGCAATGTGCGATGTCTCTTTGTCTGCGAGGGAGACTAAACCCCGTTTTATGGAGTTTCGACTCAATTTGGTGGGGTAGCAACCCATGGTCTTCGGGCCGTTTGTGGAGCTTCGGCTCAATTTGTGATGGTTAGAAACCATGGAATTAGCGTTCCGTTTGTGATACACGTGTTGGCGAGCTTTATGCTCCCGTTTGTGATAGGCCTCCCCCCTTTGTGATTTCTGGATTTCTTGAGATGATTTCTAGAATTTGTGTTTCACCAATTTTCGTGATTTCCATCGATAAGCTATATCGATATTTGTGTATTGGTGAATTTGTGCGTCATTAACTTTTGTGATTTCTAGATTTCTTGAGATGATTTCTAGAATTTGTGTTTCACCAATTTTCGTTATTTCCATCGATAAGCTATATCGATATTTGTGTATTGGTGAATTTGTGTGTTATTGACTTTTGTGATTGGCATTGATATAATATGTCATTTATTGTGGTTTGGTGAACGAAATGAGGAGTATGACATTTCTTTGTTTCTTGTGTAGATTTGGTGATATTGATTAACCTCTCGTTGATTTTCAATTACTTATATATATCACAGCTTGGCATTGTGATTATTATGTGTTTAGTCATATCTCTTATTCTATATCGTTTCATCTGATATTTATAGTTAGACTGATCCGTTTATTATTTTCTTATTAAATAATACTCGGGTCAGACCGAGATGTTACAGGTGCTTCTGCTTGACTTCTCCCCTGGGATTGATTTCTCTGACTTTTGGCAAACTACTTAAATTAGTAGTTTATTTTGTTATATACACTTGAGATATAGACTCATTGTTGTATTCTTTTGTATAGCACGTGTTGCTATTCTTTTGTATTATTGTGGATCTTTTTGACCACTACTCTGATATACACTTCCATGTGTTAATTATATATTCATATCTTCTTCCGCCTTTGTGATATGAATTATCTGTGACTGATTTATGTTATGTTTATTTCTGTATTTGTTTCCAAAGATATTATAGCCACTGTGTAGTAGCTTTGAGTTTGTGTCGGTATGTCGGATTTCCTCTTGATAAAGTATTGCGTGTTATACTATCTGACATATCGATGCTCGCACAAAGCAATTACACGGATGGTCGCTCCTCAACAGCCTTATTCTCCGTGCTAGTCGACAGCATTCACCGAAATGTTCTTGTCTAGTTCGGGTATAAAGGTGGGGCGTCACAGCTTGGTATCAGAGCCAAACTTCGAAACAATATGGAATATTATAACAAGGATCATCGTCCTAAGTCTTTCTTAGGAGTCGTGCTTTAGGATTTTATTCGGATCTACGTACCGTTCTATCCTTTTTTTTATGATTCCTTGTTTTGTCTATCAAGATTGCTTGATATTCATTGGTGAATAATCTTCTTCTTGATCTTCTTTCTTTCTAAGGAAGAGGAATGTCTAGACCAGGCCGTCCCAGAGCTGGACCATCTAGTGTTCCACCCCAAGATGGAGTTTTTATGACTGCTCAACAGCTTCTTGATTTAGTGACGAATGCTCATGCAGCTGGAGCTAACCCGGAACCTACTCACCCAAAGTCGGGATTTGCACGCTTGTGCAGCGATTATACTAATTTGGGTGGGGAGCCATTCAAAGGTTCCGAAACTATTATTGAAGTACAGGCTTGGCTAAGGTCATGTGATCGAATCTTTTCTCGCATGAATCTTATTGACCTTCACCGAGTTCAGGTGGCCTCTAGTATGCTCCGAGAAAGAGCATTGGACTGGTACGAGCTTCTTATTTCTGAGATTAATGAAGCGGATCTCACCTGGGAGCAATTCCGGGAACGCTTCGAGTTGAAATTCGTACCAGAAGCTGAGAAGGTGACTTTGGCTCGCCGTTTTATAGACCTTGTTCAAGGTGAATCTTCCGTGGCAGATTATGTCGCGTCTTTTGAATGTCTCTCCAAATATGGGGTTGAATACATCAACACCCCATTGAAGAAAAATCAGAGGTTCGTCTATGGCTTAAACAAAAATCTCAAAAAGCCATTACTTCTAAAATTAGAAGTTTCTTTCGACCAACTCATTGATATCCTCTTCGTCTTGAAGAGGCGGATAAGGAGAATGATGTTGAAGTGGTGGATTCCAAACCAAACTTCAACAACAAGAAAAGGCCAAACAAATTCAAAGGCCCCTATCCTAATAAGAAAGGGAAGCAAGCAACCTCCGTGGCAAAGACTTCTTCCTTTGGTCGTGGGGAATGCTATAATTGTGGTTGGAAGGACCATTATGCGAACAAGTGTCCCAAGTCTATCTCTTGTCGCTACTGCAAAGGTCCCGGTCATGTTATATCCTCATGCCCCAAGCTTCAGGGCAGGAAAGAGGGAAATCTTAATGTTGCTCAAGCCCCTGGCAACACATCTCGTGGCCAAGGTATTTCTCATTCTATTCTGGATGGAATTATTTTACTTCGTGATCATCCTATTCGAGTTCTTTTTGATACGGGTGCGTCCCATTCTTTTATATCAAAAGAACTTACTGATACTTTTTCTTTGGATGTTTTGTGTTTAATGACTTCTTTGAGAATTGCGAATCCGGTTGGTGGATCCGCAACAATCAGTTTATTATGTAAAGATGTCGAGATTATTTTGTGTGATTTTCCTTTCCTAGCTGATTTGCATGTCATGCGTTATTTAGGCTTTGGAATGATTTTTGGAATGGATTGGCTTAACCGTTATGAAGCTCATATCCTATGTCCTGAGAAGACTATTCATCTTCGGCATCCTCAATATGTTTAGAAGATTTCTATTAATCCTCAAGATTCAGTTTCCAGCTTGGTCGCATCTTTGTATTCTTTAAATCCTCGTGATGACGATGATGATGATGAGGGTGATATTATTTCTCTTATTCACGTCGTTCGTGAATTTTCTGACATATTCGAGCCCGTTTTAGGATTGCCACCTAAGCGAGCAATTGATTTCAGAATTAATCTCATTCCTGAAGCTCAACCTATCACTCGCCCTCCTTATCGTATGACCAATAAAGAAAACGAGGAGATGCGTAAACAATTATCCGAATTGGAGACGAAGCAATTTATTCGCTCTAGTTCCTCGCCTTGGGGAGCTTCGGCTATTTTTGTGAAGAAATCCGATGGTACACTTAGGCTTTGCGTTGACTACCGCAAGCTTAATGATCTTACTATCAAAAATAAATATCCTTTACCTCGGATTGATGACCTATTTGATCAACTTAGTGGTGCTAGAGTCTTTTCGCAATTAGACTTAGCTACTGGATTTCATCAGCTTCGTATTGCAGAGGATAGCATTCCTTTGACATCGTTCCGTACTCGTTATGGATCTTATGAATGGCTTGTTATGCCATTTGGTTTAACGAATGCTCCGGCTTATTTCGTTGACCTTATGAATAGAGTTTTCAAAGACTTCCTCGATCGATTTGTTCTCATCTTTATCGATGATATTCTTGTGTATTCTAAAACTGAGGAGGAGCATGAAAAACACCTTCGGATTGTGTTGGAAACTCTTAGGAGTAACCAATTAAAGGCAAAATTTTCTAAATGCCACTTTTGGCAATCTCGTGTGAAATTTCTCGGTGGTATTATTTCCGAATCCGGAATTTCCGTGGATCCTTCAAAGATTGAAGCGATTCAAGATTGGAAGAGACCGGAGAGTGTGACAGAGATTCGTAGTTTTCTCGGATTGGCGGGCTATTACCGTCGTTTTATCAAAGACTTTTCTAAGATTGTCGTGCCTCTCACTAGCTTGACGAAGAAAGGTGTTAAATACATTTGGTCAGAAAAATATGAAGCTTCTTTCAGAAATTAAAAGAACTTCTTTCTGATGCTCCTATTCTTGTTATCCCCGAGGGGAATCAAGATTTCGTTGTTTATACCGATGCTAGTCGCGTTGGTTTGGGTGCCGTTCTTATGTAAAAAGAACGTGTTATTGCTTATGCTTCTAGGCAATTAAAGCCTGCTGAGACTAGATATGCCACTCATGATTTAGAACTCGCGGCTATTATTTTCGCCCTTCGTATTTGGCGTCATTATCTTTTAGGAGAGAAATTTGTTCTTTATACTGATCATAAGTCCTTGAAGTATTTATTCTCTCAAAAGGAACTTAATTTGCGTCAACAGCGTTGGCTCGAATTTCTTGCACCATATGATCTTGATATTCTTTATACTCCCGGTAAGGGTAATCGTGTCGCCGATGCTCTTAGCCGAAAACAACAAGCTGTTGTTTCTATGATGATATCCAAATGGAACGATCTCGAGATCTTATCCACTTGTGAGATTCGAGAGCGCGTATTCGATTTATGCTCATCATTTGTTTTATGTAGCCTTGAGGCTCATCCATCTCTTTCAGACCGCATTCTTGAAGCTCAAAGGTTAGATCCCGAAATGGCTCTTCTTGGCCAAAATATTAGGGATAAAATTGATATTGAAGGATTGAAAGAATTTGATATCGATTCTCGTGGCGGCATTCGAAGATTTGGTAGACTTATCGTGCCAAATATTAGTGATCTTCGTGAAGATATTTTAGAAGATTCACATCATTCTAAATTTACCATTCATCCCGGTAGTAGTAAAATGTACGCGGATATGAAGCGACTATATTATTGGGAGGGAATGAAATTCGATATTGCTAACTTTGTTAAGTGTTGCATGACTTGCCAACTCGTTAAGGCCGAACATCAAAGGCCCGGTGGGTTATTGCAACCTTTAGAAATTCCAATTTGGAAGTGGGACCAAATTTCCATGGATTTTATAGATGGCCTTCCCCGTTCTCGTTCGGGTCATGATAGCTTATGGGTGATCATTGATAGACTTACTAAATCCGTCCATTTTATTCCCGTTCAGTCTAACCGAACCGTTCCTCTTTTGGCCAAGCTCTTTATCAAAGAGATTGTTAAATTGCATGGAGTCCCTACTTCTATTGTTAGTGATCGTGATCCATTGTTTACTAGTGGATTTTGGAAGAGTCTTCAAAAAGTTTTGGGAACGAAGCTTAATTTTAGCACCGCTTATCATCCTCAGTCCGATGGACAAACCGAGCGTGTGAATCAAACTCTTGAAGTTCTTCTTCGTGCTTGTGTTCTTGATTTTGGTGGAAGTTGGGAAGATTATATTTCACTTGTTGAATTTTCCTATAATAATAGCTTCCAATCTAGTATTGGTATGGCACCTTTCGAGGCACTCTATGGAAGGCCATGCCGATCTCCTTCTTGTTGGCTTGAGGCCGGTGAGAAGCTTGTTTTAGGTCCAGATTTTATTCGTGATTCCATAGAAAAGATTGAAATTATTCGACATAGGATGAAAGAAGCCCAGAGTAGACAAAAATCCTATGCCGATAACCGAAGAAGGAAGTTAGAATTTTCTGTTGGAGATCTTGTTTTTATTCGTGTTTCACCTATGAAGGGTGTTGTACGTTTCAGTCGATCGGGAAAGTTAGCGCCTCGATGCATTGGACCATTTCCTATCGCTGAACATATTGGTTCCATGGCGTATCGCCTTTTATTACCGGCTCAATTTTCTGCTATCCATGACGTGCTTCACGTTTCTCAACTTCGGAAGTGTCTTCGGGATTCCGATTCTGTTCTTGAGCCCGGTGTTGTGGAAGAGATTGAAGTTTCACCGAATTTAACTTATGAGCAGCATCCTGTTCGTATTATTGCTTCAGAAGTCAAACGACTTCGAAATAAAGATGTCCCGCTTGTTAAAGTTCAATGGTCTTCAAATCCTAAGGATTGTTCTTGGGAATCTAGAGAGTACATCGAGCGAACACATCCGGACTTACTTTCTCGTGCTCTTTGAGGTGAACTTCTTATTTCAAATTTCTTTTGTGTTGAATATGCTTTTATGGTTGTTACTACATACCTTCTTCTTAAATATTGCGAGGACGCAATTTCTTTAAGGAGGGGAGTCTGTAACAACCCGCATATTTATCGATTTTATATTTAAATATTTTATTTAAATATTCTATCGTTAGTCGGATTTTAGTCCGAAAAGCTACTTTTTGCATACGGTCGAATTAGGACTCGGGACCACTCCCATTGAGTTTAAAATGCCGTTTGCGGCCTTTTTGAGTATAAGCTTTGATATGTTTGGAGTAAGTTGATTTTTGCTACTTTTTACTTAGGGCTTTGGTTTGGGCTGAGCCTAGTAACCCCACTTAACTCAGTTCCAACCCTCTCCTCTTCATTCACTTCTTTTCTATCTTCCTAATACTCAAGCTTTTATGTTAATGGAGAGTGGAAGAGGAAATTAAAACTCCAAGCCCTAGTTTTCTTTTGCAAATCAAGCTCTAACTCCAAACTAATAGAAGAACCCATTAGTAAGCTTCTCTTCTTCTTCTCCAACTCTTTCTCTCTTTGATTTCAGAAAATTCCTAAACCTAATTTGGGAAATGTTTCTCTTTTTAGCTTAGAATCAAGCTTCTTGAGTTGGATTTGAAGAGTGGTTGATCCCCTTTGCTTTCAAGCTTCATCTTCATTTATTTGGGTTCAAAGGTGAGATTTTTATCTCACATCTATGCTTATATTTATCTTCGATTGGTATGTATGAATTCCTAACACTAATTCGTGTGCAATTGCTTTTGGTTTGGATTGATTTGGTGAATATTCCAATTTTTGGTGTTTTGAGTTCAATTCGTTAAGAATCCTAACTTTGATGTTTGAACATGTTTTTGGTGATGCATCGAGGAGCATATAGGGCCGGGTAGTCGATAAGCATAAACCCTTAGCGCCGTTGCTCGAGCGAATGCAATTTGGTCGAGGTTGGACCTCATTTGGATGGACTGGGAAGGGACTGGCAACAGGTCCGGTCGACCGAGCCCTGCAGCCGGCCGACCGACCTGCTGCCAAGTGCATAAGCACTTCTCTGTTTAAGGTTCGGTCGACCGAGTACAGGGTTCGGCCGACCGACCTGTTTCCCGAGGAACTTTGAGAACAGGGTCCGGTCGACCGAGCTCTGTAGCCGGCCGACCGACCTGCTGCATTTTTGCCTATTTCGCCTAGTTGTTTGAATTTCCAACTTTAATCGAATTAGCGTTCCGTTTGTGATACACGTGTTGCCGAGCTTTATGCTCCCGTTTGTGATAGGCCTCCCCCCCTTTGTGATTTCTGGATTTCTTGAGATGATTTCTAGAATTTGTGTTTCACAAATTTTCGTGATTTCCATCGATAAGCTATATCGATATTTGTGTATTGGTGAATTTGTGCGTCATTGACTTTTGTGATTTCTGGATTTCTTGAGATGATTTCTAGAATTTGTGTTTCACCAATTTTCGTGATTTCTATCGATAAGCTATATCGATATTTGTGTATTGGTGAATTTGTGTGTTATTGACTTTTGTGCTTGGCATTGATATAATATGTCATTTATTGTGGTTTGGTGAACGAAATGAGGAGTATGACATTTCTTTGTTTCTTGTGTAGATTTGGTGATATTGATTAATCTCTCGTTGATTTTCAATTACTTACATATATCACAGCTTGGCATTGTGATTATTATGTGTTTAGTCATATCTCTTATTCTATATCGTTTCATCTGATATTTATAGTTAGACTGATCCGTTTATTATTTTCTTATTAAATAATACTCGGGTCAGACCGAGATGTTACAGGTGCTTCTGCTTGACTTCTCCCCTGTGATTGATTTCTCTGACTTTTGGCAAACTACTTAAATTAGTAGTTTATTTTGTTATATACACTTGAGATATAGACTCATTGTTGTATTCTTTTGTATAGCACGTGTTGCTATTCTTTTGTATTATTGTGGATCTTTTTGACCACTACTCCGATATACACTTCCATGTGTTAATTATATATTCATATCTTCTTCCGCCTTTGTGATATGAATTATCTGTGATTGATTTATGTTACGTTTATTTCTGTATTTGTTTTCGAAGATATTATAGCCACTGTTTAGTAGCTTTGAGTTTGTGTCGGTATGTCGGATTTCCTCTTAATAAAGTATTACGTGTTATACTATCTGACACATTGATGCTCGCACAAAGCAATTACACAGATGGTCGCTCCTCAACAGCCTTATTCTCCATGCTAGTCGACAGCATTCACCGAAATGTTCTTGTCTAGTTCGGGTATAGAGGTGGGGCGTCACATTTTCCTTCCAGTGAAAAACTATTTACAACTCTTGCTTGAAATTATTTTTGAATCAAATAACCTGCTATTAATAACATATGTTGTTCATACTTCATACTTATAGATGATTAGGGGAATAGAAATTTAATTAATTTTTTTCAGAACTTATTTGAAGCCTGGGAATGAAGAACAGAGCTCTGTGTGTGTGTGTGTGTGTGTGTGTGTGTGTGTACATATATATATGGACATGCACAGGTATATCGTATTTATATACTTACAACCTTATTAAATTTCATCCATGCAAACACATCAATACATTACTTCAGTCATTCCTCACACCATCAAGATATAAACATATTAAAGTTTTTTTAAAAGTGATGTTTGCCCACCTAAGAGATTTGAAGCAGAGACAGTTTTGAATTTCTTCTTAGCTTGATTCAGATTTTTATTCCAGGTTTGAAAATCTTTTGAATTGAACCAGATCTGCCTTGATCTTGATTTGATTCAGCTTTAATTTGTGCTTTGATTCATTGCTTGTTTTTTATCTGGAATTGCTACTTGTTGAAGCTGTTTTCATTCTAGGTTTCCAGATTTTTTTTCTTTCTATTGTTTTCAGGTTGTAGTTTGTTTCAGGCTTTTGATTGTGATTTGTAACCTGATTTGCTTCAGGTTTGATTTATTTTAATTTTCCTGCTTTTTGGTTTTGAATTGCTTTTGGTTTTGAATTTAGTTTCCTGGTTTTAATTTTTGTATGAGGTGGTTTGTTTCAATTTTGAAGTTTTAAAGAGAATGGTCTGTTTTTCTTTCCTCGACATATTTTTCAAATATCCTAAATTAAAAGAAAATTTGTTATCTTGCCACTTGTTTATTTAGTTTAACACTTGCCTATTTCATATTTCCCTTATTTCACAAATGTCTTAATTTGTATTTTTTTATGTTTTTAACCCTCACTTAAAAATTATATTTAAATCCTTTACTTTAATTAATTTATAAATTTAGTTTTAACCCTTTGTTTAAATATGTTGCTTAATTTATAAACAACTATTTTATGCTAAACCCTTGTCTAGTTTTATATTTACATATACTTTATATTTTCAAATCTTATACTTATACTTTCAAAAGATATATTCATATCATTTATATTTACACAACTTTTTAAAAGAGAATGATTTAAAAATCTTAATTATACACTAAATAGAAATCACATTTATATATATATATATATATATATAAGAATTAAATTTAGAATAGCCTTTTCAAAATTTCTACATTAATCTCAAATCATGTCTTCCAAATATAAATATTCTTACACATATATGTATACTAAAATTATAAACAAATTTATATTAAATTTAAAATATAGGATTTTAAATCATAATTCATTTTTAAGATATTTTATTTTTGAAAAATTCTATTTATATTTTCTTGAATTTTCAAATCAATTTCTTTATTTACAATCTTTTATATGTTTACTCCAAATTTTCAAATTAATGCACAATTAAATTTACAATTAATATATTTTTCAAAATGTTTACTTTTGAATTTCCAATTAGAAATTCTATTTTAAAATCATATTTATATTCATTAATATTAATAAACAAACAAATATCTATTTAATTTGGAAAATACCAAATTAATTCACAATTTAATTTCAAAAATTAACTTAATTACCAATTTAAATATGATTTAAAAATAGGAATGTTACAGAACTCCCCCCTTAAGAAAATTTCGTCCTCAAAATTTGCTAGGGAGACAAACAAGGATGGATATACAAAGATAGAGAAACAGTTTTCCAGGTCAAACTGAATATCTATTTTGTATTTGGCTTACCAAATCAGAATAACATCAATAATTATGAGAACGAACTCATTCAATATCTCACAAGATACTCAGGTCACCAGATCTATGAAATAAGCAGGGACATCGGTTAGTTTGAAGGATAACTAACCACTCGTAGAATATATTTGGACCCAACATAAAAAATAATGGATATTCAATCTAGGTTGGAATATCCCAAAGTATACACCAACTTGTCCCACGTCGGACTTTGATCCTCACAAGAAATTACATCAAAAACTTCAAACTTTGGTTTTGATCGAAATCATTTCATTGATACTATCCAATTTAACTTTATATTTAGTTAACCAATTTATTTCAATTTAAAATTCCAAATTCATTAAAGTTAAAACGAAAAGCTGATAAGGAACCGATGAAAAGAATACGAAATAAGAACTTATCTACACGATTCGTAGGGCCATCACCGTAACAGAGCTTCTTCTTGTAGCTGCCACGAAGAAATCATCAAAGATTCGAAATCGTATGATGATCAAAAAGATAATTGATAGAGAAAGTTATTTCTGTTGTTGTAGGAGATTAACCATTTGTAGTGGTATTTCCCTGTCCCCTACCTCATCCTCTTCTTGCTCTCATACTTACTATCGGTGGATAGTAAGAGAATTTACTGAGGCATACGGACGGATATCTTAGGGATTACTCATTCTAGGGTATACTTCACCCTATCTCTAATGAGTTACCTAATGTGTTATAATCCAAAAGCTAAAGTTCAACCTTTAGCTCTGATACCAAAGGTGACGACCCGGATTTTTGCGTTCGAAAATCGACATTCATACTTCACTCGTATTCGAATGCCGCGGATTCAAACGTTCGAATCCGAATCGCCGGAGCTTATAACGCAGTAAGTATAACAACACAGCGGAAGAAAACAATGAATATATTATTGATACAACAATGAATACAATACCCGATACAATAAGATACAACAGATCCATAAATATTAGAGCAGAATACAACAGCGGAAAGATTGCACTCACAACAAAGGCTTCAAAGAGATCCAATGCCCAAACTGCAACTCCATCTCTAATGCTCCAAACCAAATAGCTCATCCCAAAGCTTCGAAGACTATAATCCAATAAGCTCGAACCACCATCAAACAGAACTAACCAAACTCGATTACCAACGCGATTTCCAAAATCCAAAGACTCCAAAGATATCAAACCCACATCTACTATCTGACTATCTGAAAAACCCAACTCTAGATTGCCCGTATGGGAAATTGTGGGCACCCAGAGTTTAGAAAGGGAACAATAAACTCCAGGTCAGTCATAGGATTGGTGTGAGCAAAATAAAACAATTTTATCTTTTAAGCAACAAATAATAAAAGAAATAAAAAGGAAATCCGCTATGCTTTTTGGAAAATGAAACTACCATAAGGCCTCCCACCGCACACACCATGCAAACGCAGAATTGGAGGAGATTTCTCCTTATGATAGCTACACATGCTTGATATGCAAAAACCTTTTGATATTATTATTAATGCATAATGCAGAAAACCTTTCGAAAGTATAATATTAATCTTAGCCAGCATACGGCCATTATTGTATGCCTATTATAGCTACCATCTAAACAGTGGTGACCACCATAAGTAAATGGCAGGTTCTACAACTAAAACCATACAAGGTGCGTATTGGTGATTGGATTTCCAACAAATGGTCAGGCTAAGGAACTTTCTATTGTCACATGGGTACGCCTCTGGAGGGACGCCTCGAGAACCTACCCGGATCTCTGCCAACACAAGTCCGGGTTACCCCTGCCCGGAAGTAACACCTTCAAGTATGTCATCCCCAATCGTTTGCGACCTTTATCCGAGAGTCTCAACCATAAAGCAACCACAAAGCAATAAATTTGCAGTGACCACATGAGTTAAGTATCTGGGCTCCATACCATGATACCACCCCACTCCAAAAGAAACGGACATACACTAGGGGTGCGACCCGTAATAACCTTGCTGCATCTTTCCCGTTTCGACCATTTTCGGGGTGTGAGGTCCTGATGCACTCTCGTCCACAAAGCTACACTTTTTCACAAAGCCATGCTTCGATCAACAAATGGTCAGCAACACTTCGTATGCAACATACCAAATTGGGAATGTATCACTACTAACCATCAACTACATAACCTCTGAGCTCGTACATCTCAGAGAAGGGTGTTAAGCTAAGAGAATAAATTATCCGCCACCAAACATAAATGTATTTGATAGAAACCGGCTTTACATCTCAAAGTGTAACGTCGGACACACATCCATACAAGTCTGTTCCGGGTTCGAACAAAACCAAAGGCACTTCCAAAGAAGCCCTTGCAAATCCGATTAATCCCTAATCACGTCTAGACTTCCCATCACAAAAGGTGATCAAATCTCTATACCGGGGACTAGTCGGTGCAGATACATTCGATGGGTTATCCTTTCGCTTTCGAAAATATCCATATCGTCGTATCACTATTCGAAATGGGTTATATGACACAAAGTCCTCTCCCGGCTAAAACGAATAATGAGCGCAATTTTTTAAAAACATATGGATATATGGGATCATAGTTAAGTCACAACTTAAAACCTAAAACCTTTCTTCAAATGGTTTAAACAAATTACCATTTTCAAATCTATAAACAAAAAGATTCACTTCACAAAGTTCACTAATCTTTCACAAAGATTTATTCACAATATTTAAAAAAAAATCTATCTTTGAGATCCTCTTTTATTTAAAAAAAATGTTCACCAAATATTTCACAAAGATTCCTTCATAGATTTCTAAACAATTCCATTTCAAATCTTTTATACAAAAGATACACCTTTAAGATCCTCTTCAATTTCAAAACAAGGTCCAACCATCTTTCATAAAGATTCATTCATAGCTTTCAAAACTATTTCAATTTCATTTCAAACTTGAAATCTTTCAATACAAATTGGAAATACTTTCTTTATATGAAAGTTATTATTATTTGAAAACAAATAGTTTTCGTTTCGAAAAAATCCGATTACATTTGCACGAATTAAAGCCCTTCAAGTATAAAACTTGGGTTAAATTCAAATTTCCAAAACAGTACTTTTAAATTGGTTTAAAAACCATATAACCATATTTATAACTTTTATAACTTTTTTAAACCATAATTTCCAAACATACAATTCAATTTCAAATCTTGAATTTAAATTCAAATCAAACCATTTAAATTTCAAAACTTTATTAAGTTATTCAAAATAAATTTTATCTTTTAAAACTCCTTTTCAAAAGCTTTTCATATTTAACCCAATTCCATTTCCAAAACTATTTCAGTTTCAAAATTCAATCTTTAAAACCATTTCATAATATTAGATTCAAATATCTAACCAATTTCCTCGTGCAATCCATATTTGTGCGTGTAAGGTGTAGTCTAGGGTTTTACACAATAGTGCAACATTATCAATCATCACAGATTCAAGCACAGCAATATTGATAAGCAGTATAATCCTATAACGCTTATCTTCATTCACAGATTCATGGATAAATAATATAAATTCATCACAGATATAAATAGATTACATTCATCACAACTCAAATCAAAACAATTCATATCACAAAGTATCACACATCAGGGATAACAAACAATTCAAAATCCAACATCCACAAGTAAGGTAAATTAATTATCTGATTAATTTAAATCAGATAAATTACTAATCTTGGTTAATTAATATTAATTGATTACAAAACATTTTAATTAATTATCCTTTTATCATTTATTAATTAACCATTAATAATAAATCAATCAACCTTAAATTATTAATTAATCAACCTTAATTATAAATAAATCAACCTTTAATTATTAAATAATTAACTTTTAATTATTTATCCTTATGTAGCGACCCAGAATTTTCGATCCCGAAAATTCCAGATAGTTAGGAAAAAGAAGGATGAGATAGAAGAATAAGAAGAACATCAACATCAACATCTCAAATTCGCAGCGGATAAAATATAATAACAAATAATAACAGTTATACAAAGGAAAACTGT
This sequence comes from Allium cepa, assembly GCA_030765085.1. NCBI lineage: Eukaryota > Viridiplantae > Streptophyta > Magnoliopsida > Asparagales > Amaryllidaceae > Allium > Allium cepa. The sequence continues at coordinate 1,012,610,581 of CM060934.1, read as the reverse complement.
ACTTGTCAAATTTCACTTTAATACATCAGAGTTACAATATATATACATATACAATCAACATGACTCAGATATATACAACCATATAATACAAAGGGAACTCTCCATACGTTCCTGTCATCCAGCCCGTCTCCTGAACTCCAGAACGTCCTTACATGAAAATCTGTAATACTCGGTCTGACCCCAAGCATTACATCAAAGTAACACCCGGGTTAGGCTGGAAACCAGCATAAGTAAACCCATCTAATCATGAATCACAAAAGCATACAACTTATATATAACCCGGGTAACTTGTATCAATTACAAATTCACAAATTGTTATAGACATCACTTATTTCACTCATCAATTTCTAAGTGCCAAACTTAGATTAAAATGGTCCAGTTCACCTAAATCATTCAATTTCAGTCTATTGATTTCACATATCAAATCTATGCAGAACTATTATAGATTACAAATCGAAGTGGTTTCAGGTATTTACTACTACCCGACTCCGGTCTCTTCGAATTCCATACATCTTAACCCACATTATTCAAGTGAAACCCAATTCAACCTTTAAATACAAGATGTCGCTTTCATACGGCAATTCATCATCGTCAGATAACCATATAATCACTGTTCGAGACAAACATATCATATCACAAACATTTCATATCAAAGATATCAGCCAATTCAAGGCATTTAACATCATTCAATCATTCATATGCAAGGTTTTACACTTCCAAAATTAATCTAATTTATCTCTAATTAAATTAATAACCAATCTTAAATCACTTAGATTACCTTTACTTAACATAAATCAAATTCAAACCAATTAATCAATCATCTTTTAACTTCCATCTTAATTAATCACCCTTGACTAATTATCCTTTAATTCATTAAGTAATTACCCTTTAATTAATTACACAAATTAATTAACCTTACATTGATCATTAATTAATTACACAAGTTAATTACTTAATAATCACTTATATTGATTAATTATCCTTTCATAAATCATCCGCATTTATTAGCTAATCCTTAATTAATTTCCTTAATCAATTACACTAAGTAATTATTCCTTGATTATTTCATTAAGTAATTATCATTAAATAAATCACATTTAGTAATTACTCATTAAGTACCCTCCTTGATGAATGTCAATAAGCAATTATCCTTTAACTACTTCCATTATTATAAACCGATGCTCATTTAGTGATTAATCTTAGTTAATCATCTTTAAATTAATTACTTTAATTAATCAATCACATTAATAAATTAATCTTTAAACATTAATTAATTTACTAATTGAATTTCTTAATTACCTCATTTATTATCAAAACCTTAATTAGATTAAGATAAAAAACAATCATTTCATTTAATTAAATTACAAATCACGTATTTGGTTAAACATTGAATTACTCATATTCAACATTAACTATCCTTTAATTAAATTACATTGATTAACCCTTTAATCAATACATAAATTAATTAACCCTCTTTATCATAAATTAAATTTTAAAAAAAAAATAAAGTTAAAAATATTAAAATCTTTAAACCCAAAATAATTGTATTCTCAAACTTCTAATAAACTTCATCTTAAACAACCCTTAATTTAATTTTTTTTTTCTTAAATTGAAAAAGTTGATACATTGTTTAAACTATATCAACTTTGGACTTAAACTTGTTATTCCTTTCCGAATAATACAAACCTACTAACAAACAAGTAACCCGAGTCAAAACCCAGGATTTACCCGAACTAAACTTGAGCAAAAACACAACCCATATCTTCAAGACAACCCGCATCATACTTCGAGTCCGACACGAAAAAAAAACTTCTTCATTCCAATGATCAAAACACACAGTCAACATATACGAGTGATACACGTTCACATGCACAGCCCACCACCGCCGTTCTGATTTTTTTAAAAAACTTATTTTAAGCCCGGGAAAAAAGAACAGAGCTCTATGTGTGTGTGTATATATAGACATGCACAGGTTATATCATATTTATATACATGCAACCTTATTAAATTTCATCCATGCAAGCACATCAATACATTACTTCGGTCATTCATCACATCCATCAAGATATAAACATATTAAGGTTTTTTTTAAAAGTGATGTTTGCTCACCAGAGAGATTTAAAGTAGAGACAGTTTTTGAGTTGAATTTCTGCTTAGCTTGATTCAAATTTTTATTCCAGGTTTGAAAATCTTTTGAATTGAACTAGATCTGCCTTGATCTTGCTTTTATTCAGGTTTAATTCGTGTTATGATTCGTCGCTTGTTTTTGATCTGGAATTGCTACTTGTTGAAGCTGTTTTCATTCTGGGTTTCCAGATTTTTTTTCTTTCTTTTGTTTTCAGTTTTTAGTTTGTTTCAGTCTTTTGATTGTGATTTGTAACCTGATTAACTTACGGTTTGAATTATTTTAATTTTCCTGGTTTTTGGTTTTGAATTTTAATTTCCTGGTTTTAATTTTTGTACGAGGTAGTTTGTTTCAGTTTTGAAGTTTTAAAGAGAATGGCATGTTTTTCTTTCCTCAACATATTTTTCTAAAATCCTAAATTAAAGGAAAATTTGTTATCTTGCCACTTGTTTATTTAGTTTACACTTGTCTATTTCATATTTCCCTTGTTTCACAAATGTCCTAATTTGTATTTTTTTATGTTTTTAACCCTCACTTAAAAATTATGTTTAAATCCTTTACTTTAATTAATTTATAAATTTAGTTTTAACCCTGTATTTAAATATGTTTCTTAATTATAAACAACTATTTTATGCCAAACCCTTATCTAGTTTTATATTTACATATACATTATATTTTCAAACCTTATACTTATACTTTCAAAAGATATATTCATATCATTTATATTTACACAAATTTTTAAAAGAGAATGATTTAAAAATCATAATTATACACTAAATAAAAATCACATTCATTTATATATATATATATATATAAGAATTAAATTTAGAATGGCCTTTTGAAAATTTCTACATTAATCTCAAACCATGTCTTCCAAATATAAATACACTTACACATATATGTATATTAAAATTAGAAAACAAATTTCTATTAAATTTTAAATATATAATTTTAAATCCTAATTCATTTTTAATATATTTTATTTTTTAAAATTCTATTCATATTTTATTGAATTTTCAAATCAGTTTCTTTATTTACAATCTTTTATATATTTACCCCAAATTTTCAGATTGATCCACAATTAAATTTATAATTAATATATTATTCAAAATATTTACTTCTTAATTTCCAATTAGAAATTCTATTTTAAAATCATATTTATATTCATTTATATTAATAAACAAACAAATATCTATTTAATTAGGAAAATACAAAATTAATTCACAATTTAATTTCAAAAAATTAAATTAATTACCCATTTAATTTGATTTAAAAACAGGAATGTTACACCAAATGAAAACATTCTTACATTAAATTTATTAATTGCACTTTGTTTATTTTTCCCTTTTCAATTGAAAATTTTCAATTAATTTATTTCCAATTAATTTTAATCTTTCACTTCAAAACAGACCCTAATTGATGAAATCAATTAAATAAATACGTGAACATTGTAATCCTTATTTATAGTCATGCAAACACATTTATAAAATTACAGCATCCAACAAGCATTAAATTACATACTAAATAAATGTTTTTCTCTATCAATCAATATTCATTTAAATCATCATTAAAACTGATATTTATTATTCCAATTCCTGTTATTAAATTATATTTAAATACGCGTTAGAACCTTCCACTTCATTGCTTTATTGTAGTTTGTTGTTTTAGAATTTTATTTATGGTCCAAACTTATGATCTAATAACATAGTTAACATTTGTTTTACATTTCATTACGTTAATATAGTCCAATTTCCATCCTTTATTTGTATTAACTACTATATTTTCATTTTATTGAATTTTGGTCAATTTCACACATTAATTATAATTAAAGCCTCAATTAATTTATTTACCTTGATTTCATTCTCTTATTAAATCAATTATTACCTTACATACATAGTCGACATTGTTATATCTTCCATTACATTAATATTTTACCAATTCATCTTATCTTCCATTTCCGTAACCTTTTATTTCATTGATTGTAATAAATTCACTTATTAAAATTTCTAGTTCCAATAAATTTGAGTAAATTGATTTCCATCCTTTTATTCAAATCAAAGGTCATACTATGATAAAAATTTACATTTGTTACATTGTATAAAATCAACTTTTTTACCATTATCAATTAAACCTACATTACTGCACTAATTAAGGGAATTAATTGCCATTTATTTCCAATTAAATTTAATAGACCAAATAAATAGGTAATATATATAAAATAATTGTCACCAATAGACTTTAATTACATTTATAAGTTTATTACTTACAAACAAATGTTACCATTTCTTTCATAACGTTAATTTTATTCAATTTCCATTAATAATATATTATTTTATTAATGAATTCAATATTTACATTCTTTTTTCTATGTTCACTTTATGACCAAGTATAACCTTACACTGTTTCAATTAATTCGAATTCCATTCAAATTGTTAATAATTAGCTTTAATTAACATTGTTACATTTCATTTTAGTAATATTCCAGCTATAAATCTTAAATTTTAATTTCTTCCAACATTTAATTACAAAAATCTTATTAAATTTACTATTTCTAATAGTCGAAATTACGGGTCGTTACAGAAATGGAATGTGGAATTTTTTTGCTGCCATATTCTTGTATTTTTGTATATCAATGGATCTAATATCGCCGTATTTGGTCGTCGAGGATTAATAACTATGGATGACTGCGGCATCTAGAGCCGTTAATTTTAGGCATCCAGGTAGGGGGATGTTACAAGTTGGTATCAAAGCATAGGTTTATGAAAATTTGAAACAAACTTAAACCTAAAAGGATTTTCAAACATAATCCAATAGATCATATAATAAGATCAAGGTTTGGGTTAATTCTATAGTAGCATACATGTATAACGATATATATATATATATAAGTACGTATTCCCCGCTCTCTTAAACCGATCTTCTGTACCTTACTAAGCCTCATATGCAGATTTACAAGAAAGGAGATATGGAAGTAGAAAACGGAAGAGGAAATCTCGATGGAGGAAGCATCACAACTAAAGGAAATGCTCGACCCACTACTAAGAGGAACCCAGGTCGAAAGGCTAATGCTAGTAATCAAAATGCTGATGCCAATGTGAGTGTTGGAAATCCACCAGTAGATATGGAGGCGATGTATGAATTCTTTGTTTGTTTGATGCAAGCTGAAGCTACTGCTGGCGTTGCTGGAAATGCAGGAGGAGCTAATTATGTGGCTCCAGTTAGGAATAATTATGCTTTGCTGAACAGAGATTACACCAGTTTGGGTGGTAAGCCATTCTTGGGAACAGAGAGTACCATAGAGGTTCAGAATTGACTATTACATTGTGAGTGTAAATTTGCTGATTTGGGCCTGAATAATGAGCAAAAGAAGATGTTGGCCTCTAGAGAGTTGCAGGGGTCAGCACTACATTGGTGGAATAGTGTCACTACCGAAATTCTGGAAGAGCGGTTAAGTTGGGCTGATTTTAAAACGAGATTTGAGTAGAAGTTTGTATCTGAGTTTCCTAAGTGTGAGCTGATGAGGATTTATGGTCTGAGTGCAATGAGAGATATCAATAGTCGAGTATGCTACTAAGTTTGAAGAGCTGTCTCGATATGGATGTGTTGTTATAGATACTAACATCAAAAGAAATTAGAGGTTCATTCATAGATTGAGGCGTGAGCTTGCTAGAATGACAATGACACATGTCTGTGATCGTTGTAATATAGTAGTGAAGATGGTCATTCACCATGCGGAGTTACTTGCTGAGTTTGCTAAAGAGAAGTCGGTGGGTACCTTAGGGTTTTCAGGGGAAGAAGAGGAATTTCTTTAAAAAGAAGGGAGCCCAGAAGGGAGATACTGCTAAGAAGTCAAAGGCTGAGGTAGTTTGTTATAAGTGTGGTAAGAAGGGTCACTTTGCAAATGAATGTCGGTCAAGAAATGGGAAGAAAACTGCAACTAAGAAGAATGTGAAGTGCTTCAATTGTGATCAAGTTGGACACTACAAGAATCAGTGTCAAGAGCCAGTTAGAAAGGATAAAGGAAATGTTTTGCTATAGTACTAGCTAGGCCTAACGCAGCTGATAAAGGAAAGACTGTGATGGAAGGTACGCTTTTGATTCAAAGTATTCCATTTAGAGTAATTTTTTATACTGATACATCACATTCATTTATATCTTAGTATTTGGTTGATAGATTATGTTTAGAACCTACCAACCTTATTACATCCTTAAGGGTTGTGTATCCAATTGGAAGGTATGTAGCTTTAGGGTTAGTATGCGATTAGTTAGAACTTGACTTGTTAGATCATAAGTTTACGTTCAATTTGTATGTTATTGATTTCGTAGATATCGGAATCATTTTGGATATGGATTGGTTGGATAGGTACGAGGCTAGAATATTTTGCTAGGATAGGAAAATATCACTGAGACACCCTAATAGTCATAACAGAGTGATATTCTCAGTACATAATACTGATCGGAGTGTTAGTGCTATGCTTTACATTATGGAGGTAGGAAATGAGTTAAGATAGGTTCAGGTAGCAAGAGAATTTGAAGATTTCTTTAAGACGATCACTGGGCTACCACCGAAGGAGCTGTTGAGTTTAGAATATATTTTGTGCCCGGAGCGGAACTTGTAAGTAGACCGCCTAGCAAGATGACACCAACTGAGATGAAAGAAATGAAGGTGTAGCTAGTGGATCTAGAAGGAAGGAGTTTTATTAGACCTAGCAGTTCACCTTAGGGAGCATCCACGGTGTTTATAAAGAGACCGAATGGGTCGTCAGCGATGTGCATTGACTATCATAAGTTAAACGAAAGGACAATTAAGAATAAGTATCCTTTGCCAAGAATAGATGATCTGTTTGATCAGTTGAGTGGAGCGAGAGTGTTTCCTAGTTGGACTAGGCAGCAGGTTTCCATCAGTTAAGAGTGGCGGAGGATAGTATTTCTTTGACAGTAATTCGAACTAGGTATGGTTCATATGAGTGGTTGGTGATATCATTTGGATTAATGAATGCACCTACTTTCTTTGTGGATTTGATGAACCGAGTTTTCCAAGAGTATTTGAATAGGTTTGTGTTGGTGTTTATAGATGACATTATAATCTACTCTAGGGATGAAAGAGAGCATGAAGTTCATCTTATAGTGGTACTTGAGACGCTAAGGCAAAATCAGCTAAAGGCGAAGTTCACAAAATGTCATTTTTGGAAGAAAAAAGTAAAATTTCTTAGTCGCATGGTTTCAGAGAAAGGATTATCAGTCGATCCAGATAAGATCGAAGTTGTTAATAATTGGAAGAGACCAGAGATGGTTACTAAGATCAGGAGATTATTTGGACTTGCTGGCTACTACCGGAGAGCCGTTAAGAATTTCTCACAAATAGAACCACCTTTAACTAAGCTAACCAGGAAGGAAGTGAGATTTTTTTGGCCTGATAAATGTGAGGAAGCATTCCTTAAGTTAAAGCATTTGTTAACCAATGCACCCGTGTTAGTAGTCCCAGACGGAAACCAAGGATTGGTGGTGTATACTGACGCATGTGGAACTGGATTAGGAGCAGTGTTGACATAGAATGATAAAGTCATCACCTAGGCATCTAGGCGGCTTAGACCGCATGAAGTTAGATATTATACTCATGATTTGGAGTTGGCAACTATAATCTTCGCATTGAAGATTTAGAGACATTGTCTCCTAGGGGAGAGGTTTGAGTTTTATACCAATCATAAGTTTTTATAGTATTTATTCTCTCAGAAGAATTTAAATATGAGACAGCAGTGATGGATGGAGTTTTTGGTTACTTATGATTTCGGTATAGAATATATACCATGGAAAGGTAATAAAGTGGCTGACGCTCTTAGTATAAAACATCAGAATGTGGCATTAGCTATATCGGCGGAGTGAGCTTTGGTGAGTTGCAATATGCAGTTAAGATCGACTGTTGTTTCTAGTTAGAGTTCCGCCAGGTTATCTTGTTTAGTTCGACCAGTATTGATTGAGAAAATTTCTTCTAAGCAGAAGGAGGATCCAGTGTTGGCCAAGAGAATTAGAAGGCTTGAGGTTGGAACTGAGATCAATAATCTAAAGGATTTTAGCCTTGACCAGAGTGGATGACTGGGAAAGAAGGGACGGTTGTATGTTCCGAATGTGGAGGATTTAAGGAAAGAATTCTTGGATAATGTTATGGATCCAAGCTTATGATTCATCCTGAAAGGATCAACATGTATCAGGATATGAATAGGAGTTTCTATTGGGAATGCATGAAGAGGGATATTGGCTTATGGGTTAGGCAGTATGCAAACCGTCGACGGTGAAAGCTGAACATCAAAAACTGAGTCTGTTGCTTCAACCTTTAAAGATTCCAGTATGGAAATAGGATTAGATATCTATGGTTTTTATAGATGGGCTGCCAAGTTCAAATAGTGGTAATGAAAGTATATGGGTTACAGTGGATAGATTGACCAAGAATTCCCATTTTATTCCAGTTAAGTCAACCAGAATGGCACTGTTTTAGATAAGTTGTTCCTGAAGAACATATCTAGACTGCATGAAGTTCCTAGAAGTATAGTCAGTAATAGAGATGCTTTTTCACTAGTGAATTCTGGAAGAGTCTACAGGAAGGGATGGGTACCAAGCTTAATATGAGTACTGCGTATCCCCTAAGACAAATGGGTGGACAAAAAGAGTCAATAAAGTACTCGAGGATCTACTGAGAGCTAGTATATTGGACTTTGGTGGATCTTGGGAGTATCACCTACATTTGGTTGATTTTTCCTACCATAATGGTTATCAAACTAGCATAGGAATGGCACCTTTTGAGGCTTTGTATGAAAGAACTGTAAATCACCAGCATGTTGGTTGGAGACTGGAGAAAGATTAGTCATAGGTCCAGATTTTTTTAGCCACACGTCAGAAAAGATTGAGTTAATATAAGGAAGGATGAAGGAAGCTCAGTCGAGACAGAAGAATTATGCAGATACAAGGCGTAAGGACATAGAATTCTCAGTTGGAGATAAAGTTTTCATTAAGGTATCAACAATGAAGGGTGTGATACCATTTGGAAAGTTAGGGAAGTTGGCCCCAAGATATGTAGGTCCATTCCAGATTATATAAAGGATTAGAAAGCTTAAATACAGAATGAGTTGCTAAGCAGTTTGGCCGGTGTCCATAATGCATTTTATGTGTCTCATCTTCGCAAGTGTGTGAACAATCCAAAGACTACTATTCCTCTGATAGGGTTGGAAGACTTAGTAGTAGAGCCTAACTTGACTTTTGTTAAACAACAGTTCGGGTTGTAGCTATAGATGAGAAAAGATTAAGGAATAAGACAGTGAGGTTGGTGAAAGTTCTGTGGAGCGACAACGAGAAAGACTGTACTTGGGAGACAGAGGACGGGATTAGAAATGCTTATCTTGATCTGCTTTGAGGGTATGTCTATACTAGATTATATAGATAGTTGCTAGTCAGTTAGACTAGTATTGTTGTTAGGAGTTGTTATAGATGATTTCAATGTTTAATATTTAGTCCTTGCTGAATTTTGAAGACGAAATTCTTTAAGGGGGAGCCTGTAACATCCCTAATTTTTGATAACATTATTCAAGAAATTTAATTAGATAAATTAAATGGAATAATGGTGATAAGGGGATCAAGATTTTAATCAATTATATAAATGGCCATGCTTAATAATTAAACAAATGGGCTTTAAATTGTGTTAAAGGTTGATTAGCTCACACATAGGCATATTAGTAAATAGCCATTTTATTTTACACGGCTATACACTTCTCATTCTTGTCTATTCACGTTCATTTTTACAAACCAAAAATAAATGCAAAAACCTAAGGAGCTAGCCATTATCTAAGAGGAAGATTATAATCTAAAGCTAAGGATCAAAACTAGGAAGGATTAGTCAATAATAAATCTCAAATTCCTTATCATATCTAAGGTGAATAACGATTTCATACCATCTCTATTTTATTCTATGGTTATATATGTTTTCAGATTTATGATTAAATTCATTTTTTGATGATATAGATGATGATATGCTTAAACAATATTACGTTTGATTTATTTTAATTCATTCGCATATGAATTCGAACGGTTTTGATGTAAAAGCAAGAATTTATGATTTTAAAATGCCATGGGAAATTTTTTATGTTAACTAAAACATGATTTTAGAGATGGATTTTAATTTTCATAATTTTTCAAGCTGTAGAAAATTTATTATGAGTTTCTAAAGGAAAATATGATATAATTGGGTTTAAAATTTATTTCAAGTATTTCAAGAAGAAATTGGGTTTGAAATTTTAATATTTTTGATTGCATGATAAAATTAAATTTTTGTGACTTTTGGGGGATTTTTCCCAATTGATTTACTAAGGGAAGTAAATTATTTCAAGAGAAGGACTTATCTACAAATACTAAATTTTATAAATGGAAAGGCATTACCATTTAAATTTATTTAGATTTATATTTGATAAATGCGGCGATTTAACAGTAAAGCATATGAAAAGTTTTAAAGTAGCCAATCAAGGAATTACAACTGTCAGGTTAGTTATAAAGTAATGGTCATATTTAGCTATAAATAACTGTTTTCAAAAAAAGGAAATTCCGCCTCTTTAGGAAGTACCCTTCCACTCCTTTACATCTACTCCATCTCAGTCGAAACCATCCCAGTCGAAACCCTCATAATCGAAACCAATGCACGTGGTATCAAGGGCATTGGTGCGAAGTTAAATGGTAAGTAGCGGAAGGTAGGGTGTCAAAAGCAATGCTTTTGTCGGAGACAAAACCATGGTTCACTTTCAAAACGATAAGCGCCTGCCTAGTTTTTCAAGGGCTTTCGACTGAGTCGATACCCTATAGAGTTGAAACCTTAGTTTGTTTTATACAGTTAAATTAGTGCCTTGTTTTACTTAAAGCTTTCGACATAGTCGAAAGTAATGCTTTCTAAAGGGACTTTATAAATAGCTTTCGAAGGGTTACCTTTCCATTCAAATTAGAGCTTTTGAAAGGAATGGTTTTGACCAAGTGTGAACTTATGCTTTTGAAAGGACTTCGAAAGATATTTTTATTATGTTTTGTAAAGAAGCTTATTCTTTTGAAGGATGTTATCTAGAAGTTTCGAAGGTGATGTTTCAAAATTTTCAAAACAAATAATCCACTCTCACTTTTCAAAAGGAAATACCATGACATGACTAAATATTTTAGAAGTACTACTTCCTCATATGCTTGTTCATATTGTAATTAACCCATAACAGTACTTTGGGGAAGGGCAGAGTAACCAGTTAGGTTGATCCAGTAGTGAATATAACTTAAGAAATGTTAAAATATTAATTAAAGATATTGGAAGGAGCCAATAAGTTCATAGTTAGCCCATTAAAACTATGATATCTACTGGAAGGGGCTAGTAGGTTTGTAGTTAGCCCTTGAAAACTATATCCGGATTAAGATATTGACATTCGGTCAATAGGTTCCTAGTTAGCCCATGAAAACTAGGATAGAAGATAAGATATTGGAGTTACCAATAGGTTTTTAGTGATCCTATGAAAACTATGATATTGGACAGATAGTCCATAAATAATTAAGTGGTTAATAGTAATCCTAGAACTAATAATTGAGACATATAGTCAGAATGAATGGGGATGGGTAATCCAGGTTTGATTTACTTGTTTTGCATATCATCATAATGTTTTGAAATACTATGTTTTAACCATTGTAGATGTAGTAGCATAGTATATGGTTTTATAAATGTTTTAGGACACTAGTGAGCGGAAAACCCATTCCCCTAGCGGCGTGGTCTCACTGGATATCTAATGGTTTGAGACGGTAAATTATTATCCATACCAAGCTTTATGTCTGACTCGAAGTTTTCGAACTCTCGGGTACCCAATTGATTTTGAGTAGGTTGGGAGTTAAGGTTTCCAAGTGTTCTTTTAGACAAATAAAGCTTCAAAGGACATGCAGGAGGCTGGCTTGTTATTAGCATTCATTTATTTCTGCTGTATTTTGTTTGTAAAGGAAATTTTTTTTCTTGCCTATTCACTGAAGGTGTAAATCTAAGGATACTTCTCCAAGGTTATATTCTAATGTCTACAATTCCAATGTATATCATGATAATGTTGATCTTAGACATTATTCAATAAATTTATCTACACAATTGTTGTCTCTTATATACACACATATATGTATATGTATGTGTATGTGTATATATATAGCCCGTCAAGCATATAAATACAATTATATATAGATATTTATATTTACTTTATCTATATTCAATCTTTATTTTTAATTTTTTTGTTTCTATTTACATTCTTATGTATGAATATATATATATATATATATATATATATATATATATATATATTAATGTGTGTGGGTACATTTTCTTTTTTTAAATATTAAACAAGTTTCAAATTATTATTAAACATGTTATATATACAAATATTAATTTATAAATATGTATGTACGTGGTGTGTGTGTAGTTGTCATTTTATAATTATTTTCATCGTATTATTTATGGTAGAAAACTAAAAAATAAAAATATATTTTTATAAATATAAATTGTATATTGTTTTAATCTTATACCAATATATAATTATTATATGTGTATATACATTTATAAATTAATATTTTATTTTATAAAACATTGTTTATGTTCATTAAATAATATTTTTTATTCTCGCTGAAAGGAATTTTAATTTATATATATACACACACATGTATATTTAGATGTTGTATTTAATTAAATAAATGCTTTAATGCAAAAATTAAATAATTATATACACACACATACACTTATATTTAAACTACTATTTTCATAATTATACTTTATTTAATATATTATAATAGTTTTTTTTCGAATTTTAACATATTATACATGTAGATATTTATTTTAAACATTTGATTCAAATATATTATTGAATTGTTTTACTAAATAAATAACTACATATTTTAAAAAAGTTTTATGCTTTAAGTTATTGACTCGGTCAATTTTATTTTATTGAAAAAATTAAAAATTATTATATTTATATATGATTTTAAATAATATTTTGGATATGAAATGTTTATATAAAGAGACAAATGTTTCCATAGCGGTATAAATCGCAACACCTACAAACGTACACATTAACCATGTACACTATTTATATGTTGCACATACACTTTACATATATAAGTGTATTTAATACAGATATAAGATTATATTTGTAGTTAAATTAAACTAAACCTTTTATAAACATACTAAATAAAAAATGGATTTCATTATATTTTTGTTTAGATTTAAGATTACATAACTTCATAGGCCTGCCAAAGATCTAAAATGAAAAAACGTTGGAAATTCACTCTTTTAACCTACTGCGATCTGGCTCAGATCCTTCAATGGCACAACTCAATAACATATGAGGCCTAAATTAGAATTATTTGGGCTTGCCTATTAAAGCATACCAATCTAATAGCGTGTGTAGAATTGTAGTTACTAAGGTTGGGCTTGGGAAATCTAGTACTCTGCCCTGCTTTGCTAATGGCCTAGCTCGAAGGATGAAGTAAGCCAAAAAGTTATCCTTAATATAAAGGCACAAACTAATTTTGGGTCTTGGGCTAATTTTCAAAATCTATACAAAAAACCTAAATAATATTTTAAATTTAAAAGCTAAGTTTAAAATATGAAAGAAATTTTATAAATGTTATTAAATATTTTTTAAATTTTTTTTCAAAAATTATTTAATTATTTTTGAAATTGTATATTAATTATTTGGATTAATTAAATAAATAATTAAATTAAATTAATTAAATTAAAACATATATAATGATATGTGCATATTTATCTCAAAAATTTTAAGACAAATAATAATATCCTTATTTAATTATATTTTAGTTGAATTTTTTTTAGTTAATTATATTAATGTCAATTAACAAATATTATACATGTATAATGATACATGTATATACAATTTGCGACACCCCGCACCTCTACGCACCCCAATAATCGGACATGACTAGAAGCACGGATGGTCGGGTGAAATAAAAATCCATAACATAGCACAGAGACTAAGGCAACATCATAAAATGATTAAAATATTACAACGGAAGAAAACTTTCACTGGTTATAAATTCATAGCAAAACAGCTTCATTAAAAACAACATTATCCCAAATTTATTTCTGAAACCAAAAGTACCAAGTAGTCTCCACTCTCCACCAAAACATAAAACATAACAAAGTTCGCAATATAGGTCCCTATATATAGAATAAAGTAAGAAAAAGAGAAACGAAGTACATGAAACAAAAAAACAAAAGTTGAAGATAACAACTGCTCCAACGACCCTCCAAGCTGCAAAGAACTGCAACCTAGACCTGTCCTCTAGTGATTTGGGGAAAATAGAAAAAATAGGAATGGGTCGGACATAAAGTCTGGTGAATGAAAAATAAAATGAAGCAGAAAAAATAAAACAGTTTAATTTCAGGTCTTCCTCGGCTATCGCAAAGGGTGAATAATATAATGCAGTGAATCCTTCTTAGAAACGGTTTCTAAGAAGTCAAAGTCCGTGGTCAATCTAGGGAAGTCAACCATGCAGTAATACTAAACGTCAATCGGCCTATCATACCTGCTGCCCTTACCTATCCACATGCTACAGTGTGAAAGTCATGCTCTTCACCCGTGCACTGTGACTAAATGCCTCTGATGTCTAATCGGCGCCGACTCAAACAACCTCGCAGGACCCCGTAATTGCGCTCAGGATCCACCAAACTGGACTCCAATCCTCCTGTCTCATCGGTCACTAATGTGGACATGCCCTTATCGAAGTGTCGGTCCTCCAAAAGTGCTCCCGCAGTTAGGTTGGCCGTGTAAAATCCTCCAACGATCTGCCTAAAGAAGCTTACGTCGGAGCACACTTATCTTGTTCTGTCCGCGTCGATCTGCCCGAAGTAGCATAAGATTGCCGATGCTATCTATCCTACGCACTAGCAACCTATAAAAGGTAACAAACATCCTTGCGAACCTACTTGTCTGCTCCTAGTATGTACAGCTAAAACTATATTTTGGTCTTAACTGCATGAAACACCTGTCCAGACCTTTACAAGGTCTGCCTACCATATCGCTTCCAGATTAATTAATTTTACCATTACAGTTTACATACTGTTTATTTCCATTAATCTGCTTTAGGCCATTTTTACATCCGATTTGGTTATTTCATAATTTCCCTTTTTCTTACATAAATGGTATTTCAATTTCATGTTCGTTCAATCTGGATGGTTTGTCTGTAATTTTTACGCTATTTTATTATAGATTTACACTAGCCTTTAGGCTCCATTTAATTTATGTTTTTTTCCACCCTAATTTACGTTCTTCTTTTAGAGATTTAATCTGTATAAAATTTTTGTCCATTAGCCACAAACCACTTAATTACACAAAATTCCATTTTTACATTTTTAGGTCACATATGAAACAAACAATTATGCCAATTAGACTTCCCAATTTTTTTTCCGAAACCATATTCAAAATTATATAACTATATCGATCAAAACCATAATTTTATTCAAGTAACATATTCTGAATTTATTCAACTAACATGTTCTACCATTAGAAATTGAATAACCATTCCATTCGATTTAATTAAATCAATCTTATTTACGCCATGAAATGCGAATAACAATTTGTTTGTTCCTAACCCAAACTTGAATTAGAATTGAGAAGTGGAAGAAGAAAAAGAAGATACAATAATTTATATGAATTTCAATCTGCCATAAAACGTGAATATACGGTTTATAAGTCCCATATTTTAAACCAAACATCAATTAGATTTGAGAAGTGGAAGAAGAAGAAGAAGTTGCAATAATTTACGTCTATTCTCAATTAATAACAGAAATTAATTCATATTAACATCCTAGAAAAGAACTGAAATTGAACTACTTTATTTTTCTATTTCATAATAATTCCCGCTCACTGGGCACTTGAGCTTGCATAAATTTGAAAAAAGCTTTGCTTTAATCTTTCTCCCTTTGTTTCTTCTATATTCCCCAAAATGCTTGAATATATATTGGTGGAGATTTGTTTATCTAGTAGAGAAAAGAAGGAAGAATAATACACACTAGTTTTACTGTAGAATTATGGCGACTGCTGAATAAAGATTAGGTTTAGGTTAGAGGGTTCATTCATAGATTATTTGAGTGAATATGATCTGTTATATTATTTTAGATTAAATCTGGTTCTTTCATACACTTAATGGTTATCCATTCTATCCCACACATCACTCAACCAATAAAATTTAGCCATGTCATCCTATTAGACAGGAAGCATTCACATGTTAGAAACAATGTTGAAATACGTAGGAAAATCATTGAAAACGAACCAGCTAAAAAATCGCTCTAGATTTTGGACGATAACGGGACTTGATCCTTGATCACTAAGGAGGTCAATATGCGCCTTTACCACTGCAACAAATGCACTTTTAATTTCTTTTTAATTATATTTCCGTAAAATATCAAGGTATTACATTATCCACCCTTAAAGAACTTCGTCCCCGAAATCTCCAAAGACGGAAGAACGTAATTAACAACCAGCACCCAAGAACTACATCCATCTACTCAACCATCATCCATTTCTTCCATTGTCCTTATTTTTAGCTAATGCAATTTATGATTTATTCAAAGTGAAATGCATATGAACTTACCTAGTGCAAAACGGTAGTCGGCCTACTGATTCAGTTGACCTCCTGTAATGCAAGTATGATTATGCCATGCAACCAAATGTATGCAATTACCCTAGTATAATTGATAATTCTATATGTATGTTTCAATCATTCACCCAAATGCACCATCCGTATGCAACATTAATTTATATACATACATACATATATATATATATATAACTATGTGCAAATGCAATAGCAGACACGCATATGCAGGTGTGTGTACCTAGTTAGCCAATTATCCTAATAAATATCTATCTAGTGCATGCAATGCATCCATTTGCAAACATTGGCATCCACTTGCAATCATTTTCATCCATCAAACATAACATGCCTTAATGACATGTTTACAA
This sequence comes from Allium cepa, assembly GCA_030765085.1. Lineage (NCBI taxonomy): Eukaryota > Viridiplantae > Streptophyta > Magnoliopsida > Asparagales > Amaryllidaceae > Allium > Allium cepa. Next base: position 1,012,593,439 of record CM060934.1, on the reverse strand, counting down.
CCAAACTACCATCCATAGGTTTCACCTAAAGATTATCGAAAAGACCCTAATTAAGGTATGATCAAAGATTAAAGAATGGATATTTGAAGTGTACCTTCAAATAGAAAAGGATAAGAAGTTTGAATTCTCTCCTCAGATTCCCATATGCACTCCTTGGGGTCATCTCCCCACTGAACCTTCACTAGACGAACTTCCTTGTTACGTAATCTCTTAATGTCGTGTTCCAGTATACAAGTGGGTGTACGACGCATAAATGGTTCACGCTCTACCTCCACTTCCCTTAACTGATCGAGTTCTACTACTATTACGGAATCATGTAGACACTTCCTCAGATACAAAACATGAAAAACATCGTGAACTCCTGCCAACTTATATGGATGATCAACTCTGTATGCCACTTTTCCAATCCGTGCGGTAATAAGGAAGGCTCCTACAAATCTTGGTGCCAACTTACCCATTGAGCCAAATCTCATAATGTTTCTAAGAGGAGAAACCTTGACAAAAACCATATCTCCAACCTTAAACTCCAAGTCTGAACGTCTTCTGTCGGCATATGACTTTTATCTATCTTATGCAGTCTTCAACCTCTTGCGAATCAAATCCACCTTCTCAGAATTTTCCGTCATCAAGTCTGGTCTAAGCAAGATCCTATCGGTGGTATCCCAACAACAGGCTGGTGATCTACATGGTCTTCCATAGAGAGCCTCGAATGGTGCCATCCCAATACTTGCTTGATAACTATTACTATAGCAAACTCCACCAAAGGTAGATGGTCTTCCCAAGAGCCTCCGAAGTCAATGGTTCACATCTGAGCAAATCTTCCAAAACCTTATTTACCCTTTCAGTCTGTCCATCTGTCTAAGTGTGATATACCATGTTCAGATTCAATTTCGTTCCCAAGGATTGCTGGATCTCCTCCAAAAATCACCAGTGAATAATGGATCTCTCTCGCTCATAATGCTGGCAGGAACTCCATGAAGCCTAACCATCTACCTTACATAAAGAATCACCAAAGAAGCTGCGGTCCTATTACTCTTGATGGGTATAAAATGAGCGCTCTTCGTCATTCTATCCACAATGACCCAAATGCTCGTGTTCCCTCTCTGTGACCTTGGTAATCCACCTACAAAGTCCATAGAGATGCTCTCCTGTTTCCATAATGGAATATCCAATGGCTGCAACAGATCTCTAGGCTTCTTTTGTTCTGCCTTTACCCTTTGACAAGTGATGCACTTCGATGCATAATCCTTCACCCACTTCTTCATTCCAGGCTAATAGAATACCCTCTTCATATCCTGGTACATCTTATCACCATCGAGGCGCACTGTCATCCTAGAATGATGTGACTCGGCCAACCCCGCATCTACTACATCCTCACTATGGGGAACACAAATTCTATCATTCCTTCTAAGCAATCCACTAGTGTCCATAGTATAGCACCTAAGATGTGGTGATGACTCTCCTCTACCAAGCTTATCTAAAATGTCATTTAACTCTACGTCCTCACCTTTCCTTGCTCTAGTCTACTGCATCAAAGTAGGATGGACGTCGAGGGTCGCTAACAATCTTGGAGCTAAATCCGATGGAGGTCTAAAATCAAAGGTAGAAATGTACTCTAAATGCTTCCATTCCAAAAACAGAGGACTTAAAGCCACTTTGCGTCTACTCAACACATCTGCCACTACATTACCCTTGCCAATGGTATAGGAAATCTCAAAGTCATAAGAAGCTAAAAACTCCATCCATCTTTGTTGTCTCAAATTCAAGTCATTCTAAGAGAATAGATACTTTAAAGACTTATGATCCATGGAAAGCTCAAATATTTCTCCTAAGAGAAAGTACCTCCAATACTTGAGAGCAAAAACTATAGCTGCCAACTCAAGATTATGCGTTGGATAGTACCTCTCATGCATTTTCAACTGTCTACTCGCATAGCACACTACCACATCCTCTTGCATCAGTACCACCCCTAGCCCTGTACCACAAGCATCCGTATAAACTAAGAAAGGTTTGGTCCCATCCGCTATTACCAATACGAGCATGGTAGTCAAAACTTCCTTCAATCGACCAAAGGCATCCTCACACTTGGCATCCCAAACAAAAGCTGAGTTCTTCTTGGTAAGGCGGATAAGTGGAGCTGATATCCTAGCAAAGTCCTTACTGAACTTCGTATAGTAGCCCGCAAGACTAAGGAAACTCTTTATATCTGTGGCATTATTAGGGGTGTGGCAATCGTGTACTGCTGCCACTTTCGCTGGATATACTGCAAGTCCATCCTCCGAAATGATGTGTCCCAAAAAGCGAACCTCATCCCTCCCAAAGAAGCACTTGGAGAACTTCGCCTTCAACTTATGTGCTCATAGGGTCCTAAGAACTTCTTCCAAGTGAACAATATGCTTCTCCTTGCATCGTGAATAAACCAAAATGTCGTCAATGAACACCACCACAAAATTGTTCAACGATTCGCGAAATACTCGACTCATCAGGTCCACAAAATATGTTGTAGCATTGGTTAGCCCAAATGGCATGACTAACCACTTAAATAACCCATCCGAGGTCCTAAACGCAGTCTTCTCAATTCTATCCTTTGCCACATGCAACTGATGAAATCCCGGGGCCAAATCGAGCAAATACCTTGGCTCCTACTAGCTGGTCGAAAAGATCGTCTATATGGGGAAGAGGATAAAGATTCTTCTTTGTCGGCTTATTAAGCTCCCTATAATCCACGCAAAGCCTGAGAGAGCAATCTGCCTTGGTGGCAAAGATGACGGGTGGGCCTCCATCAGAAATGCTCCTACTAATGAAGCCCTTCTCCAAAAGCCCTATAATCTACTTGCGCAACTCATGACGTTCCTTAAGAGCCATATGCCATACCGGTAAAGTAATCGGTTTGGAATTATCGACAGGATAAATCTTGAACTCGATCTCTCTTCGAGGTGGAAGGACAACAACCTCCTCGAACACATTTGGGAAGTCTCTAATAACAAGTACCAAACTCAAACTATCGGGTGATAAGTCAAGAGAATAAAGCTAGCTTAACATGATTGTTCCTCTAGGATCACAAGATACCTCCAAGGTACATCAACCACAAGTGTCTAACCTCACTACCCGCTTATCGCAATCAAGAACAGCACCATACATGGATAGCCAATCCATACCAAGAATCAAACCGAACTCGAAAAAGCCTAGTACAAAGGCATTACAATCAAACTCAACCCATAAAATAAACACATTCAAATCCCAACATGATATAGACAAATAGGCTGATCCTCCTATGGGATTTGATACTACTACTGGATCGGTCACTAAGCAATCATCAAGACCAAGACCCTCTACCAGAGTACCAGATATAAAAAGTGCGAAGATCTAGAATCAAATAGGGTACGAATAGGAAAATCTGAGATAGTTAACACACCTTCGACGATCACCTTCTTTCCTTTGTCCACAACCGGACATGTACTAAAGGAAGGAGCTCCCTCTAAAGCATAAGCCTGAGCTGACTATGAAGGTGTCTGTGAACTGTCCTTGGGCTTCGACGGATAGTCCTGTTTCATATTCCCCACTTGATTGCAAAGATAGCACCTCAGTTTCGATCACTCTCCAGCCCCACTACAATCCTTAGCAAGATGACCTGGTTTCCCACAAGTATTGCACTTCTAGTCCTTCGTTGGAACTTTCCTTTTTCTACCTAACCCTCCTCCTCCCCTTTTTCCTTTCCACTGCTTCTTCCCATCACTCTTCTGCGCCATATCTCCTTTCTTCTCAGTATCGGCAAGTAAAACAATCTCTAACAATCCCTCAAAAGTAGCTCCTATTGGAATATGTCTCACTGCCAAACTCTACAGTGGCTAACCAAACCCTTAATAAACTTTAGCCTCTTCTTGTGAGGAGTATTGATCAGGTCTAGTCCAAGTCTGGCAAGCTCATTGAATTGATTAATATATTCCTTAACTGTCATATCCCATTGCTTTAGCTGTATGAATTTCTCTAGTTGCACTCCCTCTTTAGCCTGCGATAAGAATTTCCTCTTGAACCTAGCACAAAATCCACCCAAGTCAAATTATCAGCCTCAGCCTCCATAATCTTTCACCAACAAAGAGCCTCTCCCTGCAACTGCCTCCGAGCCAAGTCCTCTGATCCCATAAGTCCAAATATCCACTCACAACTATGGATCCAAGCTCTCGCCTCAGTATATGACTCGGTGCTAAGGAACGAATTGCCTCCTAAGTTGGTGTAGTCCTTGCATAACTTGGGAAAATCAATAATGCCTAGCGGATGGATTGGATCCCCTTCTACCGGAGCAGCATCCCTAGTTGGTGTCTTTGCTCGTGTAGTAGGCTGTAAATAATGTCTGAACCAAGTGGGCATATTAACACCTGGAACTTTGGGGATATCTTGTGGTTCAGGCATTTCAATCTGTGGACATTAAGAAGATGTGATTAGGTACTCCACAAATAGCTCAACCGATAGGGAGGAAGAGATACGAGAGACCCATTTCTAAAATTTCTATTTTTTCCAGAATATACACATATACTTTTAAAAGTATTATTTGGAATATCCTTTAAAAATTATTCTAAACCCTTCATATTTTTATAATATTTTTAGGACTACCGAAACCTTAGCTCTGATACCAACTATGACACCCTGCACCTCTAGGCATCTCGAAAATCGAACATGGCTAGAAGCATGGGTGGTCGGGTGAAATAAAAATTGGTAACATAGCATAGTGACTAAGGAAATAGCATAAAATGATTAAAATATTATAGTAGAAGAAAACTTTCACTAATTATAAATTAATAGCAAACAACTTCATTAAAAACAACATTATACCAAATTTATTTCTGAAACCAAAAGTACCAAGTAGTCTCCACCAAAATATAAAACAAAACAAAGTTCACAATATAGGTTTCCATATATAGAGTAAAGAATGGAAAAGAGAAACGAAGTACATGAATAAAAGAAACAAAAGATGAAGATAACAACTACTCCAATGACCCTCCAAGCTACAAAGAACTACAACATAGACCTTCCCTCTTAGATTTGGGAAAAATAGAAAAAATATGAATGGGTCAAACATAAAGTCTGGTGAATGAGAAATAAACTGAAGAAGAAATAATAAAACAGTTTAATTTCAGGTCTTCCACGAATATCGTAGGTGAATAATATAATGCAGTGAATCCTTCTTAGATACAGTTCTTACGAAGCCAAAGTCCATGGTCACTCTATTGAAATCAACCATGCAGTAATACTAAACATCAATCGGCATGTCGGACCTGCTGTCCTTACCTATCCATGTGCTACAGCGTGAAAGTCATGCTCTTCACCCGTGCATTATGACTAAATGCCTCTAACGTCTGACCGTCGCTGACTCGAACAACCTCGCAGGACCCTGAAATTGCGCTCAGGCTCCGCCAAACTGGACTCCTATCCTCCTGTCTCCTTGGTCACTAATGTGAACTTGCCCTTATCCAAAGTGTTCGTCCTCCGAAAATGCGCCCGTAGCTGTGTCGGCTGTGCAAAATGCTCCAACGATCTACCTAAAGAACCTTACGTCGGAGCACACTTCTCATGTTCCATCCGCGTCGATCTACTTGAAAAAGCCTACGATTGCAGATTCTATCTATCCTACATACTAGCAACCTATGAAAGATAACAAACATTCTAGCGAACCTACTTGCCCGCTCCTGCTACGTATAGCCAAAACTATATTTTGGTCTTAACTGCATGAAACACCTATCCATACCTTTATAAGGTCTGCTTACAAAATCGCTTCCAGATTAATTAATTTTACCGTTGCAGTTTATATATTGTTTATTTCCATTAATCTGCTTTAGGCCAATTTTACATTCGATTTGGTTATTTCACAATTTCCCTTTTCTTACATTAATGGTATTTCAATTTCACGTCTGTTAAGTCTATATGGTTTGTTTGTCATTTTTATGCCATTTTTTACAGATTTACACTAGCCTTTAGGGTCCATTTAATTACCTTTTTTTCCACCTTTATTTACGTTCTCTTTTTAGAGATTTAATCTACACAAAAAATTTGTCCAGTAGCCACAAACAATTTAATTACACAAAAGTCCACTTTCACATTTTTATGCCACAAATGAAACAAGCATTTATGCCAATTAGACTTCCTAATTTTGTTTTGAAGCCATATTCAGAATTATGTAATTATATAAATCAAAACCATAATTTATTCAAGTAACATATTCTGAATTTATTCAACTAACCTATTCTACCATTAGAAATTGAATAACAATTCTAATTCAGTTTAATTAAATCAATCTCATTTATGCCATGAAACGTGAATAACAATTTGTCTGTTCCAAATTTCAACCCAAACATGAATTAGAATTAAGAAGTGGAAGAAGAAGATACAATAATTTACATAAATTTCAATCTTATTTATGCCATAAAAAGCAAATAGATAATTTATATGTCCCATATTTTAAACTAAACATGAACTAGATTTGAGAAGTGGAAGAAGAAGAAGTTGCAATAATTTACATCTATTCTCAATCAATAACAAAAATTAATTCATATTAACGTGCTAGAAAAGAAATGAAATTAAACTACTTTATTTTTCTATTTCATAGTAATTCCCACTCATCTGGAACTTGAGCTGGCATAAATTTGAAAAAAGCTTTGCTTTAATCTTTCTCCCTTTGATTCTTATAAATTCCCTAAATTGCTTGAATATATATAGCTAATTTAACTTGGTAGAGATTTGTTTATTTAGTAGAGAAAAGGAAAAAGAATAATATACACAAATTTTACCGTAGAATTATGGCGACGGTTGAATAAGAGATTAGGTTTAGGTTAGATAGTTTATTTATAGATTGCTTGAGTGAATATAATCCATTAGATTATTTTAGATCAAATCTGGTTCTTTCATACACTTAATGGTTATCCATTCTAGCCCACACATCACTCAACCAATAAAATTTAGCCATCTCATCCTATTACATCACCGGAGCAAATGGGAAGCCGCCACATGCCAGAAACAACCTAAAGTACGTAGGAAAATCGCTAGAAACGAACCAACTAAAAACATAGCTCCAGATTTTGGGCGACAACGGGCTTGATCTCTTGAGACGACCCGCCTTTCACTCTACAGAAAGACGCATCATCTTGAATAAAGAAAGGGATAGAAAAGAGAAAAGATAGGAAAGAAAGAAGAAACAACATCAGAATCTCAATAGCGGAACGAAAAAATTATAATAATAACATAAGTATTACATAGCATACAACAATTATTAGAGTTACACAGATTATACACCACATACTAGACAGTTATAAACACCTGTCTAGTTATTACAACTTAATACAATACAGAGATACCAACACAGTGGAACACTATATATATCTACAACGCTGAAGCCTCCTGCTCCATTGCTCCTCCAGAATTCGTCAAAGCTAATCTAAATCCCTTGGCTACTCGTAAAAATTTGAGTACCCAAGAGTTTAAGAAAAACAGAAATAAACTCTGGGTCAGACATGGGTCTGGTGTGAGTAACAGGTTAAGGTTGCTTAACTTTGAAAAACCTTTGAAAACATAAGGTATCACGTAAGACTCCCCATACATAAACATGGGTAAGTTTTTACCTTACGCTAACCAAAACACTTGATAGGAAATCCAGTGATATTATAATAGGGTCTAGGGTTTCAAGTAAAATACAGAAATAGCTGGAATGCTTACATCTCACGTTCCAACATAGTTGGGCACAACTAAAACGTACGGCACTTATTGGAGATTGGATTCCATACAATGGCAGGGCTACTGGGGTACCCCCCGTCACAGTACGTGGCCTAGATCACCGTACCGAGGAATACTTCCAATCCCCTACAACACAAGGTCGGAACCATCCCTTACTGCACAGTCCCGAACAAGACAACCCCGGCAGTTGGAGCTCAACAACTGCCCACACAGCCGAATAAAAGGGACCTCTAGACAAAGGAAAATCTCGTCCTACTTGTGTGCTACCCACTTAGCCTTGCTGCACCTCCCCTGTTTTAGCCATTCCTGGTTGATGAGGTTTGAGGCTACGATTACCTTTATAGAACACATCTGTCTTAGAATGCTCATCGTTCACCTGACGATGTTCTGAAAGCATTCAATCCATACAAGTTCATTCCGGGTTCGAACGAAACCGAAGGCATTATCTCGTTACACTCATTTTGGAATCACCCTCAAAGTTAACGACGATAACCCTTGCACTCTAAGTCTTCATCTTCACTTGAGATTCACGACCTATCATTAATTTGGATCGATGTGGTTGTCGGATATCCAAATCTGGAAACACGATCTCGGTCTCTTCGAAATCCAAAACGCCATCTTTTAGGTCCAAGTTGTTTTAAAGTTAAAAACAATTCTATTATCTATATACACATAGATAGATAATTCACATATCACAATAGATAATCCACATTATCATCACAAACAGATAATTCACATTATCATCATAAACAGATAATCCACATTATCATCACACTTCAACCAAAGCAACCACTTCAAACAGCATTACTTATCTCATATCTGAGATCTCAACCCATCCAAGGCAATCAATACCATCCATCCATACATAAGCAATGATCTATACCATCTCTAAATAAAATAAAATTAATTAATTACTTCATTCTATAAATCCTGCTTACTTAACCATTAATTAATTACAAATTAATTAATTAATTATCCTCTAATTATCCATCTTAATTAATCACCCTTGATTAATTATTCTCTAATTACTTTAAGTAATTAGCCTTTAATTAATTATACAAAGTAATTTTCCTTAACCATTCACAGTATTTAACCTTAATTACATTCATTAATTAATTAATTATAATTAATTACATTAATCCTTAATTAACCATTGATTAATTAACCTTTGATTAATCAACCTTTAATTACATCATTAATTACTTAATTAATGATTCTTAATTACTTCTTCAATTAATTATTAATCATATTTAATAATTAATCTTTAATTAATTATTCATTAATCAGCCTTGATTAATCACATCAGTATTTAATTGCCCTTAATTTATTACACCACTTAATTATCTTCAAATAACTTTATTAGTTTATTCTTAAATTAATTACACTAAGTAATTAATTGTTAATTGCTTTCTCTAAGTAATTATCCTTCATATTAATTACACAAGGTAATTAAACCCAAATCATTTCCATTAAAATTACCATTCCAATGTAATTAACACCAGTAATTATTCATTAATTACTTCACCAAGTAATTACACTTTTCCAATTACATTCAGTAATTATAATTTGCAAACCATCAAGTGACTATCTTAAATTAATTAAACCAATTAATTAACTTGACTAATCACATTACTTTAATTAATTACATTAAGTAATTAATTCCTTAATTACTTCATTAAGTAATTATACTTAAACGTTTCCATAATTGATTATCTTAATTAATTAATCTAATTAATCATCTTAAATTAATTACATTAATTAATCATTTGATAATCCTTAGTTAATGATCCTTCATTAACTATTAACAATCCTTTAATTACTTTCTAAGTAATTAAACTTTAATTAATCATCTCGTAATCCAAATTAATTCATTCTTATTAACCAATTAATTAATTCTCTAATTACTCAATTAGTTAAGTGCTTAACTATAACTTCATTAATCTTTAATTACTAGATTAATAAAAAAATTAATCATTAATTATTTATCTATTCTGATCTTGATTAAAGATCCGTAATTACAAATTAATTAATCTTTAATTAATTAACTTAAACCTTGATTTCTTAATTAATTAACTCTTAGTTCATTATCTAACAACCCATAATTACTAATTGATTAATAAAAAATCATTAATTAATTATTAATCATTGAAAATTTAAATTATCTTCAGGATAAATCATTCTTGTATTAATGACTTTCATTAACATAAACATTTAAAACATTTCACTTTTAAAATTTACTTTAAATTTCAAATTTCAAATTAAAATGATTAACAAACTTAAACTTTAACCAAATTTAAATCAAATTTATAAAGCTCTTAAAATCAAATGTTAAAGGAACTTTTATAAAGAATTTTATATAAATAAGTTTTAAACATTTTATTTAAAAACCATTTCATTTTAAAACATGCATTAAACATTTAAACTTGTTTAAACAATTAAAATTTTTAAAACTTTATTTATTTTAAAATTAGGATTCAAAAGTTAATTTGAATCCATACCTCAAAATTGATTTAAAACTTCATCAGTCTTTACTAAAATCTGGAAATAGATTACTTTTGACAAACAAAGTCATTTCAAACTTGAAAACTTTAAAAACTGTTTTTGTTTTAAATTTTCATTCAAAACCTAGTTTCTTAACAAACAATCCTCGAGCCTACTACACTTGCTGCCCTAATCTTCGAAATAAACCCGAAACAATCACGAACTAAACTCGACATTCAAGCCTTCTTCCCTGAACCTCAAACACTACCTGACACCAACGCAAACGCATGCATGTGCACGGTGGTTTCGACCACCTACAGTCACTCACGCCGCCACCCACAAGTCATCAACGACTCAATAAAGCCTCACAACCCCTCAGATTGGCACAAACCACGACAAATCGAAATCGAGCTATGAGAGTACCTGAAACCCAAAAATGCTACGACCAAAAACCCTTCGCCGACGATGAAACGACCACCGGAATATCTGCAATTCCAGCTAAACTTCGTCAACTCACCCACCTCCATTTCCCAAAAATTTGTAGCACTCGATTCAACAGAGAAAACATGGTGGATTATTTATTGACCATCCCTAAAAACAAGGTTATAAACAAAAATTGGTCACCACTGCCTCCACAACTCCTAGATCACCACACTGACATTTTGCTGACCCCTCTGATCGCTCCTCTACCACCAGCGAGAATCCCGACCATGCCGAGCCACTAGATCACCAGAGGCAACCCAAAATCCCAAATTGATCAAACAAGAACTGCTCTTCCATCCCTTAACTAAAAATCATAATTTCATTCTTAAAATTCATGTTTGGGGTTAAGGATTTAATTTATGTTCCTGAATTGATGAATTATAGTTTTATGAATTTTCACTTATACCAAATTTGCTCTGTTGTTTATGTTCCCAGAGCCATTACAAAATTATTTTGACTTAAATAAAAATTTTAAATTATAATTTATGATGAAACAAACATATTTTGTTTAAGTCTTAAATCCAAACCAAAATTAAATCAAGAGATAATGGTTTTTTAAATCAAACAAAAGCTTGAAAATCAAAGAGCAGGAATGCTATAGAAACAAGCATGCACACATTTTATACATTCACGGATAATTCACTCATATAAAATCACACAAATCATTTTATTTTCTAGATATTTAACATGCAACAGATCACAGATACTATAATTTTTAAAAAGTGATGTTACTCACCTGATTAGGATGATGAACAGAGCCTCTTTTGAAAAACTTTTCAACTGAATGTTGGAACAGCTTTAGACTTTAAACTTGAGTTGCTAAAATTTGCTTCCATGATTTAAAACTTGAAATGCTAGTCTTTATGGAACTGAAATGCTTGCAAACAAAGATGATTGCTTTGAGTTCAGCTTGCTTTTTTTTTCAAAAACGGAGTTGATTTCTTGAATATGCTTTGATAATTCCTCAGGTTTGCAAAGAACAGGCTTTGAAAGTGCATGCAGGTTTTTTTTTATGAATTGTTCTAATTTGAAAAGAATGACAGGTTTTAGGCAGATAGTTTGATTCTGGGAAATGAATAAAAGGTTGAAGAAATTTGATTTTTCTGGTTTGAAGAGAGACTGATCGCTGATTTGGATGAATTTCTGGTTTTTGAAATGATACAGGTTGATGATTTTGAAAAAGAATGGTTTGCAGGCTTGCACTTGATTTGGTTTCTGGTTTATGAAAGTGTTTACAACAGATTTTGTTTGAGTAAATGCTTTAAAATTTTCTTAACTTTGATTTGAAAAGAAAACGAAATTGAAAGGGAAGAGGCGTTGTTTATAAAAGATGAAAGTATGATATAATAAAAATAAAACAAAATACAAAATTGAAAATGACACTTGTATAAAATTTCAACATTTGTCAATACCCTTAGTTTATTAAGTAACATTTGTTGTCATGCGTCTTAATATTCATACACTTGTCCCTTAAGTAATTTTATTTAATTTTAAATGTTAATAAAGGGTTTTATACTTACTTTATTATTTATAAATGCTTATCTATATATGTATACGAGTTTCCTTAAAGAAAAATAAAACAAAACAAATTGCACACATATTTTTAAATCCAAAATATTTTAAAATATATAACTTTTGAATTTCAATTTTAAATCCAAATTCAAATTCAAATTAAATTCAAAAAGCCAATTTAAAATTAACAACATAATAAATTTTGAACATAACAATTTAGTTTTTTTTTTAAAATCTATTTATAAAAATAACACATATTTATTATTGTTTGAAAATAACTAATTGCTAATTTTAAACAATTTATAAAAGAAATTATCTCTTTACTTATAATTTACTTATTTTACTAAATGAATTAAGGATCATATGTAAATTGTATTTAAACTTATATATATTTAAATCATATTTATCAAGTAATATTTAAAATGAAAACAAAACAAACTTTTTTTTATTCTTATTTAAATTTAAACTTAAGCTTAATATATTTCAGAAAATTAAACATTTATCTCAAGTATTTTAAAACTATGCAATTATTTATTTAAATATCTTTGAAAAAGTTTTATATTAAATTTTAATCAAAATTTCCAAATTACCAAAAATACATTAGAATTTGAAAACATGATTTCATTTATTAAATTTAAACCAAAGCTTATCTACTTACAATATATACAAATATATATATTATAAATAGAAAATAATTTATTAGCTTTTAAAAGATAAAATTCACCAATTAAATATTTATTAAAAGAAGATTATCAAATCAATTCAAATCTTATTAACAAAGATTATCAAATTAGTTTAATTTTTAATACAGATTATTAAATTGATATTACCCAAAATTCCGGGTCATCTCATTCCTCCCCCTTAAAAGAATTTTGTCCCCGAAATTTAAAAGCAAAGGTAATTTAATAATCTATCTAAGATTTTAATTTTAAACCATAGGCATATATTATCAATCATATGCTAACAACCATAGCAACCAATTCACCCAAATCAAACAAATTTAACTATCCAGACAAAATCCGAAATAGAACTTCCTAGAGTTTTCCAGGTATAAATATCGAGATATTCACTCTACAGAATCCAAACAATCTATACAACTAATCTAAGGAGCTCCTACTCATCTTGATCTACAAAACTAAACAGGATATCAGACCACAGACAAGTCTGACTCAACAACCAAACCCTCCTGAACTGCTGGTTCTACTACCAGAGATGGATCATACACGTACTCCCTCAGAGATACGTAAAACACATCGAATCCCAGTTATCCAAACTGGCAATTCAATCCTGTAGACCAAACACTTATCCTCACAACAATACAGAAAAGATCCAATATACCTCGAAGCTAGCTTCCTAGCCTTACCAAAACTTTATAGATCCCTTTGATCAGAGAAAACTTATCCAAAATCAAATCTCCGACTTCGAAATCCAAATTTCTGCGTCTCTTATCCACAAAACCCTTTAGACGATATTGGGCTGCCTACATCCTTCCTGATCAGCTCAACCTTCGTCGATGCCTCTTGAAACAAACTGGATCAAAAACAACCCACAAAATGATCCTCTCACAATCAACCAAAACCAAGAACACAAACTCTACTCCTCAAATATCAGAAGACTAAACTTAATTCTCCTATCCGAAAAAACAAAACAGATGCACTCCCAAACTGCTTCCGCTGCACAACTCTGATCTGGAGTAGATGAAAATGCTGATGAAGATCACAAGCACAAACTGGACAACACATCCTAAAAATATGGCTCAACAGATCCATAAAAGAAAACTCAGAAATTCCACCAAATCCTGAGCTGCTTCATCAAACTCTATCTCTAGGAACCATCCTTCAACTAAGCTAAACCACCGGTACCACTCTTGGAATCCTAGTCAATAGAAAACTCAATCTCCAAATACAGACAAACCTTGACTTCTCTGAAGACATCCGGAAAAACTCTGATAACCCAAGAGAACACTCATCTATCACAAGTCACTTTTGCGATCAATCCAGCCTAATTCCAAAGAAAAATGTTCTGTCTTTACCAATCAAAACAGCTTATGCTTATCTAGCCAATCCATCGAAGAAATGGATCCACTCTGCAGCTTCTGAACTCCACCTTTAGAAAATTGCTAAGCCAGATAACCTTCTGCCGACACACAGAACACTTCGAGCTGCAATGCTGCAACTGATGCCAAAGACTTCCTTACTAGAAGCTCCTCGATAAACTCGAGCCTCAAGAAAAACACATCACCCTGCTGAACTCAGCCACAACACCAAAGCAGACACACTTCCTTAAAACATGTTCCAAAAGAAACATCTTCGGAAACATTCATAGTCACTGCATCTCATCACACAGTTACTACATCCTGAAGTTGCCAAGATACCATCACTCGCTTTTGCCAAACCGACGGATCCAAACTCTACTCATCCAAATTGCACTTCAAAGATAGACTCCGAACCTTTAAAAGGTTTCCTTCAGAGATCGATGAAATCCTTACCCTATTGCAAAGCTTACTCGAGACAGTATTAGGTCTACAGTCTCGACAGGTACACTTCCAACTTCAACATCATACTCCTACCATTGGTAGTCGTGTTACACACACCACTACCCTATCTACCTTTACAACTTATATTGGAAAACCCGAACAGGTAACCCAACGGATAGGTAGAAATAAACACACACACACGCATACATACATATATATATATATATATATATCAAAATTACAAATACGCTCTCTCAAGAAAGAAATCACTCCAAAGCCTAGGTATTCACTCATCCTAGCGCTCTAATACCAAATGTAACGGTCTAGGCTTTTCAACCATCGACAGTGGCCACTTTCCGCCATGGCTTACATTGGTACCTCGGGTTTGCTTTTACGGCCGGCCTCTCAACTCGCAACTAACCCCTCAAGGCCTTATAGTACCTCCGGGGACATGTAGGGGTAAGAGTCTCCCGTTCGTCACCTAACGCAAAGCAAGAACTCCCTATCATGCTGTAATGTAGCAAACCTGATCCCGGTCTCATCGAAATCCAAAACGCCAGCTTTTAGGTCCAAGTTGTTTTAAAGTTAAAAATAATTCAATTCTATTATCTATATACACACAGATAGATAATTCAGATATCACAATAGATAATCCACATTATCATCACAAACAGATAATTCACATTATCACCATAAACAGATAATCCACATTATCATCACACTTCAACCAAAGCATCCATTCCACACAGCATTACTTATCTCATATCTGAGATCTCAACCCATCCAAGGAAATCAATATCATCCATCCATACATAAGCAATGATCTATACCATCTCTAACTAAAATAAATTAAATTAATTACTTCATTCTATAAATCCTGCTTACTTAACCATTAATTAATTACAAATTAATTAATTAATTATCCTCTAATTATCCATCTTAATTAATCACCCTTGATTAATTATTCTCTAATTACTTTAAGTAATTAGCCTTTAATTAATTATACAAAGTAATTTTCCTTAACCATTCACAGTATTTAACCTTAATTACATTCATTAATTAATTAATTACATTAATCCTTAATTAATTACATTAATTGATTACTCTTTAATCACTTATTGATTAATCAACCTTTCATTAATCAACCTTTAGTTACATCATTAATTACTTAATTAATGATTCTTAATTACTTCTTCAATTAATTATTAATCATATTTAAAAATTAATTTTTAATTAATTATTCATTAATCGGCCTTGATTAATCACATTAGTAATTATTACCCTTAATTAATTACATCACTTAATTATCTTCAAATAACTTTATTAGTTTATTCTTAAATTAATTACACTAAGTAATTAATTATTAATTACTTTCTCTAAGTAATTATCCTTCATATTAATTACATAAGGTAATTAAACCTAAATCATTTCCATTAAAATTACAATTCCAATTTAATTAACATCCAGTAATTATCCATTAATTACTTCACCAAGTAATTACACTTTTCCAATTACATTTAGTAATTATAATTTACAAACCATCAAGTGACTATCTTAAATTAATTAAACCAATTAATTTACTTGACTAATCACATCACTTTAATTAATTACATTGGGTAATTAATTCCTTAATTACTTCATTAAGTAATTATACTTAAACGATTCCACAATTGATTATCTTAATTAATTAATCTAATTAATCATCTTAAATTAATTACATTAATTAATCATTTGATAATCCTTAGTTAATGATCCTTCATTAACTATTAACAATCCTTTAATTACTTTCTAAGTAATTAAACTTTAATTAATCATCTCCTAATCCAAATTAATTTATTCTTATTAAAAAATTAATTAATTCTCTAATTACTCAATTAGTTAAGTGCTTAACTATAACTTGATTAGTCTTTAATTACTAGATTAATAAAAAATTAATCATTAATTATTTATCTATTATTATCTTGATTAACGATCCTTAATTACAAATTAATTAATCTTTAATTAATTAACTTAACCCTTAATTACTTAATTAATTAACTCTTAGTTCATTAACTAACAATCCATAATTATTAGTTAATTAATACAAAATCATTAATTAATTAATTAATTAATCATTAATCATTGAAAATTTAAAGTATCTTTAGGATAAATCATTCTTTTATTAATGACTTTCATTAACATATAAATTTAAAACATTTCACTTTTAAAATTTACTTCAAATTTCAAATTTAAAATAATTAACAAACTTAAACTTTAACCAAATTTAAATCAAATTTATAAACCTCTTAAAATCAAATGTTAAAGGAAATTTTATAAAGAATTTTATATAAATAAGTTTAAACATTTTAAACATTTTATTTAAAAACCATTTCATTTTAAAACATACTTTAAACATTTAAACTTGTTTAAACAATTCAAATTTATAAAACTTTATTTATTTTAAATTTAGGATTCAAAAGTTAATTTGAATCCATACCTCAAAATTGATTTAAAACTTCATCAATCTTTACTAAAATATGGAAACATATTACTTTTGACAAACAAAGTCATTTCACACTTGAAAACTTTAAAAACTGTTTTTGTGTTAAATTTTCATTCAGAACCTAGTTGCTTAACAAACAATCCTTGAGCCTACTACACTAGCTACCCTGATTTTCGAAATAAACCTGAAACAATCACGAACTAAACTCGAGATTCATGCCTTCTTCCCCAAACCCCAAACACTACCTGACACCAATGCAAACACGTGCATGTGCATGGTGATTCCGACCACCTACGGTCACTCACGCCACCACCCACAAGTCATCAACGACTCAGTCAACCCTCACAACCCCTCAGATCGGCACAAACCATGACAAATCGAAATCGAGCTATGAGAGTACCTGAAACCCAAAAATGCTACGACCAAAAACCCTTCGCCGATGATGAAACGACCACCGGAATATCTGTAATTCCAGCTACACCTTCGTCAACACACCCACCTCCATTTCCCAAAAATTTGTAGCACTCGATTCAATAGAGAAAACGTGGTGGATTATTCACTGATCATCCCTAAAACTAGGGTTATAAACAAAAATTGGCCACCGCTGCCTCCACAACTCCTAGATCACCACCTTGACATTTTTGCTGACCTCTCCGATCATTCCTCTACCACCAGCGAGAATCCCGACCATGCCAAGCCATTAGATCACCAAAGGCAACCCAAAACTCCCAAATTGATCAAACAGGAACTACTCTTCCATCCCTTACCTAAAAATCATAATTTCATTCTTAAAATTCATGTTTAGGGTTAAGGATTTAATTTATGTTCCTGAATTGATGAATTAAAGTTTTTGAATTTTCACTTATACTAAATTTGCTCTGTTGTTTTTATTCCCAGAGCCATTACAAATTTATTTTGACTTAAATAAAAATTTTAAATTATAATTTATGATGAAACAAACATATTTTGTTTAAGTCTTAAATCAAAACCAAGATTAAATCAGGAGATAATGGTTTTTTAAATCAAACGGAACAAAGAACAGGAATGCTACAGAAACAAGCATGCACACATTCTATACATTCACAGATAATTCACTCATATAAAATCACACAAATCATTTTATTTTCCAGATATTTAACATGCAACAGATCACAGATACTTTAATTTTGAAAAAGTGATGTTACTCACCTAATTAGGATGATGAAAAAAGCCTCTTTTGAAAAACTTTTAAACTGAGTGTTGAAACAGCTTTAGACTTTAAACTTGAGTTGCTAAAATTTGCTTCCATGATTTAAAACTTGAATTGCTAGTCTTTATGGAACTTAAATGCTTGCAAACAGAGATGATTGTTTTGATTCCAGGCTTGCTTTTTTTTTAAAAACAAATATGATTTCTTAAATATGCTTTGATAATTCCTCAGGTTTGCAAAGAACAGGCTTTGAAAGTGCATGCAGATTTTTTTTTTGAATTGTTTTGATTTGAAAAGAATGACAGGTTTTAGGCAGATAGTTTGATTCTGGGAAATGAATAACAGGTTGAAGAAATTTGATTTTTCTGGTTTGAAGAGAGGTTGATCATTGATTTGGATGAATTTCTGGTTTTTGAAATGATACAGGTTGATGATTTTGAAAAAGAATGGTTTGCAGGCTTGCACTTGATTTGGTTTCTGGTTTATGAAAGTGTTTACAACAGATTTTGTTTGAGTACATGCTTTAAAATTTTCATAACTTTGATTTGAAAAGAAAAATAAATTGAAAGGGAAGAGGCGTTGTTTATAAAAGATGAAAGTATGATTTAATAAAAATAAAAGAAAATACAAAATTGAAAATGACACTTGTATAAAATTTTAACATTTGTCAATACCCTTAGTTTATTAACTAACATTTTTTGTCATGTGTCTTAATATTCGTACACTTGTCCCTTAAGTAATTTTAAATGTTAATAAAGGGTTTTATACTTACTTTATTATTTATAAATGCTTATCTATATATGTATATGAATTTCCTTAAAGAAAAATAAAACAAAACAAATTACACACATATTTTTAAATCCAAAATATTTTAAAATATATAACTATTGAATTTCAATTTTAAATCCAAATTCAAATTCAAATTAAATTCAAAAACCCAATTTAAAATTAATAACATAATAAATTTTGAAAATAACAATTCGGTTTTTTTTAAATCTATTTATAAAAATAACACATATTTATTATTGTTTGAAAATAACTAATTGCTAATTTTAAAAAATTTATAAAATAAATTATCTCTTTACTTATAATTTACTTATTTTACTAAATGAATTAAGGATCATATGTAAATTGTATTTAAACTTATATATATTTAAATCATATTTGTGACGCCCCACTCCGAGAGCCTCGTTAACAAAGAGTATTACATAGATAATACTGTCGGCTAACGCGGACAATAGAGTATAATGGAAGCGACCATGTGCAATCTTACCTTAACTATTCACTAAATAAGTCGAAAAGTAGAAACACATTAGAATTCGACCTATTCAATAAATATTTAAAGCAAAACTACAATGGCTATAGGATCTATCAGAAGAAAATATAACAACTCAAATGTAATATACATCACAGAACAGTCAATCATAATATACACATACACCGATACACAACAGAGTATACAAAATAATACATGTCAGGTGGTACAGGAGACCACAATATACAGACGAGACGAAAGAGTATAAATCAAAGTTACAGCAGATAAGGACTACAAAAGACGCTATAACAAAATGAAGCTAGCGAATAGTCCATGCGGAAGCAAAATAGGCTAAGTCTCCAAAAGCACCTAACCTGAAACATCTCGGTCTGACCCGAGTATAAAATACCCGGATCAGTCTAGATAACAAATCAGTTAGATTAACTGAACAATAATAAACCTGCAAGGTCATACAGTATAACAAATATCTCTAGAGGAGATAACACAATCATCAACAAGAAATGAATCATATAGAGCAAGCCTCATATCATCGGCAACATATAGAAACAAAGGATACAAATATCCCAAAACAAGCCAGAAGGCAAATAACAAATACCCATAAGGTATACAAGTTCCACAAGGTAATCGCTATACTCCATGCGGCTCACAAAGACCAACACCGAAGGGCGATACCAAGGGAATATACATATCAATGAAACATCATGAAATTTTGCTCGAGCTCAGTACTGTACAAACAAGGATCCATGAGCCCGAAGACTCCAAACCCAAGTATCACCCATGCGGCACATAAGGCCAACATCAGAGCGAAACTATATAGGGCAACAAACCCGAAGGCACACACCCGAAGGCAACATACCCGAAGGCAACAAACCTAGGGAGACAGTCCGAAGACACTATCCCAGAGGCAACAAACCGTAGTGGTGAAGGTCGAAGACCCAGTACTGGACACCACTAACTGGCGGAATGTGTCACGACTCTCGAAAAGGAATCCGAAAAGTGTTAACGTATGTCCCATAACCACTCGTTCGCACTAAACGGTTTACTATCCGTCAGTCCCTTTCACACTCAAAGCAGTACAAAGTTTACCTCATATCATCGATAAACCAAACCCGAAGGTCAAAACAATCAATCGAATAGGTCAAGGATTAATCGGAAGGATAAACGCACAGATTCATGGTCCGTGTTTTGCCCAACCATTTAATCACCCTCCCACTTCGTTCGAAGTGCGAAAGTGTGTGTGTTTTAAATAGAATTTATAAATTAGAGAAACGAACTTTTAAATGCGATTCGAGAGATTATTTCATAAAAACCCGTGGATTAAAATTAAAAGGAACCATCAAAGTCAAAACAATTGATAATCATACATAGGATCATCATGAATCAATTCAAATTGAAAATTCAATCCCAAAAGGCGAAGTGGGCTGAAACAGCAGGTTCAGTCGACTGAGCAGAGTTTTTCAGTCGACTGACCCTGTACCTGGAAATTTTCTAGGTTCAGGAAACTTTCTGTTTCCAGGTTCAGTCGACTGTGCAGAGTTTTTCAGTCGACTGAATCATGCCTGGAAACTCTCGGGTTTCAGGTTCAGTCGACTGTGTAGAGTTTTCAGTCGACTGAATCTTGCCTGGACTGTTTTCCAGCCTTATTCAAATGAAGAGCAAACTCTCCCAAAATGCAATCGGACGAACATTGGCTCTAAGGGCTTATGCCAATCGACAACCCGGCCCTATTTGTTCCTCGATGCATCACCAAAACATGATTAAAACATCAAAGTTAGGATTTCAAAGATTTTAACCCAAAACACTAAAAATTGGATTATTCCTCAATTCAACCCAAACCAAATGCAAGTGCATATGAACAAGGTGTTAGGAATTCATACCTAACATCAATGAAATCAAGAGAAGTAGATGTGAGTTCAAAACTCACCTTTTCACACAAAACAAAGAAGATGAAGAAGCACAATTGCAAGGAATCAACCAACTACACTTCACTTCAACACTACAAGCTTCAATCTAGAATCAAAGAAAGTATTTCCTAGGTTAGGGTTAGGAAAATTACAGAAATTGAAGAGGAGAAGAGATGGAGAAGATGGAGATGAACTTACCAATGGATTCTCTATGAATTTGGAGCAAGAAATCAAGATACAAAAGAGAAACTAGGGCTTGCTAATTTCTAATTCTCTTCCCTTTCCCCCATTTCAGTTTTTAGCTTAAGAAAGAAATGAAATGAAGATGAAATGAAAAGAAGGGTTGAGCTAGGGGGTTAAGTGGGCTAGTGGGCTGAACCCAATCCCAAACCCAATAGGAAAAGTAGCCAAAATTTCACAAACTCCAAACATATCAAAGATTATACTCAAAAAGATCGCAAACGCCATTTTGGAACCAATGGAGGTGGTTTCGAGTTCCAATTCGGCCATTTGCAGAAAGTAACATTTCGGACCCCAAAATCCGAATAACGATGCTATATTTAAATCAAACATTTAAATATAAAATCGTTAAATATGCGGGTTGTTACAGATCTCCCCTCCTTACAAAATTGCGTCCCCGCAATTCCTAGAGACGATATTTGTAACAACTACATACAAAAGAAAGAATAAACTTTAGACACAGAAATAGACATACCATTACGAAGCAAGGATAGAAAACCTGGATAAGATCGCTCAATATACTCTCTGGTTTCCCAAGTACAGTCATTGGGATTAGCGGACCATTGAACTTTAACGAGCGGCACGTCCTTGTTCTGAAGGTGTCGCACCTCCGTGTCAAGCACGCGAATAGGTTGCTGTACAAAAGATAAGTCCGGTGAGGTCTCAAGCTCTTGCAAATCAGGAGAATCAATTACAGAATCCGATTCTCGAAGACACTTCCGAAGTTGCGAGACGTGAAACACGTCATGAATGCCAGATAAATGAGCTGGAAGTGAAACTCTATAAGCCACAGGGCCAATACGTTCAGTAATAGAAAACGGTCCTATATAACGAGGAGCCAATTTTCCAGTCGCACTGAAACGCATAACCCCTTTCAAAGGAGAAACACGAATAAAAACAAGATCGCCGATCGAGAACTCGAGAGGCTTCCTACGGTTGTCCGCATAGGATTTCTGGCGACTCTGTGCCTCTTTCATCCTCAATCGAATAAGATCAATCTTCTCAGAAGAATGACGAACAAAGTCCGGGCCAAGAATAAGCTTCTCCCCAGATTCCAACCAACATGAAGGTGATCGACATGGCCTTCCGTATAAGGCTTCGAAAGGAGCCATACCGATACTAGACTGGAAACTATTGTTGTAGGAGAACTCTACAAGAGGTAGGTGATCCTCCCAACTACCACCGAAATCAAAGATACAAATACGGAGAAGATCTTCCAAAATACGATTCACCCGTTCAGTCTGTCCGTCAGACTGCGGATGATAAGCTGTAGAAAAATTAAGCTTTGTTCCCAAAGCTTGTTGAAGACTCTTCCAAAAATGACTCGTGAATAAAGGATCACGATCACTCACAATAGAACTAGGAACACCGTGAAGTCTCACGATTTCCTTGACATACAACTTAGCCAAATGCGAAGCTGTCCTATTAGACTTAATAGGGACAAAATGAGCAGACTTGGTGAGGCGATCAACAATAACCCAAATACTAGAATGACCTGATCTCGAACGAGGTAGGCCGTCAATAAAATCCATAGAAACTTGATCCCATTTCCACAATGGAATCTCAAGAGGTTGAAGAAGTCCAGAAGGACGCTGATGTTCGGCCTTCGCGCGTTGACATGTCATGCAGTTGCTTACATAACTCGCCACATCGCGCTTCATGCCTTCCCAATAATAAAGACGATGCATATCGGCATACATCTTACTACTACCGAGATGAATGGTATACTTAGAACGATGGCAATCATCAAGAATGTCATGCCTAAGTGCAAAATCAGAAGGCACAAAAAGATGGTTCTTCTTACGAAGACACCCATGAGAATCAATGCTAAAATCTTGCAACGCCTCATCACAAGATTCAGACTCACAAAGCTGAATAAAATGCAACAAATCAGGATCACGCCGCTGAGCATCGGCAATACGATCCAATAAAATAGGTCGAGCTCCCAAACTAAATAATAGAATAGGAGAACCAGAAGATGAACCTCGATCACGAATTTCACAAAAAGATAGAGTCTCAAGAATATTCCATTCGGCAAGCATCATAGAAATAACAGCCGAATGTTTGCGACTAAGCGCATCTGCAACACGATTACCCTTACCAGGGGTAAACCGGATATCAAAGTCATAGGAAGCAAGAAACTCGAGCCAACGCTGTTGTCTCATATTGAGTTCCTTCTGAGTAAACAAATACTTCAAAGATTTATGATCGGTATAGAGAATGAAGCGCTCGCCCAATAAATAATGTCGCCAAATCTTCAAGGCAAAGACAATGGCGGCTAACTCAAGATCATGAGTGGCATAGCGAACTTCATTCGGACGCAGTTGCCTAAAAGCATAAGCAACTACCCGATCTCTCTGCATAAGCACAGCACCGAGACCACTACCACACGTATCGGTGTAGACAACAAGATCATGATTCCCTTCGGGAACCACAAGAATAGGAGCATTAGTGAGAAGCTCTTTCAATGTCTGAAAGGAAGCTTCACACTTGTCGGACCAAATAAAACGAATGCCTTTCCGAGTAAGGCAAGTGAGAGGAAGCACAACACGGGAAAAGTTCTTAATGAACCGTCGGTAATAACCCGCCAATCCAAGGAAACTACGAATCTCATGCACATTCTCAGGCCTCTTCCAATTCTGGATGGCTTCGATCTTTGAGGGATCGACAGAAATGCCATCGGAAGATACAACATGGCCTAAGAACTTAACCTTATTCTCCCAAAAGCAGCACTTGGAGAATTTGGCTTTAAGCAGATGACGACGAAGAGTACTCAAGACAATTCTCAAGTGATTAGCATGCTCAGCTTCAGACTTAGAATAAATAAGGATATCATCAATGAAGACGAGAACAAACTTATCGAGATATTCCCGGAATACCCGATTCATGAGGTCAACAAAGAAAGTAGGAGCGTTCGTCAAACCGAACGGCATAACGAGCCACTCAAAGGAACCATAACGAGTGCGGAAAGCGGTAAGAGGTATGCTATCCTCCGCGACTCGTAACTGATGAAAACCTGTGGCAAGGTCAAGCTGAGAAAAGACCTTGGCACCACTCAATAGATCGAACATATCATCGATCCTAGGCAATGGATACCTATTTCTAATGGTCAACTCGTTAAGCTTGCGATAGTCAATGCAAAGCCTAAGAGTTCCATCAGACTTCTTCACAAAAAAGACCGCGTATCCCCACGGAGAAAAACTGGACTGAATCAACTGTTTGGACTCGAGCTCTAAAAGCTGCTTCTTGAGTTCCTCATTTTCCTTTGTAGACATCCTCGTGGGAGGACGACTAACTGGCTGCGCGCCTGAAATGAGATAAATGCGGAACTCAATTGCCCGTTTGGGTGGCAAACCCGAAACAGGTTCAAAAATATCAGAAAAGTCACAAGCAATAGGAATACGAGATACATCATCACCATCTCGCGAATCAAGAGAATACAAAGCCATCACGGAATTATCCACATCCCGAAGAACAAGAGATAATTGAGAAGGTGAATCAGGATGACAAAGATATAAAATTCTCTCGGAACAAATAATCCTGGCATCGTACCTCACTAGCCAGTCCATACCAAAAATCATATCAAAACCCAAATGAGAAACAACGTGCAGATTCGCACGGAAGGAAAAGCCACATAAAACAATCTCAATATCATCACAAAGCAAAATAAGGGTCGCGGATCCCCCAATAGGATTCGCAATCCTTAAAGAAGTAACCATACAACAAACATCCAAAGATAAATCATCTACAAGCTTCTTCGATAGAAAGAATGTGAAGCACCCGTATCGAAAAGAACTCGTATACTATGATCATGAAATAGAACTGAACCCTCCAAAATAGATGGAGTCATACCTTTGGATTGAGAAGGACCTCCAGAAGCATTAGCCACATTGAGCTTGCCAGATTTTGCATTAGCAGGAGCAGTAGGACAAGCAGAAACATGATGACCTTCCTTCTTGCAATTATGGCAGAAGAGAGGCTTTGGACAAGCTCGAATAATATGATCCGGAGAACCACAATTAAAACACTTTCGAACGAAAGGTGTTCCGGAAGATTGAGGCTGAGAGCTAGGACCACCGGTCTTCTTCTTCTTATAAGGAAAATGCTTCTTCTGAATTGGAAACTGCTTCTTGTTAGGGTTTCTGGAAACCTCAACATCAACATCACTATCACACTCCTTCTCGACGGTCTCGAGATGAAGCGCCGAATCAACCAATTCCTCAAAAGAAAGTTTAAGCTGGAGCAACAAGGACTTCTTAAGATATTTCTTAAGGCCAGAAGCAAACTTCAAATTCTTCTTATAAGAAGTGCTGATGAATTCAAGACCATACTGAGATAAAGCCTCGAACGATGCGACATACTCAGAAACAGAAGATTTCCCTTGCTTAAACTCAAGGAAGCGACGGGTCAATAAAACTTTTTCAGATTCAGGAACGAACTTGAGTTCAAATCGTCCCCGAAACTGAGTCCAAGAAAGAGTAGCCTCATCAATTTCAGCTACAAGAAGCTCATACCAGTCAAGAGCACGCTCTTGTAATAAGCTAGAAGTTACAAGAACTCTATCATGGTCAGAAAGATCCATGCGAGAGAAAATACGCTCGCACGTGCGAAGCCAAGCTTGGACTTCAAGAACAGACTCGGAGCCCTTAAATGGCTTTCCTCCAAGATGAGCAAAATCACTGCACTGACGTGCAAAAGCAGACTTGCGAGGTGGAGACACTCGAGGAGGAACGAGAGGCTGAGTGCTCCTAAACAATTCCAAAAATTGATCCGCAGACATATATACGCCATCCGGATGCGAACCACTAGATTGTCCAGCATCCGAACGTCGACCCCTGCCTCTTCCAGACATAAGCTGAAAGTAAAATAAGAACAAGATTATTCACAAGGTAGATATTACAATATGGGATACTACGGAATAAAATGCATTCCTAGACGTATTTCCAATATCTATCTAACCTTGATGGAATAAAGAGACATGATGATTCAAGGATCGGTATCACTTGTACACTTTGATGTACCATAATATGTGCATCTATTCTGTGTTTATCATATTTTGTTCTGAACTCAGCTCCGATACCACGCTGTGACGCCCCACTCCGAGAGCCTCGTTAACAAAGAGTATTACATAGATAATACTGTCGGCTAACGCGGACAATAGAGTATAATGGAAGCGACCATGTGCAATCTTACCTTAACTATTCACTAAATAAGTCGAAAAGTAGAAACACATTAGAATTCGACCTATTCAATAAATATTTAAAGCAAAACTACAACGGCTATAGGATCTATCAGAAGAAAATATAACAACTCAAATGTAATATACATCACAGAACAGTCAATCATAATATACACATACACCGATACACAACAGAGTATACAAAATAATACATGTCAGGTGGTACAGGAGACCACAATATACAGACGAGACGAAAGAGTATAAATCAAAGTTACAGCAGATAAGGACTACAAAAGACGCTATAACAAAATGAAGCTAGCGAATAGTCCATGCGGAAGCAAAATAGGCTAAGTCTCAAAAAGCACCTAACCTGAAACATCTCGGTCTGACCCGAGTATAAAATACCCGGATCAGTCTAGATAACAAATCAGTTAGATTAACTGAACAATAATAAACCTGCAAGGTCATACAGTATAACAAATATCTCTAGAGGAGATAACACAATCATCAACAAGAAATGAATCATATAGAGCAAGCCTCATATCAACGACAACATATAGAAACAAAGGATACAAATATCCCAAAACAAGCCAGAAGGCAAATAACAAATACCCATAAGGTATACAAGTTCCACAAGGTAATCGCTATACTCCATGCGGCTCACAAAGACCAACACCGAAGGGCGATACCAAGGGAATATACATATCAATGAAACATCATGAAATTTTGCTCGAGCTCAGTACTGTACAAACAAGGATCCATGAGCCCGAAGACTCCAAACCCAAGTATCACCCATGCGGCACATAAGGCCAACATCAGAGCGAAACTATATAGGGCAACAAACCCGAAGGCACACACCCGAAGGCAACATACCCGAAGGCAACAAACCTAGGGAGACAGTCCGAAGACACTATCCCAGAGGCAACAAACCGTAGTGGTGAAGGTCGAAGACCCAGTACTGGACACCACTAACTGGCGGAATGTGTCACAACTCTCGAAAAGGAATCCGAAAAGTGTTAATGTATGTCCCATAACCACTCGTTCGCACTAAACGGTTTACTATCCGTCAGTCCCTTTCACACTCAAAGCAGTACAAAGTTTACCTCATATCATCGATAAACCGAACCCGAAGGTCAAAACAATCAATCGAATAGGTCAAGGATTAATCGGAAGGATAAACGCACAGATTCATGGTCCGTGTTTTGCCCAACCATTTAATCACCCTCCCACTTCGTTCGAAGTGCGAAAGTGTGTGTGTTTTAAATATAATTTATAAATTAGAGAAACGAACTTTTAAATGCGATTCGAGAGATTATTTCATAAAAACCCGTGGATTAAAATTAAAAGGAACCATCAAAGTCAAAACAATTGATAATCATACATAGGATCATCATGAATCAATTCAAATTGAAAATTCAATCCCAAAAGGCGAAGTGGGCTGAAACAGCAGGTTCAGTCGACTGAACAGAGTTTTTCAGTCGACTGACCCTGTACCTGGAAATTTTCTAGGTTCAGGAAACTTTCTGTTTCCAGGTTCAGTCGACTGTGCAGAGTTTTTCAGTCGACTGAATCATGCCTGGAAACTCTCGGGTTTCAGGTTCAGTCGACTATGCAGAGTTTTCAGTCGACTTAATCTTGCCTGGGCTGTTTTCCAGCCTTATTCAAATGAAGAGCAAACACTCCCAAAATGCAATCGGACGAACATTGGCTCTAAGGGCTTATGCCAATCGACAACCCGGCCCTATATGTTCCTCGATGCATCACCAAAACATGATTAAAACATCAAAGTTAGGATTTCAAAGATTTTAACCCAAAACACTAAAAATTGGATTATTCCTCAATTCAACCCAAACCAAATGCAAGTGCATATGAACAAGGTGTTAGGAATTCATACCTAACATCAATGAAATCAAGAGAAGTAGATGTGAGTTCAAAACTCACCTTTTCACACAAAACAAAGAAGATGAAGAAGCACAATTGCAAGGAATCAACCAACTACACTTCACTTCAACACTACAAGCTTCAATCTAGAATCAAAGAAAGTATTTCCTAGGTTAGGGTTAAGAAAACTACATAAATTAAAGAGGAGAAGAGATGGAGAAGATGGAGATGAACTTACCAATGGATTCTCTATGAATTTGGAGCAAGAAATCAAGATACAAAAGAGAAACTAGGGCTTGCTAATTTCTAATTCTCTTCCCTTTCCCCCATTTCAGTTTTTAGCTTAAGAAAGAAATGAAATGAAGATGAAATGAAGAGAAGGGTTGAGCTAGGGGGTTAAGTGGGCTAGTGGGCTGAACCCAATCCCAAACCCAATAGGAAAAGTAGCCAAAATTTCACAAACTCCAAACGTATCAAAGATTATACTCAAAAAGATCGCAAACGCCATTTTGGAACCAATGGAAGTGGTTTCGAGTTCCAATTCGGCCATTTGCAGAAAGTAACATTTCGGACCCCAAAATCCGAATAACGATGCTATATTTAAATCAAACATTTAAATATAAAATCGTTAAATATGCGGGTTGTTACAATATTTATCAAGTAATATTTAAAAAAATAAAACAAATTTTTTTATTCTTATTTAAATTTAAACTTAAGCTTAATATATTTCAGAAAATTAAACATTTATCTCAGGTACTTTAAAACTATTCAATTATTTATTTAAATAGCTTTGAAAAAGTTTTATATTAAATTTTAATCAAAATTTCCAAATTACCAAAAATACATTAGAATTTGAAAACATAATTTCATTTATTAAATTTAAACCAAAGCTTATCTACTTACAATATATACAAATATATACTATAAATAGAAAATAATTTATTAGCTTTTAAGAGATAAAATTCTCCAATTAAATATTTATTAAAAGAAGATTATTAAATCAATTCAAATCTTATTAACAAAGATTGTCAAATTAATTTAATTTTTAATACAGATTATTAAATTGGTATTGCCCAAAATTCCGGGTCATCACTTCTTTGGTCACCAAGGAAGTCAAAATGTGTCTTTACTACTGTACCAAATGCGCTTTTAATTTCTTTTTAATTATACTTCCATAAAATATTGGGGGTTACACAATTACTATAATTTTATAAATCAATATTCATTTATATAATGTTTAAAATGATAAATTTGAATCAGTTAAGTTGTTAATTGAATAATTAATTAAATATGATTTAATTAATTAAATTAAATTAAATTAAATTACATATGATTTAATTAAATAGTGTGGAACTATGATAAATCCAAATTAGATTTAAGGAAAAAACGTACATATAGTATGTAGTATATACATTGTGATTTCAATTATTTTTTTATTTAACACCTGAATCACGAGGGTATTTCATAAGAAATGCATTATTTCATAAGTCGATGTCATTTAAAGAAATATATTAAAGATTATGAATCTCTAATATAAATGTTATTCTCTTCTATTTATATATTTATAATTACTTGCATACTCTTTAGTTGTTGAGCAAACTCGAGCTAGATGTGTCATTTGTAGTATTATTAATAAACCAACTAGATGAGGTAAGATAACTATATGTATTTGCTGAGCAAACTCAAGATCCATATATTACACTTAGGCCGTCGTGAAATGGTAGATACCAATGAATAATCTCTTTCAATTTGCTAAGCAAATTCAAGATCGAAATGAGATTAGGACAAAGATCATAGAATATGAGTTGTTTATGATACAGTCGACAATGTGTTGTCCATCGCTTACAGGCCTACGATTTATTGAGCAAACTCAAGGTCAGAATCCCAAGGCAAGCGAGTCCTACAACCTACTAGAGAAGTTGAAAGACTTCTGTGTTTTTCTATGGGTTTCGACAAACATAAAATCTTATGGGAGCCTTCTTAGAAAAATAAAATGAATACATTTAACCTTCCTAATATTGTGAGAGTATATGTTATAAAAGTTAAAATAATCAACTTCAATAAATTTGTGTAATTAATGTAAGTGATAAAGTGCTTATCAATTGAAGTATATACAAATGATGTAAATTAAGATTGACATAGGAATATTAAATATACTTACCAATAAATCTTTTAGCAAGTTGTCAATTCAAGGCCTATGTAAGAACCATATTATACAACTGCTAAATACATTGATGTCCTTAGTCAATAAAGGTTTTATTTGCTCGAAACCATGTGTTGTCTTTTATGAGTTTTGAACTGAAATACAAGAATGTGGATATTTGATCCATATTCCATCACATATAAATGTTATATGGTGAACAGTCATGATTTGTAATTTATGAATCTTTGATAAACTTAGTTCATTCGACATAAGTAAGTAAACTTATGAGATCATGCATTCAATAAGGCTGACTACAATAAGGATATTGTTGTGTTAGATGTAGCACTAGACCAAGAACTATAAGATGTACTTAGTAATTCGATCACTGAAATATCAGTTTTATCAGTTTATATAAAGTGCAATTAGTCGATATCCTTAAATGCTAAGGATAATCAAATGCATTTTCGTAAAGAGTTTGTTACAAACTTGTAGTAAGGATTTTCTTCCGAATGGTCCGACTATATAGAAATTAAAGTGAATATACGAGAGTGGATGTGACTTACGCACAGTTAAGTTGAAGAGAGTGAATGGTTACCTTCACTTCATAAAGAGGCATGGGAAACAAGAATTAAATAATATGCTAAAAATTACTTAATATGGAATGACAAATGTGATTTCTATTCTAAATGTATTTTCAAATAAAAAAATTATTTTCTATGAAAGTTATTTCCTCTAGTTCAAGATAATTGATCTAAAACTGATGATTGTAACCTAGCTATAGTGTATGAAATAAAACTCTATAATAAGTGATTGAAGGGAGCTTCTTATTTCATAAGCTATTATAGTAACGAAGGATAGGAGAATACCATATAACACTTCTTAGCGAACACACTAAGTTACGAAAATTGATTTTGTAAACATACAAAATATTTTTTATGAAATAATAATTGATTGAAAATGGACATAGTTTTATTTCAATTTGAATATTATGAATATTCGTTACAAAATAAAATTATAGTAATAGTATTTGTTTTTAAAACAAAAGTGATGCATAAAAATATAGAAACATCGGATTTTTTTATAATTATTTTGGAATTATGGACTAAGCAATTTTGAAAAATAATTCTTTAATCACGTAATAATGAATGATATGATGCTAGTAAATTGTATCTCAAACGATTAGGAGCAAAGCACTTATTCAGTGAGAGCGACAAAAGAGATTATGAACTTTTCGAATTGATATGCATAGATGTATGCAATCAGGGTCTATTAATATCAAAAAACAAATGCTTACTTTATTAACTTCAAAGATAAGCTATCATTGAAATGAACATGGGTATCTGATACATAAGTACTATATTTGTTTGCAAGTTCATTAAATATAAAATGGAAGTAGAAAATATAATATATAACGAAAACAAGAAAATTCGATTTCATCAAATAGGTAAGTGTATTGGCAAGGGTTCTAAAAGCATCTAAGAATAAATAAGATTAAATCTCAAAAGTTTCTACTCCCTATAATATATAATAATGTATCGATAAGGAGTAATCAAAATTTGTTGAACAAAGTATGATTGATAAAAAGTGAAGTTGGGTTAACATCTTTCTATACGGTCGTGTACTTAAGAGTAAGTACATGAAGTTAATATTAATTTCATCTAAAGCATAGTTTATGAGATCATATAAAATAAAAGTTTATAAGAAACCCCCAACATATCCTAGTTTAAGGAGTTGACAGGTTATGTGAGTGAAGATGCTACACGTAATATTTGTTTGTGTGGGACCTTGAATGGATCGCCCCAAAATGTTTGGTACTTACCAATATTGTTTGATCAACTTAAATTATGAACATAAGTATCCTGAACTAAAACAAAATTAGTTACACACACATATACATATCTGTGTCTGTGGGTGTAAAGGCGGCTCATAAAATGTTAATATACACCTACTGCATTGCACTAAGAAACAACTATTCTTTCAAGAAACCTCAACTTCATGATGAAAGAATTTATTTTAGAGATTGTTGGATGTAAGATGGAATTGGATATGATCCGCATATAAAAATGACTACAAAGGATGAAGTGAAATTAACCAGGCCTAAAATGAAACAACAAATTTGAATGTCAAACAAGAACTCTCGCACATTAAAGAAAAACCATGTGTTTCTGATTGGTGTCAACAAAATGTTTTCTCCGTTGTTAATAAACCATGAAGAGTATTGACTCTGTCATATGGTGCAATGCGCAAACCTGGAATGGACTCCAAGTATGGTACTAAAATATGATTTTGACAGTTGTGCCCAAAAGGATATGATCCATTGGCTACAAATGTGTCATTAATAAGAATCCCAATGCATTTGAAATAGAGTAAGCAACGTTGATAAGAATAACATCGTAAATTTCAGTTGTTGAAATTAGCATAACAAATTCGTCATTCAACGTTCTTAAGTTAATACAGATTTCCCACACAAAATTATCGCTCGATATGAATTTGATTTCTAGTTCATATATGATGAAATATAAAATTCTAAATGATGATTTAGAATAGACTATTTGCACATAACAACCAAAATGTATTGAAGTCAGTGGGATCAATTCTAAGTTTATGGGTTTTAGATATGATTCAAAAATTGATACAAAAGTATCATTCGATGAGCATTATAGTGGAACGGGTATTTTGATAGAAATATCAAATAGTTTGATTTTTATCAAAATGTAGAGAAAGCGTGTATCTGTAAGAAAGAATATTAAAGTATTAATATATTCCTAAATATAAGTAAACAAGAAACTAATGATTATTAACGATGTACCCATATTCAAATCATTTTAGTTTGGTGGTCTAAACTCAACGTTTGATTTCAAAATGACATCTACTATAATCAATATAAAAGAATGTTGGGATCGCCTAAATAATACAAATAGCCCCATATCAAATGGTTTAATATGGAGCATGCAAGATAGATTCCTTATGCATTGGCAATAGAAATTATCATATATGTTATGCTGTATATAATGTCCCTAATCATATATGTAAATGATACATTGAATGAGTATCGAATCAAAATAAAATCACTAAATGATAGTTAAGATTATTCTTGAGTATTTATGAAATACTAAAGAATCGTTTATAGAAACAACGAACTCCTTATGTATGTGTACCTACACTCTGACTTCATGCGTGACATTGAGTGTAGTATGTCTCCTAATTTCATATCCAGTTTTAATTAAGGGGTTTTAAGACGGGCCGTTCCAAATGAAAGGCTGTGGCTGTTTTGACCATAATGTAAGTAAATCACCTTGAATGGCACCAAAATACAAGCAATCTATATATAAATATATTACACAAATTTATACTAAGCCAATGGTGATTCCAAATGTTGAGAATTATATAACATTGTTGTGCAATAACAATACCGTTATATAGATCATGAAGGAATCTAGAACTCGTTAAAATTCAAAAAAAAATTCTGAAAAATTCCACATGATAAAGGCAATTTATCAGCTTCAGAGAGAGTTGATTGACAGAGTAGATAACTAGGATAATATACCATA
This sequence comes from Allium cepa, assembly GCA_030765085.1. Taxonomy (NCBI): domain Eukaryota; kingdom Viridiplantae; phylum Streptophyta; class Magnoliopsida; order Asparagales; family Amaryllidaceae; genus Allium; species Allium cepa. The sequence continues at coordinate 1,012,558,920 of CM060934.1, read as the reverse complement.
TCCGCTCATTAAAGTGACTAGCTCGATCAATTTAAGAAAACTGATTAGAGGAATGGAAACAAGATTCTATAATTGACCCTAAATGCAAGTGGGAGATTGATAAAGTTAAGGGTATGCCCTAAGGGCAATTATGTAATTTGTTACATATAGTTAACTCTATAACCGATCTAATTCAAAATAAAATCTGTTTTTCATTCTATTATATACTTGCCATATTGTGATATATTAATTAATTACTTAATTTAAGTATGTTAAATAGAAAATCCTTAAATGATATATTGTGTGATATTAATTACAATGTGTTGTAATAATAAATTTTTTATCACATTAAAACGACATATTATTTTAAATATTCCTAGTTAAGGTTTTTCGAGACAGGATATTTATACATCCATTGAGACTAGAGTACGTAATGTTCTCAAGGTGTTGGGAACTATATTACTCAATTGGGAGCACCAAGAGGTTGCATACTAATAATTATTGGATAGTTACGGAATGAATCGCTTATGAGTTTTTTGTCGGTTAATATAAGTAAGGTCAAATGGAGAATCTTAAAGCGACAATGTTATAGAGTTCTCTTTACTTGAGAATACCATGAAACTTCAACGTGGAAACTCCACTTTGATTATAATAAAACTATGACATGTCGTCCATCGAATAACTATAGTTGGTCTAAGTTGAAGCATTGGAAGTAAACACTATTCAATAGAGAATCTAATTCCTTGGTTATATGAGGTTAGTATTACGGTCAACCCTTATCAATTAAATGTAAAAGTCTTTGGCTAGAATAGTACAGTTAATAATTATTATTATTATTATTTGATCAAGGACCTTGTTTTGCTATAACCAAGTTGAAAGTGGATGACATCGTAATTTTAACTAAAACTAAATTCCATAAGCCCCAAATCAATATATAGTTTTGAATAATAGAATTAATGTTAATTACTGTTACTACTAAGTACTGTTTAAAATAATAAAATGGATTTTTTTGAAATGATGTGTGAGCCATAAATTCGGCAAAACCATCACACCAATAGCTAATGTGACATATGAACGTTAATATTCGAATTGTTCGATATTAAAGGTTGACTGAATTTTCACCATTTAGTCGCGTAATCGTGATGATGAATATTATGAAATACCACATGATTGAATTAATTTATAATTGTTGCATAATTAATTAAATTTATGAATATTAACTGTTAAATTTTATTTGATTTTTCGATGCATTTAGTGTTTAATTAAGTGTGTATATAAAATTATATATAGATACATGTATCTATATACGATATCGTTGGAAATTTAAATTTGCTTTAAATTAATTATTTACTAAATAAGCTAGGACTTTTTAAAGTCCAACTAGGCACTATACATGGCCACCCTAGGATGTGTTGGGGAGTGAAGATTAAATATTCAAATTGGATTTGAAATAATAGAAAAGGGATGAGTAAAAGGAGGGGATATTTTCTCCACTTTTAACTTTTTTTCATGCTACTTAAACCACTTACTTCATGTTCAATTTTTGAGCTAATAGCCATATGTTTCATGTGATGATGACCAAAACTACAGGAGCAAAAATCAAACAAAAATTGAATAAAAACAATGCAAAAGTGGTGCTTTTGATTGTTGCAATTTCTTAAGGCGATTCATTTGCATATAGGAGTCTCTCATTTATTCAAAGTGCAACCCTAAGGCCACATCTATAAACTAATGTTCTGATGTTTACAATTCCGATATATATCATGATAATATAGATCTAGATCGTTATTCAACAAATTATATATACATTTGTTGTCACTTTACACACACATACATATATATAATCTGTCAAGCATATATATACACTTCTATATATATACATATATATGTATATATGTATGTATGTATGTATGCATATGTATGTATGTATATTTTTATACTTGATCTATATTCAATTTTAATTTTAATTTTAATTTTTTTATGGACATGATTCTGTAAGAATATGTATGTATATGTGTGTGTGTTTACTAACTAAACTTTTAAACTTCTTGACACATCTTCAACTTTTAGGCCTTTGTAAATCCCAAGTCTCCATAAATGCAATCTAACATCCACAATAATCACTCGCCTCCAATGTATATTTTTTTCATCAATCATCTCTCTCCCCGAGACTTTGGAAATCCAGTTCATCTTAGCAAAGTCCTCCCTTGCAGCCGGCATCAAGCCCCCTGTACATTTAGGGCTTCTAATAGTTATTATTGCAGTGCTTGTTGTTGCATTAATTTTTCTATAAACTACTAAAGTAGTGCATTCATATCTACACCTCTGATGGCTGGACCTAGCATTTGTACCCTTACATTCATGGCTTTGTCATACACTCACTCTCTTCCTTATCCACTTGTTTGCTGTAACAACCCGCATTTTCGATCCTTGGAAATCGACACTAATACATCCATGGCATTCGCATGTCGAGCATACAAGTGACAGAAAGATAGATTGTTGGGGAAAAAAAAGAAAAGGTACAATAGAATCTCACATCTTGTCGAGTAATATATAACACACAATAGATCTTTACAAAAGAAAACTGTAATATATACATCAAAATCAGAGTACACATAATCATTAATCATTAGTCTGGACAGTTATAACAACTTGTCCTCACAAATGTTGACAAATAAAACAACACATATAGTGAAAATAGAGAATATTCGAGAGGTACATCTTGGACATCTAGCTCGTCTCTGAAGCTCCAAGGCATCCAAACTAGATCTTAAAATATGCTCGGTCTGACCCGAGCATTATAAGAAAAATAATGCGCGGATCAATCTAGTAAACTAGCGTGAGAAACACACCTCAATTGAATTTTACTATTATAAAAACTTTTCAGAATAAAGGTATCTCGTAAGACTACACCGCACATATATACGAATGGGTTTTACCTTACAATAACTAAAATATTTCTATAGAAAATAAAATGATATTATAATAGTGTCTAGGGTTTAAAGTAAATATTGAATCATAATCGAAATTGTTACATTAATCAAATTCCAACATAATAGATATACAACTAAGTTCGAAAGGAACTTAGAGAATGGATTTCATATAATGAGAAGGCACTGGGGTACCGCTTGCTATGGTACACAACTAGAAAATATACCGAGGGCCTCACAAGGACCCCCAGCCAACACAGGATCGGCCAACCCTTTACTAGATAGTATCGAATATTCATCATCTTGATTGCTTTTGCACTTTTTCGAGAGCTCTCTTGCATAATCAAATCCATCAACGAATATATCTAGAAAGGTGATGACAATATCCTAATTGGTGCGAACCACTTAGCCCTACTGCATCTCCCCTGATTTTTTTCATTCCTAGTTGATGAGGCTTGAGGCTACATTTTACTTTTTATATACCCTCTAGACAGCAATGCGGTGCTAGCATTCATCCATACAAGTTGTTCAGGAAATGAACAAATCGAAGGCACTACTTCTACCACATCCATTTTTAAATCACCCTCAGGATTAGTAGCAAGTAGCCCTTGCATTTCAAAGAACTCCATCTTCGATCATCATTAATATATCTCCAGTTCGAAAGCTTATACCGGTTCTAGGTGTTTTTCAGATAATATATCTGATCCCGGTCTCTCCAAACCGACAATGATGGTTTTAAAAACTAACCAAGTTTTGATAGTCGGTTATTTAACAATCAAATATAAAACAATTGAACCAAAGATTTAATTTCACAAGGGTAATAACACTAGCTAAGCACAAAGCAACCTTTAGCCTCTTAAATTAATCTTTTCACTAATTTAAAACTACTTTGTAAATTCTCATATTAAAATACATTTACAAAGATATATTTCATAAACCCTTCTCTTTACTTTTCAATACTTGAAAAATATTGATATACTTATCTCAACTGTAGAAGTATACTCACCAACCATTCATTTTTAAAACTTAGAAAGCCTTTGTATGCACTTAAATTAACCATATAAATATGTTAGCAAATCACTGCATTTTCAACACTTAGAAAATGCAGTGATATACTTATCTCAACGGTATAAGTGTATTTACAAATCTTAAGAACGATTTTCATTTCAAAACCACATTTAAATTTGGTTTGAAACAATGCCATTTTAAAACAGAGATAATAATAACCCAAACATTATTCCTTCTGTGTTAAGTAAGGAAAATAATATTCCATACCACCATAATTAAGAAGGTTATTTTAGGAATCAAATCTCTATTATAAAATAACTCTTTTTATAGAATATTGTTTATAAATTCCTTTACAGTGATCAAAAAAAATTTATAGGCTCCCTTTATAAATTTCCAAACTTATTTAATGACTCCTTTGCAAACTTCTTAATATCATTTATAAAACCCTTTTATAAAACTTCTTTTATAAAATATCATTTATAAGCTCATTTTATAAAACTCGTAATCCATTTATAGAACTTCTTTTATAAAAAAAAACTCCTTTTATAAAGCAAACTCCAAATATAAAACAAACTTAGATTATAAAACAGAACTCCTTTTATATTTCTAAAATGCCCTTTTTAACATTTCCTTCATAATTCAAAAACCAAACTCCAATTTTATCATACTTTGAGTTTCAAAAATAGATCCAACTACTTTCTCCAAAACAACCATTCCATATATTAATATAAATCCACAGATGTGTTTTATTTCTAAAATTTATCAAACGGAATATCTTCCCTTTTTATAAAATATCACTATAAGACTCCCCTTAAATTTGTAAAATATCATTCATAAATCTATTCTTTTATTTTCAACATTTTATATAAAATTTCTCACAAATATTTATTTTTCAAAAAATTTCCATCTTCTTTAAAACAAAAATCACTTTTAAATAAAAGATAACCCATGTTTATTTACTTTTGAATACAAATATTATTATTATAATTCCCTATAAAAAAACAAATACTTTCAAAAATAATTATAAAACATTTACTTATATATATATTAGAAATAATAAAATAAGAATTTTAAATGAAAATAGGAATGTTTAAAATCTCTTTTTAAATTAAAATATCATATAAATTCCAAAATTGTCAAATTAAAAATCAGTTTTTCCAAATTAAAATCATTTCCAAACAAAATCAATAATTTATAGTATTTCAAACATACTATATCGTGGCAAATAGTTACTATAGCACTTAACCAATGCTATAATTACCTTTTCTACTAAAAAGGTTCAAATTTTCACATATTTCAGTGTCACATCCAAAATGACCAACAATCAAATTCAGCATTTAACAATCTATACCATAGATATACAACTGAAATAGATCAATAGGTATATAATAGGCAATTAAAATTAACAATATCGAGAAATTCGGATTTCTTAAAAAAAATTCCTGCATTTCAATTTTGAATGACGATACTTTTCAAAAGCAAATGTTTTAACCAATCAGCCAATAATTCAACCAAACACAAATAAAAAAAATTATCTATGATATATCATACTGATTATCCAATATGGTGAGTTAAACTCACCGAAATTCCATTTGGCGTCAAAGTGTTCCAGTTGGTCCAATATTGAATGTCGTTCGATTTTAGCATAAAATTCCATTAGCTCCAATCTCAATCAATCCAATTCCAAAGCATAGCTATCGCTATTATGAGCACAATGCAAAAAAGTTTCATCTCGATTGGACCTTATATGAGCAAGTTATGAATTATTTTAAGTTATCGAATAATTTAAAATAATTAAATTCCACTAATTACATTTATTTAAAACTATTTACCCTATTGATAAACTAATCCATCTTCTCAAAATACTTTTCCGCTTCCTATTCCTACTCACGATCCACCCAGGCTTCAGCCACTCCTCCTCCCACGTCGCCTTGGACCTCCTTATCTCCCGTCATTGCTGCCAAACCCTCCTCTACGCGCGAGCACCCAATTCTCCTCCACCACGTCACCGCCACGTCACAGGAAAACATCTCGACTTGACATGCTCGAGTGCGAACCCTACCAGTTTGTGCCTCCCTTTATTGCATCGAGCCTCGTCAAAAACTCACCGCACGTGCACGACAACACATCGAACCCAAAGCAACCACCCGTGTGAGCTCTAGTCGCCTAATTCCTCCAAATACCCAAACGCTAGTCCACAATAGGCACAGCTAAACTCATGACCATCCACCAGACCACACCGGATAGTCTAAAATTTGCATAGCTTGTAGATCTCTCCAATTAAATTCCAAAAATCAAAGCATTTGAATTTTGAATTTTTATTTGAATTGTTCTTGAATTTAAAAGGAGGTGGATTTATATTTATATCTATTTTTAACAAACATGAGAAGAAAGGGGAAATCGTGTTAAGTGATTTTGTTACTCAAATGTTAGTTTAAATTATAGCCCAATTTTTGGTATCTTGCAACACAGATTTCCATTCGCATATGAACGACGAAGGACAAAACAAAAATACGGTCGCACTCAAAACAGCAACGCAACCTCAAAATAAAAATAATATATGCTGGTTAACGTCTTCTATAAAATAACCAAAAACACCATCGTTTGCCCAAAATCGTGAAACGATAATTTAAATAATTTCCGAATTAAAAATTATGGAAGAATCAAATAAATTAAAAATAGATCACTAAAAATCGAGTCATTATAATAAAATAAATTTTCTGATTAATTATTCAAATTAGTTATTACTGTAAATAAATTAACAAAATGAGTTCATCGTTATTATTTAAAAATTAAAAGAAGTCAAATAAGACCATTAAATACATTCAATAAATATTAAATTAAAATCCTGATATTTAAATCATTATTCCAATATTAAGTTCAAAATTCACTTATTCAAAAAAATCCCTATATTTAAATTCAAGTTTTAAACTTTAAAACCCAATTATTACAATATTTAAAATTAAATATACAAAAACAAATGAAAAAATCTCGGGTTGTTGCATCCTTCCTCCCTTAAAAGAATTTTGTCTTTGAAATTCCCAAGGTAAGAAAAATGCCTCTAAACCCTTAAGCTGCCAAAATCAATTAGTTTAAATGTAATATTACATCTCTAAATCTTTTAAAATTATGGAAAATTTCGATTGCGTCTCCTTTGCGCTACTTTAATAGAAAAACTACAAATCACCACTACGGACCCAAACCAACAAAAGTCAAGTGCCCTCTTATATCTGGGCATAAAACCATCAACCAAAACCAGAAATATAAACATGTACTTATTTATCGAGAAATCCAACTTTACTCTGCATCTCACTTACAAATGCTATCAAACCATATACTTGCATTTGCTAATAAAGAAGCACACAATTATTTAAAGCCCATACGATGTACAAGTACCATCCTTACATGATAAGCAATCTGATCACTCGCTCGATCACATAATTTCACTTTCGAACGAGTATTGTTCACTTAACTTCCCTACTGCGGACTCCGATACGGTTCCTTGATTAGAAACCTCCGCTCTCCTAGCATAGCCATATACTATGATAGAATCGATAGGGTTCCTTGATCGAAACTCCGTATCAACTATTCGACGTCAAAAAATCGATTGAAAAATCCTTGTTTGGATTGGTGTAAATCACCTCGAAATCGTGTACACGCATCTAGATCAAAATCGGTTATGCAAATAAAATGATCTATGTACAACTTATGTATTATTCAATTGGTTTCTCTTAACCATAACAATTATTTTATCCACATTCATTTTAAATCACAATTTATTTTACTAATAGTATTTGATTTATAAAAAAAATACTTATGAACCATTTTCTACAACTAAGTTACATTCCATTTCTTAACTCAAGTACATGTCAATAAAATACTCTCTTATATCCAAAAGAGTATATATGCAAATTTCATTTTTTTTTACTTAACCCAAATGTTCAACAAATTAAAATTTGTTTAATTTCTTACTACCTTCTCAAATTTATAAGTTACCAAAACTTGTCTTCTTATAATTTCAACAGAAACACTTAACTAAATCTATATATCTTGTTTGGAAGTTTCGACTGTCCTAAATCGTCAGAAATTCCATTTCATTTTAATAATTGAAAATTACCAAATATCTCAAAACTAGATGCACAAACCAAACTATCAGAATGGATAGAATCCATTAGCTTATAATATCACTTAACAGAAAATTTAAGAACTAGACAACCTTTTTATTTCAAGCTATTTTGAAATAATAGTAATATATATATATATATATATATATATTTCCTTTGTATATCAAATTTTACTTTTGCAATTCAAAACAAAATTTATTTTACCAAATGACTCGATAACCAATTTACTCTGGTAGCAATCTCTCACTTAAAAAGTCAAAAAATGAACACTGATGATGCTGTAGTTATCACCGGAACTATTTTCCAACGACTGAAGTGAGTTCAGTGCTTTTTGTTTCTTCTAAAATCCTTTTAAAATATTTCTAGTCAAAAATACTACTAAGCTAATACTCTTGTCATTTTTCTCTAAAAACTAGAAGATAATTTCCGAAACACCAGGATTAAGCTCTTAAATTCTCAGTTTAAACCCATTTAATTATAAACAGTACTTTATAATTCACATTTTATAAATTCACTTTCTTATATAAACTCATTTCAAAAATGTTTATCTTTGCCTATACTATAATAAACAATTTTTTCATTAAAATTAAATTTTAACTCAGCATTATCATCAAACGCCTTATGATCAAACTGTGAAACTGAATCCACATGGTGTTCGTATTTAATTCAACCAAACAATAAATGCTCATAAACTACCTGGGCACAAACAATAAATAATAAATGATAATAATCGAATATTATCATTCTTTAACAACCAAACACACTATTAATAACCACATTAATTTCTGAAGATTATTCTTTTTATATATAAAATATAGTCTAGGTAAAATTATTTCATTTATCCAATTTTAAAACAATACTATGTCAGTTTGCCTTGTTCAGAGTTTAGAAACTTCTATCGATACAGTTGTTCCTTTTATACCTACCAGAATTCATAAACTACCCAACTGATAAATCAATCCAATATAAAACATTTTTATGGCACTAACAAATATGCAGTCTCACACACACAGATATATATATGTACATACGTACGTATGTATGTGTGTGTGTGTAATACACTCCAACTCATCCTAGGGTCTCACTTACCCTATCTCAAATGAGTCTTCCCCATCAAAGCCTAGGTGTTTGCTCAACCTAAGCTTCGATACCACATGTAACATTCCCCTTAAACATGTAGTGCCTGAAGCGTAGTAACCTCAAATTTGATTTTACGGCCAGCCTCTCGATTGTAAGCACGCAGCAAACGAACCCATTAATTTCAAGGATGTGGAGGGTAAGAGTCTAAGCTTCGGCGTAGTTCACAAAGCGAGAACTCACTATCATGTTAAAGCAACTTTGCAAATAGGTCGGATCTGGTCTCTCCGAACCGACAGCAATGGTTTTAAAAACTAGCCAAGATATGATAGTCATTTATTTAACTATTAAATAATAAACAATTCAACCAGAGATTTAATTCCATATGGAAAATAACACTTGTTAGGCATAAAGCAACCTAAGCCTCTTAAAGTAATATTTTCATTAATTAAAAACTACTTTGTAAATTCTTATATTAAAGTACCTTTACAAATATTTCACAAACTCTTCTCTATACTTTTTACTACTTGAAAAACATTAATATACTTATCTCAACAATACAAATATACTCATCAGGCATTCCACTTTTAAAACTTAGAAAACTTTAACATATACTTATATTAACAGTATAAGTATGTTAGCAAATCATTGCATTTTCAATACTTAGAAAATGTACTCATATACTTATCTCAACAGTGTAAGTATATCTACAAATCTTAAGAAAGATTTTCATTTCAAAACCACATTTAAATTTGGTCTAAATCAATCTTATTTAAAATAGAGATAATAATAACCTAAATATTTTTTTTTCAGTTAATAAGAATATTACATACCACCATAATTAAGAAGGCTATTTCGGGAACCAAATTTCGATTATAAAATAACTCTTTTCATAAAATATTATTTATAAATTCCTTTATAATTATCGAAAACATAATTATATGCTCCCTTTATAAATTTTCAAACTTATTTAATGACTCTTTTGCAAACTTCTTAATAATATTTATAATACCCTTTTTATAAAACTTCTTTATAAAATATCATTTATTAACTCATTTTATAAAACTCCAAATCATTTATACAACTCCTTTTATAAAACAAAACCCCTTTTATAATACAAACTCTAAATATAAAACAAACTCCGATTATAAAACAGAACTTCTTTTATATTTATAAAAAAATCCCTTTTAACTTTCCCTTCATATTACAAAAGCCAAACTCCAAATTTATCATACTTCCAGTTTCCAAAATAGATCCAGCTACTTGATTTAAAATGATCATTCCACACTATTATAATCCACAAATGTGATTTATTTCTCAAATTTGTCAAATGGAATATCTTCCCTTTTTATAAAATATCACTCATAAGACTCCCCTTAAATTTATGGAATGTCATTTATAAATCTTTTCCTTTATTTTCAACATTTTATATAAAATGTCTCACAAATATTTATTTTTCAAAATATTCCCATCTTATTTAGAACAAAAATCACTTTTAAATAAAAGATAACCCATTTTAATTTACTTTTGAATACAAATATTATTATTACAATAATTTTCTATAAAAATAATACTTCCAAAAATAATTTTTAAAACATTTACTTATATATATATATATATATATATATATATATATTAGAAAGAATAAAATAAGAAGTTAAAATAAACATAAGAAAGTATAAAAACTCTTTTAAATTAAAATATCACATAAATTCCAAATCAGCTAGATTAAAAATCATTTCTCCCTGGTCAAAATCATTTTCAAACCAAATCAATAATTTATAGTATTTCAAACATAATATATCGAGACAAATAGTTACTATAGCACTCAACCAATAGTATAACTAATTTTTCTACTACAAAGGTTCGAATTTTCACATATATCGGTGTCGCATCCAAAATGGCCAACAATCAGATTCAACACTTAACAATCTATACCACATATACAACTGATATAAATCAACATGTATATAACAGGCGAGTAAAATTCACAATATCGAAAAATCTTGATTTCTCAACAAATTTTTGTGTATTTCAATTTTAGATGACTTAACCAATCAGCCACTACGATATATCATATTGCTTATCCAAAATGGTAAGTTAAACTCGCTAAAATTCCAAGTCGCCGTTCGATTTTAGCACAAAATTTCATTAGTTCGCATCTCAATCAATCCAATTTCAAAGCATAGCTATTTCCGTTACGAGCGCGATGCAAAAATTTCTTTTCGGTTAGACCTCGTACGAGCAAGTCGTGAATTTTATAGGTTATCGAACAATTTAAAACAATTAAACTCCATAAATTACATTTATTTAAATCTAATTACCCTATTTATAAACTAATCCATCTTCTCAAAATACTTTCTCGCTTCCAATTCCTGCTCATGACCCAGCCAGGCTTCGGCCACTCCTCCCACGCCGCTTCGGACCTCCTTACCTCCCGTTATCACCGCCAAACCACTCGTCTACGCGCGAGCTCCCAATTCCTCTCACCACGTCACCTCCGTGTATAAGACTTCGTAGTCCCAACAAGTTTTGAAAACAATTTTTTGTTATTATAAAAAATTCACTAAGTTAACCCGTTGTGTGCTGACACAGTTCCAACAATCCCAACTTAGCCCAAAATCACCTAAGTACCAATTCAGTCATAATTCATAATTCCTTTGTTCGATTAACATGATCGTATTATGAAACTCAACTAGAAATCTAATTTTCTCCATAGTACAAGTTCCACTATCTAATTCATTCATTAATAAAGATTTCAGTTTCATCTCTTTAAGGAAAATTATCGATTTTCCCTTTATTAAACCATTAATTCAATAATTAGGGTATTACATAGATCTTTGATAATAGTGGCAATCTTATAAATTCCATCACCAAAATGTTGCACGTTCATGTATAAGAGATCTTCCACCTAATAAAATCTTCAAAGAATGGATCCACTCATTTATTTCTCCATACATATAGTATTCGAATCCTCAACTTTTCCACGATACATTGAAAATGAAGTAGACATATGGGCCTATCGTCGCAAAAGATGTCTTCTCCACCATCAACTTTGCCATCCTAATCAACAACGAACACAAGGTCTATAAAACCACCCGACTCCCAAAGTCCTCCCTCTTGATCCAGGAAGACTCAAATCTAATTGACCTAAAAAAATGATTCCCCGCATCGTTAAAAGATAGGGTCACGACATCATCCGTGAAGGCAGTTCATACAAGTACAACATGTTCCTAGCTAGACCATGCACTTACTGGGCGAGCATATCAGGGTCCTCTACCCAAACCTGCAATCAAATGTCACACATTCCTAGGACTCTTTCCTATCCATATACGTGCACTAGGACTTGATGCCACGAAACCTCTTTGATCCATTTAACTGGTAACTTATAAATTGCAAACCTTGAACTAGCAAAAAGATGGCACAATAAACCAAAATGATCCATTTTCTTTCAATTATTACTTTCCCTATTGTTTGTGATTTTTATCGAGTTGTGATATTGGTAAACTTAGATTCGTTAAAAGTCACCAATTGGGTTGCATTTTTGTTTCTTTACAACTGTAACAATCTTTGCTTCTACCGTGTAGGGCTAAATTGAGATTCTCATCAGTTGGAACATGATTTTTTTATTATTATTTCCAAACAGTAAGATATTATGTTAGAATTCATGCATACTCAGGTTGTGTTATCTGCCATCATACATTATCGATAATTTATGTGTCCACATGATCTTAGTTAAACTGTTTTCCTATGCAGTTGTCTATATAATGCATCAAAAGTTGCACACAGACATATTAAAGTGATGTAAAATCAAAGTAATTGCTCAATATCTCATTAATTATTTTAACTCAAAAAGATCTATAAAATTATGTAATGATAGTTCAAATTCATTAAATTTCATTGTTAATTATCAAGGTTGCAAAAACAACAAATAGTTTCCATATTTGCACATGTTTTATAATTTAACTTTAGTTATATTATTTGAGCGTATATATTAATTTACAAAACATCCATATACAAAGAGATATATAACTGTCAACATTGTAGTGTTCATTGTAAAACAACAATTGAAAAACAACATTTGAACTATTAAAAAAAGCCATTTGTAAAAATGCATAATTACCGAGAAACATTTGCAAAAGCTTTAAGGCTAAATAGCAATCTTGATTCTTAATGTTCTAACTACTAATAAACAAAAGACCATAACAAAAAAAATAAAATAATAACTATGTAGGTCATGTTGATCAATTTAGGGTAATATATGACTAATCACTCCAAGGCACGGACCACTTTCCTGCCAAACCAACCCATCCCTTCACTCACCACCGAACTAGATCCAACTCCATTCTCCTACCACCGATCCAAAGCACTACCGGACCGTAGTCCCACCGATCCAAAGTACTACCGGACCAGGCCCTTGTCTCCAACCATCTACTACCAAACCAAGGTGTTGTCGAACCGGACCATCCACTTATCACCGAACCGAAGCCTAGAAGGCATTACCGGACCTACGTCACCAGGCCAGATCGCTTCAGCCCAGGCCCACCAGCAGCTATATACATCCAAGACCCCTGTCCACAACCTCACTCTATAAATAGAGGGGCAGGGGTACAACAATGGCAGACAAGTTTGAGAACTCAAGCACGGATAGAACTTTCAAACAGCTTTCAGTTACTTGTAATCAAAGCTTTGTACTTGTAATCTGAATAGAAGAGGAGAATAACATATAAAGTGGACGTAGGCACGTTCTGGCCGAACCACTATAAATCTATGTGTCTTTTACAGTTTAGTCCCTGCTTTTTATATATTTGCATAAATCACCCAAATCACTAGAAACAACATAAAATCAACTAATTCATACGACTTGGAGGTGTTTGCCAATTTTTTGTGCAAACAGGTGTAAATATAAAAATACAAATCTGGACAAATGTTAAACATGCAATAAGAAAGTAGACAAATGGCATCAAGTTTCTTTGTTCAAGATACATGATAAAACACAACCAGGCTGTTAATTTCCTAAGCCTGTAAAATTGAAATCCTCCTCAAATCTCAAAACCTGGAAAACAATGAAAATCAATTCAAACAATAACAAGTCTGCAATAATCTTGAAATCAAATCAAAGCAAAAAGAAAAAAAATTCAAAACAGAAAAAGGGGAGCTAGATCAATTCTGGAAACCTGAGGCTAGCAATTCAATGTCTTCAACCTGGATCAAAGCATTCAGGTTTAAATTTCAAAACAATAATCAAAATTTAATTCAAGCAACTTCAACCTGAAGATCATCTAAAACAACTCAAAACTGGGAAAAAATCCTGAGATCAAAGACTTTCAAACCTGGAAAAGGAATTGCCAGTTTAAATCTTGGAATCAGTATAAATCAGAGTGAATAATCAAGAAGCATTTCAAAGCATTCAGAGCAAAGCAAGTCAAAATAGAAAAATTGAAATTTCAGGATTCAAATCAAAACTCTAGTTTCAAAAGTCCTCTGTCTCTGTTTCTTTCTCAAAACCAAGGTGAGCAAACTCTTTTTAATTTACCAACATATATGGGTGTTTGATAATATTTGAGAATATGCTGGTTTGTATGAATGTGGAAATCAAATTCCATGCCCGAACACATAAAGGTTTTCGAATATGCATGTCTGTTTACAAGCACTTACCTCTGTTAAAACCCATACAGGCCTATATTTAGACAAGAAATTTGATTGCTCTGTGTAAAATAAATTTGTGACTTTGATTTCATAACGGAAAATATTTGTAAGATTGTAACATCATCTTTAAAAATAAGTTCCAGGTGTAAATATCTATGGAATATTTATAAATTGAAAATGATAGTGATTATCTAATTCAAGACAAAAATCATTGATTGCGATTCCTTGTTTGGATTTCAGGAAATGATTCGTAATAGAAAATCATGATTTTAGAATATAGTTTCAAGATTTTTAGATTTGGAAATCGTTTTGAATTTAGAGTTGAACAAAAATTAAAAAAGTGTCAATTTTCGTCGGTCTAAGTATAATCGAACTTCGAGTTCGAATCTGGAGGGGAAGAATGTGATGTAGATTTTAGGAAAAATGATCGCAATTTTTTTATCAATTATGGTGGACAGACGAAACGATTTTAGGGTTTTGGTACCCAGATATGGTCGATGAGGTTTGGGGGGGCAATGCGTCGTCAACGAGGGATTAGGTAAGCTATCGCACCTGGGAGAAGAGTCGCGTAGGGCGATGATGAAGTTTCATTGGAGGTGGAAAAACGTAAGATGGTCTGGATCGATGGTGAAGGGTGGTTTTGCCGATGGCCAACAATCAGATTCAACACTTAACAATCTATACCACATATACAACTGATATAAATCAACATGTATATAACAGGCGAGTAAAATTCACAATATCGAAAAATCTTGATTTCTCAACAAATTTTTGTGTATTTCAATTTTAGATGACTTAACCAATCAGCCACTACGATATATCATATTGCTTATCCAAAATGGTAAGTTAAACTCGCTAAAATTCCAAGTCGCCGTTCGATTTTAGCACAAAATTTCATTAGTTCGCATCTCAATCAATCCAATTTCAAAGCATAGCTATTTCCGTTACGAGCGCGATGCAAAAATTTCTTTTCGGTTAGACCTCGTACGAGCAAGTCGTGAATTTTATAGGTTATCGAACAATTTAAAACAATTAAACTCCATAAATTACATTTATTTAAATCTAATTACCCTATTTATAATCTAATCCATCTTCTCAAAATACTTTCTCGCTTCCAATTCCTGCTCATGACCCAGCCAGGCTTCGGCCACTCCTCCCACGCCGCTTCGGACCTCCTTACCTCCCGTTATCACCGCCAAACCACTCGTCTACGCGCGAGCTCCCAATTCCTCTCACCACGTCACCTCCGTGTCGCCAGAACACAGCTCGACCTAACATACTCACGTGCGAAGCCTACCAAATCGTGCCTCCCCTTGTTACACTAAGCCTCGCCAAAAACTCACCGCCGGTGCATAACGACACTCCGAACCCAAAGCTACCACCCGTGCCACCTCTCGTTGCCTAATTCCTCTAAATATCCGAATCCTAGTCCACCCTAGGCACGGCTAAACCCATGACCACCTACCAGACCTCGCCGCACACTCCAAAATTTGCATAGCTTGTAGATCTCTCCAATTAAAACCCAAAGATCAAAGCTTTTGAATTTTTACATTTTTATTTGAACTGTTGTTGGATTCAAAAGGTAGTGGATTTATGTTTATATCTGTTTTAGCAAACATGAGAAGAAAGGGGAAAACGTGTGAGTGATTTTCTTACTAAGTGTTGGTTTAAATTATAGCTCAATTTCGGACACCTCATCGTACATATTTTCGTTGGCATATGAACGGTGAATGACAAAACAAAAATACCATCGTGCTCAAAACAACGATACGATCTCCAAATAAAAATAATATACACCGGCTAACGTATTCTGTAAAATCACCGAAAACACCGTCGTTTGCAGAAAAATAGTCAAATGATAATTTAAATATTTTTCGAATTAAAAATTATGAAAAAAATCAAATAAAATAAATTAAAAATACGTCAATAAAAATCAAGTCGTTATAATAAAATAAATTTTCTGATTACTTATTCGAAATATTTATTACTATAAATAAATTTATAAGATGAATTCACGATTATTATTTATTAATTAAAAGAAGTTAAATAAAACCATTAAATCCATTCAATAAACATTAGATTATAATCCCATATTTAAATCATTATTCCAATATTAAATTCAAAATTCACATAATCAAATAAATCCCTATATTTGAATTCAGTTTTAAACTTTAAAACCCAACTATTACAATATTTAAAATTAATTAAATAATAAAAACCAACGACAAAATTTCATCTTGTTACATTTGTGGACTGGCGGTTCCCTTACCACTATTTGCCTTAGCACCTCCTAACATCAAGCATCCGCTTCTAGTATTCATTATTGCTTTCTACATAAGCAAGCTCTCGTAAGAAATGGAAATAAAGATAGTGAAAGCAATGGTACAATGATAGATATATCCAACCATGTATCTATATCAAAAATACTTATATATCATATACCATTTTCCCACGGTGTATATTTTTTACCATCTAGTTTCCACTTAAATTTCTACTTAGCTCTGTTTTACTTAAGTTTCTCCTAAACTAAGCACTGATACCAAATTGTAACATCCTTATTTCAACACTCGAAAATAAAGGCAAATGATGCTGCAATCATCATCAAAATTATTTTCAAGCAACAAATTGAGATCAGTTTTTTTCATCAACATCAAGTAAACGGAGTAGCTAAATACTTTTCCATTACCTAAATTGTCTTTACATTTCCATACCCAAATCCGTGCCTACACAGAGGTAAGTATAATAACATAACAACATAACATAAAACATAGCGACATGCCTGACATATGAAGATGCCACCATGTTCACTCAACCAGTTATATAACTGGTTTTACAATAGTGAAACAAAATAAAATGTTAATGAATACTAAGCCTTCTACTTCTTCTATAGAACTCTATTTGTCATCAAGATAACCTGACTAATCTCATAAACCCAGCCTAGTCGGAATGAGTGCCTATGAGTTTATGGGAAAAATAATAATAAAAACACGAGCCAGACATACAACATAGTGCGAGTAATACCTACCATAATCACTACATACAGTGAGACCACACCCCCTAGCGGAACGAGTTTTCTCCACACTAAATCATCAACAGCAAATACAACATATCATGTAACATTGATTCGTCATATTATGAGCATAGACATATAAGCATATCTTCAATGATAAGTACAACATATACTTTACATCATGTTATGAGCCTAGTCATATTGATATAAATATTGAGTTGCCACTGAGGTCTTACACTCTCATGTCCCGTTGACACTTATTCGATTCATATTACAGGTTGCCACGCAGACCTTACACATTTGTTTTGTGTAATGCCATAGTTTCACTTTACCAGTTATCACTCAGGCCTTAAACCTTCATTCTTGTGTAATTTTATAGTTTTACATTACTGGTTGCCACTGAGGCCTTATACCTACATTCTTATGTAATTTTATTGTTTTACATTGTTGGTTGGCACCCGAGCCTTACACCTTCTAGATAAACATTTTTGCCTTCCATGTCAATCAAATGATACATATTAACATTTCTTAGCTTACCTTAAGCATTAGTCATTTACAACGTTACATACGTTATCCCATTTCATCTTATTGTTATTTATTTGTAACCCCAGAAGCTATAAAATCCAAACTAAACATCATGGTAAGTAGCTTCCATAACGCCTTCAGCATTATCCACACTTGGCTATCGTCTCTATAACTTCCATATAGAAAAACTATTAACCATGTAGCAATCGATTTATAACAAAAGCTATCGAGTTTATACGCCAACACCATCAAGTCTATAAC
This sequence comes from Allium cepa, assembly GCA_030765085.1. Lineage (NCBI taxonomy): Eukaryota > Viridiplantae > Streptophyta > Magnoliopsida > Asparagales > Amaryllidaceae > Allium > Allium cepa. The sequence continues at coordinate 1,012,540,357 of CM060934.1, read as the reverse complement.
CTTCATTTGTCGTCGAGTTTATATGTTACCTATGTCATTGAGTATGTAAGTTTCATGTGTTATCGAGTCCATAACCTTTATTTTCTATCGAGTCGATAGGTTTCAAATGCTATCGAGTCTATATCATTCATTCGCTATCGGACCTATGACCTTCATTCGCTGTCGAGTTTTTAAGTTGCATACGCTATCGAGCCTATAACTCTTATTTGCTATTACACCTATAACTATCAAGTTTATAAGACAATGCCAACGCAAATGCAGCTATCAAGTTTACAAGGAAATGTTGTCGCACTTATAGCTATGAAATAGCAATGTTATCGCATCTATAACTATCGAGTTTACAAGGTAATGTTATCACATCTATGACTATTGAGTTTACAAAGCAACGCTATCGCCTTTGTAACTATCAAATCTACAATGCAATATTTTTTGACTCGGTTTTTACATATGTAATGCTTTTATTCATTACTTTTAGAATTGTGGTAGAAATTTTAGAATCAAATGATTATTTTCTTCACTAGTTACTCGTTAATTAATCTCTTTACTCATTAATTAATCTCTTTCTTTAACTATTTCATTAATTAAAGATATTTTCTATCTTGCCAATTAATTCATAATAATTCAAAAAATCAAGGGAAAATATCAAAAAATTCACATAAAATAAAAAAACACCCGTATGCCTTTTTTTAAAATTTGAGATCAAATTATTAAACCTTAACATTTTTAAACATTATTTTACAGTCAAAACCATCCATTTTCATCCTAAAAAAATCAACATAAATTATTTTTTCATTCAAAAAATATAAAATTCAAAACTCACCTCTGATTTAATATTATAAACGTCATATCCAGATTTCAATTATTTGATGACAACTAACTCAAAGTTCATCCATAAACATATTATCAATCAAGTAAAAAGCTTGATTAAAATCCCTTTTTCTTTTAGGAATAAAAGCTTGAATCTTACCTTTGTTTAGTTTTTCTCTTCCTCTCCTTATAAGGTGGAAGAAGCTGCCTATTTTTTTATTGTTATCAAATGAGAGAGTTAAGGGAATAATATTTATTAAGGAATATATGAGTTAATAACTTGGGTTGAGCTAAAATCTATTCGTAGCTCATTTTATCAATTCGTCAATCGCCAATTATGAATTAACCTTCACCCATTTAATTCTTTCATGGTCGAAAAGTACTCTTATAATAATTATGTAATTAATCTTAATATCATGCCATGAAACTTCAAAATATAAGACATTTTACACTCTAAAATTGCTGCATGGAGATGAGAAGCCATCCAAGTTCAGACCTCGAAGGCCAGGTCCATTTGGGCCATGTTATAAGCAGAAAGAATTCTAGTTTGGTACCACTCCGATCGGTACCAACTAGAACCATACGAGACTGTTTTTATGGTTCGGTAGGCTACCGAGCAAAACTTTATCACACCATGAGCTAGCAACCGATTTTTCGGTGTTGAGCACATTTGTACTGATCAGATTTATCTAGTCAGTTCTGATGCCTTGGGATTTGCTTTTGATCTTTGTTGTCTCGTGCTTTATCTTGCATTTTGTGTGTGTTGCTCTTGCGCATTACTTTGTTGGGTGTTAAGTTCCACACTTAGCCATTTTCCAAGTAGAAGAAGGTTGAACCATCATTGTCGAAGTTATAACTTCTTTATTTTAAGTCGAAACGGGACGAAATTTGAACCAATAGCTTTGTATTGTCAGTAGAACACTCCAGTGACTTAGGGACATACCATTTGAGTGGTGTACTTTGTAGATCGCCAAGGTGGAGTCCAAATCAATTAGGCGAGGAACAATTTTTCATACCCTCATGTATTCTAGCCCGTAGTTTAGATCAAGGTGCAGTTTCGACATATGTGCACGTCTCAGCCCATTGGGCATGTTTTTTTAACCGACTTGGGTTTATTCCAAGAACGCGTAATTTGCACCTAAGAACAAACTTGTAGACGAAATCAGAAGGCTAGGATTGAAAATTTTGACCCTAACTCATAAGCACACCCTTAATCCAACCCCCTCGTATAATCCTAAGGACCCATATCAATTTACCCTTTTCATATGGATCATTTAATTTGTCAAATCCTCGTATAATCCTAAGGACCCATATCAATTTACCCATTTCATATGGATCATTAAATTTGTCAAATCAATGAATGAACTACATAACGTAGAGTATGTTTGACTACTACTTATAATAGTTAGTATAAGTAGACAAAACTATTTGTAAGTCACGTATTTCAATTCTAATGTTTGACAACTCCTTATACAAAGCTTATAAAAGTGTTTAGCATGTAGAAACAAGAAAGGCTACAATTTAATACTTATGAGTTACTAAAATATTTCATAATTAGTTTTGAAAGATTATTTTACTTAACTTAAAAGTCAATCTGCATCCAAACACTTTAATTATAAACCACCATTTACAATTACAAGTCATTATTCAAAACTTTTTCTAAATAGTTTCAAAATAAGTTGTTGCCCATGGATTTGTGATAATATAGATAAAAATAATAAAGAACCAGAGAAAGCGTTAAATAACTACACAGGCTATGAAGGGGTTGCCTTAGGAATATATATGATATATATACAAGCGCGTATGTACGCGTACAAATATGTAACTATGTATGTGGGGTATATATATGGTGGATAGATATAACTTTATATGCACACACATAAACATACGTCCGTGTGTTTCAACACAGCCTAGAAACAAACATATACAGGAGGAAAAGAGAATAGAAACAAACTAATAACAACTCTTTTATAAAAGACAATACCACTCATTAATGTACATATATTAATACACTAGCATATAAAGGTAAATTCCTAGAAGAAATCAACAATATTAGAATTCTTCAAATTTTTTTAGTACTATACATAATAAGTATTTGGATATACTTAATATGACATAAGAAAGCAAACTAGTAAGGATGTTAATCTTTCAGCAAAGCACACTTCACACGATTTTTCTGGATTAATTTTTATTTCAAAGAAAACACTAACCATTTCCTTAAACGCAGGCTTGCATAACTCTACCATGCATTGGCTTTTCAAATGGAGCCACGGCCTCGAAAGCTTTTACAAGGAGAGCCACCTTTTTCTTTTGTGCAGGACCCAATTTAGTAACTGCCCTCTGAAGGGCGTAGTCTATCATCCATTCTTCTGAGTTCCTTCTCTCATCAACCGTCTGATGTTTTAAATCAACTTTCTCTGCTTCAGGGTCTGGCTCTACATCAAGAAAATTAGGTGATCTTGGATTGAAGTCTCTGATGTTATATGATTCCTCCTCGATTTTCTTCTTTGTAATCCTCAGTTTAGACATCAACTTGTCAAAGATTTCTTCCTCGGTTTTGATACCACGTTTAAACACTTTGCTTCCTTTATCTTTGATGATCGCTTTGCCTTCATTGATTTCAGGGATGCTTGCGTTCTCGTTTTCAGTTTCATCATATGATTCCAATAACTTTGAAACTGGATCAGATAGATCAACTCCACATAACTGATGACCTTCTTCGTGTGACATGCAGTCTACATTCTCATGGATACATTCTTTTTCTACAGATGAATCAAGATCTTCACTTGCAGAAGTTGTATCTGTAGAAGTATTGTCGCTAGTACACATATCATCATGTGCATCATCCACTTCCTTTTTGCTCTCACTGTCAAAAACAGATATCGGATTCTTGCTTTCTTCAGTTTTTGATTCATTCACTTCATGATATTTGACTACTGATTCTTCATCATCATGTGTTTTTGCATTGTCTTCCTCTGATTTGGTGTAATTGAATCCATGATCACACTCATCATCACCTAAAATCTGACTCTTCTTATCCATGTGATTTTCTTCACATTGGGATAGTTCACTTATTCCATGTACAGTATCTTGATTATCTTTTTTAGGTTTGCTATTATAAATTTCAACAAAGAAATCTTCGGTAGGTATATTAGCGGAGGCTTTATCGATGCAATTTTGCCCTGTATCATTCTCCTCCTTATTTCTTCCCAAACATTTCAATTTAAATGAAGGAAATGATTTCAACCTAATACTTTTCTGTGCCTTAAGCAGTTTCCTTTTTCTACTGATAAAACTCTTTAAAGTACCTAGATTTTCGTTTCTATGACCATTCAAAGAACAATAAGTATAAGGGCAAACTCTAATCACAGAAGTTGCTTCAACTTCACTGACTCCACGATCAACGTCCAAATAAGCAGGAAATTTTGAATCTTTTAGAGTTGACGAACAGGTAGCTCTATTCAAAACCAAACCTTTAGCGTTTATTTTCACTACAGGACTCTTCTTTTTGGAGTTTGGTGAATCAAAATTTGAACTTTTTGGAGTTTGTATAGCAGAAGTTGTTACCTGAGCTTTCTCCTTCTTTTTTTCCCAACTCTTTGTCGGCGACATGTAATTTGGCACTTTGGGTTTCATTGCAATTGATCTCTCAAGCTTTTTTGATGGCTGATATTCAAGGATGAACTGAGGTTTTCTTGGTTTTTCTGGTGGATATACCGTGGATTTTGGTGCGTTTCTCTGAACCATTTATGAAGAAATGGAGAGAAACAATAAGAGTTTTGAGTAGTTTGAGCTCCAAGAGATGAAGAAGATTGGAAGTAAAGACTTTGTTAGAATAGAAATAGAAAATTGACGGGAGAAGGATACAAGAGATGCTATTCTAGAAATGTGTGTATGTGAGCCGTTGTCTTTTATTTTTTAATTGATTAAATTTGTTGCTTTGAATTTATCGCAAATCACGTGTATATCGTGTGTGTCCTTGTATACATGAAATAAATAAGACGTGGATCTCATCAATGAGTCCTAGTGTATTTCATACATGCGTAAGGACATAATTGTGACGTTGGTGCAAATGATATGTTTGCTAGAACTAAAAACTAAAACACAGCTAGTGTGAGATGGTATAAATAATATTTTTATTAGAACAAATAAAACCCATTTAAGTATACAACAACGATGGAGTTAACAACAGAGTTAATGCCACCAACTTACTAGTTACTACTCATCTTACCAAAACCATAGCACACTCAACAAACTCTATGTCTTTATGTTGTACATCAATCACTCATAAATCACAGTTAAGTATTACAATTGACTTTTACACCTTAAACGATAACCTACAAGTATGATGTTTATTTTTACTCTTAGAGCGAATGCATATGTACTCACTCAAAAGTAATATATAACATCTCTAATTTTGTTGTAATAATAAATAAATAATGTGTGAAAACATATAAATGGTGTATATAATTATCATATTAATATGATTTGATTTTCAAACTTTGAATGGAGAATTGGTTTATAGAGATAGGAATTAAGGGCCCTAATTATAATAGGGAGAGATAAAGAAGAAGAAAAATGACACATTAAATTATTTCTCCTAACATACACCTTCCTCCTTCATATTTTCGATCACTATTCATATCATAAGTAAAAGGGGAAAAAAAAAAAACTCAAACACCATGAGCTCTCCATTTAAGACAAATTCGGCTAAGAAGATGAAGAGAAGGATAAAGCTATGAAGGAAAAGTAAGGCAATTATCCCCGTACATAGTCAACCAAAGGTGAATAATATACTTACATCTCTATACTTTGATGTGTTTAATTTGGGTTCATAGTGTGGATTTGAATTGTAATGAATGTTTATCGTGCATATGGATCAAATAATTATGCATGTGAGTTATGATTATCATTTGAGATTTTTAAATAATTTTTCAAAGGGTTTTGGATGTAAAAACTATGTTTTTGATCTTCAAATGCTTTGAATTTTTTATGTGTTTGGAATAATAATTTGAAGATGGGTTTTCAATTTTACAAGTTTTGGAATTATTATGAATTTAATATGAATATTCTAAGTGGAGAAAAGGGATAATTTCAGATTTTAATTATTTAAAATAAGAAAAATAATTAATTTTACTTTGATATTTTCATATGTTGAAAAAAGGTAAATTTGATTTTTGAGAATTTTTAGATATTTTCCCAAGTAATTACAATTTGATATAAATTATTTTATAGAAAGGTTTTAATTGTAAAAAGGGTAATTAATGAAAGTGACTAAGGATCGTGTAACATGAAATATTAACTAAACTGTTTACTTGTGCGGAATATCAATATGAAAGTAAAAGTAAAAAAAGCAATTGACGCCTGAGATTTTTAGACTGGTTCAAACTTCCTGTTCCACTTCCAGTCCCAGACTCTTTCTGAATTTAATCGATACCCTCACTTAACCCGAAGAAATATGTATTACAACGCCCGAGCAATTGAATAGGACTTCAACCGCTTAGACAACTGAATATAACTCCAACTGCTTGAGGATAGAACAACAAAACTTCAACTATAAACAACATAAAAGTATTTGACTGAGTATGCTCTTGAATGGCACTGATAAGTCAATAATATACACCCTTCCTATAATCTTCTCCTTTGTGGTATATCGTGTAGTTGTGAAGAAAGGAAGTAATTTCAGTCACAAGAAAATTTTCTTGAATGATCGTGTGATAAAAAATAAAGTAGTTTGTAATTGAATTGAAACACCCCACACCCCTTAGTATCCTCGAAAAGGGCACACCAAAGGATGTGGTGTATTATAGGTATAACTAAAGCATTGCAGAGACTAAGATTCACAAGACAAATAAGTAAAGGCAGCGGAAAAAAAAATTAAATAATAACTTATCATTCAAAATTAAACTTCATTTCAAAATAAGTCATAAAAACATAACATGTCTTCAAAAACTCAAAATATCTCATGTCTCATGAAATTACATCTCAGTCTCATATAATCAAAGTATAAAGGTAACAACAATAATCATAATCCCTCTCACAAGTGCCAATCCATCATAAGCCAAACGAAAAAGATGAAAAACAGAATAATACATTTTAAATGAGAAGATATCGAAAATGAGTCTCCAAGCAACCTGAATCGACTATCCTTAACTCTACTGGATTATAGGGATGGAAAGGGGAAATAGAGGAGTGTATCAGACAATAAGTCTGGTGAGTGAAAGTAATTACTAGCATTTCTAAGAAAGATAAAGATAACGGACTAATCAATAGTTCTAGCTTGAAAGGAAAATATAGAAAAGATAAAACTCGGATAAAATACTATTTTTGATTCTGTTTGACTGTTTGCTTTGATTGTTTGATTGTTTACACTTGCCTTAAACTGCTGTGGTTGGGCTGAAACCCTAATCATATCTCAACTACCATCTTGATTAGGCTAAAATCTTAATTCTACCCTTTGATCGGCCTATTCATTCTCTGTTGTGCCACAATAAACAGATCCAATCCTGTTGGTCCCACAACAAAAGGACACCTCTTTAGCGCTTAGGATGCAATAGCAAATTATTTACCCTAATCGATACCGCACGCTCAGTAATCGCCGGTATGCACTAACTATTGCCCCTTATTTGACCCTTTATTTACCCTAATCAACATAAGTGTGCCCAGCCTCACCCAACTGTTGTGAGACCATCAGTCCTAGTCCTAAAAGGGAATGTTTCCCAACCTCACCTAACTTTTGTGAGATCATTAGTCCTAGACCTGAAAGGGAATGCTTCCGGTACTGGTCTTAACAAACAATCTTCTAGTTTTGCGTCCCTTGCCCAAATCCTCGAATTTGCATCTCTATCTATTAGCCACTTATTTACCCCAATCAGTATAAGCGTGTCTCAGCCTCACCTATTTGTTTTAAGATCATAAGTCCTAGATCTGAAAGGGAATGCTGTCGGTACGGGCCCTACTTCTATGTTTGCTTATTAACTTAATTCAAAATCCATGTTTTAAAATAAGCCTCTTTTGTTATCTCTGCTATATTTTCTTATTAACTTAATCCAAGGTCTAAGTTTTAAAATAATCCTCTTCTGTTATTTCTGTTATATTTTCTTATTAACTTGATCTAAGTTTTAAAATAAGCATCTTTTGTTATTTCTTTCTTTTTGATTATAACCTATGTGTTATAATTATTCTCGCAACTGTTACCCTTCTATTTTCTCTTTTTTTAGTTATAACCACTTGTTATAATTATGCTTGCAAATATCTTGAATTTGCCTATTTCAGTCCATCTCTATTTTATTTCAATTTTTCTTATTTTACATCTGATTTCTATAAATTTAGTGTTTTTCTATTTTAATCAATATTAGCGAATTCTTCTCTTTTTAACTTATTCACGTAAAAAGGGATTAAATCTCTTAAAAAGAAACTAACATTTACATGCTAAATTCCAACTTAAAACAAATGTAAATAATTGTAACCGAATAAAATAGTCGAATAAAAATAGAGTGGAAAGAAATTCTGAAATTTACTAAAAAAGCTACTGTAAATAAGCTTACATAAAAAAGGTCTCAAAATTGTAGAAAAACTACAACTGTTGAGAACCCTATTATTTTAAATTGCTTACAAATCTAAAATAGTTACAAAACACTCACTTGTGGTACTTAGCTCTAGTCTTTGGCCTTTCTGGATCCACTTCTTGGACGTAGAATATTTTTATTATAAAGATCTTCTCCCTAGAAAAAATTTCAATTTAGGGTTTAGCCTTTGGCAATGAAACTAATTGAGAGAATGAGAAAAATAACTAGGTTTAGGGTCTTATTTATAGTGCGGCTTAGGGATCTTATACCATTGGATTTGAAGATTAAATCTGATGCAACCACGTCATAGACTCTTTAGGAACCGTTGGATGTAGCTACGAATGCACATGATCTCACGAAAATCAAGTTTTAATGTCATCAACTCATACCTGGACGAAATAACATCCAGGATATAAGGCGGGTCGACCTAATATGTATGCAGGTCGACGTACGAACCTTAGGGGTCGACCTGACCACAATAAAGATCGACCCTTAAGGGTCTATTTATTTTATTTTTTTCTTTTTTGCTTATTAAATTCTGAATTCTTATTTCTTTCGTAACATTTTCATACTGACTCGGATTCCGACAAGTTATATATGGAAATTGATCAAAAAATTACCACGGACCCAGTGGTGCAACTTTCTTTGCCCGGACAATTTTACAAACTTATTTTATTGTTTAGTTAATTCGTTAATTAATTATTATAGCTCAAATTTTGGGTTGTTACATTTTCCCCTTCTTAAAGAATTTCGTCCCCGAAATCTCCAAGGACAGAAGAATGAAATAAATGTTTTCATCGAAATCCTACAACCACATGTTCAACCATCATCCATTACATCCATTATCCTTAAGCTTTCTAATGCAACTTATGATATATGCAATTTATGATATATGAATAGTATAGTGTCAATGTCCCTAACTAATGCAAAAGATTAAGCGGTCTACTGATTCAGTCGACCTTCTTTTTATGCAATCATGTCTGTGTCCTGTATCCAAATGAATGTAAATTTCCTAATGATAATTGATAGTTCTACATGCGTGCTACAATCATCATACAAATGCAATAATCATATGATAATCACTCATTATAGCAACCATGGAAATAAAAATGCAAGTGCACACACATCCATATGCATATGCTTTAGTGACCTAGTTAGGCCGATCCTTAAGAGATAATAGTGTCTAGTGTGTGTTTATGCGTCCATTAGCATCCATTAGCAACCACTTGCAACCATAAGCGTCCTTTATACATAACATGTTCTAGGAACATGTTTATAGTCAGTCCTAATATCCATAGGTTAAATCCAAAGATCTACCCTCCCAAAAGATACTAAAGGAAAGAACCTATTCAAAACTAAAGATGGAAATAGAAAATTCAAAACGTACTATCGAAGAGATGCAGATAAGTGGTACGTATTTTCTCCTCAACCTCCCACGTAGCGTCCTCAATACTATCTTCCCACTGCACCTTAACTAAAGGGACTTCCTTATTCCTAAGCTTCTTGATATCATGCCCAACAATCTTGGTAGGAATGCGACGAACTGATGCTTTTCTCTCTACTTCAGCTTCTTCAAGTTGGCTAAGTTCTACTACCTCTGCTAAATCATGTAGCACTTTCTCAAGTGCAAAACGTGAAAAACATCATGAGCTCCCGCGAGCCTCTCTGGTAGCTTTATCTGATACGTCATATTCCATACCCCTTCCACAATGGGGAAGGGTCTTACAAATCTGGGAGCAAGTTTCCCACTTGATCCAAACCTCACTACCTTTCTTAGCGGAGACACCTTAATAAAAACCAATCTTTCTGTAGACTCTAACTAATATGAAGGTGACTTATAGGGTCTTCCATAAAGGGCTACAAAAGGAGCCATCCCAATGTTAGCCTGAAAACTATTGTTATATGCGAATTCCACTAAAGGAAGGTGCTCCTCCCAAGTTCCTTCAAAATCAGGAATGGACATCCTCAACAAATCCTCGAGAAGTCTATTAACCTGCTCCATTTGGCCATCCATTTGAGGGTGATAGGCCATACTCAATCCAAGTTGTGTCCCCAAAGCCTCTTGCAAGCTCCTCCAAAACTTGCTAGTAAAGATAGGGTCTCTGTCGCTCACTATGCTAGAGGGAACTCCATGAAGTCGAACTATTTCACGAACTTATATGGATGCTAAATAAGGTGTTGTCCTCTTACTCTTGACCAGAATGAAGTGGGCGCTCTTAGTTACATGATCTACAATCACCCAAATATTTCTATTCCCTTTCCCAGATCGGGGTAAACCATCTATGAACCATCGAAACACTATCCCACTTTCATTCGAGTACGTCCAATGGTTGAAGAAATCCGTCGGGTCTTTGCTGCTCCGCCTTAACTCTTTGGCATACAGGGCACTTAGCAACAAACTCTACTACGTCCTTCGTCATGCCACTCCAATAAAACACTCTCTTCATTTCACTATATATCTTATCACCACCCAGATGAATAGTCATTCGAGAATGGCGTGCTTCTGCAGAAATGCTCTCATCAAATCACCAGTGCGGGGACACAGTCTTCCATCTCTCCTTAGCCACAATTTACTATCTATGGAATAACGTTGGAGATGTCTAGAGACCTCTCCTCTGCCAATCCAATTCAAAATATCCACAAGCTCTGAATCCTCTCGCTGCCTTGAGCCAATCTGATCTATGAGGGTAGGCTTAACCTCAAGTGCTGCCAATAATCCAAGGGTATTCCGCTCCACAAACATTGGGCTAAGGGTTGTTCTCTTTCTACTCTTGGAAAACACCAGAATGTAGTCTATAAACACTATGTTACTTGGAGGTTTGACCTGACAACTAGGCACTCGGCATTCAAGAGCGTTCGGCATTCAAGAGCGTTCGACATTCAAGAGCGCTTGACATTCAAGAGCATTCGACATTCAAGAGCGTTTGGCATTCAAGAGCGTTCAACATTCAAGAGCGTTCGGCATTCAAGAGCGTTCGATGTTTAGACCCCGACCGACATTCATGGATCATTTAGCATTCATCTCGTTCGGCATTCATGGATCGTTCGGCATTCATGTCTTATTCGGCATACAAGATCGTTCGGTATCCAAGGATGTTCGGTGTGGCATTGTTGTATGGTACAAATGGGCCGACCGACATTCAAGCTCGTTTGGCATCTAGGGACGTTCGGCATATGCCGTTCGACATTTATGGATCGGCACACAAAAGTTATTTATTTTAGGCCGAGGTATCTTACTGCTAGGCCCACCAGAGAAGTCCAACCCATCTTCGTCTATAAATAGAGAGGCAGGGGCATAGTGAAAGGGACCTTTTTTTGGGAACACCGGGGAGACTCTGCCGCATTCAAGACTCATTCAAGACTTAACTTTTTGCTTAACAATTGTAATCAAAAAGTTGGTGTATGGATTGTATCTGTAATCGATTATTGAGAAAAGCAATAAAGATTAACCTCAAAGTGGACGTAGGCAGTTACGCCGAACCACTATAAATCAGGTGTTCTTATTTTCTACATAAAGTTTAGCATTTTGTCCACTGTTTACATTTACTTTCTTCATTAATCTCTCTACTTAACCTCTCTTAAGGGTGTTAGTAACCAATTCTGGTGCTAACATTTTGGTGCTTTCGCTGAGAACTCGAATTCTCAGGACGATAGGATCTACTTTGTAGCTAATGGATTGAAAAATCCCCCGAAGGAGATCCGACTTATTCATTGGACGCCCGTTGAATCTATTTAGAGTTCCAACCGACAACTCTACTATGGGAAGACCACACACCCGATCAGCCTCTCACAATGCGGACGTCCATGAGACTGCTAGTGTGCAACAAGTTGGACCTAGCAACCAACAAGCAATTCAAGGTGTAGGGCCCTCCACCCAAAACCAAACGGAAGTCGTTTCCCTAACAGAGTTCAACGACTTGATAAGAGAACTCAGGGAAAGTAAAAGGCAACTGGCTGATCAGATTCAAGCCAACACTAATCTCATGACTCAGCTTGCCCAACAACAGCATCAGAATGCTGGAAGTAGTCCTGCTCCTTACTCTTCATCTGACAGCTCGACCTCAACTGATGAACCTCCTAGGCGTAGACGCTGTAAGACTGAAGCTACACAAGCAGGTTCCACTGATCGATCCGCCAGGGATCAGGCATATGAGGAGACCGGGCTCCCGGCTCACCAAGACCTAAATCAAGCTGGCCTTTAGGACGGACGTTTAGCCGACCGCCAGCAGGCGGGACATCAACCCGCACAGTCGTGGAATAGAATCCAATCTCCCGTCCTCCATACAAACTCCGGACTTAACAGCCTTGGTCAGACAGTTGATGAGAGAGAACCAAGGCTTGACCAATGAAAATTAGGCAGTGTCCAGGAGTCATACTCCCTTCACAGATCCTGTCCTACAGGCAGAGTATCCCAGGAAATTCAGCATGCCAACCATGCCAGCCTACGAAGGGAAGACTGACCCTAGGCAACACGTGATGAGGTACGGATGGATGATGGATTCTGCAAGGGCGAATGACGCAACTAAGTGTAGGTGCTTCCCAATCACTTTGTCCGGAATCGCCACTATGTGGTTTACTCGACTTTCTCCGCGGTCTATATCCAGCTTCGACAAGTTGGCGGTGAAATTTGTTGAACAATTCAGGATACATGCTACTCGTCCAAAGGACGTGATGTTTTTATCAAGCATGATCCAGGCTCCGGGAGAGTCTTTGAAAGCGTACTTACAGAGGTTCCATGTTTCCGCCACTGAAGTTAGCAACACTAACGATCGCGCAATCTTGATGATGGTAATGCGAGGTGTAGATCCAGACTCGGAGTTTGGAGATTGGTTGGCAAGAAAGCCCCCAACTACGTTGGAACGATTCTATTCCAAAGCTCACCAGTTTATATTGAGGGAGGAAGCTCGATGGACAAGACTAGATAAGGCACTAGGGCCTGTTTAGGAAAATGTAAAAAGTAACATCGCCGTGAAACAATCCTGTGACAGTTCGGAAAAAGTTCAAGTTAACATCCAGAACAAGTATGGGCAATCTAAAGGATCCCGAGGTGGAAATCCTGGAAAGAAAAAAGAGACAGGAAGATGGAAGTCAAGGATTCCGACCTACAACGAATACACCGCCCTGAATACGACCGTTGAAAACATTTACCTATCTACTTGTAACACCTTTCAATACAGAAAGCCGCGCCCAAAGGAGTCCATTGAAGAACAGAAATAGACGAGGAAGTACCTTCGCTTCCATGAGACCCACAGGCACAATACTGAGGAGTGTAGACACCTCCATGATGCCATAGAAATGTTGATCAGGAAGAAAAAAACTGCAGGAGTTTTTTAAGAACCCACCAGAGGGTAGGCAAGGAACGTCGGACCCAGACGCGGGCCGGCTCCATGCCACTCAAACGAACTTGCCTGGACTGTAGAAAGGTTGATTATAAACACTATAGTTGGAGGACCTCATCCTGCGGACAAAAGTTGGCAGGAGATGGAACGATATGCTACCTCCCTGAGGCATGCGAATTATAAATGTTGTTCGAATGTGGTACATGGAACCCCCGCAAAACAACAACGCATGATGATAGACGATATAGTGTTTAGGAGTCGAGATGTAAACAAGGTGGATGCTCCTACTATCGACCCGATGGTTATATCTGCAACGATCGGGCCAGCTTACGTAAAAAGAATTTTGATTGACTGTGGAAGTTCTTTCAATATCATCTTCAAGAAGGCTTATGACCAAATGAAGATGGGGAGAAAAGATTTGAAACCATGCAAAGCCCGTATCCACGGCTTTAATGGTGGTGCAACCGACGCGATGGGGTAATATTGAGTTACCAGTTGAACTGGAGGAAGGTAAGCGTAGAAGAGTGCGAGTCCTACCATTTACAGTGATGGATGTTGACTCTCCATACAATGTATTTCTGGGTCGTCCGGCCCTGGCGGAGTTTAAGGCAGCCTTGGTCCCCTGGTGTTTGACGTTGAAATTTTCGACTGACAAGGGAGTTGGAGTGGTACATGGCGATCAGGCGACTGGTCGCGCATGTTATATGGCAGAGCCGATAGAAGCTCAACGGAGAGAAAAAGGGAAAGTTGCAGACAACATCGTCCGCATCCTAAATACTGATGATTGACAAGTAGTGCCCGAGCCCTGGCTCGGGCGACATTCTCGAATCCTTAGAGACATAGATTCGAGAGATGATGATGAGGAACCCAAGGAAACGAATGAAGCATCGGCTGAGCTGACGATCAACATTCCAGTCAGTCGGGATGACCCATCATGAGTTCTTAAGATTGGATCACAACTCGACCCTTCAGTGGTCGAGAACCTTACTGATTTCCTCCGAGCGAATCTGGATGTTTTCGCTTGGACACACTCTGATATGTGCGGGATTTCTCCCACTATTGCGAGTCATATGTTGAACATAGAACCAAAATACGTTCCTGTGAAATAGAAAAGGAGAGGCATGGACTCGGAGAGATCCACTGCTCTCAAAGAGGAGGTGGACAAACTCAAAGCCAATGGGTCCGTCCGCGACGCCCTCTACCCCGAATGGATGTCTAACCCTGTGCTGGTGAGAAAAGCGAATGGGAAGTGGAGAACTTGTGTTGATTACTCCGATCTGAATAAAGCATGCTCGAAGGATAGTTTTCCTTTACCAAGAATCGAAAGCTCGTCGACTCTACCGCCGAACATGAATTATTGTCATTTATGGATGCATATTCGGGATACAATCAGATCCCGATGCACATTCTAGACCAAGAACACACCAGCTTTGTCACAGATGTGGGACTGTATTGCTATGTAATAATGCCTTTTGGATTGAAAAATGTGGGAGCAACTTATCAGCGTCTGGTGAATCGAATGTTTAAAGACCAGATTGGTAGAATGATGGAAGTCTATATGGATGACATGCTCGTGAAGTCACGACAGTCAAACGACCACATCCGAGACCTAGCAGAGATGTTTGATATACTCAGGCATTACGGGATGAAGATCAACCCATTAAAGTGTTCTTTTGGCGTTGCATCAGGGAAGTTCTTGGGTTTCATTATGAACGTACATGGAATTGAAGCTAACCCGTAAAAGATTAAGGCTATTCGGGATATACAAGTGCCCATAACTATAAAGCAAGTACAAAGCATGAACGGAAAGGTGGCCGCGCTGAGTCGATTCATATCCAGAGCCACGGATAAGTGCATTCCTTTCTTTGATGTGATAAAGAAAGGAAAGAGGAATTTCGAGTGGACATCTAACCGCGAGGAAGCATTCCGAGCTCTGGTTATACATCTAGAAAGTCCCCCGGTACTATCAAAACCAATTGACCATGAAATGTTGTATGTATACCTGACAGTATCCCAACATGCTATCAGTACGGCTTTGGTTCGTGAGGAGGACCGAGTTCAAAAGCCGGTATATTATGTCAGTAAAAGTTTGACGGGGGTAGAGAGAAATTATCCTAGGATTGAGAAGTTAGCTTATTGCTTGGTGGTTGCATCACGCAAGCTTCGCCCATACTTCCAGGCACACTCTATCAGTGTTTACACTGACCAACCCTTGCGACAGGTACTCCAATGACTTGAAACTTCTGGAAGGATGTTAAAACGGAATATCGAGTTGAGTCAGTTCAATATTACCTACCTACCATGAAGGGCCATACAGGGGCAAGCGCTAGCAGATTTCATTGCTAAATTCACCATGACAGACGAATCAAACAGCCGCGATGTCATACCTCCCGTTCGATGGAAGATGTACATCGATGGGGAACCTATCGACCGTTGTTCGGGGGTTGGCATAGTTCTTGTAACTCCTGAGAACCGATCAGTTTGCTACGCTTTGAAGCTCGAATTCACAGCAACGAATAACGAAGCCAAGTATGAAGCATTGATTGCTGGCTTAAGACTTATCAAAGAACTGGGAGTAAGATCAGTTGAAATCTTTTATGACTCGCAACTGGTGGTGTACCAAATGCAGGGAGATTACCAAGCAAAGGGGCAGAGACTTGCCCCATATTTGGTCCGAGTTCAGGAGCTGCTAGCAAATATCGAGTATTATGATATTTCACATGTCCCGCGTGAGCAAAACAGAGCAGTCGATTCATTGGCAAAATTTGCAAGCACTGGCGATGCGCAGCAAATGGGGTTGTTTTCCGTTGAAACCTTACATGTTCTGAGCATAAATATGATAGAGATAGATTTCGTGTTAGAGACCAAAATTGAGAAGGAATCATGGATGACCCCAATCAAGCAGTACTTGTTACATGGGATTATGCCCGAAAGAAGGAGCGAAAGACGACAAGTAATCTGTAAGGCTTCGCGTTATGTATTGCAAGATGGGGTAATGTATTGTAGGGGTTTCCCAACCCCCTTACTTCGGTGCATTTCCCATGATGAGATAAAACGAGTCCTGAAGGAAGTCCATAAAGGTGAATGTGGCGACCATACCGGGGGGTAGATGTTAGCAAAGAAAATCCTCCGCTATGGATACTATTGGCCGATTGTAAATCGGGATGCTGCAGACTATGTGAGAAGATGTGACAAATGTTAGAAATATGCGAAAATCCTAAGAGCTTCGTCGACGGAACTCACACAAATGGTTAGTCCTGGCCATTTGCAATGTGGGGGATCGATATAGTCGGTTCCTTACCCCTATCTAAAGGTGGTGCAAAATACGCTATAGTAGCGGTGGATTACTTTACCAAGTGGGCAGAAGCAGAGCCTTTGGCCACTATCACCACCAAAAAGGTCATCAATTTCATTTTACGAAATATTATATGCCGTTTTGGCCTTCCACTAACCATCATTACAGATAACGGAACTCAATTCGAAAGCAAAGAGTTCAAGGAAGTTTGCCAAAAATATGGTATTGAGAAAAAATTTGCAGCAGTTGCTCACCCGAAAGCCAATGGACAAGTGGAAGCCGTAAACAAAATAATCAAATCCATATTGAAAAAAACGTTTGGAAAAGGCTAGAGGCAAGTGGGTGGATGAACTTCCAACAGCGCTTTGGGCTTACAGAACCACCCACAAGTCCGCAACTGGCCATACTCCATTCGCATTGGCATATGGCATGGACGCTGTCATACCCATGGAACTTGAAGTTCCATCACATCGGATAACTTATTATGACCATGAGTCAAATCAAGATCTTTTGCTAGAATCATTGGACTTCATTGATGAAAAGCGTAAAGAATCTAACCTAAGAGCGGCCGCATACAGGCACCGAGTCGCTCGATATTATAATGAAAAAGTCCGATCGAGAATCTTTGGTGTGGGAGATCTCGTTTTGAAACGAGTTTTTCTAGTTCTATCACATATGAGCACCGCATGGGAAGGTCCATAGTCATTGAACGAAAGCTTGGAGAAGGAATTTCAAGCTAACGACCGTTGATGGTGCGACACTCCCTCGAGCATGGAATAGCGAGCATTTGCAGCATTATTACACTTAGTTCGTTTCTTTCATATTTTAATTACATTTATTTCCAGCAAATTTTCATTCCTAGTTTACGGCATGTAATAAGACAATTTAGCTTGTTTGCATTAATAAGGGCTTGAAGCCATTTTCTTTGTGAATTGTCGATGTTTCTGTGTATGATAACGTTGTGACGAATGACTAAGAGATACATTATTCTGTCTGACGTACGAACATGCACGAGCACTCAAAATCTCCAAGTCCCCAGAGTGCGGACTGGAGTACTCTGAGTCCTCGGAGTGCGGACCAGAGCATAAACGACTAAAAATCTCCAAGTCCTCGGAGTGCGGACGGGAGTACTCTGAGTCCCCAGAGTATGGACTAGAGTATAAACGAATCAAAATCTCCAAGTCCCTGGAGTGCGAACTGGAGTACTCTGATTCCCCAGGGTGCGGACTAGAGTATAAAAGATTCAATATCTCCAATTCCCCAGAGTGCGGATTGGAGTACTCTGAGTCCCTAGAGTGCGGACTAGAGTATAAACAACTCAAAATCTCTAAGTCCCCGGAGTGTGGACTGGAGTACTCTGAGTTCCTAAAGTGCGGACTAGAGTATAAACGACTCAAAATCTCCAAATCCCCGGTGTGCGGACTGGAGTACTCTGTCCCCAGAGTGCGGACTAGAGAATAAACGACTCAAAATCTCCAAGTCCCCAGAGTGCGGACTGGAGTACTCTGAGTCCCCAGAGTGTGGACTGGAGTATAAACGACTCAAAATCTGCAAGTCTCCGGAGTGCGGATTGGAGTACTCTGAGTTCCCAGAGTGCGGACTAGAGTATAAACGACTTAAAATCTCTAAGTCCTCGGAGTGCGGACCGGAGTACTCTGAGTCCCCAGAGTGCGGACTAGAGTATAAACGACTAAAAATCTCCAAGTCCCCGGAGTGCGAACTGGAGTACTCTAAGTCCCTAGAGTGCGGACTAGAGTATAAACGACCCAAAATCTTCAAGTCCCAGGAGTGCGGACTGGAGTACTATGAGTCCCCAGAATGCGGACCAGAGTATAAACAACTCAAAAATCTCTAAGTCCCCGGAGTACGGACTGGAGTACCTGAGTCCCCGGAGTGTGGACCAGAGTATAAACAATTTAAGTGCCCAAGTCCCGTGAGGGCGGACTGGATACAAACTACTTGAAGTCATCGAACCCTTGGCGTGCAGACTGGAAAATATTCTAAGTACCCGGAGCGTGGAATAAGAAATGTGCAATGCCAAAAAGTTATCAACTTATTTGAAGATGAATCGAGAATTTTATGTAACTTGCAATAGCTTGGGTTTTGACCATGATTATACAAAAAATCAAGCAACGGAAGTCTTCTGAAAGGCAAAAGAACTAAGTTTTATTCATCAAAAATATGTTTCTACTACAACTCCTCCAAAATTGGGAGTCAAAAGTTTATTTACATGAACTACGAAGATAAATAAAAATACTTACACAATCTAAACTAACTCTCGTGGAACGAGAGCAACGACTACTTCTTCGACTTCTTCGACCTTTTTCCAGATGACTCCTCTCCCGTGCATTTGCCCTTGATAACTTTTTTTGACGGGGGAGTGACAACTGAAGAAGTACGGGGAACTTCCATGGGCTTGGACCCACCTGGGAGGATGACCTTCAATGGCTTATTCAAAGGATCATCCAGGTCAATAGCTTAAGGCTCAACTTTAACCTCGACCGTCTTTTTCTTTTCCTTCTCAAGCTTATCCTTCATGCTCAGTTTAGATGTGTGTTCAGAGGCGCCTGTAATTTCAATTTCATAACTCCCATCGATGGGAGAGGAAGTCTCGGATTTATCCTCATCAAGCGCTCCGATCACCTGAGCATCTGGACCGGAGCCTTTCCTACGTGAGTGGCCTCACTTGTCTTTTCCTTCGCCTCCTTGGCGACATCGCTCCTCGGAGTGGGCTCGAGATCGTAACGGCCTGCACAAAATCATGAAAAACAAGCATTAGAATACGATAGCTCCTGGTGAAAAACAACGACTCTTGGAATGTTAAAGTGAAGAGTTATCCACCAGGTTCCGGCTGGCTCTTAGCCGTCAGAGGGGTCTCACCCTTTGTAATAGGAGACAAAACGTGAACGCCGAGGCCGGGATCCTCCGGATCATAACCAATATGCTGCTCCAAGGGATCAAGTATCAGCTTATCGGCCGGTTGAGTGGGCGCATGAGCTTGGGAATCGATCCTGGACGGACCGGCAATAACCTCTTTCCCTTTCGTAGAGGGGGAGCCTTTGCAGTGAAGAGATTTTTCCGCTAACAGGTCCGAAGGCTTGTTTCCCTTAAGAAATTCTTTTATCAAAGCTCCTTCATTAACCTTCCCTGTACCATTTTCAACCTTCCTGATTTCTATTAAGGTCTCCCATGCCTCAGCTAAAGATTCGAGATAGTCCTCGCCTAGAAAAGTTAAGTCTCGGAGCATGAGAACGCGGGCATTGAATTCTGCAATTAGCGGGTCGAACATGCTTTTGACCTCTTCCTTACCTTCTTCTCTAGCCGCCTCAAGACGGGAGTCGACCTCCACAGACGCTATCTTCTTGCCCTCTTCACGGGCTTCATTCTTTAGCACCTCAACCTTGGAAAGTTCATCCTCAAGCTTTGCCTTTAGAAGTCGTGTGGCAACGATTTCGTAGCAATACTGTTGCGACTCTTCTTGGGCAGCAGTCTTCTCCTCCTTTTCTTTGCGGAGTTGCTCCTACAGCTCCTTAACTCGGAGGGCAAAGGTGTCCCTCTCCTTCTTTACCGAGTCTTTCTCTAAATCAAGGGCCCTACAGCGTTGTACCGCCTCGTTGATTTCTTTTTTATGGGTTGACTCCAAACGAGTAACGGCCTCGGCAGTGTCTTTAGCGCTATGCTTGGCGGCTTCAAGCTAAGTCTTATAAGAGGCAAGCTCTTCATCCCGAGCTTTAAAAATATCTTTATCGTGAATGGCCTCAAGCTTTAGGCGATCTATCTCATGCCGACGCTCTATGAAAACTTTCAAAACTTTCTCAGCCAAGTGCACTAGGAAGGAGGAATTCGAGCTTATATTCATTTGGTTTCGAAGCATGGTAGGAAGTATGCGTTAGATCTTAAGTTCCTTGCCTTAAAGTTTGACGGAGTGGAATCCAACGTATGTTATTTCTTATTTTAAGTTCATTAAAACTATTGCTATGTTGAAAGAACTTTAAGTGTTAAGTTGTTTGAAAACCCTTGTTAAATGCTTGTTTACTTTCTTTCCTAGAACAATGGTTTGATTTCCTTGCTTGATATTATGTTTGGATGATTAATTAAGTAATTTAAAATTTAGAAGTTAAATATTGAGTGGGGTATGCGAAAATGACTAGTACATGTGTTTCGTTTGTGAGATCCAAGGAGACTTGGGCGAGCGACGAAACATGTCGAAGGGAAAGTCCGGATGCTCCAAAATAAATATCAAACCGTTAAAGTGTTATAAATATTTGATAGAATGAAGCATTGTTTATCATTTATTATTGCGTTTATTTCATTGATTGATTGTTTGAATTAGGCTTGACCAATTTATGAGCACTAATTATTATTTATTTATTATTGACTTTGCTCGACCAGTTTATGAGCACTGATTATTATTATTAATTGTTGACTTTGCTCGACTAGTTTATGAGCAATTTATTATCCATATGCATGGGTTGGGTAGAAAATAATTGTAGGCCAACACCTTGTGATTTATTTCACAATTTGACTATAAGGTGTTTAGCGGTAATATTTGGTTCATTTCAATCTAATGAATTGTTTTGAAAATTGGTTTTTAAATGGAAATGTTATGAAATGTTTTCCCTTTCAAAGAAATAAAAATGTTTGGTAATGAATATTTTGAAGTTATATTATATAAAAGTGATTTATATAATGAATGGTTTTATAAAAGTGTTTTATAAAACGGAAAGAATTTCGAGGACTAAACCCGATGGTTTTAAGATGATTTTTGAAAAGATTTAGGAAATGAAAATTATTATAGATTTGAAAGTACTTGTGAATATTAGTGTGGAATGATTTATTGCTTTGGGATATAAAATGATTTGTTATGTTACCAATGATTCGGGTAACCCGTAACTAAAAAGGTGGGCATGTGTTTGGTATAGTCCGCTCTTAGAATAGAGGGATATACTTATTTATCGATTGTATTAAGGCTGGGACGCAGTTGCCTTGTTATTGGGAGAAACCTCCCGATCTGGTTGCATATGGTTTGATATGTTTTATTACAGTATTTGGGATTTTCAAATAAACTTTTCAAAAGTGATTTGATTTAAGATCCCGAAGTAAAGTATAACTTGAATATAAAGGATATATATATTTCAAAAGTTTTGAAATAAGAATTCGAGAATAAAGTCCAAAGAGATAATTTCCGTAAAGGTAATTAGATTTGAAAATCTAAATTTAAAGATTAGGCCTAAGTGAGTAGTTTTGGGAATTGCATATTTGTTTGTTGCATCGTAGGCTCCACGACTCCTATTTGCGGTAGGAGAACTACGTAGGCTTGATCGTGTATCTAATTGGGTACCCAATTAGATAGGGGTACATAGGCAGTCACAAGTGGTAGAAATGCAACCCCTAAAATGATATAACTCTTTCATGTTTATTTGTTAGTGGTTGTTATTTATTTCGTGTTATTGTATATTTCCTGCTTACTATTTTATTCCACATTTGACATGTTTATTGAGTTAGCAGGAATGACTATTGCTGTCTCTCTTATTAGAGTTGTGCAGCGTTAGATTTATTTGTATTTGGTTTGTATATAAGCGTACCTAGTAGATTAATTTGATTACTCTGATAAGTTGTAAAATTTAAATTTATCTTATACATTTAGTAGTGTTGAATAATTATCAAATATGATGTATTTAGTTAGTAGTTTTAATTAGTAGTATTAGAATGGACGGATTTTTTGGCAATTTTAACTGGTTCGAAAATCCGGGTCGTTACACGTGGTATAAGAGCTTAGGTTAGGTGCCTAAGTAAAATTCATCTAGGGTTAGTATATCAACCTAGGAATTTTAAAAATGAAACTACCTTAATTTGATAAATAAAATGGATAGGATAAGGCACTGTACCTCAGACCGGGGTTATGGGTGATATTACTATTTTTGGTGTTCATAACTTTCGTTAATTGTTGTTTTTTCGTTATATTTTTTTCATCTTTGTAATTTCGAGGACGAAATTCTTTTAAGTAGGGAAGAATGTAACGACCCAGAATTTGACCGTTATAAAATATATTACTTAGCGTGATTTTAAATATAAAATATAAAAGGTTTTATGATTTAAATAATATTCAATAGGATTTGGAAGTAGAAACAAACATAAAAATAGTAACATTTGCCTATATCAACAAAAGTGGCAAAATGCTGATTTCAAAAAAGTATGTTTCAATGGTTAAGTAAATTACCTTAATTAATTTATGAGTGTTTATATTTTTAAATAGCTTTATACAAATTTATTTTTAAATTTGGTTTACATAAATAAATAGTTTAAATAAAACGTCAAAATGTGACCGTAAAACATTTTGTCAAAAAATGACGTTTTGTAGATTAAAAGTTGTCGCAACGTCGTCACACCTTTATTTTCTTATACAGAAACATATATTCAAATAGTCAAGTATTAATTAATTCACTAAACATGTTTACTTTTACTAAATAAGATTATAAAACTTCTAGAAGTCATTAGTAAAAGTAAGTAAGAATGAACAAAAGTAAGAAAAAGTAAACATCAAATCACATCAAATCAAAGCCAACATAATTATAATATTCTTTACTTAATTTTTAAGTAACTAAGATATAAAGTAAGAAGTGAAAGGATGATGTTAAGTTTTGAAAAAGTGGAGATTGCTTTAGGTTGAAGTAATGTTAGTTTGGTAATTTTGTAAGAGGTTATTCTCTTCAAATCAAACTCATTTTTTCTTCATATTTTACCTCTGCTTCTCTCGGCCGTACTTCTTCACAACCGACTCAAGTTGTAAATTTCTTTTTTTAAATCATTTATTTTTCCAGTGGTTACAACTTTCTTGTTGACCACTTTGTCTCATTATGAAGATAATCATGTCAAAAATCCACTTCTTTCAAGTGCATTTTCTGGCCCAGTTTTTAAGCCAGAAAATAAGCTATTTTGTTTTGATCATAACTTGATCATAACTGATCTAAATTAAGAAATTATTTTTTTATACCATATACAATTTCAGTGGCTATAACTTTTTTGTTGATTACTTTTTTCAGTTTTGAGGTTTGCTATACCTGAAACTCAATTCTTTAAAGTGCATTTTTGGGCTTTATTTTTGTGAATCCAAGAATAGCTCTTTTTCTTTCGACCATATCTTCCTCAAAATTAACCAAAATCAAGTGATTCTTTTTTTTAAATTCAATAGAAAATAATTTGCAACAACTTTTCTGTTAATAAGTTTTTAAAATTTTGGAGAGTAAAAGAGTCAAAACAAGATAAATTATGACCTATTTTTCGGGTCTAATTTTGAGAATTCAAGTTCAAAGCTCCACCACTTTTTCTTTATACTTTCGGTCAACTTCCATCTCAAGCCTTGGCCAAGCACTAGGAAGGAGGAATTCAAGCTTATATTCATTTGGTTTCGAAGCATGGTAGGAAGTGTGCGGTAGATCTTAAGTTCCTTGCCTTAAAGTTTGACGGAGTGGAATCAAAAGTAAGTTATTTCTTATTTTAAGTTCATTAAAACTATTGCTATGTTGAAAGAACTTTAAGTGTTAAGTTGTTTGAAAACCCTTGTTAAATGCTTGTTTACTTTGTTTCCTAGAACAATGGTTTGATTTCCTTACTTGATATTATGTTTGGATGATTAATTAAGTAATTTAAAATTTAGAAGTTAAATATTGAATGGGGTATGCGAAAATGATTAGTACATGCGTTTCATCTCTACGATCCAAGGAGACTTGGGCGAGGGATGAAACATGTCGAAGGTAATGCCCGGATGCTCCAAAATAAATATCAAACCGTTAAAGTGTTACAAATATTTGATAGAATGAAGCATTGTTTATCATTTATTATTGCGTTTATTTCATTGATTGACTGTTTGAATTAGGCTCGACCAGTTTATGAGCACTGATTATTATTTTTTGATTATTGACTTTGCGCGACCATTTTATGAGCACTAATTATTATTATTGATTGTTGACTTTGCTCGACCAGTTTATGAGCACTGATTATTATTATTGATTGTTGACTTTGCTCGACCAGTTTATGAGCAATTTATTATCCATATGCATGAGCTGGGTAGAAAATAATTGTACGCTAACACCTTGTGATTTATTTCACAATTTGACTATAAGGTGTTTTGCGGTAATATTTGGTTCACTTCAATCTAATGAATTGTTTTGAAAATTGGTTTTCAAATGGAAATGTTATGAAATGTTTTCCCTTTCAAAGAAATAGAAATTTTTGGTAATGAATATTTTGAAGTTATATTACATAAAAGTGATTTACATAATGAATGGTTTTGTAAAAGTGTTTTATAAAACGGAAAGAATTTCGAGGACTAAACCCGATGGTTTTAAGGTGATTTTTGAAAGGATTTGGGAAATGAAAATTATTATGGATTTGAAAGTACTTGTGAATATTAGTGTGAAATGATTTATCGCTTCGGGATATAAAATGATTTGTTATGATACCAATGATTCGGATAACCCGTAATTAAAAAGGTGGGCATGTGTTTTTGGTATAGTCCGCTCTTAAAATAGGGGGATATACTTATTTATCGATTGTATTAAGGCTGGGGCCCAGTTGCCTTGTTATTGGGAGAAACCTCCCGATCTGGTTGCATATGGTTTGATATGTTTTATTACAGTATTTGGGATTTTCGAATAAACATTTCAAAAATGATTTGATTTAAGATCCTGAAGTAAAGTATAATTTGAATATAAAGGATATATATATTTCAAAAGTTTTGAAATAAGAATTCGAGAATAAAGTCCAAAGAGGTAATTTCCGTAAAGGTAATTAGATTTGAAAATCTAAATTTAAAGATTAGGCCTAAGTGAGTAGTTTTAGGAATTGCATATTTGTTTGTTGCATCGTAGGCTCCATGAGTCCTATTTGCGGTAGGAGAACTACGTAGGCTTGATCATGTATGTAATTGGGTACCCAATTAGATAGGGGTACATAGGTAGTCACAAGTGGTAGTGATGTAGCCCCTAAAATGATATACCCTTTCATGTTTATTTGTTAATGGTTGTTGTTTATCTCGTGTTATTGTATTTTTACTGCTTACTATTTTATTCCGCATTTGGCATGTTTATTGAGTTTGCAAGAATGGCTATTTCTGTCTCTCTTATTAGAGTTGTGCAGCGTTTGATGTGACGACCGCCCATGACTCCCGCACCAAATCAAGGAAATAATGCGCTAAAAGGTGTGCCAGGCAGCCATGGACGATAGTCAGGGTAAAACAAAACAGAAGAATCTCTATCGCATAACTCACAGCGCATGGATAAAATACAATAGAGAAATATAATATAGTGAAGCTCCATAGAACAGAACATCATCATATAAGCATCACAGTAGTTTCATACAATCATCTACTCAAATCCATACATGAAAGCCTCACTACAAATCACTCAACCAAATACAGCAGCGGATACCCAGTACATATAGTAAGAAAACTAATATGCAAAGCCTCCTGCTCGTCTTCGTCATCTTTAGCGTAGAACTCCTAGCACAGCACCTGTCACCTGCTACCTAGTCTGCCCATCCCGACATGGATGAACAGCCCAAGGTAATAAGAGGAGACATAAAACCTTGAGTCAGACAAAGTCTTAGTGAGCAGTAAATCAACTATCAAGCATACCAAAAGAGCATAAAGGATAAAAGGAATAGGAACCAAACCATCCCACTCCACCTCTTTCTACAGTGATAGCCCCAGACATACACTAAGGAGAAGCAAGCATAACAACATAGACAATTAAGGTAAAGCGAATACCACTCGAGTCAAGGACGATGTTTTCCAAATACAAACCCCCAAGGCCTAAACCAAGATCAGATAAGCACCCAGAAAACACCGCTCTTGAAGCCGAATGATAATACAACCAAACATCCATGACTCTGGCTATCACTGTTATCCTTGCCTCGATTTCACCGTTAGTTGAATGACCATCTGTCAAGGGCTAATGGTAACCCCGGTTCTAACCATAACTCCGCACACTGCCTTGTGCCTAGGACTTATCTACTTTGCCCAGAGTACTCAACTACCTACCTGTAGTCTTTTGGGTGTCCCGACTACCTACCTGTAGTCGTTATGGGCGCCCCATGTACTCTTGCTTTTGAGCATGCTAGAACCTTCAACAACGACGAGATCCAAGCCTCCTAGCCATCCTTCTTGACGACTATCCTCATACAAGCTCAAGCTACCTCTTGAACAATCCATTATCAACCAACTTGAACTACTCTTCAAGTTATCAACATGCTTGGAATGATCCCTGCTTGGATTAAGCCAAGACTCACATCATACTTCGCTTCATCGCATCAAAGCAAAGTCTCAACTCAACAACATGGTTTGCCTCATCAAATCATGGCAAAGTCCCATCTCAACATCATCCAATCTATACATATGAGCTTCAACATCCGCTACATATGCCTTAAGCAGCTTTCACCATTCAAGAGCCTTCTTCCATAGCTTTTGAATCCTCTTCCATCCTCTTGTTCCAAATCAACTACTAGCTAACTTGGAAACAATCAAATCAATCATACATTCAAATATCAATCATTCAAACAAGATCTAACAAGCAATATAAGCAATATCAACTATAATGGCAATTTCGTAAATAAGTGAGCAAAAGTCCAACATATGTGAAACCATAGTTTTTAGCATAGATCTATCAAATATAAAACATGGGTTTTGTCTCTAATACTTGTTAAACTAACTTGCATAAGTAAACATCTTCAAAAACCATGGATCTAGACTTCGATCTAAGAAAAATGCATGAAATCTCTAACTTTAACACCCAAACATGCCACCAATCCAATATACTCCTTTGGATCCGCGTGAGAGATAACTACCACTCATCAAATCACCCAAACACTACAAAAACTACACACTTCAGATCTGGACAGCGAAGATCAAGGTTTGATCCGGCAATATCTCGCTCCAATCGATGAATTCTAGCTCGAACGGATGAAGATCTTCAACTTTGGCACTTGGATCTTCGATCTCGATCTTCGATCTTGGATGGATGTTAGAATTAGATTGGAATGGAGAAAAGAAGATGAAGAAATGTTGTAGTCGAGTCTTCAAAATGGCAGCACTTCGTCGCTTCAAAAACCGGTGCCAAAAAGTGAGCCAAACCCCTCTATTTATAGGCTGAATCAACCATGAGTCGTCGCTCTTAGGTCGTCGCCGACCCAACTCCTGAGTCGTCCCCGACTCATCCACATGCTGACTTACCATAAGCCACTCACACGACTCAACAACCCTGCCGACCTACGACTTAATACCAGAGCCGACCTAACTAATCAACGACTCAACACCAAGCTGCCTAACGACTTACGACTCATCGTTAAGTCGTGCCTACCGACTCAGTTGCAAACGACCTAACAACACAGCCTTATGGCCGACCTAAGTCCTAGCCGACTCAACATAAGTCGGTCACGATTTAACTATGACACAAACGACTCAACCTATCCCTAACTCGGTCAAACGACTCACGACCCATGGCCTCACCGACTCAACTACCCACGACCTAAGCCCTAAGTCGGTTTTTCTTAAGTCGGTCACCAACCCTTAAACCGCTATCTCGTGAGTCGGTCACCATCTTATGAAGCTAACTCCAATTAGGTCGGTCATTATGAGTCGGTCATATCCTTAAGTCGCCTAAACCCCTTGAGTCGGTCCCTATGAGTCGGTCACGACTCATCACCTAACTTAGCTATGCCTATGAGTCGGTCACGACTCATCACTTGCACTCGGGTCAACTCCTAAACGACTCAAGCTAGAAGCAACACAAACAACACTAACAACCTGTAAATTCTACGATTTATCGACACGTAAAAATACGGGTCGTTACATTCTCTCCCCCTTAGGAATTTCGCCCCCGAAATTCCAAGCAAACAACAGCAATCAAAATTATTCCGCATGCCTATCATCCATGGCAATTAACAATCCATGCAACCAATTCTAACCTAGCATGCAGAATTCTAAGACTTAGAACAAGCTACAAATTCATGAGATGTCACGACACTTTAGGGCCATACCTCGAAGAGTTCGGGATGAGCTGCCTTCATCCTCTCTTCCTCCTCCCACGTACAGTCGTTAACATCATCACTCCATTGTACCTTGAGCAACGTAATCGTCTTCCTCCTAAGCTGTTTCGTATCGGTTTCAACAATACGAAGCGGCTTACGAGGTCTCGAAACAACTGGATCAACCTCCAAGCCTTCACAGCTATCAGCAGAAACCACCGTAGTTGGGTCGTGCATATACTTCCGTAGATAAGATACATGAAAAACACTGTGCACACCCGCCATCTTTTCCGGTAACTCCAATCTATAAGCGAGCTTTCCAATACGCTCGATAATCGGGAATGGTCCAACAAATCTCGGAGTTAACTTTCCTTTCTTCCCGAATCTAATGACACTCTTCAGAGGAGAAATCTTCACAAAAACCATATCACCTACGTCGAATTCCAAATCCTTACGACGATTATCGGCATAACTTTTCTGACGATCTTGGGCTGCCTTCATTCGTTGCCGAATGATCTCTATACAATCTGAAGTCTGTCGAATCATCTCTGGCCCAAGTATCAGCTTTTCTCCAGTTTCCAACCAACATGTCGGAGAGTTACACGGTCTTCCATATAATGCCTCATATGGTGCCATACCAATACTCGACTGATAACTGTTATTATAAGCAAACTCCACCAAATGAAGGTGATCTTCCCATGATCCTCCGAAGTCCAAAACACATGCTCTAAGAAGATCTTCCAAAACTCGGTTGACTCTCTCAGTCTGACCATC
Source organism: Allium cepa (assembly GCA_030765085.1). Taxonomy (NCBI): domain Eukaryota; kingdom Viridiplantae; phylum Streptophyta; class Magnoliopsida; order Asparagales; family Amaryllidaceae; genus Allium; species Allium cepa. The sequence goes on along the minus strand of CM060934.1, from coordinate 1,012,510,553 downwards.
TGTTTGAGGGTGATAAGCTGTACTCAAACACAACTCAGTTCCCAAAACTTCCTGGAAGCTCTTCCAAAATCTACTAGTGAACAATGGATCTCGATCGCTCACTATACTCTTCGGAACACCATGGAAACGAACTATCCACTTCACATATAATTCAGCCAACTTCGATGCAGTCCTAGTCGATCGAACAGGAATGAACCTTGCACTCTTGGTCAAACGATCTACTATGACCCAAATCCCTTCATTCCCTGCTCTTGTCCTAGGTAGACCATCGATAAAGTCCATCGACACTTGCTCCCACTTCCATGTAGGAACCTCTAATGGCTGAAGCAATCCACTGGGCTTCTTCTGCTCAGCTTTCACCAACTGGCAATTCATACACTTGGAAATAAAATTTCCAACATCCTTCTTCATACCTTCCCAGTAGTAGGTTCTCTTCATATCCCGATACATCTTATTTCCACCTGGATGAATTGTCAACTTCGAGTGATGACTCTCCCTTAGAACTTCATCTCTCAATCCATCTACATCGGGAACAACTAGTCGCCCTTGCTTTCGAAGCCAACCCTCTCGATCGACTTCAAATCCTTTATCCTTTTCTGGATCCAATCCGGATTCCAAATCACGGATAATCTTGATAAGCTTATCATCTCTCCTTTGCCTCTCGCCAATTCTTTCCACAAGAGTAGGCCTTATCGATAAGTTTGCCAACATCTCAGGTTCCAATTCACATCTAGGCCTGAAATCAAATCCAGCCAAATACTCAAGACTCTTCCATTCCGAAAACATGGCTCCCAATCCTGCATGTCTTCGACTTAACGCATCAGCCACTGCGTTACCTTTCCCTGGAGTATAGGCTATACCAAAATCATACGATGCTAAGAACTCTAGCCACCTTTGCTGTCGAAGATTCAAATCCTTTTGGGAAAACAGATACTTCAACGACTTATGATCTGTAAACAGCTCGAATCTAACTCCCAATAGATAGTGTCTCCACATCTTCAAAGCAAACACAATCGCCGCTAACTCCAAATCATGAGTCGGATAATTCCTTTCATGCGGCTTTAGTTGTCGACTAGCATACGCAACAACTTTATGCTTCTGCATTAGCACCGCTCCTAGTCCAGTGCCACATGCATCGGTGTAAACCACCATCTCATCATTCCCACTTGGAATAGTCAAAACAGGAGCGCTCGTCAGTCGCTCTTTCAGGATTACGAAAGCTTGCTCACACTTATCATCCCATCTGAACACTTGGTTCTTCTTCGTCAATCCTGTCAACGGTGCAGCTATCTTGGAAAAGTCTTTGATAAACCGACGATAATATCCTGCTAATCCAAGAAAACTTCTCACATCAGATGCATTCTTAGGCCTAACCCAATCCTGGATCGCTGCCACCTTAGCGGGATCAACCGCTATTCCATTTCCAGAAATAACATGACCTAAGAACCTCACTTCATTCTTCCAGAAGTGACACTTCGAAAACTTAGCCTTCAGCTGATGTTTCCGTAAGATTCCTAAAACAATCCTCAAGTGCGTCTTGTGCTCTTCCTCAGTTCTGGAATAAACCAAAATATCATCCACGAACACAAGCACGAACTTATTCAACTGATCTCTGAACACTCTATTCATAAGATCCACAAAATATGCTGGCGCGTTAGTCAACCCAAACGGCATTACCAGCCACTCATAAAACCCGGATGGTGTCCTGAAAGCAGTCTTCGGCACACTATCCTTCGCCACTCTCAACTGGTGAAATCCCGTTGCCAAATCCATCTGAGAAAACACCTTAGCCTCGTGAAGCTGATCAAACAAGTCATCTATTCTCGGCAATGGATACTTGTTCTTCCTAGTCACCTTATTCAGCTCACGATAATCAACACACAACCTCAACGATCCATCCGTTTTGGTTGCGAACACAACGGGCGCACCCCATTCGGACACACTTCTCCGAATGAATCCTTTCCGCAAAAGGTCATCAACTTGCACCTTCAGCTCTTGCTGCTCCCTCGGTGCCATCCGCCTAAGAGGCATCACAACAGGTCTGGCTCCCTCAACTAGATCGATACGAAACTCGATCTCCCTATGCGGCGGCAACCCTTTGACTTTGTCAAAGACGTCCTCAAATCCATTCACAATAGGCACCGATGACAGTCCATTCCGTGGAAAAACCAGCGAATACATGAAGCTCATGAAGACGCCTTCCTCATGCTTACATCGTATCACAACCTTTCGCCCTTCCACATTCCCGACTGTCACCTCAAGCCTTTCACAATCAATCCTTGCCGCATACTTCCTAAGCCAGTCCATACCCAAAATAATTCCGAACCCCGCAAAGTTCAGAACAAAGCAATCACAAACAAACGAGCAATCATGACTCGACACAACTAGACCACGGCATATCATACACAAACATGACGAACCCCCCACTGGATTAGTCACAACCAATGGCCTATCAACAATATCCGGTTTCAAACCTAACCGGCCTACCAAATCATCACAAACAAAAGAATGCGATGCTCCAGTATCAAACAACACTCTGACTGGAACACCACAAATGGAAAGAGTACCTTGAACCACCACACTCTTCCCCTTCTCTTCAACAGTAGGAACTCTTGAAGACGACGGCACAGCTTCCAAAGCATAAGCTTGCACAACCTGCCTATCTTTCCTCGGCTCTGGACAGTCCTTCTTGATATGTCCCAGCTTATCACAGTTGTGGCACTTCAACTGCACCTTTGGATTCTTGCAATCCCGGGAGAGATGACCCTTCTGTCGGCAGTTGTAGCAGGTCACTTCACCTCTCGGCTTCTTCTGGCCATCCTTACCTTTCTGTTGCTGCTGCTTCCTCTTCCTATTTCCACTCTGCTGTGGTTTAGATCCTTCCCTGGTTACAGCAACAACAGAACTTTCCTTAGGGAATAAACTCTCATGCCTAAGAGCTTTCTCCACAAGCTTCTCAAATGGATCGTCCAGATGATCCACTAACTGCCTCCCAAGATAAGCATCCAGACCAGTCACAAACTTTTCATTCTTCTGGTAGGGAGAATCAGTATATGATCTGGCATACTTAGACAAAGCTTCGAACTCAGAAATATACTCAAGAACAGGCCTCCCACCCTGCTTGAGCTCCACAAACCTCTTAAACAAGACCGATTTCTGAGCAGTAGAGATGAACTTAGCTTCAAATCTAACTTGGAATTGCTCCCAAGTAATCTCTTCTTCTGGGGTATCTATAGTGATAGAATTCCACCAATCAACAGCTCTTCCCTGAAGCTGTCTCGATGCAAGCTTCCTCTTAGTTGCATCCTCAATCCCTAAGTCACCAAAGATCCTTCGACAAGCATCAATCCATCTCTGCACTTCAATAGTCGACTCCGTCCCTAAGAAGACCTTCCCTCCAAGAGCAGTATAATCCTTACAGAGCTTGGCAAAATCCACTAGTCTTGGAGCTTGGACCTGAACTCCCACATCCACAGATGATCCTGAAGCTGGTATCCTCCTCATGATTGAAGTCATCATGGCCTCAAACATAGGAGCATAATCAACAGCTTCTCTAGCAGCACGGCTATCCCTCGCAGCTTGTCTCTCACTTCTACTCATCCTTAATATCTGTAAAAAGGAATGATTAGAACACCTTAAGAAACAACTGCATAAGGAGTTCAAATCCTTCTAAGCTACTATATTATATATAGTAATCATCCATCAAATTACAATTACGTCTCTCTTACGTAGTTACATCAGCGAGCGTTGGCTAAAATCGATTAACCAAAGCTCTGATACCAAATGTGACGACCGCCCATGACTCCCGCACCAAATCAAGGAAATAATGCGCTAAAAGGTGTGCCAGGCAGCCATGGACGATAGTCAGGGTAAAACAAAACAGAAGAATCTCTATCGCATAACTCACAGCGCATGGATAAAATACAATAGAGAAATATAATATAGTGAAGCTCCATAGAACAGAACATCATCATATAAGCATCACAGTAGTTTCATACAATCATCTACTCAAATCCATACATGAAAGCCTCACTACAAATCACTCAACCAAATACAGCAGCGGATACCCAGTACATATAGTAAGAAAACTAATATGCAAAGCCTCCTGCTCGTCTTCGTCATCTTTAGCGTAGAACTCCTAGCACAGCACCTGTCACCTGCTACCTAGTCTGCCCATCCCGACATGGATGAACAGCCCAAGGTAATAAGAGGAGACATAAAACCTTGAGTCAGACAAAGTCTTAGTGAGCAGTAAATCAACTATCAAGCATACCAAAAGAGCATAAAGGATAAAAGGAATAGGAACCAAACCATCCCACTCCACCTCTTTCTACAGTGATAGCCCCAGACATACACTAAGGAGAAGCAAGCATAACAACATAGACAATTAAGGTAAAGCGAATACCACTCGAGTCAAGGACGATGTTTTCCAAATACAAACCCCCAAGGCCTAAACCAAGATCAGATAAGCACCCAGAAAACACCGCTCTTGAAGCCGAATGATAATACAACCAAACATCCATGACTCTGGCTATCACTGTTATCCTTGCCTCGATTTCACCGTTAGTTGAATGACCATCTGTCAAGGGCTAATGGTAACCCCGGTTCTAACCATAACTCCGCACACTGCCTTGTGCCTAGGACTTATCTACTTTGCCCAGAGTACTCAACTACCTACCTGTAGTCTTTTGGGTGTCCCGACTACCTACCTGTAGTCGTTATGGGCGCCCCATGTACTCTTGCTTTTGAGCATGCTAGAACCTTCAACAACGACGAGATCCAAGCCTCCTAGCCATCCTTCTTGACGACTATCCTCATACAAGCTCAAGCTACCTCTTGAACAATCCATTATCAACCAACTTGAACTACTCTTCAAGTTATCAACATGCTTGGAATGATCCCTGCTTGGATTAAGCCAAGACTCACATCATACTTCGCTTCATCGCATCAAAGCAAAGTCTCAACTCAACAACATGGTTTGCCTCATCAAATCATGGCAAAGTCCCATCTCAACATCATCCAATCTATACATATGAGCTTCAACATCCGCTACATATGCCTTAAGCAGCTTTCACCATTCAAGAGCCTTCTTCCATAGCTTTTGAATCCTCTTCCATCCTCTTGTTCCAAATCAACTACTAGCTAACTTGGAAACAATCAAATCAATCATACATTCAAATATCAATCATTCAAACAAGATCTAACAAGCAATATAAGCAATATCAACTATAATGGCAATTTCGTAAATAAGTGAGCAAAAGTCCAACATATGTGAAACCATAGTTTTTAGCATAGATCTATCAAATATAAAACATGGGTTTTGTCTCTAATACTTGTTAAACTAACTTGCATAAGTAAACATCTTCAAAAACCATGGATCTAGACTTCGATCTAAGAAAAATGCATGAAATCTCTAACTTTAACACCCAAACATGCCACCAATCCAATATACTCCTTTGGATCCGCGTGAGAGATAACTACCACTCACCAAATCACCCAAACACTACAAAAACTACACACTTCAGATCTGGACAGCGAAGATCAAGGTTTGATCCGGCAATATCTCGCTCCAATCGATGAATTCTAGCTCGAACGGATGAAGATCTTCAACTTTGGCACTTGGATCTTCGATCTCGATCTTCGATCTTGGATGGATGTTAGAATTAGATTGGAATGGAGAAAAGAAGATGAAGAAATGTTGTAGTCGAGTCTTCAAAATGGCAGCACTTCGTCGCTTCAAAAACCGGTGCCAAAAAGTGAGCCAAACCCCTCTATTTATAGGCTGAATCAACCATGAGTCGTCGCTCTTAGGTCGTCGCCGACCCAACTCCTGAGTCGTCCCCGACTCATCCACATGCTGACTTACCATAAGCCACTCACACGACTCAACAACCCTGCCGACCTACGACTTAATACCAGAGCCGACCTAACTAATCAACGACTCAACACCAAGCTGCCTAACGACTTACGACTCATCGTTAAGTCGTGCCTACCGACTCAGTTGCAAACGACCTAACAACACAGCCTTATGGCCGACCTAAGTCCTAGCCGACTCAACATAAGTCGGTCACGATTTAACTATGACACAAACGACTCAACCTATCCCTAACTCGGTCAAACGACTCACGACCCATGGCCTCACCGACTCAACTACCCACGACCTAAGCCCTAAGTCGGTTTTTCTTAAGTCGGTCACCAACCCTTAAACCGCTATCTCGTGAGTCGGTCACCATCTTATGAAGCTAACTCCAATTAGGTCGGTCATTATGAGTCGGTCATATCCTTAAGTCGCCTAAACCCCTTGAGTCGGTCCCTATGAGTCGGTCACGACTCATCACCTAACTTAGCTATGCCTATGAGTCGGTCACGACTCATCACTTGCACTCGGGTCAACTCCTAAACGACTCAAGCTAGAAGCAACACAAACAACACTAACAACCTGTAAATTCTACGATTTATCGACACGTAAAAATACGGGTCGTTACATTTGATTTATTTGTATTTGGTTTGTATATAAGCGTACCTAGTTCATTAATTTGATTACTCTGGTAACTTGTAAAATTTAAATTTTAACCTATACATTTAGTAATTTTGAATAATTATCAAATATGGTGTATTTAGTTAGTAGTTTTCATTAGTAGTCTTAGAACGGATGGATTTTTTGGCAATTTTGCAAACAGTGCACATCTCGTCTTATCCACTTCTGAGTCTTCAGGAAAGACTCGCTAGAAAGTAGCTTGCCGGAGCTGTATGTAGTAGCTTGCTCCGTCGCCTTTTACTCGAAGATCTTGAACTGTCAAGAGATGCGCTAACTTACCCGACGTTTATGATACCTAGGAGGGAGTAGTCTGTACTATTGACTTGCGCATTTCCATCCTCATGATCAACGAGAGGCGAGCGTATATCAATAAGTCTATGGTACATAGTGTGCTCTATAGAGGGGTGATCTAACCTATAATCTATGGACCTACGGGTAATAATGAATCCGAATACGTACTTTCTTCGGGCCATCTGACAACTGAGATAGACGACGGAACGAATGAAACAATCCTGTCCTTCTCGGTAGAGTATAGAGTCTGCTTATATACTGGAAGCGTAGTAGTACTGACCTGTTGTTCTTGTTGGCCTTTGGCTCCTTGTGACTCCGGACGCGTACTTTGTTAAAAATGAAAGATGCCTTGTCTGAGGTGCGGAAGTTCACACCGTAGTGAGTTAACCTAATTGAGCTGCTGTGAGTTAAGAAAGAACTGGTTCGAAAATCCGAGTCGTCACAAGCGATAACACTTTGCTTCACATGCCCTGGAATATGGTGGATCGTTGGAAGAAACTTCAAGCCATCAAAGCATATCTTCGAAAATGAGGCTTTAAGTTCAGAAAGCCGCTCAGCAACCGTTGGATCGGTCACGGGAGTAAGAGGAGTTTGCTTGGAGACTATAGGCGATTTGTGGGGATCTCGAGATTGCCTGGTACTTGATGAACCAGAGTGTTGATCTCCATGTGCCTCAGGATGAGATCCCTTATGTCCAGATTTCTTTCTGCTCTGCTCATATTGAGAGGGAGGATCGCGAGGATATAAGGGCTAATTATAAGTTTTTCTTCTGTATGATGACTCCCGACGGTGGCAGTCTCGGTCGCTAGATTCATCCCTATCTCGGCGCCTGCCAGAACCTGAATCCGTCCTGACTGATTGAGAATCGATGAACCACGAAAGCGGTCAAGTCCATGCGTGTGACCCATGTCACCTAGACAAAGTTTAAATAGCGATGAGTTAGCAGAGAATAGGGTGACAACGAGAATTTAAGTGCAAGGTGAAGTGCATGTGTTTGTGTGTGCCCTAGTGTTTCCCCCCGACGGACCGATTTCTTTACTAACAGGAGTTTTTCTCCCTGACTTTGGGCTTGAACGCCCGTATTGCCTCTTGCGGGCGAATGAAGCCTAAGGGCCTCTGGATTGTACATGGCAAACTTGCTCCATGCCCCAGTTAAGATTGGAAATTTTCTATGCAGCTCAAGAAACATGAAAGATAGGCTATCCCTTCGTCTCTTGATGCAATATATGTATCGGATATAGCCCGAAGTCGGAAGCCTAGAGAGGACACTCATGAAAAGGATGCAAGCGCCGTAAATGAATGCCTGGCTATTTGGATGTAGTTGTGATTGAGCGATGTCGACATACTGCAACACGTCTCGAAGAAATGAGTTGAACGGTGGCATGCTGCCAACCCAGCACATGAATTTGTTGCAAGCCGTGTATCCGACTGGGGGCAAGTGTGGACGATCATGCCCCGATGGAACTAATACATCATCAAAGAGGATTCCGTGGATAGAACAAATGCGACGGAGCATACTTTCGTTAATCTTTGAAGCCTGAGAATCAATTGGGTTATCTAAAAAATCGCTTCCTCTAGAGTGTCAGGGGCCAAGTCGACGGATGTAGTCGCTGGGTTCGGTAGGTTTTGAGCGAGGGTAGTTGACGGATGAGAAGTATCTACAACTTCTTGTCGAGAGGATGGCCCAGATCTATCTGAGATCGTAGTTGAGCTAGACTTTTTAGATATCTCTAACGAAGATTGAATCTAACTGAGCACATGTTTGAACTATACTTGAAAAATAATCGACGTTAGACTTAACAACACAAATATTCCCCCCACGTGGTGTGTGAACTAGTGCGATCATTCAAATATAGGTGCCAAGCAGTGAAAGGACATTGGATTAATGAAATAGGTTTAAGCTTTGAATTGCCATTTTCGAAGACCGTCATTGCTGACCGTCTCCGAAAGCCTGCCCTATGATGTTTTCAATTTTGGACTCGAACATTGGTATTACATGTTAAAGGCCATCATCTATTTTTATCGATTTAAGTTCAGACTTGTGATTATTGAAACTAAGGAATTATCAGTCTGGATTAGTTCGATATGTTGGTATGCTTAAGTCCTTGTCCTTGTTTTTGTCATGTGATTAAGCATGGGAAATAAGTGAATTCGACGAGGGTTATGTTCGAGTTGGAATGATTTCGATCTTTTTTTTATCTATTCATCAAGGGTCAAGGCCGAGCGACACTTGAACCACACGACCTAAATGCCATTCGACCTAAATGTCGCTCGGCCTCCACACCGTTCGACCTAAATGCAAATGCCGTTCGGCCTAAATATCACTCTTCCAACCCTTCTTCTTCATCGTTTAGCACGCGGCAAATCATGCCGAACCTGCTTGTACCGAGCTGCAGCGCTCGGCATTCTACCCTTAACATTATTTTTCCTCTTTCCCTCCATCTCTACCGACCGGCATGGCCGAGTCCTTTGGCAAGTCATGCCGAGCCATGTCGATCGGCATCCTACCCAATTCCTCCTTCCTCTCTGTTTTTTCACTCCAACCTCATTCGGCATGGGGGAGCATGCTGAACCGTGGCCATGCCGAGCCACACCACTAGGCATGCTAGGCCTTAACCCTAATTCCATTCCCGTGCTCCCTTTTAATCACTCGGCATTAAGAGATCTTGCCGAGCCACAACAATGCATCTTCCACTAACTCCCACCTTCGAGCGCCTATGCCATCCACTTTTCTCCTCTCCATTCCACCCACCTTGAAATCGCCTGAAATTATGCTAAGTTCCAGCCTTAGGGCATGTCTGAATCTCAATTCGTCTCCCTCATCCACACGTCTCCTACCTTCTATAGTCTATGGAGGATTCACGAATTTGAGCTTTGTGCTATACTTCATAATTTGAAAAAGCTTTCGAAAGATTCTTACCAAGGAGAATGGTGGGAGCTTGGGGGTCTGTGGGCTTGAGATTGAAAGTTGTTCAGACTTAATTTGGAAAGGAACTGTAGAAAGGGTCCGATGGATTCAGGGTAGGAAGGGAAGATCAGAGAGGTAAGCGAAATTTGAGGGATGTAAGTTACAAGTTCTTAAAGAATAGCAGAGGTAAAAATTGAAAAGAGAAGAAGAAGTGGAGTGCCGAATTTTATAGGGGAAGAGAGGAAGCTGAAGGGACAATGGCCGGTAGAACCGGTCAAAGTGCGTCACTCGTTCGGCATCGGCTATACCGTTTGGCATCCAGAGTGCTCGGCTTCAGCTATGCTGGTCGGCATTTGTATGTCATTCGGCATGCATTGCCTCATCCGGTATTCAAGAGAAAATACTATCGAGAAGACTAAGCGAAGGCTTGAAGCGAAGCGTAGAGGACTCATGATTTAAAACGCAACACGTTCGCCCACGTGATGCACTTTGGAGGGCAAGTGTTACCTAGAGGTTTGACCAGGCAACTAGGCACTCGGCATTCAAGAGCGTTCGGCATTCAAGAGCATTGGCATTCAAGAGCATTCGGCATTCAAAAGCGTTCGGCGTTTAGACCTCGACCGACATTCATGGATCGTTTGGCATTCATCTCGTTCGGCATTCATGGATCGTTCGGCATTCATTCCTTGTTCGGCATACAAGCTTGTTCGGCATCCAGGGACGTTGGCATTGTCGTTTGGTACAACTGGGCCGACCGGCATTCAAGCTCGTTCGGCATCTAGGGACGTTCGGTATATGCCGTTCGGCATTTATGGATCGGCACACAAGAGTTATTTGTTTTGGGCTGAGGTATCTTACTGCTAGGCCCACCAGAGAAGTCCAACCCATCTTTGTATATAAGTAGAGAGGCAGGGGCACAGTGAAAGGACCTTTTTTCGGGAACACCGGGGAGACTCTGCCGCATTCAAGACTCATTCAAGACTTAACTTTTTGCTTAACAATTGGAATCAAAAAGTTGATGTATGGATTGTATCTGTAATCGATTATTGAGAAAAGCAATAAAGGTTAACCTCAAAGTGGACGTAGGCAGTTACGTCAAACCACTATAAATCTGGTGTTCTTATTTTCTGCATAAAGATTAGCATTCTGTCCACTGTTTACATTTACTTTCTTTATTAATCTCTCTACTTAACCTCTCTTAAGGGTGTTAGTAACCAATTCTGGTGCTAACACACTACAACGAACTTATTTAGGACATCTAAAAAATACCGGCTCGTTAAATCTAAAAAATAGGCTGGGGCATTGGTTAGCTCAAAAGGCATAACCAACCACTCAAAGATTCCATTGGGTGTCCTAAATGTTGTCTTATCGATGCTATCATCAGTGACCTTAAGCTGATGAAATCTGATGGCTAAGTAAAGTTGAGAAAACAATGAAGAGCCAACCACTGATTGAAAAGATCATCTATCCTAGGAAGTGAGTAACGGTTCTTCTTCATGAGCTTATTCAATTCTCTATAGTCTACGCAAAGTCAAAGGGAACCATCGGCCTTTGTGGCGAAGACGACTGGCGCTCCCCACTCTGATATGCTCCTCTAATGAAGCCTTTCTCTAATAGCTCACCAATCTGCTTACTTAACTCCTTCCTCTCCCTAGGATCCGTATGTCTCATGGGCAATGCCATTGGCTTAGCATTGTCATTCAGATAGATCCTAAAGTCGATCTCTCTCTTAGGGGAGTAGTCCCCTAAACTCTTCAAAAACGTTTGGGAAATCTCTAACGATTGGAACTGAATCTAACTCTCTTAGTGATGAATCAAGGGAATAAAGGAAGCTCAACATGACTGACCCTTGTGGGTCACAAGAAACCTCAAGAGTCCATCTACTACATGTTTCTAGTCTAACGACTCTCCTCTCGCAGTCCAATATTGCACCATAAGTGCATAACCAGTCCATCCTTAAAATCATCTCATATCTTGAAAATCCCAGTACATAGGCGTCACAATCAAACTCTACGCCTAGTATAAAAATTTTCAAACCCTTATAAATCATGGATAAATGTGCCGACTCATTGAAACAACTATAGGGTCTACTACTAGAGAAATATCTAAGTGCAAACAGTCAACCAAGAAACTAGAAATGATAGAATGTGATGCTTCGGAGTCAAAAAGAGTTCGAATAGGAAAATACAAAATAGAGATCAAACCTTCTACATAGGCTTTCATACCTCGATCCAGTCCACTACTAGAAGATAAAGCCTATACTTGCACCGTAGCTGCGCCTACTCCCTGTCCCGTCTTCTAAGGACAAGCTTTACTAAGGTGACCAGAGCACCCACAGTTGTAACACCTCCCCTTCATTGTGTCCTTCTTACATTCCTTTATGAAATTCCCAACCAATCCACAACTATGACATTTCTCGCCCTTCTTGATCTGTCCCTTCTGAGGTGCTCCTCCTTTCTTCTTGTCCTTATCCTTCTTATTATTCCACCACTGCTTCTTAGAGTTTTCTAATTTAGGAAGCTCCTAACTTCTTCTTTCTAAGCTACTTCTGACATGAGAGCCAACTCCACAAGTGACTCATACATCGGTCTCATAGCTACATGTGTCAATGCCAACCCTTAGAGGGGCTGGTTCAAACCCTTAGCAAACTTTATGGCCTTCTCATGCAGTGTAGTAACAAGCTCCATTCCGAATCGTGATAACTCATTAAACTGATTTATATACTCTTTCACTGAAAGACTCCCTTGCTTCAGACTAATGAACTTCTCAAACTGCAAGCTTTCCTTAACTTGCGATAAGAACTTTCTCGCAAACCTTTCCTAAAATCCAAACCAACCAGTGTCTCTACCCTCCATCTCTAAAATCTCCCATTCCCACCAGTAAGAAGTCTCTCCCTTCAGCTGCCAAGATGCAAGCAAAACTCACTGCCAGTCTTCCAATCCTAACAGCCTAAATATTTGCTCTGTATTCCTCAACCAAGTTCTTGCCTTTACGAAATCCTCCGTGCCAGAAAATGTTTTGCCTCCTAGACTACCAAAGTCCTTGCATAGCTTAGAAAAATTGGCTGATGCAGGTGGATTAACGCGATCTCCACCCATCGGTGCTGTGTTGGGCCTTTGCCCTTGTACCTCTGGTGCCATAGTCTGGAGGTATCTACGGAACCAGCCATGGACTTAGACACCTTCTAGAAGATTTAGGGTATCCGCTAATCTATGCAAAGAAAAGAAAATTTAGGCTCGAATGAAGGTTGAACTGGACTTTGAGGGGATTTTATAAAAACTCTCTTATACTTGAAAACCATCTCTATAATAACAGTTTCTTTCTTAAAAATAGTTTAAAATATGTTACCTTTGAAAAATACTTTACTTTAAAACAAGATTTTAGGAATCTTGTAACCTTAGGCTTTGATACCAAATAAAACACCCTGCACACCTTAATATCCCTCAAAAGGGCACAACAAAGGATGTGATGCATTATAGGTATAGCTAAAGCATTGCAGAGACAAAGATTCACAAGACAAATAAGTAAAAGCAGCAGAAAACATTTAAATAATAACTTATCATTCAAAATTAAATTTCATTTCAAAATAAGTCAAAAAAACATAACATGTCTTCAAAAACTCAAAATATCTCATGTCTCATGGAATTACATCCCAATCTCATATAATCAGAGTATAAAGGTAACAATAATGATCATAATCCCTCTCACAAGTGCCAATCCATCATAAGCCAAATGAAAAGGACGAAAATAGAAGGACACATCTAAAATGAGAAAACTCCAGAAATGAATCTCCAAGAAACTTGAATCAACTATCCTCAACTCTATTGGCCTATGGGGGAAGGGAAAATAGAGGAGTGGGTCAAACAATAAGTCTGGTGAGTGAAAGTAATTACTAGCATTTCTAAGCAAGATAAAGATAATAGACTAAGAAATAGTTCTAGCTTGAAATGAAAATACAGAAAAGATAAAACTCGGATAAAATATCGTTTTTGATTCTGTTTGACTGTTTTCTTTAACTGTTTGATTGTTTACACTTGTCTTAAATTGCTATGATAAGGCTGAAACCCTAATCCTATCTCAACTACTATCTTGATTAGGCTGAAATCCTAATCATAATCTTTGATCGGCCTATTCTATCTCTACTGTGCTACTGTGAGCCGATCCAATCCTGTTGGTCCTACAGCAAAAAGCACCTCTTTAGTGCTTAGGACACAGCAGTGAATTATTTACCATAATCGATACTGCACGCTTGGTCATCGCCGGTACACACTAACTGTCGCTTCCTATTTGATCCTTTATTTACCCTAATCATCATAAGCGTGCCCAGCCTCACCTAACTGTTGTGAGACCATCAGTCCTAGTCCTAAAAGGTAATGTGGCCTAGCCTCGCCTAACATTTGTAGGACCATCAGTCCTAGACCTAAAAGAGAATGCTGCCGGTACTGGTCCTAACAAACAATCTTCTAGTTTCATGCCCCTTGCCTAAATCCCCAGATTTGAGCCTCTATCTATCAGCCACTTATTTACCCTAATCAGCATAAGCGTGTCCTAGCCTCATCTATCTGTTGTGAGGCCATCAGTCCTAGATTTGAAAGGGAATGCTGCCGGTACGGACCCTACTTCTATGTTTCTTATTAACTTAATTCAAGATCCAAGTTTTAAAATAAACATCTTCTATTATCTCTGCTTTATTTGCTTATTAACTTAATCCAAGATCTAAGTTAAAAAGTTTCTTATGTTATTTCTGCTACATTTGCTTATTAACTTGATCTATGTTTTAAAATAAGCTTATTCTATTATTTCTTTCTTTCTGATTATAACCTATATGTCATAATTGTTCTTGCAACTTTTACCCTCCTATTTTCTCTTTTCAGTTATAACCACTTGTTATGATTATGCTTGCAAATATCTAAAATTTGCCTATTTCAGTCAATCTCTATTTTATTTCAGTTTTTATTATTTTACATTTGATTTTTGTAAGTTTAGTGTTCTTCTATTTTAATCCATATTAGCAAATTATTCTCCTTTTAATTTATTCACATAGAAAGGGATTAAATCTCTATAAAAAGAAACTAACATTTACAGGCTAAATTCTAACTTAAAATAGATGTAAATAACTGTAAAACTGAAAATAGATGAATAAAAATAGTCTGGTAAGAAATTCTAAAATTTACTTAAAAACTGACTGTAAATAAACTTTCACAAAAACTATCTCAAAATGATAGAAGAACTACAACTATTGAGAACTCTATTAATTTAAATTGCTTACAAATCTAAAATAATTACAAAACACTCACCTATGGTCCTTAGCTCTAGTCCTTGGCCTTCTCGGATCCACTTCTAAGGCATAGAATATTTTTATTAAAAAGATCTTCTCTATATAAAAAATTTCTATTCAAAGTTCAACCTCAGGCAATGAACCCAAATGGGATAAAATCCGAATGAGAAAAATAGCTAGGTCTAGGGTCTTATTTATAGTGTGACATAGGGATCTCAGACCGTTGGATTTGAAGATAAAATCTGGTGCAACCACGTCATAAGCCTCTAGGAACTGTCAGATGCAGCTACGAATGCATAGGTTCTCATGAAAATAAAGTTTTACGTCATCGGCTCATACCTAGACGAAATAACATCAAGGAAATAAGGCGGGTCGACCTAATATGTATGCGAGTCGACCTAAGCACCTTAGAGGTCGACCTATAGGTCGACCTAAATAGAACAAAGGTCGACCTCTAAGGGTTTATTTATTTTCTTTTTTTTGTTTTTGCTTATTAAATTCTGAATTCTTATTTCTTTCATAATCTCTTCATACTAACTCGGATTCCGACAAGTTATATATGAAAATTGATTAGAAAATTACCACGAACCCAATGGTGCAACTTCCATAGCTCAATTCTGACAATTTCACAAACTTATTTTTATTGTTTAGTTAATTCGTTAATTAATTATTATAGCTCAAATTTTGGGTTGTTACATGAATGCTTGAGAGTTCAATAGTAAAGATAGAATTTTTTTTGGATATAATTGATTATCAAAATAATGAAATATTTGCTTTATATAGAGTTTAATAGTTGAAATAATTCATGAGAAGAAACGGTGAAAATTCAGGACTGCAACTCTTGGTTTTAAAGATGTATCCCTTTATGAAGAAGAGGTACCTTTTAGAAAACTAGCTATTATATGAATTCAGCTAGCTGAATAAAGTTTGGCAACCAACTGAATCGATGGTTTTTTAAATAAGCAAGAAAATAGTTCAATTTGGGCTATTTCAGCCAGTTGAATATTTTCAGTCATCGGTTGAATATTCATAAATAAATATGTGCATGTGCATAGATTCAATCGGTTGACTTGGGTATTTCAACCGGCTGAAATTCAAATTTTTGGATGTTTTATAAATTTCGATGAAAGATCGCTCGTGTGTGTATATATATCACATAGGAGAGATTTTAACAACTTTATACTTCTAGATATAGACACGATGACTGATAGTTCTTTGTAGCATCAATCTTGTCTTCATTTTGATATAGTTGTGTCTTTGTAAAATTGATATGATTTCTTTCCAATATGGTTAGTATGCACAACATATACTTGTATTGTTGTCACTATCAAAACATCAAAATATAGGGTTCTAACATTCTCCCTCCTTTTGATGATGACAACTATTTAAGTTTAATTTTAAATTTATTTCTTATTCCCCTAACTTGGTACTCCCCCTATCGATATGGTCTTACTTTATTCTCTCTCTTTGTCATCGACAAAAAAGAAATAAATATCAACATGAATAAAAAATTTGTAAAAATGAAAATTTACAAGACATTCAATCATTACATTATGTAAAACATCACACATCAGCGGACAAAAGATATCATAGACAAGACATGTAAATATAATAACACGACAAATAAATATTCAAAATAACATCACAGGAACATAATGGTCAAGTCATCAAAAATCAATACAACACAAATTGTTTTTTAAAGAGTTAAAACGCAGAACATAAACAAGAGTCATAATAAGTTGATAGTAGAAATATACCATGACATAGAGAATAATCCAAAGTCTTGGCTTTTAGAATTACCTCCTTCGTCTTTGTCTTCCTCTTCAATAGTTGTCCAAGCGAAAGGAGCCGAAATTTCAGTAACTCATGTTGAGAAGTAGGAGGAATATCAGATGTGGATGAAGAGCACAAAGGTTTATCCCAAATCACGTTCAAAATACCTCTGATGGAATGCTTTTTATCGGTTTTTGATGCGGTGTGTTCAACTTTGGTCAGACGACGATCAAGCCTACTTTGATTTCTAGATAAGGTAACAAAAGCTTGTATGGAATAGGCATCCATATTGACTTCTTCAATTTCATTAATAACTTCTTGAGTTTACGGTCCTTGGGAGGAGAAAGCAATGCCAGTGTCATGAGGTTGCGCAATACCCTGGTCACGGTTTGCAACCCATTGTTGAAAGTAATTATGTCATCACTTGCAGGATGCTTTTGAAGGCCCATGGGACTTAATGTTTTGGAGTTGATTTTGCTTATTATCATGAACTCGGAATTTGGTATAACTACACCAAAATTTTACAAGATGGAATAATGTAGCTCCATAATGAATTATTTTGTAATTTCATCTATGATTAACAATTTCAAATTCTTGCAAAATTATCTTACCCCAATTAACAGGTTGAGAGGAATAAAGTGCATATAGATCTTGAAAATCCCTTTTATAAACTTTTTATAGCTGCTAGTACAAGGTTGAAGCAATCAGATAAGAGCTCGATGAATAACCTAGCTTTTGGACGCAAATCACTAGATTTTAGTTCGGTCATACCGTGGAATAGAAATTTATGTGACACTTCATCTTGATGAAACATATCAACTTCAATTTCATCGATATCTAAGCCTTGAGGTGGACATCTTAAAATATGTCCTAAGCATTGTTGGGGAAGGTAAATCTTAATGCCACAAACCATAGTCCAAATAAAATCAGTTTTGTTTTATGGATTATGATGATCTAAGTTTATATTTGCAAAGAAAAATTTGATTAAAAGAGGATAAATCTTGACATTATTAGCATGATACCTTATGAGAGAGTCAAAATCATTTGCTTCTGCAATCTCTTGAATTCCATATCCATTGAAATCAGCGAATTTCATAAAGGCTCCTGTAGTGATTTTAGAATTCTTCATGCTATTAAATCTTGTAACAGTGGTATCATCATGAATCCATGCCCTAATTTGATCTTGAGGTGGGCCAGTAGAAGTGGGGGCTTCTCTTGATCTTTTGAGTCTTAGAGTCATTGTTTGAGTTTAAGTGAAATATGATGCAAAAATGTGATTATTTTTTGGAGAATTGGTTTTTGTTTTCTGAAATGAAATTTAATGATGAAAAGAAGGGTTGAGGAGATGTAATGGTTGGTGGAGAATTTAATGGGTGCCTCAAAAGATGTGTCGTTATTAAGAAAACTGAAAATCAATATGTTAGTCGGCTGCTAAGGACAATTTAGCCATCTCATTGCTTTAAAAACCAAACCAACAAAGAAATAGGCTAATAAATAGGTCAATTCAGCCATCTGAATTATTGGTATTAGCCAGCTAAATGCTGGAAAATTTTGATACTTGATTGAAAATTCAGCCAACTTAACTAGGGCGTTTAACCGGCTGAATCTGTTGTCTTTTCATAGATCAGCTTATAACGAAAAATCGGGTTATTATATATATATATATGTATATATATATATATATATGTATGTACATATACGTGCTTTATTCTTATGTTAAATGATTTTAAACATTTTCATACAATAACATATTATTTGCTATATGGAAACCGTATACATATAATGAGGATATTCCAGCGTATAGGGAAACCATATTTATTTATTTTCAAAAGGCTCGAATTCTTCCGATGAGCAGCCTTCGAACGAATCCGTTACAACTTTAGTTTTCTCCGTCAATGGTTTGATAGGGGCCAGAATTTTTTTATGAACAGGGGTGAGTTTGCTTGATCGACCCTTTTCCCATGAATTACGAGGAGAAGTTTCCATGCGATGCGGCAATTGTCTTTGGATGCTATTACTTGTAGGAGAATGACCACAAATCTCAAGAGCACACTTATCAAGAAAACTCAAACGAGCTCCTTGATTGTTCTGATCATAGTATAATTCGCGTTGAACGCTGATTATTTCTTGTTGAAAATGATGTATATCATATATTTGATGTTGAGTGGAAAGTGAACCTAAATCTAAGTTCCTTCTGATTCGTTTTCCATTTGGAGTATAGCCAGTGTGATGATTCGGACAAGGTGTAATGCGTACGGAAGCCAATATAGGAGTTGAGTTATTTGAAGGTGTCATAATGGATGAGCTAAAATCAATGGACGAGTACGGAGAATTATCTTGCAAAGACATTCTTATATGAAAAGTTGATTATTATTTTTATATTTATTTCTTCCACACTTATTTTGATCTTATATATATATATATATATATATATATTAACGATTTCTATTTTTAGAGATATTTGAAAATTTTAAAATCCATTTTGATTTGTAACCTATGAATTATATATATATATATTTTTTCATTAGTTAATATAAAACAAATTTTATGACCTTTTATTTGATATATCTAAAATAGTAGAATCTAATTCAAGAGAAGATTTGGCAATTTCACTAAAATAAATTTATGCACTCTATTTCTTTATCACGTATAGAGATAAAAAAATTAATTCTTGTGGAGATATAATTCCAAGTTCTCATCTTAATTTTATAAAAATATTTTCATTCAACGGTTTAGTGAATATATCTGTTATTCGATTTTCTGAAGACGCGAATTCAAGAGAAATGGCATCTTTTCTATGTTGTCATGCAAAAAATGATGTCGAGTATCTATATGTTTGGTGCGAGAATGATTTATTGGATTTTTGGAAAAGTTAATGGCCCTTGTGTTATCACAATAAATCGTTGCATTAGAAAAATTGATGCCAAAATCTTGAAGAGTATGTTGCATGTAAATTACTTATTGAGGCTGATAGGAGCCGCTATCTGTTCGTATCCATCTAGGCATTCGAATCCATCAAGTTGGAACAACATAGATCGACGCGAATAAGACCGATGCGAATAGTGCCCTATGAACGATACGAATCACATTCCTCATCGATGCGAACTACCCGATGATATCGATACAAATTGGCAAGTTCTACCGGTACGACCGGGCAGTGACCATCGATACAAACGAGGCGAAGTTCATAGATATGACGCGGTCAACTCGGAGCAAAAGGGGGATCGATGCGAGGAGTACGCGCCACGTCGCCACGTGGTCACGTGCCTAATCGGTTCGAAGAGGACCGATTCGAAGTGATCGATTCGAACTACATAGCCAACCGAAAAACCCAATCCCGTATGGATGATAACTCAAGCTCCACAAGTCCAAATGGTATGAATTTTTTACAGGAGATTACGTACAAGCCATAGATTGTCCTCACCAAGTTTCGACTCCATTGGACATCATCTTGATTGATATGAATTGAGTTCGTATCGATCATAGATCGACTTAAAACTTCCGTGGATCGATCATGTGGGCCCACTCATGTTCCAGAAGGAGTCCCTCGAAGTTTGAGCGAAATATCAGACTCCCACGCCTATAAATAGAGCCCCAAAGCCCACAGAAAATGGATCTTTTTGATTCTAAAGTGCCCAAACTCTACCGGATCGAGCTTTGCATCCTAATCTTGCTGTTGTACTCGAATTTCCAGTTGTAATCTACTGTTGTTCGCTGTATTCAAGTGTAATCGTTGAAAAAGAATCAATAAAGACATAAAAACTTCATAGTGGACATGGCAACACGCCGAACCACTCTAAATTGCTTGTCTATGCATTTACATTTCTGTTTATTGGAGTTTTTATTAGATAATCTTCATTTAAAGTTTACATTCTTCACTTTTATCTCTTCAAAAACTTCCGAAGAGTGTTGCACCCATTTTTGGTACAAACACTTTGGTGCTTTCACCGAGAGAACCCAGATTTTCTCCTGCTCATTGGATCTGCTTTCGATACCGGATTGTGTAAATCTAAGAGGAAGATCCAAGTTTCAAGTCCAGATTCCTTCCAACCTATTCAGATTTGCATAAAGTCTAGGAAGGGATCTCATTCATCGCCATTGTTAG
This sequence comes from Allium cepa, assembly GCA_030765085.1. Taxonomy (NCBI): domain Eukaryota; kingdom Viridiplantae; phylum Streptophyta; class Magnoliopsida; order Asparagales; family Amaryllidaceae; genus Allium; species Allium cepa. The sequence continues at coordinate 1,012,489,660 of CM060934.1, read as the reverse complement.
CTCAAGGACCACCTTCCATGCTGTCGATCAAGAAGGCCGGGATAGATAGAATCCCATGCAGCTGCCTCCATCCAACCAAGATGCTGCCGGACCCTCAGATCCGTCGGGCCCGGTTACAAGGCAAGAGTTCCAGTTGCTGCTCTAGGAATTGACACAGAGCTGTCAACAGCTAACAGAACAGCTGCGCGCAAATGCCGAGCTGACCAACCAGCTAAACTGCCAGAAGCACAGAAGATCTAGAAGAGATCAGGTTTCTTACTCCTCCAAAGGAAGTTCTGCCTCGTTAGGCTACCACCGTAGATCCACTTGTCCTCGACCGGACAAAGGCTATGCACAGGCCGTCGGACATCAGCCCACGTTGACCGTTGGGCAGCTGAGAGTTGGTCCATCGGCCAGCTTCCATACTGGACTCTCCTTTCGGGGAGGAACTATTCCTCAATACACCGCGGACAACCGTGCCACCGCCACGCCGGTTGAAACAGGGATTGATGCCCAAAATCATCATGGATGTACTCCTGAACCGTATGTCCCTGAAGACTACGGGCCAAGGAGGCGAGACGTGGACTGCCGACAGCGTCCGGTCCAAACTCACGCTGTAGAGCCCGACCATACCTTGGCTCAACCCACGCAGAATGTCCAGATGCCGGACCCCCTAGCTATGATACGGCAAATGATCCGCGAAAGCCAGGGCCTTTCTAATGACAACTGGGGAATCTCCCATAGTCACACCCTTTTTACGGATGACATACTCTATGCCGAACCTCCTCAATGGCTCAAAATGCTTGCTCTGCCAGTTTATGAAGGGAATTTAGACCCCAATCAGTACATCCTGAAGTATGAGTGGCTGATGAACGCTGTAAGAGCAGATGACGCAGTAAAGTGCCATAGCTTTCCTATCTCTTTGGGGGGCTTTGCTATAAGGTGGTTCACATGATATCCGCCTCGATCCATTTCTTGTTTTGACCAAATGGCCACAAATTTTGTAGAGCAGTTTTGTATGCATGTTGCTAGGCCTAAGGATGTTAATACTTTATCTAGCATCACTCAAGCTCCCGAGGAGACGCTTAAACGCTACTTGGAGAGATTCCATGCAGCATGTGCAGAGATAAGTAACCCCAATAACAACTCGATCTTAATGGCACTGACTAAGGGAATTGACCCCCACTCTGAGTTTGGAAATTGGTTAGCAGAGAAGCCTCCCGCGTCGTTGGACTGTTTCTACTCCAAGGCTGCCCAATTCTTAAGGCGAGAGGACACGAAACAGTCTAGGAAGCAGAACGGCATTGGACCCCGTTGTGAAGGGATTCAAAGCAACGTAGCAGTAAAAAAGTCTGGTGAGAGTTTGGGGAAAGTTCAGCTGAATATATAGAACAAGCAAACCCAACCGAGAAATAGTGATAATCAGAATAAGAAACGGGATCAGAACTGTGGTCCGCGACGTAGGGCAACAATGTTTGACAATTACACCCCCTGAATACGTCGCTGGAGAACGTGTATTTACAAACATGCAATGCCAAGCAGTATAAGAAGTATGCTCCGAAACCATCATCGCAGAGGCAGATTCAGATGGGGAATTTCTATAGGTTTCATGAAAGCTACGGTCACAATACAAATGCGTGCCATCATTTACAGGACCTCATTGAAAAATTGATCATGGAGAGAAAGTTAGATCAGTTCATGCGGGCGCCGCAGTCTGGAGGTGAGGGCCCATCAAACCAAAATCGTGCTCAGAATCAGGAAAGACGGGAGGAACCCGCTCATACGGGGGGAGGTTGGTCATAAACACAGTTAGTGGTGGTCCTCATCCAGCAAATCGAACCTGGAGGGAAATGGAGTCGTATGCCAACTCTATCAGGCATGCGGACTTCGAGTGTTGCAGCAGTTTTGATGAAGGGGCTCCGGCCAAACAACAGAGAACGATGACGGATGACATCATATTCAGAAACCGGAACGCTGATAAGGTCTAAGCCCCCACTATCGACCCACCAGTCATATCTGCCCAGGTTGGTCCTGCTTGGATGAAGAGGATCATGGTGGACAGTGGGAGTTTTGTCAATATTTTGTTTAAAAGAGCATACGATCTGATGAAAATGGAAGCCAAGGATTTAAAACCATGCCACTCTAGAATCCACGGCTTCGATGGAAGTGCTAATATACCCACTGGAGTGGTGGAGTTGCCAGTGGAATTAGGAGTTGGGGAGGGCCGGAGAGTTCGGATGTTGCAATTTGTTGTGTTAGACATTCACTCCCCCTACAATGCTTTTTTGGGCCGACCGGCCCTTGCTGAATTTAGGGCAGCAATTGCCCCATGGTATTTGACTTTGAAATTCCCCACCGATCATGGGATTGGAGTCATTCAAGGAGATCAGGCTGCTGGGAGAGCCTCTTATGTTGCTGAGCTACGTAAGGCACAGTGAAGAGAGAAGGGAAAGGGCGTAGAGGAATCTCTTTGCATCCGTTTCGCCAACAATTGACAATTGGTGCCTGGGCCCGGGCCTGAGCACCCAAACCAATTCTTGAGGGATCTTGATCTGAGAGACACTAACTGTAGAGATGAATCTGTAGAAAATCAAGCTTCCTCGGCCAAACTGACGATCGATGTTCCGATCGATGATGACAATGTGTCAAGGATGTTAAAGATTGGGTCTCAGTTAAGCCAACAGACACAACAGGAACTGGTGGAATTTCTCCGGGCGAATCTCGACGTATTCGCGTGGACGCACTCTGATATGTGTGGGATCTCGCCAGACATCGTGAGCCACACTCTTGATGTTGACTCGCAGTGTATCCCAGTCAAACAGAAAAGGCGCGGTATGGATCCAGAGAGATCTGCCGCCCTTAAGGAAGAAGTTGACAAGCTGAAAACAAATGGGTTCATTCGAGATGCTCTATACCCAGAGTGGGTATCCAACCTCGTACTTGTTCGAAAGCCGAGTGGGAAATGGAGAACGTGCGTTGATTAATCTGATCTAACCAAAGCCTGCCCAAAGTACAGTTTTCCACTTCCCCGAATTGACCAACTTGTAGATTCAACGGCTGGACATGAACTGCTATCTTTTATGGATGTTTATTCCGATTACAATCAGATACCCATGCATTTACCCGACTAAGAGCACACCATCTTCGTAACCGATCTGGGACTCTACTGCTACCGAGTCATGTCTTTTGGGCTTAAGAATGTCGACGCAACATATCAATGCCTAGTCAACCGGATGTTCGCCAAACAGATCGGAAAAACCATGGAAGTATATGTGGACGACATGCTGGTAAAGTCATGATTCTCCACAGATCACGTCAAAGACCTGGAATCAATGTTCAACATTCTCCAAGAGTACAGAATGAAGCTTAATCCACTGAAGTGTGATTTTGGAGTTGCATTTGGAAAATTCTTTGGGTTCTTTGTCAACGCTCGAGGAATAGAAGAAAACCTCGAAAAGATCTGCGCCATCAGAAATTTACAAACTCAGAGAATAATAAAGCACGTCCAAAGTCTCAACGGGAAGGTAGCAGCCCTGAGCAGGTTCATTTCAAAGTCCACCGACAAATGCATCCCCTTCTTCGATCTGATCCGAAAAGGAAAGCAGAACTTTGAATGGACCACTGAATGTGAAGACACATTCAAAGCACTGGTTCAACATCTCTCCACGCCACTAATTTTGTCAAAGCCCATCGACCATGAGCAGTTATATCTTTACCTGGCGATATCAGAGAATGCAATCAATGCTGCCTTAGATCGGGAGGAAGATCGAGTGCAGAAACCGGTTTACTATGTTAGCAAACGGATAACCGGAGCTGAGAGAAACTATTCGAAGCTAGAGAAATTGGCCTACTACCTAGTCATTGCCTCGAGGAAGCTCCGTCCATATTTTCAAGCTCATCCTGTTACTGTATACACCAACCAACCGTTACGACAGGTCCTTACGCGGCTTGAGACGTCTGGTAGGTTACTCAAGTGGAATGTCGAACTGAGTCAGTTTGATATCACTTATACTCCAAGGAGAGCCATTCAAGGACAAGTCTTAGCGGATTTCATAGTTGAATTTACCGTTCCAAAGGACTTGCCCGAAACCAGTAAATCTTCCGAATACATCTGGAAACTGCATAGCGATGGTGCATCCAACGATCGTTGCTCCGGTGCTGGAGTAGTACTTGAAACCACCGAGGGCCGATCCACATGCTATGCCTTAAAGTTTGAATTTTGAGCGACCGATATTGAGGCAGAATATGAAGCCTTGCTTGCTGGATTGAAGCTAGCCCATGATTTGAGGATTGTTGTTGTGGAAGTTTACTATGATTCTCAATTAGTCGTATACCAGGCTCGGGGTGAATATCAAGCCAAGGATTGAAGACTAGCTGCTTACCTAACTCGAGTCCAAGAAGTGCTTGACCAATGTGATTATTATGCCATCTTCTACATACCACGCGAGCGCAATCAGAAGGCTGATTCATTGGCGAAATTAGCAAGTACAGATGAAGCACAACAGATGGGGTTCATTCCTTTTGAAACTTTAGCCTCCCCAAGCATTGATCAGATGGAGGCCGACTCCGTATTTGAGGATACTTCCGGAAGGGAATCATGGACGACTCCGTACCGAAATTACATCGAGCATGGAGCACTACCTGAGCGTAGAAGTAAAATAAGACAAATTCTTCAAAAAGCCTCGCGGTTCACAATCCAGAATGGTGTCATGTATAGAAGAGGGTATTCTGTTTCTCTCCTCCGATGCATCGCACACGATGATATTAAACGAGTGTTACACGATGTACACGAAGGGGAATGTGGCGATCACATCGGAGGGCAGGCCCTCGCTAAGAAAGTACTTCGATACGGGTATTACTGGCCCACCGTGAACAGTGATGCAACAAACTATGCTAGGAAGTGCGATAAATGCCAGAAACATGCTCGAATTCCTAGAGCCCCACCTGCCGAGATAACCCAAATGGTCAGCCCATGGCCGTTTGCGGTATAGGGCATCAACATTATGGGAACTCTACCCTTTCCAAAGGTGGAGCAAAGTATGCCATTATTGCTGTTGATTATTTTACCAAGTGGGCTGAAGCTGAACCTCTTGCAACAATCATGACCAAGAAAGTAATCAATTTCGTAGTCCGCAGCATTATCTACCGATTTGGTCTCCCGCATACCATTGTCACTGATAACGGAGCCCTGTTCGACAGTGTTGAATTCAAGAATTTCTGTCAACGATTCCATATCCACAAGAAATTCTCTGTAGTTTCTCACCCTCAAGCGAATGGCCAAGTTGAAGCAGTTAACAAGGTTATCAAATCTATTCTGAAGAAACGACTGGAAAAGGCCGGGGACAAGTGGGTCGATGAACTTCCTATGGCCTTATGGGCTTATCGAACAACCTACAAGTCTGCCACCGGACACACTCCATTTTCTCTATCTTACGGCCTAGAAGCCATTATTCCAGTCGAGATGAAAGTACCTTCTCATCGCATGACCAATTATGACCCGAAGACTAATGCCAAATTACTTGCTGAATCTTTGGATTTACTGGATGAGAAGCGTGAAGAGGCTGATTTGAGGGCAGCCGCATATCGAAACAGAGTCGCCCGATTATACAATGCCAAGGTTCAGCTACGAACCTTCGAACTTGGCGATCTCATTCTAAAAAGAATCTATCCGGTTCCTTCACACATGAACCCAAATTGGAAAGGACCGTATGTGATCACCCAAAAACTCGGAGATGGCACATTCAAGTTAACGACCGTTGACGGTTTTACTTTACTGAGAGCTTGGAATAGTGAAAGCCTCCGTCGCTACTATATATGACAGGCTTTATTTATTTGATTCGTTCTTTTATTTGCAATTTGTTTCTACATTTCAAAATGTGAATTTGTAATAAGGTAACTGACTATGCCATATTTTCTCATTTCAGCAATAAAATGCCGTCTCTTCGAGCCAGAGCTGTGATTTATTGAATATGACGAATGACATCACGATGCAAGGAGAGCTAAGTTCCATCATGTGGTGGAATTTATTCAAATAGGGAGTGACTGTGATATGACCGGTCACTCGCTAGGTGCAACCCGAGCTCGGGGGCAAGTCACTAAGCTAAAATAAAAAAGGATTGATACACGACAATCCTTAAAACAACTCCAAACTCCCAGGTTGCGAGTTGGAGCATAAAAATCCTTAATGCGGTTTTGGAGAGGGCAGACCCGTCTGCCTAATGACTTCAACCGTATCCTAACCAAGCTAGAGGACGATGGACCCATCCATCTAACGACCTCGCTTGTTAAATCGGGGTGGATATGATCCGACCATCCACGATCCCGATAAGTTCATCGTTCTCAGAGTGTGAACGACCTCCTAAATGTCTAAACAGATGTGACTGACCATCTGTCAATTAACTCCAAATTCCCAGAGTGCGAATTGGAGTATAAACATCAACTCTAGATTCCCGGAGCGCGAACCGGAGTATAAACACTAACTCCAAATTCCCATAGTGCGAATTGGAGTACAAACATCAACTCTAGGTTCCCAAAGCGTGAACCAGAGTATAAAAATCAACTCTAGGTTCCCGGAGTGTGAACCGAAGTACAAACGGTAACTCCAAACTCCCAAAGTGTGAACCGGGGTATAAATACTAAGTCAAATTTCCAGGAGTGCGAACTGTGTTACAAACATCGATAGTTTCCAGGTTCCCAGAGTGTGAACCAGATTATCGATTACAAATAACTCTGAGTCCCCAGAGTGTGGACAGAGTATAGATATAACTTGGGTGCGGACGACCACTCAAAGAATTAATCTAAGTCCTCAGAGTGTGGACATGCGCTTAAATTTTTTAACAGGTGAGATTGACCGTCGAAATACAAATATCGATCCCCGGAGTGTGGATGTGATTACTACAAGTGAACAAGCGTGATTCAACGCTCGCCTTTCACTTTTTTCTACATCAATTTGACGATGTTAAGCTCGGAAAGTGGAGATAAATTGCGATCGCTAGCCGATCATTGCAGCCGGTTCCCTAAATTGGGGCATGGCTTAAGTGTAAATCACTGATTGGAGCAATATGACATCGAAAGTCCAACTTAATCTCCTATCACAGCTTGTGTTCACGATTTTCAGACTTGGTGTATGAAACAAATTCAACTCCAAAACTGATACTCCACACGCATACCGAACTATGATTCGAACGTTACAACACTTAAGCATAAAAGAAAGGAGAAACAGTTAAAGCAAAGAGAAAATCAAATTTCATTTCAACTAATTGAAAGTAAAGATTTCTGTACAAGTCCTTCCAAAAAATGCCTTCTAGCGGGGGCCGATCCACGTCTGTATACGACCTATAAAAGCAAAAGTAAACTCTATCTACCCAAAACATATGCCTAAGGAGCCTATCTATTCCTTCTTCTTCCTCAGCTTCTTCTTTGGCGTAGAACTGCCGGCACCACTAACGACCTTCGTTTCGAGCTTTTACCTTTAGGCGAGGAATCCTTAGACGGTGGCGTAATATCAATATCCTCCTCTGAACTCGAGTATAAGGGGAAGCTCTCTGCAGGAGGAGTCGGAGGAACTGGATCTACGACCGGGGGCGGAATAGACATACTAGTATCAACAAGTGTGCCCCGGGTGATATCATTCTAAGTGGAGTTGGGCTAGATGCCATCAATCCACCCTCAGAACTACCGCCATGAGCCGTTTCCTCCATCTCCACATTGATTTCAACCAGTATCTCTACTTAACGAGTAGCACGTGCTTCACCGAAGGCAACAGTGGTCTGTGTCGAAGCACTCGAGTTAGGAGAGAATCCACTAAGGACGAACGGTAAGTCCGCGAAAGGGTCGCTCTATCGGCCTAGGTGCTCATTCATCATCTGCTCATCAAAGGAAAGTGAGCTCCCCTATGTTACTTCAATAGGCATGGCCATGGTCGTAGTGGTCGCCTCGGTGATGATCGCCTCCTGCATTTGTTGTGATTCCTGGGTCGTAGGAGGCGCTGCTGATGTAGCTTTAGTCACTGGACAGGGAAAAAGAAAAGGTTGTTAATACACTCTTCAATACAATTACTTTATTTCAGACACGCACGACATTTGTGCAGAGTACCTTCCTTAACTTGACTCGTGGCTGGCTGAATAACTTTCGAAGAATGCTCCCTTATAGGAGATAAGTGTGGCTGTTTCGGTTCGTTGGCTGGAACGGGCTGCGGCTCAATCACTGGGACCGGCTCAGACCCAGATGAGGTAACCATCTCAGAACTTGTAATTTGATGTGCGACGCTTGAGCCCTCGCCAATTTCTAAGTGCTGGGTGCCCAGTCTCTCTCTTGTACGAGAAATCATAAAGTCATGGAGAACCTTCTTTTCATTTTCGCTCAATATACGGTTCTCCAGCTCAAATTCATCAAAGGCACCACCCGACTGCACCGCTTTCTCTTCTTCAACCAGCAAATTCCAGGCGTTGTATAGATGTGTTGAGTAATCGACAAGCCAAGCCAGATTCTTATGTCTTAGTACATTGGCATTATAAGTGACGAGAAGCTCCTCTATGTCAGCCTCAAGCCTGGTTTCCGCCAACCGAACCTTTTCATCAACTTCAGCCTCAACCTCGCGGGCCTTTTCCATGGCCGCATCTCTCTCAGTTTGGAGCACCACCGCTTGATCGCATGCTTCTTGTGCGGAAATGTTAGCAGCATCTTTCTCCTTTATGATTTCAGAGAACTTAGATTTAAGCTCAATGAGCTCTATAAGGGCTGCGTCCCACTCAGCAGTGACGATGGTGTTCCTATGGCCAATGTCTTCCACTGTGATGTAGTGTTCCCGTTTCATCCTATCCATGGCCAATTGGGCATCGTCAGCCTTCTTAAGAGCTTCTATCCTAGATTTGCAAGAAGACTCAGCCTCGTTATTGAGTACTTGGATGATCCGGTCTTTACGGGAAAGCTCTTTCTCCAACCTCTTGATGGTAGCTGCCCGCTCAAACGCCACGTTCGACGCTTTTGCGTAGCTTTTGACCACTCTTTGTACTGGAAGAACATATCTACGACATAATCATGCACAGTGTGTTCGGCCGACGTCGGAATTCTTTTCAAGCACGGGGGAAAGACGTAGCCATCAAAGTAGATGTTGGAAAAATCCTTTTTCAATTGAGCGAGCTTAATCTCTCCTTCCTCGGTAGGCTCGACGAGGGCCTGTGTAGTAGTTGAGGGGTCCGCTACTTCAGTTCTCCGATGAGAGTCGAACCGTGGAGTATGAGAGGACGGCTTATGCCGTGAAGTTTTGGAAGGCCGTGAAACAAGAATTGGAGGCGGTGCAGGAGCTCTGGGGGAGGGGGGTTGAGCGAGATTAGGATCGGCGTACATATGCCTTATCTCCGTTAGATCGCTCCTGGCTGGAGTAACATTGATCATAGTCTCTATCCCCTTATCTTTGGCGTGATTCGTAATATGACGAGGAACGACAGGTATTTCGTAGGCTGCCAAGCATGGAACCGCGACCAGACATCGTATCTGCGAAGTAAAACAAGAACGGAGTTAGTAATCTTCCGAAAAAGGCAACTTACGGTCAGAAATCGTGTAGTGCCGTGAAGTGTGTATGTATGTGCAACCCCCCGACCAACCGGAAGCGTCGACCACATTAGAGGGAAGAGACTCGCTTAAATCTAAAGCGTCATGAAGTTCATCCAATCCGGTATCATGTTGGGAGGATGCATAGTCCAGAATTGGGAGATCGGCGAGCCCTTTTAAGAGATTTTCTGCTCGTGGGGGAGGAGCCTCCAAAATTCTAACTACAGAATCAGGCCGAGACAAGACCATGGACTTCCATCTCCTGGATTTGGATTAATTAAAAGCAGTGGCCTTGCCTTTTCTCTTTTCATCGGAGTCCTGGACCGCATCTGTAGGCCCAACCAAAGGTTCATCATCAGTATGGGTTCTTTCGGAATCAACTTCCTCAACTATGACAACCCTGGGTTTCTTGCGCTTGACACGTTCCCTCGAGGTAGTCCTTAGTGTACCCTCGAGCTTGATACTCTATCTGTGCTTGATCAGCCCCAGAATTCTAAGGTTCCTATCCATTAAAACCAAGTCGATATTCCTCTCTTCGCTTGGTAATTCTTGGAGAACCCGGACTATCTCCTTATAACGAGCACCTTCGGGCCGCTAAATTATGGCTATAATATGAGATTGACTTCAACTATATTATCAACTGTTCGAAAAGGTAACGATACTCATGTCTAAATAGCCATCTACCGGAAAATCCTGGAGGGCATCTGACGTAGAACCACTCCATCTTGAAGTAGCTCAACCTAGTCCAAGACCCCGTGACTACTTGGCAATTTCTCAGCGCCTCCAGGAACGCAAAGGATGGGCTATCCGTACGATTTTTGAAGTTGAATAAGTATTTGATCTCTGTCGAGAGTGGCGATCAATAAAGATACTCCATGAATACAATGAACAAGCTGTTCAGCAGAGCGTATCCATTCGGGTGTAGCTGGGACGGAGCGATCCCTAGAAAAGACAACACTTCTCTTATATATTGATTGAACGGGAGGAGCGTCCCTGCTGCGCAAGCATGACGATTGAATGCGGTATACCCCTTCGGTGGATTATGTGGTCTGTCATTTGGTCCTGGCAATAGTACATCATCCATCGACAGACCGTGCCTTAAGCATATTCTCCCTAGCATGTCTTCAGAAATATTGGACGGAACTGAGTCCGGTGGGCTATTGATGAGAGATGGGACAGGAGCTTCGTCCGGGGCAGGGCCAATGATCTCAGCCTCGATGTCCGGTATCTCGATTGCTGGAGGAATTAAACTCTGAATTTCTTGTGGCTACGAGCTTGAAGTTTCCATTGCCAACTAACTCATGAAAAACCATCATTAGATGATAATGAGCCTGTGTGTCCCCCAGTGTGAAGTGTGTGAATGTGTTGTGCAGTGCAGTGCTGTGCATTACTTGAAAAGATTCAGCAGAATTAGAGAAAATATGCAGACAGCGAGACTTCGAAATCCGGCAGGAACAACCGTCATTGCGGATCGTTGCCATCGTATCATCCAGATGTTAGCAATCGACCCAAGTTAAAGTTCTTTATCATCATGTTAAGTTATAGTTCCATCAACGAGCTTCAAAAGGCAGTCAAATGTGTAGTTCTACGGTCGAGCCAATTATGTAAGGCAAAAGCTCATCGGAATCAAATGTTTAAATGTGCAAAAGTTCTCTAGATCTGTCAAACTCCAACTTAGGATCGATCACTACGGCTCAAATTAGTAACAAGTCAGAGACCTCCTCTTCATATCGAGTACGTTCGAAACGATGCGTTTCGTATCGATCAAATCCGAATCGATACGCTTTGTATCGATCGAATTCGAATCGATACGCTTCGTATCGATCGATACGCTTCGTATCAAATCGATACGCTACGTACCGATCAGAGTCGAATCATTGCATTTCGTGCTGCCCAGGTTCGAATCGATACATCTCGTATCATTCGAGTTCGAATCGATACGCTTCGCATTGATTGGCTTGTGCTCACTTCGTATCGATCACAGCTCGACAACCTCGCATCGACCATATTCGTAATGATCAAAAATGACGAAGACCGTATCGATCACCTACTCGGAACTTCTATCGATCGTATCTCCTATGGCTTCATAAATACTTCAAATCGATACGAAGTGCATCCACTTAGGATCGATAAGGACCCCATCATTCCTCAATCAACGCTACATCGATGCGAAACCCACATCCCGTCATCGATACGAAGTCAAGCCATGATTCTTCTTTTCATCGGTACGAAATGGAGGCCGAGCAACCATTAATCAATTGCTCCATATCCCTAACTCTTTCTTCTCGGATCAACATGAGCACTGCCATGGCCACCCTCGACCAAACTTTGGCCCAGACCTAGCTTTAGTGCTTGCCAGAATTGATACTCGACAAAAAATGGGATGGATCTTATGTTCGAAATCCCTCGCTTGAATTTAATCGTAGCTGATTGATTACCTATATTAAAATTGAATTCAAAGGATTAAGAAACTGTATTTGATCGATTCGAAAGTAACGTGCAGTTCTTCTTTCCTCAAGCTAGTGAATCGATGCGAATGCAGGGAATAAAGAAGGCAACAGTAAAAAGTGGAAAATGACCGAACCCTTGGTATTTATATGGACCAAAGTGAAGGAAACCACCGATTCGCCTCTCAGTCAACATGACGGTCACTAGAGATCAACTATGGCTTTGAGTCGAACGACCAATTCGAATCCATCCGCCCAAGCTCCTATCGATTCGAAATGGTCAGTGGATCCATCGATACTAAGTATACAATGAAGAAAGCTCTAGGGGCAATGGAATTCCATCGATTCGAAATCTTCATTCATATCGACAAGTTCATAGCTCCATTCACGATCCATCGTAGCGAAATATTTTGTTCGAATCCATCGCTACCATCGATACGAATGCTAATTTCGTATCCATCAAAGCTCATGTACGTCGATGCAAAATATCCATGCCGCGTCCATCATTGCGAAGTCTATGAATGCGAGAGCAACCTATCAAACTTCTATATCGATTCAGGAGAGGATCGACACGAAGGATCATCCAAAACAACCATTAAACGTTGTCACAACTTGAGTTTCACATCGGTTCAGGAGAGGATCGATACGGAATTCGATATGAGAAAACTGACAATGACTCATGAACGTGCAACGTTAACAAGAGTCAGGTTAACATATATACGTGTATGAAAAATTAATATTCAATTTTCAACATTGACAGGAATTGGATTTCCATCTAACAACGATTATGGCAACAAACTGCTAAACACTATCGTACAACAATCCGTTACAACAACTCAAGGTTACAACCTTCAACGAAAGAGTAATAACTATCTAGAGTGAAGACTGCAGCTTTTCAAAGCACGTCATGTTTCCACAAGGCGTACTTAGGGGGGCAAATGCTATCCCGCCTTTTGGCAAGGCCGAGATATCAAGGAGCTGATTGAAAAAAAAGGATCACACGTCCCGGGTATCGGGTATGTGCAGGTTCACCATGGATACCGATGAATTTTGTCCGAGTCCGGACCAGGCTACAACTGACAAGTCAAGACAAGCGAAGCCATGGAAGCCAGTGTTCAAAATTTCATGTCAATCCGAGTCCGTATGCTCAAGTTATGATCGATGCAAATTGAAGGGAATGTCTCCACTTTCGTATCCGTCGAAAGGCCAAAGTTCAAATCGATGACCTTCGTATCCATCATCAACCCTTTATTCGTACCGGTAAGCTTCGTATCCATCAAGAGATAGCCTGCTTCGTATCGATCATTTAGTGCCCATTTCGTATCTACCAGGCGACTTCCCTATTCGTATCCCTCAAGGAGAAACATGTTCGTATCGAGCTATTTTCACTAGTTCGTATCCATCTATCTCTGCTAGTTCGTATCCATCATGCACCATGTTCGTATCCATTAAGGCTGATAGGAGCCACTATCTGTTCGTATCCATCTAGGCATTCGAATCCATCAATTTGAAACAACATAGATCGACGCGAATAGGGCCAATGCGAACAGGGCCCCATGGCCGATACGAACCACGTTTGTAACGACCCGAAATTTTCGAAGCCGAAACTTCCAGATAGTTATGAAAAAGAAGAAAGAGATAGAAGAAGAAGAACAGAACACCAAACATCTCACATTCGCAGCGGATAAAATATGATAATAAATAATAACAGTTGCAAAAGAATACTATATATGTCGATTACATTCTAATACATCAGTGTTTCATATTATATACAGTCACTGAATATTTACAATTATCATGTCCCAGATTAACAATAATATAAATACAGCGGAAATACTATACGATATTGCCATCCAGCTCGCCTCCTGAGCTCCAGAATGTCCTTACTTGAAAATCTGTAATACTCGGTCTGACCCGAGCATTACACCAAAGTAACACCTGGGTCAGGCTGGATACCAGCGTGAGTAAACTCAATTAACATGGAATACCAAGGCAGACAACTTATATAAAACCCGGAGTAACTCGATTCAATTCACAAAGCCACAATTAGTTATAGATATCATTAATTCCACACATCCATATCCTAAGTACCAAGGCTTAGATTTAAATAGTCCAATTTCCTTTAAATCACTTCACTCCAGCATATAGATTTCACATATCAATCTATAAATATTCGAAAGGGTTTCGGGTATATCCTAATACCCGACCCCGACCTCTTCAAGACTCGCGTCATCCTAATCCCACATTATCATAATGAAGTACACAACATTTCATATCAGGAATATCATCTCATTCAAGCATCCAATACCATTCAATCATTCATAACAAATTTGATCACTTCCAAATTAATTCAATTGATTCTAATTGAATTTGTAACCTCAATCACTTAAATTCCTTTATTCAACATTAACTAATTCCAAATCAATTAATCAGTCAATCCTTCATTATTCACCTTAATTAATCACCTTGGATTAATTATCCTTCAATTTTCATTCAAGAAATTATCATTAATTATTCAAAATATTTATTATTCTTAATCAAATTCAATAAGTAATCTTAATTACTTCATAAATTAATTTATTAATTCATAAATTAATTATCTATATTAATTACATTAATTCTTAATTACTTATAGTAATTAATTTCTCATAAGTCATTGTTTACTGAATTGATTTAATCTTAATTAATCAATTTCTAATTACATCAATGATTTTATAAATTAATGATTTCCAATTATATTTTAATTTTTCCTAATCTAAATTAATTACTTTTATTAACCACAATATTAATCATTCTCGATTTATCTCAACCTGCAATTAAGTATCCTTTTATTTACTTAATTAAATAAATTAATTACTCGTTTTATAAAGGATACTTAAAAGAATTTAAAACCAAATTTATTGTTAAATTCAAATCAATCTACAATTGCTCTTTACATTCAAATTGTTAAAACACTTAATATTTAAGAACTATATTTGTTAAATTTACTTTGATTTAGAACTTGTTTTAAATCTCTACTTACACATTAAAACTTCAGTTTTTAAATACCACTTCCATTTCTTTCCTATGCATTCTTATTTTTATTCTATAATTATTTCACTTTCAAAATTCACCCTTATATTACTTTCAAAAAAATCCAATTTATATACTTCAATAACTCAGGGTACCGAAATATTTCAAGCAAACCACATCATTCGAACTTCCAATTACCAATAATATCCATCACAGAATATCAATCACCCAATATATATTATACTACCATATATAATATAACACATCGAAACAAACCAATCATTCATCCAATCATTTAAATTTTAACCATTTAAATTTAAATAGAAATCCAAAAGCGTGAGATTTACTCACCTTTGCTGTTAATTGCAATCCCCTTCAATCTTCAAAATTCTTTCCCTCCTATAAGTTCAAACTTATATCACTTTGGGTTTTTACATCACACTTCAGGGGAAAAATCAAAACTCAACCTCTTAGAGTTTATTTCAAATTATCTTTGACATCATGTATATCCATACATATATACATATTTATTTCTTGGCCCTCCCAGCCATGTTTTAAAAGTTTAAACCACCTTTGGTTATAAATTCAAATCAATTTTCAAACAACCCATTGTTTGCAACAAGTCCCAGTTATCCAAATAATACTTATTTATTATTTTTCATTACTTTGAAACAAAATTTTCAAATTCTGGGACCAGATTTAGAATTTCATTTTTAAGTAATTTAAATTTTAATTTGGTTGTATTTCTATTTCTACTCAATTTAATTTCAGTTCGAGATTTCAATTTGGTTGTATTATATTACTTCTTAATTTAATTTCGATAATTTAACAACCAATCGTCTTAATATTTATTAGAATGAAATATTCCTTTATATATAAAAGTATATTTTTATATAAAATCATTTAAAACCTTTATATAAGAAAATAACAAGTACGCGCTCATATATATACACTCAACTCATTCTAGAGTACTTTGGACTCTATTTAATGAGTAATCCCCACCAGAGCCAAGGTTCTCGCTTAACCTTTCAGCTCTGATACCAAATGTAACTATCTGGAATTTTCGAGTGTGAAAATTTTGGGTCGTTACAACGTTCCTCATCGATGCGAACTACACGATGATATCGATACAAATTGGCAAGTTCTGTCGGTACAAACCGGGCAGTGACCTTCGATACAAACGAGGCGAAGTTCATAGATACGATGATGTCAACTCAGAGTAAAAGGGGGATCGATGCAAGGAGTGCGCGCCACGTCGCCAGGTGGTCACGTGCCTAATCGATTCGAAGAGGATCGATTCGAAGTGATCGATTCGAACTACACAGCCAACCGAAAAACTCTATCTATATCGATCATAACTCGAGCTCCACAAGTCCAAATGATATGAAATTTTTACAGAAGATTACGTACAAGCTATAGATTGTCCTCACCAAGTTTCGACTCCGTTGGACATCATCTTGATCGATACGAATTGAGTTCGTATCGATCATAGTTCGAGTCGAAACTACCCGGGATCGATCATGTGGGCCCACTCACGTGCTAGAAGGAGTCCCTCGAAGTTTGAGCGAAATATCAGACTCCCACGCCTATAAATAGAGCCCCAGAGCCTATAGAAAATGGATCTTTTTGATTCTAAAGCGCCCAGACTCTGCCGAATCGAGCTTTACATCCTAATCTTGCTGTTGTACTCGAATTTCCAGTGTAATCCACTGTTATTCGCTGTAATCAAGTGTAATCATTGAAAAAGAATCAGTAAAGTCATAAAAACTTCATAGTGGACATAGGAGTTATATAGCTTATGCATCACAAACTAGACAGCTATAAAAACCTGTCTCTCATACAACTCCAGTACAATACATACTTCATTACAGAGGTATAACACAACGGAAACTCTATATATCTACAAACGCTGAAGCCACCAGCTCCATATCTCCTCCAAAATTCTTCAAAGCTAACTTGAATCCCTTGGCTACTCGTAAAAATTTGAGTACCCAAGATTTAAAAAAATAAAAAATAAACTCCGGGTCAGACATAGGTCTGTGTGAGTAAACGGTTTAAAGTTGCTTAAGATTGAAAAACCTTTGAAAACAAAAGGTATCTCGAAAGATTTCTCGCACATAAACATGAAAAAGTTTTTACCTTATGATAACCAAAACTTTTGATAGGAAATCCAGTGATATTATAATAGGGTCTAGGGTTTTCAAGTAAAATACAGAAATAGCTGGAATGCTTACATCTCACTATCCAATATAGTTGGGCACAATCAAAACATACGACACTTATTGAAGATTGGATTTCATACAATGGCAGGGCTAGTTGGGTACCGCCCGTTACAGTACGTGGCCTAGATCACCGTACCGAGGATCCACCCTAAATCCCCTGCAACACAAGGCCGGAACCATCCCTTACTCGATAGACCCGAACAAGACAACCCCGCAGTTGTTTACAACCAACTTCCCACACAGCCGAATAAAAAGGGACCTCTAGACAAGGAAAATCTCGTCCTACTTGGGTGCTACCCACTTATCCTTGTTACACCTCCCCTGTTTTAGCCATTCTCGGTTGATGAGGCTTAAGGCTACGATTACTTTTTCAGAACACATAACTTAGAATGCTCATCGTCCTCCAACGACGATGTTATGAAAGCATTCAATCCATGCAAGTTCGTTCCGGGTTCGAACGAAACAGAAGGCACTATCTCGTTACAGTCATTTTGGAATCACCCTCAGAGTTAACGATAATAGCCCTTGCACTCTGAATCTTCATCTCAAACTTCACTTGAGATTCACGACCTATCGTTTAATTTGGATCGATGTGGTTTTCAGATATCCAAATTTGGAAATTCGATCCCTGTCTCACCGAAATCCAAAACGCCATCTTTCAAGGTCAAGTTGTTTAAGTTTAAATAATTCAATCTGTTATCTATATTCACACAGATAGATAATTTACATCATCATAAATAGATAATCCACATTATCACAATTCAACCATAGCATCTCATATCACATATCAACACATATCCCATATCAGAGATATCAAACAATTCAATATCATTCAGCCATCCATAAGCAAGATTAATCAATCACACTATCACTAATTAATTTAATTATCCCTAATGAATTAAATTAATTACTTTAATTACTATTAAGTCCTACTTACTTAACATTGATTATTACAAACCAATTAATTAACCATCCTTTAATTATCCATCTTAATTAATCACCTTGATTAATTATTCTCTAATTACATTAAGTAATTAGCCTTTAATTAATTACACAAATTAATTATCCTCAAAAAATTATAGTAATTAACCTTTAATTACTCTCATTAATTAATTAACTATAATTGATTACATTAATCCTTAACTAATTTCATTAATTAATTATTCTATAATCACTTATATTAATTACCCATTAATTAATCACATTAATCAATCTTTAAGTACTTCCATTAATTACATTAATTAAATGATCCTCTAATTACTTATTTAATTAATTATTGTTCAAATTATTTAATACTTAATCTTTAATTAATCACATTCATTAATCAACCTTGATTAATCACATTCAGTAATTAACTACCCTTAATTAATTACATTACTTAATTAATTACATTACTTAATTAACTTCTAAATAAATTTTATTAATTTCTTTATTCAATTACACTAAGTAATTAATCCTTAATTACTTCCGCTAAGTAATTATCCTTCTCATTAATTACACAAAATAATTAAATGTAAATTACTTCCATTAATTAATTATCTTTCAATTAATTACATCTAGTAATTGCCCATTAATTACTTCACTAAGTAATTACACTTTATAAATTACATTAAGTAATTATACTTAACCAATTCCATAAATGACTATCCTTAATTAATTAATCTAATTAATTATCTTAAATTAATCACATTAATTAATCATTTCATAATCCCAAGTTAATGATCTTTTACAGTACATTCATTAACTATCCACTAATTACTTACTAAGTAATTATCCTTTGATTATCACCATTAATTAGTTAACCTTTATTAATTCATTAGGTGATTAACTTTTAATTAATTACTTTAATTAATTATTCCTAATTAATCAAAAATCTTGATTATTTAAGAATAATTTCTTTATCCTAACTAAGCACTTATCTAAATCATATTAAATTAAATACTTAAAATCAATTTATAAAAATCAAATGAGATCTTTTTGATTGATTTAAAATCTAATACACCTACCTTAATTATTCCTAAATTTCAACATTTATTATATTTGGAAAAACTTAGGAACTTATTTCAAAATAACCTAACATACAATTCTTTAAAACAAAACAAATTTAAACATTTCTTTATCATTTAAATCTTTTAAAACTTGTTTAAAACATTTTACTTGGAAAACAAATTTATTTTCAAATATACTTAAATCTTTAAACTTGCTTAAAACATTTGTTTTTATAAGACTTTATTTTTCCCAAACCAGGTTACAAAAATTTATTTTAAAACCCCATCCATATTCTTAAAAACTTGATTTAAAGGCTTATTCAAACTTCAACCCAAATCTGGAAACCAAATTTCTTTGTTTAAAAACATGAAACACTTTTCCTTTTTTAAAATTTTAGAACCTGTTGCTTAATCAAAGTTACCCGAGAAAACATGATCACTTCCCCGTGCAAAACACGATGCACTCACGTACCCCTACTTCGAGTCAACCATGCAATCGACTCGAGAAAAACTCGAGCTTCCCGAACCTTCAACCCACCTGATTCTGATGTGCATGTGTGGACAGTGCACCACTCTCCGACCACCTCTGGCCATCTCCCCGACCATCGACAGACCAATGCCGACCTCACCGACTCAATCGTCCACCCAGAACATTGATAACGTCGGAAAAACAAAAACGAGCCCATCAACAAAATCTGGAGCTCAACCCAAACCCACAGAACACCACGCCGACGTCGAACTCCATCACCAGAAACTCAGCCTCTACATCCAAAGTTCCGTCTCAATCTCCAACACCTTTTCCCCTTCACGCGATAAGGTCCGATACCCTCTAGACGTCGCCAATGCCTTGATAACTCCAACAACCAAAACCCACTACTAAACCCTACCTTACTGCCGATAGGCCCCTCAATCACCAGAAAAATCTAAAGCCCTTTTTTTTAGGTCCATCCACCTATTAGCATCCTTCGACAATAATCTCGACACCGTCCACCATGCCGATCGCCAGGAATTTGCGATAAACCCAAATTCAACCGACTCTAATTTTCTCAGCAATTTGTAAACTATAAATTACAATTTCAGTACCTAAATTCATGATTTTCTAACTCAAATCTGAATCTATAATCCAATTCAGAAATTAAGATGTTTGATTTTATCTTATATTAAGATCATTACTGTATTTCTTTATATTTTGAATTATTTACTAAATATAAAATCTTGAAATCATTTTTAAAATTAATGTTACCAAGTTACAAAACTTTTTACTTCAAAGATCTTAGTCTAAAATTTATTTGTTTGGGAGATATAATATTCTTTGTTGATGAAGCTAATCCTGTAATAAAACAGAGAGGTGATCATCTACCTATACACAGACATATCACAAATAAATATACACATACATTCAAATCCAAGCATACATGCAAACATTTCATACTATTTTACTTCAAGATTCCATTCATGCATCAAAGTTAAATTTCAGATCTGAAACTTTTTTGTAAATTAAAAGTTTACTCACCTGAAATAAAACAGAGAACAGAAAAACTTTTTGGAACGGGAACTTGCAAATGCTTTTGAAAACTGCATGTTATGATCTGGGAAAAATACTTGAATTTCTCTAGATTTTGAAACTGAAATGCTTTGTTATTGAGAAGATTTAGCTTGAAAACAGAGACGATGATGCTTTGTTTTCTTGATGATCTTTTGAAAATTGAAGCTTTGATTGTATAAGTTGAAGATTTGATAAACTGTCGTTTACTTTGCTTCAGATTAGGTATGATTGCTTATGAACTTCTGGTTGAATAAAATGTTTATAGGCTTTCTTTTCTTCTGGTTTGAAGATTTGGTTACAGGCCTTTGTTTAGTCTGGTCTGAAGTGTTTTACAGGTTTGTTCTTTTCTGGTTTGTAAATTGAACAGGCTTGATTTTCTTTTTTTTTGAAATGAAGAATAGGAAAAGAAATGAAGAAAGTAGATATATGTTTATAGAGTTAATTATGAAAAAAATTAAAGAAAAATTAAAATTAAAATGGTGACACTTGTAAAATTTCGTAACATTTGTCATTTGGTATTGTTTATTAACCTACACATGTTACTAATATGACTTGATTTATTAACACTTGTCATTATGTGTTTTTAATTATTTTTAAAATGGTTTGTAAGCTTTTATATTAAATTTTCTGATTAAATAAATACTTTTCTAAATTTATATAAATAAATTACTTTAAAGAAAATATTATAAAACAAATTACATACAAATAAAATCTTATACATATATTTTTAAATCCAAAATAATTATCTTTTAAATTTCAAATTTAAATCCAAGTTCAAGTTCAATTTAAAATTCAATTTCAAATCAACTCAAATATATATATATATATATATATATACATACATACATACATACATACATACATACATACATACATACATACTTAAACGAACACAAATTCAATTTGAAAATAATTATTAAAATTTATTTATCTATATTTAAAAACAGCACATTACTATTATTGTTTAAAAATAACAATCTTGCCAATTTTAAATAATTTATAAAGGGGATTATCGTATTATTTATAAATTACTTATATTACTAGATGAATTAATGTATCATATGTTTTATATGTTTGTGAATTGTATTTTAAACTTTATATATATTTACAAATCATATTTACCAGACAATATTTAAAAAGAAAGTAAAATAAACCTTTTTGTTAATCTTATTTAAATTTAAACTTAAGCTAAAACATATTTTAACAAATAACATTTATCTTAAGTATTTTGAAAATATATGGTTAGCAATTTAAATAACCTTTGAAAAGTTTTATATTAAATTTAATCATAACTTCCAAATTACCAAAATATATATTAGAATTTGAAAACATGTTTTTATTTGTTAAATTCAAACCAAAGCTTTTCTATTTACAATATATAAAAATATATATACATTATAAATAGAAAACAATTTTATTAGCCTTAAAAGATAAAATTCACCAATTAAATATTTATAAAAGAAGATTATTAAACCAATTAATTTCTTATTAATAAAGATTACCAAATTGTTATTGCCCAAAATTCCGGGTCATCACATTCCTTTCCCCTTAAAAGAATTTCGTCCCCGAAATTTAAAAGCAGTGATAATTTAATAATTTATCTAAGGTTTTTATTTTCAAATAGCAAAACATACATATCAGCCAGATACTAACAATCATAGCAACCCATTTATTTTAACAAAGAAATCTAACTAACTATCCTGACACCATCAGGATAGATCTTCCTAACACTATCTAGAGTGTCCCAGGTACAAACACTGAATACTTGCTCTACTAAATCCAGACTAGCTACACCACTAAGCTTCTGAGCTCCTTCTCATCTAGATCTGCCATCTGAACAAGATATCTGATCACAGATCAAGTCTGGCTCAATTATCAAATCCTCCTGAACTGCTGGTTCCACAACAAGTGATGGATCATACACATGCTCCCTCAGAGATACGTGAAATAAATTGAATCGCAGTTATCCAAATTGGAAATTCAACCCTGTAGGCCAAAACACTTATCCTTACAAGAACATAGAAAGATCTAATATACCTCGGAGCTAGCCTTCCAATCTTACCAAATCGGATTGCTCCTTTGACCGGAGTAAACCTCAACCAAAAACAAAGTCTCCAACTTTAAATTCCAAATTTCTTCGTCTGTTATCTACAAAACTCTTCTGACGATCCTGGACTGCCTTCATCCTTCCTGATCAGCTCAACCTTCGCTGATGCTTCTTGAAACAAACTAGACCAAAAAGAACCCAACAAAATGATCCTCTCAAGATCTACCGAAATCAAGAGCACAAACTCTACTTCACAATTATCAGTAGACTTCAAACTTACTTCTCCTATCCGGAAAAGACAAAACAGGTGTGCTTGCCAAACTCGCTTCCGCTGCAAAACTCTATTCTGGAATAGATGAGAATGTCGTCGATGAACACGAGCACAAACTTGTCCAACACATCCTGGAAGACACAGTTCAACAGATCCATAATGAGAAAACTTAGAAGTTCCCTGAAATCCTAAGCTGCTTCACCAAATCCTCTCTCTAGGAACCATCCTTCTACTTAAATGAACCTCCGGTATCACTCCTGGAATCCGAGTCGATATGAAAACTAAATCTCCAGATTCTATGGCAAACCTTGACTTTTACAAAGACATCCGGAAAAATCTCGGACAACTTCGATAACTCCAACATTCCCTATAGATGCCTCGATCCCATGCAAAAGATTATCCAAGAGAACACTCAACTATCGCAAGTCTTGCGATCCTACCCAGAATAATTTCCAAGGATACTGTTCTCTCTTTACCGATCAGAACAGTTTATGCTTATCTATCGAATCCATCGAAGAAATGGGTCCACTCTGTTGCTTGTGAATTCCACCTCTAGAATACTTCTTAGCCAGTTGACCTTCCTGCTGGCACACAACACACTCCGAGCTGCAATGCTGCCACTAATGCCAAAGACTTCCTTATCCAAAGCACTTCAAACCTCAAAGCCATATCATCCAATCCCACATAGACCCTAGAGATAGTTATACATCTCCTCAAGAAACTCGGGCCTCAAACCAAACACAACACCATGCTGAACTTAGTCTCATCACCGATGCAGACACACTTCCTTCAACTTGCTCCAAAAGAAACATCTTCAGAAACATCCATAGCCACTGCGCCTCACCATGCAGCTGCTTCTTCCTGAAGTTGCCAATATACCATCACTCGATTTTGCTCATTTGACAAATCCAAACTGGCACTTCAATGATGGACTCTAAACCTTCAAAAAGGCTTCCTTCCGAGATTGGTGAAATCCTTACACCACTGCAAAGCTCACTCGAGGAAGTATTGGGTTTACAGCCTTGGCAGATACTCTTTGAACCTCAACACATGGACTCCTTCTATGGGTAGTCATGCTACACACACCATTATCCTTCTACCTCTAGAACTCATATTGGAAAACCCGAACAGATAACCCAACAAGTCAGGTAGTTATATATATATATATATATATAATTACAAGTACGCTCTCTCAAGAAAGAAATCACTCCAAAGCTTAGGTATTCACTCAACCTAGCGCTCTGATACCACATGTAACGACTCGCCTTTCATTCCACAGAAAGACGTATCATTATTAAGAAAGAAAGAGATAGAAAAGAGAAAAGATAGAAAAGAAAGAAAAAACAATATCAGAATCTCACAGTGGAATGAATAAAATATATTAATCACATAAGATATTACACAGTATCATATACATCAGAGTTATACAGCTTATGCATCACAAATTAGACAGTTATAAAGACAAGTCTCTCATACAACTCCAGTACAACACATACTTCATTACAGAGGTACAACACAACGTAAACTCTATATATCTACAAACGCAGAAGCCTCCAGCTCTATATCTCCTCCAGAATTCATCATAGCTAACCTGAATCCCTTGGCTACTCGTAAAAATTTGAGTACCCAAGAGTTTAATAAAACATAAAATAAACTCCAGGTCAGACATGGGTCTGGTGTGAGTAAACGGTTTAAAGTATCTTAACTTTGAAAGCAAAAGGTATCTCGTAAGACTTCCCGCACATAAACATGGGATTTTTTTTACCTTACGATAACTAAAACATTTGAAAGGAAATCAAGTGATATTATAAAAGGGTCTAGGCTTTTCAAGTAAAATACAGAAATAGCTAGAATGCTTACATCTCACGTTCCAACATAGTTAGGCACAATCAAAACGTACGACATTTATTGGAGATTGGATTCCATACAATGGCAGGGCTACTGGGGAACTACCCGTCACAGCACGTGACCTAGATCACCGTACTGAAGATCTACCCTAAATCCCCTGCAACACAAGGTCGGAACCATCCCTTACGGGATAGTCCCGAGCAAGACAACCCTGCAATTGTTTGCAACTAACTGCCCACACAGCCGAATAAAAAGTTACCTCTAGACAGGGGAAATGTTTTCCTACTTGGGTGCTACCCACTTAGCCTTGCTGCACCTTCCTTGTTTTAGCCATTCTCGGTTGATGAGGCTTGAGGCTACGATTACCTTTTCAGAACACATAACTTATAATGCTCATCGTCCTCCAATGATGATGTTCGGAAAGCATTCAATCCATACAAGTTCATTGCGGGTTCGAACGAAATCGAAGGCACTATCTCGTTACTCTCATTTTGGAATCACCCTCAGAGTTAACGACAATAGCCCTTGCACTCTAATCTTCATCTCGAAATTCACTTGAGATTCATGACCTATCGTTTAATTTGGATCGATGTGGTTTTCAGATATTCAAATTTGGAAATCCGATCTTGGTCTCACCGAAATCCAAAACGTTGTCTTTTAAAGTCAAGCTTTAAGTTTAAACAATTCAATTTATCATCTATATTCACATATATTGATAATTCATATCATCATTAATAGATAATCCACGTTATCACAATTCAACCACAGCATCTCATATCACAGATCAGCACATATCCCATATCAGAGATATCAAACAATTCAAGGCATTCAATATCATTCAGCCATCTATAAGCAAGATTAATCAATCACACTATCACTAACTAATTTAATTACCCTAATGTTTTAAATTAATTACTACAATTACGGTTAAGTCCTGTTTACTTAACATTGATTAATTACAAACCAACTAATTAATCATCCTTTAATTATCCATCTTAATTAATCACCATTGATTAATTATTCTTTAATTACATTAAGTAATTAGCCTTTAATTAATCACACAAATTAATTATCCTCAAACAATTATAGTAATTAACCTTTAATTACTCTCATTAATAATTAACTATAATTAACAACGTTAATCCTTAATTAATTTCATTAATTAATTATTCTATAGTCACTTATATTAATTACCCATTAATTAATCACATAATCAACCTTTAATTACTTCCATTAATTACATTAATTAAATGATTCTCTAATTACTTCTTTAATTAATTATTGTTTAAATTATTTAATGATTAATCTTTAATTAATCACATTCATTAATCAACCTTGATTAATCAAATTCAGTAATTAACTACCCTTAATTAATTACATTACTTAATTAATTACATACTTAATTAACTTCTAAATAAATTTTATTAATTTCTTTATTTAATTACACTAAGTAATTAATCCTTAATTACTTCCACTAAGTAATTATCCTTCTCATTAATTACACAAAGTAACTAAACCTAAATTACTTCCATTAATTAATTATCCTTCAATTAATCGAATCTAGTAATTACCCATTAATTACTTTACTAAATAATTACACTTTATAAATTACATTAAGTAATTATTCTTAACCAATTACAAAAATGATTACCCTTAATTAATTAATCTAATTAATTATCTAAATTAATCACATTAATTAACCATTTCATAATCCCTAGTTAATGATCTTTTACATTACATTCATTAACTATCCACTAATTACTTACTAAGTAATTATACTTTGATTACCAAAATTAATTAGTAAACCTTTATTAATTCATTACGTGATTAACTTTTAATTAATTACTCTAATTAATCATTCCTAATTAATCAAAAATCTTGATTATTTAAAAATGATTTCTTTATCTTAACTAATCACTTATCTAAATCTTATTAAATTAAATACTTAAAATCAATTTATAAAAATCAAATGAGATCTTTTTGATTGATTTAAAATCTAATACACCTACCTTAATTATTCCTAAATTTCAACATTTATTATATTTGGAAAAACTTAGGAATTTATTTCAAAATAATGTAACATATAATTCTTTAAAACAAAACAAATTTAAACATTTCTTTATCATTTAAATCTTTTAAAACTTGTTTAAAACTTGCTTAAAACATTTTACTTGGAAAACAAATTTATTTTCAAATGTACTTAAATCTTTAAACTTGCTTAAAACATTTTATTTTTTTAAAACTTTATTTTTCCAAAACCAGATTATAAAAATTTATTTTGAAACCCCATCCATATTCTTAAACACTTGATTTAAAGACTTATTCAAACTTCAACCCAAAATCTTGAAACTAGATTTCTTTGTTTAAAAACCTGAAACACTTTTCTCTTTTAAAATTTTGAAACCCGTTGCTTAATCAAAGTTACCCGAGACAAACATGATCACTTCCCTGTGCAAAACATGATGCACTCGCATTACCCCTTGCTTCAAGTCAACCATGTAATCGACTCGAGAAAAACTCGAGCTTCCCGAACCGTCAACCCACCGAGTCTGATGTGCACGTGTGCACAGTGCACCACTCCCCGACCACCTCTGGCCATCTCCCCGACCATCGACAGACCAATGCCGACCTCACCTACTCTATTATCCACCCAGAATGATGATAACTTCAGCAAAACAAAAACGAGCCCATCGAAAAAATCTGGAGCTCAACCCAAACCCACAGAACACCACGCAGACGTCGAACTCCATCACCAGCAACTCAGCCTCTACGTCCAAAGTTCCGTCTCAATCTCCAGCACCATTTCCCCTTCACGCGATAAGGTCCGATACTCCCTAGACGTCGCCAATGCCTTGACAACTCCAACAACCAAAACCCACTTCTAAACCCTACCTTGCCTCCGATAGGCCGCCTCAATCATTAGAAAAATCTACAGACATTTTTCCTGGGTCCATTCACCTATCAGCTTCCTTCGTTAACAATCTCGACGCCGTCACTACACCGATTGTCGAGAATTTGCGATAAACCCAAATTCCATCGACTCTAATTCTCTCTGCAATTTATAAACTAAAAATCACAATTTCAGTACCTAAATTCATGAGTTTCTAACTCTAATCTGAATCGGTAATACAATTTAGAAATTAAGATGTTCGATTTTATCTTATATTAAGATCATTACTGTATTTTCTTTATATTTTGAAATATTTACTAAATATAAAATCTTGAAATCATTTTTAAAATTAATGTTACCGAGTTACAAAACTTTTTACTTCAAAGATCTTAGTCTATAATTTATTTATTTGGGAGATATTAAATTCTTTGTTGATGACGGTATTCCTGTGATACAACAGAGAGGTGATCATCTACCTATACACAGGCATATCAGAAATATATATACACATACATTCAAATCCAAGCATACATGCACACATTTCATACTATTTTACTTCAAGATTTCGTTCATGCATCAAAGTTAAATTTCAGATTTGAAACTGTTTTTAAATTAAAAGTTTACTCACCTGAAAATAAAACAGAGAATAGAAAAACTTTTTGGAACAGGAACTTGCAAACGCTTTTGAAAACTTCATGTTCTGATCTGGGAAAAATGCTTGAATTGCTCTAGATTTTGAAACTGAAATGCTTTGTTGTTGCGAAGATTTAGCTTGAAAAAAGTGATGATGATGCTTTGTTTTCTTGATGACCTTTTGAAAATTGAAGCTTTGTGTAACAACCCGCATATTTGTCGATTTTATATTTAAATATTTTATTAAAATATTTTATCGATACTCGAAATTTTGTCCGAAAAGCTACTTTTTGCATACGGTCGAATTAGGACTCGGGACCACTCTCATTGAGTTTAAAATGCCGTTTGCGACCTTTTTGAGTATAAGCTTCGATATGTTTGGAGAAGGTTGATTTTTGCTACTTTTTCACTTAGGGTTTTGGTTTGGGCTGAGCCCACTTATGTATTCAGTCCCAACCCCTCTCCTCCTCATTTACTTCATTTCCATTTCCTAATACTCAAGCTAAAGCATCAATGGTGGAAGAGATTGGAAATTAAAACTCCAAAACCCTAGTTTTCTCTTGCAAATCAACTCTAGCTCCAAACTAATAGAAGAACCCATTGGTAAGCTTCTCTTCTTCTTCTCCAACTCATTCTCTAATCAAAATTTAGAAATTTCCTAAACCTAACTTAGGGAATGTTCTTCTTTTAAAGCTTAGAATCAAGCTTCTTGAGTTGGATTTGAAGAGTGGTTGATTCTCCATTGATTTCCAGCATCTTCTTCAATCGTTTGGGTTCAAAGGTGAGATTTTTAATCTCACATCTAGGTCTATGATTATCTTCGATTGTTATGTATGAATTCCTAACACATATTCATGTGCATTTGGTTTTGGTTTGGATTGATTTGGTGTATATTCCAATTTTTAGTGTTTCGAGTTCAAATCTTCAAAAATCATAGCTTTGTAGTTTGAACTTGTTTTTGGTGATGCATCGAAGAGCTTATAGGACAGGGTAGTCGATTGGCATAAACCCCTAGTGACCGTGCTCGCCCGATTGCATTTTGAAGAAGATAGCATCTTCATTTCATAGGCTGGAAAACAGCCTTGGTGCCAGTCAGTCGACTGGACCCTTGGGTCAGTCGACTGGCTGTAGCACATAGGCATTCCGAAGGCAATAACTAGAGGCTCGGGTCCTCTGTTTCCCTGCATTAAGTTGACTGAATTTTTAGGTCAGTCGACTGACTGCAGGAAATTATTATTCCTGCTTCTGGTTCAGTCGACTGGACCTTTGAGTCAGTCGACTGACCTGCACCAATTTGCCTAATTATGCCTATTTGTGCATATTTTTGCTTGGTTTCCAAATTCCAGCGACTCGTGTTATTTCCCACTTGTTGCTACTACGACGTTAATGACTTCTATTTTTGGAATTTTTGGGAATATCCATTTTGATGGATTCGGATCGATTTCTTTGGATCTTTATTCGCGTCTTTGAATGTGAATTTTGGTGGTTGATTGTTCTACAATCATTTTTGTGTTTTGTCACTTTAAAAATATAAAGGTTTCAATACTAGTAGTAAATATCAAAACTCTTTCCTCAAAACGATTTCAACTCTATTTTCAATACCAAATTCATTTATAAAACCGTTTTCCAATCTATTAGTATATACAATCCTTTACCTCACTCGTATGAGAAATATAATTAAACGGCTTAGTAAACAGGTGGTATGAAACGCTTGCGTTTACTTCGCCGGTTGATTCTTGGACTTGTTCGATTGAATCTCTTGTGACAATTTCCTAGTGGAGATCTACAATTTGTTCGTAAATATTTAAGTTAAGCTAGTGGTTATGGGACATGAAGCTAAACTCATATATTTACTAGCTTAGTGTAATTGACACTTCTCGTTGATCATGACGATCATCTTTGTGATTTAGACTAGCAATGTGTGATGTCTCTTTGTCTGCGAGGGAGACTAAACCCCGTTTTGTGGAGTTTCGACTCAAATTGGTGGGGTAGAAACCCATGGTCTTCGGGCCGTTTGTGGAGCTTCGGCTCAATTTGTGATGGTTAGCAACCATGGAATTAGCGTTCCGTTTGTGATACACGTGTTGGTGAGCTTTATGCTCCCGTTTGTGGTGGGCCTTCCCTCTTTTTGTGATTTCTGGATTTCTTGAGATGATTTCTAGAATTTGTGCTTCACCAATTTTCGTGATTTCCATTGATAAGCTTTATCGATATTTGTGCATTGGTGAATTTGTGCGTCATTGACTTTTGTGATTTCTGGATTTCGTGTGTTGAATTCTGGAATTTGTGTGTCATTGACTTTTGTGATTGACATTGATATTATCGTCAATATTTATGGTTTGGTGAATGAAATTAGGAGTATGACGTTTCTTTGATTCTTGTGTAGATTTTGTGACATTGAATAATCCCTTGATGATTTTCAACTACTTATATATATCACAGCTTGGCATTGTGATTATTATGTGTTTAGTCATATCTCTTATTCTATATCGTTTCATCTGATATTTATAGTTAGACTGATCCGTTTATTATTTCCTTATTAAATAATACTCGGGTCAGACCGAGATGTTACAGGTGCTTCTGCTTGACTTCTCCCCAGGGATTCATTACTCTGACTTTTGGCAAACTACTTAGATCAGTAGTTTATTTTGTTGTATACACTTGAGATATAGACTCATAGTTGTATTCTTTTGTATAACACGTGTTGCTATTCTTTTGTATTATTGTGGATCTTTTTAGACCACTACTCTGATATACACTTCCATGTGTTAATTATATATTTATATCTTCTTCCGCCTTTGTGATATGAATTATCTGTGACTGATTTATGTTATGCGTATTTCTATATTTGTTTTCGAAGGATCTATATAGCCACTGTGTAGTAGCTTTGAGTTTGTATCTGTATGTCGGATTTCCTCTTGAAATAAAATGCACGTTTTACTATCTGACATATCGGTGCTCACACAAAGCAATTACATGGATGGTCGCTCCTCAACAGCCTTATTCTCCGTGCTAGTTGACAGCATTCACCGTAATGTTCTTGTCTAGCGTGGGTATAGAGGTGGGGCGTCACAGCTTGGTATCAGAGCGAAACTTTGGAACAATATGGAATGTTATAACAAGGATCATCGTCCTAAGTCTTTCTTAGGAGTCACGCTTTAGGATTTTGTTCGAGTCTTCCTACCGATTCATCCTATTTTCTTTTGTGATTCCTTGTTTTATCTGTCAAGATTGCTTGATATTCATTAGTGAATAATTTTCTTCTTGTTCTTCTTTCTTTCTAAGGAAGAGAAATGTCTAGACCAGGCGTCCCAGAGCCGAACCGTCTAGTGTTCCACCCCAGGATGGAGTTTTTATGACTGCTCAACAGCTTCTTGATTTAGTGACGAATGCTCAAGCAGCTGGAGCTAACCCGGAACCTACTCACCCAAAGTCAGGATTTGCACGCTTGTGCAGCGATTACACTAATTTGGGTGGGGAGCCATTCAAAGGTTCCGAAACTATTATTGAAGTACAGGCTTGGCTAAGGTCATGCGATCGAATCTTTTCTCGCATGAATCTTATTGATCTTCACCGAGTTCAGGTGGCCTCTAGTATGCTCCGAGAAAGAGCATTGGACTGGTACGAGCTTCTTATTTCTGAGATTAATGAAGCGGATCTCACCTGGGAGCAATTCCGGGAACGCTTCGAGTTGAAATTTGTACCAGAAGCGGAGAAAGTGACATTGGCTCGACGATTTATAGACCTTGTTCAAGGTGAGTCCTCTGTGACTGATTACTTCGCCTCCTTCGAGTCGCTTTCCAAATATGGGGTTGAATACATCAACACCCCTTTAAAGAAGAACCAGAGGTTCGTCTATGGCTTAAACAGAAATCTCAAGAAGCCATTACTTCTAAAGTTAGAAGTTTCTTTCGACCAACTCATTGATATCGCTCTTCGTCTTGAAGAGGCGGATAGGGAGAATGATGCTGAAGTGGTGGGTTCCAAACCAAACTTCAACAACAAAAAGAAAAGGCCTAGTAAATTCAAAGGTCCTTATCCCAATAAGAAAGGGAAGCAAGCAACCCCCGTGGCAAAGACTTCTTCCTTTGGTCGTGGGGAATGCTATAATTGTGGTTCGAAGGACCATTACGCGAACAAGTGTCCAGAGTCTCTCTCTTGTCGCTATTGCAAAGGTCCCGGTCATATTACATCTTCATGTCCCAAGCTTCAGGGCAAGAAGGAGGGAAAGTTGAATGTTGCTCAAGCCCCTGGCAACACGTCTCGAAATCAAGGTATTTCTCATTCTATCCTTGATGGAATTATTTAATTTCGTGATCATCCTATTCGAGTTCTTTTCGATACGGGTGCGTCCCATTCTTTTATATCAAAAGAACTTGTTGATACTTTTTCTTTGGATGTTTTGTGTTTAATGACTTCTTTGAGAATTGCGAATCCGGTTGGTGGATCCGCGACAATCAGTTTATTGTGTAAAGATGTCGAGATTATTTTGTGTGATTTTTCTTTCCGAGCCGATTTGCATGTCATGCGTTATTTAGGCTTTGGAATGATTTTGGGAATGGATTGGCCTAACCGTTATGAAGCTCATATCCTATGTCCTGAGTGGACTATTCATCTTCGACATCCTCAATCTATTAAGCAGATTTCTATTAATCTTAAAGATTCAGATTCCAGCTTGGTTGCATCTTTATATTCTTTAAATCCTCGTGATGACGATGATGATGATGAGGGTGATATTATTTCTCTTATTCACGTCGTTCGTGAATTTTCCGACATATTCGAGCCCGTTTCAGGATTACCACCTAAGCGAGCAATTGAGTTTAGAATTAATCTTATTCCTGGTGCTCAACCTATCACTCGTCCTCCTTATCGTTTGTCCAATAAAGAAAATGAAGAGATGCGCATACAATTATCCAACTTGGAAACGAAGCAATTTATTCGCTCTAGTTCCTCGCCTTGGGGAGCTTCAGCTATTTTTGTGAAGAAATCCGATGGTACACTTAGGCTTTGCGTTGACTACCGCAAGCTTAATGATCTTACTATCAAAAATAAATATCCTTTACCTCGGATTGATGATCTATTCGATCAACTTAGTGGTTCTAGAGTCTTTTCACAATTAGACTTAGCTACTGGATTTCATCAGCTTCGTATTGCAGAGGATAACATTCCTTTGACATCGTTCCGAACTCGTTATGGATCTTATGAATGGCTTGTTATGCCATTTGGTTTAACGAATGCTCCGGCTTATTTCGTTGACCTTATGAATAGAGTTTTCAAAGACTTCCTTGATCGATTTGTTCTCATCTTTAATGATGATATTCTTATGTATTCAAAAACCAAGGAGGAACATGAGAAGCATCTTCGGATTGTGTTGGAAACTCTTAGGAGTAATCAATTGAAAGCAAAATTTTCTAAATGTCATTTTTGGCAATCTCGTGTGAAGTTTCTCGGTCATATTATTTCCGAATCCGGAATTTCTGTGGATCCTTCAAAGATTGAAGCGACTCAAAGTTGGAAGAAACCTGAGAGTGTGACTGAAATCCGCAGCTTTCTCGGATTGGCGGGCTATTACCGTTGTTTTATTAAAGACTTTTCTAAGATTGCCGTGCCTCTCACTAGCTTAACGAAGAAAGGTATTAAATACATTTGGTCGGACAAATGTGAAACTTCTTTTCAGAAACTAAAAGAACTCCTTTCAGATGCTCCTATTCTTATTATTCCCGAGGGGAATCAAGATTTCGTTGTTTATACCAATGCTAGTCGCGTTGGTTTGGGTGCCGTCCTTATGCAAAGAGAACGTGTTATTGCTTATGCTTCTAGGCAATTGAAGCCTGCTGAGACTAGATATGCCACTCATGATTTAGAGCTCGCGGCTATTGTTTTCGCCCTTCGTATTTGGCGTCATTATCTTTTAGGAGAGAAATTTGTTCTTTATACCGATCATAAGTCCTTGAAGTATTTATTCTCTTAAAAGGAACTTAATTTGCGTCAACAGCGTTGGCTCGAATTTCTTGCACCATATGATCTTGATATCCTTTATACTACCGGTAAGGGTAATCGTGTCGCTGATGCTCTTAGCCGTAAACAACAAGCTGTTGTTTCTATGATGATATCCGAATGGAACGATCTCGAGATTTTATCCACTTGTGAAATTCGAGACCATATTTTCGATTTATATTCATCTCTTGTTTTATGTAGCCTTGAGGCTCATCCTTCTCTTCTAGACCGCATTCTTGAAGCTCAAAGGCTAGATCCTGAATTGGCTCTTCTTGGCCAAAATATTAAGGATAAAATTGATATTGAAAGTTTGAAAGACATTGATATCGATTCTCGTGGCGGCATTCGAAACTTTGGTAGACTTATCGTACCAAATATTGGTGATCTTCGTAAAGATATTTTAGAAGATTCCCATCGTTCTAAATTTACCATTCATCCCGGTAGTAGCAAAATGTACGCGGATATGAAGCGACTTTATTATTGGGAGGGAATGAAACTTGACATCGCTAACTTCGTTAAGCGTTGCATAACTTGCCAACTCGTTAAGGCCGAGCATCAAAGGCCAGGTGGGTTATTGCAACCTTTAGAAATTCCAATTTGGAAGTGGGACCAAATTTCCATGGATTTTATAGATGGCCTTCCCCGTTCTTGTTCGGGTCATGATAGCTTATGGGTGATTGTTGATAGACTTACTAAATCCGCCCATTTTATTCCCGTTCTGTCTAACCGAACCGTTCCTCTTTTGGCCAAGCTCTT
Source organism: Allium cepa (assembly GCA_030765085.1). NCBI lineage: Eukaryota > Viridiplantae > Streptophyta > Magnoliopsida > Asparagales > Amaryllidaceae > Allium > Allium cepa. The sequence goes on along the minus strand of CM060934.1, from coordinate 1,012,454,472 downwards.
TGTTAAAGAGATTGTTAAATTACATGGAGTTCCTACTTCTATTGTTAGCGACCGTGATCCATTATTTACTAGTGGATTTTGGAAGAGTCTTCAAAAAGCTTTGGGAACGAAGCTTAATTTTAGCACCGCTTATCATCCTCAGTCCGATGGACAAACCGAGCGTGTGAATCAAACCCTTGAAGATCTTCTTCGTGCATGTGTTCTTGATTTTGGTGGAAGTTGGGAAGATCATATTTCTCTTGTTGAATTTTCCTATAATAATAGCTTCCAATCTAGTATTGGTATGGCACCTTTCGAGGCACTCTATGGAAGGTCATGCCGATCTCCTTCTTGTTGGCTTGAGGCCGGTGAGAAGATGGTTTTAGGTCCAGATTTTATTCGTGATTCCACAGAAAAGATTGACCTTATTCGTCATAGGATGAAAGAAGCCCAGAGTAGAAAAAAATCCTATGTCGATAATCGGAGAAGGAAGTTAGAATTTTCTGTGGGAGATCTTGTGTTCATTCATGTGTCACCTATGAAATGTGTGGTACGTTTCAGTCGATCGGGAAAGTTAGCGCCTCGATATATTGGGCCATTTCCTATCACTGAACGTATTGGTTCCATGGCTTATCGCCTTTTATTACCGGCTCAATTTTCAGCTATCCATGACCTGTTTCACGTTTCTCAACTTCGGAAGTGTCTTCGAGATTCCGGTTCTATTCTTGAGCCCGGTGTTGTGGAAGAGATTGAAGTTTCACCGAATTTAACTTATGAGCAGCATCCTGTTCGTATTATTGCTTTGGAAGTCAAACGACTTCGAAATAAAGATGTTCCGCTTGTTAAAGTTCAATGGTCTTTAAATCCTAAGGATTGTTCTTGGGAATCTAGAGAGTTCATCGAGCGAACACATCCGGACTTACTTTCTCGTGCTCTTTAAGGTGAACTTCTTATTTCAAACTTCTTTTGTGTTGAATATGCTTTTATGGTTGTTACTATATATCTTTTTCTTAAATATTGCGAGGACGCAATTTCTTTAAGGAGGGGAGTCTGTAACAACCCGCATATTTGTCGATTTTATATTTAAATATTTTATTAAAATATTTTATCGATACTCGGAATTTTGTCCTAAAAGCTACTTTTTGCATACGGTCGAATTAGGACTCGGGACCACTCTCATTGAGTTTAAAATGCCGTTTGCGACCTTTTTGAGTATAAGCTTCGATATGTTTGGAGAAGGTTGATTTTTGCTACTTTTTCACTTAGGGTTTTGGTTTGGGCTGAGCCCACTTATGTATTCAGTCCCAACCCCTCTCCTCCTCATTTACTTCATTTCCAATTCCTAATACTCAAGCTAAAGCATCAATGGTGGGAGAGATTGGAAATTAAAACTCCAAAACCCTAGTTTTCTCTTGCAAATCAACTCTAGCTCCAAACTAATAGAAGAACCCATTGGTATGCTTCTCTTATTCTTCTCCAACTCATTCTCTAATCAAAATTCAGAAATTTTCCAAAACTAACTTAGGGAATGTTCTTCTTTTAAAGCTTAGAATCAAGCTTCTTGAGTTGGATTTGAAGAGTGGTTGATTCTCCATTGATTTCCAGCATCTTCTTCAATCGTTTGGGTTCAAAGGTGAGATTTTTAATCTCACATCTAGGTCTATGATTATCTTCGATTGTTAGGTATGAATTCCTAACACATATTCATGTGCATTTGGTTTTGGTTTGGATTGATTTGGTGTATATTCCAATTTTTAGTGTTTCGAGTTCAAATCTTCAAAAATCATAGCTTTGTAGTTTGAACTTGTTTTTGGTGATGCGTCGAAGAGCTTATAGGACCGGGTAGTCGATTGGCATAAACCCCTAGTGACCATGCTCGCCCGATTGCATTTTGAAGAAGATAGCATCTTCATTTCATAGGCTGGAAAATAGCCTTGGTGCCAGTCAGTCGACTGGACCCTTGGGTCAGTCGACTGGCTGTAGCACATAGGCATTCCGAAGGAAATAACTAGAGGCTCGGGTCCTCTGTTTCCCTGCATTCAGTCGACTGAATTTTTAGGTCAGTCGACTGACTGTAGGAAAGTATTTTTCCTGCTTCTGGTTCAGTCGACTGGACCTTTAAGTCAGTCGACTGACCTGCACCAATTTGCCTAATTATGCCTATTTGTGCATATTTTTGCATATTTTTGCTTGGTTTCCAAATTCCATCGACTCGTGTTATTTCCCACTTGTTGTTGCTACGACGTTAATGACTTCTATTTTTGGAATTTTTGGGAATATCCATTTTGATGGATTCGGATCGATTTCTTTGGATCTTTATTCGCGTCTTTGAATGTGAATTTTGGTGGTTGATTGTTCTACAATCATTTTTGTGTTTTGTCACTTTAAAAATATAAAGGTTTCAATACTAGTAGTAAATATCAAAACTCTTTCCTCAAAACGATTTCAACTCTATTTTCAATACCAAATTCGTTTATAAAACCATTTTCCAATCTATTAGTATATACAAACCTTTACCTCACTCGTATGAGAAATCTAATTAAACGGCTTAGTAAAATAGGTGGTATGAAACGCTTGCGTTTACTTCGCCGGTTGATTCTTGGACTTGTTCGATTGAATCTCTTGTGACAATTTCCTAGTGGAGATCTACAATTTGTTCGTAAATATTTAAGTTAAGCTAGTGGTTATGGGACATGAAGCTAAACTCATATATTTACTAGCTTAGTGTAATTGACACTTCTCATTGATCATGACGATCATCTTTGTGATTTAGACTAGCAATGTGTGATGTCTCTTTGTCTGCGAGGGAGACTAAACCCCGTTTTGTGGAGTTTCGACTCAAATTGGTGGGGTAGCAACCCATGGTCTTCGGGCCGTTTGTGGAGCTTCGGCTCAATTTGTGATGGTTAGCAACCATGGAATTAGCGTTCCGTTTGTGATACACGTGTTGGTGAGCTTTATGCTCCCATTTGTGATAGGCCTTCGCCCGTTTTGTGATTTCTGGATTTCTTGAGATGATTTCTAGAATTTATGCTTCACCAATTTTCGTGATTTCCATTGATAAGCTTTATCGATATTTGTGCATTGGTGAATTTGTGCATCATTGACTTTTGTGATTTCTGGATTTCGTGTGTTGAATTCTGGAATTTGTGTGTCATTGACTTTTGTGATTGACATTAATATTATCGTCAATATTTATGGTTTGGTGAACGAAATTAGGAGTATGACGTTTCTTGGATTCCTGTGTAGATTTTGTGACATTGAATAATCCCTTGATGATTTTCAACTACTTATATATATCACAGCTTGGCATTGTGATTATTATGTGTTTAGTCATATCTCTTATTCTATATCGTTTCATCTGATATTTATAGTTAGACTGATCCGTTTATTATTTCCTTATTAAATAATACTCGGGTCAGACCGAGATGTTACAGGTGCTTCTGCTTGACTTCTCCCCAGGGATTCATTACTCTGACTTTTGGCAAACTACTTAGATCAGTAGTTTATTTTGTTGTATACACTTGAGATATAGACTCATAGTTGTATTCTTTTGTATAGCACGTGTTGCTATTCTTTTGTATTATTGTGGATCTTTTTAGACCACTACTCTGATATACACTTCCATGTGTTAATTATATGTTCATATCTTCTTCCGCCTTTGTGATATGAATTATCTGTGACTGATTTATGTTATGCATATTTCTATATTTGTTTCCGAAGGATCTATATAGCCACTGTGTAGTAGCTTTGAGTTTGTATCGGTTTGCTTGGTTTCCAAATTCCATCGACTCGTGTTATTTCCCACTTGTTGCTACTACGACGTTAATGACTTCTATTTTTGGAATTTTTGGGAATATCCATTTTGATGGATTCGGATCGATTTCTTTGGATCTTTATTCGCGTCTTTGAATGTGAATTTTGGTGGTTGATTGTTCTACAATCATTTTTGTGTTTTGTCACTTTAAAAATATAAAGGTTTCAATACTAGTAGTAAATATCAAAACTCTTTCCTCAAAACGATTTCAACTCTATTTTCAATACCAAATTCATTTATAAAACCGTTTTCTAATCTATTAGTATATACAATCCTTTACCTCACTCGTATGAGAAATATAATTAAACGGGTTAGTAAACAGGTGGTATGAAACGCTTGCGTTTACTTCGCCGTTTGATTCTTGGACTTGTTCGATTGAATCTCTTGTGACAATTTCCTAGTGGAGATCTACAATTTGTTCGTAAATATTTAAGTTAAGCTAGTGGTTATGGGACATGAAGCTAAACTCATATATTTACTAGCTTAGTGTAATCGACACCTCTCGTTGATCATGACGATCATCTTTGTGATTTAGACTAGCAATGTGTGATGTCTCTTTGTCTGCGAGGGAGACTAAACCCCGTTTTGTGGAGTTTCGACTCAAATTGGTGGGGTAGAAACCCATGGTCTTCGGGCCGTTTGTGGAGCTTCGGCTCAATTTGTGATGGTTAGCAACCATGGAATTAGCGTTCCGTTTGTGATACACGTGTTGGTGAGCTTTATGCTCCCGTTTGTGGTGGGCCTTCCCTCTTTTTGTGATTTCTGGATTTCTTGAGATGATTTCTAGAATTTGTGCTTCACCAATTTTCGTGATTTCCATTGATAAGCTTTATCGATATTTGTGCATTGGTGAATTTGTGCGTCATTGACTTTTTTGATTTCTGGATTTCGTGTGTTGAATTCTGGAATTTGTGTGTCATTGACTTTTGTGATTGACATTGATATTATCGTCAATATTTATGGTTTGGTGAATGAAATTAGGAGTATGACGTTTCTTTGATTCTTGTGTAGATTTTGTGACATTGAATAATCCCTTGATGATTTTCAACTACTTATATATATCACAGCTTGGCGGTCAGGACCCGATTCTTCGTCTTCCGAAAATTCGACATCGATACTCACTTTATCGACTGCCGAGCAATCGAACGACGGAAAAACGAACACTGAGGGTTTTAGAAAAAGAATTTAGGAAAAGAAAAGAGAGAAGAAGAGAGAAAATAGATAATAGAGGGAAGAGAAAACATAAGATGGAAAATTTTAAAATAGAAGGAAAAGAGGATAGAGAACATAGAACGGAACAGAAAACAACTGAACAAAAAGAACAACATCAGAATCTCACAATTCGCAGCGGAACAACATATAATAATAAATGAATAATCTTTAAACAAAGAACTATATCAGTTATTACATTTCATCATATTACATTACATCATATCATCAGAGTGTACAACAACATACAACAACAAATCAATAACAACAGCGGAAAAAGAGATACTATATACTAATAATACGCCATGCCATCCAGCTTGCCTCCAGCAACTCCTGAATATCCAGAATACCCTGATAAACCTTACTCTTGACTGCCCGTGTGGAAATTGGTGGACACCCAGAGTTTAGGAAGGAAAACAATAAACTCCAAGTCAGTCATTTGACTGGTGTGAGAACTCAAAACAGTTTATTTATCTTTAAAATCAAAATAGAGGAATATTTTTAAAGTCAATTCGCAATGCTTTTAAAAATGAGACTACCATAAGGCCTCCCGCACACACACACATGCAAACGCAGAATCGGAGGAGATTTCTCCTTATGATAGTCAAAGATGCTTGATACGCATTTAAAATAACATTTGATATTATTACTAGTGCATAGTGTAGACAAATATTTTGAAAGTAGAATATAAATCTTAGCCAACATAGACATTTCGAACTATGCCTACTATAGCTACCATCCAAACAGTGGTGACCACCATAAGTGAATGGCAGGTTCTACAACTAATACCGTACAAGTTTCGTATTGGGAATTGGATTTACAACGAATGATCAGACCAAGGAACTTCCCATTGCCACATGAGAATGCCTCTGGATGGACATCCCCGAGAACCAAACCGGATCTCTACCAACACAAGGCCGGGTTACCCCTAACTGAGTAACAACTGACCGAATATGCCATCCCCCGGTCCTTTGGGACCTTTTCACCGAGCGCTCGTAATCAATTCACACAATCATAACAAAGTGTTTTCAACATGAGTAAGTATCTGGGCTCCATACCATGATACCACCCTTTTCCAGAAGGAAATGCACACATCCTAAAGGGCGCTACCCCTCATAACCTTGCTGCTTCTTTCCTGTTTTGACCATTCACGGGGTGTGAGGCTCGACGAAGTCACGTCCACAAAAACATACTTTATACAAAAGCCATGCTTTGGGTCAACAAATGATCAACACAATGATCACAAGGATAGACGATCAAATAAACGATCCTATCACAAATAATCAACACAATGATCATCTCAGCATCACTCAGCATGTCACATTACCAAATTGGGAATATATCGCTGATAACTTCAACTATATAACCTCTGAGCTCATACGTCTCAGAGAAGGGTGTTAAGCTAAAAGAAAAAATTCTCCGCCACCAACAGAAATATATTTGAAAGAAATCGGCTTTATATCTCAACTTGTAATGTCAGACATACAATCCATACAAGTCTGTTCCGGGCTCGAACAAAACCGAAGGCACTTACAAAGAAGTCCTTGCAATCCGGATATTCACAATCCTGATCGGATTCACCATCACATATGGAGAACTCAATACCGTAGCTACTCGGTGCAGAGTCAATCGATAGTTCATCCTATCGCTCTCGCAAATATCCGGTCTTCAACACCGATCTTCAAATGCAATTCACAACGACGTATCACATATTCGGAATGGGTTATACGACCCCATGGTCCTTTCCCGGTTAACCCGAATAGTGAGCGCTTATTCAAAAATAAGTGTGGCATTCAAATTCAAACAAATCACATCAAATACCCATTCAAAGGGAAATATTGATAGTCGATTATTGAACTATCAATGGATATGCACACATCACCAGATTCCAAGTAATTTTCCAAATTATTTATTTTTTCAAAATATCTTTACAAGATATCTAATTTCAACACTTCAAAAAAATAAATCAATATTTATTTTTCTAAACCAATCCCACTTTCTTTTATAAATTCCTTAGTGAATTTATATTCCAAAATATTCATGCATACACGATTTCAATTTATCATTTCAATTTATCTTCAAAAAGATAAATTCTAATTATTCACTTCATATTGGAAAAACATTTCCATACTTATTTATTCATAAGTAATTCACAAATCTTTTTATTTTCTACACTTGGAAAATATTCAATATACTTAAATCGAATTAAGTATATATTTCATTCTATTAAGGAAATCATTCACTTAAACATATTTATTTGGGTCAAAACGAATGTTGCGTAAAACATCGTTACGACAACCCAAAATCACTAGTATAGGGATTCGAAATTAAAATAGATATATAAATCCCAATACTATACAAAACATTTCCTTTCGGAAATCATTTACTATAACAACAGTGTTATAGTCCATCATCTCCTTCTATTTCTCGAAAACGTCTATTTCAACAATAAATGTTGAAATCTATGATTTCGAATCTCAATACCTTTTAAAAACATCGTTAGATAGTTTTAATTCTATTTAAAACATCATATCTAAAACAATTTCTTTAACATATTATTCACTATTCAAAAATGTGAATAAACTTCGTTAACAATTTCATCACTTCTATTCAATTTATTTTAAAGGATTATTCACTATTCAAAAATGTGAATATAACTCCTTTAATAGGTTTCAACAATTTTCTTATCAAAATAAGTCATTTGCGAATTTATAAAACAACGTTTATAAATTCCATTTCTATTTATTTATAAAAACTTCCTTTTTATAAATCTCTTTATTAACTTATTCGATTTATAATTTTAATTATAAACCAAAAGTCCAAATTATAAGTCAAACACTTATAATTTATTTATTTGCAAAAATCGTTCCTTTGAACTTTACAAATTTTATAAACCTACTGTTTATAAAATTTCCATTTATAACTTCACCGTTATATAATTCTATAAATTTCATTCATTAATGAATTTCATTTTCACTTCATTCAAACACTTATAAAAACTCGTTTTATAATGTCTATATCTCTATTTATAAATTTCCATTTATAAATCTCTTAATATAAATCAATTTATATTATTCTTTAAAACGTCTTTAAATTCCTTTAAAAACTTCATCATTCTCTTGATTTATAAAATAATTAAATTTTATAAATCCTATATTTAAACTCTTTATAATAAATTCAAAAATCCAATTTAAACTATTTTATAAAATCATTAGCATCATATTCTCAAAAAATTAGTTTTTAACTATATTTCTCAAAAATCATAATTTTTATAACTTTAAAAATTATAACGTTTATTTATTTAAAATGGATCAATTCCAAAATTATTTTATAAAACGTATTCTTTTCAAAAATCACTTTAAAATCATTTTAAAATACCAAAAATTTGGTCCAATGATGCTACACACCAAATAGTCAATCACGACTACAACGATATCATATATCAATATGAAAATCCATCAAATATCAAAATATCTGAAATCAAATAAAAACTGTTGAGGAATCCTGTTGGATCCCTCCAACCTGTTTTCCTGCATCCAAAAACATTAGCACAATACCAATTTCGCTCCAGTACGAAATTATCGCGGTATATGTTTTTAATAAATATTATCCGCTTAATAACGGCGTAATAGGGTCTCATCCGCTAAAAAATACGGGAAATCAATCAACTCCAATATATACATATGCCAATATATATATATTGATATTATATATAATACCAATTTCACTGTTTATGAAATATTCGCGGTATATGTTTTTAATAAATAACATCCGCTTACTAACGGCGTATAATGTCTATTTTAACAATCAATAGATAACAATCATCATTCAAACATGCATTCAAATATTTTAAATCTAACTATTTAAAACAAAATCGAAACCGATTCGATTGAGTGAGAAGTTCTCACCTTGGTTTCAATTCGTTTTAGCGATTTATTTCGAATAAAATTAAACGCGCGTTTAATTTTACCCAAAATTCTCACTAACTCCAAACGACTCCAAACCAACTCCATCGCGTAGTGCTCGTCCATACGATTCCAACGCAACTGGTGTCGCGCATTTTCGACCTCGTATGAAAAAGTTATTGATTTTACAGTTTATACACGATTTATATAACATTTTATAACATAAATTAAAAAATTAAAACCCACATCCATCATTGGCCGTTAGATCACACTTGAGCAAATCTGGGCCGTGCCCCTTCTCCATCTTCCCCAACGCAACTCCATCAGGTTACACACGTACAAACTAACCCACCTCTTCAATACTAGGGTTTAACTTTTCCACCGCCTCGACGAGCTTGAACGCGATCAGGGACCTTCATCTCGTAGCCCACTGCAAGAGCCACGCTCGGCCAGAGACCGGCGAAGTCCGGCCTTCCCCATGCTCTCGAATTGCGTGCCGAACGTGGGTCCTTCTCGGCCAAAAATATCACGATTTACAGCTCCGTTTAACATCACCACCGTTGATCTTATAGAACTCAAGACGAGCTTCAATGTTGTAGTTGAAGACATTTGCTAAAAGTGAATGGATGAAGAGAGATTGGTGGAGGAAGATAGCTAGTTTTCGGCCATTGATAATAAACTGGCGGCCACGAACGTTAAACCCTAGCTAAATTATTTTCTTTGTTTTCTTGTGAATTTCTTTGACTATTTATAGAAATTTGTGAACACTATTCATCCGGGTTTTTGCAAACTCTGATTTACGCGCCGAAACTGACGTTCTTAGGGTTTATCCCGCGTTTTGGACACAATGGAACAGGTTTCGGAAGCTAATTCGGACATATGTGCGAGTTATGGCTGTAAACGCTCAATTTAAATTAAACCGATTTAAATCGATTTCTAGGCGTTTTAATTCGTACCGGACAAACGGTAAATCCAATTGACTTGAAATTTGAAATCTTACAATAATATCACATTACGGATCCGATGAAACTGGTTTCGTCGAAATCCGAGACTTTTTGAAAAATGGCTATTTTAACTCGCCAAATTTAAATTAAAAATAATTCGATGCGTTTCGAGCTGCCACGATCAAACGACAACTCCGATTGACACAAAAATTGAAATCCGGTAATAACTAACTATTACGGATCCAATGAAACTGGTTTCGTTCAATTCTGAGACTGTTCAAAAATTGGCTATTTTACAGTCGATTATTAAATATTAAAATATTCAATTTTCACAAATTAACTTTTAATTCGATTTTAAAAGTTCTAAAATATCATTCTAACTCCAACATGATAAAATAAAATTTTACAAATCATTTTCAATCATATTTAACCCAATTTTAAATTATTTCCATAATTTAACGTATTAAATTATCGATTTAATTATTCAATTAAATTCAAAAATTCAAATAAAAATTATTTGACTTATAAATTCACTTATTAAATATTTAAAATTAATTAAATATTAAAATTTTAATTAATAAAAATTCTGGGTCGTTACATTGGCATTGTGATTATTATGTGTTTAGTCATATCTCTTATTCTATATCGTTTCATCTGATATTTATAGTTAGACTGATCCGTTTATTATTTCCTTATTAAATAATACTCAGGTCAGACCGAGATGTTACAGGTGCTTCTGCTTGACTTCTCCCCAGGGATTCATTACTCTGACTTTTGGCAAACTACTTAGATCAGTAGTTTATTTTGTTGTATACACTTGAGATATAGACTCATAGTTGTATTCTTTTGTATAGCACGTGTTGCTATTCTTTTGTATTATTGTGGATCTTTTTAGACCACTACTCTGATATACACTTCCATGTGTTAATTATATATTTATATCTTCTTCCGCCTTTGTGATATGAATTATCTGTGACTGATTTATGTTATGCGTATTTCTATATTTGTTTCCGAAGGATCTATATAGCCACTGTGTAGTAGCTTTGAGTTTGTATCTGTATGTCGGATTTCCTCTTGAAATAAAATGCATGTTTTACTATCTGACATATCGGTGCTCACACAAAGCAATTACATGGATGGTCGCTCCTCAACAGCCTTATTCTCCGTGCTAGTTGACAGCATTTACCGTAATGTTCTTGTCTAGCGTGGGTATATAGGTGGGGCGTCACACTTTGGTGATATAAGTTGAAGATTTGATAAACTGGTGTTTACATTGCTTAGAATTAGGTATGATTGCTTATGAACTTATGGTTGAATATAAATCCAAATTTAAATTCAAATTCAATTTAAAATTTAATTTAAAATCAACCCAAATATATATATATATATATATATATATATATATATATATTTACTTAAACAAAAACAAATTCAATTTGAAAATAATTATTAAAATTTATTTATCTATATTTAAAAACAACACATTACTATTATTGTTTAAAAATAATAATCTTGCCAAATTTTAAATAATTTATAAAGGGGATTATCTTATTACTTATAAATTACTTATATTACTAAATGAATTAATGTATCATATGTTTTATATATTTGTGAACTGTATTTTAAACTTTATATGTTTACAAATCATATTTATCAAGCAATATTTAAAAAGAAAGCAAAACAAATCTTTTTGTTAATCTTATTTAAATTTAAACTTAAGCTAAAATATATTTTAACAAATAACATTTACCTCAAGTATTTTGAAACTATATGATTTACTATTTAAATAACCTTTGAAAAGTTTTATATTAAATTTAATCATAACTTTCAAATTACCAAAATGTTTATTAGAATTTGATTTTTTTTGTTAAATTCAAACCAAAGCTTTCCTATTTACAATATATACAAATATATATGCATTATAATAAGAAAACAATTTTATCAGCCTTAAAAGATAAAATTCACCAATTAAATATTTATAAAAGAAGATTATTAAACCAATTTAAATTCTTATTAATAAATATTACCAAATTGTTATTGCCCAAAATTCTGGGTCATCACAAGATCTCAAATCACTAGTTCCAATTGAGCTTCTAAATAAACCATTTAAAATGATATCGATTTCAAATACAGATTTGAACCACAAATAAACCATTTTACAATATATATTTCAATGTTTTAAATATTCTATAATTTCAAAACTAAATGTGATAATTATATATATATATATATATATATTAATTCAATTTACTATTATTTAGTTTTGAAATATTTACTTAATAAATTCAATATCATTTAAATAAAACTCAAACTCGAAATATTTATTAATCATTTTAAACCAAAAATCAAGTTATAAAATCGTATCCTTTAAAATCTCAAGTTCAATAAGTTCCAAATCGATTTTAATTAAATATAATTCTCAATTAAATACAATTTCAAATCAATTTCAAATCAATTTCAGATCCATCTTCTCAACCTTATTTGTTAAAATCATTATAAACTCTATATTAAAAATATAATTTAAGTTTATACTTAACCATATTATATTTTAATAAAATCAAACTTCATTATTAAACTTATTTTCTATTAAACAAATTCATACATAGCTTAAATTTAAGAATTTAATTATATATAAAATAATATTTATATAAAATCAATAATCAATATTTATTAAACCAAATATTTTTCCAAAACCATGGAAACCCGTTTCGAATTATTTATACATAGACCAGCAGTGTTTGTATATAGTTTTCTATCTATAATTAAGTGATATGGATATTTATCATTTCAATCCGCAATTTAAATATAAATACGGGTATATATCATTTTAACGTGCAATCCCAAATTCAATTCAATGAAAATCGCTTGGGTTTATCATTTCGACCCATAACAATTTTCTTCTATTCTACAGATCATTCCGGTATGTATCATTTCAACCCATAGTGAATTCTATACTAACAGGAAACTTGCAGAGTGATAACAGATATGATAATAATGAAACAAGCATATATCATCAATATAAATAACAGATAATAATGTCAGATGTCACAGGTGAACAGATACAACCCAAGCCGTTAATCGTGAGTGATTACTCACCTTTTGAGACTAGAAATAGACAATGAAGTGAGTTACAATCCAAGCACGAATTCCAAAACGAAACAGATTGGCACGAATTCGATGGACAAGCTGATAAATAGGAATCGATAAAACGAATCAGAAACGGATCTATGATGGTAAAAGGTATCAATGAACTTATATATATAACTAAAAATCATATTTTAAATTTAAACACATATTAAATTAAATATATATATGTGTGTGTGTGTGTGTGTGTGTGTTTCAACATCCATTGTTTCAAATTAAAAACACAAAAAAATTAAATCAATATATATACACACACATTATTTATTTATATTTTGAAATAAATACATGTAAATGTAAAATACTTAACAAATATATTTATAACCTAGACGATGAAAAAAATATGCCAGTCTAATATATATATATATATTGACTCATGTATACATATATACAGTACATGAAATCATTTTTCAAAACCAATATCTTATGTGCATGCAACTATACGCAACCCATATATAATTAATTACGATAAATCTTTATATTAAGACATAACAAACTAGTATATATCTGATATACATACTTTAAACCCTAACGACTGTTATATACTCTTAAATACAAGCTAAAGCATATATATATATATATCAACAATGTATATTACTCATATATATACATATGGTCTGCAAAACTTTGGAATATAGAACATAGATATTTTTAAATACATATATATAATAATGCTAAAATCAAGAAATGGGCTTACATAAATAACTCCATACATTTACATAAACTGTAATACTGCAAAACAAATAAAAGAAAATTTCAAAAAATCATAGTATACAAACCCAGATGAACCAATATCACTTTTGTTAGTTTGTGAGATGATGGTTTCGATGACAACAACCTTAGAATAGATTACAAAATATAAATACTAACATTATAAGTTTAGATAAATACGTATATGCAGGATTTAACAATGCAGGTACCAAGAATGAAGACTGTACAGTATAGAGATTCAAGATATCAAGATTGAAGACTCATGAGTATCAAGAATATCAAGAGTTCAAGAATTGAAGAAATTTATTTTTTAATTAGAAATTTTGTTAAAACTCATAGAAAAGCCCTGACATCTTAAAATCCAATTCATTCGTGGAATGGAATCCACTTCGAGCCTGTTAAAGGGATGGAACCCTAAGTAGGATGGAACCTACGAAAAATCTAGTGGAACATTGTTTTGTATCCGCTAACTTTTTATTCAAAATGATTTTACAAAATTATATCCTGTTTTCAAAATGTTTCAAAACCTTCCTTTTAAAAGCATCAAAAACCTCTATCCTGATTTTAAATAATTTTAGCCTCAAAATTATCTTTAAATTCAAAGTCAAAATTACTCCTGATTTTAAACTATCTTTTAAAATAATATGTTTAACTTTTAAATATTTGTACTTAAGATTTAAATATAAAATTATAGTTAAATTATATATATATTATTCTCTATATTTACTTATGTATTTTAACTATAGTCAAGTATATTAGAAAAGTTTAAAAAGTTTTAATATAAGATAAAGGTTATTTTCAAAGAAAATCAAATCATCAAAAATTGCTTTGGGATGTCGACATGCATATGGTGACCATGTCGACATGGTGTCAGTTGAGTTCAAAATTTAAATTTCAAAAGAAGTGTCTATTCGCCATAATTCTTCATGAATGGACATGGCTGTTGTTCTTCTATAAATAGGGGTTAGTTTCAACGAATTTTGATCATATTTTCTGGTTTTTCGCTCCTCTTCTTCTTCCACATTTCTTAATACATACTCTTACCATTACTCTACTGAAATCAATATTGAATCATACTCGATTACTTCTAGTTTGATTCTCTATCACTATCTCAACAAGGTTCTCAGTGCTATTCAGTGTTGTAGACTTCTTTGTAATCTATTTAGCGAGAAAAGGTATGAATGTGGCCTTGAAAATCAATCAAGAGAGAAAAGGTGTGATTGTAGCCTTGGTAAATCAATTGGGTAAACTTGTGGCCCGTAAATCAAGTATCTCTACCCAGAGGATTGAAATTCTGGAGGGTGTATCTCATAGCCTTGAAATCAAGGTTGTAATTGTACAATTTCTTTTGAAAGGAAATCCGTACTTGTGCTGCGGGACTGGATGTAGGGTATCTCAGAACCAGTATAAAATCCGATGTGTTCTTTCCTTTACTGTTTTTATTTTATTTCTGCATCTGTGTTTGTTTCTGTGATTATCCCTGTATCTGTGGATTGCATACATCTGTGTCTAAATTAACATAAACTCAAAAAGATTTAGTAATTCTTTATAAACACTATTCACCCCCTTCTAGTGTTAATCCTAGCCTTAAGATCCATAATCCGCATTTCTTTCAATGGGTATCAGAGCAAGGTTTTCAAAGTTTCATAATCTGATTTTTGAAAAGTTTTCAAAATGGCTACCAACACTGGTACTGTTACCAACACTAGTATTCCTGTCACTAGTTCATTTGTAGAAGGTCAGTCTATTATCAGACCACCACTATTTAATGGCAGTAACTATACATATTGGGCATGTAGGATGAAAATATACTTACAATCTATAGGATTTGACACTTGGAATATTACACAAACTGAATATTCTGAAACCACAACTGATTTTTCACAGTGGACTGCTGAGCAAAAGACTGTTGCACAAAATAATTCTAAGGCAATGAATATATTTTTTGTTCACTAGATAGAAATGAATTCAATAGAGTGTCAGTTTGTAAGTCTGCATATGAAATCTGGAAAACTTCGCAAGTTACTCACGAAGGAACAAGCCAAGTTAAACAGACAAAAATTTCCATGCTCACAAATCAGTTTCAATTATTTAAAATGAATCCTAATGAGTCTATTTTAGATATGTGTAGTAGATTTCAGGATATTGTGCATTCTCTAATATCTTTGGGAAAGGAATTTTCTGAAGAAGATTAAGTCAGAAAGATTTTAAATTCTCTTACTCCAGAATGGGATCAAAAGACACTGGCTATCGAAGAGGCAGATGACATCAGTACTTTAAAGATAGAAGAATTAATTGGAAATCTAGTGTCGTATGAATTTCAAATGATCAAGAGAAGAGAAAACAAAGCATCTGAAAAGAAATCAATGGCATTCAATGCATTGATCGATGGATCAGACTCAAACAGCGATAATGATGAAGAGATAGCCTTTATGACCAGAAATTTTAGAAAATTCCTGAAATACAGAAAGATGAATAATCTCAAGAGAAACAACTATAAGAACTCTGGAAATCAAAATGTAGTGCCAAATAATGTCAAATGTTACAACTGTGATGAACCAGGCCATTTCAAAAGAGACTGTCTGTATCCAGATAGGCAAAATCCTCCTATGAACAATGATCCAGCAAAGAAACGGAAGCGTGCATTTACTGCTACTCTAGATGACTCAGAATCGTCCTCAAGTGATGATGATCAGAAGACAGATAATTCGAATTTGTGTTTCACAGCAGTTCACGACTCCGATGAATTCAAAGAAACGGACTCAGAAAAAGGTATACGTTTACAATACAATTGGTTGAAATTGCTTGCTTAGAATTAGTTGCATTCTTGATTGATTTTGAATTGGTGTGTTGTTTGAATTTTTATTTTTATTTATTATTATCTTATTATTATTTTTATTAGTTTTTAATAGTATAATTTTTTGAAATATACTATAAATATTTCAGATATATATATATAGACATTAAAAATAATAAGTATATTTATATATATATATATTTTAGAGAACATAGGAAAAATAAATTAACAAAATTCACTGGCACATGTCGACATGGTCCCTACCATGATGTCGACATGGGTACCAGAATTTGAATTTCAAAATTTGAATTCAAATGTTTGAATTTTCCTCCATCTTTTCACTTCATTCAATTCTCTGAAAAGCTACCTTTTGACCAGAGAATATGTCCTTTGAGAATCTATTTATTCACTATTTTTATCATATCTTTTCACTCTCATTTTCAAATTCAAACTCTCTCTTCAAAACTTCAATCTCTCCACTCTCTACTTTAATGGCTTCTTCAAGCAACCCCTCCACTATGAGAATTTTCAGAAAAATAAAAGAGCAATTATTCAATGATTTGGAGGCAATAAAAGCATACATCAATTATGCTAATTATGCCAAAGTCCATCCCGGAATGTTTGCTATTTTTCAAGATTCCTCTTCTTATGAACTTGATTCTCTTTTTGCAAACAATGGAGTTCTTAGTCTTATTGATGCTTCTCAAAATGATTTTGTTTGCTATCCAAATCTTTTCAAAATTTTCTATGCTAATTTAAAC
Organism: Allium cepa; assembly: GCA_030765085.1. Classification (NCBI taxonomy): domain Eukaryota; kingdom Viridiplantae; phylum Streptophyta; class Magnoliopsida; order Asparagales; family Amaryllidaceae; genus Allium; species Allium cepa. The sequence continues at coordinate 1,012,437,208 of CM060934.1, read as the reverse complement.
CGAGGATTTTATCATGGAAATGAGGATGAAATTTGGAGTAGTGTCAAAGGCACTAGAATTGTTTTGAATTGTGATCTTTTGGGTACCATTCTCAGTTGCAAGTGTATGGGAATGGATCTTTCTAATTTTAAAATCGATGAAAATGATCGTGAGACGTTTCATCACATTTTCGAAGGGAATGATAATTTTGAATTCAAAAATCAAAATTTTCGACCAAAGGCAAGGATTGTCAATCTTCTTTTGCAACATACTTTGACCCCAAGATCGGGGAATTTTAACAATCCTACTTCAAAAGTTTGCAAAGCTCTTTTTGCTAGAAATTATGACATAAATTAGGCGCAAGTTATTTTGGATGAACTTCGTCCTAAAAATCGTCAAATGGGTGAGAATACTTTATATCATGGAATTTATCTCACTCGGATTTTTAACTATTTTGGAGTGGATTTCAAAGGCGAAGAATATGTTTCTAGAAAAGTTTTCAATCATTCCAACATTTCGCTTATGAAAATTCCATTTGTTTTTCAACCTTATGAGACCCTTGCCGAAAAGAAAGAGCGTTTGGCTCATGAGGAAAATGGAAGAAGAAGAAGAGGAAGAAGAAGAAGAAGGGGACGAAATGGAAATTGAAGAAAAAAAGGAGAAACCTCTTTGGAAAGCATTGACTATCCTCCTAATCCATCCACCAGAACCCTTCTCAAAAATCAAAAGACGATTGTTGAGAATCAACGGATTCTTAAACGATTCGTTAGTAAGAAGTTGGACAAAATTTCATCCAAGATGAACAAGTTCATTTCCAAAGTCAGCAAGAAACTTGGACTTTCTTCATCATCATCATCCTCTAACTAGTTTTATCTTTTCGTATCTTGTTGTATGTGTTTTAGTTTGTTTAATCCGAAAGTTTATGTAGTTTAGTGTGTGTTTAATCATTGTAACATCTTAATATGCAATGAAATGAAATTTCTTTTCTGTTATCTACTTTACTTATCTCCAGAATAAATGTTAGTATATAATATATATATATATATATATATATATATATATAAACAATTATTCACAAAATCAAATTAGTCATAAGTTTTCACTAACCCATATCGGCATCCCCTCTATGACCATGTCGACATGTAATGGTCAGAAATGACAATTGATTTTGAATTTTAAATTTGGATAACAACCATATGTCTATTCATTTCAAACGAATTTCTACACCTATATATACGTATTTCTTCTGGAATTCTTCACTGAAAATTATTTCCTATCCTTTAATTCTTCATTTCTTTCACAAATTCAACTATGGCTAATCCAATTCACAATTTATCCGAAAATCTTGAAGAAACTCTTGATTCGTTCAAGAGTATTCTCTCGTTCATTCTTCGTAACCAGCGACACTTAGAATTGAGTCAAATGCAGATGATCAAGGAGCAAGAAAGGCATTTTGATGCAATATGATGGATGATTTCCTCCCTACACAAGGATGATAACGAAGCACATCCTCCAGTCTCTCTCACCAACGACAATGATAATTGGGATTCTATTAAGGCAGATCCAATCTTTGGAGAAGAAGGATGGGTGGAAGTTCCATGTAACGTTTTATTTTTATTTGTTTGAATTGTTTGTTTGAATTAATTTGATTTGGTTTGGATTGATACTCAATGTGGATTGATTTCTTAAATTGGTTTGATGGTTGCAACATAAAACATGTATATATATATATTGAAATGTATATAATCCTTGATTAATTATCATGTTCATAAGGATAATTATTTCTTAATCTATCTATTATATATTCCATTGTATAGTTTATTAATACAAGTACTCTAGTCCAAGAATGAGGGGGAGTTAGTTTCTATTGATGATAAAGGGGGAGAAAAATAAAATAGGATTAGTTAGGCATAAATTAAGGGGGAGTTATAGATTAAGAGGGAGTTATTAGGATAGAAGTAATATTTTATAAACAAAGGTTGTCATCATCAAAAAGGGGGAGATTGTTAGTCCGTGAGATGATGGTTTTGATGACAACTGTAACGACCCGTTAAATTAATAATATTTAATAAATTAGATTAGTATAATTTCTAATTTGTTTAAGAATAAACGTAGAAATTTGGTATAGTGGTTGCAATTTAGTGTAACTATAAAATTTTATGATAATAGATGTGGATAATGTAAATTTTCACAACTTGATTTAAAGTAAATTTTAAGAAACAAATAAATGTTGAATTTGTGAATGTTAGTATAAATATTAACTTAAATGGTGTTCATTAATACAAAGATGTAATTAGTGTAGATAGAAAATTTTAATGTCTGTAGAAAGAGAAAAAAACTAATAGAAACATAAAATTTATTTTATGTAAACAAAAGTATAGTTTTGAACAAACTTATGAAAATTGATAGAAACGGTGTTTGTAATCAGTTTGGTTATTTTTTTATTTGAAAGATAGAGATGTGTAAATACGTTAATGAATTTATAATGGGAAGGAATGGTAGAGTGAAAAGAATATATATAATAATAAGCATTTGATTCAATTAAGGGAATTAAATTATAATAAATGGTCATTTAATAAATTCAACGTTTGTGAGAAATCATAATAGTTGTGTAAAATGTGTACAAACTTGGATTTGGAAGTTTATTGGATTTATAACGGTTTTGTTATTAAGTGTATGAGTTTAAAAGTTATTCCCTTTTGTAAAGTAATAGAAGAATGCATAAAGATATAAACAGGGCTTAATAGAATTGACACTTAATGAATTGAATAAATTACCCATTTATGAAGATATGTATAGTGGACTATAAATGGCCTAAGCAAATATAAAATGGAATAATCATTGAGATTTGTACTATGAAAATAAATAGTAACATTTATTTGCAAGGAATAAAAGCCTATTTAGGTGACTAGGATTTGGAGTAATGACTATTGTATGTTACCTACCCTTGTTTCTTGTTAATTTAGATTTTGGGAATCAAATTCAATTTATCCGCCAATTTACCGCAGTTATAGTGAAATGAATTGGTGATTGAGAAATGTTAAATACAAATAAGATGTAAACCAAAGAAAATCCCATTTGTAATAAATTATGTAGAATAAAGTAAAGAAACTAGGAAATGAAAATGTGAAAATGTGGATGCAGTGAGATCTTAAGTGATAATAACCTTGTTAGGCAAGTGATAACGGAATTTTGTGTATAACCAAATAAAAATCCAAATTTATTTGGAAATGAATTGCAATCAATTGAATTTATTGCAATTTAATGGATTTAATATTTAATAGTTTATGTAATTATTATTTGGAAGAAATTGGAGTTATTCGTAAAAAGGTATGAACCTAATGCTAATTTTTCTATGGGATTGACAATTAATATGGAATGAAAAGAAGAAAATTTGGGTCAGTAAAATTTAGAATTTATGCATAATAAAACGGATTATAACGTTAATTATGATGTTATTGAGTTTAGATTGGAATTGGTAAACATTTGAGTGAAATCTTAAACTAATGTTCATATTGACAACAATAACTTATAAATATAGAAAGGAAGTAAATCTAATAAATTTATCAAATTCATAATGTTGAATTCATTTGGATGGGAATAAATAAACAGTTGAGAAAAAGGAAATGGAAATAAAAGTTTATTTATAAATTGGGATTTAATTTATGGTAAAAAGGTTAGTTGCAATTAAAAATGAGTTGAAGTGGAAATCAAGTTATTTATTTAATTAGATTTAAGATGAGAGTATAAAAGTATAAGATTAAATAATTGGGTTTTGAGAATAAAATTTATAATTCCCAAATAATAAGAAGTGCAGAGATTAACACTGCAAATTGATATACTTATAGTTTTTAATTCACATCCAAGCTTGCTAAATCATTTGGAATTGATTGGATTATATAAGTAATGAAATTTGGCCAATATTTAAAATTGAAAGAAAATTTGGATTTTTATGATTTATTTTAATTTATTTAATAAATATTAAAAATAGCCATTTTTGTCACGGACTCGGATTTCGACGAAACAAGTTTCATCGGATCCATATCGGTGAATTATTATAGGGTTTCAAGTTTCGTATCGATCGGACTTGTCGTTTGATCGTACGGACGCGAAACGCCTTGAAATCAATTTTATTAAAATCAATTTGAAATCAATTTGGAAATCTTGTTTTTAGCATAACTTCTTCATATGATCGAATTTGGTCGCGAAACTTTTTCCATCGCATTCAGAATATTTTAAAATACCTATCTGGATATATAGATTTAACAAATTCGGCTCCGGAGGCATAGCGGGCTTTTTGGGCCATAGTTTATTCCGTACGTTCGCGTATCCAGTCTAGCTACCCTACCTCTAGCCTATCTATAAATATACAGCTATAAACCCTAGTCTCTATTCTTTTGCCGTACGTTCATTTCTTCACTCTTTTCTCTTCCCCAAATGTATACATCTCAGATCCAATTCCAGATCTATCCACAGTTCAAAATCAAAAGTCAAAACTCAAAAATTCAGAAAATTCTCAAAAAAATATATGTTGATGTTTTCGATACGCGTAATCTCATGGTGTGGTTCGTTTTTCAATTGGAGCTGTCATTCATCCAGAAAAATTTCAAACAGCCCCAAAACCGTTCATCATCGTCGCACAAAACTTCATCGGATCGTCAAACCTTTTCTGGGTATTGTGGAGTGGACTGAGAGGAGCGCATCCATATGATTCGTTCGTCGATTCGACGGTCAGATTGTCGCCAAAAATTGACTTAGGGTTTCGAGTATATGGGTTCTAGCGGCGGCGGAGGCCACCAGGGTCGTGCGCAGGGGGATAGATGCAGGCGGCGTGGCAAGAGCTTCGCGATGGTGGTGGTAGCTTGGTGAACGGCGGTCGATAGTGGCGTGCGCGAGCGAGAGAAGGGGGCGGCCTGGGAACGTGCGTGCGTGCGTTCTGTAGGGGCCGTGAATCATGGGCAGGGAGATGGTTGCGCATCCTTCAGATGACGTGGCAAGTTTTATCAAATGTGTGTCATTTTGTTATTTCTAAATTTTGAATTCAATCACCATTTTTCGCCATAACTTTCTCATACGAAGTCGGATTCACACGAAATTTCTTTTGTTAGGATCGTAATTTAATTCCGGACTTGATGATGCCTGTTTGGACGAATTCTGAGACGTACGAATTTTTGGGTTTAAATCGGGTTTAAATTCGATTTAAATTCAAAAGGTGAGAGTTTTGACCCACTCACAATTACTAGAAGTTTTTATGTTTGTTAAATTAATTTTAGAAATGAATAGAAATTTATTTATGAGCTTTTGGCATGTTATTTCATTCATATCTGTTGAATTGCATTTTATTGAATTTAACTGTTAATTTAATTGATTTATTGCGTGTTAATTGGCTGTTAGAAATTATTGTTTGCATATGAACTGCTAGTTAACAGTTATGTCAATTATCACTGAAAATAAACTGTTAGATTAATAGTTGATAAATATAATTTGAAATAAAACTGCCAATTATTACCTGTTGTATATTACCAAACATATATTGTTATTGATTGATATTGCTTGATGTTTGTGACTGGATGATGGATGTGTTGTTGAATGGATGTTTTATTTGATATCATTAAACTGCAAGTTAGTATGCATTTTACATTTCATTCGGGATTGCGGTTTGAAATGATATACAACCGCAGTTTGTTTTAAATTGCGGATTGAAATGATAAATATCCGTATCACTTGACCATAGGATAGAAAATTATATACAGGCACCGCGGTCTATATATAACTATTTTAATGTGATTTCTATGGTTTGGATTGAATACGGTTTATAAATCTTAAATTTTATATTGTATAAATATTTTATTCCATATTTATATACCTATGAAGTTGAAATTTTGAAATTTAAAGGTGAATAAATTTCTTTATTAAAAATGGAAGAAAATTAAGAAAATGGAGTTTGATGATTTATATCCTATGTTTAAATATTAAGTTGGAAATTTTAAAGATATGATATTTATAATTGGATTTTTCCCAAAATATTTTGAAATGAATATTCTAGTAAAATTTGAATTTGGAAATATATATATATATATATATATATTTTACTAGAAATTGAAGTCTTATTAATTATGGATTCTATGTGAATATTCAAGGCTAATTAGTAGAACATTTGATTTGAAAGAATAAAATCCAACTTTAGTTGAAATATTTATACTCAAAATGGATATACGTATATATATGAATTTATTGAAATGGTTTTGGAACTTGAAGCGATATTAAATTTTGGTTTAACTTTAAATAAAGAAATGTATGGTAAAGCCATGAGAAATATTTGTTTTCAAAGTAACATTTAAGTTAAACCACTTATTTTATATACTGTTGAATATCCAAACCATTTAGTTTTGAAAGTAATGGTTTTAAAAACTATGGATTTCGAAGTATTATGTTGAAAGTTAATATTCAAATATTTGGTTACAAGGAATTATAAATTTTAAAAGTGGCTTAATTTTTGGAAAAGATTTATATTTGGGAAATGATATCATTGATTTGGGTTTTATAAAAATAAATATCAAAATGAATCTTTTTGGGTTTTTAAAGAAGAAATGATATCGTAATATTATGGTTTTGAAATGGATTATATTCTGGTTTTAAAGTATAAACTATTTTTAAATGACCGCAGTGTTATAATAACGATGGGTTGGCAAAGAGACCGGGATCGGATATGGACATACTCTCTGTCGATACCGAAAACCACTTTGACTAACCGTGTACGCGGTGGAGATTCCAGAATGAAGTAGGATGGTGGCGACGTTTCCTGTAAGGTAAATACGTGGACCCAACTCCCGTGAGTTGGCATAAGGTGGCTAAAACAGGAGCGATCGACGGGTTAATGAGGTCATTCCTCTGATCGGACACTCCTCTTCGATATTATACTTTGACTTTGGATTGATTTCAGTGGCCACTTCTATTTTTGATTTTGGGGGAGTTTGTTCGAGGTGGGCGGTAGCTGCGGCTACGCGTTACCATCGACCCGGAAGTGTAATTGGTATATCTACCCTGGCATTGCCTAGTTGTGCCGTGTCACCTACCCTAGCGCGCCTTATACGATTTTAGCTTTGTACCATACCTATGGAGTGCCCTCTGACGACGCCCAGTACGGGGGAGATTACGGTACTGTATAGACTATGGGAATATATTCTGTGTTAAGGGCTATATGGGTAACCCCTTAACGCTATTTAAAAGTAAGTTTATTTTATAAATAGACACTATTATAATAGCGCAATATACTACATAGTAAATAGTTTAACGGATCCTTAGGAGATGTAAATCCCGAGCATCTCTTGAGTTACTGTACTCATATTTATTTCTGTTAATTTAACTCACATAAGATCTTTTAGTTCTGACTCAAGTGTTTTTGTCTTTTCAAATTCGCTCGGGTCAGTCCGAGCGTTTCAGGATTTGAAGTTTAGCTTTGGAGGACGAAGACGAAGATTTTAATATTACTACCTACTATTTTATTCCACTACACTGTATTCTGCTGCATTGATATTGTTGGTATGTGAACTCTGATATTTAATTGTATAAAGAAGAATCAAATGTTTTGTAAACAGTTTTATAAACTGTATATTTTATTATTATATTTTATCCTTCCGCTGTGAGATTCTATTTGTTTATTTCTTCTCTGTTTTTCTTATTTACCCCATAACAATCCGCCCTTCCGTATGGTTTGAACTGGCACGTGTGTCTGTTTAAATCGTACGAAAAGGCGGGATGTTACAACAACAACCTTAGAATAGATTATAAAATATAAATACTAACATTATAAGTTTAGATAAATATGTATATGCAGGATTTAACCATACAGGTACCAAGTACGAAGACTGTACAGTATAGAGATTCAAGATATCAAGATTGAAGACTCATGAGTATCAAGAATATCAAGAGTTCAAGAATTGAAGTAATTTATTCTTTAATTAGAAATTTTGTTAGAACTCATAGAAAAGCACTGGCATCTTAAAATCCAATTTATTCGTGGAATGGAATCCACTTCGAGCCTGTTAAAGGGATGGAACCCTAAGTAGGATGGAACCTACGAAAAATCTAGTGGAACATTGTTTTGTATCCACTAACTTTTTATTCAAAATGATTTTTTAAAATTATATCCCGTTTTCAAAATGTTTTCAAAACCTTCCTTTTAAAAGCATCAAAAACCTCTATCCTGATTTTAAATAATTTTAGCCTCAAAATTATCTTTAAATTCAAAGTCAAAATTACTCCTGATTTTAAACTATCTTTTAAAATAATATATTTAGCTTCTAAATATTTATACTTAAAATTTAAATATAAAATTATAGTTAAATTATATATATATATATATATATATATATATATATATATATATTATTCTCTATATTTACTTATGTATTTTAACTATAGTCAAGTATATTAGAAAAGTTTAAAATAGTTTTAATATAAGATAAAGGTTATTTTCAAAGAAAATCAAATCATCAAAAATTGCCTTGGGATGTCGACATGCCTATGGTGACCATGTCGACATGGTGTCAATTGAGTTCAAAATTTAAATTTCAAAAGAAGTGTCTATTCCCCATAACTCTTCATGAATGGACACGACTGTTGTTCTTCTATTAATAGGGGTTAGTTTCAACGAATTTTGATCAGATTTTCTGGTTTTTCACTCCTCTTCTTCTTCCACATTTCTTAGTACATACTCTTACCATTACCCTGTCGAAATCAATATTGAATCATACTCGATTGCATCTAGTTTGATTCTCTATCACTATCTCAACAAGGTTCTCAATGCTATTCAGAGTTATAGACTTCTTTGTAATCTATTAAGCGAGAAAAGGTGTGATTATGGCCTTGAAAATCAATCAAGCGAGAAAAGGTGTGATTGTAGCCTTGGTAAATCAATTGGGTAAACTAGTGGCCCGGAAATGAAGTATCTCTACCTAGAGGATTGAAATTCTGGAGGGTGTACCTCGTAGCCTTGAAATCGAGGGTGTAATTGTACAATTGCCTTTGAAAGGAAATCCATACTTGTGTTGCGGGACTGGATGTAGGGTAACTCCGAACCAGTATAAAATCCAGTGTGTTCTTTCCTTTACTGCTTTTATTTTATTTCTGCATCTGTGTTTGTTTCTGTGATTATCCCTGCATCTGTAGATTACATACATCTGCGTCTAAATTAACATAAAATCAAAAAGATTTAGTAATTCTTTATAAACACTATTCACCCCCCTCTAGTGTTAATCCTAGCCTTAAGATCCGTAAACCGCATTTCTTTTAACTTTATATATATACAACACATAATAAACAACTAATATACATTTATATACCATATAGACTCATTAAAACAATATTTTAATAACAAACATATATATTACTTTCGGCACATCAATTACGTATAACTTTACAATATTTATAACATGTAGTAAATCTTGCTTTATAATACGTATAATCTATACATAATACCTATAAACTATACATAATATGTATAATCTATACATACATATCAAAGTATTACATTTATTACACACACACAGATATATATATATATATATATGTCAAAAATCATTGTTTAAAAATTGAGACATATATATATATATATGTAGACTATTATGCAACAGATTACAGTTTATCGAACCCAGAATATAGTTTATATATACCTTGCGCATATAACTAGAATTCATAGTATATATACCTTTAAAATATACTAATATATATACACAAAAAATAAATACTTATATCACTTGTTAATGCAACAAAAAATTATAACATACCGACAGTATAATATTAACTAACACGTAAGACTAGTATGTATGCAATAGATTATAAGCCTAGAATGCATAAGCACAATACAATATATATATATATATATATATATATATATATATATATAGACACACACACACACGAACATACCTTTACTATAAAACACTATATATATAACCTTTGATACAAAACGCAAATGTACGTGTGCAATATATATAATAGGTATACTTTCATAGACTCAACAGATCACATATCTATTAGGCCAATATATATACAGTAGACCCAAATATATATATATATATATATATATAACTAATATGTACAACCAACACAATATACAGACAACTTTGTATATTATAACCAAGTATTGGTTTAAACTAACAGAGAAAAAAAAAACCTGCACTAACGAACAGAGGAGATGATGCCGGCGAGACTCGGGCAATGATGGAGGTGTCGAACTGAAGTGACAGGTGATGGGTAGCATGGTCAGGTGAGGGGCAGAGATGGATCTCTGGGTTGGCATGAACGTCAGGAGGAAAACAGTGTGAGGTCAGAGGTTGATTAGGCCAAGGGTGGCTGTTGAGGCCATCGCAGAGGGGCAGTAGGTATAGTCGCGGTTAGCAAAGATGGTGCAGGCATCGGTTGTTAGGTCTCGGCTGTTGGTATCATTGAGCAAAAAGGAAAAATGGGATTTATGAAAAAGAAGAAGAACTGTCCAACAATTATACATTTATTATGCTGAAACGTGTTAAGTAGCAAATTTTAGCCGGATTGATCTTGGACCATGGATAAAGAAATGGTAACAGTCACAACACAGAGATACAACTGTAAATAATTAAAGCAAATTGTTATTGTGGTCCTGGTGCACGTTTCAATTTTTGAAACACACAAGAAAACAAAAGGTCACGAATCCGTACCTATACGGTTACCGGTTTCGCAGATTCTGCTGTGAACCGGACATCAAAATACAGAATTGAATATACCGTAGAGATCTACACAACGAAATGATTAAAACAGTATACAGATATCAGTGGCACGATCATCCGACCAAAAGTCGATATCGGTACCAAAAATGCTGTGAGTTTGTCAGAAATAAGATAGACGGAGCAATAAAAATCCATATTTGGAGAAATAAATATGACATCTCACTCAGAAGATGATTTATAAATTTATTGTATCAAAATATTTAGGTTTGGAAAACATTTTATTATCATCAATTTTAACTGATTTAAATTAAAATAAAATTACACAAGAAAATAAACTTCCATACTATCAGATGAAAATTTACCAGTTGCTATGTTTAGATATACATATTTCAAATATAAAATTTATATTTCAAAATTCAATTATTTAAAATTTCACAAAAATTCAATTAATTAAATAAATAAAACCACTAAAATTTACGGGTCGTTACACTCTCCCCCACTCAAAACTTTTCGTCCCCGAAAAGGAACGAGGTAGGAGAATAGAAACAACCAGAAGAAATAGATTTGAAAAAAAATAAAACAATTAAATCTAACCCATAAAAATTTCAATTTAAATTAATTAATACTCAACAATTGATTTTAAGTCCAAGGTATTTAATTTAGTTGATTTAATTTCAATTTATTAATTCCCTCAAAACAAAATTTATTTTATTCATCATAAGTATTCATTATTCTATTATTAACTTTATCTTAATTAACATTTCTATAATCATAAAATTAAGTATAAAACATTTGTTATAACCACTCAAATTTATGTATAAATTCTTTTAACATTACATTGGAAATTATTCAATTACATACTCAACTTCTAGATGATTTAGTAAGTTATATTGGAATGTAACTGAGTATTATACAAGTAATTTTTTTCTTCTAATTCAATTATTTAAGTTTAAATATTTATTCAAAATTTTGGCTTTATTCAAAAATTTGAAATCATACTTTAACATAAATTTAGGAATTAAATTTCCGATTAACTTCAAAGAATTTAGAGATAAATATATATATATATACACATTCAATATATCACATCAAATCTATGATCATATGTCAATATATATAAGTCAAGTCATATTTTAGAAATTAAAATCAATTTAATTTCCAAATAAAGTGTAGCAAAGCTACGAATTTGTCCCTTCACTTCAAAACTCGAAAATGAAGGTCGATGATGCGGCCGCCATCACCAAAATTATTTTCCAACGCAAAAGAGGAGAGCACTGTTTTAAACATTTGAAAATTCTTTTGGAAATGATTTATTCGAGAATACTTTAAATAATATACCCTTTAGAATATTAAAACCGTAGTTCAAAATTATCGATAACTAAATTCTCAAATTCTAATTTAAATTCATTTCGAATTCCAAATCAAATTATATCCAAGTTTTAGAAATTCATTCATTTATATTGCAATAGTCAATGGTTTACAAAACAATAAATGAAAATCAAATATTATCATTTCTGACAACAAATTCATAACAATTTAATTTTTAGAAAAATTTATACTTATATATAATATAATCACACAAAATTATTTTATTTACCAAATTCGAAAACAATATTGTGTTTGTTTGTTCTGCTCAAGTGTTTTGGAAATTCTATCGATAGCGTTGATTAGATGAATCGATCGGAAACCCAAATCAACATCAACGACTCAAAAAACACGATATATATATATATATCATTTTATATTAATTTACAAATACACTTCCTCGCTCGATGATACAATAATGGTTTCAAAGCAAGGATAGAGGTTCAAATTTGATGGACTCAAATCAAGGGAATTTTGATTTGAAGCTTGGTTCGAAACAAAGATAAGATGATTAAATAACAAAATAGGAAGATGGATAAATTAATATAAATCATGGGTGAACTTTACCGGATCAACCGTGACTTCAAGAATAAGATCGATGCAGAATTCCGAGAAAAATCGACATTCGATCGCAAGAGACAGAATTCAAGCATAGCAGGAGATAGATAGCATCGTAAACCAAGGATAAAGAAATCTCCGGTAAATCAATGCCTATTGTAAAGGAGTTTCACCCCTTTACAAATTATTCGAAGATTGGAAAGACCGCCAATTTATTATAATGATTATTTGAAGTAGAGTTATGGGATACTCTAGAGTACGAATAGGGATAGACAGAATGGATTTCAGAATGAATGGGAGAGTTCCACAATTCTAAAGAAATCCGGATCAAAGGGAAGGAAATTCAAGCTCAAAAGAAAGTAATTCTTTAAATAAATTTACCATATATGCTAAGTTTTGCCCAGAGCCAAAGCTCTGATACCAACTATAACGGCCTGAAATTTTCAACCATTCGCATCCACACATGCCGGATTTGAATTGCTCAAAATACCAGATTGTTAGTTTATATTTGACAAAACTTATCATATACAGTAATAAAATAATCACAAAATCACAAACACAGAGTAATATAACAATAATGTAGCGGAAACAAAAGAATAGTAGTTCATAAAGCTACTATATACATATATAACAGAGTTAAATAAGACACAATAGAAATCTCGAATACAATAGTCAAATACAAGATCAGAATACATCACTAGAATCAACCGAATATCTGAAAGCTGGATAGATAGCTGGATCTCTAAGCGAAGCTCCAACTCTAAAGGTGAGTCTCAAAAGCTAAACCACCCAGTCTGACCCAAGCAGAAAGCGAAACACGAAACACTTGAGTCAGGATTAACATTCTTATATCAATAAATCCAAATCAAGTGAAATAACAACTGAAATACAAGTAACTCAAAGGATGTTTGGGATAACCATCCTCTAAGGATCCGTTAAACTATCTACTATGTAGTAATATACGCTATTATAATGATGTCTAAAGTAAAGTATAATATATTTAAAATAGCGTTAAGACTTTACATTTTCCATATTAACACATTTTATATATTCCCATAGTCTATACAGTACCATAATGTCCCCCGTACTGGGCATTGTCAGAGGGCACTCCATAGGTATGGTACAAAATAAACTCGTATAGGGAGCGCTAGGGTAGGTGACATGGCACAACTAGGCAATGCCAGGGTAGATATACCAATTACACTTCCGTACTAGTAATAACGTATAGCCGCAACTACCGCCCACCTCAAGCCACACACCTAAAAATCAAAGGTGCGTCCAATCAATCACAAAGTAATAGAATGATATCGAAGAAGTATGTCCAATCAAAGGAGCTACCTCATTAGCCTGTCAATTGCTCCTGTTTTAGCCATGTTATGCCAACTCACTGGAGTCGGGTCCACGTATATACCTCAATAGAACGTCGCCATCATCCTACTTCATTATGGAATCTCCTCCACGTACACAGTTGTTAAAGTGGTTTTTGAAGTTGGCAGAGAGTATGACAACTTCTGATTCCAGTCTCTTTAACAACCAAACATTATTATTACACCGCGGTACTTTCAAAATATTTTTTTTACTCCACAAAACCAAAATATCATTGCCATTTCAAATATATCCTTTCGAAAATCATAGCATTTTTCGAAGTTATAACACTTTCAAAACTAAACACTTGAAATTAAAATACTTTCAAAACATACTACTTGAAATCATAATACTTCCGACGTAACCGATTTAAATATTAAAATAGTATATATAATAAAATTGTTTTCCTTAAATTTCACAAATTAATTCCAAATCAACTCGAATTCCAAAGTTCAAATTTAATCAGATCTCAAATCATTGGTTCCAATTAAGCTTCTAAATAAACCATTTAAAATGCCATCGATTTCAAGTACAGATTTGAACCACAAATAAACCATTTCAGAATATATATTTCAATATTTTAAATTTTCTATAATTTCAAAACTAAATGTGATAATTTTATCTGTATATTAATTCAATTTACCATTATTTAGTTTTGAAATATTTACTTAATAAATTCAGTATCATTTAAATAAAACTCAAACTTGAAATATTTATTAATCACTTTAAACTAACAATCAAGTTATAAAATCGTATCCTTTAAAATATCAAATTCAATAAGTTCCAAATCGATTTTAATTACATATAATTCTCAATTAAATACAATTTCAAATCAATTTGAAATCCATCTTGTCAACCTTATTTGTTAAAATCATTATAAACTCTATGTTAAAAAATGTAAATTAAATAAATACTTAACCATATTATATTTTAATAAAATAAAACTTCATTATTAAACTTATTTTATATTAAACAAATTCATACATAGCTTAAATTTAAGAATTTAACTATATATAAAATAGTATTAATATAATATCAAAATCAATATTTATTAAATCATATATTTTCCAAAACCATAGAAACCCATTTCAAATTATTTATATATAAACTAGCGGTGTCTCTATATAGTATTCTATCATATGGTCAAGTTATACATATATTTATCATTCCAACCCACAATTTAAATATAAATACGGGTATATGTCATTTCAACCCGCAATCCCAAGTTCAATTCAATGAAAACCGCTTGGATTTATTATTACAACCCATAATGATTTTCTCATATTCTACAGATCGTTCGGGTATGTACAATCCACAAATTTGTAAATATTTTAATAAAATTTTTATTTGAAAACTTAGATTTTAATTATTTAAAAATTTGAAATTCTGAAATTTTCCAATGTAAGTTTGGAATTTATTCGTAATTCATTTTCAAATGCAATGAAATAAACATTTTCTGAAAAATTTATGTTTTGGTCAACCGAAAGTCAAAGTTTGACCACAGTAGAAAATTATAAATTTGAATTTTTATATTTTGATCTTTTTCTTTGAAACTGTGTTTTATTTTAATATTAATTCTGCTTTTCGTTTAGTCAAATTCTGATTTATACTTTTAAAATTGGATAAAATACAGTGTTTTACACGCAGTAATTTCCTGTATCTTATTTTCTATTTTTCTATGTTAATTTCCCTATTTTATTTCCTCTTTTATTTTGTTTAAACTTTTATTTTATTTAGTGGATTTTATTTTGATAAATGGCTTAGAAATTTGAAAAGACCTGAGTTACTTGTTTTTATTTGTTGCCTTTTCCTTTTCCCTTGCCTTTCCATTTGCATAGCCAATTACTTCCCACATCTCTAGCCATTCAAACCTTTGGAAACCATAGCCGCCATGTCATTTTGCAATTCACGTACAAGTTTCTCATCCTCTCAAATCTCATTTGCGTGAAGGAAGAAAAAATTACTCAAGCTCTATTTCCATGGCTTCCTCTTCTTCTCTTTTATTCTATTCTTTTGTTTTTCTTTGTTTTCTCCTTGCTTGGCTCGGCCTACATCATCTCTCCATCTCCTAGCCGACCTCACCACCACTCCACCACCACCATGCCGACCATCACCGCCTCCTCCATCACCCTAACCCCTTGTCGTGACCAAAATGTAAAACTCCATCACCATTATATTTGAACCAAGCCTAGCCGAGCCATATTCATCGCCATTTTCCTATTTCTAGCCTCGGCCACAAACAAAACTCCACACCATGCCATGATCTACTCTTGCCGTGCCTAGCTAGTGCCTTGACCCAACCCTAGCACCCAAGCCAGGCCATGTAGCCTATGGCTGAACCACATAGTTGCTCCCTCTTGACCTTTAGCCTTCCTATTAATATAACTCCCTTCCTTACCATAGCCGTGTATTCAAGCCTTCATAACCTAGCCTATGTTGCAACAAATAGGACATGGCCGAGCATAGGATGATGTTTGGTCAAGCCATTTTGTAGTGGCCGAGCCACTTGATTGATTTAAAGAGAGGTTATGTCACTTTGATTCCTATTTCTTCCATTATATAATTTATAATTATTTTGTATTGAAATACATTCTAATATATTTGTATTTATTTGCATACAAGATTTGGATCTGACTCTTCATACACTCAAAAATATGGTCGTGCCTTGTCGTGCTTTTCGAGGTTTGGTATGTATTTCTAGTTTGTCAAATTCTAGCTTTAAAAAGGTGTGTTTATCACTATAGACATTCGTACCTTTATAATTATGAAATGATGACAAGTAAATTGTATAAATTAATATTCTATGTCCATACATGCCTGTGATATGTTTATATGATGTTAAATGTTGTTTGTATACCTGTTACATCACCTGATATGATAGTATATGCTATACTGTTATTTTATTTCCTGTTTATCACACTGCAAGTTCCCTATCCCTATGGTTTGAAATGATACATACCCAAATGGACTTTAGAATAAGGAAAATCATTACGGGCTGAAATGATAGGCTTGCGTGATTTTTATTGTATTTGATTTACTTGGGATTGCAGGTTTGAAATGATAGAACCCAGATTTTCCTTTTAAATTACGGATTGAAATGATACATATCCATATCACTTGACCTAGGTTAGAAAATGTTATACAGGCCCATGGTTATATTTTAAATAATATTTTTGTAACATCCCGAAAATTATGAATTTAAATTTTATTAATATATTTGAACTTTTTGAAATTTAAATTGAAAAGTTATCAAAATAAAATAAAATATAAGTTATAGATTAAATAATAATAAGTTAAATCTTGAATAGAAATAAAATTTAAGAAAATGTATATTGTAATAAAATCACATAATTATTAAAAATTAACAACTAAAACAAGTTTGCAAGAAAATATACAAACCAGTAAACTAAAATATGTAAGCAAAAGAAAAAAAAATAAAAAAATAAAACAAACTCTTACATTTAACAAAATAAAGAAGTACTTTAACAACTATAAAATAAGAAGGCTGTAACATGAAAAGGGGGCATAAACATTTCACTACATACTTTCATTAAATGCAAGCCTCTACAAAGAACATACTTTCATTTAATGCATTTACTCCTCAGCCACCTTTGGGAGGAAGGAGAAAAGTATGGGTTGTACAAAGCCTGCAGAAAACAATTATACAACACCATGATGCTCTGTACTCTACATGAGCCTGCATATCCTCTTTATATACATGGCAATTGTCTTAGTTTATTTCGTTCAAACAAATTTTAGCAAAGAAAAATAGAAATTAAAAAGGAAAGAAGATCATCACTTTATATATTACAAGTTGAAAGGCAAAATTACTGAAAGAAGAAAAGAGAAGAAGAATCAAAACTGCAGTTAAAAAGAAACAAAAGTATTCTCTGTTTCTATATTGTTCAGGTGAGTAAACTTATATTTATTTGAAATATAAATACTTAATCCATGAATTTGTGTTTTGTTGTATATAAACAAAAATTATTGTTCTGCATATTGTTCTGTGTTACTGGAAAACACATGTGAGCTCTGTTCTTTAATATTCATATCTCAGAGCTAGTTAATTAGAAAAAAAAATTCAAATGAACTTCATTTAACATTTTTAACTTAGGATACTTAAAACAAAATAGGTTGTGTATACTTGACTCACAGTTTAAACTTTTGTTTAAGCTTGAAATAAAAACTTTTGACTCTGTAACATGAATATTACAGTAAAAACAAGATTTTAAGGTAAATTCAAGCATTTTAAATCATTGAATTGATGTTATAATTTGAACGAACATATGAAAATAGGATTTTCAAAACAGTAATGATGATTTTTAATTCAGTAATTTGAGAGTAGTTCGAGCATGAACACATATTGGTTTTCTTTGAATTTCTGGTTATAAATCAAATTATAAAAGCTAAAAATTTATTTGTAGCAATCTTGAACATCATTGATTTTGAGAAAATTATCAGATAATTTTTTCATTGCATAAATTAAACGAACGAGGCCATTCTAGGGTTTTGGGGTAGGATGGGTTCGCTGTTATTCACGAGGAGTTTTCATCCTCAACGTGGCAATCTGGCCGATCGCACCGGGGGGAATAGGGGCGTGGTGATGTGTTGAAGGTGAGGTCGAAGATCCATGGTCACCGGAGGCTCGACGTGGTGGGGCGAGGCAGTTTTGTTCTGGTGAGTTCGTGTTGCAGTGTCGAACGAAATGTCGAATTTCGTTCTCGAGTGTTTGGCTTTGAATCAAACTTTGATTTTGAGTATGGGTGTGGTTTGCGACTTGCCGAGGTGGGTGGTGTTCGCCAGAACGGCGGTGAGTCACCGTGCATGTGCACGGCGCTGGTTTGGGTGTCAGGAAGTTCTCGTGTTGGCCACTCGAGTTGACTCGAAGTTTTGATCGGGGAAATAGGGCAGAAACTCGAAGGGGGAATCGAGTTGCTTCAGGGTAGTATAGGGATAAATTTGGACTTAAACAAATTTTTAAATTTTTTATTTACACGAGTAGCATGGGGCAGAAACTCGAAGTAAGGAGCATTTGAGCTCGGGCGTGACGCGGGGGAGCTTCGGGTTGGCTACCTGAAACAGCATATTCAGTTGAAGCTTGTCGAAAACTTAAGTTTAAACAATTTTTATAAGCATTGTTTATAAAATGAAGATCGTTTGTAAATGGAATGTGAAGTTAATAAATTAATGATTAAATAATTTATGATTTAAAATTACTTTGTAATTAATAATAATAAATAAATAAAAGCAATTAAAATTAAAGTTGTAAATTAAGAATCGTTAAGTTGATAATTTAAGTTGATTGATTCAAAATTGATAGTTACATTAAGATAATTTATTAAGGAATAATAAATTAATATAGTCAGTTGAGATTTAATGTAATTGTAATTATAAATCATCGTTTTAAAGTAATCAAGAAAAAAATATATTTATATGGTTAATTTATTAAATCCAGGTACATTATTTTACAAAATTGTTTAATAAATAAATAATGTAGTTTAAAATGATAATTAAGGTAAATAATTGCTAATCAATGATTTTGAAAAGAAATTAAGAATGATTTACAAACTTGTAATTAAATCGATTTATAAACAATTAAGTGTTTAAATAAATTTGTAAGTAAGAATTTGTAAATTTTGAAACAATAAATTGAGTAATCAAAATTTAGTTTATTTATCCAAATTCTCATCATTAAATTAAATTAATTTAGTGGTAAATTTATTTAAATCACATTGGGAAGTAATTAACTATTGTTGTTAACTTATATTGATATCTCTGTTCTGTTTGTAAATTCTGTATGATGTAATTGCCATGTTATTGCACTGTGATTATGATTTGTTCTGTATTGATGTGAAAACCCTGTTGTCCGTAAAACGGCATTTAAACTTCGATGCGACAGGGAATCGGATTTCAGTTGGTTATCCGAAACCCACATCGAACCTGTGAATATTTGTAAATGACATCCACATGTTTTAAAATTTGACACTCACTATTCGAATTAGCCGGGAAAGGACCTTTGGGTCGTATAACCCATTTCGAATATGTGATTCGACGTTATGGATAGCATTTGAAGACCGGTGTTGAAGACCGGGTATTTGTGAGAGCGATAGGATGACCTGTCGATTGACTCTGCACCGAGTTGCTCCGGTATAGAGTTCTCCATATGTGATGGGGAATCCGATCAGGATTGTGGATATCCGGATTGCAAGGACTTCTTTGGAAGTGCCTTCGGTTCTGTTCGAGCCCGGAACAGACTTGTATGGATAGTATGTCTGACATTACAAATTGAGAAATAAAGCCGATTTCTTTCATATATATTTCTGTTGGTGGCGGAGAATTTATTCTCTTAGCTTAACACCCTTCTCTGAGACGTACGAGCTCAGAGGTTATATAGTTGAAGGTTATCAGCGATATATTCCCAATTTGGTAATGTGACATACTGAGTGTTGCTGTGAAATGATCATTGTGTTGATTATTTGTGATAGGATCATTTGTTTGATCGTCTATCTTTGTGATCATTTCTATGATCATTTGTTGACCCAAAGCACGGCTTTTGTATAATGTGTGTTTTTGTGGACGTGACTTCGTCGGACCTCACACCCCGAAATGGTCGAAACAGGAAAGATGCAGCAAGGTTATTGGGGGTAGCACCCCTTAGGGTATGTGCATTTCCTTCTGGATAGAAGTGGTATCATGGTATGGAGCCCAGATACTTAACTTATGTTGATATCACAGATATATATATATATATAT
Source organism: Allium cepa (assembly GCA_030765085.1). Lineage (NCBI taxonomy): Eukaryota > Viridiplantae > Streptophyta > Magnoliopsida > Asparagales > Amaryllidaceae > Allium > Allium cepa. Next base: position 1,012,416,482 of record CM060934.1, on the reverse strand, counting down.
GATTTTGTGATTTGTTGCTGGGGCCCCGGTTAAAGGTTGGTTACGACCGGGAGATGGCATACTCGTGTCAGTAGTTACCCAGTTAGGGGTAACCCGGCCTTGTGTTGGCAGAGATCCGGTTTGGTTCTCGGGGACGTCCTTCCAGAGGCGTTCTCATGTGGCAATGGGAAGTTCCTTGGCCTGACCATTTGTTGGAAATCCAATTCCAAATACGAAACCCTGTACGGTTTTAGTTGTAGAACCTGCCATCTAATATGGTAGCTATAGTAGGCATAGTATAATGGTACCTATGTCGGCTAAGATTAATATTCTATTTTTGAAATGATTTACTTCACTATGCACTAGTATAATATCAAAGAATTTTTTTTCTCGTACCAAGCATATTTAACTATCATAAGAAGAAATCTCCTCCAATTCTGCGTTTGCATTGTGTGTGTGGCGGGAGGTCTTATGGTAGTTCCATTTTTAAAAGCATTCCGAAAATTCCTTTATAAATCTTGTTTTTATTTAAATGCAACTGTTTTTGTTACTCATACCAGTCCCATGACTGATCCGGAGTTTATTGTTTTCTTTCCTAAACTCTGGGTGCCCATTGTTTCCACACGGGCAGCCTAGTAGCAGGTTTCTATATTTTGGAGTAGCAGTATTTTGGAGCTCTCACCTTGGAGCTATCTTAGAAGCTTTTGGAGATTACAGGTGTTTAGCTTTTGGGAGTTCGTAATCATCTCTCTTGTTTGAGAACTTTTGGATATATGTTCACTGTTGTATTATCATGATGTTGTATTTGGAGTTGTAGTGTATGTATTATGTACTCTGTTGCAGTATGGATATTATGTTGATGTTGTAACAGTGATGTTATTTATGATATGGATTCGGTTCCGCTGTTTTATCTTCATCTAATTGTTGTTATAAGCTCCGGCGATACGAATTTGATGTCATTTATCGGGCATCGAGTTTGGGTCGTCACAATTTTCCTAAAAATTTATTAAGTATTTTAAATAATAATTTCCTAAAAGATTATTAAGTATTTTGAGTTTTATAAATATATGAAATTTTGACTTAAAAATTTGATTTAATGCTTTAATTATAAAGGTATATTGATTTTTCTATAAGTTAATAATTGGTTTTAAGTTGAATTAAAGATCATTATTGATGATAAATAACTTAATGATTGAATTTGACTAATTATGGAAGTTTTAAATCTTACCTAGTAATTGTTATGAATTTTACTTTATGAAATGGACATGTTTTGTATAATAAATAATGTATTTTAAACTGATAAAATGGAATACAGTTTTAATTGGACATTTTATATTAAAAATTATTTAACTAGAAAATCATAGTTAATTAATGTCTAAATGAATAGATCTATAAGGAAAATTTAATTGTTATATTAACCATGATAAAATGTTCTTTTGTGAAATGTTATGTTTTGTAAAATAAATAGTTATGATTTTTAAATGGAAAAATATATCTTAAATTATGACTAAACATGATAATTGGAAATTGGGTTTTAAATAATTTTTTTAAGTTAAGTAAATAAATGAAAATTTAGTTTATTTATGAAGTGGGTATTTTAAAATAAAGTGTTAAGTTATTTGTTAAAGTGGAGTTAAGGAAGAATGTACTTTTGACTTAACAAATGAATCTTAGTTTAAATTGGATATTTATTGATAAAATTTTATTTTATTAAATCATAAGTTGAATGATTTCCAAATGAATATTTTGAAGCGAAAAATATGACTTTTATAAGTTAAAATGGTTAAAATTGAAGTTTTAATGTTTCTGAAATTTTATATTAAATCTGGAATTAGTATTGGTAGCACTTCAGAAATGCTGTGGCTTTAAGACAGCATTTGTTAAGTGCTATCATTTCTGAAATTACACTAAGTTCTAGAATAATAAAGAGCTATTACAGCACTTTTAAGTGCTGTTATTGCTGAAAGTAAACTGTTTTGAATAACTAAATAGCTGCTATATCACTTGGTAAGTGTTGTTGTTGCTGAAAGTAAACCGTTTTAAAGTAATAACTAAATACCTACTGTAGCACTTTGTAAGTGCTGCTGTTTCTAAATTTGACAATGTTTTTGAAATATTAATATATCTACTATAACACTGTATAAATGCTGTTGTAGCTGAAATTTACAATGTATTGGAAATTTTATAATTTAATGAACGAACTTTGAAATGCTACAACTTTGATATCAACATTATTTGACATTGAATTTAAATGGTTTAAATAAATATGTTTCAAAGTGTTTGGTTTCATAGTGGTTATAACTTGAAAGTAATATGGCTTTGGAAATGAAATAATTGGAATTTGTATTTAGTTAAGAATTGTCTTTAAGTATATTAATTTGGACCTATTGAAATTTAAGATTTAAAAATATGACTTTATAAAGTGGTTTGGTTTAAGATGATTTAAAGGAATATTTCAAGTTTAATAAATGGAAGGAATATTCAATGATTTGGAAATTTGGGTTTATTTAAATGATATGTTGATTTGGTTTTGGAAGGAAATAGTATAGTATTTTGTTTGAAATGGATACGATATTTTGGTTTTAAAGTATAAATGATTTTGAAATAAATATCCATGGGTTATAATAACGTTGGGTAGTTAAAGAGACCGGGATCGAAAGTTGTCATACTTTCTGCCAACTCCGAAAACCACTTTAACAACCATGTACGTGGTAGAGATTCCAAAATGAAGTAGGATGGTGGCGACGACCTTTGAGGTATGAACGTGGACCCGACTCCCATGAGTTGGCATAAGGTGGCTAAAACAGGAGCAATCGACGGGCTAATGAGGTCGCTCCTCTGATCGGACACACTCCTTCGATATTATTTTGATTTGGAGAATTATTTGGTGGCCACTTTTGAATTTTGATTTGGAAGTGTGGCTCGAGTTGGGCGGTAGTAGCTGCTATGCATTACCACCGGCCTGGAAGTGTAATTGGTATATCTACCCTGACATTGCCAAGTTGTTCCGTGTCACCAACCCTATCGCGCATTCTACGAGTTTGGTTTTCTCCCGTAGGTCGTGGGGTATCCTCTGGTGGCTTCCCAATCAGGAGGGACTATGATACTGGATGGACTACTAGGACTATTACGTGTTATGGACTATATGGGTAACGCCTTAAAGCTATTTAAAAGTAAGTTTATTTTACTATAGACATTATCATAATAGCGAAATATTACTACATAGTAAATAGTTAACGGATCCTTAGAGGATGGGCGGTCCCAAGCATTCTTTAAGTTACTTGTATCTTATATTATAATTCACTTGAGTTGGTTTACATCGTATAAGTATGTATGTCCTGACTCGAGTGTTTTGTGTTTTGCTTTATGCTCGGGTCAGATTGAGTGATACATCATTTGACTCACCTTCAGAGTTGGAGCTTTACTTGAAGATCTAGCTATCTATTTCACTTTCAGTTATCCAGTTGATTCCAGTTATCTAGTTGATTCCATGATGTATTCAGCTTTATGCTTGTTTATCATATTGAGACTTCTGTTGTATCTTGTTACTTCTGTTGTAGCTTGTTTAACTCTGATGTATATTTATATAGTAGCTTCATGAACTACTATTCCTTTGCTTCCGTTGTGTTTTATTTCTCTGTGTCTGTGATCTGTGATTTATTTATTTACTGCATGTTCTGAGTTTTGCCAAATCTAAATTAACAATTCGGTATTTTGAGCAATTCAAGTCCGACACGTGCGGATGCGAATGGTTGAAAATATCGGATCGTTACAGTTGGTATCAGAGCTTTGGCTCTAGGCAAAACTTGGCATATATGGTAAATTTATTTACAAAATCACTTTCATTCGAGCTTGAATCTCTTTTCCATTTGAATTTTGGAACGTTCCCTCGGTTCCAAAATTCATTCTTGTCCCTCACTCTTCGTATTCTTCTGAATTCTAAAGCATCCTATAGCTCCACTGAAATTGTTTCAAATAATTTTTATTTTGAAAGTTAGTGCTCTAATCTTTGTCGTTGGAAAATAATTTCGGTGCTGATTGCTGCATCATCGACTTTCATTTTCGAGTTTCGAAGTAAAGAGACCATTCTGTAGAATTCCTACAGCTTTGCTTTGAAAATCAAATTGATTTGGATTTCTAAAGTATTACTTGATTTATAATATATGTAATATATGATTTAAGAATTGATTTGATATATATTATGTAAATATAATTATTTATCTCTAGAATAGTTTGAAGTTAATCAGAAATCTAATTCTTAAACTTTGTCTTAAAGGATAATATCAACTATAAAATGAAATCAAAATTTTGAGTAAATATTTAAGCTTGGATAATTGAATTAAGGAAATTTTATTGGTATAATATTCTTTTGCATTCCAATATAACTTACCTTAATTATTAGAAGTTAACAATGTAATTGGATAATATATAATATAAAAGGATTTTATAAATAAAATTTGAGTGGTTATAATAAATGTTATACACTTAAATTTTAGTTGTAAAAATATTAATAGAGGTAAACAGAATAAAAATTTAATTGAATAAAACACATTGTAAATGGTGTTAAAGGAATTTATAAATAAAATTGGAACAGTTATAATAAAATGTAAATAAACTTAATGTATGTGATTAGATATATTAAGTGTAATAAATTTAATGACAACTTGGAATAAAGAAGAATTAAATTTATTGAATAAATTATGAGTATAATAAATGTTTTACCAAATTCATGATTTTATATATTGATAATTGGATAATAAGATAATGAAACTAGAAATAGTTAAGATTTATTTAACTTAGGTGAAATCAAGTATTAAGTTGAAATTTTCATGGTTTTAAATTTATTATCTTATCTTGTTTTCCAATCTTTTTTCTTTCGTGGTTCCTATTCCCCTACATCCTAAGGGGGAAATTGAATCCCGAATTGATCATATTCCTGAAGTTCGACCTGTAGTTCTCCCTCCTAGAAGAACTTATCTTCACCTATCAGTTTGAAAAACTTTTCAAGAACCTTGGGTTCTCAATTGAATTTGAGCGCTGCTTACCATCCACAGACCGATGGTCAAACAAAAAGAGTGAATCAGATTCTAGAGGATCTTCTTCGTGCTTGTGTTCTTGATCTTGTGAAGATCATCTCCATCTTGTTGAACTTACCTATAACGACAGTTATCAGGTATAATTTCAATCTTCTTTTATCTTGTCCTAATCCTACCTCCTTCTATCTTATTCTTTCTCTGCTTCCCTGTCTCGTTCCTTTCCGGGGATGAAAAATTTTGAGTGGGGTAGAGTGTAACAATCCATAATTTTGTAAATATTTTATTAAAATTTTTATTTGAAAACTTAGAATTTAATTATTTAAAAATTTGAAATTATGGAATTTTCCAATGTAAGTTTGGAATTTATTCGTAATTCATTTTCCAAATACAATGAAATAAAAATTTTATGAAAAATTTATATTTTGGTCAACTGAAAGTCAAAGTTTGACCATAGTTGAAAATTTTAAATTTGAATTTTTAAATTCTAATCTTTTTCTTTGAAACTGTATTTAATTTTAATATTAATTCTGCTTTTCGTTTCGTCAAATTCTGATTTATACTTTTAAAATTGGATAAAATACAGTGTTTTACACGCAGTTATTTTCTGTATCTTATTTTCTATTTTTCTATGTTAATTTCCCTGTTTTTTCCTCTTTTATTTTGTTTAAAACTTTTATTTTATTTAGTGGATTTTATTTTGATAAATGGCTTAGAAATTTGAAAAAACCTAAGTTACTTGTTTTTATTTGTTGCCTTTTCCTTTTCCCTTGCCTTTCCATTTGCATAGCCAATTACTTCCCACATCTCTAGCTGTTCAAACCTTTGGAAACCCTAGCCGCCATATCATTTTGCAGTTCACGTACAAGTTTCTCATCCTCTCAAATCACATTTGCGTGAAGGAAGAAAAAATTACTCAAGCTCTAATTCCATGGCTTTCTCTTCTTCTCTTTTGTTCTTTTCTTTTGTTATTCTTTGTTTTTTCCTTGCTTGGCTCGGCCTACACCATCTCTCCATCTCCTAGCCGACCACACCACCACTCCACCACCACCATGCCGACCATTACCACCCCCTCCATTACCCTAACCTCTTGCCTTGACCAAAATGCAAATCTCCATCACCATAGCATTGAAACCAAGCCTAGCCGAGCCATATACATCACCACCTTCCTATTTCTAGCCTCGGCCACAAACAAAACTCCACACCATGCCATGATCTACTCCTTGCCGTGCAAAGCTTGTGCCTTCACCCAACCCTAGCATCCAAGCCGAGCAATGTAGCCTATGGCCGAACCACATAGTTGCTCACTCTTGACCTTTAGCCTTCCTATCAATATAACTCCCACCTCTTTCCATTCCATACCATAGTCGTGTGTTTATGCCTTCATAACCTAGCCTATGTTGCCTCAAATAGGACATGGCCAAGCATAGGACGATGTTGGTCAAGCCATTTTGTAGTGGCCGAGCCACTTGATTAATTTAAAAAGAGGTTATGTCACTTTGATTCCTATTTCTTCCACTGTTTAATTTATAATTCTTTTGTATTGAAATATATCCTTATATATGTTGTATTTGTTTGCATACAAGATTTGGATCCGACTCTTCATTCACTTAAAAATATGGTCGTGCCTTGTCGTGCTTTTCAGTGTTTGTTGTGTATCTCTAGTTTGTCAAATTCTAGCTTTAAAAAGGTGAGTTTATTACTCTAGACATACGTACCTTTATAATTGTGAAATGATGACAAGTGAATTGTATAAATTAATATGCTATGTTTATACCTGCCCGTGATATGTTTATATGATGTTAAATGCTGTTTATATACCTGTTACATCACCAGATATGATAGTATATGCTATACTGTTATTTTATTTCTTGCTTATCACACTGCAAATTCCCTATCACTATGGGTTGAAATGATACATACCCGAACGGGCTTTAGAATAAGGAAAATCACTATGAGCTGAAATGATAGGCTCGAGTGATTTTTATTTTATTTGATTTACTTAGGATTGCGGGTTTGAAATGATAGAATCCGGATTTTTCTTTTTAAATTACGGATTGAAATGATACATATCCGTATCACTTGACCTAGGTTAGAAAATATTATACATGCCCATGGTTATATTTTAAATAATATTTTCCTAAAAATTTATTAAGAATTTTAAATAATATTTTCCGAAAAGATTATTAAGTATTTTGAGTTTTATAAATATATGAAATTTTAACTTAAAATTTTGATTAATGCTTTAATTATAAAGGTATATTGGTTTTTCTATAAGTTAACTTTTTATAAGTTAATAAATTGGTTTTAAGTTGAATTAAATATCTTTATTGATGATAAATAACTTAATGACTGAATTTGACTTAATATGGAAGTTTAAATCTAACCTAGTAATTGTTATGAATTTTACTTTATGAAAGGACATGTTTTGTATGATTAATAATGTATTTTGAACTGATAAAATGGAATACAGTTTTGATTGGACATTTTGCAATAAAATTTATTTAACTAGAAAGTCAGAGTTAATTGATGTCTAAATGAATAGATCTATAAGGAAAATTTGATTGTTATATTAACTATGATAAAATTTTATTTTGTGAAATGTTATGTTTTGTAAAATGAATAGTTATGATTATTAAATGGAAAAATGTATCTTAAATTATGACTTAACTTGATAATTGGAATTTGGGTTTTAAATAAAATATTTAAGTTAAGTAAATAAATGAAAATTTAGTTTTATTTATGAAGTGGGTATTTTAAAATAAAGTGTTAAGTTATTTGTTAAAATGTAGTTAAGGAAGAATGTACTTTTGACTTAACAAATGAGTCTTAGTTTAAATTGGACATTTATTGATAAAATTTAACTTTATTAAATCATGAGTTGAATGATATCCAAATGAATATTTTGAAGCGAAAAATATGATTTTTATAAGTTGAAATGGTTAAAACTGAAGCTTTAATGTTTTTGAAATTTTATATTAAATCTGAAATTTGTATTGGTAGCATTTCAGAAATCCTGTGGTTTTAAGATAGCATTTGTTAAGTGCAATCAATTCTGAAATTACATTAAATTCTAGAATAATAAAGAGCTACTGTAGAACTTTGTAAGTGCTGTTGTTGCTGAAACCAAATTATATTTTGAAATAACTAAAGAGCTACTGCAGCACTTTGTAAGTGTCGTTGTTGTTGAAAGTAATCTGTTTTGAATAACTAAATAGCTACTGTAGCACTTGGTAAGTGTTGTTGTTGCTGAAAGTATTGAGACTTATATTGAGACTTACTTTGATAAACAAGCATAAATAATTAATTACGATAAATGAAAGCTCTACTTGGTAATTAATTACGATAAATAATAAAGAGCTCTACTTGGTAAGTGTTGTTGTTGTTGAAAGCTCTACTTGGTAAGTGTTGTTGTTGTTAATCATATTTATGCTTACCAAGTAGAGCTTTGCTTGTTTCAAATTTATGCTTGTTTATCATATTGAGACTTATATTGTATCTTTTTACTTATGTTGTAGCTTGTTTAACTCTTATGTATATTTATGTAGTAACTTCATGAACTACTATTCCTTTGCTTCCGCTGCATTTTATTACTTTGTGTATGTGATCTATGATTTATTTATTTATTGCGTGTTTTGAGTTTTTCCAAATTTAAATTAACAATTTGGTATTTTGAGCAATTCAAGTCCGACATGTGCGAATGCGAATGGTTGAAAATATCGTTTCGTTACAAGGTATGTATCATTTCAACGCATAGTGAATTATATACTAACAGGGAACTTGTAGAGTGATAATAGATATGATGATAATGAAACAAGCATACATCATCAATATAAATAACAGATAGTAGTGTCAGATGTCACAGGTGAACAGATACAGATAACAACATATATATAGCAATGTAAATAACTAACGACAACATATTTCACTTGTCCTTTCAATTGAAATCAAATTTAATAAATATAAGAATGTTAATCGTGAGTGATTACTCACCTTTCCAGGCTAGAGATAAACAATGAAGTGAGTTACAACCCAAGCACGAATTCCAAAACGAAACAGATTGGCACGAATTCAACGGACAAGCTGATAAATAGGAATCGATAAAATGAATCAGAACCAGATCTATGATGGTAAATGGTATCAGTGAACTTATATATATAACCATATATAAAAATTATATTTTAAATTTAAACATATATTAAATTAAATAAATATATATATATATATATGTGTGTGTGTGTGTGTGTGTGTGTGTTTCAAAATCCATCGTTTCAAATTAAAAACACAAAAAAAAATCAATATATACACATACATTATATATTTATATTTTGAAATAAATACATGTAAATGTAAAATGCTTAACAAATATATTTATAACCCAGACATTGAACAAAAATATGCCAGTCTAATATATATATATATATATATATATATATGTATGTATATATATATATAACTAACCCATGTCTACATATATACAGTACATGAAATCATTTTCCAAAACCATGCATGCAACTATACAGCAGCCATATATAATTAATTACGATAAATCTTTATACTAAGACATAACAGACTGATATATATATATATATATATGTGTGTGTGTGTGTGTATATATATATATATACACACACTTTAAACCGTAATGACTGTTATATGCTCTTAAATACAAGCTAAAGCATATATATCAACAATGTATATTACTCATATATATACATATAGTCTGCAAAACTTTGGAACGGAGAATATAGATATTTTTAAATACATATATATAATAATGCTAAAATCGATAAATTGGCATACATGTATACCTACATACACTTACATAAACTGTAATACTGCCAATCAAATAAAAGAAATTTCGAAAAATCATAGTATACAAAACCAGATGAACCAATATCACTTTATACATATACAAAGCATAATAAACAAATAATATACATTTATATACCATATAGACTCATTAAAACAATATTTTAATAACAAATATATATATATATATATATATATATATATATATATATATATATTACTTTCGGCACATCAATTATATATAACTTTACAATATTTATAACATGCAGTAAATCTTGCTTTATAATACGTATAAACTATACATACATATCGAAGTATTACATTTATTAAATATATATACATACATACATACATACATACATATATATATATATATATATATCGAAAATCATTGTTTAAAAATTGAGCGCGCACACACACACATATAGACTATTATGCAATAGATTACAGTTTATTAAACCTAGAATATAGTTTATATACACCTTATGCATACAACCAGAATTCACATTATATATACCTTTCAAATATACTAATATATATACACTAAACATAAATACTTATATCACTTGTTAATACAACAAAAATTTATAACATACTAACAGTATAAATATTAACTAACACGTAAGACTTGTATGTATGCAATAAATTATAGGCCCAGAATGCATAAGCATAATACAATATATATATATACACACACACACGAACATACCTTTACTATTAAACACTATATATATATAAACCTTTGATACAAAACGCAAATGTACGTGTGCAATATATATAATAGGTGTACTTTCATAGACTCAATAGATCACATATCTATTAGGCTAATATATATATATATATATATATATATATATACCGTAGACCCAAATATATATATATATATATAACTAATATGTACGACCCACACAATATAAGGACAACTTTGTATATTATAACTAAGTATTGGTTTAAACTAACATAGAAAAAAACAAACCTACACTAAAGAACAGAGGAGATGATGCCGGCGAGACTCAGGCAATGATGGAGGTGTCGAACTGAAGTGACAGGTGATGGGTTACACTGTCAGATGAGGGGTAGAGATGGATCTCGGGGTGGGCATGGCCGTCAGGAGGAAAACAGTGTGAGGTCGGAGGTTGATTAGGCGGAGGGTGGCTATTGCGGCCATCGCAGAGGGGCAAAGGGTACAGTCGCGGTTAGCAGAGCTCGTGCAGGCATCAATTGTTAGGTCTCGGCTGTTGGTATCATTGAGAAAAAAGGAAAAATGGGTTTTATGAAATAGAAGAAGAACAACCCAACAATTATATATTTATTATGCTGAAACGTGTTAAGCAGCGAATTTTAGCTGGATTGATCTTGGACCATGGATAAAGAAATTGTAACGGTCACAACACAGAGATACATCTGTAAATAATTAAAGCAAATTGTTATTGTGGTCCCGGTGCACGTTTCAAATTTTGAAATGCACAAGAAAACAAAAGGTTAAGAATCTGTACCGATACGGTTACCGATTTCACGTATTCCGCTGTGAATCGAACTTCAAAATATAGAATTGAATATACCGTAGAGATCTATACGACGAGATGATCAAAATGGTATACAGATATCAGTGGCACGATCATCCAATCAAAAGTCGATATCGGTACCCAAAAATGCTGCAAGTTTGTCAGAAATAAGATAGACGGAGCAATAAAAGCCCAAATTTGGAGAAACAAAATAAGCTCAGAAGATGATTTACAAATTTATTGTATAAAAATATTCAGGTTTGGAAAACATTTTTTTATCATCAATTTTTAACTATATAAATTGAAATAAAATTACACAAGAAAATAAACTTCCATATTATAACATGAAAATTTACCAGTTGCCTTGTTTAAATATACGCATTTCAAATATAAAATTTTGATTTAAAAATTCAATTATTTAAAATTTCATAAAAATTCAATTAATTAAGTAAATGAAACCATTATAATTTACGGGTCATTACAACAACTCTTTGTTTTAAAGATGTAACCCTTTGTGAAGAAGAAGTACCTTTTCAGAAAACTAGCCATTATATGAATTCAACCAGTTAAATAAATTTGGAGCTAGCTGAATTGATGTTTTTTTAATCAGCAAGAAAATAGTTCAGTTTAGGCCATTTTCAATCGGTTGAATATTTTCAGTCAGTCTAGTGAATATTGGTAAATAAAAATATGCATGTGCACAAATTCAGTCGGCTGACTTAAGTATTTCAACCAGCTGAAATTCAATTTTTTAGGATGTTTAATAAATTTCAATGAAAGATCGTGTGTGTGGGTATATATCACATATGGGAGATTTTAACAACTTTATACTTCTAGATATAAACATGGTGATTGATAGTTCGTTGTAGTGTAAATCTTGTCATCATTTTGATATAGTTGTCTCTTTGTAAAGTTGATACGATTTCCTACAAAAATGGTTAGTATATACAATATATACTTGTATAGTTGTCATTATCGAAGCATTAAAATATAAGGTTCTAACAATTTAAAGAAAAACTAATAGTAATTTAATATTTTGGAAAATCAGAGAAAATTTCCCTTTATTTGATGCAAATTTCTGAACAGATTTTGATTAACCAATAAGAGTTTGACAAAGAAATTAGTTTGGTAAAAAGTTATTTCTTTAAATAAAAATCAATTTTGCAAATATTACATAAATGTCATTAATCAATTTGCGATAACCCATATTAATTAATATGCAATATCCATGTTTTATCAATATGTAGCCATGTTTTATAAACATGAGATAGCCACGTTGGTAAAAAGGTTTTAAATTCCGTTGTTTAATTTTAAATGATTTTCAAATATTCTGAATTTCAAAAACGATTTTAATGAACCCTTAATTTCAAAATGATTTTTCAAAATAGCCTTCAAATAATCCTAATTTTTTTATTACAAGATTATTATGTTTTGAGTGATTAATTTTTTAAGTATGTTAATTTAATTATAATTTTAATCAATTATACTTTGATATAGTTTATGTTTTATGCTTTCTAAATGCTTATAGTATTTAAAAGTATATTTTAACATTTATTAAACTTTGGTTTTAAATATATATTCACTAATACGTGTCATATTTTTACTTTTAGAAGAAATTCATATTTAAATACTTTATATATTAAAATATTTCAAAATAATTTTATAATTTTTCTTAAGATTCATTGTGATTAAAATGTGTATAAACTATGTTTAAATGATTATACAAAGCATCACAATATTTTACAAAACTTAACATTTTCAAAATAATTTTTATTTAATGGTTTTTTGAAATTATAAAGGATATATCAACATGTCCCCATCATTGACATATAGGCCGTGAATTTAAAAATTCAAATTTGAATAGAAGTGACTTTTCATCATATCTCTTTGCGAATGGACATGGCTATTATTTCTCTGTAAATAGGGATTTTCCAAAAGAATTTTTGTTAACTACTTTCTCATATTTTCTCCCCTCTTTCACTCTCTTGAATTCTGAAAAAATCTACTCAAAACCTTCTCAAATTCAACCAGAATCAAATTCAATCTTATTGATTTGATTCTTTACTATTTACTCTCAGATTTCTCTCATCTCTCTTACTCAAATCAAGATCAAAGTTCTATTCAAGAGGTTATAGGACCATTTGCACTCAAGATCAAGAAATTTAGTCTGTTAACTCTATCAAATCATACTGTTCTAGACTTGGGTGTACTTGGTGTCCTTGAAATTCAAGTGGGTGTGCTTGTGTCTTATTTGAATCAAGTGGATGTACTTCGTAACCCGTTTGAATCCAAGTGGGTATGCAGGTATTCCATCTCAATCCAGTGAGTGTACGCAGAGCTTGGAAAATCTAGTTGGTGTGTCTTGTAGCCTTGAAATCGAGACTATATTAACTTTGATATTTGAAAAGAAATCTATTCAAGAAACTGTACAGGACTGGATGTAGGGTAACTCCGAACCAGTATAAAAATTCTGGGTGTGATCTCTCCAACTCTCTACCTTTTATTTTACTACATTTATACATGTCCGTGTTTACATCTGTGATTATTGATTCTGCATTGTTTAATTATAATATTGAAAGAATTTAAAATGATTCATAAAAAACAACAAACATCATTCACCGCCCCTCTAGTGTTAAATTACCCTTAAGATCCATCTTCCGCAAACTAACATGATGGTGTGTTCTATGTTCATTTTTATATCTTGATTAGTTATGATTATATATGCAAATATGTTGACATGCTCACTTATGTGTTTATGCTATCACCCGACATTGATGACCTTAGGGATTAGGTATCGACGATTGGTTAGGGTTATTCCAGTAGTTGGTATGGTCAGACTTAAACTCTTGAGTGAGTAGAATTGCATTCAGAAGATCATGAAGATCACATTGTATTAAGATACCAAAACTAATATGAAGACATGACTCATTGATATTTTGAAACCAGATTTATGGGTGGAAACAAGGTTAGGTTGCACCTTATCTATGACGACTGTCCTACACCAACGGTATATAATATAACAAAATAGTGAGCTGTTGCGGTGCTCAGCCAATGTAGGATGATTGTCAAGGGTAAAAGAAAAGAAATCCAATCACAGACCCTATCGTATATCCCACAACGCATGGAATAAAACATAATATACATCAAAACTATAAAATAGGGGAGACAGTAATAACTAAGTATACAAACTATCCGAATGAAGATCCAAAGAGTTATACAACATAGTTATAGAATTTATACAAAGCAAAAATAAACTCAAATAAGTTGTCTCATAATAGTATTTATAGAATTTATACAAAGCAAAAATAAACTCAAATAAGTTGTCTCATAATAGTAAAGCAAATACTGTCTAGGCTCCATAGTGTTGCATAGTGGAATAAACATAACTACATCTATATATAATAGAGAAGCTTCATCCTACTCATCCTTTGCACTGCCACCGCGTACACCTAGATATGCTATCTAATCTACTCATTTAAGAGTATCTGAAATAATAAGAAACAAAGCATAAAATCTCGATTCAGAAAATAGTCTGGTGTGAGCGATAAAAGAGTCTCAAAATACTATACAAGTCGATATAGTAAGAAACAAAAAGGTATAAGAGTCACTCCTAACATGTCCCTACATCCAAAGAGTTAGCACATAACATCTATAATATGCTACTGTACTATCATCATTAAAATATACTTTCCTAAGTACAATATTGGATATCTAGGTATCCGCATTCTAAATACCTACATCAAGTGACATCCCTATAGTAATAGACTATAATACCATATAATTGTAATGATCGAATATTTAAATAAATAATTAAAATATTTAATTAATGGAACACCTATTATGCTCGATTTTTCAACGATGGATGAATTTCGTCTCGAGACACCCATAGTTGAGATAACTTTTCCGATGCAAGAAAAATGAGTATAAACTTGACTATGTTTGAAGGCGATGATTTCGAGGATGAATAGTGATTTCTAGAAAGGAATGAAAATTGAACTGGGCTAAGTTCACTAGCTTGCCCTAACTTAGCTTATATGTAAATAAGCTCTTCATTCCACTTCATTCAACGCTTCATTTCTTCTTTCATCTTGTAATTACTTCCCTAAACTCACCATGAGCCTAAACCCTAGATCTCTTAATCCATACCTAAAAAATTTCAATAAATCCTGATAAAATTACCCTAACTCCTCTCATCCAATTCCTCACATAATCCATCGAGGAATAAGCTTGATTCGAAGTTCGAAGCTTCATCTAAGTTACCAAAAGAGTTTAGAAGCGATTTTTGGTGATTAGGGCTTGTTTTGGTGAAAGAAAAGGCGAATGGGATGATATATATATATATATATCGCACGCGCATGCACACACACATGTATATCTTGGAAATCTAGTTTATTTCATTTATTAATGATTATGGGATTATATGAAGTAATTTGGAAATTGTTTAGGTTAATTAGGCTTGTATTTATGTTATGAACATGATTATATCATCTCATTATTTGTTTAAGACCTTAATTGCTATTTTTAAAATAGTTAGTATGCTCAAAAAGGATTTTGAGATAACTGAGTGATTATAAGTGATGTTGTAATGTATCAAAGACTAATTACATGACATACTTAAGTGCATGTTATTTATTAGTAATGATAAAATTAATTTAAATGGTTTGAAAAAAGTTAGTAAGCAAACTAAGTGATTAATAAAGCTTAATTAGTACTTATAAATATTATTTCGATTTTAGAGTAATGAAATGAATTTTACAAGTGAATGGTTTATTTAAATATTATTTATGTGAAGAAATAATTTTATAAATAAAAGTGATGTTTCTTAAAACAAGTGATTCTATAAAATAGTGTAAAAGTGATATTTTATAAAATAAGTGATATTATATAATAGTGTAAAAGTGATATTTATTAAATAAGTGATATGTAAGAAAGTTATATTTTATAAAATAGCGATTTTATAAAATAATATAAAAGCAATATTTTATCGAATTAGTGATTCTTTATAAAATAGTAAGAAGTGGTATGTTATAAAATAGTATGAATGAGATATTTTATAAAGAGTATAAGATTTAATAAAATAAAACGAAGAAGATATTTTATAAGATGGTTATAAGGTTTTATAAAATGTCTATGAAAGGAACTTAATTACAAATGAAGAAATTTAGTATTTCAAAGGCTTAAAAAAGGTAGTATTGTATTTATAATATGATATGGGGTTGTATAAAATGATATAAAAGTGATATTTTATAAAATAAGTGATTTTATAAAATAGTAAAAAAGTGGTATTTTATAAACTGATGATTTTATAAAATAGTATGAATAAATATTTTATAAAGGGTATAAGATTTATAAAATAATACGAAAATATTTTATAAGATGGTTATGAGGTTTAATAAAATATTTATGAAAGGAATACTTAACCCTAAACAAAGAGATTTAGTATTTCAAAGGCTTAAATGGATCTATAAGCTAGTATTGTATTTTATAAAATGATATAAGATTTTATAAAACAAATAAAAGGATATTTTACTTTTATTGAAAAGATTTAGTAAATAAAAGTAACTTTTTTTATGTAATAATTGAGTTACTTACTCGAATATGCATGTACGTATATGTGCACAAGCGGATATACATACATACATACGTACATACATGCATATATCTATGCACGAGCGGGTATCCGTATACATGTATTTAAAATAATACATTAATCTAGATAATTCTTGTATTGTAACTATAATTTTCATATATATTTATGCATATATTTATATATAAGTGAATTATTATGTGTGTGTGTGTCTATGTATGTATATATCTTTATTTGTATATAAACATGTGGCAAGCGTCTAATGCAGCCATAGCAACTATCGCATGTGCTAAGCTATGTGAGAAGATACTAGACCGAGCAATCACTCCGATGAAGTGTGAAACATGATTTATATAATTGAAGTGTGTTTGTGTATGCGGGTGTGTATTGATGTGCACAAAAAGTGTATTGGCATAATGTAGGCATCACTTGAAGAAAGTTGGTCATTTGAGTTCAATTTGGCGTGTCAGAGGAGGCCGGGTCGTTAGATTCGCTTGTTTAATTCTACACATGCAAAAGTGGTTTTCCATATGAAAATTGGTTTTGAATACTTAAGAAACACTTTCAAAATATCACTAATGTATTTTGGAAGATGTCAGATGCAGTGAAGGAAGGCTACATGAGCTAATCGATTCATTAGGTGAAGCAACAGAGGAGACGATGCTCAAATAAGTGGCTCAGAGGCTACCTACATGGGTTTAACTGCTAAGAAATAGGCAGCCACCAGTCGACCAATGGTTGACCACTAGTTGATCGGCGGTGCACTGGCATGTGCAGTAAATCCTAAGCAAAGTGCCAATTTAAGGGGTTTTTTCCCCGAACCCCGATGTAATATGATATGAGGTGTTGACACGACTTTGGGAAGGTTTCGAGCAACCCGAGAAAGTGGAATGCAAGGCGTAGCTCGAGATTTGGATGCAATGTATCATGATGCACATGCTATCAATAATGATCAGATATGATATCTATGTAGTGGTTTGGTTGCACGGTCACATTTGATGAGCATGTACAATTGAGTGGAGTTAGTCTATGCTCGTTGGCTTTGACCTTGGGATAGACGTATTTGATTATGCGATGTTATATTTGATGTGTGCATGTATCAAAATACTATACCAAGGTATAACATAGCATCCATAAAAAAATCCTCACTATTACTTAAGTGCTTTGGATATATGATAACTCGTATGATTGTCCTAATGCCAAAGACTAATGGAAAAATCTTGGTTCGTCGATACTCGAAATCCAGCAACTTAGTAGGCCAGAAAAACTACACTAAACGTCCTAGCAGTCCAAGGTATATTGATCACGTTCTAGATCCATGTGTATACATACTAATACCAATAACCGTCCTCACCTATCGTTGCTTTACAAGCACACTAGAACACTCCAAGCATCAACAATCCCTTTGCACATGTCTTTGAATTCTTCCTAGTTCAATTCATTTCATTACCATTGTAGAACCTTTCCTCGTCCTACCTATTTCAATTTCCATAGTAGAGCACATCATTTCTCTACTTCATAGGTTCACAGCCTAGAACTGATATCATCATATCTTCCTATAATAGAGCGCGTCGTGACATCCCCCTACTTAGACGTCCAAAACTAACGGCTACAGATGTTGTAGTCATTCATAGTTATTAATCCTTGACGACCAAATACGGCAATGTTAGATACGTTGATACACATAAACACATGAATATGGAAAAAATTTGAAACATCAAATAGGATCTACATTCCATTACAAACATTTCAAATTCTTTACATAATCCCACAATTGTTAGCTACATTCATAGAAAATATATTTATTACAACATATGCCAAGAGCGACATATGAAGATGCCCCTTGGATGATTAGAGTATATGTAGGCAAATTAACAACTTTGCCTTTACGTCAACACATCAAAATCAAATTAAAAGAGAAAACTAGATAGCTATTATGCCTCCTGCACATCTTCGAAAGCTTTATTCGTCTAAAGAGGTATCTGAAAACCTCAACTCTCAAATGATTCAAAATTGATTGAGTACCTAAGAGTTTAAGGGGAAAATATAAACTTCGAGTCAGACATAAAGCCATGTACGAATAATATTCTATCGTCTCAAATCATTTAGAAATCTAGTGAGACCACTCCACTTAGCGAAACGGATTTTCCCTTCACTAGTACCCTAAAACTTTTATAAAACCATATATTGTGCTCCTACATCCACAATGGTTATAACAATTCAAAACAATATGATATGATGATATGTAAAAAAAGTGAATCAATTCTAGATTACTCATTCCCATTCATTTTGACTATCTGTCTCAGTTATAGTTTCTAGGTTACTATTAACATAATAGTTTTTATGAGCTGACTAATAACCGGAAAAATGATAATGGACTCCTTGTCCAGTTACATAGGTTTCATGAGATCACTAAGAACCTATTGGTAACTCCAATATCTTTACCCTTATCCTATTTTTTATGGGCTAACTAGGAACCTATTGGTAATTCCAATATCTTTTCTTCTTATCCTAGTTTTCACGGGCTAACTATGAACCTATTGACATTTGTCAATATCTTAATCAAGGTATAGTTTTCATGGGCTAACTACAAACCTATTGGCCCCTGCTAATATCTAATCATAGTTTTCATGGGCTAATAATGGATTTGTCTTTCTGACATCTTCATTTACACATAGTTTTCATTGGCTTACTATGAACCTATTGGCTTTTAGCAATATCTTTTCCTAAAGACAGTTTTCGTAGGCTTACCGAGAACCTATTGGCCCCGTTAATATCTTCCTTTAATATTTTAGCATCCTATATTCTCGTCATCCCGACCTCCTGGATGCAATTCTACTCACTTAGGAGTTAATTTATATCCACTACCGTGTCAACCTAACTAGTTACCCCCTTTCCCAAAATACAGTTATAGGTCCACTGCAATATGATATATACATATATAAAGAAGCAAACACAATAACTTGGTCAATCCCTTTAACCTTTTAATCAAATAAAACTTCTTTAAAAACTCCCTTTCAAAGCACTTGATTTATTTATTCCATGTTTTCTTTTAAAATGAGATTGTGTTATTTCTTTTGAAAGCTAAGGCTTTCGAAACCTTCAAAGCCTTGCTTTCAACCCCACTAGATAACCTCCTTCAAAAGCATATAAATCTCTTTTCAAAACATTAAGCCCTTGCCTTTTGAAGCACTTTAAAACCTCTCTTTCAAAACCTTTCGAATGTAATAAAATATTACTTATTAACTCTTAGAAACATAGCTTCGAACCAATGAAAGTACCCCTTTCGAAATACTTGGAAGTTTCTCTTCCGAAACTATTGAATATCCCACTTTCGAAACTAGTGGGTTTATATTTAAAAATATCATTTGGGTTATAGTGAATCTAAATGAAAGTATCTCTTTCGAAACCATTCTTTATCACATAAAAGTACTGGGGACAACATGATGGTGTCGGCACCATCTTTTTCGAAAGCTTCAAAGCATTTAAGTTAAAACACTAAAGGTTAGCATCGAAACCTTTCGAAGCCATTGCCTTTGAAATCTGTGAACCCTTTAGAAAGCATTTAGGAAGTGGCTTAGTATAAATTTAAAACAAAAACTACTCTTTAAAAGCATTGATGACTTCAATACACTCGAAAGGCAAAAGGAAAACTGTTAGGTTTCGATCTAGTTGGAACCACTACTTTCAAAAGCATTATTTTTGTAAGTAATGAAACCCATTCGAAAGCTTATACTTTAATACAAAAAATGGCAACCCTCTTCGAAAGCTATTAGAAAACCTCTTTCGAAGTCATATGTTTCATCTCCTTCGAAAGCTTTAATAAAATGAAGGCGTGCGCTTAACTTTTTAAAACAAACAAAGGTATCGACCCCGTCGAAAGTAATGCTTTCGACACAATGCCTTCTGCCTTTCTCCAATCCACTACGTACCATCTAAGTGATACCTTGTATACTGGTTTCGGCCTAGGTTGGTTTTGACTGAGATAGAGCGGAGGCATTAAAGTCGAAAAGCACTTCTAAAGGAGGCAGAACCAACTTTTCTAGGTAAAAACTGTTTAATACCAATTAAAGGAAATACTTTCTAACTAACATTCCACGTGTAAATATATGATTGGTTGCATTAACTTTTCAAATTATTTACCAAATAATTGCCGCCTAGTTTCAGATCTAACCCAAGGTTAATTCAGCAAATACGCCCTTCCATTAAGCAAAACTAATATTGAAAATAAGTCCTTCTAAAATAATTTAATTTCTATAACAAATCATTTAGAAAAAAAATCCCCATAATTATAGAAATTCACTTTCATCATATTATCTAACATGTCAAAATTTCATACCAAAATTCATAATATAATTTCTAAAATTAATTTCCAAACCCAATTAACCATATTTTCCTTGAAAATCCATTCCCACGGCTTGGAAAATTATCAAAATTAAAACCCAACTCCAAAATCATGTTTTACGTTACATAAAATTTTTCCATGGCGTTTAAAGATCATTTACAATCGGTTTCACCCTAAAACCGCATAAATCCTCATTTAAACAATTTCCTATATAAATGAAACAAACTATAATTCAAGCATATCACCATCTAAATCATCATAAAAAGGAATTTGATCTTAAATCCAAAAACATATGATCATAAAACAAAATAGAGATGGTGAAAATCATTATTCACCTTGATTAAGATAAGGAGATTGGATTGAGACTGAGATTTATTCCCCTTGCTTTAATCCTTAGCTTTACTTTGGTTTCTCTTCTCTTTTCTTCCTAGCAATGGCCAACTTCTCTTTACGTTTGTGTTTTGATTTTGAACGTGGATAGGAAAATGAAATGTGAATGTTGTAGGAACGAGAATATATAAGGGTAAGGGGTTATGTGCGGCTAATTCCCAATACTCCCTTATATAAATTAATTAACTTTAAGCCCATTTAATTAAATAAATTAAGTACGGCCCCTTGAGTATTTATTCAAATCTCAATCCCTTATCACTTAACATTTTCATTATTCTATTTAGTTTATCTAATTGAATCTCTTGAATTATGTTATCAAAAATTAGTGGTGTTACATTCCCCCGTCCTTAAAAAATTCGTCCTTGAAATTAAATAAGGACTAAATACTAAACATAGCAGTCATCTATAACGACTCCTAACAACCATACTAGTCTACCCGGCTATCAATCATCTATATAAATCTAATATAGACATACCCTCAAAGCAGATCAGGATAAGTATCTCGAATTCTGTCTTCTGTCTCCCAAGTACTGTCATTCTCGTTGTCGCTCTACTAAACTTTCACCAACTTGACTTTCTTTTTCCTTAATCTTTTCTCATCTCTTGCTACAACCCGAACTGGTTTTCTAACAAAAGTCAAATTATACTCTACTACCAAATCATCCAACCCTGTCGGAGGAATAGTAGTCTCTATATACGAGCTTTCCAATACTCTCTATAATCTGGAATGGAGCAACATAACTTGGTGCCGGTTTTCTTGACTTCCCAAATCATACCACAACCTTCATCCGTGATGCCTTAATGAAAATCTTATCTCCAACCGAGAACTCTAGGTCCTTATGCCTCTTATATGCATAACTCTTCTGTCTGGATTGAGCTTCCTTCATCCTTTCTCGGGTCAACTCAATCTTCTCCGACACCTCCCTAACCAAATCTAAACCAAAGACCAAACTCTCTTCAGTCTCCGACCAACATGCTGGTGATTTGCATGGCCTTCCATACAAAGCTTCAAAAGGCGCCATTCCTATACTAGTCCGATAACTATTATTATAGGAAAACTCAACCAAATGAAGGCGATTTTCCCAAGATCCACCAAAATCCAATATACAAGCTCCCAATAAATCCTTGAGTACCTTATTGACTCTCTCTGTCTGCCCATCTGTCTGAGGGTGATATGTTGTAATCATCTTGATCTTAGTACCTAACACATCGTGTAGACTCTTCCAGAATTTACCAGTGAACAAAGCATCTCTGTCACTGACCATGCTACTAGGAACTCCGTGTAGTCTACCTATGTTCTTTATGAACAACTTAGCTAAAACAGGTGCCGTCCTGGTTGACTTGACTGGAATGAAATGGGCACTCTTGGTCAACCTATCCACTACGACCCATATAATTTCATTTCCTCTTTTTGACCTTCGCGGCCCATCTATAAAATCCATGGATATCGAATCCCATTTCCAAACTAGAGTCTCTAGAGGTTGAAGTAATCCACTTGGCTTCTGATGTTTGGGCTTCACTTGTTGACAGTTTGCACAATGCCCAACCCATAAGCCAATGTAACTCTTCATACCTACCCAGTAGAAGCTCCTCTTCATATATTGATACATCTTGGTCCCTCTAGGATGAATCGTAAACTTGGAATGATGACATTCTCCAAGAACTTCTTTCCTCAAGTTGTAAACATCTGGGACACACAACCGCCAATTCTTTCTCAACCATCCCTTCTGGTCACGATTAAAGTCCTTCAGATCATTGATCTCTGATCCAACCTCAAGCCTTCTGATCTTCTGGGCCAATAATGGATCCTCCTTCTGCTTAGAAGCAATTCTCTCGATCAACACTAGTTGAACTTCTAAACAGGACATCATGGCAGTACTCTGACTAGAACTACCAGTCCGTCTTAACTACACATTATAGGTAGTCAAAGCTTCTAAATCTTTCCATTATTCCAACACAGCTAACACCACATTCTGATGTCTTTTGCTAAGAGCGTCCGCTACTTTATTACCTTTCCCTGGTGTATACTCTATACCAAAATCATAAGCACCTAAAAATTCCAGCCACCTCTGCTGTCTCATATTCAACTCCTTCGGAAAGAATAAGTATCTTAAAGACTTATGATCTGTATATAGCTCAAATCTCTCCCCTAGGAGATAATTTCTCCAAATATTCAATGTGAAGATCACCGCAACAAACTCTGAATCATGAGTAGGATATCTCACTTCATGCGGTCTAAGCTGTTGTGAAGCGTAGGCAATCACTTTACCTTTCTGCATCAACATAGCTCCCAATCCAGTTCTGTATGCATTGGTATACACCACCAATCCTTGGTTTCTATCTGGAACTACTAACACATGTGCATTGGTCAAAAAATTCTTTAACTTAAGGAATGCTACTTCACATTTGTTGGACCAAACAAACTTCACTTCCTTCTTGGTTAGCTTAGTTAAAGGCACTGCTATCTGCGAGAAATCCTTAATGAATCTCCGGTAATGGCCAGCAAGTCCAAGAAAACTTCTAATCTTAGTCACCATCACTAGTCTCTTTCAATTATTAACAGCTTCAATCTTATCTGGATCAACTGACAAGCCCTTCTCTTAAACCACGTGATCA
Organism: Allium cepa; assembly: GCA_030765085.1. Lineage (NCBI taxonomy): Eukaryota > Viridiplantae > Streptophyta > Magnoliopsida > Asparagales > Amaryllidaceae > Allium > Allium cepa. The sequence goes on along the minus strand of CM060934.1, from coordinate 1,012,392,215 downwards.
AGAAACTTAACCTCCTTCTTCCAAAAATGACACTTGGAAAACTTTGCCTTTATCTGATGCCGCCTCAGTGTCTCAAGCACAACTCTAAGATGATTTTAATGCTCTCTTTCATCCTTAGAGGATACCAAAATATCATCTATAAACACCAACATGAATTTGTCCAAATACTTCGAAAGACTCGGTTCATCAAATCCACAAAGAAACTAGGTGCATTCGTTAAACCGAGTGGCATTACTAACCACTCGTACAAACCATATCTAATCCAAAATGCTATCAAAGGAATGTTGTCCTCTGCCACTCTTAACTGATGGAAACATGTCGCTAAATCCAACTGGGAAAACACTCTGGCTTCACTCAACTGGTCAAATAGATCATTAGTTCATGACAAAGGATACTTATTCTTGATCATCCTCTCGTTCAGCTTATGATAGTCGATACACATCTGCAACGACCTATCTGGTTTCTTTATGAATACCGCGGCTGCTTCCTAAGGCGAGCTACTTAGTCTAATAAAATCACTTCCTTCTAGATCCATTAGCTGCACCTTCAATTCCTTCATCTCAGTCGTGTTATCCTGCTAGGCTGTGTACTTATAGGTTCGGCTCGAGGCACAAGATCTATTCGAAACTCAACAACTCTTTTTGATGGTAGTCCTGTGATTGGCTCAAAGACATCTGCAAAATCTCTTGGTACTCGAACCTGACTTAGTTCTTTTCTCACTTCCATTGCACTCAACAAAGCACAACTACTCCGCTCAGAATCCTCCACTAAGAATATAATTCGGTTATGACAATCAGGGTGTCTTAGTGATATTTTCTAATCCTGGCAAAATATCATGGCCTCATACCTTCTTAACCAATCCATACCCAAATGATTCCAAAATCTACAAAATTGAAAATATACAAACTACATGGAAACTTATGACCTAACAAATCAAATTCTAACTGTTTACATCTCATCGCCAGAGTTGCATATCCTCCATTAGATTCACAACCCTTAAGGAAGTAACAAGTTATGTGGGTTCTAAGTTCAACCTATCAACCAAACACTCGGATATAAATAAATATGATGCATCGGTATCAAATAGCATCCTAACCAGTATACTCTTAATCAAAAATATACCTTCTATCGCAGTCTTTCCCTTTTTAGCTGCAGTTGGCTTAGTAGATGATCCAACAGCAAAAACCTTTCCCTTGTCCACCCTGACTGGCTATGAACACTGGTTCTTATAATGACCAACTTGATCACAGTTGAAGCACTTCACATTTTAATTACCTACAGCCTTCTTCCCATTGCCTGACCGACACTCATTTGCATAATGACCCTTCTTGTCATGCTTTTAGCAAACTAAATCAGCCATTACCTTCTTCGCAACATCTCCCTTCTAGGCTCCCTTCTTCTTAAAGAACTTCCTTTTCTTTCCCTTAGAACCCTGGGTTTTAACTGGCTTCTCTCTAGCACAAACAACAAGCATTTCTTCATCCTGAATCGCCATCTCCACAACCACATTACAAGAATCACATATATGTGTCAGGGTTACCCTAGCAAGCATATGCCTCAATCCTTGAATGAAACTCTCATTCTCCTGATTTCAGTGTCTATATTAGCATACCTATAACGGGACAACTCATCAAACTTAGTGGCATACTTGATAACTGACGTCTCTTCTTGAACTAGATCCATAAACTTTCTCATTAGCGCTGACTTAGCAATCTCAGATAAAAACCTCTGTTAAAATCTCGCTCTAAAATCTGTCCAAGTCAACTTCTCCTCCGGAATCCTGGTAGTAACACTATTCCACCAATAAAGTGCTGACCCCTACAACTACCTAGAGGCCAACCTTCTCTTCTGCGCATTATCCAAACCTAAATCAGCAAAGATACATTCACAATGCAATAGCCAATTCTCTACTTCTATAGCATCCTTCGTTCCCATAAACTATTTCCCAACAAGATTGGTGTAGTCTCTATTTAACTTAGCATAATTATTCCCATCTGGAGCCACATGATTAGCTCCTCCAACACTTTCAACAACTCCACAATAGCTCCTGCTTGCATCATATTGACGAAGAACTGATACATCACCCTCATATTTACTGGTGGATTTCCAGCACCCATATTGGCATTAGCATTTTGGTTAGCACTGGCCTATCGACCTTGGTTACTTCAGGTATTAGGTCGAACATTTCCACTGGTTATGGTGCTTCCTCCATCGAGATTTCCTCTTTCATTTCCTGCTTCCATATTTTCTTTCTCTTAAATCTACATACGAGACTTAGCAAGATACACGAGAATGGTCTAAAAGAGAAGGGAATAGTATTTATATATATATATATGTATATATGTATATATGTCAAATACAAGTATGTTACTATTGCGTTAACCCATACCCTGATTAATTTTTGATTCATTAGATTATGTTTCAAAAAGAATTTAGGTTTAAATTTTCTTTTAAGTTTTCGTAAACCTATGCTCTAATACCAACTTGTAACAGCCCCCTATTTAAAGGCCCAAAACTAATGGCTACGGATGCTGCAGTCATCCATACTTATTAATCCTCGGCGATCAAATACGACAATGTTTGATACATTAGTACATAGAAACGCATGAATATGGAAAAAATTTAAAACATCAAACAAGATCTACATTCCATTTCAAAACATTTCAAATTCATTACATAATCCCATAATCGTTAGCCATGTTCAGAGAAAATATGTACTTATTACAACATATGCCAAAAAGCGACATATGAAGATGCTCCCTTGGATGATCAAAGTATATATAGGCAATTTAAAAACTTTGCCTTTACATCAACACGACATAATTAAAATAAAAGAGAACATTAGATAGCTATCATGCCTCTTTCATGTCTCCACAATCTTTATTTGTAAAAGAGGTACCTTAAAACCTCAACTCTAAAACTACTCAAAATCAGTTGAGTACCCAAGAGTTTAAGGGGAAAACATAAACTTTGAGTCAGACATAAAGCCTAGTATGAATAATAATCTACCATCTCAAATCATTTAGATATCCAGTGAGACCACACCACTTAGCGGAACGGGTTTCCCCTCACTAGTATACTACAACCTTTATAAAACCATATATTATGCTCCTACATCCATAATGGTTAAAACAATTCAAAATGATATGACATGATGATATGCAAAACAAGTGAATCAATTCTAAATTAGCCATCCCCATTCATTTTGACTATCTATCTCAATTATAGTTTCTAGGGTTACTATTAACCTAATAGTTTTCATGAGCTGACTAATAACCATAAAACGATTATGGACTCCCTGTCCAGTAACATAGTTTTCATGGGATCACTAAGGACCTATTGGTAACTCCAATATCTTTACTCTTATCCTAGTTTTCATGGACTGGCTTGAAACTTATTGGTAACTCCAATATCTTTTCTTTTTATTCTAGTTCTCACTGGCTGACTAAGAACTTATTAACATCTGTCAATATCTTAATTCGGATATAGTTTTCATAGGCTAACTACAAACCTATTGGCCTCTGCTAATATCAACTCATAGTTTTCATGGGCTTACTATGAACCTGTCTTTCTAGCATCTAGTTTTCTTGGGATTACTATGAACCTATTGGCTTCTGCCAATATCTTTTCCTACACAATTTTCATGGGCTTACCGAGAACCTATTAGCCCCTGCCAATATCTTCCTTTAATATTTTAGCATCCTATATTCTGGTCTTCCTGACTTCCTTGATGCAATTCTGCTCATTCAAGAGTTAACTTAATTTATATTCAATACTGGGTTAACCTAACTGGTTATTCTATCCTTTCTCAAAATATAGTTATGGGCCCATTACAATGTGAATATATAAATATGTGAAGAAAACACAATAATTTGGTTAATACCTTTAACCGTTTAATCAAAGAAAACTTCTCCAAAAACTCCTTTTCAAAACACTTTATTTATTAATGCCATGGTTTTCTTTTAAAATGAGATTGGGTTTTTTTTTTGAAAACTAAGGCTTTCAAAACCTTCAAAACCTTGCTTTCGACCTCACTAAACAACCTATTTCGAAAGCATATAAATCTCTTTTAAAAACATTAGGCCCTTGCCTTTCGAAGCACTTTCAAACCTCTCTTTCAAAACCTTTTGAATGTAATAAAATATTACTTATTAACTCTTAGAAGCATAGCTTCGAAACAATTGAAAGTGCCCATTTTGAAATCTTTGTAAGTATCTCTTCTAAAACCATTGAAAGCTCCACTTTCGAAACTAGTGGGTTTATATTTGGGCATATCATTTGGGTCATAGTGAATCTAAAAAAAAGAATCGCTTTCAAAACCATTATTTATCATATAAATATATTGGGTATAACATGATGGCGTTGGCACCATCCTTTTTGAAAGCTTCATAATATTTAAGTTAAAACACTGAAGGTTAGCATTGGAACACCCTTTCGAAGCCATTGCCTTCAAAACCCATGAACCCTTTCGAAAGCATTTAGGAAGTGGCTTAGTATAAGTTTAAAATAAAAACTACCATTCGAAAGCATTGATGACTTCAATACACTTGAAAGGCAAAAGAATAAAGGTTGGGTTTCAACCTAATGGGAACCACTACTTTCGAAAGCACCATTTTTATAAGTAAAGAAACCCGTTTGAAAGCTTATACTTTAATACATATGATGGAAACCTCCTTTGAAAGCTATTGGAAAACCCATTTTGAAAACATATGTTTCATTTCCTTCGAAAGCTTTAATAAGAAATGCAGGCGCTTAACTTTTAAAACAAACAAAGGATCGACCCCATTGGAAGCAATGCTTCGACACCATGCCTTCCGCCTTTTTCCAATCCACTATGTACCATCTAGGTGATACCTTGTGTATTAGTTTCAGCCTAAGTTGTTTTCGACTGAGATAGAGCGGAGGCATTTGAGTTGAAAAACACTTCTCAAGGAGGTAGAACGAAGATTTCGAGGTAAAAACTATTTAATACCAGTTAAAGCGAATACTTACTAACTAATCTTCCACGTTTAAACATATGATTAGTTACCGTAACTTTTCAAATTCTTTACCAAAATAACTACTGCTTAATATCAGATCCAACACAAGGATAATTTAGCAAACAAGCCCTTCTATTAACAAAACTAATATTGCAAATAAGTCTTCTTCTAAAATAATTTAATTTCTATAGCAAATCACTCAGGAAAATCCCCAAAAATAAAAGAAATTCACTATCAACATGTTATTTAACATATCAAAATTTGAAACCCAAGTTCTTAATATAATTTCTGAAATAAATTTCTAAACCCATTAAACTTATTTTCCATTGAAAAATTCATAATAATCTTTCCATAGCTTAGAAAATTATCAAAATTAAAACGCAAGTCCAAAATCATATTTTACATAACATAAGATTTTTCTATGGCATCCAAAGATTATTTACAATCAGTTTTTCCCTAAAACTATATAAATCCTCATTTAAACAATCTTGCTCAAATTAAACAAACTATAATTCAAGCATATGATCATCCAAATCATCATAAAACGAATTTAATCCTAAATCCGAAAACATGCGGTCATAAAACAAAAAAGAGATGGTGCAAACTATTATTCACCTTGATCAATATAAGGAGATTGGATTGAGATTAAGATTTATTCTCCCTGCCATAATCCTTAGCATTACTTTGATTTCTCTTCTCTTTTCTTCCTAGCAATGGCCGGCTCCTCTTTACGTTTGTGCTTTTTTTAACGTGAATGGGAAAATGAAATGTGAATGGTGTGGGAATGAGACTATATAAGGGTAAGGGGTTATGTGCGGCTAATTCCCAATATACCCTTAGGTAAATTATTAGCTTTAAGCCCATTTAATTAAAAAAATTGAGCTTGACCCCTTATGTCTTTATCCAAAATTTCAATCCCCTTATCACTTAACATTTACATTATTCTATTTAATTTATCTAATTAAATCTCCTGAATAATATTATCAAAAATTAGGGGTGTTACATGCATCCTAACTCTTCTTCACAAGTTCACGTCCAAGGACTTGTCCTTCTGGACTACCATCACGATCCCATCCTAGAGTCATCATCATCAGAACATTTCTAAACATCCATATCAGTTATAAGGTCCATATCTTAAACTCCCAAAGCCATTACATCGAAGCACTCCAATATCGCTTCATTTGTTGAGCATCACTCTACATCATGTTATCACATCACCATCGAATGGTGTACGAATGCCTCCAGCATGAACCAGAGACCATACACTTCAAACCTCAGAAGTTTCACCCTGATCTAAAAAATTCTTTTAGATTGGTGCCAACTTGTAGAGGTCGATACCGAGCTGAGCTTTTGACCCAAATCGTAGTCCTTAGCCTTTAGTTGAACTCCTCTTCTCCTTTTTGAAAGCATAAACTCAATCCTAACCCTTCACAGTTCAGGTCGGTACCGACCTTAACACTTAGCCAAAATTTGGCCTTCAACTTTCCCAGTTCTACTTCCTTCTATTTCGAAGCCAAGCCAGAAGTATTCATGTGTTTTCTACAAGCAAGCCCTGTTGTGAAACCCCACCGATCTTACTTGAACACCATGCCTTCCCCAAATTACTCGAAGTCTCTCTAGTTTTCCACCAAGTTGTCCAAAGCACAACTCGAAGCACAATTCCATCGACCTGAAGCCCCACCATCGATTTGATTAAGGTCGTCACGACGAAAATCTACCACGCTAGATTTCATGCAACTTGAACCGTGGGCTCCTCCCTTACTCGAGAGCCCTTCCTTCAAATTTCATCCAATTCCAAATACTTTTGCCTTTGATTCTCCCAATTCTACAACCTCTTTCCTAACTAGCTAAAAGCACTAGCAACTAATATCAAAGCACAACATACCAAATTGAAATATCGTTCATATACATCCATACACACATACATTGCATGAAAACATAATGACTATACAAATTATAATCTTGATCAAACTTTTACACTAGCATTCTAATATGATTAATTGAAGTTGTAAAACCATTTAAATACCATTCTAAATCATTTTAATTTTGGCCATAAACATGTACAAAGATGTGACTAAAGCTAGAAAATGTTTTAGGATCCAAATCATGTCAATAGCATCGATTTAACTATGTAAACTTGCATAGAATAGGAGAGGTCAAGAACCACTCATCAAATACCTAAAATGACAAATTTCTCCCTTACATTCAAGATAAACTGTAAAGGAAGATGAATCCCTAAGCACCACAGTGATAGATCTACAATCTTCTTTACTAATTACCCTTCTATGAAGATTTTGCTAAGATTAGTAAGGAAAAGAGATGATTTTTGAAGATATTAGAGTTAATGGAGGCTTCAAAATGTTTCTGGGAAGATGAAAATGACTGGAAACGGTTCGATCAGTCCCCCTTAGGCTCCAATCCAAAAATGAGTTAGTGGGTCTAAGTATGGGTCAACCTGATTCCCCGATAATACTGGCTAACAACAGCCAGAACTTAAAACAACCATAATTTTCAAACGCTAACTCCGTTTTGCTACTATGACCACTTCACGAAATAGGAAATCATTATCTGGAAGTAATGAAAGTGGTTTTATACCCTAATTTGGCTCCTATCAAAAGTTACTATCTGCAAAAGATTTTCCAGGTCAAAATGATCACCTAGAAATTCGATAAAAATCATTGATGTGAAAAATGTCCCTAAGAGTCATTTTCCAAATTTTAGAGTCATACCACCTCATGTGAATAAATAATAATATTTTAGATCCAGTGAAACATAAAATATGGATCGCTACACTCTCCCCCTGTAGGAATTTTGTCCCAGAAATCCCTAAACAAGTCAAAGAATAATCAACCATTGTTACCATGTATGCCTAACAATCATATGAAACCATCAAACAATCAAACAGCCAGCCGTGCAACCAGTAGTATAGTTAAACCTATCATAGCGTGCGAGATACTACACTATCCTATATGGTATCAAAATGAAAGTAAATATGATAAAATGTAGGCCTTAGCATGGAAAGAGCTTTGAATATCCAGTCCTCATGCTCTCCTCGGTATCCCACATGAAATCGCCCTCACTTTCATCCTATTGAACCTTCACCGACTCCACCATCCTCCTCCTAAGCTGCTCATCTCAAGTCCGACAATATGAATCGGCCTACGAGGTTTCAAAGCTTCAGGTTCAATCTCGATATCGTCAAGTTGATCCAATGCAATCTTGACTCCTAAGTCGTACACAAACTTCGGTAGACGAGATACATGAAAAACATTGCGCATGTTTGCCATCTTCTGAGGATAGTCGACCCTATATGCTAGGTTCACAATCCTCTCTACCATCGGAAAAGGACCTAAGAATCTATATACCAATTTCCCATTACCACCGAATCGAAGGACATATTCAGTAGAGAAATCTTCACAAACACCATATCATTGACATAGAACTCCAAATATCTATGTCTCTTATTCGTTGTTGAATGATCTGAATATTCTCTGAGGTTTCTCTAATCATATGTGGCCAAAGTATCAGTTTCTCCCTCGCTTCCTACCAATATGAAGAAACGTTACGCAGTCAACCATACAATGCTTCGTATGGTGCATACTGATACTAGACTGATAGTTATTGTTATATGCGAACTCCACCAAATGCAAGTAATTGTCCCACGAGCCTCTGAAATTAAGTATGAAAACTCACAGGAGATCCTCTAATATACGATTCAGTCTCTCGGTCCGCTTATCCGTTTATGGGTGATAAGCTATATTGAGATGTGGCTCGGTCCTAAATGCCTCTTATAAACTCTTTCAAAACCCACTAGTGAACAAAGGGTCTCGGTTACTCTCAATGATGTTCAACACACTATGGAATCACACTATCCACTTTAAATACAACTAGACCATTTTGAATTTCATTATACTAGACTTGATGGGTATGAATTGAGTACGACTATGACCTAAATGTTATTGTACCCACCTCTTGTCCTCCCCATTCCATGAATAAAATATATCGATACTTATTCCCATTTGCATTTGGGAATTTCAAGTGGTTGCAGTAATCCACTTGTTTTTTCTACTCTATCTTCATCATCTGGCAGTTCGTAGACTTCGAGATGAAAGTCCCAACATCCTTCTTCATCCTTTCTCAATAATAAATTTTCTTCATATAATGGTACATCTTATTATCACCAGGATGTATAGTCAAGCTCGAATGGTGGCACTCTTATAATACCTCATCTCGCAATCTATCAATATTGGAAAAAAACATCTCCCATTCTTACAGAGCCTACCATCTTGATCGAGTTTGGTCTACATCATCTCCTCAGACTTTACCTTGTCTTCTATTTTCACTATGATTTCAGCTAGTCTAATATCTCACCTTTGACTAGTACCGATCTGCTCCATCAAAGTAGGTCTGATAGTCACACTTCCCAATATATTTCGCTCTAACTCACAATGAGTTCTGAAGTCATAACTAGTAATATAGTCTAACCGTTTCCACTCTAGGAACATCGCTACAAATATGACATGTCTTTTACTTAATGCAGTAACAACTGCGTTTCCCTTACCAAGCATATAGGAAACATTAAAGTCATTGGAGGCCAAGAATTCCAACCATCGCTGAGGCGAAGGTTGAGATCTTTTGAGGAGAAAAGGTACATCAAAGATTTGTGATCCATGAAAGCTCGAACCTTTCTCTTAATTGATAATGCCTCCAAATCTTTAAATCAAACGCTGTAGCCACAAACTCCAAATTATTGGCTAGATAATTCTTAATGTACGATTTCAATTAACGGCTAGCATAGGTAACAACAATTCCCTCTGCATCAATACTGCACGTAGACTAGTACCATAGGTGTCTGTGTATACTAGTGCACTCGTCAACCTCTCCCTTAGACTCACGAACGCATGCCCACACTTCGCGTCCCAAACAAAAGTTTGATTCTTCATGTTAAATTGATCAACGATGCTGTTACCTTCGAGAAGTCCTTGACAATTTATAATATCCCACCATTTCTATGTAGCTTCTCACATCAGTAGCTTTCTTTTGTTGGTCCCAATCCTGAACCACTGCCACCTTGGCAGGATCTACTACAATGCCCTGCTCATAGACGACATGATGCATAAATCTCACTTCCTTCCTCTAGAAGTGACTCTTTGAAAAGTTTACTTTTAACTTGTGCTTCCTTAACACTTCAACCACAACTCTTAAGTGTGTATTGTGTTCCTCCTTTATCCTAGAATAAACCAGAATACCATCTACAAACACAAGAATGACTTATTCAGTTGATACCTGAAGACACCATTCATGAGATTAATAGGGTATGTTGGAGCATTGCTTAGCCCGAATAGAGTAACCAACCATTAATAGGAACTAAATAGCATATGAAATGCAGTGATCGACATACTTTCCTTTGCTACTCTCAATTGATGAAAACCTATTGCAAGATCTAATGGAGAAAACACCTTTACACCATGGAGCTAACTAAAAAAATCATTAACTTGCACCTCCAACCCCTTCTGCTCTTTAGATGTCATACAACACAAAGGCTTAACTATCGATCTGGCATCCTTCACTAAGTTTATGCGAAACTCAGTCTCTAGGTGCAGGAGTACTGTGATCACCTCCTCAAATACGTCTAGATACTCTCTAACGATAAACACATATGACAATTCAACCTGTGAAACCTCAAGCGAATATAGAAAGCAAACCATAACCCCATCCCCTGGCAGGCAGTTAATCATTACCATCTGCCCCTCCATAGTCCCAATCGTCACCAATATCTTCTCGCAATCCACCAGTACTGCATACTCCCTTAGCCAGTCCATCCCTAAGATAACCCAAAACCCAATGAAACTCGAAACAAAGCAACCACAAACAAAGGAATCCATGACTCGATAAGACTAAACCATGGCAAAAAATACATAAGGAAGTGGAGCCTCCAGTAAGGTTCACACAATAAAAGGTCGGTCAACTTTTCAGGTTTCAATTCCAATCTATCTACCAGATAACTAGATATAAAGGAATGTGAAGCCATGATATCGAACAAAACATGTATGAAAACATCATAAACCGAAAGCATACCTTAAATAACAACGTCCTTCCCCTTCTCTTTCGTCGAGGGAGTACTCGAAGAAATCGGAACAACGTCCAAAGCACATGCCTTCACCACTTGCTTTTGCTTTATTAGTTCTAGAAAAAACCTCTGCATATGCCCTACTTTGTTGCAGTTAAAACTCTTCCTACCGTCAACTTTACAAAGCTTACTCGGGTGGCTTCTCTCTCTCTATAGTTAAAAAAAGCAGGTTCCCACTTGCCATTTTTTCTTGTATACCGACTCATTCTTGACCTAAAATATAACAAGTATGCACTCTCTCTGTGCATGCGACTTATATACTATAAGTGCTACTATAGAGGTTTGAAAACTAAAATATAACAAGTATGCACTCTCTCGTAAACACACATGTATATGTGTAATCTCGATCCAGTCCAAGTGACAACTTCTTCCCTATCTCTGCTGGACCACGGTCTCAACTAAGGTTAATTGTGTAGCCTAAGCCTTGATACCAAATGTGACAACCACCCTAAACCACCGATACCTAATATAACTAAATAGTGCACTACTATCATGCTTGGCTGATGTAGGATGATTGTTAAGGGTAGTAGAAAAGAAACCAATCACAGAACTAGTCGTATATCTTATGGCGTATGGAATAAAATATAATAAACATCACAAATATAAAATCGGTAAGACAGTAATAACTAAGTGAACAAGATATTAGAGTGCATATCCATAGAGTTATACAATATAGTAATGGAGTTTATACTAAGCAGAAGTAAACTCAAATTAACTGTCTCATAATAGTAAAGAAACATTATCTAGATTCCATAGTGTTGCACATCAGAGTAAGCATAAGTATATCCATATATTATACTAGAAGCTCCATTCTGCTCATAATCTACACTGCCACCTCATATACCTAGACTAGCTACCTAGTCTACTCATTTAAGAGTAACCAAGATAATAAGAAGCAAAGCATACAGTGAGTCATACAATAATGTTCTACGAGCGATAAAAGAATTTCAAAATACTATACAAGTTGATATAGCGAGGAACAAAAAGGTATAAGAATCATACCTAACATGTTCTTGCATCAAAAGAGTTAGCACATAACATCTATAATATGCTAATCTACGATCATCATCATAATATACTATGTTTAAGTAAATTTTCAGGTGTCTAAGTATCCATGTCCAAAAAAGAAACAATTAATGACATCCCTAAAGTGATAGACTATGGGGGAAGATTATCAAAGAAAACATAGTATCCATTAAACAATCATCACTATTACTCAAGTACTTTGGTCATATGATAAATCATATGACCATCCTAATGCTAGAGATCAATGGAAAAGTCTTGGTTCCTCGGTGCTTGAAATCAGTGCCACTCAGTAGGTCGAGAATATTAAACTGCACATTCTAACAGTCAAGGGTATATGGATCATGTATTAGATTCTTGTGTATATATCCTAATACCGAATAAGCATCATCAACTACCTTTGCTTTACGAGCACACTAGAACACTCCAAACATCAACTATCCCTTCGCATACGTCTTCGAACCTATTCTAGTTTTACATCAACTTTCCCTTCGCACACGTCTTCGAACCATTCTAGTTTGATTCATTCCATTGTCACCGTAGAACTCTTTCTTGTCCTACCAACTTCCATTTCCATAGTAGAGCACGTCCTAGCTTCACTTCATAGGCATGAATCCTAAAACATGTCTTATTATATCTTTCCATAATAGAATGCTTCCTAGTTCTATTTCACAAATTCATATCCTAGAACTTGACCTTATGGGAAACCATCACGACTCCCGTCCTAGAGCCATCGTTATTGGAATACTTCTAGACCTACATAATAGTTGTTAGGTCCACATCTAAGTCCAAAAACCATCACATCAAATCATTCCAATATCACTTCATTTCTCAACCATCAGGCTTCATCTTATTGTCGTGTCATCATCGAATAACGAACAAATGCCTCTAGCATGACCTAGAGACTACATACTACAAACATTAAATTTTCACCACCATTTGAACAATTCTTTCAAATTGGTACGGACCTAAAGAAGTCGGTATTGAGCTGATCTTTTGACCCTAATATTGGTCCTTGGCCTTTACTTGAACTCCTTTTATCCTTTCTGAAGTCCCCATGCACAACTCTTCATAGTTAGGTCGGTACCGACCCGAACACTTAGTCAAAATTTGTCCTTCAACTTTCCCGGTTCCACTTCCTTCTATCTTCAAGCCAAGCGCGAAGCATTCTTGTGTATATCCTAAGCAAGCCCTAAAGAGAAACCCCACCACTGACCTGATTCAGGTCATTCTGACTAAAATCTACCATGCCACATTTCGTATGACTTGAATCATAGGCTTCTCCCTTACTCTAGAGCCTCTCCTCCGAGTTTCATCCGATTCCAACCACTTTTGCCTTCGATTCTCCCAATTCATTGACCTCTTTCCTAACTACCAAAAAGCACTAGCAACCAGTATCAAATCGTAACATATCAAACTGAAATATCATCCATATATATCCATATAAAGATGCAATTCATCAAAACATGATAATCATACAAATCCTAGTTTAGTTCTAACTTTTACACTAGCATGTCAATATGATCAATAAGAATTGTAAACCATTTAAAAAGTATTTTAAAATTTTTAATTTTAGCTATAAATAAAGATGTGACTGAAGTTGGAAAATGTTTTAGGACCCAAATCATCTTAAAAACATCAATTTAACTATATGAACATGCATATGATAGTGGGAGTCAAGAACCACTCACCGAATACCCAAAATCCCAATTTTCCTACTTAAATTCGAGATGAACTATAAAGAAAGATGAATACCCAAATAGCCAAAGTGATAGATCTACAACATCCTTTGTTAATTACCCTTTTAATGATAATTTAGCCTAGATTAGTAAGGAAAAGAGATGATTTTTAAAGAGATTAAAGTTAACGAAGGCTTAGAACTATTTTAGAGAATATGAAAATAACTTGGAATAGTCCCATCAGTTCCCTTTAGTCTATAATCCTAAAATGTTTAGTGGGCCTAAGTATGGATAGCCTAATTACCCAATAAAACCGTTCAATAGTAGCCAAAACTTAAAATAACCATAACGTTCAAACGATTAGTCCGTTTGACTATTATGACAACTCTACAGAATGGAAATAATTATCTTAAAGCAATAGAAGTGGTTTCAAACTCAAATTCGGCTCCTGTCAAAAGTTATAGTCCATACAAGTTTTTTAAGGATAAAATAGTCACAAAAAATTTAATAAAAATTATAGATGTAGAAAATGTCCCCAAGAGTCCTTTTCCTAGATTTTAGAGTGATACAATCTTTTGTAATTAAATGTTAATATCTTACGATTCTTGGATACATAAAAATACCAGTCGTTACACTATCCTCCAACCATTGTGCGCTAGAACAATCAGTCCATGATTCTAATACATTAAGCTTCGCTGATATTGAAGCTATAATTTGGACTTACACATCCAAAGGAACTTGTAATAGATTGTTCACCTACGTTTTTCTTTTATGGATCTTAGGAGACCTTTGTTATTTTCCTTTATCGATCTTAAGGGACAGTTGTTATCCTTCTACCATGTTTAGAAGACCATGGATATCTTTGTCTTACCAAACTTAGGATATCATGTTACTTCTTTTGAATAGACTAGTGGACCATTTGGACTCTCTAGTATATTTTGCCTAAAGTCAACCCAGTACGTTCTTAGTTGGTCTGGGTAAACTGATATAGGTTCATAGTGACTTGATAAAATTATGACATTGGATGAAATATTGTATAAGATTGGGCAATGATGAGAATGTGTAACCCTTAGCTCTAAAGAATGACAGACTATATATTATGACCCATTCATGCACGATAATGATATAAATGTTATGGTTACGTTCTAATCACTTTAGTTGCCAAATATGTTATGGTTGATATATACTGATAAGATATTAATGAGGGGAAAACAAGTTCCACTCAATGGTGTGGTCTCACTTAGTACCTATTGTTGTTTGAGATGAAGTTTTATTTTTCACACTAGACTTTTTGATCGACCTGAAGTTTTTAATTTCCCCTAAACCCTCGTTTACCCAATTTAAATTAGGTAGGTTGAGAGTAGGGCCTTCTTATTAGGTGAATAAGGTTACAAAGACATGCAAGAGTCAAGCCACTATTTAGAAGTATTGTTTCTATTATGCAACTTACCATCTTTTGCTTATTGTTGAATGTATGCTTGTACCCGTCTACTAGTTAAGACTATGATCAAACAGGGGGGTATATATCGCTCTTGGGGCTATACTTGTATTTATTATATTTAATCTTAAGATTTGAAATTGTGGAGGGTTATGTAATTGAATGTAATGAAATGCAATGAATTTGCAAATTAACGAATGAATTTTTTTGTTAAAATTAGTAAATTCTTGTGCTCTTGATGTTAATGATAAAATAACTGTTCTCATTTTGTCACTAGGAAATAATGTTTAGGATGACTAAAGCATCAATAAAATTTATTTTTGAGCCTCAAAATGAAAGATGTTACAACTTAGTATTAGAGAATTTGTTTATATAAAACTTAATAAGATTTTGAAAGAACATAATCCAAATAAAAATAGAAAGAATATACCGGGGAGTGGGATTAGTGTTACATTACGTACTTGTTCTTTGTTACATATAAATACTTATATCTATATATACTCTTCACCCTGCCTTACACTATTCTTCTGTATTTCATAAAGACTCATTTGTAGATTATGAGAAATGTATAATAGAAGTGGAAGAATAACCTTGGGAGGCGGGAGCACCACTACAAATTGAAATATTCGGGCTAATGCTAGGAATGCTAACTGAACGACCAATGCTAATGTAAATGCCAATGCTGATACTAATATAGGTTCTAGAGCCATACCAGTGTATATAGGTATGATGTAAGCGTTCTTTGTTAATATGGTGCAAGCCGAAGCAACGGCTGGACTGATTGGAGGTAATGCTAGTAATGCGGGAGTTGCTGTATTAGAAGTGGATGCCTATAATAACTATGATGCATTGAGCTAAGCTTATTCTAGCTTTGGAGGAAAACCATTCTTTGGATGGATAATGCCAACAAGGTGAAGGATCAGCTCCTCTAGTGTGAGAGGAACTTTGCTGCTCTAGGGTCAAAATGATGATCAAAAGAGGAGATTGTCATCATGGTAGTTGCAAGGAGTTGCTTTATACTGTGGAACAGTGTCACCATGGGAGATCTGGAGGAGGATCTGACTGGAGCTGACTTTATAGAGAGATTTAAGGAGGAGTTTATGTTTAAGGAAGCCAAGTTAATGTTGTTTAGGAAGTTATCGAAGTTAGAGCAAGATGATATGGCGATGTTGGAGTATGCGATGAAGCTTGATGATTTGTCAAGACATGGGCAGGCCATCATGAATACCCTACTTAAGAATAATTATAAGTTCATCTGGGACTGAAACTCGAAATTTTTAGGGAAACTATGCCATATCTCAGAGTTCCATTTAATGTCATAGTGGACATGGCTATGAGGAATGAAGATTTTCTTGTTATTAGGGAAGAATAAGTGTAGGAAAACTATTAGTTTCCAACGTAAGAAGAGGAAGTTTTTCAAGAAGAGAGCTTAGAAAGGCAGTGTGCCAAAGAAAGGAAAATCCAAGGTTACTTGCGATAAATGTGATATGAAGGGCCACTTCTCTAATGAGTGTCACTCCGGGAAAGGTAAGAACGATGCTAATAAGAAAGGTACGAGGGGTTATAACCGTAACAAGTTAGGGCACCTTAAGAGGGAGGGTCCTGAAGCGATCAAAGCTAAAAAAGAAAATGTTTTTACTCTAGAATCTACATCTTTCGAAAAGACTATAGAGGAGAAAGGAAAAGCTATGTTGGAAGGTATATTTCTTCATTTCGGTTTATGTGTTATCCAAAACCAGAGCATCACATTCTTTTATCCCTAAATGTTTAGAAGATAAGTTAGGTCAAACACTGGCATACCTTACTACTTCTTTGAGGGTTACAAATTTGATAAGTGATTATGCAACTCTTGGAGTGAGATGTGACAATGTAGAGTTTGATTTTATAACATCCCGCCTTTTCGCACGCTTTAAATCGACACACGTGCCAATTCAAACCATACGGAAGGGCGGATGTAATGGAGTAAATAAGAAAAAGCAGGGAAAGAAAAACACAAAATAGAATCTCACAGCGGAACGATAAAATATAATAATCAAATATACAGTTCATGAAGCTGTTTTACGAAACATTTGATTATATTTATACAGTACATATCAGAGTTACACATACCATAGAATAATAATTATGCAGCGGAATAAAAAGGGTGTAGTGGAATAATATAGTAGATAATAGTACTACAAATCTTCGTCTTCGTCCTCCAGAATAAAATCTTCAAATACTGAAATGCTCGGACTGACCCGAGTGAATTGAAAAGACAAAACACTCGAGTCAGAACTAAAAGATCTTATGTGAGTTAAATCAACAGAAATAAATATGAGAGTGGTAACTTAAGAGATGCTCGGGATTCACATCTCCTAAGGATCCGTTAAACTATTTACTATGTAGTAATATTTTGCAATTATAACAATGTCTATTAGTAAAATAAACTTACTTTAAATAGAGTTAAGGGGTTACCCATATACCCCTTAACACATAATATATTCCCATAGTCTATACAGTACCGTAATCTTCCCCGTACTGGGGTGTCGTCAGAGGGCACTCCATAGGTATGGTACAAAACAAAATCATATAAGGCGCGTTAGGGTAGGTGACACGACCCAACTAGGCAATGCTAGGGTAGATATACCAATTGCTATCCGGGCTGGTGGTAATGCAAAGTCGCAGCTACCGCCCACCTCGAGCCACACCCCCAAATAAAAAAAATCAAAAGTGGCCACCGAATCAATACAAAAGTCAGTATAATATCGAAGGGATGTGTCCGATCAAAGGTGCTACCTCATTGGCCCGTGAATCGCTCCTGTTTTAGCCACCTTATGCCAACTCATGGGAGTTGGATCCACGTATTTACCTCAAACGAAACGCCGCCACCATCCTACATCATTCTGGAATCTCCATCGCGTACACGGTTGTTGAAGTGGTTTTCGGAGTTGGCAGAGAGTACGACAACTTCCGATCCCGGTCTCTTTAACAACCAAATGTTATTATAACACCGCGATCATTTTAAAATAATTATACTTCAAACAAAATATAATATCCCTTCCAAAACATATAAATACATCATTTCTATTTTAAAAACCCAAATCAATATTTTTTTAAATATATCCTTTTTTGAAACCATTCAAACTTATAATATTCCGAAACCAAAACTTGAATATATAGCCTTCCGTAACATAAACTTTGAATTTCATAACCTTGAAATATGACTACAGCACTTAAATGGTTTAAATATTAAATTACTTTATAAAATAAAATAGCTTCTTCAATTTAACAAATAAATTCCAAATACCGGTTTGAAGCTCCAAATAAACCATTTCAATTTCAATATATTTCAAAGCTTAAAAATTCAATACTTCAAAACTAAATTTTATAATTCATATATATATATATATATACACACACACACACACACACACACACACCCCAATTTCACTTATTCTATTATTTAGTTTTGAAATATTTACTTAACAAATCCAATATAATTTAAGTAAAATTTTTAACTTCAAACAACTGGATATACTTTCAATATATTTAACGTGATATATTCATTTATCTCAACTTTATATTTATTTAAATCACTTTAAACCAAATCAAGCTATAAAAATCATACCCTTTAAAATCTCCATTTTATATTTATATTTTCAGATCAAATTTTTATTCAAGTACCATTCTTAAATAATTCAATTTAAACCAATTCCATATTTATTTTCCAACTTAAATTTCATTTAAGTCATTTAAAAACTCTATATGTACAATATCCTAAATAGGTACTAAACCATATAATATAAAACAATCAATCTCCATTATTAAACTCATTTTATTAAATCAATTTTATACATAGCTTAAATTCAAGAATTTAACTATCTATATATATATATATAAAATAATATTAATATAACATCAAAAATTAATACTCATCAAAACCGTATATTCCTTTCCAAAACCATAGAAAATCATTTCAAAATATTTTTATATATATAGACCGCGGTGCCTGTATATAATGTTCTATCCGATGGTCAAGTGATACGGATATTTATCATTTCAATCTGCAATTTAAAAATAAAAATGCGATTATGTATCATTTCAAACCGCAATCCCGAATGAAAAGAAAATGCATAATAACTTGCAGTTTATAACCATATAAAATTTAGCATCCATTCATCCAATATCAACCATCAATCATTTACCACAATCATCATCAAATTCAAACAATAGCATCAATATAGAACGGACACCAGGTATTAAATAGCAATTTATATTCAATAAAAATTTAAATAATTGTTTAGCTGGCAGTTTATATGCAATGAATAATTAATTAACAATTTAACTAATAGTTTAAATGCAATGAATAAATTAAATAGCAATTTAATTTAAATAAATGAAATTAACTGAGACGATGATTAAAATATGCCAAACAACCATAAATAAATTTTAAATCACATCATATATCAATTTAACAAACATAAGAAATTTTAGAAGTTGTGAGTGGGTTAAAACACTCACCTTTCGAATTTAAATTAAATTTATATCCAATTTGAACCCAAAAATTTGACAGTCTTGGAATCCGTCCAAACTAGCATCAAAATGTCCGAAATTCCAATACGAACCGAGCGGAGAAAACCGAGCGTGAAACGGATCACGTATGGAAGAGTTATGTCAATTAGAATACTTGAATTCAAATTTTAAATAAAAACAGAATAATCAATGTTAACTCACTTTTTTTACTGCCACGTCACTCTCCTATCTCACGTCTTCAATCTCGAGCCCGTGCCGATACCCAAGCCAGCAAACCCTACTGCTACCCCTGCCGAGCCCTACCCCGCCACGCCCTGGCCTCGCGACGCCGATCGGCGTTGAGCAAATGCCCAACCGAGCCCGCCGCCATCAAATTTCTATAACCCTAGCTCGAAATTCACGACCATCTAGCCGTTGAAATGGCAAACCAGATCCGCCGATGGGTAGCACTCGTTCCCCTCTTTACGACCCTGCCCTTGATTCCACAATCAGATGAACTTGATTTCGTCACGACGAACGACCGGCAGTTAATCATTAAATTCTGGACACACGGCAACTCGAATCGAAAAACGAACACTACCAGTGAATTACGCTAGTCGAGAGCTTCAATATTTTTTTTTTTTCAGATTTTTCTGAGGACTTTGAAATTTATGCTTTGGATTTGATTTGCAGTTGGATCTGGAAATATAGAATTTTAGGTGCCATTGAAGTGAGGAGGTGGGATAGCTGAATTGCGTACAGACAAATGAGCATAAGGCGAATTAGGGTTCATAACCGGGTTTATATAGGTAGGTCAGAAATTAGAATGAATGGATAAGGTTGGATATATGCGTTACCGATAAAGTGGCCCAAAAAGCCCGTTTCGACTCCGGAATGAAATTGGGTCAACCTATATATCAAAATAGATATTTTAAACACGATGGAACAAGTTTCAAGTCCTAATTCCATCGTATGAAGAAGTTATGCTCAAAAACAATATTTTTCAAATTGATTTCAATTGATTTCAATTTCATTTATTTCAAGGCGTATCGAGTCCGTACAATCAAACGACAAGCCCGATCGATACGGAACTTGAAATTCTACAATAATTCACCGTTATGGACCCGATGAAACTGGTTTCGTCGAAATCTGAGTCAGTGGCCAAAATGGCTATTTTTATATTAATTAAATAAATTAAAAATTAATTAATTAAATCAAATTCCCAATTAAAATTTTAAAATTGAAAATTCTTCTCATTTTTATATTTCCAGATCATTCACATTAATTTAACAAATTTTTGATGTCAGTTTAAAGTTAATTAACTTACCAATTTCAATGTTAAATTTTCAATTTCAATTCACAAATTATAATTCTTGTCATCAAAATTTCCATTTAATTACATAAATCAAAGATTATTCCGTTCATATTTGTCAAATAGATGGATTTATCATTGGATTCAAAACTATTACATTAAATATTCTCATATTCCATTTAAATTTCCAATAACATATTGTTTAGCTATTCCAATTTCATTTAATTGTAATTTATCTTATTGTCAGAAATTAAATTCCTTATATTGATAAAAATTTATTTCCCTTCCTTATAATTCAACAAATTGTCCAATATGAATAACCTTAACATCACTTCCTTTAATTTAATCATCAATTCATTCATACACCATTAGAAATATATTATTACCCATTACTACCCTACTTTATACCAATATAACCTTTAATTAGATTAATTTCTATTGATTACCCATTTTAATTTATTAGACTCCATTAAAGTTAAATTACATTTAAGTTATCTCTAATGGACAAGTGTTGAAATTGATTACATACACCGTTCTCATCCTATTATCAATTGGATGAATTTTCATTGATTCGTAGCTATTGCATTAGTATCCACAAATTTCATCCACATTTCTATTAATGTAAAATTTAATATTAAATTCCACTTATTTGCAATTAATTCACTTATTTAATTTTAACTATCAAATAAATTAATAAATCTTGATTTTCACTCCTAAAATCCACCACTTGTTATATTATAAATAAAATTAACATTGGTTACATCTTATGGAATTAACGATCTTTAGTGACAACTCAATTTATCCTAACTGCACAATTAGGTCAATTAACTACAATTGATTTAACATTAAATTTTATAAATTATCAATTGAAATTTTAACAATCCGTTACTTGATTTAAAACTTTGCTATTCAATAAATTGATATTTATGGGTGAAATTAACTTTGAATTATATTACATTCCATTAATGCATGCTTCATTCCATACTTTTTAGTTATATTTGCCAAATATGTACATTAATTACTATTTATATTCTTAATTAATTTACTTTCTTGGTTTCATACTTAATAAGTTTTCACTTCCAGCAATATTATAATTACCTACAGGACATTGAGTTTTATTTCATGAATTCATTAATTAATCCACTAAATGCCTTTGTTTTCTTATATTCAATTTATTACCATTTAAGTACGTTTATTATCAACAACACTCATTATAATTACTTATCTACAATTATTGCATTGGTTTATTCAACAGTTACTTTTATTTACTCATTTTCTATTTTATAACCAAATGCAACAATTTTCACTATTCATTATTATATTAATGAATTCCATTCTAGTTAATATTTTTATTAATATTTCACTAATTCAACATTTCTATTGGTTTCTTATATTAAACTTATAACCAAGTATGACAATTTACAGTATTTCAATTTATTGCCATATAAATATTAAATTGTTAACATTTAATTACAATTGCTTCATGTAATTTCTACATTCGCTCCAATATAAATTTTAAGACTTTTATTTCTTTATAAATTAAATTAAAAATCTTATTAAATTAACAAATTTTAAATCATCGAATTTTACGGATCGTTACAGATTTGTTAGGTTATATGTTTGCCTGCAATTTAAATGTGTTTGATTTTGTGGGTTTTGGGATAATCTGAGATATGATTGGTTAAGTCGACATTGATTCTAGGGTATTTTATCAAGATAGACTAATATCCTTAAGACAGCCTAATTTTTGAGATATAATTATATACCCATTAGAAGAATCAAGCTTCAAAGTGTGCCTAATGTTGGGTGCTATGGATGGCATGGAGGATGGCATTAATTGAATTTTCATAGTAAGAGAATACGTTGACACTTTTGAGCCTGTTATGGGACTTCCGTCGAAATTTGTCATAAAGTTTTGAGTTGATCTTATATCTAGAGCCGAACCCATAGGTAGACCACCTAGCATAATGACACATACCAAGATGAGTGGGTTATAGGTGCAGTTGGTGGATTTGGGAGGAAAGTATTATATTTGATCAAGCGGTTTGGCTTGGGGAGCAACAGTGGTGTTCGTGAACAAACTAGATGGATCATTAAGGTTGTGCACATATTATAGGAAGCTGGTTGAGAAGATGATAAAGAATCGATATCCTTTGTATATAATAAATGATTTGTTCGATCGATTGTGTGGAGCTAATGTGCATTAGCAATTAGACATAGGAGCGAGTTTCCAACAATTGAGAGTGGCAGAGGACAGTATATCGTTAATGGCAATTTGAACGAGATATGATTTGTATTAATGGTCAGCTATTCCCTTTGGACTAACTAATGCATCTTCTTACTTTATGGATTTAAGGAACAAGATCTTCCAAGAGCGTTTAGATATATTCATGCTGATATTTATTGATGAAATTTTGATATATTCTAAGAATGTATAAGAGCGTGAAGTTCATCTCAAAATAGTGCTAGATACATTGAGGCAGCATAAGCTAAAGCCAAAATTTTCATAACATCATTTTTGGGAAGAAGAAGTGTAGTTTCTTAGAAATGTAGTTTCAGAGTGAATTATATGTGGATCCGTCGAACATTGAAACTGTTAATAATTGGAAA
This sequence comes from Allium cepa, assembly GCA_030765085.1. Taxonomy (NCBI): domain Eukaryota; kingdom Viridiplantae; phylum Streptophyta; class Magnoliopsida; order Asparagales; family Amaryllidaceae; genus Allium; species Allium cepa. The sequence continues at coordinate 1,012,368,553 of CM060934.1, read as the reverse complement.
GGACCTGATACCATGACTTAGTTTAGAAGTTTCTTTGGGTTAGTTGGCTAATACTAGAGATTTTTTAAAGACTTCTCCTGTATAGCAGCGCCGATGAGTGAGCTGACAAAGAAGGATGTAAAGTTTGTTTGGATAGATAAATGTGAAGTAGCATTTCAAAAGCTAAAGCATTTATTGATCAATGTGTACATGTTAGTTGTTCCATGTGGGAATCAACATTAAGCTGCATATACCGATGCAAGTAGAACTAGGTTGGGAGCAATATTGGTGCAGGGAGGTTGGGTCATTGTCTTTGCTTTTCGACAGCTTCAACCGCATGCAGTTATATATCCTACTCATGATTTGGCGGTGATCTCTACATTGAAGGAGCGAAGACACCATATATATTAGGAGGAGGACTTGATTTATTTATAGACTATATATCCTCGAATTATTTATTCTCTCAGAAGGAGTTAAATATTATACATCAAAGATGGATGGAGTTTTTAGCAGCGTATGACTTTGGGATCGAGTACACACAGTGAAAGGGAAAAAATTTAAAGATGCACCTAATAGAAAACATCAGAATATGGTATTGGCGATGTTATTTGAATGGAATGATTTATATATGTTGGCTTCTTTTGGAGCTAGAATGAGGTTGATGGCTAGTTCCATTTAGAGTATCATAATGATCTAATGTTCAGAAGTTCGACTATTATTGATCGAAAAAATCACAACAAGGAAAAATTATGATCCTATACTAGCCAGGAAAATTAAGAGACTTGAAGTAGGAAGTGAGATAGATGATTTAAATGGCTTTGCACTTGACCAAAGAGGTTACTTGAGGAAGAAGAGATGGTTATGTGTTCTGAACATGGATAATCTAAGAAGGAAGTTCTTAAAGAATGTCAATGATCGAAGTTTTCCATTCATCTTGAGGGTACAATGATGTACAAAGATATGAAGAGCAGTTCCTTCTTGGATGGAATGAAGAGGAATGTAGTCTTATGAATGAAGCAATGTATGAATTGTCAATAAGTAAAAACTGAGTGTCAACCAAGTGGACTACTACAACCTTTAGAAATTCGATTAGGGAAATGACTAACCAAAAGTGTACTCTTTATCCTTGTTAAATTAACAAGAACGACACCTAGTTTGGCAAAGTTATTCATGAAGAATGTTGTGAGACTTCATGGAATACCTAGTAGCTCTGTAAGTGATAGAGACAGTTTATTTACTAGTGAGTTCTGAAAGAGCTTAGAGAATGTGTTGGGCACTAAGATGAAGATGACCATTGCTTACCATCCATAGACTTGTGGGCAAATAGAAAGGGTTAAAAAAGTACTCGAATATTTATATAGAGCTTGTGAATTGGACTTTGGAGGGTTATGGGAAGACCATTTGTACTTAGTTGAGTTTTCTTATAATAATAATTATTAGACTGGGATAGGAGTGACACCGTTCGAAGCGCTTTATGGAAAGACGTGCAAATCACAACACATTGGTTAGATGCATGTGATGGACTGACACTTGGTCCGGATTAGTGAAATAAGCAACCAAAAATATTAGTTTAATCCATGAACGAAGGAAGGAAGCTCAACCAAGATAGAAAAGTTATGCGGAAAGAAAACAAAAAGGCTTTGAATTCTCTGTTGGAGATTTTTTTGTGGAAGTATCACCGATGAAGGGTGTTAGACAATTTGAGAAGTTGAGAAATTTGGCACCCACTTATGTTGGGACATTTCCTATTATAAAAAGGATCAAGAAACTTGTGTATTATGTTGAGTTACCAAATACTTTGGCAAAAGTCCATACTGCTTTTCACGTATCCCACCTAAGAAAGTATGTGCGTGATCCAGAGATTATAATTGAGCCAACGGTTTGGGAAGATTTAGTAGCAGAGACCGACATGACTATCACTAAGCAAACTATTAATAAAGTGGATAAGATACGAAGGAACTTAGAAATAATATACTCAAGTTTGTATAGGTCCAATGGAGTGGAAATGAATGAGAATGTACTTAGGAGACTTAGGATAAAATTAGAAAGATTTATCCTGAGTTATTTTGATTATATGATCTATATAAATGTATAGACTTTTGACTACTAGTTATGCTAGTATTTTTTATTTATGTGCTTGTGACACATGTTTACATGATTAATTTGCTTGTTGATAGTACCTTTCAAAATTTCAAGGACGAAATTCTTTAACGAGAGGAGCCTGTAACACCTCTAATTTTATTGCATGTTATTCTAGATATTTAATTAGGAAATAATTAAATATTTAATGTAGCAAAATATAAATATGTAAATGGTGTAGACAATTGCTATATTAATATGATTTTAATTTCTAACATTAAATGGGGAATTGCATTATAAGAAAGAATTAAGGGCCTTAATTATATTAGGGTGAGAAACAAAAAAAGAAAGATAATACATTAAATCATTTCCGCTAATATACAACCTCTCCCTTCATATTTTCGCTCACTATTCGTATCATAAGAAAAAAACCTAAACACTAAGAGCTCTCATTCTAAAGTTCAACTTAGAAGAGGAAGCGGAACATAGAGCTACGAAGGGAAACAAAGGAAATTATCTCCACACACAACTAATCAAAGGTGAATAATACTCTTCCATCTCTATGTTTTGATGTGTATAATTTGGCCTCTAGTGCAGATCCAAATTATGATGAATGTTCATCATGCATATGGATTGAACAATCATGTATATGTGTTATGGTTAACATTTGTGATCTTTAAGGAATTTTTCTAAAGGGTTTTGAATGTAAAAACTACGTTTTTGATCTTCAAATGTTTTGAGTTTTTGGTATGATGTTTGGAATAATAATTTGGAAATGGATTTTTAATTTTATAATTTTCAGAATTATTATGAAATTAATATGAATTTTCTAAGTGGAGAAAATGGATAATTTTGGATTTTAATTATTTAAAATATGGAAATAATAATTATTAATCTAAAATTCTATACGTTGAGAAAGAGGCAAATTATGGTTTTTAAGAATTTTTGGGGATTTTTCTCAAGTAATTAAAACTTGATGTAAATTGTTTTATGAAGAGCGTTTTAATTACAAAAAGGGTAGCTAATGGCAAAATTAATAGAAATTTAATATTTTGGGAAATAAGAGAAAATTCCTCTTTGTTTTGACGTAAATTTATAAAAGGATTTTGATGAACCAATAAGAGTTTAACAAAAATTGGTTTGGTAAAAAGTTAATACTTGTAAAGAAAACAAACATATTTCGCAAATAGTTAAAGAAATGCCATCGATCAACTTGCGACATCCCCTATTTTTCAATATGCGATAGCCATGTTTTATCAACATGTGATAGCTTTATTATGTGAACCTACAATAATAGTGAATTTTATCAACTTGTGATAGATATAATTTAATCAACTCGGGATAACTATCATTTTTATCGACTTGAGATAATTATCTTTTTTACCGGCTTGTGATAGCTATTATTTAATCAACTTACGATTGTTATATTTTTCAACTTGCTATAGTTGCTTGGCTGAAATTAGTTTAATCTAATATGTTTTAGCCACAAGGATTCAGAAGCACTTGAGTAAGTTGGATTACTTAATCAAGTATACTATTATAGAGTCCACATGAAGTCACTATGTAAATTGTTCTTTGTCGAAGTCCTAGAATGAAAAATCACGTAGTCATATAAATCCAAATATCCATTAAAGTCATAATTCAAGATCTCTTTATTATGCTAGAGGTACAATGAAAATGAAGATGAATATCAATTCGAAATTCGCCCCTTTCTACTAGGGGTGTATGCCCATTTATAGAAAAATCATGCCCTTAGATTGTTGATAAGTGGCACTTAAAAAAAATAAACAGTTGAGATTCTACTGATGTGGCACTGGCATAACTTCCCTTTGATCCCTCCATCGTAACGTGGCTTGGTTGGGCCAATCGAGCGCTTGCCATGTGGCTTTATGGGTTGCTTTATGCATTGATTTCTTAATATGCAATGACAAGCAACATGCGATAGTTCCATAAACTTAATACGTGACGATTTCATGAACTCAATATGCTATAGTCACATACCATTAGCATGCAATGACACTATATCTTCAATATGCAATGGTTTGATGATCCAACATGTGATGGCTCCTTAGGCTCAACATGCGATAGCTCCATAAATTCAATATGACATAGCCACATACCTTTAAGATGCAATGGCAACATATCTTCAATATTTGATGGTTTGATAATTCAACATGTGATGGCTCCTTAGCCTCAACATGCGATGGCTCTATAAACTTAATATGATATAGCCATGTGCCTTTAGCATGAAATGGCAACACATCTTTCAACATGCGATGGTTTGATAATTCAGTATGCGATGGCTGTTTAGCCACAACATGCGACAACCCATAATTTTCATCAAATGGTAGCTCTCTTAAGTATTCAACATGTGATAGCTTCAAAGTGTCAACCTTCGATAGTTTATTGGTCATCATGCGATGGCTTTGAAAACATCAGTCCTCGATAACCTATTTGGTCGACATGTGATAGCTTTACAGTAAATAACTTAAGATAGCCTTTAGTCATCATGTGATAACTTTAGGATCATCAACCATTGATAACCTATTTGGTCAACATGCGATAGATTTAGGATCATCAACTTTTGATAGCACATTAGTCAAAATGCAATGGCTATGGAGACATCAACCCTCGATGTCCTATCTTTGGCCTTTACTTTTACACTAGCTTTATCAACTATTAACTTATGATGGCTCCTTTAACTTATGACAGCTTATCTCTAACCTATAGTAACTAGCATTTTGGGCATAACCCTTGTAATTTTTGAAATTTTTTGGGTGTAATACTTGCCCTTTCCCCCATAAGAAGTTTTCTTATACTTTAGCTTGGGTAAACTTCTATCATTCATCATTGTTGTACTATTCATTACTAGTTGCTTCTTCTTTTTGATTTTTGCTGAAATTATATTACTAAAACTGTCTTTCAAAGAGAAGAAAGACTTTGAAAATATTTTGACAATAGTCACTTTATTGAAGATGTTATTTTAGGTGTATATCTTCTTAGATTTTTTCGAAGACATTTCATAATTTCAGTTGTAAAATGTAAATAGTGGTTATATTCTGGTCAAAATACAAGGAGATGTTTGAAAATAAGGAAATCTTTTAGAAACAATTTTATCAAAGCTAATCTTTGTTATCATGAACTGAGAATTTCTTGTTATCTTGAAGAAATACGCTTTATTTTTTCAATTATGGATTTGGATGGTTGACTCCAAATTCTTTACTCACAATTTAAGGTTTTGGTGTTCGGTCTCCGTGAATGAATGCTTTGGCCTGGCCTAGTGGCGATACCAAAGGCTTATTTGACCATTGCTCCTTGTATGGTTACTTCGATCAGGCCTTGCAGTAGGACCAAAGGCTTCTCGTCCATCTCTCTTGAATGGGTTGTAACGACTCGGATTTTCGAACAATTTATGATTAAATATCGAAATTATTTAAATATTTAAATCTTGAACTTAATTGTAGTAAAAATGGTTTTGAAAGCTTACTTAAATTCTTTATAAACAATAAATGGTTATTGTACATTTTAATTTATAATTTAAGTAGTTAAACTTGTTTTAATAATTTATTCATTTTAATTAACAGGTGATATCATCAATCCGGGGCACGGTCTCGGGTTTTGGTGAAACTCGTCTATTAGATATAGGATATTGAATTATTTTACGTCGATGAGTTCTGTAACAATCGAACATATTGTGTGGTCATGCGTGCTCGAAAAGAAGAGAAGTTAAATTGAGAGAATATAAATTATTAAATATTTTTCCTATAAATACCACAAACTTAAACCTAAATTATTATCTTCCTCTCCTTCCCTCTTTTCTTTTATCTGAAACAAGAAAATGAGCCATCTATTTAATCAAATAGTTCATAGAGCCTCGTTTGATGAAATTCGACGAGAGTGGATTCATTAGGCTTGTGTTAGCAAGGGCGCCGTGATAGTATGTTCAAAGTTAGGCGCAATTTACTTTGGCCGAGAATAATATGGTGGTAGTTGAACTTGGGCAAGCAATCTGGTGGTGATAGAGGGGACGATGGGCCAAGGGAATATAAGCGTTGGATTTCTAAACTCAAGAAGGATCCACGGTGAGAAAATGGCGTACGATGAGGAGTTGATGATCGTGACATGGGTGGTCATACATGCATAGTGTCAGCTTGCGATTCAATTGTGGACATTGGTGGTGAAATTGGAAGCGTATTTAAGTTCGTAGCAATGAACGAAGTGTTTGGTGGTGGTTCAGTGTTCTATAGTGGGGCATTGTGACTTGCAACCTAATGGTGGTAGATTGAGGCGTTGGGTCTCTTTTGGATAGTGGCAATCAGAGGGAAATTGAAGGGGTCAGGGAGGTAGAGGTCGCGAAGCGAAGTTTGTGGGTGGTCGCCATTTGTTGTTTGGTGGTCGTCTAAGTGGAGTCAGTGATATGCGGAGACATGCACAATTGAGTGGAAGCGGCAGTTTAAATTTGAGAAGGGGAAAGATGATGAGTGGATGGATTAAGGTAATATAGAGGATTAGTGTTTAATTAAAGTTAATGAATTTAATTTATAATCCGATATCTTATAAAAATCATATCTTGTTCCTACAAGGTCCGATTGAGGCGTCATTTTCGCTGTTGCATTTGTATTGGGATTGTTTATGCATTGGAGTTAGGTTCAATGAGTTTGAAGATTGTGGGAATTTTAGTCAATTTGGACTATTAAGAAACACGTAAGCATTGGTTAAAACTTGGATGAGTTTACTAACCACTTGATTGTACAATTATGTATATAATTGTTATTGGATTAAAATATAAACTACATAACAAATTGTGCAAGTTATTACTTTTGGATCCCACCCTTTTTTGTAAAACAAGTGACAACATTATTATTGAGTATAATCTCTCTTTTGATCATCTATTATATGTATCATGACTCAGACTACTTGCTTACATGATTGATACCGTGTTATAAATGTTTGGAGCGATATGGTCGTATTAAATATGCTTTGAAATCCCTAATATTTGACATATGTTAAATTGGATAAATTATGATATATTGTGGAAATATGTTTGCATATATGTTTGGCTATACACATTTTGGTATGTTTAACATAAAGGAATTGGTTTGGACATTTTTGGAAATTGGAATTGGGAGTTGAGAATGTTAGAAGCGAAAGAGTTGCCATGGATGCACTTTGAAATCGCTGTGATCAGCGATTTTAAAGTTAACTTTGGAAAACATCCTAGGGCTTAAGTACCATAAGCATGCTTTTTACCTGAAAATATCAAGGTTTAAATATATTATTGGAAACCATTTATGGTTTTTGAAGAGAGGGTTTAAAATATAAAACCGATTTTATGGTGCTTTTAATAAATGTTTACCAAATACAGCATAAGTATTTTAGAGTATATTTTTAGTATATATGGTTTTAGAAACTTGTTAAAGATTTTATTTGAGAAATTAAAGGCTTTTATATTACAATATGTTACAAATGGTTTATGGTATTGTTACCCCGCATTCTAGCCTGGTTATATTAAACTAATTGCACGAGTTAGATTCAACTGCCATCAAGACCGATGATTCCAAAATGGTGATTGTGGGGCCTTGAAGTCAAGTATAAATGATTATTTAAAGTCAGAACTGAATGGATTTGATGGATGTACGATGTAGGATGCTCGAAGAATGGGATGTGGCTCAATGAATGGAAGGGTTCGGTATAGCATAACACATTATGAGGGATCGACATACTTGATCAAGAGGGATCGGTCGGCTTCATTGAAGAGGGATCGACATCCACCAAGGATCAACTGCATTCATGCATACAACAATTAATATCTTAGGATCTACATGTCCAAATCCTATGAAATTTAGAGGGCAAGTTAAATGGACCCTAGGGAACCTACCCTAGGGATTGCATGTCATAAGAACAACCTTCGAGGGATCGGCATACACCCCTGTAGAGGGTTTGGCTGCAAGCAGTGCACAAGTGATATCAAGTCAAAGATTGAGCAGCTACTCGAGTTCCATTGGTCCGAATATTATGAGAATTCTAGCTCATCTGAAGAGTATCATAGGCACATGCATTGCAGAACAGACGAATATCACATAGAAACTTCGAGGCATCAACTAGCTGAACATCGTGGTTTACCAGGATCGATCGGTGTCGACCCCTCCATAGGTATTGGTATCAATCCCTCCACCAAAAGGCAAAATTCATCCAAAGCTGTTGCTGCTGCGATTGGTTTGGATGCTGGGTTCAATTGAAACTTCACCAAGCTATTCCCTGGAATGATGATGAAGTGAATTTACAAGATACACATTGGGAAGATGGTGAACCATGAAGGCGTTAAATGGCCTACAGACATCGAGTGGACCATTCACACGAGGTGGAGCATGACCACCGCTTGGCACCAACCATTCAAACATCGAAACTTATCGGCTTTGGTCAAATAGTTAGTGAGGAAGAGCCAAGGCTTAACCAAATACGACTGGGGAATCTCATGAAGTCATAACTTGTTCACTGATAGCATATTACATGCACGTTATCTAAGGAAGTTCAACATGCCATAAATGCCTGCCTACGAGGGAAACCGACACTAGGCAGCATATCATGAGATACGAATAGATGATGGATTCTGCGTGAGCTGATGATGTGACCAAGTGTATATGCTTTCCTATAACTCTTCTATAATAGCGATGATGAGGTTCACAAAGCTACCCCTATTATCAATTTGTAGATTCGATGATTTGACAACTAAGTTCGTGGAGCAGTTTCGGATGCATGTGATTGGTTCCAAAAATATGATGTCCCTTTCCAGCATGATTCAGGCTCCAGGAGAGTCGTTGAAGGATTATTTGAAAAGATTTCATATAGCTATTATGGAGGTCAGTAATCCGAATGATCATGCGATACTCATTGCCGTGATGAGAGGGATTAATCTAGAGTCTGAGTTCGGCGATTGGTTAGCCAGTAAGCCACCTGCAACGTTGGAACGCTTTTTTGCAAAGGATGCTTAGTATTTGAGAAAGAAAGAGGCTAGGTCCTCTAGAAAAAAGAATGTTGCAGGACCTAGTGGAGAGGGGGTATAGAGTAACATTGCAATAAAACAATCTCATGATAGTTCTTGAAAAGTTCAATTGAATGTCCCGAATAAGCCAAATCAACAAAAGGGAGGTGGAGATAGGAACTGTGAACGATAGAGTTATTTTAGACGAGGAAAGCTTAGGACTCCGATGTATAATACTTACAGGCCATTGAGTACGTCCTTGGAAAATATCTACCTGTTTACTTGAAATACCATGTAATATAGGAAGCCACCTCCAAAGGAATCAACAGAAAAGCACAAATAGACTGGAAATATTGTCGGTTTCACGAATGCTATGGGAATAATACAAATGAATGCAGGCATCTCCAGGATGTTATAGAAAAGTTGATTCAAGAAAGTAAATTACAACAGTTCATGAAATCCCCACAAATAAGAGTTGGCATGAAATGTAGCGCTATGCTAGCGCAATTAGGCATGTGGATTTTGAATGCTATTCGAATATGGAAGCTAGAGATTTGGAAAAATATCAGCGTACGATATGTTGTATTTAGGAACAGAGATGCACATAAGGTAGAGGCTCTGACAATCGACCCAATGGTTATCTCGGCCATTGTTAGCCCCGATTTAGTTAGAAGGACGTTGATTGATTGTGAAAGTTCAGTAAATATAGTATTTAAATAATTCTATGATCATATGAGGATGGAAGCCAATGATTTAAAACCGTCCTAGGCTCATATACATAGTTTTAACAGTGTTGCAACTGAAGTCGTCGGTTATGTGGAATTACCTATAGAGTTAAGGAAAGGTGAATGAAGGAGAGTACGATCCGACTGCTCTCCGAAATAACTCTAAGTCCCTAAAATGCAGACTAGAATATAAACATAAGTCTGGTGTGAATCAGCCACCCGCGAAACAACTCTAAGTTCCCAGAGTACGGCCTAGAGTATAAACATAAGTCGGGTGTGAATCAACCACCCGCGAAATAACTCTGTGTCCCCAAAGGGCGAACTAGGGTATAAATATAAGTCGGGTGTTAATCGACCACCCACAAAATAATTCTAAGTTCCCATAGTGTGGACTAGAGTATAAATTTAAATTGGGTATGAGTCGACCACCCTCGACATAAATCTATATCCCCTGATTGCGGACTGGACTATTAACGCAAATCAGGTTTGAATCGACCAGCCGCGAAATAACTCTAAATCCATAAAGTGCGGACTATTGTGTAAACATATATTGGGTGCGATACGAGAACCCATCAACTAACTTTTATCCTCAGAGTGTGGATATGAGCCTAAACAGATAGCTGATTGAGGTTTGATCATTCATTATTCCATGAAATCCAGCTTGAAACTGACAGAAGGAGTATGAACTTGTTAAGGACGAAGTTTGACAATCCAGCGTCTAACCCCGCTAATCCAAAAATGGGGGCAGGAGTATAATTACTCAAAAATCGCTGAATTTGACGGCGTAATATTAAGGCTCGAGCTTAGCATTTGATATGACTCAAGGCCACAACTACATGGAGGCTTTGGGATAGAGCTAGTGGATTAGTACCGAATGTAATGAATAAAGAATTACAAGAACATTGAATGGAAAGTAATAGTTGAACAACTTGAATAATAATTCATACAAAAGCTTAATAGAAAGCAAAAAAATTTATTCACATGATAGGTTTCAAGATTGTGGTACCAAAATCCAAGAATCGTACCCCAACAACCACAACTAATAAAAGTAACGATGAACAAACAACTCTACAAACTATACACACACTGAGTTGAAGTGACGGTTATTTCTTCGACCTACTCTCCTTTTCTAATTTTTCAAAAGTAGTGCCACTTGAGCCTCGGACGCTTCTCTTTATAGATCCTTTCCACCTTTTTAGGAGAGCTTATAAAGGTAGAAGGGAGTTCACTAGGAATCGACCCACCAGGTGGAATAACTTGTAGTGGCACAAGGTGTGGATCGTCAATGTCCACCTCGACGGGCTCAACTTTAGCCTTTTTCTTTAGCAACTCATCTTTCTCAATACGCTCTTTCAAGCTAATCTTGTTAGTGTGTTCGAAGGCTCTGGTAACCATAGCACCATCGAATTCATCTACTGGGAGTAGGTCTTCAACCTTACCATCGTCAAGAGCTCCGATGACTTAAGCATCGAACCTTGGTACATTAGTAGCCGTTGGATTCTCTGTCAATTTCCCTTGTTTCTCTACAACAACATCACTTTTAAGAGTTTGACCGGGACATGGAAGACTTGCAAATTTGTTAAAAACAAGGAGATAGCCTAAAATCATTAGGCATAAAGAACAATACCTCCCATAAATTGGAGATAAAGTGTAATACCCATATCCGGTTAGCTCTCGGTGGTAGCAGGTGTACTCCCTTCCAAAATAGGGGATGACACTTTAGATTGATAGTCGAGCTTTTCTAGATCATAGCCCAAGTCTTACTGCGGGCCTAGGTAACCGACGCTTCAGCCATATGGAAAGAAGAGGAACCCTTAGGATTTGCCTACAAGGATCTGGCAATATGTTTTCCTTTGTCAGAAGGCACATAAACGTCAAAGTATCTGAGTCTCTCGGTTGCTAGATCTAGGGGATCGTTTCCATGAAGAATCTCTCACACTAATTTTTCTTCATAAAGTTCAGCTCCTTCCAACACCATTTTCATCTCAATGATGTGCTCCCAAGCTTCAGCAAGTGTTTCGAGATAACTTTTGCCAAGAAAACTCAAGTCGCGGTGGATGAGGACTTTGGCATTTATATTCAATGACCAGTGGATCAAACAAGCCCTTGATTTCATTCCGACCGGACACTTTAGCATCTTCTTCTTGGGTTTTAATTTCTCCCATCATCTCCTTGCAACCTTCCTCTCGTGCCTTCTTTTTAAGAGCTTCTATCTTGGCAACTACTCAACGAGTTTAATTTTCAGGCTCCTGGCATCAACACCTCTTCGGATTACATTTGCAATTTTTCCTGGGCGTCGATTTTCTCTTCCTTTTCTTTCTTGAGAAGCTCCTCAAGTTCCTCGTTGTGATGGGCCATGACATCTTTTTTATTTTGCAAGGAATCTTTTTTTCCAGAGCGAGTGTCCTGCTGCAATTGAGGGCAGCATAGAGTTCCTTTTTATGAGAAGCTTCTAAACGACTCATTACCTCCGATGTTTCTTTAGCACTTTCCTCCGCCTTGGCAAGTTTTGTTGTCAATTCTGAAAATTCATCATCTTGGTGTTTGATTATGTCTTATCATGTGTTGCCTCTAGCTTGAGACGATCTATTTAATTTTGATGCTCAATTGACATTTTAGAGATTTTTCAATCAAGTGTTCAAACAATTCATGCTCATTAACACATGCAAGAGAACTCGCTTTGGCATGCCCCAAAATCATATGAATAATGGGAAGGAATTTAAGCCCATCGAAGCATATTTTCAAAAAGTGGCCTTAAGCTTGGCTAATTTCTCCGCTATAGAAGTCTTAGAAGCGCAGCTGGGAAGGATGGATCAGAAGCAGCAATTGGATGCTTGCTCAATCTACGGTCGCGAGATTGCTTTTTGCTCAAAGAACTAGAGTATTGACATGTGATGTGGTGATCTGAGGGCCCCGATAGGGAGGATCGTCTCTGGTAGAACCTTGATTATGATGTTTTGATCATGACAACTATATAAATATATATTATAGGAACAAACCAAAATTGCAGGTGAAGATACTATTCTACTCGACAATAGATCAAAGACCAGTGTTTTCAAAGAGAAGTTTCAATGTTTATAATTTCTTTGTCTATAGTCTAGTTAGTAGTTAATAATTTTTAAAATCTCTCCTAAGTGGTATACGCATGCATACATGGTTTCAAGTCTTATTCAAATTCATATGTACAACTTAATTTTTAATTATTAAAAAAAGTCTATAAGCATCTTGCTTTCAAAAATAAATTCACTAGGAAGAATTCAATAGTTTTAGTCGACTGAACCAGGGTCCGCAGTCGACTGAAACGTGCACACATGCACAAGTTATTTTGAAGATATAGTCGACTTAACACCCTAGTTCAGTCAATTGAATCAAGTGTCTTTTCAAAATAAATTTAAAATTCGAATTTTTTTGAATGATTCAGAAGATTGAATCTGTTTCCTCAGTCGATCCAGTATTCATAACGGCTATTATCTGAATGTTACCACTTTTCAATGAACAGAAACATCTTTTAATTCAACAGTTGTTTCCGTATCTCCTAGCCGAATCTTTTCACGAATGATTGCATCCTTTTACTCTATATATAGCCTTGATAGATTGCTTTTACCACTTAATTCTCTAATTCTATTATATATTCTTGTTATCTAAATTATGTCGTTTGCCTTCGTAAACACTTTCAAATCACTTGCACATTCAAGCAAAAATTTATTTGTGATTCAAATTACTTCCAATCTTCGCGTACTATACTATATACCACAAAGGAGAAGATTATAGGAAGGGTATACTCAAAAGACTCATCTGTGCTATCTATAGAGCACAATCAGTCAAGAAATCTTATTTTATTTTTGAAGTCCTGTTCGGTTGCTCAGGCGGTAGAAGTCCTATTTGGTTGTCTTGGCGCTGGAAATCCTGTTTGGTTGCTCAGGTGGTGTAATAATTGTTCCTCCAGGCCAAGTAAGGGTTGATAGTTAAATTCTAGAAGGAGTTTAGGACTGGTCCCAGAACGAGAGTTCAAACCAGTATAAAAATCCCTAGTGTCTTTGACTTTACTATTTACTTTCTATATTCATATTCCGCACTAGTAGTTAGCTTAGATTATATTCCATATTCCTTTGTTATCTACTCCTTTTGTTCATCATCACCTAAAATTTTCTAACTTGTATTTTTTTAATTCTTTTCCTATAAAACATCAACATGGCCTCGCAGGATGAATCAAATCAATCTTCTATCAGTTTTAACACACCCTCCTCAATATCGTCAAAACCCACCAACAACTCCACATCGGTTTATATTCCCGTAAAAATCACACCATCACTACTCATCATATGGGATATACTCCTCAAGGAAAAAGAACTAAATGTACTCTACGATTTGGTTCTCCATCAATAACAGTGATAATAGATGATATTCATCACTACCGGAGAGAGACTCTGGAACTACAGCGTGAACTCTACTACGAACAGAAAGTAAACACTAAGCGTTTAAGTTTTCTGTAGAAAATCGTATTAAAGTTCTACGGGTCCTCATCGAAGGAGAGCATACATCAATCTTCACCTATCCATTCTCAAGCTCCACAATTTTTTTGGAAACAAAGTCCAAAACGACATCAGGTGACACTGAACTCCTAGGAACGTGGTAATGTTTGGTGACCAATCTAACCATTATAGGGAATCACAAAGATTGAACCATACTCCGACGACTCTTATTCTTCAGAAAATTAAATTCTTATGTATATTGATTCTTATCTATGTATTGTGTGTTTGTATGTTTATATATCTTTATAATGTTTTGCATATATAATAATTATAAAAAAATTCAAAGTTTTAAGGTTAAATATTTTTATTCCAAAATTCTCTGCTAAAAAGGTTAGAAGAGCTTCTAGGAACAGTTTCATCCAGCCGACTAAAACTTCAAAGTTTACTTTTTTATAATACAAAAGCCAGTCGACTAAGTTCAGTCATTTTCAAGCTATTTAATGTGGGATGATTTTTCTCTGCATATTAGTCGACTAAAAATTCATAGTTCTAAATTTTTTCCATATTTCAGTCGATTGAACCAACAATTTAAGTCGACTGAAAAATGCAATTTTCAGGCAAAATATCTTGGGTTCAAAACCCGTAATTTTCAATCAACTGCCTCGTTCATTTCGGTCGACTGGACCTTTGATTTTTGGTTTTTTAAAAAGTTTTTGGCACAACTCCCAACACATCTTTTCACCTACCTCATAAATATATCTCCATCTCGCCCAAACCCTACCTCATTACAGAGAGAAAACCGCAGCCCTCAATTTTTCAAATCGAATTTTTTACTTCATCTTCCACTCAATCTCAGTGGCTCCAAGATCTAAACGACCTCTCCAATCTACCACCGGACCATCAGAAAACCAAATTAGGTCTTGGCTACATGATGAAACTTCCGTCACTCGATTCAAAGCCATGCATAGCTCTAGAATATTTGATGGTTCATTTGTCAAATACCCGGATTTCAATGCCTATGGAATCCAAAAAACAGCGGAAGCAAGTGGTCTTGAGAGTTTGCTAAGCTTTGGTGCCAATAACATCAAGATCTACCCTATTCTAATAAAGCTATTCTTTGCCAATATGAACTTGGATCACCAAGAAACAAGGAATAAAGATGACTACATTTTGACTCTTGTTTGCGGCATCTAGATCTACCTTCCCCTCTAACGACTTGGCGATATTCTTCGATGTCCATACGAAGGCATTGACATCTATGATGTTGAAGTCAACGTGGACAACCGGGATGAGGTCTCTCATTAATTCCTTTCCAAAGATATAACCAATTTCAACTCCATCACCTTGCGACCAAAGGAAGGGATCCTTCATTGTGCTCTTATCCGCTTCATCCAACCTCGTACGGAAAGTTACGAGAAGGTCTATAAGCACGACTTCCAAGCGCTTTATGCAATCTACTCTTCCCAAAACATTAATTGGGTCAAGGTCATTCTTGATTAATTCCTCACCATCAACAACAAGAGGATTCTTAAAGACAGTCTTCTATGGAGTTTACATTATGAGGTTCTCCAGAATTTTGGTGTCCCTATCCCAACGTCGACTTCATTACTATCGGTGAGCTTAACACAAAGACAATAAGTCTTATGGACTTGCAAAACGCCTATCGCCTTAAGAAATAATTAGCTTCCAACAATGAGCAGCTAATCAGGCTTAAGGGATACTGCAGCCCCACGAGACTCACATTGGCTCCTCCTCCTCCCAACCATCCTGTCAAGTCGAGGAAAAATAAGAAGACGAGGACATTATAGAACTCTACGGTGATCTTCCTCCCAAGGAAGATCTTTCTACCCTCTCGCAGAATCTAAGCAAGCTTAATCAACATTTGGTCAACACCGAGAAAACCGTTTTCATGACCAACAAGAAGCTCAACTCAATCAAGGGCTTCTTAAATAAGATTTGGGGAAAAATCTCTTGTACCGGCTTAACTCCCACTACCATAGCCGAAACTCTTCCTGCTCCTTTCTCATGGACGACATCCGAGGAGGAGGAAAAGGAGGAATCCAATAGTGAGGAAGTGTAGTCTATTTTTTTATATTTTCCTTTGTTGTTTATGTTTTGTCATGTTGTATCCATGAAAGTGTAATGTTTGTGCTGCTTATGTTAATGTTAATTCAATGTTATGTCGTTCTCATTTTCATTCGTTGTCTACAATATCTATGTTTATCTTGAAATTATTCATTATGCTTTCTTTGATTAACAATATTCATATTCAACTATACCTAATGGTTATATAACAAGTATTCCTTTTTTCGGTGATAACGGGGTAGAAGTATGAAGATATGCAGGCAGTTCATTGATTCGGGGGTAGTTTTATTGTTTTATTTTTTTAATAAACTTTAGAACTTACATAGTTGTCATCATCAAAAAGGGGGAAAATGTTAGAACCTTATATTTGATGTTTTAATCATGACAACTATATAAGTATATATTATATGAACTAACCAAACTTGCAGGAGAAGATACTATTATACTCGACAATAGATCGAAGACCAAAGATTTCAAAGAGAAGTTTCAATGTTTATAATTGTTTGTCTATAGTCAGTTAGTAGTTAATAATTGTTAAAACCCTCCTAAGTGGTATATGCTCGCATAATCTTATTCAAATTCATATACAGAACTTAAATTTAATTATAAAAGTTTATAAACATCTTGCTTTCAAAACTAAGTTCACTAGGCAAAGTTCAACAGTTTCAATTGACAAACTATGGTCGGCAGTCGATTGAAACATGCACACATGCACAAGTTACTTTGAAGATTCAGTCGACTTAACACCCTAGTTCAACCCACTAAATCAAGTGTATTTTCAAAATAAATTAAAATTCAATTTTTTTGAATGATTCATAAGATTTAATTTGTTTTCTCAGTCGACTCAATATTCATAACGGCTATTTTCTGAATGGCCACCGCTTCATAATGAACAGAAACATATTTTAATTCAACAGTTGTTTCCGTATCTCTTGGCCGAATCTTTTAAAAAATGATTAAATCCTTTTAACTCTATAAATAGCCTTGAATTGAGATTGTTTTTACAACTTAATTCTTTGATTCTATTCTATATTCTTGTTATCTAAATTCTGCCATTTGCTTTCACAAACACTTTCAAATCACTTACACACTCAAGCATAAATTTATTTGTGATTCAAATTACTTTCAATCTTCACATGCTACACTATATACTATAGTGGATAAGATTATAGGAAGGGTGTACTCTAAAGACTCATCCATGCTATCTACAGGGTACAATAAGTCAAGAAATCTTATTGTATTTTTGAAGTCTTGTTCGGTTGCTCAATCGGTAGAAGTCCTACTTGATTGTCTTGGCAGTAGAAGTCCTGTTCGGTTGCTTAGGAAGTGTAATACTTATTCCTCCTTGTTAAGTGAGGGTTGATAGTTAAATACCAGAAGGATTCTAGGACTGGATGTAGAACGGGAGTTCGAACAAGTATAAAAATCCCCAGTGTCTTTTACTTTACTATTTACTTTCTATATTCATATTCCGCACTAGTAGTTAACTTAGATTATATTCCATATTACAATCTATAGCAGCACTTTCAGTCTTTGCCATAAGCGAAAAAATTAGGTTGTTCTCCCTGGCGAGATGTCAAAGACTGGGGTTTTGCGCTCGGAGGAGGAGGATTCCCTTTAGTGATAGCTTCTTTTCCGTCCATCGCCTTTTTCATTATGCCTACCAAACTCTGAATCGCGAATATATCAATGATATGTCGAAGAACCTCTTAAGAAGTCAAAGGCATGGGACTGAGTCATCACACCTACAAAGACCAAATAAGAACATGTGAGTAACTATCATTCAAAGGATGAATAAAGAGCATGTAGTCAAGTGCACGTGATCGTGAGTGTCCTGGTGTTCCCCCAGACTGTCCGATGACTTTAGCTTTGCTTATGGGTGTTCTCTCCCCTTTATCAGTAGGATGAATGCCTTCACTGCTCCTAGCACGAAAATTGAGCCTTTCGGTATTGACATTTGGAAATTCGTAGGTCATTATATCATTTGGAATTTGAAAATTTGAAAATCCCTTTAGTGAACTTTCCAAGTGTTGGGGGATGATTCTTCTTCAATATAAGTAATGACAAATTCTGGATCAATGGTAGTTTTTCTTCTATGAATTTTGTATGCCACCTTCTTCTTTCTCTTGGTGGGTGTTTGAGATTGCGCGCCTTGTGGCGGTTCAACCACAGGCGCCTTGTTTGGGCCTACATCAGGGTCGTCTAGTTTATTGGTTTGGGAATCCCTAATCTCACCTTCTTCAATATCATCCTGAGTCCCCTCGGCTCGGGGCACAACATGATTGATGGCATCCCTTTCTTTCTTTGTAATGTTTCTTAGCACTGCTATGCTTCCAAGGAGCCCAATATTATGACCCTCTTCCAACAACCCAAATAAAGATAGTAAATAATCAGTTAAAAGAAGTTTAATGTCCCTATCTTCGACAGGGGTAGCACGAAAAGCGGTGACTGCTCTTAAAAAAATAATGCCTTCAGGATGTGGGCAGACACTTGTAGGAATTTCGAATGTTAATAGATTCAAAAATATGACTTGGATTAAAGGACTTAAGAATGAAATAAAGGTAATACTTACGTCCTCCCAACATTGCCTCACGAAGCAAGGTGGACACCGAAAATAGAACCACTCGTGCTTGAACATACAGAGTTTATTCCAAGTGCGTTTTAAGACTTGCTAGTTAGGTGAAGGTTCAAGAAAAACGTAGAAAGGACATCCTGACCGCAGGGTTTAAAGTTGTAGATGAATCTTATGTCCTCAGGAGTTGGTGGATGAAACAGAACGCTCATAAATAACAGGAAGGTTCAATGTAGGAAGGCATAACTGTTTGGATGGAGTTGAGTGGGAGCTATTCCAAGATATCTCAGCATCTCTCGAATAAACAAATTAAAGGGCGGTACGCATCCACCCCAACGCATAATTTGTGGCACGCCGTGTACCTCTCCAAGGGCAAGTGAGGCCTGTCGTTTACTGAAGGAACCAGGACGTCTACAAAGGAACTCCATTAATGGAACATAGTCTATGAAGCGCAACCTCGCCAATTTAGATGGCTTGAGAATCTATTGGATTATTTAGAAGAATGGCACCCTCTATTGCATTGGGAGAAGGACTTATATCCTCCGTCGAAAGGACCGAAATGCTTGAAAAAAGATTGACTAACGGACTAGAATTTTCTGTCTGTTCTACTTGATGGCTGGGAGAAAGCCTATCGGATTTAGTCGCGGAACTTGATTTAGCTTTAGGATCGATGTTTTGCATGGCCGGTTCAGAAGACACGCCAGCTAAATGCTCTTAGTGTCTGGAGTCCATATTAGCTATGCTCAATAGATAATCGAGGTTAGAAAAGTTTACATGTTCCCCCATGTTAAGTGTAGGCTAGTGCAATGTAGTGAAGTGTATAACAGAAGTAAACATGCTTAAATTCAGAAAATAGAGTTAAATGATGAAACTTTGGGTTTCGACAAGAGTGACCGTCATCACTGACCTTCACTACTGGCAAGAAGATTAATCGGTTGCGAAAGCCTTGGGATCGACTATCGGCATATCAAAGTTTTAAGTTTGCCGTTTAAGTCCATTTGCAAGTTTTTAGAATATGTTTAAAGTTCTAGGAATTTGGTTGTCCAATCTCGAGTTTAATAACGAGTGTGCAAGTTTTGTTGTTCATCATGTTCATGTATTCAAGTTCGCTAAGGTGAATTAATGATGATTATCCGAGGAAGCAAAGTTGGTTCAGATTGTCAGTTAAAAAAGTTCCTTCTGTCGATCCCTACGTTCTTGTCGATCCCTTTCCTAAAGCCTTACAACCGAGTCCTCTCTTCGATCTAAACACACCGATCCCATTTACTCTGTCCTCAACTCATCCAGCCTTTACACCGAGGGATCAACATAGAACCAAACATCCAACATCGATCCCTCCTCCATTCTATCTTCTTCCCCCTTTATTCTCTTTTCTTTCCTTCTCCGTATATATACCGAATCCTATGTATACACAGATCGACATAGGTTCAAAACTCCAAAACCGAACCCTCCTTTGCTCCATTTTCTTCCTTCTCTTCCTTCACCATGTCAAACTTTTCCAAATCTAGCATTTCACCTCTCTGAAATAGATTCGACCGCTACTCTATCATTGGGCCAAGCTTTGGTATCCCCTATCTCATCGTATAACCCAAAGTTAGGAAGAAAAGATGGCTTATCTATATGGAAATTTTAGTTTGAACCTGGGCAAGTGTTTGAGGATGTATGAACTAAATGGAGGAATAAGTTCGTGATAAAGGCGAAATGGCAAATGTATTTCTAGCTGAGGATTAGAGGTTTTTGGGTTCACGAGTGAAGAAGTAGGGTTCAGTGTACAGTCATAATTTAGAAATTTTGGATAAGTGAAATAAGAATGGTAAAGGGATGGGATATGTATACAAAAGGGGGTAAGATTGGGAATGGTGTGAAAAGAGCAGGGTTCAGCCAAGCGCTGGCATTTGAAGATAAAGAGGATCGACAAGAGTATGCCAAACCCTATGGCAGTGAAGAATTGGAAAAGAGGGATCGGCATAGTGCATGTCCACCCTTAAATGCATCTATTAAAAGGGGAGTGAGAGGGATCAGCTAAGCATGCATCGTTCCGTACAAAAAATGAAATGAATAAGAAAAAGGGAGAAAAAGAAAGAATGAATGATGAAGATTGGCTATGGGTATGTACGCAAATAAATATAGGCATAAATATTATTGAAAGCATGTAAATATAAACTGCTATGAAAATTGGCAATGATCCATAAGTGTCCGAACATGTCCCTAAGCCGACATCAAAAATGTGTATATGAACATACACATGTATAACCCAAGAGTTAAACTTTTGAAATCGATAGAAATTGAAGTTAAAACCTGGAATCTTCTTGTTTGAGGCTGGATCGAATAATAAAAGCTTATTAGTCTTGCAGAACTGAACTTATATATATATATATACATATATATATATATATATATATTGATGAAATATAGCACTGGATTTATATTATTGGAAATCGATCAACCATCGTGATAATCAATAGGGAATTCGAAACCTTGGAAAAACGATTCTATAAAGGAATAGCGACTGTTTAGAAAGCCAGACGGATCTCACTCTCGAAAATTCAAAGCATGTCATGTTAATCACAAGACGTAATTTGGGGGGGCAAGTGTTACCTGGCATTCTAGACCGGCTATATTGAACTGACTACATGAGTTAGATCCGATTGCCAAAAGACCGATGATTCTGGAATGATGATTGCGGGGCCCGAAAGTCAAGTACATATGATTATATGAAGTCAGAACTGAATGGATTTGATGGACGTATGACATAGGATGCTCAAAGCATGGAATATGGCTCAACGAATGGAAGGGTTTGGCATAGCACGACACATCGTGAGGGATCGGCATACTTGATCAAGAGGGATCGATCGGCTTCACTGAAGAGGGATCGGCATCCATCAAGGATCAAGTGCATTCATGCATACAAAAATCAATATCTCAGGATCTACATGTCCAAAGATTATGAAATTTAGAGGGAAAGGTAAATGGACCCTAGGGAACCTAACATAGGGATCACACATCATAAGAAAAACCTTCCAGGGATCGGCATACATCTCTATAGAGGGTTTGGTTGCAAGTAGTGCACAAGTGATATCAAGTCAAAGATCGAGCAATTATTCGAGTTCCATTGGTCCAATAATATGAGAATTGAAGGACAAACTTATTTTAGCATGGAGAAGCCACCATAGGGATCACTGTCCAAAAATTGACCAATGAAGGGATCGGTCCGATCCCTTTTCACTGGAATTGGGCCCAACGATCCCTCTAATGAGCCCATGTGGATTAGAAGGTCCTTCAACCGTAGTTTTAGAGAGATTGGTGGTCGTCTTCACCTATAAATACTGGCTTAATGGGTCATTCTGAGGATATTTACGTTGCTTGTTACTCTAGAGTCTATTTTAATCAAGTGTTTGCTATTTCCTACTATTGTAGTCATATTTTATAAGTGGCTAATAAAGAATAATCTTCAAATTGGACATAGATATACAATGCCGAACCACTATAAATCTTTATGTCTCTGATTATTGTTTTATCTGTTATTTGTTTCATCATTTCCTCAGTTTGATTTAATTTTTCTTCACTTGCTTCTCTACATAAATCTTTTCTTTAGTGTTTGTGACCAATTTTGTTTTAAATATGTATTTTATTAAATATAAATAAATGAGAGAGTGTGTGTGTATATCTTTTTAAAGGTATTTACTTATGTTCAAAAGCTTTAAAAAGGAAGTTTGGTATTTGTAAAAGAATAAAGGAGTTTTAGGATTATAGCACTTATGTTATAATGGATTGTTATATAAATTTATTAGAAAGGTATATAACCTTGTTTAATAAGTAGAGAAGTACTTACAACTTTAAATGGATGTTTCAAATTAAATGGCAAGTTTTAAAATTTATTTTGAGTTTATAGTAACGATATTTGGGCAATATTTGTTTTAACCCATTTAATTTTTAGTTTTTAAAAGTGATTAGATCTCTAAAATGGAGTTTTAAAGATAACGAAATATTGAAGTGTTTTAGGTTTGTTGTTAACAATTTTTTAGTAACTTTTTTTACACCATTGAAATATATTTTAAAAGGAAAAATATTAGTAAATGATTTTGGAAAATACTTAAATATTTAATAATAGAATTATACAGAGAGCAACAAGTATGATTTGGTTTTGGGTTTGTTGTGACAACGTGTTAACAATATTTGTCTATGACCCGTTTTGATTATACTGGTGGATGTAAATAGGTCTTTGAAAGGATCATTTAAAAGATAATCATAAGTGTATATGAATAATCCTGAGAATATTAAAACATGTAGAATAAATAGTGAAGTTTAATTAAATATCGAAGTTTAATTAATAAATGGAGTTTCATTCATAAAGAGTTTATTGAGTACTATGAGTTTTACTAATAAAGAGGATTTTAATTAATAAAGGAAGATTGATTAAAAAGGGGATTAGAAGTTGTTTATATGACTTGATCGTACTTGTGTGTGTCAATCATGCTTTATATGTTACTTGTTTATGGACAGTATACAGGACTTGGTTTCCCATTTATGATTATTCTCACTGTTATTTGATTTGGCCAAATATACTATGCAAATATCTAGAAAATGCATGGGAATTATATGGTATATATATCTTCGGTGATGCTATACTGTACGTATACACTCGTTTTTCTCTTCTAGGACAAATGATTAGGAAATTCGTCCACTTAAATGGTTAGGAGGTGATCTTCGATCTTATGTATCGTATGTTTATTTCCTACAAAATCGAAATTGAGATTGTCAAAAATTGATCGATTGGTTTTGGAGCACTTAGTAAGTGGTGAAGTATACTTATATGAGATGACTTGAAATAGTAACCACTCCAAAACAAAATACATGTCCTATGCTTTGGAAGAGGTTCGTGATTGGTTCGTTATTTTTTGAGATGCTGGAGTCTATGTGCAGATTCGAGATCTATTTGAGATGTTTGAACACATATAGTTGTTCGTGATCTAATCAGGATGTGGGAATCCATGCGTGATTCCGAGACCTATTGAGGTAAAGGAATCCATGAGTGATTTTGAGATCTGTTGAGGAATCCATATGTGATTCTTATATCTGTTGATATATAGGAATCCATGTCTTATTCCAAGACCTGTTGAGGTATGAGAATCCATGTGTGATTTCGAGATCTATTAGGAATCCATTTGTGATCCTATGATCTGTTGAGATATGGGAATCCATGTGTGGTTTCGAGATCTGTTCGTATTGGAGCTCGTGTGGAAGATCTGTTTGAGGAGTGGCTTGTGTGCTAGAATGTCGGACGTAGCCTCACTAGTGACTATGACAAAAACAAGAGATATGATGCATAACCATAGGGTTAGTAACCCATGAAGGTGCATGCGACTCTTTTCTAGAGTCACTTACAGATATTCATGTGGGAGCGATGCACTTGGCTACTTTAGCCAGCTATGTATTTCCTATAGTACATTCACTAGGGATGTATATTGCTTCAGAAGGATATCTCTTATCCTTATGTAGTAGATCAAAGTTGGCTTTGATCCAAGGATATCTACGTGGAAATCCTACACACTAGCAAACATGTCTTCGCGATTATTATTGTATAGCTATTATTATTGTGATTTACACTCACATACAGCGTTGCTATTTGATTATTATTTTCTCACACCTTAGACATTATTATATTACCATTGGGTTTTATAATAGAAATGGTTTGGTTATCGTAAGAAAAAAACCCGTCCGTGTTTATTGGAGGCATGATCTTACGAGATACCCTTATTTTTGAAGGGTTTAAGATATAATAAATCTATATGATTTGAGTTTCTCATGCTATTTTACTAGACTGGTTCGGGTGTTATTTTCTTAATGCTCAGGTCAGCTCGAGTATATTTCCAGATTTAGCTACGGTTCATTGGAGCTCTTGGGAAGGAGCTGGATGATTTCTTATTGTAATTATTTTCCACTGAATAACATGATATGTATCTATTAGCATTGTGAGGATAGGTAGTTATAACTGTCCAGGAAAATGACAGGTTAGTTTTCTCTAATTGATGTATGTATATCAAAGTTTTCTTTTGATAAAGACCTTATGAGATATTATGCATTATCGTTCTGCATCCGAGACTGATATTGTGTTCTTTTTTCTTGTTTTGTTTCTTTTTTGTTGAATACCGTGAGTGTATTATTGTCGACATTCAAAAGCCCGATCATCACATATGTGCTTTAACCAGGCCCAATGACAGGATCAAAGGCTTAATTGACAAATACTCTTTGGATGGTTGCTTCGACCAGGCCTTGTGTTGGGACTAAAGGCTTCTCATCCATCTCCCTTGGATGGGTGCTTTGACCAGGACTGGTAGTAGAATCGAAGACTTAATTTACCATCACTCTTTGGTTGATTATTTCATCTAGGCCCTGGGTGAGACCGAAGGCTTAGTTATCCTCTTTACTATACGAGGTATGCTTCTTCCTAACGAATCTAGCAAACCTTGTCTACTTCGTATAAGAGGAAAACTAAACAGCTTCGAATGTTTAGTGTTCCATGTTTTTGATGTCACCTTTTCATCTGGTCTACTTAAAACGATAGTTTCCATGGGGAATAACTTCAGGAATGACTAGTGATCCTTTCAAATTTGGTCTCGGTAGGTCGTCCACTAGATACTTAGTATTTCCCATCACTCTTCTTTACACTAGATCTCTTTTCTTGAATGTTCTTCCTTTTAATTATTAATTGTAATATTTGGAGATTCTTTATTGGTATTCAGCCGTTCGTACGACAGCTTGATCTCTTAGTACATTAAGAAAGTCGAGAGATTCTTTCTTTCTTGATTTGATTCATAAGTGTATGCAATCCTTCGGCATGAAGGAACTTCGACCTTAATTGGTAGCATGGACTCAAACCTATAGGTTGAAGAAAATAGTTTATGTCTAGTAGTTATCTTAATGGAAGTTCTGTATGACCATAAAACGAGGGGAAATTCTTCCACCCGATTTCCTTTTACTATATCTAAACGTTTCTTTGGGATATTCTATTTGGTCTTATTTTCTGCTTCTACTGCTCCATTAGCCTTTGTATGAGCTACTGACAATAAGCCTTTTACTATCTTATTTCTTTCATAAAAAGGGATGAAATCTTCTTTTTTGAATTGAGTCCCATTGTCAAAAATAATCTAATTTTGGAATCCAAATCTGGTGATTATATTCTTTATGTTAAACTTCAAGACCTTCCATACGATCGTGTTTGGAAAAAGTCTGCTTCCATCCATTTGGCATAGTAATTGATGACTACTGCAACAAATTTTACACCCTTTTTGAAGACCGAAAAGGTCCAATT
The DNA here is from genome assembly GCA_030765085.1 of Allium cepa. Classification (NCBI taxonomy): domain Eukaryota; kingdom Viridiplantae; phylum Streptophyta; class Magnoliopsida; order Asparagales; family Amaryllidaceae; genus Allium; species Allium cepa. Next base: position 1,012,342,347 of record CM060934.1, on the reverse strand, counting down.
AAATCAATTTCTTGTATGTCAAAAGGCCATGGACTTGTAACGGCAGTCAACACATTTGGAGGTAACTGGGGAATTCAAGAATTTTTTGGCATTTATCACAACTTTGAACATCGGATAATGCATCCTCGATCATATGCGACTAATAACATCCTTGTGTCATTATTTTCTTTGCTAGTTTTATCTTATCAGAGTGTTTCCCACAGAATCCCTCATGGGTTTCATTCAATAAATTTGCCCCTATTTCTAGGTTAATGCATCGTAGGTAAGTTGTTAAATTCCAATTTCTACCTAACATCCCATCAGTTAGGGTATGGAGGGGCTTGGTATCTCAACTTTCATGGCTCATTATTTCCTTTAGGCCTTTTTCCTAGTATTCAATTGAGGGTGTTATCCAACCATTAGAACACTGATCCTTATAAGTGCTTTTTCCCATTCATTTGGGAGCTTTCTTATGATTAATCTCCCCTCAAGGGTCTTCCTTGTTATATTGTGGTTGTTGAGCTTGGGATCGAGTTAGAACTAAAGCTTTTTAATTTAGTGTCTCTTATTTTCCTAACCGAAACTAGAGTTCCCATCATGAATGATTTTAACTTTCGACCCCCCTCGTGAACCTGCTACTTTTGCTAAAGAATCTGCTAGTGCATTCTTTTCTCTTATTATTTGATGAATAGAAAAGTCACCGAACTGAACTAGCATTTCATGAACCCTTTTCATGTATTGGACCAACTGACTTTTTTTGTTTGAAAAAACTTTTCCAATTGCTTTACGGTTAACTGTAAATCGATAAATATTCCAATCTTTGGATTTTTATATGTCGAGCCAAGGTTAAACCCACTACCATGGATTTGTGCTCATCCACGTTATTTGTTGTCAAAAATTCTATCTTTGTTACATAATATAGTATGTCCATCGGACATAATTGCCACATAACTGGCCCCCGCACCTTGTTTATTTGAAGCTTCGTCCACGTATAACTGACACTTTGGTTAAAGCTTATTTTTCATTCCTAATTGCTCTTTAGTAAAACCTGTACATTCTACTATGAAGTCAGCTAGAGCTTGCCCTTTAATCGATATCCATGGTAAGTACTCAATATTATATTGGCTTAACTCTATTTCCTATTTTATTAATCTTCCTAAAATTTCAAGTTTACCGAGGACTTGCCTTAAAGGGTAGTTGGTTAACACCTTGATTGGCTGGGATTGGAAATAAAATCTTAACTTCAATGCTATTAGTAACAAACAATAAGCTAATTTCTCTATACTCGGGTATTTAGTCTGGGCATCCTTTAACCTCTTGCTCGTGTAGTATACCGAGTATTGAATTCCATTCTCTTCCATTATAAAGACTAAGCTAATTGCATGTTGCATATTTGATACTTCCATATATAAGTTCAAGTCTTCTCCCTCGATGGGGTTAGAAAGTATGTGTGGCTTTTCTAAATGGTCTTTTAAACCTTAGAAAGCTTTTTAACATTCTTTGGTCTATTTAAAGGTTTTTCTCTTTTTAATTTTGTTGAAGAAGGGAAAGCATTTGTCAGTTGCCTTTGATATGACTTTGTTGAGTGTTGCGGCTCATCCATTCAATTCCATTATTTCTTTACTCGTTTTTAGTTCCAACATATTTCTAATTGCTCTAATCTATTCAAGGTTAGCTTCTATTCCTCATGCACTTGGGATGTATGCCAAGAATTTACCAGATTAGATATCGTAGGAGCACTTTTGCAGATTTAGTTTCATTTTGTGCTTCCTAAATATTCCAAACATTTCGCTCAAATCTCCTGCATGAATTTCCTCCTCTTTAGATTTTATTAATATATCATCCACATATTCTTTCATGTTATTTCCAATTTGGACATTGAACATCCAATTTATAAGTCGTTGATATATAGCATCCACATTTTTGATCCAAATGGCTTTACCTTGGAACCGTACATTCCCTAGTCAGTTATATAGCGTGTACGTTCTTCATTAGGTTTCAACATAGGAATCTGATTGTACCGTAAATATGCATCCATGAATGATTATAACCGATGACCACTTGTTGCGTCAACTAATTGGTCAACATTAGGAAGTAAATAGCAATCCTTCGGGCAAGCTTTGTTAAAGTTCATATAATCATCAATTGTTCTCCACCCGCTATTGTCCTTTTTGACTAAGACCGGTTTTCTAGCAATTTAGGATAAAACACTTCGTTGTTGAACCCATTTTCAAATAGCTTTTTTAGTTCTTCTCGCAGTGCTATAGTGAAAATTTTATCAAACACCTCTTCTTTTGCCTTATTGGAGTAAACTTTGAATCAATATTGAGTGCATGTCACATTATTGTAGGGTCAATTCCTTCCATATTAGCGAGAGTCCAAGCAAAGACGTCTTTTCCTAACTGTAGAATGATATTACTTCTTTTCCCGTGTTCTCATCCATCCTCCTTCCTATCTTTAGCACTTTGGTACAATCTCTAAGCTTTAGACTTATTTCTTCTAGTATTCAATAGATTATGCATTTTTTAACCATCTTTAGAATCTATATCTGGTACTGTCTCCTTCAAAACATCCTTTCATCTTGGTCAATTTGATTCGATTCCATATACTTCCTCATTCTACCTTCCGAATTGACCTTCTTATCATGAGCTTGGTGGACTTTTGTTTGAAGACTTTGCATATTTGTCATAGACATCAGTGCTCAAGGACTAATATGTAAGGGCTTAGGAGTTTTAATTTCATTTGTTCATTTAAGACAGGCATATAACAAGTTTCTCCCCCATTATTATACAACTTAACTATGGAGAAATATATTTCATAAGAACTAAATTGTTCTCCCTATTTGGTCCCCTATCCTGCATTATAGAGTAACTTCACAAGCAGTTGCTTTGAAGAGACAAAGATGTCAATTTCACCCAGTGCAAGTCATTCGAAGAACGCATTACAATCAGATGTTTGCGTCAAAATTGGTCACAAACCCCAAATATCATGGAAGCACCAACATATGAATATAAATCAAAAATATTCAAGCACAAGTCATAGATCTAAGCTAACAACAACTAACAATCTAGAAATAATGAAAGAAACACAAGATTTATAGTGGTTCGGCTATCTCCGGCCTACATCCACTTTAAATAATTATCTTTTATTGATGTTCTTCGATGGTTACAGTGGTGATTACAGCGGATTACAATGAAGAATTTCCAATACAACAGTGATGGTAAGGTGTAGAATTGAATCCGGCAGAGTCTGGACGTCCAATAGCCAAAAGATCCCTTTTCTGTAGGTTCCGGGGGCTATTTGTAGGTGTAGGAGACTGATATTGTGCTCAAACTTTGGGAGACTTCTTCTGGCACATGAATGGGCCCATGCGATCGATCCCGAAAAGTTTTGACTCGATTCATCAAAAAACGATCCAATCAAGAAACTTTGCAGGAATGTTCTTTAGGCCGTACGTAAGCTCCTATGAAAATTTCATAGCATTTGGACCTGTGGTTTAGGAGCTATGATCGATGCAAGATCATGTTTTCCATAGCCTGTTGTCTTCGAATCCATGGTTTCGTTTCCCTTCTGTTTGACTCGATCGACGCACGTGCGTGTGGGGTGACGTGGTGCGAGATTCTTGGATTGCTCCACCTTTTTTCCCAGTCGATCGAGTCATTCCTATTTGAACTCCACCTAGATCCATCCACATCTTTTCATTCGCATTCATCTACCTCAACCCCTATTCGTATTTTCGGTCCATGTCCATCGAAGTGCGTGCTTTCGTATCGATACCTGTAGTGTGTTCCGCATCGATCATATACATGCTGATCGATTCGTAGCGACCTTAGATGATGTATGCAGGATCGATACGAGGAAGGTGGCATGGATACGAACAAGGTCGGTAGATGGATACGAACGAAACCTTACCTGGTGGATACGACGGAGGTCTGCAGAGTCGATGGATGCGAACTGAGCTCTTGTGGTCGATACGAAATCATGGATTCGAAATGCACCACCTGACCCCATCCTGATTGATACGAACGTCATCGATTCGAACCAATATCGATCGATACAAAACGTATTGATACGAAATGCTGCCTACCGATCGATACGAACAATATAACTCTTCTACCTTGTATCGATCGTATCTCTTTCATACGAACTCCGATTAACCTGAAATTTGAAATATAGCCTCTCCTAGCCTTGATCATCATCTCCAATGGATTCCGTCTTGATCGAAGCTCAGCCAAATTTTAACGACATCGATTGCAGCCTTGTTTCCAATCGATCTCCAATCCTGATATCCATTCTTCCTTGCCAATTTGTTGATATTCCAGCCTTGACCAAAAGGCGGGATAACAGTTGCCCCCTAAAACATGCCTTATGATAAGAAGGTGTGTTTTGAATAACTCCGAATCCGATATCCAAAATCCATAGCTAATTCCATGTCCATCCGAACACTATAACCGAGTTGTAATCCATTCTTATCCAATAACCAATAACAAATTTAGGACCTCTCCGGGTCGATATCCAAACTAGTTACCTCTCCGGGTTATTGCCAAGCGCAATCCACACCTGACGATCGTGGTCCAGTGTCCCTGGACGTTGAATATTGCCATGGCTTAAGCCCCAAGCCGAATCCCGGCCACTTCGGACCCTTGTCGATCATAGTCCATATTCGACGACCTGAAACAATAGCCAATAATGTAGGGCCTAAGTTCCAAGCCCAATCCTGGTCTCTTCGGACCCTTGTTGAGCATAGTCCACACTCAACGAGCTGAAATAATAACCGATAACATAGGGCCTAAGTCCTAGGCCGAATCGTAATCTCTCCGGACCCTTGCTGAGCGTAGTCCATACTCAACAACCTGAAATAATAACCGATAACATAGGGCCTAAGTCCTAGGGTGAATCGTGGTCTCTTCGGATACTTGTTGAGCATAGTCCATACTCAATGATCTGAAATAATAATCGATAACATAGAGCCTAAGTCCTAGGCCGAATCCTGGTCTCTCCGGACCCTTGCTGAGCATAGTCCATACTCAACGACCTGAGTAAGCCGACTTACCACGTTCTGGTAAAGCGACTCACTCCTTGCCATGTATAATCCATACCCAACGAGCGTTTATCAAAAACCAGACAATAATCCAATCAAAATCCAATCCAAAATCCAAATCAAATCAGAAAATCAGAAATCCGAACCAACATCCAAAACGAAAAATAATCATCCAAACGAGAATCCAAGCCAGAAAGCAAACAAAATCAGGAGTTCAAACCAAACTCCAAAATCAAACCATAAAAAATGAGTCTATGGCCCACAAATGGAAAACAAATTTCACAAACTATAGCATCGCGGTCTATCACCATTTAGAGCATGCCTAGGGGCCATCTCCGTCCTTGTACATGTGTAAATGATTTTACCGTTTGCCGGTGGCTTGCTACTTATTTCATAACGTCCTAGTCAATTGATAACCAATCAACCATCATCCCTGGGCCTCACACCATCATGGTTTGAGGTAGATGGTGGTTGCTCCTGCTCCACCGTTGCATTCCGAGCCCCAACATACTGCCTTAATTGTCCATTCCTCACATGCTCCTCAATTATGTCCTTTAAGTTCCTGCAGCTGTTGGTAACGTGTCCATCCAAATCATGGAAGAGACAGTGCCTTCCTGATGTCCTTTCACGTTCAGAGGGTTCTCTCCTAGCTGGCCTTCGGTAAGGAAGGAGATTCCGGGTTTCCATGTATATCCGTTCCAATGTTTCATTCAATCCAGTGTAGGTGGAGGACTTCGGCTCCCTCCATCATTTCCCGGCCTTTTTCGAATCATCATTAAGCTTCCTTTTTCCCTTTCCTTTATCTCTGTCCAAGCCTCCGTTGGATGGTCCTCCACCCTTAGTCGCATTCACCCCTTTTAACTTTGAATCTATGCATGCGTCCTCTTGCCGAAGGAATCTTTCAACTTCGTGAAAGAATTCCCTGAGATCCAGTGATGAGTCTCGTATTAGAGATACTTTGAAATCTGAATCCTCTCTAACTCCCGATACTACTTCCATCAAAACCATCGATGGATCTGGCCGATCCACCGAAGCAACCACTTCATTAAACCGAGTCAGGAAAGCTCTGAGTGACTATCTTTCCTTTGCTTGATTGACATTAGTGTCATCACGTTCTTTGGCCTCTTGATATGAACCTGAAATTGCCTCAAAAACCTATCCACCAACTTTGTCCACGTCCTAATAGATCCTTCCACCAACTGCCTGAACCACATCGCAGCTATATCCGTCAAGTACAGAGGGAAACATCGGGCCATAACTTCCTCCGATGCCCCTAGCACTTCCATGTGTCTGGTGTATCTCATCAAATGATCGGTTGGGTCAGCCTTGCCATTGTAGACTTCCATGCTAGGTAGCTTGAAATTAGGTAGATTTCGAGCTATCCTGATTTTCCGCGTAAACAGACTCTTATTCACTCCTTCCAAATCTCCATTGGTTAATCCTCTGTGCATAGTTCTCCTAATAATCTCAGCTAATCCAGCATTATCTGTTAAAGGTTGCCCCCATGCCCTTGAGGGAATTCTGGTATGTATTCTTTGTGGCTTATCTCTAGCCTCTTGAGCTCCATTCATAGGTCTTCCAGTGTCAGATCCTACGAGTTTGCGCCCAAGCCTTCGTTTATCGACTTCTGGCTCTGTGTTCTGTCCTCCATTGGGTTCCGCAACCCTAGCTCCTTGTTCCACATTCGCAGCCGCTGTAGTCGGTCCTAGGTTCTGTGTTCCTGCAGCTCTTATCTGTTCAAAGAAAGTCTGCATCATATCCTATTGACTCTTCAATAATCTCTCATGCAATGAATTCGCCATAGCTTCCATTTCGTCCCTGGTAATATAGATAGAAGCTTGCCCTTCTCCAGCTCTGGAGGATGCCTCTTGACTTCCTCCTTGTTGGCTTCTTTCAGCTCTTTGTCTTCTGCTTGTTTGTCGAGTCATTATCTTCAAAACCTGAATTCTTCAAGCCTTTCAAATCTGAACTCGAAGTCTGGTGTATCGGTTGCTAGTCTTTCTCAGTGAAAGCACTAATGCGTTTGCGCCAAAATTGGTCACAAACCCCAAATATTGTGGAAGCACCAATATATGAATATAAATCAACAATATTCAAGCACAAGTCATAGATCTAAGCTAACAACAACTAATAATCCAGAAATAACGAAAGAAACACAAGATTTATAGTAGTTCGGCTATCTCCGGCCTACATCCACTTCAAATAATTATCTTTTATTGATGTTCTTCGCTGGTTACATTCGATTACAGCAGATTGCAATGAAGAATTTCTAATACAACAGTGATGGTAAGGTGTAGAATTGAATCCAGCAGAGTCTGGATGTCCAATAGCCAAAAGATCCCTTTTATGTAGGTTCCAGGGGCTATTTATAGGTGTAGGAGGCTGATATCGCGCTCAAACTTCGAGAGACTCCTTTTGGCATGTGAATGGGCCCACGCGATCAATCTCGGAAAGTTTTGACTCAATTCATGATTGATAAGAACCAATTTCGTATCGATCAAAAAAATAATCCAATCGAGCTGAAACTTTGCAGGAATGTTCTTTAGCTTGTACATAAGCTCCTATGAAAATTTCATAACATTTGGACCTGTGGGTTAGGAGATATGATTGATGCAAAATCACGTTTTCCATAGCCCATTGTCTTCGAATCCATGGTTTCGTTTCCCTTCTGTTCGACTCGATCAAGGCACGTGCCTGTGTGGTGACGTGGTGCGAGATTCTTGGATCGCTCCACCTTTTTTGCCGAGTCGACCGGGTCGTTCCTACTTGAACTCCACCCAGATCCATCACATCTTTTCATTCGCACTCATCTACCTCGACCTCTATTCGTATTTTCGGTCCATGTCTATCAAAGTGCGTGCTTTCGTATCGATACCTGTAGTTTGTTTCGCATCAATCATATACATGCTGATCGATTCGAAGTGGCCTTAGATCATGTATGCAGGATCGATACGAGGAAGGTGGCATGGATACGAACAAGATCGATAGATGGATACGAACGAAACCTTACCTGGTGGATACGACGGAGGTCTGTAGAGTCGATGGATGCGAACTAAGATCCTATGGTCGATACGAAATCATGGATTCAAAGTGCACCACCTAACCCCATCCTGATCCATACGAATGTCATTGATTCGAACCAATATCGATCGATACGATACGTATTGATACGAAATGCTCCCTGTCGATCGATATGAACAGTATATCTCTTCTACCTCGTATCGATCATATCTCTTTCATACGAACTCCGATTAACCTGAAATTTGAAGTGTAGCCTCTCCTAGCCTTGATCATGATCTCCAATCGATTCAGTCTTGATCGAAGCTCAGCCAAATTTTAATGACATCGATTGCAGCCTTGTTTCCAATCGATCTCCAATTCTGATATCCATTCTTCCTTACCAATTTGTTGATATTCCAGCCTTGACCAAAAGGTGGGATAACATAAGATGGCAGGTTTATCACAAAAAAAGTATTAGACATCCTCGTATAAGGTAAAGTTCCTATTTCAACAATTAGTTTGATCTGCCCAATGGGTGTGGCGCCTTTGTTGTTAAATCCAAAGACTAGAATTCCTAATTGATCAAATCAATTTTTTAAAATGACATTAACTGCACTTCGAGTGTCAATTAATATCCTTGACACAAGTCAAAGACCGATTTGGGCCATTATCATGAACGAATTATTATGTGGGTGCCTAACTCCTAACAATTCGTTTGGAGTTATTACCATATCCGGCACATGAATAGAACTTTTAAAAGTATTTGACCATGGTTCCTTACTTATAAAATAGATTCCCTTCGTGGCCCCTTTTATATACATGTTTCTTGGTCCTTTACTTATTCTTGCAATATGTGGCGCTTTGTGAATCACATTAATATGGTTAATTGGTTACAACAAATCCCAAGGAAGCTCACAATCTAGGACATTGGTGTTATTAGCTGGAGGTTTTCATTACGAGGAACGTCTTGATCTCTTTTACAAAATATTTTAAGCATTCCTCTTCTAATCATATTTTGAATGGTTCCAGCTTGAACTCGGTAACCTGCCAATTTGCGTTATGAAAAGTGCCTAATCCTCTCCTTTGTTTGATTCGGATTTATACTTGACTTAAATGATGTAGGGTATTCGAGCTTGTCTTTAGTCACAACATATATGTAAGGGATGGGTTGGTTCAATTCAGTAGAATTAGCTTTAGAAAGTTCATCCCATTTACCTTTTTTGGATCATAAAGCCTCCCTTCTCTCTTTAATTTTGTTTGTTGTTGAACATTTCATCCATTCATTTGAATTTATCCTTTTAAAAGTGAAAATCTTGCAAATCTTTGGAATAATACCACTTTCCAAAAAAGGGTATTTTCAATGAAATCAAACTTTACTACCATCAACTTTTCTTGATCACTCACTCTTTGTGCTTTATTTGTTTCAACATTGAATCTCTTCAGATAATCCCTTGACAACTCTCTTGGTTTTGTTTTAAGTTGGCCAACACACTTACAACGAGAGTTGGCTCCTTAGAGTTGTAGGACTGAGGTGAGAACTCATAAGCAAATTGTTCCTATAAGTAAATTATTTTATCACGATAACATTGGTATCACTTTGTAGCTACACCGAAGAAAGTGGTCAGGAATAACCTATATCGTACTGCCCTCGGGGAATCTTGCAAATCCATTTGGCGTCCGAAAGCCATCAAATGGACATTAGGTACAGTTGTTATATCATATTTGATTGATGGGATCGTTAGATACGATGGAAATAGGACTGTCATAATCTCTTCAATGAACAGTGTTTCCCTAAAGTTATTACTAGGGATCCATCCGTTTCCATTTTAGGACTGCTATATCGATTACCATCTTACTGGCCAAATCTTTCAAATATGCCTCATAATTAAGGTAGTCTCTTCGTTCGGGTTTATTTACACTTTTGAAGCAAAGCTTTCACATTGTACTTGTGAGGATTTTTACTCTTTATTTGGTCTTTGAGTTAGACGATTTTCAGCTTTTCTTTATGGTCCTAGATTGTTTTTTTCAACATATTTATTCTTTAATCTGACCCATCAGCTTTCCTTCGAGGAGATTCAGCTTCACCTTCTTCGTTTTTTGTTCTTTGAAATAACCTTGAAGATTTTTGAGAGATAAGTATCTAATTAGTTTTTGCATTGTTCGAAGTTGCCTCTTCATGGTTTTGAGGTTTTTTTTTCCTTATATGTTTCCAAAGGGATCAATGCTTGACCTATTTTGGCATTTCTATGTTTAATTAAGGAATTGCATTTTCCGCATGGTTCATGTGTTGTGTAGATTTTCTTTGAAATTGAACATTAACCTTCTTCATTGATCTACCTATTTGCAAAATTTAGTGGTCTAATAGTGGTTATTAAATTGTCTTTCTTGAGTTCAATTCTTAATGGAAACACCACTTAATGTTAGGCTAAAATTTAGTTCAACCTGATATGTTCTAGTCATGAGGAATCAGAGGCACTTGAGTAAATTAGATTACTTAGTCAAGTACAATATTATTGAGTTCGCATGAAGTCATTATGTAAATTGTTCTTTGTCAATCCCTGAATGAAAAGTCATAAAGCCGTATAGATCCAAATGGTAATTAAATTCACAATTCAAGCTCTTTTTATTATGATAATAGTAAAATGAAAATGAACAAGAAGATCAATTGAAAATTCGTGCATTTAGATTATTGACATGTAGCACTTAAAGAAAATGAGCTGTTGAGATTTTACTAATGTGGCACTTTGATGGTCTAGTAGCACAGCTTCCCTTTGGTCCCTTTATCATGACATGGCTTGGTTGGACCAATCAAGGGTTACCACGTAGCATTGTAGGTGTGCTTATGTATTGATTTCTTGATATGCGATTCAACCAACATGCGATAGTTCCATAAACTTAATATGTGATGGCTTCGTGAACTCAATATGTTATAGTCACATACCTTTAGCATTCAATATTAATATCCATATGCGATAGTTTGATGATTCAACATGCGATGGCTCCTTAGCCCTAACATGCTACAGCTCTATAAAATCAATATGCCATAGCCACACACCTTTAGCTTGCAATTACAACATATCTTCAACAAGCAATGTTTGATGATTAAACATGTGATGGCTCCTTAACCTCAAAATATGATTGCTTCGTAAACTCAATATGCCATAGCCACATACCTTTATCATGTAATGACAACATATCTTCAATATGTGATGGTTTGATGATTTAACATGCGATGCATGCTTAGCCTCAACATGCCATAGTCCATAATTTTCATCAGATGATAGCCTCTTAAGTCTTAAATATGTGATTGCTTCAAAGTGTAACATCTGTCAAGATTAATAAGAAATTAATTAATTAAAATAAGGCTAAAAATATAAAAAAATTCAAGTGTTGGAATTTTCCCATGAAAGTTACACTATTATGTTCGTGGCGGTTTGTTGATCAACTTTTATATATGAAGTTTTTTAATTGGAGCTCAAACAGAAAAGTTATTGGCATTTGAAATTTTCAAATTTAAAATAATTCGAACAAATTTGAATTTAAAAATTAAATAACTTTAACATTTAAAATTTAAACGGTAATAAACGTATAACATTATGGAAAACTTATCATTTAAGAAAAATTTAACATTAGTTTTAAAGGGGGAAATAAACAATAAAGGTAAAAATAAATTATGCTTGGGGTAGAAGGCAGGTCGACCACTTATATTGGGCCGGTCAACCGCCTAGGGTAGGCCGATAGACTGGTTAGTGAATGTCGATTAGGGTTTGTCATAGCCACGAATGACCTCGATTTTGCTACAGTAAACCGATTTAAATCATATGGCCTAGATACATTCTAACCATTGTAAAAAGAGCCTTACTTTTATTCACATTAAAATTAGAATGATAGCGAAACTCTATCAGTCTTCTTTTTCTTCTTCAGTTCTTCGATTCAGAATCAATCGAACTTAAAGGAAATAGATTTTGGATACACACACATACGTTTTTCCTATCTTTATTCTTCCCTAGTCTCTGATTTTGAATCTAGTCTATATACAATTGTATTCTTGTGTATTTCAAAAAGCAGAAACCTAAAGGAGCAGTTAGGCAAAGGTGTGAATCAAGTCGAAGGAAAGCAGGAAAACCATTTGTGAGTGGAAATCTTAGTTTTTCACATTTTAGTATTTTATGTAATAAATGATTAGATTTGTTTTATGCTTTAGGGAACTTTTTATATGAAAACCTAAAACCCTAAAATCCCAAAATTCAACTAATAAAATGTTAATTTTTGGATTAATTGGAATTTCTATTATTTTATGTCAATATAGTAGAATTTAACTTTTTGTTTGCAATTTGACTATTTTTGTTCTATTCAGCTTTTATTTCTAATTTCTAATATCATGATGAAGTGTTCTAAAAAAATAAAATTAGGAAATGGTATGCAAAGTATGGATTCTCCTATTTGTAATTTGCACTGCCTATTTCTGAAATTTAGCCAAATATGAATCCCTTTTTTCACTTTAAATTTGTATATGTAAAAGTTGAATAGAATATAAAGGGTTTAAATTGTAAAGTTTTGTTTCCTTGAAATGGAGGCATAGATTCTATTATATTAATGTAATAAGTACAGTATTTTGTAAATTATTGTACGAAATTGAGGCTTATATGAATATGGAACTTTTGACATTTTAATCATTTGTATAGGAAGATAAAATCTTAGAATTCGAATATTTCTACGCATGTTTAGGAATACTTAGCTGGCCTAAAATTTACATACATATAAATATATTAATAGTGCGCACACACACACACACACACACACATTTATAGTAACCTATAAATCATATCGCATAGAATAAATAGGTTAAGAAATAGTATTAAACCCCTTATGAAAGAAGTTGAGGATAATTATGGAAATTAGACAATCATTGAAGGTAAATAAGGAGTTTACCTTATATGGTCTTAGTGCATATACATAGGCGAGATATAATATATATATATATATATATATATATATATATATATGTAGTATATATATGGTAGTATATTCGAAAAGCAAAAACATGACTAAGTTATAAGGATGCGAGGTTGGTCAAAAGCACATAGAAGCCTACCCAACTAACCTGGCTATCAGTAATGTGACTTTGGGGCTAATGTGATACATCGTCTATAATAAACATCCATGATGGACATGAGGTTAATTCCAATTTTATATGGTAAGTCTGCCCAGCTAATCTAGCTACCAGCACTTACGAATAATCAGACTAATATGGGACGTTACGGTTTAGGTCACGAGTCATAAGACAGATATCCTAGTATGTTCCGACTTCAGAATTGAAGGTATTAAGTGGTTGTTGTAGGCCCGGCCTCCTTCCCACTCAAGAAGTATTAAATGGTCGACATTATCTTGTATGTGGGATAGTGGGAAATCTATTGAAGGGATCAGCTTCGGGGTTGATGGTATTATGTGGCTGTTGTAGGGTCCGCCTCTTCCCATAAAAGAAGTATTAAGTGGCCTGATGGAATTTCTTATGATGTCAATTAGGAAGTACCAAAGAGGGCTCTGCCTTGGGTTAGATATTAAATAACAGGGATTTGCCAAGGTATATGTATTAAATGGTTAGAGCCTACCTAATTCACATTAAAAAGGTACTAAGTGGATTAGGTGCTTTCTCTTGCATCGTTAGGACATGATCAATAATAGTTGCGTTGTCACTACATGGTAGTTATGAAGTTAGACGGGAAGGGTTTCTTGGCCTACAGTTAACGGTACGTTATGGTGTGGGACTGGAAAAGCTTTTGGCTTACGATGGAGGTATACTTAGTAGGATGAAGTATAGGATGCACAGGACAAGTTACTTATCTAAATGAATTTGCCCTAACATTGTTATGGTAAGACTTGAGATTTTCATTCAGCATACATTGTTGTTCTGACTCTCTCCTCATCGCATCCCATGGGTCAGGGAGAAACGATGCAGATAGAGAAGATAGGAATGGTGGTGAAGATTTATGGCAATTTATTTGTTTATCTATGTTTTTTATGTATTCATATGCACCTAGATTTAGACATGTTGATGTTTTATTTTGAGATGTTATATTATTGATATTTTGGTATGTTGTATTTCTGGATTTGATTTTTATGAAATATGTAATTATTTCTGTTATTATATTTATCCCTTCCGCTGCGAGATTTTGAAAGCATAGATAGATAGCTCGGAATATTGTTCAATGTATCAATTTTACCAACTAACATTCAACATTAGAATGGACTTAAAGGTTGATGGGCTATTATTGGGTCGAAATTTAGGTCTATTCTGGAGAGGGTTGTTAAACAAAGTGTCAATTTTCATATCTCATTGGTCATCATGTGATGACTTTGGAAAGAATAACCCTCGATAACATAGGTCAACATGCGATAGAATTGGTATCATCAACTTTTGGTAGTCTACCTCATCATCATGCAATAGCTTGGGATCATCAACCCTCAATTACCAATTTAGTTAACATGCGATAGCTTTAGGATCATCAACTGTAACGACCCGTAATTTCGCTACTTTAGAAATAAGAGATTTCATTCGTTTTAATTTAAAAAGGAATTTAAAACTTAAATAAATATGTTATATATAATAAATAATTATCTATTCTTATAGTTAATAAATTAAAAGGTATGAATTTGGATTTTAGAACAGATCGACAAAAGTCAAGTTTTGTTAATAATAAATAAAGGCTTAAATAAATAGGCATAAATATTTATTTAGAAAGGTAAACCTTATTTAAAACATCTAATAAAGATAATAAAAGTATATTAAAATATTTAAAAGAGTATTGATAATTGTTTTACAAAAATAACCAAAATTTGTCGCATTTCGTTAGTTTCACATACGCTGTAAAATTAGAGATTTTGATATAAAGAGACATGTTTTAATTTATTTAAAGAAGTAAAAAGTTCATTTTAAAGTTTGATTTACATCAATATATAGCTTAACAAAAAGGTCAAATTCTGACGGTAAAATTTGTTGACAAAAACACCATTTTCAACCAAAACAAGTTGTCGACAAGTTGTTGCAACTTGATACATTTTCTAACATACACATATGCATAAATACAACTTAACAAACTATTTAAACATTCTACATTTAGCACTAAAAACAAAAAGAGTTTACTTTTGAAAATATTTACATAAATATAAAAAGATGTAAAAGTATGATTAGACAAATTTAAAATGATTAGAGCTTTTATAAAAACAACATCATTACCTTACTTCTCATCTCATTAATAAGATGTAATACTTTTATATAGAAAAGGAGCAAAACTATATGATTTAATAACTACAAACCATAAGAAGATGACATATCTTTACCTCTTAACACACTTTTCCATAATCATCATTCCATACATTAAATGCAACTCAAAGGCTAATCAAATACAAAAGTAAACAAGGTTATTAATGTCATTTACCACCAAAATCTTCACTTATAAATACAACCATAAATCTCTTCATTTCTACTTCACTTTCATTTCACAAAATTCCAAAATCCTTCTCTACTTCCTCCATTTCCCTTCTACCTTCAAGCTATCACCTCCATACTTCCTTACCATCACCTTACACCCTCAAAACTCAAGACCCAACTCACCTACCCCTTCCAAAACACCCAGAGCCGAGCCTCACACCTCCTCCTCCTCATATACCCAAGCCATGACACCTCCTCCCCAACTTCCTTCGGCCGTACCCCCTCCCTACTAGCTAACCCGAGCTCCTACACCCCAAGGCCGAGCACCACACACCAAAACCCGAGCCCAAAACACCTACTACATGCCCAAGCCCAACTACCCAAGGCCGCACCCCCTCCACACCCAAGCCCGTACACTCTTCTCCTCCATATAAAAAAACAAAAGAGGAAAAAAGAGAAAGAAAAAAAGAAGGAAAACAAAAGCATTCCCAAAGAAAAAAGCTAAGGCGAGAACACAAGTCATTGGCGAAAAACGCGTTGTTCAAAAGCATGTAGCCTACGAAAATGTTTGATGGAGTGGATATGAAGGTGAGAAATTCTCATCGCTTTTTGAATTATATTGGTTATCATGTTTAATTATTATGTTAGATAATCACCATTTGATGATATGGATGTTTGATTGATTGTTTGAATATGTTGGATAATCCGTAGTAATGTTATGACATTTACCATATTGAATATGTTAATGTTATATGATTGTTGTATGGTTGTGATGATAATTTGGACATCAAATTTCTATTTATTAAGAAATCCCTTTGTTTAATAAGACCCTCTTTTAGTAATGTGAGATATTTTGGAAAAATAAGTCTCTTTTCAATTAGAAGTGATATTAAAGTTAAAATAAAAGAGAATTTGAAATTAGAAGTAAAACGGATTTGAAAAGATTGTTAATTTGAAACTGAAATTGAGATGAATAGTGAAATTGAAATTGAAATCGATTTTGAAAAGTGAATTTTAGTTTGAGGTTGAATTGAAGTTTAAATTGAAATTAGATTTGAAATCTAAGTTTTAATTGAGTTTAATTTGATATTAGAATAGAAATTGAATTGAAATTGGAATTTAAAATTTAATATTAAAATAATAGGAATAAAATAATATTATAATATGGTAATAGTGAAAATACATTTTAAAAACTTTAAAAAGTGAGAATATTGATTTAAAATGATCTGTAATGATTTTATAAGTAATAGAATTCAATTTGAATAAATTATTTCAAATATTGAAAAATAAGTTAAAACTAGGTGCGTCGCGCAACGGTAGTTCGCGATTTCGCGCCGAAAAGTTCAATTGAATGTGTAGAGTGGAATATAGCTCGGAATTCTTCGAGATAAGAAAATTGTGGACTATTATATCCATATCTTCTAAACTAAGAAATAAAATCAAAGTTTCGATAGGTAGATTTTCAATTAAGTCAAATAAAATTTTCAGAAAAATCGCGCTAGTGTAGTTAAGTGACCATAACAGGAATTTTTTTTAAATGAATGTTTTTAATTATGGAAAAATATGAAATAAATATGATAAGTCTATTTAAATGATTTGAAAGAGATTTGAATTGGAAAGTATAAATTATCGAATGTTTAGAAGTTGATTTAAATCAAATAAGCTTATATAGCACTTTCCGCAGCACTTTTATGTTGTGAATTCTATAACTTTTGGAATGTGAGTTCAAATGTAATGACGTTTCGTAGATTCAATTGTGAATGTTTTAAGAAAGGATAATTGAGCGTTTTGAAAGATAATTGAGAACATTTATAAGCAGTTCCAAAATAAAGTGGAAACCTGAGTATGCGAAAACGACTAGTACATTTGTCCCGCCTGTGAGATCTGGAAAGATAAAACAAGGTGTTTAACTAAGGTTAGGGATAGAGCAACCAGTGCCTTGAACTTACTCGGTCTATGTTTTCTTTTCTTAGGCGAGGGGTGGAACAGATCGAAAGGAAAGCCCGGATGCTCTTAAATAAAAAGATCGTATGAAGTTTTCCAAAATAAAAGAAGATTAGTATTATCCAGAATTTAAGCAATATCCAGAGTGAATGATTTCTATGATCCAATTTACTCAAAAATGTTTGCTCAAATTGATTTAGGTTTTATTGTAAACGATGTCTTAAATAAAATTGTTTTTGACCCACCTAAAAGTTAAAATAATTTGATTGAAAGTTAAGTAAGGAAAATTGGGATATTTCCAAAGCAAAAGAATGAATTACTTAGAATTATCCTAAGTTAAAAGAAAGATAATTTCGAAATCATCCGAAAAGAATTAAAGTGAAAAGAGACTTAATAAGTCCTGCATACTCGTATTCACTTTTTATCGATAATTGGATTTCGAAGGAACCGGGATCGGATTAGGTTGAGTCCTATCCAAAAACCACTTCGAACCAATGTATATGTTCTAACGTGAAGACATGTTGAAGGTGATTGAAGACCGTGGATCTTTATAGCGTGAGGACTGCTTGTTGACTTGCTCTGGGTAGCTCCCGAGTTATATATAGCAGTGGTCTCCTCGTTGTGGAGATTTTTCGGATTGCAAGGACTACTCGCTACTAGTGGTAGTAGGAGAGTGCCTTCGGTTTGTCCTATTCCTAGACAACTTGTATGGATGTTTGTCTGACATTGCATTTCTAAGGATTACGCACATTGGTTTTTACAAATGTACATCAGTGGTGGCGGAGAAGGCAACTTCTCTTAGCTTAACACCCTCCTTGAGACATACGAGCTCAAGGGTTGCATTTTTATGGAAGGCAATTAGTATTCAACAGAAATGGCAATGTGGCATTCAAAGATGTGATATGTGCTATGTGAAAAGGTAATCGTTTTCCTTAAGCCTCGTCAAACCGGAAATGACTGAAACAGGATTAGATGCGGCAAGGCTAAGTGGGTCATTCTCAATTAGGTATGATCATCCCCTTCAAGATATATTTCTTCCTACTATGACGTTCGGGATGTTAATTAATGTGGTGTATGGAAAGAGCGCTCTCGGATAAAGGTCGGTAACGACCGGGGATGGCATATTCGGTACCATCTAGTTATAGCGGTAGGCCGGTCTTGTGTTGGTAGAGTAGGCTATGTGATGGTTTCTCGGGACAGGCATCTAGAGGTGTATCCATTTCGGAAGGTAGATCCTGTGCCTGGTCATTTGTATGGAAATCCATTCTCCAATAAGAACCTACGGTTTTGTTTGTATTGGCGTAATGAATAGCCTCAAAATGCTATATAGGTAACCATTTCGGATAAGATTAATAAGTTTATTTGCAAATGTTTTTAAAGAGATGCCATTAGAAATAATATCAAAGGGTTTTGATATAAAAGTATTTTAGTTATCATAAGGTAAAAACTCGTCCGTGTTTAAGTGTGGGTGTGGTCTTACGAGATACTCTTTATTTCAAAGGATTTTATCCAAAGGCCGTTATATGACACTTTCATTTATTATTGGGTTTTTCTCACGCTGATTTATCAAGCCTGATCCGGGTATTTTCAACACTCGGGTCAGATCCGAGTAGTTTCGGGTTAGTCAAAGACGATTGGTGTTTCTAAAGTAGAGCTAGAGATATTCATCGACGTATGAAATATTCTATTATCTGATGTACTTAGTGGGGTTCGTACATGATAGGAGGTTCTCGCTTCTTGTTAGGTAGCGAACGGATGACTCTTACTCCACATGTCCCTGAGATCGAGTATCGAAGGGTTGGTTTCAATCGAGAGGTTGGCTATAAAAGCAAAGCGTGAGGTACCAATGTAAGCTACGAGGGAAAGTGGCCGTTGTCGATGGTTGAAAAGCCTCGATCATTATTAGAGTTGAAGTTTAAGCGAGAACCTTGGATCTGTTATGGGTAAAGTCTCATCAGAGATAGGATTAGTAATATCCTAGGATGAGTAACTCATTAGACATAAGGTTAGTAACACCCTAGAATGAGTTATGAGAGTATATATATGAGCACGTATTTGTTAATTTTATAAAGGTGATTTTGTTTTAAAAAAAAGATGGTAAATGAAATAATTTTACCTTGGGTTTATATTTCAAATGTACAAAATGGGATATTATTATTTTTGGGTTAGAAGTTAAGGATTGTTTGTAATTTTGCTTAGTGAAACTAAAATATGATTATCTTGTGATTAGTATTGCACAATTTAACTATAAGGTATTCCAAACAGAATCAATTAATTGAAAGATAGAATTTAGAACTTTAATCATACACCCTTAGATATTTAGTATTAAGAAATAATAATGATTAAGTGATTATCATAATGGATTGATTTAAAAGCTAAGTACAAATATCCTGTGAAGTAAAATTCACAATTTGACTGTAAGATATTTGATGATAATATTAAAGTTGTAAGTTGTAACTAGAGAAAGTAAAAAGAGAATGCACACTTAAATTTATTTTTTTATCAAAAAGATAGGAAAAGGACAAACCTAAATTGAGACTTTTTACTAAATATAATATAAAAAGATAAGTTGTATAACTTATTAAGGAGATAAGGTAATGTAAAATTTAGACACTTTGATTAGGTTGAAATTTAGGAAGAAGAGGTATAAGAAATATCATCCTAATATAAACTTTGAATTAGTGATACATTTAGGGTAACATTTGTAATTCATGATGAAGTAAGATTAGAAAGACATAATTTTAAATAATATGGTTAGTAGAGTGATTATTGGTGAAAAAGGTTAATAACAAATACCATGAGAATTAAGTTTCACAAATTTGACCATAAGGTATTTGGTAGATTTGAGATTAAGAAATTTTATCTAGAAATGGATAGGTACATAAGTTAAGTAGATAACCATAAGATTAGTAAGCAAAATATGTACAATTAGTAAAGTTGGCTTATTAATATATGGATAAGATAAATAATATTAGGTAAATTGAAACCTTAGATAAATAGAGCTAAGGATTAAGTTTTATAACTTACTAATTTGAGATAATAGTAGAATTCTACATTGGTTAAACATCCTAATTAAAGTAATAACGATTTGAAGTTTGGGGATATGTATATATACTCTTAGGAAGTAAAGGTATATTATATAAGTTTAAGTCATATTATATGCTTAAGTAATAATGGATCTAGTAAAAAGTGAGTGGTTGTGAAATAAACTTGGATTAATAGAAATTTTAGGTAAAGATGAATGTGGATAAGTACATAAGTTAGACGTATATCATTTCAACACATAAAATTTGATCTAAGATTTGAGTACAGAACTTTAAGGTGTTTACACCAATCCGAAAAAGGATTTATCAGTCGATTCTTGACGGCGAACATTAATAAGGGTTTATGATTATGCATACGAGTTTTCTATCATAGTTGGGAGCTATGCAAGGAAAGCAAGGGTTTGTGATCAAGAAGTCTGATCAAAGTCTGCACTAGAAAATCGGAGGATCGATACTAGTTCGGAAGTAAAGTTATGAATTCGAATAATAGATTGAATCAAATATCCATATAGTATGTTGTTTTGGGTCTGTCTACTTAGTAGTTGGATAGTTATCTTAAATAGTAGGCACTAAGATATAGTGGTTGGACTTATGTTTTTATATGTGTATATTTATATAGACCTTAGGTATAGTTAATGCTCAGGACAGAGGATGAGTTATGTGGATGTATTCCTTTATGTTGATATAATATCAGTGTGGTTGTTTGTGGATGTATAGTTTTGTTGGGTTGTTGTATATATTATCTTAAGTGTGCAGTATGCATTACAATGGGTAGGATAGAAGTTTGACTTGATGTATGTACATATAACCTTAAGTACGTGATGGATACTCAGGTTAATGTGGGGAATTATTATATGTATGTTTGGCTTCATTTGTTTCAGTGTTGTTATGATATCGACCTTCTTCTTTTCTATCATCAATAGAAATAAGTCAAATTATTTAAGGATATGAGTATGAGATAGATTCCTTTATCTAACTTTCATTTCGAGGACGAAATGCTTTTAAGCAGGGGAGAATATAACGACCCGTAATTTCGCTACTTCGGAAATAAGAGATTTCATTCATTTTAGTTTAAAAGGAATTCAAAACTTAAATAAATATGTTATATATAATAAATAATTATCTATTCTTATAGTTAATAAATTAAAAGGTATAAATTTGGATTTTAGAACAAATCGGCAAAAGTTAAGTTTTGTTAATAATAAATTAAGGCTTAAATAAATAGGTATAAATATTTATTTAAAAAGGTAAATCTTATTTAAAACATGTAATAAAGATAATAAAAGTACATTAAAAGATTTAAAAGAGTATTGATAATCGTTTTACAAAAATAACTAAAATTTGTCGCATTTTGTCAGTTTTACATACGCTGTAAAATTAGAGATTTTGATATTAATTAAAAATGATTTTAAATTATAAAGAGACATGTTTTAATTAATCTAAAGAAGTAAAAATTTCATTTTAAAGTTCGGTTTATATCAATATATAGCTTAACAAAAACTTCAAATTTTGACGGTAAAATTTGTCGACAAAAACGCCGTTTTCAACCAAAACAATTTGTCGACAAGTTGTTGCAACTTGATACATTTTCTAGCATACATATATGCATAAATACAACTTTACAAAATATTTAAACGTTCTACATTTAGCACTGAAAACAAAAAGAGTTTACTTTTGAAAATATTTACATAAATATAGAAAGATGTAAAAGTTTGATTTGACAAATTTAAAATGATTAAAGCTTTTATGAAAACAACATCATTACCTTACTTCTCATCTCATTAATAAGATGTAATACTTTTACATAGAAAAGGAGCAAAACTATATGATTTAATAACTACAAACCATAAGAAGATGACACCTCTTTACCTCTTAACACACTTTCTCATAACCATCATTCCATACAATAAATGCAACTCAAATCAAAGGCTAATCAAATACAAAAGTAAACAAGGTTATTAAAGTCGTTTACCACCAAAATCTTCACTTATAAATACAACCATAAATCTCTTCATGTCTACTTCACTTTCATTTCACAAAAATTCCAAAATCCTTCCCTACTTCCTCCATTTCCCTTCTACCTTCAAGCTATCACCTCCATACTCCCGTACCATCACCTTACACCCTCAAAACTTAAGACCCAACCCGCCTACCCCTTTCAAAACCCCCAAAGCCGAGCCTCACACCCCTCCTTCTCACATACCCAAGCTGTGCCACCTCCTCCCCACCTACCTTCGGCCATACCCCCTCTCTACTAGCCCACTCGAGCTCCTACACCCCAAGGCCGAGCATCACACGCCAAAACCCAAGCCCAAAACACCTCCTACACAACCAAGCCCAAATACCCAAGGTCGTACCTCCTCCACACCCAAGGCCATACACTCTTCTCCTCCATATAAAAAAAGAGAAAAAAGAAGGAAAACAAAAGCGTTCGCAAAGAAATAAGCTAACGTGAGAACTCAAGTCATTCGGGAAAAGTGTGTTGTTTGAAAGCACGTAGCCTACGAAAAAGTTTGACGGAGTGGATATGAAGGTGAGAAATTCTCGCTGCTTTTTGAAATTATATTGATTATCATGTTTAATCGTTATGTTAGATAATCACCATTTGATGATATGGATGTTTGTTTGATTGTTTGAATATGTTGGATAACCCGTAGTAATGTTATGACATTTACCGTATTGAATATGTTAATGCTGTATGATTGTTGTATGGTTGTGATGATAATTTGGACATCAAATTTCTATTTATTAAGATATCCCTTTGTTTAATAAGACCCTATTTTAGTAATATGAGATATTTTGAAAAATAAGTCTCTTTTCAATTAGAAGTGAAATTAAAGTTAAAATAAAAGAGAATTTGAAATTTGAAGTGAAAGGATTTGAAAAGGATGGTTAATTTGAAATTGAGATAAATAGTGAAATTGAATTCGATTTTGAAAAGTGACGTTTAGTTTGAGGTTGAATTGAAGTTTAAATTGAAATTAGATTTGAAATCTAAGTTTTAATTGAGTTTAATCTGATATTAGAATTGAAATTGAATTGAAATTGAAATTTAAAATTTAATATTAAAATAATAGGAATAAACTAATATTATAATATTGTATTAGTGAAAATACATTTTAAAAGCTTTAAAAAGTGAGAATATTGATCTAAAATGATTTGTAATGATTTTATAGGTAATAGAATTCAATTTGAATAAATTATTTCAAATATTGAAAAATAAGTTAAAACTATGTGCGTCACGCAACGGTAGTTCGCGATTTCGCGCCGAAATCTTCAAATGAATGTGTAGAATGGAATATAGCCTGGAATTCCTCGATATAAGAAAATTCCAGACTATTATATCCATGTCTTCTAAACGAAGAAAGAAAATCAAAGTTTCGATAGGTAGATTTTGAATTAGTCAAAATAAATTTTCCAGAAAAATCGTGCTGGTGTAGTTAGGTGACCATAATAGGAAATCTTTTTAAATGAACGTTTTTAATTAAGGAAAAATATCAAATAAATATGATAAATTTATTTAAATAATTTCAAAGAGATTTGGATTGGAAAATATGAATTATCGATTGTTTAAAAGTTGATTTAAATCAAATAAGCTTATATAGCACTTTCCACAGCACTTTTATGCTGTGAATTCTGTAACTTTTGGAATGTGAGTTCAAATGTAACGACATTTCCCAGAATCAGTTGTGATTGTTTTAAGAAAGGAAAATTAAGCATTTTGAAATATAATTGGGAATATTTATAAGCAATTCCAAAATAAAGTGAAAATCTTAGTATGCGGAAACGACTAGTACATTTGTCCCGCTTGTGAGATCCGGGAAGATAAAACAATGTGTTTAACTAAGGTTAGGGATGGAGCAACTAGTGCCTTGAACTTACCTGGCCTATATTTTCTTTTCTTAGGCGAGAGGTGGAACAGATCGAAAGGAAAGCCCGGATGCTCTTAAATAAAAAGATCGTATGAAGTTTTCCAAAATAAAAGAAGATTAGTATTATCCCGAATTTAAGCAATATTCAGAATGAATGATTTCTATGATCCAATTTACTCAAAAATGTTTGCTCAAATTGATTTAGGGTTTACTGTAAACGATGTCTTAAATAACATTGTTTTTGACCCGCTTAAAAGTTAAAAGAATTTGATTGAATGTTAAGTAAGGAAATTTGAGATATTTTCCAAAGCAAAAGAATGAATTACTTAGAATTATCCTAAGTTAAAAGAAAGAGAATTCCAAAATCATCCGAAAAGAATTAAAGTGAAAAGAGACTCAATAAATCCTATATACTCATATTCACTTTTTATCGATAATTGGATTTCGAAGGAACCGGGGTCAGATTTGGTTGATTCCTATCCAAAAACCACTTCGAACCAATGTATACGTTCGAACGTGAAGACATGTTGAAGATGATTGAAGACCGTTGATCTTTATAGCGTAAGGACTGCTTGTTGACTTGCTCTGGGTAGCTCCCGAGTTATATATAGCAGTGGTCTCCTCATTGTGGAGATTTTTCGGATTGCAAGGACTACTCGCTACTACTGGTAGTAGGAGAGTGCCTTCGGTTTGTCATGTTTCTGGACAACTAGTATGCACGCTTTTCTGACATTGCATTTCTAAGGATTACGTACATTGGTTTTTACAAATGTACATCAGTGGTGGCGGAGAAGGCAACTTCTCTTAGCTTAAAACCCTCCATGAGATATATTAGCTCAAGGGTTGTATTTTTGTGGAAGGCAATTAGTAGTCAACATAAATGGCAATGTGGCATTCAAAGATGAGATATGTGCTATGTGAAAAGGTAACCGTTTTCCTTAAGCCTCATCAAACCGTAAATGACTGAAATAAGATTAGATGCAGCAAGGCTAAGTGGGTCATTCCCAGTTAGGGTATGATCATCCCCTTCTAGATATATTTCTTTCCGCTATGACGTTCAGGATGTTAATTAATGTGGTGTATGGAAAGAAAGCTCTCGGATAAAGGTCGATAACGACCAGGGGATGACATATTCGGTATCATCTAGTTATAGAGGTGGGCCGGTCTTATGTTGGTAGAGAAGCTGTGTGATGGTTTCCCGGGACATCCATCTAGAGGTGTACCCATTTCGGAAGGTAGATCCTGCGCCTGATCATTTGTATGGAAATCCATTCTCCAATAAGAACCTATGGTTTTGTTTGTATTGGCGTAATGAATAGCCTCGAAATGCTACATGGCTAACCATTTCGGATAAGATTAATAAGTTTATTTGCAAATGTTTTCAAAGAGATGTCATTAGAAATAATAACAAAGGGTTTTGATATAAAAGTGTTTTGGTTATCATAAGGTAAAAACCCATCCGTGTTTATGTATGGGCGTGGTCTTATAAGATACTCTTTATTTCAAAGGATTTTATCCAAAGGCCAATATATGACATTATCATTTATTATTGAGTTTTTCTCACGCTGGTTTATTAAGCCTGATCCGGGTATTTTCAATACTCGGGTCAGATCCGAGTAGTTTCAGGTTAGTCGAAGACGGTTGGAGTTTCTAGAGGAGAGCTTGAGATATTCATCGACGTATGGGCATATTCTACTATCCGTTGTACTTAGTGTACTTTGTTTTATGTTTGTCAGCAACTGTAAGGACATATGTTTATAACTATCCAAGCTGAATCTAGGTTACACTCTAATAGTGTATTTTAAAATTTTCCGCTGTAAAGATTATTATTGAAATAATATATGTTATTCCATTCATGTGAGATTCTGCTCTGTCTACTTTTCTTTATTAACCTTAAAGATCCATCTTTTCATGCAATTTGAGGTGGACATGTGTGGTTTATTGTCAATTCAAAGAGTACGGGAAAACGGGCCTTTACATCAAGTTTACGTTGCTCATTAGTCAACATGCGATGGCTATGGAGACATCAACCCTTGATAGCCCATATTTGGCCTTTACTTTTGCAATAGCTTTCTCAACTATCAAATTACGATGGCTCCTTCAACTTGCGATAGCTTATCTCTAACCTACAATAACTAACATCTTCGGCATAGCACTTGCTATTTTTGAAAAGTTTTGGTGTAAAAGTAGCTTTTATGTTTTCAACTAGCAATAGCTATGTATTTTTTATCAACTTACGATGGCTTTATTTTGGTTGACATGCGATATCTATAGCTGTTTTGACATGCGATATCTATGACTTAATTGACATGCGATGGCCTATATTTTCAACATGTGATAACATGATATGTTTTAGTGTGCGATAGAATAAGTTTTGAAAAAGAAGATAGCTGTTTAATGACTTTGATAGTTTTTAACTCTGTGATGGGCTAAGTTTTCGTTAAATAAGGGTTTTTAAGTATGTTGAAAAGTTTTCTAAGAAATAAATATTTTAGCCCATTTTTAAAGAGTTCGTGAAGGAAAGTATTTCTTTGTTACAAGTAATTTTGTATAAAATGGCTACTGTATGAATATATATTTATAATGGATGATGATGTGTTGTACGATCGATTTTGTATCTTAACAGTTACTTTTGCATAGGCCAATATGTTGACATGCTCATTTATGTGTTTATGCCACCACCCAACATTTATGACCTTAGGGATTAAGAACCGATGACCAAATAGGGTTGTTCTAATATTACGTATGGTTAGACTTATACTAATGAGTGAGTAGAATTGCATCCTGGAGACCGTTAAGATCACATTATGTTTGGATGCAAAAACTAATCTAAAGACTCGACTCATTGATATTTTAGAACTAGATTTAAGGGTGGGGACTAGCATAGGGTCCTACCTTATCCACCAACCATTAAGCCCACAGTTGGATAGTTTCGCGATTCTATTGCATAATGCTTTGGCAATATGGAGGCTCAAATTTAGAGTTACGCATCTGAAGGAACTCATAGCAAATTGCTCACCTATGTTGTTCTCCTGTCGATCTTAAGAGACTGTTGTTATTTTCCCCACTTATTTTAGGGGATCATAGTTATCTTGTTCAATCGTATTAGGAGACCATGGACATCTTTCTCCTACTGAACTTAGGAGAACGTGTTATTTATTCTGAATAGACTTGAAGATCAATGGACTATCTATTATATTTTGACCTAAGTATGTTTGATTGGTTTTTAGTTGGCTTGTGAAAAGTGATATAGATTCATAGAGACCCTGTAAAAACTATGTTTTGGGTGGACTACTGTATGTGATTAGGTAATGATGGGAATGTGTAACCTTTGACCCTGGTGAATAATGGACGATACATCATGACGTCTTCATGTGTGATAATGAAATAAATATTATGATTGTGTTCTTGTCATTTTATCTATGGGATATGTTATGGTTGACATCTATTGATAAGATACTAAAGAGCGGAAACTTATTTCGCTAAGCGGTGTGGTCTCACTAAGTATTTATTTTAGTTTGAGGTGGACTAATATTATTCATCCTAGACTTATTGTTTAACCTAAAGTTTTTGATTTTTCCACTAAACTCTTGGGTACTCAATTAAAATTGGGTAGGCCAGAGGTAGAGTTTTCAGGTTAGATGAATAAGCTTCTAAAGATGTACAAGAGTCAAGCTTTTAGAAGTATCATATCCGCTCTGTATTTTATTTGCTTTTTTTATTGCTGAATGCATGTAATGAAGGGTACTATAACTGTCTAGTATTTAAGACTCTTATCATCGAAGGGGAATATTCAACGTCTCTTTTAGAACTGTATATGTATCTATTATGTTTTATTTGAACAATGAAATCGTGGGGAGTTATGTAATTGAATATAATGAAACGTAATGAATTTGCAAATTAAGGAATGAAAAGTTTTTTGTTAAAATTGGTAAAGTCTTGTGCTCTTGATGTTAAAATACAATAACTTATCTTAATTTGTCATTGGAAAATAATACAAAGGATGACTGCAGTATTAATAGTATCTATTTTTGAGCCTCGAAATGAGGCACAATATATAACATTCAAGTTACTCAATGCAACTCCTATGTTGATTAGGTGATATACCGGTCCATTTAAGCACAAAAATCTAAGCACCCGTAGAAGCCAACTAACACATCAAAGTATGATGTTATCCTCTTGACCACATCCGAATTCGCTCTTGAACCACCAGCCAGCCTCGATCACTTTGTGGCCCCAAATAACAATTCCTGCTACATGACTCATCATAAGTATCGAACATGATCATCCAATGTAACTCATTATTAGTTTTAAAATGGTATCGATCTCAACATACATTGATGTACTAATATGATTCCAGTCCTTTGAGAACTCACATTCAACTAAATTCGACCAACTAAATTCTGGTTCTACCAAAGTTAACGATTAATATATTTTGTATGGCCCTCATCAGGAGGATCCTAAATGGATCAACTTTAAGGCTGACATTTTACAGTCTCACCAAGAGTTTTCCAAAGCTTATAAAACAACAGCTTTTTATTATTTTCTGAAGTTGAAAAGTAACTAATAAATTATTAAAAAGTCAATTATTAAAATGACAAAGTCAACAATTTAAAAAGATAGTATTACAGCAACAAATGAGTTCATATGTTAATAGGATCGAAAAAGTATAAGAAACGCAATAAAATCAAGTTAAGTATCTTGAAAAGTTACTTTTTACTTAACTTGTCATTCTCTAACTTACATGGATTTATTTAATTTCTGTTAGGCCATAACGTGTTCATTTATTTTCTAAATAACAAAAATAAACTTCTAATAGTTTATTGAAACTTTATAATGTTTCTAAGTTAAAATGAAGTATATTGCATATGAATATAGTAAGTTAACTTCTCTTAAGTGCTTGAAAATGTGAACTTTTGTTAATAAATTCGCTTCAATTTATGTTCATTTAACTTTTTTAACTCCTTAACAACATCACTTTTAACTCTATGGGCATACCATCTTCATTAAATTGTCCATATACAATTATGCTACATTAATACATGTGAAAATATACAGTCAATGTAAAACACAAACAAGTTTAAAAACATGAGGATTCGTGAATAACTTACGTTAAATGTCATCTTAACAAAATAAGGTAAAGGCGATGTCTTTAACTTCAATATCATACTGAACACATTATATGTAGCTATATTAACTTATCTTTAGTATAAAAGATAGTATAAGCATATGACACAAACACACACACATAGTTGATTAGTGAGTAAATTTACTTAAAACAAAGAAAGCATAACCACAACCTACAATAGCTCACACTTAAGCCTTGTCACCCTCAAAGCCATGTTTTTAGTACACCCTCCACTTTTTGATTGTCGTCCAAACCACCTAGGACCTCGACTACACCTATATTAACTTCCCAACCCATTGAGGTGCCTTGGGAATGAAGTCTAAGGACTATATAAGAGTTTGATTTGAACTATAGATGTTTTAAGCATACTATTTTTTTGGATTAAGAGATATTAAAAGAGAACAAGAAGTGGTTTCCTACTTCTATTGTTATTATGAATGAAAAAACCAAAATGGTAGAGGTATATTTATAAGCTCATTCCAAAGAAAAATTTCCTCTTTCAACTCGTAATTTATCTTTATCTCATGCCTACTTCTCACCTTACCTTCACCAGAACTCTACATCAACTCTAATACCTTCAATTAACTTTATCTACTCCAATGTCACACTTTAATATTACTCTCTTGACACATATATGTATTTATTAACCCTTAACCACATTTAGCATATTTAAGCTTTATTATTTACATTATATTTTTCCAACACATTATCAACTAAAATCTCTTATATTTATTTATGAGATTATTCAAAAACTAGAATTGTTGACATTAATCCCATTTAGATGCTTATTTATAAATACAATAAAACTAGAGTCGTTTCATGTGCTAACTTAAAATTTCATATGTTACATTTTCAAACATTGTAATTATGTCATAAGATCTGAGGTCATTTATAACAATAAAATGCAAAGATAGAATCTTTCTTTGGTAATGGGATGTGCATATTACACACATCTCAATTTCTCTCATTTATTTCCCGCTGCTTGATATTTTTCTTTCTTATACCACGCCCAGCATGTAGGGAATTCAACATAGGTATAACTTCTAATTTTTTCTTAGATTTTACTAGTTTTGAACCACACCATGATCATATTTTACGTACACTCAACCTAGCTATTCCCCAGGATCATCACTCTAACACCCCATATTTTAGAGTGCCATAATATAAGAAAGTAAATTAGTATTAATAATTTATTAAGTAATACTTATGATTATTTAATTTAGGAAATCACTTAAGGGAAATTTGATTAATTGGATGTAGGAGACCTATAATATTTATTGAATGGACCAAAGAGTGATTAATGCAATTCTGTTCTGTCATAAGAGATAGAAATAAATTTAAAATTTTAATGTTGAATTAAGGAGATGGTGTATTAAGGGAAATAGATTAATGAAATTAGGTTAGAGGAATTTTAGCCAAAGCCAAAATCACTAACATATAAACTCTTGAGCACGGTCTTCTCTTCCTTCATAATTACTTTCATTACAAAACAAAAGCTTCACCTAAAAATCTCAAGTCCCTCCATCATTTTCAAGAGAGAAGAATACGAAACTATAAAAGGATTAACACTTTAATTTTTAAAGAAAAGAATAAAATTTCAATTAGCTTTTCAAATCTCAATAAGAAAACTTCATTTAAATCCATACAAACCATTTTGGATTCGAAATTAATGTTTTTGGGTGTTTCAAATGTTTTCAAATAGATTTTAATGAAGAAATGATTTTGTATGAGTTTAATAATTTAAATGAATAGAAATTGGTCATTTTTTGAGTAAAACTTCTTTAATCTTCTTCAAATATCAATAAATTTTAATACGGTGTTTTCAATATTGAAAAGTGATGGGTTTTAGATTTCATAATTTTTAGATGAAGAAATCATTAATTAAGAATTTTCTATGTCAAAATGGATAATTTTGGGTATAACTTAATATTTAAACTAAGAAAAATTATTCCAAAATTTTGGCTAGAGGTAGAAGAAATTGTTGTGGAATTTTGATGAATTTTTTTGGAATTTTCCCATTAGTTTTTGAATTGTAACGACTTAATTAGTAAAGAAAATATCACCATATAATGAAAATAATTGAGGAAATGATTAATTAAAGCGGTTAAACTGATAGATTGTTAAGAGAATACTAAGTAAAGTAAGAGCAATGGTGAATAAATAACATGTGTACAAGTTTGTTTATAAGATACTACTTTGAAAGATATCATTTTTCACATAATTGCATATTTTTTGTTATGACTTGCAATATCCCCTCGTCTTGACCTTTAATTACCTAAAACTCTTGACCTTCGATAGCTTAACAACTAGACACTTGGTAGCTCTAATGTTATGTAATTGATAGCTTAAGGGTCTAGATAGCCAATATCATAAAGTTTAGACACTCGATAGCTTCAAAGACTGGACCCTCGATAGCTCTAAATTTAAACATTCAATAGCATAGTATAACAATTATGGTAGCTTTTTTGTCAACCTTTGATGGTATTAAATTGTCAACATTCGAGATGAAATATGGTAGCATTTAGGACTCAGCCTTCGATAGCTTTGGCAATCGACATGCAATAGCTTCAAGGTGCAATAACTTCAAGGTTTGATATCTTCAAAATGCAACATCTTTCTAGTGCGATAGCTTCAAGGTATGATAGACTTATCATGCGATAGCTTTGAAGCACGATAGGTTGACATGCGATAGTTTTAATATGCGATAGCTTTGAGGCACGATAGGCTGACATGCAATAGCCTTTGAACTAGGCATGTGATAGTCAAGGGTACTAAAATTACTTAAGTAAAATAGGAGAATGTTTAGTTACATATTGGAACCTAATTTCCAAATTATTGTTGAGAATTTCATCAGGATGAAACTAAGATGGAAAATAATAAGTTTAATGCAACCACTGATTTAAGATTGAATAATGAAGTACGCATAGGGAAGCTAATAATTTATAGTTGTATCATTTAAATAAAAGATGATAACGTTTTACCTGAATAATTTGTAGGGTACACAATAAATGAATGTAAGAAATGGACTGAATCACAAAAATGTAAAGTATACCAACTCACGAGGCTATTGAATTGCAGGGTACCAAGACTATTGATGTCCAAAATTCAATGGTACATGGTTGGGTGCTATGACTTGGGAAATCTATAGGGTTCAATTCAGTAATTTTACTATAGGGAGAGCAATAATATCAAATGGATGGACTTTAATGAATGAGCCAACAATGTGAAAAATATATTTCTAGAACTAAAGTGAGCTGTTAACACTTACTGAGGAAGCTTGTTAGAACGTATTCAAGATACTTATATTTAACCTTCTAGGAGAGTCAGGGTGGTGCCCATGGTGGAATGAGTGGCCACTTCATCGATGACATTATTCAAGCAAAGGGAAATTAGTAATAGGTAGGCCTAATTAGGTAAATGTAAACAAAGTTAATGATAACTTTCAGATTGACACTTAAATAAGAGTTTAGGTGATACCTGCGAAGGTGTATGATGATTATATGATATGGATCATAAAGCGTGTTAAGTATAGAGTACACTTAATCGAAGTGCGTAATATCACATGGCTTATAACTAATTTACTAGTCTAAGGATACTTACACTGAACTAGTGCTATATGTGATTATTTACATAATATGATGTGATTGCTGTAATGAATTAGTGAGGGGAAAACTCATTCTATGCTCCAGCCGCATGGTTTCAATATATGTATGTTAAAGGTAAAGTATTACTCAGACCATGCTTTATGTCTGACCTGTGATTGTACCAGTTTCCATAAACTCATGGGTACTCATTTGAGTAGACTAATTTTATGGATTTGACATGTTAGTTTTTAACTATGAATAAAGAAGCGGTAGGCTTGTTGCCAATAAAAGTTGTTTTTATATTCCACTATTATAAAACTAGAGTTTATAACTAGCTATGTGTTCATATCGGCATCTTTATATGTCAAACATGGCATTACTATCTATGTTTAACTATATTTTATCCTTATATGGGCATGATTGGGATTATGAAAAATGAAATTGCCAATTTGTATAATAAAAATATTTAGTTTCTCTGCTTGCTTAATGTTGCGAAAAATTGCCAATCTCATTTTGTCACTTGAAATAATTTAATGATTACCGCAATAATAATGATGTACATTTTAGGGTCTCGAAATAGGGAATGTTACAACTTGGTATCAGAGCATAGGTTAGGGGACATTTAAGTAAAATTAAGCTAAGTACAAATCTAAGTAAAGGGAATAAGAATGAAAGGTTATATGTTCCTAATATAGGAAATCTTTGAAAAGAAGCCTAGAAAGAATGTCATTGTTCAAAGTTTACTATCCGCTAGTGGTTCTAAGACGTACTGAGACATGAAGAAAAGCTTCTCTTAGGAAGGAACGAAAAGGGATATGGGAGTGGGAAGAGATGTTTCACATGCCAATAGGTTAAGGACACTATAGAATCCAAGTGGACTTTTGCAACCTTTAAAAGTTTCGATGTGGAAATGGGATGTAGTTTTTATGGATTTCATAGACGTTTTGCCAAGACATAAGGCAAAGAATGAGGGCATATGGTTCATAGTTGATAGACAAACTAAGAGTATCTATTCTATCCAAGTAAGACGAACAAGGATGATAACAAAGTTAGCTGAGATCTATTGAAGACTAAAGTGAGATTACATGGAGTATCGAGTACGATAGCAAGTGACCGAGACCATTTATTTACCAATAAGTTTTGGCATAGCCTATAGAGTGCTTTAGATTTGGAATTATGCATGGATACAGGATACTATCCTCAAAATGATGGACAGACGTAGAGGGTCAATAAAATACTAGAGACTTGTTGCGAGTTGTGTGTTAGACTTCGTTGGATCTTGGGAAGATCACCAACACTTTGTGAAATTTGAAATAAAAATAGTTACCATAAAATGACACCTTTTGAGGCAATGTATGGAAGACCATGTAAGTCACCTGTATGTTGGTTTCAAATGGGATAAACTTGTATTGGGGATGGATCTCATAAGAAAGGTATGGAAAGGATCGAAATAATTTGGCAAAGGATGAAGGAAGCTTAATCAAGATAGAAGATTTATGTCATTAGGAAGTAGACGGACTTAGAGTTTGATCTAGGAGATCATGATTTTTTTTATGTCTCACCAATGAGAGTCACCATGAGGTTCAAAAAGGTTGGATGGTTAGTGCCAAAGTATGTTAACCCATTTCTGATACTAGAAAGAATCAAAAGGTTAGCGTAGAGCATTGACTTGCCGAGTACTTTTTTCAAGGTCTATAATGTATTTCATATATCAAATTTAAGGAAGTATATCCAATACCAGGATGCGGTAGTGAATCTGAGAGCTATGGATGACTTGGTTGTTGAACCAAACATAGCTTATATTAGAAAACCTATTAGGATGGCAGATCATGATGTAAAGAAGCATTCCAATGAAGTGAGGGCAAGAGGATTATACTTTGGAAACAAAAGATAAAGTCAGGAGGTCTTATCTAAAGTTGTTTGTTTGGATTTAGCATGTATGTTTGCTATGTGTATTATATACCATACATATATAACGTTATTATGTTGTTTTTGATGTGCAATAGTAAATGCATTAGTATTTTTGTATGTGAAACTTGGGTTGGGAACTTATATGTTTATGCTAGAGTAGGCATGGTGTAGATTGAGAGTCACTATCATATTTGAATTTTAGGGATGAAATTTCTATAAGAGGAAGCCTATGGCACCCCATTAAAATAATAAATATTTAATTAGAGAATTACTTATACGAATAAATGTTCAATAGGATTAAGCATAAAATTAAATAAGAATACATGTTAATTAAGCCAAGTGAATAGTTGTGGCACAATTATTTACTTATTTAAAATTATAGTAAGGAACTATAAATTAATAGTACAAAGAATTTAATCAAAATAATTACATATGGGAAGTTTTATTAATTAGGTGTGAGATACTTAAATATGATTAATCGAATGGTCCAAGGGTAATAGAGATATAAAAGTTCAATCGTGTGTGTAAAGGGAACATATAAACAAATGAATAAAGAAGATTTTTATTAAGGGAAATAAATTAGGTAAGGAAGATTTGAAACCAGGAGATCTTATATTAAGGGAAACAAAATTAATAAAATTAGCCTAGGTGGATTATCCAAAGCAAAAACCCTTTCTATATACATGCCACTAAACAAATCCTTTTTCTCATATATTCATTCTTTCCTTAAAATAAACAAAACAAAACCTTATTGGCCGCCATTGCTGAAAATAAAAGAAGAAAATAAGAAGAGAATGAAAAGAGGTTAAGGAAACTTAATAAGATTAAAGACTAGGTGAAATACTAAGACTTGTGTCAGTTATATCATTCCCTTTTACGTTGTTTTCATTTATGTTGATCATGGCATTGATTATTTATGATAAAATTCAAATAATATGTGTTATAAATAAAAGATTTTTATTTAAAGGTTAGGTGGAAATAGCTTTACTAAAGGATATTTAGCTATGATTCGCTACTATAATGATTTCGAATAACCATGAAAAATTTAGTATGATGATTAAAAATTATTTCAGAGACGGGTTTTAAGTGTGAAGATTTTCCTACATCAAATTATTCTAAAGAAACCTATGTGTTAAAAATAAGGGAAAGCGACTAAAGAGTAGAAATGTTGTAATGACCTGGAATTTCAGCCATTTGATTTAAACATTGAGTTTATTTTAAATTTTGAACTTGAAATGTAAATGGAATTTTAATATGAAGTTTACCGATTAAATAAATGGAATAAAACTTAAGTTCCTAATATAGTGATTTATCGGATAAATTTAATTATTGAATTAATAATTAAAAATCGTCTAAATAATTGAATTTGAGTTGAATAAGGATCGAAATGATTTCTAACGTTGATTTAAATTCTATTTGAAAATTAGAATTGAGTTAGTAAGATTTTAAAACTGAAATTTTAAGTAATTTCGTCAATTTCGAAAAACGTCGATTTAATCGACGTGTCAAAATAGCGATCCGGGGCACGGTCTTGGTATTTGACGAAACCAGTTCCAATGGATCTGTAATAGTGTATTATTATCGGATTTTAAATTTCATAGCGTTTGGGTTCACCATTTGGTCATATGATATGTAAAAGCTTAGAAATAATTTTATTGAATTTAATTTAAATAGTCGATTTAAAAAGTTATCTTCTTCGTATGGTCTAGTTAGGGCTCGAGACTTGTTCCATTGGGATTGGAATAGCGGTGTAACATTAGGAACGCTAGGCAACACGCCTCATTAGGAGTTCGAGGTTTCCTTGTATATAATACGTAATATTCTAAATGGATAAATATGAAATCTAATCAAAATCAAATCTCAGCCAACCCATATAAGTTAGTCACTCCATGTTACTCATGAAGAAGTTTTCCATACATCAATCCCTTTTCTTCTTTAGTTAAAATTTCATGCAGGAGGAAAAAAATAAAATACGAAATCAATTCAAATAAAAATCACGAGCCTTCCTTTTCTCCTTTCCTACTTAAAATTCAAAAATCGATTACAACACAAAAAATACAAGTATAAATTGCAAATTGCCTAGAAGCGTGGAAAGTCACGATTCACTCTAGACGCAGACAAGGGGAGACAGTCGATTAGGGCATGGCGTTCGCTCGTAGAGGTCGATCAAGATGGGCGAGCTACGACGGCGGCAGATAGGAAAGGGTCGGCCTGGTAGTTGTTGGTCGTGAATGAGATTTAAGGAAAGATGAAGTCGCGATGAGTGGAAGCATGTTGATGAGGGCGAAGTCTGTGTCTAGATGGTCGACAGGAGCAAATTCCGATGACAAGGCCGCGTTTCTGAAGGTGGAGCAGAGCTTATTCGATGGGTTTTGAAGGTGGAGGCATGTGTGCATGCGTGCACAGTGAAGGTTGTAGCTCGTTTTAACTTGGGGAAGATGATTTAAGGAGGTGTAGGAGCTTGTTGTGAACCATGAAGTTGGTTGCGGGATTTATGTTCAGGAAGGTAATGTATTTAAAAAATTAAATTTAAGATTAATTATCAATTAATTTATTTCAAAGCTCAAAAATTCATATTAAATTTGTACGAGGTCTAAAATCAACGTATTAAGTCATGTTGAACTTACGGCAGAAATACTATACAATGGAATAAATATAGGATTAGAATGATTAACAAATTCGAAAAAAATCAAGGTGAGTAAATCTCACTTTTTTTGGATTGCTGGAGTTAATTTAAAATAATTAAAATTAATTATTCGATGCTGCTAGAATTTATGAATTATTATCTATTGGATGATATATTATATATAGTAGTATATATATTAGTAGTTGGACATATACCCACCAATTGAGCGGATGAGACCCTATGTGCCCCGCATAATAGCAGATGACCCCATATTACCGCGATATCCCCCTCGAAGTTGGATTGGTATCATTTTATGTTATCTAGCATCTGTGGATGCAGGGAAACAGGTTGGAGGGATCCAACTGGATTCCTCAGATATATATTAATTGTTTTCATATATAGTGATATATGATGTGAATTGATAATCTGTTATGGATTGTTGTGTGATTTGTTTTTATTGGATGCTATAGTAGCATTGGCCTACCTTTGGCATTTTAAATACCATAAATATTATTTTTGGAATTTGAAAGGATTCAAAAGGAGATTTTGAATATAAAAATATTTATATTGAAATTTGGATTATTTCTAAAGAAATTGATTTTGATAAAAGCAATAATTGATTTTGGGTTGTATTTAACTATTAGTAAAAATATTTTAAATAGAGGTTTTTAACTAATTTGTATAGAGGATTTTTAAATGATGGATTTTAAGCGATATTTCTAGAAAATATGAAAAGAAGTTTGAAACCGTTATTTTAAATAGATTTGTGAAATATATGGAATTCATTATGAAATGTATTTATTAAATGAGATTTTATAAATGGATTAGTTTTATAGACAAGTTAAATGCAAAGGAGTTATAAATTTATAAACGATGTTTGTAAATAAGGAAAAATGAAATCAATTGATGAATTAGAACATAATTTCACAGGGTGAATTTATATCGAGATATGAAAAATAAATTTCTTGGAAAAAATAGCGAATTCTATTTTTGAAAAGTGTGAATGCTTAGGAATCCGAATGATATCGATGTGTTATGAATCGAAAGGGATTTACAAATTGAATTAGTTATTGGAATTTAAAAATACATATTTTTATCGAGAAGTTAAATTGTTTTAAAAAAGAAATTTCATTTATTCAAACTATGTAATTTAAAGCTGCTTTAGTAATAAAATACCTCGGAAGTGAATTTTTTTTCAAATATCTAATATTAAATTAAATAAATGCCTAATTTTTATAATCAGCTTTGCAAACTGATTAGTTTTATTTAAAAATGAGATGGAAATGGTTTATTGATGTTTTATTAAAAAAAATTTGATATCTCTAATGGTTACTTAAAATGGTTTTAAAAATAAATTATTATTCTTTAAAAATACTTATACATACATATATATAGAAGTTTAGAATGATTGGAATTTTTTTATAAGTTCTCTGAAGATTTGTAAACAGGATTTATTTAACAGATGAGATTTTATAACAGAAAATATTATAATGAAATTCTAAGGGGCTTTAGGAAAATCCGAAATGTTGGAAAACAGAACTTCAGGATTGAATCCAAAATTCATAAAGAAGTTATAAATGGATAAATGAGACTATAGGTGAGTATAATCAATTTTGGTAAATGTAAAAGGAATGAATATAAATTCCGAAAATGTATAAGATATGAAATAATTCTTGGGTATTGATATTACAAATGATTTTGAAAAATGGATTTATAATATTTTCCTAAGTGTGGAAATGAAAGATTTTTGGAAATATTTAGCGATGAAGGATTTATATCGAGATATTTTCTATGTAGTGTATTATAGATCGAAATTGGAAATATTTAAATAAGTGTTGAAGTAAAATACGTGTTGAAATATCTTGTTATGGATATAAGTATTCTAAAATGTTTTCACATACTGAAATATCGAAAGAGATTGAATATGTCTTTGTAAATATATTTTTGAAATGAATGTTTTGAAAATTTTATAATATAGGCCTATTGACTGCTTATGGATGTTATTTGATAGTTAAATAACCGACTATCAAATCTAGCCAAATTCGTCGATCGTTTCAGAGAGACCGAGATTAGATTTAATTATGCGAAAACTACTTTGATTTGGTTTGAACGTTACGAATGGTGATATCATGATGGTGAAGGCGGTGACTCGGTTTGTCCAAACTTAGGACAACTTGTATAGACGAATGCTTTAACAACATCACCATTGGAGGAGGATGAGCATTCCAAGTGTAATTGTTCTTGAAAGGTAAACGTAGCCTCAAGCCTCATCAACCGAGAATGATTAAAACAGGGGAGATGAAGCAAGGCTAAGTAGGTCACACCCAATTAGTGTATGTAATCACCTTTCTAGATAACCTCGGAAATATATTGTAAATTATGGATATGATTGTGCATGGAAAAGTGAGCGCTCGATTAAGGATGGGAACACCTACGGTGATAACATATTCGGCACTATCGAGGTTAGTGGTTGGCTGGTCTTGTGTTGGCAGGGGATCCTGGAGAGGTCCTCGATGCATTTTTCTAGAGGTGCACTGTAACGGGCGGTACCCCAATAGCGCAATCATTGTAAGGAATCCATTCTCCACCATGAGCCTTTATGGTTTTGATTGTAGAGCCTAGTATGTTGGAATTTAGTCAATGTAACAGTTTCGGCTATTTGAATAAGTATTTGTATTTAGACACTTTTGTAATATCACTTGATTTTCTATAAAACGTTTTGGTTATCGTAAGGGAAAACCCATCGTGTTTATGTGTGACGTGGCCTTACGAGATATCTTTGTTTTTCAAAGGATTTTGATTACTTTAATAATTCAAGTTGAGTGTGTTTTATCAAACTGGTTTTCCAGACTGACTCGGGTGTTATTTTATTATAATACTCGGGTCAAACTGTGCATTATAGATGTAGGTTAGAATGTTATAGAGCTCAGGAGACGAGCTGGAGGATTTCAAGCTTATTTAACGTACTTGTTATATTCCGTTGTGCATGTAGAATGTATAGTTAGCACTGGTGAGGACAAGTTATAATAACTATCCATATTACTGTATTGATTGTTGTACTCTAATGATTATATGTATATTAACAACTATAGTTTTCTTTGTATAAAGATCTGTTGTTATATGTTATATGTGTTCCGCTGCGATTGTGAGATTTTATGTTGTTGTTTCCGTTTCTTCTTCTATCTCTTTTCTTTTTCACCCTAAATGATCCGTATTTCTATTCAATTTGAGTTGGACACGTGTGTTTTTTTGTCAACTAAAAGGGTACGGAGATATAGGCTATTACATGTGGTATTAGAGCCAAAATTTAAGTGAGAACCTTGGCTTTAGTGGGGATTACTCATTAGATATAGGGTCAGTAGTACCCTTGAATGAGTTTGAGTGTATTAACAAATATGAGCGCGTAGTTGTTAGTGAATATAAATTGTTTTATATTGTGTTGTTTGATTTGTTGAGTGACTTATGAACTCTAGTCGGCAAAGTCCATACAACTATATCGATAGGGGTTTCTAAACCCTTGAATGGAGTAATTCGACATAGTAT
Organism: Allium cepa; assembly: GCA_030765085.1. Taxonomy (NCBI): domain Eukaryota; kingdom Viridiplantae; phylum Streptophyta; class Magnoliopsida; order Asparagales; family Amaryllidaceae; genus Allium; species Allium cepa. The sequence goes on along the minus strand of CM060934.1, from coordinate 1,012,301,243 downwards.
TATTTCGAAATGGGGTAAATGAAATAATATTACGCAAACTATATTTTGATATAAGAAGTAATAATTTTCTAGAAGTTATCATATATATTTGGTGTGTTTGGTTGGCATTATTATAATCAAAACAAGATTATAGAGTTGAAATGGTTTATATAACCAAGGGAATTTCAAAGGTAAAATTTATGAATGTGATAATAACTAAAATTGGATTCAAGCCAGAATTTGAAAATTTAAATTCCAATATTTTTTGAAAATGTTTTCTAAAGCACTTTGAAATGAATGATGGTGATATTGTTTTTGGAATGGAAAATGCTTTAAATTGGAATTAAAATTGTTTAAAATGGATTTTGGACGTAATACAGCACTGAACTCACTACAGTCGTTGGAAAAAAATCCTGGTGATGACTGCGCAACATCATCGGTATTCATTTCAAGTTTCTAAGTGACGGTTTGCTACTATGATTATTTGGTTTCAGAATTGTTTTGGTAAAACCAGATTTTGATTTAAAAATTCCAAAAGCAAGATTTGTTATGCAGAAGGGAATGTATATTTATATATGGGATTTTAAAATAATTTGCAATAGAATAGGGTGATTGAATTCTGAAATTCCAATTAAACAAGAAGTAAACCAAAAAAAGAATAAGTTTTCGAACTAAAACTTGGGAAATGTGAATTTAAATGTGAAATTAAATTTTAACCTATGCAAGTTAAATAAAGTTGAATTTGTGAAAAAAAAATTATGGGTTAAACTTTAACTTAAGATAAGTTAAATGATATTTGAATATACAAACTTGAATTGTAAAGTGACTATATTACTATAGGTTATGAATTTTGACGGGAATAAATATATACTTAAGATATAAAGTGATGTAAATCTTGGGTTAAAAATTATAAATGTGAATATACTTGAGAAAGCATCGACAAAAATGAAATCCGATTTGAAATTTAATCTTAAAAAGATAAATTGGACTAAAAAAATTAAATGTGAATCAATAGAGAATGACTAATTGATTTAAAATCAATTGAAAATGGTTTATAGGCTTAAGTGACTATTTTATTATATCACCAAATAGTATGGAAAAATTTGTCATTTGACGTGAATAGAAGTAAGCAAAATTTGTGAATCAATGGAAAGTGAATAAATTGATTTAAAATCAATTGAAATGGATATGAATATATATAGTGTGTGTGTGAGTGATATGAATGGAATGCAAGTAATATTGGTTGTGAATCATTCGAACTGAATGAAATGTTATAAAAATCGATTAAAATAAATAATCGAATGTTAGAACCTTGTGATTATTGATAAAGTCATGTTATAACTTGTTAGGTTATGAATTTACTGTTTAATTATTTAAATGAATGCAAAGCTATAAAATTCCATGTTCTTGTTACTTACATGTTTAAATTGAGTAAGTATGGGTATAGGACGACCATTTGGGCTAGATTTAGGTTGCGTAACGTCATATAAAATAAGCCGCTCACTTAAAAATGCTAAATAAAGGTACATTTTCAGATTAAATAATGCAATAATATAAATATTGATATATATTGTGTTTCTGACTGTGTGGGTCTATGTATATTATTATCATGTCTGTCATATTGTAAATGGAACTCCGTACAAAGGAGACTGCCAAAAATTTTTGAAAATTTAGGGTGTTAAAATTTTTTTGAAATTTTTTTTTAATGAAGATTTGATTTCAAATTATATTTAAAATGAGGGATTTTGGATTAGAAATGGAAACTAATTGTTTGGGGTTGAAAATGAAGAGTTAGAAAAGTGGAATGTCGATTTTTAACTAAGTGGGTTTTGAAAAGTAGTGGGTTTGGATCATTCTTCTTACCATAGCAATTTCGGGGACGAAATTCTTTTAAAGGGGCGGAACGTAAAGAACTGGAATTTTAGTCGTTTGATTTTAAATGTTGAATTTGAAATGTAAATGGAATTTAATATGAGGTTTGTCGATTAAATAAGTAGAACACTACTTTAGTTCCTAAATAGTAATTTATTGGATAAATTTAATTATTGAATTAATAATTGAAAATCGTTTAAATAATTGAATTTGAGTTGAATATGGATCGAAACAATTTCTATCGTTGATATAAATTCTATTTCAAAATCAGAATTGAGTTAGTAAGATTTAAAACTGAAATTTCAAGTAATTTTGTTAATTTTCAAATTCGTCGATTTAATCGACGCGTCAAAATAGAGATCCGGGGCACAGTCTCGAAATTTGACAAAAGCAGTTCAATTGGATCCGTAATAGTGTATTATTATCGGATCTTAAATTTCACGGCATTTGGGTTCACTGTTTGGTCGTACGATCTTAAAACGCCCAAAAATAATTTCATTGAATTTAATTTAAACAGTCAATTTATAAAGCTGCCTTCTTCGTAGGTTGAGTAAGGGCTCTAGACTTGTTCCATTGGGCTCGGAATAGCGGTATAACATTAGAAACGCTAGGAGGCACGCCTTAATAGGAGTTCGAGGTTTCCCCGTATATAATATGTAATATTCTGAATGGATAAATATGAAATCAAATCGAAATCAAATCTCAGCCAACCTATACAAATCTGTTACGCCTCCCTACTCATGAAGATAAATTTCCCAATTTAAATTCGCATCAATACCTTTTCTTCTTTAGTTAAAATTTCATGTAGGAGGAAAAAAAATTAAATACGAAATCAATTCAAATGAAAATCGCCAGCCTTCCTTTACTCCCTTCCTGCTTAAAAATCAAAATCGATCATGATACAAAAAAATACAAGTATAAATTGCGAATCGCCTGGAAGCATGGAAAGTCACGATTCTCTCTAGATGCAGGCGAAGCTAGGGCGGGGAGATGGCGAAGGGGAAGAGGCATGACTGTGTTGCGCATTCGGTTAGGGTTTGCACTTGTGTGGAGTTTGGGGGAGTGCGAACTAGAAGGGGCTGCAGTCGATTGGGGTGTGGCATTCGCTCATGGAGGTCGACCAAGGTAGGCGAGCTACGTTGTGGCAGGCAGGAAAGGGTTGGCCTGGTTGCTGTTGTTCGTGAATGAGATTTTAGGAAAGATGAAATTGCGATGGCTGGAAGCGTGTTGGGAAGGGTGAAGTCTGTGTCTGGATGGTCGACAGGAGTAGATGGCGATGACGAGGCTGTGTTTCTGAAGGTGGAGCAGAGTTTATTCGATGATTTTGGAAGGTGGAGGCATGTGTGCAAGTGTGCACAGTGAATGCTGCAGCTCGTTTTCAATTGGAGAAGATGATTTAAGGAGGTGATAGGAGCTTGTCGCGAGCCATGAAGTTGGTTGTGTGATTTATGGTGAGGAAGGTAATTTATTTTAAAAACAATTTTTAAATTTTAGATTAATTATAAATTAATTTATTTTGAAGCTCATAAATTCAAATTAAATTTATACGAGGTCTAAAATCAACGTATCAAGTCACGTTGAACTTAAGGAAGAAATACTAGACAATGAAATAAATTTGGGATTGGAACGATTAACAAATTCGTAAAATTAAGGTGAGTAAATATCACTCTTTTTGGATTGCTGGAGTTAATTTAAAATAATTAAAATTAATTATTGGATACCGTTTGATTTATAAATTATTATCTGTTGGATGTTCTATTATATATAGTGGTACATATATTAGTCTTTGGATATATGCCCACCGTTGGAGCGAATGAGACCCTATGCTCCTCGCATAATAGTGGATGGTCCTATATTACCACGATATCCCTCTCGAAGAAGGATTGGTATTTTTTATGTTATCTAACATTTATGGATGCAGGAAAACAAGTTGGAGGGATCCAACTAGATTCCTTAAATATATATTAATTGTTTTCATGTATAGTGATATATAATGTGAATTGATAATCTGTTATGGATTGTTGTGTGATTTGTTTTATTGGATGCTATAGTAGTACTGGCCAAACTTTCGGTATTTTAAATAACATAAATATTATTTTTGTAATTTGAAAGGATTTAAAAGAAGATTTTGAATATAAAAATATTTATATTGAAATTTGGATTATTTTTAAAGAAATTGATTTGGATAAAAGAAATAATTGATTTTGGGTTGTATTTAGCTATTCGTAAAAATATCTAAAATAGAGATTTTAAAATAATTTATATAAAGGATTTTTAAACGATATTTCTGAAAAATATGAAAAGAAGTTCGATTAAATTATGGATATGGTTGTGCACGGAAAAGTGAGCACACGATTGGGGGTGGGTATGTTATCATCTTTCTAGATTTTTAACATTTCTAGAAAACGATGGGTATGTCAACGCCTTTCTAGATACCCTCGAAAATATATTATAAATTATGGATATGATTGTACATGAAAAAGTGAGTGCTCAATTAAGGGTGGGAACACCGTGGATGATAACATATTCGGCACGATCCAGGTTAGGGTTAGGTCGGTCTTGTGTTGGCAGGGGATCCCGCCGAGATCCTCGGTACATTTTTCTGGAGGTGTACTATGATAGGCAATACCCCCAGTAGCCCAGTCATTTTACAAAATCCATTCTTCATTACGAGCCTTTATGGTTTTGATTGTAAAGCCTAGTATGTTGGAATTTAGTTAATGTAACAATTTCGGCTATTTGAAAAGTAATTGTACTTGGACACTATTATAATATCATTGGATTTTCTATAAAACGTTTTGGTTACCGTAAGGGGAAAAACCGTCGTGTTTATGTGTGATGCGGTCTTATGAGATACCTTTGTTTTACAAAGGATTTTGATAACTTTTTTAACCCAAGTTGAGTGTGTTTTCTCGTGTTGGTTTTCCAGACTGACTCGGGTGTTATTTTATTATAATGCTGGGGTCAGATCGAGTATTACAGATTTAGGTTAGAATGCTATAAAGATCAAGAGATGAGTTAGAGGATTTCAAGAATATTTCACGTACTTAATATATTCCGCCGCGCATGTAGACTTTTTAGTCAGCACTGGTGAGGACAAGTTATAATAACTGTCCATTTTAATGTATTGATTGTTGTACTCTGATGATTGTACGTATATTAACAGTTATAGTTTTCTTTGTATAAAGATCTATTGTTATATATTATATTTTGTTCTGTTGTGATTGTGAGACTCTACGTTATTATTTCTGTTTCTTCTTCTATCTCTTTTCTTATTTACCCCTAATGATCAATATTTCCGTTCAATATGTGCTGGACATGTGTGTTTTATTGTCAACTAAAAGGGTGCGGAGAAAGGGCCATTACAAATGTAGTAAAAATGTGCATATGAACTTATTTACAAAGTTGTAGAATTTTATTAGTATTTCCAATTATAAATAACCCATTCTAAATGTTCTATTTGAATGCGAAAACTAAATATGAATGCAACAAAGACCAAAGTATGCATGCCAATTACTTAGCTTAGTAATAAGGGGATAAGATCCAATTGTAAATAAATAGCTTGTACTTTTAACACTTTGTAATGAAGATAATAAATCGTTTTAATTGAATTAAATGACTTTATCGATAAAATAACTTCAAAATGAAGTTTAAAATATGAATGAATCAGGACCTGAGACCTATTCTACAACATTCTTAATGTCGTTTAGATATGAAAACATATTAGGTTTAATGTAATCAGATTAAATGATAAAAAGGGACAAAAGAGGAAGCTAGACCAAAATGGTAAATTATCTAGAATTGGTTTTATATTTCTAAAATAAGACAATTGCTCATTAATTCATTCCTCCATTTCTTCTTCTCAAAAGACAAGAAATATGTTTTCAAAACTTTAAACCTTTGAAACTTTCGAAAATCTTAAAGAAAAATTCTAAATGAAATCACTAAATTTGAATTAGAAGATTCTCTACCAAATTAGCTATTCAAGTTTACATTTTGGAGAGAACCAAAAATAGATTTTTAAAATCAAGAGAGATTGAAGACTGGATTGATTATGAGTTTGGATTTCTTTAGATTTGGTGAGCGAGATTTGTTCTTGACATTACATGATCATCATTTATGTTATATATTCATGTTAAAATGTTAAATGTTAGATCGAAGCTTTATGAATGTGCTTTAATTAGGATTGTAGAGATGAGAAACTTAATTGAATGAATATTTATAATGTTTAATCATAAAATGAATGTGTAGAAAGCTTAAGAATCAATATTGTTAAATATGGTATATTGATATTTTAATTATTGGATTGTTGTTTGGTTTAGGAATGATAGAGTGAGTAGAGAATGAGTTATTAATTCGTTGAATGACATTATTGGAATAATATAGGAGTTAGAATGACAATTAAGTAGTTGAACTCGAATGACGGATTGAAATGGTCCACCGCCTTAAAATCTTTTTCAACTATGAAGCAATACTCATTCGGACATTGAATGATTATGCCATGAATTCAAGTAGGTGGATGTTTATGCAAAGTATTCCGGTGATCGAAAGTAAAACTTCAAAGACAAAAGAAAGGAAAATGAATGAGAATGAGGAAAAATGAATTTTACTAAGGAAATTCTTCCACTAAGGTATAGCCCCGGCCATAACAGGCATTCATACATTTGAATGTTAAGAAACCAAATCATTTACCATTTCAGTGCAAAAATGGGTGATCCGGACATTTGGGTTTCTTGACCAGACGCTTATAATCAAGGTTAAACTTTTGAATTCCTTATTAAGATATCTATACCGATGTGTAGTGCAAAAGTTGAGTGGTGTTTGAAATATGGACATTTTGTACATTTGGGGTTCTTTGTGGATATACGTGATGCTTATAAGGCCTAGGGTGATTAAGGAGCAATATATGAGCTAGGGAATGGTACGCTAAGTTTTAAGAACGATGCGATGGATGCTAAGAGCTATAGGGACTATGGCATTGGTTTGAGATTTGATTATTATTGGTAGATAAAGCAATAGAGTGTCATAGTAATGGTTATATATATATATATATATATATATATATATATATATATATAAAACATACTTAGGAAGTTATGTCCTTACTAGGAGATCTGAGGCTTATTAGCCTAGTGTGTGGTGGTTAAGTCACATTAGGTTGCTATCATGATTAGTAGTATATAAACTTATCACGCATTATGTATCACTGTAACAGAAATGTGCTAACTTCTTAGAAAAGGGTGGAGGCAAAGGTTTAGGTATGGTTTGACTACCTCAAATTATATAATTTTTATTATACATGATATATTATAATTTTAATAATCAGGCAGATTAGTGATATTTCACCAAACTTTATGCCAGATCCTCTCAATGTTATCTCTTTTTATACTATTGCTTGAAGGATTACGCTAGATGGAGATGAGTTTAGAACTACAGCCATTAACGCTACTATCATATATATCTAGTATTTTAGTTTATTAACATATTATACTAATTGTATCATAATAATAAGTGTATATGGATTTGACGTGTTATGTTATTAAAACATATATTTCATTTATATGTTATGCTTTTATTATATTACATGTTTATGTTGATATTATCTTATTACTTCCGCTGTGAGATGATTAATTTATATATTTTGATGGATATGCTTTGTTTGTTTTCAAATACACCTTGACGTAACGTTATCCATGATACTTATGGAATTTGAGTGCATGAGCATAGCACCGCTTATTTAGGAGTGCCACAATATAGGAATATAATTAATAATAAGAATTTAACTAAAAAGTTAATTAAAAGAATTATTCAAATTGAAATTTAGTTAATTAAGTATAGGACGCTTAAGAGATTAATTGGCTGGACCAAGAAGTAAATAACATAATTAAATTTTGGCTATAAAATAATTTAAATGGAATGTTATAATGAAGGGATTAAGGAATTAATAAGATTAAGCTAGAAATGGGTTTAGCCCAAGCCCAAACTATAAACTCTTATAGCCACCTAACTGTATCATTCCCCTTCTTCATTCTCATTTCACAAAAAGCGAAAAATTACATAAAAGCTAGGAGACCACCATTTTAAGAGGAAGAAGAAAAGTAATACTAAAGGAAGATTAAAGCATTATTTCAAAGAGTAGAAAAAAAATTCTAGATCAAGTTTCCAAACTCGTTTGGGTTAGAATTTTTTAACATGTTTTGATGTTTTAAATGATGATGATCATGTTCGACGATTGAATGATGAATTTATCTATGTTCAGATATTAAACGACCTTGTTTTTTTATATTTTTAAGAGTAAAACATGAGTTAATCTTATCCAAATACTTCCAAGTCTTAATATAATTTTTACAACATTAAATTGAGATGGTTTTAATTTTCATAATTTCTAGGTGAGAAAATTAATTATTATGAATTTGCTAAGTATGAAATTGGTAGTTCTGAATATAAATTAATGTTCAAAAATATTAAAATTTAATAGTTTGATTTGGTATTTTAATAAAGGTAAAGAAGGTGTTTCCAAATTTCTATGAAATTTTGAGAATTTTCCATCATTTTTTGAGTTCGTATGAAATAAATTAGAAGGAAGAAAATAACTTAATTAACAAAGCAATGAAGAAAATTCATTAATCAAGGCTAAATTAAAGGACCAAATATTAGGCTATCACCAGAGATTTCTATTACAAAATTCAAGTGATGAATGAGAAACATGTGTATATAATTAGTAAAAAGTGGTTATTTTATTAACAAAAATATCAGTTTTCTACTTAATTACGGATTTGCCACTTTATATATGCGATAGAACATTTTCCTTTGAAGGGTGGTAGCTTTTTAAAAGATAAATGCAATAACTTTAAGATCTATAAATGCGATAGCTTCATAAATAAACAGGCAATAGCTATGAACTTGGATCTGTGTTAGCTTTAGGATTTAAATAGGTAATAGCACTATTTTGAGACATACGATAGCCGAATATTGATACATATGACATATCTTGAGTTAGAAGTGAGATAGCTCTTAAGTTTATACCTGCAATATCTATACTTGTGAAAGCTTATAAACGTGACAACCCTGAATTAGAAGTTGAAACAACCCACACCCCTTAGTGTGCCAAAAAGGGCACACTAAAAGACGTGGTGTGTTATAGGTATAGCTAAAGCATCATAGAGACTAAGATTCACAAGGCAAATAAATAAAAACAGCAGAAACATTAAAATAATACTAGACATTTAAAATTAAACTTCATTTTAAAACAGAATATGTGTAAAAAACCAAAAACACATGTCTCCTGAAAAATACAATCTCTGTCGCATCATCAGAGTACATAAACAATAAAAATCATCCCTCTCATAAAGTAGCAGTACATCTAAAGTCAAATGAAAAGAAAACTGAAAAGAAGAAGAAGAATACATAAAGAACTCCAAGAATATATCTCTAAACAGTCTGAATGTACTGTCCTCGATTCTACTGGCCTATGGGGGAAAGGGGAAATAGAGGAGTGGGTCAGACAATAAGTCTGGTGAGTGAAAGTAATTACTAGCACTCTTAAGCAAGATAAAGATAATAGACTAAGCAACAGTTCTGCATGAAAGGAAAATACAGAAAAGATAAAACTAGAATAAAGTATTGTTCTGATTCTATTTGCATTGATTGTGATTGTTTGCACTTGTCTTAGATTGTTGTGATTAGGTTGAAACCCTAATCCAATTTTAATTAGGCCGAAATCCCAATTCCACCCATTGATCGGGCTTCTATCTCTGTTGTGCCAATGTGAACCAATCTTGTTGGTCACAGCAAAAGACACCTCTTAGCGCTTGGAATGCAGTAGCGAATTATTTACCCTAATTGATGTTGCACGCTCGGTCATCGACGGTACACACTAACTGTCGCCCCCTATTTTGACCTCTTATTTACCCTAGTGGATGTTGCACGCTCGGACATCATCGATATACACCAAACTGTTGTGAGACCATCAGTTCTTGACTGAAAGGGAATGCTGTTGGTACGGGCCCTTCTTCTATGTTTGCTTATTAGTTTAATGTAAGTTTTAAAATAAGTCTCTTCTGTTATTTCTGCTATATTCGCTTATTAACTTAATCTAAGATTTAAAATAATCCTTTTCTGTTCTTTCTACTTAATTATAACCTATGTTATAATTGTTACTCTTCTATTCTATCTTTTTAGTTATAGCCACTAGTTATAATCATGCTTCAAATGTCTCAAATTTGTCTATTTTGGTCTATCTTCTTTTTGTTACAGTTCTTTCTTATTTTACAGCTAATTTTTGTAAATTCAGTATTTATTCCTATTTAATCTATATTAGCGATTTCTCCTTTTTTTAATATTCTTATATTTTATTCATGTAAAAAGGAATAAAAAGAAACTAACATTTACTGGCTAAATTCTAACGTAAAACAGATGTGAATAAATACCAATAACTGTAAATAACTATAAATAACTGAATAAAATAGCCGAATAAAAATAGCTAAATGAAAAAGACTGAAAAGAACTTTAAAAACTAACTGTAAACAACTTATATAAAAACTATCTCAAAATTGCAAAAAAACTACCTATTGAGAACCCTATTATTTTAAATTACGTAAAAATCTAAAATAATTACAAAACACTCATCTGGGATCCTTAGCTCTATTTCTTGGCCTTCCCGGATCCACTTCTAGCGTGTAGAGTATTTTTATTAAAAAGATCTCCTCCCATGAAATTTTTTCTTTTTAGGGTCCAGCCTCAGGCAATGAACTCAATTGGGAGAAAATTTGAATGAGAAAAATAGCAAGGTCTAGGGTCTTATTTATAGTGTAATTTAGGAATCTCAGGCTGTTGGATTTAAGATTAAATCGGGTGCAACTGCGTCACAGGCTTGTTAGGAACCGTCTGATGAAAGCATGAACGCACATGATTTAAAGAAAATTGCAAAACAACATGTACGCTTCGTATCTGGACGAATTTACGCCCAAATAAAAAGGAAGGTCGACTATAACCAATGAGGTCAACCTATGGGTCGACCTATGGCCTTGAGGGGTCGACCCTAGGGTCGACCTGGCCTAGTTCTGGGTCCACCTAACCCTATGATATATATATATATATATATATATATATATTTTCTTTTTATTCTGATTTCGTATTTCTCTCGTATCTTCTCCATACTGACTCGGATTTCGAGAAGTAATATATGAAAATTGATCAGAAAATTGCCACGGACCCAATGTGCAACTTCCGTAGCTCGATTACGACAATTTCACAAACTTATTTTAATATTTAATTAATTTTTTAATTAATTATTATAGCTCAAATTTTGAGTTGTTACATTATCCCCTCTTTAGAGGATTTTGTCCCCGAAATCTCCATGGAAAGAAGAATGAAATAAATATTTTCATCAAAATTCTTTAACCATATATATAACCATCATCCATTACATCCATTGTCCTTAAGTATTATAATACTATTTATGTTATATGCAATAGTGTAGTGTCAATGTCCCTAGATAATGCAAAAGATTAGGCGGTCTACTGATTCAGTTGACCTCATTTTTTGCAATCATGTTCATGCCATGTATCCAAATGAATGAAAATTCCCTAATGATGACTGATAGTTCTATATGTGTGCTATAATCATCATCTAAATGCAACAATCATATGATAATCATCAACTTATAACAACCATGGAAATAAAATAAAAATGCAAATGCATACACATCCATATGCATAAGTTTTAGTGACCTAGTTAGGCTGATCCCTAAGAGATAATAGTGCATAGTGTATATATACATCCATTAGCATCCACTAGCAAACACTTGCAACCACTACCGTCCAACGTACATAACATATTCTAGTAACATGTTCACATTCAGTCCTACCATCCATAGGTTAAATCCTAAGATCTACCCTCCCAAAGGATACTAAAGGAAAGAACCTCTTTAAAACTAAAGATGGAAATAGAAAATTCAAGGCGTACCATCGAAAAGATGGTGATAAGAGGTACGTATTTTCTCCTCAGCCTCCCATATAGCATCCTTAATGTTGTCTCCCTACTGCACCTTAACCAAAGGTACTTTCTTATTCCTAATCTTCTTGATATCACGTCCAACGATCTTGGTAGGAATGCGACGAACCGATGGTTCTCTCTCCACTTCAACTTCTTCAAGTCGGCTAGGTTCCACTACCTCTGCTGAATCACATAAGCACTTTCTCAAGTGTGAAAGATGAAAAACAACATGAACTCCCACGATGTAGCTTTGTCCAATACGTCATCTTCTCTACCCTTACCACAATAGGGAACGGTCCTATGATTCTGGGAGCAAGTTTCCCATTTGATCCAAACCTCACTATCTTTCTTAGCGGAGACACCTTAATGAAAACCAAATCTCCTATCTAAAACTCAATATCCCTTCTCTGCTTATCTGCATAGGATTTCTGTCTATCTTGTGCTGTCTTCATTCTCCTTCTAATCAAATCAATCTTTTTCGAAGTCTCTCTAATCATGTCGAGACCTAGTAGCAATCTCTTTATAGACTCCAACCAACACGAAGGTGAATTGTAAGGTCTTCCATAAAGAGCTTCAAAAACTTCCATCCCAATGCTAACCTGAAAACTATTAAGATGCTCCTCCCAAGTTCCTCCAAAATCAAGAATGCACATCCTCAATAAATTATCAAGAACTCTATTAACTCTCTTCGTTTGGCCATCCGTTTGGTGGTGATAGGCCGTACTCAATCTAAGTTGCACCTCTAAAGCCTCTTGCAATATTCTCTAAAACTCGCTAGTAAAGATAGGGTCTATATCACCCACTATGCCAGAGGGAACTCCATGAAGTCGGACTATCTCAGGAACATATAAGGATGCGAAATAAGGTGTCGTCCTCTAGCTATTGATCGGAATGAAATGGGCGCTCTTAGTCAAACGATCTATAATCATCCAAATACTGGTATTCCCCTTCCTAGATCGGGGTAAACCATCTATGAAGTCCATCTAAACATGATCCCACTTCTATTCGGGTACATCCAATGGTTGAAGCAATCTGTCATGTTTCTGATACTCCACCTTAACTCTTTGGCACACAAGACACATAGCTACAAACTATGCCACATCCTTCTTCATGCTACTCCAATAAAACATTCTCTTCATGTCCCTATACATATTTTCACCATCCAAATGAATAGTCATTCGAGAATGGTGTGCTTCTTCTAAAACTGCTCTTGTCAAATCACTAGTGTGGGGGACACAAAGTCTTCCATCTATCCTTAGCCACCCTTTACTATCAATGGAATAGCGTTGGAGATGTCTAGAGACCTCTCTGTTTTTAATCCTATCCAGAATATCCATAAACTCTGAATCCTCTCGCTGCCTTGAGCCAATCTGATCTATGAGGGTATGCTTAACCTCAAGTGCTGCTAATAATCCAGGGGTGATGTCCGTAGAGGGCTTAAAATCGAAGATGTAAATAAACTCTAGGCTTTTCTGCTCCATGAACATTGGACTAAGGGTTGCTCTCTTCCCGCTTAACGCATCCGCAACCACATTCCCTTTAGCAGGGGTGTAAGATATCTCAAAGCCATATGATGCCAAAAACTCCATCTAAAGTCGCTACCTCAAGTTTAAATCCTTTTATAAGAACAGGTACTTTAATGATTTATGGTCAGTAAAAAGCTCTAACCTCTCTCCTAGTATATAATGTCTCCAAGACTTGAGCATGAAAACAATAACAGCTAACTCTAAATCATGGGTGGGGTAGTTCTTCTCATGAGTTCTCAACTGTCTACTTCCATAACATACTACCCTTCCTTCTTGCATCAATACTGCTCCAAGACCCATCCTACATGCATCAGTGTATACTGTTAAAGGCTTAACTTCGTTGAATAAAAGTAACACTTGTGCACTAATAAGGGCCCTCTTCAGCATCGTGAATACAATCTACGCCCCACATGAATGTCGTATTCTTCTTAGTGAGACGAGTAAGAAGTGTTGAAATCTTAGCAAAATCTCAGATAAACTACCTATAATAGCCAGCCGAACCTCGGAAGCTTCTAACTTCGGTAGCGTTCTTAGGGGCCTTCCAATCTTGTACTGCTACTATCTTAGTGGGATCCATAGCTAAACCCTCTCTTGAGACTACGTGGCCTAAGAAACACACATCCTCACGCCAAAAGTGACACTTCGAGAATTTTGCTTTCAACTGATGAACATGAAGTGTACGAAGAACCTCCTCAAGATGAATAACATGCTCTTTCATACTCTTGAAGAACACCAAAATGACATCCACGAATACTACAACAAACTTATTTAGGATATCTCAAAAAACTCGGCCCATCAAATCTACAAAATAGGCTGGGGCGTCGGTCAACCCAAATGGCATAACCAACCAAAGAATCCATCGGGTGTCCTAAAGACTATCTTATTGATGCTATCGTTAGCGACCCTAAGCTGATGAAATCCAGAAGCTAAATCAAGCTGAGAAAATACTGAAGAGCCAACCAACTGATCAAAAAGATCGTTTATCCTAGGAAGTAGGTAACGGTTCTTCTTTATGAGCTTATTCAACTCTCTATAGTCTATGCAAAGTCGAAGGGAACCATCCACCTTTGTAGCGAAGACAACTAGCGCTCCCTACATGGATATATTCCGTCTGATGAAGCCTTTGTCCAACAGCTCACCAATCTGCTTACTTAACTCCTTCCTCTCCCAAGGAGCCATATGTCCCACGGACAATGCCACTGGTTTAGCACTATCATTCAGATAGATCTTAAAGTCGATCTCTCTCTTAAGTTGTATTCCCCTAACCTTCTCAATAACATCTGGGAAATCTCTAATGACTGGAACAGAATCTAACTCTTATAGTGATGAATCAAGGGAATAAAGGAAGCTCAACATGACTGACCCTTGTGGATTACAAAAAACCTCGAAAGTCCTTCGGTTATATGTTTCTAGTCTGAAGACTCTCCTCTCGCAGTCTAATATCGCTCCATAAGTAGATAACCAGTCCATCCCTAAAATCTTCTCATATCCCGAAAATCCCAATACATAGGCATCACAATCAAACTCTACGCCTAGTATAAAAATTTTCAAACCCCTTCAAATCATGGATAATGTGCCGATCCACCTATGGGTTTTGAAACAACTATAGGGTCTACTACTAGAGAAATATCTAAGTTCAAATAATCAACTAAGGAACTAGAAATGAAAGAATGCGATGCTCTAGAGTCAAAAAGAGTCCGAATAAGAAAATCCGAAATAGAGATCAAACCTTCTACATAGACTTTCCTACCTCGATCCAGTCCACTAGAAGGTGCTGTATCCAAAGCTTGTACTTGCTCTATAGGTGCGCCTGCTCTCTGCCTTGTCCTCTTAGGACAAGCTCTACTAAGGTTCCCAGGCTACCCATAATTGTAGCACCTCTTTTCATCATGTCCTTCTTACAGTCCTTTGTGAAATTCCTAACCAATTAACAATTTTGACATTTTTTGCTCTTCTTGATATGCTTTTGAGGTCCTCCTCCTTTCTTCTAGTCCATATCCCCCTTATTCTTCCCCCACTGCTTCTTAAAGATTTTTGATTTAGGAACCTCCTTAAGCTCTCCTTCCTTAACAACATCTAAATGACAGCCATTTCCACAAGTGACTCATACATCGCTGCCATAGGTACATGTGTCAATAACAACCCTTGGAAGAGCTGATTCAAAAAATTAGCAAACTTGATGGCCTTTTTATGCAGTTTATTACCAAGCTCTATTCTAAACCACGATAGCTCATTAAACTAATTTATATACTCATTCACTGAAAGGCCCCTTGCTTTAGACTAATGAACTTCTCCAACTGCATGCTTTCCTTTGCTTACGACAAGAACTTTCTCTCAAATCTTTTCCGAAATCCAAACCAACCAATGTCTCTACCTTCCATCTCTATGATCTCCCACCAGTAAGAAGCTTCTTCCTTCAATTTCCAAGATGCAAGCTGAACTCTCTGGAGGTCCTCCAATCCTAACAGCCTAAATATTCCTCAACTAAGCTCATGCCTCTATGAAATCCTCCATACCAGAAAATGTCTTGCCTCCTAGATTAGTGCAGTCCTTACATAGCTTAGAAAAATTAGCTTCTGCAGGTGGATTAATAGGATCTCCGCCCACCGGTGCTGCATTGGGCGCTTGCCCTTACACCTTTAGTGTTGTAGCTTAGAGGTATCTATGGAACCAGCCAGGGACTTGGACACTCTCTGGAAGACTTGGGGCGTCTACCATTCTATGCAAAGAAAAGAAATTTTAGGCATGAAAGAATTGAAAGAAGGTTGAACTGGACTTTGAGGGTTTTTTTTTTAAAAACTCCCTTATACTTGAAAACTATTTCTATAATAAGAGTTTCTTACTAAAAAATACTTTTAAAGATTAGTTACTTTTGAAAAATACTTTATTTTTAAAACAAATTTTTAGGAATCTTGTAACCTTAGGCTTTGATACTAAGTGAAATACACCAGACCCCTTAGTATACCCGATAAGGGCATACTAAAAGATGTGGTGCATTATAGGTATAGCTAAAGCATCATGGAGACTAAGACTCACAAGACAAATAAACAAAAAGAAAACTTAAAAGAATAAGAAGAATACATGAAGAAGTCCAAGAATATATCTCAAAGTGGCCTGAATCTATTGTCCGTGATTTTGCTTGCCTATGGGGGAAAAGGAGAAACAGAGGAGTGGGTAAGACTATAAGTCTGGTAAGTGAAAGTAAGTACTAGCATTCTTAAGCAAGATAAAGATAATAGACTAAGCAACAGTTCTAGTATGAAAGAAAATGTAGAAAAGATAAATCTATAATGAAATACTGTTTCCGATTCTATTTTATTTGATTGTGATTATATGCACTTGTCTTAGATTGATGTGATTAGATTGAAACCCTAAGCCTATTTTAATTAGGCAGAAATCCTAATTTTAACCATTTATCGGCCTTTTATCTTTGTTATGCCACTGTGAACCAATCCTGTTGGTCATAACAAAAGACACCTCTAAACACTTGGAACACAGTAGCGAATTATTTACCCTTACCGATATTGCATGCTTGGCCATCATTGGTACACACTAACTGCCGCCCTCTATTTTTACCTCTTATTTACCCAAATCAACATAAGTGTGCCTAACCTCACCTAACTGTTGTGAGACCATGCGCCCTGTTAGCACCAAAATTGGTCACTAACACCCTTAGAAAGATTGTGTAGAGAGATTAATGAAGAAAGTAAATTAAAAACAGAGAACAGAATGTAAATTTCAATGTAGAAAGTAAGAACACCAAATTTATAGTGGTTCGGCGTAGTAGCCTACATCCACTTTGAAGTTGATCTTTATTCTTTTCATTGATACTTGATTACAGATACAAACTGCTTCTAAGTACTTAAATACAGTTGCAAGATACAAAGAAGTAAGTCTGGAATGAGTCTTGAAAATGACAGAGTCTCCCAGTGTTCTCTAAAATCTCCCTCTTTTTCTGTGTCCCTGCCCCTCTATTTATAGACGAAGGTGGGTTGGACTTCCCAGGTGGGCCTGGCAGCTGAATATCCTGGCCCAAATGGAGTGGTTTCTGTGCGCCGAACCAGAGAGGCCGAAGGTCCAAATGCCGAGCCTCCCCCTTCCCGGCGAACGAGGTGAGGCCAGACACTCCGAATGTCGAACATCCATTTGAACCAAGTGACCTTGAATGACGAACGGTAGGTGATCGCCGAACAAGATTTGTGTCAGAAGGAATGACATGTCGAACAAGGTGTGGACGCCGAACGGTATAGTATGCCGGACGTACTTGGTAGGCCGAACAATGTCTTTTGACCGAACGATAGCTTGACCGAACGATGCCTTTGGCCGAACGATGTCTTTGGCCGAACGATATCTTTGGCCGAACGATGCCTTTGGCAGAACGATATCTTTGGCCTAGCGCTGTCTAACGCCGAGCGCTCTTTAGATGCCGAACGTTCCTTTGTGCTGAATGCTTCTTGGATGTCGGTCGTAATGTTCTGCCGAACGAACCAGCTTAGCCGAACGATAGGGAGGCCGAGTACTAGGTTGCCTGGTCAAATCTCTAGGAAACACTTGCCCCCCCAAAGTGTATCGCGTGACCGAATGCGATGCGCTTTGAACCATGAGTCCTTTGTGTTTTTCTTCGAACCTGGGCCCATTGCTCTTGGAGGTTGTTTTCTCGTGAGTACTCGTCGAGGTGGCGTGTGTCGAACATTATTGCCGATGGCCGAACATTCTACGTTAGACCGAACGACTTCGCATGCCGAAACCGGATGGTGCAGCCTTACCGGTTCCACCGGTCACCGTCTCTTCAACTTCTTCTTCTCCCTATAAAACCTGGCCTCCTCCTTCTTCCTCCTCTTTTTCACTTTTACTTCCGTTATTTTTCGAGAATTTGCAATTTACCTCCCTGGAATCTACCAGGCCTTCCTTTAAACAAGTTTAAACAATCTTTAATACCAAAATTCACTGGTCCCCAAGCTCCCTCCACAATCTTCGGTAAGAAGCCCCTTATCCTTCTCGATTTAGGAGACATTAGATATTACTTAAACACATCATGCATAGGCCAAGTAGGGAGACTGTGAATAAGGGTGACGAACTGTGGCTCGGTCATGGTCTAGGGTTGTAACTTAGTATGAGTATGCTCTTAGGTGGTTTCGAGGTGGATTGACCAGAGATGATAAGGGCGGAAGGTGTATTGTAGCGGCTTGGCATGATCTTTCGATGCCGAATAGTCATACGGTGGCACGAGAGTGGACTTAGTGCTCGGGCCTATAGGTTGACTGGGCTGTGGTTCGGCATGATCTCCCCTTGTCAAACGAAATTGAAGTGGGTCAAATTCGAAGGGAAACAGGGAATGGAGGGGAGGCCGAACGGCAGTTATGCTGAATAATATTTTGTTCTAACAATACCTGGGCCGACCGATGGTTTGGCCGGACAGACTTAGGCTGGACAATGATTTGGCCGAACGATAGTTTGGCCGGACGACAGTTATGCCGAACGATAGTTTGGCCGGACTATAATTTGGTCGAACAACCTTTAGGCCGAGCCATGTTGAATGATGAACCATCTTCTAGCTCAGGCCGAACACTTAAATTATCTTGCCTACTCATATAACAAAATAAGGACAATGACTCCAGCATACCAGCACATCGAACTGATCCGGACTGATAACTTCCTAGCTTCAGTAGACATAAACCTGGACTTAAATCGACATAACCAGATAACTTCTTCTAATACTTTCTGAATTCGAAACCGTAATCACCATAAGACAGGCTTTTAGAGACGGTCAACGATGACGGTCTTCAAACTCGATGATTCGCAACTTAGTTTTATATCAGTAACCGTGTGACTTTCAATTTTTTAATGCTTACACATGATTGATCGCACTAGTTCATACACCACTTGGGGGGAAATATTTGTGTTGTTGATTCTAACGTCGAACATTTTTCAAGTATAGCTCGCACAGGTGCTTAGCCAAATTCTTTATTTATTGAAGTTGTCAAAAAAATCCAGCTCCGCCTCGATTTTTGACAGACCACGGCCATCCTCTCGACAGGAAGTCGCAGACATCTCAAATCCATCAACCTCCCCTGCACATAACTTAACCCCCGATGCCCTGGAGGCATCGATCTTCTTGGACAACCCTATCGATTCACAGGCTTCAAAAATCAATGAAGTTGCGCTCCGGCGAATATGCTCCATTCATGGAATACCTTTTGACGACGTGGTATCCGTCGGGGCATGACCGGCCACACTTGCCCCCAGATGGATACACAGCGTGCAATAAATTCATGTGCTGGGTTGGAAGTGTGCCACCATTCAATTTGTTTCTTCGAGATGTGCTGCAACACATCGACATCGCCCCGTCGCAGTTGCGCCCAAACAGTCATGCCTTCATCTATGGCACTTACCTACTCTTCGTGACCGTCTTCTCTAGGCCTCCCACTCCTGATGACATCAGATATATTAATATGATCAAGAAGCGGAGAGATAGCCCCTCCTTTGTGTTCCTTGAACCGCATCACAAATGCCAAATTTTAACCGGGGCATGGAGCAAGTTTTCCCTGCATAAACAGGAATGGTTCTATATGCGTTGCCCCCTGGTTTCACGAGGAGATGTGTCGAAGGAAGTAAGTCTTCTTCTTGGAACGATACTCATGTTTTGGCCGAAGATATTCCTATTCTAACTCTTGTTTCATCTTCTCAGGTATCAATCCACGTCCCGACAGCCGCGGGTATTCTGAGGCCGTTGAAGTTATTAGAGCTCTTCCCGCCGAAGAATGAGACATCCGAACTCTTATCGCAAATGAGTCACTATCGAGGTTTGGGTTGTTAGCAGAAGGTCGCCGGGTAAGTCTTCCCGAAGGCGTCCGATCTCCGGCAAAGGGAAAAAATTAGCTGAGTCGTCAGCGCGCCACACCCCTGAGATACAAGAAGAGGGGGAAATCAAGGAGGGTGAAACACCCGAAGCACAAGGTGAGAATTTGGGTCCAGCCCAAGATCCTATAGTTGAAGTGCATGATATCGAAACGTCATCTTCTCCTTCACAGAGGAAAAAGGGATTGACGTACAAAATCCGAAAGGAGAAGGTTGGCGGGACTTCGAAGGTTACGCTTATCCCGACGGAGAAAGTGGCTTCTTCGCAGCACGTAGAAAGTTCTTTAAAGGGCTTATCAAACCTCTCTATTCCGGATGATCTGCTCAATTATGACTTTGACAATCCGGAGGCATTCAAACTTCATTCGCCCATTAGAGGCGACGCGGGCGCTCCGACCCAGAGTCAGGGAGAGAAAACTCCTATTAGCAAAGCGACTGCTCCATTGGGGGGAAACACTAGGACACACACGAACACTTGCACTCCAATTATCGCTTAGATTTTTGTTGTCACACTACTCTTTGCTAATTCACTGTTATTTGAATTCTGTACAGGCGGTATGGGGCGTTCACATGGATTCGATCGCCTTCGCGGTTCGTCAGTTCTTCATCATTTCGGATGGGACTCGGGTTCCGGAAGGCGTCGAGATAGGGATGGTGACGGCGATAAAGACTATCATTTCCGGGACCCGTCGTCTCGGAGGAAAACTTATTATCAGCCAAAATACCACCAGGACACATCTTCTCACGCGGAGCAAAGTAGAGACAAGCGCGGCCATAAGAGGCCGCAACCTGATGCTCCCCGGGACCAATACTCTGATTCTTCTTCCACTCGTCAGTCCTGAGATTCCTACAGGAGGGGCGAACTTTCAAAGCCGTCTCCTCCCGCTCCTATAATAGACCCGTCAATGCCGGAGAGGCCGGCCGAGCTTAAATATAAATTTCCGAAAATCTACTTCGATGTCCTGAAATGCCTCCCGGCTATTCATCCTATTCCTGGACATGCCAAACAGAGAGCCCTTGCTTGTACGAATGACGTCTATGTTCAACATGACGCGTTTGTTCATCTAGCCGAAAAACTTTCTGAAGTTTCCATGGAGCGCCAGCATGAAATTGACCGCCTTAAGCTTGAGCTATCCATGACAAGGATATCATTAAAGCTCAGGATGAAGAAATGGCCACTTACAAGTCTGAGCGAGAGGTCGCCGATCAGAGAGCTAAGGACACTGTTGAGGCCGTTACTCATCTGGAGTCAACTCATAATAAAGAACTTGACAAGGCGGTCCAACGGTGTAGGGCTTTGGCTCTAGAGAAGGACTCCGTCCAAAAGGAGAGGGACGCGCTCAGCCTCCGAGTTAAGGAGCTTGAGGAGCAGCTTCACAGGGAGAGCGAAGAGAAAACGGCCGCCCAAGAGGAGTCACAACGATACTGTGACGAGATCGTTGCCACTCAACTTCTGAAAGAAAAAATTGAGGGCGAGCTCTCCAAGGTTGAGGCGTTAAAGAGTGAAGCCCGAGATGAGGTCAAGAAGATAGCGTCCGTGAATATTGATTCGCGTTTCGAGGCGGCTAGAGAAGAGGGCAGGGAAGAGGTCAAGAGCATGTTTGACCCACTAATTGCTGAATTCAACGCCCGCGTTCTCATGCATCGAGACTTGACTTTTTTGGTCGAGGGCAACCTTAAATCTTTATCTGAGGCAGGGGAGGCTCTGGTTGAAATCAGGAAGGCCGAGCACGGCACCGAAGAGATTGACGAGGGGGCGTTGATAAAAGAATACCTCAAGGGAAATGAGCCTTCGGACTTTTCGGTGGCCAATGCTATCTATTGCAAAGGCTCCCCCTCAAAGAAAGGGAAAGAAATTATTACTGGTCCATCTGAGGCCATGCCTCCAGTTCATGTGCCTACCCAGACAGCCCGTCGGTCGATACTTGATCCATTCGAACAGCACATTGGCTATGACACGGAAGCTCCCGGCCTGGACGTTCATGTTTTGTCTCCTATCCCGGAGGGTGAGACCCGTGACGGCTGGAAACTAGCCAGAATCTGGTAGGCAATTCTTTTGCTTTAATATCCCTAGTGTTTCCCTGAAAGCTGTCGCATTCTAATACTTTCTTTTCGTGATTTTGTGCAGGTCGTTCCGACCCTGAACCCACTCCAAGTAGCGATGTCGCCAAGGAGGCTGGGAAGGAAACAAGTGAGGCCTCTCATGCAGGCGAGGCTCCCGGTCCTGATGTCTAGGTGATTGGGGCGCTTGACGAAGGCGAGTCTGATTCCTCCTCTGGGGGTTACGAAGTGGAAATTACAGGTACCTCTGAACACACATCCGAGTTGAGCATGAAGGAGAGGCTTGAGAAGGAGAAGGAGGAGACGACCAAGATCAAGGTCGAGCCTCAAACTATGGATCCAGACGATCCCTTGACCAAACCGTTGAAGATCATCCTCCTTGGTAGGTCTAAACTCGTGGATGTCCCTCACACTTCTCCGGCTGTCACTCTTCCATCAACGAAGGGTACCAAGGGTAAACGCGGAGGAAGGCGGTCGTCTGAGAAAACAACGGAGGTGAAGAAAGCGAAGAAGCATAAGAAGTGATCATTACTCTCGTTCAACGAGGGTTAGTTTAGATTAGGCAAGTACTTTTGTTTTCTTAGTTTGTGTAAATAAACTTTTGATTCCGAGCTTCAAAGGAGCTGTAAGGGAAACTTATCTTTGATGAATAAAACTTAGTTTTTCTGTCTTTCCATGGCTCTTTCGTTCAATTTTTTCTGTGATTGTGATTCAAATCCAAGATGTTGTGGATATAATAGACCTCTTGATTCATCTTCATATAGCTCGGAAATTCTTTGAGAACCATCTGTTTTTTCTTCTGCGCCCCAAGCACTTAGAACATTTTCTAGTACGCACGCTGAAGGCTCGATGTCTTCAAGTCATTTATATCTAGTCCGTCTTCAGCAGACCTGGTCATTTAAATCGTTTATACTTAAGTCTGCGCTCCGAGAGCTTAGAATACTCCAGTCCGCACTCCGGGGACTTGGAGATTTTAAATCGTTTATACTCGAGTCCGCGCACCAAGGATTTAGAGTACTCCAGTCCGCACTCCGGGGACTTGGAGATTTTAAGTCGTTTATACTCGAGTCCGCGATCCGCGGACTTAGAGTACTCCAGTCCGCACTCCGGGGACTTGGAGATTTTAAGTCGTTTATACTCGAGTCCGCGATCCGCGGACTTAGAGTACTCCAATCCGCACTCCGGGGACTTGGAGATTTTAAGTCGTTTATACTCAAGTCCGCGATCCGCGGACTTAGAGTACTCCAGTCCGCACTCCGGGGACTTGGAGATTTTAAATCGTTTATACTCGAGTCTGCGCTCCGGGGACTTAGAGTACTCCAGTCCGCACTCCGAGGACTTAGAGATTTTAAATCGTTTATACTCTAGTCCGCGCTCCAGGGACTTAGAGTACTCCAGTTTGCACTCCGGGGACTTTGAGATTTTAAGTAGTTTATACTCGAGTCCGCACTCCGGGGACTTAGAGTACTCTAGTCCGCACTCCGGCGACTTGGAGATTTTAAGTCGTTTATACTCGAGTCCGCATTCCTAGGACTTAGAGTACTCCAGTCCGCACTCCGGGGACTTAGAGATTTTAAATCGTTTGTACTCGAGTCCGCGCTCCTGGGACTTAGAGTACTCCAGTCCGCACTCCAGGGACTTGGAGATTTTAAATCGTTTATACTCAAGTCCGCACACCGGGGACTTAGAGTACTCCAGTCCGCACTCCGGGGACTTGGAGATTTTAAGTCGTTTATACTCGAGTCCGCGCTCCGGGGACTTAGAGCACTCCAGTCCGCACTCCGGGGACTTGGATATTTTAAATCGTTTGTACTCGAGTCCGCGCTCTGGGGACTTAGATTGCTCCAGGCCGCACTCCGAGGACTTGGAGATTTTAAATCGTTTATACTCGAGCCCGCGCTTTGGGGACTTAGAGTACTGCAGTCCGCACTCCGGGGACTTAGAGATTTTAAGTCGTTTATACTCGAGTCCGTGCTCCGGGGACTTAGAGTACTCCAGTCCGCACTCCGGGGACTTGGAGATTTTAAATCGTTTATACTCGAGTCCGCGCTCCGGGGACTTAGAGTACTCCAGTCCGAACTTCGGGGACTTGGAGATTTTAAATCGTTTATACTCGAGCCCGCGCTCCGGGGACTTAGAGTACTCCAGTCCGCACTCCGGGGACTTGGAGATTTTAAATGTCCGTGCGCGTTCGCACGTTAGCCGGAATAACATAATTTTATTTGCCCATCACAGGATCATCATTTGTGGAGACATTAGTAATTCATGGAAAAGATGGCTTCAAGCCTTTATTAATGAGAGCAAGCTAAATTGCCTTATTACATGCCAAGAATTAGAAATAAAAGCATACTTGAAATGAGTGCAACTAATACACGAAAGAAATAGACTAAGTATAATAATGCCGCAAGTGCTCGTTGTTCCATGCTCGGGGAAGTGTCGCACCATCGACGGTCGCTAGCTTGAAAGTTCCTTCTCCAAGCTTCTATTCGATGACATATGGACCTTCCCATGCGGGATTCATATGAGACGGGATTGGAAAAACTCGTTTCAAAACGAGGTCTCCCACACTAAAAGTTCTTGGTCGGACCTTCTCATTATAATATTTAACGACTCTATGTCTGTATGCGGTCGCTCTCAAATTGGCTTCTTTGCGTTTTTCATCAATGAGGTCCAACGATTCCAATAAGAGATTCTGGTTCGACTCGGGGTCATAATAAGTTACCCGATGTGATGGGACCTCTAGTTCCACGGGTATGATAGCTTCCGTGCCATATGCCAATGCGAATGGAGTGTGGCCAGTCGCGGTTTTATGGGTGGTCCTGTAGGCCCAAAGTGTTGTTGGAAGTTCATCCACGCACCTGCCTCTAGCCTTTTCCAGACGTTTTTTCAATATGGACTTGATTATTTTGTTTACAGCTTCTACCTGTCCATTCGCCTTTGGGTGAGCAACTGCTGCAAATTTCTTCTCAATGCCATATTTCTGGAAAAATTCTTTGAACTCCTTGCACTCGAATTGAGTTCCATTGTCCGTGACGATGGTCCGTGGAAGGCCAAAATGGCATATGATATTTCGTACGACGAAATTAATAACCTTCTTGGCGGTTATCGTGGCCAGAGGGTCGAGTTGCGACCCAATTTTAAGAACGCGTGATGGGTCGCTCCGGCTAACTGGGATGTCAATTGTGAGTTCTTCCGCTACTACATTGGCTTCCCTGGGTTCCCCATCATCATCTCTTGGATCTATGTCCCTATAGATCCGAGAATGTTGCCCGAGCCAGGGCTCGGGCGCTACTTGTCAATCATCAGCATTTCGGCTGCGGACGGAGCGGTCCGCAACCTTTCCTTTCTCTCTACGCTAAGCCTCCCTCAGCTCAGCCACATAACAGGCACGTCTGGTCGCCTGATCGTCGTGCACCACTCCAACACCGCTGTCTGTGGGAAATTTTAATGTCAGACACCAAGGGGCCAATGCTGCCATAAATTCTGCCGAGGCGGGACGTCTTAGAAATACATTATATGGAGAGTCAACGTCCAACACTACGAATGGTAGGATTCGCACCCTCCTACGCTCGCCCTGCCCCATTTCAACTGGTAACTCCACATGCCCCACTGCATCCGTTGTTGCGCCGTTAAAGCCGTGGATTCTGGCATTGGATGGTTTCAAATCCTTAGCTTCCAGTTTCATTTGGTCATATGCCTTCTTGAAGATGATGTTAACAGAGCTTCCACGATCAATTAGAATTCTCTTTACATACGTCGGCCCGATTGTCACAGATATGACCATCGGGTCGATGGTAGTGACCTCCACCTTGTCCGCATCTCGACTCCTGATTACGATATCATCATTCATCGTGCGATGCTGCTTTGCAGGAGTCCAATCCTCCATATTCGAACAACACTCATACTCCGCATGTCTTAAAGAGTTAGCATATCGCTCCATCTCCTGCCAATTCTTATCCGCAGGATGAGGTCCTCCGGCAATCGTGTTAATAACCAATCTGCCCACAGTTCGAGTAGGTTGTTCTGGTTGGTGTGGGGTCGGCCCACGTCCAAGGTCCAGTGTTTCTTGCCTCCTGTCCTCTGGGTCTTTGACAAATTCCTGCAGCTTTTTCTGTCTAATCAATTTTTCTATACAATCATGGAGGTGTCTGCACTCCTCCGTGTTGTGCCTATAAGACTCGCGAAAACGGCTATACTTCCTTGTCCGCTTCTGTTCCTCCGTCGATTCCTTTGGACGTGGCTTTCTATATTGGAAAGTGTTGCAAGTTGATAGATAGATGTTTTCAAAAGATGCGTTCAACAGGATGTATTCATTGTAGGTTGGCATCCTTGATTTCCATCTCCCTGTTTCCTTTTTCTTTCCGGGATTTCCACCTTCGGATCCTTTAGACTGCCCAGGCTTGTTCTGGATGTTAACTTGAGTTTTTTCAGAATTATCTCTGGTTTGTTTCACGGCGATGTTACTTTTCAAAGACTCTTGAACGGGCCATGGTGCCTTGTCTCGCCTTGTCCACCGAGCTTCCTCCATTCTTATGAACTGATGAGCTTTCGAATAAAAACATTCCAGCGTAGCTGGGGGCTTCCCTGCCAACCAATCTCCAAACTCATAATCCGGATCCACTCCACGCATTACTGCCATCAAAATCGCATGGTCGTTAGGATTGCTCACCTCGGTAGCAGCAACATGAAACCTTTGCAAGAATGCTTTTAATGACTCTCCCGGAGCTTGGATTACGCTTGATAAGGACATCATGTCCTTTGGGAGAGTGGTGTGTATCCTAAATTGTTCTAGGAATTTCGTTGCTAATTCGTCAAAGCTGGATATAGATCGAGGTGGGAGTCGAGTAAACCACATGGTGGCAATACCAGACAAAGTGATTGGGAAGCACCTACACTTGGTCGCATCATTGGCTCTTACAGAATCCATCATCTATCCATACCTCATCACATGTTTCCTGGGATCGGTCTTCCCCTCTTAGGCTGGGATAGTCGGCATATTGAACTTCTTGGGATACTCAGCCTGCAGGATACCATCCGTAAAGCGGGTATGGCTTCTGGTCACTTCCTAATCTTCATTAGTCAAGCCTTGGTTTTCTCTCATCAACTGCTTGACCATGGCTGTTAAGTATGGAGTTTGTAAGGAGGATGGAAGGTTGGGTTCCGTTCCACGGGATCGTGCGGGTTGATGTCCCGCCTGATTTGGGTCTTGGAGATTCAGGTGTCCGGTCTCTTCGCGGGCTTGATTCCCAACGCCCTCCTGTGCACCTTCATCCTTACGGCATCTACGCCTAGGAGTTTCATCAGCTGAGGTTGAGCTATCAAATTCAGAATAAGGGGCAGGGTTACCTCCAGCATTATGGTGCTGCTGTTGAGCAAGCTGAGTCATGAGGACAGTGTTGGCTTGAATCTGTTCAGCAAGCTACCTTCTACTTTCCTTGTGTTCTCTTATCAAATCATTGAACTCCGTTTGGGAAACTACTTCCGCTTGGATTTGGGTGGAGGGCCCTGCACCTTTGGTTGTTTGCTGATTTCCAAGTCCAACTGTTGTACGCTAGCAGTTTCATGGGCATCTACATTATGAGAGGCAGATCTGTTTCGAGGTCTTCCCATGGTAGAGTCATTGGCTATAACTCTAAGTAGAATCAACAGATGCCTTGTGAATGATTTTGGGTCTCCTTCGGGGGATTTATGCAATCCAGTAGCTACAAAGCAGATCCTAACAACCTGAGTTCAATTCTCAGTGAAAGCACCAAAATGTTAGCGCCAAAATTGGTCACTAACAACCTTAGAAAGATTGTGTAGAGAGATTAATGAAGAAAGAAAATTAAAATAGAGAACAGAATGTAAATTTCAATGCAGAGAGTAAGAACACCAAATTTATAGTGGTTTGGCGTAGTAGCCTACATCCACTTTGAAGCTGATCTTTATTCTTTTCAATGATACTTGATTACAGATACAATCTGCTTCTAAGTACTTGAATACAGTTGCAAGATACAAAAAAGTAAGTCTGGAATGAGTCTTGAAAATGGCAGAGTCTCCCCAGTGTTCTCTAAAATCTCCCTCCTTTTCTATGTCCCTGCCCCTCTATTTATAGACGAAGGTGGGTTGGGCTTCCTTGGTGGGCCTGGCAGCTGGGTATCCTGGCCCAAATGGAGTGGTTTCTGTGCGCCGAACCAGAGAGGCCGAACGACCAAATGCCGAGCCTTCCCCTTCCTGTCGAACGAGGTGAGGCCGGACACTCTGAATGTCGAACATCCATTTGAACCAAGTGACCTTGAATGACGAACGACAGGTGATCGCCGAACAAGATTTGTGTCGGAAGGAATGACATGCCGAACAAGGTGTGGACGCCGAACGGTATAGTATGCCGGACGTACTTGGTAGGCCGAACAATGTCTTTTGACCGAAAAATGCCTTTGGCCGAACGATGTCTTTGGCCGAACGATGCCTTTGGCCGAACGATGCCTTTGGCCGAGCGCTGCCTTTGGCCGAGCGATGTCTAACGCCGAGCGCTCTTTAGATGCCGAACGTTCCTTTGTGCTGAATGCTTCTTGGATGCCAGTCGTAATGTGCTGCCAAACGAACCAGTTTAGCCGAACGATGGGGAGGCCGAGTACTAGGTTGCCTGGTCAAATCTCCAGGAAACACGCCCCTTGCCCAAATCCCTATATTTGAGCTTCTATCTATTAGCCACTTATGTACCTTAATTAGCATAAGCGTGTGCCAACCTCACCTAACTATTATGAGACCAATAGTTCCTGACTGAAAAGAAATGCTGTTGGTACGGGTCCTTCTATGTTTGCTTATTAACTTAATGTAAGTTTCAAAATAAGCCTCTTCTGTTATTTCTGCTACATTTGCTTATTAACTTAATCTATGTTTTAAAATAAGTCTTTCTTGTTCTTTCTGCTAAATTATAACCTGTATTATAATTGTTTCTCTTCTATTCTATCTTTTTAGCTATAACCACTAGTTATAAACATGCTTGCAAATATCTCAGATTTGCCTATTTTGCTTCTTTTTATTACAGTTCTTTCTTATGTTACATCTAATTTCTATAAATTCAGTGTTTATTTCTACTTAATCCATATTAGTGGATTCTCCTCTTTTTAATATTCTTATATTTTATTCGCGTAAAAAGGAATAAAAAGAAACTAATGTTTACAGGCTAAATTTCTAACGTAAAATAGATGTACATAAATACAAATAATTGTAAATAGCTGAATAAAATAAATGAATAAAAGTAGAAGAATAAAATAGACTGAAAAGTACATTAAAAACTAACTGTAAATAAGTTATATAAAAACTATCTTAAAATTGCAGAAAAACTACAGCTATTGGGAACCCTATTACTTTAAGTTACTTAAAAATCTAAAATAATTACAAAACACTCATCTATGGTCATTAGCTCTATTCCTTCGCCTTCTTGAATCCACTTCTAGGGCGTAGAATATTTTTATTAAAATGATCTCCTTCTAAGAAAAAATTCTTTTTAGGGTCCAGCCACTGGCAATGAACCAAATTGGGATAAAATCTGAATGAGAAAAATAGCTAGGTCTCCCCAAGTCGTGGAGTAAGTCGAAAATATCAAGCTACACTATAAAAATATGAATGTGACAGCGGCGCAGCCGCGCAACGGCTCGACTCGAAGCAAGGCCGTCGTCGGGCTTGAAGTTGCGCTCCTACCCCGTTACGCCCTTCGCCTAAACATCGGGTCGGACCGGGGAGAGCGCCGGGTGATTGCCAACTCGAGCGGGGCCTAAATGAGTGTCCATTTTTCGA
Organism: Allium cepa; assembly: GCA_030765085.1. Classification (NCBI taxonomy): domain Eukaryota; kingdom Viridiplantae; phylum Streptophyta; class Magnoliopsida; order Asparagales; family Amaryllidaceae; genus Allium; species Allium cepa. Next base: position 1,012,271,169 of record CM060934.1, on the reverse strand, counting down.
GCGCACTGCCAAACTATTTCTCGACTCGACTTTTGGCTCGGCTCGAACCACGTTGCAAATATTCATTTGCTCGATCAAATGCTAGGGTCAAACTTTCGCATGCCAGACCCAGAGCTAGCTTGATATTTTCGACTTACTCCACGACCTGAAGAGACCTTCCCAGTTGTCACATTCAGATATTTATAATGTAGCTTCGGGATCTTAAGCCATTGGATTTGAAGATTATATCTGGTGCAACCACGTCATAGTCTAGCTAGGAACCGTCAAATGGAAGCACGAACGCACGAAATTTGAAGAAAATTGCAAAACAGCGTGTATGCTTCATATGTGGACGAATTTACGTCCAAATAAAAAGGTAGGTGACCTATAACCAACGAGGGCCGACCTATAGGTCGATCTATGGCCTTTTTGGGCTGACCGTACGGTCGACATGGCCTAGGTTTGGGTCGTCCTAACCCTATGTTACATATTTTTCTTTCCCTTTTATTCTGATTTCGTATTTCTCTCGTATCTTCTCCATACTGACTCGGATTTCAACAAGCTATATATGAAAATTGATCAAAAAATCGCCATGGACCCAATGGTGCAACTCTCTTAGCTGGATTCTGACAATTTCACAAACTTATTTTATTATTTAATTAATTCGTTAATTAATTATTATAGCTCAAATTTTGGGTTGTTATAGAAATGCGACATCACTTGAGTTTATAACTGCGATAGCTATACTTATGGTACCCCTAAGATATAAGTGGGATAGCACTTGAGTTTATACTAATTATAGCGATAGTGGTGATACCTCTTTGTTAGAGTTACGATAGAACTTGAGTTTATACTTTCAATATTTGTGATGGCTTTAGAAGTGTATAGTCCCTAAGTTAAAAGTGTGATAGCAGTTGAGTTTGCACTTGCAATAGTTTAGATATGATATAAGAATTAAGTTTGTACCAGTGATAGCTACATGCGTGACAGCCAGTGAAGTTAAACTTGTGAATGCTAGTTAAGTTAAATGTGTGATTGCTAATTAAGTAAAACGTGCGATAGCAAATGAAATTAACATGTCATAGCTATTGAAGTTGACATGCCATAGCTAATAATGTAAACATGCGAACGATGATGATTCATGTTATGTTGTTCAACCTATTTGATACGCGCAAGGTGATCGTGTTGGATTTGTAAGGGAAAACCTGTTCTGCTAGGCGGTGTACTCTCGCTTTTCTTTATTTTTAGGTTACAGTATTAATCATACTATGTTTTATGTTTGACCCTTTTCTTATCATTGTTTCCCCATAAATTAGTTGGTGCTCATTCGTGTAGGCTGAGTTTATGGATCAAGCATGTTGCTTTTGGAAGACGTTCAAAGACGAAGTAGGAGGCTTAGTAGATAATAAAAGTTATTTTGAATTCCACTTTTGAAAAACCAGGTTATATAAGTGGTAAATTTCTCGTATCAGCATCTTCATATATCAGGCATGACACTAATTTTTATTATATTTATCCCTGCATTGGCTCGTTTTGGGATTATGAAAATGTAAAGACAATTTATGTAATAGAAAATGTTTAGTTTCTCTGTTTATTTAATGTTGAAAAAAATTAATCTAATTTGTCGCTTGAAATAATTATGGTGATGACCGCATCACCATCTACATTCATTTTTGGGTGTCAAAATGGAGGATGTTCCTACTTGGTATTAGATCTTAGGTCAAGGGACATTTAAGCTAAACAACACTAAAAAGAAGATTGATAGTAGAAAACGAACACCTTGAGGGAGGGTATGGGCTATATATATAATGTAATTATTTATATATATGTGTGTGTATGTGTGTGTATGTGTGTGTGCATGTGTGTGTGTGGATGTGTGTACCCTTCTACTATCATTCTGACTTTCTTTACTTCCATTTATTATGAAATATTTCTTATGTAAAAAGAAAAAATGAAAACTAAAAGAGTACGTTTGACATCAGGAGGTATTAGAGAAATGTAAGTACAGGAAATGCAAGTAAGAAAACAAATGACTAATGAGGGGAGACAACCCTAAATGTTGGAGTCGAGACTAGTGTTCAGATGCCAGCTTCGGTTGTGAGAAACGTAGACATGATTTTGCTTTTCCTATAGTTTATAGTGAACCTACTGCATCACTAAGTACCATCGCAAAGCCTTAATGTACTAGAGGGACCAATGCTAGGGAAGACTTTTCTAAGATGGATAGGTATTTTTAAATTCTGGGAGGAGAGATGTTTGACGGGACAAAACAAGCTTGGGAAGCAAGCAACTGATAGAGAATGTGTGATATTGTTTATATGGAGACTTTAACTAGCTAATGTTCAAAACATGAAATTGGCATCTAGACAGTTCAATGGCCTAGTTAGTACTTGATGGGAGACTATGAGGACCGAAGTTCTTAAGGAAGAAAACACGTGGGAGAGGTTCAAGAGATGTTTGAGTAATATTTATTCCTATATCATAGATTTAAGTGATGTTTTAGGCATGTGCATAGTTGGAACTTGGGAGTATGACCATACCAGAATATTTATAAAAGCTTAACACTTTTTCCAAGTGAGGAAGAGATCTAATTAGGACACCAAGCAGGAAGATAGAGAAGTATATTATGTTGTTGATGCCAGAGCTAAGTGATAGGATGATAACCTATTTGGATATTGCATTCAACGAAGCGGTAGATATGGCACGGTGATATGATCTCATGTACCGTAGGATGAGGAGTTTGGGATAGAAAGCCTGACTGAGAAGAAGTAGAAGTTCACCCCATATTGGAAGGATAAATGGCTTAACAGCAGTGGAAAGGCTTAAGGTGGAGAAGCATGGAAAGATGTACCTAAAGTAACTTGTTATAATTGTAGTCAGATGCAACAATATGCATCAAAATGTCCGAGACCAGTTGGAGTGGTTATGGTAAAGTGCTTCAATTGCGACAAACTTGCCATAAGAAGAAGTATCCAAAGTTAAGACAACCAATGGCTAATGCTTTGGAGGGACCACCAACTGGACCATCTGTTGAGGAGAAAGGGAATGTTGTCTGCTTAGTGGTACGATTTTGATTTTCAGTATTTGTAATAGAATTCTTTTTTATTGGCGCTATAAACAATTTCTTTTCGAATTATTTTGTTGATAAACTAGAGTTAGATGTCACATATTTAGTTACATCTTTGCGTGTGATTTGCTCGATCAATGGGTACGTCACTCTCGAGTTAAGGTGTTTGTAACGTCCCGCTTTTTTATACGGTTTAAATCGATGATAAACCACACACTTCAGACTTAAACCATATAGAATGGTGGATTGTTATTGGGTAAATAAGAAAAAGCAGAGAGAAAAAAAAACAAAACAGAATCTTGCAGCGGAGCGATAAAATATAATAATCAAATATACAGTTAATGAAGCTGTTTTACACAATATTTGATTATACTTATACAATATATATTAGAGTTACACATACCAAAGAATAGTAAATAATGCGGCGGAACAGTATGATTATAGTGGAATACTATAATAAATAATAATAAATCTTCATCTTCGTCCTCCAGAGATAAAGGCTTCAAATCCTGAAATGCTCAGGCTGACCCGAACGAATTGAAAAGACAAAACACTCGAGTCAGAACTAAAAGATCTTATGTAAGTTAAATCAACAGTAAATAATATGAGTGGAACGGCGTCAGAGATGTTTACGGGATTTGACATCTCATATCCAGTGTCAACGTGAGTGCAGTAGATGCTCGGGATTCACATCTCCTAAGGATTTGTTAAACTATTTACTATGTAGTAATATTTCGCTATTATAATAATGTCTATTAGTAAAATAAACTTACTTTTAAATAGCGTTAAGGCTTTACATTATCCACCTTAACACGTAATAGTGCCAATAGTCTATACAGTACCGTAATACCTCCTGAACGGGAGGCTACCAGAGGATGCTCCATAGGTACGACACAAATAGAAACTCGTACAAGGCACGCTAGGGTAGGCGACATGGAACAACTAGGCAATGCCAGGGTAGATATACCAATTACGCTTCCGGACCGGTGGTAACGCATAGCCGCTGCTACTGCCCACCTCAAGCCACACCCCCAAGTCAAAGAAATCAAAAGTGGCCACCGAATAAATCCAAAAGTCAAAGTATAATATCGAAGGGATGTGTCCGATCAAATGTGCTACCTCATTAGCCCGTCGATCGCTCCTATATTAGCCACCTTATGCCAACTCACGGGAGTCGGGTCCAAGTATTTACCTTAAAGGAAATGTCGCCACCATCCTACTTCATTCTGCAATCTCCACCGCGTACGCGGTTGTTAAAGTGGTTTTCGGAGTTGAAAGAGAGTATGACAACTTCTGATCCCGGTCTCTTCAACAACCAAACGTTATTATAACATCGCGGTTATTTTAAAACAATTTATACTTCAAAACCAGGATATAATATTTATTTCAAAAATCATATAAATACGATATCATTTCAAATTTAAAAACCAAATCAATATGATATTACATTTATTTCAAATCAATATAATATCATTTTATTTCAAATATATCCCCTTTTTAAAATCATAGCACTTTTAAATTTTATACTTCAAAACCAAACATTTGAAATTTTAACACCTTTAAAACATAATGCTATGAAATTCATAACTTCGAAACATTTCAATTTCTATAGACACTTCAATTTCGATATATTTCAAGGCTTTATATATTCCAAAATTTCAAAACTAAATATGAAAATTTCGATTCAACAACTAAATTTCCTATTATTTATTTTTGAAATATTTTATATAATAAACCCCTTATTATTTAAATAAAACTCAATATACAAATAACTAGATATTGCCTTCAAACCATTATACTTGAAATAATCATTAAATTTACCTAAACCCAAAAATCAAGTTATAATAATTATACCTTTTAAAATTTCCAATTTAATAAATTTCACTTCAACCCTGTTGGTTAAATTCTTAAATAAATTCAATTTCATAAAATCTCAAATTTATCTAAATTTCAAATCAAATTTTATTTGAGTAAAATTCATAAATAATATAATTCACATTCATTTCATATTTTATCTTCCAAATCTAAATTTATTTAAATCATTTTAACCTCTATATAAAAATATGATTTAAATACCTAACCATATTTATTCTAATAAATCAAGCTCCATTATTTAACTTATTGTCATTAAACAGATTTATATATAGCTTAAATACATGAATTTAGTTATATAAAATATTTTTATATAATATCAAAAAAAGAAACAATATTTATTTAAACCGTATAATTATATCCAAAACCATAGAAATCATTTTCAAAATATTTATATATATATAGACCGACGGTGTCTGTATATAATTTTCTATGCTATGGTCAAGTGATACGGATATTTATCATTTCAATCCGTGATTTAAAATAAAAATACGGTTATATCATTTCAAACCGCAATCCCGAATGAAATAAAGTGCATAAAGATTTGCAGTTTATAAGGATATAAAATACAACATCCATTCATCCAATATCAATCATCAACCATTAATCACAATCATCATCCAATTCAATCAATAGCATTAATATATAATGGATAATAAACACAGGTATCAACTAGCAGTTTATATTCAGTAATAAATTAAATGAAAATTTAACTGGTAGTTTATATGCAATAAATAAATTAAATAACAATTTAATTCAATTATATTCAGTTTAACTGGGATGATGATTAAACATACGCCATATGGTCATAAATAAATTTCTAATCACATCCCAAATAAATTTAACGAACATAAGAAATTTTAGAAGTTGTGAGTGGGTTAAAACACTCACCTTCTGAATTTAAATCCAATTTAAACCCAAAATTTGAACAGTCTTCAAATCCATCGAACCCGAGCCAAAATGTCTGGAATTTCAATACGAACCTAGCGAAGAAAACCGCGCGTGAAACAGATCTCGTACGCAAAAGTTATATATATTAGAACATGACGATTTCAAAAAAAAATTAAAATAATTAAAACAACAATACTCACCCACACAAGGACAGCCACGTCATCGTTATGCCATCTCGTTCCAGAAAATAAATGTGCAACCCTAACCCTACCTGTTTCGAATGAAACCGCTGCCAGTTCATCCAATTTGCGCCACCACTACGCGCCACGCCACGTCGATCAGGCGATGCCGCTGCTCCAATCACCTCAAGCCGACCTACCTGTTGACTCGCGGCCTGCCAATTCGCCGCCTACCCCATTCGCTGCCGCCAGCACTAAGTACGCTGTTTGAGGCGCTTCAACCACCTCTGACATAAAGTGGTCGCATGGATCGGTCCCCTTCATCATCCTCTACCTCGCTGCAACCTCCGATCTTCATCAAGATGAAGATCCACCGTCCACTCAGAAACCCTAACAACGGACGGCCTAGCTTCCTAGTGCTTTTCTGATCAAACGATACTTTCGAATTGAAAAACAAATAGTACCAGAAGATTACGCTCATTGAGAGATTCAATATATATTTTTTTCAAATTTTTCTGAGGAGTTTGAAATTTTTGTTTTGGATTTGAATTTGATTTGTGTTTCGATCTAGAATTTGTTTGTCTGGCATTGAGGAGAAGAGAGAGTTGAATTGTACGTATAGAAAAATGAGAAATAGAAGCAGGCTAGGGTTTATAACCGGGTATTTATAGGTAAGGTTGAAATAGAATAGATGGATCAAATTGATAAACGCGCTGAACAATATATGGCCCAAAATGCCTGTTTCGACTCCGGAACGAAATTGGGTCAATCCGTATATCAAAATAGATGTTTTAAAATATTTTAAACGCGATGGAATAGGTTTCAAATCCAAATTCCATTGTATGAAGTAGTTATGCTCAAATCAAGTTATTTCAAACTGATTTCAATTTAATTGATTTCAAGGCGTTTCAAGCCCGTACGATCAAACGACAAGTCCGATTGCTACGAAACTTGAAATCCTACAATAATTCACTGTTACAGATCCGATGAAACTAGTTTCATCGAAATCCGAGTCATTGGCCAAAGTGGCTATTTTTACATTAATTAAATAAATTAATAGTTAATTAATTAAATCCAATTTTTTTATTTCACTTCTATAATTGACCAATTTCAACACTTTTAATTTCTTAATCATTTACGATGATTTAAAAAATTTTAAATGTGAATTTAATGTTGATTCATTCATCAATTTCAGTGTTAAATTTCAATTTCATTATATTCACAAATTATAATTTAAATTCTCAATAATCCCACTGAATTTTCTCTTCATTCTATTATTCATTTCATTCTTATCCAACGGAAGAAATTAACATTGGATTCAAAATCTATAACCTTAATATTCTCAGAATTCATCTAAATTTCTATTAACGTAATAATTAAATGTTAAATTTCATCTATTTGCAATAAATTAAATTATTGAATTTTATACTTCAATTAAATTAGTAAATCTTGGTTTCCATTTTTAAATCAACCAATTGTCATATTATAAATAGAATTGACATTATTTCCAATTTCATCTAAATTCCCGTTTACTGTAGTATCTAATTTCAATTTCTAACAGTAAACCCATTTATTAAAAATGAATATCAATTAATTAATCCCAAATAAATTGACTGATTTCCTGTATTTGATTTAGCAAACCAATTTGTTATAGCAGACATTACCATTAACTTTACAATACACTAAGGTTTATTATTTCCAACTAACTATCATAGTTGCCTACACAATATTGACTTCACTCTTTACACACAAAACGTTACCATTCTCTTATGCCAAATCTTTATACCATGGCCATTTTATTTTTTATTATTATAACATTTATAACTTTTAATGTTTGTCTTCGTTTTCTTACATTAATAAGCTTTTATTACTTACAATTTATGTTGTCATTTATTCTCATCCTATTAATTTCATCCACTTACGTTCAATTTATAACCAAACATAACATTTAGATTTATTGCAACATATTCCAAATTCAATTTCTTTTTCTTAATATATTCTAATTTAACAACTTCCAAACATTGTATTACTTCCCACATTCATGTAAATTTTGTTTATATTGAATAAAATTTGATTTCTCATTTCAATTAATAGACTAAATAAACGGGCAACACACAATTGTCGTCACCGTTTACTTTAACTACATTTATAAGTTTATTGTTTACAGACACAAATTACAATAATTACATATTTTCAATCAATTATAACCTTACATTTGTTTCAATTAATTGGTATTGCAGTAAATTAGTTACTTATTAACTGCCATTAACATTACTACCTTAATTTACATTCAGTTACTTTAAATCAATATATTATTGCATTGGTTAATTAAATGCTTACTTTTATTTGCTTATTTTATATTTTATACCCAAGTGCAACAATTAACACCATTTGTCAATTATTAACTTTTAAATTACCATTGATGCACTTCTTTTTAGCATTCATTTCATTATAAATTACTAAAAATTTATTTCTTTCTAAATTTAGTTAAAAAGATCCAATTAAATTAACCAATTTTAGTTATTAAAATTTACAAGTCGTTACACTCTTCCCTACTCAAAACTTTTCGTCCGAAAAGGGAAAAGAAGGGAAATGGAAAGATTAAATAAACAATATATCTTATCCAAAATATTAACTTTATGAACAAAATTTTACAAAATTAATTAATTAAAATAAAATATATCAATTTATAAACATTCATTCTTTTTAATCTCGAATTTGATAAAGTTTGGAAAACATTTCAAAATATTATCTAATTCCAAAAATTTTAGAAAATTTCGGCAGAGTCTACTTTGTACGGGGAGGATCGGGAGAAAATATAATATCAAATATAATAATATATAACATATATCTTTCAAAATAAAACTATATATATATATATACTCAACAGGGAAAACACTATAATAACGCTATAAAACCGTAATCCGAAAGCGTACCTATTTGTCGGGCAATTAACGCTTAATTATGAACCCAAAAGCAATAGCAATTGCTTCCATAACCTGTATTTCACTTATATAATCCAAAAAGGTTAACAATTATATAAAATGAAATATTTAAAGTTGTTTCAAATAACAACAAACAATCAACATACCAACCATCACTTGTAACAAGCAAACAACCATCACATAAATCAACACACATCAATTTTCCATTCATATCAAACAAAACAAATAGTTGTTCGGGTTCAAAACTTTAAATTGTACGGAATGAAAAAACAAAAAATTAAGCACACCATTTACTCTACAGTCTCTGATGAAGCTAATTAGATTATTCATTCATCCAAACAATTTTTTTAAAGAATCCTTACCCAAACAATCATAAACCAAAACAAACAACAATTCCAAACAACAAATCAAAATTTCTTATTATTAATTTCATTTCATACATTTGTTGTTTGATTTCTTTTTTTATTCATATAATGGTTTATCTTTTTAATTTACATTTATTTCTTAAAATTTTGTTTAGAAATAACTTCAACTTATTTACTTAAGTTTAAAATTTCTTACTTACAATACCTGCCTTCTATTATTATTAAAATAGTATTATTTCAATTATACTTAAGTTTATAACAACTACAACACCAAATTCTTAAATATTAAAGAGTTTCATTAATTACTTTCATTGCCTCAAGTTTATTACTTGTATAATATCTATTACATTTTCTTATTAACATTTCAACTTTTTATATCTTTTGGTAAGTTATATATATATGCTTTTAAAGAATATAATTGAAAGTTATACAAGTTTTCTCATTTCTTTTAATTAATTTACTGTTCAATAATAATCCTTTTCTTTATATGTTACAAATTTAAGTTTTCTTTTTATTTAATTTATAACTTAGCATTAAATCTCTTATTTCCTTTAGAGGTTTCAATTATTAATTACCTACTTTCCAAATCACTACAAAAATTGAAACTATTAATTAATGGAAACTTAAGAACTAAATACAGGGTTAATTCTCAAATCATTTTAAAATAACAGATAAACATATTTATATATTCAATTACATTTAAAACAATTTAAAATTAAAAAAATTTCAAATAAATCTGTAGTAAAACTACTAAAATGACCTTCCCACTTCGAAACTCGAAAATGAATGTCGATGATGTGGCCGCCATTACCGAAATTATTTTCCAGTGACAGAGGGGGGAGTACAAACTTATTTCTTTTCAAATCTTCTTTAAATCAATTCTTTCAAATTATATAGAAATATTTATATTAGAAAATACTTCTAACAATATTCTTATTATATTCTAAAATCATTTGAAAGAAATTTTCAAAATCCCAGGACTTAATTGTAAATTTCCAATTTCCATTTATATTATCCTAAATCTCATCTCTACTATTATTTATGAATTTCATTACCTAACAACCAATATATTGCAACTAAATATATATCTTATTTATACAAATTTATTTTATATATAGAAAATATGATAGGCAAAATTATTTCATTCACCTATATTCAAAACAAGTACTGTGTCTGTCTGTCCTATTAAGTGTTTTGAAATCCCTATTGATGCATAGCATCCCATGCATCAACCAGAATTTATAAATACAAACCGAAACAAATTAACACAATATTAAAACCCTTTTTTATAACACTAACAAATATACTCTCTCATATATATACACTAAGTGATTCACCATAGGGTATTACTACCCTATTGATAAGAGTCAGACCCCACAAAGCTAAGGTTTATCACTAAACCAAGGCTCTGATACCAGATGTAATGTCCCGCCTTTTTGCACGGTTTAAATCAACGATAAACCACACACGTCAGACTTAAACCACACAGAATGGCGGATTGTTATGGGGTAAATAAGAAAAAGCAGAGAAAGAAAAAAACAAAACAGAATCTTGCAGCGGAACGATAAAATATAATAATCAAATATACAGTTCATGAAGCTACAATATTTGATTATACTTATACAATGTATATCAGAGTTACACATACCAGAGAACAATAAATAATGCAGCGGAAAAGTATGAATGTAGTGGAATACTATAATAAATAATAATAAGTCTTCGTCCTCCAAAGATAAAGGCTTCAAATCCTAAAATGCTCAGGCTGACCCGAGCGAATTGAAAAGACAAAACACTCGAGTCGGTACTAAAAGATACTATGTAAGTTAAATCAACAGTAAATAATATGAGTGGAACGACGTCAGAGCTGTTTACGGGATTTGACATCTCCTATCCAGTGTCAACGTGAGTGCAGTAACTCAAGAGATGCTCGGGATTCACATCTCCTAAGGATCCGTTAAACTATTTACTATGTAGTAATATTTTGCTATTATAATAATGTCTATTAGTAAAATAAACTTACTTTCAAATAGCGTTAAGGCTTTACATTTTCCACCTTAACACGTAATAGTGCCAATAGTCTATACAGTACCGGAATACCTCCTGATCGGGAGGCTACCAGAGGATGCTTCATAGGTACAACACAAATAGAAACTCGCATAAGGCGCGCTAGGGTAGGTGACACAGCACAACTAGGCAATACCAGGGTAGATATACCAATTACGCTTCTAGGCCGGTGGTAACGCATAGCCGCAGCTACCGCCCACCTCGAGCCACACCCCCAAATCAAAGAAATCAAAAGTGGCCATCGAATAAATCCAAAAGTCAAAGTATAATATCGAAGGGATGTGTCCGATCAAAGGTGCTACCTCATTAGCCCGTCGATCGCTCCTGTTTTACCCACCTTATGCCAAATCACGGGAGTCGGGTCTATGTATTTACCTTAAAGGAAACGCCACCACCATCCTACTTCATTCTGGAATCTCCACCGCGTACATGGTTGTTAAAGTGGTTTTCGGAGTTGGCAGAGAGTATGACAACTTCCGATCCCGGTCTCTTCAACAACCAAACGTTATTCTAACACCGCGGTCATTTTAAAATAATTTATACTTCAAAACCAGGATATAATATTTATTTCAAAAACCATATAAATACGGTATCATTTCAAATTTAAAAACCAAATCAATATGATATTCCTTTTATTTCAAATCAATATAGTATCATTTATTTCAAATATATATTTTTAAAATCATAGCACTTCCAAATTTTATACTTCAAAACCAAAAATTTGAAATTTTAACACCTTTAAAACATAATGCCATGAAATTCATAACTTTGAAACATTTCAATTTCTATAAACACTTCAATTTCGATATATTTCAAGGCTTTAAATATTCCAAAATTTCAAAACTAAATTTAAAAATTTCGATTCAACAACTAAATTTCCTATTATTTAGTTTTGAAATATTTTATATAATAAACCCCCTATTGTTTAAATAAACTTAAATTACAAATAACTAGATATTGCCTTCAAATCATTATACTTGAAATAATCATTAAATTCACCTAGACCCAAAAATCAAGTTATAATAATTATACCTGTTTCCTGGGGATTTGACTAGGCAACTTAGTATTCGACATCTCCACCGGTCGGCTTAACTGGATCGATTGGCGACCAACTTCCAAGAAACACTCGGCATCCAGGGTGCGCTCGACATCCAAGTTCGTTCGGCATCTACGGAACGTTCGGCATGGCAGAGCATTCAGCATTGGGAGATGTTCGGTATGGAATAACGTTCGGCATGTGAGAACGCTCGGCATGGCAGAATTGACTAGCATCAACTACCGTTCGGCCCAAACATTGGTTGGCCAAACTACCATTCGGCCGAAACATTGTTCGTCCAAACTATCGTTTGGCCTAACTATTGGTCGGCCTAAGAATCGTTCGGTCAAGACATAGTTCGGCCTGGGTAGCGTTCGGCCAAAGTATCGTCCGGCCTAAGTTTTTCCCGGCATACAAACATCGTTCGGCCAAGACATCGTTCGGCCAAGTCACTGGTTTGACTTCCAGTATCGTTCGGTGCAGATGCTTCCCACGACATTCAGAGTGTTCAGCCTCGCTGCGCTCGGCATGAGGAGATTGTTCGGCATTCGTACCTTGTTCGGCCTTCGACGTTCGGCATCTATGGGTCGACACACAGAAATTACTCCATTTGGGACGAGATATTCAGCCACCAGGCCCACCAGGGAAGTCCAACCCATCTTTGTCTATATATAGAGAGGCACGGGCACAGTGAAAGAGGAGGAGTTTTTTAGGAACACTGGGGAAACACTTCCGCAGTCAACACTCATTCAAGGCTTAATCTATTGTTTCGCAATTGTATTCAAGTAATTAGAAACGGATTGTATCTGTAACCAACTATCAAGGAAATCAACTTCAAAGTGGACGTAGGCAGTTACGCCGAACCACTATAAATTTGGTGTTCTTGTTCTCTGCACTGAAATTTACATATTGTTCTCTATTTTAATTTACTTTCGTCATTAATCTCTCTACACAATCTTTCTAAGGGTGTTAGTGACCAATTTTGGTGCTAACATTTTGGTGCATTCACTGAGAATTGAATTCTCAGGCTGTTAGGATCTGCTTTGTAGCTACAGGATTGCATAAATCCCCCAGAGGAGATCCAAGATCATTGACAAGGCATCTGTTGATTCTATTCAGAGTTATAACCAACAACTCTACCATGGGAAGACCACGAACCAGATCGACCTCCCATAACGCAGATGTCCACGAAACTGCTAGCGTACAACAAGTTGGACCTAGAAATCAGCAAGCAACAAGAAGTGCAGGGCCCTCCACCCAAAACCAAGCCGAAGTCGTTTCTCGAACAGAGTTCAACGACTTGATAAGAGAACTCAAGGAAAGTAGAAGGCAACTTGCTGAGCAGATTCAATCCAACACTAACCTTATGACTCATCTCGCTCAGCAGCAACACCAGAATGTTGGAGGTAACCCTGCCCCTTATTCTGAATCTGATAGTTCAACGTCAGCTGACGAACCTCCTAGGCGTAGATGCCGTAAGGATGAAGGTGCACAGGCAGGCGCTGGGAATCAAGCCCGCGAAGAGACCGAACACCCGAATCTCCAAGACCCAAACCAGGCGGGACATCAACCTGCACGGTCCCGTGGAACGGAAGGCAACCTTCCATCCTCCATACAAACTCCATACTTAACAGCTATGGTCAGGCAGTTGATGAGAGAGAACTAAGGCTTGACCAATGAAGATTAGAGAGTGTCCAGAAGCCATACTCCCTTTACAGATGGTATCCTGCAGGCTGAGTACCCCAAGAAGTTCAATATGCCGACTATCTCAGCCTACGAAGGGAAGACTGATCCCAGGCAGCATGTGATGAGGTACGGATGGATGATGGATTCAGCAAGAGCTAATGATGCAACCAAGTGTAGGTGCTTCCCAATCACTCTGTCCGGAATTGCCACCATATGGTGTACTCGACTTCCCCCACGATCTATATCCCGCTTTGACGAATTGGCAACGAAATTCATAGAGCAATTCAGGATACACACCACTCGTTCAAAGGATGTGATGTCCTTATCAAGCGTAATCCAAGATCCGGGAGAGTCATTGAAAGCATACTTGCAGAGATTTCATATCATCGCTACCGAAGTGAGCAATCCAAATAACCATGCAATTTTGATGGCGGTAATGGGTGGAGTGGATCCAGACTCTGAATTCGAAGATTGGTTGGCGGGAAAGCCCCTAGCCACGCTGGAACATTTTTATTTGAAAGCTTATTAGTTCATAAGAAGGGAAGAAACTCGACGGACAAGATGAGACAAGGCATCAGGGCACACTCAGGAGACTGTGAAAAGTACCGTCGCCATGAAGCAAACCGGCGATAATTCGGGAAAAGCTCAAGTCAACGTCCAAAACAAGCCTGGGTAGTCTAAAGGATCCGGAGGTGGAAATCCCGAAAAGAAAAGAGAGACGGGGAAATGGAAGTCAAGGATCCCGACCTACAATGAATACACCCCGCTCAACGCATCACTTGAGAACATCTATTTATCGATTTGCAACACTTTTCAGTATAGGAAACCACGCCCAAAAGAATCGACGGAGGAACAGAAGCGGGATGGGAAGTACTGTCGCTTTCACGAGTCTTATAGGCACAACACAGAGGAGTGCAGACACCTCCATGACGCTATAGAAAAGATGATTAGACAGAGGAAGCTGCAGGAGTTCGTCAAAGACCCACAAGACGGAAGACAAAAGACATCGGACCACGGACGTGGGCCAGCTCCACGCCAACCAAAGCAACCTACTCGAACTGTGGGTAGATTGATTATCTACATGATTGCCGACGGACCCCATCCTACGGATAAGAATTGGCAGGAGATGGAGCGATATGGTAAGTCTTTAAGACATGCGGAGTATGAGTGTTGTTCGAATGTGGAGGTTGGGACTCCTGCAAAGCAGCAGCGCACGATGGATGATGATATTGTATTCAGGAGCAGAGATGCGGATAAGGTGGAAGCCCCTACCATTGACCTGATGGTCATATCTGCGACAATCGGGCCGACATTTGTGAAGAGAATTCTAATTTATTGTGGAAGTTCCGTTAACATCATCTTCAAGAAGGCATATGACCAAATGAAGCTGGAGGCTAAGCATTTGAAACTGTCTGAAGCCAGAATCCACGGCTTTAACGGCGCAGCAACGGATGTAGCGGGATATGTGGAGTTACCAGTTGAACTGGGGCAAGGCGAGCGTAGGAGGGTACGGATCCTACCATTCATAGTGTTGGATGTTGACTCTCCATATAACGTATTTCTTGGACGTCCAGCCTTAGCAGAATTTATGGTTGCATTGTCCCCTTGGTGTCTGACGTTAAAATTTCGCATAGACAGTGGTGTTGGAGTGGTACACGACGGTCAGGCGACCGGACGTGCCTGCTATTTAGCTGAGCTGAGAGAGGCTCAGTGTAGAGAGAAAGGAAAGGTTGCGGACACTCTAGTCTGCATCCGAAGTATTGAAGATTGACAAGTAGCGCCTGAGCCCTGGCTCGGGCAACATTCTCGGATCCATAGAGACAGATCCGAGAGATGATGATGGAGGACCCAGGGAGACAAATGCAGCACCGGCTGAACTAACAATTGACATCCCAGCCAACCGGGATGACCTGTCACGAATTCTCAAAATTGGATCACAACTCGACCCCGTGGTGGCCGAGAACCTCACTGACTTCTTCCGAGTGAATCTTAATGTTTTCGCTTGGACACACTCTGATATGTGCAGGATTTCTCCGACAATTTAATAAATTTCACATCAACCCTGTTGGTTAAATTCTAAAATAAATTCAATTTCATAAAATCTCAAATTTATCTAAATTTCAAATCAAATTTTATTCGAGTAAAATTCTTAAATAATATAATTCACATTCATTTCATATTTTATCTTCCAAATCTAAATTTATTTAAATCATTTTAACCTCTGTATAAAAATATGAATTAAATACTTAAACATATTTATTTTAATAAATCTAGCTCCATTATTTAACTTATTGTCATTAAATAGATTTATACATAGCTTAAATACATGAATTTAATTATATAAAATATTTTTATATAACATCAAAAAAAGAATCAATATTTATTTAAACCGTATAATTCTATCCAAATCCATAGAAATCATTTTCAAAATATTTATATATATATATATACCAATGGTGTCTGTATATAATTTTTTACCCTATAGTCAGGTGTTACGGATATTCATCATTTTAATCCGCAATTTAAAATAAAAATACGGTTATATATCATTTCAAACCACAATCCCGAATGAAATAAAGTACATAACAATTTGCAGATTATAACGATATAAAATACAACATTCATTCATCCAATATCAACCATCAACCAATAATCACAATCATCATCCAATTCAACCAATAGCACCAATATATAAAGGATAATAAACACAGGTATCAACCAGCAGTTTATATTCAATAATAAATTAAATGAAAATTTAACTGGTAGTTTATATGCAATAAATAAATTAAATAACAATTTAATTCAATTATGTTCAATTTAACTGGGATGATGATTAAAAATATGCCAAACAGTCATAAATAAATTTCTAATCACATCCTAAATAAATTTAACGAACATAAGAAATTTTAGAAGTTGTGAGTGGGTTAAAACACTCACCTTTTGAATTTAAATTGAATTTAAATCCAATTTAAACCCATAATTTGAACAGTCTTCAAATCCATCCAAACCCACGCCAAAATGTCCGGAATTCCAATACGAACCTAGCGAGAAAACCGCGCGTGGAAGGGATCTCGTACGTAAAAGTTATATATATTAGAACATAACGATTTCAAAAAAAATTAAAATAATTAAAACAACAATACTCACCCACACAAGGATAGCCACGTCATCATTTTGCCATCTCGTTCCAGAAAATAAATGCACAACCCTAACCCTACTTTTTTCGAACGAAACCGCTGCCGATTCATTTGCGCCACTATTACGCGCCACGCCACGTCAATCAGGCGATGCCGCTGCTCCAATCTCCTCAGGCCGACCTACCTGGTAACTCGCGGCCCCCCAATTCGCCGCTTACCCCATTCGCCGCCGCCAGCACTAAGCACACCATTTGAGGCGCTTCGACCACCTCTGACACAAAGTGGCCGCATGGATCGGTCCCCCTCATCGTCCTCTACCTTGCTGCAACCTCCGATCGTCATCAAGATGAAGATCCACCGTCCACTCAGAAACACTTACAACGGACGACTAGCTTTCTCATGCTTTTCTAATCAAACGATACTTTGAATTGAAAAACAAACAGTACCAGAAGATTACGCTCATTGAGAGCTTCAACATATATGTTTTTCAAATTTTTCTAAGGAGTTTGAAATTTTTATTTTGGATTTGAATTTGATTTGTGTTTGGATCTAGAATTTGTTTGTCTGCCATTGAGGAGGAGAGATAGTTGAATTGTACGTACAGACAAATGAGAAATAGAATTAGGCTAGAGTTTATAACCGGGTATTTATAGGCAAGGTTGAAATAGAATAGATGGATCGGATTGATAAACGCGCTGAACAATATATGGCTTGAAAAGCCCGTTTCGACTCCGGAACGAAATTGGGTCAAACCTATATCAAAATAGATGTTTTAAAATATTTTAAACGCGATGGAATAGGTTTCAAATCCAAATTCCATTCTATGAAGAAGTTATGCTCAAATCAAGTTATTTCAAATTGATTTCAATTGATTTCATGGCGTTTCAAGCTCGTACGATCAAACAACAAGTCTGATCGCTACGAAACTTGAAAACCTACAATAATTTACTATTACGGATCCGATGAAACTGGTTTCGTCAAAATCCGAGTCAGTGGCCAAAATGACTATTTTTAAATTACTTAAATAAATTAACAATTAATTAATTAAATCCAATTTTTTTTTATTTCACTTCTTTAATTGACCAACTTCAACACTTTTAATTTCTTAATCATTTACGATGATTTATACAAATTTAGATCTCAATTTAACGTTGATTCATTCATCAATTTCAGCGTTAAATTTCAATTTCATTATATTAACAAATTATAATTTAAATTCTCAATAATCCCATTGAATTTTCTTCTCATTCTATTATTCATTTCATTCTTATCCAACGGATGAAATTAACATTGGATTCAAAATCTATAATCTTAATATTCTCAAAATTCATCTAAATTTCTATTAACGTAATAATTAAATGTTAAATTTCAATTATTTGCAATAAATTAAATTATTGAATTTTATACTTCAATTAAATTAGTAAATCTTGGTTTCCATCTTTAAATCAACCAATTGTCATATTATAAATAGAATTGACATTATTTCCAATTTCATCTAAATTCCCGTTTACCGTAGTATCTAATTTCAATTTCTAACGGTAAACCCATTTATTAAAAATGAATATCAATTAATTAGTCCCAAATAAATTAATTGATTTCCTATATTTAATTTAGTAAACCAATTTGTTATAACAGACATTACCATTAACTTTACAATACACTAAGGTTTATTATTTCCAACTAACTATCATAGTTGCCTACATAATATTGACTTCACTCTTTACACACAAAACGTTAC
The DNA here is from genome assembly GCA_030765085.1 of Allium cepa. Classification (NCBI taxonomy): domain Eukaryota; kingdom Viridiplantae; phylum Streptophyta; class Magnoliopsida; order Asparagales; family Amaryllidaceae; genus Allium; species Allium cepa. The sequence continues at coordinate 1,012,252,210 of CM060934.1, read as the reverse complement.
CATTTTCTTATGTCGAATCTTTATACCATGGCCATGTTATTTTATTTTATTATAACATTTATAACTTTTAATGTTTGTCTTCGTTTTCTTACATTAATAAGCTTTTATTACTTATAATTAATGTTGTCATTTATTCTCATCCTATTAATTTCATCCACTTACGTTCAATTTATAACCAAACATAACATTTAGATTTATTGCAATAGATTCCAAATTCAATTTCTATTTCTTAATATATTCTAATTTAACAACTTCCAAACATTGTATTACTTCTCACATTCACATAACTTTTGTTTATATTTAATAAAATTTGATTTCTCATTTCAACTAATAGACTAAATAAACGGGCAACACATAATTGTCATCATCGTTTACTTTTAACTACATTTATAAGTTTATTGTTTACAGACCCAAGTTACAACAATTACATAATTTCAATTAATTATAACCTTACATTTGTTTCAATTAATTTGTATTGCATTAAATTAGTTATTTATTAACTGCCACTAACATTACTACCTTAATTTACATTCAGTTACTTTAAATCAATATATTATTGCATTGGTTAATTAAATGCTTACTTTTATTTGCTTATTTTATATTTTATACTCAAGTGAAACAATTAACACTATTTGTCAATAATTAACATTTAAATTACCATTGTTGCACTTCTTTTTAGCATTCATTTCATTATAAATTACAAAAAAATTATTTATTTCTAAATTTAATTACAAAGATCCAAATAAATTAACCAATTTTAGTTATTAAAATTTACGGGTCGTTACAGTGTTCAAATTTAGAATTTGGTTAATATGAAGATTTATTTCCTTGCGACCCATTTTGGTTTGACTTCTTATTTAACGAAGTACTCTTCGATGTGGATTGGTTAGCATGTAATAACATTAGAATTTATTATGCTAATAAAGTTATGAGTTTGCGATGCCCTGGAAGTGGGGAAAGGATTATGGTAGAATTATATATGTTGGAAGAGAGATCTGAGCAACATCATGTGCAATGGAGACTCAAGAGGATGATATTAATAGTGTATTGCTGGTTCGAGAATTTATAGATGTTTTTAAGCTAGTAACTGAATTATTACCTAGAAAAGCGACTAAATTCATATAGATTTGATGTCAGGGCATAACCTATTAGTAGACCACTTAACAGAATGCCAGTTATAGAGGTGGAAAGATTGAAGAAGCAGTTAGTGGAACTTGAACATTAAAGTTTCTAGATGGAGTAGTTAACCATAGGAAGCACCATGATATTCATGAAGAAGTCAGATCGATCATGACAAAAAAGAATTGATTATTGAATGTTGAGTGAGTTGACAGAAGAACCATTATCAGTTGCTTAGTATAAGAGAATTAATTGATTAGTTAAGTGAACAGTATTCTCACAACTAGACTTGGCCATAGAATTCCATCAATTGAGGATAGCTGAGGATAGTATTATTTTGATCACATATAAAATGAGATACAGTTTATCTATCGTTGTACATGCCTTTTGGACTAACTAATGCGCCTACAATCTTTTTGGATCTTAGGACCTGAATCTTTTATGATCATCTGAATAGATTTATGTTGGTCTTCGTTGATGATATTATGGTGTATTCTAAGAATATGAGAGACCATAAAGTCCACCTTAAATTTGTGTTGGATACTTTGAGATAGCAAAATTTAAAAGCAAAGTTTTCCAAGTATCACTTTTGGAAACAAAAAGTAAAATATTTAGGTTATGTAATTTCGTAGAATGGATTGGCGGTGGATCCATCAAAGATAGAAACTATCAATGACATGAAGAGGCCAGAGATAGTTACCAAGATGCAAAGTTTCTTGAGACTTTCCGGTTATTAGCGCTGATTCATTAAGGATTTCCTGTGGATAATAGCAGTCCTAACTAAGTTGACTAGAAATAACAAGAAGTTTGAATGGACGGAAAAGTAGGAAGGGTCTTTTCTAGAGTTGGACAGGTTACTGAAAAATGCTCTTGTCTTGATTGTACCTGAAGGGAATCTAGATATGTTAGTTTATATCAATGCTTGTGGAATTGGACCGAGAGCGATTTTGTTGTAGAAGGAAAATGATAGCCTATGCATCTATGCAACTGAGACTGCATGAAGTTTGTTATTCCACTCATGATTCGAAGTTGGTGGCAACGATCTTTTCGCCAATGATTTGGAGACATTATCACTTAAAAGAGCGGCTCGAGTTATGTACAGACCATAAGGATCATAAATATTTATTCTCTTAGAAGGAGTTGAATATGAGTAATAAAGGAAATTCAAGTTCTTGGTGTTACACAAATTTAATATCGAGTATACACTAGAAAAGGGGAATATGGTTGTCGATGCTTTAGGTAGGAAGCATCCAACTAGAACATTAGCCACAATTGAGGAATGGAAGACCTTAGAGGCATTAGCTTAATATGGAGTACATTTTAGGCTAAATACATAATCAAGTCAAGATATCGAAAAATTACTAAGTCTGGACGTCCATCCAACACTCATAGATATAATTCCTTTAAGGCAAAGAGATGTTCCATTATTAACCAAAAGGATTAGACGATTGAGATGGGTATGGACTTTGAGGACCTAAAGGGAATCGAGATAGACTTGAAAGGATGGCTTCGAAAAAAAGGAATATTGTGTGTACCAAATGTGGGACATCTTTGAAAGGAAGTCTTGGATGAGAGTCATCGACCTAAGTTTATGATTCATCTCGGAGGCACAAAAACATGTATCAATATGATGGTGCATTATTTTGGAAAGGGACAAAGCAGGATGTTGGTGAAAGTATGAAGAAGTGTTTCACATGTCTGCAAGTGAAGGCTAAGCAGCAGAAGCCAAACGGACTACTTCATCCATTGGAAATACCGACATGGAAATTGGATTTGATTTTTCTTGATTTTATAGATAGGTTGCCACAATCCAGAGTTGAGAATGATAACATATGGGTGATAGGTTACATATTCACTAATACCACTCATTTTATCTTAACAAAGGTGATAAGAATGACAGCTAGCTTAGCAAAGCTATATATGAAGAACGATGTGAGACTCTATAGAATTCTGAGCAACATAATAGAGATCCATTGTTAAACAATGAGTTTTTGGGAAGTATGCATGGTACTTTGAGCACTTTGTTGAATTAGGTATGGCTTACCACCAACAGATGGATGTTCAAACAAAAAGGGTGAATTAATTGTTAGAGGATTTTCTAGGTGCACATGTCCTAGATTTTAGGGGATCTTAGGAAGATCATTTGCATTTATTGAAGTTTGCTTATAATATTAGTTACCAGACGAGTATTTGAATGACACCGTTTGAGTCATTTTATGATAGACCGTGTAAGTCACCAATATGTTGGTTGGATATTGAAGATAGACTCATGTTAGGACTCGACTAACAAGAGAATATAGGAGAATATATATTTGATCTGCACAAGCGTGAAAGTTTTGCAATCGACTCAAAAGTGTTATGCCAATAGAAGACGAAGGGAACCAGAATTTGCAGTAGGCGATAATATGTTTGTGAAAGTTTCACCATGTGAGATGTTATGCACATTGGAAAGGCTAGGAAACTTTCAGCTAGATATATAGGTCAATTTTCCAATGATCAAGAGGATAAGTAAAATCACATATCAAGTTAAGTTGCCATGTAGTTTCATATGCTAGGCACGATACTGTAACTTATGTTGGTCATAATTAATTAATTGTTCATGTTAGCATTTTCATATGTTGGTCCTGATACTATTATTTATGTTTTATTAGTTTTACCCTAATGTAGGTGCATTTTGGGATTTTGAAAAGGTAAAGTCAATTTGTGTAATAGAAATATTTAGCTGCTTTATTTACTTAATATTGTTGAAAAAAATTGATCATATTTAGTCACTTGAAAATGATTCTAACAAGATTATAGCATCATCGACTTCCATTTTCAGATGTCAAAATAATGGATATTTTCAAGTGATCCTTAATTAGAGTAACTTTCTCTTTAGGTAAACACTCGTGCTTTCGACATCCATCTAACTGTATATTTCAAGTGACTAACCAATGTGTTGGTTATGTTAATACAATCCAGGCTCTAATATAATTTTTAGATCAATTACACTAGCAATGGTGTAAAAGAGGAAAAATTCAAAAAAAATCCTTTTATTAATATTGTACTACTTCTTTTTTTTGTTTACATGAAAAATTGCTTCACAATAAATCATATTTAGTGCATATTTGATAAAGATGAGTTTATTATTTGTTAATTTTCTTTTACTTTAGTTTAATTTTTTGATTGTTTAACACAGACACTATATATATGTAATATTTTGAATATTTAGTATATATGTACGTATACCAATTTGATTTATCCTTACTTTAGAATTCAGTTATTTTTATTTAATTTGTTAAAAATTCATACTAACAATATGACTGTCAACATATGATGTAATTAAACTAAGGAACATATGAGATGAACAATGTGGGTTTTTTGTGATCATTGAGATTTATGAGCGTGTTATATAAAGAACTTTTCGAGAACAACGGGCTAAAATAGTAAGGGATCATTCGGGGAAGAGCATAGACTTTAGATTCAAAATTTTGGTCTCAAAACGTGGGCTCTAATTCCTACCGCACTTAATTTCTTAGTTTATTATAGGTTGTTTAAGCACTAGCGTGTTTGAATGAACATACAATATCTATATTTTAAACATTTTATTCTTAATATATTTTTGACCAAAATATGATATGAAATTAAATAATTAAAAAATTTCCTTCTAGCTAATGCATAATTTAATCATATACGTTAAAAATGGTTTTTTTATCAAGGCCAAAATGATATTTTATATATAAAACCCATGAGCCAATATACATTATTATTAATGCTAAATAAAAAAAATTCAATAAAAGAACCTACAAACAAAAGTATATATATTTTCTTGGAATAACTATAAGTATATATTACTGTTAGGGCCCAATCAAAAATAGTTTTGTACATAATTATTACACAGACATGCATGTAATTAAGTTCAAATATATTTTAATTTCAAAAATATTTATTTTACATAGGAGAAAGCATCATGGTATAAATATGTTATCCCACCATTTTGGTCAAGGCTGGAATATCAACAACTAGGCTAAAAAGGATGAAAACCAGTATTATAGATCAGTTGGAAACAAGGCTATGATCGATATCGTCAAAACTTGACCGAGCTCCAATCAAGACAGGATCGAGTGGGAATGATAAATAAGGCTAGGAAAGGCTACGTTTCAAATTTTAAGTCAATCGGAGTTCATATGCTCAAGATATGATCAATGCAAATCAAGAAATGCCCTCATTCGTATCCATCAGGCCACTTCCTTCGTATCGATCTCATTCGAATCCATCAGGTATACATCGGCTCGCATCCTTTAGGTGTACATCAGTTTGTATCCATTCATATCTCGTTCTTATCCAAGACATAAGCACCATTTCGTATCCATTATGTCTGCCCTACTTCGTATCCATCGTACCGATTCCACTTTGTATCCATCACATCCGCTTTGTTTCGTATCCATCATCTGAAGATGTTTCGTATCGCTTCCATACGAAACAATGCCTAAAAACATAACTACTCAATGATCGATACGAAGAGAGTCAGACTATACCAAATATCGATATGAAACGAAACTAATAACATCGATACGAAGCGGCCTCCAGCCATCGATACGAAGTGACCTACGAGCATCGATACGAACAAGGCCTCACAAGATCCATCCATAAAAAAGACTTGGTCGGTTAGCATAAAAAGTAGATCGATCCTAAAGGTTAGCACTATGTCATCTAACATCACGTGCCCAGAAGCGATGTGAACAGATCTATACGAACCGAAGAGATGCAAACTCAGCAGCCTTCAACGAATCCAAACTTGCATCGATCATATCTCACAATCTACAAGTCAAAATATTACCAAATTTTCATATGAGCTTACGTACAACCTCAGGAATGTTCATGATCGATCTCGACTCGATTATGCAAGATTGGGATCAACACAAATCTCATTTGTACGATCATGGATCGAGTCGAAACGGTCAAGGATCGATCACGTAGACCCATTCACATGAGGGAAGGAGTCTTCCAAAGTTTGAGATGGATATTTCCAGCCTACACCAATAAATAGCAGCGTAGGGTCTTCAGAAAATGGATATTTAGCTCTTCTACGCCGATACTCTGCCAGAATCATTATTGTAACTCAGTTGTACTATTGCAAACCTCTTGTAACCTATGAGTTATAATCAATAAAATAGAAACTCTTCAAAGTGGATGTAGGCCGGAGATCGCCGAACCACTATAAACCTTGTGTCTTTAATGCTTTCTTTTTTATTTCCTGATTGTTCTTCATATTTCATTCTCTATATACTTGCTATCTATGATCTGTGATTTTGAACGGGTTCTTTTATCGGCAATTGGGTGTTTGTGACCAATTTTGATGCAAACATTTTGGTGCTTTCATTAAGAGGGCTAGCACTTAGGAACTTTACAGCTTGAATTTGGATATGAAAGCCTAAGGACTTGGATTTGGAAAGCTATAGTGAAGTAATCAGCAAGGAGACCAAGATCAGAAAGGACTCAGCATGAAGGAAGTCAAGAGGCTTCGTCGAGATCAAATCAGGCCTCAGTCTTCATCACCTGAGATGAGATGGAGATGATGATGGAAGCTATGCAAGAGGGAATGCTGAAGAGACAAGAGGAGATGATATAGAACCTACATCGACAAGTTGGAGTGCAGAATCAAGGGAATGCAACTGTAGGAGAAGCTGGAGATAGGGATCAGGAGCGCGGAACAACCAGATTTCAGAATAGAGCACGAGCAACACCATAACTAAGGGGCACTCACCCAGAGCATGTTGATCCAATCCCGGGTAGAGTACCATGTGAGCTGTGCAACACGACGTTGATAGAGGAATGGATACTCGTTCAAGAGAGCCGGTTCCAGAATTCCCTCATGAACTTGGGGTTTGGATAGGAGGCAGTGGATAAGGACTACAGTTTGGCGATAGCGACAGATTGGCGGATATGGTTAGATGAGCCATTAGAGGCGGATTGGTGAATAGAGACTTGGAGGATGTGAATAGGAGTCCCTTCACTCCTACGGTCAGGTAAGCTAAGAACCCGCCGGATTTCAAATTACCAACATTGGAGATGTATGACTGGAGAACGGATCCTGCTATTCACTTACCGAGTTACATGAGGCATATGAAAATACTTGGGGTATCAAAGGAGGTCATGGCATGATGCTTCCCTTTCTATTTGATGGATATAGCAGCATTATGGTTCAGGCAGCTAGAAAGTGGCTCTATTGGCACATGGACGGAGCTAATTGAAAGGTTTATGAGGCAGTTTCGGGTCCACATAGTCCGACCCAAGAACGTGATGACTTTGACATCGCTGAAACAATGCTAAGAGGAGTCGCTCAGGGATTTCATAACCCGATTCAACGCGGTAGTTGCTTCAGTAGATCAACCTGATCCGTCGATGGTTTTGATGGCTGTAGTTTTAGGAGTTGTAGACAATTCGGATTTCAAAATATCATTGTAACGGGACCCACCGATGAATCTCGGAGAGTTCTACCATGAAGCGAAGAGAGTCCTAAGGTAGGAAGATGTGCAGGCTGAGAGAGAAGGGAGAGAGGCTGAAGCTTATGCAGTAAGGGTTGGAGGCCCACCTAAGGAGGATCCAAACAAAGACAATAAATGTAAAAGGAAGATAAATGACAATGGTAGCACTTCATAAAGGCCATGGAGGGAGTCTAAATTTTCTTCTTACATGGATTTAACTGAAATTTTGGAAAGGATTTACTTGGATACTCGAGGGCACCTCCAATATCGACGGTCGGCAAGAACGGAACCCTCTAAATATAAGCGGGCATCAGGAAGGCATTGCTTATTCCATGAGCTGGATGGGCACAATACGAACGACTGCAGGCATTTAAAGGATAACGTTGAGGAGCATGTAAGCAATGGGCATCTACAACAATATGTAAGGAATCGAACCGTGGCCGTGGAAAAGGAACGACCACTGCCCATCTCGAATGAAGATGGCACTGGATCTAGGCATCGCCAGCTTGTTATCAACTAAATGGGTTTAAGACTTTGAATAAGTAATAGAACATGAAGTAATACGGCTAAGTCACTTACACATATATGGGGTTGAGGACGGTCCCTAGGAATGCTCTGAGACGATGATAAACCATATTGCTCGAGTCTATGAAATCCAGTTTTCTTTCTGATTTTCTACAAACTTTGGTTCCTTCTTTGGTTGCATGGACATTTGTTTAGTTTTCCCTATTTATACGAACTTTCAATTTGTTAACTGGAATTTGTAACAAGTGGATTTAGATTAACGTAATAAATAATACAAGTCTCGAGATTACGGTCCTGACTGGAGAGACGGGGCAGTAATCGCAGATTACGAGTCCCAACGCCAGAGAATGAAGGAATGGACTCGAGCACAATATAAAAGTTCTTGGCCGTAGAGCCGAGGACGGATATTATAAAAGCCCATAGCCTAAGAACCGAGGCCGTCTTGGGTCAGAGAGCCGAGGCCGGAGCATATAAAAGTCTTTGGTCGAAGAGCCAAAGCCGAAGAATATAAAAAGTCCTTGGCCAGAGAACCGAGGCCGGAGAATATAAAAGTCCTTGGCCGGAGAGCCAAGGTCGGAGGACATAAAATCCCTCGATTGGAGAGGTGGAGTCAAAACTGGATAATGCGACCCAGAGAGGTCATGGATTTGGATTTCGGCTTGGGATAAATGGACCCGGCGAGGTCCTGGATTTGGCAAAGGGCCTAGAGCGATCTTGAATTTGGATATCAACCCAGAATAGTTATGGATTTGGCTATTGGTTATTGGATATGGATAGATTAAAGCTCGGTTGATGGATTCATATAGCTAGGGAATTGGCTAAGGTTGTGGTTACAGGAATTTGAATTGGACATCGACTCGAAGCAGTCACAGACTTGGATATGGCTATGGCACTTGGGTAGGATGGCTTGGTATAGATTGGATTGTGGATCGGATGGTATGGCCATGGATGAAATATGTACTTCAGATGTTGGATTCGGAGATTTTAAATCACGCCTTCTTACCATAAGGCATGTTTTGGGGGGCAAATGTTATCCCACCTTTTTGGTCAGGGCTGGGATATCAAAATAGGCTAAAAATGATGAAACCAGTATTAGAGATCGGTTGAAAGCAAGGCTATGATTGATATTGTCAAAATTTGACCGAGCTACAATCAAGACGAGATCGGTTGGGAATGATGAAAAATGCTAGGAAAGGCTACGTTTCAAATTTCAAGTCAATCGGAGTTCATACTCTCAAGATATGATCGATGCAAATCAAGTAATGCTCTCATTTGTATCCATCATGCCACTTCCTTCGTATCGATCTCATTCGAATCCATTGGGTATATATCAGTTCATATCCATCAGGTGTACATCGGTTCGTATCCATTCATATCTCGTTCGTATCAAATCCCACAAGCACCATTTCGTATCCATCGTGTCTGGCCTTGTAACAACCCTAGATTTTTGGATATAATCTAAATTTGACTTAATTTTATTTAGAAATTATTTTAAATTTGTCGTATTGTAAGATTTCATTTCTAAATATTTTTAAAGTTATAATCGAATTTTTTCAAAAATTATTGCATTTATTTTCTATTTTTAAAGGCTAGTTTCCATTTTTCTCCTATTTTCTTCATTTTATTATATTTAATTAAAATTTATTTATTTATTTTTGTGCATGCATTTTATTTTTGTGTTCTTATCTTTATTTATAAATATTTTTCAAGTACACAAGATTTTTCCAAAATTTGTTTCATTTATTTTCAAATTTTCTAGCCTAGTTTACATTTTCTTTGCTATTTTCTTAATTTAATTATATATAATTAATATTTATTTGTTTATTTTTGTTTATTTGCTAAATTTTCGTGTTTTTATATTTATTTATCAGTATTTTTTAGTTGTTTCAAAATTCAAAAGAAAATATTGAAATTTGAAGAGTTTTGATGACCCTTTATTTGCTTAAGGCTTTTTATATTCCATCTTTTCATTTTTCAACCAACATCTCCTCATTATTTGCTGCCATAACTCCTCATCTTTCAGCCGACCACTTCACCATCTCATTTTCTTGTAAAACAATTTCTCATCATCACAAAAATTCGGCCATCTCCATTGCATAGAAAAGATTGGTAAAAATCTCTTTTCTTTTTATTGCTTCTATACTTGTTTTCATGAATTTGGACTTGATTCTTCTATATTTAGGTTCGGCCTCACCACTCCAGCCACTTTCTGCCTCCACCACCAACTCCTCTCCAACCCTCTAGCCAAGCCGATCCACCCTAGGTTGAAGATCTACCACACAAATGCACCAAACTCCACTTGCACCACTAAGCCGAGCACATCAAGTCATCCACCACCACAAACTCTTCCTTGGCCGCCACCTATACCACCACCACCACCTCAAACCTGACCTGACACCTCTGCCATGTCATCCCTGACCCACCTGAAGCATGGTCGTGCCCATGATTTCCTTGGCCATGACCTAATTGCTTTGAACCATGTTGTGTTACTTTGTTTTGTGTAGTTTCATGCACATACCTTTGCACCATCATTAATCTATGCTAGGCCGACCCATTTGAACCCAAAGACCAGATCCTAACCCATGCTTAGCCATGTGTTTCTGACCCTAGACTTAAGCATAAGTGGTTGAAGCAAATGCAAATACTTTGGTGATGTTTTGTGCATTCATTTCTAACATTGTTTTATTATATTCGAGTTGAAAACTTATGTTATTTGTATTGTTTTGTTTGAATGTGTTCAAGGCAATTAATCTTTGGCTCTCTCACACTCGAATCTTGGTCGTGTTATCGTGCCTTCGAAGATCTCAGTTTGTGCATTTGAGTTGTTGTCTTTAGCTTATACCAGTGAGTTATTCTCACCAGACAGTTTTATACTTATATAACTAGTAAATTGATCACATTTGAATATGTAAATGCATCACCATGTTATATCTGCTATGTTATGATCATATGATGTTCACCCATGCTTATTTACCTGTTATATCATATATTACTATTATTTTTTGTTGTTCTGTTATTTATATTAGTTTATCACACTGCAAGTTTCCTTTAGATTAGAATCACTATGGGTTGAAATGATACATACCCGAACGGACTTTAGAATAAGGGAAAATCGTCATGGGCAGGAATGATAGACCTGAACGATTTTTAATTATTTCGTTTTACTTGGGAGTGCGGGTCTGAAATGATAAAACCCGGGTTTTCTTTGTTAATTACAAGTTGAAATGATATATTACCCGTATCACTTTACCTAGTGTAGAAAATGATATACAGACCCGTGGTTAAAATATATTTTTCTAAAAATTTTAAAATATTTTATAAATGTAAATATTATAATATTTTGATTTCAACTTAATTAAATATGATTTTTTGTAAGGTATTTTGAGTTTTCTGAGAATTTATAAGTGAAATAAATTAATGATAAAGTGGAAATTTGAATTATAAGTTATTTTGGAAATTTTGATTTAATTATAAATGGAATTAAAATTAAATATGAAAATATGATAAATTTATGATATTTTTAATTAAATGAATTTAAAATGATTTTATAATATATTAATGGATTTTGAATAAGTTAAAATGTGAAATAAATGAATATTGAGTTGAATTTTGAAATATAACTTAAATTGGAAAATTGTGAATTTTGTTTAAAAGTGAATTTTGAAGTTAAGTAAGTAAAATGAAAAATAAGTTATATTTTGAAATTTAAAATTAAGTATTAAGTTAAAATTTTAATTATATGAATTGAAATTGATTATTGGAATTTAATAAGTGAATTATTATTAAATATTGATTTTTGAATGGAAATTTAACTTTATAAAATCATGAATTTAAGGAAAATTAAAGATGGTTATAAAAGTGAAAAATATATGATTTTATAATTTGAAATGGTTTAAATAAAAATTTAACGGTTTGTGTAGGTATAGTGAATATTTGGAATTTAATTAACAGCATTTTGAAATGCTATTATTTTCTAAAGTAAAGGATATTACAACATTTGTAAATGCTGTGGTTAATATAAATGAACTAAAGGGCTAAATTGAATTAAAGGCTATTATAGCACTTTGTAAGTGCTATAATTTTTGAATTTAACTAACGTTTTATTTGAATTAATGTAACCCTATTACAACATTTTGAATGCTGTCTTTTGTTAAATTGAATTGTTTTAAAAGTAACTTTCCGTAGCATTTTTCTAAATGCTGCGAAAGTTGTAATAAATTTAAGTGAATAAATGAATTTTTAAAGATTAAAATTTTGGAAATTTAATTATTAAATATAATAACTTCATTTTTATGATTTAAAATGAAGTAATTTGTTCTGAAATATAACTATTTGAAATGTGTGTTGAAATGGTATTTTAAATAAATGAATGTGGTTTGGAAGATACGATATTTTGATATTTTGAAACGGATTTTTTAATGATATTGAATTTTTGAAATGATATTTGATTTCGAAGTATAAAATACCATTTTGAAATCTTAACCACGGGATGTATTTAATTTATAGTTTAACTGATCCTTAAAGGATGGGCGATCCCAAGCATCCTTTAAGTTATTGTGCATTTCTACTATATTTCACTTGAATTGGTTTACATTATATAAGTATATATGTCGTAACTCGAGTGTTTTGTGTTTTACGTTACGCTTGGGTCAGCCTGAGTATTTACAGCTTAGCTTTGGATTTCTTTCTTGGAGCTAGGAATCGTTGGAGATTCTGCTTTTCTAGTATATGTTCCCTTCCAGTTTCAGTTTTCTATTTCTGCTCTGGTATTTATAAACTGCTATGTATTTGATATTTCTATTGTATATGTTTTTTTCAGACTGATATTATGTATTATGTTTTAAGAGTTATTATAGTAGCTTCATGAACTACTATGGTATTTTTATTTCCGCGGCTAGTTATTATGATATTTCTGTGTCTGTGATTCTGTGATTGTATTTCATTTGCTCCAAATTTATTTACAATGTGGTATTTTGAGCAATTCAAGTCCGATATGTGTGTTTGCCATTGCACTTGGAGGGTGCAACATGATAGGGGTTTCTCGCTTCCTGGTTTGGTAGCGAACGGTTGACTCTTACTCCTACATGTCCCCGCGGGGGTTGGTGGTGTAGTCGAGAGGCTGGCCGTAAAGGCAGAACACAGGTATCAATGTATGCTACGGTGGGCATTACCCCACTGGCTCGGCCTGTTACAGTTGGTATCAGAGCTTTGGTTTTAGGCAAACCATAGCCTACGGAGCAAAAACTCATTAGAGATAGGGTAGAAATACCCTAGAATGAGTGAAATCAATCTCAGAATCCTTTCTTTGTGAGAGAACGTATTTTCGAAGTATAAAATAATTTCCAAATGGTTTTTAAAGGATTTGCAAAGATTATTTTGGTATAAAATTTTTCTTATTTTGAAACCAAGATTTTCTAAACTTCATTCCTTCTGTATCCACCTTTTAGAAATCTCTTGGTTAGGATTCTTATCGATTAGGATTCCTTGAACTTTAAAACGCTCCCACTTGTTCTAAAATCCAGTCTTGTTTTCCTTATTTTATCCTTTTGATTTTGGAGCATTCCGTAACTCCACTTTGGAATGACCTCTATAAAGATCAGTGATTCTGTAAATCTTTGAATGATTTATAAGGGGGTGAAACTCCTTTACAATTGGCTTTGATTCACCGGAGATTTCGGTAACCTTGGATTTCGATGCTATCTATCTCTTGCTCTACCTGGATTCTATCTCTAGCGATCGAATGCTGATTTGCCTTAGGTTTCCGCATTGATTATATTCCTGAAGTCACGGTTGACCAGTTAAGGTCGCCCATGATTTATATAGGCTTATCTATCTTCTATTTGGTAATTAAATTATCTCATTTTCGTTTGAGCTCATCTTCGAACCAGAATTCTATTTGATAATAGTTCCTCTAAATTTGAACCTTTGTTTGTTTTGAAATCCATCCTGTTTGATTTTATTTTGAATTTGTGCATACATCAAAATTATTATTTTGATAAGAATGACCCTATTTTGTATATAAAGGTGAAATGTTTTCGATAAGGATTACATACCTTTTTAAAAATGAGAAATTTGAAGTTTTGAAAGGATTGGAAATTTTGAAAAATTATAAGAATTTGACCTATATAAAAATGATTTATAACTGAAGGGTTTTGAATTTGAATTTCGAGGAATCGAACTCCGACGTTTTGAAATCGGTTTAAGATTTTGGAAAATATGTAATAGTATGATTTAAAGATATTTCCTGAATAAGAAATGTTTAAAATGTATTCGAATGAATTCCAGTGATTTCAAAGAGATTTCAAAGAAGTTTTATGAAAATAAAAGTCCAGGACCCACTTATGTCGCTAGAAAATAATTTCGATGATGAATGCATTCATCATCGACATTGATTTTCGAGTTTTTGAGTGGGGGAGAGGCCACTCTAGTGGCTTTGCTATGCGAGTGATTTTGTGAAACCAAATTTTGATTTTAGTTTTTGAAGTATGGTTTGATATTTGGAAGATATATGTATATACATTTGAAATGATTTAAAGTAAGCCGGTGTTCAGCCCTCGAGATTTAGATTTGTTTTGGTACAACCCTATCTTTTGGAATTGGTTTACTGATTTGTTGGTGATTTTCAACTCTTGGATTGAAAATATGATTCTTTGACTATTTTGAAGGTTCGAGCTCTTCCAAATCAAGGTTAACTTTTCAAACCTAAGTAATTTTGAAAGGTCTAGGGTATTTGATAAAGAATATAAGTTTAGTTTGGTATGATTAACGTATAAAGTAATATGATTTATATAAGTTTGAAACTGTTTGTTGAGTGAAATAAATTAGACTATTTTGAATTATACTAGTATGAAATATAGATCTAAAATGTTTTTTTTTGAAAAGCAAGAGCATGAACTCAATTTATTGACTAATGTAATATTACAAGAACAATTACAGATCCACGAAATTTCACTCAATTACAACCATCTTGACCATATAATGATAATAAAACAACAAATACAATCAAAAATCATTACAAAGACCAAACTATATAAAACACTGCATACAGTCCTGGGAATCTTTATGCATAACAATCCAGAGAAAGGCCATCTGCATGTAAAATACTGCCATGAACTTCAAATATGATCTGCTTTAATATCTCTGAGAATGCTGCCATGAACCAAATTATAGAGCTGTGCTAAATTTTTACAACCAATACCAAAAACTCTATTATTCCTTTTAGACCATACTGCATATATCAATCTCTTTAGAAATTTAAGCAGCAACCTGGTCATTTGAGTCTTCCATCTTGTAGCTTTGAACACATTAAACCATTCAATTGAACTAACAGGTGATGGTTTATAAAATCCACCATTAGAAAGTAATATATACCAAATCTGATACACAAAGGAGCACTCAAAAAACAAATGAGTATTACTTTCAGTTTCTGATTTGCATAAAACACATATATCCTCTGAAATAATACCCATTTTATTTAGCTTATCCTTGGTATTTAAAGAATTAGCCATCACTTTCCATAACAATAAATTTTCTTTTGCACTACCTCCAATATTCCATATTCTTGAATGCCAGGGGAAATGATAACCATTTTGACAGAGAGAATTATAAACAAGTCTAATGGAATGAGACTTACCCTTTTCAGACCAAATTAAAACACTGTCATTATTCTTAATGGGATTGCCAGTGATAACATTCCATAAGTTCCTAAGAAGAGAGGAACTAGAATAAGGTAAAACTATACCATCATCATGTAAAAACTCTTCAACTGTTGCCTATTCAGAAATACCAGAGTTTCTTCTCAAGTTATAATCCACTACATAACTTAAGATCTAAAATGTTTTGAATAAAGTATATATATATATAATAATAATCTTTCAAATGGTAAATTAGATTTTCCATATAGATATAAATAGTTTGAAGGTTTTAAAAAGAAATGGTTTTAAACTTTGTAACCATTTTAGATATTCTGATGATTGTAATGGTTTGGAAATGATTTAATCTTTATAAAGAATGTAAATTTGGAATGATAATTGATTTTGATAAATGAATATTTGAAGTTTATATTTGTATGAAAGGATATTTGGTTTACTTGTAATTTGAGTTTATTTAAAAATGATGGATTTATGAAATGAATATTTCAAAACTAAGTAATAATGAAGTAAAATTTGAGATATATGAAATTATAAAATTTAGTTTTGGAATATGGTATATTTAAGCTTTGAAATATATTAAAGATTGAATAGTTTATTTTATGGATCAAATCTTTATTTGAAATTTGATAATATTTGAAATGGTTTTGTTGGAAAACTAAATTGAATTGAAACTGATGGTTTGAATTCAATTAATGGTGGAAATGGAGCCTTTTACGCCACGGTGTGCCAATTGGAAATTTTAGATTCGGGTTTAATTGAATAAACTTGTGAAATGTAAAGAATTAAAGGAATGTTTTATGATTTCAAATGTATGATTTCGAAATGTTATGATTTTCAAAGTGTAATGATTTCAAGTATTTTGGTGTCGAAAGATTTATAACATTGAAAGTATTATGATTTTTGAAAGTGAATGTATGTTTGAAATGGAAATGAATTTGTTTGACATAAATTTTGTTGATTTGAAAATTCGGATTATTTTCTAAATCTATTGTTTTAAGAAACTTTGAAACTGAATATACGTAATTAGGAAGAAATGATTTGGTGAAATCATATATGATTTTGAAACTGAATTGATATTGAAAAGGAATTGAAATTGAGAACCTTATTTTACTAAATACTGTGATTTAGGAGTTATCGAACTTATATAAAATGGATTTGTATAGCTAAAAAATTGATTTGTATAAGTATGAAATTGACTTGAAACTGTTGATTCGAAAAGGTACTCATACTAAATTTGTAAATTGAAATCTTATATAATCGAAGTCTCTATAAGTGTGATTTGATACACTATGGATTTGGAAGATATTCGATTTGAAACGGGATCTTATATAGACTTCATATAAGTATGATATTTGAAAGTGATTTTGAAAGGTACTATATGATACATATTTTCGAATTAAAGATATGGAAAGTGCCTTCTGCTTGATATCCGCTTTGTTGCCACATTGCGGATTCATTCTATCGATATTATTCTATCTCTGATTTGGGTTTTCTGGATATGATACTCGAGTGTCCATCGAATTCCATGGCGATCTCCATGGTCTTATGTTTACGACTCCATAGCTCGCCTGGCTGAGATTGCCTGGGGGTACGGATGTTTTCCGGGGGATCCAGGCGTAACCATTGTGTATCCTGCGATCTATGTAGGTCATAGCAGTAGCGAAATCTGCTGGCTGAGATAGCTTATGGGTACGGATGTTTCCTGGGGGATCCAGGCGTAACCATTGTGTATCTGCGGTCTACTAGTCATCATGGCGTAATTCACATGGCTGAGATAGCTTACGGATACAGATGTTTCCTAGGGGTTCCAAGCGTAACCATTGTGTATCTGCGATCCATGGTTAGACAAATGTTTGGTTTGCTTGATTTGTTTGGATTGTACTTTCCATATCTGTTGTTTTAAAAGGTTTTCCAGTATTTTTACTGGGTATTGAAACAAGTCTACCAAGTACCTGGAGAATTCTAGGTTTGCGCCTGATCAACGCATAGCCAGAGTTTACAGGAACGAAAGTAAACTTGTTAAGACATCGAGTTATAAAAGTATTTTGATAAAGTATATTATATAAAGGATATTTTGATCATATATTTTATTTATCTAAACAATTTAAAAATGTTTTAAATATTTTTTACTGTGAACTTTCAAATTTGAATCAAATGACTATTCATCATAACATAAATGTTTAAAATGTTAAACATAAAATTTTAAATTGAAACTTATATAGTTTTTAGATATGGTTCATCCTTTTCTTTCAACATATTCTCCCTTCTAACTATTTGTACCTTCTTCTTCTTTGAGGGTCGTTTCTACATTGTGGAAAGAATTGGTTCTTTGGCTTATCGTTTAGATTTGCCCGAAAAACTTTCTGGACTTCATGATGTATTCCATGTCTCGCACCTTCGCCGTCATCTTCATGATCCATCTCTTATTATCCAGCCTTCTTCTCTTGATAGTTCGAATATCGAGCCTAATCTGACTGTCGAGAGGAAGCCACTTCGTATTGTCGACAGAGGTACGAAGCAGCTCAGATGGAAATCTGTTAATCTGATCAAACTACAGTGGAGTACTGACGATTGAGATTGTACCTGGAAAACGGAGGAGAGCATTCGTGCTTTGAATCCGGAATTGTTCATTTTAGGTACTATTTTGTTTTCTATCTTGTTTCCCTTTATTTTCCTTGTCCGTTCTTTTCGAGGACGAAAAGATTTGAGTGGGGGAGAGTGTAACAACCCTAGATTTTTGAATATAATTTAAATTTGACTTAATTTTATTTTGAAATTGTTTTAAATTTGTCTTATTGTAAGATTTCATTTCTAAATATTTTTAAAGTGATAATAGAATTTTTCCAAAAATTATTGCATTTATTTTCTATTTTTAAAGGCTAGTTTCCATTTTTCTGCTATTTTCTTCATTTTATTATATTTAATTAAAATTTATTTATTTATTTTTGTGCATGCATTTTATTTTTGTGTTCTTATCTTTATTTATAAATATTTTTCAAGTACACAAGATTTTTCCAAAATTTATTTCATTTATTTTCAAAATTTTTAGCCTAGTTTACATTTTCTTTGCTATTTTCTTAATTTAATTATATATAATTAATATTTATTTATTTATTTTTGTTTATTTGCTAAATTTTCGAGTTTTTATCATTATTTATCAGTATTTTTCAGTTATTTGAAATTTCAAAAGAAAATATTGAAATTTGAAGAGTTTTGGTGACCCTTTATTTGCTTAAGGCTTTTTATATTCCATCTTTTCATTTTTCAACCAACGTCTCCTCATTTTTTGTGCCATAACTCCACATCTTTCAGCCGACCACTTCACCATCTCATTTTCACATAAAATAATTTCTCATCATCAAAAAAATTCGGCCATCTCCATTGCATAAAAAAGTTTGGTAAAAAACTCTTTTCTTTTCATTGTTTTTATACTTGTTTTCATAAATTTGCACTTGCTTCTTCTATCTTTAGGTTCGGCCTCACCACTCCAGCCACCTTGATACCTCCACCACCACCTGAGCCGATCACCACCACCTCCTCTCCAACCCCATAGCCAGGCCGAGCCTCCCTAGGTTGAAGATCCACCACACAAATGCACCAAACTCCACTCGCACCACCTAGCCGAGCACATCAAATCATCCACCACCACAAACTCCTCCTTGGCCGCCACCTACACCACCACCACCACCTAAAACCTGACCTGACACCTCTGCCATGTCATCCCTGACCCACCTGAAGCATGGCCGTGCCCATGATTGCCTTGACCATGACCTATTTGCTTTGAACCATGTTGTGTTGCCTTGTTTTGTGTAGTTTCATGCACATACCTTTGCACCATCATTAAAGATATGTTAGGCCGACCCATTTGAACCCAAAGACCAGATCCTAACCCATGCCTAGTTGTGTGTTTCTGACCCTAGACTGAAGCACAAGTGGTTGAGGCAAGTGCAAATACTTTGGTGATGTTTTGGGCATTCATTTCTTATATTGTTTTATTATATTCGGGTTGAAAACTTATGTTATTTGTATTGTTTTGTTTGAATGTGTTCAAGCCAATTAATCTTTGGCTCTCTCATATTCGAATCTTTGTCGTGTTATCATGCCTTCGAAGATCTCAGATTGTGCATTTGAGTTGTTGTCTTTAGCTTATACCAGTGAGTTATTCTCACCAGACAGATTTATACTTATATAACTTGTAAATCGATCACATTTGAATTTGTAAATGCGTCACCATGTTATACTTGCTATGTTATGATCATATGATGTTCACCTATACTTATTTACCTGTTATATCATATATTACTATTATTTTATACTGTTCTCTTATTTATATCAGTTTATCACACTGCAAGTTCCCTTTAGATTAAAATCACTATGGGTTAAAATGATACATACCCGAATGGACTTTAGAATAGGGGAAAAACGTTATGGGCTGAAATGATAGGCCTGAACGAATTTCAATTATTTCATTTTACTTGGGACTGCGGGTTTGAAATGAAAAAACGCGGGTTTTCTTTGTAAATTACGGGTTGAAATGATATATTACCCGTATCACTTTACCTAGTGTAGAAAATGATATACAGACCCGTGGTTAAAATATATTTTTCTAAAAATTTTAAAATATTTAGAAATGTAAATATTATAATATTTTGATTTAAACGTAATTAAAAATGATTTTTTGTAAAGTATTTTGATTTTTCTGAGAATTTATAAGTGAAATAAATTAATGATAAAGTGGAAATTTGAAATATAAGTTATTTTGGAAATTTTGATTTAATTATAAATGGAATTAAAACTAAATATGAAAATATGATAAATTTATGATATTTTGAATTAAATGAATTTAAAATGATTTTATAATATATTAATTGATTTTGAATAAGTTAAAATGTGAAGTAAATGAATATTGGGTTGAATTTTGAAATATAACTCAAATTGGAAAATTGTGAATTTTGTTTAAAAGTGAATTTTAAAGTTAAGTAAGTAAAATGAAAAATAAGTTATATTTTGAAATTTAAATTTAAGTGTTAAGTTAAAAATTTAATTATATGAATTGAAATTGAATGTTGGAATTTAATAAGTGAATTATTATTAAATAATTATTTTTGAATGGAAATTTAACTTTATAAAATCATGAATTTAAGGAAAATTAAATGATGGTTATAAAAGTGAAAAATATATGATTTTATAAGTTTGAAATGGTTTAAATAAAAATTCAATGGTTTGTGTAAGTATAGTGAATATTTGGAATTTAATTAACAGCATTTTGAAATGCTATTATTTTCTAAAGTAAAGGATATTACAGCATTTGTAAATGCTGTAGTTAATATAAATGAACTAAAGGGCTAAATTGAATTAAAGGCTATTATAGCACTTTGTAAGTACTATAATTCTTGAATTTAACTAAGGTTTTATTTAAATTAATGTCACCCTATCACAGCATTTTGAATGCTGTCTTTTGTCAAATTGAATTGTTTTAAAAGTAACTTTCCATAGCATTTTTCCAAATGCTGCGAAAGTTGAATTTTCATTGTTTTAATAAATTTAAGTGAATAAATGAATTTTGAAAGATTAAAATTTTGGAAATTTAATAATTTAATTATTAAATATAATAACTTCATTTTTATGATTTTAAATGAAGTAATTTGTTTTGAAACATAACTATTTGAAATGTGTGTTGAAATGGTATTTTAAATAAATGAATGTGGTTTGGAAGATACGATATTTTGATATTTTGAAATGGATTTTTGAATGATATTGAATTTTTGAAATAATATTTGATTTCGTAGTATAAAATACTATTTTGAAATCTTAACCATGGGATGTATTTAGTTTATAGTTTAACTAATCCTTAAAGGATGGGCGATCCCAAGCATCCTTTAAGTTATTGTGCATTTCTACTATAGTTCACTTGAGTTGGTTTACATTATATAAGTATATATGTCCTGATTCGAGTGTTTTGTGTTCTACTTTACGCTCGGGTCAGCCTGAGTATTTACAGCTTAGCTTTGGATTTCTCTCCCGGAGTAGGAATCGCTGGAGATTCTGCTTGTCTAGTATATGTTCCCTTCTGTTTTTCTATTTCAGTTCTAGTATTTATAAACTGCTATGTATTTGAGATTTCTATTGTATATGTTTTTTTCAGACTGATATTATGTATTATATTTTGAGAGTTGTTATAGTAGCTTCATGGACTACTATGGTATTTTAATTTCTGCTGCGAGTTATTCTGATATTTCTGTGTCTGTGATTGTGATTGCATTTTATTTGCTCCAAATTTATTTACAATGCGGTATTTTGAGCAATTCAAGTCCGGCATGTATGGATTCGAATGGATGAAAATTCCGGGTTGTTACAACCCTACTTTGTATCCGTTGTACCGGTTCCACTTCCTATCCATCACATCCGCTCTGTTTTGTATCGCTTCTATACGAAACAACGCCTAAAAACATAACTACTCGATGGTCGATATGAAGAGAGTCCGACTATACCAAATATTGATACAAAATGAAACTAATAACACAGATATGAAGCAGCCTCCAGCCATCGATACGAAGTGACCTACAAGCATCGATACGTACAAGGCCTTACATGGTCGACACGAATGAGACATGTCCATATAAAAGAATTTTTCGGTCGGCATAAAATTTCGGATCGATCCTAAAGGTTAGCGCCACGTAGAGTAACATCCTGTGCCCAGAAGCAATGCAAACAGATTGATACAAATCGAAGCGATGCGAACTCAACAGCCTTCAACAAATCCAAATTTGCATCGATCATATCTCACAATCTACGATTCCAAATTCAACCAAATTTTCACAGGAGCTTGCATACAACCTCAGAAACATTCACGGTAGATCTCAACCCGATTGGGAAAGATTTGGATCGAGTCAAAATGGCCAGGATCGATCACGTGGGCCTACTCACATGAGGGAAGGTGTCTTCTGAAGTTTGAGACGGATATTTCCAGCCTACACCTTGAAATAGCAGCCCAGGATCTTCAGAAAAAGGATCTTTGGCTCTTCTATGCCGATACTCTACCAGAATTATTATTGTAACTCAGTTGTACTGTTGTAAACCTCTTGTAACCAGCGAGTTACAATCTATAAAATAGCAACTCTTCAAAGTGGATATAGTCCGGAGATCGTCGAACCACTATAAATCTTGTGTCTTTACTGCTTTCCTCTTTATTTTCTGAGTGTTCTTCACATTTTATTCCTTAAATACTTGTTATCTATGATCTGTGATTGTGAACGCATGCTTTCATCGGCAAATGGGTGTTTGTGGTCAATTTTGGCGCAAACAATATATAATTGTATATATTTTTTATAATAAACATTTACCTTAGGTTTGCCAGTTTTTGACATATTTATAGAATTTGGGATTCCAAACACACTGATGTGGAATGGATCTTAAGGCCAATAGTACTAGAGGGGGATCAATAATGTATGTTAACTATTTAAAGACAAAATTGTGAATTTCAAATTTATCTACTCAGATCAGTAATCAAGTCACAAATAAAAGTATATAACCAAAGAGTAAATATAAATTAAAGAAAGTAAAAGCAATAAAGTAAATGACACCAAGAATTTTTTGTATTGGTTTGAAATCCAATCCTATACTCCCCATACAAAATTTCCACTATCGCTTCCTTGCTTTCTACGATGGCAAGAATACCTTTACCATCCTACGATTCCAAGGGTAGAAAGCTGAACCTTTTCTCTTGACTTTCCATAAGTGGCAAATAACTTTCTCTTTATAACCAACAGTTGCATATTCTTATCGTTTCATCTCCAAAACATACTCTTTTAGTTTTAGTACAATGGTCCTTTAGATCTCCAATAGCAATATATCATCAAAACCAATAAGGAATTGGATTGAAATAAAGAGAGAATGATTCCAAGTACAAACTTTCTAATCTTTTATGGTTTGAAATTTTCTAAACATTTTGAATGAAATTACGATCAATTGAAATGACTTAAAGGTTATACTTGGTCATAAAGTGAATATAGGAAAAAAAATGTAAATATTGAATTAATTAATGAAGTGATATATAATTAATGGCAATTAATAAGATCAGTGTTATATAAGTAATTATAACATTTGGTTGTAAATAATAAACTTGTCAGTATGACTGGTGACAAACTATTACATGTTACCTAGTTATTTAGTCTGTTAAATAAAATTGGAAATCAATTATAATTAAATGTAAGTAAATGTTACATGAATGTGGGTGAAAATAATAACTGCAAATTGTGAATGTAATAAAATGAATAGAAATGTTAATTTTATTCATAGGGTAATATCTGATTTAATAAAAGAGTGAAATCAAGATAAATAAATTAATAGGCTTTTTAAACTATAATTAATGTGTAAAATTGATAAAAATTCAATAAAATTGAAATATAGTAGTTAATACAAATAAAGATGAACATTGTAGCATATTAGTGAAATAAGATATCATGAAATATTAACTTTGTTATTAGAGTAATAATTAAATGAACATAATGATTGAAATCAAAGTATAATCAATTTATTGGAATAAAATGTTAATTAGTTGGATATAATTGAAATTGAAATTGAACACTGTAATTAGTGAAATATTTAACACTGAATTTGGTATGTAAATTTGTTTTAAATTATTGTAAATGCCTATGTAATAAAAAATGATAAAAATGGTTAGTTGATTAATTTGAATATAAGAAGTGGTATATTTAATTTAATAATAATTTATTTAATTAACGTGAAAATATGCATTTGGCCACTGTCTCGGATTTCACGAAACTAGTTTCATCGGATCCGTAACGGTAAATTGTTGCAGGATTTCAAATATCATAGCGATCAGACTTGTCCTTTGACCGTACGGACTCGAAAAGCATACATCTCGATTAAATTAAATTCAATTGAAATCAATTTGAAATAAGCTGATGTTAGCTAACTTCTTCGTACCATGGAATTAGGACCTGAAATCTATTCCATTGAGTTTAAAATTATCGAACACACATATTTTGATATATGGGATGACCCATTTCCATTTCGGGAACGAAATGGCCTTTTTGGGTCGTTTATCATTCAACTTTCAAATTGATCTAGCTCATTCATTTCTATTTCTGATCTGCCTATAAATAGCCTATTATAAACCCTAACTATTTCTTATTCCATTTTTCTATGCATACAATTCTATCTGCTTCTCTCTTTCCAATGGCAGACAAACCAATTTTCAATTCCAAATTCAATTGCAAATCAAACTGAAAAATCAAACTCCTCAAAAAAATTCAAAAAAAAATATAAAATCGAAGATCTCAACGATATGAATCTGCATCTGGTTTTTGTTTCTGCTAATGATGCTCAGTCAACCAGAAATCATGGTCAAAGCCAGGAAATCGTGGAACCCTGATGCCAATTTGGTGGTTTTCGATTTCGATACCAATCGGTGAAATTGGGATATGAGTTTTGTGGGGCTCATCATCTGGAGTTCGTCGCTAGTGGTCGCATGCCATAAAATTGCATGTGGCAGTCAAAATTGGTGGATTAGGGTTCGAAACCCTAACTCTGGGAAGCGGGGGCGCGTTGGCATAAGGAGGCCGGAGTGCTCGTGAGTGGACCAGGGAATGCGGCTCGTCAAGGCAGCGAGAATGGTGGTGGCCGACAACTCTCTGATGGTCGGAGGTGTGAGCACGAGGAGGTCAAAGATGACATGGTGGGTTCGGTTCAAACTGAACTATGAAGAGGAGAAGTTGACACGTATACGTTTATATTATTATTATATTTATTTTATATTATATATCGTATAACTTCTAGTGTTAATAAAATTTTCATACGAGATCGGATTCATGTGTGGTTTGTTCCTCTGCAATCTTGTTGAAATTCCAGACATTATGAAACTTGTTTGGATAAATTATAAGATTGTTCAAATTTGGGCCCTATTTTGAATTTCAAATCGATTTAAAATCAAAGGTGAGTGTTTTGACACACTCACAACTACTAAATTATCTTATTTTAGTTAAATTAAATTTATGAGGTGATTAGAAATTAATTGATTGATGTTTAGTATGTTTAAACTATCATTCTAGTTAAATTTGACTTTTACTGCATTTGATCATCGTTTAATTTAATACTGAATTTAATTGTCAATTTAATGCCTGTTAATGATAATAAGTTATTTATTGATGTTTACTGATTGATTTGGATGATGATTGTGATGTATGTTAGATTAATATTGGATGAATGGATGTTGTATTTTTATATGTTATAACACTGCAAGTTCCTTATGCGTTGAAATGATACATACCTTAATGATCTATTGATTATGGAAAAATCATTATGGGTTGAATTGATAGACTCGAGCGATTTTATGGATTTTTATTTTAACTTGAGATTGCGGTTTGAAAAATATATATCCGTAAAATTTTAAATTGCTGTTTGAAATGATAAATATCCGTATCACATGACCCGAGGGTAGAAAATTATATACGGACACCGGATTGGTAAAATTAAATGATTTTTGAATCTTTAAAATTTTGAATTTAGTTAACTGCTATTTTGAAATAGAAATTGATTTATATAAACTAAATTATTTTCGTTAATCCTAGTGTAAATTTTGAAATTAGAATTGATTAATGAATTGTTCAAAGGATTTAAATTGAAATTTCAAAGTTGAAGTGTCAATTTTAAGTGAATTTATCGAAATTGAGTTATTGAAATGTTTGGATATAACTTTGAAACTATTTTAATTAATTCAAACTATTTTAATTTATTTTAATCTATTATAACCTATTTAATCCAATTTAATCAATTTTGCCTATTTTAAACTAATTAATTTATTTAATCTATCTTAAATCCATTTAATATAATTTAAATCTATTTGACCTATTTTAAACTTAGTTAATCTATGTAAAAATTTGCTTAATATAATTTAAATCTATTTAATCTATATTCAATCTATTTAAATCATTTTGAAAATAATTAGATCAAATTTAAACCTACTTAAACTATTTTACTATTTAATCTATTTTAAATCTGTTTAAACTACTTTAAAACATATAAACTATTTATAATTACCTAAACTATTTTCTAAAATTTCAGATTGTGTAAAGTTGAAGTATTTATATTTATATCCTCGATGATGCTACAACCTAAGTTGGTATTTGGAATTGATACCATTTTGTGAAATGACATATTTGAGTGAATAAGATGATTTTGAAATGAAGAACTAATTAACAGAACTTATCAATAATTTCAAAGTGAATGTGGATTTCAAAAGTGAATATGATTTGAAAGTGAATATGATTTGAAAGTGAATATGATTTGGAAGTGAACATGATTTTGAAGTGAATATAGTTTGAAGTGAATATGATTTTGAAAGAGATATGATTTGAAATTGAATATGATACTTTGATATAAATTGTAAATTGACATTTTAAAACGTAAAAGAACCATCCGGTGTGTAATTAACATTTGATTGTTAAAGAGACTAGGATCGGATATTGTCATACTCTCTGCTAATACTGAAAAGCACTTTGCAACTGTGTATGTGGTGGAGATTCCAGAAATGAAGTAGGATGGTTTGGCAAACGATTTCTATATAAGGTATTGATGTGACCCTGACTCCCATAAGTCAGCTTAGATGTGACTAAAATAGGAGCTATACTTGAGACAGGTGAGGTCATTCCTCCGATTGGACATGCTTCTTCGATACCGTATTATGACTTTGTGATGATTTGGTGGCCACCCCTTGATTTTTGATTTGGAGATGTGTTCCAAGATGGGCGGTATTAGCTGCTATGCGTTACCACTAGCTCGGTTCTGCAATTGGTAAATCTACCATGGCATTACCTCGAGTGCTGTGTTCACATGCCCTAGAGCCCCTTCAACGAGTTTGGCTTCTACCAAACCTATGGAGTGCCCTTTGATAGCCCTCCGGTTAAGGGAGAATACGGTATTGTATAGACTATGGGAATATATAAAATGTGTCATGGGTGATATAGGTAACACCTTAACGCTATTTTATTAATTTACTTTACTATAGTCACTATTACAATAGCATACTGTACTACTTAGTAGATATTTTAATGGATCCTTAGGAGATGGTAATCCCGAACATCTCTTAAGTTATTGCATTTATGTTAGACACTGAAAAGGAGATGTCAAACCCTGTAAACATCTCTAACGCCGTTCCACTCATATTTATTTCTCGTTGATTTAACTTACATAAGATCTTTTAGTTCTGACTCGAATATTTTGTCTTTTCAATTCGCTCGGGTCAGCCTGAGCATTTTAGGGTTGAAGACCTAATTTCTGGAGGATGAAGACAAAGATTTTTACCATTATTATTTATTATCTTCATTCCACTGCATTATGTTGTTCTGTTGCATTTATTTATTCCTGTTTATGTAACTCTGATTTTGTGTTGTAAAAGAATAATCAAATTTATTTATAAAACGGCTTCATGAACTGTTATTTGATTATCATATTTTGTCATTCCACTGTGAGATTTTGTATTTGTTTTTTCTTCTCTTTTCTTATTTATCCCATAACAATCTACCCTTTTGAGTGGTTTGAGTCGGGCATGTGTGTCTACTTAAAATGTCCAAAAGGCAGGTCCTTACAATAGAATATTCATAGATTTTAAATTATTGAGCTCTTGTATCTTTTCATCATTGGTCTATTATGCGTCATCCATTTGAGGTTCATTTTATTTAGTTTAAATTATATTCCATATATCTGAACTTAGTAATTGTAAGTAAATTTTCATACTACGAGACCAATATGCATAATTACTACCACTAAATAATGCTGGTCTAAACGGATTAACCCTTTACAAAAGTGTTATAAAGTGTGTAGTACTATTTGATATTCAATTGTTTTAAAATTCAGATTATGAATATTTGAAAAGTGTGTGCTCTGATATCAAATATGGGTAACTTAAGACAATATTGAATTAGAGGGGGATGAATAGTGTGTAATAACTATTTAAAGACTAATTTATGAATTTCAAAGTTATCTGCTCAGATCAGTAATCAAATCACAAACAAAGGCAAATAATCAAACGGTAAATATAAAGCAAAGTAAAAATAGAAAATAAATGACACCAAGAATTTCATACATTAGTATGGATATCCAATCCTTCATCCAATCCTGTATAATCCATACAAAATTTCCACTATCACTTCCTTTCTTTCTATGGGTGGTAGAACACCTTTAAAACCAATAATTCCACTCGTGGAAAGATACACCTTTCTCTTGACTTCCTACGGGTGGAAAGAAAACCTTTCTCTTTACATGCAACGATAGAGCTTGGAAAGTAGGGGTATCTCCAATATAGATTTTTGAATTTTTAGTACAATGATCCTATAGACATCTGATAGCAGTATATCTTTGAAAAGAATTAGGAATAGGATGAATCTAAAGAGTGAATGATTGAGAATTCAAGTATATACTCCTTGAAGAATGGGAGTGAAAGAGTATGGATTCAGGAAGAGTGTGAAAGTATATTAAGGGATCCTTCTCACAAAATTATATAAATGAAAGAGTAAGAGAATAAATAGAGAATTATTCTTCAAATTTCATTTTTAGCTCCTTTAAATAGAGGATGAAAGGATGTGTTCTTTGGTGAGAAAAAGGCGTCAAAATCCTTTTATTTAAAATATGAATTTCAAAATAACTTCTTGTATGTTGACATATCCATGAAGAATGTGTCCTCATACTCTGGTAAATCTGATGTTCTTTTTCAAAATTCAATTTTGACCACTCCTTTTTTAAAACTCGGATTGTACATTTACATAAAGAAGTTAGAGAATAAAAATGGACTCGAATTAAAGAGAAATATCAATAATACCTGCTATGATGTTTTTAACAAAATTTCAAAGACTCAAACAATTATTCTAAACGCTTTAAATATCTCTGTCATTAATGATCTTGTGTGCACTTACGTTTCATTTATATTGAGGCGATTTTGCTCTATCATTTTCTATGATCAATCTTTATACACACAAAATTCATTTTCTTGCATTGATTTTCTCTATTATCTCTTTAAAATGTCTCTGTGATACATTTTAAAATACTGCACAATCTGGAGAAACATTATTAGTAATATTTATATGGTTGTTTTCATCAAAATCAATTACTTGGCAATATAAGCTCTTCAACCTCAAACATTGCTTCCTTTCTGCTTCTAGCTCGGTGCGCAAATCCAAGCTTTAAAGCTCCAATAAGTTTAATGGAGGCTAGATTTATCATGTGTGTTTAGAACAAGGGAAGACAAGGATATTTATAGCCACCACATATCACAAATATATCCACCTTTTCCTCCTCTTTTAATTTAGATCTTATCTAGGTTAAAGAGAATCATTCAAACTCATATCTCATATTTTAATTAATTCTAGGTCCCTAAATAAATAATTAAAAGTAATAACATTCTACATTTTTACTAGTTCTTATAATTAGCTCATAATATTTATAAATTAATTTGAACATTTTGAACTTCGAAAATTGTTGAAGTACCATATTTAAACAATTAAAAACGAAAGCCTGTACAAAATTTGCTCACTACTATTTCGGGCATGGGTACAACTACTTATAGATTATTTAAGTGAAATCTAATTTCTAATCTTTATTGAGTTATGTCCTAAATAATGATATTTTGTGCATGATCCATTTCTTAGTTACTTTGTCACTAAGATAGCTAGAGTATGGTCAATGATGAAAAACTACAATAGTATCCATAGTTAATTGTGCAGTACCACTTTAAAGCCCTTCGTTCAATCCAATAATGTTTATTAATTAACTGATTTAATCTGGCTAGAGATTCTGACTTTCATTGACTACCAATTATGGTGATACTAACCTTTTACCAAGAAGGAGATGAATCCTCTCTTTAGTAATGTTTAACTTCAAATAGTTCGATGTGTACCCAACAACAGTTATAACATGATCGTGATGTCATGTGGTTGACCATAATTAAAGTATTGTTTAGGTACTTAGGATCAATAGTACACTCTTGTTCGAACACTACTGCACATTCTCAAATTAGATCTTCTATTTTGGTTTAGTTGTTTAAACCTACTCCTCTTTAATCGTTATATAATTATTCCAAATAACCAAAAGCACAATCGCTTGGTGTCTCAATGAGTCATCAGTAATTCACCCTTCATCACATAGAGGGCATTACATACACTTGTTTCTTTAAGATAAAAGAGCTATCATAACCAAAAACGAGCATTCTAACCTAAGGAAACATTGCAACTGAGAAACAAAAGAAAGTGATAGGTCACTAACACATATTCAACAAACGATAACCTACTTTCTTAAGGACATCAACAATCCCTATTCTAAACGAATTTGAAACCGATCAAGGGTGGCATTATGATTAAAACATACATGCTTTCCACCACTTTTTTGATGGCTAGAAAGAAAAGTTCAAAGGCACCATCTTTAATGTTGATAAATTCGAGTAGATCTTTTGTCTCTACCTCTCGGTTAGGCCTCTTAATTTTTCTATAATTACACATTTATTGTACCATATTTGAAGTCTTGAGCATCTTAGATCCTACAAAGGATCTTATTATTAGAACCCTGAATAGACCAAGAAAACTTGACACGGTCTGTGGTCCCAC
Source organism: Allium cepa (assembly GCA_030765085.1). Taxonomy (NCBI): domain Eukaryota; kingdom Viridiplantae; phylum Streptophyta; class Magnoliopsida; order Asparagales; family Amaryllidaceae; genus Allium; species Allium cepa. The sequence continues at coordinate 1,012,220,833 of CM060934.1, read as the reverse complement.
CGAAATCAAGGTTTCGCTATAAATCTTTTGGATAAGAACAAGCTATGAAGCGATTGATGTTGACAAGGCCTTGATTTAGGAATCAACATATGAATGAAATAACATATGAGGTAGAGTAAAATTAGCCACTGCTGGTTAGACGAAGATAAAACATGCAGCTTTTGTGTATGAGCCTAAAACAATGAAGCATGTTGGGGTAGAAGAGTGTGAACATCATTAAATCTTTATAGGAATTGCAAATCACTTTAGGCATAAGTTGGAGATTGCAAAGTTACATTGGTCAATCACATGGTAGAACAATTTAAGGAACTACAAGATAGTTTAGACATCATTCTACTCAAAATTGGCATAAAACACTTTAGGAGAACTAGAATTTAGTTGTGCATGATGAACATGCACAAATGTGCACGAAGTGTTGGCTGATTTATTAAATCACAAAGGGAATGACAACATGCTTTTTTGGTTGGACATTTGAAGCAATAGTAGGAGAGCGTGCATGCAACAATGCAATAGGAGCATGAGTTTCAGTTGTAGTTAGAGCATCATGTGCTCAACACCAAGTATCGATAGCATGACTTGTCTAGACATTAGAAACATGGAAATGTGTATGCATTGAGGTAGTGTCCAAAGCATTAAGATTTACGATCAGAGCATTTACAAAACTCACGTGACAAAGCATAGGTTTGCAACTTCAAAGATAGAGCATTGTTTGGATGAACTAAATCGCCAAGACTTATAGTAGAGATAACTTCTTTGTTGCATTTAATTATGCATGGTAGATATGCACATCTTGTGCATGAATAGTTGGTTGAATAGATGTATTGGAATGAGCATAAGTAGGTACAAGTTGCAGGGAGGAGGTTATATCAAATTGAGCTAGAAGATAAGTTGTAGGAGATTGTAAATGACCAATAGACTGAGCAACAAATGAAATTGCTTGTGAATGATGATCTTTAGCATTTGTGATAGGCTCGGTAAAAGCTTGCCTGAATTTAATTAGAAAGGACATGTGCTGACTTTGCATTGTGATCATCATCATGAACAATAGTATGAGATTTTGTTTGGGAAGTAGCACATAAGGTGAGGAATAGTCGCATCAGAATTGAAGTGGGGTGATCATTGAGTTCTGGAGCATACCAAGGAGGAAAAAGAGGAGTAGAGATGTGAGGCCATTGTTGGAACCCAAATTTGATCATGTTTTTACCCAAATTTTTCTTTCCGCATGGCAACAAATGTCACACGCTGCACAACGAGGCGACGTGTGCTTGTACACACTCAACACAGAATGGGTATGGCTTGAAATGATCCACATTGACCACTTTTGGAAGTTAAGATGATATGCACACTTTCATAAGGATATGAGCATAACCTAATCTAGATACACTTCCTATAGGAGTGTCAATCTCAATTAGAGAACCCAATATACTGGAGATATAACTAATGATGGCATTCTCTAAATATCTTAACTCAAGCTCAAAACGCACTCGTATCGGCAAGATTGATAATGCTTCCTTAGTAACATGGACTTTCGATTTTCATTTTTGAAGGATAATCTATGTAAATTCAAATAGAAAAAGGACCACCCCGAAATAGCCTCTCATAATCTTCCATTCTCTCAAATTTCACAAAAAAGAAGACGTTATTCCTTGAATGTAGATCAAAATTTCCTACAGGTTTCCAAATTCATCATACATATGCACATAATTGAACAAAATAAGGTTTGAGTCTACAACATATACAAAAAATAAACTGCCCCATTTCTCAGTCGCTTTTTGCAACATACTTTCATTAACAAAAGCCTAGCTTTCACCAACTATGTTGCATGGAGTAATGAATCTAAGGATAAGATTTTTCACCTAGCTTAGTGCATGAGTTGTAATTACTCATTGTATCCTTCCAATTCATTCCCCAATGCTGCAACATCGGCTTTGGCATCAACAACTGAAGGGTGAATATTAGCATATTAAAGACTAGAAGATGGTGGCGCCCTAGATTGCAAAGCAGAAGATATAGTGCTTGCGTCGGCATGAACTGTGGAATCCTAAGCCGACAAGTAGATCTGAATCCCACTTAGGTAGGACATGGCCACATAGCCCGGATAGGAAGATGTCATATGGTAGGGACATGGTATGGGTTTTGGGCTCCAAAAAACATGGAAGCGGTGCATGCGGTCGAGGATGAAATCGAGAAAAAGTAAGCCTTCGATGGGGCAAAATCTTGGATTTACACTCGGTTATAGAGCACTAAATAAGGGGCTTTGGCGAACGTAGAGAAGAGGAGTGCGATAGTAGGATCACAATTTGGGGAAAGGAAACCTAATCACCCAAAGTCAACAGAAATTGTTTAAATTATAAAATATCAACTGGTTCATCAAGTTATACGTACTCTTATCAGTGGACGTATTGATATCCTTTTCTTAATTCAGCTTGACTAAGAATAATTTAAGGATAATTATTTCAAATGTTTAATTCAAAACTCAGGGTTTGAACACGTTCACAACTACAATCAATTAAATATTTTTCCTAAGGATTTCTATTTGTATATATTTAATGTATTCACAATATAACAGAACATATGATTGAAAAAAAATCAAAAGCATACTTTACTTCAACTAAATTCTTATATAAGAGTTAAATTATATAATAAACTACATAACTGGCTCTAGGGCATACCCTCGACTCTATCACAAGTAAAAAAATTCAAAGCCTTTTGAGAGGAAAAAATAATGTTGAAACATAATTTGTGCATGGTAGAAATAATAAGAAAAAATAAAGTAATACTGTAGGTAACCTACTTACAGTGGAAGATAAATGATGCAAGTTTGCTACTTTTATAACGTTTCTTATCTGCTATAAACACTTCAAGACGAACAATTCGACATGTTATGAAATAATGTTAAGAAGAATGTTGTTAAACCTTTTTACAGTATTATTTTGCATTTCGCAATGCATTCTTACAATTTTCACATCGTGTTAGGGAAAGTCATATAACAAATAGAAAATAATAAACGCTGTAAAAATATTTCTATTTACAATTTTCATAGATTGAAAAAGCTCAAGGTCTGTTACAACATGTTTTTATACAATGTTCAAACAACGTTGTTAAAACTTTTACAATATTTATTGTGCATTATCAAAAGTAAGATCTTTTTAATGATCTCACTATCAAATATAATCTAAAATCTCTATGAATAGTGACAATTTCCTCTTTCATGATGATAAATATTTCTACATCCTCTGTTTTTCCAGTATGTTGGTACTACGAACACTATTGGTGGCCTTTTCCTATTGATGCATATAGTAATTAAATTATTATAAGATTGTGTTAAATCAAAATAGGACTAAGTGAATTATACGTGAATATGTTTAATCAATTACTATGGATTATATTGTTCTCTTTTATATTTTGAAATTTAATAACATATATGAAGAGATATTTAAATTAGATATTCAATTATACACATGGCTAACACAAATTATTTGAAGTTATCGTTGGTCCAAAGTAAACCAAAATGTCCATCCTATTGACCCTGTGCACTTATTCTACACCTCCATTGTGATGAGCTTCATATGAAGCTTATTTAGCTTAAAAAGTATAAAATTACCTAAAGGTCAACTATTTATTATATTACGCAATTGACATTATTTTACAATACTAACCAGAAAATTTTGATAATCGACTACATTAAACTACCTTTATGCAATCTGAGATTTACATTATTTCCTTTCTGAATTTTCTTTAACAAGTTATTGCAAATTAAAATGTTCCCAATAGTTTAGAACTTGTTGGAATACCTCGGTATGAGCATTTCAAGCTTCTCCCCATAACATATAACATAAAAAATTATGGCATTGGCAGGGTAATGTGAATCCATAAGCCTTTATATTATTAAATACAAAAGATAAAAATGTTAGTAGTTTTATTAAGTTATTATTAAATAAAAAATAAATTATCATTAATTTATTGGTAAATGACTAAATTATATAAGTCTTAAATAAAAAAAATATTATTAGAAACTAACAACATTTTATATACCCTACTTAAGTTCATTGTTAAATACAAGATATAAGATTTTGAATTTACCATTTAATAAACTAATGTCATTGTTTATGTGATAATTACTACAAAAGTCCATCTAGTTGGATTTTCAAAATTCAAATGTAAAAAAGACTTCCCATCCAAATTGGTTGCGTTAGATAAATTATGAAATTTTATCCGAAACAGCTAATTTTAGCTGAAAGTTGAAGTCTAATCATACAAATTCACTAATATTGTCTAAAAATCTTAAATACATGATATCATGGCATTTGACCTAATTTGGTCATTAATTTCGAGTAATTTAGTCAGAAAATGTTTGACTAATAAACCATATATGGGCCAAAGAAAAATGTTTATCATAAAAACCTCATATTTGTAATGTATGCCGAATATAGTGTAGATTGAATGTTAAAATATCATACGTAATTTTTCATTGTTGTTTTTATGAATTTTTTTAGTTAATTTAACTTAAAATTTTATAAAAAAAATATTCTTATTAAAAATATTACACCAAGCTTATTCTTCTATAAAATATTTTAGAATCTTTGTTTAATATTGTAAGATATTAAAGTGACTTGGTTGCATTTGTCAGAATTTGCAAAATACATTTTATAAATAAATTTTAAATTTTTACTCTTTACCTCAACCAACGCAAATAAAATAATTCTTGTGGAATTTTTTGTCATTATATTTAAATATTATATTATTATAAAAAAATTAAAATAAATTCAGTAATTCATTTGAAGTTATAATTATAATTAAGTGACAATAATATTGTGAAAAATCTTTTAAAAGCTTCAAGTTCTCTATATCCTACCAATGCATGAATTCGTTTATTTCTTGAGAAGTAAACAAATGAGGGCATTGGGATGGCATAAAGGGCCCATATGATTTATTGAATGTTTGAAATATACTTATACCGCTAAGATAAGTATATGAATGTTTTTTCAAGTATTGAAAAGAGTATAAGGGGTTTGTGAATATATCTTTTGTGAAAGTATTTCGAATCAAATAATTGAAAGAGATTTTAGTAATTGAAAGAGTAACTAATAGAGGCATAGTAGATCCCATATTGAATTAAAATCTATGATCAATTGCTTGTTATTTGATAGTTAAATAACCATCAAAATCTTGGCCCAAAATACAACTCTGGAAATATGTAGGAGAAAAACGGGGGCTATATGGCATGGTCATCTTCGATGATGTTGTACTATGCGTATAAATCTCATTTTTTCTCTTAGGACAAATGATAAGAAAATCTGTCTACTTAACGGTTAGGAGGTGATCTCCACTCTTATGTAATGCCCGTATATTTCCAAAAGAACAAGAATTGAGTTTACCTAGAACTATCGAATGTTGGTTCGAAGAGACCGAAATAAAAATTGTTTGTTTATTGTGAGGTACACCGAAATAAAAATGTTAGGAGGTGATCTCCCCCTCTAGACATGATTATAGTACACTGGATTTTATAATAAAAATTGTTTGTTTATTGTGAGGTAAAAATCCATCCGTATTTATGTGCAACATGGTCTTACGAGATAACTTTATTTTTGAAGGATTTTATTATTATTGTAAAAACCTATTTGATTGTGTTTCTCACGCTAGCTTTACCAAACTAATTCAGGAACTATTTTTTTATAATTCTTGGGTCAGCCCGAGAATATTTTCTAGATTTAGCTAGACATTTTGGAGCTTCAAGAGATGAGTTGGATCCCCCAAGACGTACTCCCATGTTTTCTTTTGTCTTTTTCTATTTAGTTCTTGTTGTATTTACCGGTAATTGTAAGGACAAGTTGTTATAATCCAGGTTTTGATGATAGGATAATTATACTATGATATGTATGTATATAAAAAAAAAATTCTTTTGTAAAGTTCATTGATATATTATAGATTACTTGTCACGTTGTGAGATTCTATTCTGTTTTTTTTCTTTCACCCAAACAATTTGCCTTTCCAGTGTTTAGACATTTGATACATGAATAACATGGATGTATTAGTGTCGATTTCGGAGGATTAAAAAGGTGGGTTGTTATACATGTTCCACTCTACTATTTAGAGGCAGACTGATGTTTGACTATGAAGTCAGGACGTGTATTTTCAACCTTTTCAAATCGTGCCCATGGTGTTAGTAATTGGTTCAAGCTATCTAATATCCTAACGTCCAGTGTGGTTATGTTAACAACACTAACATATAGAGGTATTTATATTGGTCGGGAACGTCCACTATCACTACGTCTAGTTCAATGGTTTCGTTGATAAGCCATGCTGCATGTGTGCAGTTTTATCATGAGAACTGGTTCAGGTCGTCTAATATCTCTATATCTAGTATGGTTATGTTAATATAATTAACATAGTGATTTTTTATACTAGATCTGGCAATCCAATATCCCTATGTTTAGTTAGGGTATGATAAGATACTTAACATGATAATTTTTTATATTGGTTTGGGCCGTTCAAAATCCCTACGTCTAGTTAGGATATGATAAGATACTTAACATAGTGATTTTTTATATAGGTTTGGGCCATTTATATCCTTACGTCTAGTTAGGCTATGATAAGATACTTAATATAGTGATTTTTATATTGGTTCGAGCCGTCCAATATCCTTACGTCCAGTTCATTGTATTACTTTTTCCAATGATTACAACGTTTGTTATATGGGTAATATACATCGTTCTAAATGAGGCCTAGGATCCATGATGCAGAATTAAACACTTATCTTTTATAACTATAGTTGATGCCTCAACTTTTGTTCCTCCAACGGATTTTGAATCGATCATGCCTCTGATCTCGGCTATCTCTTCGATATAGGTGTTTCTTCTAGTTAACGAAATAAGCATAAAAAATCTTGGCACTATCAGCAGGATTCAATTTCAACTAAGGATGGTAACAAATCTTTAAAATCGATGTGCATCTCAACCACTTCAGTTAGTTGTTTAGCCCGAATAACGATCAACATTGAAGGGCATGGCAATTGAATCTTCTAGTCTTTGAGCAGAATGTGCAAATTTCCTTAACAATATGATCATAATGGTAGAGTTTTTTAGATCCTTTAGGACGACAGTAATAGGGATTCTTGGATAACAGCTCAGGGTTTTGTCCTATAATTGGAATCACAATCCAAATCAGCAAATACCTATGCGCTCTGGTCTAGCCTGCAGTCATTGGTTGATAAAGGAGGATAATAATCAATTGGTAATTGCCCTTCAACTTAATTTCTTGCAACACCGTAGATTGCGTTCGTCTATTAAGTAGTAACGGTTAATGTTAGGGATTTAATTCATGCGCCAGCCTCACCATTCTCATTTCTAGGAGTGTCGTTATCACTTACATGTTGCATAGCCAGTGCAACTGATGAATGAAGGTGGTGAGCCATAGATGGTGGAGGATTAGTTAGCCTAAGAGCTGTATTTTTGGTCATCATCTTTTTCAACCCTTTTATTGGTTCCTGGTTTAATGAAGGGTTTTATCATGGCTACGATACGATCTATAAGGATTTTGTTTGAGGATTTTGCATCAGCTTGAGTTATTAAGGTTATGAATGGCATTTTCGAGAGATTTTTTGAGACCATGATTTGTGATGGGGAGTGTGGATAGACTTGCTGGAAATAGAAAATTGGGAATGGAGGTTCTGACCCTTCTTCTAGCGCCAAAAATGTTTGTGAGATTTGCCATCTCATAACACCTCAGATGATCATGGAGTAATTGAAGCTTAAATTACTACTAGAATTTTGTCATCAACAAATTTAAGTGACAGTAAATTTACCTTTGAGTGGTAATTGTGTCGTTGAAAGCTTACACCACCAAATAGTTGCACTCTAATTGTTTGTTAAAATTTTAACCTATGTTTATATTCTACTAACAAATCAAAGCTAAAAGGTTTGAAGTTAAATAATAAAGTAATAATGCATAAAATTAAAATACAAAGGAATTTTATGTGGTTCTAATTCTTTCGAAATCCTACATCCATCGGTGAAATTTTTCTTTATATATTTCTACTTGATACAACTTTGTATGGATCAGAGTAAAATAGAACATACAATTCTTTTAATTTCCTAAAAAGGATCCCACTCCTTATTGCAGTGTCTCTCCTATTTATAGTGTAAAGATGTTCACGGACGAAAACACGGTCTCTTTTCTTTTGTTATTTAATCTCCACCTTTGGATCCTTCCATGTATCGCCCATCCTTATTGTTAGTTTGTTGTGTAAGGATTGCTAATGCGTCTTTAATAAGAAACTGTAATTTAAGCAGCTAAATTTTAGGTATTGGTGGGAAGTTTGAAATGGAAGTGGGAACATCTGAAATTGAAGCGGGAACATCTGAAATCGAAGCGGGAAACTTGAATTTGAATAGGCTCCCTTCTTCTTGCCTAAGCAATGGGCAGCGTCTGAGCTGCCCCTATTTAGGAATTAGAGTGTAATGAGGTGTTCCCCTCTTGTTCAACCCTAGGTGTCATTGATATCCTTAGGGTTGACTTACACGATCCGCTTGTTCACTGTTGTTATTATATTGCTTCGAGAATGGAGGTGAAGTTTGAGCTGTTAGTGTGGAACATCGCTGGAGCTCTATTTAAATGGCCTCAGCTTTCCATGTTTGTTTGACATTGCGCTAAGGGTGGTTGGCCTTGAGTTTCCTGATGCTATGCCAAAATAACACTTCAGAGGATTAATCTTCATTTTGTAGTATCGGAGGATATCAAACATTTCTGCCAGGTCTCTAGTGTGGTCGCTAGACCTTGTGACTTCACGAGCATATCATCCACATATACCTCCATTGTTTTTTCAATTTGATCTTTAAACATTCTATTGAATCGGAGTTGGTATGTCGCTTCTACGTTCTTTAGTAAAAACGGCATTACCACATAGTAATATAATCCAACATCACTAATGAAGCTGGTGTGCTCTTGATTGGGAATATGCATCGAGATTTGATTATATCCTAAGTACGCATCCATAAAAGATAGCAATTCATGTCCCATAGTTGAACCGACCAGCTGGTTGATCCTTGGAAGGGGAAAGCTATCTTTTGGGCATGCCTTTTTTATGTTCGAGTAATCAACGCATTTCCACCATTTCCCGTTTGTCTTTCTCACAAGTACAGGATTAGATACCCACTTAGGGTAGAGGGCGTCGTGAATAAACTATTATCTTTAAGCCTATTCTCCTCCTCTTTAAAAGCGGCAGATATCTCCGGATCCATGCTACGCCTCTTTTGTTCCACCAGGATATGCCTCGGGTCGATATTCAATGCATGGCTCGCGATGGCAAGCGAGAGCCAACACATGTCAGAGTGAGTCCAAGCGAACACGTCGAGATTTTCTTGGAGAAATCTAGCAAGTTCTTTCATCATCGGGGGGCTGAGTTGTGATCCAATCTTTAGGACCCATGATGGGTCATCATGGCTGATTGTAATATCAATCGTCAGCTCAGCCAGTGCAGCCTTGGTCTCTTTGGGATACTCCTTGTCATCTCTCAGATCTATGTCTCTATAGAACTGACTATGGTGCCCGAGCAAAGGTTCAGATGCTGGTTTTCAATCTACAGTGTCTTGGATGCAGATAGGCTTGTCCACATTCTTAACCTTTTCCTTTCATTAAGCATCCCTTAATTCAGCTATCTAACAGCACGTTCGGTCACCTGACCACTATGAATAACTCCAACACCATTATCTGTCGGGAACTTCAAAGTTAAACACCATGGAGCAAGAGCTTCCCGGAACTCAACTAGGACTGATCGGTCTAGAAAAACGTTGGATGTAGAGTCAATATCCGAAAAAACAAATGGAAAAATCCACACTCTCCTGTAATCACCTTCTCCTAACTCCGTGGGCAATTCAACATAACCAATAGCTTCAGTTATAGCACCATTAAAGCCATGAATCCAGGCTTTAGACGGTTTTTAGTCCTTGGCTTCCTTCCTCATCTGATATAAGATTTTATGAAAATTACATTTACAGAAATTCCACAATCAACCAATATCCCTTTCACTAAAAGGGGGCCAGTCATGGACGAAATGATCATTAGGTCGACTTTCGGAGCCTCCGCCATGTTTGCATCTCTGTTTCTAAATACAATATCATCTGCCATTGTACGTTGCTGTTTTGTCGGAGCTCCATCTTCTATACTCGAACTACATTCAAAATTCACAAGCTTAATCGTGCTGGCATAGCGCTCCATCTCATCCCAACTTTATCAACCAGTGCGGTCCTCCGACTATTTTATTAATTACCAATCTTCTACCAATCCACACAGGATCCTCAGCCCTATGCGGTGCTTGTCCTCGATTAGGATTGGATGTCCCATGCTCGCCATCTTGCTGGGTTTTTACAAACTGCTGTAACTTTCTTTCTCGAATCATCTTTTTGATAATATCCTGGAGATGCGCATTCGTTTGTGTTATGACCATAAAATCTGTGAACTGACAATATATTTCAGTCTGTTTCTATTTCTCCATTGATTTTTAGAAAGTGGCTTCCTATACCACATGGTATTGTAGGTAGATAAATAGATATTCTCTAGAGATGTATTTGGTGGCATGTAAGTACCGTACATCGAAATCCTAGGTTTTCCTCTTCCAGAATCCCTCTTTCGTTCTCGGCTTCTATCACCGCCTTTCTTTTATTGATTCGGTTTGTTCTGGACATTCACTTGGACTTTTCCAAAGCTATCATCAGACTACTTCACTGCAATATTACTCTATACTCCCTCTCCACTTGATCCCACAACATCTTCTTCCTAAAGCATCGGCTTCTTCCTTCGTCAAATATTGAGCCGCCTTTTCCTAAAAGTGCTCCAAAGTTGCAGGTGACTTGCTGGTTAACCAATCGCCAAGATCAAACTCTCAATCAATCCCTCACTTTAAGGCCATCATCCATTCATATCTCATGATGTGCTACCAGGGGTCAGTTTTTTCCCCTGCAGGCAAGCATCGACGGCATGTTGAACCTCCTTGGATACTATGCATGTACGATATTATCAATGAATGAGGTATGGTTTCCGAAATTCCCCAGTCGTCATTGATCAAGCCTTGGCTCTGTCTCACTAACTGTCCAACTATAGCCGACAAGTCCAGTGTTTGAATAGTTGGTGCCAAGCTGTGGTCGTGTTCCACCTCATATGAATGGTTCACTCGATGTCTACAGGTCGTTCAATGCCTTCTTGGTTCACCATCCTCCCGATGTATACCACGTACATACACTTCATCATCATTTTGGGGAAGCAATTGGTCAACATTTAACTGAACTCCATCATCTAGCACCTGGATCAGCCGCAACAGCTCCAGCTTGGATCCTAGCATGTATAGGTAAGTTCTCTCCTCTGAAGGATGGATCAATACCGATCCCTATGGAGGGATCAACATCGACCAGTCCTGCCAGACCAGGCAGGTCTGGCTATTGACATATGGAACTTTCTGTGTGATATCTGTCTATTCTTCGACGCCTGTGTTTGTGATACTCATCCGACGAACTAGAACTCTTTGATGTTGAGTAAGGTGTAAGGTCCCTACTAGCTTTCCGTTGTTGTTGCTGACTAGTTTGGTTCGTTAAGTTGATATTAGCTTGAATCTGCTGATTTAATTGTCGACGACTATCCACTAGCTCTCTCGTCGGATTTTTGAATTCAGCTCTTGTAATGGAATCAACTGGATTTCGAATTTCAACTGGATCAGCATTCACATCCATCGGTTAACTACTTGGCCACCCTTGCTGGATACAAGCATTCTCATTTCCTTCTGCATTTTGAGAAGTAGATCTAGTGTTCCTCACCATTATTGGTAGCTTTGCTTGGACTTTGGCAACTCTAAATAGAACAAGCAAACTTGTTGAAGATAACTGTGGACCTCCTTTGGGGGATTTATGCAATCTAGTAGCAACAAAAGATCCTAATAAGCTGAGAATCAAGGTTCTCAGTGAAAGCACCATAAATTGGCACAAACACCAAATAGAAGTTTTGAAGAGAAATAAATGAAGAATATCAAATGAAAACAGAGGATAATAACAAAGAAATAACAGTAAATTGAAATAATAACACTCGCACATCGATTTAAAGGGGTTCGACATTATTTGCCAACATCCACTTTGAACAGATTTCTTTATTAATCACTTTATAAACTGAGTACAATAGGGAACATATGAAAATCCTTAGTTACAAAAGAATATAAAGCAACTGGTAGCGTAATGGTCTCAAAAATGAACAACCAAGCCTATATTTATACACAACGATGGCCAAATATCTCCCCAAAGTTTCGGTATAAGGACATTTAGAACCATATGAACTCACAAGAGGGATCGCATGGCCCAATTCCCAATGAAGAGGGATTTGTACCAATCCTTACTTTAGTGGAATTTTAGAGTGTGATCTCTATAGTAGCTTCCTCATGCTAAATTATGCTTAGCCCAAATTTCATGCCAACTGGATCGGTAGAACTTGAGTTATTGCTTGATCTTTGCTTCAACATGGATTGCTTGCTGATTCCTCCCGATCCCTACTAAGGGAAGAGTATCGATCCCTCTAACTTCACCTTTTTGAGGTGCGATCCCTATGTTAGGCTCCTTAGGGTCCCCATATCGTGCTTACAAAATTTCATATGTATTGAACTTGTGGATCTTGTGATATTGATTGTTTTCAATTGAAATGCTCTTACTCCCTGAAATATACTTATCCCTATTATGGAAGTTAATTTATGTTGATCCCTTCTATATGTTGAACCATATTTCATACTTCGAACATTCTGTGTTGCATACCTATCAATTCCATTCAACCTCGACTTAGTGTTATCATCCGTACTTGATTTCTTGGACTCCACAGCCATCACTCTGGACTCATCGGCCTTGGTAGCAGTCGAATCTAACTTGTACAAATAGCTAAATATTGTCGGGTCAAAATACTGTATAATAAATGGCTTGGTTTATCTAACAAGATCATTACGAAACTCGATTTATGTATAGGGAGGTAATGTAGAATCCTTTACAAATACATCGGGGAATTGCCGAACTATAGGTACCAATGTTAACTCCTTCGAAAAGAGGTGTAAGGAATAAAGGTAGCACATCTTCGTCGAGCTTTCAATCTCACAACATATATCGAGTCCACTTCCACTATTATCCCTTAATGTGACCATACATCCTTCGCAATCTAAACTACCCTGTGTTTACCATCTACACCCAGTATCAAACCATAGTTGGAAAAACCAAGAATAAACACATTAACCATTAAGTTCATACTACCCTTAACTATATTCACATTTTGATAAATCAAACTAAATCTAGTCGATCTGCCTACTAGGTTACTGACCATAAGGGATTTCCTCTAATGTCAGTTTTAATGTCAAGTTTATCTTCCAAAATACTGGCGACAAATGAATGTGAAGCTCCAGTATCAAAATAATACATATATATTAGTTTAATACTAGAAGTGTACCTTCCATAACATTTCTCTTGCCATTCACATTGCATTCCTATTGAGAAGAGGTAGGAACTATGTCCAACATATATGCTTTGACCACTTGTCCACTCCCGCCAAGCCTGGATAATCCTTTTTCCATGTGAGCCCACTGATTGCGCTTGGAACACTTCCTCATATCCTTCAAAATTCTGTAGTTTCAAGTACAGTGTCCCTAAAAGCCACAAGGTTTGAACAATTTTAACCTTGTTTTGTTTAAGGCAATGCTTTCTCTCTTGCCTTATGACCTTTCGCTTTCCACACCATTTTAGTTGACTGTAACTTTTGTCACTATTTCGACCACCTTTGAGCAACTTCAAGAGCTTTCGTGCCTAATCTCAACATCAATAATCTTCCCAATGGCACACCAAGAGAGACATGGCTAAGCATATGGTCGCATATAGAGAGATACAGACCATTAGCAAACCTTAGCTTCTGTCAAAGGGGTATTTTCAATCCTAAGCCAAATCTTGTCAAGGAGTTGAACTATGCAACATATTCTTCACAGCTACCTCTCCCTGTTGTATTTCGAAGAACTTGGCTAGTTGTACATCTCTATAAGCAGGAGAGATGAAACAAATCTCAAACATGTGTTTGTGCTCTTTCCAATACATAACAATCTCATCAACCTCAGCTATAGCTAAGTCTTAACAATTAAGGGATTCATCATAAAGCTGACAGGAAGCAAGCTTCCTTTTCATCATATAGTCCAAACCCATGTTGTCGAATTTTCGATCGTACATGCATAGCTAAGTCTCAGTCTCAATATATGATTAGGTATCCACATATCGCACATTACCCCATTGGCCTAGTTTTATAGATTATATCAAAGCCAACCCTAGGAGCCGACAACTACTACCTCTACTACATTTACATAACCACCACCAAAAACTTCAAGAGTTCCCAGTGTCATTATTTAAGGATTTACTTAGACCATATTTTTCAAAAATTGCCTAAAATAAGCTGGAAGTTCTAAGTCATTCACTGCCTCAGAGCCGGCCCCAACTTGTCCTTGTCCTTTACCTCTTCTTGTACTCATGTTGCTAATCTTTAAACAGAGTAGATTAGCAACCTTAAGAGAAGCAAGAAGTAATATAATGTGGTGTGATGTAGTGTTCATGCATATATTATATTATATCATAAGTATAAATATGTTCTCTCATATGTTTTGTCTCCATAAGTCTTTTATCTTACTCAAGTGTCTCGGATCCTTTGTGTACTTTTCCCCTTAAAGTATCCCAAATGGCTTTTACTTGAAGATGCTTACCTACATATTTCTCCCTAGCGTGCACTTAAGTTGGACTTTATCACTTGACTTATCCCTAGTGTTTAACTTAGACGCTTATACCATGTGTGAAGACCTTCCAGATCCATCACTTGACTTAAGTTAATGACATCTTCAAGATCCATCAGCTACTCCAATACCTACAAGAAAGAGCTCCTCAACACCCGACCCTCAACCTACTCATGAGAGTATCCAAGAGTTGTCAAAGAAAGAAAAACAAAGACAAAACACAGGTCAAATATAAAGTCTAGTATGAGGATAAAACTAGCCCAATGTATAGGCGCATAGATGTGCATATGCTAAATATATGAAATACTGGATAAGAGACATATAGATACATAGAATCATACATCAACCTATATTACTAGCATCCAACAAGTTAGAACAATAATAATATGTTCAATTTGAAATGCATAGTAAAGTGTGTAGTATCTACAACCATGTCACTGGGTATGGTCCACTCATCGTGTAATCAAGGTGTATGGGACCTACACACACACAAACATATATATCAATCTTGAGTGTTGTTTGTGGAGATTATTACCTCGATAACCGTGCATTTCATGCACCCATTTATTATCCTTGCAGATTACCAATTACAACTAGTATAGTAGAACCCTATACTCTAAGGAAAATGTGTTCTTGAGCCATTCTCATCATCAATATGAATTTAGGTATGGTTTACCATCAAGATCCTTTCTTGGATCCACAATTCCTTTACGTTCATTAACTACTAGTATATGGTCTAGGTCATCAACACATCATCTGAGAACCCCCTCAGTGTCTTGCTTTCTCATCCTTAAGCCATAAATAAGAATACATAGGAGTTTTCTTACTAAGCACCTTAATCTCACTATCTCGCCGATGATGAGCTCTACTCATCAGACGGTCATTCCACACTTATACGGATGCCTTTAACTCCGATATATGCACTTACAAATAATACAAGGATCACATGACTCATACCCTACTACTCAACTCTTTGATAGTTACTACGTAATCAAAATGAAGTTGCATTAGTGTAGACCCTTTCTTGATATTCTTATACCTCAAATATATTCATTACTATGCATCGACCCTTTATTGTACCACATGACTGCCTATAGAATCAAAATTCACAATCTAAGACCATATCTTCTAACCATTGATCAAAAACCTAGATACCCAAATTCTTTCTAAAACTTCATATATTAGAGATAATGTCGTTATAAGAGCAACATTACAAGTTTCATTAGAATTGAGCTTCGTATAAAGGAGATAGGCCACTTCGAAGATTGGTTAACACCGCCAAGGTTTCCTCAAGTCTACTTCAAGCCTTCCCTAGCTAAACCCTAAGTTTCACTACTCTTTTCCTCAAGTCTGCCTGAATGTTCACAAAAATACATCGATTGGTATCGATCCATGATGGGCCGATACCGATCCATAAATTAGATTGATATTCAAGTTGTTGATGGTTTGTTTATTTTCTTCTATTTGGAGTTCCTATCATCGATCTTCTAATCCTCAATTTATATGATCTCAACTATTACAACATCTTTATTGATCATCAATAATCCATAAGTATCTTTCGGTAGCAGTCAATACACTTATCAAAAATTCATCTAGCTTTTCCCACAATGACCGGTACTGATCCATATGGCCAAATTAGCAAATTTTTACCAAGTTTATCGACCTGGACAGAGAAATTTCATTGATTCTATCCTCGTCAACATTTTAGAAAATACCTTTAACATGTATTGCAAATCGCCTATTTTTTAAAGAAGAAATCTAATAAAACTAGCATCAAACCAATATAAATGAACAACCAACTATAAGAAGACAAGCATCTATATCATATGCTGGCTTTAAAGTTAAACAGAGGTGTCCTTATATGCAATCCTGAAGCCCTAACATATCATTCACACTACACTACACATTTATAAGATCTAATCATATGTGTGTGTGTGTAAAATTTTAAGTGATATCCAATCATGGCCTATCATATAATTATTATCTAATTCATATAGGGTGTGAATCTAGCAATATTCCAAAGGCAAATTTATATAAATATGATAATTCACAAATATATATATATATATATATATATATATATATCATAATACCATTTGGAATAGTTTCCCACTCACTATAGAAACTAAACCAAGTCATAGGGAATCCAAACACGAGTGCAGTGCAAGAAACTACATTTAAACTGGACCTTATATGCAAAAGATATGACCAATATATATTTCAAGGAACAAATGGAAATTTAACTATAAATTATACTAAATATAAGATACCCCCCTTGGAAATATATTTAAGCCTAGGGATTAATGATAATAATCCTATTCTTCTTTGTATATGTCATCACGTTATATTTATGACACACTTATGCTACCGTCGCAACACCACCAACCGTTGAGCATCGTGGATGGCATTGGTTGTCGTTGCTTGGCACGGGCTGCTACAAGCACCCCTTCAGACACATAACAATTGTGCTTGATGTAATAAAACAATTAGATATGAATGCATACATATGCAACCTTCTCCCTCGTGTGCCAACCACTACAGCCATGTTCGTCTCCAAAAAGACGCATGGCTTCCTCATACAAATCCAAACGAACCCATTTGAACAAATATGCCAATTGTTGCTCGTTAGAAAAGTTGGCCAAAGTTCGTATATTGTTTGTGTATTTTTGGCGACTCTTGACTACTAAACCCCCATGAAGCCAATGTCATTCATCACCTCTAGCTACGACGAACATTATTCCTACAAAACTCACTACGTTTCACCTCACACATCATTCCCTTCATTGGATTTGCTTTTTGGCCATCACATGAGGGGCTAGGCTGAACCGAGTCCATGATTGCATTTCTCTTTGAAAAAGTAGAGATAACCATTTTTTCTCTAAAATCGTGGCCAGTTTCTCAAGTAAAATGAAGAGAAATACGGAGGAAAGTTAGGTTCTAATAAAGTAGAGGAGAATGCGAAATAGAAAACGGGGGAGGCTAATGTAGAAGTAGTTTAATAAATATGGTGTAGGGTTAAGGTTTTGGACATTAATTAATTAATTCAAATAAATCCCATGTTTTTTATGGTCATACAACTTATAGGAACATCAGATTGCGATGATTTTTCGATGGTAAATCTCATCTTTTGCTCATTTTGATGACATAAAATATGTCAATATCCGAGGTTGCACCCAGGATGGTCATTTTCATGCATTTCTAAATCCAATGAGCTATAGAACATTTGTCTTATAAAGTCTTCGACCACGTGATTTGTGCGATTGTCTTGCATCTAAGGATATTTATGTTTGTTGAAATATCCAATATTTATCAGTGCATGTGTACCGATAAAATACATATAACTACCAAAATTCTAAAAAAATATAATATAGAAAAATCTCGGCTGTTACCATGCCTTACTCTTAACGCCTGTCTTTCCCTACAATCCATTTCCTGAATACTGTCCAATTCATTCTCAAGGACAATAGTCACCAATAAACCTTGGCAAATATCATCTTCTGACTCCTCTCTGGGCACCTCCTCTTATTTTCTACCATCGTCCAGGTTGACTAAGTAATGTCACCTCCCGAACACGCCTGTCTATCCTTACCCACTTTGTTTTTTCATATGTAGACAAAAATAAAGCAAAAGCTCTTAGTCGCCCTAGCAAAAAGAGGTCTCGACCACAAATTATTCACTTGACAAAAGAACTATGACTATACCATTCATATGACAAAAGAGCCACTATGCCACAACCACTCTATATACTTTATAGCCCCTCTAGCCAAAGCTCCACTATAATATAACCACCCCCTACACCATAGCTCATTGAACACAAGCACACTACAATACGGCCCGCTAGCTGGCATACATCTCGATCACTCCATCCATATGTCCAAGCTAGCCCTATCTAGACTTTAAACCACAATCAACCACTCCATTGAATTTTGGCGTCGAAGTCATCAATCCTACCTCATTAAGTATGATCTCCGTTACTATTAATAGGGGTTCTCACGCATTTATAGAAGGATCAAATCCTATTAATTTAAGGCAAATTTCTGGCTTATGTTATGCTCTCATGATATTCATTAAAATCTCCCTTCTAACCGAAAATGGAAAAGCAACAAGATAAGAAACCATAGTGAATGTAGTTCTTTTCAAGTTCAAACAGACCAATATTTTGTGTTATTTATTTACTTGCACTATGTTTTATTCTCGCTTGCTTCTTTTTCAAATTTATAATAACATTTTCAGTGAATAAACTTCACAATAAACCCCATCAATCACTATATCGAGGTTGGCTAGAAATTTAGTCAACATTTTGGTGCTAGAAGGAGGACCTTTTCTATAAAGCTGTTCACTTTCTTCTCTTTAAAAAACCTATTCTCCACTAAAATTGTTTATCATGAAATTAGTAAAGGTGAAGCCGAGGCTGATGACTCAAATGGTCATAACAATGGTGGTTCTAGGGCGATTGTCATTAGCCACATTATGTTATGAGCAAGTTTGGGAAAATGGCCCATGATTTATGTGATATCAATGTTGGAGAGGGACAAGTTAGACTACTAACTATGATCAATGAGTCCTAACTACCACGGGTTGAACCCCTTCGCTGTCTAAGGTTCTAAGCACTTTTAATACTACGCATGATGCTAGGGAGATGGTCGTATTCGAAACCATCATCAGGGTTGTTCCTGCTTGAGACTGGGACGCACATGTCATGCTTATTTATGACTTTACCTACGTGTTCCTAGGCTATAGCTACTCCCAATACATAAGGCTTGTAGTGCTTATGGCCTTCTCCCTCTTGAATGATAACTTGACTTTAAATGATTAGGGCAAAGGATGGAGAAGGTGATTTGCATTTCGACCGCTTAATCGAATAAAGGGCATGCAAGTGACAATGAACCCAGGTGATCTCAGTTCAATCCAAATTTGATGGGAAATCCCAACACCTCGCTCTTGCAGGAGACAATGCCACCTTTTCAAGCCTCTTTCCTGAAATAGAAATAGGAGGTCACCTACCCTATAGGGCATCATCACTCACCGTCTCCCTATTGATGCCAAAAGTGTCCTTCATGTGCAAAACATAGAAAGACCACCACCCTAGTCACCATTAATAGGAGGAGAATTTTTATTCTATGGAAGAAATAACATCGCTCGATTAATAAAAGCTCATAATCCAAACCCAAAACTAACGTAGCAAGGATATATCCAATAATGAGGATAGAGAACCATTCTTAAAGGAGATACTAAGCACCTACATTCGACAAAGGCATGCTTTTCCTCCCGTTAAAAAGTACGATGGGAACACCACTAATCCAATCATAAGATTGCTGTCAACTTGATCGCCAATGCTAATCAACTCTCCAGTAATGTCAAATGCCTCATATCCCCCCTAACTGAACATGCCTCTTGTTGGTTACTACACTATAAGCAGGTCGCATCCACTTTTGCGGACAGTTGTGCATTGACTTTAATACTCGCTTTTTTGCTTTCTGAACATGAAAAAATGTTCAATGAGAAATGCAACATCATACGAGGCCCAACAGAGTCGTTCTGATCATATGTCCACCACTTTAGTAAAGAGTCAACCCATACTAGGGAGCAAACAAGAATAACTTGGTAGTCTCCCTCTCCTCTTGGGTGAGGGATCGCTCCAAAGTGTCAAAAGAATAACAAAAACAATCGCTTCATCTTTGATCGAATTCTTTAAAAAGACCGATGGCATCATGTGGATGGAGGTGGTAAACATGTCCAATAGAAAAGAAAATGACATGAAAGGAGACAAGCACAACTCGTGTGTTATGGGAAACTGTAGAAGAAATAGTGGTCATGAGCACAACGAAAAATGCTCTAAGGATGGTCCATAATTTAAATCCAGTTACACAAACTGTGCCTCTATGAACCGCGATATGGAGACCTTCTATCTTCCTACAAGTGGCCACACCCATATACCATAGGCCTCCTCTTATTTGCTTAGGGAGAAAGGAGGAGCTCCTTGGAAATGGGAATGTTTCGAGTTCCACTAGTTGAAAGACCATGTTACAAGTGAGTGCCATCACTTGAAAGACGAACCAAAATATCGATCCATTAAGGTATACTTCAGCATTGTGTCAAGTAATAAGTAGACCAAAGGGTTGAATGATAAGTTCTTCCACCTCAATGTAGTAAGTGGATGGAAAAAATGTTGCCGCCATCAATATAGAGATCCTAGCCATATTTGGCGACCTACGTATGGTTGGAAGTAGCAAAGGGGCCTAAGCCTATTACATGAGGGAGCTCATCCTTACCAATCAAGTATATTTAGTAGAGCTCAGGGGTCAGAAAGCGCTGTAGGTGGATGGGACAAAGCAGACATCCCATCTTGCAACTTGGGCATATTTATCTAGATGAAATTTTAGAAATGATACCTTTATTCTCATGTATTCTAGCTTCTTTATCATCCACTTTGATTTCATATTTCTATAAAATTAGGGCTGGCAATGGATACCCAAAAAATTTGAAATCCGTCCGCATCCGTATCCGAAAAGCAGATAAATATCTGATTTCCAAAAAGTAGATGCGGATGCGGCTACGAAGACATCCGCATCAGAAAATTATTCATTGGGGTTTTTCTAAGATTATAGTTCAAATTTTGTGTATTTTAGTACAGTGAAAAATAGTTATTTATTGTTTTATTAAGTTAGAAGTTCAAATTATAAGCACTTAATGCATATTAACTGTTCAAAACTATTTATTATCATCATATTTATTCAATTTGAACACTTTAATAATCAATCGAATATAAAATAGTTTATGTCAAACTAAAATTTTGCACTTATGTTTCTAGATTTATCGATCATTAGCGGGTAGGATAATAATTCAATATTTGTCCGTAACTACGGATGCGGATATCCAATATCCGAAAATGTTTTCGAAAACGGATATAGATATGGCTTTATCTATAACTGAAAGTATCCATTGATAGGCCTATGTAAAATGTATGCACAAATCTTTTCCATTCACAACTGAATATAAAGGAGGTGTCTCCTACCCTCACCATGACACCATGGTCATCTTTATCTACATCAAAAACACAAAGATGCACCAAGTCTTTAAAAATAGAGGAAACTAAACGAATGTCAAGTTCAAAATTATCTTTGACTAGATGAAGCTTTCGTTGTTGAGCCTTACTTCATGCAGCCTGTCTATTTATGGCTTCTCCAATATCGAGACTCTTCCCTTAGGATCAACCTCACACTTGAACAGCTTTGCCAAGGAAACCCACTTTGCATGAATTAAGGTAAATTTTACCATGATGGAATGTCTATCTGCCTACAGCATTAATGTACGTAATCTAATTTTGCTGGTTTAGACATAGTCACTACATACCAATGACTCATTATGAAATTCCTTACCAAAGAGGAGCTGCCGCATTTGAAGCAACCGATAAGCAGCTAGAGTTTGTTGTAGAATTTCCATCGTGCAAGCTAAAAAAGTAGTACTTGCTCCAATAAGAGGAAGTAACCATCATCACAATTGGCATCCCTAAGGGAGAACGAAGGCGCTTAACTACACATGCCTGCGTCCTTGGAGAGCCTAGCTAATAAGTTTCCTCTAAGAGAGTGTGAGAGGTCCCGAAAGCTCCCACTTGTGTTGGATACAAACCATTAACTTACTCTAGGAAATTAGGGATATTCTGGAAGCTCGTGTTTGTGTAAAAGACAAGTAGTTAGAAATGTTCAAGAAAGTGCGAGAACCTCTCAAGATTCTTGTTTATATCAGACCCATGCAAACTAACAACTTTAAAAGGATGCGAGGGTTTACCAATGCTTATGTCTTCATCGAAGGCCTCCATCAAATGAAACAAATCCATCATTTCTCCATGTCAAGTCCACCTTGAAGAGAATGAAAGAGCCACTGAATGGTCTTCTTCGTGGCATTGCCTTAGCTAAAGACATTGAAGACTAGGTCTCCTTGGTGATCATGCCAGGACCCAGGAACTTATTACCATATGGAACAAACAAATTCACCACCCTGAAGGTGTGAACCGATGATACCACTATACCCACCCTCTTAATGTCGGTGGACTTAACTATGAGAGTCTGGGGCCCCGTGATACCATCGCACCCACCCTCCCAGTGCTTAGACACAAAACTTGTGTTATCCCTCCTTTTGGAAAGGCTGTGATACCATGGGTTTGGCTAAATGGATTTTGTGATCATCGAGGCAGAAAGCCTGAAGAGATGATTATCAGGTTTAATGATCAGTTACAAGCAAGACCATGGATCGTAGCAAGCAGATTCAGGAGAATGGCATCTTGGAATTGGCAAAGTGTGGATTGAAGCTTCCCTTAAGCAAAGGATTGAACTGGATCACTATGACTATGGATCACTCGGATTGGAAGTTCAACTAAACGAGAATCAACCATGGAAACATAAAGAGGGAGTGGAGGAGGACCACTACAATTGATTGCATGGCGCCACGTGGCCCCTATCACTGTTCGATGTCTATTCCCATAGAAGGCTAACGTGGGCCCTAAACTTTTAGTAATGGTTCGTCTTGGTCTTAGGTTGGATATTTTAGTGTCTTCTATTTTGAATAAAGGATCATTGGATCATTGTAGGGGATATTCTTTTAGTTCTTCTTCATTGTTTCCCTTTCCATCCTCCATTATTTTCTAAGGCTAAAAGAAAATGTATTTGTAATCCAACGGTATAATAAAAAGATTATTAGAGTGGACGTAGGCCAGAGTTTGCCGAACCACTATAATTTTTTTATGTCCATTTACTTCATACTATTGAATTTATGATCTGCACATTTAATTCTCTTTCTAGAAATTATGACTAGATATGTGGTGCTTGGATATTGTTTGGGTGTTGGCAACTATTTTTGACGTAAACAATTTGATGCCTTTACTAAGAAGGACATGCACCCATGGATTTGAAAGTTTGGATCTCTGATTTGAAAGCTTGGATAGTTGGATCTTGGAATCAATAGTGAGGCAATCAGCAAGGAAACCATTGGCAGATAGGAGTCGCCATGGAGGAAGTCAGAAGGCATCCTCTAAAGGTGGAACTATTCAATCCTCTGTCTATATCATTAGCAATGAGATGGAGATTATGATGGACGCTATGCATAAGCAGATGATAAGGAGGCAAAATGAGATGATGTAGAATTTCCTTAGGCAAATTGGACAAGTTGGAGCACAAAACCAAGGATTTGGAGCAACTGGCACTCTAAATCAAGGAATTAGAGCAGCGAGAGCTATAGAAAATCAAAACGAGGAGCAAGGAGTCAAAGACAACAGGTGGGAGAATGGAATGGAGCAGTCAAAGGCAGTCCCTGGCTAACAAGGAGGGATCAACACCAATCATCCATGGAAATGGGGCATGCTCCCAGATCGGAATGGATAGATTCATAGTTGGCCAGTGGTCGATGCTGTGCGGTAAGGTACGGATTAGTATGTGGATGCACGTCCAGAGGAGTATTTGTTAGAATTCCCTCATGGAGTTGGGGGTGTAGACTAGTATGGATGTTGGAACGGCCGAAACTTGGAATCCACGAGTTGAGCGAAAACTAGTAGGCTTAGGCATAGATTGGAGAGATCAGGGGCAAACCCCTGCCAAGGAAGAGGGATCGGCCCTGATCCATTTGTAGGAATCATACAACGGGGATGGAATAAGAGCATCCATCATCCACTGCAAATCGGAGCAGACGCTTGAAGGACGTGGTTGAGGAACATGTTAGGGATGGTAAACTACCACGTATGTAAGGACTCGGATTGCGAAGGTGGAATAGGAGCTACCACCGTCTGTATCAAATGGAAATGCCTTGGATTGAAGTCAAAGATCGTCATCTCTTGATTGAGATGGCATGAACGAAATAAATAATAAACTCCACGATAAAATGGCTAAGTCACTTAGACATGTAAGGGATCCAGGTCATTCACTAGGCATGCTTTGAGATGGCAATGAACTGACATATAAATGGATCTTAAATCCACATTACTACGATGAACAAAATAGGTCACGGTTGTCTCAACCGGAGAGACGGGGCAGTAACCGCAAGGTAGGAGTCCCTTCATCAGAGAGAAATAGGATAGACCATACATGGATTAAGTCCTCAACTAGGGAATCGAGGCGGGAGAATAATACCCCATAGATGGCATTATGTTCTAGCCAAAGAAGCAAGAAGTAGGCCGCTTCGTTGGAGTGCGACAAGATCGGTTTTCTTATTGTTGTGCCTTTCTCACCGAAAAGTGAGTGGGGTCCGGCAAGGGTCTGGAGAGATCATGATTAGCCTAAGAAGGCCATGATGTCGTTATATGTTTGCGAACACTGAATCAGAGTACAAGAAACAATGCCACTCCATTGAAGAGCGATAGGATTGGCTTACTTATCGTTGTTTCCCCTTTCATCAAAGAGTGACTGGATGGGATCCAGCAAGAGCTCGAAGAGGCTATGATCGGCCCAGAGAGAATATGAACCAGGCTATAGGTCCAATGAGACCTTGGAATTGGTAAATGATCTGATGAGAACGTGGATTTGGTTACTAGCTTTGGATGGATATGGATTCGGCTAAGGATTCAGAATGGTTTTGGAATTGGTTATCAACTCAGCGCAGTTGCGAATTACGACATTCGGTTTGGCAAAAGATTGGATTATGGATTAGAAGACTTGGTTATCGATAGATTATGGACTTCAAACTTTTGGCAATTCAAAACATGCCTTCCCATCGCGAGGCATGTTTTTGGAGGGCAAATGTTATCCCGCCTTTTGGAAAGGCCATAATACCATGGATTTGGTCATCGAGGCAGGAAGCCCGGAGAGATGATTATCAGGCTTGAAGATCGGTTAAAAGCAAGGCTATGAATATAGTCAAGCGGATTTAGGCGAATGACATCCCAGAATTAGCTAAGTATGGATTGGAGCTTCCCTTAGGCAAGGGATCAGATAGGATCACTATGGCTATGGATCATTCGGATTGGAACATCAACTCAATGATGATTGCTCAATAACTTAACAAACACTAGGGGAATCGAGAAAACAACTATAGAAACATGAAGAGTAAGTGCAGAGAGACCACCACAACCGACCGTTATGGTGCCACGTGGCCCTCACCACCAATCGGTGCCAATCCGCATAGAAGGCCCGGGTGGGCCCTAAACTTTCTTGATCGATTCGTCTTGCCTTGTGCTCTTGCCCGTGGATTTTCAGCTGGATATTTCAGCATCTTCTCCTATAAATATAGGATCATTGGCTTATTGTAGGGGATCTTCTTTTGGCTCTTCTTCTTTGTTGCTCTTTCCTTCCTCCATTAATTTTCTAAGGCTAAAACATACTATATTTGTAATCCTACAGTATAGTAAAAAGCATGTCTGTCAATGGATACCCGAAAAATTCGAAATCCTTCCGGATCCGTATCCAAAAAACGGATATTATCCATTATCCGAAAAGCGGATGCGGGTATCCCATATCCGAAAAGAAAATCGGATACGGATATGGGCATATTCATATCCAAAAAACATCCATCTGATTTGAACTTTTATGTGTGTTGCCATTTTGTCGTTATGTATGTTGCAATTTTATCATTTGAATTGATGTAATATCATGTAAACTTGTTTGATATTATGTGTGTCGCCATTTTGTCGTTTGAAAAACCGATTAGTATTGTAATGTGTGCATTGTCATTTGAGAAAGTGATTGTTTTAGTTCAAAAATATTAGTATAATAAAAATCTTATTCAATTTCGGATGTGGATGTTTTCGAATATTCGAAAAATATCCGCAGATGCGGATATGAATGTTAATTTTTAGATATCCACAGATATCAGATGCAGATTCGGATTTAAATTTTCAGATGCGGTTGCCGATATAGTCATATCCACATCATTTGCATCCGTTGACAGCCCTGTAAAAAGATTATTGAAGTGTACGTAGATTAGAGTTTGCTGAACGACTATAAAATTCATGTGTTCATTTACATTTTGCTACTTAATCTGTGATTTTCACATTTAATTCTCTATCTAGAAATTGTGACTGGATTGTGGTGCTTTCATACTGTTAGTGGCCATTTTTGATGCCAACAACTTCAAATAGTAACTTAAACAAAAACGACTCAAATTGGGCCATCAAGATCGGTACCAAAATGGATCCAGTGGTAAGAATGGATTCGATAGACTTCCTCAAGTGATGAAAGGAAGTGTTTTGCATGAGGGAATGTGTAAATAACTAGCATGGATCCTTCCATCATATGCCATGCTCTTAACATTGACCTAAGAGCTTAACTAATTAGGCAAAAAATAAGACCACTCAACCATAAAGGCATAAAACTTTGAAAGAAGAGATGGTGAAGCTCCTCAACAAAAGATTTGTTAGAGAATCCAAATACACTATATGAGTGGCCAACCTTACGCTGGTCGCTGGTCTAAAAGCCTATTAGAACTTAGAGGACATCATTGATTTCTCTAACCTTAATAAAGCCTGCCTAAATGGTATCTTGCCTTTTCCTCACATTTATTAGCACATGGACGCAACAATTAGACATAAACTGTTAACCTTTGTGGATGATCATTTGGGGCATATTAAATTTCTATGCATGGTCCCCGCCCACTAGCATGCTTTATTCATTACCAACATAAGACCATATTGTTATAAAGTCATGCCCCTCGATCTTCAAAACGGGAGGGGTGAAAGGGGGAGAGACTTAGCAAAGGCTTGTAAACAAATGTTTGCTAAGAAAATTGGGAAGTGGATGGAGGTCTATGTCAATGACATGTTAACAAAATAAAAAAACATGGGGTGGCATGTACGAACCTCATCGAGACCTTTTGGACCCTCCGAAAATATAACATAAAGTTGATTCCAAAAAAGCTCTCATTTATCATCTTCTCCACCAAATTCATAGGGTATGTTGTAAGTGAAAAGGGATCAAGGCCAATCATTAAGCCGATCAATGGGTACTTTCAAATGCGGATAATGCCATATTCGTATCTGCATCCAAATCATTTTCGACTAACAAATATCCATATCCTGGGATATAGATGGATATCAGATAATTATCTTATCCGCTAATGATCGGCAAAACGAGAAACATAAATGAAATTTTTTAGTTTAACATAAATTTTTTTAATCTCATTTATTATTAAAGCGTTAGAAATAAACAAATACGGTGATAATAAATAGTTTTGAGCAGTTAATATGCATTAAGTGTGTATAGTATACACTTCTAACCTAATAAAACAATAAATAAATTTCTTTTTTGTACTAAAATGCACATAATTTAAAATATAATCTTGAAGAACACTGGATGCATAATTTCTAGATACGAATGTCTTTGTACCCACATCCACATCCGTTTTCCCGAATATCAGATATTTATCCCTTTTTATAAATGGATATAGATGAATTTTGGATTTTTCAAGTATCCATTAACAACCCCACCAATCATGATAAATTCTAAGTTATAAAATATATGCAAACCCCTTTCACCCTCAAACAAGTCTGAAGCCTAAATAAAGTGGTTTTAGCTGTCGGCTGTTTCATCTCTCATGTAAAGGACAAGTGAATACATTTCTTTGACAAATTAAGACATGGAATTACTTCACATGGACAGATGACCACATAAAATAATGTAAAAAAGTTGAAGGACCACTTGGTTGTTTCTCCAATCCTCTCAAAGCCCGTGGATGAAGTAAACCTCTACCTCTACATTGTAGTATGATCATGCGATCAGCGTGGTCTTGGTGGGAGATGAAGAACACTTATAAAGACCAATCTACTATATTGGCAAGAGGCCAATTGACCCAGAAACAAGGTATGAAAAGCTTGAGAAATTGGCATTTTGTCTAATCATCACTACTCGCAAACTCCGCCTATGCTCCTAACTTACCTTGTCAAAATCCATACCAACAAACATCTAAAGTAAAATCTGACTCGACCAGACATAGTGAGTTGCATCCCAAAATGGATTGTGGAACTCAGGTAATGCCACATCACCTTTTACCCTACACCTCTACCAAGGGCCAAGATTTGGCCCAATTCATTGTTGAATTCTCCAACCAGGATAACAATAAAGAATAAACATCTACTAGATAGTGTTCCTAGGAAATATTTGTTTATGAGGCATTAAACAAAAAAGGTGAGAGCTGGCATGGGTCTCATTAACCATGATGAACATGAAACAAGTTTTGCTTTGAGGCTGGAATTTAAAGCAAATAACAACGAGACCGAATATGAAGCCATCCTAACCAGCCTCCTCATGGCAAAAGAACTTAAGATTGAGTCCATCAAGGTATATAGTGATTCCTTGCTCGTTGTCAAACAAATAAATAAGAGATTTCAAGTAAAGGGCAAGACCTTAACTTAATATGTTGCCAAGGTCAAGAAATTGATTAGCACCTTCTTTAACTCCAAAATGGAATGAATACAAAAGGAAAAGAATGAAAATGTCAACTAATTGACCAAATTAACAAGAAACCCAACGAAGGTCAATACTTGGGCCTCTTTGGAGATCTCAAGCACCCTTGTATAGAACAAGGGGTAATGACTATGGAAATCGATGAGGAATAATAAGAAAACTGGGTGGCCCCAATCTTGAAATACTTAATGAGAAGAGAACTGCGCCGTGAGCTCAAGGAAGCCATAAAATCCTCTATCGAGCACCTAGCAATAGGATCATGGATGGTATGTTATAATAGCAAGGATATTTTACCTCATTGCAGTGTAATGATACTTAAATCAATGACAAATAAGTCTCGAAGAACTACATGAATGCTTCTACCGGGACAATGCTTGGGAGAAAAGCCTTATAATTATCCAGAAGGGGTAATGTTAGGAGATAATGGTAAAAGATTTCATGATACTTCAAGAAGTGCGACCGCTACCAATGGTTCACCAAAATTCACAAAGCTTCCCCTAGTCTATAACTACAATGACCACCCAATGGTTGTTCGACAAGTGGAGGCCCAACTGAATTAGGAAACTCCCAAATGAGAAAGGAAGATAAAACTATGATATATTTGCTATTAATTACTTCACTGAATTGATTGAGGGAGAGCCCCTCACCCAGGTCATCGTACCTAAGGTCATAAACTATATCATCAATATCACTATCTTTCAATTCGATCTCCAAATGACAAATCATCACCGACAACGAAAACCAATTCAAAAGCCCAACTCCTTGTCTTTTGTGAAATAAATGGGATTGAAAAGTTCTTCCCTATCATTTTCCACCCATAAGCCAATGGCTAGGTGGAGTTGGTCAATAAAACAATTAACAGTTTATGAAGAAGTACCCAACTAATGCTTAAAGAAACTAGGCCAAAGACCTCTTGCTCGTATTATATATGTATAGAACCTCGGCATGACATCAATAAGGCACTCACCTTTCTCTTTAGCCAATAGGTAAGAGGCAATATTTCCTATAAAAGTGGATGTCCCACCAACAAGATATATAAGCCATAAGCGCAAACAAAATGAGGTACTATTATGGTTAGGCTGTAACACTCTAGACAAGCAGAGGATGGAAGTAGAGCTACGAACTGAAGTCTATAAAAGGAAATTTGCTAAGCATTAGAACTTAGAGATAAATAAATGAAGTTCATAGACGTTGTCCTCATCTTGTAACAAGTCTCCAACAATACAAATAATATAAATGATGAAGTCCTCAAACCTAATTAGGATAGGTCAAATGTGGTTAGCACCACCTTGGTAAATAGAGTATACCGCCTTAGTCAAACAAAATTTATCAATGTCCCTCGGAATGGAGACCAGTGCACCTCGAAAATTATCTCATTCAATTGCCTTTTAAGCTAAAATTATAAGGCGACACAATTTTTAAAGCCAAATTATAAGGCGACCATTCATTGTAAATCTTTTCCAGTACGCAATAAATGAAAAACTTCTTTAACCATCTATGGCATACTACCAACAAAACCATATAAGTTCAGTGCCC
Organism: Allium cepa; assembly: GCA_030765085.1. Classification (NCBI taxonomy): domain Eukaryota; kingdom Viridiplantae; phylum Streptophyta; class Magnoliopsida; order Asparagales; family Amaryllidaceae; genus Allium; species Allium cepa. Next base: position 1,012,190,143 of record CM060934.1, on the reverse strand, counting down.
ATGGTCAAGACTTCTTCGAAAGGTGAGCACTGCCTAAGAGAGACCCCTTAATGTGGCCTGACACATAGATGGTGTAGTCACTTAAGTGTGAATCCAAATTGATGAATCCATGGTGTTTTTTCTCGTTCTCCTAAGACTAGGATAGGGCATCAACGAACTGGTTGCACGATCATCTATGTTTTGGCCTTATTTACTTTGTCCATGTTGCTTCCAAATCCCCTAAGAATAGAATGCGGCAGTGGTGCGAAGATAGGCGTGACTACCTACGTAGTGATCCCGATTCTTGCATGTATAGAGTTGCCTACTCCAATAAGTTCGAGTGGATCCACATGATAAGGCTACGCCATCAAGAAACTTCCCGCACCACCAAGTTAGAGTAGCCACACCATGTTGGGTTAGACCATGAAGAATTTTTTTGCTCCACATAGTTGGAGTGGCCCCACCATGTTAGGGCTAGGATTTGACGAAAAAGACTGCTCCATTAAGTTGGAGTAGCCCCACCACGATGGGATATGCCATGAAGAAACTGCCTACTCTACTAAGTTAGGACAACCCCTAGTAGTTCAACCAGCAAAAATCATTTACGAAATATTACTTAACTTATGAAAATACGAACAAATGTTCAAAAACATCTGATGCTTCTCCAATCTAGAGGTAGATAGTAAGACTCAGTATCACTCTCAGCAACCAGTGCCCTTATAGATGATTATGTACTAGAGGCATAACTATGGTTTAGGAAATGGACTCTACTCGGCGAGTGACATATTTATAGGAATCTAAACTCTTCGAGATTTTTGGGACCAAAATCCATGCTCTTTCCCTCTCCTCTTTCAGGGTCTCGGGTGTACTAGTACAATTTGAGGGACAAGAGATATTATACTCCATAGTTTGAATGCCTAACCACAACCCCTCTTTCCTAATAGTGGTCCTCATAGTCTCTTTCTTTACTATTTCGTATAGGCGGGGGTCAAATACTAGCCACTCACCCTCATTGCCTTAATCAATTGTCATCGAGCTATCCACCGCATCCCTTCCTTGGTTGGCACCAAATGTGCCCAGTCCCTCCTCCATGTGCCATTGCTCTATGTTTTCCTTAACTCAAGCAATCATTGTAGTAACCTCCTTCCCCTTATTAGGTTTGGGTGCCCTAACCCAGTGCCTTACCATGCCTTGCCCAGGGTACAACAACCTTACTTGTTGCAAATTAGCATTAGTAAGTATAATGGCCGCATTCATGCAGTTGTCTAGTAGGTTGGAAATAGTCTCTATTCAGGTCAAAAACTAGAACTAATCTTCACTCAATTCCTCTTAGGGAACTAAAAATAGTAAATGAACACAATAGGATAAAGATAGAAGGAAGATTTAGTTAAAAGAGAAAATTGAGCAAATGAAGTAGATTACTAAGGGTTTGGAATTTTTGAACGAAAAAATTAGGGTTGGTAATAGAAAGCACATAATAGAGGCGGTCTTGCTAGTTATTTACCTTGTTTGCAAAGTCGAAGATCGGAGCTGGGTTGACACAACTCTAAAAGTAGTAATACTTACCTTCATTAGAGATGTTGTATGTGGCCTAAATGAAGACATGTTAAGGCCCTGGGAGATCGAGGTCTCGGTAGATGAGACATTGGCTAGCCAAAAAGCTATAATTGTTAGGGATAAGTTAGGTGAGAATTACAGAATGCATATTTAGGAAGCGGATGAAGTAGCAGGGATCGGCTGCATCTAATATAGCATAACACCCATGTGAAATAGCTATGGGGAAGAGGGTAGAGGCATGTTCACCATATCCCCATGAAGTAGAAATTACTGGAAGATGCTCCTGACACCATGCCTTGCAAAAGCCTCTATTAGGTCATCCTTATTCACAAGAAGCTTAAAGGCGGGGACTTCAAACGGCACCCTTAGATGCAGTTTTATTTCCTATACAATTTGTAAAAATAAAACAAGTATGACCTAGTTATTGAACCACCTCGGGGTAAGTAAAGGGAACACATCAGACTCACAGACAATCATTCCATATGCACAAAGGATGTTGACTATGAATCCTGTGCGCCTCCAAGATGGCACCCAACAAGCACAAGATTGACCACTCCATGCATACCTAAGTCATTAATACTAGGCTTAAACATGGAGGCCGACCCTTGATCCATTTACTTAAAAAATATTATTTAAAGGCAGTTAGTGAGCTCTGTCCAAGTATCCTATCTATTTTCTTCTTGCTTAAGTGGAGGGGCTAGTTTAGTAGTTAAAAAAAGTTTCATTATGTTTGGGGCATGGACATATGTAAACTTCTGACATAGTAACGAATAACCTATCAATGGAATACGATCGATGCTCACATAACGACGTTAAAAGAAAACAAATAAGAAAGTCTTAAGGAAACCGGTAACTAGAAACGACATAAAACAAGTCAAAACTTTGAAAATAATCATTATAAATAGCAATAAACATGATGAGAAGTTGAGAGGAAAAAATCAAATCTACTCACTTTTTTTAAGAAGATAATTGAGTTTCGAGAAAGTTAGTTAAAAGTTTGAAGATCTGCAATAGCCCATTTGTTAAGAAAAACTGTAAAGGAGAAGAATTATATCTCCCCCTTCTTTTATAGATGTTGATCCCCTATCTCAATAGTGGGATGGAGTGAGTGGGAAAATGATCTAGATTGTAGAATAATACTCGAATGCTCCATCAAATCAAACTTTGAATTGCCATCTCGAAACATAAATAGTTGCAACCAATGAGAGCATGTCACATGTCGTCCACATTAATTACAAACAAGACAAGTCTTCCCTTGCATATAGCGACAAACTTGGGGGCATAATGTTGCTCGTTTCCTCGTAAATGTATAATCAAGCCCATTATCCTCGAGTCCAATAGCAAAGGCTTGCTTAGCAAAAGTCAACCAACATCTCTCGTTACTCAATTGCATGTTCACATAAAGTGCCTCACTCCCAAGGCATGCTCGACGCATGATCCCTATTGGGAACCATGTCCGCTTCTTCCTTAAGGACTGTAGCTGCCCACGAACCATGATGAACAGTGCCTCATTACTCCTCTTTGAGAATCTTCTTATCTTATCTACCATCATCCAAACCGACCACGTAACGCCACGTTCTAATCTCCATGCCCACCCATGGGCCTTATCCATAGCTTTCCCTATTCATCAAACACTTCATCGACAATCCAACCACCCCACTGGCTTCATTTTGTCATATGCGGGCAGAAATCTAACAAAAGCTTTTGGTCGCACCTGCAAAAAGAATCAGTAACCATGTATTATTCCCCATACAAAAGCAACATGATTGTAATATACATTTGAAAAAAGCGTCACTATGCCTATTGACGCCAAAATGTTACCTACACCCAAATATCAGATGAAAGCACCAAATTCTAATAAAATAAAGGTCAAAGCAGAAAAGGAGATATAATTTTTATAGTGGTTCGGCAAATTCTTCGTCTTACGTCCACTTTAATCTTTATTATTAATTGTTTTCTCTACAGGTTACAAATACTTTTATAAGATCTAACCACAATCTAGTGGATCTCAGATTTACAATGGAGTTTCTAGAGTATATTTGGGGAAGGAGATAAGAGCGAAGAAGATGCAGAGTGTTTATCCCCTCTTTAGTTGTTATATGGCTAGTATTTATAGAGAAACTCGCTAGTTGACTCAGGAGCCCATATTGAATAAGGTCCAGATGCAAGCCTAAGTATACAGGAGGGAATATGCTGGCCCAATCTTCAAAAAACATCTCTGTATTGTGAGCTTCCTCTTGACTTTTTATCTCTAACTCGATGCATTTCAAACTCTTTTTCTTGAAGATTCTTTTTAAGAATTCACTTGATATCGCTTATCTTTTCTGCTTTTTTTACTTTCTCCTTTGAAATCCTTAGTGCTGCTTGTTTATATTTTGGAAAAAGCATTTTATCATGATTGCTTGAAGAAGTGCTTGGTTTATTTGGAGATTGGGAGGTTCCAAGTAGAAGAAAAATCACTCGATATCGAGTGGTGCACTTAGCTCAATTTTTCCTTAGACTTTTTGGTGTCATTCTTTTGTTCTTCTAAGCATGTTTCCAAGTTGGAGAATTGTTTTGCCCTTATCTTGGCCTTCTAAGTCCAGTTGAAATCTGCTTGGTCAAAAAACAAGTTAACAGTGCAATAGCCATCTTTGTACTTTTTCCCCTCTAGGAATAGCATCAATATACAACAATCATTCCTAGCTACCAATACTCTGACATAAGCATGCTATAATACATTTCGCCAACTAGTATGCATCTTGACCATCCTATCCACATGGTGTCCGAGTTGACCGCATCTGGACCATAAATCATGACCAACGGCTCTAGGAAAACTTGTCATCCAAGGCATCAATCCTAGCCCTTCAAGATACGATCTCAATTGTTATAAATAAGGCATTTATGCAAGAATCGAATTCTCTTCCATCAAGACAGATATTCTTCTTAGATTATTTCATGCTCTTGTAAAGACCATTAAAATCGCTCTTGTAATTGAATGTAAAAAAATAAGATAAGAATGCATAGTGGACATAGATCTCTTATATATTGAACCACTCTATATTTGATGTAATTTATTTACTTGTATCATATCTTATTCTCGTTTACTCCTCATTTTACATATTTTTAGCAAGTAACCTTCATTATCAATCACTATTTGGAGGTTGGCCACAAATTTAGTCAATAAAAGTCATATCACTATCGATCTTCCATTTTATGTAAGACCAATTATAAATAATCTCATTCATTAGTCCCTCTTAACTCGACAATTAGTTGCCTTTTTAAAAGGGTTAGTACTATTATAATTTTTGTATTTCTTCCATTATAATTAGTTCTTAAATTGTAATTAATCTATCACGTGAAACTCGCAAATGTGTCTTACTTTCTTGTGTCCCATTTTTTCCAGTACAATGAAGTTTGTCGCATTGTTGTTATAGTATATGGTTATCGTATCAACAATAGTACGACTAACCTCTAAAACTTCTACGAATTTGCTCATCCATACAACCTCCTGGACTTTTTCGCTTAGGGTAATGTATTAGAGAAATAAAAGCAACCATCACAACTCATTATTCCGAATTGAGGGTGAATAATGTTATCCCGCCTTTTGGCAAGGCCGAGATAACCAGGAACTGACTGGAAAAAGACAAGACCACATGTCCTCAATTGGGAATGATTGATTGGGCAACTACAAATATCGATGAATTTTGTCCGAATCTGGATCGGGCTACGATTGATTAGACACGTCAAGCTAAGTGGTAGAAACCAACGTTCCAAATTTCAGGGCAATCCGACTTAGTATGCTCAAGTTATCGCCAATGGGAGATGGATGAAATGCTATAGGCTCGAATCCCTTAGGAATGGCATAGGTTCGAATCGATCAGAAGTAAGCCTTGCTCCGAACCCATCGACCACACATTGGTTCGAATCCATCCAAGTGGCCATGCTTCGACTCCATCAACCACGCATTGGTTTGAATCCGTCCATAAGGCCTTGGTTCGAATCCATCAGTAGTCGGCCTTGGTTCGAATCCATCAGTAGTCAGCCATGGTTCGAATCCATCAGAACACACCTTGCTTCGACTCCATCGAGCAAGCTTTAAGATCGTATCCATCCCATTATGCCTTGGTTCGAATCCATCCTTGTATGCCCTAGCTCGAATCCATCGAGGGAAAGTTTCCTCGAATCCATGCAAGTGAAGAAGCCCCGGCTCCATTCCAAACTCGTCTTCGAATCCCCCAATTGAGGCAACCTCGAATCGATCAAATGCTTTGACCGATTCGAACGAGTACCAGTTCCATCGATTCAAAGGAAGCATGCCTTCGAATCCAACTCTTCGAATCCATCAGATAAACGCGGCTAAAACCAAAGGTATGACCCATAAAACTCGGAGAAAAAGGAGGATTGACCCGAAGCATACGCACCACGTCATCACTTTCACGTGCAGAAGCATGGATTCGACCCTATGGATTCGAACCATATCGATTCGAATGGATCCCTGGGGCGAAAACCTCCAACTTGAATCGATCATAACTTGAGATCTACAAATCCAAATGCTATGAAATTTTCGCAGGAGCTTGCATATACATAGAAGAATGTCCACGCCAAGTTTCATCACGAATGGACACCTTTTTGATCTATTTGAACCAAGGGTCGAATCGATCCCAAAGTGGGCCCGGATCTCCAGAATTCGGCCATGTGGGCCCCCTCACGTGCCAGAAGCGTTCTCCCCTGATTTTAGGCGAAATATCAGCCTCCTACAACTATAAATAGAGCCCCTGGTCATTCAGAAAGGGGATTGGAGAATTTTAGAGATAAAGCACGCCCGAACGCTGCCAGAATTGCTTCAGAGCACCACCGGTGCCTTTGATTTCGAATTTTGGCTTACTACTTGCTGTACTTTGACATAAAAAAGTTGTATTCTCCGAATATCAAGCAATAAAGTAACGAAACTTCATAGTGGACGTAGGCAATACGCCGAACCACTCTAAATCGTTGTCTCTCGTGCAATTTACTTCCTGTTATTTGGAGTTTTTGTTAGATAATCCACATTTTAATTTACTTTCTTCATTTATTATCTCTTCAAAAACTTCCGACTAGTGTTGTGCCCAATTTTGACACAAACACTTTGGTGCTTTCACTGAGAAAAACCCAGTTTTTCTCCTGCTCCTTGGATCTATCTTCGATACCGGATTGCATAAATCTAAGAGAGAGATCCAGACCTCGTATTCAGATTCCTTCCGTTCTATTCAGATTTGTTCAAAGTCTAGGAAAGGATTCAACACTTCAAGATGGTGAGTACAAGAACCACTTCTAACGTTGGTGATCAAGAAGGTCGGGATAGGCAAAATCCCACACCGCTACAGTCTACCAATCAAGATGCTGCTGGGCATACGGATCAGTCAGGTCCGGTCACAAGACAATAGTTCCAGGCGCTACTCCAGAAACTAACCCAAAGCCGACAACAGCTAACTGAGCAGTTGCGCGCTAACGCTGAGTTGACCAATCAACTAAATCGCCAAAGGCGAAGAAGATCCAGAAGGGATCAAGCTCCTCATTCTTCCACCGAAAGCTCTGCTTCATCTGACTACAATGACAAATCTACCCGTCCCAGGCTAGACGGAAACCATGTGCAAGTTGTTGACTATCATTAGGCATTAACCGTTGGGCAAGTAAGAGTTGGCCCATCTACCAGCTTCCATACTGGACCCTCCTCCCGAGGAGGCACTATTCCACAATACACTGCAGGTGATCGTGCTGCCACAGCCGCTGCAGTTGACATAGGAGTTGATACCCGAGATCACTCCAATCAGAATTACCATCAGCAGGGACATGCTCCAGAGCCATATGTCCCAGAAGACGTCGAGCCAAGGAGGCGAGATACGGATCGTTGACAGCGCCCGATCCCACCTCGCACTGTGGAACCCGACCACACTTTGGCTCACCACACACAGAATGTTCCGATGCCAGACCTCTCAGCCATGGTACGAAAAATGATTCGCGAGAGTCAAGGCCTAACAAATGACGATTGGGGAATCTCGCGAAGTCATACCCCGTTCATTGATGACATATTGTATGCTGAACCCCCTCAGCGATTCAGGATGCCAACCCTGCCCATGTATGAAGGGAATTCCGACCCAAATCAACATATTTTGAAATACGAATGGTCGATGACTGCTGCGAGAGCTGATGACGCAGTAAAGTGTCGTAGTTTTCCCATTTCCTTAGGGGGAATTGCGACGATGTGGTTTACACGATTACCGCCACGATCTATTTCTTCATTTGATCGGTTAGCTACCAAATTTGTTGAGCGGTTTCGCATGCATATTGCCAGACCTAAAGATGTTAATACCTTATCAAGCGTCACTCAAGCTCCCGGAGAGACACTTAGATGATATTTGGAGAGATTCAATGCTGCATGCGCAGAGATCACCGACCCCAATGATAATTCTATCTTAATGGCTTTGACTAAAGGAATCGACCCTGATTCCGAGTTTGGAAATTGGTTAGCTGGAAAGCCTCCCGCATCGTTGGACCGTTTCCATTCCAAAGCCGCGCAATTCTTGAGGCGAGAGGATGCGAAACAGTCTAGGAAGCAGGACGATGCAAGGCCTAGCAGTGAAGGCATTCAGAGTAATGTTGCGGTTAAACAGTCTGGCGAAAGTTCAGGAAAAGTCCAGTTGAATATTCAAAATAAGCAGACTCAACAACCGAGGAACGGTGATAACCGGAGCAAGAAGCAAGACCAGAATCGTGGTCCGAGGCGTAGAATCGCAATGTTTGACGGTTATACACCACTTAACACGTCACTGGAAAATGTATACCTACAGATTTGTAATACTATGCAATACAAAAAGCCTGCTCCGAAGCCATCGTCGGAGAGGCAGATTCAAACAGGAAAATTCTGTAGATTTCATGAAAGTTATGGACATAACACCAATGAGTGTAGGCATTTGCAAGACCTCATTGAAAAATTGATCAGAGAAAGAAAGTTGGATCAGTTTGTTCGGGGACCGCAGTCCGGTGAGGCGGGCCCATCCAATCAAAATCGAACGCAGAATCAGGAAAGACAAGGTGAACCCGCTCGTACGGGCGGGAGGTTGGTTATCAATACAATAAGTGGTGGTCCCCATCCAGCAGACAGAAGTTGGAGAGAAATGAAGTCATATGCTAGCTCGATCAGGCATGTGGACTTTGAATGCTATAGTAACTCTGAAGACGGAACACCGGCTAAACAACAAAAGACGATGGCTGACGAAATCGTATTTAGAAATCGAGATGTCGATAAAGTCGAAGCCCCCACAATTGACCCGCTGGTCATATCCGCTCAAGTTGGTCCTGCTTGGATGAAGAGGATCTTGGTAGACAGTGGAAGTTCCGTGAACATGCTGTTTAAAAGAGCATACGATTTAATGAAGATGGAAGTTAAGGACTTAAAACCTTGTCAATCACGAGTCCACGGCTTCAACGGAAGTACGATAATACCAACCGGAATGGTTGAATTGCAGGTGGAGTTGGGAGTGGGAGAATGCTGAAGAGTTCGGATGTTGCAATTTGTTGTCTTGGATATTCCTTCTCCGTACAATGCCTTTTTGGGCCAACCGGCCCTTGCTGAATTTAGGGCTGCTATTGCCCCATGGTGTTTAACTCTGAAGTTCCCTACTGACCACGGGATAGGAGTTGTACAAGGAGATCAGGCTGCTGGAAGAACCTGTTATGTTGCTGAGCTGCGGGAGGCGCAGCGAAAAGAAAAAGGAAAGGGCGTAGAGGAATCTCTCTGCGTCTGTTTCACTGACGATTGACAATTAGCGGCTGGGCCTCGGCCTGGGCACCACAACCAATTCCAAAAGGATCTTGACCCAAGGGACAATGATAATAAATAAGAATCTACGGAAAGTCAAGCTTCTCCGGCTGAGCTAACCATCAATGTCCCGATTGACGATGATGACAATGACTCGAGAATGTTGAAGATTGGGTCTCAGCTGAACCAAGAAATACAAGAATTGGTTGATTTTCTTTGGGCGAATCTCGACGTATTCGCCTGGACGCAATCCGATATGTGTGGACTCTCGCCGAACATCGCGAGCCACACTTTAAATATTGACCCGCGGTATATCCCGGTCAAACAGAAAAGACGTGGTATGGATCCAGAGAGATCTGCTGCCCTTAAGGAAGAGGTCAACAAATTGAAGACGAATGGGTTCATTAGAGACGCTTTATACCCAGAATGGGTGTCCAATCCTGTACTCGTCCGGAAACCAAACGGGAAATGGAGAATGTGTATCGATTACTCTGACCTGAATAAAGCCTGCCCGAAAGACAGCTTTCCACTTCCCCGAATTGATCAACTGGTAGATTCAACTGTCGGACATGAATTATTATCCTTCATGGATGCTTACTCAGGTTACAATCAGATACCCATGCATGTACCCGACCAAGAGCACACAAGCTTCGTAACCGACTTAGGATTATACTGCTACAAGGTCATGCCTTTTGGATTAAAGAATGCTGGCACAACTTATCAACGCTTAGTCAACCGAATGTTTGCCGATCAGATTGGAAAGACTATGGAGGTTTATGTAGATGACATGTTGGTGAAATCACGATACTCCGTTGATCATGTCAAAGACTTGGAGTCAATGTTCAATATCCTCCGGAAATATGGGATGAAGCTTAATCCACTAAAGTGTCATTTCGGAGTCGCATCCGGAAAATTCCTTGGGTTCATTGTCAATGCCCGAGGAATAGAGGCCAACCTCGAGAAAATCTGGGCTATCAGAAATCTTCAGACTCCGAGAACCATAAAGCAAGTTCAGAGTCTTAATGGGAAAGTTGTAGCACTGAGCAGGTTTATCTCAAAGTCGACCGACAAATGCATTCCCTTCTTCGATTTGATTCGAAAAGGGAAACGAAACTTCGAATGGACTGCAGAATGTGAGGATGCATTTCAATCGCTAGTCCAACATCTTTCCGTACCACCAATCCTTTCAAAGCCTGTAGATCATGAACAGTTATATCTCTACCTGGCGGTATCTGAAAATGCAATCAGTGCTGCATTAATTCAGGAGGAAGTCCGAGTGCAAAAAACTGTCTACTACGTGAGTAAACGATTGACCGGAGCCGAGAGAAATTATCCAAAGCTTGAAAAGCTGCATATTGCCTAGTCATTGCCTCGAGGAAACTCCGTCCATATTTTCAGGCTCATCCTATTACTGTGTACACCGATCAGCCGTTACGACAGGTCCTCACGCGGCCTGAGACGTCTGGTAGGTTACTAAAATGGAACATCGAACTGAGTCAATTCGACATCACTTATTCTCCGAGAAGGGCCATTCACGGCCAAGTCCTAGCAGATTTTATAGCTGAATTCACTGTTCCTGAAGACTTGCCTGAGACCAGCAAATCTCCCGAATACATCTAGAAGCTGTACACCGATGGTGCGTCAAACGATCGGTGCTCAGGAGCTGGGGTAGTGCTTGAAACCCCCGAGGGACGATCCATATGTTATGCTTTAAAGTTCGAGTTCCGCGCAACCAACAATGAAGCCGAGTACGAAGCTCTACTTACCGGACTAAAGCTTGCCCGTGATCTGAAAATCATCGCTGTAGAGATCTACTGTGATTCCCAGTTGATAGTATGTCAAGTTCGAGGAGAATATCAGGCCAAAGACCGAAGATTGGCCGCTTATCTAACTCGAGTTCTGGAGATGCTTGATCAGTTCGATTACTATGCCATTTTCTACATACCCCGAGAGCACAATCAGAAAGCTGATTCGTTGGCGAAGTTAGCAAGTACGGGTGAAGCTCAGCAGTTGGGGGTCGTTCCGGTTGAAACCCTATCCTCCCCGTGCATTGATCGAAGGGAGATCAATTTCACATTTGAAGCTACCTCCAATAGGGAGTCATGGATGACTCCTTATCGAGATTATATCGAACGTGGTATATTGGCCGAGCGTCGAAGCGAGAAAAGACAAGTTCTATGAAAGGCCTCGCGATTTGTTATTCAAAATGGAGTCATATACCGGAGAGGATACTCTGTTCCTCTCCTCTAGTGTATCGCGCACGATGAAGTCAAACGAGTGTTACACGATGTACACGAAGGAGAATGCGGCGATCACACTAGAGGGCAAGCACTTGCAAAGAAAATACTCCGATATGGGTATTATTGGCCTAATGTTAATCGCGATGCTGCAGAATATGCTAGAAAATGTGACAAATGCCAGAAACACGCTCGAATTCCTAGAGCCCCACCTACCGAGATAACCCAAATGGTCAGTCCTTGGCCATTTGCGGTATGGGGAATAGATATCATCGGCACATTGCCTCTGGCCAAAGGTGGCGCGAAGTACGCCATCGTCGCAGTTGATTATTTCACCAAATGGGCTGAAGCTGAACCTCCTGCAACAATTACGACAAAGAAAGTAATCAAATTTGTAGTACGTAACATTATCTGCCGGTTTGGTCTCCCACATACTATCATCACCGATAACGGAGCCCAATTCGACAGTGCTGAATTCAAGAATTTCTGTCAACGATTCCACATCCATAAGAAATTCTCTGCAGTAGCGCACCCTCAAGCAAATGGTCAAGTCGAAGCGGTTAATAAAGTTATCAAATCCATTCTAAAGAAGCGACTGGAAAAAGCCGGGGGCAAATGGGTCGACGAACTTCCTATGGCGTTATGGGCCTATCGAACGACTCATAAAACTGCAACCGGTCATACCCCGTTTTCTCTATCCTACGGCTCTGAAGCCGTTATTCCAGTCGAAATGGAAGTGCACTCTCATCGTGTAACATATTATGACCCGAAAACAAATGCCATACTACTTGCTGAATCTTTGGATTTACTCGATGAGAAGCGCGAAGAGGCTGACTTGAGGGCAGCCGCATATCGAAGTCAAGTCGCCCGACTGTACAATGCCAAGGTCCGTCCGCGAACCTTCGAACTCTGCGATCTCGTACTCAAAAGAATCTATCCGGTTCCTTCGCACATGAAGCCAAATTGGGAAGGGCCGTATGTGATTTCACAAAAGCTCGGAGATGGCACGTTCAAATTATCGACCGTTGACGGTCTTACTTTGCCGAGAGCTTGGAATAGCGAAAGTCTTCGTCGCTACTACATATAAAAGACTTTACTTATTTATTTTTCGTCAATTTATCCCTTTGCATTTTATTCTAGCATTTCGAGATTTAAATTTGTAATAAGGCAAATGACTTTCCCATATTTTCTTGTTTCAGCAATAAAATGCCATCTCTTCGAGCCAGAGCTGTGAATTACTGAATATGACGTACAATATCACGATGCACGGAGAGCTAAGTTCCATCATGCGGTGGGATTTATTCAAACAGGGAGTGACTGTGATACGACCGGTCACTCCCTAAGTGAAACCCGAGCTCGGGGGAAGAACACTACATCAACATTCACAGGGATTGATACACGACAATCCCTCCTCCAACTCCAAATTCCCAGAGTGCGAATTGGAGTATAAAGTTCAGCTCTCGGTTCCCGGAGTGCGAACCGGAGTATAAATCCATCGCTCCCAGAGTGTGTGCCAACTCCAAATTCCCAGAGTGAGAATTGGAGTATAAACTTCAGCTCTCGGTTCCCGGAGTGCGAACCGGAGTATAAATCCATCGCTCCCAGAGTGTGAGCCAACTCCAAATTCCCAGAGTGCGAATTGGAGTATAAACTTCAACTCTCGGTTCCCGGAGCGTGAACTGGAGTATAAATCCATCGCTCCCAGAGTGTGAGCTAACTCCAAATTCACAGATTGCGAATTGGAGTATAAACTTCAACTTTTGGTTCCCGGAGTGCGAGCCAGATTATAAAACTCTATCTTCAAATTCCCAGAGTGTGAATTGGAGCATAAACACCAACTCTTGGTTCCCAGAGCGCGAACCGGAGTATAAATCACTAACTCCAAATTCCCGGAGTGTGAATTGGAGTATAAACATCAATTACAGGTTCCCGGAGAGCGAACTAAGTAATAAACATTGATAATTAATAAGTTCCCAGAGTATGGGCCGAACTGTTAATTGCAAATTGTGTTAAGTCCCCGGAGTGTGGACATGTATTCAAGGCTTATGACATATGTGAGCACGAGCTAATCAACGCATTACTTAAGCAAAAGAGAAAAGAGTTGTTTTCCATTTTATCAACAAACAAAAAAGGATTTTGATTACATGACAAAACAAAAAAATAGTCCATAGAGTGGGTGCCAAATCCACACTTATACACGGCTCAAAAAAGGAGAAGTAAAAAGAATTGCCATTTCACAACCACATGATAAAACGAGAAGTTCACTCCTTCTTCTTCCAGGGTTTCTTCTTCGAAGTTGAGCCGCTAGACCCACTACCCGGCTTCCTGCGAGACTTTTTGTCCTTCTTTGGAACATCCTCAGGATCTGGCATAATATCAACGTCTTCCTCAGAGCTGGAAGGGATGGAGATCCTCTTTTGAGGACGAACTGAAGGCATGGGAGCCGTAACAGGTGGTGGAGCTTCGGCACTAGAAGTCATAACTGTGCCGGCAGGAGAAATAACCACTAAAGGAGTTAAGCTTGGTGGAGCAACATCACTTTCGGAACCACCAACCGTCGTCGCCGCAGCCATTTCAGCGCTTATTTCGGTAAGGATTTCTTCTTCCCGGGAAGATCGAGCAGCGATAGACACACTGATAGTCGGCATAAACGAGCTAAAAGTTGGAACGACTCCACCCATTGCAAAAGAAGGGTCGGTAAAAGGTTCACAGGGCTGCTTGAGAAGTTCCTCAATCATCTGAGCATCAAGCGACATTGAACTCCCCTCTCCAGTCTCGCCGGTTACGGCGGTAGTCGTAATAGCCTCAGTAACGATAGCTCCTTGCATTGACTGCGAAATTTATGGTATTGGAAGTGCTGGCACATCACTTTCAGTCACTGATCGAAAAGAAATGAGAATATTCAGTCAAACGATCTGTTCCAAGTTCGTCATTCTAAAACACTTAAGGAATATTTGAAATACCTTCTTTGCCTCGGCTCGGTGATGAGACAAGTTCGGAAACAGCAGTTGTACCGAGAGACAGTTTCGGTTGATCCGGGTTATAAGCAGGAACGACGTGTGGACCAATTGTAGCAGTAACTCCTGACGAAGTCGGGACAGTAACTGAAACATCCTCACTACAATGTGCAGCTCCAGAACCCTCGTCAGTCTCCACATGGTGAAAACCAAGTCTCTCTCTCTCAGCAGAAATCATCGCTTCATGGAGAAGTTTCCTTTCCTCCTCGCACAACAAGCGAGACTCGAGTTCAAATTCATCCATGGAACCTTCGAGAAGAGATGCTTTCTTGCTCTCCACCACTTTTCTCCAAGCATTGAGTAAAAGCGTAGAATAATCTCCGAGCCACTAGAGATTCCTGTGCCCAAGCACATTAGCATTATAAGTGTCAAGGAGCTCATCAAACTCGGCTTCTAACCAGAACAGCTCTGCCTGGACTCTCCCCTCCACTTCTGTCTCCACCGCTTCAACTTTAGCAACCGCCGCGTCTCGTTCAGCTCGGAGAGACACAGCTTGCTCACACGCTTCTTGTGCGGCCATATTAGCATCATCTTTTTCCTTGGTTATGTCGGCAAACTTAGCCTTTAATTCCTCCAGTTCTTTGACCGCCGCATCTCGCTCGGCCTCAACATTTTTGTACCGATGGCCCAAGTCTTCAACTAAAGTGCAATGCGCCTGTTGCATCTTTGCCATCTCAACTAATGTCTCATCGACCTTTTTTAGCGACTCAACTTCGGCCTTACGAGAGGATTCCGCTTCAGATTGAAGTATATCAACAACACGGTTCTTCTGAGCCAAGTCGGCTTCCTGTTTCTCAATAATTTTGGCTCGATCGAAGGCTACTTTCGAAGCTTTAACAGCCACCTTGTACCATTCTTTGTACTGAGCATAGGTATCGCGGGTATAGCTGAGGGCGGTGTTCACAGCCTCTTCGGGAATTCTTTTGAGATTGGGAGGAAAGATGTAAGCATCGAAGCATATTTCTGGAAAATCTTTCTTCAGTTGAGCAATTATTATAGCCCCTTCACCAGATGGTTCGAGAGAGGCCTCCTCCACAGTTATGGTCGTAGCCGTATCAGTCCTAGAACGATGTGGACCAGGTTTTGAGATCTGTAAAGATGGCTGTTGTCGCAAAGGTTCAAGTGCAGGTGCATGGCTTCTGGGTGACGGAGGAGAAGAGAGGGTGAACGGTACCTTCGGTCCCTATCAGAACGCTCTTGGCTAGAATAATATCGAGAATGGTCTCTCTCATGATGCTCTTGCTCATAATGCCTCAGTTCACGATCACGATCAGAATCCCTACGGCGAGATTCGTAATAAGATGAAGAATGATGCACTCGTCGAACTCTATCAAATGTAGAAGGACGATCCGACATAGCACCTGTAAAGAAGAAAACAATTCAGTTAAGTACCAAGGAAAAGCGCTACAATGCATGTGGAAGTCGTGAAGTGTTGTGAAAGTGTATAAGTGCGCAAACCCTCCGACCAACCAGAAGTGTCGATTACACTAACAGGTAAAGACTCGCTTATATCAAGCGCTTCCTGGAGCTCTTCCAAACCGGACCTGTGGTGGAGAGATACATAGTCCGGAATGGGAATATCGTCCAGCCCTTTGAAAAAGTCTCCGTACTGGCTAGGAGCGGCGCCGGAGATAGTAACCCCAGGTATGGAACGGGTTACAACTACAGACTTCCATCTCTTAAACTTAGGTACAGCGGCCTTGCCTTTCTGACCCTCTTCTATTCGGGAAAGGTCGGCTGCTATCTCAGTGTCCGTGGGCGTTCTTTCATTATCGCTTGTTTCTCTTATCACAATGCCAGGTTTTCTTTTTACAACTTCCTTCTTCTTCCTCAAGGTCGGTTTTGCCAACCCTTCAATTACAATACTCTGGCTCATCTCAATCAAACCCAGCGTCCTTAAGTTATCGTCGGTCAACAGCAAGTCGATGTGCCTTGAATCGCTTGGGACCATTTGCAAGCTTTGAACGATGCCTCTATAATGCCCACCAGTAGGTCTCGAAATGATGGCTATAAGAGTAACAGAGTATTAGTGCAAGTATTAAGAGTGGCCATTCAAGGGTGACTTATGATACTTACGTCTGGATAACCATCTCCTGGTAAACCCTGGGGGGCATCGAACAAAAAACCACTCATTCTTGAAATAGCTAAGCCTGGTCCAGGCCCCAGTCACAACCTGACATTTTCTAACCGCTTCCAGAAAAGTGAAAGATGGGCTATCACCCCTACTCTTGAAATTGAATATGTGCCTGATCTCGTTTGGCCTTGGCGAGCGAAAAAGGCAGTCCATAAATATGACAAAGACGCTATTCAGCAATGCATGCCCGTTAGGATGGAGTTGTGAAGGAGAAATTCCTAAGTACGACAGCATCTCTCTGATGTATTGGTTAAAAGGAGGGAGAGATCCAGCCGCGCAGGCATGGCGGTAAAAGGCAGTATACCCTTTAGGTGGGTTATGTGGTCTGTCATTGGCACTAGGTAATAAAACATCGTCCAGGGATATGTTATGTTTCAAACATATCCGGCCCAACAAAGACTCCGAGATACTGGACTGAACAAAATCGACAGGATCTTCGATAAATATGGCCTCCGGCAACTCATCCGGAGCCGGATCTATAACTTCAGGAGGGATTTCCGGAATCTCAAGCACTGGAGGAGGCGAGCTTTGTACTTCTTGTTGTTGAGAACTCGAAGATTCCATAAGTAACTAACTCACCAGAAAGCAGCGTTAAATACATAAAAAGCCCATGCATTCCCCCAGTGTAAAGTGTATGACTATGTCGTGCAGTGCAAGTGCTATGCATAACTTAAGCAGATTTTTACAAGTTGAAACAAGATGTCCGAACGACGAAACTTTGGAATTTGAGAATGAAAATGACCGTCATCGCTGACCGTCACTTCCACGCCACCCAGATGCTACTGAGCAATTCAAGTACCATTCTGTTGTATTGTTGGTTAAGTCACAGTTTCATCGACGAGCTTCAAAAAGGAGGTCAAGTCAAATTTGATTATGCAAGGCCGAAGCATGCCGGAGTCAAGTATGCTAAAGTTCAGTGAGTTCGTTAAAGTTCAAACTTGAAATTGGTTGTAGTTCGGATGTTGGAGCAAATCAGAAGATCAGAAGTTTCAGATGTTAGAACGTTCGAATCGATACGAGTCGAATCGAAGGCGTTCGAATCCATATACCTTGACTCCATGAAAGGTCGACTCGGTGAAGCCTTAGGGTGGAAGAGCACTTCGAATCCATAAGCGTTGCACAGCTTCGAATCGATCACATTACATACCTTCGAATCGATCAGGGTATCACTGCTTCGAACCGAAGCCTCGCGTTTGATATCGATTCGAATAGTTCATTCCTGGATCGATTCGAAATCTTGCATTCTTGATCGATTCGAACTACACATGCTCAGATCGATGTGAAGCAAGGATGCTTCTCCATGATAACACTTAAGATCGAAATGACTTAAATGGTTTCGCTCCCCAGATCCATCGAGTCGACCAACTCTATTCAGATCTCATAACTCTTCAAATTTGTCAGATGAAAAGAATTGAAATCGATGATGAAAAGTCCAGTTTCATCGTCCTATACTCGAGCCAAATCCCTTAATTACCTAGTTGGATTCGATTAACAGACGAAGACTTGGTGGAATTTTATCGTTTCGTGCAAAGACACGGTTGTTTCTAGCTCTGGAGGATCGATTCGAAGAAGCGGCGATGGTAATAGTAAAAAGTAAAAAGTGAAAGTGAGGCTTACCTCGCGTATTTATATGGGTTCAAGGAAACGCATGTGGCTCTTCGTCTCCCAGTCATATTGACCTTCTACCACCGGTCACTCGCCATGCCCCATAGATTCGAACGACCGCTCAATAACCCACTACGTTCGAATCCATCCCAGCGTAGAGCCGTTGCTTCGAATCCATCACACGGCTGAGTCCATACTTCACTTCAAATCCATTGCCTTCCTATCCTTTACACGATCGAATCCACAACAACTTTATCGATGCGAGGCATCATCGATTCGAGGAAGTACTAAGCAAAGGCTGGATTAAAAAACCATCGACTCGAAGACAATCGATTCGAACATATGTGACTTCGAATCCATCAAAGGGCGTCAATGAGAGCAAACGAATCACTACGATTTGAAAAATTACTTGTCTACCTTTTATACCGATTCAGGAGAGGATCGATACAAAAGGACGATTACAAACAATCATAAAAACAGTGTTTTAACTCGAATCTCAAGATCGGTTCAGGAGAGGACCGATGCAGAATTCGATAACAAACCGAACTGACAACGACTTGCCGTCACGCAACGTTAACCAAAGTCAAGGTGGTACATATATGCACATATGTCTGACTAATGTTTGATCTGTATTATTCACAGGGATCAAATGTCCATTTCGTCATGATGTAGACGACGAACAGCCGATCGCGATCATACGACGGTTGGCTACAGCAATAAAGAATACAACTCTCAACAAAGCATGTTCTAGTTGTCCAACGATAGACTGCAGCTTTTCAAAGCACGTCATGTTTACACAAGACGTGCTTTGGGGGGCAAATGTTATCCCGCCTTTTGGCAAGGCCGAGATAACCAGGAACTGACTGGAAAAAGACAAGATCACATGTCCTCAATTTGGAATGATTGATTGGGCAACTACAAATATCGATGAATTTTGTCCGAGTCTAGATCGGGCTACGATTGATAAGACACGTCAAGCTAAGTGGTAGAAACCAACGTTCCAAATTTCGGGGAAATATGAGTTAGTATGCTCAATTTATCGCCAATGGAAGATGGATGAAATGCTATAGGCTCGAATCCCTCAGGAATGGCATAGGTTCGAATCGATCAGAAGTAAGCCTTGCTCCGAACCCATCGACCACACATTGGTTCGAATCCATCCAAGTGGCCATGCTTCGACTCCATCAACCACGCATTGGTTCGAACCCGTCCACAAGGCCTTGGTTCGAATCCATCAGTAGTCGGCCTTGGTTCGAATCCATCAATAGTCAGCCATGGTTCGAATCCATCAGAACACACCTTGCTTCGACTCCATCGAGCAAGCTTTAAGATCGTATCCATCCCATTATGCCTTGGTTTGAATCCATCCTTGTATGACCTAGCTCGAATCCATCGGGGGAAAGTTTCCTCGAATCCATGCAAGTGAAGAAGCCCCGGCTCCATTCCAAAACTCGTCTTCGAATCCCCCAATTGAGGCAAGCTCGAATCGATCAAATGCTTTGACCGATTCGAACGAGTACCAGTTCCATCGATTCGAAGGAAGCGTGTCTTCGAATCCAACTCTTCGAATCCATCAGATAAACGCGGCTAAAACCAAGGGTATGACCCAGAAAACTCAGAGAAAAAGGAGGATTGACCCGAAGCATACGCACCACGTCATCACTTTCACGTGCAGAAGCATGGATTCGACCTTATGGATTCGAACCATATCGGTTCGAACGGATCCCCGGGGCGAAAAACTCCAACTTGAATCGATCATAACTTGAGATCTACAAATCCAAATGCTATGAAATTTTCGTAGGAGCTTGCATATACATAGAAGAATGTCCACGCCAAGCTTTATCACGATTGAACACCTTTTTGATCGATTCGAACCAAGGGTCGAATCGATTCCAAAGCGGGCCCGGATCTCCAGAATTCGTCCATGTGGGCCCCCTCACGTGCCAGAAGCGTTCTCTCCTGATTTTAGGCGAAATATCAGCCTCCTACAACTATAAATAGAGCTCCTGGTCATTCAGAAAGGGGATCGGAGAATTTTAGAGATAAAGCACGCCCGGACGCTGCCAGAATTGCTTCAGAGCACCACCGCTGCCTTTGATTTTGAATTTTGTCTTACTACTTGATGTACTTTGACATAAAAAAGTTGTATTCTTCGAATATCAAGCAATAAAGTAACGAAACTTCATAGTGGACGTAGGCAATACGCCGAACCACTCTAAATCGTTGTCTCTCGTGCAATTTACTTCCTGTTATTTGGAGTTTTTGTTAGATAATCCACATTTTAATTTACTTTCTTCATTTATTATCTCTTCAAAAACTTCCGACGAGTGTTGTGCCCAATTTTGACACAAACAAATACAAAGTGAACGATTAAGTTACTATCATCAACCTTGCTTCATCCATACTTTCAAGCAACATCATATATAGATTAAGATAAACTTTAGTTTATCATTTAGGAACTTCCAAGAAGATTTTGAAGATTTTTTTAGTTTAATTTACTACGAGTTCAAAATTAAAATTATTAAAAGATCTAGTTTTTGATGGACGGTAGACACAAGAAAGAAAAGAATCCAAAAGGAAAAAAAAAGATAAGGATGAATATGTATAATTGCAAAATGTTGCCAAGGAAAATATTTTTTTATTATTTCCTTAACAATGTCTACGGTTTTTTTTTAAAACTTCAATTGATGTCTCTTGTCACATGTAGTTCACTCTTTACTAGTTTACTTATACAATGATATATGCATCGCGGTTGCTATTTTTTAGGTTACTTGTATGCTTTAATATAAATGCTTTAATAACCAAATATGTATTCTAATTAGATCCATCCAACCTCCACTAAGTGACATATATATCTTAAAAATAAAAAAGGTGATACTATCTATACACATCAAATTAACGCCTCTCTCCATAGTACCTTTCCAATTAAATTTTAAAAGGGTTCCAAGTGGCATTAGTGATAGGTTCGGTGTGTGCAAGAGCATTCAATAGCACTTTCAAACAGTGCAGCAGCCTATTAGCCTCCTTATTTTCACCTCAAGCTCCAAATTAAGTTATACGGTAGTGGAAAGAGAGAGAAAGTATTGTCACTTAATTCGGAGCTTGTGGTGGAAATTAAAGGGCTAATCGGATGTTATATTGCTTGGAGTGTCGTTGAACGTTATGTGTGTACACGCGCGGACGTCCCCATACACACACACAACTTTAACCGCTAAATATCACAATCCTATTTTCTTGTACCATTTTCTTGTAACTACTTCAAATTTCCATTTATGTATCTTCAATTAGGCGGACTAATAAAGAATTTTGCTTCACCATAGCTATGAAAATTGGAACTATTTGAAAGTAAAATAGGTAGGAAAAATGATATTTTCTTTAATATATCCGGTTTATTAAATCTTCCATAACCATTTAATTTTTTCGTAGAGTATTTGAAATAATTGTTAAAAATATAAAATATCTTCACATAATCTTTTTTCCAAAGAATCTAAATTATTGCTAAATTGTACAATGTTTATCCATAACTTCAATCGTTTCCAAAAATTCAAAATTTTCAAAAAGATTTGAACTTCTCAGGATAATATAAAACAAAAATATCTCATAAGATATTAAAGTATTTCCAAAATTTTGAACGGAATATCAGCAAAATTGAAGTAGATTGAAAAATAATTGAGAAAAAAGAAAGGCTACATCTCGTAGAGGTGTGGGGAGTGAGATGAGTAAAGAAGGGACATAACCTGTTTGTAATGTGATGCTAAGATTAATCCATACGTGTGAACAAATATACCCAAAAAAGAAAAATCATTGCTCTCAAAAGTGCCGTGTCCTATGCATGGAAAAAAACATGAGATAAAAGGGAGCATAAAATGAGGGGCACGGTAGTGAAAAAGCAGGCCCGCAGAATTTTTGAATAAGGGAAGATAATGGACGGTGACGAAATGGATAAGCACCTTGCAAGTGCTTGGCCGCGAGTAGAAATTGGATGCTTTTCTGTTAAGCAATCACCAATCATGCTATTATTTATTTCTTGAAAGCGGCCTTGCAATACTTAAATGTGGCTTATTCTATTGGAATTCAACAACTTTATTGTGGTGGGGTTGCTCTGTTGTCTCATTTGCACTTTGATGTACACAGCATACACGGATGGTGTTTTGATGCTTTTAACTATGCACCAATTAAACTGGGAAACATGTTTTTATAATTTGCCCATCCCAAAAAACTGGATTTTACTACACATATGACAACATGCGTTGAAGTATGATTCAAAAAAAAAAAAAGTAATAGTAATCATGTATTATGTAACTAACTAAAAAAAGAAATAATCAAACCATTTAGAAGAATCTTCATGGCAACCTAGGAATTATGGATCGTAAAAAAAATTGTTATTATATTTTACTGATTAAATGTATTAATATAAATGATAATTTCATATATGTTTTGTTTCTGAAACTAATTATTTTGAAGTGTTGTCATAGTCCTATAAAATAATTATTCGCATCTATAAAACTCATCAGCCTAATTTTTTTTTTTTTGCCCAAATTCAACTTTCTTTATTACGCATAAAACAAACTATACAAAAGAAAAATAGACACACCATACAATACGTCAGGGCTACCGGCTCAACTAGTTAATGGTATGACATTCTAGGTTTATGTTTTAAAGGTCATGAGTTCGAATTTCTAAGACATCAAAATGACTGCTCTATTTGAATAAATTACCACTTTTATTATATAAAAATCACACTTTACAGTACACATTTTTAATACATCCTTACACATTTTTAATACATCCTTACAACCTAGAAAACTAACCCACTAAGTACATAACCCGTTATCGGTCGAGACACGCTTCCTTCTATTCTTAAACCGCCCAAGAAACAGAAGTTTCTCGACTAACACGTGCAACGTGTGATCCCACAACACTTTGTTCCCTCTTCTGCTAAGGGCATCTCCAATCGTCAAATTATTTGCTGAATTTGAGCAAAAAAGATCTTCAGTCGTTCAATTCAACCTTAAGATTAAGGTTAACGTTCAGGATCCGATTCAGAATCCTGAACTGGGCTTGGACGCCCATTTAATGGACGCCCAACCCCCCTCCCCCCCCCCCCCAAATATCCATCCCCACCGGCCATATTTCCCCCCTTTTCACCCCTAACGGCTATAAACGGTCATATTTCAAATTACAACGGCATAAACGGTCATATTTCAATTACAACGGCTATAAACGGTCATATTTATGATTTCACTACATATATCAGAATGTTATCCAGATTGTAATACACACATCTCTTCTTCTATTATGATTTTATTCTCAATTTCTTAATATTGAAAGTATGTCTCATCTGTTTCAATCATATACCGAAGCGATGAATATGGATAGCTGGGATTTAGATTCTCAACCCTTTCAAAATGGAATTCCCCAAACCGCCCCCCTCTATCGTTCCATTCTTCTGCTCCATGGTCTGGCGATGAAGATAAGGATTTGTGTTATATTTATTATCTTTTTTCTAACGACTCGGTAAAGGGGAACGACCAAAGTGGAGAGGCGTTTTGGGCAAAAGTCATGAGTGCGTACAATAAAAAACATGTTGAAAAGACGAGATCAATGTCTGCAATCACGGGTCGTTTTAGGAAGATTAATCGACAAACACAATTGTAAGAGTCGCAGATCCACAAAATAAGAACAGCAAATCCAAGTGGAATGGATGGCGAAGCTGAATTGGTAGCGTTTTGTAAAATCACATTTTTAATTTACATTCATTTCTAATCACTTTGTTAACATTTGATTTTGTTTTTCTGTTTCTGTAGAAGAGAATGGCGAACGATCAGTTCTTGAAATTATTTCCAAGAGAAAATGGTACAAAGAAACCCCACTACTATCAGTTTGCAAACTGCTACGACTTGCTTGTTAGTCAACAAAAATGGAACTCAAACACCACAAAAGGCTTAAGAGATGTGCAGACGAAGTCAAAGGGGAAGAAAAAAGCAAGTAGATCTACTTACAATTCTAGCCCAGGCAATTCTTCTCATATGGCCTCAAATGAATGCCAAGATATCGAAGACGAAGAAGTAGTTCCCGCATTTGATGAGGACGCTAGACCTATGGGGCAACGAGCAGCTAAGAAGAAAATTGCTGTTCAATCTCAAATCGATTCTCGTTTAGCCCTAATGCATGAAAAACATGCGAGAGAAAATGCAGAACGTCAAAAAGGAAGCGCAGAAAAGCTTGTCGTGTTAAAAGAATTGACTGAGATTGAGAATGGTCGTTTTGAGCTAGAGCGGCAACGCCAAGAGACCATAGTAATGGAAAAGGATGTCACCGGAATGGATCTAATTACATTGCAATATTGGATGGAGTACAAACAGCGCATTGTTGAGAGTAGATCTGAAACAAAACATATGTAGTTGACGTATTAATTTGATATTTCTAGTTATTGCAGTTTACATTTCCATGTACCTTTAGTTCATTTAGGTAATCAAGTGTTATTTCCGGTTTAACAATATTTAATGGTATATCATTTTTTCGATGCATTGTGTATACGCCCGTAATAGATTTACTTCATCAAACATAAATGACATTACAAACATAATAATTGAAGCATTACACACTTCGTTATAGAAATAAAAAAGGCAAACATATGTAATTAAACAAAGATCCACCATCTTCAACTACTGATTTCCATGAGAATTCCAAATATGCTCCATTAAATCCCTTTGGAGTCTATTATGAATAGCTTCATACGATATACCTCATGATGATCGTTATAAATTGCGTACTGTTCTTCATTTCGTAACGTGGTTGTGCGAAACAATTCGGGTGGTTGTCTTGCCCCTTCATACTCGAAATCAGGATAATCCATACCGCGTTCATCTTCAATGATCATGTTATGGAGAATTATACAACAGAACATAATTGTAGCCATTTTTGATCTCTTTCATAATCTACATGGATTGCTTACCATTGCAAATCTTGCTTGAAGGACCCCAAACACCCTTTCTACGTCCTTCCTTTGTCCTCTCTGCATCGCAGCAAATTGTTTCTGTTTTGCCGTCATTGGGTTTGCAAATGTCTTCACAATCGTACTCCATTTGGGATAAATTCCATCTCCTAAATAGTATCCATGGTCATATGTGTTCTGACCAAGAGTAAATGATACGGGAGTTGACTTACCTTGCGCCAAATCGTTGAACAAATGAGATCGTTCGACAACGTTTAAGTCATTAAGAGAACCTGGCATTCCAAAGAAAGCATGCCAGATCCACAAATCATGAGAGGCAACTGCTTCTAAGATGATTGTTGGTTTTTTTTCCTTGCCGTTATATGCTCCGTGAAAAGCTTTTGGACAGTTCTTCCACTCCCAATGCATACAATCTAGACTTCCAAGCATTCCAGGCCAACCCTTACATTCATGCATTTCACGCAAGCGAGTTACATCTGCCTCGTTTGAAGATCGAAGATATTCCGTCCCATAAATGTCCACAACTGACTGGCAGAAGTGATCTAGGTTTTCCAATGTCGTACTCTCTGCAATACGATATGCATCCTCAAGGGCATCGGCGGGTGTACCGTATGCTAACATTCTCAAAGCTGCAGTCATCTTTTGATGCCCACTCAAACCATGTTTTTTTGCGGCGTCCTGCTTAAAAACAAAATAATTATTATTCTGCTGAATACTTTCGAGAATTCTTATGAATAATGGTCGACTCATTCTGAATCGTCGTCTGAATGTCTCTGGACCGTAAGTTGGATCACGGGCAAAGTAATCTTGCAGTAGTGTTTTGTGAAATGCTTGCTGGTTACGGTTGATATATTTCCTACCCACTACGGAACCACCATGTTTTCCAGAAGTTGATCCGTATGCTTCACGATATATCTCCATCAATTCCTCCTCCTGTTGATGCGCTAACGCATACGTTTCTTCTTCAGAGTCACTGTCGCAAAGCAAAACAGCTTTTAGTAAATTTCCAGACATTGTTTGATATTTGAGGATAGTTGTCTGATATTTGAATGTTTTGTTAGAGTAAATTGTGGTGAACAAGTATGACATCTATATGGTTAGTGGATAGAGGGTGTGTCAGTGCGCGGTCTAATCACGTACTGTAGCCACGTTCGTTTGCCGGTCAAGATTCTCTGCTATATTTAGTGGATAGAGGGTGTGTCAGTGTGCGGTCTAATCACGTACTGTAGCCACGTTCGTTTGCCGGTCAAGATTCTCTGCTATGTTTAGTGGATAGAGGGTGTGTCAGTGCGCGGTCTAATCACGTACTGTAGCCACGTTCGTTTGCCGGTCAAGATTCTCTGCTATGTTTAGTGGATAGAGGGTGTGTCAGTGTGCGGTCTAATCACGTACTGTAGCCACGTTCGTTTGCCGGTCAACATTCTCTGCTATGTTTAGTGGATAGAGGGTGTGTCAGTGTGCGGTCTAATCATGTACTGTAGCCACGTTCGTTTGCCGGTCAAGATTCTCTGCTCATTATCCATTATATAAATTCGCAAATCGTTATACGTTTAAATCATTTACAAACCTATCATTATTCAAATTACAATGTCCAACATGACATTTACGTCTCATGAATTGAAGTTGCTTATGCAGTACTACATTCAAACCGATGAGAAGTGCGATAATCAGGAGTCAATGACAATTAATTTTTGGGACACTCTGGCTGACCTGTACAACAACGATGTGGGCTCTCAAGTCAGACGTACGGCTCAAGAGGTCAGGACTGCACACAAAAACTTTACTAGGGCATGCACGCGTTACACAAAGATTATTAACGAGGTAATAGTGGAAAATGAGTTTGAGACAACACGTTCGACTTATGATGGTCGATACAATTTAAAATATGGCACGCCCTTCATTGCCCATGATGCGTACTTCATACGTCAAAACTGGCTAGAAAGATTTGGATGGCCTTAAGATAACAGTATTGATAGTTGGTTATGTAACGTTCGTTAATATATCATGAGCTTTTTGAATTGTCTTTTCAAATGATAATGTCTGCTTTTGTTGTCAAAGCTAATGCCTATGTCTAATGTTTGTTTTTGAATATGCCCTAGTGTAATGTATGTTGTCAGATCAAAAAGTACTGCGACCAAAAGTGTATTTTTTATATATTCTCTTTCTGCCTTACTTATTCATCATTCATGATCATCTTCTTCCACACTCACAACAATAAATTCTTCATCGCAATGCCTTCTTGGCCTTCTTCTATCGATTCAGATGCAGGTTACGTGCCTACGGAAAGTCCACATACTGATGAGGATTGGCTTATCGATTATCAAGAACAACACTATGAAGATGTCCGTAGTCAGTTTCCAAACCTTGAGCAGCTGAGACTTCAGGAAGTGGTCGAACCGCGATACGAACAAAATGTTGTACGTATGGCATATGAACAACATGAGAACCTGGATCAAGTAGTTCAACCTCACACTGAGCAAGAAGTTGAATCGCAGCTAGTTTGTTGTCTGTGCGGGTTTGAAGTTGAAGTTGTAGTTCGTGCGGATGGAGAAAATATTGGGCGTCGAATCCAACTATGTCAATTCTGGCCGAATGGTTGCAGTTACGCGGAATGGTTGGATGATCCATTATGTCCAAGGGGTATAACCTACGCAAATGAACTAGAACATGAGATAAGACGTCTTAGACTATCTGTACAGGAGTTGCAGTTTAATCGTCACGTCTAGTTTCTTCATATGTGCAGTCTATTATTACTGTGTCGTTTCTTATAAGTGTTCTATGTTTGAATCATTCACTAGTTAAACGAACATAAAGTATTCATATTGTACACCAACATATAGTTCGTATTTAAACGGACACCTACAAATAATAATATACACCAACATGTATAAGTCACGGTACTCACGAACATATAGAATTCACAGTAACCACGATCATTATAATCCAAAATCCAAGAAAGTGACAGCATATCAATAATACACAATATACTGAAATAATGACCTAAGTACATATACTCATACGCATAAACTAAAAAGTATACAACTAAAGGGAGGCAGCGTCGTCATCGTCAGCATCATCACCGTCATCACCATCTCCGTCACTGTCATCATCCTCATCTCCGTCACTAGCATCATCATCATCTCCATCATCATCATCATCATCGTGTACATCGTCATCCTCATCATCCCCATCACCATCATCCCCCTCGTCCTCATCATCCCCATCGTCCTCATCTAAACCACCAGCACCATACCCACTGGGACCAGCATCACCTCCGCCCTGTGATCCGAAATGCTCATATACAGCAAGTCTAGCTGATAGCTGATCAATCTGAGCCTCTAGCATCTGTGTATGTTGCATGTACATATCATGCATGGCGTGTGTATGTGCAAGAGTCATATCGCGAAACACACCAAACCCTACTCTGGCCTGATCCAATCTAGCAGCATACTACATAAAGATGACAAAAGCCATAATAAAAAAACAAGCATAAAATAAAGGAAAAATGACAGTAAACAACAAACGTACCTCATACGGAGGATATAACCCGACTTAAGGCACACCAGGATAGTCGGGGTGATCTGGAAAGACTAAAGGCTGCTCAATCAAAGTACCTGTCAAGTCATATGCTCTAAAAGTGGTATCAGGCTCCAACTGCATGGGAGCCTGGGAGAACTGTGACGGAATCGGGTCAAATGAAACCTGCGGTACCTGAACTCTACCGGCTGCCAGATGAGGTCCTATATGATCAAAGTTGACCCCACGAACATAATCTGGTACGATGAATCTACGGGGTGCTACTCTAGCCCAATAAGCGTCGTAATCCCCATCGATGAAAAAAGTACTACTATCCACCCATCCAGCTTGTCGTAGAGCATGTAAGTACTGATCACCGATCACCCTATGTCTACCAAACATGTCCTCGCAGGATAAAGGATCGTATGGTATACGACGATCACCCGTAATCTGATAAGCACATCTCTCTCCCAAATACCACATAGGCGTAAATGCAGGCGTATGCAAAGCAACCCTACGTCTTGATACTGAATACGCAACCATCAAGGGATGGTCGTCCACTAGAAGACCTGCATCTGCTAGATGAGTCCAATGTGAGGCCCAAGGAGTCCGAATGATGTTACCACGACTACGCATATCCAGCTGTGACCTAGCCTCCATCAAGTCATGCCGTACACCTAAGGGGACATGATGTACGTACTGCATGGTCGCCCATCGTCTCATCCTAGGGAAGTAATGCTCAGCAGCCTGACTAGTCGTGTCCTGGATGCGGGGATGCATGTTTGCCGTGTACTCGTAGTACCATAACGGCAAAATATACCAAAAAGCATACATCTGCCTGACATCGCCAAGCGCAAATGAATCTAGAGCGGTATATAGGGTGCCTAATATCGCTGTGCCCCAGTCGATAGTATGTAGCTGGTCTAATCGGGCAAGGGAAGCTAAATAGCCAAGTCTAACCGTACCTTTTTGGTTCGAAAAAAAGGTCGAACAAAACAGGTACAACAAAAATGCTCTAGTAACTGCATCCATCATATCGGCTCTAGCTATATAACTGGTGATGTAATGCTGCAAGTACGTCAACTTAACAGAACCACTAGAGACGCAAGTAACATCTACAGTGGTAAAAAAACAGTATACAAATTGGGCGACTCGTATAAATCATCGAATGGAAAAGGTCGAAGACCCTGTCGTCCAATCTCAATCCCAGTGAACATGTAGAAATCAACCGGGGTGATACCAAGCTCAAAATCTGAAAAATGAAACGTATGCGTGGTGGGCCACCACCTCTCAGCTAATGCCTGGATGAGAGGTCGATCAAAGGACTGAACAGGCCTAATCGACAAAAATAGACCAAAAGGGCTAGCCTGTAGCCTCAATAATAGGACCAGGAAGATAGTCATAAAACTGGGTAATGCACTTAGCCCAACTACCCCGATAGTGAATGTAATGGTCCTATAGATAGTTAATGAAACAACAATGTTTGATAGCGTAAGGGTTATTTAATATAAGTATGTAATGTACAAATTAAAATAACAAGTTATAGTAAGAGTTGATTAATACCTGTATGGTCGTCAAAGCGGTTTCGGCTCTATGCCGATAACCATCTGGCGGCTCATGTAAAACACGTAGATCGTCTGGTGAAACTCCAGGCGGTGGCGGAACGTGTAGTGGTCCTGCTTGCTCCTCTGGATGTCTCTGAACCGTTCTGCGGGCGATTTTGGTTGGACGCGGCGGCATTTCGGATAATTTTTCTAATTTAAAAAAAAAAATTGAAAACGAAAAGTGAAGAGAAATGAGGGGGAAGGGGGGGCGGTGCCCATTTTATGGGCGCCTTGCCTCAGGCGCCCATAAAATGGGCGCCTAAAGGTCAGGCGCCCATTAAATGGGCGCCTGGCCATTGAGCGCCCCCTCCCAATTACAGGCTGAATATTCAGCCCACTGAATATTCAGCCCATAATTGATTGGAGATGCCCTAACGAAGCATTCAATACTATCCAATTTTGCAAAAGCGACTCTTCACCTTTTTTCTTCTATCTCACGAATGCTCTTTAACGGCAGCATGCTTCGTTACTCTAAAACTTTACAACAATTCGTATTTTCTCTCAAAGGAACGAGTTATATTCTACGTCGCAGTACTTTCTCATCTTCCATGCTTCTCATCTCATAACAATCCTTGGGGATTTGAATCCATAAGATACGACTTAAAAAGTCCACCTTTTTAAAAAATCAAGCTTTTGATGCTGGGTTATAACCAGATCTAGGATCAATTTGAACTTGCAGAGTATCAAGCATCCAAATGAGAAGTGTTTCTAATTTGATTCAATTTTGTACCGAATTCATAGCTATTCTGTATGCTTATACAAATTATGACGTTGACTGCAGGGAAGCATTCAAGACTGAATCTAGTCACCTCAATTGTGATGCCCCACCTTTCAGATCCCTAAAAACGACACTTAATTCATCTACGGTATTCTATTCGTGTGTCGTTAACGAGTTTTCATGGGGTGAAATAAAAAAAATCTCACAACATAATAGTAATAATAATATGATAATACGATAGTACAGAAGGTTACCTGTTATCATGGAGTTACTAGAGTTACAAGAAAAGTACTACCATAGTTATAAAATACACATATATAAATAAACAAAGAACGGAAATAGATAGTTAGATAGATAAGGAGCTTATTGCTCGACCATTATTTTCAAAAGAGACCAAAGAAACCTACTACTCAAATATAAATGAGTATCCGAGAGTTTAGAAAAAACAATTAAATATTGCGAAGTGCGCAAAAAAGTTCCCGATGCAATTAAGAAAGAAAGAAATTTAAGGGTTTGAATCAAAGACAAGAAAATGAAAAAATTCCAACAATAGCTAAAAAGGTGAGCCTCCTTACCAAAGTATACCTCTAGACAATATACTTAAGAGAGTCATTTACTTTGCAACTCTCTCGGAAATGTACAAGCTAGACCCCACCAACCTTACCGAGAATCTGAATATTTCACATCTCTGTGTGCATACAACCAAATCCAATCTAGAGTAGTTACGAAGATAGCCTAATGGGAGCAAGTCCACATAGCTTGATGTCCACTCGCTTTCTGGTTTTAGTCGTTTCTGACAAAGGATAACAACGCTCAAATGAGCAACAAATCATCTTAGATTAATGATGCATAAAGAAGATAATAGAATCGATAGTCGATAAATCAACTATCAGGAATATTTAAAATAATCGTATATGGAAATTAAATCTTATACTCTTACCACTACTCGTTGATTTCAACTTTGTACTATCCCTCGGTTGAAAATGAAGCCAGGCAAATAAAGGTAGTGATACTTCTAAGACTCGCCTTGACGACATTTTTAACCTTCGAGATAGAGATGAGCTTTCATACCTCGACATTTAGTGATGAGAATATAACTAAATCCTTTCCATATAAGTGATATCGTTTATGGAAATTAAATTTCTTATTTCCATAACCGAATCAAACTTTTAAAACCAAACATGTCCTAGGATTTCACATCACAAATATTAACTTTAAACAGCATTAATTTACTTTAAACATGATTAATTACTTCAAAAGTAATTATTTAAAATTATTAATTAAATTTAAACATCATCAATTACTTCAAACATCATTATTTAAAATGATTAATTAACTTTAGACATGACTAATTACATTCAAACATCATTGTTTAAAATGATTAATTAACTTTAAACATCATTATTAAAATGATTAACTAACCCTAAACACATTATTAGAGTGATTAATTGACCATAAATATCATTACTAAAATGATTAATTAACTTTAATCATCATTATTGAAATGATTAATTAACTTTAAACATCATTATTGAAATGATTACTTAACTTTAAAACATCATTATTAGAATGATTAATTAAATTTAAACACATTATTAAAATGGTTAATTAATTTTAAAACATTATTATTAAATGATTAGTCAAAACAATTTATTATTAATATCTCTGAACTATATCAATAGCGACTACCGCTATATGCACCATAACTTCTAAACTTGTTTTGTAAATCAAAATTGCTTTAAACCATGGTTCAAAACAACATTGTAAAAGTGTCAAAACGCAACCAAACATTTGTTTTGTAAAAACCCAAGCATGAGATCGATAAAAAGATTTTTAAAATAAATGATATGTTAAAGTGTTGATATAGCGATAGTCGCTATACGGACACTTCCATAAAGCATTTTATACGTCATATAGATTCATCTAAACTTCTCTTAAAAATAAGCATATACAAATGCAAATGACATCCATACAACATGGAGAGAGCATCACTTGCAAATAATTACTTAAACATTTCGACTAAATCTCAAGCCATTAACAAATTATCACATATGTCATCCGCTTCAAGCGGAAACTAAACCAAATGATCATTACTTTCCATACATATAAACACTAGCAACTAACATCTATTATTATCATAATAGTCAAACTTAAATCTTTCTTTTTAAACGTGAGATTTACTCACCAAAATCCATGCAAATGCAAATCGATGCTACTGAAACCTAGCACCAACACCCGGATCCACTTTTCTTTTCAAAGACCATGCAAATGCAAATCGATGCTACTACAACCTAGCACCAACACCCGGATCCGCTTTTCTTTTCAAAGACTTGATTTTTAGTGCCTTGGGAAGTGAAATTTGTCTTGACCTAGGAATAAATGGGCTTAACCATGGCTTTAGGGAAGGAGTTTGTGTCCTTTTTTGAAAGTTAAGGGAAGTAGATGGGAAAAGGAGTGTTTTTGACTAGTTTGTAAGGATTTAAAATGGAAAAGAAAAATATTTTCAACTTAGAAACTTTCAAGAAGCCATGGAAATAAAAAGAAAGAAGCTTGGAATGGAAGAAATAAAATTTTAAAAATGAAGAGAATAAAAAATAAAATGAAAAATGAAGTTGTTTTTATATAAAATTAGATATAGAAAATTACCATTTTACCCTTGGCCATTACCCTCCTTAACTTTTGCCACATCACCCCTACCTACCTTACTCCACACGCATCCTCCAACCTCTCCCTCATTTCTATCACATCATCACTTCACATGACTTGATGTATCCTCATTTTATACCATTTTCCTTTTTAAATCTTAAAAGACAAGTCAAAACTTAATTTACTTAAGTATAAATTTAAACTTATTAAACTCTAACTACTTCTTTAACAGAAGTATATGTTATTTATATATGTGTGAGTATATATACCCTAATGTACACAACATGTTCCTACAACCTTTAGACGATGAAAATTCAAAAACTCGAAAAACGATTTTCGGTCACATTCTCAATTTTTCTCCGTACTACTTATTTTTGTACCAAATTTCAAAACAACTCTGCCTCCATTAGTTATTATCAAAATAAGGTTTATTTGAGTTATAAAATCCATTATTTAAATATTAAAAAATATATTAAATATTCAAATCCAAAGTGATTTAATTAGGGGTCGTTACATCCTTCCCTCCTTATAAGAAATTTCATCCCTAAAATTAATCATACACAACAAAAGATATAAAAAGCATCCCAAATGATATTATTTAATAAGCAGGCACGAAAAAAGTGACTCTACCACAACCGATGAGTACACTAAATGTAACATCCCGCCTTTTTGTACGGTTTAAATCGACGATAAACCACACATGTCAGACTCAAACCATACAGAAGGGCGGATTGTTATTGGGGTGAATAAGAAAAATCATAGAAAGAAAAAACAAAAAAGAATCTTGCAACGGAACGACAAAAATATAATAATCAAATAAACAATTCATGAAGCTGTTTTACAAAACATTTGATTTTACTTCTACAATACATATTAGAGTTACACATACAAGAGAATAAATAAATAATGCAGCGGAATAGTATGAATGCAGTAGAAAATGTAATAGATAACAGTAACACAATCTTCGTCTTCGTTCTATAGAGATAAAGTCTTCAAATCCTGAAATGCTCAGACTAACCCGAGCGAGTTGAAAAGACAAAACATTCGAGTCAGAACTAAAAGATCTTATGTAAGTTAAACCAATGGTAAAATATCAGTGGAACGGCGTCAGAGATGTTTACGGGATTTCGCATCTCCTATCCAGTGTCAAACGTGAGTGCACTAACTTAACAGATGCTCGGGATTCACATCTCCTAAGGATCCGTTAAACTATTTACTATGCAGTAATATTTCGCTATTATGATAATGTCTATAGTAAAACAAACTTACTTTTAAATAGCGTTAAGGAGTTACCCAATCTCCCCCTTAACCAATAATAGTCTCAGTAGTCCATCCAGTATCAGCGCATCTCCAAATCGGGAGACTACCATAAATACTCCACGGGCTACGAGAGAAAACCAAACTCGTACAAGGCGCGCTAGGGTAGGTTCACAAGGCAATGCCAGGGTAGATATACCAATTACGCACACATGCTGGTGGTGACGCATAGCGCACAGCTACCACCCACTTCGAACCACACCCCCAAAAAAAAATGTCAAAAGTGGCCACCAAATCAATCTCAAGTCAGAATATAATATCGAAGGAGTGTGTCCGATAAGAGGGGCTACCTCGTTGGCCCGAGGTTGCTCCTGTTTTAGCCACCTTAAGCCAACTCATGGGAGTTGGGTCCACGTATATACCTTAATAGAACGACGCCACCATCCTACTTCATTCTGTAATCTCCACCGCGTACACGGTTGTTAAAATGATTTTCGGAGTAAGCAGAGAATATGACAACTTCCGATCCTGGTCTCTTTAACAACCAAACGTTATAATAACCCGCAGTCATTTCAAAATAATTTATACTTCAAAATCAGAATATAATATCCATTTCAAAACCATATAAATACGATATCATTTCCATTTCAAAAACCAAAACCAAATCAATATGATATCCCCTTTTTATAAAAACCATCAAATCAATATAATATCATTTTATTTCAAATATATCGTTTTTCCAAAATCATAACACTTTTAAAGTTATAACACTTCGAAATCAAACACTTAAAGTATAACACTTTCACATCATAATACTTTGAAACTCACAAATTTGAAACGTAACTTCACCACTTAAATAGTTTAAATATTAGAATACTTTATATAATAAAATAGCTTCTTAAATTACCCAAAACAATTCCAAAACAAATCGAATTCCAAAACTTGTATTTAACCAAATTTTAAATAATAAATTTCAATACGATTCAGTTTCCAAATAAACTATTCCAAGTTATATCGATTTCAAAGCAGATTTGATCCATAGAATAAACCATTTCAAATTCAATATATTTCAAATTTAGGTATTCAACAATTTCAAAACTAAGTTTGGTAATTACGATTCAACAATTCAATTTTCTATTATTTAGTTTTGAAATATTTTACATATTAAATCCATTACCATTTACATAAAACTCGAATTACAAATAACTAAATATTTCCTTCAATTTATTTATACTTAAAATATTTACTTAATTCACCTTAAATACGATTAAGTTATAAAATCATATCTCTTAAAATTTTAATTTAATAAATTTCACAACAAACTTATTTGAATTTAATTCTTAAATAAATTCAATTTCAAATGAATTTCCAATTTACATTCCAACCTTAATTTATTTAAATCATTATAAAAATCAAGAAGAAACTAACATTTATAAAATCTCTAAGATCAATATTTATATAAAACCATATACTTGTTTACAGAACCATAGAAATCATTTCAAAATATTTATATATATAGATCACGGTGTCTGAATATAATTTTCTATCCTATGGTCAAGTGATACAGATATTTAATCTTTTCAATCTGCAATTTAAAATGTTTAATACGGTTTTATATCATTTCAAACCACAATCCCGAATGAAATAAAAATTCATACAACTTGCAGTTATAACAACATAAAATACAACATCCATTCATCCAATATCAATCATCAAACATTTATCACAATCATCACCCAATTCAATCAATAACATCAATATAAAATAGATAATAAATAACAGGCATTTACTGGCAGTTTATATTCAAAAATAAACTAAACAACAATTTAACAGGCAGTTTATATGCAATAATAGATTTAATAACAATTTAACTGGCAGTTTATATGTAATAGTAAATTAAATGACAATTTAATTCAATAAATTCAATTTAACTGAGATTATGATTAAAAATATGCCAAACAGTCATAAATAATTTTCTAATCACATTATAAATCAATTTTTAACAAACATAAGAAATTTTAGAAGTTGTGATTGAGTTAAAACACTCATCTTTTGAATTTAAATTGAATTTAATCCAATTTAAACCCAAATTTTGAACAGTCTTAGAATTCTTCTAAACTAGCGCC
This sequence comes from Allium cepa, assembly GCA_030765085.1. Lineage (NCBI taxonomy): Eukaryota > Viridiplantae > Streptophyta > Magnoliopsida > Asparagales > Amaryllidaceae > Allium > Allium cepa. The sequence goes on along the minus strand of CM060934.1, from coordinate 1,012,153,009 downwards.
AAAATGTCTGGAATTTTTCTAAGATCGCAGTGGAGAAAACTGCACATGGAACGGACCTCGTACGTAAAAGTTACATGCATTAGAATGATTGAAATTGAAATTAAAATAAAATAAACAAACAGCTCACTTCTGCCACGTCATAGCTTCTTCCAGAACGCATGCGAAAACAACGCGATCAAACCCAAAACATCACCGTTTAACCGAGCATTTGACCCCGCCCATCGGCCATCGGGCGCAGTCGTCGTCAACCATGCCGAAACCCTCCACAAACTTGCCTCCTCCGGCGCTACAACCGGCCAGCACCCCACGTCCTCCGCCGCCCCCCAGGCAGACGCGCCTCCACGCGTTTTGAAACCCTAACCGAGATTTTGGTGCTGATGTGACCGCTAATAGGACGAACGATCGTCACCGATGAACTCCGCTCTGCCCACTCTACAAAACCCTTAAATCAATTCAACGATCCGACAACGTTCATCGACGCACGATGAATGGCCGTGAGTATTCCATTGGTTTCCGGCCACATCGAAACTCAAATTGAAAAATGAATCATATATCCGACTTGCGCTCGTCTAGAGATTCAATCCATATATAATTCGATATAGTTTGTGGAGTTTGAAATTTTGAAGTTGAAATTTGAATTGGAATTGAACTGAGGAGTTTTTGGGTTTTTAGCCATTGAAAAGAGGAGCAACAGAAATTTCTATACATACAGAAATGAGGAATAGAAAGGCTGCTAGGGTTTATAATTGGATATATATATATATATATATATATATATATATATATATATATATATATTGGTAGGGTTGAAAATAGAAAGAACGGATTGATTTGGATTGAAAGTTGAACGACAAATAGCTCGAAAAGTCCATTTTGTAACGACCCGCTATTTTGGACTATTCGCATCCGCACATGTCGGACTTGAATAATTCAAAATACCGAATTATTAATTTAAATTTGGCAAAACTCAGATCTACAGTAAATAAATAATCACAGAACCACAGACACAGAGTAATAATATGCAGCGGAAGTAAAAGAGATAGTAGTTCATGAAGCTACTATATAAATATATAAGATACATCAGAGTTTACATCAGAAGAGTAACACGATACATCAAATACAAATCAAAATACATCACTGGAATCATCGAATACTGAAGGCAGAATAGATGGCTCGATCTTCAAGCAAAGCTCCAACTCCAAGGTGAGCCTCGAAAGCTGGTACTCTCAATCTGACCCGAGCGTAAAGCAAAACACAAACACTCGAGTCAGGACTAACATTCTTATATCAATAAATCCAACTCAAGTGAAATAATAATTGAAATACAAGTAACTCAAAGGACGTTGGAATAATCATCCTTTAAGGATCCGTTAAACTATCTACTATGTAGTAGTATACGCTAAATAGATAATGTCTATCAGTAATATAAAGTATCAAAATAGTGTTAAGGCGTTACCATTATCCCCCTTAACACATTTTATATAAGCGTCATAGTCTATACAGCACTGTAAACTCCACCGTAAACTAGTGGGATATCAGGGAGTACTCCATAGGTATAACACAAAACAAATTCGTAGTGGTCGCGTATATAGGGATACAAGTATGACAAGGCACATGAGACAATACCCAAGGTAGTGAAACTACCGTTTGCCTGATCCGGACTGGTGAGAACGCATCGCCGCAACGATCGCAACACCGTGAAACAACACTCCTGAAATTCCGAGGGTGTACCAATCAATCACAAGTAATGAGTAGTAGTTATGAAGAAGTGTGTCCGCTCAAGGTGGCTAACCCCATTTGGCCCGGCACGGCTCCTGATTTTAGTCATTTCCAATTTGACACAAGTGTCAAGGCTATCCATTATCGTTCTTTTTCTTCAGTCATCACGTACATCATTCCAACCACTTCATTCTGGATCATCACTCCGCGTATAGTTATTAAAGTGGTTTTCGGTTTAAATAGAGAGTATATCCATAACCAATTCCGGTTTCTTTAATAACTTCCGTAATTATTACACCGATTGGTCGTTTAACAAATTTCAAAACCAAATCAAATTCAATTTCAATTTGAATTCGTAAATCAACATTTCGTTAGTCTTTCTAAATCAATTTCCAAAGTTTACGTTTCAAAACTTCCAAATTACCATTTCAAAATCTTATAATTCGATTTCAACTTTTATTTAAACAACTCAAATATTGATTCAAGTTCATATATAAATTTTATTTCGAAATCATTTAAATAAATTAATTTAACACTCAAATCAATTTCAAATTCGATTTCATTCAATATTCGCTAAGCTAATTTATCATTTAAAACAATTTTCATTTAAATTTCCAATTCATTAAATCGATTTCTTAAGTTCAACTTCATTATATCAAAACTTCAAATTCAACTAAATTAAATTCGTCAAATCAAATTCTTAAATTCAAGTCTTATATTTATTTTAATAAAACGCATTTTATTTCTTGTTAAAGAAATTCAATCCCATTTATTCATTTACTGACGAATTTCAAAACATAAATAAATAAAGAAACTCAATTTCACTTGTTCAAGAAGTTCAATTTCACTTATTAACTTGCTTAAATTTTCCAAAGCGTAGTAAATAAAGAAACCCAATTTTATTTATTAACGAAGTTCAAATTCACTTATTCAAAAGTTCAATTTCTCTTATCAAACAAATCAAATTTTTATTTAATTATCAATTAATTTAATCTTATTCAATTATTACATAATTTCAACATAATTATTAATACTTCCAAAAATTAATAATTACAAACTTGATTATCAGTCCAAACTTAATTATTAAATCTTTTCCACTTAATTTTGAATTCAAACTTAATTATCAAATCATTTCAACTTAATTATAAATTCAACTTAAATAGTTTCAAACTTAATTATAATTTCAAATTTAATTATTAAATGATTTTAAACTTAAAAATTTCGAAACTCAATTATTATCAATTTCAAATTATTTATTGATAATTCGAAATTTAATTATTAGTTAATCAAATTTCAAACAACATTCTTTCATCAATTACTACGTTAATATTTGTTTCGTATTTCAATCCTTACATTTTCCTTTCAAAAATTCAAATTCTGGCTTCATTTCAAAACTTATTCTTTGCTCGAATAAAATTGTTATTTTATTTTTAAATCAAATTATTGACCAATCGGATTTTACTAAATTCTCTACCCTAAGTCAAGTTCATTTGGGTATTTATCATTTCAACCCGATTCCAATTCAATTCACAAATTAAAGCATAGCAAAGGGAACTTGCAGTGTGATAACAGGGATGGTGTCAAAGTAAATAAACAAGCAATAACAACGATCAATAACAATCCAAAAATTAATTCAAATAATCCTGAAATAATCGTATTAATTCGCATTGTTGTTTGTGCGAATTAATATAATTATCTTTAGAATCTACACTATCATTTCACGTAGATTAAAGATTATTACACCATTATTTATACGGTTCTTCAATTGACATCAATTATTCAATTTCATACTTAAATCAATTAATACAACATAAATTCAAATTGTTCAAGGGTAATTAACTACTTCTTCATGTCAAATAATTAAACATTTAAGGGTCATATTATACAAATTTTACTAATCAATTTCAACACATATGTCGAATCAAATTTTTAACTACCCTATATTAGATTCAATTGCATAATATTTATCACTTTATACAATACAATTTTTACATCCAATATAAACAACAAACAATCAAACAATTATCAACCAAACTGTATATCGTCGCATAAATAATTAACAGATAATAGTGTCAGATATCATAGGTGAACAGATACGGGTAATAACAGTGTACAAAACTAACAACAGCATCTTTCAATTGTCATTTCAATTGAAATCAAATTTAATAAATAAAAGAATATTAATGTGAGTAATTGCTCACCTTTCGAGGCTAGAAAAACAACGGAATGAGTTATGGATCCAAGCACGGATTTCGAAGCGAAGCACGATGGACTCGAATTCGACGAATAAAGCTGGTGAATAGAGATTGACGAAATTAAATCAGGATTGTGTCGATGATAATAATTGGGTATTAGTGAACGTATATATAATTATCTTTATATATCAAAACAACCAATTCACAACAAACTTATTTCCTTTTATTTTATAAATTGAACAACCCATAGAATAAAATATTGGTCGCCTACCTCAGATCTATAATTAGACTAATATAAACGGCACGTGTACGTCAGTAAATAAATACAACATATTTATTTCTTTGGAATTCATACAGACTACATACTTATGCTCATGTAGATTATAAAAGTGTATAACTTTAAACAGTTATTTAAAAGTCTATACAAGCTCTCAAATAAAATATACATATACTTAACTTGATAACCACTTTATTTGTTAATACTTAAATATATATATATATATATATATATATATATATATATATTCGAACAGAAGCAACTTAGTAAGCCACTTGTATAAATATACGAATCATATTAAAACTATTCCATAAATATACGAACTCAAATAATCTTTTAATAGAGAAACAAGTTGCTGCAAATATAATACTAACTGTAAAACTTACATCGTATATGTAAACAAATACAAGTCCAACTCCTATATATTTATATACTCATACTCATACATCAGTAACAAATTCAATGTAAAAACTTGTATATAGTAGAAGAATTAAAATCTGTAATATGTCATATATATACACGAACGGCAGGCCTTATAATATGATCTAATATGTATAGGAAAGCTTAAAAACTTTACAAATGACAGGATAACTTATATATGTGAGCTGTTATATATGTAAAACTGGAAGTAAGAAACATAAACATTGATACGAACTATATATATAAAAAAATGGAGGTTATCACAAATGTTAAATACAGATATTGAAATAACTAATAGATGAAATTAGAGTTCCTACTGTGATGTAGCTGAAACATTAGAGGAAGTTACTAGGAAAAGAACAATAATTTCCTACAGTTTAGCTTGTGAAGGTTTTTAACATCATAAACATCTTATGATGATAAACTAATAAGAATGTTGCGTCAAACATTTATGTCTTAAATAATACTGAAAGATGATACCAATGATTTAACCGAAAAAGGAATGCTTTCTTTTTGGAGGGTGGCACTACGGTGCACGTCACTCTCGTGTAATCACTTTTTTTTTTATAGTCATTGAATATTTTAGTATGCTACACCCCATGCACTACAAGTCTACAAATGTATATTGCACATGTACACAGAGAAAGCTAGATGTTAGAATTCATTTTATGGTAAATGAAACTTAGTTAGAAACTTTAAAAACAACAGGTGTGCAACTGGATACGGCTGTTCTAATTATGAAAATAAAGAACAAAAGAGAATAAACCTCGGCAGAAAACATGGAGAAGCGGAGGGAGGCCGAGGTCAGGGGATGGTCGACGACAAATGGAGGAGCGGCGAAGGCGGTGCTCGGTCGGAAGATGGGCGAAGGCCGATGTTGAGTGCTGCCGGCGACGTGGGCAGTGGATGCAAGAGGTGGGGTGGTTGCGCCGAAATGATGTGGTGGTTGCTTTGGTGAGTTTGTGTGGCTGTCAGGTGGTTGACTTGGTTGCGGCGCTCGGATGGAGGCTATAGGAAAGGTGGCGTTGGAGTTGAGAGGCGGAGGGAATAAAACATGAGCATGTAAGCAAAATAAAGATGGTGGAAAAGGATGGATCGACAGCTACGGTTTCTAGAGGATGGGAACGCATGGAGAAGGAGAACTCTTGCCTCGGGTAGTGTGGGTTTGCATGCATGTATACGTATATGCTTGAAAAAAATGAATGAGCTTTGTTTCCCTTTTATTTTTTATTTAAATCTGAAGGGAGGAAAGAAGGTAAGTAAAAGGGACGTGCTCTTTGATATATTAACATATATAGTTCAACTAAAACCAATAGGAAGTGAAGAGGCACGTTGAATAGTGGACGTTGAACAGTGGAACAGTAAAGATTAGATAATATTCCCAAGGAAATAAAAGGCCACGCACGAATAAATAGGCACATTTAAAGCCAGAGGTCATTGAGTTATTCACGCAAAATTTAAATGGACACACAATAACCAAAAGACACAAAACCGGTACCGATACGGAATTGTGTTTCTGCGGATTCCGCTGCGTTCCGGACTTCAAAACCCAGAATTGAATATATCATAGGGATCAGTGCGACGAGACGATCAAAACGGTATAAGGATATCAGTGGTACGATTTGAATTACAAAAATTCGAATTTTTTATAATAGCGGGAAAATGCATGAAAAACGTAGAAAAATAAGATCGACGGAGCCAAAGATGTCCAAATTTGGAAAAACGACAAACTAACATCTTGCTCAGAAGATGTTTTAGAATTTTTCTATGTAAAAATATTTGGGTTTTGAAAATGTTTTATTTCATCGCTTTTTAACTGATTAAATTGAAGTAATTTTACGCACGAAATAAATTTTCATATTTTCGGACGAAAATTTACCAGTTGCTATGTTTAACTGGACGCATTTCAAATATCAAATTTATATCTCAAAATTTTATCGTTTTAAAATTTCACAAAATTTCAGTTAATAACGACTAAAATTTACGGGTCGTTACATTCTTCCCCACTCAAAACTTTTCGTCCCCGAAAAGGAAGGAAGTAGGAGAATAGAAATAACTAGAAAGATAATAGATTTGAAATAGAGTAAAACCATTGATTCAAACCGTATAAATTTCAATTTACCTTAATTTATATTCAACAATTGATTTTTTTTTTACATTCAAGGTTTCCATTTTGATTGATTTAATTTCACATTTGTTAATGTTAGATACAAAAGATTTCTTTCAAAACGAAATTCAATTTAAATTCAATTAATTCAAGATATCTCACTAAGTTGATTTAATTCAATTTATTAACTTTCAAAACAAATTTTTTATCTATTAATTACAACTATTATTTATTTAACTTATTATTCTACTTATCTCCATAAACATTTTATAATTTAAATTTAAGTGAATAACATTTATGATACGCACTCACATTTCATTTATAAAGACAATTTATATTGCATATTATCCAATTTTCTTAAATTAACAATTTCAAAGATCATAAATTTGAATAGTCATTTATTATAATCATGCTTTATTCGACAAATTTAATTCTTCTTTATTCCAAATTATTATTAAATTTATTTTACTTGATATATCTTATCGCCTATATATTAAGTATATTTACATTTATTATAACTACTCAAATTTTATTTAAAATTCCTTTGACATTATTTATATTATATAATATTCAATTACGTAGTTAACTTTTGAAAATTTAGGTAAGTTATATTAAATGCAATCGAGTATTATCCAAATAACATTCCTAATTAAATTCTGTCAAGTTTAAATATTAATTCAAAATTTGGTTTCATTTATAATTGAAATCATCTTTCACCCAAATTTTAAGAATTAAATTTCCGATTAATTTCAACAATTTGGAGATAATTATATACATACAATATATCCAAGTCAAATCTAAATTAAATATTAACATATAAATATTTTTAAATCAAGTCATACTTTAGAAATTTCGAATTCATTTCAAAACAAAAGGGTAGCAAGCTACTGACGGTCTCTCCACTTTGAAACTCGAAAATGAATGTCGATGATGCGGCCGTCATCACCGAGATTATTTTCCAGCGACGAAATAAGAGAGCACTGATTTTAGCATCTAAAATTCTTTGAAATAATTTCTATTGAAAATATTTTAATTACATTACACTCTAAAACTTTCAAATCGAATTTTGAAATCACCGGTAATTAAATTCTTAAATTCTTGATTCAAACTCATTTGAACTTTCAAATCTGGATGTTGAAATAGTCAATGGTTTACAAAATGAAAATCAAATATTATTATTTTTCAACAATAATTCATTAACTATTTAACTTCAGAAAACTTATACTTATTTTTGAAAATCTATTTCATTTTGAGACAATTGTGTCGGTTTGCTTTGTTAAAGTGTTTTGGAAATCCTATCGATAGCGTTGATCAGACGAATCGATCGGAAACCCAAATCAACATCAACAACACAACAACACAATATATAAAACATTTTAAATATAGATTTATAAAAACACTATACAAAAACAAATTTTCAATGCAAGGATAGGGATTCAAATTTGATTAATTCAATCAAAGAAAATTTTGATTTGAGAATTAGTTGGAACAAAAGATAAGATGATTATTTAACCGAATAAGGAAATAGATAATCTTATATAAATCGTAGGCAACCTTAACCAGGTTAACCGTGACTTCAAGAATAAGATCGATGCTGAATTCCGAGATAAATCAACCCTCGACCTCAAGAGATAGAATTCAGGTATAGCAAGGAATAGATAGCATCATAAACCGAGGATAAAGAAATCTCCGGTAAATCGATGTCTATTGTAAATGAGTTTCACCCATTTACAGATAAATTTGTGATTGGCGAGACCGCCGACTCACTATAAAGATCATTCGAAGTGGAGTTATGGGGTACTCCAGAATCAAAAGAAGATAAATAGTGAGGGATATGAATGAATTTTGAAACCGCAAAGAACGTTCCAAAATTCAATGGAATTGAGTTAAAAGGAAGAGATTGAAACTCGAATGAGAGTGATTCTGTAAATACATTTACCCTATATGCTAAGTTTTGCCTAGAGCCACCAAAGCTCTGATACCAACTGTAACGACCCACTATTTTGGACTATTCGCATCCGCACAAGTCGGACTTGAATAATTCAAAATACCGAATTATTAATTTAAATTTGGCAAAACTCAGATATACAGTAAATAAATAATCACAGAACCATAGACACAGAGTAATAATATGCAGCGGAAGTAAAAGAGATAGTAGTTCATGAAGCTACTATATAAATATATAAGATACATCAGAGTTTACAGCAGAAGAGTAACACGATACATCAAATAAAAATCAAAATACATCACTGGAATCATCGAATAATGAAGGCAGAATAGATGGCTGGATCTTCAAGCAAAGCTCCAACTCCAAGGTGAGCCTCGAAAGCTAGTACTCTCAATCTGACCCGAGCGTAAAGCTAAACACAAACACTCGAGTCAGGATTAACATTCTTATATCAGTAAATCCAACTCAAGTGAAATAATAATTGAAGTACAAGTAACTCAAAGGACGTTGGAATAACCATCCTTTAAGGATCCGTTAAACTATCTACTATGTAGTAGTATACGCTAAATAGATAATGTCTATCAGTAATATAAAGTATCAAAATAGTGTTAAGGCGTTACCATTATCCCCCTTAACACATTTTATATAAGCGTCATAGTCTATACATCACTATAAACTCCACCGTAAACTAGTGGGATATCAGGGAGTACTCCATAGGTATAACACAAAACAAATTCGTAGTGGTCGTGTATATAGGAATACAAGTATGATAAGGCACATGAGGCAATACCCAAGGTAGTGAAACTACCGTTTGCCTGATCCGGACTGGTGAGAACGCATCGCCGCAACGATCGCAACACCGCGAAACAACACTCCTGAAATTCCAAGGGTGCACCAATCAATCACAAGTAATGAGTAGTAGTTACGAAGAAGTGTGTCCGCTCGAGGTGGCTAACCCCATTTGGCCCGGCACGACTCCTGATTTTAGTCATTTCGAATTTGACACAAGTTTCAAGGCTATCCATTATCGTTCTCTTTCTTCAGTCATCACGTACATCATTCCAACCACTTCATTCTGGATCATCACTCCGCGTATAGTTATTAAAGTGGTTTTCGGTTTAGATAGAGAGTATATCCATAACCGATACCGGTTTGTTTAATAACTTCCGTAATTATTACACCGATTGGTCGTTTAACAAATTTCAAAACCATATCAAATTCAATTTCAATTTGAATTCCTAAATCAACATTTCGTTAGTCTTTCTAAATCAGTTTCCAAAGTTTACGTTTCAAAACTTCCAAATTACCATTTCAAAATCTTATAATTCGATTTCAACTTTTATTTAAACAATTCAAATATTGATTCAAGTTCATATATAAATTTTATTTCGAAATCATTTAAATTAATTAATTTAACACTCAAATCAATTTCAAATTCGATTTCATTCAATATTCGCTAAGCTAATTTATCATTTAAAACAATTTTCATTTAAATTTCCAATTCATTAAATCGATTTCTTAAGTTCAACTTCATTATATCAAAACTTCAAATTCAACTAAATTAAATTCGTCAATCAAATTCTTAAATTCAAGTCTTATATTTATTTTAATAAAACGCATTTTATTTTTTATTAAAGAAATTCAATCCCATTTATTCATTTATTTACGAATTTCAAAACTCAAATAAATAAAGAAACTCAATTTCACTTGTTCAAGAAGTTCAATTTCACTTATTAACTTGCTTAAATTTTCCAAAGCGTAGTAAATAAAGAAACCCAATTTTATTTACTAACAAAGTTCAAATTCACTTATTCAAAAGTTCAATTTCTCTTATCAAAGAAATCAAATTTTTATTTAATTATCAATTAATTTAATCTTATTCAATTATTACATAATTTCAAATTAATTATTAATACTTCCAAAAATTAATAATTACAAACTTGATTATCAGTCCAAACTTAATTAATAAATCTTTTCCACTTAATTTTGAATTCAAACTTAATTATCAAATCATTTCAACTTAATTATAAATTCAACTTAAATAGTTTCAAACTTAATTATAATTTCAAATTTAATTATTAAATGATTTTAAAATTAAAAATTTCAAAACTCAATTATTATCAATTTCAAATTATTTATTAATAATTCCAAATTTAATTATTAGATAATCAAATTTCAAACAACATTCTTTCATCAATTACTACGTTAATATTTGTTTCGTATTTCAATCCTTACATTTTCCTTTCAAAAATTCAAATTCTGGCTTCATTTCAAAACTTATTCTTTGCTCGAATAAAATTGTTATTTTATATTTAAATCAAATTATTGACCAATCGGATTTTACTAAATTCTCTATCCTAAGTCAAGTTCATTTGGGTATTTATCATTTCAACCCGATTCCAATTCAATTCACAAATCAAAGCATAGCAAAGGGAACTTGCAGTGTGATAACAGGGATGATGTCAAAGTAAATAAACAAGCAATAACAATGATCAATAACAATCCAAAAATTAATTCAAATAATCCCGAAATAATCGTATTAATTCGCATTGTTGTTTGTGCGAATTAATATAATTATCTCTAGAATCTACACTATCATTTCACGTAGATTAAAGATTATTACACCAATATTTATACGGTTCTTCAATTGACATCAATTATTCAATTTCATACTTAAATCAATTAATACAACATAAATTCAAATTGTTCAAGGGTAATTAACTACTTCTTCATGTCAAATAATTAAACATTTAAGGGTCATATTATACAAATTTTACTAATCAATTTCAACACATATGTCGATTCAAATTTTTAACTATCCTATATTAGATTCAATTGCATAATATTTATCACTTTATACAATACAATTTTTACGTCCAATATAAACAACAAACAATCAAACAATTATCAACCAAACTGTATATCGTCGCATAAATAATTAACAGATAATAGTGTCAGATATCATAGGTGAACAGATACGGGTAATAACAGTGTACAAAACTAACAACAGCATATTTCAATTGTCATTTCAATTGAAATCAAATTTAATAAATAAAAGAATATTAATCGTGAGTAATTGCTCACCTTTCGAGGCTAGAAAAACAACAGAATGAGTTATGGATCTAAGCACGGATTTCGAAGCGAAGCACGATGGACTCGAATTTGACGAATAAAGCTGGTGAATAGAGATTGACGAAATTAAATCAGGATTGTGTCGATGATAATAATTGGGTATTTGTGAACGTATATATAATTATCTTTATATATTAAAACAACCAATTCACAACAAACTTATTTCCTTTTATTTTATAAATTGAACAACCCGTAGAATAAAATATTGGTCGCCTACCTCAGATCTATAATTAGACTAGTATAAACGGCACGTGTACGTCAGTAAATAAATACAACATATTTATTTCTTTGGAATTCATACAGACTACATACTTATGCTCAGGTAGATTAAAAAGTGTATAACTTTAAACAGTTATTTAAAAGTCTATACAAGCTCTCAAATGAATATACATATACTTAACTTGGTAACCACTTTATTTGTTAATACTTAAATATATATTCGAACAGAAACAACTTAGTAAGCCACTTGTATAAATATACGAATCATATTAAAACTATTCCATAAATATACGAACTCAAATAATCTTTTAATAGATAAACAAGTTGCTGTAAATATAATACTAACTGTAAAACTTACATCGTATATGTAAACAAATACAAGTCCAACTCCTATATATTTATATATTCATACTCATACATCAATAACAAATTCAATATAAAAACTTGTATATAGTAGAAGAATTAAAATATGTAATATGTCATATATACACACGAACGGCAGGCCTTATAATATGATATAATATGTATAGGAAAGCTTAAAAACTTTACAAATGACAGGATAACTTATATATATGAGTTGTTATATATGTAAAACTGGAAGTAAGAAACATAAACATTGATACGAACTATATATATATAAAAAATAGAGGTTATCACAAATGTTAAATACGGATATTGAAATAACTAATAGATGAAATTAGAGTTCCTACTGTGACGTAGCTGAAACATTAGAGGAAGTTACTAGGAAAAGAACAATAATTTCCTACAGTTTAGCTTGTGAAGGTTTTTAACATCATAAACATCTTATGATGATAAACTAATAAGAATGTTGCGTCAAACATTTATGTCTTAAATAATACTGAAATATGATACCAATGATTTAACCGAAAAAGGAATGCTTTCTTTTTGGAGGGTGGCACTACGGTGCACGTCACTCTCGTGTAATCACTTTTTTTTATAGTCGTTGAATATTTTAGTATGTTGCACCCCATACACTACAAGTCTACAAATATATATTGCACATGTACACAAAGAAAGCTAGATGTTAGAATTCATTTTATGGTAAATGAAACCTAGTTAAAAACTTTAAAAACAACAGGTATGCAACTGGATACGGCTGTTCTAATTATGAAAATAAAGAACAAAAGAGAATAAACCTCGGCAGAAAACACGGAGAAACGGAGGGAGGCCGAGGTCAGGGGATGGTCGACGACAAATGGAGGAGCGGCGAAGGCGGTGCTCGGTCGAAAGATGGGCGAAGGCCGATGTTGAGTGCTGCCGGCGACGTGGGCAGTGGATGCAAGAGGTGGGGTGGTTGCGCCGAAATGATGTGGTGGTTGCTTTGGTGAGTTTGTGTAGCTGTCAGGTGGTTGACTTGGTTGCGGCGCTCGGGTGGAGGCTACAGGGAAGATGGCGTTGGAGTTAAGAGGCGGAGGGAATAAAACGTGAGCATGTAAGCAAAAGAAAGATGGTTGAAAAGGATGGATCGGCAGCTACGGTTTCTAGAGGATGGGAACACATGGAGAAGGAGAAGCGGCTCTTGCCTTGGGTAGTGTGGGTTTGCATGCATGTATACGTATATGCTTGAAAAAAAATGAATGAGCTTTGTTTCCCTTTTATTTTTTTATTTAAATCTGAAGGGAGGAAAGAAGGTAAGTAAAAGGGACGTGCTCTTTGATATATTAACATATATAGTTCAACTAAAACCAATAGGAAGTGAAGAGGCACGTTGAATAGTGGACGTTGAACAGTGGAACAGTAAAGATTAGATAATATTCCCACGGAAATAAAAGGCCACGCACGAATAAATAGGCACATTTAAAGCCAGAGGTCATTGAGTTATTCACGCAAAATTTAAATGGACACACAATAACCAAAAGGCACAAAACCGGTACCGATACGGAATTGTGTTTCCGCGGATTCCGCTGCGTTCCGGACTTCAAAATCCAGAATTTAATATATCATAGGGGTCAGTGCGACGGGACGAGTCAGATCAAAATAGTTTTTTTTATATCAAAATAGTTTCTTGACTCCGAAAAGAAAATGGATCAAACCATATATCAAAATAGTTTTTTTTAAATGATTTAATATCAATAGAATAGGTTTCAAGTCCAAATTCCATCTTATGAAGAAATTATGCTAATATCAAATTATTTTAAATTGATTTCGATTGATTTCAGTTTAATTGATTTCTGGGCGTTTCAGGTCCGTACGATCAAACGACAAGTCAGATCGTTACGAAACTTGAAATCATACAATAATTCACCGTTACGGATCCGATGAAACCGGTTTCGTTGAAATCTGAATCAGTGAAAAAGGCTATTTTTACATTAATTAAATAAATTAAAAATAAATTAGCTAAATCGAATTTTTAATTTCGATCCTATAGTTGTTGACAAATTTTATCGTTTTTAAATTTCTTAATCATTTACACAAATTTAAATAAATTTATATGTCAATTTAGAGTTGATTAATTTATCAATTTCAGTGTTAACCTCAATTTCATTAAATTCAGAAATTATAACTTTAAATTTCAGTAATTCTATTTAATTTACTTTTCATTCTATTATTCAATTCATTATCATCAAATAGATAAAATGAACATTGGTTCATGGTTTACTACATTAATATTCTCAGATTTCATCTTAATCTCCATTGACGTAATATTTAAATATTTAATTTCATTTATTTGCAATTAATCCAATTATTAAATTTTAAATTCCAATAAATTAACAAATCTTAGCTTCCATTCTTTTAATTCAACTAATTGTCATAATCTGAATGCAATGGACATTATTTGCAATATTATCTTAATTTTCATTGACTTATTTAGATTTATTGCAATAAATTCCAAACCAATATTTTAATTACTTATCTTCGTTGATTTTATCAAAATACGGTTTATTGCGTATTATTTCATCGATTAATATAACTTTGAATTTATTTCCAAATTTTACTATTTACAATCAATTATAATCCTACAATTGTTTCAATTAATTGGGGTTGCACTAAATTAGTTATTTATTAACTTGCATTAACATTATTGCCTTTATTTTAGTGATTTCATTATTACGTTACAGACTTTTTTATTTTCTTTCCGAATTAAATTACTAAAACTTATTAAATTAACAAAATTTAATTATCAAAAATTACGGGTCGTTACACTCTCCCACACTCAAAATTTTTCGTCCCCAAAAAGGAGAAAGAAGGGAAAAGAAGAACTAAGAAATCAATATATTTTATTCAAAAATATTAACTTTATAAACAAATAAATTTACAAAATTAAATAATTTAAATAAAATATACCCATCTATAACCATTAAATCTTTTTATACTTAAATTAATAAAGTTTGAAAAATATTTTTTATAAAAATTTCCAAGTTCAAAATTTACGAAAACTTTCGGCGGAGTCTCCTTTGTACGTGGAGACTCGAAAGAAAATATAATATCAAATAAAACAATATATAACATATATCTTCCGAAATAATATATCCCAACACGGAAAAAATAGTATAATAGCGCTATAAAACCTAATCCGAAAGCGTACCTATTTGTCGGGCAATTAATGCTTAATTATGAAGCCAAAAGCAGTAGAAATTGCTTCCATACCTGCATTTCACTTATATAATCCAAAAGGAGTTAATAATTATATAAAATGAAATATTTAAAGTTGTTTCAACCACTAACAAACAAATCAATATAAACAACAATCACTTGCAACAAATCATGCAACCATCACATAAAAATCAACGCAAATCAATCATCCATTTATATCAAACAAACAAATAGTTGTTTGGGTTCAAAAACTTTAAATTGTACAGAATGGAAAATAAACTACTAAGTGTACCATTTACTCAACAGTCTTGGATGAAACTTAATAGATTGTTCATACATCCAAACAATTTTGAAGTATCCGTGCCCTAACAACCATAAGTCAAACAAACGACAATTCCAAACAATAGATCAAGTTCATTCTTATTAATTTCATTTCATACATTTATTGGTTCATTTCCTTTTCGTTCATATGATGATTTACCCTTTTTAATTTACATTTGTTTCTTGCAAATTTCATTTCCATCCATTGATCCAGTGTTCATCTCACTTATTTCATTCATTACTTACTAACTCATTTCATTTACAAATAATATTCATGTTCATTTCTTTCATTTTTATGTATTGCTTGCAAATATTCATTTTCATTTATTCAGGTCAAGTCGTTTCTTTTTATTGCATTATATTCATTCATTACTTTATTACATAATTTTACTCGTACAATTTCCATTACATTTTCTTATTAAACATTACGACTTTTAATATTTAGTAAGTTATATATATGTTTTAAGAATGTAGTTGAAAGTTATACAAGTTTTCCTCATTTCTTTTAAATTAATTTGACCTTCAAAAATCATATCTTTTGTTTTTATGGGTTACAAATTTCAACTTTCTTGAAATTTCATTTATAGCCTAGCATTTAATATCTTACTTTAATTACAGGTTCCAATTATTAATTAGTCACATTCCATTTCACTACACTAAAGTTAACGGAAACTTAAGAACTAAGTATCGGGTTTAATTTCAAATCATTTTAAAATAATAGATAAATATATACTTACAACTTATATATCCAATTATATTTAAAACGATTTAAAATTTATATTTGTTTATCAAAATAATTCTGCATTAAAACTACAGTGGCCTTCCACATAGAAAGTAGAAAATTAATGTCGATGATACGTGCACTCATCACCGAAATTATTTTCCTGTGACATAGAGGGGAGTACAAAACTTATTTCTTTTCAAAATTTCTTTAAAACAATTCATTTAAATCATATTGAAATATTTATATTAGAAAATACTTCTAAATAACATTATTATTATATTCCAAAATCATTCGAAATAAATTTTCAAAAACCTTTGGGACTTAGGTTGTAGATTTCCAATTTCATTTATTTTGTTTAAAATATAATTTCCAACAAATATCTAAAAATTTCACTACCTAACAAACAAATATATTACATCCAAATATACCATTTATAAAATTTGTTATTTTATATATATATAAAAAAATATACAATAGGCAAAATTATTTCATTCACTTATCTTTCAAAACAAATATTGTGTCGGTGTGTCATATTAAGTGTTTAGAAATCTGTATTGATGTCATAACATCCTATGCACCAACCAGAATTTGTAAATACGAAACGGGACAAATTAACCCAATATAAAATCCTTTTTATAACACTAACAAATACACTTTTTATAACACTAACAAATACTCTCTCTCATATATATACTCTCAGTGACTCATCATACGGTATTACTACCCTATTAATAAAGAGTCAAACCCCACAAAGCTAAGGTTTATCGCTAAACCAAAGCTCTGATACCACGTTGCAACATCCCGCCTTTTTGTACGGTTTAAATTGACGATAAACCACACACGTTAGACTCAAACCATATAAAAGGTCGGATGGTTATTGGGGTGAATAAGAAAAAGCAGAGAAAGAAAAAACAAAACAGAATCTCACAGCGGAATGACAAAAATATAATAATCAAATAAACAGTTCATGAAGCTGTTTTACAAAACATTTGATTTTACTTATACAATAAATATTAGAGTTACCAGAGAATAAATAAATAATGCAGCAGAACAGTATGAATGTAATGGAAAAATATAATAGATAATAGTAACACAATCTTCGTAATTATCCTCTAGAAATAAAGTCTTCGAATCCTGAAATGCACAGGCTAACCCGAGCAAATTGAAAACACAAAACACTCGAGTCAGAACTAAAAGATCTTATGTAAGTTAAACCAGTGGTAAAATATGAGTGGAAAGGTGTCAGAGATGTTTATGGGATTTCTCATCTCCTATCCAGTGTCAAACGTGAGTGCAGTAACTTAAGAGATGCTCGGAATTCACATCTCCTAAGGATCCGTCAAACTATTTACTATGTAGTAATATTTCGCTATTATGATAATGTCTATAGTAAAATAAACTTACTTTAAATAGCGTTAAGAAGTAACCCAATCTCCCCTTTAACACAATAATAGCCCCAGTAGTCCATCCCGCATCAATGCATCTCCAGATCGAGAGACTACCCTAAATACTCCACGGGCTACGGGACAAAACCAAACTCATACAAGGTGCATTAGGGTAGGTGACACGGCACACAAGACAATGCCAGGGTAGATATACCAATTACGCATACGGGCTGGTGGTGACGCATAGCGCGCAGCTACAGCTTACCTTGAGCCACACCCCAAAAAAATCAAAAGTCAAAAGTGACCACCAAATCAATCTTAAAGTCAGAATATAATATCGAAGGAGTGTGTCCGATAAGAGGGGCTACCTCACTGGCCCGAGATCGCTCCTGTTTTAGCCACCTTAAGCCAACTTACGGGAGTTGGGTCCACGTATATACCTTAATAGAACATCACCACCATCCTACTTCATTCTGAAATCTCCACCGCATACACGGTTGTTAAAGTGGTTTTCAGAGTTGGCAGAGAGTATGATAACTTCCGATCCCGGTCTTTTTAACAACCAGACGTTATTAGAACACCGCGGTCATTTCAAAATAATTTATACTTCAAAATCAGAATATAATATCCATTTCAAAACAATAAAAATACAATATCATTTCCATTTCAAAATCCAAATCAATATGATATCCCTTTTTATAAAAACCAAATCAATATAATATCATTTTGTTTCAAATAAATCCTTTTTCCAAAATCATAGCACATTCAAAGTTATAGCACTTTAAAATCAAACACTTAAAGTATAACACTTTCACATCATAATACTTCGAAACTCACAACTTCGAAACCTAACTTCACTACTTAAATGGTTTAAATATTAGAATACTTTATATAATAAAATAGCTTCTTAAATTACCCAAATCAATTCCAAAAGAACTCGAATTCCACAATTTATAATTAACCAAATTCCAAATCATAAATTTCAATACGGTTCGGTTTCCAAATAAACTATTTAAAATTTTATCGATTTCAAAACAAATTTGATCCACATAATAAACCATTTCAAATTCAGTATATTTCAACTTTAAGTATTCAACAATTTCAAAACTAAGTTTGGTAATTACGATTCAACAATTCAATTTTCTATTATTTAGCTTTGAAACATTTTACATAATAAATCCGTTGCCATTACATAAAACTCAAATTACAAATAACTTAATATTTCCTTCAATTTATTTATACTTGAAATATTTATTTAATTTACCTTAAATACGATTAAGTTATAAAATCATATATTTTAAAATTTTAATTTAATAAATTTCACAACGTACTTATTTATGTTTAATTCTTAAATAAATTCAACTTCAAATAATTTTCCAAGTTATCTTCCAACCTTAATTTATTTAAATCATTATAAAATCTATATTAAAATATACTTTAAATAAATGCTTAACCATATTATCTTTAATAAAATCAAACTTTACTATCAACTTATACTATATTAAAAAAAATTTATACATAGCTTAAAATCAAAAATAAATTAAAATTTATAAAATCTCTAAGATCAATATTTATATAAAACCATATATTTCTTTACAGAACCATTTAAATCATTTCAAAATATTTATATATATAGACCATGGTGTCTGTATATAATTTTCTATCCTATTGTCAAGTGATACGGATATTTATCATTTAAATCCGCAATTTAAAATGTAAATAGGGTTATATATCATTTCAAACCACAATCCCGAATGAAATAAAAATCCATACAACTTGCAGTTTATAACAACATAAAATACAACATCCATTCATCCATTATCAATAATCAAACATTTATCACAATC
The DNA here is from genome assembly GCA_030765085.1 of Allium cepa. Taxonomy (NCBI): domain Eukaryota; kingdom Viridiplantae; phylum Streptophyta; class Magnoliopsida; order Asparagales; family Amaryllidaceae; genus Allium; species Allium cepa. The sequence continues at coordinate 1,012,133,160 of CM060934.1, read as the reverse complement.
ATCACCAATTCAATCAACAACATCAATATAGAATAGATAATAAATAACAGGTATTTACTGGCAGTTTATATTCAAAAATAAATTAAATAACAATTTAACCGGCAGTTTATATGCAATAATAAATTAAGCAATAATTTAATTCAATAAATTAATTTTAACTGAGATGATGATTAAAAATATGCCAAGCAATCATAAATAATTTTCTAATCACATCATAAATCAATTTAACAAACATAAGAAATTTTATAAGTTGTGAGTGGATTAAAACACTCATCTTTTGAATTTAAATAGAATTTAAATCCAATTTAAACCCAAATTTTGAACAGTCTCAGAATTCGTCCAAACCAGCACCAAAATGTCCGGAATTTTGCTAGGATCGCAGGAGAAAACCACACGTGGAACGGACCTCGTATGTAAAAGTTATGGGCATTAGAATGATTGAAATTGAAATTAAAATAAAAAAACAAACAGCTCACTTCTGCCACGTCATAGCTTCTTCCAAAACGCATGCGAAGACAACGCGATCAAACCCAAAGCATCACGGTTCGACCGAGCATTTGACCCTACCCATCAGCCACCAGGCACTGTCGTCGACCATGCCGCAGCCCCCCACAAACTCGCCTCCTCCGACGCTACCAAAGGCCAGCACACCACGTCCTCCGCAGCCCCCCAAGCAGACACGCCTCCATATGTTTTGAAACCCTAATTGAGATTTTGGTGCTGACCTGACCGCTAACATGACAAACGATCGTCACCGATGAACTCCGCTCTGTCCAGTCTACAAAACCCCTAAATCAATTCAACGATCCAACAACGTTCATCGACGCGTAATGAACGGCCGTGAGTATTCCATCGATTTTCGGCCACGTCGAAACTCAAATTGAAAAACGAATCATATATCTGAGTTGCGCTCGTCGAGAGCTTCAAATCCATATACAGTTCGATATAGTTTGTGGAGTTTGAAATTTTGAAGTTGAACTTTGAATTGGAATTGAACTGAGGAGTTTTAGGGTTTCCAGCCATTGAAAAGAGGAGCAACATAAATTTCTATACGTACAGAAATGTGGAATAGAAAGGCTGCTAGGGTTTATAACTGGATATATATAGGTAAGGTTGAAAATAGAAAGAACGGATTGATTTGGATTGAAAGTTGAACGACAAATTGCCCAAAAAGCCCGTTCTGACTCCGGAATGAAAATGGATCAAACCATATATATCAAAATAGATCTTTTTAAATATTTCAAAATCAATGGAACAGGTTTCAAGTCCAAATTCCATCGTATGAAGAAGTTATGCTAAAATCAAATTATTAAAAATTGATTTCAATTGATTTCAATTTAATTGATTTCTGGGCGTTTCAGGTCCGTACGATCAAACGACAAGTCCGATCATTACGAAACATGAAATTGTACAATAATTCACCGTTACGGATCCGATGAAACCGGTTTCGTTGAAATCCGAATCAGTGAAAAATGGCTATTTTTACATTAATTAAATAAATTAAAAATAAACTAATTAAATCAAGTTTTTAATTTCGATCCTATAGTTGTTGACAAATTTTATCGTTTTTAAATTTCTTAATCATTTACACAAATTTAAATAAATTTATATGTCAATTTAGAGTTGAATAATTTATCAACTTCAGTGTTAACCTCAATTTCATTAAATTCAGAAATTATAACTTTAAATTTCAATAATTCTATTTAATTTACTTTTCATTCTATTATTCAATTCATTGTCATCAAATAGATAAAATGAACATTGGTTCATGCTTTACTACATTAATATTCACAGATTTCATCTTAATCTCCATTAACGTAATATTTGAATATTTAATTTCATTTATTTGCAATTAATCCAATTATTAAATTTTAAATTCCAATAAATTAACAAATCTTAACTTCCATTCTTTTAATTCAACTAATTGTCATAATTTGAATGCAATGGACATTATTTGCAATCATTATCTCAATTTTCATTGACTTATTTAGATTTATTGCGATAAATTCCAAACCAATATTTTAATTACTTATCTTCGTTGATTTTATCAAAATACGGTTTATTGCGTATTATTTCATCGATTAATATAACTTTGAATTTATTTCCAAATTTTACTATTTACAATCAATTATAATCCTACAATTGTTTCAATTAATTGGGGTTGCACTAAATTAGTTATTTATTAACTTGCATTAACATTATTACCTTTATTTTAGTGATTTCATTATTACGTTACAGACTTTTTTATTTTCTTTCCGAATTAAATTACTAAAACTTATTAAATTAACAAAATTTAATTATCGAAAATTACGGGTCGTTACACTCTCCCCCACTCAAAACTTTTCGTCCCCGAAAAGGAGAAAGAAGGGAAAAGAAGACTAAGAAATCAATATATTTTATTCAAAAATATTAACTTTATAAACAAATAAATTTACAAAATTAAATAATTTAAATAAAATATACCCATCTATAACCATTAAATCTTTTTAAAATCAAATTAATAAAGTTTGAAAAACATTTTTTATAAAAAAATTTAAGTTCAAAATTTACGAAAACTTTCGGCGGAGTCTCCTTTGTACGTAGAGACTCGAAAGAAAATATAATATCAAATAAAACAATATATAACATATATCTTCCGAAATAATATTTTCCAACACGGAAAGAACAGTATAATAGCGCTATAAAACTGTAATCCGAAAGCGTATCTATTTGTCGGGCAATTAACGCTTAATTATGAAGCCAAAAGCAGTAGCAATTGCTTCCATAACCTGCATTTCACTTATATAATCCAAAAGGAGTTAATAATTATATAAAATGAAATATTTAAAGTTGTTTCAACTACTAACAAACAAATCAATATAAACAACAATCACTTGCAACAAATCATGCAACCATCACATAAAAATCAACGCAAATCAATCATCCATTTATATCAAACAAACAAATAGTTGTTTGGGTTCAAAAACTTTAAATTGTACAGAATGGAAAATAAACTACTAAGTGTACCATTTACTCAACAGTCTTGGATGAAACTTAATAGATTGTTCATACATCCAAACAATTTTGAAGTATCCGTGCCCTAACAACCATAAGTCAAACAAACGACAATTTCAAACAATAGATCAAGTTCATTCTTATTAATTTCATTTCATACATTTATTGGTTCATTTCCTTTTCATTCATATGATGATTTACCCTTTTTAATTTACATTTATTTCTTGCAAATTTCATTTCCATCCATTGATCCAGTGTTTATCTCACTTATTTCATTCATTACTTACTAACTCATTTCATTTATTAGTAATATTCATGTTCAATTTAATGTTCATTTCTTTCATTTTTATGTATTGCTTGCAAATATTCATTTTCATTTATTCAGGTCATGTCGGTTCTTTTTGTTGCATTATATTCATTCATTCCTTTATTACATAATTTTAATTTGATGTTCAAAAATCATATCTTTTGTTTTTATAGGTCACAAATTTCAACTTTCGTGAAATTTCATTTATAGCCTAGCATTTAATATCTTACTTTAATTACAGGTTCCAATTATTAATTAGTTACATTCCATTTCACTACACTAATTGAAACTATAGTTAACGGAAACTTAAGAACTAAATATCGGGTTTAATTTCAAATCATTTTAAAATAATAGATAAATATATACTTACAACTTATATATCCAATTATATTTAAACGATTTAAAATTTATATTTGTTTATCAAAATAATTCTGCAGTAAAACTACAGTGGCCTTCCCACTTAGAAACTAGAAAATGAATGTCGATGATGCGTGCACTCATCACCGAAATTATTTTCCTGTGACATAGAGGGGAGTACAAAACTTATTTCTTTTCAAAATTTCTTTAAAACGGTTCATTTAAATCATATTGAAATATTTATGTTAGAAAATACTTCTAAATAACATTATTATTATATTCCAAAATCATTCGAAAGAAACTTTCAGAAACCTTTGGGACTTAGGTTGTAGATTTCCAATTTCATTTATTTTGTTTAAAATATTATTTCCAACCAATATTTAAAAATTTCACTACCTAACAAACAAATATATTACATCCAAATATACCATTTATAATATATGTTATTTTATATATATATATATATATATATATATATATTAATATACAATAGGCAAAATTATTTCATTCACTTTTATTTCAAAACAAATATTGTGTCGGTGTGTCATATTAAGTGTTTAGAAATCTGTATTGATGTCATAGCAACCTATGCACCAACCAGAATTTGTAAATACGAAATGGGACAAATTAACCCAATATAAAATCCATTTTATAACACTAACAAATATGCTTTTTATAACACTAACAAATACGCTCTCTCATATATATACTCTCAGTGACTCATCATAGGGTATTGCTACCTTATTAATAAAGAGTCAAACCTCACAAAGCTAAGGTTTATCGCTAAACCAAAGCTCTGATACCACGTTGTAACATCCCGCCTTTTTGTACGGTTTAAATTGACGATAAACCACACACGTTAGACTCAAACCATATAAAAGGTCGAATTGTTATTGGGGTGAATAAGAACAAGCAGAGAAAGAAAAAACAAAACAGAATCTCGCAGCGGAATGACAAAAATATAATAATCAAATAAACAGTTCATGAAGCTGTTTTACAAAACATTTGATTTTACTTATACAATACATATCAGAGTTACTAGAGAATAAATAAATAATGCAGCGGAACAGTATGAATGTAGTGGAAAAATATAATAGATAATAGTAACACAATCTTCATCTTTATCCTCTAGAAATAAAGTCTTCAAATCCTGAAATGCACAGGCTAACCCGAGCAAATTTAAAAGACAAAACACTCGAGTAAGAACTAAAAGATCTTATGTAAGTTAAACCAATGGTAAAATATGAGTGGAACGGCGTCGGAGATGTTTATGGGATTTCTCATCTCCTAACTTAAGAGATGCTCGGAATTCACATCTCCTAAGGATCCGTTAAACTATTTACTATGTAGTAATATTTCGCTATTATGATAATGTCTATAGTAAAATAAACTTACTTTAAATAGCGTTAATGAGTAACCCAATCTCCCCTTTAACATGATAATAGTCCCAATAGTCCATCCAGCATCAATGCATCTCCAGATCGAGAGACTACCCTAAATACTCTACGGGCTATGGGACAAAACCAAACTCATACAAGGTGCATTCGGGTAGGTGACACGGCACACAAGACAATGCCAGGGTAGATATACCAATTACGCATACGGGCTGGTGGTGACGCATAGCGCGCAGCTACCGCTTACCTTGAGCCACACCCCAAAAAAAATCAAAAGTCAAAAGTGGCCACCAAATTAATCTTAAAGTCAGAATATAATATCGAAGGAGTGTGTCCAATAAGAGTGGCTACCTCACTGGCCCGAGACGCTTCTGTTTTAGCCACCTTAAGCCAACTTACGGGAGTTGGGTCCACGTATATACCTTCGTAGAACATCGCCACCATCCTACTTCATTCTGAAATCTGCACCGCATACACGGTTGTTAAAGTGGTTTCTGGAGTTGGCAGAGAGTATGATAACTTCCGATCCCGGTCTTTTTAACAACCAAACGTTATTATAACACCGCGGTCATTTCAAAATAATTTATACGTCAAAATCAGAATATAATATCCATTTCAAAACAATAAAAATACAATATCATTTCCATTTCAAAAACCAAATCAATATGATATCCCTTTTTATAAAAACCAAATCAATATAATATCATTTTATTTCAAATAAATCCTTTTTCTAAAATCATAGCACTTTCAAAGTTGTAGCAATTTAAAATCAAACACTTAAAGTATAACACTTTCACATCATGATACTTTGAAACTCCCAACTTTGAAACGTAACTTCACCACTTAAATGGTTTAAATATTAGAATACTTTATATAATAAAATAACTTCTTAAATTACCCAAATCAATTCCAAAAGAACTCGAATTCCAAAATTTATATTTAACCAAATTCCAAATCATAAATTTCAATACGGTTCGGTTTCCAAATAAACTATTTAAAATTTTATGGATTTCAAAACAAATTTGATCCAAAGAATAAACCATTTCAAATTCAATATATTTCAACTTAAAGTATCCAACAATTTCAAAACTAAGTTTGGTAATTACGATTCAACAATTCAATTTTCTATTATTTAGTTTTGAAAAATTTTACATAATAAATCCGTTGCCATTTACATAAAACTCAAATTACAAATAACTAAATATTTCCTTCAATTTATTTATACTTGAAATATTTATTTAATTTACCTTAAACATGATTAAGTTATAAAATCATATCTTTTAAAATTTTAATTTAATAAATTTCACAACGAACTTATTTATGTTTAGTTCTTAAATAAATTCAACTTCAAATAATTTTCCAAGTTATCTTCCAACCTTAATTTATTTAAATCATTATAAAATCTATATTAAAATATACTTTAAATAAATGCTTAACCATATTATCTTTAATAAAATCAAACTTTACTATCAACTTATACTATATTAAAACAAACCTATACATAGCTTAAAATCAAGAATAAATTAACATTTATAAAATGTCTAAGATCAATATTTATATAAAACCATATATTTCTTTACAGAACCATTTAAATCATTTCAAAATATTTATATATATAGACCATGGTGTCTGTATATAATTTTCTATCCTATTGTCAAGTGATACGGATATTTATCATTTAAATCCGCAATTTAAAATGTAAATAGGGTTATATATCATTTCAAACCATAATCCCGAATGAAATAAAAATCCATACAACTTGCAGTTTATAACAACATAAAATACAACATCCATTCATCCATTATCAATAATCAAACATTTATCACAGTCATCACCAATTCAATCAATAACATCAATATAGAATAGATAATAAATAACAGGTATTTACTGGCAGTTTATATTCAAAAATAAATTAAATAACAATTTAATCGGCAGTTTATATGCAATAATAAATTAAGCAACAATTTAATTCAATAAATTAATTTTAACTGAGATGATGATTAAAAAAATGCCAAGCAGTCATAAATAAATTTCTAATCACATCATAAATAAATTTAACAAACATAAGAAATTTTATAAGTTGTGAGTGGATTAAAAGTCTGATCTTTTGAATTTAAATTGAATTTAAATCCAATTTAAGCCCAAATTTTGAACAGTCTCAGAATTCGTCCAAACCAGCGCCAAAATGTCCGGAATTTTGCTAGGATCGCAGGAGAGAACCACACGTGGAACGGACCTCGTATGTAAAAGTTATGTGCATTAGAATGATTGAAATTGAAATTAAAACAAAAAACAAACAGCTCACTTCTGCCACGTCATAGCTTCTTCCAAAACGCATGCGAAGACAACGCGATCAAACCCAAAGCATCACCGTTTGACCGAGCATTTGACCCTACCCATCAGCCACCAGGCACTGTCGTCGACCATGTCGTAACCCCCTACAAACTCGCCTCCTCCGACGCTACCAAAGGCCAGCACACCACGTCCTCCGCGGCTCCCTAAGCAGACGTGCCTCGACATGTTTTGAAACCCTAATCGAGATTTTGGTGCTGACCTGACCGCTAATATGACAAACGATCGTCACCGATGAACTCTGCTCTGCCCACTCTACAAAACCTCTAAATCAATTCAACGATCCGACAACGTTCATCGACGCGCGATGAACGGCCGTAAGTATTCCATCGATTTTCGGCCACATCGAAACTCAAATTGAAAAACGAATCATATATCTGACTTGCGCTCGTCGAGAGCTTCAAATCCATATACAATTCGATATAGTTTCTGGAGTTTGAAATTTTGAAGTTGAACTTTGAATTGGAATTGAAATGAGGAGTTTTAGGGTTTCCAGCCATTGAAAAGAGGAGCAACATAAATTTCTATACGTATCAAAATGTGGAATAGAAAGGCTGCTAGGGTTTATAACTGGATATATATAGGTAGGGCTGAAAATAGAAAGAACGGATTGATTTGGATTGAAAGTTGAACGACAAATGGCTCAAAAAGCCCGTTCTGACTCCGGAATGAAAATGGATCAAAACATATATCAAAATAGATCCTTTTAAATATTTTAAAATCAAGGGAACATGTTTCAAGTCCAAATTCCATCGTATGAAGAAGTTATGCTAAAATCAAATTATTTCAACATTGATTTCAATTTAATTGATATCTGGGCATTTCAGGTCCGTACGATCAAACGACAAGTCCGATCATTACGAAACATGAAATTGTATAATAATTCACCATTACGGATCCGATGAAACTAGTTTCGTCGAAATCCGAGTCAGTGGCAAAATGACTATTTTTACATTAATTAAATGAATTAAAAATAAACTAATTAAATCAAGTTTTTAATTTCAATCCTATAATTGAAAATTTTTATCGTTTTCAAATTTCTTAATTATTTACACAAATTTAAATAAATTTAGATGTCAATTTAGAGTTGATTAATTTATCAATTTCAGTGTTAACTTCAATTTCATTAAATTCAGAAATTATAACTTTAATTTCCAATAATTCCATTTAATTTACTTTTCATTCTATTATTCAATTCATTATCATCAAATATATAAAATTAACATTAGTTCATGGTTTATTACATTAATATTCTCAGATTTCATCTTAATCTCCATTAACGTAATATTTAAATATTTAATTTCATTTATTTGCAATTAATCCAATTATTAAATTTTACATAATAAATTAAAAAATTTAACTTCCATTCTTTTAATTCAACTAATTGTCATAATCTGAATACAATTGACATTATTTCCAATCATTATCTTAATTTTCATTCACATATTTAGATTTAATGCGATAAATTCCAAACCAATATTTTAATTACTTATCTACGTTGATTTTATCAAAATACGGTTTATTGCTTATTATTTAATCAATTAATATAACTTTGAATTTATTTCCAAATTTTACTATTTGCAATCAATTATAATCCTACAGTTGTTTCAATTCATTGGGGTTGCACTAAATTAGTTATTTATTAACTTGCATTAACATTATTACCTTTATTTTAGTGATTTCGTTATTAAATTACAGAATTTTTTAATTTTCTTTCCGAATTAAATTACTAAGACTTATTGAATTAACAAAATTTAATTATCGAACATTACGGGTTGTTACACTAAAAGGATACAAAAAATACAAACAACTACGACAACAACTTAGGGTAAGAATCCGTAATATAGTCCTTAGTTGTTGAAGTGCAATCTTTATCATCCACACTCCACTTAGCCTTAAAAAGGTCCACATGCTTCATCCTTAATCAATTTATGTCTTGAGCGATGATACAAATAGGCCGCTTAAGAATGGTTATGTTAGGCCGAACCTGTAAATCAGCTTGTTGTGCCTATTCCACTATCGTCGAAGGGTTGTGTACATACTTATGTAAATGAGTATGCGAAATACATTATTCACATTTGATAGTCATACATTATTCACATTTGATAGTCTATTTGGTAACTTCTCTACATATAAAAGTCTACGAATCCGGTCCAGTATGGGAAAATGGCCAATATAACAATAGGCTAGCTTCCTTCCCAAACCTCACAACACTTCTCAACGGAGAGACCTTCACAAGCACCGAACCTCCAACTGAGAACTATAGATCCCTATGCCTTTGATCTGCATAACACTTATGCCGATCCTATGCCTCCTTCATCTTCTGTCTAATATCAACTACATTCTCACTGGCTTCTAAGATCCTGTTAAGCCTAACAACCATTCTATCGCCAGGCTCAACCCAACATGAAGGAGAATGACATGGTCGACTATAAAAGGCTTCGAAAGGGGCTATATAAATGCTTGTTTGATTGTTGTTATTGTAAGTGAATTCGACTAAGGGTAAATAATCTTCCCTAGAACCCTCAAAATCGAGAATGCATGCTCGTAATAAATCTTCTAAGATTTGGTTCACTCCCTCTGTCTTCCCATCTATCTAGGGATGGTAAGCTATACCTAGACTTAGCTCAGTCCCTAAAATAGTTTGCAGTCCCTTCCAAATTCTGCTAGTGAGTACCGTGTCTTGGTAATTTACAATACTACAAGGAATACCATGGATCCTCACAGTATCCTTCATATACAAACTCGCCAGACTTGTAGCATTCCTAGTCGGCTTAATAGGAATGAAATGAGCACTCTTGGTCAGTCGATTGAATATAACTCAAATGTCTTCATTCTACTTCTTGATCTAGGAAGCTCAAAGTCCATAGAGATATGCTCCTACTTCTATTTCGGGATCCCAAGTGGCTGAAGCAGTCCAACCATCTTTTGTTGATCACTTTTAGTATGTTGGCAGTTTGCACACTGAGTCACAATGACCAACAAATCTTACTTCATCCCCTTCCATCAGAATACCCTCTTCATATCTTTGAATATCTTGGTCACTCCTAGATGGAAAGATAAATTGAAGGGTGGCATTTGGCTAATACTTCCTGCATAAGTCCATTAAAATTTGGAAAACATATACGCCCGAGGATCAATCTCAAAGCCAGAAACAATGCCTTCTTGAACATCCTTCCTAAGTCGAACCAAAATAGGATCTTCTTCTTGACTAGATTCAATCCTCTCCATCAATACTGGCTTAACTTCTAAATTTACAACCATTGCTGCATTTCTACTCAACGCGTCCACAATAGCATTTGGTTTACTAAGGGTATACAGAATCCCCAAATCATAAGAAGCGAGAAACTCCAACCATCTCTGCTACCTTAAATTCAAATCTTTCTATGTAAAGAGGGATTTTAAGGATTTATGGTCCATGTATAACCCGAACTTTTCACCCAAAAGGTAATGCCTCCATATCTTTAGTGCAAAGACAACAGCTAAATGCTCCAAATCGTGCATAGTGTAATTTTTTCTCATGTGGCTTTAGCTGTTGACTCGCATAGGCAATAACTTTCCCATGCTACATAAGAACGCGCCCAATCTAGTTCCACAAGCATCCATAGACACCTTTAAACCTTCGTTTCCATATGAATTGGTTAAAACAGAAGCGCTAGACAACTTCTCCTTCAATTCATTGAATGCTTAATTATATTTAGGCATCCACACGAACTTAACATCTTTCTTTGTTAACTTCATCAGATGAGGAACAATTTTCAAGAAGTCTTTGATGGATCTACAGTTAAAACCAATCAATATTAAGAAAGTTCTAACTTCCATTGCACTTTCAGGCCTCTTTTAGTCTTGAACTGCAACAATTTAAGCTGGATCAATAGATATGCCCTCTCTCGAAACAACATGCCATAGAAACCTAACTTCGGGTTTCTAAAAATGGCACTTAGAAAACTTAGCCTTCAACACTTGGCAAGTATTGAGTACATCATGGAGATGATATTTATGCTCCTCATCCACCTTTGAATAGATAAGAATGTCATCAATAAACAAGAACAAATTTATTAAAAGCATCTCGAAATACTTGATTCATTAAGTCCACAAAGTAAGCAGGTGCATTAGTCTGCCTAAATGGCATGACTAACTACTCGTAAATGCTTTGGAGTCTGAAAAGTTGTTAAGCGCACACTCTCCTCAACTATACCCTTAATTGGTGGAAACCAGTAGTAAGATCTAATCGAGAAAAATCTGAGCATCGTTGAGTTGATCAAACATGTCTTCGATTCTTGGTAAACGATGTTTATTCTAGATAGTCATCATGTTCAATTCTCGATAGTCTATAAATGACCTTAGAGAACTGTGTGTCTCGTAATAAAGACGACCGACGATCCTCAACTCGAGGTACTACGGCTTATCAAATCCTTCTACAATAAGCCAAATGTCTGCCCTTCTAGCTCCCTCTTCTCTTTCGTCGCCAACCTTCATGGGGGTTGTACAATAGGTCTGGTTCTTGGAATCAAATCAATACGGAACTCCACTTCAAGGTTAAAAGGTAAACCTTACACTTCATCAAAAATATTGGTGAAATCTTGAACAACCAGTATATCTCCTAGCTCCTCTTTAGCCCTTCGAGTGAATAACGAAAACTACTCATTAACTTATTAAGATTTTCACATCATATATCAATGCTTCTTCATACCACATCCTTTATCATAACCCTTCTCCTATCATAATCCAAGACAGCCTTAAACTTAGATAACCAATCTATTCCCAACAATACTCCAAAATCCATGAACCCAAGAACAAACAAATCGAAAGAAAGAGATGATTTCTACAAGAAACGGGCACATTTAGACACATATTGTCAAGATTTGTTGGACTCCCAATTGGGTTGAGATACAAAGAGGATTACTTACAAATATGTATTTAAGGTTAAGTTTATCAAAGAGATCAACAGAAATAAAACCATGGGAAGCACCCATATTGAATAATACTCTTATAGGAATATCATAGATGGATAATGTATCTCGCAACACCTACTTCCCCTTCTGTCCTGAAGAAGTGGATGGTATCTCTTCGATGACAAAAGCCTATCCTTGAGACCTCTTCTTTTGAAAATGGCGGCCATTCTTCATATGTCCTTATTTGTGACAATTGTAGCAAATTGGATTTCTAAAGGGGTCAGTGCACTGATTTTCAAAGTGAGCTATCTTGTTCCACTTGAAACAATGAATGTTGGCCAAGTTGGGCTGCTTCTTCTTGGAACCGTATTTCTAGGTTTCTTCCCTACCCACTGCTTCTATCCCTCATGCTTAAAATTAAACTTGCCTCCAACTAGTATTATTCATTAAGGCTTGGCAGAAACTGCTAGCACTGCTCCCTTCTGGAGGGAGTCCCTCCTTAATATCGAGAGCTTCAAATCTCAATGCCATGCTGATAAGGTTGGTGAATGTACCCATAAGATGATTGGTTATTTCAAATTAGAACTCCGGTCGCATCCCATTCACAAACATTTCATTCTTTCTTAGCGATATCTCTATCAATCTAAGTCCAAAAAGGGATAAAGCAACGAACTTAAGTGATAGTAACTAGTGTGTGGCTAGCTAGTACTTAGGATCGTGTAATATGGAATATAATTAAATCTAAATGTGGAACAGATGATAATAGCAAAGTAAATGAAAATAAGTATAATAAAACAAGCACACCATGAATTTTTATACTGGTTCGAACTTCCTGTTTACGTCCAGTCCCAGACTCCTTCTGGAATTTCAACTACAACAACCCTCACTTAACCCGGAGGAACAAGTTTACAATGCCTAAGCAATCGAACAGGACTTCACCCTCCTAAGCAACCTAATAGGACTTCAATATAAATAAAAAATGTATCTGACTATAGTGTGTTCTTAAATAACACTGATAAGTCTTATCTTTCTATAATCTTCTCCTTTATGATATATAGTGATGTGCTTTGAGAATTATGGAAGATAAAGTGATCAATGATCAAAGTATATAAGCAATTTGAGTGTAGTTTGAAAGTTTGAGAATAGATGATAATTCAAGAATGCTAAAAGTAAATTGGTGAATTGTTTGTTGAATTCTGTAATCTATTTATAGTATATAAAGAGTTGCAACTATAGATGAAAAGTTACATTGAAAAGAACAGGTGCAACCGTTGATTTTGAAATCGTTTCTCTTCGGTGAAGAGAAGCGACTTTTCAAGAAAATAGCAGTTAGAGATATTCAGACATATGAATAAAATAATTCAGACTTCTGAATTGGATTAAAACGTAAACAACAAGCTATTAGGCAATTTTTGACCATTTTCAAACGTCCGAATATTTTCATTCAGATGTCTGGATATCGTGAAAACAATATTCATGTTTTAGCATTTAGACGTCTGAATGAATGGTTTCAGATGTCTAAGTTTGCTCTTTTATGCATGTATGAGCATATGTGTGCATGTGTGTGTATATGTTTATATATATATATATATATATATCATATCAGGAGAGATTTTAACAAATTTCTAAGTAAAATACACACTCTGGACACACAATACTCAGCTTAAAACATCCGAAGAGGAATCTGCAATGAATCTTCTACAAAGAAGGTTAGTATACACATAACATTTTATATGGGTTGTCACAATCAAAATCGTGATTCCAACATTCTCCCCCTTTTTGATGATGACAACTATATAAAATTAATAAACTTTTAAAGTATTGTTACTCCCCCTGTCTATATAAGTATTGTTACTCCCCCGTCAATATGCACAATTTAATTTCTCCCCTTTTGTCATCGACGAAAAGAAAGAGCATGGATAATAATAGATGGTTCATTTCATTAAAGCAAACAAAGTAGAAGATAATAATACATGAAGAGTTAATATTTAAGAAATTTCTCATACAACTATTCAATCAAAGTTACAAGCAAAACATAAGATAACAACTAAAATAGACAAAGATAATTAAAATTTGCTTGAAAGAGATGGATTATTGTGATTAGAACTTAAGCTTGAGAAAGACCATTCAAATGGAGATGGATTGTAAGCTTGAGTGGACGAAGAGCCGGAACAAGAAATTCGATCTCATATTTTATTGAGAAAGCCTTTGATAGAATTGAATTTTCTTTCTGTCTTCTTCTCAAGTGCATTTATGTCCCAATGAATCTTGGATTGATTTCGGGACAGAGTGATGATGGTTTATCTTGAAGAAGTATTCAGGCCAATGTTTTGGATGGTGCATCGTCCTCCTCTTCTTCTTCATGTTAAGTATGAGAAGAAGAAGCAACACTAGTGTCTCGAGGTTGAGGAACACATTTTTGAACATTTTGCGACCATTGGTGGAAGGAAATAATTTGTTGAGGAGGAGGCCGTATAGGAAGACCCATTAATCCTAGAGTTTTAGCGCCTAACTCACTAATACATGTAAAATCGGAGTCAAGCATTGGTACACCGATATTTAGGAGAATGCGCATAATATAAGCACCATAATGAATGGTTCTATACTTTCTTTGGATTGTGATGTCTTGGAATTCATCCTAAATAATTTTTCCCCAATTCACTTGTTGATTAGAGTAGATAGAATAAAGTGCTTGGAAGTGTTCTTTATACACTTTTTCATAACTTCCCGTCCTTGGTTGGAGAGAACGAATAAGTGCATGGTGAATTAGCCTAGCTCGTGGCCTTAAGAAGGTAGATTATAAATTGCCCAAATTCATAAATTGATCGGACAAAAATTAATGTGAAACTTCATCCTGATGTTCCATATCAACTTCAATTTCATTAATATCAATTCCTTGATAATGGAAATTTAAAATATGACCTAGTCTTTGTAAATGTAAGAAGATTCTTACGCCACAAACTAACAACCAAACACAATCTTGACGGTTTTGATGATTTTGATGATCCAAATTTAAGTTTGCAAGAAAAAGTTTAATCATAAGATGGTTAATCTTAACATTGTTAGGAGTATACCCAATCAAGCTGTCGAAATAAAATTGCACCGCTATCTCTCTAATACGATATGCTGCGAAATCCAGGAATTTCATGAATGCTCCTTCGAAGATGTTGGAGTTCTTCATAGAATTAAATCGAGAAACAGCAACATCGTTACATAACCATTGCCGGATTTGGTCTTCGGACGGTCCGGAAGTTGATTCTCTAGTTCTCTTTGATCTTGGTGCCATTGGAGACTTAAAGGAAAGTTAAATGCTTTGAGAAGATTAAAAATGAGGGGTAGGGTTCTGAACTAAGTAGAAATGAAGAAAAAAAGACATTATACAGAGGGTGAAAAGGCAGGGTAAAAATGGTAAAGAAGATATAGAAGAATAGTTTTAAAAAAATAGGCTCAGACAAATTCAGCCGTCTGAATCATTTGATTCAGACATCTGAATTGAGTTGAAATGCAACCCGCAAGGAATTAGTTCAAAATTGGTCTTATTTAGATGTCTGTTATATTTGATTTAGACGTCTGAATCTGGGGCAAAAATTTTCTGCTAAGAAGATTCAGACATCTGTTTCTAATAATTCAGCTGTCTAAATTTTGTATAGAGGCACATATATTCTTTATTGAGAATAATAAAAAAACAATACATATTATTAAACAATTTTAAATATTACAATTTTTTAGAATAAACAGAGTAATGACAAATTAACATATTATATAAACAACAAGAAATAATTAAATAGATTTTGAAGGAGACGATGGAGTATTATATGATTCTTCTTCAACTTTGATGTTCTCTACAAATGGTCGAAGTGGAGACCATCCGTTACCACGTTTCGAAGAATTTGAAGTTGTCGGTGGACGTAGTGGTGATGGTTCCCAAGGATTGCAACGACTTGGAGAACGAACTGTAGACAGTTGATGAACTATATCTTTTGATGAAGAACCACAGAACTTTAACGTTACTTGTTCCAAAAAGCTAAGGCGTTTGGCATTGACTTTTTGTTCATAGTATAATTCACGTTGTAAGTCTAATGTTTCTTTCTGATAGTGATGAATATAATCGATTTTCTCTTTTTAGATGGTGATCCAAAAAAGAGAGACCGTCTTTTTCTTTTAGTTGGTGGAGTATATCCAGTATGAGTTGAAGGTGGAACAATCGGAACCTGTTCATATATTAGAGTAGGAGTTGGTAGATTTTTCGATCCCGAGGAAGGAGAGGTGTAAGATAGCTCAGATGACTCAGAGTTATATTGAGATGAAATGATTGAACATAATTTTTGAAAATTTAAAACAAAGCTTAATAAATTCTTGGTGAAAAGAATTAAAAATTGCGGACAATATATAGGTAGAAACTAGATAAAAATAGAGAAAACAATGTATGGTTAGAAGAATAATGGCCATAGGAAAAAGAGGTGAGATGAAGGGTACATAAGAATTCAATAACAACCTTAAATTTTAGAAAATAATAGAGAGTGAAGTGGTAGTGTAGAGGACTACCGAATATGAGGTCTTGAGTTCGAGTGCTAGATGACACTTTTTATTTTCTTTTGAAAGAAGTTATGAATTAAAAATAATATTTCAAAAAATATTCGAACCTATAAATCTTTAAAAGAGACGATTCCAAGTTCTCGCCTTAAATTGATGAAAATATTTTCATTTAACAGTTTTGCAAAGATATCTGCCAATTGTTTGTCAGAGGACAAAAATTCTAGATTTATTAAATCTTTTTCAATATTATCATGAAGAAATGATGACGAATGTCAATATGTTTTGTTCGTGAATGATTAACAAGATTTTTAGATAAATTTATAGCACTAGATTTATCACAAAAAATAGTTGATTTACATAAATTAAAACCAAAACCTTTTAGTGCTTGTTGCATATAGATAACTTAAGCACATGCCAAAGCTGCAGAAATATACTCTGCTTTACATGTCGATAATGAAACACAATTTTGTTTCTTACTAAACCAAGATATAAGAGATCGTCCAATGAAGTGACAAGTCCCACTTGTATTTTTTCTATCTGTCCGGCTTCCTCCAAAATCAACGTCACTATATGGCACTAATTTAAAAGGACATTCTTTTGGATAGAATAGTCCAAAGTCTTTGGTTTTATTAAGATACTGTAGTGTGCGTTTCACTGCTCATAAATGTGATTCTTTGGGATCTGCTTGAAATCGTGCACACAACCAAACACTCATCATTATGTCAGGTCTACTAGCTGTTAAATATAGTAACGATCCAATCATACTTCGATATAATTTTTGGTCAATACTTTTTCCACTTTCATCTTTATCAAGATGTATGGTTGTACTCATAGGAGTTGGTTTGGTAGAAGTATTTTCCATACCAAGGCGTTTAATTAGATTGTTACGATATTTTTCTTAATTTATAAAAATACCATTTTCTATTTTTTTTATTTGTAAACCAAGAAAATAATTTACTTCACCCATACGTGACATTTCAGATTCATTAGTCATTATTTTAGAAAAATCTTGACATAGTCTTTCATTTGTAGATCCAAAAATAATATCATCAACATATATTTGAACAATTAAAATATCCTGCTTATTTCTTTTAATTAAAAGAGTTTGATCAACCCTTCCAATTTCAAAACCAGAATCTATTAGATATCTTTTAAGACGATCGTACCAAGCGCAGGGTGCTTGTTTCAAAACGTATAAGGCCTTTTTAAGTTTATAGACATGGTCAGGAAATTGTTCGTGTACGAATAATGGAGGTTGTTCAACATAAACGTTTTCTTTTATAAAACCATTTAAAAAGGCACTTTTAACATCCATTTGATATAATTTGAGGTTATGAAAACATGCATAGGCCAGTAAGATTCGTATTGCTTCTAGTCTAGACTGGAGCAAACGTTTCTTCATAGTTAATCCCTTCTTCTTGATTATATCATTGAGCAGCTAATCTAGCTTTATTTTTAGTGATATTTCCTTGTTCATCTGCTTTATTTTTGAAAAACCACTTTGTACCAATAAAAGATTGATCACTAGGCCGTGGAACTAAATCCCAAACGTCATTTCTTTCGAATTGGTTTAGCTCTTCTTGCATAGCGATTAACCAATTTTCATCGATAGATGCTTCTTTAATATTTTTAGGTTCAATATGAGAAAGGAAAGCTGCATGACCCATTTAATTTAATTTAATTCTTGTTCTAATAGATGTACTGAGTTCTCCAATAACATTAACAGAAGGATGACCTCTTAATAATCTAGGTGGAGATCTTAATTCATTGTTAGTGTGAACAATATTTTCAAGATTTGAAATATCTGTATTTGTGATACTATCAGGGAATTCTTCATCATCTCTTATACTTGGGATTTGTTTAAAATTTTCATCGAACGATACATGAAGTTTTCTTCGATGATATTTGTTCTTTTATTATAAATTCGATAAGCTTTGCTTCGATCTGAATATCCTAAAAAGATTCCTTCATCGGATTTTGGATCGAATTTGCCAAGCTGATCTTTTGTGTTTAAAACAAAACATTTTGAACCGAAAACTTTAAAATAAGAAATATTTGGTTTTCGACCATTAATAAGTTCATAAGGAGTATTCTTAGTAAGTGGTCGAATAGAACACAATTTAAAACATAACAAGCTGTTGCAACTGCTTCAGCCCAGAAATGTTTTGGTAACGTACTTCCATTTAACAAGGTCCTTGCACATTCTTGTAAGGTTCTATTTTTAAGTTCTACAACTCTATTTTGTTGTGGAGTTCTAGGAAATGAAAAATTATGGAATATTCCTTTCTTCTTACAAAAATGTTCAAAGGCTTCGTTTTCGAATTCTCCTCCATGATCACTTTTTATGTTTTTGATTTTCAATCCTTTAAAATTTTTAATTCGTTTGACAAAAGTTTTGAAATTATCAAAAGTACCACTTTTATTTTTCATAAAAATAGTCCAAGTATATCTAGAAAAATCAACAATTACAAATATATATCTGCTGTGATTAATGTATTGTACTTGTGTTGGTCCAAATAAATCCATATGTAGCAATTCAAATGGTTGTAAAGTTGAAATAACCTTTTTAGATTTAAAAGATGACTTAGTTAATTTTCCTAACTGACATGCATCACAATATGATCTATTTTTAAAATTCATTTTTGGTAGACTCTTTACTAGATCATTTTTAGAAAGCTTGTTTATAGCTTTGAAGTTAATGTGACAGAATCTTTTGTGCCGTAACCAAGGATCATTTGTTTGGCTATTAAACACATATCTGAACTATGATTTATTTTCATATTCAGAACATAAATATTTCTGTTTCTATTTCCTTTAAGATAAGATTTTGATTTTGATCAAACGTACTACATTTGTTTTCAGAAAAAGTGATTTTGAATCCTTTGTCACACAATTGGCTTATGCTAAGTAAATTATGTTTTAAATTTTTGACTAGTAAAACATTTGACATAAGAGGTAAATTTGAAATACCGTTGTTGCTCACATCGCCTTTGCCGATGATATAGCCTTTGGAGTTATCTCCGAATGTGACGAAGCCTCCATCTGAGTATGTAATGTTTGATAGCATATCTTTCTCTCTTGTCATATGTTTTAAGCAACCACTGTCGAGTATCCATTGTCCTCTTTTCTTGAGTGAGACCTACAAAAAATATAAGATAACATTGGTACCCATCTTTTTTTTAATAGGGTCCTAAGAGTTAAGTCTTGGGAAACTAAACGCAAGAGGGTTCAGTATCCCATTTAAAATTGCAATCTTTATTTTTATGAATAGTTCTAAAAAGGTGTTTATATATTTCTTCCTAATCAAACTGTTGTTTGTTTTAGGAACCCAAACTTTTATGTTTTTCGGGTAAGTATTCCTTTTTTGACTGTTTTACAGTAGGAGTGATATTTCTCCTAATTTTCTTTTTAGGTGGAGCTTTTGTTTTGCTAACACACCCTAATTTCCTACTTGAAACAGATTGAGAACTACCAATAATTTTAGATAGGGTTTTTCTTCCTTTGTTAAAGTTCGAAACATTTTTGGTGATGCTATCTAACTTTGTTTTGAGACTAGTATTATCTAATTCTACCAATTTTACTTTTGTCTTTAATTCGTGATTTTCAGAAACAAGAGCGTCATTCCTTTCTTTTTGAGTTTCAATTTCTTGACTCAAAAGAGTGAGCTGAGAATTAATATTAGAGAATGATTCTTATAATTTTTTAAGTTCTTCCTTTAGTATTTTCTTCTCATCTTTGAGAATATCTCTTTCGAATTCTGCTTTATTTTGATGTTCACGAGTCTTCTTATGTTTTCTTTTGAGTTTTTTAGAGTGTAAACTAGCTCTGAGTTTATCTCTATCATATCATCAAAAGTAAAATCACTAACCTCGTTTTCATTAGCCATAAAGCAATCATTAGCTTGCTCGTTTTCACTGTCACTGCTGCTATCTGATGAAGAGGTATCTGAATCATCCCATATAGCAAAGAATGCTTTCTTTTTCTTATCTTTTCTGCCCTTGTTGAAGTTTTTATCTTTAGTTCTGGACATTCTTTCTGCATATGACTTTTCTTATGACAATTAAAACACTCTAGAACTGAAGATGATGGTTTGCTTTGAAAGTTCTATTTTCCATGTTTCTGTTGTTTTTTCGGAATTTCAAGAACTTTTTGAAACTTTTGGCAATAAATGCTACATCTTCTTCATCTGAATCGTCATCTTTTTCTTTTTCAGCATGGAAAGCTATGTTCTTTTTTTCTTGTGCTTGTACTCATTTTGCCTGCAAATTCACTTCATAGGACATTAGATTTCCTATTAGCTCTTCAGGTTTTATGGTAGAGAGGTCATTAGCTTCTTCAATAGCCAAGACTTTTCTTTTCCATTCATCCGTTAAAGAGTTTAGGATTTTTGATACAATATCAAAGTCAGTGTACTTTTCTCCTAAACCTAATAGTTAATTATAGATATCTTGAAATCTAGAGTACATATCATTGATGGACTCATCTTGTTTCATTCTAAAGTTTTGAAACTGATTTTTGAGCATGGAGATTTTACTTTGTTTGACTTTGTTAGTTCCTTCATGAGTGATTTTAAGCGTTCTCCATATTTCATAAGCAGTTTGACACATACTGACATGACTAAATTCATTTCTATCTAGTGCACAAAATAACATGTTCATAGTTTTAGCATTGGTAGTAGCATCTAATTTTTGTGTGTTTGTCCAAATGGAGTATTCTTCAGTAGGAAGAGTGTATTCATTTTATGTAATATTCCATGATTCTAAGCTATTTGATTATATATAGATTCTCATACGAGTAGCCCAATAATTATAGTTCAAACCATTGAAAAATGGAGGTCGTGCAGTGGATTGACCTTCAATAAAACTAGTGTTAGTGACAGTGTTAGTGGTAGTGCTAGTGTTGTTTTCCATATTAGCAAGATATCAGATAACTGTGTAACGGTTATAAGATGCCTTGCTCTGATACCAAATGATGGTAACTAGTGTATGGCTAGCTATTACATAGGATCGTGTAATATGGAATATAATTAAATCTAAATGCGTAAATAGATGATAATAGTAAAATAAATGAAAATAAGTAAAATAAAACAAGCACACCAGCAATTTTTATACTGGTTCAAACTTTTCGTTCTACGTCCAGTCCCAGACTCCTTCTGGAATTTCAACTACAACAACCCTCACTTAACCCGGAGGAACAAGTTTACACTGCCTGAGCAACCGAACAGGACTTCACCCGCCTAAGCAACCGAATAGGACTTCAATACAAATAACAAATGTATCTGACTGTAGTGTGTTCCTAAATAACACTTATAAGTCAACTGAGTACTATCTTCCTATAGTCTTCTCCTTTATGATATATAGTGATGTGCTTTGAGAATTATGGAAGATAAAGTGATCAATAATCAAAGTATATAAGCAATTTGAGTGCAGTTTAAAAGTTTGAGAATAGATGATAATTCAAGAATGTTAAAAGTAAATTCGGTGAATTGTTTGTTGAGTTCTGTAATCTATTTATAGTATATAAAGAGTTGCGACTATAGATGAAAAGTTACATTGAAAAGAACAGGTGCAACCATTGATTTTGAAATCGTTTCTCTTCGGTGAAGAGAAGTGACTTTTCAAGAAAATAGCAGTTAGAGAAATTCAGGCTTCTGAACAAAATAATTCAGACTTCTGAATTGGATTAAAACGTAAACAATAAGCTATTAGGCAATTTTTGACCATTTCTGGCGCCTGAATATTTTCATCTAGACGTCTGAATATTGTGAAAGCAATATTCATGTTTTAGCATTCATACGTCTGAATGAATGGTTTCAGACGTCTGAGTTTGCTCTTTTGTGCATGTATGAGCATGTATGTGCATGTGTGTATGTGTGTGTATACATATATGTATATCATTTCAAGAGAGATTTTAACAAATTTCTAAATAAACTACAGACTCTAGACACACAATACTCAGCTTAAAACATCTAAAGAGGAATCTGCGATGAATCTCCTGCAAAGAAGGTTAGTATACACATAACATTTTATATAGGTTTTCACAATCAAAATCGAGATTCCAACATGAAGCTTATACCATGATATCGTCAAATCAGCTTGCTTCAAATTAATGAAATTACTATACAATTGAGTTCTTCCCGCTTCTAGAATAAACCACGCTTCAAAAACTTCCTTGAACCGGGCCCAAGAAAACTCCTCCTCTGGAGTATTAGCTCTTGCAAAATCCCAACAATCCATTGCTGACCTTTGAAGTTTTCATGATGCCAACAGCCGTTTCTCCACATCTTCCAAACGGAGATCTCTTAATAATCTTTCACAAGATCAAAGCCACATTTTCACTTCAAGAATATTTCAATTCCATGGAATGATTTCTCGCCCGAAGTGGAAAAACTCTTACACAAAGCCACAAAGTTCATAGGGGGCTAAACTTGCACTATCACTTCCTCTACTGGAACTACAGTTGGCATAGTAGATTTCTAGGTACCCTGAGTTGGTAGCCGTGCTAGTTCCAGATCCTTTCCTTCCTTATGTTCTTATATTCATCTTCTACTGCCTAAACTAAGGTTTTATATCTCAGATTTCGATCATGTTTCATCTCGAAGATTTTTGGGGCTCGATCTTGTATCGGACGAGATAAATGTATATCGGACATCCATCTCGGATTTACATCTCAGATCCTAAATTTTGTCTCGAAGCAAACTCGAATGTTTGGCATCTTTAATATTAAATTGCATACAACTAAATGTATAAATACTGATTAAAATAATAATTTAACTGATTTGATTTATGGTAATAACACTTTCATTATGAGTAGCTTGAAAAAACATCCAAACTATATAATGTAAATAGATAATGCAGATTTATGAATTTAACATATAATATCACAACAAGATGAAGCAAACATGAAACATAACGTCACATAAGCACGCCATGTTCATTTGTTCAAATAGTTATTGATTTCTCTACACTATAAACAATTAATTGCCAATAACGTTACCAATGGTTTTCTTACATTATATATATTTCACAGTAGAAACGAAATATAGAACTATCCTACATTTACAAATAAACATATGATTAAAACTCCAAGTCCAAACATTTAAAAGATCTTGATAGTCGTTAGTCAACAAAATTAAATTAAGCATTCCACAAGTTATATTTTAATTATAAAGTTGACTAATTTAACAATATAAATGTAGCTTAAACTAAAAAAAGATGGAAATACCATTAATTTGTGCAAACGAAATGAAATTTATTAAGTAACTTAATAGGATACTATGAATTAAACTGCAATAAAATGCATTCGTGACCGAAATGAATGTAGAGGATGGAAGAATGTATTATATTAAGTAAATGAAATAATTTTATGAACTTTGGGCCAAGACCATTAAGAAAATAAAAATTTTAAAAAAACATCACTTCGGCCGAGATCTCACAAATAGATCTCAGCCGAGATTTGAATATCTCGGCCAAGATTCAGGTCAACCGAGATAAATCTGAATTTTTATGTTTCGAATCGCTCAAGGTCGAAAACGAGATCTCGGTCGAGATTACCGAAATTTAAAACCTTAGCCTGAACAAATAAAAGGTATTTGGAAGACAAGAATAAGATTAATACGGTTTAAGGAAACAACACCAAAGGATCTAAAACAAGACTTTAGAGGATAGGTATAATTATTATAAAAATTACCAAAACGCTCTCTTGAGATTAACTCATTCTAAGACATTGTTAATCCTATCTCTAATGAGTTGTACCCTAATCAGGCTATGGTGTTCGCCCAACCGAAGCTCTAATACCAGCTGTGATGACCTATCTTTTATACCCCTAGGAACAATAGTTAATACATCCACGGTATCCGTGTGTCGTTATCCAAGCATTCGAAAGATAAGTTATCATAGGGTAAAATAAAAGAACAGAACAGTAAATCTCAGAATGGAATGGCTAATTATAATATAATAATATGATAGTAAATAAGGTTACTCCTTATTATGGAGTTATCAAAGTTACAATAAAAGTACTCCCATCAGCCTAGGCAGTTATAACAATCTACATTTACACTTGCTGATACAAAATACATATACATAAATAAACATAACAACAGAATTAGATGGCTAGTTAGATAAGAAGTCACTTGCTCGTCCATTGTCTTCGAAAGAGCCAAAGAAATCTTCTACTCTCGAACTACTCAAATATAAATGATTACCCGAGAGTTTAGGAAAAAGAAACAAATCGAATCAGACAATAAGTCTGGTATGTGTAAATTCTAAACAAAGGATAGCGATAAACAATGATATGTAAGACCATGTCACCAAATGCGGAACGGGTTTCCCCTTATAAGAGCAGCGTCCAACCATAAGTAATGGGTATAAATAATTAAACGTTGCAAAGTGCACAAGGCACTTCTGACGCAATTAAGAAAGAAATAAATTCAAGGGTTTGAATCAAAACCATGGAAAGAGAAATTTTCCAACAATGACTGGGAGGGTGCATCTCCTTACCGAAAGTATACCTCTAGATAATATGCTAAAGAGGGTCATTTACTCTATGACACTCTCAAATATGTACAAGTTGGACCCCGCCAACCTTACCGAGAATCCGAGAATTTCACATCTCTGAGCATATACAACCGAATCCAATTTAGGGTGGATGTGAAAATAGCCTAATGGGAGCAACCCCGCATAGCTTAATGTTCACTTGCTTTCTGGTGTTAGTCATTTTCGATAAAGGATATCAATGCTCAAATGAGCAACAAATCGTCTTAGATCAACGATACAAAAAAAAGGGAGCAGAATCGATAGTCGATAAATCAATTGTCAGGAATAATTAAAATGATCGTATATGAAAATTAAATCTCATACCCTTGCCACTACTCATCGACTTCAAACTTGTACTATCACTCAGTTGAAAATGAAGCTGGAAAGGTAAAGGTAGTGTCACCTCTAAGGCTTGCCATGACGACATTTTTAACCTTCGAGATAGAGACGATCTTCCATACCTCAAAATTTAATGCTGAGTATATGACTAAATCCTTTCCAAGTAAGTGACATCGTTTATAGAAATTAAATTTCTTATCTTTTCCACAACCGATTCAAACTTTTAAACTTCTAAAACCAAATTTTTGCTAAGAGTTCACATCACAAATATTAACTTTACATAGCACTATTGAAAATAATTAGCTAACTTTAAACATAATTAATTACTTCAAACATCATTATTTAAAATGATTACTTAACTTTAAACATGAATAATTACTTCAAACGTCATTATTCAAATGATTAATTAACTTTAAACATGATTAATTACTTCAAACATCATTATTAAAAATGGTTAATTAACTTAACAACATTATTAAAATGATTAATTAACCTTAAACATTATTATTGTAGTGATTAATTAACCTTAAATATCATTATATAAATGATTAATTAACTTTAATCATTATTATTGAAATGATTAATTAACTTTAATCATTATTATTGAAATGATTAATTAACTTTACTCATTATTATTGAAATAATTAATTAACTCTAAATGTCATTATTAAATTGGTTAATTAACTTTAAAAAATCATTATTAGATTAACTTTAAACTTCATTATTACAATGATTAATTAATTTTAAAACATCATTATTAAAATTATTAATTAAAGCAATTTATTTTTATATCTTTAAACTGCATTCATAGCGACTATCGCTATATGGACTATAACTTCTAAACTTGTTTTGGAAATCAAAATAGCTTTAAACCATGGTTTGAAATAACATTTTAGAAAGTGTCAAAATGCAACCAATTATTTGTTTTGTTAAAACCTAAGCATGAGATCAACAAAAACATTTTTAAAAGAGATGATACGTCAAAATGTCAATGATAGTCGCTATACGGGCACTTCCATAAAATATTTTATACGTCATATACATTTATCCAAACATCTTTTAAACATAAGCATATAAATATATACAAATGCAAATGATATTCATACAACATGGAGAGAGCATCACTTGTAAATAATTACTTAAACAATTTGACTAAATTTCAAGTCATTAACTAATTATCACATGTATCATTCGCTTCAAGCGGGAACCAAACCAATAATCATTACTTTCTACGCATATAAACATAGGCAACTAACATTTATTAATATCACAATAATAAAATTTAAATCTTTCATTTTAAAAGTGAGATTTACTCACCAAAATCCATGCAAATGCAAATCAAAACTACTACAACCTAGCACCAACACCAAGATCCACTCTTCTTTTCAAAGACTTGATTTTTAGTGCCTTGGGAAGTGAAATTTGGCTTGGTCTAGACATACATGGGCTCGATCATGGCTTTGGGGAAGGATTTTGAGTCTTATTTTGAAAGTTAAGGGAAGTAGAGGGAAAAAGAAGTGTTTTTAACTAGTTTATACGGATTTAAAATGAAAAAAAAAAGAGTTTTAACTTAGAAACATTGAAGAAGCCATAGAAATTTTAAAAAAAGAAGCTTGGAATGGAAGAAATAAAAGTTTGGAAAAGAAGAGTGAAAAATAAAATGAAAAATGAAGTTGTTTTAATATAAAATTAAATATAGGAAATTATTTTTTTACCCTTGGCCATTGCCTTCCTTAACTTTTTCACATCACCCCCACCTACCTCACTCCACACGCAACCTCCAACCTCCCCCTCATTTCCATCGCACCATCACTTTCACATGACCTGATGTATCTACATTTTGTACAATTTCAATTTTTGAATTTCAAACGATAAGTCAAATTTTACATAATTTACTTAAGTTTAAATTTAAAATTATTAAACACTAATTACTTCCTTAACTAAAGTATATGCTATTTATATATATGTTGTATATATACCTTAGTGAACACAACATTTTTCAACAACTTTTAGACAATGAAAAGTCGAAAATGCAAAAAATAATTTTTAGTCACATTTTCGATTTTTTTCCGAACTACTTATTTTTGTAAACCAAATTTCAAAGAAACTTTACCACCATTAGTTATTATTTAAAGGAGTTTTATTTGAGTTATAAAATCCATTATTTGAATATTTAAAAATATGTTAAATATTCAAATTTAAAGTGATTAAATTACTGGTCATTACATCAATAGTTTTCCCTGAGTGATTCAATACTTTGTATTTTTCATGCAATATAAGAATGTTAAGTAAATGTATATTAACATGGATTAAAATCCATACCTAACAATAGGAGGTCTAGTTCGATGTAAAATGTTCAGTTCATATGATCATAGCCAAAGTAAGACCACTTAAGGTATGGCACATTTGTAAGGCTGGTATAATGTTGATTTGGACTTGCCTGCTCTTGTTGAAACTGTTTTTGAGATATGCTTGCGAATGTTTTATTTGCTATAAAAGTTTCCATTGAAACACCTGTTGTTCCGTTTATGCAAAATGAACCACACAAAGTTAGAAAGTGTTATCTTTTTAATGTCACTACCCGCATTAATACCTTTGAATTTTTTATTCATATTTTAAATTTTAAAGTCAAGTGGTAATGTAGCCACATACGTCGCTGGCCATTTGAGCTTTAATCCGCACCATTTCCATATGTATGCCAGGAACTTGCATTTAAAACAATGATGTGATATATCATATATCTACTTCCTGCTCATTACAAAGTACACATATTTAGTTAATATTTATGCAACGTTATATCAATCTATGTTTTGTAGGATAAAAATTATTTAAGGCTGTTTCAAAAATGGTTCTATCTTAGGAACTTGAATTATGTGCCATAGAATCAATCATAGCCTATAGTTTATATTCGTATAAGGTTCTTATTGTTTCCCATGCCTCTTTGAATTTGTATTTTCCACCTTTGCAACAAACCCATGTTTGATAGTCCACTTCAGATTAGTGATGCCCATAGCATTATTCAAATCCTCTTATTGTCTTAAGCCCAAACCTCCTTTTGATTTCTGTCTGCAAACAACCTCCCAAGGAACTTTGCTTGTTTTGCCTTTCTATGAAAAGTTCAAACATATGTGTTTAATTTTGTTGATTGTAGTAGCTGGTAATTTAAAACATTATTACATCTAGTATTGCACTATTGGTATACGGTTAGCTTAATGAGTTCCAAGCGGCCCTCTATACTCAAAACTTTTATTTTCATCCATCAATTCATTGTTTAGTTTTATCAATTAGGCTGTTACGATCCTTGTCTTTTAAATTCAAGCATGACAAAGGAATACCCAAGTATTTGTGGACAATTCCCCTTGTCTGACACTCAAAGTTATAAAAATATCCGTTTTACCAATATCTGCCTAAACAAAAACCAAAATATCATCCATGTAAGTAATATTAGTGAACTTATTGCTATTTGCATGAACCTTCTTTAAATGACCTTTTCTGAGCTTCTTATCCATCAACATCATGAAGTATTCTATGACAGAGGTAAACAACGAGGGAGACAGAGGATCCCCTTGTCCCAGCCCATTCAAATGTTAAAAAAAAAAACACACGGGCGCCCTTAACTTGGTAGAAAAGCTTGCCATACTAATAAGCTCCCTAATGATTCTGATCCACTTCTTGGTGAAGTTCAAACTTACTCATCATATGCAGAATGAAAAATCTGTTAACAGAGCCATATATATGCCTTATGGAGATCTATTTTGATATAAATACTCTTGTTATCATTCCTTCCTAATCCTTTAACTATCTCATGAGTATACATAATGCCACCTCCAATACTTCTACTTTGAATAATAGCATACTGATTTTCCAAAAGCAATGAGTCCATGAAAAGGTTTAGTCTATTATACAACACTTTAGCCATGATTTTGTAAAGCATATTACAGCAAACAGTATGCCAAAACTGCAGAATGTTTGTTGTGTTCTTACACTTCGAAATTAGGTGGACGAAAGTATGGTTGACTTCTTTAAGGATTCTGCCTACTCAAAACATATCACTCATCGAACCATGCAACATTTCCTTGACTTTATCCCAATGTATTTTGTAAAACTTGGAGTTTAATCCATTAGGCCGAGGAGTGGTGTTGATTTTTACGCTGAAAATAGCTTCCTTATTTTCACACGAGTCTATTCTATCATTTAAGAAGTTTCTTCTGTACTCATTAATGATAGATTTGTATATTATTTTAGGCCTTGAACTTCGTTAATATATCAATTGAATATAGTGGAAAAGTATCTTACCGCCTTTTCAGTAAATTCTATTTCATAGTTGCATATCTCACCGTTGACGGAGATGCTACTAACTAATTATTAAGACATCTTTTGTCCGACATTTCAACATAGAAAAAGGCTATTTCCTCGTCCTCCAAGAGCAACCGGTCATATTTTGATGTTTTCTTGGTCTCTGTAAGCTCTTGTTGCAAAGCTCTCGTTAATATATTCTTCATATTTTAGAATTTATGTTTGATGTCATCACTCTGTTCCCTTCTAATTTAAGTTAAGAGTTCACACTCTTCGATGTTTATCAACTTCCTTCCTAGTATTATTTTTGTCTCTACTCCATTTTGCTAAAATTCTTTTAATCTCCTTCTATATCTGTAACATGCAATATAACGGTCAACCTACTCGTTCATCCTTCGTCAACTTTACCTAGATAATCGTCCAACAAATACCAATTGTTCATATATTTAAATGATCAGCTTTATTCTGACATTGTTCGTCCAAAATACAAGGATGGGATTATGTCACCTGTACTAGATGGTAAGTAGTTGGCCACTATGTCGTTGAAGTTTTCCATCCATTCAATGTTTAAAAAAACTCTATCGATCTTAGTTAATATGTTTCTGTCTAGCCCAGACCACCATGAGAAATTATATCCCTGAATCCTAAGTTCTGTTACTCCTACTCTGGCCATTCAACTATCGTTTTCTTTAATTTTTCTGAATGGGATAGGGTTCCTACCCCTTTTCTTTTATCGTTTCAATGCAGTTAAAGTCACCAAAAATCATCCAATGTCTATGATAGAGTTAAGGGTGTGTCTTAAGGGTCAATTGTGTAATTTGTTACATATATGTAATTTGTTAACCTATCTTGTTCGAAATAAAGGTGATTTCTTTCTATTATATACTTAACATAATATGTTTATATTAACTAATCAATTTAGTTAAAGGTATATTTAATAAAAAATCCATAAATAATATGTTTTGTGATAGTAGTTACATAGTATTGTAACCGTGAGTAATTTATCACAATAAAACAAATATATCATTTTAAATGTTTCTAATCAAGATACATCGAGACTGCATATCAATATATCGGTTGAGACTAGAGTACATAACGCTCTCCAAATGTTAAACAGTTTATTATTCATGACTGTTAGAGGGACTTATGGGTTACATACTAATAGTTATTTGATAACTATAGAACAACTCACTCGGTAGTTTTTTTGTAATAACCGATTTTTCGACGCCCGAAAATCGACACCAATACGTCCACTGTATCAAATTCCGAACAATCAAATGCCCAAAAACCGAACCATTAGGGTTAAAAAAAGAATGAGGCAGAAGAAGAAATAGAAACAACATCAAAATCTCACAAACGCAGCAGAACAATATATAATAGATAAATAACTAATCTTTATACAGAAAGAAGTATATCTGTTTTATACATTACATCATCAGAGTACAACACCATCAATAGCAAAATACTGGACAGTTATATTAACTTGTCCATACAAAACCTGATTATACAGCTTACACTACACAGCGGATTTATACATCAAGTACGTGTGATACGTCTCACCATCTAGCACACCTCCTGAGCTTCATAGCAGTCCATCCAGAATTTGTACTGTATAATACTCGGTCTGTAACGTCCCGCCTTTTCACACACTTTAAATCGACACACGTGCCAATTCAAACCATACGGAATGACGGATTGTTATGGGGTAAATAAGAAAACCAAGAAAGAAATAAAAACAAAACAGAATCTCACAACGGAAGGAAAAATAAAATAATCAAATATACAGTTCATGAAGCTGTTTTTCAAAATATTCAATTATACTTACAATATATATCAGAGTAATACATACCATAAAATATAAATAATGCAGCGGAATACAATAGTGTAGTGGAAAAATATAGTAGATAATAGTACTACAAATCTTCGTCTTCGTTCTCCAGAATAAAATTTTCAAATCCTCAAACGCTCGCACTGATCCGAGCAAATTGAAAGGCAAAACACTCGAGTCAGAAATAAAAGATCTTATGTAAGTTAAATTAACTGAAATAAATATGAGTGTAACGGCGTCGGAGATGTTTACGAGATTTGACATCTCCTATCCAGTATCTAACGTGAGTGCAGTAACTCAAGAGATGCTCGGGATTCACATCTCCTAAGGATCCGTTAAACTATTTACTATGTATTAGTATTTCGCTATTATAATAGTGTCTATTAGTAAAATAAACTTACTTTTTTCTTAGCATTAAGGAGTTGCCCATATAGCCCTTAACACGTAATAGTCCCAGTAGTCCATCCAGTATCAGCGCATCTCCAGATCGGGAGACTACCCTAAATACTCCACGGGCTACGGGAGAAAACCAAACTTGTACAAGGCGCGATAGGGTAGGTGACACGGCACAACTAGGCAATGCCATGGTAGATATACCAATTACGCTTCCGGGTTGGTGGTAACGCGTAGCAGCTACTACCGCCCACCTCGAACAAAACCCCTAAAATCAAAAATCAAAAGTGGCCACCGAATCAATCCAAAAGTCAAAGTATAATATCGAAGGGATGTGACAAAAGTGCTACCTCAATTAACCCGTCGATCGCTCCTGTTTTAGCCACCTTATGCCAACTCACTGGAGTTGGATCCACGTATTTACCTCAAAGGAAACGCCGCCACCATCCTACTTCATTCTGGAATCTCCACCGCATACACGGTTGTTAAAGTGGTTTTCAGAGTTGGCAGAGAGTATGATAACTTCCGATTCCGGTCTCTTCAATAACCAATCGTTATTATAACACCGCGGTTATTTCAAAATAATTTATACTTAAAAAAACCAGGATATAATATTCATTTCAAAACCATATAATTACGATATCATTTCCTTTTCAAAATCAAATCAATATGATATTTTTTCAAATATATCCTTTTCTAAAACCATAACTTTTCATAGTTAAAATATTATTAAACCAAACGCTTGAAATATTGCCTTTCAAAACATAAAACTTTGAATTACATAACTTTGAAATATAATCGCACCACTTAAATGGTTTAAATATAAATTACTTTATATACTAAAATAATTTCTTCACCTTCACAAATCAATTCCAAATATAGATAAAAATCCAAATAAAACATTTCAATTTATATATATATTTCAAAGCTTTACATATTCACCATTTCAAAGCTAATTCTTTAATAATTCCATATATATCAAATTCAATTGATATTATTTAGATTTGAAATGTTTACTTAATACATCCAATATCATTTAAGTAAAACTTTTGACTTCAAACAACCTGATATTCTTTCAATTTATTTAACTTGATATATTCATTTATCTCAACTTTATATTTATTTAAATCACTTTAAACCAAATCAAGTAATAAGAATCATACCCTTTAAAATCTCCACTTTTATTTATATTTCAAATCAAATTTTATTTAAGTACAAATTTCAAATAATTCAATTTAAACCAATATCATATTTATTTTCCAACTTAAATTTCATTTAAGTCATTCAACTCTATATATATACAATATCTTAAGTAGGTACTTAATCATATAATATAAAACAATTAAACTCCATTATTAAACTCATTTTATTAATCAATTTTATACATAGCTCAAACCAAGAATTTACCATATATAAAATAACCTTTATCAAATATCCGAATCAATATCTCATAAAACCGTATATATTTCTTTACAAAACCATAGAAAATCATTTCAAAATATTTCTATATATAGACCGCGGCGTCTGTATAAAATTTTCTATCCTATGGTCAAGTGATACAGATATTTATCATTTCAATCCGTAATTTAAAATAAAAATTACGGTTATATATATCATTTCAAACAACAATCCCGAATGAAATGAAAATGCATAATAACTTGCAGTTTATAACAATATAAAATACAGCATCCATTCATCCAATATCAACCATCAACCATTTATCACAATCATCATCAAAGTCAATCAATATCATCAATATAGAACGAATAATAAGCAACATGTATTAAATAGCAATTTATATTCAATAATAAATTAAATAACTGTTTAACTGGCAGTTTATATGCAATGAATAATTAATTAACAATTTAACTGGCAGTTTAAATGCAATGAATAAGTTAAATAGCAATTTAATTTAAATAAATGAAATTAACTGAGATGATAATTAAAAATATGCCAAACAATCATAATTAAATTTTAAATTACATCATATATCAATGTAACAAATATAAGAAATTTTAGAAGTTGTGAGTGGATTAAAACACTCACCTTTTGAATTTAAATTGAATTTAAATCCAGTTTAAACCCAAAAATTTGACCATCTCAGAATTCGTCCAAACCAGCATCATCAAGTCCGGAATTTCAATACGAACCTAGTAGAGAAAACCGCGCGTGAAACGGATATCGTGTGCAAAAGTTATGCAATTTTAAAACATTTGAAAACAAAATTCAATTAAAACAAAAAAGAAACTCACCCACAAAATTCTGCCACGTCACTAATTCCCACAGTTAACACGCGCAAGCCCCACCTTCACGCAAGAAAACTACTGGAAACCGAACCCAATTTCAAGCGAACCCACGAAGGCGGCCTCCTCCATCTCGATGAACGTACGCCCCGTGGGCACGCCACACCATCGCCCTAGATGTCGCGCCTCCCCACAAGCCTCGTGCGGCCCTCCCCCGAGCCACCACCGGCGTCTAACCTCACCAACCGCCGTATGATTTGGAACCCTAATTGAATTTTTCTGCTCGATCCGACCGTTAATTCGCCACGAAACCCACATGGATCGACTCCCCTCGGTCCCCTCTGCAATACCCTGAAGGATTTGATGATCCATCGCAGTTGATTGGAGCACGACGGACGGTCGAAACTTCTTCCTAAATTTTCGGTCAAATGAAAACCCAGATCGAAAAACGGACTGCAGATCTAACTTGCGCTCTTCGAGAGCTCTAACATATTTTTTTTTCAAGTTTATTCGAGGAGTTTGAAATTTTGACTTTGATTTTGAATTGTAGTTTGAATTGGATAAATTAGGCTTTACAGCCATTGAGGAAGAGGAGCACAGAAGTTTCTGTATGTATAGAAATGAGGAATAGGGGCTGCTAGGGTTTATAACAGGATATTTATAGAGAAAGTTGAAATAGAATAGATGGATCGGGTTTAATATACGTGCTAACGACAAATTGGCCCAAAAAGCCCGTTTCGACTCCAGAATGAAATTGGGTCAACCCATATATCAAAATAGGTGTTTTTAAATATTTTAAATGCGATGGAACAAGTTTCAAGTCCAAATTCCATCGTATGAAGAAGTTATGCTAAAATCAATATTTTTCAAATTGATTTCAATAAATCGATTTCAAGGCGTTTCGCGTTCGTACGATCAAACGATAAGTCCGATCACTACGAACTTAAAATTCTACAATATTTCACTGTTACGGATCCGATGAAACTGGTTTCGTCGGAATCCGAGTCAGTGGCCAAAATGGCTATTTTTCCACTAATTAAATAAATTAATAATTAATTAATTAAATCAAATTTTAAATTTCAATTCGAAAATTTGCCAAATTTCATCACTTATGATTTCTTAATCATTTATAATGATTAAACAAATTTAAATGTCAACTTAGAGGTGAATAATTTATAGATTTCAATATTAATCTCAATTTCATTAAATTATAAATTTAATTTCCAAAAATTCTATTAAATTCACCTTTCATTCTATTATTCAATCCATTATAGTCAAATGGATGAAATTAACATTGGGTTCAAATCTATGACATAAATATTTTTCAATTTTAACTTAATTTTCAATTATCGTAATAATAAATGTTTAATTCTACTTAATTGCAGTAAACTCAATTACCTTAATTCTTTACATTCAAATAAATTAACAAATCTTGATTTGCAATCTTTACATTAACCAATAGTCATATTATAAGTGGAATTTGCATTATCTCTAATTATTAATTACCATCAGTTAAGATCTTAACATTTGTTCCATAAATTTATTTGCACTAAATCAGTTACTGCATTAATTCTTATTTATATAACATAAAGGTTCATTTAAATCTGATTGATTTCCAAATTTATTAAAATTTGATTGCTCATTTCAATTTATATACTGAATAAACGAGCAACATATTATTATCGCCATCGTTTACTTTTAACTGCATTTATAAGTTTATCGTTTACAGACACCGGTTACTTATTTACATAATTTCAATTTCGTAATCACATTCAATCTATTATTGACTTTAATTAGCATTGCTTACCTTGAAATAACATTATTACTTTATATTTATATTCAACTACAATTAATATTCACAATAAATTTATTTACTTGGTTTCATACCTTTATTGCATCAATTACTACCTTATAAATAAATCTATGTTCCTATTTAATTTACCTTCACACTTTCGTTATTATTTTAACCATAAACAACAAATCAATACAAACATCAATCACTTGCAACAAGAAAACAACCATCACATAGAATCAATACAAATCAATCATCCATTCATATCAAACAAACAAATAGTTGTTCGGGTTCAAAACTTTAAATTGTACAGAATGAAGAATAAACTACTAAGTTTATCCTTTACTCAACAGTCTTAGATGAAACTAAATAGATTATTCATACATCCAACAAATTTAAAGTATCTTTACCCAAACAACCATAAGCCAAAACAAACAACAAATCCAACAATAAATCAAATTTACTTATTATCCATTTCATTTCATACATTTGTTGTTTGATTTCCTTTTCATTCATATAATGGTTTATCTTTTTAATTTACATTTTATTTCTTACAGTTTTCATTTATCCATATAAATTGCAAATTTCTTTTATTTGCATTACATTCATTTATTTATTACTTAATTTCACTTATTACAGCATTCCTTTTCCTACTTATTTTATTTACAAATATCTTTAACTATTTACTTAAGTTCATTTTCATCATTTATACTACTTCATTTCATTTATTTACAGTATTCATCTTTCTATTTATTAAAATAATTAACTTCAACATTTACTTAAGTCTATAATTACTTACTTACAACATTTACCTTCTATCATATTTTATTATAGTAAGATTTCCATTTTAACTTAAGTTTAGTATCATTTCTTTATAACCTTGCAATTATATTTAATTAGTGGCCTTTCAGTCATACTTACGTTTATAACATTAAATTCTTATTTATAACTGCAAATTCGTTGAATACTTTCATTTCCTCAAGTTTTACTTGTAGGATTTCCCATTACATTTTCTTATTAACATTGTAACTTTTATTATATGGTAAGTTATATATCTGCTTTAAGAATGTAGTTGAAAAATTATACAAGTTTTACCTCATTTCTTTTAATTTAATTTATAACCTTGCATTAAATTTCTTATTTTAATTAAAGGCTCCAATTATAAGTTAGTTACATTCCATTTCACTACAATAATGGAAACTATTAATAAATCAGAAACTTAAGAACTAAATTCCGGGTTTAAATTTCAAATCATTTTAAAGATAATAGATAAAGGTTTATACTTAAAACTTATATATCTGTTATACTTAACAATCAGAATTTTATATTTGGTTATCAAAATAAATCCGTAGTAAAACTACTACAGTGGCCTTTCCACTTAGAAACTTGAAAATGAATGTCGATAATGCAGCCGCCATCACCGAAATTATTTTCCAGCAACAGAGAGGGAAGTACAGAACTTATTTCTTTTCAAATTTTCTTTAAAACAACCCTTTCAAATCATTTTGAAATACTTATATCAGAAAATACTTCTAATAATATTATTATCATTATATTCCGAAATCATTCGAAAGAAAGTTTCAAAAACCCCAGAACTCAAGTTCTAAATTTCTAATTTTTTATTTATTTTATCTTCAATCTTATTTCAACTATTATTTATAAATTTCGTTACCTAACAACCAATATATTACAACCAATTATATATATTACTTGTAAAATTTTATTTTATATATAGAAAAGATAATAGGAAAAATTATTTCATTCACCTATATTCAAAAACAAATATTGTGTCGGTCTGTCCTATTAAGTGTTTAGGAATCCCTATTGATGTCATAGCGTCCCGTGCACCAACCAGGATTTATAAATACAAATCGGAACAGATTAACACAATATCAAAACCTTTTTATAACACTAACAAATAAATACTCTCATATATATACACTCAGCGACCCCTATAGGGTATTACTACCCTATTAGTAAAGAGTCAAACCCCACAAAGCTAAGGTTTATCGCTAAACCAAAGCTCTGAAACCAGATGCAACGTCCCGCCTTTTCGCACGCTTTAAATCGACACAAGTGCCGATTCAAACCATACGCAATGGCAGATTGTTATGGGGTAAACAAGAAAACCAAGAAAGAAATAAAAACAAAACAGAATCTTACAGTGGAAGGAAAAATAAAATAATCAAATATACAGTTCATGAAGCTGTTTTTCAAAATATTTAATTAAAATTACAATATATATCAGAGTTATACATACCATAGAATATCAATAATGCAGCGGAATACAATAGTGTAGTGGAATAATATAGTAGATAAAAGTACAAAAATCTTCGTCTTCGTCCTCCAAAATAAAATTTTCAAATCTTGAAACGCTCGGACTGACCCGAGCGAATTGAAAGACAAAACACTCGAGTTAGAACTAAAAGATCTTATGTAAGTTAAATTAACTGAAATAAATATGAGTGTATCGGCGTCGGAGATGTTTACGGGATTTGACATCTCCTATCCAGTGTCTAACGTCAGTAATTCAAGAGACGCTTGGAATTCACATCTCCTAATGTAACGACCCGTTAAACTTGATAATATTAAATGAATTAAATTAATATAATTTCCAATCTAATGTAGAATAAATGTAGGAGTTAGATAGCAACTGGAATTAAAAGGTTAACAATTGAAATGTTTATATGGCAATAGATAGAATAACGAAAATTTGAGTTGTGGTTATAGGATTTAATTGGTTGTGAAATTAATACTAGAGGAACGCTAAATGAAAACTTTAGCAACGGCAATTAAAGCTTAATTATTGTTAAATTGAATGAAAACCTA
Source organism: Allium cepa (assembly GCA_030765085.1). NCBI lineage: Eukaryota > Viridiplantae > Streptophyta > Magnoliopsida > Asparagales > Amaryllidaceae > Allium > Allium cepa. The sequence goes on along the minus strand of CM060934.1, from coordinate 1,012,094,071 downwards.
ACTGAGATAGTGTAAGATGTTTATCTTTGTGTAGTTGTATATGTATAGGAGATTTAAATGTATAGTTAATTATGAATTGTAGAAACGGTTATTTAATCTAATTGTTGAAAAATTAGGTGAAATATAAATAGGGAAATAGCGTAATTGTTGCACTTGAATAAAAATAAATTTAAGAATTTATGACAAGAATTTAAATTTCCTATGTGTTTATATATATTGGTAAAATTGTAACTATATGGGAATTTAGGAAGTAAAATAAATGGCAGTGAGGGATAACCAATTCAATGCAATACAAAGGTGATTGGAACGACTGTTGGGTTTAATGGAGTATATATAAACAGTGAAAATCATTATAATCTCTTAATTTAATACGATTGTTTAATTAATACTAAAAGAATAAAGTTGAAATAGCATTAATGTAATAAAAACTTTAATAGATTGCAATTGTATAATGGAAGTAAATTGTTAATAAATGAATGTAAATATTAACAAATTTATGGAAATAAAATATAAAGGAATGTTGGATAGAACATAAGTGAATGAAATTTGATAGTACGTTAATTTGGAGGTAAATTTAAGAAAGAATAACAACCATCATAAATTTCCTAACTTATTTGTCAATGAATGTATTTGGGAATAGAGTTCTTTTATATGCTGAATAGTTATAATGTTGTTATTAAGAATGAACGTTACTTTATTAAGTATAAATATAGTAACGGAAGTATGAATAAATTTATAGAAACGTAAGACTTACTTTAAGGTAATATTTGAGTGTAGACTTTTGAAATAGATTTGACAACAATAATTATTGTTCGTTACCTATCTTATTTGTTGTTAAGTTTATTTCGAAATCAAATCCCAAATGTATTCACTAAATTTTTGCAGTTGCGTAGTTTTGGTTTGTAATTGCAGTAGTTAGTTCTATAAGGTGAGGTCTATACTAATTTTATTTTAATTGGACCATTGGTTGATATAGACTTTAGAAAGCGAGATTTATAATTTTTAATTTGAGTATTAAATTCAACAAATGGTATTTATTATTACAAATAAAATGGAATTAAACGTAAAATATTAATTAAAATGGAATTTGTAAACATTATAGTGAAATTTTGAACTAATGTTAGTAGCATTTTTATTTTAGGTAAAAGTTTAGAATATAAAGGTTAAAAATCTATCTGCTTATTTGTTAATGGGATTAGGATCGGTAATAGGTGGTAATAATTAAATGAATGTTACACTAAATTGAAAGTGGAGTAACGTTCGTTTAAAAGTTGAGAAATTATAGCAGCATATTTATTAAGCGTTACTTTAAAATTTATGTTTGATTGTGAAATTTATACGAGAAGTTGCAAAGTAATAATTAAGAAAGAATACATATAAATTGTTTATAACCTAAAACTTAAGGGTAGTTAAATGTTGAAATTGAATCTAATCAATTGGAAACTTAATTAAATTGGGTTCAATGTAAATAAAGGGTTATTTTAAGAAATTGAAATAAGTATTATAATTGGCAAATTTAGTTACTTTAAAGTGAAACGGAAAATATTAACGCAATAGTTTGAATGCAATATTTAATTCATCTAATTTATATTAAAGATTCGTTAGATTAATTTAATAGAAATTTTGGGACATTTAATAGATAATTGCTGATTTTGAATGGAATTAAAGGAATTACTGAAATCGAAATTTAGCAACTTTTAAACCTTTGCAATTGATTTTGAATATAAAGAGTCAATGGAAATTTGTGGATTAATTTATGAATTCATGAAATCAGTGTATTGACTTAGTTGTAACTATATGTAAATGTACGCAATAAGGTTGTGCAATACCAATTATTTGGATTCAAATTTATATTAAATATAATGTTGGTAGCAATTGGAATTTACCGTTTTGCAAAATAAATGAGAAATCAAGTCAAATGTAAATTATATCGTAAAGGATAAATTCATTTAAACAGTAAGATTTTTAAATAAATAAACGTTTCACTTAGGTTTCATTTGGATAATTTATGTAGTTTAATGGGAAAGCAATTGAAATTGATTACCCTAAATTTGTGCAGTTAGGGTAGTTTTGATTTGTCACTTAAGATGGTAAATTCTATAAAATGTGATAAATGTAGTTTTAATTAAATTATGACGATTGGGTATTTAAGAAGTGATAAACCAAAATTAATTGATTTATTTGAAATTAAATTGTGGATTTATTTCAAATAAGTGAAATTTATGTTTAACTATTACATCAATAGGAATTAATCTAATTTAAGGATATGTTAATATGAATTGGGCAAAAGGGTGTTTGGACTAGGGAATAATATTAATCGGTTTTAGAAACCTTAAATATAAAATGGGAAGTAGACAAGATTTAACGTTACAACCATTTATACAAAATCCAGGATGTGTGTAGAAGTATTTATGGAATAAAACGTAAACAATTGTTGGATAAAAAGAGTAGGAATCAACATTTATTTATTTAATTGGATATAACTACGATAGTATGATTTATTGCATTTAAATGAAATCTAATATATAGAACATTGCCTAAAAAGGAAGAATAGATAAAATTAATGATAAATCTATATACTATATAAGATTTATTGATTTAAAGACAAAAGGGGCAAGATGTATAAATTAGATTAAGTGCAACCTTCAGTAAATAAAATTTGATGGAATAAGAACATTTGGGTAATTTATTTCCAATTAAATCAATTCACGTTTCAAAATTTAATGCTAGTTTATTACATATATATTTATGCCTAAATTTAGACTTATGTTTAGATCCAATCCGATCCATCTATTATTTTTCAGCCTTGTCTATATATAACCTGTTATAAACCCTAGCCACTCCTTATTTTCATTTTTCTATACGTAGATCTCCTTCTCAACTCCTCATTCTAATGGCAGAAAAAAAAACCTAATTCCCAAATTCCAAAAAAAAAAAAAATCAAAAAAAAAAAAAAAAAATCGGATCTGCAGCAGTTTCTGGTCGTGCTTCGGGTTTCAGGGGAGAAAACCCTAGAGCAACTTCGGGTCAGGAAGAAAATGACTCGGGTCGCTCCGGGTCGTTTTGGCGAAAACTCCAAGCAAGCACCGGGGAGTTGAGGCGGCGCACCGAAGTCGAACCCGAAGTCGACCCAGGACCAGAATTTTCCATTTTTCAAATTTTCATTACTTTTGCATACGAGCTCGGATTCGCGCGTGGTTTGTTTTGATGGGATCTTATCGGAATTTCTGACTTTTTGGCACTAGTTTGGATGAATTTGGAGACTGTCCAAATTTTGAGTTTAAATTGGATTTAATTTCGATTTAAATTCCAAAGGTGAGTGTTTTAACTCACTTACAACTACTAAAAGCTTTTATGTTTGTTTAAATTAATTTTAGAAATGAATAGAAATTTATTTATGAGTATTTGGCATGTTTATTTTATTCATATCTGTTGAATTGCATTTATTTAATTTAACTATTAATTTAATTAATTTATTGCGTATAAATTTACAGTTAAAATTTATTTGTTTGTATATGAACTACTAGTTAACAGTTATATAATTTATTACTGAATATAGACTGTAGACTAATAGCTGTTAAATTTAATTTGAATAAAATTGCCAGTATTACCTGTTATGTAGTACCAAAAATAATATTGTTATTGATTGATATTGATTGATGATTGCAATTTGGATGATGGATGATGTTGATGAATGGATGTTTATTGTATATCATTAAATTGCAAATTATCATGCATATTTCATTTCATTCGGGATTGTGGTTTGAAATGATATATAACCGCAAAATTTTATATCTTTTAAATTGCGGATTGAAATGATAAATATCCGTATCACTTGACCATATGATAGAAAATTATATACAGGCACCGCGGTATATATATAACTATTTAAATGTGATTTCTATGGTTTGGATGGAATACGGTTTATAATAATCTTAAAATTTATATTGTATAAATATTTTTCTTCCATATATATATACATATGAAGTTGAAAATTTTGAAATTAAAAGGTGTATAAAAATCTATATTAAAAATGGAAGAAAATTAAGAAAATGGAGTTTAATAATTTATATCATATGTTTAAATGTTAAGTTTGGAAATTTTAAGATATGATATTTATAATTGGATTTTTCCCAAAATAAATTGAAATGAATATTCTAGTATAATTTGAATTGGGAAAATATATATATATTTTATTACTAGAAATTGAAGTCTTATTATTTATGGATTTTATATGAATATTCAAGACTAATTAATAGAACAATTGATTTGTTGAAAGCATAAAATCCAACTTTAGTTTGAAATGTTGATACTCAAAATGGATATACGTATATATAAATAAACTGAAGTGGTTTTGGAACTTGAGAGAGATAATATAAATTTTGGTTTAGACTTTAATAAAGAAATGTATTTGTAAAGCCATGAGAACTATTTTCTTTACAAAGTAACATTTAAGTTAAACCATTTAATTCATATACCGTTGAATGTCCAAACCATTAAAGTTTTTAGAAGTTATGGTTTTAAATTATGATTTTCAAATTATTATGCTTTGAAATATTTGATTTTCAGACGTTATGAAGTTAAAGCATTATGATTTTGGAAAAGAATTATATTTGGGATAAGTGATAAAATATGGCTTTGGGTTTGAAATGATATCGTATTCATGGTTATGAAATGGAATGTTTATTCTGATTTTTAAAGTATAACCTATTTTTAAATGACCGCGGTGTTATAATAACGATGGGTTGGCAAAGAGACCGGGATCGGATATGGACATACTCTCTGTTGATACCGAAAACCACTTTGACTAACCGTGTACGCGGTGGAGACTCCAAAATGAAGTAGGTGGCGGTGACGTTTCCTGTAAGGTAAATACGTGGACCCGACTCCCGTGAGTTGGCATAAGGTGGCTAAAACAGGAGCGATTCTCAGGCCAATGAGGTCATTCCTCTGATCGGACCCTCCTCTTCGATATTATACTTTGATTTTGGATTGATTCAGTGGCCACTTCTATATTTTGATTTTGGGGAGTTAGTCCGAGGTGGGCGGTAACTACGGCTACGCGTTTCCACCAGCCTGGATAGCAATTGGTATATCTACCCTGGCATTGCCTAGTTGTGCCGTGTCACCTACCATACCGAGCCTTTACTACAAGTTTCTATTTGTGTCGTACCTATGGAGTATCCTCTGGTAGCTTCCCGATCAGGAGGTATTACGGTACTGTATAGACTATTGGCATTATTTGTGTTAAGGGCTATATGGGTAACCCTTAACGCTATTAAAAAGTAAGTTTATTTTATAAATAGACACTTTTATAATAGCGCAATATACTACATAGTAAATAGTTTAACAGATCCTTAGGAGATGTAAATCCCGAGCATCTCTTGAGTTACTGCACTCATATTTATTTCTGCTAATTTAATTTAACTCACATAAGATCTTTTAGTTCTGACTCGAGTGTTTTTGTCTTTTCAAATTCGCTCGGGTCAGTCCGAGCGTTTCAGGATTGCAAGATTTAGCTCTGGAGGACGAAGACGAAGATTTATAATATTACTATTTATACTAGTGCACTACACTCTAAATTTCCGCTGCATTGATTGTATTGGTATGTGTAACTCTGATATTCATTGTACAAGTAAAATAAATATTTTGTAAACAGTTATCATGAACTGTATATTGATTATTATATTTTATCCTTCCACTGTGAGATTCTTTTTTTTTTTATTTCTTCTCTGTTTTTTCTTATTTACCCCATAACAATCCGCCCTTGCGTATGCTTGAATTGGCACGTGTGTCGGTTTAAAGTGTGCGAAAAGGCGGGATGTTACACCTAAGGATCCATTAAACTATTTACTATGTAGTAATATTTCGCTATTATAATAGTGTCTACTAGTAAAATAAACTTACTTTTTTCTTAGCATTAAGGGTTACCCATATAGCCCTTAACACGTAATAGTCCCAGTAGTCCATCCAGTATCAGCGCATCTCCAGATCGGGAGACTACCCTAAATACTCCACGGGCTACGGGAGAAAACCAAACTCGTACAAAGCGCGGTAGGACAGGTGACACGACACAACTAGGCAATGCTAGGGTAGATATACTAATTACGCTTCCGGGTCGGTGGTAACGCATAGCAGCTACTACCGCCCACCTCGAACAACACCCCTAAAATCAAAAATCAAAAGTGGCCACTGAATCAATCCAAAAGTCAAAGTAAAATATCGAAGGGATGTGTCCGATCAAAGGTGCTACCTCAATTAACCCGTCGATCGCTCCAATTTAGCCACCTTATGCCAAATCACGGGAGTTGGGTCCACGTATTTACCTCAAAGGAAACGTCGCCACCATCCCACTTCATTATGGAATCTCCACCGCGTACACGGTTGTTAAAGTGGCTTTTGGAGTTGGCAGAGAGTATGACAACTTCCGATCCCGGTCTCTTCAACAACCAATCGTTATTATAACACCGTGGTTATTTCAAAATAATTTATACTTAAAAAACCAGGATATAATATTCATTTCAAAACTATATAATTATGATATCATTTCCCTTTTAAAACCAAATCAATATGATATCTTTTTCAAATATATCCTTTTCTAAAACCATAACTTTTTATAGTTAAAATATTTCTAAACCAAACGCTTGAAATATTGCCTTTCAAAACATAAAACTTTGAATTACATAACTTTGAAATATAACCGCACCACTTACATGGTTTAAATATAAATTACTTTATATAATAAAATAGTTTTTTCACCTTCACAAATCAGTTCCAAATATAGATAAAAATCCAAATTAAACATTTCAATTTATATATATTTCAAAACTTTACATATTCCACCATTTCAAAGCTAATTCTTTAATAATTCCATATATATCAAATTCAATTGCTATTATTTATATTTGAAATGTTTACTTAATACATTCAATATCATTTAAGTAAAACTTTTGACTTCAAACAACCTGATATTCTTTCATTTATCTCAACTTTATATTTATTTAAATCACTTTAAACCAAATCAAGTTATAAGAATCGTACCCTTTAAAATCTCCATTTTTATTTATATTTCAAATCAAATTTTATTTAAGTACAATTTTCAGATAATTCAATTTAAACCAATATCATATTTATTTTCCAACTTAAATTTCATTTAAGTCATTCAACTCTATATATACAATATCTTAAGTAGGTACTTAACCATATAATATAACATAATTAAACTCCATTATTAAACTCATTTTATTAATCAATTTTATACGTAGCTTAAACCAAGAATTTTACCATATGTAAAATAACCTTTATAGAATATCCAAATCAACATCTCATAAAACCATATATATTTCTTTACAAAACCATAGAAAATCATTTCAAAATATTTCTATATATAGACCGCGGCGTCTTTATAAAATTTTCTATCCTATGGTCAAGTGATACAGATATTTATCATTTCAATCCGTAGTTTAAAATAAAAATTAGGGTTATATATCATTTCAAACCGCAATCCCGAATAAAATGAAAATGCATAATAACTTGCAGTTTATAACAATATAAAATACATCATCCATTCATCCAATATCAACCATCAACCATTTATCACAATCATCATCAAATTCAATCAATGACATCAATATAGAATTGATAATAAACAACAGGTATTAAATAGCAGTTTATATTCAATAATAAATTAAATAATCGTTTAACTGGAAGTTTATATGCAATGAATAATTAATTAACAATTTAATTGGCAGTTTAAAAGCAATCAATAAATTAAATAGCAATTTAATTTAAATAAATGAAATTAACTGAGATGATGATTAGAAATATACCAAACAACCATAGTTAAATTTTAAATCACATCATATATCAATTTAACAAACATAAGAAATTTTAGAAGTTGTGAGTGGGTTAAAACACTCACCTTTTGCATTTAAATTGAATTTAAATCCAATTTAAACCCAAAAATTTGACCGTCTCAGAACTCGTCCAAACTAGCGTCATCAAGTCCGGAATTTCAATACGAACCTAGCAGAGAAAACCGCGCGTGAAACGGATATAATGTGCAAAAGTTATGCAATTTTAAAACATTTGAAAACAAAATTCAATTAAAAAAAACAAACTCACCCACAAAATTCTGCCACGTCACTAATTCCCACAGTCAACACGTGCAAGCCCCTCCTTCACCCAAGAAATTTACAGGAAACCGAACCCAATTTCATGCGAACCCACGATGGCCGCCTCCTCCATCTCGATGAACGTATGCCCCGTGGGCACGCCGCACCGTCGCCTTAGGTGCCGCGCCTCACCACAAGCCTAGCGCGGCCCTCCCCCGAGCCACCACGGCGTCTAACCTCACCAGCCGCCGTATGATTTGGAACCCTAATTGAATTTTTCTGCTCGATCCGACCGTTAACTCGCCACGAAACCCACATGGATCGACTCCCCTCGGTCCCCTCTGCAATACGCAGAAGGATTTGATGATCCGTTGCAGTTGATCAGAACACGACGGACGACCGAAACTTCTTCCTAAATTTCCGGTCAAACGAAAACCCAGATCGAAAAATGGACTGCGGATCTGACTTGCGTTCTTCGAGAGCTTCAGCGCATATTTTTTCAAATTTATCTGAGGAGTTTGAAATTTTGACTTTGATTTTGAATTGTAGTTTGAATTGGATAAATTGAGTTTACAGCCATTGAGGAAGAGGAGCATAGAAGTTTCTGTACGTATAGAAATAAGGAGTAGGGGCAGCTAGAGTTTATAACAAGATATTTATGGAGAAAGTCGAAATAGAATAGATGGATCGGGTTTAATATACGTGCTAACGACAAAGTAGCCCAAAAAGTCCGTTTCGACTCCGGAATGAAATTGGGTCAACCCATATATCAAAATAGGCGTTTTTAAATATTTTAAACGCGATGGAACAAGTTTCAAGTCCAAATTCCATCGTATGAAGAAGTTATGCTAAAATCAATATTTTTCAAATTGATTTTAATAAATCGATTTCAAGATGTTTCGCGTTTGTACGATCAAACGACATGTCCGATCGCTACGGAACTTGAAATCTTATAACAGTTCACCGTTACGGATCCGATGTAACTGGTTTCGTCGATATCCGAGTCAGTGGCCAAAATGGCTATATTCCCACTATTAATTAAATTAATAATTAATTAATTAAATCAAATTTTCAATTTCAATTCGAAAATTTACCAAATTTCATCATTTATGATTTCTCAATCATTTACAATGATTAAACAAATTTAAATGTCAACTTAGAGGTGAATAATTTATAAATTTCAATATTAACCTCAATTTCATTAAATTATAAATTTAATTTCCCAAAATTCTATTGAATTCACCTTTCATTCTATAATTCAATCCATTATAGTCAAATGGATGAAATTAACATTGGGTTCAAATCTATTACATAATTTTTTTCCAATTTCAACTTAATTTTCAATTATCGTAATAATAAATGTTTAATTCTACTTAATTGCAATAAACTCAATTACCTTAATTCCTTACATTCGAATAAATTAACAAATCTTGATTTGCAATTTTTACATTAACCAATAATCATATTATAAATGGAATTTACATTATCTCCAATTATTAATTACCATCAGTTAAGATCTTAACATTTGTTCCACAAATTTATTTGCACTAAATCAGTTACTGCATTAATTCTTATTTATATAACATAAAGGTTCGTTTAACTCTGATTGATTTCCAATTTTATTAAAATTTGGTTGCTCATTTCAATTAATAGACTGAATAAATGGGCAACATATTATTATCGCCATCGTTTACTTTTAACTGCATTTATAAGTTTATCGTTTACAGACACCAGTTACTTATTTACATAATTTCAATTTCGTAATAACATTCATTCTATTATTGACTTTAATTTGCATTACTTACCTTGAAATATTACTATATCTATATTCAACTACAATTAATATTCACAATAAATTTATTTACTCGGTTTCATACCTTTATTGCATCAATTACTACCTTATAAATAAATCTATGTTTCTATTTAATTTACCTTCACACTTTCGTTATTATTTTAACAATTATTAAAGTAATGTTTATCCTCAACAACAACATTATGATCAATTATATAACATTGATTGTATAAATTTTCCATTTATTACGTATTATTGTATCAATGGATAAAATTTTAAATATATTCCCCAAATCTACTACTTTCAATCAATTAAAACTTCACAATTGTTTAAATCAATTGGGATTACACTACATTTATTATTTAACAACTTGTTCTAACCTTATTACCTAAATTTACGTTCAGCTACTATTGAGCAATACTATTTCATTTAATTTAATAATTACACTTGTTTTACTCAAATTCCCGTTACTGTAAACCTTTATTTGTTCATAAAAATTTAATTTCAAATTCCAATTCAATCAACAATTTCAACATGCAACTTATAATAATTGTTTACAAGTATGAATGGAATTAACTTTAATTTCAAATGTTATCTAAATTTACATTAACATAATAATTAATTACCTTTGATGAATTTTATTCCCCGATTTATTAAATGCAATCAAATTTGACCTTACATATTTCAATATTCCTATTTTTATCTTAATTCCAATTCACTATAGTATCAAATTTCAATTTCTTGCAATAAACTCATTTATTATAAATTTGCATACCAATAAACTAGTTTATAAATAGGACTAATTCAATTCAACCTTTTTAATTAAGTCGATATTAATCAATATAATATTTCATAGGTTAATTCTTAACATTACTTCCTTATAGATTATAAAAATTTATTTCTTTATAAATTTAAATTCCAAAATCTTATTCATATGACAAATTTAATGAACGAAATTTACGGGTCGTTACACGGCCTGACCCGAGCATTATAGTGAAATAACATCCGAGTCAGTCTGGAAAACCAGCGTGAGAAAAACACACTCAATTGGATTATTAAAGTTTTCAAAATCCTTTGAAATCAAAGGTATCTAGTAAGACCGCGCCACAAATAAACATGTCGGGTTTTTACCTTACGATAACCAAAACATTTCTTATCAAATCCTCTGATATTATAGTAGTGTCTATATACAAATACTTATTCAAATAGCCGAAATTGTTACATTCATTAAATTCCAATATAATAGGTATACAAACAAGTCCGAAGGCACTTATTGGAGATTGGATTTCCATCAATGGCAGGGCTACTGGAGTACCGCCCATCACAGTACGTGGTCTAGATCACCGTACCGAGGATCCACCCTGATCCCCTGCTACACAAGACTGGAGCTACCCCTTACTGAATAGTCTGAATAAGATTACCTGCTGTTGGGATCAACAACCGCCCACACAGCCGAATAAAAGGGACATCTAGATAGGGACGACCTTACCATAATTGGTTGCTAGCCACTTAGCCTTGCTGCACCTCCCCTGTTTTAGTCATTCTCAGTTAATGAGGCTTGAGGTTAAACGTTACCTTTTTAGCACACATTCACTTAGAATGCTCATCGTTCCCTTAACGATGTTCTGATAGCATTCGTCCATACATGTCCGTTCCCGATCCGAACGGAACCGAAGACACTACTATATCCAATTTGGAAAAACCCTCAGGATTAGTAGTGATTATCTCCTGCACTTCACTGCTCCATCTTCGACTCCAAGCTCTTGTCTTCCTCACGAAAACGTTCAAGCCGGATCGAAGTGGTTTTCGGGAAATTAATCCCGATCCCGGTCTCTTCGAAACGATCAGCGCATTGGTCGATATTGATAGTCTCAGTTATTTACCTATCAAATAACATCCACAAACAATTCATCAGCCTTAATAATTTCCCAAATCATTTATTTCAAAATATCTTCGCAAGATCTTTCTACATTTCAAGCCTTTGAAAAATATTTTCAAATCACTTTCTCTCTCGCGGAATAAATTTCCAGCCAATTGTTTTATTTCCACTGAAAATCACCAAGTCTTAATACTTTAAATTTTTAAATAATTTAAATCACTTTATCCAAAAATATACTTTAAAACACTTAAAATAAAACTACTTAAAATACTTTATTTAAAATATTAGTTATGAAATTTTATACTAATTTCTCATGTAAAACTTAAGCCAAAACTAATTTAAGAATAATTTTTTTCTATAAGGTATAAATATTAAATAATTATCTTTAGAATCATAATACTAGTCAAACCTTTCAAATAATTTACTTATATAATTAACTTAATAAATATTTACTTTTTAACAAAAAATTTAAATCTATTAAATAATAATTCCTTTCTTAAACATTCATTTAAAACCACTTTAAAACCTCTAACTTATACTTGGAAACTTTCTTTGAAAATATACTTGGCTTTCCATCGAAATACACTTTCCTTTTCACACCTTTAAAAATAAACCACTATTTATTTTTAAAATAAATTACCCATTACTTTATAAATTCCCACCATGAATTTATACTTCCAAATATCCATTGATATCTTATTTCACTTTATAAACCTAGTTTATGAATTCCATAGTCTTATCCTCCTTTTAAATCACAGTTTCAAACACTTAATCAATTTTCAAATCGATTTCCAAAATTTACTCCATTTAAATAAATTCCTTTACTTACTCAAATTTATTTCAAAACCCATTAATTTTAGATTTCGCTCATTTATTTCAAAATTCCCCTTTTATTTTTCCAAACTCATTTAAGACTTGAATTTTAAAATAAAATCCTTTAATTCTTAGTCAATATCGCTTAAGTCCTCAAACTCTTTTATTCATGTTTATTCAGAATTCTCTATTTTCCTATTCACCAGAATTTATTAAATAGGATTCAAATCACTTTTATCCCTTTCCTAAATTCATTCCTTAAATTTATTTGAATTCACTATAATTATTTTACTTAAAAATTTCTCTTTTTATTTACTTTAAAAGTCCAAACTATATATATATATATTTCATTTTTCTCAAATACCAATATATATATATATATATATATATATATATATATATATATATTCAACCAAGCCATAGCATTCAACATTTTCAATTCCCAGTATAATCCATATAATTTATCACACATCATCAAATAAAACATATCACCGAATATGAAATAAATTCAAACATTTTTAAGGAATCCAGTTGGATCCCTCCAACCTGTTTCCCTGCATCCACAGATGTTAGCAAATATAAAATACTAATCCCACTTCGAGGGGATATTGTGGTGTAAGAAGGGTCATCCGCTATTATGCGGGGCGCATAGGGTCTCATCCGCTATATAATGCGGGAATCAATCACTCCAATACACACATACATACTCTATCGTATATAATATCACATCCAGTCAATTCATTCATTCAACCAATAATTTAAATTTAACTATTTAAATTTTAAATGGTAATCCAAATGAGTGTGACTAACTCATCTTTATTTTATTTGCAACCCATTTCCATTCCGGCTTGATTTCTTCACGATTTTGACCTTGTATAAACAATTCATGATTTATTAACATTTGAACCAATTAAACAATTAATCCCCATAGATTTCGTTAACTAGTCATTAAATTTAAAACTAAATTCCTTTAATAAATTATCTTTAGTAACTAAAAATTCAATTAAATAAGTTTATCAAATAAGTTGATCACTAAAATACATTATTTAAGATAAATCTAGTAAATTAAAAATGTGCATGTATATTTATTTTATTTTCACTTTCAAACTACATATAAAATAATCTACATAGGTTTTTAAAAAAAAAATCTAATTTTCTATATATTCTTATATTTCCCAAAATCTTTATATATATAAGTAAAATTTCTATTTATCTATGTATGTATTTGATTTAAAATAGGTACGAGTATATATATTAAAATATGCGAGTGTATTTATAAAAAATATGTTTTCTTCTTTTGTAAATAAGAACAACAATTTACTTCACTGCATATATATAAATCTACAAAATAGAAGATAACAAACTTTTTTTTAAACCTTACTGAATATATTTTCTTTATGTTTCCAGAATTTAAAATTAAAAGGAATAAATCGAATATACCTCTGCTCGAATCAAGCTTCTACCCAGCTGTCATTCCATCCACAATCATTCGCCACTTCCAGATACAACGAGCCACCGTACGACTTGCCTCTATCCTCACGTCCTCCATTCGCCAGCGACCCAAAACCATCGTGCGACTACTGTGACGACCCGTAAGATTTTCGATAATCTAATTGTTAATTTATTGAATGTTTGTTATCTAATATTGGAAAAATAGAAATTTGTGATTCATTAGTGAAATAATAACCTAAATGAGAAGTTACAATTAATGGAATTAATGTAAATGTTATATTATGCTATAAATCGAATATAAGAAAACAAAGTAAATATTGAATTAATTAATGAATTAATATATATTAAATGGTAATTGGATAAAATCAATGTTTAGTAAGAAATTATAACATTGGTTTGAGAATTATAAACTTATAAAAATATGATTTAGAGTTAATGATGACAATTATTATAATTAATCATTTATTTAGTCCATTAGATCAAAAGTTGTAATCAATTGCAATGAATCTCAATTCAATGTTATATTAGTGTAAATTTATAAAATAATTAGAAAAAATGATAATTATATTCATAAAATGATAATTGGTTGAATAAAGAAATGGGGATCAAGATTTATTAATTTATTGGAATTTAAATTTAATAATTGGATTTAATTAGCAATAAATGGAATTAAATATTTGGATATTACGTTATTGGAAAATTAATATGAAATTTGAAGATTTTAACGTAATAAATTATGAACAAATGTTAGTTGCGTCCTTATTGTAATAAAAGACTTGAATAACAAGGTTTAAAAATTTAATAAACGGATTTTGGGAATTTTAAATTATAATTTCTGAATTTAATAAAATTAAAAGTTAACACTGAAATCGATAAATTTATCAACTCTAAATTGACGCCTAAATTTGTTTAAATTAGTGTAAATGATTAAGAAATTAAAAATGACAAGAATTGTCAATTATAGAATTGAAATTGAAAATTAGATTTAATTAATTAACTATTAATTATTTAATTAATGTAAAAATAGCCATTTTGGCCACTGGCTCGTATTTTGGCGAAACCAGTTTCATCGGATCCGTAATGGTGAATTATTGTAGGATTTCAAGTTTCGTAGCGATCGGACTGGTCGTTTGATCGTACGGGCTCGAAACATTTAGAAATCAATTTAATTGAAATCAACTAAAATCAATTTGAAATAACTTATTCATACGATGGAATTTGGACTTGAAACATGTTCCATTGACTTTAAAATATTTTAAAACATCTATTTTGATATATGGGTTGACCCAATTTCGTTCCGGTGTCAGAACGGGCTTTTCGGTCCATTTATCGTTCAACGGTCCAAACCAATCAATCCATTCTTTCTTTTCTCAACCCTACCTATATATATATATATATATATATATCCAGATATAAACCCTAGCAGCCCTTTATCTCTCATTTCTGTACGTACAGAAACTTCTGTTGCTCCTCTTCCTCAATGGCTGAAAACCCTAAATATTCCAATCCAATTCCAATCCAATTCCAATTCAAAATTCAACTTCAAAAATTCAAACTCCTCAACATATATCAAATTTTATATCGATATGAAGCTCTCGACGAGCGCATCTCAGATCTGAAATTTATTTTCTGATTTAAAGCTATGTTTTTCCACAAATTGATGATCAATTCTTGGCCGTTCATCACGCGACGATCAACTTCAGCCGGTCAAATCGTCTGAGGGGTTTTGTAGAGGGGACCAAGCGTTGTTCATCAGTGGTGTTCGCTAGTGGAATCAACGGCTAGATCATCGGCAAAAATTCAATTAGGGTTTAAACTTAGGAGGCGGCTGGCATGAATTTGGCCATGATTCGACGACTGGGTGGTCGTGCGTTGGCGCACGAGGCGGAGGAGAGCGGCCAGTAAGGTGCGCTCGGCGATTGATTGCCTCTGGCGTTCGTGACATGGTGGCGGCGCTCGTAGTTTTGCGTTGGGTTAGATTTCGAGCAACTGAAGCTCGTATGTGATGGGGAGGTATTGTGCTGGTGACGTGTGCTTGCTTTTGAATTTCTGTTGTTTTGGTTTTTTATTTTATTTTAATTTCAATTTCAATCATTCTAATGCGTATAACTTCTACATACGAGGTCGAAATTATGCGTAATTTTCTCCGTTAGGTTCGTATTGAAATTCCGGACATTGTGGCACTGGTTCGGACCAATTCTGAGGCTGTTCAAATTTTAGGTTTAAATTAGATTTAAATTCAATTTAAATTCAAAAGGTGAGTGTTTTAACCCACTCACAACTTCTAAAATTTCTTATGTGTGTTAAATTAATTTTTGATGTGATTAGAAATTTATTTACGACAGTTTGGCATACTTTTAATAATCATCTATGTTAAATTGAATTTATTGAATTAAATTGTTATTTAATTTATTATTGCATATAAACTACCAGTTAAATTATTATTTATTGCATTTAAACTGCCAGTTAAATTGTATTTAATTTATTATTGAATATAAACTGTTAGTAAATGCCTGTTATTTATTTTTTGTTATATATTGATGTTATTTATTTAATTGGATGATGATTGTGATAAGGTTTGATGATTGGTATTGGATGGGTAGATGTTGCATTTTATATTGTTTTCAAATTGTTATGGATTTTATTCATTCGGGATTGCGGTTTGAAATGATACATAACCGTATTTATGTTTTAAATTACGGATTGAAATGATAAATATCTGTATCACTTGACATATGATAGAAAATTATATACAGACGCCGTGGTCTATATATAAAAATATTTTGAAATGATTTCTATGGTATTGTAAAAAAAAATATGGGTTATATAAATATTGATTTCAGATGTTATATAAATGTTATTCTGCTATTGATTTTTAGCTACGTGTAAATTTGTGTGGAAAAATAAAATAAGCCAAATAATAAAGTTTGATTGTTTTTATATAATATGGTTAAGTATATGTTTAAGTTATACTGGATATAGAGTTTATAATGACTTAAAAAAATCAAGGTTGGAAGGTAAATATGAAATTGGTTTAAATTAAATTATTTAGGAATTATACTCGAATAAATTTGATTTGAAATTTAAATAAGATTGAGGCTTTAAAGGGTATGATTTTTATAACTTGATTTTGGTTTAGAGTGATTTAAATGAATATTTCAAGTATAATTAAATTTATGAAAATATTCAGATATGTGAAATTTTGGTTATATTCAAATTTTAATGAATTTATTAAGTAAAATATTTCAAAACTAAATAATAGAAAATTGAATTGCTGAATTGTAATTATCAAACTTAGTTTTGAAATTGTTTAATACTTAAAGCTTGAAATATACTGGATTTAAAAGGGTTTATTTTGTGGATCAATCGGTTGTGAAATCAATATAATTTGGAATAGTTTATTAGGAAACTGAATTGTATTAAAATTTATAATTTGGGATTTGGTTTAAATATAAAATTTTGGAATTCGAGTTGTTTTGGAATTGATTTGCGAAATTGAAGAAGTTATTTATTATATAAATAATTTTAATATTTGAACCATTTAAGGGATGGAAGTTATGTTTCAAAGTTACGAATTTCAAAGTATTATGGTTTGAAAATGTTATAATTTCAAGTGTTTGGTTTTGAAGTGTTATAACATTAAAAGTGATATGATTTTGGGAAAGAGGATATATTTGAAATAAAAAAATGATATTATATTGATTTGGGTTTTACAAAAATGATATCATATTGATTTGGGTTTTTAAAACGGAAATGATATCGTATTTATATGGGTTTAAAATGGATATTATATTCTGGTTTCAAAAGTATAAACTATTTTGAAAAGACCACGGTGTTATAATAACATTTGGTTGTTAAAGAGACCGGGATCGAAAGTTGTCATACTCTCTACCAACTTCGAAAACCTCTTTAACAACCGTATACGCGGTGGAGATTACAGAATGAAGTAGGATGGCGGCGACGCTCCTTTGAGGTAAATAAGTGGACCCGACTCCCGTGAGTTGGCATAAGGTGGCTAAAACTGGAGCGATTGACGGGCTAAGAATGTAGCACCTTTTATCGGACACACTCCTTCGATACCATTCTATTATTTGTGATTGATGTGGGCCCTTTGATTTTTGGGGTGTGGCTCGAGGTGGCGGTAGTAGCTGCTATGCGTTACCACCGGTCCGGAAGCGTAATTTGTATATCTACCCTAGCATTGCCTAGTTGTGCCATGTCACCTACCCTATCGTGCCTTATACGATTTTGGTTTTTGTACAATACCTATTGAGTGCCCTATGGCGACGACCAGTACGGGGGAAATTAATGTACTGTATAGACTATGGGAATATAAAGTTTGTTAAGGTGGAAAATGTAAAGCCTTAATGCTATTTTAAATTTACATTGTACTTTAATGTAGACACTATTTTAATAGCGTATGTTACTACATAGTATATAGTTTAACGGATCCTTAGGAGGTGTGAATCCCGAGCATCTCTTAAGCTGCTGCACTTATGTTAGACTCTGGATAGGAGATGGAAAATCCCGTAAACATCTCTGACGCCGTTCGACTCATATTTATTTACTGTTGATTTAACTCACATAAGATCTTTTAGTTCTGACTCGAGCGTTTTGTCTTTTCAATTCGCTCGGGTCAGCCTGAGCATTTTAGGATTTGAAGACCTTATTTCTGGAGGACAAAGATGAAGATTTTAACACCATTATTTACTATATCACTACACGATATTTATACTATTCCGCTGCATTGTTATTTATTATTCTTAGGTATGTGTAACTCTGATTCTGTATTGTATAAGTATAATCAAATGTTTTGTAAAACAGCTTCACGAACTGCTTATTTGATTATTATATTTTGTCGTTCTGCTGCAAGATTCTGTTTTGTTTTACCTTTCTCTGATTTTTCTTATTCACCCCAATAACAATCCACTCTTCTGTGCGGTTTGAGTCTGACGTGTGTGGTTTATCGTCGATTTAAAGCGTACAAAAAGGCTGGATTTTACAACTACCATCAGCGCACAGCCTTTCTTTGAATTGAAATGCCTTTGTCTCCAAATCGAGCGCATGTCGATAGCTCGAACTCAGTCACCAATTTGAACGAACGCGAGCCGGCTTTGATTCGAGCTTCGTGATTATTTAGATGAATATCGATCGAATTTGGTTTGGTTTGAACTGGAAAATAGAGGAAGATTGGTTCAAGATTTTATTTCCTTTACAAATTTCGTTCGCCATTTTCTTTTTTAAATGTAAGGGCTTCGGCCATTTTTGATTTGAATTGAAAAGAGGAAGAAAAGGTGAAGGCTCGTACGTGTTTTTGTTCTGATTTTTTTTGAATAAAGAAGACATTAATTTTTGACACTTGTAGACCAAGGTCTTCTTTTAACTTACAAACGTCCATATGCATTTATATATAAATTATTACATTTTTATTTCATTTTAACTTAAGTTATTACTACTTTAATTTAGTAACTGCATGTATATACTTAGCTTCAATATTTTTTTAAAAGGTAGAGTTAAAATTTAAATCGTCTTGAAAATGCAACTTAAAATTTTGACTTCCTATCGAGGCGTGCCATTAGGCATTTATAATATTATACCCCTATTTTGAGCGTGATGGAAAAGGTTTAGAGTCCTAATTCGATCGTATGGAGAAGATAGCTTTTCGGACCCAGTAATTATATTAAATTTTCGATATAGATTTCAGCATGTTTACGTACCGTACGATCAGCCGACCACTCTAAACTCTACGAAATTTGAAATCCAATAATAATACAAAATTACGGATCGAATGAATATAGTTTCGTCGAAATCCGAGGCTGTGCCGCGGAAGGCTATTTTTAAATGTCAATTTAAACGATATATTTTCAAAACTAGACAAAACACTTCTAAATTCACTTTCAACATTTTTATCATCTTCAGTATTATCAATATAAATTTTATAAGCCTTCAAGTTATTTTTAACAAGCTTGAAACCCAAGATTCAACATCTTATCCAATTTCCAATAATTAACTTCAATCTTTAAATTATCCAATAAATGGAGATATTTGAAATTCAAGTAAAAAATTAACTCTTAAATATTTAAAATCAATAAAATATTCCAATTCCAAATGCCCAAAATTCCGGGTCGTCACATTTTTGTTGGTCAATATAACTAAAGTCAAACAGAAAATATTGATGTGACTAATTTACATAGTTTTTTTGACTTGAGAATATTGTGAATCTTCAATATGAAAGCTCCGCTTTGATTATAGTCAAATCATGGCATAGCGTCCATTGAGTGATTATAGTTGGGTCAAGTGGAAGTATTGTAAGTCAAGCACTATTCAAAAGAGAATTCGTCTCCTTAGTAATATGGGTTTAGTATCACGGTCAACTCAAGTCAACTCAAAGTTAAAATCTCTAGTCATAGTAGTTCGGTCGATCATGATTATTATTACTGAACCAAGGACATTGTGTTTTAATTATAGAGTTGAATGTGGATGTTGGAATTAAGACCATTAACAAATTCAGCAAGTCCAAAGTGATATAGTTTTGACGAAGAGAATTGATTTAAATAATTATCACAACAGGGTAACGCCTATTAAAATTAAATGATATTTTTTCCAAATTGAGTAAGCGATAAATTTGGTCATAGTTTTAGATCACCTGCTAAGTAAAGTGTGAACATTAACGTTCGAATAGTTTGATGTTAATCGCTGATCGAATTTACACCCAAGAGTCATACAATCGAAATGATGAATTCTAATTGGACCAAACAATTTAATTAGTTTATAATTATTATAAATTAATAATTATGAAATATTAAATATGAATTTTGAATGTGATTTTAGAAATAAAATTGTTTATATATTTATAAATGATATGAATATATTGATCAATATGAGATATCGATAATAAAATATGATAAATATGATTCCACATATTTAGCTTGGGTAAAATAGACTCACAACTCAAGAAATTTGAATAGGATAGGCGTTTATTTGGAGAAAGATAGGAGGTGGCTACAACATGCGTGATTAGGTTTTGAGATGTATGGTTAGGATCATTGTTTGCAATCTTTTCGTATCCATATAAAAGCCAATCTCAAAATTCTAATTACAAGCTAATTCATTTTTGAGCCACCACTTTCTTCTTCCTCTTCCTCATTCAATGTCAGCAATTTTTTTCTAAAATCATCCCTAAAATTTTCAAATCCAATTCAAAATTAAAAATAATAATTTGTAGTAGGAGGTCTCTAATCCTGAATTAGCAACCTAACGGATTGTGAATTGTTCTTAGAAGAGAAATCATTGTTCAAAGCATACTCAAAGGATTCATTACGAGGTGCACTTTTTTATTTATTACCATGATTCTAATTTTTTCATATAAAAGCTAATTTACATCCAAATCCCCTGATTGTATTCAAATCTGTTTATTGTTCAGATTAGGTGAGATTTTTGTAGGTACATGTGTTTGTTACAATTAGATTGGTTATGTACTTGTTATATTTTTTTTATTGATTTATTGTTGAATAAATTTTCTAAATTTTTTTTTTAGTTTTGATTTATATATATAGACTAAGTGTGTACAGATCTGCAAATTATGAATATATATATATATATAATTGTATATGCGATTATATATCATATTTATATATTTAATCTTAATTTTTTTTATGATGATTTGTACCTATTATGAATCATAAAATATAAAAATATTTTACTAAATATGTATATACATATTTTATTATTGTTTAATGATTTTGTGAATTGTTTACTATGAATAAAATAGTTAAAGGTTCAAAATTTCAATTCTATATTCTTACATTTTTTGCCCCATTTAGTCAGATTACAATAAAAGAAATTGATTTTTTAAACTTGATTTATTATTTTTAAGAATTAATTTACTTTCGGTCTGCAATCAATTATTTAATTAAAAATATAATTTCAATTGAGAAAATTCTAGAAATTTTTCATAAGGGTTATATATGTATCTAGAACCTTCATGAAATAGTTTTAGATTTTTATAATGTGATTTATTAATTTTTTAAATTAACTTATTTTCGAAATGCAATTAACTATTTAATTAAAAATACAATTCAGTTAAGAAAATTCCATAAATTTTTCTTAAGCCCAAAATATGTCTCGGATGCCTTCATAAAATTTTTAGGATTTTTCAACTCGATTTCCTATTTTAAGAATTAATTTGATTTTGAGCTATTATCAATTATTTGATAATAAATATTATTCTAATTGTAAAAAATGCCATAAATAAATCTTAAGCCCAAAATGTATTTTTAGATTTTGTAACCTTTTAAAAACTTATATAATTATCATATAATTATATTACATTAATTTGTTATGGTAGAAACTGTTTGATTCGATAAATCACAAACACACAACATACAAACATATTAGTACAAGTGTTATGGCACATGCTTCGCGAGTGATGACAACACATGCTTCATGAGTAAATTTCTTAATGGAGATTTTGTATCATCATTTATTGATTTCTGAACATGTAAACTATCTTTCGGTGAAGATGCTTTTGGAGGTATTTCATCTTTTTTGGTCAACCATTACTTATGAAAGTGTTTATATCCATTAGTTGGCTGATAAATTATATCATATGTTGAAATTAATTTTTTAATATATAGAGTAAAGCAATAATAATCTGATGACTGACATGTACTTTTGAACATTTTTTTATAAAAATCACAATCTTTATGCATATTTAAAAAAAATCAAAATAAAAAAAAATTCATCGATCAGTTGATTTGGTATCTGCAAATAACATGTAATCATGATGTCATTTTGGAACACATAGAGCAATGCATTTAAATAAACAACAACAAAATTCTAAAAAGTACAAATTGCCTTTTTAATATAAAATAGAAATGTAAAAGCTACAGTCACAGATTTTTCCTGTATAATACGATTGAATCATATTTAAAAATAAAAAATAATATGAAAAAGGAATAAATTCTCGTCGATCGGTTGATTTTATGTCCGCAAATAACATACAATCATGATATTATTTTTAGAATACGCGAAGCAATGCACTTAAATAAACAGTTCAAACAAATTCTAAAAAGTGCAAATTACCCTTTTTATGTAAAACAGAAGTGTAGAAATTACAGTCCCAGAAATGATTTTTTTTTTATGTAGAATAAGATTGAAATATAAAAGTGCAAGATAGGGCTATAGTGTAAAACACGTATTCAGTGGTATAATTACACTAACTTAATATGTGATATCAAAGTTTAAGATGGCGAGCAACTCAATGAAGCGTTCCAAAAGGAAACTGTCATTGTGGGAGATCTGAATGGAGATGACATGGGAGACAAGTGGAAAAGGATGGATGGAACGAGATATGAATATGGATGGATGAAGTTAGTGATATTCATAGAATTTGGTAGAGATTTTTAAAATGCTATATTTGTGTTATGAAGTTTGAATATTTCTATTTTGTGCCTAAATTGATATAATAATGGCATTATTGAACTAATTGAAATTAATGCTTATTAATTCCACTTTCCAAATTTTATTCCACTTCCTTTAAATTATTTTTGCACTCATTAAGTTTCTCATACACGTACATTTTGATATTTGTATCATTTATTCATAGTTTAATGCATAACTTTGAAATTCATAAATCTTTAGATATAGCATACAATAAATCAAGATATATTCATTTGCTTAAATTATTATGCATTAACATATTTTTGGAAGTTCATGGTGGAGTCAAAAGTTATACATGGCATATGCTACCGAGTGATATCTAATGGACATAAATACTCTATTAGGTTTTTATATTGAAAAGTTAATAGAGCGATATCACTACTATACACATAATGTGTCATAATTTTAGCTTGTAAACGTAATTGTATAATGTTATATGGTTGCTGCTCTTAATTTTGCTATGCATGTATTCAACCACTTGCTTGATGGTGCAGTAAATTGATATAATTGTGGCATTATTGAATTAATGCAAATTAATGTTTATTAATTCCACTTTCCAACATTTTTATTCCTCTTCCCTAAATCTATTTTTGCACACATCAGTTTCTTATACGTATAATTTTGAGATCTGTGTCATTTATTACATTTTAATGCATAACCTTGAAATTCATAAATCTTTAGATATGGCATACAATAATTCAAGATATATTCATTTGTTTAAATTAATTATACATTAACATATATTTTTCGTGTCCCGTCTAAGGGCAATTTTGGAAGTTTGCGGTCGGACCAAAAGTTTGCACTTTCAAGCCAACTATTAATAAAGATTTTGTTTTGACATATTATACAAGCACATTTTGAAAAAATTACAGTACACACAAAATGTGCTAATATGCCCGTTGCAATATAAATCCCAACATCTAAATACGAGCACATTTTACCCTTCATGGATTATAATGTTACACATGCACGCACACACATATGTATATATGTATATGGTACATATATATATGTGTGTGTGTGTACTTGTGTCAATAAATAAAATTAATTAAATCTCAAACTATAAGTTGTACAGTTAGATTACATACAGACATAGTAATAAATGTTGCCATGAATAAATTATCCGTAATAACATTTAATGGATAAATCAATTCAAATTAAAGAGAGAAAATGAATGATTTCTCTCTCTATTTTATACAATTAATGCTCTGTTTTAGGGAAAGAAATAAAAGGTTTCATTCCCTATGCATTAACACTTATAAATAAATATTAGGTGTATTTGATACAACATGCATTTGAAATTAAATTTATTTAAACTTCCCTTTAACTATTTCAAATAGAATATAATATTTTATTTAAACCAAATTTAAAAAAGTTCTAAATGAAATTTAGACTCTGCAGGCCCATTAAAAATCCAAATTGGTTAAAAAAATTGAAATTCACTCATTTCTTCCATTGTGGGCCGGTCCAGTTCCTTCAATGATATCAAAGCCCAATAACCTTCACAGTCTAAATTAGTCATATTAAGGCTAACAAATTAAACATTTACACTAAGTACGGTGTCTAGAAAGGTAATGTTTAGGCTTGGAATTCGGTAATTAAGTACCTTGTCCTGCCTGGTTACTAGCCTGGCCTGAAAGGTGAGTGAGTTTAAGGGTTGCCCCTAATTAAAAAATGCCTAATTTGAATTGGATCTTAGGCTAGTTTTCAAAATGATTTTGAAAATTAAAATAAAAACATGTTTATTACAAAAGTCATAATACAACATATGTTTTCAAAATATTTAAAAGGATAACGATATTTTCAAAAATGTTTAAAAATATTTATATACTAATTTCAAAATTTAAAATTTGTTAATAATATTAATAAAATGAATTAATTAAATATGTAAATTAATTAATACATATATGCATACATCATATATATTGATATATGTTATGCTAGTTCAAAATGTTTAGGATAACATAAGTTTACATGTACGTATGTAAGATAAATTTTGAAATTAATAAAATTTAATCAAAATTGTTTGATTGAATAAATTAATTAAAGGTTAATTAATTAAATAAAATACACATATATAACATATGTATGTATGTTATACTATAAGATTATAGTGTGCACTATAAAGATTATAGTAGATATGTCCAATATAAATGTTGTACTGGAATTATAATATAAAACTAATTAAATGGTTAATTAATTAAAAATAATTAAAGAGTTAATTAGTTGAAATTAATTAAATAAGATTCAATTAATTTAATATTATAGATAAGACTATTATATAAGTTAATTAAGTTATAAAAGTTATATAATAATTTAGCTTATGTAATAAAAAATCAAACTTTAAAGAAACCCTAAATAAACTTAAGGATAAATACATACGTAAATATACGTATACCATAATTTCTGTTGTGTCCGACACTTGAACCTTAAGAGTATTTTATAAGAAATACATTATTCCATAAGCCGATAACACTCGATATAATATATTGAAGATTATGAATCTTTAATATAAAGTTGTTCTCTATTATTTATATATTAATAGGTTACTTGCATACTTCTTAGTTGTTGAGCTTTCCTCAAGCTAGGGATATTATGTGTCGTACTATTAATATATTGAATATATGAGGTAAGATAACCGCACATATTTGTTGAGCTTTCCTCAAGGTATGTGCATTATACTTAGGTCGTCGCGAAATGATAGGTCTGAGTGAATAGTCACAGTTTACTTATTTATCTTTACCCAAGGTAAATGTGAGATTAGGACAAGGTACCAAAGGTGAGGGGTTTTATGTGATATAATCGATAAAAAGTTATCCATCGTGTGCGGGCCTATGATTTGTTGAGATTTCCTCAAGGTTAGAATCTAAAGACGTATGAGTCCTAGCAACCACTAGTGAAGTTTAAAGACTTCTATGTTTCTCTTAAGGTTTGGTCAAACATAAAATACTGTTGAGAGCCTTATTGAAAAATGAAACGGTAACATTTAACCTTTTTAATATTGTAAGAATACATGCTAAATAATGTTATAATTATCTATAATGATAAATTTGTGCATTCAATATGATTGGTAAAATGTTTTCAATTAACATATACAAATGAAATATTTGAAAGTTGAAAAATGAAAATATAATACCTACTATTAAATGCTTATTGCATGTTATTGTTTTTTATACCCAACCAAGTGTCTAGTTTTTACAGCTACTTAATGCATTCGTAAAATGGTCACTTACATGTTTATTTGATTGGACTGTTTATGGCATTTTATGAGTTTTGAACTCTAAAAGTAATACAAGATTATGGATGGATATTTGATCCATATACTATCACATGTTAATTATATATGGTGAATGGTCATAGTTTGTAATGTACGATACTTCAATGAATATTGTTCATTAGAAATAAGCCAATAAACTATACTATGAGATCGATTATTCAATTTGATTGATTTCATAAAAGATCATATTGTATTAACTATGGAATAAGACCAAAACTACAAGATAGATCTAAGAACTTGATCGTTGAAATGTCAGTTTAATTAGTTTATGCAAAGAGTAACATTTGTGACGTCCTTAAATGTTAAGGATAATCAAACGCGCTTTCGTAAAGAGTTCGTTATGATATTATAATAAGGGTTTTCTTTTGAATGGTTTGACCATTTAGAAAAGGAAAATGAATGTATAAGAGTAAATGTGATTTAAGGTATAGTTGGGATGGAGAGAGTGAATAGTTATTTCTTCTTCATAAAGAAACAATGGTTTAACGTCCCGCCTTTTCGCACGTTTTAAATCGACACACGTGCCAATTCAAACCATACGGAAGGGTGGATTGTCATGAGGTAAATAACAAAACGAGAAAAAAAAAATAAACAAACAGAATCTCACAAGGGAAGGATAAAATATAATAATCAAATATACAGTTCATGAAACTGGTTTTCAAAATATTTAATTATACTTACAATATATATCAGAGTTATACATACCAAAGAATAATACAATGCAGCGGGAACATTTTGAATGTAGTGGAGTACTATAGTAAATAATAGTAATATAAATCTTCGTCTTCATCCTCCAGAATTAAATCTTCAAATCCTGAAACGCACGGACTGACCCGAGCGAATGGAAAAGACAAAATATTCGAGTCAAAACTAAAAGATCTTATGTAAGTTAAATTAACAGAAATAAATATGAGTGCAGTAACTCAAGTGATGCTCGGGATTTATATCTCCTAAGGATCCGTTAAATTATTTACTATGTAGTATATTTTGCTATTATAATAGTGGCTAACCAGTAAAATAAACTTACTTTAAAATAGCGTTAAGGAGTGACCCAATATTCCCCTTAACACATAATATATTCTCATAGTCCATACAGTACCGTAATCTCCCC
Source organism: Allium cepa (assembly GCA_030765085.1). Taxonomy (NCBI): domain Eukaryota; kingdom Viridiplantae; phylum Streptophyta; class Magnoliopsida; order Asparagales; family Amaryllidaceae; genus Allium; species Allium cepa. Next base: position 1,012,066,192 of record CM060934.1, on the reverse strand, counting down.
CGTACTGGGCTTCGTCAGAGGGCACTCCATAGGTATGGTACAAAACAAAATCGTATAAGGCGCGCTAGGGTAGGTGGCACGGCACAACTAGGCAATGCCAGGATAGGTATACCAATTACGCTTTCGGGTTGGTGGTAACGCGTAGCAGCTACTACCGCCCACCTCGAACAACACCCCAAATCAAAAATCAAAAGTGGCCACCGAAAAATCCAAAGTCAGAGTAGAATAGCAAAGGGATATGTCCGATAAACGGTGCTACCTTCTTAACCCGTCGATCGCTCTTGTTTTAGCCACTTTATGCCAACTCACGGGAGTTGGGTCCACGCATTTATCTCAAAGGAAACGCCACCACCATCCTACATCATTTTGGAATCTCCACCGCGTATACGGTTACTAAAGTGGTTTTCGGAGTTGGCAGAGAGTATGACAACTTCCGATCCCGGTCTCCTTAACAACCAATCGTTATTATAACACCGCGGTCTCTTCAAAATAGTTTATACTTTAAAACAAGAATAAAATATCCATTTCAAAACCATGTACTTACGATATCATTTCTATTTTAAAACCCAAATCAATACGTGTAACGACCCTGAATTTCCGACCCAGTTTAAAATTTTAAATCCATCGTTTTAATATAAAATTTTGCAAATTTATAAACAATCTCAATTTAGGTCCAAACTTTATTTATAAGATACGTCTAGTTAGATATAAGTATAGAAAAAGTTTTGTCGTAAAATATTACGGTAAACTTCGTTCGCGTTTTACTGTATATCAGTCCATATAAAACTGTGTAAAATTTATCTTTCAAATCCAAATATTTTTACATGGTTATGTTGTAAAAGTTATTCTGATCAAGATAATGAAGTTTGTTTCGTCTAAAACTGAAATCGCCTGCTCCGTTTAAATTGTTTTGCAAATCATACAATTTAAGCGGCGTAATTCGATTTTTTATAAAACCATCGTATCGCAATAATCTGTGTACCGTTGGAAGCGCATCATCGGTACTGCTCAGCTAGAAGAGATAGTTATTGAGCCTGACTTGACTATTGAGCGAAAGCCGCTTCGGATAGTCGATCGTGAGACAAAGCAACTCAGAAGAAAGTCGATAAATCTCGTCAAAGTCCAATGGAGTGCAGATGATCGAGATTGTACATGGGAAACTGAGGATCGTATTCGGGATTCAAACCTCGAATTACTAATTTCAGGTATAATTCGAATTTCTTAAAATCTATCTTCACTTTTCTGTTTACTTCTTTCCTACTTCATTCGTCTTGTTCCTTTTCGAGGATGAAAAGTTTTGAGTGTGGGAGATTGTAACGACCCTGAATTTCCGACCCAGTTTAAAATTTTAAATCCATCGTTTTAATAAAAAAATTTGAAAATTTATAAACAATCTGAATTTACGACCAAACTTTATTTATAAGATACGTCTAGTTAGATGTGAGTATAGAAAAAGTTTCGTCGTAAAATATTACAGTAAACTTCGTTTGCGTTTTATTGTATATCAGTCCATATAAAACTGCGTAAAATTTATCTTTCAAATCCAAATATTTTTACACAATTATGTTGTAAAAATTATTCTGATCAAGATAGTGAAGTTCGTTTCGTCTAAAACTGAAATCACCTGCTCCGTTTAAATTGTTTAGCAAATCGTACAATTTAAGCGGCGTAATTCGAATTTTTATAAAACCGTCGTATCGCAATAATCTGTGTACCGTTGGAAGCGCATCGTCGCACTGATCATAACGGTATATTTACTTGCGCGAATCGGAGTCCGACATAATCCGCCACGTTGATTTAACGGTTCCAGACGGACCGGTTAATCAAATTGCAGCCCAAAATTCTTTAGCCCGTATACATTCAAAATTTTGAAATTTATCTCAGCTGATGCATTCAAGTGAGTAGTTGGAAAATATGATTTGGCATTGAAATGGGGTATGACTTTTCGGTATTCGATATTGAAAATGTAAGATACGAAGCAATAGAGTAAACATTATATTTCTTTTGTATAATTTCACTGTACCTTTTCACATACTCTCGAAATATCCTCAGGTATTCACCCTCCTTCTTTTCTTTCATTTTTTTCTTTTCCTTCAGAAAATTTTAAAAGGCAAGAACTGAAAATGCAAAGTATGCAATCCACAATTACTTTCACTCTTCACTACTTTTCCCCTCCCTCCTGAAACACGCACATCACTCACCACCGCCCTCTTCACTCACTACTCTCCTTCCTCTTATTCTTTTTTTCCTTCATTCTCTAAAACTACACATGCCCTCTGAAACTATTCGCCACCGCATCCAGTCACCGACCTTCCCTACTACCGAACAACTCTACCCCTTCCACCTCACGCTGCATCTTTCCCCTCTCCTCCAGCCGAGTCATCTCCTTTCCCTCCCATGCGTGCATGAGTGTATGGCATGTGTTGTTTATAGAAAAAAGAAGAGTGCAAATGGACCTGTGCATGAATCTGGGCGTGCATGGGTTGCGTGTGTATGGATGATGTGTGCGTGCTGTGTGTTTTCTTGTGGGTGAGTGTTGTTTTTTGTTGTGTGCGTAGGTTGTTTATAAAAAAATATACATGTGTGCGTGAGGAGGGAGGCAGATGGGAACATGTACAAACATGTACATGCGTGAGTGAAGGGAAGGAGGATGCCGCATTTTTCTAGTCTCGGCCGAAAAAGAAAAAAGAAAAAAAAAATGAAGCAAGTTGTTACGTGATGAGGGGGGGATGATGTATATATGTTGATGTTGTGTATGGTGCATGTGTAGTTGAGTGGATTGTTTAGTTGAGTGGAAGGTGCATGTGTATTTCATGCGTACGTGGCTGCTGCATTTGCAGTCTCGGCCGTGTTTTCTAAAAATTGGAACTCATTTTGCTGTCACATCTGTATATAAGTTAAGTATATAAGTGAAAGTATGTGACAAAGTTGTAACCAATTTCTGTTTCCCTGTTGTTGTTGTAGCAACCGACTAAGTTTCTTTCGCAGCAGCATCAAACTCTCAGCCTTCGTTCTTTACTTCGTTACCCTAAGCGCAGTTATAAAATTTTATAATTATATATGACGTTCATTGTATTAATATCGTTTGCTTTGTCGATATTACAGTGTTCGTTGTTCGTGTTGTACCGACTTTATTCGTTCTTTTTTTGCTTCGCCGTCCATTTTCTTATCCACGAAAGGTGAATTAATTTTCACGACTACATTCTTATGCAAGTTTGAATTGATGAATGATTGCTATGTGATGTTGAATTGGATGTTAACTGTTATTGTTAAGTGACAAATAATTTGCAAGTTAAATTTTAAATAGGATAGTTAACAAATTAAATGGATTATATATGTCGAACTTTGATTTGTTAAACTTGACCACTTCATATGTTAAACTTGATTAGTTAAACTTGACCCTTTAATTGTTAAGTAAATTGACATGTAGAAATTGGTAAATAGCACTTGAACCATTGAACGTATGTTGGATAAATTGTTGTAATGCAAACTTGAAATTGAAATTGAACGATAAGTGAAAACCGAAATGTAATAATCTTTAATCTACATGAAATGATAGTGTAGATCTAGAAATAATTATATTAATTTGCATAAATAACAAATGTAAATTAATACGATTATTTCGGGATTATTTAAACAAACTGTTAAATTGTTATGTATGGATGCTATTGATTGTTTATTTACTTTGACACCATCCCAGTTATCACACTGCAGGTTCCCTTTGTATGCTTTGATTTTTGAATGGAAATGGAATCGGGTTGAAATGATAGATACCCAAATAACTTTGAATTAGGATAGAAAATTAAATTAAAACCGATTGGTCAATGTTTTGATTTAGAATTAAAATAAAGTTATTTGATTAATAACAAGGTTTGAATAAAATTGGAATATAAATTCGAATGAATGTAAATGTGAATATTTGAATTTGGAACAAATATTAACGTCGAAATTGACAAAAGAACGTTGTTTTAAAATTTAATTATTTAATAATTAAATTTAGAATTATTTGATAATTAATTATGAAGTTATTAATAATTAAGTTTTGAATTAATTAACAATTTAGTTGGAAATTATTAATAATTAAGTTTTGAAATTAGTAATAATTAATTTGGGATTATTATTAAATTAATTTGGAATTTTAAACAAATAAGTTTGAAATTATTAATAATTAAGGTTTGGAATTATTAATAATTAAGTTTTGAAATTGTTAATAATTAATTTTGAAATTATTAATAATTAAGTTTTAAAATTTATTAACAAATTAAGTTTGGAATAATGAATGAATGAGTTTTGAAATGATTAAAATTTAAGAAATTGAAACTATTGATAAATTGATGAGATTGGATTATTTAATAATTGATTTAAATTGAATTCTTTGTTAAGTGAATGGAACCTCTTGAATAAGTAAACTAAGTTTCTTATTTATTGAATTTGAAAATGTAACTAAGATAATAAGTAAATGAAATTAGATTTCTTTTACAAGATATAAAATGCGTTTTATCGAAACAAATGGAAGACTTGAAATTTAAAGAATTGGATTTGACAAATTTAATTTAAATTTAATTTGTAAGCTTTAATAATGAAGTTGAACTTAAGAAGTAAATTTAATGAATTAGAAATTTAACGGAAATTGTTTGAATGATAATTAAATCAACGAATATCGAATGAAATCGATAGTTGAGATTAAATCGATTTGAACGTTAAATCAAGTTAATTGATTATGGGATCAACTTATATACGAAATTAAGTGAATATTTGAATCATTTTAAAACTGGACTTTGAAATTGAATTATAGAAATTTTTAAATGAAATTGTGAATTTATGAAACGTAAATTTTGGAATTGATTTAGGAAGACTAACGAAATGTTGATTACGAATTCTAATTAAAATTGAATTTGAATTGGTTTTGAAATATATTAAACGAACAATCGGTAAATTAATTACGAAGGTTATTAAAGGAACCGGAATCGGTTAGGGACATACTCACTATTTAAACCGAAAACCACTTTAATAACTATACGCGGAGTGTGATCCAGAATGGAGTGGTTGAAATGGCGTACGCGTGACTGAAGAAAGGGAACGATAATGGATAGCCTTGGCACTTGTGTGAAATTGGAAATGACTAAAACAGGAGCCGTGCCGGGCCAAATGGGTTTACCTACCTCGAGCGAGCACACTTCTTCGTAAACTACTCATTTACTTTGTGATTGATTGGTGCGCACCCTTGAATTTGGAGTGTTGTTTCACGGTGTTGCGATCCTTGTGGGAATGCGTTCTCACCAGTCCGGATCAGGCAAACGGTAGTTCCACCACCTTGGGTATTGCTTCATGTGCCTTGTCATACTTGTATCCCCTTATACGCGACCACTACTATTTTGTTTTGTATTATACCTATGAAGTACTCCCTGATATCCCACTAGTTTACGGTGGAGTTTACAGTGCTGTATAGTCTATAATGCTATATAAAATGTGTTAAGGGGGACAATTGTAACGCCTTAACACTATTTTGATATTTTACTTTACTGTTAGACATTATCTATCTATCGTACATTACTATGTATAAATAGTTTGACGGATCCTTAAAGATGTTATTCCATTCATCTTTGAGTTATTATTATTTTGAATTTGGATCATATTATCTGTATAAGAATATATGTCCTGATTCGAGTGTTTGTTTGTGCATATGCTCGTATCAGACTGAGGATTGCTGTTACTGTTCTACTTAGAGCTGAAGACCGAAGACTATCATTATCTTATCTTATCAGTATTGCTCTTTCTATTTGGACTATTGGACATCTATGTTGTTCTATTTTATTTTATCTGAGACATTGTTGTATTTATGGGTAGCTTCATGAACTACTCTTATGACTATGTTGTATTTCCGCTGCACTATTCTGCGATGTTATATTTCTGTGTTTCTGTGATGATTCTCGTTTATATATATATACTCCATTAATGATTCGTGTTTTGTATTATTTAAGTTGACATGTATGGAATATCGTCAATTTAAATGGTATAAATATACGGGTTCTTACAGTTGGTATCAGAGCTTTGGTTCCCCAAAACCTTAGCCTGTGGAGTTTAAAGCTCATTAGAGATAGGGTAAACATACCCTAGAATGAGGAGAATCGTTTCAAAATCCATATCCTTTGATTCCATTCTTCTTATTGAATTCATTCGATTTGAATTTCTTTAAGTTCCATAAATTTCTATCTTTTATTCTAAATTCACTTTTTGTATTCCAGGATGGCTACCAGAAGAAATGTTAGAGGAAGGGGTACACTACACCATAAACGATATTTAGATACGGCTTTTAGCCGTATCTAATCTTATTAGATACGGCTAAAAGTCGTATCAAAATATGCCGAGCTTAATATTTTGATACGGCTAAAAGCCGTATCTAATGTATCAATTAGATACGGCCATTAGTCGTATCTAATTGACACTTCTAATTGATACATTAGATACAGCCATTAGCCGTATCTAATTGACACATTAGATACGGCCGAAAGCCGTAATCAATATCCAATATATAATATTATAGACCTATTTATATCCAATATATAATCAATAATCATTCCGAGACATCAAAACAAATAATATTATACACAGTGCACATTCAAATGATTCAATAATCCGCATTGCAGCGCGTAATAACTTAACAATATCATTACATAACACTAGCATTTAGCACATTAATATATCGCTGGCATTACAAGTCTTTATATGGTTACAATTCAAGAATCATAGTTAACGATAATGATAATCATAAGAAATTGTATTGTTATATAATAACAGTAGCAAACACAAAAGGCCTACATTTCTCCATGCCAAGGAAATGCCCAACACCTTTGAAGTCCTCAAATCTTGGTACAACTGAAAAATCATTTGAGAAGGATCGTACACCAATAAACTTGTCGTACCTGCAACCAAAAATAAGATACAAATAAGCATTCACATTTTGCACTTCGGTGTAGCAGTTAACTGTAAAAGAAATAAGACTCAAAGGAACCTCGGATAGTTCTACGCTTCTTTTATTACCCTGTTGCATTAATAGTATAAAGGCAAACAAAAAAAAATCAGGTTGGTCCATATTTGGCAGTTTTAAGTCATACTCTGAATACACTGCATCCGACGACTCTGCTGTTTATCCACTGCAATATTACACACATCGTTTAATTTGTGGCCTACCTTCCACCCTGTATTTACTGCACACGTATGTCTGTAATCCATGTGAGGCCTTTATTTACTATACCTCTGTATGTATACAAATTCCTCCATTGCTTAATATCGATCCACTACTTAGACTTATTTATTATCGACCAGACATTTCACGTTTAACTATAAATAAAACCATGCTTCAACACCGCAACTAAATTGATATGGCTTTCCTTTCATGTTTAAATGAGCACTAGTATAATCCAGTATAGTTCATGGAAAATTTAATTATACACTGATGCGAATATCCAAGCATTGGTGTTGCAATGCCTATCTCCAAGCATCTTTTCTAGAACGTGCCTATCTCAAAGTATTGGTCATAGGTGAGATGTGTATGTGTGAATTATGTGATCTACCACAGTTCAATTATACTATAATGATTCAGTCATGATTCAAAGTAGTTCTGTGACTCATATCTCATGTACCTAGGCATCTAGATACAAAACACAAAGTGTTTAATTCTGTTATTATTCCTAGAGCATAAAGTCATAATTCAGAATATAATTAATTTATTAAAAATACTAACATTATTTCGATAAATACATAACAAATGTTGTCTTATTACAACAAATTGGGGTGAAAATAAATGCCTAAGTACAAAAGAAATCAAATGGAATAGCGGTGTATGTGCTCGTCCTTCCATGCCCGTGGAATTGGATCCCATCGACTGTTGATAGCTTTAAAGCATCATCTTGTCAAATTCTATAATAAAACTTAAATAATAATAAATAAATTTTAAAACGAATTAGAGGGTATTTTGGTAAATTTCTATTAAAAAGGAAAAACAGTAATTTTACATATAGTTGAATTAGCCGACGAGATTGCAACATTGCATAGCTCATGTTTTTCTAGTCGAGATGGAGTGTTCATTTATTTAAATCGTACATCGTGTAACTGAGATATCGAGGTTTTAATGAAAAGGGATGAAATTGGATGCGGGCACAGGGACAGATTGGGCTGAATTAGGTCGGGTCCTATAACTCAAATTTGATGCATAGTTTGATGCATTAGATTACATATTACATAAAATAGAGAAGCAAAAATGGTTGTCAATGGTTCAATGTTGATCGATGTAGATCAACAACGAGTAGGATATGAAAAGCATGAGAGGCCAAGTACGCATCATGTGATCGGTGCATATTATACAAATGATTCAACACAAAAAACCATGTGATTCTTGAAGGATAAGAAAGGTATATCAATGGAAATTTGGATGCGTGAATTCCTTGACCACGAAATCTATGTTGTTTGAGGCAAGCAAAACGCTGGTCATTAAGAATATTCTTAGTGTCCGGAGGAGTATGCATGAAAATAAACATTTAGTTGGTGTTAGGCTGTTAGCCTTAGAAATGAGCTAACACTCCCCAATTACAATGATAAATTTATCCACCCACTCCAACATCATCTAAAGAAAGGTGGACCACATAAACAGAAAATATACCTGCTCCATCATCTAGAGATATCGAATAAGACACTTCGGATGGCACACATATCAACCCACTCCAACATCAGCAAAGGTCTCTACAAATTGATGATTCATTTTGCTGGTTCTCTCATATGGTAGCAGTATACTGTCCAACACCACTTTTTCATGTGTGGATGGTACAGATTTCCCATGGATGTTGGACAATGTAGAATCTCGGCATATAGTATCAGTTCCTATTACTTCTAAATCAGAGTTGAGGATTTCACATTTTTGATTGTTCGTAACATTGGTCGAATCCTGGAACTACAAAGCAATGAATTCAGGAGCATTGAATTGTGTGGCGCGTCCTCCATCAGAAGAATTGACCGCTGCACGAATTCCCTGTTAATATTTCCCACCATGTTGATCAAAACCTCCATTTGCCCAGACAAATTTCCCACTGTACCCTCCAAACTTCCCACCCTCATTTTCAACTCATCCTGCTCGCCATGAACATGTCGGAGTCATTTCTGTGCAATGGCAGAAGCCTTAACTTTAGTCTTTGGTATAACGGTCCCAACACCGCGGCTCCTACCCCTTGCATCCTTACCAAGCACTTGTGATAAGATGTCTTCATCCACTGTCAATTTTTCTTCATCACTATCAGTGATCTTTTCCTTCGCTTTCGCAATCTGATCCTGTAATATGATAATACTTACATGAATAAGGAATTTTAAAGAATATGCAAGTTAATATTTGTTTAACATACAAAGTATGAAGAAGTGGCATCTGATATGCTACCATCTTTTTTCCTGTGTGTCTTCTCCCATACTTGACGACGACTGATATTTGTTGATGGACTAGCAACGATCTGCAATACAAGTTGATGCAAGGACATGAATATCCAATCACTATGTGTAAATCATTTGAATGAAAATGAATATAAATTACCATTCTTGTTCTATTTTAGCGTGACTTTTATGTCCTGCATGATGAGCATAACTAAGCAATGCTCTGTTCTTTTTGCCTACCTCCCTTCTTCCACTCGCTTCAGGCGTTGCTTCATTTTTTATGAACTTTGCTCAATCTTCTTGAGCAACTGTAGGTGGGAAATTTTTAAACCGTTCTTCATCATTGTTGAAAGGGTCATAATAAACTACTCTCAAGTTTTTCTTGTATCTCCTAAAAGCCTCAGCCATTCTCTTTAAAAACATTTCCTTTGAAAGCGGATCGAGCTCATAATTTTTCTACAAAAAAATATTAAATTATGTGTTGTGCAAAGAGTTGAAACCATAAGGCTATTGAATGAAATAGTTGTTGTCAAACAGATAAGGATACTTACCACCAATTCGTTGCAAACGTTGCCCTTGTATATTCCAAGTACTTTATTCCAACTTATATATGATATCGACACATGAGCTCTTACTAGTTTACCGAGCATAGTAGCGATTTTTCCAGCGTTATCTGAGACCGGAATACCAAGTAAGTTTTGATCAACTTTCTTCGCCTCTGAACATGACGAATGTGAAGATGGTGGATTTTCTGACATAGTTTCCTGCAAAATATAATATTACTAATTATTTTAATAAGTCACGATAATAATTATACATGTATCAATGTATCAATGTCAACACTCCATAATATGACACACTTGCACATACAAAATTATTAAGTGACAACACCTGGAATTGCATTGGAATGTATAAAATATTCAAAACCATACATACACACAATCGTGCAATTAAAAATATACAGACACACAATCGTGTGATGTACGAATACTAATAAGTTAATATATGGATTTGGTAAGGTCTTCTAATTTTTCATTGTCTTCAAAAGCTGATTGATTGACGGTAGGGAACTCAATGTCATCCACATTCGTAGTCAACCGTTTTGGTGTATGCAAGACCACAGACCATCCGTTATTTTTTAAATCTTTTGAGTAGAAAACTTGACTCGATTCTGATGCAAGAATAAATGGCTCGTCATTCACGTTATTTTTGTTCTTCAATTTCCCTAAATTTACCATGATGAGGTTTGAAATGGGATCTATTTTGCAACCATTGACCTTATCCTCGACTTTTACCCAATCACAATAAAAAACTGTTTGTTTGAAGTCAGTGTAATCCAACTCAAGTATCTGTTGAATGACTCCGTAATACGTTGTTTCTGCTTCCTTATAATTTTTATCCTTGCCACACGTTCTAAATTTTGTAATTGCTCTCATGCATACACCGCTATTTTGTGTTACCATACGATCTTCATACTTTTTCGTGGAAAATGAAAATCCATTCACTTGGTACTTCATATAACTACGCGTTCAGAACTTCGGCCCGTGCACTAACCGCCACAGAGCTGGATCAACATTGATGGTCTTTAACATCTACATAAATTTTAATAAGTAAAAAAGCATGGTCACAAAGGTGTATTGCACACTTATAAACACATGAAATACTTAAGACGAAGTTAAACCTCATTACGTAACCATAAATTAAAACTTTGAACTACTTCCACAGTGGTAGCCCTGCCTCTAGGTTGAAATCTAGTACTTTTCACATAGAAGTTATACCTCCTATGAAAAACACATATCAAAATGTATATATAAATTGAATTAAAAAATTAAAATTCCAAACAAATTCATGAACTTACTTATTCCATTCATCCAATCCATCGTACTTATTAAGGACCCATCTACGCACCTGTTCAAACTGCACTTGGGTTAACGTTATGTCTTTACCATTATCCAGAGGTATCTCACCAGACAACTCATCGTCGTCGTCTAAAAACACTTCGCATGTATGTTTATGATTGCCATCACCTCCGTTTGGCATATATTCCATGCAGTAAAGACTAGCTTCTTGTATGATATATCCTTCTACAATACACCCTTCAATGTATCTTTTGTTGCGCACATATCCTTTATATGTTTTCATCAACCTATAAATGTGATCAATTATATACTGTAGACGGTAGCTATTTATATGAAATAATGATGTGCATAACTGAAATTAGAAATTTACCGTTCAAATGGATACATCCATCTATATCTGACAGGGCCACAAATCAACGCTTCATCGGCTAAATGAACCATAAGGTGGACACTGATATCAAAAAATGCAGGTGGAAAATGTTTTTCAAAAACACACATTGCTTCTACTAAGCTAGCCTTTGCTTTTAAAAGATGTTCCCTATTGATCACCTTTGAACACAAAATGTTAAAGAATAAACTAATACGATGAACAGCATTTCGTAGATCCTTATGTTGTGGATAAGAATGTTGAAGCAATACCGGAAGCAAATGCTGCATTATGACATGGTAATCATGTGACTTCATATTTCTTAGTTCAGGAGGATTGATGCTCACATTGTTGTGAAAGTTAGAAGAAAATTTGTTAGGCACTTTCAGATTTTCCAAAACAGTGCAAAACTGTATCTTTTCTTCTTTGCTCAAAGCGAAAGTTGTCTTTGGTATGATTGTTTTATTTGTTTCAGGATCTTCCATCACCCACAACTTTTGTTTTATACCCATGATTTTCAAATCCTTGCGTGCATTGATGCCATCTTTTGACTTATCTTTATGGTCCATAATTGTGCTGATGAGATGCTCCGTGGCATTCTTCTCCGTATGCATAACATCAATATTATGTCGGACCAAATTTGCTTTCCAATATGGTAAATCAAAAAAGATAGACCTCCTATACCATCCAGAAATATTGTCAACATCTTCATTAGATGACTTTTTCCGTTTCGGCCAATTTCTTCTTTTTGTTTACCAACTTTCATTTTGATATTCGCTACTTTCTTTTCAACTTGAAAACCAGTCAATGGCCATTTAGGACGACGAAGTTCTTGTTCGTTGTTGAAAATTTTCTTAACATATCGAAACTTGTGTTCGTTAGGAAGAAACATTCGATGTCCCATGTAACACATCTTCTTACTTTCAGGAAGATAATAAGAACAAGTGTTTTCCCAACAAACAGGACATGCAAAGTAACGGTGAGTTGTACATCCCGATAAAGTCCCGAAAGCAGGGTGATCATGGATTGCCCACAGCACCCTAGCTCTCATTGTGAACTCAGATTTATTTAACGAGTCAAATGTAACTACTCCTTCCCATAACTGCTTTAACTCGTCTATCAACGGCTGTAAATAAACATCAATATCCTTTCCTGGTTGTTTTGGCCCAGAAATCAACAATGTTAACATTGAGAACTCCCTTTTCATGCACATAGACGGAGGAAGATTATATGGTACTACAATTACTGGCTAACAGCTGTAAGGGTTAGAGAGAGAAGCATGTGGACAGAAACCATCTGTTGCTATTCCAAGTGTGACATTTCGTGGCTCGGTAGTAAAAGTTTGTTCAAATGAATCTACGACTTTCCATTGAGAAGTGTCACATGGATGATGCATTACGGTTGGATCAGACTTGGCATGACCATACCAGGTCATCGCATCTGCCATCCGTGGTACAGTGTACAGTCTCTTCAATCTAGAAATTAAAGGAAAATGTCTTAATGTCTTTCGAGGTACTTTGGTGCATTTTCTCTCTTCGTTTAATGATGTCATATATCTTGGTTCATTGCAATTTGTACAAGAAACTTTGTTCGCATCATCTTTCCAGTACAATATGCAATCATTGATGCATGCATCATAAGTTTTGTAATTCATCCCAACTTGCTTAATGATCTTCTTCACGTCGGAGTACTTTGTCAGCATCGTGTTACCTTCGGGGAGTAACTCCTTTATTAGTTCGAGAAGTGCAGTCATACCATTATCTGAAAAGCTGTATTGGGTCTTCAAGCTATTCAGTTTCACAATGGCATACAGCTTCGTAATCCCTTTTGAACATGAAGGATACAGTGGCTCTTTTACGCTACCAAAAAGCGATTTATACTTCTTACTTTCATTGGCCTGCCCATCTGGATAATCAGTAGACTGCTATCCAACATTAGCATGATCAAGCAACGAATTTGTAGGTTGAAAATGATGAAATCTATCTGCATCATTGACCAGATCTTCCATCCTAATATGTTCAGACTCAGCAGTAGTTCTGCCATGACTAACTGGTTGCTGTTTTTCCATCTCCGCCATTTTTCCCCATGAAAATACCATGCTGTATACGATTGGGTAATACCCCATCTAAGCAAATGAAAATGAATGTCATCTAATTTGATCGTCTTCATATTTTTGCACCGGGTGCAAGGGCATAAATACAATCCTTTCTTACCACCATTTTCTTCAACAAAACTAATGAACTTCTGCACCCCGTCTATATAGTATGTAGATCGTAGATCTGATTCATTTATCCATTGTTTGTCTATGCTGAAAGACATACCGCCCTCATGTATCATATTTAACAGAACATGAGACTTGACCTTCAATGGGTCCTCGTTCCAACTACTCGAAAAGAATATTTTTGAAATTATATTGAGAAATTAAACTCATTTCTCCAAGCTCAACAATTTGGAACCATAACATTCACTAGTCATCACCAAAAAATACATCCAAAACATACTGATTTTTGAAGTTCCTATTTATAAACTTTTTGAAGTTGCTTATATAATTTTTTGTCAGCTAATTATTTCACCCTATAACACTACTTTTTGGACACTTTAATATGATACTTACCTCATTAAAATCATGTCAATAAAATCCAAGTGAATGTTAAGAGGAACTTGTGGAAATCAGTATAATAGCATACTAAACATATTTTGGCTATGTTGATTTAGTAGAAAATATCAAACATCATCAACTGATGTATTCAAGTCTGAAAATAATTTTGATTGTATGAATCTGGACTAAAAGTCAAAAATGAAATATTCATCTCGTGATACAAATTTGGATTAAATCAGACGGCGACATGGATAACTTCTTACATATATCACTTGTTGGAGTTCATCTAATAGCGGTTAAGGGATGACAGTGATCTAGTGCATAGTCTTTGGGTATGTGCAATTAATTTAAAACAGGGTCAAAAATTACAGCAGATTATTACTCATTAATATGATTATTGTAATGCATTTATCAGTGAATAAAAAGTACAACGTGTGCAAATTGACCTTTCTAACAAATATTTTTCATATGCTTTTCAGATGGTAGTACATAAAGATGGGCATTATACTTCTACACATGAATCTTGATGTTTGATTGATGTATAACCGAGACATTCAATTGATGAGGTTCTTCTCCGTATATAGGTTACACAAAGCCTTCATTTTGGTGGAACTGTCTTGAGATAATCCGTTGGAAAATATTCTAATGTTGTTGCTGTTATTATTATTATTATTTTATTGTTATTATTATCAGGGGTTGACCAAGTAGTAAACTTCCACAAAAGATTAAGGCAAATAATTAATTTTTTAAACAGGAGACCACATGGACCTGAATTCAGAATTTTGAGCACTGCTGCAGTTTAATAAACCAAGCCTGAATTTGGAAAATCTCTCATTTTTCAAATCAATTAGCTTAATGAATCACTTGTAAGAAATATCTCTAGTATATAGTGACCTGAATTTCTTGTTATTTGCAAGTGATTCAATGAGCTTAATGAAATTCTTATTTCAATGATCTTAATGAAATAAGATTTAATGCAAATCATTAAGCTTATTGTTATTTGCAAGTGGTTCAATGACCTGAATTCTTGCAAGTGGTTCAATGATCTTAAATCTTATTTCATTAAGCTCATTAAATCTTATTTCGTTAACAGAAATATTCCTGTTAATGAATTCTTACAGTTTAATAAACCAAGCCTGAATTTCTACAAATCAGAATTTTGACCACTGCTACAGTTTAACAAATAGAATCACTTGCAAATGTGCATCACTGTCTCATTGCATCACTGTCTCATTCAATCACTGCTACCGTTTCCTTTTCATGAAATTGTTTGTTCGAAATGATTGTTGCTTATTATCGCTCTCTTTTGTTGTTCCTGCTCGCAAATATTGTTTACTTCTCTTGCATGGGGTTTGGGTTTTTGAAGTTTTATTACAGGCTGCTTTAGGCTTTGGATTTTTTATTTCTCAATTAGTTTAAATTCCAACTGGTTCAATATAACGTGGTTTCTTTAACTGACGTCCTCATAACCATGTTTGATAGTTTGAAAGCTGTTCAATTAAGTTTCATTTTATCATTGCAAAATCAGGGTAGCTTGTGAAAGTCCTAAGTAATAATAATTAAAAAAGAAAGTGTATTACCATTTTATTTTTTTAAATAAACGTGACAGCTTTCCTTTCACCTTTAACATAATATTTTAGTTGATTTGAGAATCAGTAGATAATACTATGTACTTGTGTAGTTGTGGTGTGCGAGAAAGAGTAACTTTAACTGATCTTTTTATGCAAACTACATGTGAATTAATATGTTATGAATTCCTATAATTTAACATAAGTGTAAAATGTGGATTTTCATTTCCAATATACTATGATTTTAAACATTTAATTAATTTTAAATAGTTAAAATATATGGACTATTTAAATTTCAATAAATGGAACTCAAAATATAGGGTTTATTTTAAACATTAGCACCAAACAGTTTCCAAAAAATTTGCCATTACAACAGCGCCATTTTGTAGCACCGGAGTAATGTCTATGCATTACCCCTCTTCTGATACTTGGCTTGCGCCATTAACAACAATTTTATCCACTTATACAACAATGTCAGAACAATATACAACATTAGCATCAAATTGTTTCCAAAAAATTTGCCATTACAACGGCGCTATTTTGTAGCACCGGAGTAATGTCTATGCATTACCCCTCTCCTGATACTTGGCTTGCGCCATTAACAATAATTTTATCCGCTTATACAACAATGTCAAAACCATATACAATGTCAGAACCATATACAACATTAGCACCAAGCTGTTATATAAGCCTATGTCATACATTCATAATTAGACAACCATCTACTAGTTCTAGTGTTTTACTTTGCACTAAAAAAAAAGAATTTTGGTTTATGCTTAACTTGACAAAGGGTTTTATTCTACAATAATTAAGATTATCAACAAACAACAATTCTAGTTAATGCGATCATATTAAATTTAGCATAAACCCACTGTTGGATTTATAGAGATAGATATGTCATCATAACCTTAACCATCAACACTATCTGGCTCAGACTCTATCAACCAACTTATGAATTTAACACTTCATTCTCTTCCAAACAGGTAGGGTTTTCAGTCCTAATCAACTTATGAATTTTTCTTTTTGAATTCGAATCCATTTATTTCCTAAAATCCATGGCTTTTGAATTTCAAGTAAAATTGATACTAGCTGAATATCAAGCATCTTTTAAATTTCAAGCCTCAATCAAGATCGATTGATTTATCAAAAAATTTGTACGCAAATTGTAAACTCGATGTTTCACTTGATAATTTCGCAGTAAACTGTAATTTATTTTTATTTACTTACTTTTTATTAGAGAATCACATATTATCAGAAAATCATTTGGCTTTCTTGACGCGGAAGAAGAAAATGGGTATCGATCTCATTACCTATGGCAGGAGCAATAAGACGAAGCGCACAGCGACAAAATCTGACGAGATATACCTAAAGCCCACTTGATCTCATAACCGGACCGGAAGTAAGTTTAATGCTAGAAATAAAAAAACGGAGGGAGGGTGTGCGTTTTGGCGAAAATTTTCCCACGATAAGAGGCACAGATTTGATACGGCTACAAATCGTATCAAATGTTAATACGGCTTACAGCCGTATTAAAAAGTATAGATACGACTATAAGCCGTATTAAAATTTGATATGGCTTATAGCCGTATCAACTGTGCCGCCTAAGGTTGCGCCAAAATCCTATCTGTGGTGTAGTGGTAGGGGAAACGCTCCCGAACCACATGCCCCAGCTCCCGCAGTCAGATTCTCCACTCTTAGCAAGGATTACACTCAGCTTGGCAGAGTCAAATTCACTGGCTCCGAGAGTAACATCGAAACACAACAATGGGTAAAGAGTTTGGATAAGATCTTTACTGGCTTAGAGATCACATATTCTCAGAAGCGTAAATTGGCCGCTCGGCAGCTTCAGGATGCTGCATAGGATTGGTGGGAGTCAGTCACTTCTCGTACTGACGTGGAAACCATCACTTGGGCCCAGTTTAGGTAGTAATCTATCTAAATTTATCTAAATAAAAATTCCTTTTATCTCGTCAGATTTTGACTCGTTTTCATATCACTTGTAAATAGGGATTCCTTTATGGCTCAGTGGATGCCAGCTGCTGGGAAGGCCCAACTCTATCGGTCTTTTATGAATCTCAAGCAGGGCAATATGACCTTCACTGAGTATGAAAGAAAATTCAACCAACTATCTAAGTTCGAACCTGGCCTGATTGATACACCTCTGCTTAAGAATGAGAAGTTCATACATGGCGCACGCCCTGAGTATTACGAGCTCCTCACCGCTCATGTCCATGGAACTTTCACTGAGTTGATGGATTTTGCTCTTCGATATGAGGGAAAGCCAAAGGGGACATCAGTCACTAAGGCTCCAGCTACTCAGCCATCCTCTAGTCATACTGGGAAGAGGAAGCCAAATTTTGAGCAAGAGAAGAAGTCCGGGCTTGGCTATTCTCAGAAGAAGCCCATTGACATATCATCTATTACTTGCTTCAACTGCAACCAAAAAGGTCATTATGCTAGCAGCTGCCCATCTCCAAAAGGCGCTGTTGTTCCGCCACCGGCACAGATGACTAGGAGGGATGTGTGTCATATCTGCTTACAACCTGGACACTTCAAGAAAGATTGCCCAACACAGAAGAGAGGTACACCATCAGGAGTCTTTGCTCTTTCCACACCTGCCCCGGAAGTTCCCGCCCCGGAAGTTCCTGATAATCAAGGTACTTTGAAAAGTACTTTTATGTTGCATACCTTGCTTGTTAGAGTTCTACTTGACACCGGAGCTACACACAGCTTCATATCTATTGATTTATGTGATAAACTTGGCTTGGAACCCACTCTTGCATCAATTTCCTTATGTGTATCTAACCCTATTGGAGGGCCCACTAACCTCAAAAGAGTTTGCAAATATGTCACACTTATGTATGGCATGCATCGTTTTACTTGGGATTTCTTTGTACTTAGATTCGAGGCATTCGATATCCTACTAGGTATTGAATGGCTGCGAAAGTTCGAAGCCGTTATTTCATGCAAAGCTCGAACCGTCTCTTTTATGGACGACAAGAACTTACCTTTAGTTATAAAAGGCAAATCGCCTCAAGAATATGCTGGGAGTTTTATATTCTCTCTTGACTCTCATCCAAATGAACTAAGCTCTACTCCAGTGGTCCAATTCTTTTCTGATGTATTTGGAGAAGTCAGTTCTCTACCACCTCCGTGGGAAATTGAATTCCGCATTGACCTTATTCCTGGTGCACGACCGTAGTTCTTCCTCCTAGGAGAATGGCTCCTAAAGAAAAGGCAGAGTTGAATGTTCAAATTGAAGATCTATTTTCCAAAGGCTTGATTCGGCGCAGTCATTCAGAATGGGTTGCTGCAGTTGTATTTGTCACCAAATCTGATGGCTCACTCAGAATGTGTGTAGACTATAGAGAGCTAAACAAGCTCACACACAAGAACAGGTACCCGATGCCCCGCATCAACGACCTATTCGATCAGCTTCATGGAGCTAAAGTCTTTTCTCAACTTGATTTGGCTACCGGATTTCACCAACTCAGAATCGCTGAGGATAGTATTCCTAAAACAGCATTCCGCACTGAAAATGGTTTCTATGAATGGCTAGTTATGCCCTTCGGCCTCACTAATGCTCCAGCTTATTTTGTTGACTTGATGAATAGAGTTTTCCGGGATGTTCTTAACAAGTTCGTTCTTGTTTTCGTCGATGATATTCTCGTCTTCTCTAAAGATGAGAAAGAGCATAGGTCACATTTGGCTTTTGTTCTTGAAACTCTTCGCAGACACCAGCTTAAAGCCAAGTTTTCGAAATGCCACTTTTGGAGAGATGAAGTTCGTTTTCTTGGCCATATTGTTTCGAAGAATGGGATTTCGGTCGATCCAGCTAAGATCGCCGTAATCAATGTAAGATCTATTCTTACTTGTCAAATCTATCTAATCAATTTATCAATATATAAATTCGAATCCTTGAAATTTGCAGGATTGGGAGACTCCCAAAACTCCTACAGATATCCGCAGTTCTTGGGTTTGGCCGGCTATTATCGCGGATTTATAGAAAACTTTGCTCGTAGCGCTGCCCCACTTACTGCATTGACCAGAAAGAATGTGAAATTTATTTGGAGTGAAAAGTGCGAAGCGGCTTTCAATGAGATGAAGCAAAGATTGACATCTGCCCTAGTTCTTACAGTTATTGATGGTAGCGAAGGATTGACCGTCTATACAGAGGCATATCGTGATGGTCTTGGAGTAGTCTTAATGCATAAAGGAAAGGTTATTGCATATGCGGGTCGTCAATTAAAGACCCATGAAGCAAATTATGCAACTCACGATTTATAGCTTCTTGCGGTTGTATTTGCTCTTAAGCTATGGAGGCATTATCTATTGGGAACCAAATTCGAGCTATTCACTGACCATAAGTCATTGAGATATATCTTCTCACAAAAAGTTTTGAATCAGGGACAAGTCCGATGGCTCGATTTCTTAGCTGCGTATGATTTTGATATTAATTATACTCCAGAGAAAGCAAATGTCGTAGCTGATGCTTTGAGCAGAAACCAAGCAATGGCGTGTTGTAATCTTGTTGAAGGAATGTTATTCCAGCTTTCCGTCTCCCCAGCTCTTATGGATCATATTATAGCCAAACAATACGAGGACACTTTGCTTTATCGCATCAAAGAAATAGTTCTCGGAAGAGTTGGAAATGCCGATAATAAATTGGGTGCACATGTTGATAGTAACAGAGTCTTGAGAATTGATAACCGCATTTGTGTCCCAAATGTTGATGGTCTTATGCAGGAAGTGCTGAAAGAAAACCATCAATCTTCACTTTAATTTCATCCCGGTGTCACTAAAATGTACCAGAATATGAAGAAGTTATATTGGTGGAGTGGGATGAAGTGCGATATCTCTACATATGTTAGCAGATGCACAACTTGCCAACAAGTAAAAGCTAACCAGAAAGACAGCTGGTTTGCTTCAACCATTAGAGATTCTAGGTTGGAAGTGGGAGCAGATTTCTATGGACTTTATTGATGGGATGCCAAGGACTAGAAAGGGTAATGAAAGCATATGGGTGATTGTCGACAGACTGACGAAGTCCGCTCATTTTATTCCAGTCAAGTCCACTCGTTCAGCTTCGAGTTTGGCAGAGATATATATGAGAGAAGTTGTTAAACTTCATGGTGCACCATCTAGTATCGTATGCGATCGAGATTCTATTTTCACCAGTAAATTCTGGAAAGCATTTCAGGATACTTTGGGCACCAAACTGAATCTGAGCACTGCATATCACCCTCAGACAAATGGCCAAACTGAGAGGGTGAATCAGATTTTGGAAGACCTTCTCCGAGCTTGTATTATTGACTTTGGTGGATCCTGAGAAGACCATCTTCATTTGGTCGAATTCACTTATAATAATAGTTACCAAGTAAAGAAATTGAATTTCAAATTTGAATAAGTATATTTGAATTTGAATTAATCATCTTTAATAAATCAGGCAAGCATTGGTATGGCACCGTTCGAAGCCTTATATGGACGGCCGTGCAAATCGCCCGCCGTTTGGATCGAGTCGGGTGATCGATTAGTGTTTGGTCCAGAAATAATTATGGAAGCTTCTGAAAAAGTCGAAGAAATCAGGAAGAAAATAAAGACGGCACAGGATAGACAGAAGAGCTATGCTGACAGAAGGAGAAGAGATCTTGAATTCAGCGTAGGAGACAAAGTATTTCTGAAAGTGTCGCCTTTAAAGAATATTGTTCTATTTGGAAGGAAAGGAAAGCTAGCTTCGAGATTTATTGGTCCATTTGAGATTACAGAAAGAGTCGGAACATTGGCATATAGAGTTGCATTACCAGAGAAGTTCGCCGGTGTGCACAACATGTTCCTCGTCTCACATCTGTGCAAAGTTGTACACGATCCATCTATGACCATCCCTACTGCTCAGCTAGAAGAGATAGTTATTGAGCCTGACTTGACTATTGAGCGAAAGCCGTTTCGGATAGTCGATCGTGAGACAAAGCAACTCAGAAGAAAGTCGATAAATCTCGTCAAAGTCCAATGGAGTGCAGATGATCGAGATTGTACATGGGAAACTGAGGATCGTATTCGGGATTCAAACCTCGAATTACTAATTTCAGGTATAATTCGAATTTCTTAAAATCTATCTTCACTTTTCTGTTTACTTCATTCCTACTTCATTCGTCTTGTTCCTTTTCGAGGATGAAAAGTTTTGAGTGGGGGAGATTGTAACGACCCTGAATTTCCGACCCAGTTTAAAATTTTAAATCCATCGTTTTAATATAAAATTTTGAAAATTTATAAACAATCTGAATTTACGTCCAAACTTTATTTATAAGATACGTCTAGTTAGATGTGAGTATAGAAAAAGTTTCGTCGTAAAATATTACAGTAAACTTCGTTTGCGTTTTATTGTATATCAGTCCATATAAAACTGCGTAAAATTTATCTTTCAAATCCAAATATTTTTACACAATTATGTTGTAAAAATTATTCTGATCAAGTTAGTGAAGTTCGTTTCGTCTAAAACTGAAATCACCTGCTCCGTTTAAATTGTTTAGCAAATCGTACAATTTAAGCGGCATAATTCGAATTTTTATAAAACCATCGTATCGCAATAATCTGTGTACCGTTGGAAGCGCATCGTCACACTGATCATAACGGTATATTTACTTGCGCGAATCGGAGTCCGACATAATCCGCCACGTTGATTTAACGGTTCCATACGGACCGGTTAATCAAATTGCAGCCCAAAATTCTTTAGCCCGTATACATTCAAAATTTTGAAATTTATCTCAGCTGATGCATTCAAGTGAGTAGTTGGAAAATATGAGTTGGCATTGAAATGGGGTATGACTTTTCGGTATTCGATATTGAAAATGTGAGATACGAAGCAATAGAGTAAACATTATATTTCTTTTGTATAATTTCACTGTACCTTTTCACATACTCTCGAAATCTCCTCAGGTATTCACCCTCCTTCTTTTCTTTCATATTTTTCTTTTCCTTCAGAAAATTTTAAAAGGCAAGAACTGAAAATGCAAAGTATACGTATGCAATCCACAATTACTTTCACCCTTCACTACTTTTCCCCTCCCTCCTGAAACACGCACATCACTCACCACCGCCCTCTTCACTCACTACTCTCCTTCCTCTTATTCTTTTTTTTCCTTCATTCTCTAAAACTACACATGCCTTCTGAAACTATTCGCCACCGCATCCAGTCACCGACCTTCCCTACTACCGAACAACTCTACCCCTTCCACCTCACGCTGCATCTTTCCCCTCTCCTCCAGCCGAGTCATCTCCTTTCCCTCCCATGCGT
Organism: Allium cepa; assembly: GCA_030765085.1. Classification (NCBI taxonomy): domain Eukaryota; kingdom Viridiplantae; phylum Streptophyta; class Magnoliopsida; order Asparagales; family Amaryllidaceae; genus Allium; species Allium cepa. The sequence continues at coordinate 1,012,043,094 of CM060934.1, read as the reverse complement.
GCATGAGTGTATGGCGTGTGTTGTTTATAGAAAAAAGAAGAGTGCAAATGGACCTGTGCATGAATCTGGGCGTGCATGGGTTGCGTGTGTATGGATGATGTGTGCGTGCTGTGTGTTTTCTTGTGGGTGAGTGTTGTTTTTTGTTGTGTGCGTAGGTTGTTTATAAAAAAATATACATGTATGCGTGAGGAGGGAGGCAGATGTGAACATGTACAAACCTGTACATGCGTGAGTGAAGGGAAGGAGGATGCCGCATTTTTCTAGTCTCGGCTGAAAAAGAAAAAAGAAAAAAAAATGAAGCAAGTTGTTACGTGATGAGGGGGGGATGATGTATATATGTTGATGTTGTGTATGGTGCATGTGTAGTTGAGTGGATTGTCTAGTTGAGTGGAAGGTGCATGTGTATTTCATGCGTACGTGGCTGCTGCATTTGCAGTCTCGGCCGTGTTTTCTAAAAATTGGAACTCATTTTGCTGTCACATCTGTATATAAGTTAAGTATATAAGTGAAAGTATGTGACAAAGTTGTAACCAATTTCTGTTTCCCTGTTGTTGTTGTAGCAACCGACTAAGTTTCTTTCGCAGCAGCATCAATCTCTCAGCCTTCGTTCTTTCCTTCGTTACCCTAAGCACAGTTATAAAATTTTATAATTATATATGACGTTCATTGTATTAATATCGTTTGCTTTGTCGATATTACAGTATTCGTTGTTCGTGTTGTACCGACTTTATTCGTTCTTTTTTTGCTTCGCCGTCCATTTCCTTATCCACGAAAGGTGAATTAATTTTCACGACTACATTCTTATGCAAGTTTGAATTGATGAATGATTGCTATGTGATGTTGAATTGGATGTTAACTGTTATTGTTAAGTGACAAATAATTTGCAAGTTAAATTTTAAATAGGATAGTTAACAAATTAAATGGATTATATATGTCGAACTTTGATTTGTTAAACTTGACCACTTCATATGTTAAACTTGATTAGTTAAACTTGACCCTTTAATTGTTAAGTAAATTGACATGTAGAAATTGGTAAATAGCACTTGAACCATTGAACGTATATTGGATAAATTGTTGTAATGCAAACTTGAAATTGAAATTGAACGATAAGTGAAAACCGAAATGTAATAATCTTTAATCTACATGAAATGATAGTGTAGATCTAGAAATAATTATATTAATTTGCTAAATAACAAATGTAAATTAATATGATTATTTCGGGATTATTTAAACAAACTGCTAAATTGTTATGTATGGATGCTATTGATTGTTTATTTACTTTGACACCATCCCAGTTATCACACTGCAGGTTCCCTTTGTATGCTTTGATTTTTGAATGGAAATGGAATCGGGTTGAAATGATAGATACCCAAATAACTTTGAATTAGGATAGAAAATTAAATTAAAACCGATTGGTCAATGTTTTGATTTAGAATTAAAATAAAGTTATTTGATTAATAACAAGGTTTGAATAAAATTGGAATATAAATTCGAATGAATGTAAATGTGAATATTTGAATTTGGAACAAATATTAACGTCGAAATTGACAAAAGAACATTGTTTTAAAATTTAATTATTTAATAATTAAATTTAGAATTATTTGATAATTAATTATGAAGTTATTAATAATTAAGTTTTGAATTAATTAACAATTTAGTTGGAAATTATTAATAATTAAGTTTTGAAATTAGTAATAATTAATTTGGGATTATTATTAAATTAATTTGGAATTTTTAACAAATAAGTTTGAAATTATTAATAATTAAGGTTTGGAATTATTAATAATTAAGTTTTGAAATTGTTAATAATTAATTTTGAAATTATTAATAATTAAGTTTTAAAATTTATTAACAAATTAAGTTTGGAATAATGAATGAATGAGTTTTGAAATGATTAAAATTTAAGAAATTGAAACTATTGATAAATTGATGAGATTGGGTTATTTAATAATTGATTTAAATTGAATTCTTTGTTAAGTGAATGGAACCTCTTGAATAAGTAAACTAAGTTTCTTATTTATTGAATTTGAAAATGTAACTAAGATAATAAGTAAATGAAATTAGATTTCTTTTACAAGAAATAAAATGCGTTTTATCGAAACAAATGGAAGACTTGAAATTTAAAGAATTGGATTTGACAAATTTAATTTAAATTTAATTTGTAAGCTTTAATAATGAAGTTTAACTTAAGAAGTAAATTTAATGAATTAGAAATTTAACGGAAATTGTTTAAATGATAATTAAATCAACGAATATCGAATGAAATCGATAATTGAGTTTAAATCGATTTGAACGTTAAATCAAGTTAATTGATTATGGGATCAACTTATATACGAAATTAAATGAATATTTGAATCATTTTAAAACTGGACTTTGAAATTGAATTATAGAAATTTTTAAATGAAATTGTGAATTTATGAAACGTAAATTTTGGAATTGATTTAGGAAGACTAACGAAATGTTGATTACGAATTCTAATTAAAATTGAATTTGAATTGGTTTTGAAATATACTAAACGAACAATCGGTAAATTAATTACGAAGGTTATTAAAGGAACCGGAATCGGTTAGGGACATACTCACTATCTAAACCGAAAACCACTTTAATAACTATACGCGGAGTGTGATCCAGAATGAAGTGGTTGAAATGGCGTACGCGTGACTGAAGAAAGGGAACGATAATGGATAGCCTTGACACTTGTGTGAAATTGGAAATGACTAAAACAGGAGCCGTGTCGGGCCTAATGGGTTTACCTACCTCGAGCGAGCACACTTCTTCGTAAACTACTCATTTACTTTGTGATTGATTGGTGCACACCTTTGAATTTGGAGTGTTGTTTCACGGTGTTGCGATCCTTGCGGAGATGCGTTCTCAGCAGTCCGGATCAGGCAAACGGTAGTTTAACTACCTTGGGTATTGCCTCATGTGCCTTGTCATACTTGTATCCCCGTATACGCGACCACTACGATTTTGTTTTGTATTATACCTATGGAGTACTCCCTGACATCCCACTAGTTTACGGTGGAGTTTACAGTGCTGTATAGTCTATAATGCTATATAAAATGTGTTAAGGGGGACAATGGTAACGCCTTAACACTATTTTGATATTTTACTTTACTGTTAGACGTTATCTATCTATCGTACATTACTATGTATAAATAGTTTGACGGATCCTTAAAGATGTTATTCCATTCATCTTTGAGTTATTATTATTTTGAATTTGGATCATATTATCTGTATAAGAATATATGTCCCGATTCGAGTGTTTGTTTGTGCATATGCTCGTATCAGACTGAGGATTGCTGTTACTGTTCTACTTAGAGCTGAAGACCGAAGACTATCATTATCTTATCTTATCAGTATTGCTCTTTCTATTTGGACTATTGGACATCTATGTTGTTCTATTTTATTTTATCTGAGACATTGTTGTATTTATGGGTAGATTCATGAACTACTCTTATGACTATGTTGTATTTCCGCTGCACTATTCTGCGATGTTATATTTCTGTGTTTCTGTGATGATTCTCATTTATATATATACTCTATTAATGATTCGTGTTTGTATTATTTAAGTTGACATATATGGAATATCGTCAATTTAAATGGTACAAATATACGAGTTGTTACAATATGACATTTTTATTTCAAATATATCTTTTTTCAAAAATCATAGTACTTTCAAATATATATACCGTAAACCATAGATTCGAAACAAAATTTTCAATACTTAAATGGTTTAATTATTAAATTACTTTATAAAATAAAATAACTTCTTTAATTTCACAAATAAATTCCAAATATCGATTTGAACCTTAAAATAAATCATTTCTAATTCAACATTTTCAAAGCTTAAAAATTCAATATTTCAAACTAATTTTTTTAATTCATATATATATATATATATATATATATATATATCAATTTCACTTTTCTATTATTTATTTTGAAATATTTACTTAAAAATTTAGTATCCCTTTAATGAAACTCCAAATTTCAAAAATTGAATATTCCTCAATTCATTAGACTTGATATATTTACTTAAACCACCTTAACCCTGAAATTTAGTTTTAAAAACCATATATTTTTTTCCATCTAAATTTCAGTAAGTTCCAATGGATTTTTATTAAGTAAGATTTTTAATTAAATAAAATCTCAAGTCCATTTCAAAACTATTTTCTCACACTTGATTTATAAAATCAATATAAACTCTATATAAAGTTATAATATTTAGGTAACCACTTCCCATATTATAATTTAATAAAATCAACTTTTATTATTAAATTTATTTACACTTTACACAATTTTATACATAGCTGAAAACCAAGAATTTTACTATATATAAAATGAAAATCATTTCAAAATAATTATATATATATATATACCGCGGTGCCTTTATATAATTTCTATCCTATGGTCAAGTGATACGGATATTTATCATTTCAATATGCAATTTAAAATAAAAATGCGGTTGTATATCATTTCAAACCGCAATCCCGAATGAAAGGAAAATGCATAATAACTTGTAGTTTATAACAATATAAAATACAGCATTCGTTCATCCAATATCAACCATCAACCATTTATCACAATCATCATCCAATTAAATCAATAACATCAATATATAGTGGAAAATAAACAACAGGTATTAAATAGCAGTTTAATTCAATAATAAATCTTATAACTATTTAACTGGCAATTTATATGCAATGAAAAATTAATTAACAATTTTAACTTGCAGTTTATACGCAATGAATAATTAATTAACAATTTTAACTGGCAGTTTAAATGCAATGAATAAATTAAATAGCAACTTAATTTAAATAAATGAAATTAACTGAGATGATGATTAAAAATATTCCAAACAACCATAAATAAATTTTAAAACACATCATATATCAATTTAACAACCATAAGAAATTTTAGAAGTTGTGAGTGGGTTAAAACACTCACCTTTTGAATTTAAATTGAATTTAAATCAAATTTAAACCAAAAATTTGACCCTCTCAGAATTCGTCCAAACCCACGTCATCAAGTCCGAAATTTCAGTACGAACCTAACAAAAGAAACCGCGCGTAAAACGGATATCGTATGCAAAAGCTATGACGATTTGTGGGTTTGAATTTAAATAAAATAAAATAAAATAAAGAGAACACAATTCTACCTTCCTGTCTGCCACGTCATGCTCATTCATTTCCTTACGCGTTAACGGCAGCTGCTCCCATTTGAACCAAAACACGCCTCCTTCAAACGCCGCTTCTACCAACGTCCCTGTCGCCGGCCAAGGCCAGAACCGCCGCGGCAACCCCTGCTTCTCACCTACAGCCTCGGACCCCCTCCACATTCGAACAGAACGAAACACAACCAAGCCGCGGCCATGAATTCTATCCCTAGATCAAAAAAATTCCGTCGATCTGATCGTCAAATCGACAAATAAACTATATGGATGTGATCCCCTTGGTTTCCTCTCCAAAACCCAAAAAGGGTTTTCCGATCCGACGAAGTTCATCGTCGAGCGTTGAACGACCGAAACTTCTTCGATTTTTACTGATCAAACGACAAACTGAATCAAAAAACGAATACCATCAGTGAATTACGCTAGTCGAGAGCTTCAACGTATATTTTTTTCGGATTTTTCTAAGGACTTTGAATTTTATGCTTTGGATTTGATTTGCAATTGGATCTGGAAATATACAATTTTGTCTGCTATTGAGGAAGAAGAGGAATAGAATGAATTTATGTACAGATAAATGAGAATTAAGGAGGCTAGGATTTATAGCAGGATATTTATAGAGAAAGTTGGAATAGAATAAATGGATCGGGTTGAATACGCGCTAACGACAAAATGGCCCAAAACGCCCGTTCTGACCCCGGAACGAAATTGGGTAAACCCATATATCGAAATAGGTGTTTTAAAATATTTTAAACACAATGGAAAAGGTTTCACGTCCAAATTCCATCGTATGAAGAAGTTATGATAAAATCAATATTTTTTCAAATTGATTTCAATTGATTTCAGTTTCATAAATTTCAAGGCGTTTCGAGTCCGTACGATCAAACGACAAGCCTGATCGCTACGAAACTTGAAATCCTACAAAAATTCACCGTTACGGATCCGATGAAATTGGTTTCGTCGAAATCCGAGTCAGTGGCCAAAATTGCTATTTTTATATTAATTAAATAAATTAAAAATAAATTAATTAAATCACTTTTCAAATTTCAACTCTATAATTAAAATTTTATCATCCTATATACTTTAGAAACTTAAAATCCTTTAACAAATTTCCTATATCCATTTAAAGTTAATCAGTTTACCAATTATAGTATTAAATTCCAATTCCAATTTATTCATAAATCATTGATTTAAAATTCCAATAATCCATTTATTTGATTTTTAAATCTTATTATTAATCAATTATCACTTACCATTCTATCATTTTTTATTACAATTAAACTTTAAATTTATTAACCAAAATTTTCCATATCAAATAAGGATTTATTGCAAAATTTATAGTGTTTACCTTCAATTTAAGTAAATTCAATAAATTATAGAATTTTATTTCAAAAAAAATTATACCATTCGTTTTCAATCTTCTTTATTAAATCAATCATCATCTTATGTATATATTTATCATTAGTACATATCCAACTACCCCAATATCTTTACCGTTATCAACTAAATTCATATTAACGTAGTTTTTTTTAAATATGTTTAATTGCAATGGATTTAGATCTAACTCAATAGACTAAATAAATGGGTAAACAAATAAATTATAACCATTTGCCTAATTTAACCCCGTTCCTACTGAATTATCAATTTAAAAATATTATAATTTCTTTCTAACATTGATTTTTATTCAATCTGTCTTTTATTACGTATTATTACATTTATTTATATATAACTTTGAATTCATTCCAATTACAACCTTCAATCAATTATAACTTCCAAATTAGTTCCATTTAATAGGTATTGCATGAATTTAGTTACTCATCAACTTGCAATCAACCTTATTACATTAATTTACATTCAGTCACCATTCAATACATAATAATTTATTAAATAAATTCAATATTTACATTTGTTTCTTACGTTTGATTTATAACCTAGTATACATTTACACTAATCCCTTTTCATTCAATTCTTATTTATGGAATATTCAAACATAAAATTTCATAATATCCCAATTTTGTTTCCAATGAAAGTTTATACATATTTCAAACAAATATTATAATTACTCCCAGAACATTGGTTTTACTTAATCACTATTTATTATTAAGAATTCATCAATTAATTCACTAATTGCCTTTGTTTTCGTATATTCTATTTATTACCAAATATTTCTATTTACAATCCATTGTAACCTAAACAGTCGTTTCAATCAATTTGAATTGCATTAAATTGGTTATTCATCAACTGCCATTAACATCACTAACCAAATTTACATACAGTTACTATTTATCAATATATTATTACATTGGTTAATTAAATTCTTGTATTTAATTACTTATTTTAATTTTTATATCCAAGTGCAAAATTAACACTATTTATTTATTGAGATTTCACTTAAATTTTCAACAATTAGGTTAAATTACCATTTGTTTCTTATATTAAACTTATAACCAAGTACACCAATTTGCACTATTTCCTCTAATTGCAATTTTATTTAAATTGTTAACTTCTAATTACAATTTGCTACATCTAATTTCCTTATATCCAAACCAAAGATTAGTGTAACATTTTACCCATTTTATTTATTGTAATTTCGTTCAGTTTATCAGTAATTATCTTTAATCATCATTGTTACGTTTTATTTTACCTATTTTTTTCAGTAACAAGTCACAAAATTTTATTACTCCAAATATTAAATCACAAAGTCTTATTCAATTAACCATTTATATTATCGAAAAATTTTCGGGTCGTTACACTCTCCCTCACTCAAAACTTTTCATCCCCGAAAAGGAAAAGAAAGGAAAAGAGGAACTTATAAATCAATATATATTATTCTAAACATTATATTCATACCAATAAGTTTACTGAATTGGAAAATTTAAATAAGATATATAGATTTATAAACAATTAAATCTTTTATATTCAAATTAATAAGGTTTGGATACATTTTCAAAATATTTTCTAAGTCCAAAATTAACGGAAAATTTCGGCAGAGTCTCCTTTGTACGGAGAGGCTTGGAAGAAAATATAATATCAAATATACAATAGATAACATATATTTTTCAAAATAATATATCCCAACACGGGAAAACAATATAATAACGCTATAAACCGTAATCCTAGAACGTATCTATTTGTCGGGCAAATTACGCTGATATTATGAAACCAAAAGCAGTAGCAATTGCTTCCATAACCTGTATTCCACTTATATAATCTGATAAGAGTTAGCAATTATTTAGAATGAAATATTTAAGTTGTTCAACCACAAACAAACAATCAATTCAACAACCAATTGCAACAAACAGCATACAACCTTCATACAGAATCAACATAATTCAATCATTCATTTAGACAAAACAAACAGTTGTTTGGGTTCAAAACTTCAAATTGTACAGAATGAAAAATAAACTATTAAGTGCACCATTTACTCAACGGTCTTTGATGAAACTAAATAGATTATTCATTCATCCAAACAATTTTTAAAGTATCCTTGCCCAAACAACCATAAACCAAGCAAGCCATAATTCAAACAATAGACCAAGTTTATTAATTTCATTCATATAATAATTTATCCTTTTAATTTGCCCCCCCCCCCCCCTCCTTTTTTTTCTTTTTCTTATAGTTTCAACTTACTATTATTCATTTCTAAAAAAGTCTCATTTTCACTTATTCATAGCATGAAATTTTCTTTTATTATATTACATTCATTTATCCACTGCTTAATTTCATGTTCTTAAGTTTATAGTCTTTTATTTATATTCCTTATATTTATATTATACTTTATTAGAAGAAATTTCAATTATACCTAAGCTTATACCACTAGAACAACAAATTCTTATTTATTAAAGAATTTCATCAATTACTTTCATTACCTTAAATTTATTACTTGTATAATATCTATTACATCTTCTTATTAACATTTCAACTTTTTACATCCTTTGGTAAGTTGCATATATATGTTTAAAGAATGCAAATGAACTTATACAAGATTTACCTCATTTCTTTTAATTAAATCTAATGTTCAATAATTACATCTTTTGTTTTATAAGTTACAATTTCAAATTACCTTTAATTTCATTCATAACCTAGCATTAAATTACTTATTTTAATTAAAGGCTCCAATTATTAATTAACTTCCAATTTACTACCCTTAATTGAAATAATTAATTAACGGAAACTTAGGAATTAAATACCGGGTCTTTATCCAACATCATTTTAAAATAATAGATAAACATATGCTTGTAAATTATATATCCAGTTATATTTAAAACAACTCAAAATTTATATTAGTTTATCAAAAAAAATTTGTAGTCGAACAGTGGCCTTCCCACTTCGAAACTCGAAAATGAATGTCGATGATGCATGCACTCATCACCGAAATTATTTTCCAGTGACAGAGAGGGGAGTATAAAATTTATTTCTTTCCAGAGTTTCTTTAAAACATTTTTTTCAAATTAAATTAAAATATTCATATCATAAAATACTTCTAATAATATTATTATTATATTTCAAAATCATTAAAAAGAAATTTTAAAACCCCGAAACTTAAGTTTTAAATTTCCAATTTCATTTATTTTATTTTCAATCTTATTTCAACTATTATTTATAAATTTCATTACCTAAAAACCAATATATTACATCCAAATATAATCTTATAAAATTTATTTCTTTATATACAGAAAATATAATAGGCAAAATTATTTCATTCACCTTTATAAAAACAAATATTATGCCGGTCTGTCCTATTAAGTGTTTAGAAACCCCTATTGATGCCACAGCGTCCTTGCACCAACCAGAATTTATAAGTACAAAACGGAACAGATTAACACAATATTAAAACCTTTTTATAACATTAACAAATACGCACTCTCATATATATACTCAGCGACTCCCATAGTGTATTACTACCCTCTTAGTAAAGAGTCAGACCCCACAAAGCTAAGGTTTATCGCTAAACCAAAACTCTGATACCACATTGTAACGTTCTGCCATTTCGCACGCTTTAAATCAACACACGTGCCAATTCAAACCATAAGGAAGGGCGGATTATCATGGGCTAATAAAAAACGAGAAAGAAATAAACAAACAGAATCTCACAACGGAAGGATAAAATATAATAATCAAATATACAGTTCATAAAGCTGGTTTTCAAAATATTTAATTATACTTACAATATATATAGAGTTATACATACCAAAGAATAATACAATGCAGTGGAACATTTTGAATGTAGTGGAGTACTATAGTAAATAATAGTAATATAAATCTCCGTCTTCGTCCTCCAGAATGAAATCTTCAAATCCTGAAACGCTAGGACTGACCCGAGTGAATTGAAAAGACAAAACACTCGAGTCAGAACTAAAAGATCTTATGTAGGTTAAATTAACAGAAATAAATACGAGTGCAGTAACTCAAGAGATGCTCGGGACTTACATCTCCTAAGTATTCGTTAAACTATTTACTATGTTGTATATTTGTCTATTATAATAGTGTCTAATCAGTAAAATAACTTACTTTAAAATAGCGTTAAGGAGTGACCCAATATTCCCCTTAACACATAATATATTCTCATAGTCTATACAGTACTGTAATCTCCCCCGTACTGGGCATCGTCAGAGGGCACTCCATAGGTATGGTACAAACAAAATCGTATAAGGCGCGCTAGTGTAGGTGACACGGCACAACTAGGCAATGCCAGGGTAGATATACCAATTACGCTTCCGGGTCGGTGGTAACGCGTAGCAGCTACTATCGCCCACCTCGAACAACACCCCCAAAATCAAAAATCAAAAGTGGCCACCGAAAAATCCAAAATCAGAGTAGAATAGCGAAGGGATGTGTCTGATAAAAGGTGCAACCTTCTTAACCCATCGATCGCTCATGTTTTAGCCACCTTATGCTAACTCACGAGAGTTGGGTCCACGTATTTACCTCAAAGGAAATGCCACCACCATCCTAGTTCATTCTGGAATCTTCACCGTGTACACGGTTATTAAAGTGGCTTTCGGATTTGGCAGAGAGTATGACCACTTTCGATCCCGGTCTTTTTAAAAACTAATCGTTATTATAACACCGCGGTCTCTTCAAAATAGTTTATATTTTAAAACCAGAATAAAATATCCATTTCAAAACCATATACTTACGATATCATTTCTATTTTAAAACCCAAATCAATATGATATCATTTTTATTTCAAATATATCTTTTTTCAAAAATCATAGTACTTTCAAATATATATACCTTAAACCCATAGCTTCGAAACAAAATTTTCAATAAATGGTTTAATTATTAAATAACTTTATAAAATAAAATAACTTCTTTAATTTCACAAATAAATTCCAAATAACGATTTGAACCTCTAAATAACTCATTTCTAATTCAATGTTTTCAAAGCTTAAAAATATTTTGATATTTTACTTTACTGTTAGACATTATCTATCTATCGTACATTACTATGTATAAATAGTTTGACGGATCCTTAAAGATGTTATTCCATTCATCTTTGAGTTATTGTTATTTTGAATTTGGATTATATTATCTGTATAAGAATATATGTCCTGATTCGAGTGTTTGTTTGTGCATATGCTCGTATCAGACTGAGGATTGCTATTACTGTTCTACTTGGAGCTGAAGACCGAAGACTATCATTATCTTATCTTATCAGTATTACTCTTTATATTTGGACTATTGGACATCTATGTTGTTCTATTTTATTTTATCTGAGACATTGTTGTATTTATGGGTAGATTCATGAACTACTCTTATGACTATGTTGTATTTCCGCTGCACTATTCTGCGATGTTATATTTCTGTGTTTCTGTGATGATTCTCATTTATATATATACTCTATTAATGATTCGTGTTTGTATTATTTAAGTTGACATATATGGAATATCGTCAATTTAAATGGTACAAATATACGAGTTGTTACAATATGATATCATTTTTATTTCAAATATATCTTTTTTCAAAAATCATAGTACTTTCAAATATATATACCGTAAACCATAGATTCGAAACAAAATTTTCAATACTTAAATGGTTTAATTATTAAATTACTTTATAAATAAAATAACTTCTTTAATTTCACAAATAAATTCCAAATATCGATTTGAACCTTAAAATAAATCATTTATAATTCAACATTTTCAAAGCTTAAAAATTCAATATTTCAAACTAAATTTTTTAATTCATATATATATATATATATATCAATTTCACTTTTCTATTATTTAATTTGAAATATTTACTTAAAAATCTAGTATCCCTTTAATAAAACTCCAAATTTCAAAAATTGAATATTCCTCAATTCATTAGACTTGATATATTTACTTAAACCACCTTAACCCCGAAATTTAATTTTAAAAACCATATATTTTTTTCCATCTAAATTTCAGTAAGTTCCAATGGATTTTTATTAAGTAAAATTTTTAATTAAATAAAATCTCAAGTCCATTTCAAAACTATTTTCTCACACTTGGTTTATAAAATCAATGTAAACTCTATATAAAAATATAATATTTAGGTAACCACTTCCCATATTATAATTTAATAAAATCAACTTTTATTGCAAAATTTGTTTATACTTTACACAATTTTATACATAGCTTAAAACCAAGAATTATACTATATATAAAATGAAAATCATTTCAAAATAATTATATATATATACCGCGGTGCCTTTATATAATTTCTATCCTATGGTCAAGTGATACGGATATTTATCATTTCAATACGCAATTTAAAATAAAAATGCGGTTGTATATCATTTCAAACCGCAATCCCGAATGAAAGGAAAATGCATAATAACTTGCAGTTTATAACAATATAAAATACAGCATTCATTCATCCAATATCAACCATCAACCATTTATCACAATCATCATCCAATTAAATCAATAACATCAATATATAGTAGAAAATAAACAACGGGTATTAAATAGCAGTTTAATTCAATAATAAATCTAATAACTATTTAACTAGCAGTTTATATGCAATGAAAAATTAATTAACAATTTTAACTGGCAGTTTATACGTAATGAATAATTAATTAACAATTTTAACTGGCAGTTTAAATGAAATAAATAAATTAAATAGCAATTTAATTTAAATAAATGAAATTAACTGAGATGATGATTAAAAATATGCCAAACAACCATAAATAAATTTTAAAACACATCATATATCAATTTAACAACTATAAGAAATTTTAGAAGTTGTGAGTGGGTTTAAACACTCACCTTTTGAATTTAAATTGAATTTAAATCAAATTTAAACCAAAAAATTTGACCCTCTCAGAATTCGTCCAAACGCACGTCATCAAGTCCGAAATTCCAATACGATCCTAACAAAAGAAACCAAACGTAAAACGGATATCGTATGCAAAAGCTATGACGATTTGTGGGTTTGAATTTAAATAAAATAAAATAAAATAAAGAGAACACAATTCTACCTTCCTGTATGCCACGTCATGCTCATTCATTTCCTCGCGCAGTAACGGCAGCTGCTTCTGTTCGAACTAAAACACGCCCCCTTCCAACGCCACTTCCACCAACGTCCCCGTCGCTGGCCATGGCCAGAACCGCCGCGGCAACCCCTGCTTCTCACCTATAGCCTTGGACCCCCTCCACATTCGAACAGAACGAAACACAACCAAGCCTCCGCTATGAATTCTATCCCTAGATCGAAAATTTGCCGTCGATCTGACCGTTAAATCGACAAGTAAATTATATGGATGTGATCCCCTCGGTTTCCTCTTCAAAATCCAGAAAGGGTTTTCCGATCCGACGAAGTTCATCGTCGAGCGATGAACGACCTAAACTTCTTCGATTTTTAGTGATCAAACGACAAAATGGATCGAAAAACGAACACCACCTGTGAATTATGCTAGTCGAGAGCTTCAACATATATTTTTTCTGGATTTTTCTGAGGACTTTGAATTTTATGCTTTGGATTTGATTTGCAATTGGATCTGAAAATATAGAATTTTGTCTGCCATTGAGGAAGAGGAGGAATAAAGTGAATTAACGTACAGACAAATGAGAATTAAGGAGGCTAGAGTTTATAGCAGGATATTTATAGAGAAAGTTGGAATATAATAAATGGATCGGGTTGAATACGCGCTAACGGCAAAGTGGCCCAAAAAGCCCGTTCTGATCCCGGAACGAAATTGGGTAAACCCATATATCAAAATAGGTGTTTTAAAATATTTTAAACGCAATGGAAAAGTTTTCACGTCCAAATTCCATCGTATGAAGAAGTTATGCTAAAATCAATATATTTCTCAAATTGATTTCAATTTCATAAATTTCAAGGCGTTTCGAGTCCGTACAATCAAACGACAAGCCTGGTCGCTATGAAACTTAAAATCCTACAATAATTCACTGTTACCGATCCGATGAAACTGGTTTCGTCGAAATCCGTATCAGTGGCCAAAATGGCTATTTTTATATTAATTAAATAAATTAAAAAATAAACTAATTAAATCACTTTTCAAATTTCAACTCTATAATTAATAAATTTTATCACCCTATATACTTTAGAAACTTAAAATCCTTTAAAAAATTTCCCTTATCAATTTAAAGTTAATTAATTTACCAATTATAGTATTAAATTCCAATTCCAATTTATTCATAAATCATTGATTTAAAATTCAAATAATCCATTTATTTGTAAATCTTTTATGAATCAATTATCACTTACCATTATATCATTTCTGATTACAATTAAACTTTAAATTTGTTAACCAAAATATCCATAACAAATAAGGATTTATTGCAAAATTTATAGTGTTTACCTTCAATTTAAGTAAATTAAATAAATTATAAAATTTTATTTCAAAATTTTTTATACCATTCATATTCAATCTTCTTTATTAAATCAATCATCATCTTATGTATATATTTATCATTAGTACATATCCAACTACCCCAATATCTTTACCGTTATCAACTAAATTCATATTAACGTAGGTTTTTTTAAATACGTTTAGTTGCAATGGATTTAGATCTAATTCAATAGACTAAATAAAAGGTTAGACAAATAATAATTATAACCATTTGCCTAATTTAACCCCATTCCTACTGAATTATCAATTTACAGATATTATAATTTCTTGCTAACATTGATTTTTATTCAATCTTCCTTTTATTACGTATTATTACATTTATTTATATACAACTTTGAATTCATTCCCAATTACAACCTTAAATCAATTATAACTTCCAAATTAGTTCCATTTAATAGGTATTGCACGAATTTAGTTACTCAACAACTTGCAATCAACCCTATTACATTTATTTACATTCAGTCACCATTCAATACATAATAATTTATTAAATAAATTCAATATTTACGTTTGTTTACGTTTGATTTATAACCCAGTATACATTTACACTAATCCCTTTTCATTCAATTCTTATTTATGGAATATTCAAACATCAAATTTCATAATATCCCAATTTATTTCCAATGAAAGTTTATACATATTTCAAACGACTATTATAGTTACTCCTAGAACATTGGTTTTACTTAATCACTATTTATTATTAAGAATTTATTAATTAATTCACTAATTGCCTTTGTTTTCGTATATTCTATTTATTACCAAATATTTCTATTTACAGTCCATTATAACCTAAATAGTCGTTTCAATCAATTTGAATTGCATTAAATTGGTTATTCATCAACTACCATTGTAACAACCCACATATTTTACGATTGAATATTTAAATATTTTATTTTAATATTCTATCGTTAGTCGGATTTTAGTCCGAAAAGTTACTTTTTGCATACGGTCGAATTAGGACTTGGAACCATTCCATTGGGTCCAAAACACCGTTTGCGATCTTTTTGAGTATAAACTTTGATATGTTTGGAGTTAGTGGAATTGTGCCACTTATTCACTTTGGGCTTTGGGTTTGGTTTAGCCCATTAGCCTAAACTATTAACTCTAGCTCAACCCCCTTCCCTTCTTAACTTTACTTTCATTTCCTAACACTCAAGCTTCATCAAAAATGGAGGAAGGAATGGGAAATTAAAACTCCAAGCCCTAGTTCATTTGCAAATCCAACATCTAACTCCAAATTCAAAGAGAAGCCATTGGTTCCTCCTTTGCTTTCAAGCTTCTTCTTCATTGATTTTGTGTAAAGGTGAGATTTTTATCTCACAACTTTGTCTATAACTATCTTTAATTGTTGGGTATGAATTCCTAACATTTTTTCATATGCATTTGCTCTTGGTTTGGATTGAATTGGTAAAATCCCAATTTTTAGTGTTTTGGGTTCAAATCTCTAAAAATCCTAACTTTGATGTTTGAACACATTTTTGGTGATGCATCGAGGAGCCAATAGGACCGGGTAGCCGAGGGGCGTAATTCTCTAGCGTTCGTGCTCGATCGGTTGCATATTGAGAGAGTTTTTGCATTTTTGTTGCTTAGTTCGTTCGGCTTGCACATATGATTCTCGGCCTGCAGTTAGGTCGGCCTGCCTTAGGTCGCAACCCATAGGTTGCTTGCATCTTAGGTCGTTAAGTCACTCGGCCATTAAGTCGCTCGCCTTGCAATGAGTCGGCCTTCTTTTATCTCTTAGGTCGTTGCATCACTTAGGTCGCTCGGCCATGTTAGGTCGCGCCATGCTTAGGTCGTCCCCCTTAAGTCGCTCGTCCTTCTCTTATGCCTTAGGTCGCAACCCCATAGGCCGCTTGCCTTGCTGTTAGGTTGGCCTGCCTTAGGTCGCAACCCCTAGGTCGCTCTCCTTGCAATGAGTCGGCCTGCCTTAGGTCGCTGACCTCCTTAGGTCGCTCGGCCTGCTTGCACTTTTAAGTCGCTCAACCATGTTAAGTCGCGCCATTCCTTAGGTCGCTTGCAGTTAGGTCGCGCCACGCTTTAAGTCGCACCTGCTTTAAGCCGCATGCTATTTCTTAAGTCGTGGATCTCTTAGGTCGTATGCCGTGTAATCGCATGTGTTGAGCCGCTGATTTCTTGTGTTGACTTATGTTAAGTCGTAAGTCGTCGCTGTTAAGTCGCAAGGGTATTTCCACTTTGATGGATTTGGAATTGAATTCTTTGGATTTTATTCACGTCTTCATATGTGAATTTTTGTGAGTTATTGTTTCTACAATCATTTTTGTGATTTGTCACTATCTCACTCGTACGAGAAATCTAATTAAACAGCTTAGTAAAACAAATGGTATGAAATGCTTTCCTTGCTTCACCGGTTAATTTTTGGACTTGTTCGATTGAACCTCTTGTGACAATTTTTGAGTGGAGATCTACAATTTGTTCGTAAATGTTTAAGTTAAGCTAGTGGTTATGGGACATGAAGCTAAGCTTATATATTTACTAGCTTACTGTAATTGACACTTCTTGATGATCATTTATGATCATTTTTGTGATTTAGACTAGCAAATGTGCGATGTCTCTTTGTCTACGAGGGAGACTAAACCACGTTTATGTGGAGCTTCGGCTCAATTTGGTGGGGTAGCGACCCATGGTCTTCGGGCCGTTTTGTGGAGCTTCGGTTCAAAATTAATGGTTAGCAACCATGGAATAGCGTTCCATTTTGTGATACACGTGTTGGTGAGTTTTCATGCTCCCGTTTTGTGATATGCCTCCCCCTTTTTGTGATTTCTGGATTTCCATTGATGATTTCTAGAATTTGTGTTTCACCATTTTTGTGATTTACATTGTATGTCTTATCAATATTTGTGTATTGGTAAATTTGTGTGTCATTAACTTTTGTGATTGGCATTGATATTATTGTCCATATTTGTGGTTTGGTGAATGTAAATAAAGAGTATGACATTCCTTTTGATCTTTGAGAAGATTCTTGTGATATTGATTAATCCCTAGTTGATTTTCAATTGCATACTTATTACAGTATGGCTTTATGGTTATCATATGTTTATGTCATATCTCTTATTCTATATCATTTTATCTGATATTTATAGCTAGACTGATCCGTTTATTATTTTCTTATTAAATAATACTCAGGTCAGACCGAGATGTTACAGGTGCTTCTGCTTGACTTCACATCTGGGATTATCACCCTGACTTTTGGCTAACTACTTAGATTAGTAGTTTTTGTTGTATACATTTGAGATATAGACTCATTTATGTATCCATATTCTTTTGTCTAGCACTTGTAGCTATTCTTTTGTGACATTGTGGATCTTGTTTGACCACTACTCTGATGTACACTTTCATGTGTTATATATTCATATCTATTTCTGCCTTTGTGATGTGGATGTCTGTGACTGATTTGTGTTATGTTTATTTCTATATTTGTTTCCAAAGAATATATATAGCCACTGTGTAGTAGCATTTGAGTTCGTATCGGTATGTCGGATTTTCTTGTACTATCTGACATATTGCTGCTCGCACAAAGCAATTACACGGACGTTCGCTCCTCAACAGCCTTATTCTCCGCGCTAGTTGACGGCATTACCCCATAGTGTCCTTGGCTAGCGTGGGTATAGAGGTGGGGCATTACAACCACTAACATCACTACCTAAATTTACATACAGTTACTATTTATCAATATATTATTACATAGGTTAATTAAATTCTTGTCTTTAATTACTTATTTTAATTTTTATATCCATGTGCACAATTAACACTATTTCTTTATTGGAATTTCACTTAAATTTTCAATAATTAGGTTTAATAACCATTTGTTTCTTATATTACACTTATAACCAAGTACAACAATTTACACTATTTCCATTAATTGCAATTTTATTTTAAATTGTTAACTTCTAATTACAATTTGCTACATCTAATTTCCTTATATCCAAACCAAAGACTAGTGTAACATTTTACCTATTTTATTTATTGTAATTTCATTCAGTTTACCAGCATTAATCTTTAATCATCATTGTTACGTTTTATTTTACCTATTTTTTTCATTAACAAGTCACAAAATTTTATTCCTCCAAATATTAAATCACAAAGTCTTATTCAATTAACCATTTATATTATCGAAAAAATTTCGGGTCGTTACAAATGGAAACGTGAATTGTAATAATATTGATTGATACTTAACATTGGAATGAGAAATATGATTTGTATTTCGAAATATATTTTCATATGGAAAATTGTTTTCTTTGAGATTGTTTCTTTGAGTTCAAGATATTTGATCAAAGAACTCTCCACAATGAACTAGTTGCAATATATGGAACAAACAAATCTATATTGAGTGAATGATGGACCTCCGAATTTAATACACTATTATAGTAATTGTGGAAATAGTAGGGGCATGTCATATAGCACTTATTGATTGCATCAAATTGCGAAAATCGTTTTCGTAAAACACGTTGAACATTATTTATGAAATAATGATAATTTTTTATTATTGATTGAAAAAATAGACATAGCTATATTTCTATGAATATTATGAATATTCATTAAGAAATAAAACTATAATGTGATGTTTGTTTTCATAACAAAAGTGATTCGTTGGAAAATATAGAAGTATCTAATATTATTTACAGTTATTTTGAAACTATAAACTAAGTCGTAGTTTTGAGAAAATAAATTTATTATATATTTTTGAATCATATAATACTTTTTAATTATATCTCAAACAATAAAGCACTATGCACCTATTAGTGGAAGCATCATAAGAGTTGATGAACTCTTCAGATTCATACATATAGATGTATGCAAATGTAATTCTATAAATACCGAAACGGTTCCATGTACTTCGTCATATTTACTGATGAGTCATCATCGACATGGACATGTGTATTTGATACACATGTAGTGTATATATGGAAAACTCATTGAATATAAAACAGAAGTAAAAATAACATGCGATAGAAATAATTCAATTTGATCGAATGAGTGAGTATATTGGAAAAGGTTCCAAAGTTATAAAATGAATATAGATTTAATCTTAAAATAACTCCTTCATATAGTACATAATGATGTAGCAATATGGAGCAATCGAACTTTGTTGGGAAATGTACTTAAGAGTGGTATACAAGGTTAATATTATTCATCTGAATAACAGTTTCCCCTCACTAATATCCCTTTTCAAAATGTAACGACCCAGAATTTCAGTCATTTGAAATTCATACATTTAATTGATTTTAAATATTCAAAAGTAAATTTTATAAGTTGAATAACTTATATTTCAAATATAGCGATTTAATTGGATAATTAAATTGTTAATTTAATATTTCAAATTGCTGAAATAATTAAAAAATTGAATTTAATGTGAATGAAAATGATTTATTAAGTTGAATTAAATTCTATTTAAATTAGAATGATGTTCGAGAACTTTTGAAATTGGATTAATGTGAATGAAAATAGTCATTTTTCACGCATTCTTCGATTTCGACGAAACTAGTTTCATTGGATCCGTAATATTATATTATTGTAAGATTTAAATTTTTGTACCAATCAGATTTACGATTTGTCCGCGGCAAGCCAAAACGCGTAGAAATTTGTTTAAGTGAATTTTAAATTTAAACAGTCGATTCGAAAACCTATCTTCCAAATACGATCGAATTGGCTCCAAAAATATATTCTATTGTATTCGAAAGAGGGGTAAAATATTATAAACGCTAGGCGGCAAGCTTCGTTTGGAGTTCGGAAAAATTTCGGATGAATAGTGTCGCGAAATTTTCTATAAAAGGCCATAATTTTTCTCATTTTTCATCAAACCCTAATCAGAAACCCTAGCCTCCATTATCTTTTCTATGGCTAAGAAAACATCCTCTTCCTCCTCGTTTTTCCCTCGATCCATTCGCTTTCATGACAAACGCTGAACTACAATATTGTAGAGGGTGACAAGAACTATAAATCCAATAGTAGAGATCGTCTTTGGCAAAGCCAATCGACAACAAAATGAGCTTATGAACACACAGTTGCACACATTTTACGAGAAGATGCCACTACCGAGCTTCACATCATCCTGACCGAAGTAGAGGCAAGGAAGGGCTTTAGCATCGTAGTGGCTGATCGTCGTTGAAGTCGACAAGGAGGTCGCAAAAATTCGAGAAAAGATAGAGGCTTTGGTTTCTTCACCGGATGTTTACCTGGGGGGAGAAGATGAAATCAACGGGCCAGATTTGATGGAAGAAAAATAAAAAGCCACGATATGAAAGGGTTTGAAAATAAAATAAAATTGTTAAATTAATTTTATATTTAATTCGTATAAACTTTAAAACATTTTAACTTCTTCATACGAGGTCTGTTTTTGATAAATGAATTGCATTGGATTCATATAGATGAGCACTACATTTTAGAGCTGGTTTGGAGTTGATTAAAGCTAGTAAAAATTTCGGATAAAATTAAACGCTTGTTTAATTTTATTCGGGATAAAACACTACAACTGCTATTGGAACCAAAGTGAGTACAACTCGCTCTTTCTGCCTCACTGATATTTTTATATAAGTGAGAATAAATTTATTTATGATGATTGATGATTGTTTGAATGATATATGATATATTATATATATATTGATTGGTATTTGGATATATTCCTGCCTATTGCAGCAGATGAAACTCTATACGTTCCCGTGTATGAGCGGATGACCCTTTGTACGCGCGTCTGGCTTGAAGAAGATATTGTACATATATTCTAATATGTATATTTATTGTAGGTGATAGGTTGGAGGGATCCAACTGCATTCCTCACGAGTATTCGTTTTATATACATATATTGTGATATATGCTGTTATCATATGATATATGATATTTTGGATGCCGTGATTGATGTATTTAGTGCTATTGTAGCATTGAACTAATTTTAGAATTTTAAACATGTTAAAGTGATTATTTTAAAATTAAAAAGGATTTTCAAATGACTTTGGAAATATATGTTTCATTGATTTTTTAATTGTTAAAGGAATGAATTTATTTATTTCAAATAAATAAAGAGTTTAATTTTTATGTTATAAAAATTATGATTTTTGTGAAATATAATCAGAACGTGATTTTTGAAATATGAAGTTAATCGTTTTGTAAAATACTTTAAATTTAAATTTTGAATTATTGTAAATGATTTATACATAAGATTTATAAAATTGATATTTTATAAATTTAAATAATGGAATTATAAACGAGTTTTATAAGTGTTAAAATGAAGTTATAAATGGATTTTATAAGTAAATAAGATTTATAGATTTATAACTGACGGAGTTATAAAAGAATGGATTTGTAAATAAGAGAATTATAAGTGAATTGACTTATAATTTGGATTTTAGCATGTAAATGAGTTATATATAGAATTAGTAAATAAAAAGGCTTTATAAATGGAAGTTTTATAAAATAGAAATGTGGATTTATAAACATTATTTTATAAATCAAAATTAACTATATTTTGATAAGTTAAATAAGAAAGCTTATTAAAGGAATTTCATCCACGAATTTCGACAGTGGATAATCCTTTAATTAAAAGTGCAATAGTAATGAATTTAATTAGAAATTAAATCCACGATTTTAGACAGTGGATTATCCTTTAATAAATGTGTAGAAATGTTGGATTTGGTAAAAGAATTATATTCACGACTTTGGACAGTGAATAATCTTTGAATTAAAATAATTGTTTTGAAAATTGATCTTTTAAATGAAGTAAAATATTTTGGAGATGTTTAAATTTGTTAAGTATCGAATGCATAGATTTCAACGTTCATTGTTGAAATAGACATTTCGAGAAGCAAGGAAATGATGAGCTATAACACTGTTGTTATAGTAAATGATTTTCGAAAGGAAATATTTTGTATAGTATATGGGATTTATAAATCTATCTAATTTTCGGATCCTTATACTAATGATTTTGGGTTGTCATAATGATGTTTTACGCAACATTCGTTTTGACCCAGATAAATATGTTTAAGAGAATGTTTTCCTTATAGGATGAATATGTACTTAATCCTGGTTTAAGTATATGTAATATTTACTAAGTGTTGAAAAAAAAGAATCGTGAACCACTTATTATTAAATAAGTATATGGAAATTGTTAGCACCAAAATTGGTCACTAACACCCTTAGAAAGATTGTGTAGAGAGATTAATGAAGAAAGTAAATTAAAATAGAGAACAATATGTAAATTTAAATGCAGAGGGCAAGAACACCAAATTTATAGTGGTTCGGCGTAACTGCCTACGTCCACTTTGAAGTTGATATCTATTGATTTCCTTGATAGTTGATTATAGATACAATCCGCTTCTGATTACTTGAATACAAGTGCAAAGTAAAAGATTAAGTCTTGAATGAGTGTTGAATGTAGCAGAGTTTCCCCAGCGTTCTAAAAAACTGATCCCCTTTCACTATGCCCCTGCCTCTCTATTTATAGACGAAGGTGGGTTGGACTTCCCTGGTGGGCCTGGTAGCTGAACGCCTTGGCCCAAATGGAGTAGGCTCTGTGTGCCGACCTGAATATACTGAACCATCATCTTCGTGCCGAACGATGCGATGTGTTGAGTAAGGGGTGCAGGCTGAACGAGGGTCGATGCCAAACGAGGATGAGCCCGAGCGAGGCTGGAATGCTAAATAGTCCACGAATGCCGAGTGAAGCATGAATTCGAGCGTTCTGAATGTTGGACACCCTGAATGTCGAGCGTTATCAATGCCGACCGCTCTCCAGATGTCGGGCGTTATCCAATGCCGAACGCCCACTAGATGCCGAGTGCTCTACCATGCCGAACGAACTTGTCTGCCAAACACTTCCGAAAGCCGAACGCTTCTAAGTGCCGAGCG
The DNA here is from genome assembly GCA_030765085.1 of Allium cepa. NCBI lineage: Eukaryota > Viridiplantae > Streptophyta > Magnoliopsida > Asparagales > Amaryllidaceae > Allium > Allium cepa. Next base: position 1,012,019,221 of record CM060934.1, on the reverse strand, counting down.
CTCCTTTCTGCCGAGTGTCCCTTTGTGCTGAGCGCTCCTAAATGCCGAGTACTTCTTGGATGCCGACCGTGACGATATGCCGAACAATCCAATTGGGCCAAGTACCAAGTTGCCTGGTTAAAATCTGCAGGAAACACTTGCCCACCAAAGTGTATCACGTGACCGAACGTGATGTGCTTTGAATTACGCGTCCCCTGGGCTCCTCTTCGATTCTTGGTTTATTTCTCTTGGAGGTTGTTTTCCCATGAATATCAAATGTGGTAGTGTGTGCCGAGCGTAACGCGAATGCCAAGCGGTACAGCCAAACAAACCGAGGCCGAACGATGTTGCTTTGACCGGTTCTACCGGTCATTGTCATTTCGCCTCCTTCATCTTCCCTATAAAAGTCAGTATGTTCCTCCTTCTTCTCTTTTCACTTTTTACTTTCGCTACTTTGCACTTGCTAACCTCGTCTGTTAACGGATACGAAAGACTTAACTAATCCTTCCCAAGCCTTGATCTTCCAACTAGGTACTGACTCCTTTATCCAAATCCTTTCCGTGATTAAACAGTTTCAATAAGAGGCTTGAGTTCGTAAATTAGAACCGTAGCCGAGAGGGAATCGAAACTCGATTAGGATATTTTAGGGTAAACAATGTGGAGGAAAGGAAGGAAGGATTGGCCAGGGATGAACACACGAGGGAGTTGTTAGGTGATGTATTGTGGCTCGGCATGGTTTCTTCATGCCGAACGAAGTTGGAAGAAAAGAAAGAATCGAGGAGGAGTAGGAGGTGGTTAGGATGCCGAATGGCACAGCCTGGAATGACTTGCCGAACGATGTGTTCTTGTTGTTCGGCGTGGATGGAGGGGGAGAGGAAAAAATGAAATCGTAGTTAAGGGAGGAGTGCCGAGCGTTGCGTCTCGGCGTAACCCTGGCTCGGCGTGACTCACCATATGCCGAACAGTGGGATGGAAGGTGAGAGAGGAAGCATGAATTAGTGGGGATGCCGAACGTTATTTCGGCCGAACAGAATTTTGGCCGAACGATACCTAGGTCGAACGATGCTTCAACCGAACGATACCTAGGCCGAACGATAGTTAAGCCGAACAAAAGTTTGGCTGAACAATATTCAGGCCGAACGATGGCCAAGCCAAACGATAGTTTGGCCTGTCGATACTTAGGCCGAACAAAATTTAGGCCGACCAATCACGAATGCTGAACCACCCTTTATCTTAGGCCGAGTACTTATTTACCTTGCCTAATCATATAACAAAACAAGGACAAGGACCCCAGCATACTAGCATATCGAACTGATCCGGACTGATAACTTCCTAGTTTTAGTAGTCACAAACCTAAAATTCAATCGACATAGTCGGATAAATTCTTTCAACATTTTCTGAATCTGGAATTGTGAATACCACAAGGCAGGCTTTTGGAGACGGTCAGCGATGACGGTCTTCGAAGGCGAAGGTTCGAATCCCAATTTATATTAGTAACTTTAAATTTTTCAGCGCTTACACATGAATGATTGCACTAGTTCACACACCGCACAAGGGGGAAAATTTATTTTGTTAAGTCTAACGCCGATTATTTTTCGAGTATAGTTCGAACAAGTGCTCGACCAAACTCAATATTTATTGGAAATTTCTAAGAGTTCTTGCTCGCTATGATTTCAGATTGACCGGGACCGTCCACCCGACAAGAAGTCGCGAATGTTTCAAATCCGTCAACCTCGCATGCACATAACTTAGCCCCCGACGCTTTGGAGGCAGCAATTCTCTTGGATAATCCTGTTGATTCACAGGCTTCGAAAGTCAATGAATTTACGCTCCGATGAATATGCTCCGTCCATAGGATCCTTTTTGACGACGTGTTGGTTCCTTCGGGGCACCATCGTCCACACTTGCCCTCGGTTGGACACACGACGTGCAATAAATTCATGCGCTGGGTCGGTAGTGTGCCACAGTTTAATTTATTTCTTTGGAACGTGCTGCAATACATTGACATTTCCCTTTCGCAACTGCACCCGAACGGCCACGCGTTCATCTACTGGACCTACTTCCTCTTCATGACCGTCCTCTCTAGGCCTCCAACTCCAGGCAACATCATATATATATATATATATATATATATATGATCAAGAAGCGGGGAGATAGCCCCTCTTACTAGTTTCTCGAGCCATATCGCAAATGCCAAATCATAACTGTGGCGTGGAGCAAATTTTCCACGTACAACCAGGAATGGTTCTATGTGCATAGCCCCCCAGGTTCGCGAGGAGATGGGTGGAAGGAAGTAAGTCTTCTCTATGGATTGATATTCATATTTGGTCAAAGCCATGCCTTTTCTAATTCTTTTCTCATCTTCTCAGGTATCAATCCACGTCCCGACGACCGTGGGTATTCTGAAGCCGTGGAAGCCATTACAGATCTTCCCGTCGAAGAACGAGACATTCGAACTCTCATTTCAAATGAGTCACTATCGAGGTTCGGACTGTTAGCAGAAGGTCGACGGATTAGCCTTCGTGAGGGTGTCTCCCTACCCAGACCCGTATCCGGTAAAGGGAAAAAATTAGCCGAGTCGTCATCACGCCACACCCCTGGTGTACAGGAAGAGGGGCAAATCAAAGAGAAAGAAACACACGAAGCACAAGGTGAGAATTTGGGTCCCGCTCAGGATCCTATAGTCGAAGTGCACGATATCGAAACGTCATCTTCACCTTCAAAGAGGAAAAAGGGATTGACGTACAAGATTAGAAAGGAAAAGGTTGGCGGAACTTCTAAAGTTACGCTTATTCCAACGGAGAAAGAGGGATCTTCACAGCATGTAGAAAGTTCTTTAAAGGTCCTATCGAACCTCTCCATTCCTGATGATCTGCTCAATTACGACTTTGATGATCCGAAGGCATTCAAGCTTCATTCGCCCTTCAGAGGCGATGCGGGCGTTCTAACCCAAAGTCAGGGAGAGAAAACTCCTATTAGCAAGGAGACTGGTCCGTCGGGGGGAAACACTAGGACACACACGAACACTTGCACTTCAATTTGCACTTAGATTTTTGTCGTCGCACTACTCTTTGCTAATTTGCTGTTATTTGAATTCTGTACAGGTGACATGGGGTGCTCACATGGATTCGATCATCTTCATGGTTCGTCTATTTTTTATCAGTCCGGACGGGACTCGGGTCTCGGGAGATGTCGAGATAGAGATGGTGACGGTGATAAAGGCTATCATTCCTGGGACTCGTCATCTCGGAGGAAAACTTACTATCAGCCAAAATGCCACAAGGATTCCTCTTCTCACTCGGAGCAAAGTAAAGACAAGCGTGGCCATAAGAGGTCGCAATCTGATGCTCCCCGAGACCAACACTCTGATTCCTCTTCCACTCGGCAGTCCCGAGATTCTCACAGGAGAGGGGAACTTTCAAAGCCGTCTCCTCCCGCTCCCGCAACAGACCCATCAGTATCAGAGAGGCTGGTCGAGCTTAAAGATAAATTTCTGAAAATCTGCTTCGACGGCCTGAAATTCCTCTCGGCGATTCATCCTATTCCCGGACACGTCAAGCAGAGCGCCATCGCTTGTACAAATGACGTCTATGTTCAACACGACGCGTTTGTTCATTTGGCTAAAAAACTATCTGAAGTCTCCGTGGAGCGCCAACATGAAATCGATCGTCTGAAGCTTGAGGCTATCCACGACAAAGATATCATTAAAGCTCAAGACGAAGAGATTGCAACTTATAAATCTAAACTTGAGGTCGCCCATCAAAGCGCCAAGGACATGGCTGAGGCCGTCACTCGTTTGGAATCAACTCATAAGACAGAACTCGACGAGGCGGTTCAACGATGTAGGGCTTTGGTCCTAGAGAAGGACTCAGTTCAAAAGAAGAGGGACACACTCAGCCTTCGAGTCAAGGAACTTGAGGAGCAGCTTCGCAGGGAGAAGGAAGAGAAAACGGCTGCCCAAGAAGAGTCACAACGATACTGTGAGGAGATCATGGCCGCTCGACTCTTAAAAGAAAAACTCGAAGGCGAGCTTTCTAGGGTTGAGTCGATAAAGAGTGAAGCCCGTGAAGAGGGCAAGAAGACAGCATCCACGGATATCGACTCGTGTCTCGAGGCGGCTAGGGAAGAAGGCAGGGAAGTGGTCAAAAGCATGTTTGACCCGCTAATCGCTGAATTCAATGCCCGTGTTCTCATGCACCGAGACTTGACTTTTTTGGGTGAGGGCTATCGTGAATCTTTAGCTGAGGCATGGGAGGCCTTGATAGAAATCAGGAAGGCCGAGCATGGCACCGAAGAGATTGATGAGGGGGCCTTGATAAAAGAATTCCTCAAAGGAAATGAGCCTTCGGACTTGTCAGCGGCCAAAGATATTTATTGCAAAGGCTCCCCCACAAAGAAAGGGAAAGAAGTTATTACCGGTCCATCTGGGGTCGTGCCTCCAGCTCATGTGCCTATCCAATCGGCCGATCAGCCGATACTCGATCCATTTGAGCAGCATATTGGTTATAATCTGGAGGACCCTGGCCTTGGTGTCCATATTCTGTCTCCCATTCCAGAGGGCGAGACCCCCTTGACGGCTGAGAGCTTGTCGGAACCTGGTAGATAACCCTTCATTTTAAGATTCCGGAAGTTGTCATTCTTTATAAAGGACTATTGTATTCTAATGCTCATTTTCTATGATTTTTTGCAGGCCGTTCTGATCCCGATCCCACTCCGAGGAGCGATGTCGCTAAGGAGGTGGGGAAAGAAACAAGTGAGGCCCCCCATGCAGGAGAGGCTCCCGGTCCAGACGCCCAAGTGATCGGAACGCTTGATGAAGATAAATCCGAGGCTTCCTCTCCTATTAACGGGAGTTATGAAGTTGAAATTATAGGCGTCTCCGAGCACACATCCGAGCTGAGCATGAAGGAGAGGCTTGAGAAAGAGAAGGAAGAAACGACCAAGATCAAGGTCGAACCTCAAGCTGTGGACCCTGACGATCCTTTGAATAAGCCGCTGAAGATCATTCTCCCTGGCAGGTTCGAACTCATGGATGTCTCTCATACTTCTTCTGCTGTCACTCCTCCATCAAAGAAGGGTACCAAGAGTAAACATGGAGGAGAGGAGTCGTCTGAGAAGACAACGAAGTTGAAGAAGGCAAAGAAGCACAAGAAGTAATCATTACTCTCGTTCAACGAGAGTCAATTTAGGTTATGTAAGTACTTTTGTTTTCTTAGTTTGTGTAATAAACTTTTGATTCCGAGCTTCAAAGGAGTTGTAATGGAAACTTATCTTCGATGAATAAAACTTAGTTTTTCTGTCTTTCCATGGCTCTTATCGTTCGATTTTCTTTGGATTGTGATTCAAATCCAAGCTGTTGTGAATATAATAGACCTCTCGGTTCATCTTCATATAGCTCGGAAATTCTTTGAGAGCTGTCTGTTTTTTCTTCCGCGCTCCAAGCACTTAGAATTATTTGCACCAAAATTGGTCACAACACTCTTCGGGAGTCGTTAAAGAGATAATAATAAAGAATATAAATTCAAAACAGATATTATCTAACAAAAACTCCAATCAACAGTAAAGTAAATGCGTGGACAAGCGATTTATAGTGGTTCGGCGTGTTGTCTACGTCCACTGTGAAGTTTTTTGATGTTTTATTGATTCTCTTTCAATGGTTACAAGTTGTTACAGCGATCAACAGCGAGTTACAACTAGAAATTCGAAACCAACAGCAAAATTATGAAGTAGGATGATGGAGATCTCGATCCGGCAGAGTCTGGGTGCTTGAGAGTCGAAAGATCGAAGAAGGTCCCTTTTCTGTTGGCTTTGGGGCTCTATTTATAGGCGTAGGTTGCTGATATTTTGCTGAAAACCCGGGAGACCACTTCTGGCACGTGAGGGGGCCCATGCGCCCGGTCTCAGGAAATTTGGGCCCACTTTGGCATCGATTCGAACTCCATTCGAATCGATCATAAATTCACCCAATCGAGGTGAAAATTGGTGTGGACATTCTTCAACGTGTATGCAAGCTTCTATGAAAATTTCATGGCATTTGGATCAGTAGATTGAGAGATATGATGGATTCGAGATGGGGTTCATTGCGTGGCTGTTTGGTTCGAAACCATCCCTTCGAATCGATGCTTTCGAATCGATGGTGGCACGTGTCTTCGTGTTGACGTGGAGCGCACACTTTGCCTCGATCCGGGTTTTGCTCCGAGTTGACCACTTCGACACCATATATCTCGGCGCATTCGAACCTCTGAAAGACACGTCACCATGGCTAGTTGACCCAGTGGATTCGAACGAAGCTTCATTGATGGATTCGAACAGGGCTTCACAGATGGGTTCAAACAAAGCTTCGTCGATGGGTTCGAACGACCGATGTTTGATGGATTCGAACTTGCATTCCTCTGATGGATATGAGCTTTGTGACTTCTCCATGGATACGAGGTCCATCGATATGAACTCGATGGATTCGAAGTTGATGGAGTCGAATCCGATGCGCTTCGATGGGTTCGAAGTCGATCGATACGAAGGTGATCGGTTTGAACCATTGATCAGTGATGGGTTCGAAACCTAGGTTTTCCCCTTCAAATTGGATCGACCATAACTTGATCGTATGAACTCGGATTGACTTGAAATTTGAGATGCGGACTTCTACGATCTTTCTTGTCATGTCCTATCAATTGTAGCTCAATCTGGACTCGGACAAAATTCAGTGATATCCATAGCGAAACAAAGTATGACCAATCTCTGAGACGAACTGTTCTCCATTTTTGATCGATCTTTTGGTATCGCGGCTTTGCCAAAAAGAGGGATAACATTTTGCCCCCCAAAGTACGTCTTGTGGGAACATGACGTGCTTTGAATAGCTGCAATTTCGCTCTGAACAATCATTGCTCTTTTTTTTGTTGAGACTCGTATTCTGTATTGCTGTAACCTTGTGTTGATATGATTGATTGCTGTATAATAGCGCTTAGCCGTTGGCTGTTGCATTTGTAACAAGATGAGTATTCGATCCCTGTAAATGTTTAAAATCGAAAGTTAGCTCGACATATATGCACATATGTTAGTTTGACCCTTGTTAACGTCGTGCGTCCACGAGTCGTTGTCAGTTTGGTTTGCTATTGAATTTCGTATCGATTCTCTCCTGAACCGATTTGGAAATTTGAGTTGAGACAACGCATGATGGTTGTTTTGAAAAGTCCCTTCGTATCGATCCTCTTCTGAACCGATATAGAAGGTCGAAGGAAACGACTTTGGGTTGCGCGAATGTAATACTTCGAACCGATGTGTTTGAGCATCGTTGGATTCGAAATCTACATTCGTATGGATGGAGTACGCTTGTGCTATGATGGGTACGAAACTGACATTCGAACCGATGGCTTGGACGAGTATGAAACGTTCATTCGTACTGATGAGAAAGGATGGATACGAAATAGCAGTTCGTATCGATAGGAAATGATGGATACGAAGTCATTGTTCGTATCGATAGGTTGTGGATGGAGTTGCGAATTTGTTGATGTGAACAGGGGCTTCGAATCGATATGCCCACTATTTGTTTCGCATCGATGCAACTCGTCACCCTGCTGTGCGTTTCGTATCGTTGAGGCCTTAAGCGCATGGATTCGAAGGCTGACTTCGAATCGATCTGATAATTGACCGGTTGTGACCGGTTGAGTTAACTGGGATGCGAAACGGCCCGGCCACTTCCTAGGTTTCATATAAATAGCAGAGGGTTTGCCACTTTTTCACTTTTTACTTTTTACTCTTGCCTTGCGTTTAATGTGTTCTGCATCGTCTCGAAGCTTCAGAGAAGAAGGCACTGTGTTACGTATTCAAACCATTCAAGATCCAAGTCTTTAATTCCTCGAATCCATCACTCAAACTAGGTAATTAGCCTCGAATCCAAACGGCAAAGCTATTTTGAACCTGCCTCTTCTTCATCGATTGGTCACTCTTGTGATTGGTAAACCCAGATCTGGTTTGGGGGAGCTTCGAAACCACCTGGGGACTCGTGTTAGAACCGATGTGAAAGGCATCATTTCCCTTTGGATTTCGCATCGATTCCTGGGATGCCCTCATGGGGTTGACGCAGTTCGCACCGATTGACTATCTTGATAGGTTCATTCGAATCGATGGACCTCGAATACATCATCCATCGGTTCGAAGTCCTTAACTTTACATCGATTCGAATTGTATCTTTATGACCGATACGAAAGGTATCGATTCGAACGTGATCGATGTTAAGTTGAGTGTTTCCTGATCGGTACGAACTAGTTAACCAAGGATCGATTCGAAGTCATCCTTCATTGATCGGTTCGAACTCGACACCCGATCATCGATTCGAAGCGTGTCTTTCTGCATCGATTCGAAGTGGTATTAGAATGGGTTCGAATGAGCTTCTTGTGATCGGTTCGAACCCTCCATGATGGATACCAAAGTTTGACATTTTCTAAGCATAATTCTGACGAGCTTCATTCCTGCATATTTGGAATTGAATATTAAACTGCATACTTAACCACCTTTCGAAGCTCGTCGATGGAACCATAACAACTTCTATCCGATTCAATTTCCATCATATAAACGGTTTAGTGATGACGGTCAGCTATGACGGTCATTCTAACTGGACTCCGTAGCTTTGTCATTTGCATATTTCCTTTAACTCTGCGACACTTATTCAAGTAATGCATGGCACTGTAAAGCATACATTCATACACTTTACACTGGGGAAATGCATGGGTCCTTTGTCGTCTAACGATGGTTCCTCATGAGTTAGCTAGTTATGGAAGCTTCAAGTTCGCAGCAGCCGGAGATTCAAAGTACAGTTACTTCGAGACTAGAGGTTCCGGATATTGAACCTGAGATCATCGGACCAGCCCCGGACGAGTTTCCCAATGCGTCTTTTATTGCCAATCCATCGGATTCCGTTCAATCCAATATTTCTGAAGATATGTTGGGGAGAATATGCTTGAGGCACGGCCTGTCACTGGACGACGTGTTATTACCGGGGCCGAATGATAGGCCACATAACCCGCCGGAGGGATACACTGCATTTAATCGCCATGCATGTGCGGCCGGACGCTTCCCCCGTTCAACGAGTACATAAGGGAAGTACTGTCTTTTTTGAGGATTGCCCCGTCTCAACTACACCCGAATGGATATGCCTCCATGAACGGCTTGTTCATCGTTTTCATGGAGTATCTCCATAGACCACCGATCCCGACCGAGATCAGATATCTATTCAATTTCAAAATCCGAGCTGATTACCCTTCTTTCACATTTCTGGAAGTGGTGAGGAATTGTCAAGTGGTTACTGGGTCCTGGACCAGGTTGAGTTATTACAGGACGGAGTTGTTTTATGTCAGATGTCCTCCAGGGTTTGCCCGGCGATGGTTATTCAGACGTGAGTATAGCTGAGTTCTTAAACAATTACTACGGCAATTGCAGCCGAAGTGAAACTTATATTTTTTCCTTTTTTACAGCAACGATTCAGCGACCCGAAGGCGAACAATTTAAGGAGATAGTCCGAATACTCCGGGGAGTCCCGAGCGAAGATAGGGATATCGAGTTGCTTCTTACGGATAGGAATCTCCGGACTTACGGGTTGATCGAACGAGGGCAGAGCATAAAGTTTGACGGGGCACTAAGGACCGTCTCGAAAAAATGAGTCAAGCACAAGAAGCCCAAAGTTATTATAGCTGAGGAAGCTGACTCTGAAAGAACCCATACCGATGATGAGCCGCTGACCGAGCCTACGGATGTAGTTCAGGATGTCGCGGAGCAGAAAAAAGGCAAGGCCGCCATTGTCAAGCCAACTAAGAAGGGGAGATGGAAATCGGTTGTCACGGCCCAATCCGCTCCCGGAGTTAGAATTTCGGAGATGTCTCCTTCGAGAACTGAAAGTCTTTTATGAAGGGCTCGCCGATATTCCAATTCCGGACGATGTGTCCCTGCAGCATGATGTCGGATTGGAAGAACTTTCAGAAACTTTAGTTTTGAGCGAGTCTTTTCCCACTGGTGTGGCAGACACATCCGGTTGGTCGGGGGGTTGCACATTCATACATATTTCACAACACTGCATCACCTTTGACTGTAAACTACCTGTTTCGAAAAGTGATTAATTCTACTCTATTTTGCTCTGCAGATACCATGTCTAGGCGAGGTTCAATGTTAGGGAGTCTCCGACATGCCCGCAAGTCTTCATATCATGATTCGCGCAGACGAGAAGGGGACAGAGATTACGATCAGGGACGCTCTGGGTATTCTGGTCAAGAAAGATATGATACTGATAGAGGCTATAAGCGCCGATCTCGATCGTGTACTCCTCCTCCTCCCAAAGATCCCATACAACCTCCTGCTCATGTCTCTCGTCCTTCTGAATCTTCACACTACATGTCGGCTTCTCAATCTTCTAGGCATGAATTCCGCCATTCTAGGAGCGAAACAATAATTGCTGCTGTTACAGAACAGACCCCGGTGGAGATTTCAGGGGAAGGAGCAATCAAGCTTGCTCGGCTAAAGAAAGATTTTCCAAACATTTGCTTCGACAATTATATCTTTCCTTCGCATTTAAAGAAGATCCCAGAGGAAGCTGAGCAGTTAGTACATGACTACGTGCACGATTTTTACGCCCAGTACAAAGCGTGGTCGAAAGCGGCTGACAAAGCGTCGGCATTGGCCTTTGAGCGTGTGACCACCATCGAGAGGTTGCAGGATGAGTTAGCTCAAAAGAGCCGTATTATTGAGGTGCTAAACACTGAAGATGAATCTTCTCGAGAATCTGAGATGGAGGCTATCAAAAAAGCCGACGAAGCTCAGGCAACAATGGACAGGATTAAACGTGAGCACTATGCCACGGTAGAAGATATGGGCCATCGAAACACCCTGGTCACTGCCGAGAGGGACGCAGCCCTGAAGGATCTAAACGAGCTTAAGTCCAAATTTGCCGAAATCGCCAAGGATAGGGATGATGCGAATAACGCAGCCCAGGAGGCGTGCGAACAAGCCGTAATGCTTCGGACTGAACGGGATGCGGCAGTAGCCAAGGTACAGGCAGTCGAGATGGAGGTTGAGGAGAAAGTTCAACAAGCGGAGGCCAGGCTGGAGGCCGATATTGAAGAACTGCTCATCACTTACAATGCCAATGTGTTGAGACACAGAAATTTGGCCTGGCTTCAGGATTACCCGGTACACCTCCGTAGCGCTTGGGGTCGATCGGTTGAGGAGGAAGAGGAAGCGCATCCGGATGAATCGGTCGATCGATTTGAACTCGAAAACCGGTTGCTGAAAGATGATGAGAAAAAGATCCTCCATGACGCTATTATTTCTCATGAGAAGGAGATGATTGGTGGCCGATCTCTGGAGGTTGGAGAGGGGTCAGGTGTTGAGCATCATGCTACTGTTCTTGACATTACTGCTCCACCTTTGTTAGAGCCTGTATCTGTGGTCGATTCCCAATCCGTTCCAGCTTACGACCTAGAATAGCCGCGGCTTCTCCTATTCAGGAGCATACTTCTGAGGCCGATCAGCCGTCCGTAAGCCATACTGAGGAAGATACTCCGAACATATCTCAAGTGTGTTTTCATTAGAGCGTTTATTTTGAAGCGGTTACTAATAACTTCTTCTTATCTTTGCTTAGTGACTGGAGTTGCGCCGATTGCCGCGACTTAAGAATCGAGTAAAGGGGAGAAAGCCATTACCACCAAGACTACTGTCGTAACTGCAGTATCAACTGAAGCGGCGCACGGGAGCGGATTATCTCTTGATGAACAAATGGTGAGCGAGCTGCTCGGCGAGCAGGGTGGCTTCTCCACAGACCTGCCATTCATCATTGGTGATCTCCCGCCAACCTCTAGCTCTTCAATGCAGACCGAGGATGCCCCCAGCCAGGCCCAAGAGACTCGTGATGAGGAAATTCTGGCCGAGATTCATGCAGAATTAGAAGCTGCGGGGCAAGGTGGTGGTGTTGGTGGCAGTACGGCGGCGCAGAGCCCAGCACCGTAAGGATAGTATCATGGGGTGGCACTATCCCATCTTCCATTACGGATCCAGTCCCTCCTACTCTTTCGGTGGGGAGCCTTCATGTAGATTCGAGCTCTGAGGAGGACGTCGACATTATGCCCCCGGTTGAAGAGCAACCACCGGAGAGGAAGCGCTCCAAACGACGGATCTCTGTTTCTAGCGAGTCCGATGTCGAATCGCTGATAAGGATGCAGGTTCATGTATAGATGCAGGTTCGGCCCCTGCAAGTAGGAATTCTTTTTTGGAAGAACTTATTTGCATGTAAGTCCTTGTTTCTAGTTAGTTGAAATAAAATTCAGTTTCTTTGTTTCAATTCTCATTTCTTTTGTGCTTAAGTGTTTGTAGTGTTTTGTTTTCAGTCCGGTGTACTTGTGGTGTTTTTACCGTCAAGTAGAGTTTGTTTTATTTGCCAAGTCTGAAAATCTTGGTCACAAGTTGTGATCGATGAATAATGAACTTCGAACATTGTATCACTTCGGTTAGTGATTAACACTTAGCTTTTTTGCCCCCCAGTTTCGGGGAACGACACTTGTATTTTTGGTGGTTGATCGCACTTATTGCACATCTTAAGCGCATGTCCGCGCTCTGGGGACTTAGGATAATTTGAGATCGATAATCTGGTTCGCACTCCAGGAATTTAAGAGTTATCGATGTTTGTAACATGGTTCGCGCTCTGGGAACCTGGAATTGATGTTTATACTCCACTTCACGCTCTGGGAACTTGGAGTTAGTATTGATACTTCAGTTCACACTCCGAGAACTTTGACTTGGTATTTGTGCCCCAATTCACACTCTGGGAACTTGGAGTTAACATTTATGTTTGGGTTCGCGCTTCGGGAACCTGTAATTTATGTTTATACTCCATTCACGTTCTGCGAAGTTGGAGTTCACACAGATGCTTCGGTTCACGCTTCGGGAACCTGTAATCCATATTTATACTCCAATTCACGCTCTGGGAAGTTGGAGTTAGCCGCTGGATGGTCAGTCACATCTATTTGTGCTTTTTAAGAGTCCGTTCACACTCTGGGAACGATGGATTTGACGTTTATACTCCAATTCACGCTCTGGGAAGTTGGAGTCCGTTCGCACTCCGGGAACAAGTTATTGAATGTTTATACTCCAATTCACACTTTGGGAAGTTGGAGTCCGTTCGCACTCCGGGAACGAGTTATTGAATGTTTATACTCCAATTCACACTCTGGGAAGTTGGAGTCCGTTCGCACTCCGGGAACGAGTTATTGAATGTTTATACTCCAATTCACACTCTGGGAAGTTGGAGTCCGTTCGCACTCCGGGAACGAGTTATTGAATGTTTATACTCCAATTCACACTCTGGGAAGTTGGAGTCCATTCGCACTCCGGGAACGAGTTATTGAATGTTTATACTCCAATTCACACATTGGGAAGTTGGAGTCCGTTCGCACTCCGGGAACGAGTTATTGAAAGTTTATACTCCAATTCACACTTTGGAAAGTTGGAGTCCGTTCGCACTCCGGGAAGGAGTTATTGAATGTTTATACTCCAATTCACACTCTAGGAAGTTGGAGTCCGTTCGCGCTCCGGGAACAAGTTATTGAATGTTTATACTCCAATTCACACTCTGGGAAGTTGGAGTCCGTTCGCGCTCCGGGAATGAGTTATTGAATGTTTATACTCCAATTCACACTCTGGGAAGCCGGAGTCCGTTCGCGCTTTGGGAACGAATTATTGAATGTTTATACTCCAATTCACACTATGGGAAGTTGGAGTTAGTTGTAGGACTGTCATGTGTTGGTCCAGTTCAGCCTTTGACGTGATGGATTGCCCCCGAGCTGGGGTTTCACTTAGTGAGTGGCCGGTCGTATCACAGTCACTCGCTATTTGAATAAATTCCATTCTTTGATGGAACTTAGCTCTTCGTGTGTCGTGATTGTTGAATGTTGTATTCGGTGAATCACAGCTCTAGCTTGAAGAGATGGTATTTTATTGCTGAAATAAGAAAATATAGCAAAGTCAGTGCCTTATTACAAATTCAAATTTCAGAATGTAAAGGAAACTGCAAAGTATTCATAAATTGAATGAGCCTGTCATGTGTGACAGTGACGAGGATCTTCGTCATTCCAGGCTCCTGAGTAAGTTGGTCCGCCACTGATGGCGTTTATCACCAATCTTCCACGGGGACAAGTCGAGTCCTCCTGTCTCGGTCGATTGGGTTCATTGTTTTGATTTAATGGGCCCGCTTCTCTGGGCTGCAGTGTCCGCACAAACTGTTCCAGCTTCCTTTCTCTAATCAGTTTTTCAACGAGGTCTTGTAAATGACGACACTCGTTCGTGTTGTGCCCGTAGCTTTCATGGAACCTGCAAAATTTTCCCGTCTGGATTTGCCTCTCTGACGACGGTTTTGCTGCAGGTTTTTGGTACTGAATTGTATTACAGGTTCGTAAGTACAAGTTCACTAGTGATGTATTCAGAGGAGTGTAACTGTCAAACATTGGATTCTTGCGCTGCGGGCCACGATTTTGATCTTGCTTTTTAGTTTGATTCACGCTCTCTCTTCGCCGAGCTTGTTTATTTTTAATGTTCAACTGAACTTTTCCAGAGCTCTCACCGGACTGTTTGATTGCAACATTGCTTTCGATCCCTTCCGTATTTGGTCCTGCATCAGTTTGCTTCCTAGACTGTTTCGTTTCTTCCCATCTCAAGAATTGAGCTGCTTTGGCATGGAAACGGTCCAATAATGCAGGTGGTTTCCCAGCTAACCAGTTGCCAAATTCAGAATCGGGGTCGATCCCCTTAGTCAACGCCATAAGGATGGAGTTATCGTTTGGATTGCTGATCTCCGCGCATGCAGTATGGAATCTCTCTAAGTAGTGTCTGAGCGTTTCTCCACGAGCTTGAGTGACGCTAGACAGAGTGTTGACATCTTTTGGCCTTGCGACGTGCATGCGGAATTGTTCAACAAATCTTGTGGCCAACTGGTCGAATGAAGAGATGGATCGAGGTGGCAATCGAGTGAACCACATGGTAGCGATGCCCCCCAAGGATATGGGGAAACTACGACATTTCACTGCATCGTCAGCTCCAGTAGCAGTCATTGACCATTCATATTTTAGAATATGTTGGTTGGGGTCAGAGTTTCCTTCGTACATGGGTAGAGTTGGCATTCTGAATCGCCATGGAGGTTCAGCAGTAAGGATGTCGTCCGTAAAAGGAGTGTGACTTCGGAAAACTCCCCAATCGTCATTTGTGAATCCCTGGCTCTCACGGATCATCTGACGTATGATAGTTGAAAGATCCGGCATTTGCGCCGAAGTATGATTACGTTCCATACTTTGGGTTTGAGCCAGATGTCATCGACGGTCCAAGTCTTGCCTTCTTGGCTCATAGTCCTTTGGGACGTATGGTTCAGGAGTACGTCCGCTATGATGACGGTCCAGGTCTGACTGATCTTGGACGTCGACCCCTGGTTCAGCCGCAACGTTAGTGGTGCGGTATTCTGTAGTGTGGTGAGGGATGGCACCTCCTCAAAAGGAGGGTCCGGTTTGGAAACTGGCCGATGGACCAACTCTCAGTTGTCCAACGGTCAGTGTTGGTTGATCTCCAGCAGCTGGCATGCGACTCCCATCTAGCCGGGGTCGTGAAGGCCGATTATGATAATCAGAAGATGAAGAACTTTCGCTGGAGGAGCGAGAAGCATGGTCTCTCGTGGATCTCTTTCGCTTCTGGCGATCCAGCTTGTTGATCAGCTCGGCGTTAGCACGTAGCTGTTCTGCTAGTTGCTGCCGACTCTGGGTCAGCTCTTGGAGTAGCAACTGTAGCTCTTGTCGGGTAACCGGACCTGACGGTTTCGAGTGCCCAGCAACATCTTGATTAGATGGAGGTAGTGGAGCAGGATTCTGTCTATCCTGTTCTTCTTGGTTGACAGCGTTTGAGGTGGTTCTTGTGCTAACCATCTTGAAAGTTGAATTCCTTTCCTAAACTTTATGCAAATCTGAATAGAAGGGAAGGAAGTCGGATTTGATGATCTGGATCTCTCTCTTAGATTTATTCAATCCGGTATTGATGACAGATCCAACGAGCAGGAGAAAATCTAGGTTCTCTCAGTGAAAGCACCAAAGTGTTTGCACCAAAATTGGTCACAACACTCTTCGGGAGTCGTTGAAGAGATAATAATGAAGAATGTAAATTCAAAACAGATATTATCTAACCAAAAACTCCAATCAACAGTAAAGTAAATGCGTAGACAAGCGATTTATAGTGGTTCGGCGTGCTGCCTACGTCCACTGTGAAGTTTTTTGATGTTTTATTGATTCTCTTTCAATGATTACAAGTTGTTACTGCGATCAACAGCGAGTTACAACTAGAAATTCGAAATCAACAGCAAAATTATGATGTAGGATGATGGAGATCTCGATCCGGCAGAGTCTGGGCGCTTGAGAGTCGAAAGATCGAACAAGATCCCTTTTCTGTTGGCTCTGGGGCTCTATTTATAGGCGTAGGTTGCTGATATTACGCTGAAAACTCGGGAGACAACTTCTGGCACGTAAGGGGGCCCACGCGCCCGGTCTCAGCAAATTTGGGCCCACTTTGGCATCGATTCGAACTCCATTCGAATCGATCATAAATGCACCCAATCGAGGTGAAAATTGGTATGGACATTCTTCAACATGTATGCAAGCTTCTGTGAAAATTTCGTGGCATTTGGATCAGTAGATTGAGAGATATGATGGATTCGAGATGGGGTTCATTGCATGGCTGTTTGGTTCGAAACCATCCCTTCGAATCGATGGTTTCGAATCGATGGTGGCACATGTCTTCATGTTGAGTGGAGCGCACACTTCGCCTCGATCTGGGTTTTGCTCCGAGTTGACCACTTCGGCTCCATATATCTCGGCGCATTCGAACCGATGGCAGACACGTCACCATGGCTAGTTGACCCAGTGGATTCGAACGAAGCTTCATTGATGGATTCGAACAGGGCTTCACAGATGGGTTCGAACATGGCTTCATCGATGGGTTCGAACGACCTATGTTTGATGGATTCGAACTTGCGTTCCTCTGATGGATACGAGCTTTGTGACTTCTCCATGGATACGAGGTCCATCGATACGAACTCGATGGATTCGAAGTTGATGGAGTCGAATCTGATGCGCTTTGATGGGTTCGAAGTCGATCGATATGAAGGTGATCGGTTCGAACCATTGATCAGTGATGGGTTCGAAACCTAGGCTTTCCCCTTCAAATTGGATCGATCATAACTTGAGCGTATGAACTCAGATTGACTTGAAATTTGAGATGCGGACTTCTACGATCTTTCTTGTCATGTCCTATCAATTGTAGCTCAATCTGGACTCGGACAAAATTCAGTGATATCCATAGCGAAACGAAGTATGACCAATCTCTGAGACGAACTGTTCTCCGTTTTCGATCGATCTTTTGGTATCGCGGCTTTGCCAAAAAAGCGGGATAACAAGAATATTTTCTAATACGTGCGCCGAAGGATCGATGACTTCAAGTCATTTATATCCTATCCGCCTTCAGCGGACCCAGTCATTTAAATTGTTTATACTTGAGTCCGCATTCTGAGGACTTAGAGTACTTCAGTCCACACTCGGGGACTTGGAGATTTTGAAGCGTTTATACTCGAGTCCGCGCTCCGGGGACTTAGAGTGCTCCATTCCACACACCGGAGACTTGGAGATTTTGAGTCATTTATACTTGAGTCCGCGCTCCGGAGACTTAGAGTAATCCAGTCCGCACTCCGGGGGCTTGGAGATTTTGAGTCGTTTATACTCAAATCCGCGCTACGGGGATTTAGAGTACTCCAGTCCGCACACTTGGAGATTTTGAGTCGTTTATACTCGAGTCCGTGCTCCAGGGACTTAGAGTACTCCAGTCCGCACTCTGGGGACTTGGAGATTTTGAGTCATTTATACTCGAGTCTGTGCTCCGGGGACTTAGAGTACTCTAGTCCGCACTCCGGGGATTTGGAGATTTTGAGTCGTTTATAGTCGAGTCCGCGCTCCGGGGAATTAGAGTACTCCAGTCCGCACTCCGAGGACTTGGAGATTTTGAGTTGTTTATACTCGAGTCTGCGCTCTGGGGACTTAGAGTACTCCAGTCCGCACTCCGGGGACTTGGATATTTTGAGTCGTTTATACTCGAGTCCGCGCTCCGGGGACTTAGAGTACTCCAGTCCGCACTCCGAGGACTTGGAGATTTTGAGTCGTTTATACTCGAGTCTGTGCTTCGGGGACTTAGAGTACTCCAGTCCGCACTCCGGGGACTTGGAGATTTTGAGTCGTTTATACTCGAGTCTGCACTCCGGGGACTTAGAGTACTCCACTCCGCACTCCGAGGACTTGGAGATTTTGAGTCGTTTATACTCGAGTCTGCACTCCGGGGACTTAGAGTACTCCACTCCGCACTCCGAGGACTTGGAGATTTTGAGTCGTTTATACGTGTTCGTACGTCAGCCAGAATAAAATGGTTTCGTTTGCCTGTCACAGGATCATCACACACAGAAACATTAGTCATTTATGGAAAAGATGGTTCAAGCCTTTATTAATGAGAGCAAGTTGAATTGTCTTCCTACATGTCAAGAAATAGAAATAAAAGCGTACTGGAAATAAGTGCGACTAATACATGAAAGAAACAAATTAAGTATAACAATGCCGCAAGTGCTCGCTATTCCAAGATCGGGGGAGTGTCGCACCATCGACGGTCGCTAGCATGAAAGTTCCTTCTCCAAGCTTCCTTTCGATGACGTATGGACCTTCCCATGCGGGATTCATATGAGATGGGATCGGAAAAACTCGTTTCAAAACGAGGTCTCCCACATTAAAAATTCTCGATCGGACCTTTTCGTTGTAATATTTGGAAACTTTATATCTGTATGCGGTCGCTCTCATGTTGGCTTCTTCGCGTTTTTCATCAATGAAGTCCAATGATTCCAATAAAAGATTCTGGTTCGACACGGGGTCGTAGTGAGTTACCCGATGTAATTGAACTTCAAGTTCCATGGGTATGACAGCTTCCGTGCTATATGCCAATGCGAATGGAGTGTGGCTAGTCGCGGTCTTGTGGGTGGTCCCGTAGGCCCAAAGCGCCGTTGGAAGTTAATCCACCCACTTTCCTCTAGCCTTTTCCAGACGCTTTTTCAATATGGACTTGATTATCTTGTTTACGGCTTCCACTTGTCCGTTGGCTTTCGGGTGAGCAACCGCTGTAAACTTCTTCTCAATGCCGTATTTCTGACAAAAATCTTTGAACTCCTTACTCTCAAATTGAGTTTCATTGTCTGTAATGATGGTCCGTGGAAGGCCAAAACGACATATGAAATTTCGTATGACGAAATTAATAACCTTCTTGGTGGTTAATATGGCCAGAGGCTCTGCTTCTGCCCATTTGGTGAAGTAGTCGACCGCAACTATTGCATATTTCGCTCCGCCTTTGGATATGGGCAAAGAGCCGACTAGGTCAATCCCCCACGTTGCAAATGGTCAGGGACTAACCATTTACGTGAGCTCCGTCGGTGGAGCTCTCAGGATTTTTGCATATATCTGGCATTTGTCACATCTTCTCACGTAGTCTGCGGCATCCCGATTCACAGTTGGCCAGTAGTATCCATAACGGAGGACTTTCTTCGCTAATGTCTGCCCCTCAATATGGTCACCGCACTCTCCCTCATGGACTTCCTTCAGGACTCATTTTATCTCATCATGGGCAATGCATCGGAGTAATGGGGTTGAGAATCCCCTTCGATACATTATTCCATCCTGTATTACATAACGAGAAGCCCTACGAAGGACTTGTCGACTTTCGCTCCTTTCCTCGGGTAAGATCTCGAATAGCAAGTACTGCCTGATTGGGGTCATCCACGATTCCTTCTCGATTTCTGTTTCCAACGTGAAATCTACCTCCATCATATCTATACTCGGGGCATAGAGGGTCTCAACAGGAAATATTCCCATTTGCTGTGCATCGTCAGTGCTTGCGAATTTTGCCAATGAATCGGCTACTCTGTTTCGCTCACGCAGGACATGTGAAATATCATAGTACTCGAGATTCGCTAGCAGCTCCTGAACTCGGACCAAATATGAGGCAAGTCTCTACCCCCTTGCTTGGTAGTCTCCTCGCACTTGGTACACCACCAGCTGTGAGTCGCTAAAGATTTCAACTGATCTTACTCCCAGTTCTTTAATAAGTCTTAAGCCGGCGATCAATGCTTCATATTCGGCTTCATTATTCGTCACTGTGAATTCGAGCTTCAAAGCGTAGCAAACTGATCGGTTTTCAGGAGTTACAAGAACTATGCCAACCCCCGAACAATGGTCGTTAGATGCCCCATTGGTGTACATCTTCCATCGAACGGGAGGTATGACATTGTGATCATTTGATTCGTCTGTCATAGTGAATTCAGCAACGAAGTCAGCAAGTGCCTGTCCTTGTATGGCCCTTCGCGGCAGGTAGGTAATGTCGAACTGACTTAGCTGAATATCCCATTTTAACATCCTTCTGGATGTTTTCAGCCATTGGAGTATCTGTCGCCATGGTTGATCAGTATAAACACTGATTGAGTGTGCCTGAAAATACGGGCGAAGCTTGCGTGATGCAATCACCAAGCAATAGCTAGTTTTTCAATCTTTGGATAATTTCTTTCTACCCCCGTCAAGCATTTACTAACATAGTAAACTGGCTTCTGAACCCTGTCTTCCTCGCGAACCAGGGCTGTGCTGATAGCGTGCTGGGATACAGCCAAGTATACGTACAACATTTCATGATCTATTGGTTTTGACAATATCGAGGGACTTTCCAAGTGCCTTACAAGAGCTCGGAATGCTTCCTCACAGTCGAGTGTCCACTCGAAATACCTCTTTCCTTTCTTTATGACATCGAAGAAAGGAATACACTTGTCTGTGGCCCTGGATATGAATCGGCTCAGCGCGGCCACCTTTCCATTCAAGCTTTGTATCTTTTTTATGGTTCTGGGCACTTCTATATCTCGGATAGCCTGAATCTTCTCTGGGTTAGCCTCGATTCCCTGCGCATTCACAATGAAACCCAGGAACTTTCCCAACGCTATGCCGAACGTACACTTCAAAGGATTGATCTTCATTCCATAATGCCTGAGTATGTCAAACATTTCCGCTAAGTCTTGGATGTGGTCGTTTGACTACGGTGACTTCACGAGCATGTCATCCACATAAACTCCCATCGTTTTACCAATCTGGTCTTTGAACATCCGATTTACCAGACGTTGATAAGTTGCTTCTGCGTTTTTCAATCCAAAGGGCATCACAACGTAGCAATACAACCCAACGTTTGTGACAAAACTGGTATGTTCTTGATCTGAGAGGTGCATCGGGATTTGGTTATATCCAGAGTATGCATCCATGAATGATAGTAATTCATGTCCCACAGTTGAAATCGACCAGTTGATCAATCCTAGGCAACGGGAAACTGTCCTTCGGGCATGCTTTGTTTAAATCAGAATAATCAACACAAGTTCTCCACTTTCCATTCGCTTTCTTTACCAGCACCGGGTTAGATACCCATTCAGGATAGAGGGCGTCGTGGACGAATCAATTGGCTTTGAGTTTTTCCACCTCCTCTTTGAGAGCTACGGACCTCTCCGGGTCCATACCTCTCCTTTTTTGTTTTATAGAAACGTACTTGGGGTCTTTGTTTAACATATGACTCGCAACTGTTGGAGAAATCCCGCACATGTCAGAGTGAGTCCAAGCGAAAACATCAAGATTCGCTCGGAGGAAGTCAGTGAGGTTCTCGGCTACCACGGGGTCGACTTGTGATCCAATTTTAAGAATTCGTGACGGGTCATCCCGACTGACTGGGATGTCAATTGTGAGTTCAGCCGGTGCTGCATTGGTTTCCCTGGGTACCCCATCATCGTCTCTCGGTTCTATGTCTCTATAGATCCGAGAATGTTGCCGAGCCAGGGCTCGGGTGCTACTTGTCAATTATCAGAATTTTGGATACGGAAGAAGCTGTCCGCAACCTTTCCTTTCTCTCTACACCGAGCCTCTCTCGGCTCAGCCACATAGCATGCGTCCGGTCGTCTGATCGCCGTGTACCACTCCAACACCACTGTCTGTAGGAAATTTCAACGTCAGACACCAAGAGGCCAATGTTGCCCTAAATTCTGCCAAGGCTGGACGTCCTAGAAATATGTTATATGGAGAGTCAACATCCAACACTATGAATGGTAGGATTCGCACCCTCCTATGCTCGCCTTGCCCCAGTTCAACTGGTAACTCCACATATCCCACTGCATCCGTTGTTGTGCCGTCAAAGCCATGGATTCTGGCATTGGATGGTTTTAAATCCTTAGCCTCCAGCTTCATTTGGTCATATGCCTTCTTGAAGATGATGTTAACGGAACTTTCACAATCAATTAGAATTCTCTTCACAAACACCGGCCCAATTGTCGCAGATATGAACATCGGGTCGATGGTAGGGGCCTCCACCTTATCCGCATCTCGGCTTCTGAAAACAATATCAACATCCATCGTGCGTTGCTGCTTTGCAGGGGTCTCATCCCCCATATTCAAACAGCACTCACACTCCGCATGTCTTAAAGAGTTAGCACATCACTCCATCTCCTGCCAATTCTTATCCATAGGATGAGGTCTGCCAGCAATCGTATTGATAACCAATCTACCCACAGTTCGAGCAGGTTGTTCTGGTTGGCGTGGAGCTGGCCCACATCCGAGGTCCAATGTCTCTTGTCTTCCTTCTTGTAGGTCTTTGACGAACTCCTGCGGCTTCTTCGATCTAATCAACTTTTCAATAGCGTCATGAAGGTGCCTGCACTCCTCTGTGTTGTACCCGTAAGACTCGTGAAAGCGACAGTACTTCCCAGTCCGCTTCTGTTCCTCCGTTGATTCCTTTGGGCATGGTTTCCTATACTGAAAAGTGTTGCAAGTTGACAAATAGATGTTCTCAAGTGATGCATTGAGCGGGGTGTATTCAATGTAGGTCGGGATCCTTGACTTCCATTTCCCTGTCTCTCTTTTCTTTTCGGGATTTCCACTTCCGGATCCTTTATACTGCCCAGGCTTGTTTTGGACGTTGACTTGAGATTTTCCCGAATTATCGCCGGTTTGCTTCATGGAGATGGTACTTTTCACAGTCTCCTAAGCAGGCCCTGGTGCCTTGTCTTGTCTTGTCCATCGAGCTTCTTCCCTTCTTATGAACTGATGAGCTTTCAAATAAAAACGTTCCAGCGTGGCAGGGGGCTTTCTCGCCAACCAATCTCCAAATTCAGAGTCTGGATCCACTCCACGCATTACCGCCACCAAAATTGCATGGTCGTTTGGGTTGGTCACTTCGATAGCAGCAACATGAAATCTCTGCAAGTATTCTTTCAATGACTCTCCGTGAGCTTGGATTACGCTTGATGAGGACATCACATCCTTTGGACAAGTGGTGTGTATCCTGAACTGTTCTATGAATTTTATTGCCAATTCATCAAAGCTGGATATAGACCGCGGGGGAAGTCGAGTAAACACATGGTGGCAATTCCGGACAGAGTGATTGGGAAGCACCTACACTTGGTCGCATCATTATCTCTTGCAGAATCCATCATCCATCCGTACCTCATCACATGCTTCCTGGGATCCGTCTTCCCTTCGTAGGCTGGGATAGTTGGCATATTGAACTTCTTGGGGTACTCAACCTGTAGGATACAATCCGTAAGCTTCTGGTCACTCTCCAATTTTCATTGGTCAAGCCTTGGTTCTCTCTCATCAACTGCCTGACCATAGCTATTAGGTCCGGAGTTTGTATGGAGGATGGAAGGTTGATTTTCATTCCACGGGACCGTGCGGGTTGGTGTCTCGCCTTATTTGGGTCTTGGAGATTTGGGTGTCCAGTCTCTTCGTGGGTTGATTCCCAGTGCTTGTCTGGGCACCTTCATCCTTACGGCGTCTACGCCGAGGAGGTTTGTTGGCTGAGGTTGAGCTATCAGATTCAGAATAAGGGGCAGGGTCACCTCCAGCATTCTGGCGTTGCTATTGAGCGAGCTGAGTCATGAGGTTAGTGTTGGCCTGAATCTGCTCGGCAAGTTGCCTTCTACATTCCTTGAGTTCTCTTAACAAGTCGTTGAACTTCGTTTGGGAAACGACTTCCGCTTGGTTTTTGGATGGAGGGCCCCGCACCTCTGGTTTTTTGCTGATTTCCAGGTCCAACTTGTTGTACGCCAGCAGTTTCATGGACATCTGCGTTCTGGGAGGCCAATCTGGTTCGTGGTCTCCCATAGTATAGTTGTTGGTTGTAACTCTGAATAGAATCAAAGATGCATTGTGAATATTCTTGGACCTCCTCTAGGGGATATATGCAATACAGTAGCTACAAAGCAGATCCTAACAGCCTGAGAATTCAATTCTCAGTGAAAGCACCAAAATGTTAGCACCAAAATTGGTCACTAACACCCTTAGAAAGATTGTGTAGAGAGATTAATGAAGAAAGTATATGTAAATTCAAATGTAGAGGGCAAGAACACCAAATTTATAGTGGTTCGGAGTAACTGCCTACGTCCACTTTGAAGTTGATTTCTATTGATTTCCTTGATAAATGATTACAGATACAATCTGTTTCTAATTACTTGAATACAAGTGCAAAGTAAAATATTAAGTCTTGAATGAGTGTTGAATGCAGCAGAGTTTCTCCAGCATTCCAAAAAACCGATCCCCTTTCACTTCGCCCCTGCCTCTCTATTTATAGACGAAGGTGGGTTGGACTTCCCTGGTGGGCTTGGTAGCTGAACGCCTTGGCCCAAATAGAGTAGGCTCTGTGTGCCGACCCGAATATGCCAAACGGCTATATGCCGAACCATCATCTTCGTGTCGAACGATGCGATGTGTTGAGTGAGGGGTGCAGGCCGAACGAGGGTCGATGCCGAACGAGGATGAGGCCGAGCGAGGCTGGAATGCTGAATAGTTTAGGAATGCCGAGTGAAGCATGAATGTCGAGCGTTCTGAATGCCGGACACCCTGAATGCCAAGCGTTATCAATGCCGAACGCTCTCCAGATGTCGGGCGTTATCCAATGCCAAACGCCCACTAGATGCCGAGTGCTCTGCCATGTCGAACGAACTTGTCTGTCGAACACTTCCCAATGCCGAATGTTTCTAAGTGCCGAGCGCTCCTTTCTGCCGAGCATCCCTTTGTGCCGAGCGCTCCTAAATGCCGAGTACTTCCTGGATGCCGACCGTGACGATATGTCGAACAATCCTATTGAGCCGAGTACCAAGTTGCCTGGTTAAAATCTCCAGGAAACAGAAATGTTTTCCAATATAAAAGTTGAAATGGTTTTGAGAATATATCTTTTTAAAGATAATTTGAAGTGGATATTTGGCAAGTGATTTAATTAATAAAAAATTAATTAAAAAGGCCTAGCGATTGTTTATGGTGCTAAATATTTTTTGTTTGCTTTGATAGTTAAATAACCGGCTATCAAATTTGGCCATTTTAGTTCCTCGACTTGATGTGGCAACTATTTAGTCGTACACTTAGTATGTAGCCTTCTATGTAGGCTTGATTATCGTTTTTGTTAAGGATGTTGATTCGTTTAGTGCGGAGTACTACTCTAATCTATGGAGCTTCCTTCATGGTCGAAGGATAACAAGTTGAAAGTTGGAAACGTGATGAGTCTATGAGACTTAATTTCTGTGTGAGGTTGAGAAACGCTTTTGCGCTGTTGGTGCGAAGAGACCGGGACCGTTTATCCGAAAACCATTTTGGACCAACGTATATGCATTCGATTGTGCAGATTGTGATGATATTGTGATTTAGGATTTTCATAGTGGAGGGCCGCTTGTTGATCGTTTGGAGTTAAAATCCTAATATACATCCAGTAGCTGTAATCTCTTTATTATGTAATATCCAATGAAAGGACTATTCGCTAGTAATCCTAGGGATTTTCCGATAGGATGTGGTAGGAAAGTACCTTTGGTTTGTGCTATTCCTGGACAACTTGTATGGATGTTCGTCTGACATTGCATTTATAAAGATTAGGTACATTGGTCTTTACAAACGTACATCAGTGGTGGAAGAGAAGGCAACTTCTCTTAGCATAACACCCTCCTTGAGACGTATGAGCTTAAGGGTTGTATTTTTGTGAAAGGAAATTAGTAGTCAATGGAGATGGTCGTGTGGATTTCAAAGTGATGTGTTTTGTGATATGTGAAAGGTAATCGTTAGCTCAGGCCTCATCAACCGGAAATGATCAAAACAGGGTTAGATGCAGCAATGCTAAGTGGGTCGCTCCCAAGTAGGATATGATCATCCTCTTCTAGATATATCTTTACACGCTATGACATCGTGTATCTGATTATTGTGGTTTGTATGCTATGAGGGCCCTTGGAAAAGGTCGGTAATGACTAGATGATGACATATTCGGTACTATCTAGTCATAGAGGTAGGTCGGTCTTGTGTTGGTAGAGGAACTTTGTGATGCTCGGAACATCCATCTAGAGGTGTACCCATCGGAAGGTAGTCCTTTCACCTGGTCATTTGTATGGAAATGCAAACTCCACTACATACCTGCCATTTTGATTGTATCACCCATTTTGGGCTATATGCTGGAATTTAACCAATGTAATAATTTCGGCTATGATTAATATTATTTTTGCAATAGACATTATTATAATATAATATTATTTGATATGAAATGTTTTAGTTATCGTAAGGAAAAACATATCTACGTTTATGTATAGGCGTATCTTATGAGATACTTTTGTTTTGATAAAGGAAAAGTTTGGTAATTTAATAAATTCAGTTGAGTGTGTTTCTCATACTAGTTTACCAGACTGATCTGGACGTTCTTCCCTTCCAATGCTCGGGTCAGACCAAGTATATTTACAAGTTTAGATTTGGTGCTTTTGGAGTTTCAGCGAGAGAGCTGGAGATCTTCATTTTCGTATACACCTATTTGTTTATTATCCGCTGCTTAGTTGTTGTGTATTGTCAGCAATTGTGAGGACATGTTATTATAACTATCCAGGCTGATGATTATTGATTGATTGTTGAACTCTGATTGATGTATGTATATACAGTTTCTGTTTTGTGAAGAACATTGATATGATATTATGTGTTTTACGCTGCGATGTGAGATTCTGCATTGTTCTGTTTGATTCTATCTTCTCTCTTTCTTCTCTTCTCTTCTTCTCTTCTTCTCTCTTCATTTATTTCTCTTGACTTTCAGTCATTCTGTGTTTTTTGGGTCGGACATGTGTGGTTTATTGTCGATTCAAAGGGTATCGGATTTGTGGGTCGTCACACAAAACATATCCTTTGCAAATCAAAATCCTGCAATCTAACTAGTTGAAACAATAATAGCAATATCTTCTATGTATATAAATCAGGTAATAATTGGACTATCTGTTCAAACACTATAGTTTTGTTTGGCTAACTACTAACCTTTGGCTGATTCAGGCCTACCAGACAAAATAAATAAATAATCCAACTTCTATTAGACGCACTCCTAGATGGTCTGCCCCTAACTTACTTCTCCCAGGGTCAACTGATCCTAATGGTTTCGTAGGATCACTGATAACCTAACTTTATTCTATATATTCCCTTCTATGTGTAACATCATTTTAGT
Source organism: Allium cepa (assembly GCA_030765085.1). Lineage (NCBI taxonomy): Eukaryota > Viridiplantae > Streptophyta > Magnoliopsida > Asparagales > Amaryllidaceae > Allium > Allium cepa. The sequence continues at coordinate 1,011,991,633 of CM060934.1, read as the reverse complement.
CTTACCTATGACAAAGCCCTACACTTTGGAATTTTGGACTTATATTAGCTAGGGGCTACTAGCTAAAGTATAGGGCGCGACCGCATACCAGTCTCTTCTGGTATTCCAATATTCGAGTCATTTACTTAGGGTCAACTACCCCAATAAATTTTCCTTGAAAACATTTCTTTTAAACTAATTTATCCCTATGAACCATACTTAAACAAGGAAAATATACTCTATGCTTTGCTCAAATCACTATGCCATGGTATCTATACTTTAAATAAAACATTGTTGATGAAAACATTCAAAACCTTTGTTTAAAACCTTTAAACAATCTCTTTCAAAACCTTTGAAAGTACCCCTTTCGAAACCATTGAAAGTACCCCTTTCAATACAAGCAAACTACCTTACTTAATAACCTTAGGCCGAAAGGCCAAAACATACCTTTCGAAACCATTTACACTAGAATTTTCGAAAACATAGAAAGTATCCTTTTGAAAGATTTTTAAAACCGTAGAACATTCCCATTTTCAAAACACTTTAAACATGCCTTTCTAAAACATTGGAACCCTCCATTTAAACACTAAGGTAAACCTTTTGGAAATATTGGGGAACCATCCCTTCAAAACCTTTATTATATACTTTCTGAAAGCATAAGTCCATTACATAAATCAAACATTTTGAAAGCATTAGGTTCAAGTAAAAATTCGTGGAACATAGTTTCGTAGCCATTTAAAATCATTCCTTTCGAAACCTTTGGATTTAACTTTCAAAATCTCAAAACGGTCTTTAAATAATTAAGTCAAAAGCAAACCTTTCTAAAGCAATTTTCTACATAAATGAAGTGGATGGTGTCGAAACCAGTCCCTTCGGAAACATTGGAGAAGCGACTCAGGGTTTAAAGCGAAAGAATCCCTTTCGAAGGCATTGTTTCGAAAGGTAGAATACGACAACAAGGGTTTCGAAAGCATTTTCTTAAAACAAAGGCGGCAACCTCTTTCAAAAGCTCTTTTTTTTAAAGAACTTAACCAAGTCGAAAGCTATCTCATTTGAAAGCATTCTTTTCAAAAGTAAAGCAAGCGGAATTTCCTTTTGAAAGCAAAACAAGGTCCTGACCCCTTCAAAAGACCTGTTTCGACTTTATAACTTTCTCCTATCTTCAATCACCTGCATGCCAAGTCTTTGATACCCTGTGCATTGGTTTCGAATTGGTTGGAGACGGAAGTATGAAGTCAAAGGTGCTACCAAAAGTGGCGAAATAGCAAAAGCCTTATAAAACTGACTTTTTTAATTTATAAAATAATTTCTTTCTAATTAACTTGCTTTGATTGTCAATATATAATTGGTTTCCAATACTTTTCCAAAATCTTTTCTAAAATTACTGCCGAATTTAAGAGATTAACCTTTAAAACATTTACAAATTTCCCCTTCTCCTTTTATAAACATATAAAATATTTAGGTCTCATATCTTAAATAATATTATATACTTAATAAAACATTAAGGAAAATTCTACAAAAATTCCCATAAATCGCTTTTAATATGTTTTTCAACATATCTAAATTTTTGACCCTAAGCCAATATAAAATAGCCGTAATTAATTTTAAACCCAATTTAGCCAATTTATTCACTAGAAAATTTATAATAAATCCACATTAATTAGGAAAATTATGAAACTTGAAATCCATCTTTGGAATAATATTTCTGACCTTATATCAAAATCGAAAGGCATTTAGATGTAATTTAATGGTTTTCCAAGTTAAACCTTATCATAAAATCTATATGAAATAATATAAATCAACAACAAGCATATATATATATATATCCATTTAGCAATCAAATCATGGCAAAAAAATTGGAAAATAAATTCGGATCTCGACTAAAATAAAAAACAATAAAATAAGATATAACTTATTATTCACCTTTAGCTTGTGATTAAGGATTTGAGATTTGCTTCTTGAATTAGATTGATTAAGCTTCTTTCTCTTGATTTATCTTATCTTCCTCTTACCTTCTCCTAATGGTGGCCGACCTCTCTTAGATTTATTTTTTAGTTTGTGAACATGAAAATGAACGTGGCTTGAGGGTTTAGGGTATAAGAATATATCTTATTCCTATTTTTCCCTTATCTATTACCTTAACTATTTCATTTTTATTCTCTCTTGTTCATTGTTTAGTTTGGCGACTACCGCTATATTATTCAACTCTCAATTCCCTTAAACCTTTATATTATTTCATTTAATTTAACTAATTAAGTGTCCTGAGTAATGTTAATCAAAATTTGGGTCGTTACAGACTCACTTGGTAGTTTTCTGTTGGTCAACACAACTAAGGTCAAATAGAAAATATCGATCTGACTAATTTACATAGTTCTTTTGACTTGAGAATACCGTGAATCTTCAATATGAAAGCTCCACTTTTATTATAGTCAAATCATGGCATAGCGTCCATCGAATGACTACAGTTGGGTCGAGTGGAAGTATTGGAAGTGAAGCACAATTTAAGAGAGGATCCATCTCCTCGGTTATATGAGGTTAGCATCACGGTCAACTCAAGTCAATACAAAGTGAAAATCTATGGCCAGAGTAGTCTGGTCGATAATAAGTTAATATGAACCAATGACTTTGTATTTAGATTATAGAGTTGAATGTGGATAATGTTGGACTTTTAACCACTATCAAATTCAGCAAGTCCAAAGTGGTATAGTTTTGACAAAGAGAATTGGTGTAAATAATTGTCACAACTAGGTAACGGTTATTAAATTAAAATGAGATTTTTCCAAAAATGAATAAGTGATATATTTGGTCAAAATATCACACAACTTACTAAGTGAGGTGTGAACGTTAACGTTCGAATAGTTCGACATTAATCGCTGATCGAATTTACGCACAAGAGTCAGACAACCAAAATGACGAATTCTCTTTAGACCAAACAATTTAATTATTTTATAATTGTTATAAATTAATTAAAAAAATTAATATTTATGAAATATTAATTATGAATTTTGAATGTGATTTGAGAAATAAAATTGTTGCATACACTTATAAAAGTTATGAATATATTGATCGATATGAGATATCGATAACAAATATGTTAATATGACTGTACATATTTAATTTGAGTTAAATAGGCTAACAACCCATGAGATTTGGAGAGGATGAGCATTTGGTTTGGAGAAAGGTATGAGGTGTCTACAGCATATGTGATTAGGTTTTGAGATGTGTGCTTGAGATCATTATTTGCTTTCTTATCTTATCCATATAAAAGCCAATCTCAAAACCCTAATTACAACCTAATTCATTTTTGAGCCGCCACTTTCTTCTTCCTCTTCCTCATTTAATGGCAGCAACTTTTCTCTAAAAGCATCCCTAAAATTCTCAAATCCAATTAAAAATTAAAAATACTAATTTGTAGTAGAAGGTCGCCAATCCTGGATTAGCAACCTGACGGATTGTGAATTGTTCTTATAAGAGAAAACATTGTTCAACGCGGACTCAAAGGTTTCATTAGGAGGTGCACTTTTATTTATTATCATTGTTTTAATTTTATTTTTATCATATAAAGTTGATTTACATCCAAATCCTCTGTTTGTATTCGGATCAGTTTATTATTTAGATTGGGTAAGATTTTTGTGGATACATGTGTTTGTTAGAATTAGATTGGTTATGTGCTTATTACAATATTTTGTTTATTTATTTATTATTAAATTAATTTTCTAATTTTTTTAATTTTGATTTATATTAATATATATATATATATATATATATATATCTAAATTAAATGTGTACATATGTGCAAATTAAGAACATGTATAATTGTTTATGTGTTTGTATATCGTATATATATTTAATCTTAAAATTTTCTTATAACGACTTATTGTAAATATCAATATAAAAATATTTTATTAAATATGTATAGACATATTTTATTTTTATTTAGTGATTTTGTGAATTGTTTATTATGAATAATATAATTAATTAATCAAAATTTCAATTTTATATTTTTTATATTTGTTGCACTATGTAATAAGACTAAAGTAGAATTTTATGATTTTTTAAACTTAATTAATTATTTTTAAGAATTATTTTACTTTTGGCCTGCATTTAATTATTTAATTAAAAATATAATTATAATTGAGAAAATTATAAAAAAAGCTCTTAAGTATTATATATATCTTGAACCTTCAGAACAAGTATTATGTTTTTATAACTTAATTTCTTATTGTTTTAATTAATTTATTTTTGAAATGCAATTAATTATTTAATTAAAAATATAATTTCAGTTGAGAAAATTTCAAACAAATTTCCTAAGCCCTATATATATCTCAAATATCTTTGGAATTTTTTTTTAAAATTTTCAACTTGAATTCCTATTTTTAAGAATTAATTTAATTATGGGCTATTATCAATTATTTAATAATAAATATTATTTTTATTTTAAAAAATTCCAGTAACTAATATTAAGCACAAAATGTAATTTTCGATTTTCTAAAATTTTAAAAACTTGTACAATTATTATATAATTATTTTACATTAATTTATTATGGCAGAAATTATTTTATTCAATAAATCATATATATATATATATATATTAGTATTTTATTTTGACATATTATACAAGCACACATTTGAAGAAATTACAGTACACATAAAATGAGCTAATGTGTCCGCTGCAATGTAAATCTCAGCATCTATATATGGGCACATTATACCCTTCACGGATTATGATGTTACACATGCACACATATATGTATATGTGTGTGTATGTATATGTATGTATATATGTATGTATGTGTATATGATACATATATATACGTATACTTGTATAAGTAAATAAAATAAAATTGAATAAATCTCAAACTACAAATTGTATAGTTAGAATACATATGGGCGTAATAATAAATATTGCCATGAATAAATTATTAATAATGACATTTAATGAATCAATCAATTCAAATTAAAGAGAGAAAATGAAAGGTTTCTCTCTCCATTTAATACAATTGATGCTCTTAATTAACTTTTGTTTTAGGGAAAGAAATGAAAGGTTTCATTCCCTATATATTAACACTTATAAATGAATGTTAGGTGTATTTAGTACACTATACATTTGAAATTAAATTTATTTTAACTTCCCTTTAGAACACAAGATTTTATTTAAACCAAATTTAGAAAAGTTCTAAATCAAATTTAGACTTTGTAGGTCTATTAAAGATCTAAAATATTAAAAAAATTGAAATTCTCATTTCTTCCGCTGCGGGCTGGCCCAGTTCCTTCAGTCTAAAAATATGATATGCTTCCTCTTTCAAATGCTCTATAGTCCATCCCCGAGACTTTCTAAATTTCATGCATATACAGACAAACAATTCCACACAACTCCACCCAAAATTTTCCATTCTAAAGTTATATGTAGATCCAAATACTTAGGATATCGAATCCCTAAATTTTCATGCTGAGAAGAAATGGTTCTACACTTAAAATAACATGACACTTTGCTCACCGGACTCTGGTTACTATCGAATTCCGCACTAAAACACATAGAGTAATATTATTGATGTTTATACGACGGTATTTTTAAGTCAAGAGAACTGTGTAATCTGCACATCGATATTTTCTGTTTGCCCAGAGTTATATTAACCAACATAAAACTACCGAGTGGATCATTTCATAGTTATCCAATAACTATTAGTACTAATTCCTTAGTGGCTCCAATAGTCATGAGCAATACACTGCCCAACAATTGAAAAGCATTACGTATACTAGTCTCAATGAATGTATTAATATACAGTCTTGATACATCTTGACTAAGAATATTTAAAACAGCACGCTTAATTTCATTATGATAAATTACTCTTGAATATAACACATTGTAATTATAATCACAAAACATACCATTTATGCATTTTCTATTAAATATATTTTTAATTACGTTATTTAGTTAGTATTACATATTATATCAAGTATATGATAGAAACCTTTTATTTTGAACAAGATTGTTTATTGAGTTAGATATATGTAACAATTACATAATTACCCCTAGGGCATACGCCTAACTCTACCATCCTCATCATCAACAACTATACTATCATTCTATCGCTCCTCAACCTTACTACCATCAACTCATCGCTCATCAACTTAGTGCATATGAAGAGCATTCATCATTCATGTTGTTGATGATGCAAGGTGATATACAACAACACTATCTTAGTGCTCAACAACTAGAGTCCCGTGACCAAGATGTTTTACGGAATTTAGCAAGGCAATTTCTCCATAATTCCCCAATGTCGATGACAGAAATAGTTTCGAAGAACAACAAAATGTTGAAATGGAAGGGAAGAAAATACTAAAGAAGTAAAAGTAAAGGATGTGCAAGAAACACAAGTTTCTAAAAGCCTTGAGTACAACAAGAAGAAAAAGAAGGGAAGGTTTTTGAGTGGTATGATAAACGGACTTTCAAGAGGAGCAACACTAGAAACTTCAGGTAGAATTGAGAAAATCGAAGACGTTGAAGCCAATGTAGATGAAGCAAACCGAACGAGATGAGGAAGAGACAAGTAAAATTTACTCCACAACGTTATGTATCAGTTACTAAATCTTGGATTAGAATTTCAAACGATACTAATATGGGAAATAATATAAATGGCATGAAGTTTAGGCAAAAGGTTGCTGAACGTTACAATACTCTAGAACTTGTGAAAAGGACTTAGGCTTTATTATGTGGAGGATATTGTGTAATGAACCATGTATGCCAAAACTTTTTGGCAATACTTTCCAAGGAAGAAGATAAACAAAGAAGCAGCATTGCCCCTTCTGACATTGTATGTTCTCTTACCCTTCTAATCTTAATTTTTGTGATTGTGTAATTTCTTCATATATCATTGTTTTGTAACAGACAGAAGAAGCTCATAAGGCCTACCAAGCTCAACATGGGCATATATTTAAGTATCAAGACTACTTTGATCTGCTTTCTACTCTTTTAAAGTGGGAGCACCCAAACATCTTCATCCATGAGCAACATTACATGGAAAGAAGAAAGAACTACTCTGATTCTTATTTCGGTAATAGTTAAAGTTTCTAAGAAAGATCACCACTATTTTGAAACATAAATGGTGGTCCATGTAGGAGAAACAAGTCTATTAAATTAGAGCAAAGAAATGCAGAGTTAGCAAGAGTTTTGGAAGCCCAATAAAAATTTCTTTTTCAAACTAAAGGTTTCAGGATAGTAAGCTACGGTCAAGGGATGGAATTTAGCAAAAAATAAGCAATAACGTAAGTTGACACAAGTAGTTGAAGCAAAATGGAAGCTAGATATAGGGAGATGAACGTAATTAAACTTGTCACTTGCGATTTTATCAAACTCCCTCCTCTACAATAGGAAATGCTTAATGAGGAACTAGAATTGTATCAAAGAAAAAGAGGAAGTGGAAGAGGCACTTCTAGAGATGGCTATTGAAGATAGGTTCTGGTCCTGTATAGTTTCATTTATTTATGATGTATTTGTGTGGTCCATATGTTTGCACTCGTATGTTTTCTATATTAAGGAACTATGTTTAACAATTAATTTTGTCAAAACTTGCATAATTAAGAATTCAATAAATAAACAACTCAATAAAAAATTCAACAAACAACTCATAATAACAACTTCATAAACAAAACTCGGTAAAAAAATACAACACACAACTTATACAAACAACTTCACAAACAAGTCACTAAAGAATAAAACAAACAACTCACATAAACAACTTTAACAAGTACTCCCTAAACAAATCAACAATCACACTTCATATTACAATGCATTCCTAGCATTTCTTCCTTTATGTTCCCAAAGTTGGCGGCTAGTTGATCACATATTTCAAAGTGTCCTACTTGATCCTCAGTACGCTTCACTATTGAACAGTATCTTCCATTGAGTTGATATACCATTAGGGTCTTGTATTTGAACCCTTGAATATGTCCAAATAATTATTTTTTTGGTTCTTCAATCCTCCTTATTCGGGTAGTATTTTGTTGAATTTGATACCTTGCTTTCAAAACCCCGAATGTACGTTGAATATCCTTTTTGTAACCCGTCAGTTTCTCTATGAAATACCCTTAATTGCCATTGCTTGGAACTATGAACCCTTGGATTATTGTCCTATATTTTGGTTATATTCCATTCACAAGGTAGTATCTCATTTGATGTACTACATCACCAACTTTATACTCTACGTTTGATGACAATCGATTTGCCACTTTTGAGAATAAGTAAGATTTTTTTAAAACATTAATATCATTCAATATATCCGGTACTACAAAAAAGCATGCAAAATATTTAAGTCATCCGATGCAACATCTTTTAAAACCATTGTTGGTACCTTTTTATGTCCAATGAACATTCTTTTCCAATCGGTTCCTCTTGGTTCTCCTTTAACTAGCAATCTAGAAATAATTTGGCCCTAGTACGCATAAGTATTCAGTACCAAACTCTTCGACTACAGTTACAAAATTCCTTCATGCACTCTATTGTCACTGATGATACAGGCCTGAAATATTCATCTAATTAAGAATCCAATCTAAAAAAATTTAAGTTCACCCATTTACTATATTAAAAAAACCTTTTCTACCTAACTTCATGAAATGCATCGAATTCCATCAACCTCTAACTATTTTTTACTCAACCCTTTAAATAATTTTCTAAATATTATATAGTTTAAAATATTCAATTTTTTTTTCATGTCTTCAAAACATATAAAAAAATCTCACCATCTAACTTCTTGAAATACATAAAATCACATTGACCTCTAGCTATTTTTTATTCTATCGTCCAAATAATTTATGAATATGGAATTATTTTCAATATTTTTAGTTTCTTATTTCAAGTCTTTGATATTTTTAGTTATGTCAAGGCGTTTTTCGAATATTTTCAACAAAGTATGTTACCATGTAAGAATTCTAACATACTAAGCCGAATTATTTTATATTTATGTTTGTAATTTAATGTCTATCGTGTTATCATATTTATAATTAATACTCTCTCACTTAACTTTAGAGTATTAAAACATATTATCTTCTTTGTAATTTTGCACATATGTGTGTTGTCTATACATACATACATATATCTGTGTATATACAAACACGCACATATCATTTATTAGTTTGACATAACTATATGAAAATAATTGTCATATATATAGCAATTATTTTGGTAGATTATATATATATATATATATATATATTCTCAACTATCAATAATGTGAAAACTTATCTTTATCAGGAGCATTATATAACATAAAAGTGATATATCATAGACTCACATTAATATAGTGTGGGAATCATTCCCTAGATAAGATCTACTGAATTGGTATAACCACCATGAAAGCATTTGTATAAGTTTTAAAAAATTAAAGCATTAAAAAAATGTTTAAGTACTAAGCATAAGAATGGATAGAAACTATAAACAATTTACAGTAAGCAGAACAAAATACATGGAAGGAAAATATAACATGGCTAAGATCTGCTAGGCAAACATTTACCTAATATTTGCCAAGAAAGTATTACCACACAAATATTTACCCTCTATGTATATGACACAAAATTGACAATATTACAACTTTTATATGTACCAAAAAGAAGATATAAGGTAATAGTAACAGAATACAACAACCACACAAATACAAAATGTTAACACACAAATATACTCTAGCTAAAAAATAACAAGCAAAAAATGTTGCTCAAAAAAATCTTTGTCTGGAAAGGAACAAGAAAAAAATAGATGTAGAATATGGTCATGAGACATTAGTAGTAGAAATAGAACAAGAAGAACAATCAACTCAAAATACATCTGAAGCTAAAGAAGAACAAGCAAAAATGGCTACTTAAGATACATTTGTAGCTGAAATAGAAGAAGAAACCAAAGCTTCAACATCGAATCAACTAAATCGTATGAATTTATAGATCGAGCGAAGAAAGCAAAAAATTTATTTTTCTTTCAAACTTAAAAGGAAAATTGTCACAAAGAAAATGTAGTGCTAAACATGATAGAGTTAGGAGTAATGCCCTAAGGGCAATTATGTAATTTATTACATAAACCTAACATAATAACCGATCTTTTTCGTAATAAAGGTATTTGATTTCTATAATATATAGTAATATATTATGATATTATTAATTAAGTAATTAATTTAAGGCATATTAAATATAAAATCCTTAAATGATATGTTATGTGTAATTACTACAATGAATTGTAATCATGAGAATTTTATCATATTGAAAAATAACAAATTACTTTAAATATTCCTAGTCAAAATGATTCGAGAAAAGATAACGGTTCATCCATTGGGACTAAAGTGTGTAATGCACTTCAAGCGTTGAGCGGTGTATTACTCATGGCTGCTGAGGACACCAAAAGGTTACGTACTAATAGTTAATGGATAACTATTGAATGACTCACTTGAGAGGTCTATGTTGGTTACTATAACTAATGTCAAACGAACAATCTCAAAGCGACGATGTTACATGGTTTCTTCCACTTGAGAATACCATGGAACTTTAATGTAGACACCTACTATGTTACAGTTAAACATGGTATGATGTTCTCCGAACGACCGTAGCTAGTTCTGAGTTGAATCATTGGAAGTGAAACAATATTCAGTTAAGAATTCGTCTCCTCATTTATATGAGGTTAATATCATGATGAACTATAGTCAACTCAAAGTTAAAGTCTATTACCATGGTTAGTAATAGTTGTTATTATAACTAAGGATTTTATATTTGGGCTAGTTAATTTAAACGTGGACGATATTGGAATTTTGACCAAGGCCAAATTTCGTAAGTCCTAAAGTGATATAGTTTGAAGAAGAGAATTGGTGTAAATAATCATTGCTAACAAATATCGCTTTATTAACACCTTTTTGAGCCAAAGTGGATTTCAATCAGACTTAGAAGATCAAAACCAGGATGAAATGATTCATGAACTTGGAAACACGATCAAAAAGAATAGAGAATCGAACTCCAGAAGTTGGAGTGGAAAATTGGCTAAGGGAACAACTCGGCCGCGAGTTGTTTAGGTCGGCACCGACCTATTATTCTCCTTCTTTTTGCTTTCCAAACACCGTATGCCTCTTATGCTACTCCAATAACTCATGACCAAGTGTTTTCCCCGAGTATAGATGACAAATTTCAAAGGTCGAAGAGAAGAAAATTAGAATAGTAAGGTAACTCAAGTGATGACGAAAAGACCACTAGAATCAACCAATAATCGTTGAAAGAGCATGGAACACATCAACTTGAGGATAGAATAGTGGAGCAAAAGAGTTAGAGCAATTTTCACTAAGGGAAATAACTCAGCACTGAGTCAAATCACTCGGTATTGAGTTATTATTTTAACTCGGTGGACTTCGAGTTCACTTGTGCGACCTTAGGCTGACTTCTGGATTTCAGTGCAAGCTTCTTACTTAATACCCCAGTTTCCCTATAAATACCAACATACCTGCAATCAAAGAGGGATCTTCTACATGATCTTTTGGCTCTTCACCCTCGATCTACTTTACAGATCCTGGAACCTAGGAGCTGTCATCTTCTTCAATTCTACTATCTTCATAAAACATTATAAAACTTCATTGTAAATCTGAAATCCACTAGATCGTGGTCAGATCTAATACAATTAGTTGTAATTCAAAGAGAAAACAACTGATAACAAAGATTAAAGTGGACATAGGCAGGAGATTATGTCGACCAATATAAAAATTCTTACGTCTCCTTTTACTTTTTTGCCTTTTATTTTATTTTGATAAAACAGTTCTTTCATCTAATTTCTGGGTGTTAGTGCCATTTTTTGCGTCAACGGGCTTATAATAGTAGAATTGGATTTTTACCAAAAGGAATGTATGAGTGATAAATTCGGCCACAATATCATACAATTAGCTAAGATGATGCATGAACGTTAATATTCAAGTTGTTCGATATTGGTCGCTGACTGAATCTACTCATTTGATTCATACAACCATGATGATGAATACTTCGAAAAATTACACAATTTAATTAATTCGTAATTGTTGTAAATAAATTAATATTAAATATTGATTATTAATATTTTTTGATTTTTGAATGCCATTGTTATTTAATGAAATGCGCATATAAAAGTTATATTATGCACGATATACGATATTGATAGAATTTTAAATTAGACAGATTAAATAGTAAATGGGTTTTGGAGTTTTTGGGGGCTAATTATGCCTTTTTTATGGCTGGCCAAAGGAATGCGGAGAAGGTGGAATTCAAATCGGATTTGAAAAGGCAAAAGAGTAATTAAAGGAAGGCATAATATATCTGGCCTTTAATTCTCATTTATTACAAATTCGTTCATTTTTTCCACTACTCTTTTCTATGATATTTGCTACCAAAAATAGATTCTAAGGGAAGGGAATTTGATTAATGGAAAATTAAACAAGAAGTATTTTTAGGAAGGAAGATTCCTCTAAAATAAAATTCTTTTCATTCGTTCATTAATTTTCTTACCAACAATTCACTCTTTCTTCCTTCTCTCTTTATCAAAATTCCATGGCCTCTATTGGGTAAAAGTTTCCAAAACAATTTCGAATAAAATCAAAATATCTAAGGTGTTCCGTTAGACCCTTGTAAAATCCAAATGTTGATTCTATCTAATCGAGGACCCTTATTCATCATTCATGGCATAATTTTTGGCTTCATCTTAAGATGGTTTTCTAATTTTGTTTAGCTATATAATAACATGATGTTAATACAATATAGATCCCAATATGCTACTTCTTTTTATTTCATACTCATCTTTATGTATAATTTAGATCCAATATTATATAACAAATTTATAAATGCCTAGGTTGTTCGATTTGATATTGTTATTGATTTAGATAATAAAGTTCAAAAAACATTTTGACTTGAAAATTGATTTATATTAATTGATCTAATTTTGTAACTTATACATACATAAACATAAGTTAGCTATATGTGTTGATTACTTGAAATCATTTTGAAAACTAAATACATATTTTGTATGTTTGTTGGTTTTGTATATAAATTCATTTGGTGGCTATTTACTTATTTTAAAATTATTTCAATTCGAAAATTTATAAGTGGACTTTTATGCAATATATCATAAACCTATCTCGAATCCTTTATAAGTTAAGATTTGTTTTCTATTTGCCAATTTTAAGTTTCTAAAAATATAAAACTACGAATTTCATAAATACATGTTTTTTTTTTAAAATTTAAAATATTGTTTGCCATTATTTATACAAGTATACATATAAGTATGTTATTTTGATTTATAGTTTATAGAAGGTACTCTTATGTAAAACCATGAATTTAATTTTAAAACCTTCCTAAGTTGAGACTAGATTTAAAATTATCAATTCTAGAATTCAAAATATAATAGTCAAAGTAACTTTAATATATGAATGTATGTAGTATGTATGTATATAATTGTTATTATATGTATTTTTTTACAGTTTTTAATTTTATAATTTAATAAAAAGCCATGGAAAATAGAGATATATATAAAAGGACAAATGGGCCCATTGTGGTGTAAATGTAGCATCTATATATGGTCACATTAGTTATGTACACTTCATATCTATAGCACGTGCACTATTAAGTGTGCTTGATACACCTATAAATAAAACTTGAAAAAAAGTGTAAACGAATTAAATAAAATAAAGATTCTATTTGAAATATTTTTGGTTGGATCTAAAATCAATTTAGACTTCATAGGTCCAAAAAGTAGATTTTTTTTGAAATTCACCCATTTAACCCGCTTTCTGTTGGTCATGTTCCTTCAAAACAAATAGCTGCAACAAAAAACAAAAGAAAGAGATGCAAAGAGATATTGGAGGCAGCCACAAAAGAAGCTTAAAGTCTTTCCACGAATTGATATAAAATTTAACAAAAGAGAAGCTACTTTTAAAATAACACATAATATAGTCAAAGCTTACTCCATTCTTCAACTTGATCTATTCATTCCTAGAAGGAATTATTACAAATGAAGACATAAGGAACGAATCAACTTCAATTGAGTTGATCACGGATTCATTTTAAAATGAAGATAATTGTTTTTATTTTGAAGATTTTGAATGAAAGTGACATCGTATCAGTTTTTAGATGGAAAAATGAAGGGATAACAACCAACTCAGCATCTCATTTAAAGGAAGCAGACATGAATTTGTTAGAATCGTGTAATATATCCTTGGTGGGGGATAAGATATTTTAAAATAATTTATAGGTACACGGTTAAATAGTGCAGAAACATAAATGCGAAAAGTAACAAACATACAGATATATCCAGCTTCATCCATTAACCCATTAGGGCCTACTGCTGCCCCCAAGATTACTTTTAGAATTAGATATTGAAATGCTTATAACTTCTGCAAACTTGCAAAACCTGCTAACTAGAATATACTAATTCCATGTTTATATACACCCTAGAGGAGAGTGAATATGATATTTTAAAACAACTTGTATATACACAGATAAATATTGCAGAAACGTAAATACGAAAAATAACGAACACACAGATATACCCAGCTTTAGCCATTAACCCATCACTGTTTGCTGCTGCCTCCAAGATTACTAGTAGAATCAAATATTCAAATGCTTATAACGCGTGTACACTTGCAATACCTGCTAACCCAAATATATTAATTCTATGTTTTTTAACCATGTGTCAACCTTATCCCAAGTCGGGAATCCATGAACTACAAAACTAGCTTATCCTAGACAGAACTAGAGTTTCAAATTTAAAGGAAAACACAACAACAACAAAAAAAAAAAAAAACTTTTTCAAATTTAAAATTAAACACGCAAATAAATATAAACCAAGGGGCTTAAGTATAATTCTCCCTTTTTCTTTCTAATTGACCAAATGAGCTTCTTTTCTTTTCGTGCCTCCTTCCTCTTCACAAAATGAATAAACCTGAAGCGATTTTGTTTTTCCCAAATATTCCTTCCTAAATAAAAAAAAATGTGGCTTCAGTGTGTGGAAATTGGTGCTCCTCCGCAGGGAAAATCGACACACCTTACAGAAAAAATCGACACACCTCACCGCCTGCGACTCGCCGTCATTCGTCGATTGAAATGTTGTGACAATGACGTGAAGATGACCAAGGCCTGGAGTTTGCAAATCTAAAATTCTTCTTCACTGTAGGTGAACAGTTGATGAAGTTGAACGTCACGCCTGATGTGATTTCGAAGATAAAATCACACCTTGCTTCTCGTCGCCTGAAAGAGTTGTCGGATCTGGATCTTGTTTTGTGGTCATTGCTTGTAGCTCGTTGCATTCTGGATCTGTTGAAATCTGGAGTTAGCTCTTATGTAGCTTTGCGTTCGCCTGAGCTGGTCGTTGAGGTCATTGCTACGTGAATCAAAGTTGTGTGCTTTGTGGCTAAAGATGAACGATGAAGCAAATGATGGATGTGTATGGTTGAAGTTGGTCAGAGTTGAGTGTTCTTAGTTGTGGTATGGTGAACTTGAGTTGCTTTTTGAATTTTACTGTAACGATGAGTTCCTGAGACATCGAGTGAATATCTCCATGATCTACATCACATATGTAAAATTAAATCTGTCGTGTTATTTTGGTGAGACACTGATTGAATATTTCCATAATCTGAATCACATATCCAAAATAAAATATGTCTCGTTATTTTAAGGTAAAGCCTAAATAAAGTAATCAAATTTTTGAAAAGTTAGATTACCCTCTCAAGGGTACAACTTGGTTTTTAAGTGTTATATAGACCTAAGGCATTTTCGACGGTGTTTTATAGCACTCGAAATATATTGTACATACATTAAAAAATAAATTCAAATATATTTTTGATATCTCTTTGCAAACCAATTGTAACCATCTTGTATTTAAATTAGGCTAACTGAAATCAATGCCACCAAAGTAACCTCTTTTATTTTAGTTATTCATGAAAATATTTGATATTTGTGTGTATTTATTCATGTGGATTTTAGCTGATTCAAAAAAGTTTAACATTTGTCGAACTACTTACACATGTATGATAATAAATATGTGACAATTATAAGGTTTCACAAGTGAATAACTAATCAACCCAAAGAAAAATTGTTATGACTTGAATTTATTGTCAGTGTTTGATCATTATAACAAGAGTATCTGTGATGTCTCGGAATTTTAGGCAATATTTATTTAATAATCTTTGTTGATAAATATTTAAGTTGGTTTAATAATCTTCTTTTATAAATATTTAATTGGTAAATTTATCTCTTAAAGCTAATAAAAAAATACGTTTTCAAATTGTAATACATATGTATGTATATATTGTAATTTGAAGTGATGTTTTAAAATTCAATCTAATAGTTTTCAAAACTAATATTAAAATATTTTCTATTTATAATATATATATATATATATATATATATATATTGTAGATAGAAAAGCTTTAGTTTGAAATTAACAAATAAAACCATGTTTTCAAATTTAATATATAAATTGCGATTTGGTAGATTATGTTTGAATTTAAATACCTTTCAAAAGCTATTTAAAATTTAACCATACATTTCCAAAACATTTAAGGTTAATGTTCATTTATCTAAAAAAAAGTATAATAGTTTTAGTTTGAATAAGATTTAATAAAATTTTATTTTATTTAAACTAAAATTGTTTATAAATATATATAAAGGTTGAATTATACTTTCTTTTAAAGTATCTTATGAACTAAGGATAATTTAAAAACATATAATGCATTTAATTTATTTAAAACATAATTTATATGAATATAAACATAAATTTTTATGGAAAAAAAAAATTTTAAGAACAAATTAAAGTAAATAATTAGTCATAAGGACACGCGCACAAAATTTTTATCGTAAGGACAAAGTCCAAAGCCTAAATACAATTTCAAACAAACAAAGTATTTCGTTTGTCTTCCTCCTCCTTCCTTCCACTTAGAATTTGACGAAAGTTTTGCTTGAAAGAAAAAATGGCACCGCGAACCAGAAACAAATCAACATCTCCAACAGAACCTCAAAAATCGACAGTCGATGAACAACGAGCACAACAATCGAACAGTCGATGAAAACTTAACTACGTCGGAAGTGAAGATACAAAGTGAAAATCGAAATGTCGAATCACTTCCAACAGCAAATATTCAAGAAGAAAACGCAATGATAGAAGAGGAAAACCTACCTCTAGTGCAAACGATACTGACGACAATAAAGAAAAAAAGCAACAAGTTAAAACTTAAAAAACCTACATCAGTAGAAGAGGAAAAGCAAAATAGAGAAAAAAGAACAAAGAGAAGACATGAAAAAAATATAGCAATTGAAAGTAGATCAGAAATAAGTGAAAGTATACCAGAGAAGGTAACTGATACTATAAAATGAAATATAACAAAGTTAGTATAGCTTTGTTATAGTAACATTGAATTTTTTTGCATAGAATAAAGAAGAGAACATGCAGCAACAAATACCTGCAGAGAAAGCAGCTGAAGACAATATGCAAAAAAGAGAACAAAGAACAAAAAAAAAAAGAAATTAAAAAATGATTCAGAACAAAATACAAACAGAAACTAAGGTAACTGAAATTGCAAAATTATAAAATTAATACTAATTAGATGTATTCTAGTATTATCAAAAATGTTAAACAGGAAAAATCAAATAAAAAAGAAGGGAAAAAAAAGCTGCAGATGAAGAATTAGAAGAACAACAACTCAATTCGGTAAAATAAGAAACATAATAACTTTATAGCATGATAAATATTGCAAAAATAATACCCGTAAATCATTCGGTAAAAGAAAAGGCTGATAATTACAACAAACTGATACCTAATTACAAGAAATAATAGTCATTATCATTTAGCGTAAACTATTTGATAAAATAATAATCAGTATCATTTAGTTGAAATATGATATGTACAAAAAACTGATACCTATTTAAAAAAAAACTGATACCTACTTATAAAAAACTGATACCTACTTGAGAAAAATGATACCCGGTTACAGAAAATTGATACCTACTTAGTATAAACTGATACCTATTTACTGCAAACTTGAAATTATTACATATTTGACTGAAGATATTTCACTGCAGCTAATACCCAACCTATTGTTGTGTTTTAGCATAATTTGTTTCACAAATAACTTATGTCTTTATTTTGAAATAATATGATGATGATGATTTTGTTAATCCACATCCAAAATGCATAAAAGAAAGATCACAAACAAAACAGCAAAAAGTATCAAAATCTGAAGATAACAAGCATGAAACTGCTTATGGATGTGGATTGCACGCAGTATTCAAAACAGTAAAACTGATAAAACAAAAAAATGCTCTATCCAAGAAGCAGATGGACATATTGAGGAGCACTCCTTTCTATAATTCTTTAGAGTTTTTTATGAAGAGAAAATTTTGATGAAAGAATGTAAAAAGCATCAGCACAATTTGGATGCTTTATACAAATGCTGCTTAGTTGTGGAAGATGCATTTTTATTTTCCAAAGAAAGGATGAAAGTTACAGCAACAGATATAAGTTTGATTTTTGGCCTACCATTAAAGGAATTAACATTGAGACAACTCAGAAAATGACAAACAGAACAATTCCAATGCAGTATAGGGAATTTGCAAAGAGAAACTTTGGCAATTGCACTTATATAATAAGAAATATTGTGGAAATAAAGCAAGAAGTGGCAAAGAAGAAAAAAGAGTATGAAGAAGACTTGCCAATTTTAATAGTAATAGAAATACTATTAACATTCTTCTTTCCACACAACCAACAAAAGTTAAGATGGGGACTTCTACAATACTTAATTAATGTAGAGACAATGCAATTGGTTTCTTGGCCACTAGCGATAGAAAATAATTTCAATAAATTTTTAAGAAGTTCATCCATAAGCCAAGAAATATGTCGGCATGCTCCATGCTTCCATTAGTAAGATAAATTAATCAAATATTTATTACTTAATTTTTTTTTAACAAACATATTTAATCAATTCTTTTTATGTTAACAGTATCGCATTTGTGAGAAATTGCATCTCATTCAACAAAGACAATATTATATTGCAGCTTTACCAAGATTTGCAAAGTGGGACTTAAGGAAACTAAAAGACAAAGCAATCAAAGAAGTTTTTGATAATGTGAAAGAGGGTGATGTAAGTAAAAATTCCATTTAATTTTTGTTAATCAATATGCTTTAACTCTTATGTAGAATAAAGTTTAATTTTATATCATTTCTTCTATAACATAAAACTGAATCTACACTAAGCAAAAACTGATACCACATCAATATGTAGTAAATAGTATCAAAAACAAAAAATAAAATGCAAAAACTGATACCAAATGTTTACTTGCTTGAAACAAATACTAATAGTATCATAAACTGATACAAAAATGCAAAAACCAATACCATATGATTACATGCTTGAAACTAATTATGGAAGTATCCAAAACTGATACTAGAATGTTAAAACTAATACCATATAATTTCACAATTGAAACTGATACTAGATGTAACGACCCGTATTTTTACGGATCAAAATACTGTTGTTATTAGGCCGTTAGTAAGTCGTTCAGAGTTTAGGTCGACCAAAGCTTAAGTCATGTAGTGGTTTGGGTCGGTGGAGCGAGTTAAAAGAGTGGACCGACCTATAGGAATGAGCGACCTAAGGTAGTGGAGCGATTTAAGGTATTCGGCGACCTAAGGTAGTGGAGCGACTTAAGGATTTGAGCGACCTATAGGAGTTAGCGACTTAGTGGTTAGCGGCTTAAGGGGTTAAGCGACCTAGTAGCAAACAACTTAGTGGACTGAGCGACCTATAGGGATGAGCGACATAAAAGTTAGTGGCTTAGGTCGGTAGGATGGTTAAGCGACTTAAGTATTAACAAGATAGAGCGAGTTAAGGACCTAGTAGGGAGCGACTTATGTTAGGTCGCGTAATGGCCTAGGTCGCTGGGTAGTTATGTTAGTGAATTAGTGTAAGGCTTAAGTCGTGAGCGACCTATGTTTGGTTTGCTTTGTTTAGTTAGCTCGCGACCATAGTTAGGTCGCTAAAGGCGCATAGGCTAAGTCGCGAACGACTTAAGGGTTAGGTCGCTAAGTCGCGAACGACTTAGGGGCGGGCGACTTAGGGCCTATAAATACACACGGTTCAGCATCATTTTTGGGATCAAGATTTTTAAGCGACGAAGTGCTGCCATTTTGAGAGCTCGACTACTCCACTTCTTCACTTCTTTTCTCCACTTTATTCTAGTGCTTCCTTCCATCCAAGATTGAAGATCAAATCGAAGATCCAAGAGCCAAAGTTGAAGATCTCCATCCATTGAAGAGAGATTTCATCGTTTGAAGGGAAATCTTGTCAGATCAAGCTAGATCCTTTGCTGTCCAGATCTGAAGTTAGCTGCTTTTGGAGTGTTTAGGCGATTCGGTGAGTGGTAGTTATCTCTCACACGGACCCAAAGGAGTATATTGGATCGGTGGTTTGTTTGTGTGTTAAAGATAGTGATTTCATGCATTTTCCTTAAGTCTGCATGTAGATCCATTGTCCATCAAGTTTTGATATCCGTTTTACTACATGTTAGCCTATGCTAGTTCATTCATCAAGATATTACTTAGAATTCATGCTTGTTAGATTTGGACCCTTTATTTAAGAAACTGCCATTATTGTTATAACTGATTATTTACATCTTGTTTGAATGATTTATTACTTAGATTAATGTTTGATTTGATTGATTAGTTGATTGATAACTTGATTTGGACAAGTTGGTCGAAGATGATTCAAAAGCTAAGTGGAAGGGCTCTTGAATAAGGAAAGCTGTTGTGGCATATGAAGCGGATGTTGAAGCTCATATGGATAGACTTGATGGTGATGTTGAGATGGGACTTTGCTATGATGCGATAAAGCAAAGCATGATGTGAGATAGCCTTGGTTTAATCCAGACGGAATCATCCCAAGCATGTTGATAACTCGGTGAAATGGTTCGAGTTCGTTGATAATGGATGGCTCGAGAGGCGCTTAAGCTAGTAT
This sequence comes from Allium cepa, assembly GCA_030765085.1. Classification (NCBI taxonomy): domain Eukaryota; kingdom Viridiplantae; phylum Streptophyta; class Magnoliopsida; order Asparagales; family Amaryllidaceae; genus Allium; species Allium cepa. The sequence goes on along the minus strand of CM060934.1, from coordinate 1,011,970,670 downwards.
GAGAATAGTCGTCGAGGAGGATGACTAGGAGGCTGAGATTTCATCGTTGTTGAAGGTTCTAGCATTCTCAAAGCAAGAGTACGCTGGGCAGATTCGATAGTCCCAAGCACGGGCTGCGACGACGTGCTAAGTACTCTGGGCAGATTCGATAGTCCTAGGCACGGGCTGCGACGACGTGCGGAGTTATGTCTAGAACCGTGGTTACCATTAGCCTTGACGGACGGCTGAAAGAATGTGCCGGTCATTCAATTAACGGTGGTATCGAGGCAATGATAACAGTGATAGCCAGAGTCATGGATGTTTGGTTGTATCATCATTCGGTCTCAAGAGCGGTGTTTTCTGGGTGCTTATCTGATCTTGGTTTAGGCCTTGGGGGTTTGTATTTGGAAAACATCGACCTAGACTCGAGTGATTATTACTTTACTTTAATTGCCTGCTTTGCTATACTTACTTCTCCTTAGCGTGTGTCTGGGGGCTATCACTGTAGAAAGAGGTGGAGTGGGATGGTTGGGTTCCTATTCCTTTTTATCATTTATGCTCTTTTGGTATGTTTGATAGTTGATTTACTGCTCACTAGGACTTTTGTCTGACTCAAGGTTTTATGTTTAACTCTTATTACCTTGGGTTGTTCATCCATGTTGGGATGGGCAGGCTAGGTAGCAGGTGACAGGTGTTGTTCTTAGTGACTAACGCTGTTGATGACGAAGACGAGCTGGAGGCTTTTGCATATTGTTTGCTTACTATATGTACTGGATGTTCCGCTGTTTGTATGATTCTCTGAGTGTTATGTAGTGAGGCTTGATGTATTGTCTATTCAGATGTTTGTATCAAATTGTTATGAGCTTATATGATGGAAATTCTGTTCTATAGAGCTTCACTATGTATACTTACTATTGTATTTTATCCATGCGCTGTGAGTAATACGATAGAAGATTCTGCGATTTTATTCTTACCATGACTATCGTCCACGGCGGTCTGGCACACTTTTCAAGGCATAATTTCCTTGTTGGGTGCAGGAGTCATGGGCAGTCGTCACATTTGGTATCAGAGCTTTGGTTAATCGATTTTAGCCAACGCTCGCTGGCGCAACTACGTATGAGAGACGTAATTGTATTTTGATGGATGATTGCTATATATAATATAGTAGCTTAGAAGGATTTGAACTCCTTATGTAGTTGTTTGTCAAGGTGTTCTAATCATTCTTTTTATAGATATTAGGAATGAGTCGAAGAGGGAGACCAGCTGCTAGAGGAGGCCATGCTTCTGAGGGAGTTGCTGATTATGCTGCTATGTTTGAGGCCATGATGACTTCGATCATGAGAAGGATGCCAGCTCCGGGGCCATCGGTAGATGTTGGAGTTCAAGTTCAAGCCCTAAGACCAGTGAATTTTGCTAAGTTGTGTAAAGACTATACTGATCTTGGAGGAAAGGTTTTCTTGGGAACAGAATCAACCATAGAAGTCCAGAGATGGATAGATGCTTGTAGAAGGATCTTTGGTGATTTGGGAATTGAGGATGCAACTAAGAGAAAGCTTGCATCAAGACAGCTTCAAGGAAGAGCTTCTGATTGGTGGAACTCTGTCACCATTGATTCTCCAGAGGAAGAGATCACTTGGGGGCAATTCCAAGCTAGATTTGAAGCTAAGTTCATTTCTACAGCTCAGAAATCTGTTCTGTTCAAGAAGTTTGTGGAGCTCAAGCAAGGTGGAAGACCAGTTCTTGAGTATGTTTCGGAGCTTGAAGCTTTGTCTAAGTATGCTCGGTCATATATTGAATCTCCCTATCAGAAGAATGAGAAGTTTGTGACAGGCTTGGACAATTATCTTGGGAGGCAGTTGGTGGATCATTTGGATGATCCGTTTGAGAAGCTTGTAGAGAAAGCTCTCAGGCATGAGAATCTGTTTCCTAAGGAAGGATCTGTTGTTTCTGTGACCAAGGAGCAAAGTGGAAACAAGAGGAGGAAGCAGCAGCAGCAGAAGGTTAAGGATGGCCAAAAGAAGCCGAAGGGCGAAGTGATCTGCTACAACTGTCAGCAGAAGGGTCATCTCTCCAGAGATTGTAAGAAACCGAGAGTACCGGCGAAGTGCCACAACTGTGACAAACCGGGTCATTTCAAGAAGAATTGTCCGGAACCGAGGGTGGACAAGCAGATTGTGCAAGCTTATGCTTTGGGGGCTGTGCCATCATCTTTGAAAGCTCCTACTGCTGAAGAGGAGGGAAAGAGTGTGGTGGTTCAAGGTACTCTTTCCATTTGTGGTGTTCCAGTTAGGGTGTTGTTTGATACTGGAGCGTCGCATTCTTTTGTTTGTAATGATCTTGTAGGCCGGTTGGGTTTGGAACTGGATATTGTTGATAGACCCTTGGTTGTGACTAATCCAGTTGGGGGTTCGTCTTGTTTGTGTATGGTATGCCGTGGTCTAGTTGTATCGAGTCATGATTGCTCTTTTGTTTGTGATTGTTTTGTTCTGAACTTTGCGGGGTTCAGAATTATTTTGGGTATGGACTGGCTTAGGAAGTATGCGGCAAAGGTTGATTGTGAGAGGCTTGAGGTGACAGTCGAGAATGTGGAGAGGCGAAAGGTTGTGATACGATGTAAGCATGAGGAAGGCGTCCTCATGAGCTTCATGTATTCGCTGGTTGTTCCACGGGATGGATTGTCATCGGTGCCTATTGTGAATGGATTTGAGGATGTCTTTGACGAGGTCAAAGGGTTACCGCCGCATAGAGAGATCGAGTTTCGTATCGATCTAGTTGAAGGAGCCAGACCTATTGTGATGCCTCTTAGGCGGATGGCGCCTAGGGAACAACAAGAGTTGAAGGTGCAAGTTGATGACCTTTTACAGAAAGGATTCATTTGGCGTAGTGTGTCCGAATGTGGTGCACCAGTTGTGTTTGCAACCAAAGTGGATGGATCGTTGAGGTTGTGTGTGGATTATCGTGAGCTGAATAAAGTGACTAAGAAGAACAAGTATCCATTGCTGAGAATAGATGACTTGTTTGATCAGCTTCACAAAGCTAAGGTGTTTTCTCAGATGGATTTGGCAACGGGATTTCACCAGTTGAGAGTGGCAAAGGATAGTGTTCCGAAGACTGCTTTTAGGACGCCATCCGGATTCTATGAGTGGCTGGTAATGCCGTTTGGATTAACTAATGCACCAGCATATTTTGTGGATCTTATGAATAGAGTGTTCAGAGATCAGTTGAACAAGTTCGTACTTGTGTTCATGGATGATATTCTGATTTATTCCAGAACTGAAGAAGAGCACAAGACGCACTTACGTGTTGTTTTGGAAATCTTGCGGAAACATCAGCTGAAGGCTAAGTTTTCAAAGTGTCACTTCTGGAACAGTGAGGTGAGGTTCTTAGGCCATATTATCTCTGGAAATGGAATAGCGGTTGATCCCGCCAAGGTGGCAGCAATCCAGGATTGGGTTAGACCTAAGAATGCATCTGATGTGAGAAGTTTTCTTGGATTAGTAGGATATTATCGTCGGTTTATCAAAGACTTTTCCAAGATAGCTGCACCATTAACAGGATTGACGAAAAAGAACCAAGTGTTCAGATGGGATGCTAAGTGTGAGCAAGCTTTCGGAATCTTGAAAGAGCGACTGACAAGTGCTCCTGTTTTGACTATTCCAAGTGGGAATGATGAGATGGTGGTTTACACCGATGCATGTGGTACTGGACTTGGAGCAGTGCTGATGCAAAAGGATAAAGTCGTTGCATATGCAAGTCGACAACTGAAGCCGCATGAAAGGAATTATTCGACTCATGATTTGGAGTTAGCGGCGATTGTATTTGCTCTGAAGATGTGGAGACATTACCTATTGGGAGTTCGATTCGAGTTGTTTACAGATCATAAGTCGTTGAAGTATCCGTTCTCCCAAAAGGATTTTAATCTTCGACAGCAACGATGGTTAGAGTTTTTAGCATCATATGATTTTGGTATAGCCTATACTTCGGGAAAAGGTAACGCAGTGGCAGATGCGTTAAGTCGAAAACATGCAGGATTGGGAGCCATGTTTACAGAATGGAAGAGCCTTGAGAATTTGGTTGGATTTGACTTCAGGCCTAGATGTGAATTGGAACCTGAGATGTTGGCAAACTTATCGATAAGACCTACTCTAGTGGAAAGAATTGGCGAGAGCCAAAAGCGAGACGATAAGCTTGTCAAGATTATCCGTGAAGTGGAATCTGGATCAGACCCAGAGAAGGATAAAGGATTCGAAGTCGATCGAGAGGGTTGGCTTCGGAAGCAAGGACGACTAGTTGATCCCGATATAGATGGATTGAGAGATGAAGTTCTTAAGGAATGTCATCACTCGAAGTTGACAATTCATCCAGGTGGAAATAAGATGTATCGGGATATGAAGAGAACCTATTACTAGGAAGGTATGAAGAAGGATGTTGGAAATTTTATTTCCAAATGTATGAACTTCCAGTTGGTAAAAGCCGAACAGAAGAAGCCAAGTGGATTGCTTTAGCCATTAGAAGTTCCTACATGGAAGTGGGAGCAAATATCGATGGATTTTATTGATGGGTTACCTAGAACCAGGGCAGGAAATGAAGGGATTTGGGTCATCGTAGACCGTTTGACTAAGAGTACAAGATTCATTCCTGTTCGATCAACTAAGACTGCATCGAAATTGGCTGAGTTGTATGTTAAGTGGATAGTTCGATTCCATGGTATTCCGAAGAGTATAGTGAGCGATCGAGACCCATTGTTCACTAGTGAATTTTGGAAGAGCTTCCAGGGAGTTTTGGGAACCGAGTTGTGTTTGAGTACAACTTATCACCCCCAAGCAGATGGTCAGACCGAGAGAGTCAACCGAGTTTTGGAAGATCTTCTCAGAGCATGTGTTTTGGACTTCGGAGGATCATGGGAAGATCATCTTCATTTGGTGGAATTTTCATACAATAACAGTTACCAGTCAAGTATTGGTATGGCACCGTATGAGGCATTGTATGGAAGACCATGTAACTCCCCGACATGTTGGTTGGAAACTGGAGAAAAATTGATACTTGGGTCAGAAATGATTCGACAGACTTCAGATTGTATAGAGACCATTCGGCGACGAATGAAGGCAGCCCAAGACCGTCAGAAAAGTTATGCCGATAAGCGTCGTAAGGATTTGGAATTCGACGTAGGTGATATGGTTTTTGTGAAGATTTCTCCATTGAAGAATGTTATTCGATTAGGGAAGAAAGGAAAATTGGCTCCGAGATTTGTTGGACCATTCCCGATCGTCGAGCGAATTGGAAAGCTCGCTTATAAGTTGGAATTATCAGAAAAGATGTCGGGTGTGCACAATGTTTTTCATGTATCGTATCTACGGAGGTATGTGCATGAATCGAATACAGTGGTTTCTGTTGATAGCTGTGAAGACTTTGAGATTGATCCGGTTTCTAGAAGACCTCGTAAGCCGCTTCGTGTTGTAGAAACTGACACGAAACAGCTTAGGAGGAAGTCGGTTAGGTTGCTCAAGATACAATGGAGTGATGATGTTAACAACTGTACATGGGAGGAGGAAGAGAGGATGAAGGCAGCTCATCCTGGACTCTTCGAGGTATGGCCCTAAGGTGTCGTGTCATCTCATGACATTGTAACTTGTTCTAGTCGTAGAATTCTGCATGGTAGGCTAGTAATTGGATGCATGGTTTGTTGATTGCTATGGATGGTAGGCATGCAGAATATTTTTGGTTGCTCTTGTTTGTTTGGAATTTCGGGGGCGAAATTCCTAAGGGGGAGAGAATGTAACGACCCGTATTTTTACGGATCAAAATACTGTTGTTATTAGGCTGTTAGTAAGTCATTCAGAGTTTAGGTCGACCAAAGCTTAAGTCGTGTAGTGGTTTGGGTCGGTGGAGCGAGTTAAAAGAGTGGACCGACCTATAGGAATGAGCGACCTAAGGTAGTGGAGCGATTTAAGGTATTCGGCGACCTAAGGTAGTGGAGCGACTTAAGGATTTGAGCGACCTATAGGAGTTAGCGACTTAGTGGTTAGCGGCTTAAGGGGTTAAGCGACCTAGTAGCAAGCAACTTAGTGGACTGAGCGACCTATAGGGATGAGCGACATAAAGGTTAGTGGCTTAGGTCGGTAGGATGGTTAAGCGACTTAAGTATTAACAAGATAGAGCGAGTTAAGGACCTAGTAGGGAGCGACTTATGTTAGGTCGCGTAATGGCCTAGGTCGCTGGGTAGTTATGTTAGTGCATTAGTGTAAGGCTTAAGTCGTGAGCGACCTATGTTTGGTTTGCTTTGTTTAGTTAGGTCGCGAGGCGACATAGTGTTAGGTCGCGAGGCGACTTAGTGTTAGGTCGCGACCATAGTTAGGTCGCTAAAGGCGCATAGGCTAAGTCGCGAATGACTTAAGGGTTAGGTCGCTAAGTCGCGAACGACTTAGGGGCGGGCGACTTAGGGCCTATAAATACACACGGTTCAGCATCATTTTTGGGATCAAGATTTTTAAGCGATGAAGTACTGCCATTTTGAAAGCTCGACTACTCCACTTCTTCACTTCTTTTCTCCACTTTAATCTAGTGCTTCCTTCCATCCAAGATTGAAGATCAAATCGAAGATCCAAGAGCCAAAGTTGAAGATCTCCATCCATTGAAGAGAGATTTCATCGTTTGAAGGGAAATCTTGTCGGATCAAGCTAGATCCTTTGCTGTCCAGATCTGAAATTAGCTGCTTTTAGAGTGTTTAGGTGATTCGGTGAGTGGTAGTTATCTCTCACACGGACCCAAAGGAGTATATTGGATCGGTGGTTTGTTTGTGTGTTAAAGATAGTGATTTCATGCATTTTCCTTAAGTCTGCATGTAGATCCATTGTCCATCAAGTTTTGATATCCGTTTTACTACATGTTAGCCTATGCTAGTTCATTCATCAAGATATTACTTAGAATTCATGCTTGTTAGATTTGGACCCTTTATTTACGAAACTGCCATTATTGTTATAACTGGTTATTTACATCTTGTTTGAATGATTTATTACTTAGATTAATGTTTGATTTGATTGATTAGTTGATTGATAACTTGATTTGGACAAGTTGGTCGAAGATAATTCAAAAGCTAAGTGGAAGGGCTCTTGAATAAGGAAAGCTGCTGTGGCATATGAAGCGGATGTTGAAGCTCATATGGATAGACTTGATGGTGATGTTGAGATGGGGCTTTGCTATGATGCGATAAAGCAAAACATGATGTGAGATAGTCTTGGTTTAATCCAGACGGAATCATCCCAAGCATGTTGATAACTCGGTGAAATGGTTCGAGTTCGTTGATAATGGATGGCTCGAGAGGCGCTTGAGCTAGTATGAGAATAGTCGTCGAGGAGGATGACTAGGAGGCTGAGATTTCATCGTTGTTGAAGGTTCTAGCATGATCAAAGCAAGAGTATGCTGGGCAGATTCGATAGTCCCAAGCACGGGCTGCGACGACGTGCTAAGTACTCTGGGCAGATTCGATAGTCCTAGGCACGGGCTGCGACGACGTGCGGAGTTATGTCTAGAACCGTGGTTACCATTAGCCTTGACGGACGGCTGAAAGAATGTGCCGGTCATTCAATTAACGGTGGTATCGAGGCAATGATAACAGTGATAGCCAGAGTCATGGATGTTTGGTTGTATCATCATTCGGTCTCAAGAGCGATGTTTTCTGGGTGCTTATCTGATCTTGGTTTAGGCCTTGGGGGTTTGTATTTGGAAAACATCGACCTAGACTCGAGTGATTATTGCTTTACTTTAATTGCCTGCTTTGCTATACTTACTTCTCCTTAGTGTGTGTCTGGGGGCTATCACTGTAGAAAGAGGTGGAGTGGGATGGTTGGGTTCCTATTCCTTTTTATCCTTTATGCTCTTTTGGTATGTTTGATAGTTGATTTACTGCTCACTAGGACTTTTGTCTGACTCAAGGTTTTATGTTTAACTCTTATTACCTTGGGCTATTCATCCATGTTGGGATGGGAAGACTAGGTAGCAGGTGACAGGTGCTGTTCTTAGTGACTAACGCTGTTGATGACAAAGACGAGCTGGAGGCTTTTGCATATTTTTTGCTTACTATATGTACTGGATGTTCCGCTGTTTGTATGATTCTCTGAGTGTTATGTAGTGAGGCTTGATGTATTGTCTATTCAGATGTTTGTATCAAATTGTTATGAGCTTATATGATGGAAATTCTGTTCTATAGAGCTTCACTATGTATACTTTCTATTGCATTTTATCCATGCGCTGTGAGTAATACGATAGAAGATTCTGCGATTTTATTCTTACCATGACTATCGTCCACGGCGGTCTGGCACACTTTTCAGGGCATAATTTCCTTGTTGGGTGCAGGGGTCATGGGCGGTCGTCACACTAGAAGTATAATAAACTGATACTTTAATACAATAACTAATACCATAGTTCTACATCCTTGAAACTGATATCAATGTTATAAGAAACTAATACTAATATTATTAGAAAATGATAGTGGAATTCAAAAACTGATACCATAGTTTTACATGATTGAAACCGATACTAATAGTATCAGAAATTTAAACATTAGCTATTTGTTTTATCGCATAGTATTTCCTCTTTTCATTACAATAAAAATTCAATTATCATTGCAAATTAAAATCATAATTTAAAACTGAAACAAATTTTCCAACACCAATTTTATAGGTGAAAGTAATTACAAATCTCAGCCCATATGAAGAATGTCTACTTCAAACAGAAACTATTGAACAAAATTTCCCCAAAATTCAAACAGAAAAGCATGGAAAAAAAGAAAGTTTGAAGAAACCAAAGAAAATGCACATTCGTTTGAGGAAGACATAAGCATCAGGATCTTCCAAATGCATTTAAAAGATTTGGAAGAAGAAACAAAGAAAACAAAAAAAGAATTGGAAGTAGTAAAAAAGAAGAAGAATTAAAGCAGAGTAAGAAATTTTGAGGTTGAAAGAAGAGTTGAAAGAAATTAAGTTGAAGCTGAAAGAAAATGAAGAGAAAAGATCGCAGGCTGAAGATAAAACCAAGAAATTTGAAGATGATTTGAATAACAGTGAAGAAAATAGAGAAAATAAAAAAGAAAGTTTCAATGTACAAAGCGACATGTACAAACTAAACCAAATGTAGATACTTTTGTAGAAATGGAAATAGGAAGAAATGAAGAAAATAAAGAAACAAAAGCTGTACAAAAAAGAGCAGATAAAATAGAAGAAATGGAGAAACATATGCCCATCGAAATAGAAAGTGAATTGGGAAAAAAATAAACAATGAAGAAATACAATGTAAACATGAAGAAAAAAATAGACTCCAACTGTAGTGCATCAAAAAGAAGAGTTGGAAAAGAAAGTCAAGTGCAGAGAGACAAAACAGAAGATACTCAACATCTTCAAGAGGATATAGACGTAAAAAATCAAAACGCACCATACGTCATTTCAGTGCTTGACTTTACCCCTCCATCTTTCAAACTTTACGACACACAAGACTTTGAAAGTGAAAAAACTGAAGAAAAACAAGATGCAGAAAAACCTATGAAACCAGCTATTAGAAAAGAGAAAGAAACAGTCACAAAATTAAGTGACAAAAAAATCAAAGCAACACAAAAAAGGACAGCTTCTTATATTCAAAGATTGAAGGCAAGAACAAGAGTGAAAAAACAACGTGATGGCTTTGAATATGGGATGAAACAAAACAAAGTTGCAAATAAACCAAAACAAAAAAAAAGATGTTGAAAACAAAAGTGAACAAGACAACAGTCCAAAGCCACTTGCAGTAATAGAGCCAACACTTTCAGAGATAGGGCTTGGACATTGCAAATGTTTGATCTATCTCAATGTTGAGCAACAAAACGTGATCAAAACTTTCTTTTCATCAATGATATCATCACAAAAATAAGTGTACAAATATATATATTAATTTTAAATATGAAATTAAGTTTATCGAACATATAAAAAAAAAATTGTTAACACATTGTGGTGGCATGGGAAGATAAGGACACAATCAGAGGAGGTTGTATCATAACAAAGAATGCGCTAAAAAATGTACTAGAAGGAAACGAGAAAGACGGGTAGGTACATAATCTTTTTTTCTTTACATCAAAACTAATACCAAAATAAAAGCATAAATGATACTCAAATCCATAACATGTTTAAATAGACTTGATGATTTATTATTTTTATACTTATCAACATACACAACCAATATTAACATTACTGATACTATTTACAATCTAATATTGCTTCACCAATAAAAAAACCTATACTTTTCTGATTTTAATACAGATAATAGATTGGTATATTTCAAAATGTGGACTGGAAGAACACAACTATATTTTCACAACTATAATGACGTAAATAAAACTTTAATATCCAAGTATATAATAATTGCTTCATTTATTAAATCATAATTATTTTCATATTAAACAGAAAACAATTGTGTGTGATATAAAGTTGTAAAAGAAGTCTTGTCCTCCTTATGCTAGAATCCATTGTACATGATAAATTTGCTGAACGTATATATTTTCCTTTGCATTGTGAGAACCGCTGGACATTAGTGACTTTAACATACCCAACAATGAAATGGTGCCATGTGACGCCCCAGCTCTATACTCACGCTAGCCAAGGACGCTACCGGGTAATGCCGTCAACTAGCACGAAGAATAAGGCTGTTGAGGAGCGACCATCCGTGTAATTACTTTGTGCAGATAGTATAATATGCATTTCTTTTCAAGAGGAAATCCGACATGCCGATACAAACTCAAAGCTACTACACAGTGGCTATATGATCTTCGAAAATAAATATAGAAATAAGCATAACACAAATCAGTGACAGATATTCATATCACAAAGGCGGAAAAAGATATGAATATAACACATAAAAGTGTACATCAGAGTAGTGGTCAAACAAGATCCACAATATCACAAAAAAATAGATACAAGTGCTGGACAAAAGAATAAGTATACATCAATGAGTCTATATCTCGAGTGTATAACAACAAAAACTATCAATCTAATGTAGTTAGCCAAAAGTCAGATAATACTCCCAGATGAGGAGTCAAATAGAAGCACCTGTAACATCTCGGTCTGACCCGAGTATTATTTAATAAGAAAATAATTAACGGATCAGTCTAGCTATAAATATCAGATAAATATGAGATAGAATATGAGATATAACAAAAACATATGATAACAATAATGTCATACTATGAAAAGTACACATTAGAAAATCTACCAAAATTATACAATATCTCGAGAGTCTCATAACATCAAAAAGAATGTCATATTCTTTATTTTATTCACCAAACCACAAACATTGACATCATATCGCTGCCAATCATAAAAGCTGGTGAAACACAAATTCTAGAAATCATCAACTAGAAATCCAGAAATCGAGAAAGGGGGAGGCCTATCACAAAACGGGAGCATGAAAACTCACCAACACGTGTATCACAAACGGGATGCTATCCCATGGTCGCTAACCATAGAGCCGGTGCAACGACGTAGTACAATATCGATACGCCCGAGGAACCAGAAACTCAAATAATTAAAACAACGACGTAGTACAACGATACGCCCACTGATCCTGATAAGCCGGAACAACGACATAATACAAAGGTACGTCTGGTGAACCGAACTCCACAAAAGAATATGGGTCGCTAGCCTACAAAAATTGAGTCGAAGCTCCAAATAATACGTACGTTGTTAGCCTATAAAAGAAATGAGACGAAACTCAATAAAACGAGGTATCTCCCCTACGTGGACAAAGAAACATAGCATATAGCTAGTCTAAATCACATAAAATGATCATCAATGATCATCGAGAAGTGTCAACTACAATAGGCTAGTAAATAGATGAGTTTAGCTTCATGTGCCATAACCACTGGCTTAACTTAAGTATTTACGAACAAATTGTAGATCTCTACTCGAAAATTGTCACAAGTGGTTCAATCGAACAAGTCTAAGAATTCACCGACGAGGTAAACGCAAGTGTTTCATACCACTTGTTTTATTAAGCCATTTAATTAGATTTCTCATACGAGTGAGGTAAAGGTTTTTATATGCTAGTAGATTGGAAAACGGTTTAAGAAACGAGCTTTGTAATAAAATAGTGTTGAAATCATTTTGATAAAAGAGTTTTGATATTTACTACTAGTATTGAAACCTTTATATTTTTAAAGTGACAAATCACAAAAATGATTGTAGAAACAATCAATCACCAATATTCACATTCGAAGACGTGAATTGAATCCAAAGAAATCGATACCGAATCCATCAAGGTGGATGTTCCCAAAATCCCGAAGAAAATATCATCAAAGTCGATAATAAATGATAACAACAAATGGGAATCAACACAAATCAATTAAATTTGGAAACTCAAGCTAAATAGGCAAAATAGGCAAAAACAAGCAGGTTCAGACGTCTGAATGTATAGATGTCTGAATCTGGAAAATAAAATATTTTCCAGAACATAATTCAGATATCTGAACCTATAAATTCAGACGTCTAGAAATGCCAATTTTTAGCCTATTTCTTCTTTGGTCCAATTCAATTCAGACGTTTGGAACCTTTGGTTCAGACTCTTAATACCGGGGAATAAAAATTTCCAGTATAATATTCAGACGTCTGAAATAAGTTTTCAGACGTCTAAAATTGTTGCTCAGACACTTTTCTGAACCTAGGCCAATAATGGCCAAAATAATTACCGGAAGCGATCAGACGAGCGACGACGACTAAGGATTTATGCCAAACGACAACCCGGCCTTAATGGCTCTTCGATACGCCTCGAGTATCAATGTCCAAATATCTATATGAGGATTTTCATAAATTTTGCTTTCAAAACACCAAAATTGGAATATTCACCAAAGGAATTCAAATCAAAAGCAAATGCACATGAATAAGTGTGAGGAATTCATACCTAACAACAAGGATAGATATAGACATAGACGTGAGATAAAAATCTCACCTTTTTACACAAAACAAATGAAGAAGAAGCTATAGAGCAATGACAAGGACAATCACTCTTCAATTCCAACCCAACAAGCTTGAATCTAAGCTTAAAAGAGAAACATTGCCTAAGTTAGGTTTAGGAATTTCTGAAATTGAAAGGAGAATGAGTTGGAGAAGAAGAAGAGAAGGCTTACCAAAGTTTCTTCTATGAATTTGGAGCTAGAATTTGAATTTGCAAATGGAAACTAGGGCTTAGGATTTCCTAAATCTTTTTCTCTTCTTCCATTTTTATCTAAAGCTCGAGCATTAGGAAATTATGAAGGAATGAAGAGAAGAAGGGGTGAAGCTTGGGTCTAATGGGCTGAAACCAAAAAAACCCCTAAGTGAAAAAGTAGAAAAAATTCCCTAACTCCAAACATATCAAAGTTTATACTCAAAAAGGTCGCAAACGTCATTTTGAACTCGATGGGGGTGATCTCAAGTCCTAATTCGGCTGTTCGCAAAAAGCAGCTTTTAAGACTTAAATCCGACTAACGATGCTATATTTAAATACACAATCGTAAAATATGCGGGTTGTTACAGAATCCCCTCCTTAAAGAAATTGCGTCCTCGTAATACTTAAGAAGAAAGATAAACAGTAACAACCATAAAAGCATATTAACACAAAAGAAATTTGAAATAAGAAGTTCACCTCAAGGAGCTCAAGAGAGTAAGTCCGGATGTGTTCGCTCGATGAATTCTCTAGATTCCCAAGAACAATTCTTAGGATTTGAAGGACATTGAACTTTCACAAGTGGGACATCTTTATTTCGAAGGCGTTTGACCTTCGTAGCAATGATTCGAATCGGATGTTGCTCATAAGTCAAATTAGGCGAAACTTCATTTTCTTCCACAACACCGGGCTCAAGAATAGAATTGGAATCTCGAAGGCATTTCCGTAATTGAGAAACGTGAAACACGTCATGAATAGCAGAAAACTGAGCCGGTAATAAAAGGCGATAATCCACGGAACCAATACGTTTGGTGATGGGAAATGGACCAATATATCGAGGTTCTAATTTTCCCAATCGACTGAAACGTACAACTCCCTTCATATGTGAAACACGAATAAACACAAAATCTCCCACAGAAAATTCTAATTTCCTTCTTTGGTTATCGGCATAGGACTTTTGCCTACTTTGAGCTTCTTTCATCCTATGGGGGATAAGATCAATCTTTTCTGTGGAATCTCGAATAAAATCTGGACCTAAAACCAACTTCTCACCGGCCTCAAGCCAACAAGACAGAGATCGGCATGGCCTTTCATAGAGTGCCTCAAAAGGTGTCATACCAATACTAGATTGGAAGCTACTATTATAGGAAAATTCAATAACAGAAATATGATCTTCCTAACTTCCACCAAAATCAAGAACACATGCACGAAGAAGATCCTCAAGAGTTTGATTCACACGCTCGGTTTGTCCATCGGACTGACGATGATAAGCATGCTAAAATTAAGCTTTTTTTCCAGAGCTTTTTGAAGACTCTTCCAAAATCCACTAGTAAACAATGGATCACGATTGCTCACAATAGAAGTTGGAATCCCATGCAATTTTACAATTTCTTTAATAAAGAGTTTGGCCAAAAGAGGTACGGTCTGATTGGA